>CM070583.1:62065835-64565835 GCA_036346355.1 Rhipidocladum racemiflorum
GAATACTTATCAATATCATCATCAATTTGTATGCGATGTAATGCATTGCTCCTGACCCTCTGGAACCTCATACCGGTATGGGAAGTACACACCCGTCGGTGTGCACCCTTTCCCCCTTCCATCCCGAAGATGGAGGGTGCCTACTCGCTTCCAAACACCACGTGGATGGAATCACGACATAGGACTTACTCAATGGCGATCGGATTAGTCATAACTTTCTCACCGACCTTGCCGGACTAGTTAAGACTTTCTCACCGCCTCGCCCTATCTCATGACATGCATGCAACCATGCCAAATATCATATTCAATTCACATATTAACACATGGCATCATAATATGTTAAACATGCTCATCATATCATATCAATCATTAAAACATGGCAAGTGGACATATATCATGTAGGCAATTCCATCTAATTTCAACATGCAACCTACAACTTGCTATCCATCACAACACACTTGCCTCAACCACGTGCAACGGATTGGCGGGAAGAAGAGGGAACTCCCGGGGTCACACCACCTGCACATAGGCATCACACACTCACCATCATAACCTCAAAACAGTACACACGCCCCCATCTAACCCGACATTGCCAACTACTCGCAAAACCTAAAAACAGAGGTTCTGTCCCGGCGGAACAGCAGCCTTGCAAAAGGCATAACTTGAGTTCTGGGACTCCAAATCGAATAAACGAGTACACCGTCGCGAAGCTTAGGAAATTTCCCAACTTTTTCTAGTTATAGGGAAAGACTGATTCGGACTCTAAAATTGTTTAATCTACAGATTACCACAATCTGTTCCAGTTACGTCACAGATTTTTAGGCGCTCGGTAAAACAGCCATAACTTTCAAACGGCTGATCGGAAATTAACGTGCTTTACGTCCACGGAAAGATAATTAAATTATCTACAACTTCCTAGAAGTCCGTACGGTCTGATTCGGATTCTAAATCGACGGAAACTCGAACCCTAGTTCGACTGCTCAATCTGCCCGAAAACAGAAACGTGGACAAGTTTAGATCTAACCCAAATTACTTCAAACCAGCGCCCCCAATTGATCTAAAACTTGATAAACACCCTAACAACAGTACCTAGATCAAATCCAAGGATCCTCATGTTCATACCTTTGCCCGAAGCGCAAAACTCCAATCAATCTCCGCGAATCTCCTCGCGAATCGCTCCTCGCTCCACGTTCCTCGCTCCTCGCTCCTCGCTCCTCGCTCCTCGCTCCACGGGATGTATCCACGAGGTGCAGGGGTGGGGAGGCCACCCTAGGGCAGCAAGGGGTGGAGGGGAGGTGGTGTGGAGGTGGAGAGGTGGAGGGGGGGGGCGCACGGTTTGGGGGAGGGGGCGCACGGCTTGAGGAGGGGGCGCAAGAGGGGGAGGTGGGGCGCAATAAGGGAGGTGGGGCGCAAGGGGCAGGGGAAGCCCCTTTTAACAGCCCTCAACCCAATCCTAGTCCGTTACGGAGTCCTAATCCATCCCACCAAAGCCCACCAAGGCCCAAAACTCCCCCGGGAAGGCCCAAAACCCCGAAAACGGCCCGGAAACGGCCCGGAAACGTTATTAACCCCCGATCCTTATAATTTTAACCTTATTTCCACATCTCATACTGTATTTAACCTTATCATGCTCAAAAATTAAGGATACGACACTCCGAGGTGTCACAGGAGGAGGAGGTCGGCGTGGCACGGTGTAGGAGACCAGTGCAGGTGATGAGGCCGATGCGGTGGAGGAGGAGATCAGCGCGAGTGGAGGATGCTAGCATGGTGGAGGAGGCTGGCGCGGTGGAGGAAGCCAGCGCAAGCGGACGAGGCCGGTGTGGTGGAGGAGGCGGTCGCCTGGGGCTGGAGGCCGATGCGGAGGAGGAGGATGGTGCCAAGATTTGGGTGACTTGTGCGAATGACCGGCTAGATAGAGAATGGGGACTTGGCGGCCCGTGTTTATACAGCTGTCATCTCAAACGGTTCTATAATGGAACCATTTGATGTGTAGTTATCACAGATAGTTCTATAATAGAACTTTCTGTGATGGTTATAGTACAATTGGCAAAAGTAAAACTCAAAATGCACTAACTTCCAGTTCATTCAATCTGATCATAAGCTGCAAAATGTATCATTTTGGATCACAATGACAATCTGCTCTTAATCCTAGATATAAAATTTTAAGTACTTTATTTTAATTATGCCCAAATCATAATGCTATTTAGTATGTTAGCAATTGATCATAGTCAATATATATAAATATGCACCGTAGGTTTTGCAAAGTTCATCATAATCATTCACAAGCTTACAAGTTCAGCATTTTACACATGATAAATAAACATGACGACACCTCCTCATAACTCCACTTGCTTATTATTTTGTATGAAAATTAGCCATTCACGATGATCGATGCATGTGTAGCTAGATTCCACAAGTTGTTCTTCTTGGACCATGAAGGCATTTTCGATAGGAGGAAACTCATCCAATTGATTGTACTCTTCCTCATCTACTACATTCTCAACTCTGACAATTCTCCTTTATTCCCTAAAGAACTACATGGATCTTCTTATTGGACGTTTCAGTTACATAGAAGACTTAAACAACTTGGGCAACGAGTACGAATGATTCATCTTGATATCTGACACGTTCATGGTCCACATTTGTGATGCCGTACTTGTCAATCCTCACCTGCTGGAGGTGGACCCAATGGCACCAAAATAAGGGAAGCTTGAATATTATGTAGTCGAGCTCCCAAATCTCCTTTATGAACCCAGTGTAGGAGCTTCTCGTCGACCCAGCATGCAGACACCGATATTTTAGTTTGTGCTCTTTGTATCCTAATCTCTAGTGTAAAATATGTACCCATTTAAGTCGTATCCTTTCCATGTGATAACTGTAAAATGTTAGACCTTTTGCCAACCATATTAGCGTATCACCTAATGAGCTCCCAGTGATGGATCGTTCCTTCAACCATTTGTTGAACTGAAGGTCATGCTGTCTCGTGATCGAAGACTCCTGCCGCGCTGAATTCCCTTACCATAGCTAGTTCTTGTGATTTTCGATATATGTGAACACTACAACTGCAGGTGTATGGGTAGGCTACGCGAGCATAAAACAATTTTTCTACCACGAATCATCCAAGATCACATGCGAGTACGGGATCATGAATCGTTACCCTTGATGCATCGATGCAGCGGAAAAAGATACGTGCGCATAAAGGAAGTAATCGTTCATGTCCCGATCAACGCCGAGCAGCTCCCAATCAGCGTCGAGAGGTTCCCGATTTGGTCGGGGTCCATCACCGAAAGCCGCCGGAGATCCAACCGAACAACGCATCCACGTGCAGTAGCGCCTCTACCGATATCCACACGTGCCGAGCAGGTACGTTGTGCGGGGTGTGCTAGCACCTCGCCACATGACTAGGGTTTCTGGGGAGTAGGAGGGGTGCACGGTGGCTGAACGTGGTGAGTGCTCTCTATACTAGCGTGCCGTCCTAGGCCTCGCCTTTTATAGATACGCTAGTGGGCCGAAGCCCGCTAGGGTTCCACCTCCAACGCGGATCTCATTCACGCACAAACCCATTAAACAGTTCCAACTCGTTAAGTGTGTGACCCGCTAGGTTCAGTGCAAGTGGGACGTGGATCTGGAAACCCATTTCCAATTCACTGATCAACAGCGGCACCTAGCAGTATGTATTGACCCCCGAATGCACAGAATCAATTTTCGGCTGAACCTTGATACACTCATATACCGATCCCTTTGCCACACGATACCAGTCAAGCTCAAGGCGAGATGTGCGCCACCCTTGTTGATAGCTCGACCACTTCACTCGATAGTGTGATGGATACAAACCATGACTAACTCCTTAGTCATCTTAGCATGGCCGTGCGCTTTCCCTATCCATCCACACGAGGGGCCTAGAGGTATCTCTCCCGTTATCTAGGAGGGGCAAATCCCATCTTGATCATCACACCCTTGGCGATGTATCATGGCATACCCAGTAATAATCTTTATAACTACCCTATTACGGTGTAGCGTTTGATGACACCAAAGCATACAAGTCTACATGCTAGGCATCCATGACAATCTTAGGTCTAAGGACCATATAGGCGTACCACTCGAGACTATACGCTGATGGCACTATAAGAGATAACAACTCACAACGTCTCGGAGTGGGTCTTGTCCGACTACCCATGTTCTTCAACATGTGTCCACATTATCAGTTCGATATCTCCATATTTATGGTATGTGAAACATTACCATCAACCAATACATGTGCTGATCAAATCATGACCGCTCCTTGTAATGATATGGATCAGGGACCCGTTTAGAATAATGTCACTTGACAGTGTGTTTCACAATCAGGTCGTACCAAATGAACAAAGTCGTAACATTTATTTAGGGAACCGATAAACAAAGTTATCATAATGACATGAACAAAGATGTATTACAATCATCACCATGATTGATCTAGGGTATATTCCCTTCAATCTCCCACTTGCACTAGAGTCAATCATACAGGTATCGAATACCCATTGCTCTTGTGTGTGCCTCATGCTTCAGTTGTGGAAGAGCTTTGTCAACGGATCAGCTGTATTTAGATCCATGTGCACTTTGCATATCTTCACATCACCTCTCTCAATGATCTCCCAGATCAGGTGGTACCGCCTGAGTATATGTTTGGATTTTTTTGTGAGACCTAGGATCCTTTGCTTGTGCAATGGCACCACTATTGTCACAATAGAGGTCCACTAGACAGGATGCACTAGCAACCACGCCCAACTCAGAAATAAAATTTCTGATCCAAACTACTTCCTTTGCTGCTTCAGAAGCTACAATGTACTCGATCTCTGTTGTGGAATCAGCTACTGTCTCTTGCTTGGAACTTTTCCAGCTCACTGCCCCACCATTGAGACAGAATAGAAACCCGGATTGCGATCGTGAATCATCTCTGTCGGTTTGGAAGCTAGCGTCGGCGTAACCTTTTACGACGAGCTCCTCCTCTCCTCCGAAGACCAAGAACATCTCCTTCGTCCTTTGTAAGTACTTAAGGTGTTCTTGACTGCCACCCAGTGATTATCACCAGGATTTGATTGGTATTTGCTCGTGACACTCAGAGCATAAGACACATCTGGGCGCGTACATAGCATGGCATACATGATGGATCCAATAGCCGAAGCGTACGGAATCCAACTCATTCTCTCTTGCTCATCAGGTGTCGAAGCACACTGAGTTTTGCTAAGACTTACACTATGCGACATTGGCAAGAAACCCTTCTTGGAATCATGCATGTTGAACCGTTTCAGCACCTTGTCAATGTACGTACTTTGGCTCAATCCAATTAGCCTTTTTGATCTATCTCCATAGATCTTTACGCCCAAAATGTAAGCTGCATCTCCCAAGTCTTTCATTGAGAAACTATTTCCCAGATAAGCTTGTGCAGCATCTAACATCGGAATATCATTTCCGATCAATAGTATGTCATCCACATACAAGACCAGAAATACAAGTGCGCTCCCACTAACCTTCTTGTAAATACAAGGCTCTTCATCATTTTTGATGAAGCCAAACCTTTTGATCACTTCATCAAAACGAAGGTTCCAACTTCGAGATGCTTGCTTCAGTCCATAAATGGACTTCCTAAGCTTGCATACCTTGCCAGCATTAGTAGGATCGACAAAACCCTCAGGCTGTACCATGTACATGTCCTCAATTAGGTTTCCATTTAGGAAAGCCGTTTTGACATCCATTTGCCGAATCTCAAAATCATGATACGCGGCAATTGCTAGCATGATCCGGATAGACTTCACAATGGCGACTGGTGAATAAGTTTCATCATAGTCCACACCATGAATCTGCTTATACCCTTTTGCCACCAATCGTGCCTTTAAAAATATGAACATTTCCATTGGTGTCTATCTTTTTCTTAAAGACCCATTGACACTCGATAGTTTTTATACCATCAGGCAGATCAACCAAGTTCCAAATTTGATTATCATACATGGACTTTATCTCGGATCTCATGGCCTCCAGCCATTTCTCAGAGTCTCGGTCCACCATAGCTTCCTCATAGTCCTTGGGCTCGTCATTTTCCAACAATAACACATCGCGTTGCTCCGTCACGAGGAACATGAACCTCTCAGGAGTGCAGCTTGCCCGCGAGGACCTCCGTGGGGCTGGCGTCTCATGAACAGGTTCAGCACCACCTTGCTCATCCTGCTGAGGACTAGCTGGAGCTGAAACGTTTTCAGGCATTTCTCGAACTTCTTCGAGTTGCACCATGCTCCCACTAGCTCTTTTAGAAAACTCATTTTCTAAAAATACACCAGTCCGGGCAACAAACTCTTTGCCTTCTTCCCGGTTATAAAAATAATACCTTTTAGTTTCCCTTGGGTAACCACAAAGAAACACTTATCCGATTTGGCGTGGAGCTTATCAGATGTCATACGTTTTACATAAGCCTCACAGCCCCAAATTTTAAGAAAAGACAAGTCGGGATGTTTCCCTTTCCAAATCTCATACGGTGTTTTGTCAACAGATTTAGATGGAACCCAGTTTAACATGAATGCAACTGTTTCTAGAGTGTGTCCCGAAAATGACAATGGAAGATTGACTTGACTCATCATAGATCGTACCATGTCTAACAAAGTTTGGTTCCTCCCTTTGGATACCCCATTCCACTTAGGCGTTTCGGGCGGAGTCAATTGCGGAACAATTCCACAACTCTTTAGATGATCACTAAACTCTTGGCTCAAATATTCACCTCCACGGTCAGACCGTAGAAATTTAATTTTCTTGCCGAAATGATTTTGTACTTCATTCTGAAACTCTTTGAACTTTTCAAAAGATTCAGACTTATGCCTCATTAGATAGATATAGCCATATCTACTAAAGTCATCGGTGAAAGTAATGAAGTATTGATAACCACCTCTTGCCGTTGAGCTCATTGGTCCACATACATCAGTATGCACGAGGGCCAACAAATCGCACATTCTCTCACTCGAACTAGTGAAGGGTGCCTTTGTCATCTTGCCAAGTAAACAAGACTCACATGTTTCAAAAGATTCCAAATCTAATGAATCAAGAAGACCATCTTTATGGAGCTTCTCCATGCGTCTTTTATTTATATGGCCCAAACGACAATGCCATAAGTAAGTGGAATTAGAATCACTTGTTTTGAGTCTTTTAGCATTAACATTATTAATAGAAGCATTACCAAGATCTAGCACATACAACCCATTCACCAATGGACAGTTACCATAGAGCAAGCCTTTGAAATAAATAGAACAATTCTTGTTCTATATTACAAAATCATAACCCTCTTCTTCTAAACAGGAAGAAGAGATAATGTTCTTACTCAAGGCAGGAATGTAATAACAATTATTCAATTCCATGACTAAACCAGAAGGTAATGACAAGGGATAGACACCAACAGCCTTCACAGCAACCATTGCTCCATTGCCGATGCGAATTTCCAACTTGCCAATATAGCAATCTCTAGTCCTTATTAACCACTGCAACGATTTGCAAGTATGAATCATTGATCCGGTATCAAATACCCAAGACTCGGTAGGACAAGTTGCAAGATTAACTTCTATAACATTAATACCTGAAGTAGAAGGGGCTTTTCCATTCTTTTTGTCTTCCAGGTACTTCGGACAGTTTCTCTTCCAATGCCCATTGCCCTTGCAATAGTGATATTTGTCAGAAGCATTAGGGCCAACCTTTGGCTTTTCTTTAGGCTTTGGGCCTTGGACCTTATCCTCACCATCACTTTTAGCTTTGCGCTTCCTTTTCTTATCCTTATGAATCATCATCACATGATTTGTGCCTTTCTTTATGCTCTCTTCTGCAGTTTTCAGCATCCCATGCAGTTCGGTCAGGTTCTTCTCTAGGTTGTTCATATGAAAGTTCAAAATGAATGGCTCAGAGCTCGCAGGGAGCGACTGGAGAATCACATCCGTGGCCAATTCATTCTATAGGGGAAAACTGAGCTTCTCTAAGCTCTCAATGTAACCAATCAACTTGATTACATGAGGACTAACAGCAGCATCCTCAGCCAGCTTGCACGCAAACAATGCTTTAGATATCGAATATCTTTCAGCCCTTGCTTGGTTCTCAAACATGCCCTTGAGACCCACAATCATAGTGTAGGCATCAGCGTGCTCATATTGCATTCGGAGCTCACCGTTCATCGTGGCAAGCATGAGACAGCTGAAGTCTAGGGCGTCATTAGTGTGATTCTCATAAGCACACCTGTCAGCAGCGGATGCATTTTTAGGCTATTCATCAGGATATGGACCGTCTAGAACATATTCCTTCTTTTCAGCCTTGAGAACAATTCTCAAATTACGATACCAATCCATAAAAATTCATCCCAAAGAGTTTTCCCCTCTCTAGAATCGACCGCAAGTTAAAACCAATGTTTGCATTAACAGCGTTTGGTGCCATCTACAACATAAATAAGCAAAGTTTTAGCACTATGTTCATGTTAATCTTTTATGAAATAGTTTCAATAAACGATGCTTCCATTAAGATCACTTTCCCTCTGGCGATATTTATGGAACAAGATTCATGGTCACTGTGGTTTGGGCAATGACTTGTCAATACCACTTGAACTTGTGACATAGGTAGGCAACACCTTGCCAATTACATCGTATGTGACTCTTGCTTGTTGGGGTGGCATCACATGCCCCGGCGCCCAACACTGATGCCCCAAAGTCCCAAATCCCATTTGGATGACTCCATTAAGCAAACCAATACTATGCGTATGAATGCACGGGTTAGGTTACATTCACTCTATTGTACATGGAAGAGGGCGGCGTTCCTAACTTGTCAAGACCTTATCCGCCAACGTACAAGATAATAGATGCAGCTATTAGAAAAAGGGCATCTAAGTCTTCATCTTTTTTTTAGGGAAACTATTCTATCAAGTTAACATATTCACCACATATGACGCGAAAGAATAGCAATGCAAGGTAAAACATCACACACAATCAAATTAGACTATGAACTAGTATGGCCCAAGGCGTGGTGATCTCCATCTTCCACAACCATCCTTGCACACCTGGCCATCTGGGTTGAAGCCTTCAAGAATATGTACTATACTACTACATCTAGCAGCTAGTAACAAAATTACATGAGGATTAAAGACATCACAAGTCAGCATGAATGCCGTTATATAATAATAGGACAGCCCACAGCTGCAATTAACCATAACACAAAGGTCATGAAATATACAATCATGCATCACATACACATAGGGTCCATACTGTTCACATCAAACCCTGCAAAAACAAGTTAGGCGCTGGACCGAATTCTAGCGCGCGTGAAGTTAACAAGTTTTACTTAATGGCTCAATATGTTCGGCGCTTGCTACTACCCCGATGGTGTTACCAGCCGGTAGGGGTAATGCACGGCACGAATTTGAACGAGCACGAACTAATATTTTGATCGTGCAAAGCTACAAACTTATACCTCATACTTCCCCAATACCGATTGATCCTATCAACATGTGATGAATACAACAGCATCAACATGTGCATGTGATCCAGATTCTAAACTACACATGATCGACTTTGATACCACTGGTCAGCCGGACCGCCACACCTAGCGCGTCCGGATCCCAGGCCGTTGGGCTGCAGTACACTAGCAGGCCAAGGTCTCTTGGGCCATCTCCCCCCAAAAAGCTAGCTTGATGAGGGGGTGCTCCCTCACCCTTATAAACCATGCTCAAGCCCTCCCAACTTTCGATGTGGGACTATTCCCAACAACAACCATTTGTTGCAAAACTGTGAAATGGGCTTGAGCGTAGGCAACCAGATCAGACGTGATTGCTTTCCTTCTGATGGTCCCGATGTCCTCGAGTCTCCCCTCATGGTGAGATCGAGGCACACCTATAGGTTTGACCTAAGCCATGTAATCAACACATAACTCGGCGACATCTTCGGTTGCATAATATTGACAGTGCTACCCTCCAGCCGAGATTGATTTTGTACGTATGATTTGAGAATTCTCGTGTACCTCTCGAACGGGTACATGCTACGTAGGAACACAGGCCCACACACCTTTATCTCTCTCACAAGTTGAACTATGAGATGGACCATGCTATCGAAAAATAACAGAGAAAAATACATCTCAAGATTATAGAGAGTTATGACCACCTCGCCCTACAGAGCATCTAGTCCTTCGAGATTGATGACCTTCTGAGCAATTGTGTTAAAGAAATAACACAGCCTCATGATTGTCTCCCGGACCTTGATTGGTAAAATACTTCTATTTACGATATGGAGCATCAATGTCATTAGTACATTACAATCATGAGACTTCATGATTGTTAATCTCAAATCTTGTATCGAAACAAGTCTCTTCATGTTGGAGGAGTAACCGGACAGAACTTTCACACTATGCAAGCACTAGCACAATTCAATTCTCTTGGCCTTGGATAGAGTATAACAAGCAGGTTTATAGTACATTTAGCCTTTATCAGTCTTTTTCGGTGCTAACTCAGGCCTGATGCCCATATCGACCAAGTCAAGCCATACGTTGATATCGTCCTTTGTTTTTCCCGTAACGTTCAGTAAGAGACCAATCAATCTATTACATACATTCTTCTCTATGTGCATGATGTCGATGTAGTGGCAAACTTCTAGGTGCTCCCAATAAGGTAGGTCCCAAAATATTGATCTCTTCTTCCATATGCTCCTCTCGCTGGTCTACAATTTACATCCCTTCCCAAGCACAACATCTGAATCTTTAACCATATCATAAACAACTCCCTTGTTTAAAGGCCTTGGAGCTGAATCATCATCGTTCCTTTTGTCAAATTATTTTTTTATCATGCGGTATGGGTGATTCCTCCAAAGAAACCTACGGTGATGCATGTACACGATTTTGCGCAAGTCATTCAGCCATACACTCTTGGTATCATCTAAGCAGTGAGTATAGGCTTTTGCTCCTTTTGTACTCTAGCCCGACAGGTTAGCAAGGGCTGGATAATCATTTATGGTGCAGAACAATAGGTATTGCAAAG
The DNA here is from genome assembly GCA_036346355.1 of Rhipidocladum racemiflorum. Classification (NCBI taxonomy): domain Eukaryota; kingdom Viridiplantae; phylum Streptophyta; class Magnoliopsida; order Poales; family Poaceae; genus Rhipidocladum; species Rhipidocladum racemiflorum. The sequence continues at coordinate 62,076,850 of CM070583.1, forward strand.
TGAAGTTTTCTCGTTTGCATGCATCCGTACATGTACTCCAGGAACCCATAGTGTTTTTAGAACTTCCACCAATGGTGCTAGGTACACGTCAATGTCGTTCCCAGGTTGTCTCGACCCTTGAATAAGTATGGGCAGCAAAATATACTTGCGCTTCAAAGACAACCAAGGATGAAGGTTGTAGATATAAAGATTCATAGGCCAAGTGCTATATCAGCTGCTCATGTTACTAAAAGAATTCATTCCATATGTACTCAATCCAAACCTTATATTCCTTGGTTTCACACGGAATTTTGCAAACCTCCTATCGATGTTCTCCACTGGGAAGAATCAGTAGGGTATCTTAGAATTCTATCATTCTTATGCTCCTTCGAGTACCAACGCAACAGTTCTGCCTCCCTTGGGCTGACAAATAAATGCTTCAAACGGGAAATTATAGGCAGATATCATGCCACCTTAGCAAGAGCTCATTTCTTCACCTTGATGCACTCATCGTCATCATTTGGTTGATTCTTAAACTTGTACCGAGATGCGTTGCACACCGAACATATATGCATGTCTGTGTACTTTTTACAATAGAGGATACAATTGTTCGGACATGCATGTATTCTTTCTATTTCCATTCTCAACAGACAAAGAACCTTCTTAGCTTTGTAGGTGATTGTTGGCTACTCGTTTCCTTCCAGAAGCATGTCCGCTAATAGACCTAATAGCACCGTGAAACTCTTGTCGAACCAACCGTTGTTTACCTTCAATTTCAATAGTTCTAGCATGGATGACAACCTTATGTATTTCGATTTGAAGCCCAAGAATAAAAGTTTCTCTGAGTCATCCAACAAGCTTCAAAATTTACCATACTCTCTGTCATCACGGTTCCCTTCTGCATCATACAACATCTGATCCTGATTGTCATCCTGCAACCTATCCTCATTTGAAGCACAATCGATATAATCCAGCATATTGTCGACTTCATAGGCGATGTTTGTACTGCATGTGTAATATCTCAGATCGTTTCCCAGGTTTTGGAACTTTTAGTCGGGTGAGCGCGGGTCCTTCTTGCAGGCAGTCTCGGAGGTTGTGGATCTATCGGTGAGTGTTAGGGAGTGAAATTAGTGTGTGTGGGAGAAAATTTTAGATTTTTTTCCTCCCCCACCTAATTTCCCCACCAACTACCTCACTCCTCTCTCTTTTTCTCCCCACCCGAGCAGACCCCCTCACTTCGGCTCCTCCTCCCACCTCCAGCCGAATGGAGCTCTCCTCCTCCTCTCCAAGCTTCCTCCCCATCCAATGGAGCTCCTCCCTAGTTCTTCTTCCTCCTGCAGCCATCGTCCTCCCCCTTCCTCAGCCGCAGCAGCAGCAGCAGCCACCGACCAGCAGCATCCCCCTCTTCTTCCTCCTTGTAGATGAGTGGAGGTAAGCTTTGGAGCTGTTCTTGTTGCTCTAATGGAGGTTCTAGTTGGTTGCCATGGCTCTAGGGTTCTTGGATTTGGGAATTTTGGAGGGAAACTAGCTGTAGAATGGAGGGAACACTGTTATGTTTTTCGAGCTAAGTTTTCCACTCTGTTGGAGCTGCAGTTTGGAGGAAGATATATTCATCTCATGAATCTTTGGCTATAGAAGAAGTTGTAGCTCTTGTTCTTGTGGTCATTTAGAGTACAAGAACACTAAAATCCACTTAGCCAATTGAAAGTTATGACCTTTTTAATGCAGGCTATCCAGATTGTGTTCTTGTTTGTACTCAAAATGTTCATATACTGTTTAAGGCTATATGCAGCTCGAATTAGACTTTCCATTTGCCTAGGAAAAGCTAGGAAATTTCCTATAGATTAATAAATGTATTTGTTTTCATGATTTGGATTCTAGAATCAAAAGTAATGATAGTTTGAAGTTGTTGTCCCAAAATGTGAGTTTGCTGAAAATTCAGAAATATAACTGAGTGTTTGGAGCACAATTTGAGGGCCTTTAAATAGCTCCTGCTTGAATGGCTTGGTGATAACTGAAGCTTATCCTCTTTTGGTCATTTAGAGTACAAGAACTCAAATTTTGGTTCAACCATTTGAAAGTTATGCTGGATTTACCATCTGCTGTTCGAGTTTTGAACTAGTAGCAGTGTCAGTTTTGTTCTGTGATTTAGGGCAAGTTGGGAGCCAAATTGGAATTTCTAATTGCCTAGATATAGATGGGAAATTTTTTGTAGATGCTGAAAATGTCTTCATTTGCTTGATTTGAAGTTGTATAGCAATAGTTATGCTATGGTGAAGTGAGTTATCCAAACTAGTTTTGTCTGAAATTCAGAGTTTTGGGGCTGTTTTGGGGTAGTGAGTAGAAGTGTTCTTTGTTGTTCTTCTTAACTATAGAACCTAAGAAAATGAGTACGCAAATGTGTTTTCAGGTGGAGTGGCTTCATCTTCCTGCCACCCCCCTCCTCGCGGGTAGAGGCAAGTGCTTATATTGAATGTTGCATGATGTTTGGTTACCATGTTTTACTCGCGAATATGATTAGATTAACGGGAATGGTAAGTTAAGGATGTGAGGGTTTGCTAATATTCATGTATTTGATTATGACTATACCGTTATAATGATAAAGAATGAATTTATATTGAAAATGTTCTATTGGAGCTATTGATGCATGACAATTGAACGATGAAAAGTAAATGTTGCATCTTTTGCATTCATAGCATGAGAACAGGCCAAGTTAGTGAGAAAGTCACAACTAATCCGGTAAGGTTGGTGAGAAAGTTATGACTAATCCGGAGCGCCACTGAGAAAGTTGTAACACCCCGGCATTTAATATGCCTGAATGCTACCAAACATAAGCTAAACAACATCTAAATACCACAATTAAACATAAATTCCAGCAAAGGCGCACATGCTAAAAACCGAGATTTCGGCAGCATCTCCTTTGTTTTAACATGAATTAACACAATATCAATATCATGGCAAGATATGTCATAGCACACGACAAATAAAACATCAACATAAATGGATATATCATCAAATTACGCCAATAAAAACATGCTCAACCACTTCATAAGCTATAACCAAGCAAATAAGGAATCACAAGCATGCTAAATTAAACCCTACATTAAGTTTATGGCACAACTCTTAATATCATGTCTCCAAGTGATTAATTATGGACTATGATGGTGGAGCTACGTGTAGAAGTGTAGCTAGACCCCTTTTTCCCGCATGCCGATCTCAAAGTACCTAAAAACAACATAAAACACAAGCGTGAGTTCGAAAACTAAGCAAGCATATTGTAATGGACAACAAGATCATTTACAAGACAATAATACCTTACATTACATATAACATCTCATACTTGAGCACATAACAACATCATCATCATTAAATATGTATTGCAATGCAATGCAATGCAATGTTATGCTCATATCTCCTTGGAAACTCATACCGGTATGGTTGAGTACACACCCATCGGTGTGCACCCTCTCCCCCCTTCCATCCCGAAGATGGAGGGTGCCTACTCCTCGCTTCCACAACCCACGGTAGATGGAATCACGATGTAGGACTTACTCTAATGGCTCTCCGGATTAGTCATAACTTTCTCACCGACCTTCCCGGATTAGTTAATGACTTTCTCACCGCCCGGGCCATGTAACATGTCATGCATGCAACTATGCCAATTATCATATTTCACATGTATATAAACATATGGCAACTCATCATGACAAATATAAACACATGGCATCGAACCATGATAATCATACTCAATATTTCATTGGAAAATAGCAAGCATGGCAAGTGAGCATAGCAAGTGTTCAATCTTTCACCCAATATCAACAAACAACCTACAATCCGCTATACATTACAACATACTTGCCTCAACTTGGCGACGGATTTGTGGGACGTAGAGGGCATTCCCGGTGTCACACCACCTGCACATAGGCATCACACACTCACAATAATGCCCGCAAAACAGTACACAAATCCCCATCTAACCCGACATTGCCCACTACTTGCAAACCTAAAAACAGAGGTTCTGTCCCGGCGGGACAGCAGCCTTGCAAAGGCCATAACTTGAGTTCTGGGACTCCAAATCGATTAAACGAGTACACCATCGTGAAGCTTAGGAAATTTCCTACCTTTTTCTAGTTATACGGAAAGACTGATTCGGACTCTAAAATTGTTTAATCTACAGATTACTACGATCTGTTCCAATCGCGTCACAGATTTTAACACGCTCGGTAAAACGGCCATAACTTTCAAACGGCTGATCGGATTTTAACGTGCTTTATGTCCACGGAAAGATAATTAAATTATCTACAACTTCTTTTAAGTCCGTACGGACAGATTAAGAATCTAAATCGACGAAAACTCGAACCCTAGCCCGACTGCTCAATCTGCCCGAAAACAGAAACGTGGCAACGTCTAGATCTAACCCAAAGAACTCCAACCCAGCACCACCAATTGATCTAAAAACTTCATAAACACCCTAAGAACAGTACCTAGATCAAACCCAAGGATCCCCATGATCATACCTTTGCCCAACGAACGAATCTCCAATAGGTCTCCTCGCGGATCGCTCCTCGCTCCACGCTCCTCGCTCCTCGCTCCAACGGATGGATCCACAAGGTGCAGAGGTGTGGAGACCACCCTAGGGCAGCAAGGGGGTGGAGGAGAGGTGGGGAGCAAAGGGGCAAAGGGGAAGGTGGAGGCGCACAAGAGGGAGAGGGAGACGGGGCAGCTAGGGCTTAGGAGGGGGAGGTGGGGGCGCCCAAGGGCAGCATGGGGCGCAAGGGGCTGGGGGAAGCCCCTTTTTACCAGCCCTCAACACAATCCTAGTCCGTTACGGAGACCTAATCCATCCCACCAAAGCCCACCAAGGCCCAAAACTCCCCCGGGAAGGCCCAAAACCCCGAAAACGGCCCGGAAACGGCCCGGAAAAGCTATTAACCTCCATAACCTATAGTTTTAACCTTAATTCCACATCTCATACTGTTTTTAACCATATCAAGCACGTTAAATAAAGTTATGACACTCCGTGGCGACATAACACTTCAACCGGCCCAAAAACGCGAGAAAACCCTAAGCCGAAAGGTTTTATTCTCTAGTTTCACCTTCTATAACGTCACACCAAACCATAGTGTCACAAAAGTCCTACCTCGTAGTCCCATCCATCGAGGTGGATGGGAGTGAGACAGTAAGAGTAGGCACCTCCACAAGTTGGAGGTAGGGGGCGAACATCGACGGGTGTTCCCTCAGCCATACCAGTATGGGAAATTGACAGGTGCATATTGAGCATGAAAACATAAGTGCATTGCATAGCATTGAAAGAATAATCCATATTGGTAACTAGTGATGGATCATTGTGGTAGTGTGCTTGTGCTTGTGGTTGTGGTTTAATATTCATGTCGGTTCGTAGTTAATCTATTCATGTTATGGTTATTGTGATCTTCATTGGTGCGGCGATTAGTATGGTTAAATGTTGTTGTTTGGTAATTGTTAAATTTAACTGCTATAATGTTTCCTTTGGATGACTAGTTGTTTATGCATGTGATGTTATACTTGTTATCTTCTTTGCCTGCTGAGTGGATGTCCACTATATAGGGAAGGTGCAACCAAAATTTTTAGTGGATTTCGGAGTACTATTAGAGTGCTTTACATTGTAGCATGTTTGCGGACATCTTTGCCTGTTGATCTTCTTTGTACAGTTTTATTATCTGTTTAGACTCAGCAACTTACTAGTATGTTAGCTTGCATCGATAAAATTTTCTAGTGTCTTGTGCTGGTTGATGCTTGAGGGTGTAACATTCAGGGCACAGCTAGTGCTGGGGTGTTACAGCATGCTTCCTATATAATTTGCTCTTCACCGTGACTGGTCCAGCATGTATACTCCTTTTTGAAACCCCGTAGAATCAAGTGTGCTTCGATCTAGGCTGAGTTGCCAAACATCCTCCTCTACAGCTTTTCTAAAAGCAAAGACACCATTAATATACTCGGTGTAACACCCCGGCATCTAGTATGCCTGAATGCTACCAAACATAGACTAAACATCACCTAATAACCATAAATAAAGACAAATTACAGCAAAGGCACAAATGCTAAAAACCAAAATTTCGGCAGCATCTCCTTTGTTTTAACATGAATTGGAACAATAACAATATCATAGCAATGTATGGCAATAAATGAGACATCTAAAACAGCAATAAATAGTGGAATGACAGCAATATAAGCCCAACTTTAAGCATTTAAAGTCTCCATGAACCAAACGAACAGTAAGGCTCTCAGAACACAAGACTAAACTATAAACCAGTTTGCATCACACTAAATTTATTATCAAAACACCAACTGAATAACTATGGAAACACATGTGTGACGCTACGTGTAGGAGGGTGACTAGTTCCCTTCCCCGCATGCCGGTCTCATGGTACCTAAAACAACAAGAAAGCACAAGCATGAGTTCAACACTCAGCAAGTATATTGCAATAGACCAACAAGAACAATTCAACGTTTTCATCACTACATACCATGATCAATATCATGAACAAGTCATAGTTGCATATACCATATCATACTCATGTCTCAACATCATTGTACTCATTTCATCATCATCATGTATGCAATGCAAATGCTCATATCTCCACGAAGCACATACTGGTATTGCCGAGTGCACACCCGCCGGCGTGCACCCCCTTCCCCTTCCATCCCGTAGATGGAGGGTGCCTACTCGTACTGACTCGCTCCCATGCACACACGTGGATGGGACTACGAGGTAGGTCTTTCGTGTTCACTACATGTGAACATAGAGGCCCGCATCAGCATGGGACGCCTCTTCCATTATGAATGCACATATGACATAACATGTAAATATTGGCATAAACATTAAATACCACACAATCATAAACAATATGAAATCATGTTCATCATGTCATAGGCAAACATCATTCTTAGCATCATATCATAAAGCAAGTTGTATCCAATCAAGTTTAGCAACAATCTAAACGATACCCATTCCAATACACTTGCCTTAACCTCAGGCGACGGATTGGCGAGAGGATGAGGGCACTCCGGGGGTCACACCACCTGCACATACATACCACACACTCAAAACGTGCCCCCAAAATAGTACGCAAACACTCTTCTACCCCGACATCGCAAACTACTCGCAAAACCCAAAAAACAGAGGTTCTGTCCCGTCGGGACAGCAGACTTCCAACGAGCATAACTTTAGTTCTAAAACTTCAAATTGATTAAACGAGTACATCATCGCGTAGCTTAGGAAATTTTCTAACTTTTTCTAAGTATATGGAAAAACTAATTCGGCCTCTAAAGTGGTTTAATCTACAGAATACCGTGATATGTTCCTATCTTGTCACAGTTTTGAATATGCTCGGTAAAACGAGCAACTTTCAAACGGCTGATCAGAATTAAGCATATTTTACGTCCAATTAAAAGTATTTCAATTACCTACAACTTATTCAACAGGCGGACGACCAAATTCCAAATCTAAATTGGCGAAAACCCAAACCCTAGGTCGACTGCTCATGCTGCCCGAAATAGAGAACGTGCAAACTCTAGATTTCATCTAATCTACCCAATTATAGCACCACCAATTGATCTAAAAACATGATATCAACCCTTAGAACAGTACCTAGACCAACCCCAAGGATTCCCGTGGCCATACCTTCTCCCGACGAACGAAAAACCAACGGATCTCCTCCCGGTTCGCGCGATCTCCTTCCTCGCTCCAAATCCACCGGATCTCCTTATCGCGGAGCGCTCCAATGGATGGATCATTGGGGTGGTGAGGTGGAGAACTCCCCTAGGGGCAGCAAGGGTGGTGGAGAGTTGAGGAGAGGGGTGGTGGTGCAATGGGGAGCATGAGGGGGGGGCAAGCAAGGGAGAGGGGGAGATGGGGGGTGGCTAGGGCTCCATGGGGGGGCGCACAAGGGAAAAAGGGGTGGGGGCTGGTGCCACAAGGAGTCCAACCAGGATTCCCACTCCCACATGGGCCCAAACACCTCCCCACTAAAGCCCACGCCCTTTCCTTTAGGCCTAATCTTCCCCGGAAAGGCTCAAACTCCCGGAATCGACCCGGAAACGCGAAAAAACCCTCATACCGTATGGTTTCAACCTCTGATTTCACATTTTATAATGTTTTTGACCTCAACATCCACATTTTATAAGATTACGACACTTCGTGGTGTCACACTCGGCACTCGTACAGTTCGCAGCGTACGTACATCCAGCTTCGGTTCATCTATGTACACTACATACATAACAATAAGTGTTAAATAATGAAGTACACTAGAAGTGCATGCACATGCACATATTCTTAAATTGGAGCATAAATTAACTAGATAAATCCTACCATAAATCATGAACCATGTTAGACCTAAATAATCTTTGCTCTATACCAAGCTAGCTATATCTAAACGAAGTATATATCTTCAATTTTTCTCTTAACCAAACAAGCTACCTCTTAGATCACAAACAACAAATGGATCTAGCTACAAGCTACCTATAAAACAAATATCTTCAAATTCTCTCTTTTTATCAAGCTAGCTAGCAAGCTTCTTACATAAAAAAAGTACAAATGGATCTTCAATGCTCTCTTTACCTAGCTAACTAGCTACATCTTCATGAGTATAATGCCATTAGAACCAATAACTACTTTAGAACATAAAGAACAAATGGATCTACACCAAACTAAATCTAAACCAATATGTTCAAATATTCTCTTTTTATGCCGATCTAGATCTTCAATATAATGCAAGCATTAGATCACCAAGAACAAAAGGATTTACAATCACTCTTCCAAATCCACAGTCTCCTTCCACCAGATCGCCTCACAATCACGCCCACATAAAAAATAGCTCAAGAAACCCTAAAAACACTATGTTGGTCGTGGGCTTCGCGGCTCTCTGTACTTATTTTTAGGAAATGCTCATCACAGACGATCCTAGCCAAAGCCCATCTAAGATAACACCTCCTCACAGACGATTGTAGCCAAAAAAATCATGAGTGATTATGTGATAGGAGTTATCATCATAGACGATTCTAACGAAAAACTGTTGGTCACTACTACAGAAATGCTTATATTAGACGCACTATCACAGACGGTTTTCGAAAACCGTCTGTACTATAGAATATCACAGACGATTCTATAAACCAACCGTCAGTGAAACTATCACAGACCATTCTTCGTCTGTCACCACGGACGGTTTGAATACAAAACCGTCTGTGCAACTATCACAGACGGTTCTATGAAATAACCGTTTGTGATATACATGACTATCACAGACGGTTTACTGTACACAACCGTCTGTAATAAATCACCAACGGTTTGTACACATAATCGTCTGTGATTATATGTATATGACAGACGGTTATTTCATAGGACCGTCTGCGATAAAATTTGCCTATATATAGGCGAGCGCAAGTTCGAGTTTTGTGATCACCGGTCGGGATCGAATGTTAAGACCGTTATATCACAGACGGTTTGGCAACAGAACCGTCTGTAAGAAAGGCAGCCCATATAATAGGTGATTCTTGTGATCTAAGGTTAGTAATAGATATATAATTGCATTATATATATTAATTCAGATCTAAGGTTAGTAATGGATATAAAATTGCCTTATATATATTAATTCAATATCTAGCTTGGTTATGTAAGAAATTTAAGATTGTTTAGATCTAGCTTGTAGATCCATGTGTTGGTGGTGATCTAAGCTAGCTAGTAATTGGATGTTATAATTGCAATATTATTTTCAAGCTCTAACTTGTTAAGGGAAGTGTACTTAATTGGTTCAAAAGAGGGTTCTAATTGGATCGAATATTACATGTGTAGCTGTCGGGACCTGAATCTGCAAATCCGGACCCTCTGTGTATTCAGCACTAGTCCAGGAACGCGCTAGTGCACACAGTCTTAACATCGGTAAATATCACAATCATACCACTCGATACTAATAAAGTACTTTAATTAAATAGTCAAACTGGTTGCTCGACCTTATGGTCAAGTTACAAATATACGCCACGCAGGGCGAAACTTATTAAGAGAGAAATAATAGCAGCGGAAAAATAAGATAACTTCGTGGCGCCATCCAGTATACCACAGGCAACTGACTGGGCTCGCTCCCTAAGTAGACGGTTCCTCTGGAAGCTCCTCCTCCAAAGCTGGTGTAGATTCTTCTTCAACTGGTGTTGTATTGTGGCAAGGGTGAGTACTTTGGTACTCAGCAAGTCATGCACAGGATGCAACTAATATACTACATGCATGGCTTGGTACAAAGGAGTAGCTCAAGGTGTATTTGCAAAAAACAACATTTGACAAGTAGCATAAGTAGATTCGAAAGCAGTAGAAACAAGTATAACACAAATAACCTTTCCAAGAGTTTAATCAACATCCTTCCCATTCCTAAACCACATTTCCATCAACATCATTATTTAACCAAACCCAACCTTTCAAGTCCAAGTTATTTTCAAGAAAGTCTAACCCTTGACTGTAATTCCCGAGCGATGTCCCGTAACACCACCAAGGCTATTCGAATAGATTTTTCACTCTGCAGAGGTTATGCACTTTACCCACAAGATACAGTCAAACACCACAAAGGCGAGTTCCCGTAACAAAGTCTTTCGGAAACCTCCAACAATACAAGTGGTCCTCTCCGGTTGTTGCACACTAACCCTTCCCTTAGCTAAGGCGAAGTTTAGGCCAGCCAACCGTTAGATGGGTACCTGGCCGCAACCCCGGTATGCTCCCCCGTTCAACTTACACAAAGGGTGTAGTTGACATCCTAAGGTCTCACAGGTACGTTATTAGCAACTTAATCAACTAGGTCCGTCCCATTAAAGACATGTGGTTGCACGTTTGACCCAGTTCAAAGGCTTGCAAGGTTAAGTCCTTAGGGTGACCAGGGCAAGACTACCCGAAGAACCAAACCAACGTTCCCGGTGCCACAACTGGCCCACCTGATCATTCTTGCCACATGCCCCGGTCAAAAGCTATTTATCAAAGTCCAGTTGATTACCATGCACCACGTGCCATCAACATCACATGATACCTTTCCAAAACAGGTTCAATATATCATTAAGTCAATATTAACATTTGATTGTCCAAAATCATGTCATGAGCACGAAAGTGTCTAAGCAATATACTACAACGGTCTAAAACCCATGTTGGCAATTTTAGTAGTGTCCAACTAGTAATCCACAACTAGGGTGATAAGGGGTCATGGCACATATTTAATTAATCAAGGTGTCATACAGCAAATTGGCATTTATCTAATTCCCCGGGATTAAATAAAGTATTTTCTAATTGAACTAGCATGCAATAAGTTAAATCAAAATAGGTTTCCAAGATAGGATCAATATGGTCAAAGCATAACTTGCCTTCAAAAAGTACTTGTTCTTGGTCCTGAGCTGGCTCTTGGGTCAACACTTCTCCTTCGAATCCTTCCGGTACTTTAACGTCTACTCGTAACGCGTGCAAATAGCAACAAATGAATAAAATAGTAGACAAAAAGTATCCAAACCTCCAAATAAAGTTCATAACCAGAGAGAACATAATTTTATGAATTTTTAGAAACTGGAATCGTCAAATTCGGAGTTTAAATGCAAAAGTTATAGCATTTTGAAGTTTAAATAATCAATTAAATAATATTACAGAGAACAACTTTAGTCCAAAAATTAAATAAAATTCATCATTAGGTAGATCTCAATTTTATACAAATTTAGAAATTTGAATCACTCAATTCGGAGTTAAAACGCAAAAGTTATAAGCGTTTGAAGTTTGAAACAAAATCTGAAATCATTATTTCGAATTAATAAATCATTTTCTTTTTCGGAAATTAATTATTGCGTCAGCGAGGACACGTGGCAGCCTCTGATTGGTCTCATCGACGTCCCGGTTCATGGGCGTGGTCCATGGTTTGGCTCGGAGTCTCTGTGGACCCGGTCCACGGCTCCGTGAGGGGCGAGTGGGACCCACTGGGGTAGCGTCATCGCCGACGTCGGCGGACTCGGCCCGTTCAGCGGTGGGACCGCCGGTAGCGTCATTCTTTGGCGTCACCGCGCAGCTGGGTAGCGGCCCGGCGTCGGTCCGCCATGACGTCAGCGTGTCTCATGGTGCGGTCGCTGACACGCGGGCCTGGCATGTCAGTGACCCACGCCCACGCGTGGGCTGACCGCGGCGGTCAAGCTTCCGCTATGTGGCGCAATCCGGGCCGTTGATTTGAAATCCGACGGCTCGGATTGGATCTAGGTTTCACGCGTTTGGGTTAACGCGGTTAATCTGGACCGTTGGATCTAGATCCAACGGTTGGGATCCAATCTAACGCGTATAACGCGGCTAATTCTAACCGTACGATCTAGATCTAACGGCTGAGATTGGATAAGGGGTTTAGCACATGGATCTCACCGGTGGGTGACGTGGCGCGATATGGTCCGTGCGATGGAGATCCGACGGTTGAAAAGCTTCGAGGTCACGGCGATGTCCACGGCGGTGCTTGCTGGCCGGAGATGGAGACGACGACGATAGCAGCGGTGTTGCGGGTGTGCTCCGGTGAAGTGGAAGGTTCCCTCTGACGCGGCTGGCTCTTGCGGTTCTGGATCTGACCTCAACGGCGGCGGAGGATGGCAGACGGCGGCGGAAACAACGGAAAACCGCGGCGGAACACACAATCAACTTCGGCGAGCGATTGCGGCGCAACTACGGCGGCTCGGGCGACGTTGTCTAGGGCTACGGGTGCGCACGGAAGTCTAGGTCACGACACGAAAGACGGCACATTAAATAGGGCCCTCGGCGTCCGTGAAACGCGCGGAAACCGAGGTTCACTCCGACGCGGCGGCGGAGTCCGACGGCTACACGGAGAGGGCGACGTGGCACAACGTGAACCGTTGGATCTAGATCCAACGGTCGCATGGGTTTGGACTCGGGTCCGGTTCGGTGGTCGGGCCGCTCGATCGGGCTCGGTCGGCGACGTGGCTCAATCGTGGCCGTTGGATCTTGATCCAACTGGCCACGCCAGTAGGGTTTCTACGAGTGGGTTCGGCTCAACCACGCGGGCGTGGTCGGGTTCGGTCGGACTCGGACTCGAGTCGACTTCGGGCTCGATCGGATGAACGATGAAACCAACTCGATTTAATTAATCCAATTAAATTCTCGAAATTCAATTAAATCATTAAAAATAGCAAAAGACTCGAGAAAAATTCGGAAAAATTCTGGAAAATATTTTGGAACATTTTGGACTCAAATAAAATATTTTCAACAAATTTTTATTTGCAAAGTTTAATTCTTTAATTATTTCAAAATGGAATAAATTCAAATAAATTCCAAATAAATCCAAATAAATTCCAGAAAATTCCAAAAATTCACAAAAGTGCCAAATCACACATGAATTTAAGAAAAGCAAAATTTTGGGGTGTTACAATAGCGTAGATGGATCGAAGCTGGATGTACACTGAGAACCGTACGAGTGTGGAGTACATTAATGGCGTCTCCACTTTTAGAAGAGCTGCAGAGGAGGACATGTGTCGGGACCCCGAATTTGCAAATCCGGACCCTCTGTGTATTCAGCACTAGTTCAGGAACGCGCTAGTGCACACAGTCTTAACATCGGTAAATATCACAATCATACCACTCGATACTAATAGAGTACTTTATTTAAATAGTCAAACTGGTTACTTGACCTTATGGTCAAGTCACAAATGTACGCCTCGCAGGGCGAAACTTATTAAGAGAGAAATAGTAGCAATGAAAATCAAATAACCGTGGCGCCATCCATTATACCACGAGCAACCGATCGGGCTCGCTTCCTAAGTAGACGGTTCCTCTTGGAGCTCCTCCTCCAAAGCTGGTGTAGTCTCCTCTTCAACTGGTGTTGTATTGTGGCAAGGGTGAGTACTTGGTACTCAGCAAGTCATGCACAGAATGCAGGCTAATATACTATATGCATGGCTTGGTACAAAGAAATGGCTTAAGGTATATTTGTAGTAAACAGCATTTGACAAGTAACATAAGTAGATTCGAAAGCAGTAGAAACAAGTAAAGCATAAATAACTTTTCAAGAGTTTAGTAAACATCTTTCCCATCCTAATCCACATTTCCATCAACATCATTATTAATCCAACCCAACCTTTTAAATCCAAGTTATTTTTGAGAAAATCTAACCCTTGACTGTAATTCCCGAGCGATATCCAATACCGCGGACACGGCTATTCGAATAGATTCTACACTCTGCAGAGGTTATGCACTTTACCCACAAGATACAGTCAAACACCACAAAGGCGAGTTCAGTAACATAGTCTTTCGGAAACTTCTATCATTACATGTGGTCCTCCCAGGTTATTGCGCAATAACCCTTCACTTAGCTAAGGCGAAGTCTAGGCCAATCAAACGTTAGATGGGTACTGGCCTCGGCCAGACGCGCTCCCCGCACAACTTACACAAAGGGTGTAGTTGACCTCCTGAGGTCCCACAGGTACGTTATTAGCAACTTAGTCAACTAGGTCCGTCCTATTACAAACATGTGGTTGCACGTTAGACCCAGTACAAAGGCTTGCAAGGTTAAGTCCTTAGGGTGACCAGGGCAAGACTACCCGAAGAACCAAATCAACATCCCCAATGCCACAACCGGCCCACTGATTATTCTTGCCACATGCTGGCCGAAAACTATTTATCAAACCCCAGTTGATTACCATGCACCACGTGCCATCAACATCACATGATACCTTTCCAAAACAGGTTCAATATATCATTAAGTCAACATTAGCATTTGTTTGTCCAAAATCATGTCATGAGCACGTAGCAGGTCTAAGCAGTTTACTACAACGGTCTAAACCCATGTTGGCAAGTTAATAATGTCCAACTAGTAAACCACAACTAGGGTGACAAGGGTCATGGCACATACTTAAGTAATCAAGGTGTCATACAGCAAATTGGTATTTATCTAACCCCCATATTTAAATAAAGTATTTTTCTAATTGAACTAGCATGCAATAGTTTAAATCAAAATAGATTTCGAAATAGGATCAACATGGTCAAAGCACAACTTGCCTTCAAAAAGTACTTGTTCTTGGTCTTGAGTTGGATCCTGAGTCAATACTTCTCCTTCGAATCCTTCCGGCACTTCAACGTCTACTCGTAAAGCGTGCAAATAGCAAATACAAGAATAAACAATAGGCAAAAAGTGTCCAAACATCCAAATAAAATCCATAAACAGAAAGAACATAATTTTATGAGTTTTTAGAAACTGGAATCGTCAAATTTGGAGTTAAAATGCAAAAGTTATGATTATTTAAAATTTAAATAATCAATTAAATAATTTTACAGAGAAAAAATTTAGTCCAAAAATTAAATAAAATTCATATTTAGGTAGATCTCAATTTTATACAAATTTAGAAATTTGAATCACTCAAATCGGAGTTGAAACGCAAAAGTTATAAGCGTTTGAAGTTTGAAACAAAATCTGAAATCATTATTTCGAATTAATAAATCATTTTCTTTTTCGGAAATTAATTATTGCGTCAGCAAGGACACGTGGCAGCTTCTGATTGGCTGTTGGCGTCGCCACCGGTCCATGGGCGTGGTCCACGCTCGGCTCGGGTCTACCGTGGACTCGGTCCCACGAATCCACGTGTCGGCCGACATCCGGGTCCGCCTCGGATGACGCCATCGGCGTCGGCGGGGCTCGGCCCATGGTGGCGGCAGGTGGGACCTTTGTGACATCATTCTTGGCGTCGGCGCTCGGTGGGACGGCCGGCCGACATCTTGAGCCCGCCATGACGTCAGCGTGACGTCATGGTGCAGTTTGGCCGGGCCGCTGACATGCGGGCCCCGCGTGTCAGCGTCACACGCACGCGCGCGTGGATTGCGCTGACCGCGACGGTCAGCCTTCCCTGACGCGTGGCGCAATCTCGGCCGTTGATTTGAAATTCAACGGCCCAGATTAGATCTGAGTCTCACGCGTTTGGGTTAACGCGTTTGATCTGGACCGTTGGATCTAGATCTAACGGCTGAGATTGGATCTAGGATTTTCAACGTGGAAACTCACCGGGGTGACGTGGCGTAATCTGGGCCCTTGGATGAAGATCCGACGGCTGGTGGAGCTCGAACGACGGCGATGGCTTTGTGGCCCAGCTCACCGGCGGGGGACGACGACCTAGCCGACGGCGTTTCGGGCGCGCTCCGGCGGAGTGAGAGGTAGCTCCGGGTGCGCCTCGACGCGAGGAGTCCGGATCTGGGCACAACGGCGGCGGAGGACGACAGAGATGGCCGCAATCGGCAAAGAACCACGGCGGAGGAAGAGGCAACTCCGGCGGCGATTGCGGCTCAACGGCGGCGGCTCCGGCGGCGTTGTCTAGGCTACTGGTGCGCAATGAAGCGGCGATCCCGACACGGTGGCGGCGCAATAAATAGGGCCCTCGGCGTCAGGTAAACGCCGCGAATCCGAGGAGTCCTCTCCGTTCTTGGCCCGGAGTCCGGCGGCGACGATTAGAGGCGGCGTGGCAGCGCCGCGGCCGTTGGATCGAGATCAGCGGTGCCGAGTTTGGGTCCGGGTCGGACTCGGCGAAGCCCAGGCTGGCTCGGTCGGGCTCGGGCTCGGTGACGTGGCTCAATCGTGGCCGTTGGATCTGAATCCAACGGTCACGCGGTTAGGCTCGGCCGAGTGGGTTCGGTCGAGTCACGTGGCTCGGGTCGGACTCGAACTCGAGTCTGACTCGGGCTCGGTCGGATGAACAGTACAAACCCACTCGCATTTTCCAGCGATTTAATAATTAAAATAATTCCCAGTAATTCATTTAATTCATTAAAAATAGCAAATGACTCAGAAAAATTCGGAAAAATTACGGAAAATATCTTGGATCATTTTGGACTCAAATAAAATATTTCCAACAAAATTTTATTTGCAAAATTAAATTCTTTAATTATTTCAAAATGGAATAAATTCAAATAAATTCCAGAAAATTCCAAAAATTCACCAAAGTGCCAAATCACACATGAATTTAAGAAAAGCAAAATTTTGGGGTGTTACAACATGTTTAATAAGGGAGTGCAGTATATGTCTTGTCCATGCATCAATTGCGAGAATATGATGATGTTTCGAAACTCAGCGCAGATCGAAGCACACTTGATTATGCGAGGTTTCAAAAGGGGGTATACATGTTGGACTAGTCACGGCGAAGAGCAGAATATACAAGAAGTAGGTGGTACTGTTAACATCATCGACGAAGTGAACGATATGCCGGATGATCACATCGATTCTGCTTCCGACGAGGTATGTTGCATGATGACAATCTGGACCAGATGCTGTGCGACGCAGAAGGGAACCATGATGAAAGGGAATATGGAAAATTCATGGGTTTGATGGAGGACTCAAAGAAACCTTTGTTTGCTGGTTGCAAGGTGAAATACACAAGGTTGTCGTCCGTGCTTGAACTACTGAAATTGAAGGCAGGCAATGGTTGGTCAGACAAGAGTTTCACAGCGCTGTTACATCTATTGGCAGACATGCTTCCAGAGGGAAACGAGTTGCCGACAACAACCTACAAAGCCAATAAGGTTCTTTGTCCCTTGGGAATGGAGATAGAAAGAATACATGCATGTCCGAACGACTGTATCCTATACCGCAAAGAGTACGCAAACTTGCATGTACGTCTGGTGTGCAACGCATCCCGGTACAAGCGCAAGAGTCATTCAGATGAGGAGGTGAAGAAAGGAACTCCTGCTAAGATGGCATGGTATCTGCCTCTAATTCCCCGATTGAAGCGTTTGTTCGCTAACCCAAAGGAGGCAAAACTGCTGTGTTGGCATTCCGAGAAGCATAAGAATGATGGAATGCTAAGACACCCTGCTGACTCCACCTAGTGGAGAAACATCGATAGGAGGTATGAAGAATTCGCTGCGGAGATGAGGAATATAAGGTTTGGATTGAGTACAGATGGAATGAATCCTTTCGGTAACATGAGCAGCCGGCATAGCACTTGGCCAGTGGATCTCTGTATCTACAACCTTCCTCCTTTGGTTGTGTATGAAGCGGAAGTACATTTTATTGTTCGTGCTTATCCAAGGACCGAAACAACCTGGGAACGATATTGATGTGTACCTAGCTCCATTGGTGGAAGATCTAAAAACATTGTGGGTTCCTGGGGTACAGGTTTGGGATGCATACAAATGAGAGAACTTCATTTTGCACTACTTGTTCTGCACCATAAATGATTACCCTGCACTTGCTAACCTGTCGGGCCAGAGTACAAAAGGTGCCAAAGCTTGCACTCACTGCCTAGACGATACTGAGAGTGTGTGGTTGAATCACTCGCGTAAAACCGTGTACATGTGTCACCATAGGTTCCTTGGGAGGAAACACCCATACCGCAAGATGAAGAAACTATTCGACGGGACGAACGAAAACGGTTCAGCTCCAAGGCCTTTTAGCGGGAGAGATGTTCATGACTTTGTTAAGGATTTGGATGTTACACATGGAAAGGTACGTAAAGCAAGGTCGACCCGTGAGAAGAGCTTGTGGAAGAAGAGATCAATCTTTTGGGACCTACCTTACTGGGAGCACCTAGAAGTTCGCCACTGCATCGATGTCATGCACGTGGAGAAGAATGTCTGTGATAGCCTGATTGATCTCCTACTAAACATTAAAGGCAAAACAAAGGATGGTATCATCGCACGACTTGACTTAGTCGATATGGGCATAAGACCTGAGTTAGCACCAAAAGAGACCATTAAAGGTGGTACGTATTACGAACCAGCTTGTTACACTCTGTTAAAGGCTGAAAGGACTGAACTGTGCCAGTGCTTGCATGGTGTGACAGTTTCGTCTGGCTACTCGTCCAACATGAAGAGACTTGTTTCAATGCAAGATTTAAAATTAATTGGCATGAAGTCTCATGATTGTCATGTGTTGATGACACAAATGCTCCCTATTGTAATTAGAAGTATTTTGCCAGTCAAGGTCCGAGAGACAATCATGAGGTTGTGTTATTTATTTAACACAATCGCTTAGAAGGTCATCAATCCCAAAGGACTAGATGCTCTGCAGGCTGAGGTGGTGATGACTCTATGTAATCTTGAGATTTATTTCCCTCCGTTATTTTTCGATATCATGGTCCATCTCATTGTTCACCTTGTGATAGAGATAAAGATGTGCAGGCCCGTGTTCCTACGTAGCATGTACCCGTTCGAGAGGTACATGGGAATTCTTAAGTCTTACGTGCGAAATCGATCTCGTCCGGAAGGTAGCATTGTCGAAGGTTATGCAACCGAAGAGGTCATCGAGTTCTGCGTCGATTACATGGCTCAAGCACAACCAATAGGTGTGCCTCGATCTCGCCATGAGGGGAGGCTCCAGGGTATCGGGAGCATCGAAAGGAAAGCAATCACGCCTGATCTAGTTGCGTGTGCTCAAGCCCATTTCACGGTTCTACAACACATGGCTGTAGTGTCCCCGTATATCGTCGAGCACAAGCAATGGCTAAGGCAAGAGAATCCAACACGACAAGATTCTTGGATCACGAGACAACATAACCTTCAGTTCAACAATTGGTTCAAGGAGTGACCCAACACTGGGAGCTCGTCATATGACACCCTGAGATGGTTGGCAAAAGGCCCAGCTTTTACAGTTGTCACATGGAAAGGATACGACTTAAATGGATACACATTTTACACGATAGATCAGGATTTGAAGAGCACAAACTGAGCAGCGGGTACGTGCATAGATGCGTTCGATCACTGGTCAACGAGGAGCTCCTACTATGGGTTCATAGAGGAGATTTGAGAGCTTGACTACGTACTTTTCAAGATCCCACTATTTTGGTGTCGTTGGGTCCACCTCCAGCACGTGAAGGTTGACAAGTACGGCATCACTACTATGGACCTCGGACGTGTCGGATACCAAGATGAACCATTCGTGCTCGCAAACCAAGTTGTTAAAGTCTTCTATGTTACCGACCCGTCCAACAAGAAGCGCCATGTAGTTGTTCAGGGAAAAAGGAGGATTTTCGAAGTTGAGAATGTAGTAGATGAGGAAGAGTACAATCAATTTGATGATTTGCCTCCTATCGTAAATGCCAGCATGGTCCAAGAAGAACGAACTGAGGAAGTCAGCTACACACGTGTCGATCATTGTGAAGGGCTAATTTTCACTGTATAATTACAATGTTAACTTGTAAGCAAGTGCATGTATGCATAACAAAGTAATATTTATGTACTTTTGTGTACTCATTACAAGTACTTCTGTATTTATCTCAATTATTTTTTGTGCTTTGAAAAAATAATAATCTGCAATGTATAATAACAACTAAAAATATAATACCCTATAGCACAGACGGTTCTCAAACACAACCGTCTGTAATGTTTGAACATTACAGACGGTTATATTTGTGCTCTTTAATGTTTGTAATGTTTGTGCAATGTATAAGAACAACCGTCTGTAATGTTTGTGCTCTTTAAGAACTATCTGTGATATGGGCCTCTATATAACTTCTACCTTGTGAACGTTTCTATTAGACTTCAAACCCTACGCACGCTTCAAACCCTACGCACTGATGGAGACCGCCACCGCCTCCCCGAGCCCCGCCGCGGCGAACGCGCCTCCTCCCCCGACGGCTGCACCTCCTCTCGCGGCGAACGCGCCTCCTCTCACGGCGAACGCGCCTCCTCTCGCGGCGAACGCGCCTCCCCGACGGCTGCACCTCCTCCTCCCCCGATGGCTGCGCCTCCTCCTCCCCAAGCGACGTCTCCTCCTCCATCACAAGGTTGGTCTCCTCCTCCCCCGTGGTTCTAACTTGGAAATAAGAAAGTCTTAGGCATGTAGAACATTAGATTTGTGGATGTGTGTGCTAGGTGCTTGACATTCTTGCAATTTCTTGCATGAATTGGACCATCACTCATACGGTACACCTTTAGAGTACAATCATGTACACCATCTTTGTCAATATCTGCAATTGGAACATCACTCATACTGTACACCTTGTTGGTTTGAATCTAAATTACCCATGATGTTGTTACCTACACATTTAAACATATTCTGAATGAATATATGACGAATTTATTAAAGGAATATGATGGGGCACAGATGTTTCTATTTGATATTCTAAAAAAGAAGAAGGATACACCTACATGCAGGCATGCACCTTAATAATTGAGCATCCCCAATACATCATGAGCTAGCCTAGCTTTCAAAAAAAAAATGATCTAATGATCGATCCCTTTATGCCATGTTTTTAACTTAACTGATAGGTGATAGTGCCTCAGAAGGGAAAGCTTCACATAATGGGATTCTTCCTTTTTTTGTCTTAAAGGCTGACCTGTCAAAGCAAAAACAGTTCTGGTGCAAGCTCAGAAAAGAAGTAGCTTGCCGAGCTTATGTAAACTATGTTCACAAAGAAGGCAGATAAGCACATCAACTTAGCGCTAACGATGATGCAGTACAACACAACGATTCTCTTTTTGGAGGGTTTAAATACACCATACTACCTTCTTCACACTGAGAGGTCTTCCCTACTTGCAATTCAGGAAGATGCAGTATTATTTTGTGAATTGTGGCAACTGGATTGGTTTTACATCCCCATCATGTGATCCAGTCCGGTGAGGAGCTCCTCCCATGCCTCACTTTGTCACATTATGCGATTCTGGAGCCCGGCTCTTTGTTCTTTGGGTCATCCTGTGTTTGTCATAGATAAACAGTTAAAATTTGGTTGAAACTTTCATTTTAGCGTATCATTTCTTTCGTGGTGAAATAATGAATTGGTGATGGCTGATGGGTTAGTAGCATAACTCACCCTAAGACAGCTATTGAATGTGTCATCTTTCAAAGATGTCGAGAAGGCAACTTTGAAGTGCGGCCACAGGCCTGCGCATAAATGGGGAAGAAAAACATTAGTACATGTGAAGATAGATGTAAAATCATTTTGTAACATAGAAATGACAGCACAAACCTGGGATTGTCTGAAAGCCTGAGGTAGCAACGGATAATGTGCTTCAGCAACCTTGTGAAAGGTCGATCGTGAGTGAAACCACCATGTTTGCTAAAACACCGCCATCGCAAAGAAACGCTCGTGATGGCACAAATGTAACACTGATCCAACATCATCCAAAGAATCTTTTGAACAATGAAAGTAGCCACCTGCATAGATATTTGACTAAATTAGTGAAACAGAAGTGAAGGCTATAACTTTAGCCAAATAAGGGCACGCTTGCCTAGCTTGGCCTATGGGGCTTATTTACGGCCTTAAATTCAACTTTGAAATCCACCTAAAAGCTTACGCACTTCATAAGTTCATATTCAACTTCTTGTGGTTTATACGAGAAGAGATGTTATAGAACATTGGCATATTTACGTGCCAACCAGGTTATAAATCATCGAGTTCAAGTGATAATCGATAAAAATAAGGCAATGAAATTAGCAAAGATAGGATAGTTCTTGAGCGCCAAACAGCTTTTAAGGCTTCTTGCATAATCCAACTTTTAGGCTTATAAACTGCAAGGTAGTTTGAAAAGCTTGGTCTGGGGCAAGAAGATTCTACATATAAATGATAGCCTACTTCACATGCTAGACCTGACCAAGCGTGAATCGTTGATGTGATGTTGTTCCACACAAAAGCAATTTCACCTTTGCTAGGGCTAAGCAGAAGACAAAGATGATGATGTTTGGATGGGGATTGAGATGGCAAGCTACATACGGTTTTGGACAGCTCACTTTGCCCATCTCCATGGTACGCAAGCACAAAGGAATTATTTCGATTTGCGGCGAAAAAAACCGATGCGCGGCTCGAGGGCGTGCTTGGCGGTGGCGATGCGGGCGCCAGGGGCGAGGGCGTCTGGCGGCCAGTGAGGCAGCGCGCCACGGCTTCGAGGGCGTCTTGGCTGTGGCGGCGCGCCACTGGGACGGGGACGTGCGGCGGCAGCTGTAACACCCCAAAAATTTTGCTTTTCGTAAATTCATGTGTGATTTGGCACTTTGGTGAATTTTTGGAATTTTCTGGAATTTATTTGGATTTATTTGGAATTTATTTGAATTTATTCCATTTTGAAATAATTAAAGAATTAAAATTTGCAAATAAAATTTTGTTGGAAATATTTTATTTGAGTCCAAAATGATCCAAAGTATTTTCCAGAATTTTTCTGGAATTTTTCTGAGTCTTTTGATATTTTTAATGAATTAAATGAATTTCTGGGAATTATTTTAAATATTAAATCGCTGGAAAATCAAGTCGGGTCAAGTACTGTTCATCCGACCGGACCCGAGTCCGAGTCCGACTCGAGTCCGACCCGAGCCACGTGACTTGACCGAACCCCATTCGATCCTAACCGTTGGATCGAGATCCAACGGTCCAGATTGGATCGCACCGGTTCGAGCTGAGTCTGGGTCGGATCCGATCGCACCCACGCGATCGTGACCGTCGATCGTGCCACGTGGACGGCTGTGCATCGTCGTCTCCGCCGAGACCGAGCCGGACTCCGTCGCCGCGTAGATCTAGGGTTCCGCCTCGGGCACGAACGCCGAGGCTATTTAAGGCCCGGGTCACACCCCGAGGTCGGCCCTGACCTTGCGCACCCATAGCCCCTACTCACTAAGGCAGAGCCGCCGTCGTTTAGCCGCGATAGCTCGCCGTAGTTGAGCGCCGCTCCGCCACGGTTTTTGCTTCATCCCGCCGTCACCCGCCGTCCCTAGCCACCGTTGAGCCTGCATCCGTAATCCCAGACCAAGACGCACCCGTGGAGCCAACTCATCTCGCCGGAGGAGCCCCGAAGCGCCACGGGAGAGGTCATCGTCTCCGTCTCCGGCTGCTGCAGCTCCGCCGCGTCGCCATCGACCTCGCGAGCACTATGCGCCGTCCGATCTTGATCGTGCGGTTGAGGTGAGTTCACGTGTTTCCAAACCCGATTAGATCTGGACCGTTGGATCAAGATCCAACGGCCCACGATCACCACGTGCCGTAGTAGTGTTAATGTATGATTAGATCTCGAGATGCGATCTAGATCGAACGCCCACGATCATCGAGTAGTTTTCAACGTGTTAACCTTGGATCTAATCGCGCCGTTGATTTTCAAATCAACGGACACGATCGCGCCACGTGTCCAGGAAGCCGAACCGCCGCCACGCAAGGGCGCGCTGGTCACCGACACGCCGGTCCGTGTCGGCGATAAAGACCGCGTGATGTCACCCATGACATCATCGGTGGGTCCCACCTGTCAGCACTGTGGGCTGAGCCCCGCTGACGTCAGCAGTGACGTCACCCGAGTGGACCCACATGTCAGCGACACGTGGAGCCGTGGACCGAGTCCACGGTAGACCCGAGCCGAGCGTGGACCAAGTCCATGGACCGGCTGACGTCAGCAGACCAATCAGAGGCTGACACGTGTCCAGGCTGACGCAATAATTAATTTCCGAAAAAGAAAATGATTTATTAATTCGAAATAATGATTTCAGATTTTGTTTCAAACTTCAAACGCTTATAACTTTTGCGTTTTAACTCCGATTTGGGTGATTCAAATTTCTAAATTTGTATAAAATTGAGACCTACCTAAATATGAATTTTATTTAATTTTTGGACTAAAGTTTTTCTCTGTAAAATTATTTAATTGATTATTTAAACTTTAAATAATCATAACTTTTGCGTTTTAACTCCAAATTTGACGATTCCAGTTTCTAAAAATTCATAAAATTATGTTCTCTCTGTTTATGGATTTTATTTGGATGATTGGATACTTTTTGCCTATTGTTTATTCGTGTATTTGCTATTTGCACGCTTTACGAGTAGACGTTGAAGTCTTGGGAAGGATTTGAAGGAGAAGTATTGACTCAGGATCCAACTCAAGACCAAGAACAAGTACTTTTTGAAGGCAAGTTGTGCTTTGACCATGTTGATCCTATTTCGAAATCTATTTTGATTTAACCTATTGCATGCTAGTTCAATTAGAAAATACTTTATTTAAATTTGGGAATCAGATAAATACCAATTTCTTTGTATGACACCTTGATTACTTAAATATGTGCCATGGCCCCTTGTCACCCTAGTTGTGGTTTACTAGTTGGACATTATTAACTTGCCAACATGGGTTTTAGACCGTTGTAGTAAATCGCTTAGACACGCTACGTGGTCATGACATGATTTTGGACAAACAAATGTTAATGTTGACTTAATGATATATTGAACCTGTTTTGGAAAGGTATCATGTGATGTTGATGGCACGTGGTGCATGGTAATCAAGCGGGTTTGATAAATAGTTTTTCGGCAGGGCATGTGGCAAGAATAATCAGTGGGCCATTGTGGCATTGGGGATGTTGATTTGGTTCTTGGGTAGTCTTGCCTGGTCACCCTAAGGACTTAACCTTGCAAGCCTTTGAACTGGGTCTAACGTGCAACCACATGTCTCAGAATGGGACGGACCTAGTTGACTAAGTTGCTAATAACGCATTACTGTGGGACCTCAGGAGGTCAACTACACCCTTTGTGTAAGTTGTACGGGGGAGCGTACCGGGGCTGAGGCCAGGTACCCATCTAACGGTTGATTGGCCTAAACTTCGCCTTAGCTAAGGGAAGGGTTAGTGTGCAATAACCGGGGAGGACCACTTGTATTGTTAGAGGTTTCCGAAAGACTTTGTTACGGAACTCGCCTTTGTGGTGTTTGACTGTATCTTGTGGGTAAAGTGCATAACCTCTGCAGAGTGTAGAATCTATTCGAATAGCCGTGTCCGCGGTATTGGACATCGCTCGGGAATTACAGTCAAGGGTTAGATTTTCTCAAAAATAGCTTGGATCTGAAAGGTTGGGTTGGATTAATAATGATGTTGATGGAAATGTGGATTAGGATGGGAAAGATGTGTATTAAACTCCTTGAAAAGTTATCTATGCTTTACTTATTTCTACTGCTTTAGAATCTATTTATGATACTTGTTAAATGCTGTTTTACGTAAATATACCTTGAGCTATTCCTTTGTACCAAGCCATGCATATAGTATATTAGCCTGCATTACGTGCATGACTTGTCGAGTACCAAGTACTCACCCTTGCCACAATACAACACCAGTTGAAGAGGAGACTACACCAGCTTTGGAGGAGGAGCTCCAAGAGGAACCGTCTACTTAGGGAAGCGAGCCCAGTCACTTGCCTATGGTATCTTTGGATGGCACCACGGTTATTTGATTTTCCGCTGCTACTATTTCTCTCTTAATAAGTTTAGCCTGTAATCGTGCATTTGTAACTTGACCATAAGGTCGAATAACCAGTTTGACTATTTAAATAAAGTACTTTATTAGTATCGAGTGGTATGATTGTGATATTTACCGATGTTAAGACTGTGTGCACTAGCGTGTTCCTGGACTAGTGCTGAATACACAGAGGGTCCGGATTTGCAAATTCGGGGTCCCGACAGAGGTGGTATCAGAGCCATACTGACCGTAGGCTCAACCCTAAGCTAGAATGGTCGTAGTGAGGATAAAACCTATTTTCTAAAGCTAAAAATTTGTCGAGATAAGAAATGACATCTCGACTTACCCCCTTCTCTCTTTCCTTGTCTCTTGCTGAATATTCCCTTACCTTGTCACGATTTAAAATTTCGAGTTCTTATGAGAGCACTCTTGTGACAAATGGAGGGAGAGTTCAACTACGTCGATCTAGAGGTTGGTCACGCCGCGGAACTTTGGCATATGCTTCAGACTCTCGGAGATTTTGAGAAGCCGCAATACCAAGTGGAAGTGATCAGACAAGCAGGATTGATCAAGGCTTGTGACGTGAAGATTGAGGTACCTGCTAGGAAGAAGGGCCCAGGCAATCGCCCGATACACTGCACTGCCAGGAGGTCTACAATGCAGATGGGTATCCAAGAAGTATCACGACGAGCAATGCGACACATTACCCGTATCTACGCCAGAGAGTTGGAGAGCACGGTGTTCCGTTATCACCCGCGCAGCAATAACCTTCTTGACCCGAAGGCGATTCAGGATGAGGATGCCATGGTTACACAGTTGGCACGACTTGTTGTCGCCCAGGAGGATGTACTTGATGATACAAGCAAGGAGCTACAGAAGGCCTGCAAGGAGATCACGACAGAGAAGAACAGATGGCGGGAAGCTCAAGAGTATGTGTCACACCTTCTACGAAGGATTGACGAGTTGGAGATGGCTTTATACGGGCCAGAACCAGAGCCAGTACTCGAGCTACACGAGCCAGATCCGGAGGAGTCAGATCTCGATGAGGACACTGCTTCTTCGACTACCACAGATGACACAGTTGCTGGACATGGCAATCGTTTCGCGCCTATGCCGCAGCATCCGTACCCAGGCCGTGGAGGTTTTCTCGATGAGTGAGCATAGGTTCTATAGTGAGACTCCTTCGCCGAGTCGCGTCATAGAATAAAGAGTCACCCTTTAGGCGTTAGACTCCAGTGTTAGTTCGATTTGGATTTTCATTGTTTCTTTGAGTGTGCAAGATGTGTTGCAAGGCCCTTAGGCATTGTAAGCAACCATACCAAGTTATTAATATCAATAATAAAGTTGGACCTTAAAGTTACACCTTTCGCCCGTATAAGTTCCATATTACTTGTCTATTCTTGATTCCCTCATCTCTAAAACTTAGAGCAAATCGACAGATGGTGAACACCAAGGAAACTTTGGAAGCAATGGAAGTGGTTCTCGCCAGAGAAACCCCAATGATGGAGCACCCGACCGCTTGATTGATATGCAGAATTTTGTAGCATTTATTGCTGCTAAGACTCAGTTGGTGCATTCTATGATGCAACAAATGCAACACGCCTTTGCTCAGGCCACGGCTAATCAAGTCAATCGGGACAACGCCGTAATACAAGACTCGCCGAGTTCATGAGGACTCACCCACCCACTTTCTCTGGGAATGCCAATCCATTGGAGGCCGATGATTGGTTAAGGTCAATTGGGAGGAAGCTACACATAGCTCAATGCATAGGAAATGAGAAGGTACTCTACGCTTCTCATCAATTGGAAGGAACAGCCGCCGAATGGTGGGAGAACTTCTGTGCCACGCAAGAGAACCCTCAAGATATCACTTGGGAAGAGTTCACCGCTGCATTCCGTCAGTATCACGTGCCAGAAGGAATCATGGACCTTAAGAAGGAGGAGTTCAGAGCACTGAAGCAAGGTAATCAGCCAGTGGCCGACTACCTGAACAAGTTCACACAGCTAGCACGCTACGCACCTGAGGATGTAGCGACAGATAAAGCCAGAAAGTCTCGTTTCATGAAGGGACTTAACTCAGGATTGCAGGTGGCATTGATCACCCACACATTTCCAGATTTCCAAGAGTTGGTGAATAAGGCGCTTATTCTTGAGGACAAGCGCAAGGAACTGGATGAGAACAGGAAGCGCAGGATGCAACAGCAGGGATCACGCCAGGGAACGCAATAGCGTCTGAGAGTTGCACCAAATCAGTTTTTCAGATTCCAGCCACAGAATGCTACAAGGACACCGTCACCAGCACCAAGACCTGTCAATCAGAACTACCAGACCCCAGCCCCCGCTAGAAATGCTGCTCCAGCGATCGGCAAAGAAGGAAACGATGAGACGCTACAAGCGCAACGAGCCAGGACATTTTGCCAACATGATTGTCCAAAGAAGACAGCAGGAGTGACCCTGCTCGCTTTAACTTGGGAACCACCCAGCTAGGACGCCCGACCGGGAACCACATCCTGCAGGCCGTGGTGAGAGGCCGAGTCAACCATGTCACCGCAGATGCACCGCAGAATGCTACTGACGTCAGATCTTGGGTAAGTTACTTGTTAACTCAGTACCTGCAACAGTTTTGTTTGACTCTGGAGCTTCGCAATCGTTTGTTTCGCAAGGCTTTGCTGCTAGAAACGATTTGGGGATTGCAAGACTTAAGTGCATACTTTTAGTTCAAACCCCTGGTTCCGAACTCCGAACGAAAGTAGGATGTTCCGGGGTGAGAATACTAATAGATGGAATAGAGTTCCTAGCGAACCTTATAATTTTGGAGACCCAGACCTTAGACGTTATTTTGGGAATGGACTGGTTATCCAAGCACAAGGCCGTATTGGATTGTGGACGAAGGACTATCTCAGTTGAGAGCCCGTGTGGAAAGAAAGTGGAATTTCAAGCTACTGCCGTTAGAGAAGGACAGTTGATGGTTAACGACACCAAGGCAATCAGCATAGAGGATGTCTCAAGAGTGAATGAGTACCCAGATGTTTTTCCCGAAGATCTACGGTATGCCGCTTGACAGGGACATAGAGTTTGTGATAGAGCTTGTACTGCAGCGCCCGATAGCAAAGAGACCTTATCGGATGTCCACCGAGGAGTTGGTAGAGATGAAGAAACAACTAGAGGAGTTAATGGAGAAAGGATTTATCGAGGCCAGAGTTAGTCGCCGTGGGGAGCACCAGTTTTGTTTGTCAAGAAGAAGGACGGGAGTTTCGGGATGTGCATCGACTACCGTGCACTCAATGAAGTCACCGTGAAGAATAAGTATCCGCTACCCAGGATTGATGATTTGTTCGATCGGTGAGAGGAGCCGGAGTTTTCTCCAAGATTGATCTCGAGATCGGGATAGCATCGATTGAAGATCCGATCGGAAGATATCCCGAAGACTGCATTCTCGTCAAGATATGGACATTACGAGTTCTGATTATGTCTTTTGATCGATTTAATGCGCCAAAGATATTTCATGAATATGATGAATAAGGTGTTCATGGAATATTTGGACAAGTTTGTTGTCGTGTTCATAGATGATATCCTAATCTATTCCAAGACAGAGGATGAACATGCCGAACACTTGAGGCGAGTTTTGGAAAAGCTGAGGGAACAGCAACTCTTCGCCAAGTTCAGTAAGTGTGATTTTTGGAAGGACAAGGTGGAGTTTCTTGGACATGTAATGACCGCAGAAGGAGTCGCCGTTGATCCAAGCAAAGTAGAAGCCGTGTTACATTGGGAGCAACCGAAGACCGTGACCCAAATCCAGAGTTTCCTTGGAATGGCAGGGTACTACCGCTGTTTCATTGAAGGCTTTTCGACAATTGCGAAACCTCTTACGCAATTGCTGAAAGAGGAGAAGAAGTTTGCATGGACGTCAGAATGTGAGAAAGGATTTCAGGAGCTGAAAAAGCAATTGACATCAGCACCGGTGTTAGTTCTACCGGATGTTGCTCAAAGCTTTGATATTTATTGTGACGCATCGCGCCAAGGACTTGGATGTGTGCTGATGCAGAATGGAAAGGTCGTCGCTTATGCATCAAGGCAGTTGAGGCCGCATGAGGAGAATTATCCGACGCATGACCTAGAGTTAGCTGCCGTAGTGCATGCCTTGAAGATATGGCGTCACTATCTGATCGGGAACAGATGTGAAGTGTATACGGATCATAAGAGCCTTAAATACATATTCACCCAGTCGGATCTGAACATGAGGCAGAGGAGATGGTTAGAGTTGATCAAGGACTACAATGTGGGAATCCATTATCATCCCGGGAAGGCCAACGTAGTAGCCGATGCTCTGAGTCGGAAAAGCCATATTGTGAGTATGTTGCTAGCCACAAGTCAGGATGAGCTATGTGAGGATTTCCAGAGAATGAAGATTGAGGTGGTACCTAGCGGATTCTTGGCCACATTGGAAGTAAAGCCTACCCTAGAGGATCAGATCCGGGAAGGACAGAAGGATGATGACAAGATCCGCAGGATTAAGTCCATCAAGGAAGAAGGCAAGGCAGAGGACTTCAAGTTGGATGAGCAAGGCACGTTATGGATGAAGGATCGCATTTGTGTGCCCAACAAGAAGGAATTAAAGCAACTGATTTTGGAGGAAGCCCATGACTCCAAGTATTCAATTCATCCTGGAAGCGCCAAAATGTATCAGGATTTGAAGGAAAGATTCTGGTGGCCAAGCATGAAGCGTGAAGTTGCCGAGCATGTTGCATTGTGCGATGTATGCCAGAGAGTCAAGGCAATGCATCAGAGACCAGCAGGATTACTACAGCCGCTGAAAATACCTGAGTGGAAGTGGGAGGAAATCGGAATGGATTTCATTCTTGGTTTGCCTAAGAATCAAGGAGGTTATGACTCCATATGGGTTATAGTGGATCGTTTGACCAAAGTAGCCCATTTTATCCCCGTGAAGACCACCTACTCGGGAGATAAGTTAGCAGAGTTGTACATGATCAGGATCGTCTGTTTGCACGGAGTGCCAAAGAGGATTGTATCGGACAGAGGTACCCAATTTACCTCAAGGTTTTGGAATAAGTTGCATGAAGCCATGGGAACCCGTTTAAACTTCAGTACAGCTTATCATCCGCAGACGGATGGACAGACCGAAAGAGTCAATCAGATTCTGGAGGATATGTTAAGAGCATGTGCATTGGCTTATGCTACCTCTTGGGATAAGAGTTTGCCGTATGCCGAGTTCAGTTACAATAATAGTTACCAGGCTAGTTTACAGATGTCACCTTTCGAGGCCTTTGTATGGTCGACCTGTCGGACGCCATTGAATTGGAATGAGACCGTGAGCGCCGTGTCTTCGGCCTGATATTCTTCAAGAGGTGAAGAAGCGATTGCCATGATTAGGGAAAAGTTGAAGATCGCCCAATCACGATGAAGAGTTATGCCGACAATCGTCGCCGGGATTTGAGTTTTGAACCGTAAGACTTTGTATACCTCGAGTTACGCCTCTCGGGAGTTAAGAGGTTCCATGCCAAAGGGAAACTCGCACCCGTTATGTTGGACCATTTAAGATTTTGAGTCGCAGAGGCGAAGTTGCTTATCACCGGAGTTGCCTCAGTCGTTAGCAGGAGTACATGACGTATTCCATGTGTCCCAGTTGAAGAAGTGTCTCCGAGTACCTGAGGAACAGACACCGCTAGAGTCAATTGAGTTGTAAGAAGATTTGACTTACAAGGAGCATCCCGTAAAGATTTTGGACACTATGGATCGAGAGACCAGAAATAAGTCAACCCGTTTCTGTAGAGTTTAGTGGAGCAACCACACGGAGAGTGAAGCAACTTGGGAACGCGAAGAGGATTTGAGGAAAGAGTTTCCGAACCTATTCCTTTAGTAAGCCCTGAATCTCGGGGACGAGATTCATTAAGAGGAGGTTTGTAACACCCCAAAAATTTTGCTTTTCGTAAATTCATGTGTGATTTGGCACTTTGGTGAATTTTTGGAATTTTCTGGAATTTATTTGGATTTATTTGGAATTTATTTGAATTTATTCCATTTTGAAATAATTAAAGAATTAAACTTTGCAAATAAAATTTTGTTGGAAATATTTTATTTGAGTCCAAAATGATCCAAAGTATTTTCCAAAATTTTTCTGGAATTTTTCTGAGTCTTTTGATATTTTTAATGAATTAAATGAATTTCTGGGAATTATTTTAAATATTAAATCACTGGAAAATCAAGTCGGGTCAAGTACTGTTCGTCCGACCGGACCCGAGTCCGAGTCCAACTCGAGTCCGACCCGAGCCACGTGACTTGACCGAACCCCATTCGATCCTAACCGTTGGATCGAGATCCAACGGTCCAGATTGGATCGCACCGCTCGGCCGAGTTCTGGTCGGATCCGATCGCGCTTCACGCGATCGTGACCGTCGATCGTGCCACGTGGGCGGCTGTGCGTCGTCGTCTCCGCCGAGACCGAGCGGACTCCGCCGCCGCGTAGATCTAGGGTTCCGCCGCACCTAACGCCGAGGCTATTTAAGGCCCGGGTCACACCCCGAGGTCGGCCCTGACCTTGCGCACCCATAGCCCCTACTCACCAAGGCAGAGCCGCCGTCGTTTAGCCGCGATAGCTCGCCGTAGTTGAGCGCCGCTCCGCCACGGTTTTTGCTTCATCCCGCCGTCACCCGCCCCTAGCCACCGTTGAGCCTGGATCCGAATCCCCAGACCAAGACGCACTGCGTGGAGCCAACTCATCTCGCCGGAGGAGCCAAGCGCCACGGAGAGGTCATCGTCTTCGTCTCCGGCCGCTGCAGCTCCGCTGCCGCCATCGACCTCGCGAAGCTACGTGCGCCGTCCGATCTTGATCGTGCGGTTGAGGTGAGTTCACGTGTTTCCAAACCCGATTAGATCTGGACCGTTGGATCAAGATCCAACGGCCCACGATCACCACGTGCCGTAGTAGTGTTAATGTATGATTAGATCTGGACCGTCTGATCTAGATCGAACGGCCCACGATCATCGAGTAGTTTTCAACGTGTTAACCTTGGATCTAATCGCGGCCGTTGATTTTCAAATCAACGGACACGATCGCGCCACGTGTCCAGGAAGCCGAACCGCCGCGCCACGCGGGCGTGCGCGTGGGTCACTGACACGCCGGGCCCGCGTGTCAGCGACAGCACCGTGATGTCACCCATGACATCATCGGTGGGTCCCACCTGTCAGCACCGTGGGCTGAGCCCCGCTGACGTCAGCAGTGACGTCACCCGAGGGGGACCCACATGTCAGCGACACGTGGAGCCGTGGACCGAGTCCACGGTAGACCCGAGCCGAGCGTGGACCAAGTCCATGGACCGGCTGACGTCAGCAGACCAATCAGAGGCTGACACGTGTCCAGGCTGACGCAATAATTAATTTCCGAAAAAGAAAATGATTTATTAATTCGAAATAATGATTTCAGATTTTGTTTCAAACTTCAAACGCTTATAACTTTTGCGTTTTAACTCCGATTTGAGTGATTTAAATTTCTAAATTTGTATAAAATTGAGACCTACCTAAATATGAATTTTATTTAATTTTTGGACTAAAGTTTTTCTCTGTAAAATTATTTAATTGATTATTTAAACTTTAAATAATCATAACTTTTGCGTTTTAACTCCAAATTTGACGATTCCAGTTTCTAAAAGTTCATAAAATTATGTTCTCTCTATTTATGGATTTTATTTGGATGATTGGATACTTTTTGCCTATTGTTTATTCGTGTATTTGCTATCTGCACGCTTTACGAGTAGACGTTGAAGTGCCGGAAGGATTTGAAGGAAGAGTATTGACTCAGGATCCAACTCAAGACCAAGAACAAGTACTTTTTGAAGGCAAGTTGTGCTTTGACCATGTTGATCCTATTTCGAAATCTATTTTGATTTAACCTATTGCATGCTAGTTCAATTAGAAAATACTTTATTTAAATTTGGGGAATTAGATAAATACCAATTTGCTGTATGACACCTTGATTACTTAAATATGTGCCATGGCCCCTTGTCACCCTAGTTGTGGTTTACTAGTTGGACATTATTAACTTGCCAACATGGGTTTTAGACCGTTGTAGTAAATCGCTTAGACACACTTTCGTGCTCATGACATGATTTTGGACAAACAAATGTTAATGTTGACTTAATGATATATTGAATCTGTTTTGGAAAGGTATCATGTGATGTTGATGGCACGTGGTGCATGGTAATCAAGCTGGGTTTGATAAATAGTTTTTCGACCGGGGCATGTGGCAAGAATAATCAGTGGGCCGTTGTGGCATTGGGGATGTTGATTTGGTTCTTGGGTAGTCTTGCCTGGTCACCCTAAGGACTTAACCTTGCAAGCCTTTGAACTGGGTCTAACGTGCAACCACATGTCTGTAATGGGACGGACCTAGTTGACTAAGTTGCTAATAACGCACTGTGGGACCTCGGAGGTCAACTACACCCTTTGTGTAAGTTGTGCGGGAGCGCATCGGGCGAGGCCAGGTACCCATCTAACGGTTGATTGGCCTAAACTTCGCCTTAGCTAAGGGAAGGGTTAGTGTGTAATAACCGGGGAGGACCACTTGTATTGTTAGAGGTTTCCGAAAGACTTTGTTACGGGAACTCGCCTTTGTGGTGTTTGACTGTATCTTGTGGGTAAAGTGCATAACCTCTGCAGAGTGTAGAATCTATTCGAATAGCCGTGTCCGCGGTATTGGACATCGCTCGGGAATTACAGTCAAGGGTTAGATTTTCTCAAAAATAGCTTGGATCTGAAAGGTTGGGTTGGATTAATAAAGATGTTGATGGAAATGTGGATTAGGATGGGAAAGATGTGTATTAAACTCCTTGAAAAGTTATCTATGCTTTACTTATTTCTCGGCTTTGAATCTATTTATGATACTTGTTAAATCTTGTTTTACGCAAATATACCTTGAGCTATTCCTTTGTACCAAGCCATGCATATAGTATATTAGCTTTGCATTGTGCATGACTTCTTTGAGTACCAAGTACTCACCCTTGCCACAATACAACACCAGTTGAAGAGGAGACTACACCACTTTGGAGGAGGAGCTCCAAGAGGAACCGTCTACTTAGGGAAGCGAGCCGGTCGGTTGCCGTGGTATCTTGGATGGCGCCACGAAGTTATTTGATTTTCATTTGCTACTATTTCTCTCTTAATAAGTTTCGCCTGCGAGGCGTCGTGCATTGTAACTTGACCATAAGGTCGAGTAACCGCTTGACTATTTAAATAAAGTACTTTATTAGTATCGAGTGGTATGATTGTGATATTTACCGATGTTAAGACTGTGTGCACTAGCGTGTTCCTGGACTAGTGCTGAATACACAGAGGGTCCGGATTTGCAAATTCGGGGTCCCGACAGCAGCGAGGCGGCGCACCACTGGGACGGCTCGGGGACGTGCGGCGGCGGCGCGGTGTTGGGACGGGGCGGGGACAACGTGGGCGGCGGCGGCGTGGGGACGCGCAGCATGGGGAGACGGAGACGGACCCAGGTGTGGACAGCTAGGGCAATAACGATCGATCTGGCTGGGCCTTTTTGGGCTCGAAGTATTTTCGTCGGCTCGGACCGACGCAAATTGCCCGGCCAGGCCACGTGGCATTTTTTCGTCGGTCCAGACCGACGAAACTAGGCGCTCAACTATTTTCGTCGGCCTTGCCAATGATACCGACGAAAATATAATTAATTGTGTCGGTTCATACCTGACCGACGAAAATAAACAGATATTTATGTCAGCCTATTTCTGGCTGACGAAAATATTTCGAGCCGACGAAAATAGTGTCGATTCCTGTAGTGTTATTTACGTTGATTCCTCACATACTGGCAACCACGACTTGAAACCTATCGCACTGATAATCACCAGGTAACCACATTGTTTAAGGTGCTTGTTGCTCCTGGAATAGCTGAGGCTAACCTTTCGAAATCACGTAGGTCGATTAAGGCTTTGCGAGATCCTTCTGTTCAAGGCGGGGACAAGGTGTTGCAGCACGATTTCAATTTTTCGGTATCCTCTATACGGAATAATCCTATATCAAACTCCGTAATAATGATTCTGGAACTAAGCAATTATATTTTTGCAGTGCCACCAACAGGGATAGGGCAATAACCGATGTGGATTTTACGTTTGCCATAACATGCATCTCCTCGTCAATGCAGCAAAAATGAATAAGGATAAAACTTCATTGCAAGACAGGGATCTCGAGAGCATTCGAGGAAAACTTTCTTTTTTCCTAGTCACTGAAGTCATTGGTAAAAAAGGCGAGTTCTACGCATGTGCCTAACTGCAAGAGTTAGGTTTTTCTCTGTATTGCCACTTGTATTGTTTTAATTTATGAAACTTGTGGACGCAGTTTTTCTCTGTATTGTTGAACGCATGTGATGTATTGTAGTTCTTAAAAATGAGTTCCAGTACTTCACATTTTTCCAGTTTATTTGCTGAAATGGATGTAATGATGCTTGTGATGATCTGTGATCGCTGAAATGGATGTAATCTCTGTGTATATGCTTCTGTGTTTTGTTTGTTTCAGAGGGCATGGCTAGCATTTCCTGAGGCTAGCCAACAAACAGGAAAAGGTCAATACATGAAAACCACATCACAGACGGTTCTTATTTGTGAACAGTCTGTGATTATTTATCACAGATGGTTCTTATTTTCAACCGTCTGTGATATAAGCTATCACAGACGATTCTTATTTTGAACCGTCTGTGATATAAGATATCACAGACGGTTCCTACATGTGGACCGTCCGTGCTAGTTTGTATATCATAGACGGTTCGTACACTAAACCGTCTGTGATATCCATACTATCACAGACGGTTGGTATAAGAAACCGTCAGTGATAGGATTTATATCGCAAACGGTTCTTATTAGAAACCGTCGGTGAAGTAAATATATCACTGACGGTTCTCAATAAGAAACGTCTGTGATTTTATTTTCACAGACGGTTTATAAAACCGTCTGTGTAGTGGCTCCATTATCACTGACCCATTGTTACAGACGGTTCACAAAGCCGTCTCTGATGACATTTGTGAACCGTCTCTGATGGGATTTTCTGTAGTAGTGGGTGATGATAATGGTGCTCATCTCTTATGATTTTTGGTTAGAAGCTTTTTGTGGTAGTGTGTTCATGTTCTCGATTGTATTTTAATTAATTCCAGTTTCTCGAATTTGAAATTTCTTAGAAAACTAACCGGTTAGGATTGATACGATGGTCATCCGGGTTGGTAGATAATGGAGGCCTACGATGTGAAAGTTGGGAGAGCTTCAAGCCACACGTTAATTGACGACTGGAAATTTAGGAAACGAAGAAGGTTTCTTCGCATTAGGTTTACTTCTTAATCATTTAAAGGCAAACGACTTGTGCCTGAGTTGGTGACCATTGACTAACGATGTGACTCAGCAAACCTTGAAACTTTCCTTTGCACCAATGCGGTCGTAATCACATCGAAGAGACGAACCAGCGGGTCTCCATCTTTATTTTACTATTGACCTGTTTGGTTCATCACTAATTTTATTATAACTAAATTTAGGTAAGATATGACATACCATAAAAGTGTGACTAACAAATTACTAGCTATAAGTTTAACAAAGTTAGACAAGAATTTTAGTCTATAACATGTGATCCATGAGACTAATAAATCATAGTAATCCACTATTGTGATAATAAATCAAATAACTACCTAAGAACGTGTGGCATAACTAAGGTGAGACGTGACAATCTTAGACATAGAACCAGATATATCCATAGTAAAAAGCTACAGTATCTGATAGACCGATCGATCTTGGGGATTACTTTTTCATTAGATGCTCGGGGGATAATGACGCAATGTCACTACCCATGCCCGCCGGCCACTTTCATCCATGGCGCAACGAAACAAAACTTAGAGCCACAGAGGCACAGACAACCTTGCTTTCAGAAATGGAAAAAAGAAGAAGCCAGCAAGCGTCCAGGCATGTCAGCTCATAAAAGAGAGAGAGAGAGAGAGAGAGAGAGAGAGAGAGAGAGCCGCCTCACCATAGCGGAATATTCTCCACAAACAAATTGACACGTCAGGACAAGAAAAGAGTCTTTTGCTCTGCATGCCCCACCTTATCCCTGCACCTGCATATACTACTGGCATATATAGTTGGCAAGTAGCAGCATGCATGCACAGCAGATAAAATGAAGCAAGCACCAACCAGCCAGGCGTACAAACCGGCAAGTGTCAACCCTAGCTACCAAACCACTCATCTTTGAAGCCTCCGACAGGCTCTTTAAACATTTTTTTATATATTTAGTTTCTATAAAAAAAATTATAAATCTAGCATCATTTTTCATCGTGGAAGAAGAGAGAGGCAATATGTGCCACTTGCCACAGTACATGACTGCATAGGTCCATATATATGTCATGGTAGAGAAGAGTGGTAGTTGTCTTTAGCTACTTCTGTGATCTGGAAGAAGCCAAATTTACAATTTCGTTCGAACGGGATCAAATTAGCAATCTCGTTTAAACAGAACTAGAACTAAACCTGCTAAAAAAAAAGACCAAAGGAAAAAAATGCAAAGCTTCCTCACCTTTGAGCAGCTGCTATAATAAGTGGCGGCACAAACGCGGAGTGAGAGCAGGGTTCACATTTTCGTTTCGAGCTAAGTTTTCGAGGTCCCGGCGGTACCGAATTTCGCGAAAAATCGCTCGAATTTCGTCAAAAACCGCTCGAAATGGAAAGTCAAATGTATTTGAAATCTGGTCAAACGAGATAGCGAATTTCGCGAAAAAGGAACGAAAACCGCTCGGTATTGAGCGAAATTCGCTCGAAATTTGATGAAAACCGAAGGAAAGTTGGGAAAATAGAAAAGAATGTAAAAAAATCGAAAAAATTGAAGAAAAAAAATGTTGTAAAATTTGTAAAAAACCATTAAAGGTCAAAAAATAGGAAAATGTAATAAATGTAAAAGCAAGTGTGAAAAACTACAAAAAAAACTACGGTGTGATCTTTGCTAAATATGGAACAATTTTGATATGAACTTTGCTATATGTTAGACAATTGTAAATTGTAAAGTAGGCATTTAGCAATAATATGTGAACAAATACTACTCACATATCAATCCAACAACAAAAATAGGCATTCACATAATGACAGAGAAATATCATTCACATTTTAACACCATTTACATTTTAAATATTTTATTTGAAGTTGTGAAGTAGGCATAGCTTTGTCGTTCTAATATTCGACCTACATGAACGGAATATTAGTAAAAAAAATTGAGTTGCAATGTAATGAAACATAGAAATGAAACAAAATTTTGACATGACCTTTGCTATATTTTAGAGTATCTAAAGATTTACTACTAGACATACTTGGATAAATATTGCTACTTGACATACTGGACAAATATTGCTACTTGACATTTCATGTGCTTGGCATAATGGCATATATGATATATCATGCTACAGGAATGGTAAAAAAGATTAGTGCACATGCTCCTCTATCTAGTGTTCTGTATAACTACAATTGAAGCTTTATTTTCTTTTTTTCTTTTTTCTATTATCTATATTTTCAATTGCTCAAATACAACTCTATACTTCAGATTTTCAAAAAATATTCACACTAGTGGTCACAAGGCTATTAATACTAATTATAGAGAAATTTTGGATAAATTTTTTCAAATTTTTTCAAATTTTTGAATTTAAATTTGAATTTGATCGAATTTCACAACGGTTTTCTTTTTCGTCGCTGAACGGTATGCGCGAATTTCGCGGATTTCGAACGGCTTTCGACGAAAAGTCGAACCCTGAGTGAGAGGGACGGAGGATGCATGTATGATGTATATTTTGTGCGATGGGCTAATGATTTGATTGCCCAACAAATCCATGCATGTATTCAAATGCTACCACAAGTAGCTTTCCTTGTTATACCAAGGTCCGGAGCTGTTACTATAGTTTACAGTAATTATATCTCTAGGACTTGGCAAATTGAAAAGATGTTATGGGATTAGGTTATGACAAATCAATAAATAATTGATCCACCAGTATAGCCATGTCTCGAAATGTACAACTGTAGTCTACCCTTCTGCTACAAGCTTCATAAATGAATGCATTATTGAGAATACTACATCTATTATAAAGAACAGAATGGAGCTCAGCCAGCCTGTCCACCTGTCACTTTATGGCGTTTTGCGAAACAACCCCTCCATTCTTTCAAATTACGGATAGGTCCTCGCGAATTTATGAATAAATCCTTTGTAATTTTTTGTGAGGGGAAGAAAAAATTCTCGGGATCGTGTTTAGGTCACTGACTCGCTACTTTACAGAAAGAGCCA
Source organism: Rhipidocladum racemiflorum (assembly GCA_036346355.1). NCBI lineage: Eukaryota > Viridiplantae > Streptophyta > Magnoliopsida > Poales > Poaceae > Rhipidocladum > Rhipidocladum racemiflorum. Next base: position 62,117,286 of record CM070583.1, read on the forward strand.
CCCATTAGATGTAAATCACGAGGTAACCCTTTTCTACTTTTTTCGGGATAGCGATGAGGTTCAAAACTATAACAAATAGGTCCCCGATTTTTACATCCAGGTCCTTTCTTCGTTTTCCTCAAAAAAAATATTTTCATCAACAGAAAGATGTGTATTTTTTTTCGGCTCGGTCTCTAGGGTTTCTCGAGCCTCCAAAAAATTTGAAAATACGTGTAAGTCTACTTTTTCTCCGGAAAAAAAGCAAAAGAATTTTTTGTTCAAGCGTGCGGCGTGCGCCGCGCTTACGGGCCCAGGTCCTTTCTCCATTTTCCCGAAAAAAATATTTTCGTCAACAGAAAGATGTGTACTTTTCTTTCGACTCGGTCTCTAAGGTTTCTCGAGCCTCCAAAATTTTTGAAAGTACGTCTAAGCCTTTTTTTTTTCTTCGGAAAAAATACGCAAAATAATTTTTGTTTGGAAAAAAAGTAAAATCATTTTTCGCTCACGCACATGGCGTGCGCTGCGCTTACGGGCCCAGGTCTTTTCTCTGTTTTTCTGAAGAAAAAAAAAATATTCGTCAATAGAAAATGTGTACTTTTCTTCCGGCTCGGTCTTCAAGGTTTCTCGAGCCTCCAAAAATTTTAAAAAATATCTAAATCTATTTTGTCTCCGGAAAAAAATGCAAAATCATTTTTCGTTCACGCGCGTGGCGTGCACCGCGCTTATATCTTCCTAGTAGTTTATGAAAGTCGAGCCACGTTCCCTCAGTTACAAACCAGACGTAGTTATAGGAGATTGGAAGCTAAACTATTTTAAGTTTCTCCATTTATCATATGAAAAATAATATTATTAGATTTCTCGTTAAAATGTTTTTCTTCGGAATGCGGTGGAATAGAGAATGAAGTATTAACAGCGGGGAGACAAATTGTGCTACCGAACAGGAACCGACGGTTGTGCGCGGTAGAGGAACAAATGTAGCAAAACCGACAAATACAAAGACTTTTTATCATCTTTGAGAGGTACCAAGTTATCTATTGAGCTAGCATCAAGACATATCAAATGTTTAAATGGTGGAGGTACCAAGAGTTTAAGAGTAATTTAATGATACATTATGGTACATCTCAAAGATGATAAAAACTCTCACAAATCATAAGGATAATAAAAATTCTCTGTATTTATCGTTTTGCTACATTTAACAGACAGGTGATCAACTACTAGAGGAAACATTCACAAATACAGACTGGTACAACACTATCACTTCAACTGTGTTGGTTCCCAACTTTTAAGAAAAAAACCGATTATGCATGATATGTGCATTGCAATCTATGTTTCCAGAAACAGTGTCATCACAATCTGTTCTAATCTAGAACCGATTGTGATGAATGGGTGTCATCACAATCGGTTCTTTCTAGCCGATTGTAATGACACTCCCCTCATCACAATCGATTATGAGCTAGAACCGATTGTGATGAGGGGATCATCACAGTTGGAACTTTTGGAGCTTGGATCCATGGTGAGAAATTAGGATAAGTTAATCTAGTCTAATCTATTAACTTAGGTCAATAATCCTATTGTCTGAGACTGACTAGGTCACAAGATTTGAAATTTTTAGTTTTTGGATGAGGTACTTTCAGATGAAAAGTAATGATCAAATGTGTAATTGCTTTCGAGAATAATCCTGGAGACCAGAAGCACCTTTGGTTTTTTTTATAATTTTTTTTAGAATCAAACTCTCACAAATGAGCACGCTCTAAAATAAGGAGTGGAAACAAGGATTTACACAAGCTATAATGAAAACAAACTCAAACTAGACAGTAAACGATCGGTGAAAATGGGTAACGAAACTTCATGATAGGCTGTTTTGAGACCCTAAACGATGTTTTTTGAGGTTGACACTTTTTTCCAAAGCCTCGCGTAGAATTTGCGACTTAAGCTTGGAATTATGATTTTCAAAACTATCCCTTCGTCCTCTTCGATTCGAGTACTTGTACATCGAAAACGGACACCATATGCAAAATTTATGGCCATTTTAATAATAGGTGCACGAACTCGGACTCGAATTTGGCAAAGTGGAGACCGACTCGGCTTGGACTCAAATTAGATGGCAAAATAGAGTTAAAGGTGTGATGGACACCACATCACAATCGGTTCTATGGTCAGAACCAATTGTGATGAGGGATGTCACCACAATCAGTTCTATATATGTATACACACCCTTGTGCTCACCATTCATCTCCTCTACTTGCTCCTCTCCCTCTCCTGCTCTGCCTCTCACTTGCAATGTAGATAGACAGACAGACAGACAGATAGATAGATAGAGAAAGAGAGAGAGGCAATGGGAGGTGGATCTTGGTTTTGCATTTCTTATTGTACAAATTAACTTTATTTCTTTATTTGCCCATTATATCATGTACTAATTTTTCAATCATTTTCATATTCATAGTAATGGCAAATGGGCATGGCTACAAAGCCGAGCAGGTGGTGTAGACCAAGTACAATACGGACATGGAGTTTGGATTCATCACTAGCTCTATAAAATATTGTCAAGTATATTTTATAAACACGTGTACAATATTTTGTCAAGTGTATCACTGTCTTTTAATTGAATGAATGGGTAGATGGATGTATGTGTACTGACTAGTAAGTATGTTTGTGTTCTATATTAATGTAAACGAATTTGATATGTGTATTGTAAAGTGTTTGAGTTCTATATAGATCGTCAATGTGATATGCATACTGTAAACTAATCATCAATAGTGAAATAGGATCATCACAATCGGTTCTGAGCTAGAACCGATTGTGATGAGATCGCAATCGGTTCTAGCTCATAATCGATTGTGATGAAGGGGTCATTATAATCTGTTCTAGCAAAAAACCGATTGTGATGAACCGATTGTGATGACCGTTATTATCACAATCGGGGAGAAAATCGACTGTGATAGCGCTTCCTCATCAGTGTCGTTGGATTTTCTATCGCTATCAAAACCGATTGTGATGAAAAAAAAAAAGAACCGATTCTAATGTGTGCATTTCTGTTGCAGTGATTTTCACATATATTTGTGTGCTACTTGAATGGTGTCCCTCGGTGGCATTGGAAGATCATTCCATTTTTGCTCCTTCGAAATGTCCCATCAAGCGTACATGATCATCACCAGGGCAAACTCGTGCTTAATTTCGCTCCTTTGAAACTCTCTGAATATATAGCTGCTTGCTCCAAATTCCTCATGTATATACTCTTAAATTCTCATACTGCTTAAAAACAAAAAAAACTCACGTATTTTATGGAATTGAATATTTGAATAGTAGCAATAAATTTATTAACCAGACGATCGAGATGAGGCAATATACGTAGACGGTAGACCCGACAGTGGTTAGTGCTAACCGTGGCTTTCTATACTGATGTTTGTCGCTGGCCGGCCTGCCTGCAGTGGAGGTATGACCGTGCTGTTCGATCATCACTCCGTGGCGCGCGGGCGGAGAGCGCCGGTGACACGGCAAAAGCTAGGCCAGTGTTTTGGATATGGATGGCGTTTGGGTGGGTGACGTTGTATAAGCTATGCACGCCGGCCGGCCATGAGCGTGAGCTCGATCACATCGTGTTGATGCGGCAGCGCTCGGACGGTGGCCGGTGGGCGTCGTGTCTCGGCGATTCGTGGCCGTTCTGGTAGCTTTTTGGAGCAAAAGGTGATGAAAGTTTATGCATATATGGCCAAGCTGCGCGTACGTACCACGTACATGCATGGACAGGCAGCTAGTAGATCGCTGTAGAATCTGTCGTTCGTTCGCTCCTTGATTAATATTTTGTCGACACCTGTACGTTGACCATGTACACCAGTTGCTGGCATGCTGCACCGTAAATTTAGTTGTACTTATGATAACGGCGCATGATCTACAGTTACCCCCTCGTCTCTCTCTCCCCCTCTCCCTGAGATAGAGAGACATTACTACAGATCTCGTCATCAGTACCGGTTTATAAGAACCATCAATACTGGTTTTTGAACCGGTAGAAACCATCCGAAACTAATGCCCATTGAGCATCAGTACCGGTTCTACCAACCGGTATTGATATGACTATCAGTACCGGTTGGAACCTCCAACTGGTATGAGCTATTTTCAGTACCAGTTCAAGGTTCCAACCCATACTGATGAGCTATTGTCAGTACTGTTTGGAGGCTCCAACCGGTACTGATTGACTACAGCACGCTTGCTTTAATATTTAATATATATGCGTGTGAGGTAATATAATATATATTATATATGTCTGTGTGTGTTAAGTCTAATATTACATATATCTATTAATTAAAGTACATATAATCAATCATGCACAATTAAATCACAAAACTTTTATTAACAACTCTAATTAGAACCAATATGTATCACAATTAATCAATCATGCCCATATATAACTACACATATATAATTCGCATAACATTCATTACAACTTTAATTACAGAACATTCATGGGACCCTTCTTTTACGTGCATCGCTCTTGGTAGCCGTAGACGTCGACTCTGACAGTTCACCAGTCTTTATCCAAGGGCCCCACCTATTTGTCACTGGATCGTGGAACTCGCCATTTGGATTTATGACCTCATCGTAAATCCAGCCGACGAGTTGTTCTTGGATTGTTGTCACATGCGCCGGCGTGAAATCCTTAGAATCTTGCAAGCGGCAAACACCTCCGGTCTGGATGTCCATAAACTAGCACACATAGTAGCCGCATAAATTGTTTCTCGGCTGCTGAAGCAAGATCTTTATTGGGAAAAGCTAAGTGTGAAATGGATGCATGGAAATTAAGTTAACTAACTAAAAAGCTAGCATGATGGCATACGTACTCGAGAGGCAAGTGTAATATCGAATTCCTATTTGAATTCACCGAAGGTTTTATCACGGAACCATGCGAATGCACTACACATATGATTGCGAATTGAACATGATTAGAATTTGTTTTAAATGGAGTAGAACTAGCATAATAATGAAAGGAACAAGAATACCGGTTGAGATTGTCGATCAAGTTTTGAAAACTTTCAACTAGTTTGCTCCTCGAGTCCATAACTGTGATCATGCTACGATCTAGCTTGATAACGAGAAGAATTCAATGAAAGTTGTACATATATATGTCAACGTAGGTAACTGATTAGTTCAAACATCGTGTTATGGAAAAGGATTAAAACAAGACGGTATGAAAACACGTACTCAAAGGTATAGGATAGAAGTATCCTTGACTTATATCCTTGACCCATTAGCCCATTGTATATGGTGTTCTCTGTATTGACAGGGCAACTAGTAACAGTCGTGTCATTGATAACCAAATGGTCAAGGAAGGCTATGTCGAAAATGGCCTCCTTTCTGCATCTTTGTATCTCCATTCTACATAAGAAGAAATTAGTTAGTCTTGCAAGTTAGTATAGTGAAAGGGTCAACACAGTAGATTTTTGCAATTAAATAAGAACTTACAGAGTCTAGCAACTCAACATGGTCACGTCGAGGGCGTCTGTCTGGTATAGATCGTACATTATGCGTCATTCGACATAAAATTCACCGTCACTGTGAAAAAAAATCTTGTTCCTTATACTTGACGGCGAATAGCTCTTTGCCATGCCGGAACGCATCTAGGTACCATTCATGGAATTGGCGCATCCTGGTTGGTAGCTGGCCAACCTCCTCACGCCTGACCAATGATGCGCCCGGTGTAAATGGCCATCTGACTTGTGCAGATTCAATCTTCTGGTTGCCTAATATTTTATCTAGGTCAAGACCAGTTTCTTCGAAGAATTTTAGCATCTCCTTGGCCTTATGCTCAGCTGATGATGTCTTCTTCTTGCTGCTTGCCTTAACCAGTGTGCGCTTGTAGTCAGAGATACGATGTTTTTCCTTTGAATCCTTCAAAATTTTAATTGTCCTCAGTCCTTTTAGAAATTCTTCTGTACTAGGTTGAACCTTCTTCTTTAGTGACCTGGGTTTAAAAAACTGAGTGACCTCAGCCCTGACTACCTTGGCGGTCTCCTCCTCCGTCATGTCATACACCCGTTTTGGAGGTGCAACCAGCTTATTGCTTTGGGTGGACCCTGTCTTCTTGCAAGCTGCTTGCCGAGCTGGCTGGTTTCTCTTGGGTGACGATGTTGGAGTTGGAGTTTCGCGTGCAGGGGTTGGTGAACAAGACAGGCTTCTTCTAGGGGGGCATCTTCTTTGGTGAGGATGGTGGTGACGATGGAGGTGCCAGAGGTGATGGAGGTGGTGATGGAGGTGTCGAAGATGACCGCTTATGTGTGTCTCGAAAAATGATATACTTGTTGCGCCATAGGTTGAAATTGTGCACTGCCTCTCTTAACTGTGTAGTCCTGTCACCTCTGGGAATGTCGAGGTCAAGTTCCTCGCAACCTGGGCATACCTCCTCCACCGAGACCTTGGAGTAGCCCAGCGGTATCTGCTGGCCATGGATGACCTGCCCCGGCTCCACTTGGTGAGCCATGCCATGAGCCGCCATGAAGGAGATGTTCTTCGCTTGGATGTGCAGCTCACAAGGTGTCCGCTACGTGATGTCGTCTACGGGTCAGTGGCCCAAGTCCTCTTCGGGCAACCCACCGGAAGCGCAGCTGCTCCGCCGCTCTGTGGGGCTAATGACGTCTGGATTAGTATGAGGTTCCTGGCTAACATCTACACGAGGCGTTTGGATCAAGGCTAACGGCACCTGTCTTTGGACCTCTTCCTTTATGCTTTCTTATGTTTGATTCATGCGTTCTTCAAGCATTAGAAGCCATTGTGCCTGTCGGCCCTTTCTTCTCGCCCGACTCCTATAGGTCTCGGCATCCTTAGCGAAACCAATCTTCCACGGAACAACGCCAACGCCTCGTTTACGGCCAGGGTGCTCTGGGTTTTGTAGGGCCCTTGTTAGCTCGTCATTCTCCCTGTTTGGCACGAAGGTGCCCTGGGAAGATTCCTCAATTGACTGTACAAGTCTACTGGCCACATCTATCAGCACATCCCCGAACACTGTGTTTCCATCATCGTCAAGGGCACCACCATGAACATAGAACCAGTTCTTTGCTCTGTCTGGCCATTGCAAATTCGCTGGCATGACACCCTTCACAAGTAGTCCTTGTTCCCTTTTCTCCCATTTGGGCATCGCTTGGCGGTAACCACCAAGGCCGAGGCGGTGGTGGTATTGCTTCTTCTGTGCATTCTGTCTTTTCTTTTCGGTCAAATTTTGACCTTCTTCCGAATTCTTGTAGTTGACGAACGCATCCCAGTGATCCTGCAACTTTGGGTGCTTGTTGAAGTCAGGCATTAGGTCCTTCTTGATGTATTCCGTGTTCAACTTCTTTTTATATGTCTGGAATGCGATGGCCATCTTCTTCATCGTGTAACTCTTCACCTTCTCTTCGGTTCCTTCAGGGAAGGTGAATGGCTCCTTCATATCAATCCAGATCATGTTCTTTGTATCTTCAGGGACATTCTCCCATTTCGGGTTGCTAATTGGCATGTGGTCCCTAACGTGGAAGCCACATGCCGAATTGAACAGCGGAATCGCCCCCACGGGTTCACTAGGTTGGCCGTCATCGGCAACTACAGTGATAATATGTCTTGCGTTCGACTTCTTGCTTGGACCTCAGTGACGTGATTGCCTACTCGATTGACTAGTCTAAAAATATGGTACAATCATGAACGGGTTAGAATGTTGACTTAGCATGATAGTGAAACCGGCATATACACATTCGTACTAATTATCGTTGCAGCCTCAGTGGACTCGACAGGTCTTGCAGCCTTGGCGGGTTCACGATCCCCCGCCTCCAAAATATCATCTCCGCAATCAAATTTCTCATGAACTCCTCTCCATCAAATCCTTCCCCCGCCATCATTATTCTTAGGCTAGAAGAAGGCACTGGAAATTAACGAAAAAGATTAACAAAAGTATACTTACATAGGCAACATATACTTGATCGAGCTTTTGACTTTACATAGGTAACATATACTGACACATTTCAGAATTCAAATTTTCAATAAATTCTTAGGCGATGGGGAAGAGGGGGTAGAGGACGATGGGCGGCAATGATAAGGAGGGCGGTGGGGAAGAGAGGTCGAGGGAGGAAATCGCTAGCTAGATACTTGCCATGAACACTTGAGCTTCAAATGGCATAAGCAAATGACACACTCTAGTGTGTCAGGTTCGATAAAACAAGACACGAAGAAACAAGAACACTTATGCACTAGTTCATGAGAACACTGGTATATTAGAAGTAATTGAAGAGATGTTTGACAGTACTCACTTTCCTACCTCTCTTCTTCTATATATCTTACTAACCCTCACATATGGGCGAGGGAGGGTCAGTAAGATTTATAGAAGAAGAGAAGCAGCGAAGTGAATACAGTCGAACATCTCGTCGATTATTTCTTATAAACCAATGTTCTCATGAAATCGCATAAGTGTTCTTGTTTCTTTGTGTCTGTTTTATCGAACCTAACACACTAGAGTGTGTCATTTGTTTCATACCATTTGAAGCTCAAGTGTTAATGGCAAGTGTCTAGCTAGTGATTTTCCCTCCTCTAGCATTATGTAGAGATAAATTATAATTCATATATGCTTAGAATATTGTAAGATAGCACTATTTCTGCACTTTTCCAAAAGTATGAACATTATTGTGTAGAATTATCATTATTAGAATTTAATTATTAGATAAGAGGTCATATTGTGTATAGAAGATAAAGATTGAAAGTTTTAATTAATAGATCCATGCGTCCAAGCACACCACGGACCAGGTGTTCGGGAACCTTTTCTAATCCTTAGCTCCTCCTCTTCTGATTTAATTTGAAACAATTCAAGCAACAATATTTAAAACAGTTCAAGCGGATGGTATACAACAAAACCATATACAACAAAGTATCAATCAATATACTTTCTAGCATTTACATATATGTCTCGATCAAATTTACAAGTATTGCCATTATTTCTCCATCAGTACCGCCAATATTTCATTGTGACCTCACACAAATATTTGATATCCACTCATTTCTTGCATAGACAATGCACATCTCATATAATTACAATATAATTACACATGATCTACAACTTCTCTAAACAATTCTCATAGCCGATAAACAATATTCACATAATCAACATCAACATGAATAATGTATGGCACACAAGTAAATACCCAAATTCTAACATTTTTATTTTGATAATCAATCAACATTGTGTGCATGGAACAGGTAAGATATTCTGTGTATGACAATCAATCAACATTGTGTGTATCAGCTCAATAATGTATGGCACACAATCAATCAACATTCTAACTCACATTCACATTCACGTTGTAATCAGCATCCACGTTCTAACTCACCGAGGGACACAGAAGGGGAGCCGCTTGGAGGGTGTAGGTGCGGACGGTGGTGGTGAGGACGGCGCGGACGTCGATGCTGAGGACAGCACAGACGGTGGGGTGGTCGGAGGCGAGGAGGAGGGCGGCGGGGTCGTCAGAGGCGAAGCCGAACGGCGGAGAGCGCGGGCATAGTCGGAGGCGAGGAGGATGACGGCGCGCAGGGGGGTCTTCGGAGGCGTGGATGGTGCGGACGGTGGGGTATCGGAGGCGTGGACGGCGCAAATGACAGTGGTGAGGACGGCGCAGATGGCGAGGGTGAGGACGGCGAGAACGGCGAGGTCGTCAGAGGTGCGCGAAGGTTGGAAGCGGAAGTGGTGAGAGAGACAGGGGTTGGACCTCTACTGTTTTTATATGAGGGGGCATTAGTACCGGATCCTAATACCAATCGGTACTGATAGGAGCCATCAGTACCGGTTGGTTTATTCAACCGGTACTGATGCCCCCGCCCAGCCCGCCAAAGTGTTGCCCTAGGGGGCATCAGTACCGGTTGGTTGATTCAACCGGTACTGATGTGTAACATCCCAAAATTTGGGTTTTCGAAAAAATTTGGTTTAGTTTAGCTTCCCAAAAATTTTCGTTGATTTTCTCGCGTTTATAAAGCTTGATTTGAATTTTCTAAAAGCTAAAACAATTTAATTTGATTATTCTAAACATCAAATAAAATAAATTTAATTTTATTTGGGTTCCTTGTGCTTCAAGAAATTCTTCTGTAGTTTTTGAGATTTTTCGGAACTCGTTTGCTATTTATTGGATTTATTCGGGATCGATTTGTATTAAGCCCTTTTATGGAAAGTAATTAATTATTTGAAAAGCTTATACAAAGTTTTGTTGAAAATATTTTATTTGAGTTCAAAATGTCTCAAAAATATTTTCTAGAATTTTTCTAGAATTTTTCCGGTAATTTTATTGCCCTAAATGATTTATTTGAATTTTGGAGATTGTTTTAATTGGAAAAAGCTGGAATTTCGGTTTTGGAATTGGGCCGTTTCCTTCCCGCCGGCCCGTTCTCTCTCTCGGGCTCCGCTCCGCGCCAGCCGCCACTCAGCCCAGCTCCCGCGCGTCGGCCTGGTCCGCCATCCCGCTGGCCGCCCATGCACCGGCCGCTCCGCCCGCTGGTCGCGCGCTCGCCCGACCGGGCCGCTCCCACACGCGCGCCGCTCGCCCACTGGGCCGTGCCAGGCCACATCACCGCCTCGACCTTGGCCGCACGAGGCAGATCCGAGCACCCACGTTGCGCCACGTCGGCGGAGTCCGCGCAGTGCACGCCAAGTGCTCGTATAAATGTCTATTTGGCCCGTTTTTTGCTCCAAACACGTCCAAATTTGATTTTTCTTGACCTAGCCACCACCCCAAACCAATATAGACCTCCCATGACCTCTCCCATGCATCTTCAACCTCCGGATCATCTTCAAAATTCCAAAAGCGTCGCCATGTCCTCCGGACGTCGCCCAACGATGATCGAACTTTGGAGCCGCGTCTCGGGCAGCTCGTCAACTCTTTTTGAGATCCGTCTTCGCCACAGTGTGCTTCTAGGTACCATCTAGTTACCCTCCAAATTTCATCCAATTTAGCCTATGGAATCAAAAGTTACGGCCATTTTAATCTCAAATCTTGTCGAGGCCATTACTCCCTCAATTTTTCGAGTTAGGTTCTAAAATTTTTTGTGTAGACTCCTGGGGATGTCCTCTACATGATGCATATCTTTCCTCACGGTTATGCTCTCTGGATTTTACGCAGAAAAATATTTTCTCCGATCAGACTGCGATCAGACTGCGTTTCAGACAACGACAATCATCCTCGCGCGTTCCCCGCTGTTCTAGAAGGTAACTCTTCGATCCACCTACGTCACGGTGTGCCTCTTGGTCCCATATAGCTCTCGGTCAAATTTCGTTAAGTTCCGATAATTATTCTAGAAGTTATGGCCGTCCAAAATTTAAATCCGAAACCCGTTAATCGGCAGTTTGTGATTAATCCGGAGGGGCGCCGCAAAATCCATCTATACCGTTGAGTTCGTCTCACCGCGTTCTACGTGGTAGACATTCCCCCCCTTTGCCATCCCATCCTCCGAAATTTTTTTATTTATTTAGGCCGTCGTTTAGCCGTCGCCATGCGCCGCCTTTTGACGCTGGCTATTTTAGTTCGCTCCGGCCGTGTTGCCGCGTCCGGTGGATCATCATGTACTGTTTTGGATCATCCTTAGAATTCTTTTGGTCTCCATTTGCCGTCGGAGCCCGATTCCGGCCTAAAACCGTCGTCTTTGACCTAGCCGTTACCGCCGATTCGCGTATCGGTTAGCCGTCTTTTGTAGCGTTTTATTGCGGCCATATCATTGCACTAACGGTCGCTACCTTGTTTCATGAGTATCCTATCATTTTTTGACCTCCGTCGTTAACGTTCCGCCGTTAACGTTCCTCCGTGAACGTTTTGCCGTTAACATTTCACTGTTAACGCTCCGTCGTTAACGTTTCATCGTTAACGTTTCACCGTTAACGCTCCGTCGTTAACGTTTCGCCGTTAACGTTTCGCCGTTAACGCTCCGTCGTTAACGTTTCACCGTTAATGTTCCACTGTTAACATTCCGCCGTTAATGTTTCACCGTTTATGTCCCACCGTTAACGTTTCACCGTTAACGCTCCACCGTTAACGTTCCGTCGTTAACATTCCACCGTTAATGCTTCCCCGTTAACGCTCCGCCGTTAACGTTCCGCTGTTAACGCTTCATCGTTAACGCTTGGCTCTCATCGCTTCGTTGTCATCGCATGCGTGCATTCATGCAAGAGCCCTAGTGCGATGTCCTCATCTATTCTATCATCATGATGTGAGCCTAACCTCATCGTCATATCATCTTCTAAGTCGATCCAAAACCCTAACCTAGACTACATTCGTGGACTTGGTCGATAGACCATTGGCCATGTGTCATACCCTTGTGCCCAATCTAATCTATCCGTCTCTCTTTTGTTTGACCGTGTTTCGTTCAGTCAACAAAAGTCAACCTTGCGCCTCAGTTTAGTTCATTGTGAACTAACTTATCTTTATGGACCCGGTCTATAAATCGAGAGCCCATATGTCATTATCTGTCCAATCAAGATAATAACTTTGGAAGAAATATTCTTCAGAATATTATTCTTTCTTCCCTAGTTATTAATCTTTCCCTCTTCGGTGTTTTCCCAAAAGCCCTTTCTCTTTTGTCAACTCTTCGATCTAATCCATTTGAGTTCCCAAATCCTTGCAAGCCGTTGTACCCAATGCTATTTGCTCTTAATTTGGAGTTTTACTTGATTTCCTTTTGAGTGGGTTTGTATTTGCTTCTTCTTTAATCGTTAGACGCATCATCCGAAAATCGTTCTACGGAGCTGAAGGTCAAGGAAGCGAAGATTGAAGATCAAGGATCAAGAAATCGAAGATAAAGAGTAAATAACAGTAAAAGTTGCAAGGGTCAGGCAAGTTGTGCTTTGACCATGTTGATCCCATTTTCAAAACTTATCTTGTTTCAAATTATTGCATGCTAGTTTAAGTTAAACTGATTTCAATTAATTTGGGATTAGATAATTAACCTATTTGTTATTGCCACCTTGTCCATAACAATTGTATGCCATGATTCATTTGTCACCCTAGAATTGTTGATTAATAGTTGGTAGCTAAATACTTTGCCAACATGGGTTATTTAGACCGTTAGTAGTTTGCTTAGCCATGCAACGTACCTTTGACATCGTTTTGGAAATAGAAATGCCAATATTGATTAATGGAATATGCAATGTATTTTGAAATGGTGTGACGTGTTGCCGACACGATGATGTTGATATGTGGAGGCCTTCGTGCTTCTTCAAGGATGTTGAGTTGTTGATGGCATTGTGTTGCGCAATAATCAACTGGGGTGATAAAATGATTTAGACTAGGGCAAGTGGCAAGAATTATGGCGGGCCAGTTTGGCGGTTGGGAATGTTTGAAACATGATATATGTATGAGTGATGGTGAGATGGATTTCTTTGAGAGTATTGATGTAAGTCTTGCCCTGGTCACTCTAAGGACTTAACCTTGCAAGCCTTTGAACTGAGTCAAACATACAACCACATGTCTGTAATGGGACGGACCTAGTTGAGTAAGTTACTATTAACTTGCATGTGGTACCTCGGGGTATCAACTACATCTTTTGTGTAGCTTGAAGGGGGAGCATACTAGGGCTGCGGCATGGTACCCATCCAACGATATGTCGGTCCCATACTTCGCCTTTGTTAAGGGAAGGGATGGTGTATGGCAAAAACCGGAGAGGTTCACTTGTGTAGTTAGAAGTTTCCGAAAGGCTTTGTTATGATCACTCATTCGCATACTCTTGTATGGCGATTCACAGCTGACGTGATGAGTTGATTGTATCTTGTGGGTAAAGTGTATAACCTCTGCAGAGTGTAAAATCTATTCGAATAGCCGTGTCCGCGGTACTGGACAATGCTCGGGGATTACAGTTAAGGGTTAGCTTTTCATAAAATTGATCTTGGGTTTGGAGACAGTTTGCCTGTGGAAAAGAGATAACTGGTTAAGGATGTGGAATGTTTTACTTGTGAAATAACTGTGAAATTTTATTACTATTGTTATTTGTTTTACCGCTTTACAATCTATTATGAATATTTGTGAATGTTGTTTATTGCAAAATAACCCCTTCAGCCTGTCATTTGGAATAAGCCATGCATATAGTTATTAGACTTGCATTCTGTGCATGACTTGCTGAGTGCTTTATGTACTCACCCCTTGCAAACAAACAATCACCAGTGAGGAGAAGTCTACATCGTCGAAGAAGAAGTTCCGTGAGAAGGCGATTATCTAGGAGTCAAACCCTGTCAGTTGCCTGTGGCGTGTTGATGGGATTCGCCGATGTTCTTCGTTCCGTTGCTGCTTATTTGGAGTTGAAACCGTTAAGGCTTCGTAAATGTAAGGTTGACCTTAAGGTCGTTCAATAGTTTATATTATGTAATTGAGCTATTTTTATTATTCCGCTGTGTATGATTGTGATATTCATCTATGTTGAGACTGTGTGCACTAGCGTGATCGTGGACTAGTGCTGAATACACAGAGGGTCCGGATTTGCATATTCGGGTCCCGACAGAGGTGGTATCAGAGCCATACTGACTGTAGGTCTTGACCCTAGATAGATTGACCGTCTTTAGGAGCTTCAAAATTATTTTCTAAAGAGAAAATTTAACTTGAAAGAATAATAAGTTCTTGACTCATCTTATTTTTCTATTCTTTCCCCTTTGCTGAAATTTCTATCTTTTCCCACTGGTTTAAACGAAAATCTTACCTGAGTCGTTCTGAATAGTTAACGATGTTTCACACCTAAGAAGAAAGTACTGGATGCCGCTGTCAACCCTGAAGATCGTATAGTAAGGAATCATCGAGCTCGAAGAGAAGTGGGTCAATGGAGTGTTCTAGAAGCTTGAAGAACCCATGCTTAGTAGTAAGTTGAGACTGATGTGTGAGAGTCGCGTTTCTTAAGATAGGAGTGTTATCCTTTTAGACGCTAGATTATTGTGAGCTTAGGAATTTGGTTCTTCATTGATTGCTGAGTGTGCAGTATGTGTTGCAAAGCTTTTAGGCTTGGATAAGCAACCATACCAAGTTCTTAATAATGTTTGTATAAGTTTTTGGGTTAAGCCTGTTCCCCTGCACTAGGATTCTTGAACCTCATCTATGATTTTTCCCTCTTACCTGAACCCTGGAGTGGACAAAAGATGGAAAGGATCAACTACAATAGTGACTTCGAGGCAGTTCAAGTCAGTTCAATTGCTACTACTAGTGTTAGTGATAAAGCAGATAGTGACCAGCAGTCGTCCACCGTACCAACCGTGACAATTCAACACTTGGATCAGTTCGTCACTACCCAGACCGAGCTCATACAGATGATGGTGCAACAGATGAATGTTATCAGTGCCAAATCAACCCCTCCACCACTGAAATCACAACCTTCGATTCACAGTCAAGTTTGCCTTGTTCATGAAGACCAAACCACCCACGTTTGATGGATCAGCCACTCTTAAGGACGCAGAAATATGTAACACCCCGGCATTTACTATGCCTGAATGCTACCAAACAAAAGCTAAACAACATCTAAATACCATAATTAAACATAAATTCCAGCAAAGGCTCACATGCTAAAAACCGAGATTTCGGCAGCATCTCCTTTGTTTTAACATGAATTGAAGCAACAACAATATTAACATGTCAATGTGGCATAACGAACGATAGCAATAACATGATCAAACGGAAAAACAGCCACCATACCACTAAGGATATAAATTCTATCCATCACATGACAAATATGGACTAATCAATTACTCATAACGACCAACGAATCATCGAAACCATAGTTTAGTTCAATGAATTAACCATAACCATAAGGGAAGGAACATGTCAATGTTTAAATGTGTGATGCTAAGTGATGACGTGTGACTAGCTCCCTTTCCCGCATGTCGGATTCATGGTACCTAAAAGAAAACAACATAAACACAAGCGTGAGTTCATCACTCAGCAAGTATATTGCAATGGTACAAATATAAACAATTACATAGCAATAATATCTCACATCATGTAAACCATCTCATTCATGGTCACATCTTATCATCATCATCAATATGTATGAAGTGCAATGCGATGCTCATGTCTCCTTGGAAACTCATACCGGTATGGTTGAGTACACACCCGTCGGTGTGCACCCTCTCCCCCCTTCCATCCCGAAGATGGAGGGTGCCTACTCCTCGCTTCCGTTCACCGCGGTGAATGGAATCACGATGTAGGACTTACTCATTGGCTCTCCTGATTAGTCATAACTTTCTCACCGACCTTCCCGAACTAGTTATGACTTTCTCACCGCCCGGGCCATGTATGCAAATATGCCACATCATAATAAACTTGTACTTTCAACACATGGCATCATAGCATACTCATCATATCATAGGAAATCATTAAAGCATGGCAAGTGATCATGTCATATAATCAAGTTCATCTAGTCTCAACTAGCAATCCTACAAACCGCTATCCATTACAATACACTTGCCTCAACCACGGGCAACGGATTGGCGAGATGTAGAAGGCACTCTCGGGGTCACACCACCTGCACATGGGTACCACACACTCACAATCATGACCACAAAACAGTACGCAAACCCCCATCTACCCCGACATTGCCAACTACTCGCAAAACCCAAAAACAGAGGTTCTGTCCCGTCGGGACAGCAGCCTTCCAAAAGGCATAACTCGGGTTCTAAACTCCGAATCGAATAAACGAGTACATCCTCGCGTAGCTTAGGAAATTTCCCAATTTTTTTTAGGTATAAGGAAAAACTGATTCGGACTCTAAAGTTGTTTAATCTACAAAATACCGTGATCTGTTCCAATCACGTCACAGATTTTAACACGCTCGGTAAAACAGTCATAACTTTCAAACGGCTGATCGGATTTGGACATTCTTTATATCCACGGAAAAATAATGAAATTATCTACAACTTCTTCAACAGGCGGCCGACCAAATTAGGAATCTAAAATTGCGAAAACCCAAACCCTCGATCGACTGCACAAGCTGCCCGAAACAGAGAACGTGACAAAATCTAGATCTAATCTAATCTACTCAATTCCAGCACCACCAATTGATCTAAAAACATGATAATCACCCTTAGAACATACCCTAGCCTAATCCCAAGGATCCCCATGGCCATACCTTCGCCCGACGCACGAAAACCCAATAGATCTCCTCCTGGTTCGTGCGATCTCCTTCCTCGCTCCAATCCCGCCGGATCTCCTCGTCGCGGAGCACTCCAACGGATGGATCTTCAAGGTGTGGAGGTGGAGAACTCCCCTAGGGGCAGCAAGGGAGGTGGAGAGGTGGTGGAGAGGTGGTGGAGCAATGGGGAACAATGGGGGAGGTGGAGGCGCCACAAGGAGGAGGTGGGGAAGTGTGGGGGGCGGCTAGGACTTGTGGGGGCGCAAGGGCAGGGGGTGGACGCCTAAAGGGGCTGGGGGAGGCCCCCAACCAGGTCTCCTACTCCTATTAGGACTCAAATTCCATCCCACCAAAGCCCACGACCCTTTCCTTTAGGCCCGAACTCCCCAGGAAAGGCCCAAACTCCCGAAACGGCCCGGAAACGCAAATTAACCTCATAACGTATGGTTTCAACCTCCAATTCCATATTTTATAATGTTTTTGACCTTAACATTCACATTTTGTAATACCACAATCTCTAATTTCACATTTTATAAAGTCTCGGCATTCCGTAGTGTCACATTCTCCCCCCCCCTTAAACAGGATTCGACCTCGAATCTGAAGAACGCCAAAAACAACAACAAAGTCCCCAAGGGACAAAAGACTTCTCTGCAGCACACGACAATCGCACAACGACTCAAACTGGAACAAACGACAAGCGAGCTCCCAAAACCAACCCTTGAGTTGATTTAGCTCAACAGAGTGCAACCTCTCATGAATCCCTCTTCACCTCAATTCCCAAATAGACCACGAAAGAAGAACGGTCTCACACTCCTCCATCCATCCCTCATTGGCACTAACGTGCACGATCCCTTTAATCGAAACTACTCTCCAGAAGGGCACGGTACCAACCTCTAGAACCCTCTTCATCTCCCACGCACAAACGTGTTTTCACACCTCAACCTCTCTACTATGGTTCGCCATATTTAAAACGACGACGAACCAAGTGAGACAAATACTCCAAGACCACCAACTATTTGAACAAACGAGGTTAAGACCTTGCAAAGGATTGCTCTTTTACAAAAGACCAATACCCAACACTACCGCCTAAAGGAGAAGGCCCACCTTACACTCAGGGTCCTTAAACTCGCAAGAAAAAAGTAACAACCAAACAAAATCGCTACGGTTGACACAACCTCGCTCAACCTCAAAGAATGAAAGGTCCAATACACTCTGAAAAGGAAAACAATTACTAGCAACCTCCAAGTGGTCCACTAATACTCTAATCAACCCTACCGAGGAACATCTCAACGACACAATTCTCCAAGAAGGTTTGCATTGAGTCAAACACAACCTTTCCCTCAATGGACCACGATAAAGAGCACAATCATTGAGTGAGCTCAACCATAAACATGAACCCAAGTGGCCCTCATCCCACAACTCAAACCCCAAAGCGCTAAAACCACTTTTGGAAAGGATTCGACAACAACCAGAGAGTATTCATTTTAATTTCCTAAGCCAAAACGCAAAGGAAACACAAATCCCTTCACCACAACCAACACGTAAATTATTCATTCTTTTCTTTTCATACTAGAAAGCAAGGGAAATCTCGTTTCATGACATGAATGCACATTCTTCAAGAGCACTCCGGATTAGTCATATCTCCATATATGACTTTCTCACCGACCTGGCTCAACGACTCTTTTATCATTTAACATCTATACACGATGTCTTGTTTACTTTTCACCATTCATTCATCATATAACAACAATACCAAAAAGTCATTCACCAAAAGACTTCTCCCTCGGTATCACAAGATTGAAATACACATAACAATGACGGTTGCGCTAAATCATATAGACTATGACGGCAACATCATTGACAACAAAACACCACATCGTGTGAAAACCCATCATCCATTTAAAACTAACCTTGCAAAACCTCGCAAAATCAAACTCAACCCTTTGGAACAGAACATCGACTCCAAAGTCAAACATCTGCACACACAACCGCCATAAATTTTATCAAAAGAGAGGGAAACTAAATCCTAAAAGAAAACTCTTCACCAACTAAATTCACTTATGAAACATTAATAAAAATCCAGACTTGTGAAACATCCGCACACCAGACCCATTTTCCAAATGACTCCAACTCTAGCCAAACAGAGTTACACATCAAGGGCTTAACTCAAAAGTTTCCAACGCAACCCTTCATGACCATCTGCTTCCTTTTAAAATTAATTCCAAAGATAATTTAGTGCGGACGCGAAAGGGCGCGATCGAGTCAAAAAAAAACTTTTGGGGTGTAAATCCATACTCATAGCACCAACTAAACACATTAGCCAAAACCAAATATTTGCTCCAATTTCTACGAGTTTTAGGGAAACTCTGAAACACAGCATATGGAACACCTTGACCGAAAACCCTTCAACCAAAAAGGCAAACAACCAAACCAGTCCAAAAACTTTTGAACACAAGCTCAGCATAAATACAATCATCTCTAGTACTCCACTACGCTTTCTATTAAAGACTTCAATAATCACTATTTACTCCCTGAGAAGCCCCAACACAAATAAACCAAAAGTTTCACAACAAATTCTTCCTCTAGTTACCATTCCTAACACTTTTAATTAGGGTTCATGATGCTTATCAAAAAGGCACCCAACCAATACTATATCGACATGATCCCCACGGATCATCATATCATAATACATCTTACTCTACATTTGAAATATAGTACTTCAACAAATCTTTCAGCAAGATCAACATATAAATTTCATACCTCCTATATACTCATGTCTCGACAACCGAACCTTATTCAGTTAAACAATGGCTTCAACATGTAAATATTATCTCCACAGGGAAGAATTCGTAAGTGAGACTCTAAGTTATACTTTCATTAAGGATAAGATCATTTATCATGTTAATTATCCAAAGCTCACTCCATCGCAACATGTCAAAATTTTCCTCCATTTTAACCATGGTTTTCCAACGAGTAATCTAAACAGTTACCACCACTACTTAGTCATCAATAACAACAAAAGGGCATAGTCATCAACCAACAACATTACTTTTAGGTACCCTATACAAAGGTGATAACAAAATTACCACTACACAACATACTCCCACTATTTAAAATAGATTGAATACTAGCGTTAACACTGCCTTTAACAACATCATTAGCAATAAGTCTTATGTCTTCTCAATTGATATCAAAACTAGCATTGTAGAGACACAACTGCATATTTCCAAATATACTAGTAGTTTGCAACAACGTAAATAGCAACTCTAATCAACTTCCAAATTAAAGTCACTAGGCAACACGATTAAATTTCTCTATTAATCCATTAGATTAGAGCATCTTTAAACAACCAGTAAAGTTTCTTTAACAATAACAGCAGTCTAAATCATCTTAATGTTTCAACTATGCATCAGGGTTTAAAACTTTAAACATAATCGGGGGTCATAAGCATTTTTTTTATAACAAAGCAATAGATTCTAAGCATATACATTAAAACATTTAATCATTTTTGCTAAGAGCAAACTACAACACTAGTAGTCTATTTAATTTCAAGCTAGAGGTGACAACCGCATTGAATCATTTCAACTCACAATTTAACTTAACAATAAGTCATCCCATAAACCACATTGGTACATGCTACATAACATGCTAAACAACAATTCTTACTAGGGACAAACGATTTCAGTCAAAAGACTACTTTCTTTGTTTGCAGCATTTTAGTTTTAAAGCTCATCCCAAAATTCGTAAGGAAACTTCTGTAACACCCCGGCATTTAATATGCCCGAATGCTACCAAACATAAGCTAAACAACATCCAAATATCATATTTAACATAAAATTCCAGCAAAGGCGCATAGGCTAAAAACCGAGATTTCGGCAGCACCTCCTTTGTTTTATCATGAATTTAAGGAGCAACAACGATATAGCATTATATGGCAATAAGGGAAACATCTAAAATAGCAATAAATAGAGTCTTAACGACAATAAAAGACTAACATTTAGCACTTAAAGTTCCAAGTGTCAAACAAACAATAAAACTCTCATTAACCAAGCTAAGCCTTAATTTAATGACCATCACACGCAATTTATTATCAATCTAAAAGAATTGACTTGGAGAAACATTAAGGTGAAGCAACGTGTGGGCGTGTGTCTATTCCCTTTTCCCGCATGCCGTTCTCATGGTACCTAAAACAATAAGAAAAAAACACAAGCGTGAGTTCGAAACTCAGCAAGCATATTGCAATGGACAACAAGAACAACAATATGGCAATAGCATCTCCCTTCATGTAAATCATCTTATTCATAAACACTTAACATTGTCATCATCAATATGTATGAGATGTAATGCAATGCTCATGTCTCCTTGGAAACTCATACCGGTATGGTTGAGTACACACCCGTCGGTGTGCACCCTTTTCCCCCCTTCCATCCCGAAGATGGAGGGTGCCTACTCATCGCTTCCATTCACCACGTGGATGGAATCACGATGTAGGTCTTACTCAATGGCGTTCGGACTAGTCATAACTTTCTCACCGACCTTGCCGGACTAGTTATGACTTTCTCACCGCCTCGCCTCTATCTCATGTCATGCATGCAACTATGCCAATTATCATATTTCACATGTACATAAACATATGGCATCTCATCATGACAAATATTAACACATGGCATCGAATCATGATAATCATACTCAATATATCATTGGAAAACAGCAAGCATGGCAAGTGATCATAGCAAGTATTCAATCTTTCATCTAATCTCCACAAGCAACCTACAATTCCGCTATTCATTACAACACACTTACCTCAACCGTGGGCGACGGGATTGTGGGAAGTAGAGGGCACCCCCGGGGTCACACCACCTGCACAACGGCATCACATACTCTCAATAATGCCCACAAAACAGTACACAAATCCCCATCTCACCCGACATTGCCCGCTACTCGCAAAACCCAAAACAGAGGTTCTGTCCCGGCGGGACAGCAGCCTTGCAAAGGCCATAACTTGAGTTCTGGGACTCCAAATCGATTAAATGAGTACACCATCGCGAAGCTTAGGAAATTTCCTACCTTTTTCTAGTTATACGGAAAGACTGATTCGGAATCTAAAATTGTTTAATCTACAGATTACTACGATCTGTTCTAATTGCGTCACAGATTTTAACACGCTCGGTAAAACGGCCATAACTTTCAAACGGCTGATCAGATTTTAACGTGCTTTATCTACACGGAAAGATAATTAAATTATCTACAACTTCTTTTAAGTCCGTACGGACAGATTCGGATTCTAAATCGACGAAAACTCGAACCCTAGCCCGACTGCTCAATCTGCCCGAAAACAGAAACGTGGCAACGTCTAGATCTAACCCAAAGAACTCCAACCCAGCACCACCAATTGATCTAAAAACTTCATAAACACCCTAAGAACAGTACCTAGATCAAACCCAAGGATCCCCATGATCATACCTTTGCCCAACGAACGAATCTCCAATGGATCTCCTCGCGGATCGCTCCTCGCTCCTCGCTCCAACGGATGGATCCACAAGGTGCAGAGGTGTGGAGACCACCCTAGGGCAGCAAGGGGGTGGAGGAGAGGTGGTGGAGAGGTGGGGCAATGGAGGAGAGCAAGGGGGAGGCGCAAGGCTCAAAGGGAAGGGGCGGCTAGGGCTTGGCAAGTGGGGAGGTGAGGGCGCACCAAGGCCTCAATGGGGCGCAAAGGCAGCAGGGTGGACGCCCCAAAGGGGCAGGGAAACCCCTTTACCAGCCCCACACCCAATTCTAGTCCGTTACGGAGACCTAATCCATCCCACCAAAGCCCACCAAGGCCCAAAACTCCCTGGGAAGGCCCAAAACTCAAAACGGCCCTAAACGGCCGGAAAAGCTATTAACCTCCATAACCTATAGTTTTAACCTTAATTCCACATTTCATATTGTTTTTAACCATATCAAGCACGTAAAATAAAGTTATGACACTCCGTGGTGTCACATTCTTCCTTCAACAGGATTCGACCTCGAATCTAAACGCACCAACACGCAACCCAAAGAAACCGAAGATAGCTAGGTTTTCACATCACATACCTGAGGTGAAAAGCTCGGGATATTTCTCGCAAGATACGAGACTCCAGCTCCCAAGTTGCCTCTCTCTCGGTCTGATGTGACCACAACACTTTAACGAACTTGAGCGTCAGGTTCTTCATCACTCGCTCAGAAGTCCCGAGAATTTCCACAGGGCCGGGACTCGAAGGTGAGGTCTGCTCAAGTACTAATGGTTCCAACGGAACCACCAACTCCGGATCATGCAAGTATTTCCTCAACATCGAGACATGGAACACATTATGCACACCTTGCATAGCTTTCGGTAGCTCAGACGATAGGCCAACCTACCAACTCGGGCGATGATAGGAAAAGGCCCAACATACCTTGGGTGAGCTTTCCTTTGGTGCCAAAACGCACCACACCCTTGGTGGGAGATACTCGCAAGAGTACGCTATCACCCACCTCAAACTCCAAGTCTCGCCGCCTCACATCAAGATAGCTCTTACATGCGCTCTCTGCTGCGAGAAGGTTCTCGCTGCACCTCCACCACGCGATCAACGATCTGCTGAACCCAATCCGGTCCAAGAATCGCTCTCTCGCCCTTGCATCCCAACAAAGTGGCGATCTGCACTTCCGGCCATATAGTACCTCATAAGGAGCAGCCGGATCTTTGGAATGATAGCCGTTATTGTAAGCAAACTCCGCAAGAGGCAAATGATCCTCCCAGCTACCTTTCCAAGCCATCACACAGGCCCCGAGCATGTCTTCCAACGTCTGGATGGTACGCTCGATCGCCCATCCGCCTCGAGGGTGAAAAGCGGTACTAAGGCGAAGCTGCGTACCCAAAGCACTCTGCAAACTCTCCCAGAACTTGGAGACGAACTTCGCATCCCGATCAGAAATAATGGTCTTAGGTACACCATGCAGTCTCACAATCTCCCGCACATAGATGGGAGCCAACTCGCTCGCAGAATTGGTCGTGCGGATAGGAATGAAATGCGCAGACTTGCTGAGACGGTCCACCACAACCCAAATAGCATCCTTCCCTCGTGGAGAACGAGGTAGACCAACCACGAAATCCATGGAGATGTCATCCCATGGCCACACAGGAATCTCCAATGGTGCAGCAGACCAGTGGGGACGCTTATGCTCGCCTTTGATCTTCTCGACAGATCCCACAAGACGCCACATACTTGGCAATATCCACTCTCATCCTTTTCCACCAGAAATTCTTCTTCAAGTCCTCAGACATCTTGGTCTCCCAGGATGGACCGTGTCTGGTGCGATGAGCTTCTTTCAGAATGTCTTCTTTCACTTGAGATTTACGAGGCACGCACAGATGGCCCTGAAACCTCGTAACTCCCGCATCATCAATGGTAAAGTCTCCGGACTTGCCATCCTCAAGGCGTTCCTACTTTCTTTGGAGCAAACGGTCATCTTCTTTGTGCCTCCCCACACGCTCGGGAATCGGACTCAAGAATCAATCGAAGTTTCAGCTTGCACGGTCCCCGCAGCAAAGAGGAGACCCCCAACGCTCAAAATCAGCAACAAGACAATCAACAATAGGGGCATTGTCTTGCATCGAGAGCGTCGGCCACAACATTTGCCTTCCCGGATGATACCGGATAGTAAGGTCATAATCCTTTATCAATTCTAGCCACCTCCTCTGCCTCAAGTTCAAATCTTTACGAGTAAAGATGTACTTGAGGCTCTTGTGATCAGTGAAAATGTCACAAGACTCGCCATCTGAGTAATGCCTCCATATCTTCAATGCAAACACCACGGCGGCTAGCTCAAGATCATGCGTGGGATAGTTACGCTCGTGCTTTTTCAATCGCCTCGATGCATAAGCAATCACCTTGCCCTCTTGCATGAGCACACACCCAAGTCCCAACCGAGAAGCATCGGAATACACCGTGAAGCGCTTCCCGGCTCGGG
This sequence comes from Rhipidocladum racemiflorum, assembly GCA_036346355.1. Taxonomy (NCBI): domain Eukaryota; kingdom Viridiplantae; phylum Streptophyta; class Magnoliopsida; order Poales; family Poaceae; genus Rhipidocladum; species Rhipidocladum racemiflorum. Next base: position 62,142,321 of record CM070583.1, read on the forward strand.
AAGGGTAAGAACAGGAGCGATCACTAACTTCTCCTTCATAGTGCGTAAACTGTGCTCACACTCTGATCCACTGGAATTTCATCCCCTTATGAGTCGGCTGCGAAAGTGGCTTGGCAATGATAGAGAAATCTCGCACGAAACGCCGATAGTAGCCACCAACCCAAGGAAACTACGCACCTCTTTGACATTGGAAGGCCTCTTCCAATCCAAAACTGCCGAGACTTTGCTAGGATCTACAGATATGCCCTCTGGATTGATGATGTGGCCAAGAAAACCCACTTCAAATCGAACTCGCACTTTTCAGCTTAGCAAAGAACTGATTTTCCCTCAAGGTGCTCAAAGACAAGCCTCGATGTCGCTCATGCTCCTCTTTTGACTTAGAGTAAACGAGAATGTCATCGATGAACACTACCACAAACTCATCAAGATACTTGTGTAGCATCTGTTCATCGCCTCCATAAAGACAGCGAGGAGCATTAGTTAGTCCAAAAGACATAACTTTAAATTCATAATGCCCATACCTAGTGGAGAAAGCGGTCTTCTCAATGTCCCGCTCCCTCACACGGATCTGATTGTACTCGATCGAAGATCAATCTTGGAGAACACCTTTGCTCCCTTCAGTTGGTCAAACAGATCCTCGATGCGAGGCAAAGGATACTTGTTCTTGACTGTCACTTGATTAAAAGCACGATAATCAATGCACATACTCCAACTTCCATCCTTCTTCGAGACGAAGAAGACGGGTGCTCCCCATGGCGAAACGCTACGCCGAATGAAGCCCTTGGCCAACAGATCCTCCAACTGCTTCTTCAACTCGTCTTGAAAAGGACGAGCCAAGCGGTATGGAGAGATAGAAATAGGTCGAGTGCCAGGAACAAGATCAATACGAAACTCCACATTCCTCACAGGAGGTAGACCAGGCAACTCGTCAGGGAACACATCAACGAACTCCTTCACTACAGAAATCTCCTCAATGGGAATCGAGGAAGATGGTTTCTCGAGACAAAGTCATGAGGAAACCCAACAGCCTCAAACGCCGACCAGAAAACAAACTAGTCAAAGCAAAGACGGAATCGAGGGTATACCACCTGAAAGGTCAACTCTTCCTGACGAGGCCTGCAAGGCAACTGTCTTCGAAACAACAGATCTTAGCAGTGCATCGATGCAGCCAGTCCATGCCCAAAATGACATCAAAAGGAGCCAACTGGATCACCATGAGATTGGCAAAGAAAACCTCATCATCAATGGCAATGGTGCAACCAGGGCAAACCAAAGAACTAGCAATCAACCCCAGGAGAATCGACTAACACGGACTCGTAAATCCGCTGAACTCCCAACTTAGCTCTACTAGCAAACTCCGACGACACAAAAGAATAGGATGCTCCGGAATCAAATAGAACAAAGGCATCAACGGAATCCATGAGCAGAGTACAGAAACCACCTCTGGATGCCCGGTGACTCGGCGATCGGCAAAGCGTACACTCCTGGTGGCGCCGGGACGTATGAGCCCGACTCAGGCTAAAGCCCCATCAAGGCTGGGGCGGAGGAGGCAACCGAGGAGGAGCAGACGGCTGCGGCACCAAGACGCTGGCTGGTGGCGCCATGCAAAGGGCGGCCGAGAAAGCGAGGGCAGCCATCATGTGCACCGATCCTTTGGAAGACGCTACCGGAGTGGGAGGAGAAGGCACCGTCTCCCACTTGATGATGCTATCGGGATTCATTCGGCAGACTCGTCCCCATGTGGCCGGGCTTGCCACGATGGTTGCAACTCCGGTCCAACCACACTCAAGCACGGTGCTCCCCACCGCACTTGAAACACTTCATGCCTGCCCGGCACAGACGAACAACCGCTCGCGAAGAAGGCACTGGGCGGCCCCATTTTAGCCCCCGAGGAGGAGCCCTGCCCCTTGAACTTCTTGAAGGTGGGTCGCTGAGAAGACCCACCTCCTCCACCAAAGGTCCTCTTCGGCCCCTTTGGGCCGCAGAACCCTGAACCGCCGGGTTTTGCTTATCCCGGAGAGCTCCAACTCGACCTCCATGCCCTTCGCCGCTCCACCACGGAGCAGAAGTCACGAGGACAATCGCCCCATGACAACTCTGAACTCCTGGTTGAGGCCCCTACGGAACCTCCTCGCCTTCTCCTGTAAGTGCCATTTGCCGCAGACGGCGCAGCGCACGCTGTTGAACTCCACTTCATACTCTGCCACCGACCTCTTTCCCTGGGAAAGAGTCGTCAGAGTATGCTCCATCCTCTCAAGGAAAGACTCCGGGTAGAACTTGGCTCCTGTGGGCCCCCGGATCGGCTATCCGGAATCCCCTGTGTATTTCTGTACTAGTCCCAGATCAGTAGCTAGTACACACAGTCAAAAGTGATGAATCAACAACCATATCACAAATACATATAACTAAATAAGAATAATACCAAATAAAAGCAAAGACCTTATGGTCAAGGTTTACCATTACGGCCTGAACAGGCTGAACGACTTGAACACTGCAGCGGAAGACGAAAACGCCAATGCGACCCATCCAAATGCCCACAGGCAATCGAGTGGAGAACGCACCCTAGTCGATGGAAATATTGAACAGCTTCTTTCACTTCTGAGAGAGGATTAGAAGGTAGCACGTGAGTACATAAAGTACTCAGCAAGTCGGGGAAATTATGCACAATGTAGGCTATCAAAAGATGGCTTAATATGGTTCTTTTGCATAAAGCCAAGTTTCATCAAATCATACTTGTTAATAATTTTCACAAAGCATATTTGAGCAATTCTTTTTAATAATTGGATTATGTAATATTGTAGTGAAGGTTCTAACCACCACTCACTAATATACAGGCTCTATCCGCCACATCTCAACAAAATTAGGGTTCAATCCAATCACATGGCTACGTCCGCCATGGTTCACAAAATCAGGTTCCTTCCACCTACCTGGCTTTAGCCGCCAGAAGCACACCCGAGAGTTCTAACCGCTCCCGGATCCCAAAACAAAACATTGCTTAGTTTGAAATCAAAACCCAAAGTCTACCAGTATGAAAGCATTCAGCAAGCTTCGCCCTTGACCGTAGGCACGGCTATTCGAATAGTTTTAACTCTGCAGAGGTGTACAACTTTACCCACAAGACATGATATTCCCTTGATGCCAAGCTATTAGCACACTTCCTTAGGTGTGCCGGCAGGGATATCATGATAAGGCCTTTACAATGTATACGCCTAACTCCGACTCCACCACGAGGTTTCACCGCTGTTAGGGTTATTTCCACCCAGTACAGAAGCCCCCTCTTGCGCCGTGTGAGAAAAACAACAACAACAACAACAACAATGCCTCTTTCCGGCTCTCACACAACAACCGAGTGATGAGTCTAAGTTAGGTTTCTACAAATTATTCAGCCAGGTCGTGCCCACTTTGACATGTGGTTGTACGGTAATGCTTAGAATGGAGACAGTCATAAGCGTCGGTCCTTAATTGACTTGGGGCGGTACTTGCACAAAAGGATCAAGGCTTGATCCGCTCCCACCCGACATTCCATGCCACCCAAGTCGAAATCATTTTCCTTTTCTTTTTATTTTAGAAAACAGTACTAAACTCATAGTAATAAACTTCAAATCACATTTAATAACATTCTTTTTGAATAATCCCACCCATAGGTTGTTTTCATCGGAAAAGATCCTAAGCAATTCTACCGTACTACATAGCAACGGATACCATATAAGCCTAAGCATGGTATAAACAAGGTTCTAGGGTTACAATGGATATGATTAACAATGTCAAGGAGGAATCAACAAGTTCGGTATAACTAACACTTATATTTGACATATTTCATTAAACATAGCCATGCACTTTATAAATCATTTAAATCATTTCGCAAACATAGGAGCAAAATGCGTCAAGGAGACTTGCCTCGGTCACAGCGAGAAGGTTGAACTCTTTGAAGCCCGTCGGCGGGGTCGGCGGTCGCGTCGGGGTCGTCGACTACGCGTAAAACGAGGCAAATAAATAAATAAAAGAAAATAAATAAAATTCAAAAATTACAAAATTAGTACTGGCAGGTAGATCTTGATTTTAGATGAATTTAGAAACTTGAACGGAGTCAATCGGAGTTCGGACGCAAAAGTTATATGCGTTTGAAGTTGAAAAATGATGGAAAATCAAGAAAAAGAAAAAGTTACTATTTGCTACAGTAACTTGCGAGAATTTTTGGTGCAGAACCTGGCAAAACCAACAAAGCCCTCTTTTGCTTCCAAAAACCGGATTTTTGCCCCATTTTTGCATGGATTTGGACCAAATAAAATCATGGATTCTCTAGATAACATCCTTAGGAACTCATAGGAGGAAGGAATTGAGTTGGTTCTCACCGGAGATGATGAATTTCGCGATGAACGGAACTCCGGCCGGATGAACAAAAACTCGAAATTCGTCGCCAACTCTTGATCAAACCTAAAATTGATGATTGGGTTAGACTCCAGACTCATCCACGGTCACAAGGAACCAAGTGGCATGAAGAATGGCTCACCGGAGAAGGAGCTACAAGCATGAACTTGAAGAACACCGAAAAAAGTGTGACACACCGTCGGTTTTCTTGATCTCACGGGCAAATGCGTGGAGTAGAGGGAAAGAGGAGCACACTCCCGGAAAGGGGATACTTATACGGAGTGGATGGAGGTGGTGGTGCAGCGTTTGGACGAGAAACGGACGAGTTAATGGCAAGTAAGTGGATTTCTGTTTTTGCTCGGTTGTTCAACTTCCGGCGAGCGTTGGGATTAAAGATGGTGGGGAATTGGAAGAGGACGCCGCTACGAATTCAACGGAACCGGCGCTTCGCGATTTGGAGTTGAAATGAAGGAATTAAGGGTGTTGGAATCAAGCCCTAGCCATTGTTGCACTTGCAAGCTTCTCTGTTCTTTGGCTTGGCTGGAGGTTGAAGATGACCACTATTCCCTTGCCCCGTGGCAACGTCTCATTGGTCCGCCTTTACGCAAACAAGTCGCCCTAAAGAAAAATTAGGAAAAATGGTCTAAAAATTCCGGAAAAATTCCTAGAACCATTTTAGAATATTTAGGACCCAATAAAATTGGTTTGGTTGAATTTGGATGATTTTTGTGGAATTGGATATTCGGGCGCGGATCGCAGGCATTAAACAAAAGCCGCGCGAGATAAAATAGGAACGGAGGTCCAAAAATCCGGGGAATACTTCCTAAAATCATTTTGGAATATTTGGAACATTTTAGAAGTGGTTTGGAGATTTTTGGAGCATTTTTGGACTCGGGTGAATTTTAGATGCCGTGAATCGAAAACCGATTTTTCGATCGGAGGGGAATTAAATCCCGATTTTGGATAGGAATGGATGCCAGGTTAATATAAACACCAAAGAAACTCTAAGTTTTGAATTTAACTTATTTAAATTAGGTTTTTCTCCAGAAAGCCAAAACTAGGGTGTTACAGCTCGGAAGCGAGCCACAAAGTCCTCCCAGGTGACTGGACCAAGATCAGGGGTTCTAGCAGCCAGAACCCCTTCCCACCAGATATCAGCTTGGCCTTTCAGCTGAAAGGCCACAAAGCGAGCCCTCTGGACCGAGGTCAATTCTAGGACCTCAAACTGCCTTTCCATGTACCGCAGCCAATCTGGATGGATCGGCGTGCCCGCTCAGTCAAAAGTGTCAAGACGGAGGGTCATCCACTCTCGGAGACTCATCCTAGGCTCCGGCGCAGCGGGGGCAACAACTGGGGCCACTCCACGGGGAGGCACCACAGCAGGGCTGCCCGCAACTCGGGCGCAGCCTCTGAATCTCCCTCTGCAGAGCCTCGAACTAAATCATCATTGGCGGCGGGCACCCCGCCCGATCTTGCAGTTGGAAGCTCCTCTGAGCTGGTCCACGAGCATTGAGCGAAACGCTACCCTCAGCAGCAGACTCCTCAACTCCTGGGAGCCTCGCCGGCCTCCACGGCCTCGGCGTCACGGCCTCTACCCCTCGGCATAGCCGCTTGCAGACAGACAACCATCCAAACACAAAAACATAAACACAACATCACACAACCAAGAACATAGATCAAACATCATCATAGCATAGTCTTCATCAAATAATTAAGCGCAATGCAATAATGAACCAAGACCCCATCCTACTATGCAACCAAGTGTGTCAAATTTTAGATTAGTTATACCACTTTTGCAAGTTTTAATGTTGCTATCCTATAACAAAGTTTTAGTTAGAACCTAAGCCATGTTTCTAAGTTATTCCACATCATATTTTAGTTGCAACTTAAGGTATAACACTAAAATACTTATTCCAAGGACCTCTGACCAGCTCTAATACCAACTGTAACACCCCGGCATTTAATATGCCCGAATGCTACCAAACATAAGCTAAACAACATCCAAATATCATATTTAACATAAAATTCCAGCAAAGGCGCATAGGCTAAAAACCGAGATTTCGGCAGCACCTCCTTTGTTTTATCATGAATTTAAGGAGCAACAACGATATAGCATTATATGGAAATAAGGGAAACATCTAAAACAGCAATAAATAGAGTCTTAACGACAATAAAAGACTAACATTTAGCACTTAAAGTTCCATGTGTCAAACGAACAATAAAACTCTCATTAACCAAGCTAAGCCTTAATTTAATGACCATCACACGCAATTTATTATCAATCTAAAAGAATTGACTTGGGGAAACATTAAGGTGAAGCAACGTGTGGGCGTGTGTCTATTCCCTTTTCCCGCATGCCGTTCTCATGGTACCTAAAACAATAAGGAAAAACACAAGCGTGAGTTCAAACTCGGCAAGCATATTGGAATGGACAACAAGAACAACAATATGGCAATAGCATCTCCCTTCATGTAAATCATCTTATTCATAAACACTTAACATTGTCATCATCAATATGTATGAGATGTAATGCAATGCTCATGTCTCCTTGGAAACTCATACCGGTATGGTTGAGTACACACCCGTCGGTGTGCACCCTTTTCCCCTTCCATCCCGAAGATGGAGGGTGCCTACTCATCGCTTCCATTCACCACGTGGATGGAATCACGATGTAGGTCTTACTCAATGGCGTTCCGGACTAGTCATAACTTTCTCACCGACCTTGCCGGACTAGTTATGACTTTCTCACCGCCCTCGCCCTATCTCATGTCATGCATGCAACTATGCCAATTATCATATTTCACATGTACATAAACATATGGCATCTCATCATGACAAATATTAACACATGGCATCGAATCATGATAATCATACTCAATATATCATTGGAAAACAGCAAGCATGGCAAGCGATCATAGCAAGTATTCAATCTTTCATCTAATCTCCACAAGCAACCTACAATTCCGCTATTCATTACAACACACTTGCCTCAACCGTGGGCGACGGGATTGTGGGAAGTAGAGGGCACCCCCGGGGTCACACCACCTGCACAACGGCATCACATACTCTCAATAATGCCCACAAAACAGTACACAAATCCCCATCTCACCCGACATTGCCCGCTACTCGCAAAACCCAAAACAGAGGTTCTGTCCCGGCGGGACAGCAGCCTTGCAAAGGCCATAGCTTGAGTTCTGGGACTCCAAATCGGTTAAATGAGTACACCATCGCGAAGCTTAGGAAATTTCCTACCTTTTTCTAGTTATACGGAAAGACTGATTCGGACTCTAAAATTGTGTAATCTACAGATTACTACGATATGTTCTAATTGCGTCACAGATTTTAACACGCTCGGTAAAACGGCCATAACTTTCAAACGGCTGATAGGATTTTAACGTGCTTTATGTACACGGAAAGATAATTAAATTATCTACAACTTCTTTTAAGTCCGTACGGACAGATTCGGATTCTAAATCGACGAAAACTCGAACCCTAGCCCGACTGCTCAATCTGCCCGAAAACAGAAACGTGGCAACGTCTAGATCTAACCCAAAGAACTCCAACCCAGCACCACCAATTGATCTAAAAACTTCATAAACACCCTAAGAACAGTACCTAGATCAAACCCAAGGATCCCCATGATCATACCTTTGCCCAACGAACGAATCTCCAATAGATCTCCTCGCGGATCGCTCCTCGCTCCACGTGTGACTAGCTCCCTTTCCCGCATGTCGGATTCATGGTACCTAAAAGAAAACAACATAAACACAAGCGTGAGTTCATCACTCAGCAAGTATATTGCAATGGTACAAACATAAACAATTACATAGCAATAATATCTCACATCATGTAAACCATCTCATTCATGGTCACATCTTATCATCATCATCAATATGTATGAAGTGCAATGCGATGCTCATGTCTCCTTGGAAACTCATACCGGTATGGTTGAGTACACACCCGTCGGTGTGCACCCTCTCCCCCCTTCCATCCCGAAGATGGAGGGTGCCTACTCCTCGCTTCCGTTCACCGCGATGAATGGAATCACGATGTAGGACTTACTCATTGGCTCTCCGGATTAGTCATAACTTTCTCACCGACCTTCCCGGACTAGTTATGACTTTCTCACCGCCCGGGCCATGTATGCAAATATGCCACATCATAATAAACTTGTACTTTTAACACATGGCATCATAGCATACTCATCATATCATAGGAAATCATTAAAGCATGGCAAGTGATCATGTCATATAATCAAGTTCATCTAGTCTCAACTAGCAATCCTACAAACCGCTATCCATTACAATACACTTGCCTCATCAACGGGCAACGGATTGGCGAGACGTAGAAGGCACTCCCGGGGTCACACCACCTGAACATGGGTACCACACACTCACAATCATGACCACAAAACAATACGCAAACCCTCATCTACCCCGACATTGCCAACTACTCGCAAAACCCAAAAATAGAGGTTCTGTCCCGTCGGGACTGCAGCCTTCCAAAAGGCATAACTTGGGTTCTAAGACTCCGAATCGAATAAACGAGTACATCCTCGCGTAGCTTAGGAAATTTCCCAATTTGTCTAGGTATAAGGAAAAACTTATTCGGACTCTAAAGTTGTTTAATCTACAAAATACCGTGATCTGTTCCAATCACGTCACAGATTTTAACACGCTCGGTAAAACAGTCATAACTTTCAAACAGCTGATCGGATTTGGACGTTCTTTATATCCACAGAAATATAATGAAATTATCTACAAATTCTTCAACAGGCGGCCGACCAAATTCGGAATCTAAAATTGCGAAAACCCAAACCCTAGGTCGACTGCACAAGCTGCCCGAAACAGAGAACGTGACAACTTCTAGATCTAATCTAATATACTCAATTCCAGCACCACCAATTGATGTAAAAACATGATAATCACCCTTAGAACATACCCTAGCCCAACCCCAAGGATCCCCATGGCCATACCTTCGCCCGACGCACGAAAACCCAATAGATCTCCTCCCGGTTCGCGCGATCTCCTTCCTCGCTCCAATCCCGCCGGATCTCCTCGTCGCGGTGTGGAGGTGGAGAACTCCCCTAGGGGCATCAAGGGAGGTGGAGAGGTGGTGGAGCAATGGGGAACAATGGGGGAGGTGGAGGCGCCACAAGGAGGAGGTGGGGAGGTGTGGGGGGCGGCTAGGACTTGTGGGGGCGCAAGGGCAGGGGGTGGACGCCTAAAGGGGCTGGGGGAGGCCCCCAACCAGGTCTCCTACTCCTATTAGGACTCAAACTCCATCCCACCAAAGCCCACGACCCTTTCCTTTAGGCCCAAACTCCCCCGGAAAGGCCCAAACTCCCGAAAACGGCCCGGAAACGTAAATTAACCTCATAACGTATGGTTTCAACCTCCAATTCCATATTTTATAATGTTTTTGACCTTAACATTCACATTTTGTAATGCCACAATCTCTAATTTCACATTTTATAAAGTCTCGGCATTCCGTAGTGTCACAAAATATGGCTTCGTGTCATAGAGGAGAAGCTGGCTTTAGTGCAACGTGAAGATGAAGAGAAGGTTTCCTATGCTACTTGCCAGTTAGAAGGAGATGCATTAACCTGGTAGAAAAGTTTCTACACCACCTCTAAGGATGGACATACTATCACTTGGTTGGAATTTGCCACCGCCCTTCGTCAGTTTGTTGCGTCATCAGATGATAGTGTGACTACCGCGAGTTCAGAAAAGAGTACAACCCCTGCACCTAATACCATGCCGAGATGTTGTTCTTTGAAGTGTTGTCAACCAAACAAATCAGAAGATCGTGCATGCATCCGATGTGGAGAAATAGGACACACTACTGATGAACATGTAATCAATTGTTCCAGCTGTGAAGGAAGCCATTTCCCCGGAGAATGTCCTTTGTGTAACATCACATGCTATCTTTTTGAAGGCCGTGATCACTGCCCATCTCAATGTTCCCTGGATTCAGTAGTGACCGCTGTGATTCGACATCAGCGAGAGAATTTTCGAGCCGCTATTGCTCGAGAGTTAGCGAAAAGAGAAGGACTGTCATCCGCACTTGCTGTGCCACGTGAAGAAATGAAGAAGAAACATGTCAACCCTATCCATCTACCTCAAGAAATCAGTAATACTTGGTCACCATGGAATTGTTTCTTGTGTGATAAATGAGGTCATTAGCCTAGAGAATGCCCCATCAACCCGGCACGATGACCCAAACATTCATGTTACAACTGTGGGGAGTTAGGTCATTTTGTTAAGGAATTCCCACAGAAAGATCAAGCAATTTCTGAAGACATGATCATTCCAGAAATTACTTCAGTAAAGTTTGTAACACTAAAAGTGAGTGGTAAGACTACGAGAGTAATTCGCGTAAGGAGTCAGTTGAAGCAAGAGGAGTTGGTTAACAAAGGCCTTAACCTAAAAGATGAGTGCAAGGAATTGGAAGACCACCGCAAGCATCAGAAAGCCTATCAAGAAGGATCACCGCAACAACGAATGAGGAGTGCCCCTCAACAACTCAGTTGCCATACTACTCAAACTTTGTACGAGACATCTTCACCTGTGCTTCGCCCTAATGGTCAGAGTTTTCATAACACCACCCAAGTGAAAAGTTCTCAAGGAAGAAGCCTGCTATCTAGAATTTGCTTTGCTTGTCGCCAGCCAGGACATTTTTCTAACCACTGCCCATAGAAAAAAGAGATCACATCGGACCGCGTGAATTCCAGCTCTACCCCCACCAAGATTAGTGCCAAGTCAAGAGGAAGCCAACAGATGTCAGTCAAGCGTTGCTTCAGATGCAATGAGCCGGGACACTTTGCCAGTAGTTGTCCTAGGAGAAAAGGTGTTATACCTGTCCGCTTCAATCCTAGTCCCCCATCTACCGAGGCAATTGCGCCAGAAAGTGAATAGTGAAGCAGCTCAAGATGAAGCCATGCCGCAAGCGCCAGTAAAAGTCAGGACAACCATATTATGACTGTTGAAGCTTAGAAAGTATCAGATGTTGACTGATCAAAAGTCATATGTAATGATAGATGTTGGGAGTTAATTTGTCCATTGATAAGATTAAGTTCTCAATGAAGCTTATCATGTTGGAAACCATGCTCGAGATGTTTATGCCTGAAGTTAAGTTAGTTACCCAAGAGGAAGGTAGTTTTGGTCTATGGTTGAGTCAAGAAGATGGATGTGCCATCACCTTGGGAGAAAGAGTTGCTGCGTGTGCTTAATAACTTCAAAGGATAATTGTCTACCTGAAGAATTACTCTAGCCACTGTAGTGTATGCTAGCGAACCAGTAACATTACTTCAGTAACAGTTGAATCTTGAGTTCAATGAGAAGGAGTAGTCAGTTGATGTGGAGTTTAAGTCATTGCTCAAGTATCAAGCCGACAAAGATAGTACAAGACAAACCGGAATGCTATTCAAGTCTTGTTGAAGACCGCGTAATTGCAAGTAAGCTTTGTTGTCAGATACAGCTTGTCCAATTTCTAGAAGAAGTAGAAACAAAAGTAAGGATGCCTGTCAATGGAGATGTTGGAGACGTCAGTATGAATGCCTGAGATGTTCAAGATTTATTGGATGAGTATTTAATTCTTAATAATTCTTTTACTTCTTTTTGCAGATTTTACTTTGTTTTTAATTAATTTTTTACAGCAAGTAAAACTAAGTATTATTTTATAATATTTTTACACTTGGTACATATTTTCACAATATATTATACCTCCACTTTCACTTTAGAAAGAGAGAGAGATTAGTAAAATAACCATATTCATAATTCATACACGGGTTTATACAACACGGTTGGACTTATTTGCTAACATACTTTGTTTTTACAAGTATCCTTCGTTATGATCGTGTCATACATAGGGAGATTCTTCTATATCATTCAGGACACAAATGTCTACGTCCACCATAAAAGGAGGTAGCTCGTCAAACTGATTGTACTCTTCTTCATCTGTGATGCCCTCAACTCCAATAATCCTTCTTTTTCCTCAAACTGATCGCTACTGATAGTCTCCTGCTTCTGCATTTTATCTCCAGTAGGCTTGTCCTTCTGCTTCTTGCTTTTAGTAGGCTTGTCCTTCTGTATTTTTGGTTTGCTGTTCATGTCCATCACATAGAATACCTGTGTCACATCATTGGCCAGCATGAACGGTTCGCCCCTATAGGTCACTTACTCGAGGTCCACGGTTGTTATACCGTACTCGTCGATCTCAACAGCTGTCAGTTTGACCCATTGGCACTGAAATAGATGGACTTTTAAAAGTCCATACTCGAGCTCCTAGATCTCCTCTATATAACAATAGTAGATGTCCATCTTTCCATTTTTGTCCAAGGCATTTATACGGATGCCGCTGTTTTGGTTGGTGCTCTTGCTATCCTGGGCAGTCGTGTAAAATGTGTACCCATTTATCTCATACCCATGGAATGATACGATTGTAGAGGATGGTCCCCGAGCCAAGAGTTTCAACTGTTCATTATCTGTCTGATTGCCTATCAGTTGATTTTGTAACCAACCGTCGAAACGATCCATTTGCTCTAGTGCGATCCACTTTTCTGACTTCTCTGGGTATTGGTCACGCAGAATCATCTCATGATCATGGATATACTGAGCCACTACAGTTGCTTGTTTCAAAACTATGAAATGTGCTTGTTTAAATGAAAGTAAATTATCGCTAAAGAATTCTTTTCTCCCTAGAGTCCTTTTTGTTAGTGTTATGCCCTTGAGGCAGTCATATAGATGATTGTAACATGACTATGTTTATGAATAATAATATGATTATTGGTCCAATGAATGTATATCATTATATTGATCAGCAAGTATGTGACTTGCTTATGGAACTCTCTACTCATTGATATAATTCTGTAAGTATCTCTAATCGGGTATCATCGTATAGGACAACAATGAATAGATCAGCACATGTATTGATCGATGATCATCTTTCATAGATCATGGGATATGGAGATATCATCAATACATTGTAAACGCATGTTGAAGAACATGTGTTAGATAGACCCGCAATGGGACACTGTGAGAATGTTACATTCTTATATGTCATCAGTGTATCTCATACATAGTAGATGTATGATCCTTAGACCTGAGATTGTCACATTCCCTACATATGTAATAGTTTACGTTGGGGTTACCAAACACTATTTCCTAACTGGATAGTTATAAATGTAGCTTTCATGTTTACTATGAAACATGCAGAGGAAGTGAGCAGTCAAGATGGAATTTGCCACTCCAGTGTAACGGAGATATATGTCTAGGCCACTCGTGTGATATGATTAAGGAAATGCATGGCCATGCCGTGATTGAGAAGTCAATCACAACTTATTAATAAATCACGGATACGAGAGATGGATTGAACTATCAAAGGATGACATGCTTCTCGCCTTGAGTTCGATCTTCATATAGTTTGGCAAAGGGATTATTACATCAGTACTTTGATCATATGCATTTGGGAGTTGGCATGCTCTTGAAGGAGTTGCTACTGACTATTGGATTAGAAAAGGTTTTTATGAATCTATGTCCAAATGCGCATGAACCTACAGGGTTACACACTTAACGGGCTGGGACGCATTAATTCAGATTGGATCCGTAATTAATGGACCTCGTGGGCTTAGTGCGTAGATGGGCCCTGACTACCTAGGGTTTCACCTCGTGGCTATATAAGGAGGGGAGGAGGCTAGGTGAAGAACTTACTTTCGTGCGGTTTAGAAGTGTTTCGCCCGAAACCCTAGCCACCTCCTCTCGTTGCCCCTACCGAGCGACCCGGTGCTTGCACACCGACACACGGCGTCCCATCCCCAGACATGTGGACTGCTGTGGTGATGCTGATGCCACTGCAGCGTGTGAGGACGATCCGCAACTGAGGGAGGATGATCCACGGTGAGGCGAGGACAATCCACGACTACGGCGAGAACGACCCACTACAACGACGTGCGAAGGATTCCGCAACTGCGCGTCTAGTGGTAATTGATCTATGATCCCCTTCTTGCAAGTAGCTTTTCTGGTTTTGCTGTAGAAATTTTAATTTGTGCTAGAGTAGCATACCACATTCCTCAACACCTTTTCCCCGTAGCCTCCCCTCATGGCGTGATAAAGGGACGCCAATCGAATTCAGATTATCAATGTAATCGACACAAAACTCAATCACCTCCTCTGTGCCAACACCCTATGCAATGCAGCCTTCTGGACGAGACCGGTTATAAACATACTTCTTTAGGACACCCATGTACCTCTCGAATGGGAACATACTATGCAGGAACACGGGTCCGAGAATTTCTATCTCTTTGATAATGTGGACCATGAGATGAACCATAATATCAAAGAAGGATGGAGAGAAGATCATCTCAAGGCTGACCAGACTATCGACCACATCATCCTGCAGCTTAGATACGTTATTTGGCTCGATAACCTTCTGCGACACCGCGTTGAAGAACAAGCACAACTTTATGATTGTCCCTCGTACCCAGTCCGGCAGAATACCTCTCACCGCCACTGGGAGCTGTTGTATCATCAACATGTGACAATCATGTGATTTCAGGTTTACAATTTTATTCTATTTCGTGTTTATGAGTCTCTTTATGTTCGAAGAGTATCCAGAAGGGACCTTCACACTGCTCAAGAACTTAATCATGTTTTTTCTCTTCCTTGTTCAGAGTGTAGCTCGCGGGGTGGAGGTAATATTGTCCTTTCGCTTTCTTTTCCAGATGTAGGTCGTTCCTGAGTCCCAGTAGAAGCAGGTCCTTTCGTGCTTGAAGTGTATCTTTTGATTTGCCATACATATCTAGGAAGCCAAACAGGTTCACGCAGACATTCTTCGTGATATGCATGAAGTCTAGTGAGTGGCTGACCTCTAAGTCTTTCCAGTACGGTAAGTCCCAAAATATTGATTTCTTCTTCCAAATGGGCTTCGTATGAGCTTGTTCAGTCGGGACAAATTTGCTACCAGGCCCTTTCCAAATACTACTTTCAGATCCTTTACCAGAGAAAATACAAGTGTCCCACTGTGATGCAGGGGCTTCTTACGTTTCTGTTCTGTCCCATCGAAATTCTCACCCTTTCTTCGTAACGGGTGCTTCGTATGGAGGAACCTATAGTGGCCCATTTACATGACCTTTCGCGAGTTTTTTAGATACTTGCTGTCTGTATCCTCTAAGCACTAGATGCAGGCTTTATGTCCTTTGATAGATAGGCCTGACAGGTTACCAAGTGTAGGCAAGTCGTCGATGGTTACGAATAGCAATGCATGTAGGGCGAAGTGCTCTCTTTTGTACTCATCCCACACATGTACACCATCGTTCCACAGTGTTAGCAGATCTTCAACAAATGGTTTAAGGTACACGTCGATGTCATTTCCAGGTTGCTTTGGCCCTTGGATAAGCAACGGCATCATAATGTACTTCCGCTTCATACACAGCCAAGTAGGAAGGTTGTAGATACATAGAGTCACAGGCCAAGTGCTGTGACTGCTGCTCATCTCGCCAAACGGGTTCATCCCATCCGTACTCAACACAAACCTTATGTTCCTCGCATCCTCAACAAAGTCTGGGTACTTTCTATCGACTTTCCTCCAATGGGAGCCGTCAGCGGGGTGCCTTAGCCTTCCATCGTCCTTACGATCTTTTTTGTGCCAGCGCATCATCTGGGCATATGTTTTACTCGCAAATAAACGCTTCAACCGGGGGATTATAGGGAAATACCACACCACCTTAGCGGTGGGTCTCTTCTTATGCTGCCCATCTTCCTCACCTGGGTCATCACGCCTGGTTTTATACTGTGAAGTTTTGCACACCGGACAATCTTCCAAATCCTCGTACTCATTGCGATAAAGGATACAATCATTACGGCATGCATGTATCTTCTGTACCTCCAACCCCAAAGGGAAGACACCTTGCTTGGCGTCGTACGTAGTTTCAGGCAGCATGTTACCATCTGGAAGAAACTTCTTTATGAGGCATAACAACTCGTCGAATCCCTTATCAGACAATCCATTAGTCGCCTTCCATTGTAATAGTTTTAGTGTGGTACGCAATTTGTTATGGCCCTGTTGGCAGTTTGGGTACAGTAGTGTTCTGTGGTCCTCCCACAGGCACTGGAACTTTTTGTAATGTCTTTCATAGGTGTATTCTCCCTCTCCATCAAGCAGCATCTGGTTTAGGTCATCATCGCCAAACTCCCCCAATGTATCTTCGAACGAGCCGTGTTGGACAGCATCCGGGATATTGTTGTCTCCCTCTTCTTCTTCTTCACCATCTTCCCGTATAGTCTCTTCTTCATCGTGTATAGTCCAACAGATATAGTTTGGCATGAAACCTCTTGAGAGCAAATGGAAGTGAAGGTGGCTAGATTTTGGCCACTCCTCATTCTTGCATTCTATGCATGGACAACATATGTAGCCTGACTTCGTGTATGCATTGGCCGCACGAAGAAAAGCTTGCAAACCCTGCAAAAACTTCGGGGAGCGTCGGTCCTTGTACATCCATCACCGGTCCATCTACATTATGTTACATCAAGGCAGCTGTTAGCTCATTTTCTAATAATGAATTTTTGAACATTTCCCAAAATTCATATTAAACCAATATTAAATTTATTTAAAAATTTTAGGTGATTAAATTTAATTTTAGGTGAAATTTCATTAAAAAGTTAATATTTTTAAAATATCAATACTTCATTACATATTTTGAAAAGGACTATTCTTTATATATCTAATGTCTTAAAATTCCTTAATAATTTTTCAATTTTTATGATAA
This sequence comes from Rhipidocladum racemiflorum, assembly GCA_036346355.1. Classification (NCBI taxonomy): domain Eukaryota; kingdom Viridiplantae; phylum Streptophyta; class Magnoliopsida; order Poales; family Poaceae; genus Rhipidocladum; species Rhipidocladum racemiflorum. The sequence goes on from CM070583.1 coordinate 62,159,452, forward strand.
AATTTCATCTTGTTATATAAATTGAATTATTTCTTCTTTGCTTAATAAAAATAATAAATCATACACATTCCAACCGATCGATGGAACCAAAACCAAAATTTTCGCTATATCAACACCTAAAATGTAAGAATTGGTAGATCAAAGTCTAGATGCAAAAATCTCCATCGATCGATGGAACCAAAGCTTAAATTTGAGCTAGATCCACACCTTCAATGCGAGATACATCTAATCCAAGAAAATTCCAAACTTACACAACAATTTATTGCATCATACATGAAAAGATCGAGCTAGATCTCTACATTCTTAATCTTTCATCGATCATGAGAAAAGATCAAATTTTCTTCACATTCCAAGCAAAGAAGAAGCTCCATTTTACACTAAATGTAATGAGGAACAATGTTACTAACCTCGGTTAAATTTGCTTGGAGTAAAATGACCAAAATTTTGAAATTTTAGCAGCACCTCCCCCTCCTTGAAGCTCCAGCGCTGCACTGTTCTTGATTGGGCACAGTGTGGGGAGGAGACGAGGGACAGGGGATTGAAATAAGGCTACTCGGTACCGGTTTAAGAGAACAACCGGTACTGATGTCCCCGAGGGCAACGGCTTATGGAGCTTCAGTACCGGTTGATTTTACCAGCCGAGACTGATGCTCTAAAATTAGTACTGGTTGGTTACACCGACTGGTACAGATGTACCTACGCTGATTAGTACCGATCGGTGTAACCAACTATTACTGCTGGTAGAGCATCAGTACCGGTTGGTATTATAAACTGGTACTGATGTGCCCCCCAATACTAGTCACCGTTGAACCTCTAGATATCGTATGGTTTTGAAATCCAAAATTTTGAAGAAAAAAATCCGATTGTCTTCCGATTTAACCGATTTTCTCCTGGTTTTCATTGTCCAGTTGAATGTTTCTCGAAGCCAATTTTTTGAACGATTTTCTCTCATTGTGGGATAATTTTTTTTGAACATTTTTTAACATTTCATAATTTTTTGAATTTTTGAATTTAACAGTTGAAGCAGCGGGAGGCGCCCAGGGTTGAAGCAGCGCCCATAATTTTTGGCTCATTATTGCCGCAACAATGGCCTACTTCACATTACCATATTATGAAAAACCTACTAAAGGCATGAAAATACTTAACCTACTAAAAGCACGAAAATAAAAGGTAAAACATGATATGTACAACATAAAATATTGTATTCATTACATTATATTAATTACAATAGTTAATAACATAACAATATATTAATTACAATATATATAATTGTAACACCCCGGCATTTAATATGCCCGAATGCTACCAAACATAAGCTAAACAACATCTAAATACCACATTTAAACATAAATTCCAGCAAAGGTACATATGCTAAAAACCGATATTTCGGCAGCATCTCCTTTGTTTTTCCATGAATTAACACCATATCAATATCATGGCAAGATATATCATAGCACACGACATCTAAAACATCAACATAAATGGATATATCATCAAATTACGCCAATAATACCACGCTCAACCACTTCATAAACTAAAACGAAGCAAATAAGGAATCACTAGCATGCTAAATTAAACCATACATTAAGTTTAAGGCACAACTCTTAATATCATGTCTCCAAGTGATTAATTATGGACTATGATGGTGGAGCTACGTGTAGAAGTGTAGCTAGACCCCTTTTTCCCGCATGCCGATCTCAAAGTACCTAAAAACAACATAAAACACAAGCGTGAGTTCGAAAACTCAGCAAGCATACTGTAATGGACAACAAGATCATTTACAAGACAATAATACCTTACATCACATATAACATCTCATACTTGAGCACATAACAACATCATCATCATTAAATATGTATTGCAATGCAATGCAATGCAATGTTATGCTCATATCTCCTTGGAAACTCATACCGGTATGGTTGAGTACACACCCGTCGGTGTGCACCCTTTTCCCCCCTTCCATCCCGAAGATGGAGGGTGCCTACTCCTCGCTTCCATTCACCACGTGGATGGAATCACGATGTAGGTCTTACTCAAAGGTGTTCCGGACTAGTCATAACTTTCTCACCGACCTTGCCGGACTAGTTATGACTTTCTCACCGCCCTCGCCCTATCTCATGTCATGCATGCAACTATGCCAATTATCATATTTCACATGTACATAAACATATGGCATCTCATCATGACAAATATTACACATGGCATCGAACCATGATAAGTATAGACACATAGCATCATATCATGATAATCATACTCAATATATCATTGGAAAACAGCAAGCAAGGCAAGTGATCATAGCAAGTATTCAATCTTTCATCCAATATCAACAAGCAACCTACAATCCGCTATACATTACAACACACTTGCCTCAACCGCGGGCGACGGATTTGTGGGAAGTCGAGGGCACTCCCGGTGTCACGCCACCTGCACATAGGCATCACACACTCACAATCATGCCCACAAAATAGTACACAAATCCCCATCTAACTCGACATTGCCCACTACTTGCAAACCTAAAAACAGAGGTTCTGTCCCGGCGGGACAGCAGCCTTGCAAAGGCCATAACTTGAGTTCTGGGACTCCAAATCGATTAAACGAGTACACCATCGCGAAGCTTAGGAAATTTCCTACATTTTTCTAGTTATACGGAAAGACTGATTCGGACTCTAAAATTGTTTAATCTACAGATTACTACGATCTGTTCCAATCGCGTCACAGATTTTAACACGCTCAGTAAAACGGCCATAACTTTCAAACGGCTGATCGGATTTTAACGTTCTTTATGTCCACGGAAAGATAATTAAATTATCTACAACTTCTTTTAAGTCTGTACGGACAGATTCAGACTCTAAATCGACGAAAACTCGAACCCTAGCCCGATTGCTCAATCTGCCCGAAAACAGAAACGTGGCAACATTTAGATCTAACCCAAAGAACTCCAACCCAGCACCACCAATTGATCTAAAAACTTCATAAACACCCTAAGAACAGTATCTAGATCAAACTCAAGGATCCCCATGATCATACCTTTGCCCGACGAACGAAAACTCCAATCGATCTCCTCGCGGATCGCTCCTCGCTCCACGCTCCTCGCTCCTCGCTCCTCGCTCCAACGGATGGATCCACAAGGTGTAGAGGTGTGGAGACCACCCTAGGGCAGCAAGGGGGTGGAGGAGAGGTGGTGGAGAGGTGGGGAGCAATGGGGCAAAGGAGGGGGAGGCGCACGGCCAAGGGAGGAGGGAGGCGGCTAGGGCAAGGGCAAGTGGGGGGGAAGGGCACACAAGGGGCAGGGGTGAATGCCCAAGGGCTGGTGGGGAGCCCTTTTACCAGCCCCCACACCCAATCCTAGTCCGTTACGGAGACCTACTCCATCCCACCAAAGCCCACTTAAGGCCCAAACTCCCCCGGGAAGGCCCAAAACCCCGAAAACGGCCCGAAAACGTTATTAACCTCCATACCTTATGGTTTTAACCTGCCATACCATATTTCATAAAGTTTTTGACCTTAACATGCACCATTTAAAAGGTTACGACACTCCGTGGTGACACATCACTTCAAACGGCCCAAAAACGCGAGTAAACCTCAAGCCGAAAGGTTTTATTCTCTAATTTCACATTCTATAATGTCACACCATACCGTAGTGTCACAATAATATACAGTGATGGGTGGCGGGTGGCGTGAACACGGAAACCACCACTTGTCGTCGCTGCCGGGGGGGCTGTCGTCGTCGTCGTCGCGCGGGGGGCTGTTGTCATCGTTGTTGTCATCCTCCTCTTCCGACGAACTCCCCCAACGGATCTTGGCCTCCTCCTCCTGCTCATCATCATCCTCCTCCTCCTCCTCCCGCTCCTCCTCCTCTAGGGGTGGTGATGGAGCGCCAGAGGGAGAAGAAGAAGGAGCTGCCATTTTAATTGGGCTAACTATATGTCTCACCCATTGATGCTTGTATGTCTCCCTCACTCATCTGATGGTTTTATAGGTGGCCTGGATTAGAAGACGAAGAGACAAAGGCACTTCAATTCTGATGAACACGAAGAGTTTCATCATCGAAAAGGAGCGCGGGGCGGGATTGACATGGCGCGCGCGAGAGACGAAGACTCGAATGTGTTAGTACCAGTTTAATACACCAACCGGTGCTGATGTGGGATCATGAGTATCGGTTGGTTACACCAACCGGTACTAAGCAGCCTGTTGGGTTGAGGGATGCTTAGTACCGGGTGGTGTAACCAACCGGTACTGATGTTAGACCATCAGTACCAGTTGGTATGTTAAACCAGTACTGAGGTGCCCCCCAGACTAGTAGACCACTGAACCAAGACTGATGTAATTGTCAGCCCCAGTTCATGCATAACCGGTACTGATGGGCTGGTATGGAAGGCCAGATCTGTAGTAGTGAGAACTAGAAATGTGTATGCGGCGACACACCGCGTAAGTTAGCATATGCAAATAATATAGTAACATACGAGATGAGGTAATAAGCTAGAATAGTAATGTATTGAAGAAGAATGTGTCCACAAAAACATCATGGGAATAGGCTCATACATGTAGCAAACAAACCTAAAGCAAATATCAACCTTATACTTGGAAATAGCAAATTATGGTAGAGCACCTTAATTTAACCAAAGAAGCACATATGCACACACCAATAGATTCTCCTGTTTATTGGTAATAGAGAAAGGTAACAGTGAAATATCATATACAGAGCAATTCTGGGCCCAAGAAGTTGCTGGAGCACCTCTACCAGAAAGGCACAAAGGAAACAATATTTCGTAGTTCGTACTATGAAAAAGTAATATATATATATATATATATATCTTTTTATTTTGGCAATATAGAAAATAATCAGATTTGAAATAAGTAGTAAACTAATGATTATATTGTGTTTAATCAAAGGAATACACGTATTAACAACATTGAACAAGCATGTGAAGGCTTCGATAGGAATGTATGCTAGTGATAGGGCGGGGTTACAAACCATATTGACTGTCCTTCTAGCATTGAGAGAGGCAACTGTATCTTTTAATTATGGAATGATGAAGGAAAAAATTAAGCGAATCGTACTACAAAATACGCTAAAGGAAACATGTTTTTTTATTCTACAGAATATAGCAAGTTAGGAACAAGGAGGTAGCAAACTACAATGAAGACCCAACCTGAAATAAACTCAATCATAAATTATAATCCATACATAGTCTGTGCAACACAAAATCTCAAAGTAAGCTCTTATCTCCTCGCACTTAACAGCTCATCAGTAGGTAGCATGTACATGGAGTCATGGATAAGATATTTCACAGTTGTTAAGGAAATAAAAACAAAGCATCATTCTCTGTTCTTGCAATGAAAGAAGAAGCAAAGCACACCCTTTTTTATATCAGAATTCCTTCTTTGCACTTAACAATAATAGACAACCTTCCCTTATAAAAAAGAATTTGCATATACAAGATTTAATTACAAGCAGTTTGAATTATTCTATTTTATGGTAAATGTTTAGAATGTTAGTTCAGATTATTATGAAAAATGTTCAAACTATTCCATTAAATGGTAAATGTTCAGAAAGCTAAAATGGGGAGCCTAAATTTTGAAGAGAAGTAGAAGGCAAAATGTTTAGGCAGAGTGGGCAACATTTAATAAACACAATAAACTGCCTCAGAGAACACTAGTATAGAAAAACTTATTATTGATGGTTCACAAATGTCATCACAGACGATTTTATGAATGATCAATAACAATATGTCAGTGACGAAAGAGAACATCAGAGATGGTTTTTGAACCATCTTTGAAAATAGACATCCTAGACAGTTCTAAATAGAAACCGTCTGTGATGATAAGTTCATCACAGATGGTTCCTATTTAGAACCATCTGTGATAACAATAATATCAAAGATGGTTCTATTTAAGAACCGTATGTGATATGTTATTTTTGTACAGATTGATATTTTTTTTCTATTTATTGGTTAGCCACGCCCTCTTAAATACGCAGATTACGTATCATCACAAGCATAGATTACATCAATTTCAGCAATCAACTCAATTACATCACAGCATGTACAGCACATCCATTTCAAAATTTGTCTTAGATATGCAAATTGAACTCAATTTTATTAACCAATTGATTGAATGCACAACTACAATTCACAAATCCACAGCACAAGTTTCACAAATTAACCCAAGTGGTAATTAAAAAATAACACAATTCCTGAAGTTAGGCGGAGTGGAACTCGCCATTTGGATTTATGACCTGACTAGGCTAAAAGGAATAGAGTTGTCATCGAATTCGAATTAGATCGGTCTGTTTCAACGCAATTATAACCTCATTGCTTCTTTTTGGATTGATGAGGAGTTGCATGTTGTGGCAAACTTAAAATTTACATCGGTTATTTCCTTTTCCCTGCTGGTGGTATTGTAAATATAGAATTGGTTAGTTCCAGAGTCATTATTAAGGAGTTTGATATAGGATTATTGTGTATAGAGGACACCAGAAACTTAAAATCATGCTTCAGCTTCGGCCGGTCCTTGCTAGAAGGCCCTCCACAAGCTTTGTACAATTTGAACGACCTACATGATTGCAAAAAGGTTAGCCTCAGCCATTCCAGGAGCAACATACACCTTGAACAACATACATGACCATGTTATCTATGGAGGAAATATGATTCATGTTGAGTAATTTCGCGATAGGATTCAAGTTGTGCTTGCCGCTCTGTAAGGAATCAAGATACATAACCCCATTCTTTGTTGGATGAATTACAATTAGGACCATGTGAAACCAACACAAGTATGTCACCATGTTCATTCAATCTAACTAAGTTGTGTGCACAATACAAATCAAAGTATAGATAGAAAGTACTGCAGCACTTACTATGGGTTGTGGGTAGGAACTCTTTATGTTTTTGAGCCACCAATGCCTATTCCACGCATTCCTCAGTAATGTTTATATTTTTGTCGATTGTTTGCTTTGAGACTATGTGTGATAAGGACATCACCACTTCGAATACATGCACAACATGATCATTCTCCATCCTCGCTAGTTCAAGAACCATTGACTCAAGCTCGAGCCCGGTAACCCAATTATCAGGTAAAATCATTCTTAAGCATATCTAATTACACTTTTGAGAATAGTCCACTATCTGATGCGTGTGATGTGCTTATACTTAGGAACCATAGTTTGGATCAGCAAGGATGTACATCTACATCAAGCAAAGTCGGAGATCAAGTGTGCCACGTTTTGAAGCCCAACTCGGCCTTCAGATAATAGCCTAAACTAAAACAAGCATAACTTTTGCATACAGAGTCCGATTGATGAGTTCTTGCACTTGATGGGAAACTTACTTCAAGCCATTTCCAATGGATTTGACCCCACCTAAAAATTCCTTCGGAGTACTACGTAATCTCCAAAACAAGTTAGGTCAAAATTCTAGTCCGAGTTAAACTTCAGCCTTGGGCCTTCTAAGAGTCCTATTCGGCCACCCTTTTTGTGTTGGCCGAATCTCCCTTCTTTTTCACTTATATATAGCTAGCGAGTCCCCCAAAATTACTTGGGTTTCTATTTAGTTGTAGTTTTCCCTTGTGAAACTATTCGGTATTCTCTTGTTCGGCTAGAGCAACAGCGATATTGTGCTTTGGAACCCCTCATCAACATTAGTACTTCAATTATATTTGTAATTTCATATTGTTCTTTACTTCATTCTTACTTGTTCTTCGATTGCTTGATGGAATTGATCTTTGTGATCAGGTCGATCGTGCTTTTAGCTAGGTCAATAACAATCCTTGAGTTGGTTCAGCTATTGCTTGGCGTATCAACCATGTATGGTTGGTAGTCATATCATGAGAGTCATCTCCACAAATCAAAATTATCCTTCTCGTCGAAAGATTGGGACCAACCACCCGCATAAGTTGGTATCAAACCTTAATTGCCTAGTTAGAATTTCAGTACCTTAGATTAGTTTTAGTTTTCTATCCTAAATTGAAAATTACTCCACAAAAATTCAACCTTTAGTTTCAATCTAGTATTTTAGTGAGTTTTGTTAGGTTTTGATCCATTAGAGTCTATATTTTAGTTGCTGATCATTTCTTTTTCTTCATATAGCTTCAATCCTTCAATTTTGTCCAGTTCGGTATTTCATGCATAACTTTTGCATACAAACTCAAATTTTTATGTTCTTGCACTTTCCTAAAACCTTACGAAAATATCTTCAAAATATCTTTTGGGCGGCCATCCAAATTCTGAACTTATCTGTGAAATCTACTGCAATCAAAGTCGCTGCTCCAAATTAGGTTTTATAGATTGATTTAAAAAATTGTTAACTTTCAGAATCCCCAGAGAGTCCTCTACAAAAACATTTTTGGACGACCATTTTGATTTGGACTCATTCTAATCGAATTTAATTCGGATTCAGAATTGGTCTCGTCATGCTGAAATTTGGACTATTCCGTGGTATTCGGTTTTTTAACCATAACTTTCACATCCGAGCTCGAAATTGCATGTTCTTATACTCTATTGAAAGTTGAGGACATAAGCTTCAATTCATTCCATAGTCAACCATCCAAACTCAGTTTTCTTCAAATATTAATTTACGCAACAAGTCTGCTGCCCTAGAAAAGCCAAATTATTGTTTCTTGGATCATTTTGAATTTAAGCTTGTTCCTTTGAGTCTTTGAATACAATAGCATCCATAAACCATAAAATCCCAAAAATATCAGTACACCTACATTTGAGAACCAATGTATTCTTTGTGAATACTTTGATCCTATTTGAGACTAGAGTGTTGATATTGCTCAAGGCAACTCTACTTGATACATTGTATAGTGTTGACTTATCATATCATACTATCTTATGACCTTGAGTTAGGAATTCCATAATTTTGTTCATACTAGTGTTGATTGAAAGTCGCCAAAAGAAAGAAAAGAGAGAAAGCCAAAAGGCAAAAAAAAAAGAGAAGAAAATTGTGGCCGGTCGCACTATATTGAGCAAAACCCTAATTTGTGTTCGTTATTTTCATATTGTGCAATTGTATTAATTAGTTAGCAATCTTGTACCCTTTTTACATTCTTGAAGTAATAAGTTAGCATCTCTCTACAACTTATGCAATAGAGCTTTTGGTGCGTCACTCATATTTCATAGCTCATTCCTTGATGGCATAAGTACCATTATCTTTGCACGTGTGTTACCTTGAAATTCACTTATATCTTTGAGTCAACAACTAGGTCTTGTGAATTTTAGTCTGGATTATTACCTATCATTACAATAGTTAGAATTATCAAATTGCATAGGAAACAAATATTGCCTATCTAAGCTACACTTTCTTCCAACCATACAGGTACTTTTCACTTGCGATCACTTTATCTAATTTTCGGAGATCATTTGACACTAACCCTAGTTGCTGGTCACCACCTGTTTGCTTGGTAAGAATTGGTAAGAATTTGGTAAAAGCTTGAGTGTGAGAGACTTTGAACCATCAGCACCTAGTAGTTGATTGGCACATATACTTGTGAATTATTTTTTGTCCTCTAACAATGGCAGTTTCCACCGATCATTGCGAGGAGGATGGATCTGTCACGCCTTGTATGAAGGGAGTCATACAACACTTTTCATGCGTGTTGAATCAACATTCAAAGCATCTTGAAGGGGTTCTAGATCACACCATTGGTGAGCTTGCTGCGCTTGGTACACGTGTAGGATTGCTAGAGAGAGCTCCACCACCTGCTACCTCTGCTGTAGCCAGCGTACCACAACAACGTCGTACCCCATCTGTTGCTCGCTCATGGGCCAAAGAGTCAAAAGGAGAAATTAATCATGATAGAAATCAATATGTTGGTGATACCGAATCCGATAGAGGAATCAATCCCAACAATAATCGTGATCATCAACAATGTTGATTCAATCACCAAGGTATGGAAGACATCCACCACCACGAGAGGTATGTGAATGTGATGACCCACTTGGAAAAATTAAATTCACTATGCCTCCTTTTGTTGGAAAATATGATCCTGATGCCTATTTCACATGGGAGTTAGCTATAGAACAAAAATTTTCTTGCTATGATTTTCCTGAAGATAAGAAACTTAGAGCTGCTACTAGTGAGTTACTGATTTTGCATTTATTTGTTGTAGTCAATATTGTCGTAATAATTAGAACTATCGACGATTGGAGGACGGGCTCCCCGCCGAGCTTACTTGTTGAATGAGGGATCAATAGGGGGCCAAAGCTTTGCACGAGAGGGAAGTTAGCATCCGAGCAATGCTCAGATGATTGGGGACACGCGATGATTATCCTAGTTCGGGCCTCTCACCACGGAGATAACAACCCTACTCCAGTGTATATGATTTGAGTTCTGTAAAGATGCGTACACATTTTTCTCCTCCCCTTCCACAGGGGTCAGGAGGGTTTAAATACAAGGTCCTAAGTCGTATACGTGGTAACTACCCCCTATAATTACGCAATGTTCCATATCTTCCGCGCCCGTGAACTGGAGTCCTTGAATTGCGCCTCGTTTTCAATTTCTGGCGCACCTACCATGGATCTTCGGCGGATTTGTTGCCACTTTCCTTCCTGGTGATTTGACCGAGCCCCCCCACCATCCACCCGAGCATCCGCTAGGCCTATCCGAGCATGGTTGCTCGTACCTACCTTCCTGGTGGATGCGCATGCTCGTTGCCCGAGCATAGGGTTGCTCGGACGCTCTCCTCGGGCATTCCCCCGACGGTATTGTATGGTCGGTGGCTTCTGGGCTGCTGGGGCGAGATGGTCCTCATGGTAAATAGTTCAATCCCCGACAGCTAGCCCCCGAGGCTCAAGTGGATAACCACCTGGCCGGGCTTCCCCTTGAGCCTAAAAGACTTGTAGGAGGGATTGGTTCCTTGCAGCGAAGCTCTACTGCAGCATCCGAGCACACCACGATCGTAGGCGGGCGTACTAAGCCACGATCGAGCTTCTGACCCGTCGTGCGACCAAGACGTTGTGCTCGGGCAAAAGACCGATTGGTCGCATTGGTTCCTTCTTCCAGAAGCGTCTTTGTAAGGGTCATGCGGTTTCTCGGGAAACATGCATTTACTGGGCAGTTTCGACCGTAATAGACACACGTCGCTTCGCAAAAGGTTGCGGCGGCATTAAATGCGGCTTTTCACTGCCTTTTTAAGCCCAAGCAATGCGGAAGGTGACCTCACTTCGCACTTTGCTCGAACTTGCTCAAGAACTCTCGTTCTCGCTATCTCCACTTCCTATTGCAATGGCGCGCTTCGGTGTTAGCCAAATGAGCCGGAGGAGGCTCCATGCACTCGTAGATGAAGGCTACGTCGACCCGAACACCGCTCGAGTGCCGGGCAGCGAGGAAGCACCGGCGCCACGGGAGGGAGCAATTGTCTCCTGTGAACTCTTCGCCATTAACGGGCTTCGCCTGCCCGAAAGTGAGTTCCTGGTCTCCGTGCTCGCCTTCTGTGAGTGCGAGATTTTCAACCTCAATCCAAATTCCATTCTTGCTCTGACAATCTTCTCCCATCTCTACGAGGGGTTCGTGGGTGTAATGCCCACGGCCAGCCTCTTTTTCACTTTTATTCTTCCTTCCGCACCAGTGGGAATACCCCTACCGACTGCATCTACCTTCGTCTTCGGACCTCCCGACCATACGACTACCCTCTCCTTTCTCTAAAGGATTCGGTGTCGGGCTAGGCCGACCTTTGGTTCTACCAGAAAAAGGGGGAGGGAAGCCAACTGACGTACACTGGGGAGGTCGCCCCAACCGTCGAGACTCAGCACCCACCCGTACAGCCTGAGGAGGAGCGGGTCCTTCGGACCATCTGTGAACTCTCCCAGATGGGGCTACTGGTCGAGACGTTGCCCGTGACTTCGTCTTCAACCGGGTGTCTCCCCTGTGGCGGCGGGAGCACCCCTTCTTCGAGATAACCGGGTGGCAGGGCATCACCCGCAAGGCGAATGCAGGTATGCTGCTTGGTCCCCCGTTGGTATCCGCTTTGGGCCGAACAAGGCCTGGTCCCTTACATCTGGTTTGCCTTATAGCTCCGGGAATGGCCTGGGTCGAGGAGAGGGTCACCGGGATGTTCGGCGTCCCGAAGGAGGAGCTGAAGTTCAATCGCCAGTTCCCCAAGAACATCTTCGATCGTGACGATGTGGTAAGTTTCTTTGCGTGTTTTCGCCCGGGGAATTCTGTCCCGAGCTTACCTTATTTTGTCGTGGTCGCAAGAGAAGGTCACTCTCGAGCTTGCCTTGGCGAAGGCAGAGCCAGTGCGGCAAGGCGATCCCCCGACCAGGGGTGCGCGCAAGAAGACGACGAGCAAGCGCCATCGACCTTCTTCTACGACCTCCCCCGCCAGGCGCTCCAAGCGCCAAGTCCTGTCCAAGCCTCCGGTCAAGCGCCACTTGGAGTACGCCGAGCAAAAGAAGGTAAGGGAGCTCAAAAGGTGGTTTGATGACTTCAAGAGGAAGAAGCCGGAGCTGATGGCTCGCTTGCAACAGTTGGCCAGGGAGGCAAAGAAAGCCGAGGCGGCGGCCCAGTCCACCGCGAGCAAGGAGCAACTGGAGGAGCATATCAAGGCCCTCCAGGCTCGGCTTGCGCAAGTGGTCGAAGACCCCGCCGAGGAGGAGGAAGAGGAAGACAACGTTCCACTTTCCAGGAGGAGCCGAAGGTCGGTGGGCTCCACATCGGTTTGCCTGGCCTTGAGCCTGGAGGGTGCCGACATGGAATCGGTCGACCCCAGGATGGCGAGGGCGCCCGCGGTCCGCAATGAGGAGACCAAAGACGAGGATGCTCGTCCGAGGGCAGGTAACCTTCATGCGGTCCTTCTATTTTTTCTGCTTTTTTCAATTTTCCGAGCTAACCCCACTCCGTTTGGTGTGGGCGTGATAGATCGCTTGTCGATTTTGGACCTCCAGCAAATGGCTAAGGAGATTGCCGACTCTGTAGTTGACGCCGAGCTCGAGCGCATTGTCGACTTGGTGATCTCTGAGAACCTGGAGGAGCTACCTCAGGTAGGTTCCCCAGAGGCTACCGAGCACCGGCAAGAGGCCACCGAGCTTCCTCTAGTCGAGGAGGAGCAGGGCTCCCAGGGGGTCGAGCAGCCTGAAACCATGGCCCTGGTCCCTTATGAGGGGACTGGCGCGGCGCCGAGCACGAAAGCAGCCCGGGAGGCAAGTCCTGAGGCTCAGGAGGTGGTGGCCTCCGACCAGCTGCCCCTGACCGGAGACCAAGCCGGAGGAAGAGCTTCCCCGGTCAAGCCCTACCTTGGGGCCCGTCCAAGGGGAGGACCACCAAGAATCGTAAACCTTGAGGGAAGAGCATCCTCAAGGCGAGCAAGTTTTGGGGGGAGAACACTCCCAAGAGGCGATGGAACGGTAGGCCGCTCTCGCCTTACCGGGCGCGTCGGATACTCGAGAGGAGCACGCCCCCAGCTCGAGCGGAGCGCATGCTCGGGGCGAGGGTGAGGAAGATTGGGTTAACCCATTCTTCCGGGCTGGCGCGACTGACCGCCAATGGCTCTGTCGGGACCCCGAATGTGCAAATTCGGACCCTCTGTGTATTCAGCACTAGTCCAGGAACGCGCTAGTGCACACAGTCTTAACATCGGTAAATATCACAATCATACCAATCGATACTATCAAAGTACTTTATTTAAATAACCAAACTGGTTACTCAACCTTATGGTCAAGTCACAAATGTACGCCTCGCAGGACGATACTTATTAAAAAGAGAAATAATAGCAGCGGAAAATCAAATAAGGTAACATCGTGGCGCCATCCAGTATACCACAGGCAACTGACTGGGCTCGCTTCCCTAAGTAGACGGATCCTCTTGGAGTTCCTCCTCCAAAGCTGGTGTAGTCTCCTCTTCAACTGGTGTTGTATTGAGGCAAGGGTGAGTACTTGGTACTCAGCAAGTCATGCACAGAATGCAAGCTAATATACTATATGCATGGCTTGGTACAAAGGAATAGCTCAAGGTATATTTGCAAGAAATGACATTTGAAAAGTAATATAAGTAGATTCAAAGCGAGAAATAAGTAAAGCATAAATAACTTTTCAGGAAATTTAATAAACATTTTCCCCATCCTAAACCACATTTCTATCATTTTCATTACTAAACCAAACCAACCTTTCAAATCAAAGTTATTTTCAGAAAGTCTAACCCTTGATTGTAATTTGAGCGATGTCCAATACCGCGGACACGGCTATTCGAATAGATTCTAAACTCTGCAGAGGTTATGCACTTTACCCACAAGATACAGTCAAACACCACAAAGGCGAAGTTCAGTAACAAAGCCTTCGGAAGCCTCAAACAACACAGGTGGTCCTCTCCGGTTCGTGCTCTACACCATCCCTTCCCTTAGCCAAGGCGAAGTATGGGACCAACACACCGTTAGATGGGTATCTGGCCACGGCCACGATACGCTCCCCCTTACAATCACACAAACGGTGTAATTGACACCCTGAGGCTCCACAAGTGAGTCCTTAGCGACTTAGTCAACTAGGGCCGTCCCATTCCGACCATGTGGTTGCAAGTATGACCCAGTTCAAAGGCTTGCAAGGTTAAGTCCTTAGGGTGACCAGGCAAGACTACCCAAGAACCAAATCAACATCCCCAATGCCACAACCGGCCCACCTGATTACTCTTGCCACATGCCCTGGCCGAAAATCGTTTATCAAACCCCGCTTGATTACCATGCACCACGTGCCATCAACATCACATGATACCTTTCCAAAACAGGTTCAATATATCATTAAGTCAATATTAACATTTGATTGTCCAAAATCATGTCATGAGCACGAAAGGTGTCTAAGCAAAGGTACTACAACGGTCTAAAACCCATGTTGGCAATCTAATAATGTCCAACTAGTAATCCACAACTAGGGTGACAAAGGGTCATGGCACATACTTAAGTAATCAAGGTGTCATACAAAGAAATTGGTATTTATCTAACCCCCATGTTTAAACCAAGTATTTTTCTAATTGAACTAGCATGCAATAGTTTAAATCAAAATAGATTTTTAAATAGGATCAACATGGTCAAAGCACAACTTGCCTTCAAAAAGTACTTGCTCTTGGTCTTGAGTTGGATCCTGAGTAAATACTTCTCCTTCGAATCCTTCCGGCACTTCAACGTCTACTCGTAAAGCGTGCAAATAGCAAATACACCAATAAACACTAGGCAAAAAGTGTCCAAACATCCAAATAAAATCCATAAACAGAAAGAACATAATTTTATGGATTTTTAGAAACTGGAATCGTCAAATTTGGAGTTAAGACGCAAAAATTATGATTATTCAAAGTTCAAATAATCAATTAAATAATTTTACAGAGAAAAACTTTAGTCCAAAAATTAAATAAAATTCATATTTAGGTAGATCTAAATTTTATACAAATTTAGAAATTTGAATCACTCAAATCGGAGTTGAAACGCAAAAGTTATAAGCGTTTGAAGTTTGGATCTAAATTTGAATCAATATTTCGAATTAATAAATCATTTTCTTTTTCGGAAATTAATTATTGCGTCAGCATGGACACGTGGCAACCTCTGATTGGTTGGCTGACGCCACCGTCCATGGACGTGGTCCACGCTTGGCTCGGGTCCACCGTGGACTCGGTCCACGATTCTACGTGAGGCCCGACATGTGGCCCACTCGGGTGACGTCATCGCCGACGTCGGCGCTTGGTCGGTCGACCAGCGACATGCGGGCCCTCGACACGCGGGCTCGCGTGTCGGCGTCCACACGACGCTGCGTGGACGGCGCTGACCGCGTCGGTCCAACTTCCCGACACGTGGCGCAATCTCGACCGTTGATTTGAAATTCAACGGCCGCGATTAGATCCAGGGTTAACGCGTTGAATCTACTCGATGATCGTGGGCCGTTCGATCTAGATCGGACGGTCCAGATCTAATCCTATAAGAATCACTACCACGGCACGTGGCTATTGTGAACCGTTGGATCTTGATCCAACGGTCCAGATCTAATCGGGTTTGGAACACGTGAACTCACCTCAACCGTCCGATCTGGATCTGACGGTTCACCGAGCTCGCGAAGTCCGGCGATGGCGCGGCGAGGCTTGGGCACCGGAGACGAGAACGACGACGAGCCCGACGGCGTTTCGGGGTCGCTCCGGCGAGATGAATCCTTCCTTCGGTTGCGTCTCGTCACGGTGGTTCCAGATCTGGGCTCCTTCTCGGCGGAAGACGACGGGCGGCGGCGGAATCGGCGTTCAACCGCTGCGCACAGGGCTCCAACTCCGGCGAGCACGTACGGGCAAACGGCGACGGCTCAGGCGAGATGGCTCGGGGAAACGGGTGCGCAAAGATGAGGGCAACCTCGGGGGACGTCTCACGCTTTAAATAGCCTCGGCGTTCGTGCCCGAGACGGAAACCTAGTTCTACACGGCGGCGGGCGCGGCGGCGGAGTCCGGCTCGGTCTCGGCGGAGACGACGACGCACAGCCGTCCACGTGGCATGATCAACGGCCACGATCGCACGGGCGCGATCGGATCCGGGCCGGATACGGCTCGAACCGGTACGGGCGGATCTCAGCCGTTGGATCTTGATCCAACGGTTGGGATTGATTAGGGTTGGGAGCTGGTTTGGTCGAGTCAACTGGCTCGGGTCGGACTCGAGTCCGACTCGGGTTCCGACTCGGTCGGATGAACAGTACTCGACCCGAGTTGGATTTCCAGCGATTTAATATTTAAAATAATTCCCAGTAATTCATTTAATTCATTAAAAATAGCAAATGACTCAGAAAAATTCCAGAAAAATTCCGGAAAATATTTTAGGGTATTTGGGACTCAAATAAAATATTTCCAACAAAATTTTATTTGCAAAATTAAATTCTTTAATTATTTCAAAATGGAATAAATTCAAATAAATTCCAAATAAATCCAAATAAATTCCAGAAAATTCCAAAAATTCACCAAAGTGCCAAATCACACATGAATTTAAGAAAAGCAAAATTTTGGGGTGTTACAAACCTCCCCCCCTTAATAGAATCTCGTCCCCGAGATTCAGGGCTTACTAAAGGAATAGGTTTGGAAAATCTTTCTTCAAATCCTATTCGCGATCCAAAGTCGCTTCGCTTTCTTCATGGTTGCTCCAATCGAACTCTACAGTAAACGGGTTGACTTGTTTCTAGTTTCTCGATCCATTGTGTCTAGAATCCTCACGGGATGCTCCTTATAAGTCAAATCCTCTTGCAACTCAATTGACTCTAGCGGTGTCTGCATTCCTCAGAACTCGGAGACACTTCTTCAATTGGGACACATGGAATACATCATGCACTCCTCGCTAACGATCGTGGCAACTCCGGTGATAAGCAACTTCGCCTCGCGACTCAAAATCTTAAATGGTCCAACATAACGGGTGCGAGTTTCCCTTTGGCATGGAACCTCTTAACTCCCCGAGAGGCGTAACTCGAGGTATACAAAGTCTTCGGTTCAAAACTCAAATCTCGGCGACGATTGTCAAGATAACTCTTCCATCGAGATTGGGCTATCTTCAACCTTTCTCTAATCATGGCGACCGCTCTTGACCTCTTGAAGAATATCAGGCCCAAAGACACGGCCACGGCCTCATTCCAATTCAATGGCGTCAGCGAGGTCGACCATACAAAGGCCTCAAAAGGTGACATCTCTAAACTAGCACGATAACTATTGTTGTAATCGAACTCGGCATACGGTAAACTCTTATCCCAAGAGGTAGCATAAGCTAATGCACAAGCTCTTAACATATCCTCCAGAATCTGGTTGACTCTTTCTGGCCTGTCCATCCGTCTGTGGATGATAAGTCACATCTTGAAGTTCAAACGGGTTCCCATGGCTTCATGCAACTTATTCCGTAACCTTGAGGTAAATTGGGTACCTCTGTCCGATACAATCCTCTTTGGCACTCCGTGCAAACAGACAATCTCGATCATGTATAATGCTAATTTATCTCCGAGTAAGTGGTCTTCACGGGGATAAAATGGGCTACTTTAGTCAAGCGATCCACTATAACCCATATGGAGTCATAACCTCCTTGAGTCTTCGGCAAACCGGTAATGAAATCCATTCCGATTTCCTCCCACTTCCACTCAGGTATTTTCAGCGGTTGTAGCAATCCTGCTGGTCTCTGATGCATTGCCTTGACTCTCTGGCATACGTCGCACAATGCAACATGCTCGGCAACTTCACGTTTCATACTCGGCCACCAGAATCTCTCCTTCAGATCCTGATACATCTTGGCGCTTCGTGATGAATTGAATACTTGAGTCATGGGCTTCTTCCAGAATCGATTGCTTTAACTCCTTCTTGTTAGGCACACAAATCCGATCCTTCATCCATAACGTGCCTTGCTCATCCAACTTGAAGTCCTCTGCCTTGCCTTCCTCCTTGATGAACTTAATCCTGCGGATCTTGTCATCATCCTTCTGTCCTTCTCGGATCTGGTCCTCTAAAGTAGGCTTTACTTCCAATGCGGCCAAGAATCCGCTAGGTACAACCTCAATCTTCATTTTCCGAAAATCCTTACATAACTCATCCTGGCTTGTGGCTAGCAACGTACTCACGGTATGGCTTTTCCGACTCAGAGCATCGGCTACTACGTTGGCCTTCCCGGGATGGTAATGGATTCCAACATTATAGTCCTTGATCAACTCCAACCATCTCCTCTGCTTCATATTCAGATCCGACTGGGTGAATATGTACTTAAGGCTCTTATGATCCGTATATACTTCACATCTGTTTCCAATCAGATAGTGACGCCATATCTTCAAAGCATGCACTACGGCAGCTAACTCTAAGTCATGTGTCGGACAATTTTCCTCATGCGGCCTCAACTGCCTTGATGCATAAGCGACGACCTTTCCATTCTGCATCAGTACACATCCAAGTCCTTGGCGCGATGCGTCACAATAAATATCGAAGCTTTGAGCAACATCCGGTAGAACTAACACCGGCCGATGTCAATCGCTTCTTGATTCTGAAATCCTTTCTCACGTTAAGGCGTCCATGCAAACTTCTTTTCCTTCTTCAAAGAATTGCGTAAGAGGTTTCGCAATTGTCGAAGCCTTCGATGAAACGGCGGTAGTATCCTGCCATTCCAAGGAAACTCCGAATCTGGGTCACCGTCTTTGGTCATTCCCAATGTAACACTGACTTCTACTTTGCTTGGATCTACTGGCGACTCCTTCTGCGGTCATTACATGTCCAAGAAACTCCACCTTGTCCTTCCAAAAATCACACTTGCTGAACTTGGCGAAAAGTTGCGTTCCCTCGGCTTTTCCAAAACTCGCCTTAAGTGTTCGGCATGTTCATCCTCTGTCTTGGAGTAGATTAGGATATCGTCTATGAACACGACGACAAACTTGTCCAAATATTCCATGAACACCTTATTCATCATATTCATGAAATAAGTTTGGCGCATTAAATCGGCCCCAAAGGACATAATCAGAAACTCGTAATGTCCATATCTTGACGAGAATGCGATCTTGAATATCTTACGATCGGATCTTCAATCGATGGTATCCCGATCTCAGATCAATCTTGGAGAAAACTCCGGCTCCTCTCGGTGATCAAACAAATCATCTATCCCGGGTAGCGGATACTTATTCTTCACGGTGACTTCATTGAGCGCACGATAGTCAATGCACATCCCGAAACTCCGTCCTTCTTCTTGACAAACAAAGCGGTGCTCCCCACGGTGACGAACTCGGTCCGATAAATCCTTTCTCCATTAACTCTTCTATTTGTTTCTTCATTTCTACCAACTCCTCGGTGGACATCCGATAGGGTCTCTTTGCTATCGGTCTTTGTGCAGTACAAGCTCTATCACAAACTCTATGTCCCTGTCTGGCGGCATACCAGGTAGATCCTCCGGAAAAACATCTGGGTACTCATTCACTACCGGGACATCCTCTATGCTGATTGCCTTGGTACTGTTAACCATCAACTGTCCATCTCTAACTGCAGTGGCTTGAAATTCCACTTTCTTCCCACACGGGCTCTCAACTGAGATAGTCCTTCGTCCACAATCCAAAACGGCCTTGTGCTTGGATAACCAATCCATTCCCAATATGACGTCTAAGGTCTGGGTCTCCAAAATTATAAGGTTTGCTAGGAATTCTATTCCACCTATTAGTATTCTCACCCCGGAACATTCTACTTTCGTTCGGAGTTCGGAACCAGGGGTTTGAACCAAAAGCATGCATCTAAGTCTTGCAATTCCCAAATCATTTCTAGTAGCAAAGCCTTGCGAAACAAACGAATGCGAAGCTCCAGAGTCAAACAAAATCTGCAGGTGTATCGAGTTAACAAGTAACTTACCCGATCACGACGTCAGTAGCATTCTGCGGTGCATCTGCGGTGACATGGTTGACTCGGCCTCTCACCACGATGCAGGGTGTGGCTTCAGTCTTTGGCGCCCTAGCTGGGTGGTTCCTAGATTGAAGCGAATCGGGTCGCTCCTCGCTGTCTTCTTTGGACAAGCTGTTGGCGAGGTGTCTGGCTCGTTCTTGATTGTAGCGGCGTCTCACGGTTCCTTCATTTGCTCGAGTAAGCGTTTCTAGCGGGTGGGTGCAGTAGTTTTGATTGACAGGTCTTGGTGCTGGGGATGGTGTCCTTGTTGCATTCGTGGTTGGAATCGAAGAATTGATTTGGTGCAACTCTCAAGCGCTATGCGTTCCACTGGCGTGATCCTTCTTTGTTGCATCCTACGCTTCTGTTCTCATTCGGTTCCTTGCGCTTGTCCTCAAGAATAAGTGCCTTATTCACCAACTCTTGGAAATCTGGAAAGGTGTGGGTGATCAACCCTACTTGCAATCTGAGTTAAGTCCCTTCATAAAACGAGACTGCCTGGATTTATGCTGTCGCTACATCCTCAGGTGCGTAGCGTGCTAGGCTGTGTGAACTTGTTCAGTAGTCGGCCACCGGCTGATTACCTTGCTTTAATGCTCTGAACTCCTCCTTCTTAAGGTCCATGATTCCTTCAGCACGTGATCTGTCGAATGCATTGTGAACTCTTCCCAAGTGATATCTTGAGGGTTCTCTTGCGTGGCACAGAAATTCTCCCACCATTCGGTAATGTTCCTTCCAACTGATGAGAAGCGTAGAGTACCTTCTCATTTCCTATGCATTGAGCTATGTGTAGCTTCCTCTCGATTGATCTTAACCAATCATCGGCCTCCAATGGATTGGCATTCCCAGAGAAAGTGGGTGGGTGGGTCCTCATGAACTCTGACAGTCTTGTATTCTGGCGTGGTCCCTGATTAACTTGATTAGCAGTGGCCTGAGCAGTGACGTGCTGCATTTGTTGCATCATAGCATGCATCAACTGAGTCTGGGCAGCGAGAAAAGCTCCGAAATTCTGCACATCCAGTGGTGGTGCTGGTGCTCCATCATTGGGGTTTTCTACTGGGCGAGAACCGCTTCCATTGCCTCCAAAGTTTCCACGGGTATTCACCATCTGTCGATTTGCTCTAGGTTTAGAGATGAGAGGGAAGCAAGAATAGACAAGTAACATGGAACTTATGCGGGGCGAAAGGGGTAACTTTAAGGTCCAACTTTATTATTAATAACTTGGTATGGCTGCTTACAATGCCTAAGGGCCTTGCAACACATACTGCACACTCAGCAAACAAAGCAAATCCAAATCGAACTAACTCTGGAGTCTAACGCCTAAAGGGTGACTCTTTATTCTATGACGCGACTCGGCGAGGGAGTCTCACTATAGAACCTATGCTCACTCATCGAGAAAACTTCCACTAGGGTGCGGATCTTTGCGGCATAGGCGCGAAACGATCGCCATGTCCAAAGAAGCTGTGTCCTCTATGGTAGTCGAAGAAGCGGTGTCCTCATCGAGATCGACTCCTCCGGATCTGGCTCGTGTAGCTCAATCGGCTCTGGGTCTAGTCCGTACAAAGTCATCTCCAACTCGTCAATCCTTCGTAGAAGGTGTGCCACATACTCTTGAGCTTCCCGCCATCTGTTCTTCTCTGTCGTGATCTCCTTGCGGGCCTTCTGTAGCTCCTTGCCTGTATTATCTAGTACATCCTCCTGGGCAACGACAAATCGTGCCAACTGTGTAACCGTGGCATCCTCATCCTGAATCTCCTTCGGGTCAAGAAGGTTATTGTTGCGCGGATGGTAACGGAACACCGTACCCTCCAATTCTCTGGCGTAGATACGGGTAATGTGCCGCATTGCTCGTCGTGATACTTCTTGGATACCCATCTGCATTGTAGATCTCCTGGCAGTGCAGTGTATCGGGCGATTGCCTGGGCCCTTTTTCCTAGCAGGTACCTCAATCTTTACGTCACAAGCCTTGATCAATCCCGCTTGTCTGATCACTTCCACTTGGTATTGGGGCTTCTCAAAATCTCCGAGAGTCTGTAGCATATGCCAAAGTTCCGCGGCGTGACCAACTCCCAGATCAACGTAGTTGAACTCTTCCTCCATCTGTCACAAGAGTGCTTTACGTAAGAACTCGGAATTTTTAAATTGTGACAAGGTAAGGGAAAATTTCAGCAAGAGACAAGAAAAGAGAGAAGGGGATAAGTCGAGATGTCATTTCTTATCTTGACAAACTTTTAGCTTTTAGAAAATAGGTTTTATCCTCACTACGACCATTCTAGCTTAGGGTTGAGCCTACGGTCAACCTGGCTCTGATACCACCTCTGTCGGGACCCCGAATGTGCAAATTCGGACCCTCTGTGTATTCAGCACTAGTCCAGGAACGTGCTAGTGCACACAGTCTTAACATCGGTAAATATCACAATCATACCAATCGATACTATCAAAGTACTTTATTTAAATAACCAAACTGGTTACTCAACCTTATGGTCAAGTCACAAATGTACGCCTCGCAGGACGATACTTATTAAAAAGAGAAATAATAGCAGCGGAAAATCAAATAAGGTAACATCGTGGCGCCATCCAGTATACCACAGGCAACTGACTGGGCTCGCTTCCCTAAGTAGACGGATCCTCTTGGAGTTCCTCCTCCAAAGCTGGTGTAGTCTCCTCTTCAACTGGTGTTGTATTGAGGCAAGGGTGAGTACTTGGTACTCAGCAAGTCATGCACAGAATGCAGGCTAATATACTATATGCATGGCTTGGTACAAAGGAATAGCTCAAGGTATATTTGCAGTAAACAGCATTTGAAAAGTAATATAAGTAGATTCGAAAGCAGTAGAAATAAGTAAAGCATAAATAACTTTTCAGGAAATTTAATAAACATTTTCCCCATCCTAAACCACATTTCTATCATCTTCATTACTAAACCAAACCAACCTTTCAAATCAAAGTTATTTTCAGAAAGTCTAACCCTTGACTGTAATTCCCGAGCGATGTCCAATACCGCGGACACGGCTATTCGAATAGATTCTAAACTCTGCAGAGGTTATGCACTTTACCCACAAGATACAGTCAAACACCACAAAGGCGAGTTCCCGTAACAAAGCCTTTCGGAAGCCTCAAACAACACAGGTGGTCCTCTCCGGTTCGTGCTCTACACCATCCCTTCCCTTAGCCAAGGCGAAGTATGGGACCAACACACCGTTAGATGGGTATCTGGCCACGGCCACGATACGCTTCCCCTTACAATCACACAAACGGTGTAATTGACACCCTGAGGCTCCACAAGTGAGTCCTTAGCGACTTAGTCAACTAGGGCCGTCCCATTCCAGCCATGTGGTTGCAAGTATGACCCAGTTCAAAGGCTTGCAAGGTTAAGTCCTTAGGGTGACCAGGGCAAGACTACCCGAAGAACCAAATCAACATCCCCAATGCCACAACTGGCCCACCTGATTACTCTTGCCACATGCCCCGGTCGAAAACTGTTTATCAAACCCCAGTTGATTACCATGCACCACGTGCCATCAACATCACATGATACCTTTCCAAAACAGGTTCAATATATCATTAAGTCAATATTAACATTTGATTGTCCAAAATCATGTCATGAGCACGTAGCAGGTCTAAGCAGTGTACTACAACGGTCTAAAACCCATGTTGGCAATCTAATAATGTCCAACTAGTAATCCACAACTAGGGTGACAAAGGGTCATGGCACATACTTAAGTAATCAAGGTGTCATACAGCAAATTGGTATTTATCTAACCCCCATGTTTAAACCAAGTATTTTTCTAATTGAACTAGCATGCAATAGTTTAAATCAAAATAGATTTTTAAATAGGATCAACATGGTCAAAGCACAACTTGCCTTCAAAAAGTACTTGCTCTTGGTCTTGAGTTGGATCCTGAGTAAATACTTCTCCTTCGAATCCTTCCGGCACTTCAACGTCTACTCGTAAAGCGTGCAAATAGCAAATACACCAATAAACACTAGGCAAAAAGTGTCCAAACATCCAAATAAAATCCATAAACAGAAAGAACATAATTTTATGGATTTTTAGAAATTGGAATCGTCAAATTTGGAGTTAAGACGCAAAAATTATGATTATTCAAAGTTCAAATAATCAATTAAATAATTTTACAGAGAAAAACTTTAGTCCAAAAATTAAATAAAATTCATATTTAGGTAGATCTAAATTTTATACAAATTTAGAAATTTGAATCACTCAAATCGGAGTTGAAATGCAAAAGTTATAAGCGTTTGAAGTTTGGATCTAAATTTGAATCAATATTTCGAATTAATAAATCATTTTCTTTTTCGGAAATTAATTATTGCGTCAGCATGGACACGTGGCAGCCTCTGGTTGGTCTGCTGACGTCAGCCGGTCCATGGACGTGGTCCACGCTTGGCTCGGGTCCACCGTGGACTCGGTCCACGATTCTACGTGAGACTGACATGTGGGCCCACTCGGGTGACGTCATCGCTGACGTCGGCGCTTGGGTCGACCAGCGACATGCGGGCCCTCGACACGCGGGCCTCGCGTGTCGGCGTCTACACTGCCAGCGCGTGGGCCGCGACCGCGTCGGTCCAACTTCCCGACACGTGGCGCAATCTCGACCGTTGATTTGAAATTCAACGGCGCGATTAGATCCAGGGTTAACGCGTTGAATCTACTCGATGATCGTGGGCCGCTCGATCTAGATCGGACGGTCCAGATCTAATCCTATAAGAATCACTACCACGCGACGCGTGGCTATTGTGAACCGCTGGATCTTGATCCAGCGGTCCGCATCTAATCGGGTTTGGAACACGTGAACTCACCTCAACCGTCCGACCGGATCTGACGGTTCACCGAGCTCGCGAAGTCCGGCGATGGCGCGGCGAGGCTTGGGCACCGGAGACGAGAACGACGACGAGCCCGACGGCGTTTCGGGGTCACTCCGGCGAGATGAATCCTTCCTTCGGTTGCGTCTCGTCACGGTGGTTCCAGATCTGGGCTCCTTCTCGGCGGAAGACGACGGGCGGCGGCGGAATCGGCGTTCAACCGCTGCGCACAGGGCTCCAACTCCGGCGAGCACGTACGGGCAAACGGCGACGGCTCAGGCGAGATGGCTCGGGGAAACGGGTGCGCAAGGATGAGGGCAACCTCGGGGGACGTCTCACGCTTTAAATAGCCTCGGCGTTCGTGCCCGAGACGGAAACCTAGTTCTACACGGCGGCGGGCGCGGCGGCGGAGTCCGGCTCGGTCTCGGCGGAGACGACGACGCACAGCCGTCCACGTGGCACGATCAACGGCCACGATCGCACGGGCGCGATCGGATCCGGGCCGGATACGGCTCGAACCGGTACGGGCGGATCTCAGCCGTTGGATCTTGATCCAACGGTTGGGATTGATTAGGGTTGGGAGCTGGTTTGGTCGAGTCAACTGGCTCGGGTCGGACTCGAGTCCGACTCGGGTTCCGACTCGGTCGGATGAAACGATTTCGACCGAGTTGGATTTCCAATGATTTAATATTTAAAATAATTCGATAATTCATTTAATTCATTAAAAATAGCAAATGACTCAGAAAAATTCCAGAAAAATTCTGGAAAATATTTTAGGGTATTTGGGACTCAAATAAAATATTTCCAACAAAATTTTATTTGCAAAATTAAATTCTTTAATTATTTCAAAATGGAATAAATTCAAATAAATTCCAAATAAATCCAAATAAATTCCAGAAAATTCCAAAAATTCACCAAAGTGCCAAATCACACATGAATTTAAGAAAAGCAAAATTTTGGGGTGTTACAGGCTCCAAGACAAGTTGGTTAGCCAGGCTCTTCTGGTGAGTTTCCTTCTGCTAGTGCTTCGCCCTTTCTTCCACGATCGGGTTTTTAAGGCGGTTTGCGCCTTCTCCTTTGTAGTTCGCTGCCAAGGCCATGGAGGATATCGATACTTCTACCATCTCTGCGGAGGAGTATTGGAGATATCACAGAGAGCAAGACGTCAAGATCGCCGACCTCGAGCGCCGGATTTCTGAAACGCGTGTAGCTGACCAAAGGGAGCTGGACCTCACGAAGAAGTCTAGCGCCGAGCTTCATGACCAACTCTCCCAGAGTGAAATGGCGAAGGCCACCTTGGAACTCAAGTGCGCCGACCTCGAGGGAGAGTTGAGGCAACTGAGGCAGGAGGTCCCCGACCTGCGCCGTGCCGTGCAAGCAGCTCGGGAGCGTGAAGACGCTCAGCTCAAGGAGGTACAGCGCCTCCAAGAGAGTGCTGCCGAAGGTCACGTGGCTCGAAGGAAGGTCTTGGACCTCGAGGCCGAGCTTGACTCTGTCAAGGAAGAACTCGCTATCCTCCAGGACGAGCATCAGGGCAACCCGTAGATGTACCCCTCCCCCTCTTTTTTTGTGATGTGACAATCAATGACTTGAAAATAGAAATCTTGATTTCGTCTTTTTACCTGCCTTCATTCTGGATGCTTTTGAAATGGTTGAAGGTCGTCCTGTAGAATAAAGGAGCAACAACGGGAGAGAACACACTTTGAGAAGAAGTGGTTAAAAGCCGTAGTTTTTTCGTAAAAAGACATGATTGTTCGTCTCTACTAGCCCCCGCTATGGACAAAGGTCGTGCACCTGAGTTGCGAGCACGGGTTTGTTCATAGGAGAGTTTGAAAAAATCTCGCTCGTGACCTTTCGCACACGGCCGAGCACCCTTATGCACGGGTCATGCACCTGAGTTATGAGCACGGGCTAAGTTGCGAAAGAAGCACACACGCACGGCTCTATCTTTCCCCATGCGTCCAAGCCATGCCCCTAGTTTGCAAGCATGGTTGCTCACGTGGTTAGGGATAAACGGGCCTTGCGCCGACAATGCACACGCTGGCCCAATGTGCCTCGGTCGGAACCGAGCCTGAGGCCAACCTGAGGGTGTCTGTATGCGACCGTGTCATGCAGCGAAGGGCTACCGCGGATGGTGATCGGCTTATGCAGACAACCCTCAGGCATTCGGGCTTGGTGACATAGTGGTTGGTGCACATGCATTGTGGGTTGTGCTCGTTTGTCGAACTTAGAGAATTAGAGTGAAGCGTTCGTTCTAGCCTTTGTCCTACCCATTCGATCGTTGAGAATGTGAGCAGAAGTGTGCCGATGTGCGAGACTTGGTCGGCTTACCAGCGGGCAAATGCTGTAATTCACACATCTTTAGAAAGAATGGGAGGGACAGCACGGTGAAAGAACCGGATTTTACTAAAAACAACGCTGATAGCGAAAAATAGATGCTCGAATTGAAAAATACTTAAACGTAGAACTTACGTAACTGGTCAATGTTCCAAGTGTTGGCGAGCACTCGTCCATCCTCCATCGCTAGGTGAACAGCCCCCAGGCGTGTTGTGGATACGACCGTGTAAGGTCCCTCCCATCTGGGGGTTAGATTATTGGCTTTCGACAGGTCCTGAACTCGGCGTAAGACCAGGTCACCAACATGCAGGGTCCTTGGCCAAACCGATTTGGCCGCGTGCTTACGAAGTGCTTGTAGGTAAACCACGGATCAGAGTAATGCCCGTTCTCGTGTTGCCTCTATGAGGTCTAGGTCGACGAGCTGCTCGATTTCTTGGTCGACGGAGTCGACCAGTTGCACCCTTGGGGAACCCAGCACAATTTCTGCAGGCAAAATGGCCTATGCACCGTAGACGAGCTGGAATGGGTTTTCACCCGTAGCTCGACTTGTCGTGGTGCGAATCGACCAAAGGACAGAAGGAAGCTCGTCCACCCACTCCTGCTTGTGCTGGTTAAGGTTCTTAAAGACCCTCTTTTTTATTCCTTGAATTATTTGCCCATTTGCTCGTTCGGCTACCCCATTGCTCTGTGGATGTGCCACAGAGGCGAAGCAAACCTTGGTTCTGACCTCCTCGCATAAGCTTGGAACAGTTCACTGGTGAACTGAGTTTCGTTGTCTGTGATGAGGCGGTTGGGTATCCCAAACCGTGTTACCATATTGTTCTGGAAGAACCTCTTGTCCGCTTGGGCCGAGATGATTGACACGGGCTCGGCCTCTATCCACTTGGTGAAAGTGTCGATGGCCACGAGCAAGTACTTGTAGCCCTTCTGACCTCGGGGAAAAGGTCCGAGGATATCAAGACCACAGGTCGAAAATGGCCACGAAAGTGGAATGGTTTGGAGCGTATATGCCGGTTGATGGACCTTGCGAGCATGAAACTGGCATGCTCGGCAAGTCGTCACGATCTACCGGGCATCCGCCAAGGCCGTTGGCCAATAGTAACCCAACCGAAAGGCTTTGCTCACGAGCGTTCGAAACGACGAATGAGCTCCGCACATTCCTTCATGGATGTCACGAAGAAGGTACTGGCCCTCCTCCTGAGAGATACATTTGGAGAGGACTCCTAATGCACCTTTGCGGTATAGGTCGACTTCGATCAGTCTATACCGAGAAGATCGCCTTGTAAGCCGGGAACGCTCGGCTTCTTCCTCGGGCAGTGTCCCATGCGCGAGGTACTGGACGAATGGCATCATCCAACTTGTGCCTTGCTCGAGGAGAGAGACCGTACCGCCAGTCTTTGGTGCCTCCTCTACAGAGGGAATAGAGGGCTTGTGTAGGTGCTCAACGAGCACCTCCGTCGGAGCGGTAGTTTGGGAGGAACCGACCTTGGATAGTTGGTCGGCCAGGGTATTGTCCTTCCTGGGAATGTACAGTACTTCAAAATTCTTGAAGTACTTCTCCATCTTCCTTACTTCGACCAGGTAAAGCGCCATTGAGGTATCGGAACACTGATACTCCTTCTTGACCTGGTTCATGACCAACTGTGAATCGCCCTTCACAGTAAGTCGTTGGACTCCGAGCGATTTGCATGCTCGTAGCCTGGCCAAGAGGCCTTCATACTCTGCTGCGTTGTTGGTCAAAGCGAAGTGCAACTGGACGGCGTACTGGAGCTGTTGTCCCTCTGGGGAGACCAACACGACACCAGCCCCCGAGCGTTCGTATGCTCAGGACCCATCGAAATACATGGTCCAGTGATCCTCTTCGGATATGGGAGGCTTATATGCTGGTGGAGCCAGAGCTGCCCATTCTTCGATAAAGTCTGCCAATACCTGGGATTTGATCGCCGTGCAAGCCGAGAATTATATGTCAAACTCGGCGAGTTCCATGGCCCACTTTGCTATGTGACCACTGGCGTCTTGGTTTCTCAGGATCTCCCTGAGTGAGAAACTGGTTGGAACCACGATTTTGTAGCTTTCTGGAAGCTATGAGCAGTGAGTACAAGAGCTTCTGAACCTCAGGGTAACACTCCCTTGGTCCGTGCAGTACTTCACTAACATAGTAGATAGGTCGTTGGGCCCCATCCCTTTCCACCACCAGTACCGCGCTTACAGCTTGTGGGGTTGCTGCTAAGTACAGCAGCAGTGCCTCTCCCGCCTTGGGGGTGACCAGGACGGGTGACTTGGACAGGTACTGCTTTAGCTCCTCAAACGAGCGGTTAGCTTCTTCTGTCCAGGTGAAGCCATCGTGCTTGCGCAGGGCTTTGAAGAACGGTAACCCTCTCTCCCCTAATCGTGAAATGAAGCGGCTCAGAGCGGCCATCCGACCGGTTAAGGCCTGTACTTCTTTCACACACGTGGGAGGCCTCATATTTTCGATGGCCTCAATTTTTTACAGATTTGCTCCAATGCCCTGTGGACCGACCATGTAGCCGAGCACCTTGCCGGCTTTTACACCGAAAATGCATTTTTCTGGGTTCAACTTTATTCGATGCTTGTTGAGGTTACAAAATGTTTCTTCTAGGTCGGTGACATGACTTGAAGAGTGCTTGCTTTTGACGACTATGTCATCCACATAGACCTCTAAGTTCCGACCTATTTGATCCGAAAAGGTTTTCTGCATGAGGCGCTGAAAAGTTGCTCTAGCGTTTCTGAGACCGAAGGACATGGTCGTGTAGCAGAATGTACCAAACGGAGTAATGAAGGAGGTCTTCTCTTCGTTTTTAGGTGATATGCTGATCTGATGGTATCCCGAATAAGCATCCAGGAATCTCATTATCTGGGACTCCGCTGTTGCATCGACCAACTGGTCTATACGAGGCAGCAGGTAGTTGTCTTTTGGGCATGCAGCATTCAGGCCTGTGTGGTCGACGCACATGCACCACTTGCCCCCCTTCTTCCTGACAATGACCGGATTGGCCAGCCATTCTGAATGCTCAACTTCTCTGATAAAGCCGACCTTAAGGAGCTTGTCGAGCTCGTCCTGAATGATCGCCTGCTTTTCCTGGGAAAATCGTCTGAGTTTTTGTCACACTGGCTTTTTATCAGGCTGAACCACTAGCCTGTGCTCAATCACCTCCCTTGGGACTCCGGGCATGTCAGATGGTTCCCAGGCGAACGCATCCGAATTTTCTCGGAGGAAGGTGGTGAGCTCGAGTTCCTATTTGGGATCCAAGGAAGATCCCAAATGCATGACCTTGGCCGGTTCTGACTCGTTGAGTGGAACGGCCTTGGTCTCTCTTCCGGGCTGGAGGGCAATTTTAGGCCGGGAGTGCTTCGGCTCTTGGTCGGAACCGCGCGTGGGCAATTAGCTAACCAAGTCCAACGCCCTTTCGTCACAATTTAATGCGGACTTATGGC
This sequence comes from Rhipidocladum racemiflorum, assembly GCA_036346355.1. Classification (NCBI taxonomy): domain Eukaryota; kingdom Viridiplantae; phylum Streptophyta; class Magnoliopsida; order Poales; family Poaceae; genus Rhipidocladum; species Rhipidocladum racemiflorum. Next base: position 62,190,385 of record CM070583.1, read on the forward strand.
TCCCCCTTATGGTTATGACCCTGTTAGGTCCGGGAACCTTCAGGTATTGGTACACATGATGCGTGGCTGCCATGAATTTGGCTAGAGCCGGCCTGCTGAGAATAGCATTGTAAGCCGACTCAAAGTCGACCACTTCAAAGGTGATCATTTCTGTGCAGAAGTTGCTCGGGCTTCCGAAGGTGATGGGCAAAACGACTTGGCCTAAAGGCTTGATCGAGGTGCCCGGGACTATCCCAAAGAAGGGGATCGCTACGCTCTTGATCTTGGAATGAGGGATCTACATCTCGTCCAAGACCTTGGCGGAGATTAGATCTAGGGAGCTCCCGGAGTCTATGAGCACTTGGCCCACAATAGTGTTGCTGATGGTCGGGCTCATGACCATTGGGAGCTTCTGTGTCTTGGTCATTCCAAGGAGACAATCATCCTTGGAGAATGTAAGGGGTAGCTCGGACCACTTGAGCTGCTACACTGGGGGTTTACCCTGGGTAACGTGGTGTACTTCCCGTGCGGCATCCTTTAAATCTCGGCGAGATTTGTAGGCGGAGGAGCCCCCGAATATTATTGCGATGTGGTTTTGGGGCTCCTGGTACTCCATGTCGTCGTCCTTATCCCTAGCGGGCTGCTTACCTTTGTCGTTTTCTGCTTGTTCCGGGAGCGATGGCATGGGACCCTTTTCGTTGTAGAACTGCTCCATGCGGTAGGTCCATGTCCGGCAGTTCCATATGTCATGTCTGTACGCTTGGCAGAGCAGACAATAGAGGCCGCTCTGATGCATCGCCTGATCGCCTCGGTTTCGGTCGTCGCGGTGCCGAGGTTGTTGCCCTCTGCCCCGAGCATTGAACCCCTGGCGCTGTGGCTGGGATGCTCGAGGTTGTTGCTGCTCCACCGCGGCGACCATACCTAGCGAGGGTTGTGTCTTTTTCTTCTTCTTGATCTTTTTGTCCACGGAGTTCGAACCTTTCTTGCTGGTGGAGACCTCTAATCCGGGCTGAGGTGGTAGCTTTCCTTCGTCCAGCATTTTCTTCCACTGGACGGCTTCGTCGGCGTTGGCGTACTGGCGGCCATACGGAAGATCTCGTTGGCCGTTAAGTCTGGGTGGATCTCCAGGTCCTGCGTGAAGCGAACGTCCCATACTCCGAATTTAAAGGCTCGGACAACAGCCTCGTCCGATATGTTCGGGATCGAGTTCCGGACTTGGATGAACCTCTGGACAAACTATCGTAGAGTCTCACCCTCCGTTTGGATCAGGCGCATGAGGTCGTGCACTTTCCCTAGGCGAATGTAGCAACTCTGGAAGTTTGCTTGGAGCGCCGTACTGAGCTGCCTCCAAGATCGTATGGATCCTTCTTTCTGATTGAAGAGCCAAGTACGAGTGGCCCTGTCCAAGACCGTTGGGAGGTAATTTTCCATTACTTCCTCATCACCCCCTGCGGCCAGGATCGCGGTGGTGTAGATTGAGAGAAACTCATCCGGGTTCTGGGTCCCGTTGAATCTCTCGATGTGCCCAGGCTTGAACTTGCTTGGCCACATGACATTCCGAAGGGAGCTTGTGAAGGCCCTACACCCAAAGTTCAAGGTCTCGCGGTGGTTTCTTCGGCCGTGAAGGTCGTCACGAGCATCCCCCGTCCATCGCCCACTACGCGGACCAAGTCGGGAAAAGACCTCACGAGGTCGGCGTGTTGGCGACCTCTCGGTCGTAGAGCATTCGGAGCGCTCGTAATCCAAGTGGATGTGTGCAAGATGCCCCGAGATCGATCGGGGATTACTCCGAGGGTTCCTGTGGACCGGGTTGATCGTCTGGAGCACCTCCTGTGCATGGCTCCGAGACTCGTCCCTATGCGATCAGACGAGAGTGTGCTCTCGATGTCCCCAGGAAACACTCTGAGTACCCCGATCATGAGATTGATTCGAGACTTTCAAGTCTGCGGTGAGCCTTTTTAAATCCTCGGCCATGACCATACCAACTGCTTCCGAGTCCACTTGGTCGGGAAAGCTGCGGAGGTCACGCACGACCGCCGCCAAAGCCTACAAACGCTCCCGGTTCTGGAGGACAGGTGGCGGAGAACTCTGGCGGCGCTCGGGGACGCGGTCAGGAGTACGACACCCATGAGAGTTTCCTCGGGAGGAGTTTCTTTCCCTGGAAGTGTACCTTTCTCGCGCATGGCGATGAATGCTCGCCAAGATCCTGCCCAAGGATGCCTCCAGGTGGTGCCTGGCCGCTTCATAGCGATCATGCTTAGCAGCCCCCGAGGATTCCACCTCGGGTTCGACACGACTTCCGGCCATGTTAACGTCGCGAAAGTGAGATGAGTGGGTGGGAGACATCATCGTATCTCCTTGAGACGCTGTTTCGCGATCGAACTCGGTATGATCTGGTATATCCAGACCATCATAGAGTCTGTCATAGTCATCCTCGTTATCAACGAGGGCAATGCGCGGAGAACAAAGGGTCCGTCCTAGCACTTCAGACCCCGGGGTAAGGCTCCCGGTTTCGATGTGGCCTACCGGATCGGTCACACCGACCACGCCGTCGCCGGTGTAGTACATGTCATCATCCTCAACATCGTTGAAGGCACAGAGACTCCGAGTATCTCCCGAATTTGATATCCTTGGGGATTCCTCTTGAACGGAGATCACGCTGTCGATCCCCACGGACGGCGCCAGCTATCGACGATTGGAGGACGGGCTCCCGCCGAGCTTACTTGTTGAATGAGGGATCAACAGGGGGCCCTTCGCACGAGAGGGAAGTTAGCGTCCGAGCAATGCTCCGATGATCGGGGACACGCGATGATTATCCTGGTTCGGGCCTCTCAGCACGGAGATAATAACCCTACTCTAGTGTATATGATTTGAGTTCTGTAAAGCTGCGTACACTATTTTTCTCCTCCCTTTCCACAGGGGTCAGGAGGGTTTAAATACAAGGTCCTTAGTCGTATACATGGTAACTACCCCCTATAATTACGCCATGCTTCCATATCTTCCGCGCCCGTGATCCGGAGTCCTTGAATCGCGCCTCGTTTTGAATTTCTGGCGCACCTACCATGGATCTTCGGCGGATTGGTTGCCACTTTCCTTCCTGGTGATTTGACTGAGCCCCCTGACCATCCACCCAAGCATCCGCTAGGCCTATCCGAGCATGGTTGCTCGTACCTGCCCGGCACGCTCGCAGGCGAGCATTCGGTATTTAAAAGGTGGATGCGCATGCTCGTTGCCCGAGCATAGGGTTGCTTGGACGCTCTCCTCGGGCATTCCCCCGAGGGTATTGTATGGTCGGTAGCTTCTAGGCTGCTGGGGCGAGATGGTCCTCATGGTAAATAGTTCAATCCCCGACAAGAACAAACGTAGAATATGGAATGCTTGGAAGAGAGCTTTGAGACATAGATTTGTATAATCATATTATTCTCGTGATTTGCTGAACAAATTGCAACGTTTAAGACAAGGTAGTAGTTCTATAGAGGATTATTATTAAGAATTTCAAACCGGATTGTTACATTGTGGTTGAGAAGAAACTAAACATGGTAAGATGGCTAGATTTTTGGGTGATTTAAACTGAGAAATTAAGGATATACTTAATTATAAAGAGTACAATATTATCACTTGATGTCAGGACCCGAATGCGCAAATCCAGACCCTCTGTATATTCAGCACTAGTTCAGGATTACGCTAATGCACACAATCTCCACTCCGCCACTGTGTGAATTTGAGCAGTGGTTTGACATGGAGATCAACCCCGAGGACCAAAGACTCCTTAATCAAGCCAACCGGAACGAGGAGCTCAAGTGGCAGCTACAAGAGCAGCGTGATGTAGCACGAAGGAGGCACGTAGAAAGGAAGCAGAGGAGGAGGTTGGGAGAGAGGAAACGAGAGAGGGCATGTCATGCCCGAGAAGCCCCACCGGAGGCATGGGCGAAGGGGAAGTGGCCTCGATGCACTCAGTAGATATCTAGTTGTAACTATTATTTTCCTTATTCGTTATAATCCTTTCAGTTTTAAGCCATAATAAAGAGTATGGTCTACCTTATTTTTCGCAGTAACATTTGATTTGTGAATCGCCCTCTCTCTAATCTCCATCTCACACACTCGTTTTGCAATAAAGTTGTTGTTGACAATAATACTTAGGGTTATTGCACTAGTAGAATTTAGATGCAAAGAAAGATGTAAATAAATTTTTTTTCAAAAATGGTAGTTCATATATCAAATAGCAAATCTGCTCCATTCTTCCAAAAAATTACAGTTAAACGTAATATTTTACGGGCTACCGAATAGGCTTAAGCGTTTCATTGTTGTCGACTATAATACATAGGGTTTTTGCACTAGTAGAATTTAGATGCAAAGAAAGGTGTAAATTAAATATTTTCCCAGCATATCATACTCCATATATCAAAGAGCAAATCTGGTCCCTTCTTCCTAAAAATTACATTTAAACTTGATATTTTACGGGTTGCCGAAAAGGCTTAACCGTTTCACGCAAGAGAGGCTTCTTATAGTTATTTGGTTTATTCAACTGAGTTCATTCCTAAATATTTTCGGAAAAATGGGACATCTAAGACCCTACGAATAAGTGATATTTATTTCATGATTTTTTTTAGCCATGGTTTTTCTAGTTTCTTCATAATACATAAAAGGGTCTTTAAGTAAACTTGATTCAAACAATTTCAATTTTCATGGAACATAGTAGTTTTCATTAGATAATCTGGATCCTTATAGCCTAATAAAAAATTACAAAATTATTTCGTTTGATTTGGAGCTTCCTAGCAAAATATATTAAATCTCCGAATTCAATGAATTGAAAAAGAAAATAAAAAATGATTTTTTATAATAAAATTCTCCCCGAGTCTCTGTCGCTCGTTGAACGGGCGGCACTACCCCTGTCGCCCGTTGATCGGTCAATTTTTCTTCTGTCGCCCAACCATCAAGTGACTTTCCTTCTATCGCCCAACAATCGGGCGATAGAAACTCAGCCAACCACCTGTCGCCCATTGGTTTGGCGATATGCTTGTGTCGCCCAACCTACGGGCGATAGGTGTATATTTCTATAATTTTTTCCCCGATGTATATTTTTGAAATTTTGAATAAAAATTGTATTATTAAAAAAATTCTTCGAAAATTGCTCGGACTTCCGAATGTCACGGGCAGAATGATCTGACCAAGAGGCTTGGTCGAGGTGCCCGGAATGATCCCGTAGAAGGGGACCATTATGCTCTTGATCTTGGACCGAGGAACTTGCATCTCGTCCATGACCTTGGCGGATATGAGATCAAGAGAGCTCCCGCAATTGATGAGCATCCGTCCCACCGTAGTGTTGCTAATGGTCAGGTTCACGACCGTTGGAAGCCTCTGCAGTTTAGTTATTCTAAGGGGACAATCATCTTTGGAGAAAGTAAGAGGCAGCTCGAGCCACTTGACCTGTTGCACGGGAGGCTTGCCCTGAGTGACGTGATGCACTTCTCGGGCTGCCTCTTTCAGATCCTGACGAGACTTGTAGGCCGAGGAGCCCCCGAATATCACTGCGATGTGGTTGCGAGGCTCCTGATAGTCCATATCGTCTTCGTCGTCGATGAGTTGTTTGCCTTTACTTGTTTTCTCCTTGCTCCGAGAGCGCGGGCATGGACCTTTGCCGTTATAGAACTGCTCCAAGCGGAACGTTCAAGTTCGGCAGTTACAGAGGTCGTGCCTGTACGCTTGATGGAGCGGGCAGAAGTGGTTGTTCGGTGGGGCACCTTGATCGCGTGAGTTCGGTCCTAGTGGCCTTGGTTGTTGTGGTGCTGGGGTGGTCGACCCCTACCTTTCCCACTAAATTTTTTGCGTTGCTGTTGATGTTGCTAGACAGCTACGACCATATTCGGCGCGAAGGACTTCTTCCTCTTTTTGTTGATCTTTTTCTCCACAGAGCTTGTGTTTTCGCTCATAGAGCCTTCCAAGCTGGGCTATGGTGGGAGTTTGCCCTCGTCCAGCATCTTTTTCCACTAGACTGCCTCATCGGCATTGGCATATCGATCGACCATGCAGAACAGCTCGCTGGCCATTAGATTAGGATGAATTTCCATATCCTGTGTGAAGCGAATGTCTCGGACCCCGAATTTGAAAGCTCGGACGATTGCTTCATCCGAAATGTTCAGGATTGAGTTTCGCACCTGGATGAACCTTTGGACGAACTGCTGTAGAGATTCACCCTCCGTCTAAACCAAGTGCTCTAGGTCGGGCTCTTTGCCCGGACGGATGTAGCAGCTCTGGAAGTTCGCCCTAAGCGTGTTGCTCAGCTACCTCCAAGAATGAATTAACCCTTCCTTCTGGTTGAAGAGCCAAGTTCGGGCGGCTTCGTCGAGCACTGTAGGGAGGAAATTAGCCATAACTCCCTCGTCTCCTCCGACAGCTAGGATAGCAGTAGTGTAGATGGAGAGAAATTTATCCATATTCTGAGTTCCATTGAACCTCTCAATGTGGCCGGGCTTGAATTTGCTCGGCCATGAGACGTTACGAAGAGGTGCCGCAAAGGCTTGACACCCGAAAACCAGGGCATCGTGGCGATCTCTTCGATCACGATGATCATGTTGATCATCATCGTATTGACTTCTGACATGGGCCAAGCCAGGAGAAAACTTCCCGGGGTCGGCGCGATGGGGATCAATTTGAAGAGGAGTACTCAGTACATCCTTGGCCGTTCCGAGCATAGCGTTGATCCCGTGAGGATGCTCCTGAATCGCTCCGTGTATCCTCGCAATACCGTTCAAACCTCCTTCGATCTTCTCGAGCAGGGCTTCGAGAATTACCGTGAGGGGAACGAACAAGGGCGTGATGGCGATATTCTCGGGAAACACTCTGGGTCTCTTTGTCACAAGACATTTTCATGTCGGCGGTGAGCTTCTCGAGATCTTTAGCTACGACCGCGCCCATGGCCTCCAGATCCACCTGTTCGGGGAACGCTCGGAGATTGCGCACTACCGTCGCCAAGGCTTGCAACTGTTCCCCGCTCTGAGGAATGAGAGGTGGCGAGTTCGGCCGACGATTATGCACATGCTCTACTGTGTGACATCCGCGGGAACTGTCACGGGCATCGACTTTAGTCCTAGCACTCGTTTTTTTGTGAGCTTGGCGACGAATGCTCGCTAAGGTCCTATTTAAGGATGCTTCCAGGTGGTTCCTAGCTACTTCATAGCGACCAAGACGGGTAGCCCCCGAGGATTCAGCCTCGAGGTTTTCTTCTTCTCCCATCATGTTGACATCACGAGGATGTGAGGATCGTGAGGGTGACATCATGGTGTCCCCTTGTGATATAGTCTCATGATTGGGCTCAAAATGATCCGGAATATCTAGACCATTGTAGAGTCTATCGTACTCCTCATCATCTGTGAGGGCATCGTGCTGAGAGCGAAGGTACTGCTCTCGCACTGCAGCCATCGGGGAAAGACTCTCGGGTTCAGTGTGACCCTCTGGGTCGGTAACACTAGCTACGCCGTTGTCGATGTAGTACATGTCATCGTCCTCAGTGCCACCGAAGGCGCCAAGGTCTTGAGTATCCTGATAATTGGGCATCTTTAGGGATTCTTCACGAAAGGACTAGCAGATCCCCACGGACGACACCAGCTGTCGATGATTGGGGAATGGGCCCCCGTCGAGCTTACTTGTTAAATGAGGGATCAACACAAGCCCCTTTTTCGATAAAGGGTTTACGTCCGAAGAGCGTTCGATGGTCTCAGAATACTCGAAAAATGGACACAATGCTTATACTGGTTCGGGACTCTCACTGTGGAGATAATAACCCTACTCCAGTGATCTTGGTATTGTAGTTTTATCGAATGTGTTCACGTGTATTGCTCTTGCGTGAACTCCCCCCTTCTCAACATATCCAGGAGGTATTTATAGTTTACAGGATATCTCAATAACTACAGCCGAATAACGGGTGCTTGACTGAATTAACCGTGGCCATAATCGAAGCCCCGTATCGTATTGTAATTATCGCTACTCGGACATTATGGACACGACCTTCCGACCATGCCATCTGTGGGCAAGCTTGGGCCAAGCGTATTTGGTCATGGACGAGCATGGATGCTCGTGCCACGAGCATGGATGCCCGTGGTTGAATAATGGGCCTAGTCCGGTCGGTCAGACCAGCTAGCCAACCAGACCATGGACGGGTGTTCCTCGGGAACATCATCCGAGTGTACACATGGTCGATCAAAATCGGCTGTCGGGGTATTATAGTACTTATAGAGGTTATCCAATCCCCGACAATTAGCTATTTTGAAAAATGCGAATGGAGTCATACATCACTGCCCAAGGCATCCCGATATGGCATAAGGTGAAACTTCCGTATGAGGTTCCTATTGATAAGAACGTCAACGCTGCGAACATGGCTGACGTCGAGGCAAATGCTAAGGCTAGGAACATCCTCATACAGGGACTTAGCCATAGTGAGTATGACTGGATCTCTCACCTACGATCCACTCATCAGATCTGGGTGACCCTTGATGCTTACCATGAGGGTACCACCCAGATCAAGATGGTGAGGCAGGACCAGTACAAGCATGACCACAACAAATTTGAACAGCATGTTGGTGAGAATCTCGACGAGTGCTTTGCTCGATTTTCCAAGATACTTAGCAATCTCCAATCAGTTGGTACCACATTCTGACAGCACTCGATTTGAGAATTTGGGAGACGAAGGTGACCACCATCAATGACTCTACTGATCTGTCAACTTTAACTCTTGATGGGCTTTATTCCCATCTCAAGACTCATGAGCTCGACATCATCTCTCACAGGATGAAATCTCAGTCGATGGCCTTGGTCACCGATCCCATTGGATCCTCTTCTGGACCATCTCTCAATTTCTCTTCTGGTTTCTCTCCCCCTGCTCTTTGCGACGTAAGCGATGAAGTTCTGGAAAGATTTCCAGAAAATGAGCTTGCTCTTATCGCTCGCAAATTTTCCAACATTTACAAGAGAGTGAGAGAGAGAGAGGAAAAGAGGTGGCACTATTACTTGCTTTGAGTGTGATGGCCCCAACCACATTCGAGTAAACTGCCCCAAGCTGGAGAAGGGTAAGAAGGAGCAAGGCGGTTCAAGCAAGAACGACTACACCGATAAGAACCGCAACAAGAAGCCTCTAGTTAGTGAGATGGCACGAGAAAAGAAGTCCTGCAACTTCACCAAGAACAAAAAGCTCTTCCACTGCGTACTCGCCGCGCTCGACGACCTCGACTTCTCCGACACGGAGACATGGAGCAACGAGGGTGAGGATGAACCACGAGAGAAGACGAAGGGCGGCGACGACTTCTCCGGCATGTGTGCTTCATGGCAACAGACGCCGCTAAAGTCATGAAAGTGCATCTAGGCCCCTTAAAATGTTTTGGTGATTAACGATGACACAATTAAAGAGATCAAATGTTTTAACTAGAATTGATGCAAATATCAAGAACATATTGCTTTTGGAATGCGATTGGACGCCCCTACAAAAGTTCAAATTTGAAAAGACAGCATCAAGACAAGAATTGTAATTTTCATATTTATTTGAGTCTTAAGGATAGTCGTACTATTAAGGGGATACACCGGGAAATCAATCTTAGGATGCTCATGTGCTCAAAGGTCTATCTTGCATTGGAAATAGCACCTAAATACTTGCATTCTCCCAAAAACAGTTTTTCAAACCGAGCTAACTAACCCGGAGTGTCCGGATTGAGTCCGGAGTCTCCGGATAAAAGTTTCGGAGTGTCCGGGTTACTCCATTCGGCCAAAAATGATTTATAGCCTATCCGGAGTATCTGGATTGAAATGTCCGGATAGTCCGGACTGTTCGAAATAGAGGGCAACGGCTAGTTTTCAACTTGACATATTTAAGCCTCCTCCCTCTCCCAACGGCTAGATATCCATTGAAGCTCATTCATTGCTAAGTCTAGCTCTCTCTCACTCATTCAATACTCTCTTTAGAGCTCAAACTTCCTCCTCCATTAATTTGTGTGTGGATTCAAATCCTTGTGAGGAAAGGAACTAGATTCAAGTGCTAGGTGCATTCATTTCCATTTTTGAGCACTAGTTCATCCTTCAAGCGATTTCTCGGGGTATTGTTACTCTTGGAGGTTGAAGGTCTCCAAGACGACTAGGAGTCATCGGGAGCAACCAAGACTTGTGGTGTGCCCTGGTCGTTTGTGAAGGCAAGTCTCACCTCCGGAAAGGAAGAGACGCTAAGTGAAGCCGGCGAGTGCATTTGTGCAACACCGGGAGGAAAGTGGGTTAAAAATGACCCCGGCTCTAGTGTAACCGAGCCAACTCAACGAAGACGTAGGATTCCCTTCAAGAATCCAAACTTCGATAAAAATTCGTGGTCTTCGCTCTTTCTTTATTCTCTAGCTAAGTTTGTGTTGTCTTGATCTTGCGGAGCCCCGGTCTACTTGTGTCATTTGTTTGGCTCCAGATCTGTGTTTGCTTAAGGTACTTGATTGCATTTAAAACCTTTTAATTCAAGTAGCTTGTTGCTAATCTGAGTAGATTTATTTTCTTGTTCTGCTCGAGCTAGTATATTCGGAGTATCCGGATAAATAACCCGGATAATTGGTTAGTAGCACAAGTATCAACATCAATATTGTAGCATCTAGAGCATCCATTGCTATTTGAGGGTATTGAAATATTGGAGTTGTCATTCGAGGTAGAAGAGTTATTCGAGAGATCAACAAGCTTCACTTCAAGAGCCTTCCAAGCATCCATAGCTTGAGCAAGTTGCTCTACGAGTGAAGCATTGGTGATCTCAAGACTAACTACTTCTGGCTTGGTCACTTTTGAGGCTTTGACCAATTCCTCATTTTTCTTTCTTTCAAGAGCAAGGCTCTTCTCTAGCTCAAGATTTTTCTCCTTTTCATTGATGAGTAAATCCTCTTGAGCTTCGAGAGTAGCCTCCTTTTGTTCTACAACTTCCTCCAATTTTTCAATATCTTTAAGAAGCAAGTCTAATTTTTGAATATCAAAGCCATTCATGGACTTGAATACAACCTCATCATTATCGCTAGCATCATCACAATCATCTAAGCAATAATCAACAATGGAATGGATTGAATTTTTGGATGATACCTTGTGCCCTTTTGCCAAAAGGCACATTTGAGCTTCTTCCTCTTCGTCGCTTAAGGTGTCGAAGAGGCTCTTTGACTTTGTCGGTGGAGTAGCGATGGCGACGGAAGCAAGTCCTCCTTCATTGACAGAGACGGAGTCGGAGTTGGAGTCCCACTCCTTGCCAATGTGAGCATGACATTTGTGTTTGTGATGCTTGAACTTCTTGCTCCTTTCCTTGTCATTGCCTCGGTATTTGTCCTTGTAGGGCTTGTCTTCTTTCTTCTCTTTATGTGGGCACTCGGCAATGAAATGACCGGGTTCCCTGCATTCATAGCATTTGCGGGTTGAGTGCATTCCTCTTGACTTGTTTCCATAACTCTTGGTGTGACTTCCTGGCTTGTAACCCTTCTTCTTGAGAAACTTGTTGAACCTTCTTACAAGCAACGCCATGTCCTCGTTTGTCAATGGACCAATAGACACTTCATCACTTGAGCTCTCTTCGGCTTCTTGCACAATCTTGACGGCTTTCAAAGCCACTCCTTTCTTCTTCCCGGATTTGAGTTCTTCAACCACCTCGGCCTCCTTAATGATCATTTCATCCATCATTAATCGGCCAATTACATCATGAGGCGTCAGAGTGTCAAAGTTCAGCCGATCTTAGATTAGTTGAACTAAGTTGCGGGTGGTTGGAGTGATCACTCGGAGTATAATCTTCACAACGGCCTTGTCGGATAACTCGGTGCATCCAAGACCTTTTGCTTGATTCACCAATACCATCAGCCGGTCAAACATATTGGTGTAGCTCATCGTCCAAGGTGAACCGGCTTAGCTCACCAATGATTAGCTCAATCTTTGACTCACGGACGCTTGACATTCCTTCATGAGTGACCATGAGTCTTTCCCATATTGCCTTAGCATTATCTAGACCGTCAACCCAGTTGAACTCTGTATCACTCAAAGCATTGAACAGGGCATTGACGGTCAAGTCATTGAAATGTTGAGCCTTGTCCTCTTCAGGTGTGAGATTGTTTGGGTCAGAGGGCTTGAAACCTGTTTCTACAATCTTCCAAATACACGGGTGAAGTGATCTCAAATGCATCTTCATCTTATGTTTCCATGCAGCATAGCGAGTGCCATCGAAGTGAGGCGCTCGGCCGGAAGACACGGAAACATAAGATGAGGAGCTTGAGACTCCAAAGGAGGAATAATCAAAAGGAATTTCTACCCCTTTGCCGGAAACCGCAGCCTTATCTTGGTCGCGGCTTCCGGTGATCTTTTCAAGTCCGACACCTCAAGTTCTCCAAGCGATTAAGCCAAAACAATGGAGATTTGGCTCTGATACCAATTGAACGGACCGAATATGTCGACTAGAGGGGGGTGAATAGGCGATTTTAAAAATTGCAGCGGAATTAAATACACCCGAACAGGTCAACCCGGAGTATCCGGATAAATAACCCGGATAATCCGGAACATCAGGAATATCCGGACAAATCATTCGGAGTCTCCGGGTTGACCTGCTCGGGTGTATTTAATTCCGCTGCAATTTTTAAAACCGCCTATTCACCCCCCCCCTCTAGGCGACATCTCCGGTCCGTTCAATTGGTATCCGAGCTAAATCTCCATTGTTTTGGCTTAACCGCTTGGGCAACTTGAGATGTCGGACTTGAAAAGATCACCGGAAGCCGCGACCAAGATAAGGCTGCGGGTTCTGGCAAAGGGGTAGAAATTCCTTTTGATTATTCCTCCTTTGGAGTCTTAAGCTCCTCATCTTACGTTTTCGTGTCTTCCGGCCGAGCGCCTCACTTCGATGGCACTCGCTATGCCGCATGGAAACATAAGATGAAGATGCACTTGACATCACCTCACCCGTGTATTTGGAAGATTGTAGAAACAGGTTTCAAGCCCTCCGACCCAAACAATCTCACACCCGAAGAGGACAAGGCTCAACATTTCAATGACTTGGCCGTCAATGCCCTGTTCAATGCTTTGAGTGATACAGAGTTCAATCGGGTTGACGGTCTAGATAATGCTAAGGCAATATGGGAAAGACTCATGGTCACTCATGAAGGAATATCAAGCGTCCGTGAGTCAAAGATTGAGCTAATCATTGGTGAGCTAAGCCAGTTCACCTTGGCAGATGAGCTACACCAATATATTTGACCGGCTGATGGTATTGGTGAATCAAGCAAAAGGTCTTGGATGCACCGAGTTATGCGAAAAGGCCGTTGTGAAGATTATACTCCGAGTGATCACTCCAACCAACCGCAACTTAGTTCAACTAATCTGAGATCGGCTGAACTTTGACACTCTCACGCCTCATGATGTAATTGGCCGATTAATGATGGATGAAATGATCATTAAGGAGGCCGAGCTGGTTGAAGAACTCAAATTCGGGAAGAAGAAAGGAGTGGCTTTGAAAGCCATCAAGATTGTGCAAGAAGCCGAAGAGAGCTCAAGTGATGAAGAGTCTAGTGGTCCGTTGACAAACGAGGACATGGCATTGCTTGTAAGAAGGTTCAACATGTTTCTCAAGAAGAAGGGTTACAAGCCAGGATGCTTGAAGATGGACATCAAAAGTCCTACAAGGCTAGCAAAGGGTTAGAAGAGTTTCTCGGTAAGCGCCAAGGCAACCCCAAGAAGGAAGGGCTTGGGTATGTCCTGCCAAAGGGCAAAGAGAGCAATATTGTGGTTGCTCCTTTAAGAAAGCCCATCCACTTTGTAAAAGGTGAAGGAATGTCCAAGTATAAGGCCCTTTCTGAGTTCTTTGCTTCTTATGTACTTAAGAGAACTAATCTTGGTTGTGTAGTTGCATATAATATTGGGCACAAATCTAGAGATGCTTCTTTTGTTCGCTCAATTTGGGTCCCTAAGTCTCTTGTCACTAATGTGCGTGGACCTAAACTAGTTTGGGTACCAAAGAGGAAATTCTAAATTTTCTTTTGTAGGCTTATACCTCCGGTGGAACAAGTTGGATTTTGGATAGCGGATGCACGCATCATATGACCGAAGAGAAAGCTATGTTCGCATATTTGGACTCAAATGGATCAAATAGTGAAAGCATCGTGCTTGGAGACAATGGAAAAGGGGAAGTAATTGGATTGGGTAAAATCTCTATCTCAAATGACTTTCATTTAAATAATGTTTTGCTTGTTGAATCATTAAGCTACAATTTGTTGTCCGTTGCACAATTGTGTGAAGCGGGCTACAATTGTTTGTTTAATGAAAAGGGTGTGGATGTCATTAAGAGGATTGATGGTTCAATAGCTTTTAAAGGGCGCTTGAAGGGTAAGCTCTATCTCGTAGACTTTAATACGGATAGGCTTAACCTTGAAACGTGTCTAATGGCTAAATCTAGCATGGGTTGGCTATGGCATCACCGACTAGCCCATGTTGGAATGAGGAATCTTCACAAACTCCTTAAAGGCAATCACATTCTTGGACTAACTAACATTGTCTTTGAGAAAGATAGAGTTTGTAGTGCCTGTCAAGCGGGAAAACAAGTCGGTCCTCCTCATCCCGCCAAAAACGTGATGACGACCTCAAGACCGTTGGAATGCTTCATATGGATCTTTTCGGTCCGATCGTCTACATAAGCATCGGGGAAAGTAAGTATGGTTTAGTTATTGTTGACGATTTTTCTCGCTTCACTTGGGTGTTTTTCTTGCATGATAAAGGTGAAGTCCAAGTGACATTAAAGAAGTTCATGAGAAGAGCCCAAAATGAGTTTGAAGTAAAGATCAAGAGAATTCAAAGCGACAATGGTACCGAGTTCAAAAACATTGGTGTTGAGGAGTATCTCGATGAAGAAGGAATCAAGCACGAATTCTCGGCCCCCTACTCTCCTCAACAAAATGGGGTGGCCGAAAGAAAGAATCCCCTACTCTCCTCAACAAAATGGGGTGGCCGAAAGAAAGAATCGGACTCTCATCGAGATGGCGCGGACTATGCTTGACGAGTACAAGGTTTTCGACAGTTTTTGGGCGGAAGCCATCAACACCGCATGCCACAGCACCAACCGTCTCTATCTGCACAAGATTTTGAAGAAGACGGCATATGAGTTGCTCACCGGCAAGAAACCCAATGTATCCTATTTTGGAGTGTTTGGAAGCAAATGTTACATCCTCAACAAAAGAGCTAAGTCTTCTAAATTTGCTTCTAAAGTAGATGAAGGTTTCTTACTTGGTTATGGATCTAATGCTTATGCGTACTGGGTTTTCAACAATACCATCGGTGTGGTTGAAATCTCTCATGACGTAACTTTTGATGAGACTAACGGTTCTCAAGTAGAACTAGTTGATCGTGCCATAATTGACAGGGAAGAACCACCTTGCGAAGCTATCAAGAAGTTGGCAATTGGGGAGGTGAAACCTCAAAATCTAGAACCCAATCCGAGCACACCAACCGGGAATATCCGGACTGAAACTCGTAGTATCCGGAATGGTCCGGAGTCTCCGGGTCCAATACCGGATACTCCGGATGGTGGTGCTTCAGGCGATGTTCCGTCTTCGTCCAAGCAAGCTCAAGATGGTTCAAATATTTCTCAAGATGACGAGGAACCCATTCAAGCTTCAAACTCAACCGTACCTCACCCAAGAGTACATCAAAGTGTTCAAAGGGATCATCCGGTCGACAACATACTCGGAGACATCTACAAGGGAGTATCTACTAGATCTCGAGTTGCAAATTTTTGTGAATTTTACTCGTTTGTTTTTTCTCTTGAGCCTCTTAAGGTAGATGAAGCACTCGAAGATCCGGATTGGGTGATGGCTATGCAAGAGGAGCTAAATAACTTCAAGCGATATCAAGTTTGGGAACTTGTCGAGAGACCTAAGCAAAATATCATTGGTAAAGTGGGTCTTCCGTAACAAACAAGACGAGCATGGAATCGTGACGAGGAACAAAGCTCGATTGGTTGCTCAAGGCTACACACAAATCAAAGGTTTGGACTTTGATGAAACATATGCTCTGGTAGCTAGGCTTGAGTCTATTAGAATATTACTTGCTTTTGCTACTCACCATGATTTTAAGTTGTATCAAATGGACGTAAAAAGCGCCTTCCTAAATGGACCACTCTCTGAGTTGGTCTACATCGAGCAACCACCCGGTTTTGAAGACCCCAAACATCCGGACCATGTCTACATACTACATAAGGCCCTATACAGACTCAAGCAAGCACCAAGGGCATGGTTCGAGTGTCTACGAGATTTTCTCCTCGGACAAGGTTTTGTAGTCGGAAAGGCCAACCCTACTCTCTTTACTAAGCACATTGATAATGATCTATTTGTGTGCCAAATATATGTCGATGACATTATATTTGGATCTACTAATGAACATTTGTGTAAAGAGTTTAGCAAGATAATGACTAAAAGATTTGAGATGTCCATGATGGGAGAGTTGAAGTTCTTCCTCGATTTTCAAGTCAAATAACTCAAGGAAGGAACATTCATTTGCCAAACCAAGTACATCAAGGACATGCTCAAGAAGTTCGGAATGGAGGACACCAAGCCTATAAACACACCCATGCAAGCGAACAGGCATCTCAACATCAGCAAAGAAGGTAAACCGGTCATCCAAAAGGTATATCGTTCGATGATCGGTTCTCTCCTTTACCTTGGTGCATCTAGGCCCGATATCATGCTTAGCGTTTGTATGTGTGCACATTTTCATGCTGCTCCTAAAGAGTGTCACATGGTAGCCGTTAAGAGAATCTTAAGATATTTAGTGTGCACTCCTCACTTTGGACTTTGGTATCCGAAAGGATCATCCTTTGAATTAGTTGGCTATTCCGATGCGGATTATGCCGGTTGCAAAGTGGATAGGAAGAGTACCTCGGGGACTTGCCAATTTTTGGGTAGGTCCCTAGTCTCATGGTCCTCCAAGAAATAAAATTCCGTGGCTCTATCCACAGCCGAAGCCGAATATATTTCTGCTGGGAGTTGTTGTGCCCAATTGCTTTGGATGAGACAAAAGTTAAATGATTATGGCCTATCCTACAAAAGTGTTCCACTATTGTGTGATAATGAGAGTGCCATAAAGATTGCCAACAATCCCGTCCAACACTCCCGTACAAAACATATTGATATTCGCCATCACTTCCTAAGAGACCACTCAACCAAAGGCGAAATTGATATCCAACATGTGAGCACAAATAATCAATTAGCTGATATTTTTACCAAGCCTCTTGATGAGAAAAGGTTCTGCGAGTTGAGAAGTGGTTTAAATATTTTGGATTTTCGTAACGTGGCTTGAGAAGTGCTCACATCTTGTTTGATGAGTGGAAAAGAATTACAAAATCTTGTTGATCTTTTTCTTTGAATTTATTTTGTGTGTTTGTTTCTTGTTCCTTAGATCGTGTCATTGCTATGTGACTATAGCTTGATTGCTTGTTTTTTCCCTAGTCACATAGTAAGTAGACTCTCTAGGGTCTCTTTTGTCCCTTCTTTCCGTCGAAATCTAGATCTTCCTTGCAATCCTATTTTCTTCTCGAGCAGAGGAACCCGGAGTATCCGTGGTTTTGATCCGGAGTGTCCGGATCAACCGGAGTCTCCAGACTAAAAGTCCGGACTGTCCGGGTTGGGCATTTCGGGTTTAATCCCAAAACCCCCTGTGCGGTTACTTTTCTATTCCCATTTCCACCGCTCCTCTCTCTCTCCCGTTCTCATCTTTGGCAAGGGCGGTTCCCCTTCCTCCTCCTCTGTCCTAGGGTACTAGGATCTTCTTTTCTCTCTCGATTTTGAGGATCTAAGGTAAGGTTGTCTTCCTTGTTTGTCTCTTTCCCAGGTTGGTCTCATTTCTCCTCATCCTTGGGCACCTCTCTCTTCTTTGGGTTGTCTAGGGTGCACCTCGACGTCCTCAATCAGCCCTCAAGATCGGGAAATCTTCATCCCCTCACCCGCGTTCTTCATTTCAAATTTCTTGTGGTGAGTTCAATTTCTTTGCCCAATCTCGCGTAATTTCGCTAGATTTTGTCTCTCTCTACACCTTGGTCATCCTTTTAATGGTAGAGATCCAATGCATGTCGGTTTTGTGTTGGATTTTCTCGGATTCCATCTCGCCTTGCGTGCTTTCTGGCACATCCGGAGTATTCGGATGTTTTATCCGGATTATCCGGTATATCCGGACTATCCGGACAAAAAATCCAGAGTCTCCGGGTTATGTGCTTCGGCTAGACTTTGATTCATCTCTTTTTCTAAGTCGCTTCGCGGCTAATTCCTTTCTTGTATCCTATCTGGTCAGATGGATCCTACCCAGGGCAGTTCTGGTGGCGGCGACCCTCCCCAGGACTCACCTCCTCACTCTCCGCCACCGAAGAAGCAGAGGCACGCTATGGCCAAACAGCCTACATCGAAAGGTCCTCGACTTCTTGGTGCCACTCCTGCTCCTTCTCAGCAGCCTCAGCCTGATCCAAATGAGCACCCAGCAAATGCCCATGCCAGATTGCATGATCAGAAACGAAGATATTTTCGGCAATCAGGGCATTTCATCAGACCTTTGGCCAAGGCCAAGCCAGTATGGAGATATCCTGGGTCAGTACACCCAATGCGTGTCATTGACTATCGGACTGGCTCAGGTAAAGGCAAGGCAATAGTTGAGAACAGGAACAAGGAACCATTGGAGTTTCACCAGGATGACTATGTGGATCGATGCTTTTGGAACAAGTTCCAATCAGACTATTATGAGACGGTGCTCTATCCTCTTGAGCACTCTGTGGTCAGAATGAAGACCATTGACTGGGACTACATGGCAGGAGCTGAGAATGCTGTGTTTGATCAGATTATCCAGATTTGTGAGCAGCAGCAGATCAAGAATCTCATGGCCTTCGAGTATGATTGGAACAATGAGCTAGTTATGTAGTTCTATGCTACGCTCTACTTTGACAAGAATGAGGAAGCCATCTGGTGGATGACAGACAGTGTTTGGTATGTGGCCAACAAGAAGAGGTTTGCCAGAGTGCTCAACCTTAGACTGGATGATAGGAGTCCTAAGTTGCATGCTAAGAAAGTGATGACTCCTGATCAGATTAAGGCTCTTTATGATACCTCTCAGAGCTTCACCGTTGGCACCATCAAGGGTCTGAAAGATGTGCCAGCAGTGCTTTATAGACTGCTTCGGGTCACTCTATGGCCCAAGGAGGGAAATGCGTCTGCCATTAGTTCCTATGGTAGGAACCTGCTTTTTCACCTTGTTGAGCGCTCCCACCCGTTTGATATTGTTGATTTCTTGTGGGAGACCATGAGGCAGAACGCGCAAAGTAACATGAACAGCTGTAGTTATGCACCTATTGTGATGGCGCTGATTGCTAATGTCAGTGGGCTCAAGTTCATCAGAGATGTGGAGCACTTGTCCTACAAGTTCTGACCCCCTTCTGCTCCTCCAGCTCCAGCAGCCACAGGGCCTACTGCTAGGCCTCCTAAAGGTCGTAGGCCCATCCATCCGGGAGCCAGCTCGTCCTCCGCTCCGGCTACTTCCTTAGCTGTCCCCTCTGATCCATCATCTACCTGTAACACCCCATAAAACTAAACTGTTGTACAGGAAAAATTCAACAGCATTTCCCCTAAAACAGGACAATACGGAAGCAGTTCAAATAGGAAAACATCACGATATCAAAACTAGAGACAACAAGTCTAATTCAACCAGGAATCAACCATAATCATAACACATCTCTAAAGGTACAACCATAAACGAGAACAAGTTTAAAGGGAACAACAATGGTTTATAAATACTAAAATTTCATTCAACTAATGAATTAATTAAAGCATTAGTTCATGCGAGTTGTGATGACAACAGAAACTTTATTGTGCTGCTAGCCCACCCTTCATGCTTATGACTCACGAGCGCTACCTGAAAACATCAAACAGCAAGTAGTGAGATTGGGTAATCTCAGCAAGCGGATCAACTAATACGAATATAACATCCACCATATAACTAGCATTCCACATTCCTCATATACAATACCACATCAAAGAGTCCACACCACTTCAGTAAAATGCATATGATTGATGCACATGCTTATGCCATGTTCCTCCTCACCGTGCCCTTTCTCAGGAACACACGGTGTTGTATGCAGACGGTCGCAAGACGCCAAGGCGTCGACAAACTTCCAATGCATGAATATGCAGTTAATGCTTCATGCATGAATTCATTCACAATTTTTCCACATTGAGTCCACATGTTTGCATACCATCATATAACATGGATAGAAAACAAATAACATTGAGATGAACTATTTAGACAATTCAACAGGTAGACAACATCATTTTTCTCTTTACTCATGATTCATAGTCAAAGCACATCATCACAATGCTAATCTAAATATTGCAATCATCAAAGCAATTGATTAAACCATGTAATCGGAGATTATAATGAAGGCAATGCAAACAACGATGTATGGCTCAACCATAACACTACTTCCACTTGCCTTTACCGACGTGGATGACGAATCTAGTTGCGTCCAGAAGGGGCACCACCTGAACAAGCATACTTTCAGTATATAATAACACCACAATTGATCACACAATTCAAACACGCGTTTCCTACAACCCGTTCCCCTTTTAAACACCGAAAACCCCGATCTGTCCGGATCGAACAACAGCATCCTCTCTTCCCAATTTCGTATCTTTTTTTCTACTGTTCATAAAAATACAGAAAAATTACAGTAGCTAGATATTGACGAGATCTACAACTTTCATGAAGATCAAAAATTTCAATTCTGCTGTTAAATAGGCCTAAACAACCGTCCAACACAGTGGATGAAATCTGTTTCCAGATTCTGTTCGTCATCTTCCAACAGAGATAACTCTCAGACCGACAGCCCAAAAATTCTGAAAAAAATACAGAATCTAGGTCTCGACGTTTTCTACAACTTTCTAGTTATAGGTTTTTGCAGAAAAATCATCTATGCCACTTAAACTGCGAAACAATCCGCGCTGTACAATCTCCCCTCTCAGAAACAGCACCACGTGAACAACTACCCTTCTTCCCCATCAAATTCCATCCAAACCAAACACCACCAGATCTAAAACACTCCTAATATTAGGTAGAACAGGGGGTAAAATTTTGGTAATTTACCTAGAGTCCTTCCTCAAGAATCCACGGAAAACACGCGACGAACCCCGAATCTGAAATCTGCTCGTCCTCCACGCCTCCACGGATCCCTTCTCGCTTTCTCCTTCGCGTTTCAGGGTGGATCTTGAGCCACCACGCAGGGGAGGAAGAGGAGGGGGTGGCGGCTGCTAGGGGAAGGAAGGGGAGGCGCCCTAGGGAAAAAAGGGGGAGGAGGTGGCCGGCCAAGGGGGGGCGCCACCAAAGGGGGGAAAAAATGGGCCGGCCCACCTAGGCATGGGGAGGAGAGGGGGAAAAAGAATTCCCGGCCCAGGCCCAGGTTGCCTCAGCCCAACGGAAACTAGCCCAACACTCCAATTTTTTTAATAGTAATTGCAGCAAATTCTTCCATTAATTCATTCCCCGACAAAAAACCTCTTTCTTTCCGGAACAGCCAAGAAAGAAAACCCTAGGATCACTCTCAAATTCTAGGGCATCACACTACCTCTAGCAGCACGCTACAAAAGACGATGAAGCACATCTTCTGTCTTTGACGCGACATCTCCACTCAGCAAAAGGAGCTTCGCAAGGAGGTTAAGAAGAACAGCAAGGGGATTCGAGACATTCGTCGCCATCTTGGTGAGGCGCTCTCTCCCAGTGACTCTACAGGATCTTCAGAGGAGAGCGGTGAGGAGTCATCCGTCAACAGGCTATTTGGCATTGTCTCCTCTCCACCTTCATCGACTGGCAGTGGCAACGGCAGTGATGGGTCTGAGTATGCGGGTTCTGGCGATGAGATGAGTGATCTCCTGTGTCCTCCTCCTTTTGGTGTCTTGATGCCAAAGGGGGAGTGATTTCTTTAGTCATTGTCTTAGTCTTTATCTTAGCTGTGGTGCGAGTTGTGGATGTTGTGGATGCTTTTGTCATCGTGGATCTTGTTATCTTTCGTTGTGGATCTTGTTAGTCTATTTGGTTACTGCGTTATGATATTATGCTTGATTTTTGTTAATCTCGTTATTATGTTTGATTATTGTTCATCTGTGATTCCCCGAATGCAAAGATATAGGGGGAGCTCTTGCTTTTTCTCGCAAAATATGTGCATTTGATTTACCTCATAATTCTCTAATGCATACATTTAGGGGGAGCTCCACTATATATTTGGTATTCAAATTGTTAAGTTAATCTCTTATTATATCTAAATTGCCTTTAGTTGTGTTGTCATTAAATCACCAAAAAGGGGGAAATTGAAAGTGCATCTAGACCCCTTAAAATGTTTTGGTGATTAATGATGACACAATTAAAGAGATCTAATGTTTTAACTAGAATTGATGCAGATATCGAGAACATATTGCTTTCGGAATGCGATTGGACGCCCCTACAAAAGTACAAATTTGAAAAGACGGCATCAAGACAAGAATTATAATTTTCATATTTATTTGAGTCTTAAGGATAGTCGTACTATTAAGGGGATACGCTGGGAAATCAATCTTAGTATGCTCATGTGCTCAAAGGTCTATCTTGCATTGGAAATAGCACCTAAATACTTGCATTCTCCCAAAAACAGTTTTTCAAACCGAGCTGACTAACCCGGAGTGTCCGGATATTTTATCCTGAGTGTCCGGATTGAGTACGGAGTCTCCGGATAAAAGTTTCAGAGTGTCCGGGTTACTCCCTTCGGCCAAAAATGATTTATAGCCTATCCGGAGTATCTAGATTGAAATGTCTGGATAGTCTGGACTGTTCGAAATAGAGGGCAACGGCTAGTTTTCAACTTGACATATTTAAGCCTCCTCCCTCTCCCAATGGCTAGATATCCATTGAAGCTCATTCATTGCTAAGTCTAGCTCTCTCTCACTCATTCAATACTCTCTTTAGAGCTCAAGCTTCCTCCTCCATTAATTTGTGTGTGGATTCAAATCCTTGTAAGGAAAGGAAGTGGATTCAAGTGCTAGGTGCATTCATTCCCACTTTTGAGCACTAGTTCATCCTTCAAGCGATTTCTTGGGGTATTGTTACTCTTGGAGGTTGAAGGTTCTAACATCCCAAAATTTTGCTTTTCTTAAATTCATATGTGATTTGGCACTTTGGTGAATTTTTGGAATTTTCTGGAATTTATTTGGATTTATTTGGAATTTAATTGAATTTATTCCATTTTGAAATAATTAAAGAATTTAATTTTGCAAATAAATTTTTGTTGGAAATATTTTATTTGAGTCCAAAATGATCCAAAATATTTTCCAGAATTTTTCTGAGTCATTTGCTATTTTTAATGAATTAAATGAATTACTGGGAATTATTTTAATTATTAAATCGCTGGAAAATCCAACTCGGGTCAAGTACTGTTCATCCGACCGAGTCGGACTCGAGTCCGACCCGAGCCAGTTGACTCGACCGAACCCACTCCTAACCCTAATCAATCCCAACCGTTGGATCAAGATCCAACGGCTGAGATCCGTCCGACCTGACTGAAGCCGTGGTCCGACCGGACGGCCGCGCCGCGATCGTGGCCGTTGGTTGTGCCACGTGGACGGCCACGATTTCATCGTCTCCGCCCGTCCGAAGCTGGACTCCGCCGTGTCCGCCGCGTGGAGAGCTAGGTCTCCGTTTTACGCACGACGCCGAGGCTATTTAATGCCCGGCATACCGAGATCGCCATCCCACGCCGGTTCGAAACCTAGCTCGCGCCGCTAGGATCCCCACCGTCTCGCCGTTATTGCTCGCCGGAGTTGGAAGTCTGTTCGCCGCGATTAAACGCCGATATTGCTGCCGTCCGTCGTCCTCCGCCGTCATCAAGCCCAGATCCGGATTCCCCAAGCCGAGACGCGTTCGAGTACCTCACTTCGCCGGCGAACACGCCCGAAGCGCAAGCGGCAAGGTCGTCGTCCCGTCTCCGGTCAAGCCGCCGCGTGCCATCGCCGTCCCGAAGCCGTGCACCGTTGGATCGGTCGGACGGCAGCGGTGAGTTCACGTGTTTTCCAAACCCTAGAAACCCGATTAGATGCGACCGTTGGATCAAGATCCAGCGGTTCACAATCGCCACGCGTCTTTGTAGCGATGCGATTATAGGATTAGATGCGACCGTCCGATCTAGATCGAGCGCCCACGAGCATCGAGTAGTTTCAACGTGTTAAACCCTGGATCCAATCCGCGCCGTTGATTTTCAAACCAACGGACGAGATTGCGCCACGTGTCGGGAAGTTGGACCGACGCGGTCGGGCCGGCCCACGCTGGCGTGTGGCAGGACGCTGACACGCGGGGCCCGCGTGTCAGAGGGCCCGCATGTCAGTGGCTAACCCAGCCAAGCGCTGACGTCACCCATGACGTCACAGTGGGTCCCACCTGTCAGCGCCGTGGGCTGAGCCCCGCTGACGTCAGCGATGACGTCACCCGAGTGGGCCCACATGTCAGTCACGTGAGCCGTGGACCGAGTCCACCGTGGACCCGAGCCGAGCGTGGACCAAGCCCATGGACCGGCTGACGTCAGCAGGCCAATCAGGAGCTGCCACGTGTCCATGCTGACGCAATAATTAATTTCCGAAAAAGAAAATGATTTATTAATTCGAATAATGATTTCAAATTTAGATTCAAACTTCAAACGCTTATAACTTTTGCGTTTCAACTCCGATTTGAGCGATTCAAATTTCTAAATTTGTATAAAATTAAGATCTACCTAAATATGAATTTTATTTAATTTTTGGACTAAAGTTTTTCTCTGTAATATTATTTAATTGATTATTTAAACTTTAAATAATCATAACTTTTGCGTTTTAACTCCAAATTTGACGATTCCAGTTTCTAAAAATCCAGAAAATTATGTTCTCTCTGTTTATGGATTTTATTTGGAGTTTTGGGATCTTTTGCATAGTGTTTATTTGTGTATTTGCTATTTGCACGCTTTACGAGTAGACGTTGAAGTGCCGGAGGGATTCGAAGGAGAAGTATTGACTCAGGATCCAACTCAAGACCAAGAGCAAGTGCTTTTTGAAGGCAAGTTGTGCTTTGACCATGTTGATCCTATTTCGAAATCTATTTTGATTTAAACTATTGCATGCTAGTTCAATTAGAAAGATACTTTGTTTAAACCTGGGGGTTAGATAAATACCAATTTGATATATGACACCTTGATTACTTAAGTATGTGCCATGACCCTTTGTCACCCTAGTTGTGGTTTACTAGTTGGACATTATTAAATTGCCAACATGGGTTTAGATCGTTGTAGTATACTGCTTAGAGCACGCTTTCGTGCTCATGACATGATTTTGGATAATCAAATGCTAATATTGACTTAATGATATATTGAACCTGTTTTGGAAAAGTATCATGTGATGTTGATGGCACGTGGTGCATGGTAATCAAGCTGGGGTTTGATAAATGATTTCGGCCAGGGCATGTGGCAAGAGTAATCAGTGGGCCGATTGTGGCATTGGGGATGATGATTTGGTTTTTCGGGTAGTCTTGCCTGGTCACTCTAAGGACTTAACCTTGCAAGCCTTTGAACTGGGTCATACTTGCAACCACATGGTCGGAATGGGACGGCCCTAGTTGACTAAGTCGCTAAGGACTCACTTGTGGAGCCTCAGGGTGTCGATTACACCGTTTGTGTGATTATGCGGGGAGCGTATCGTGGTCGTGGCCAGGTACCCATCTAACGGTGTGTTGGTCCCATACTTCGCCTTGGCTAAGGGAAGGGATGGTGTAGAGCACGTCTGGAGAGGACCACCTGTGTTGTTTGAGGCTTCCGAAAGGCTTTGTTATGATCGCTCATTCGCATACTCTTGTATGGCGATTCACGGTGACGTGGTGAGTGGATTGTATCTTGTGGGTAAAGTGCATAACCTCTGCAGAGTGTAGAATCTATTTGAATAGCCGAGTCCACTGTGATCGACAATGCTCTGAATTACAAATCAAGGGTTAGATTTTACGAAAATAACTTGGATTTGAAAAGTTGGGTTGGTTTAACAAAGAAGATGATGGAAATATGGTTTAGGATGGGGAAAATGTTTGTTAAACTTCTTGAAAAGTTATTTATGCTTTACTTATTTCTCCGCTTCGAATCTACTTTTATTACTTGTCAAAAGTCACATCTGCAAATATACCTTGAGCTATTCCTTTGTACCAAGCCATGCATATAGTATATTAGCTTGCATTACTGCATGACTTGTCGAGTACCAAGTACTCACCCTTGCCTCAACACAATACAGTTGAAGAGGAGATTACGCCAAAGATTGGAGGAGGAACTCCAAGAGGACCCGACTACTTAGGGATGCGAGCCCGATCGATTGCTGTGGTATCTTGGATGGCGCCACGAAGTTTATTTGATTTTCCGCTGCTATTATTTCTCTTTTAATAAGTTCTGCCTTGCAAGGCATATATTTGTAACTTGGCCATAAGGTCGAGTAACCACTTTGGTTATTTAAATAAAGTACTTTATTGGTATCGATTGGTATGATTGTGATATTTACCGATGTTAAGACTGTGTGCACTAGCGCGTTCCTGGACTAGTGCTGAATACACAGAGGGTCGGATTTGCAAATTCGGGTCCCGACAGAGGTGGTATCGAGCCATACTTGATTTGTGAGGCTCAACCCTAAGCTAGAATGGTCGTAGTGAGGATAAAACCTAATTTCTAAAGCTAAAAATTTGTGAAGATAAGAAATGACATCTTGACTTATCCCCTTCTTTCTTTTCTTGTCTCTTGCTGAAATTTTCCCTTACCTCGTCACGATTGAAAAATTCCGAGTTCTTACGAAAATCACGCTTGTGACAGATGGAGGAAGAGTTCAACTACGTTGATCTGGGAGTTGGTCACGCTGCAGAGCTTTGGCACATGCTACAAACTCTCGGAGATTTTGAGAAGCCCCAATACCAAGTGGAAGTGATCAGACAAGCGTGATTGATCAAGGCTTGTGACGTGAGGATTGAGGTACTGTCGGAAGAGGGGCCTGTGCAATCACCGATACCTGCCTTTGCTAGAAGATCTACAATGCGAGATGGGTATCCAAGAAGTATCACGACGAGCAATGCGGCACATTACGATATCCACGCCAGAGAGTTGGAAAGCACGGTGTTCCGTTATCATCCGTAGCGATAACCTTCTTGACCGAAGGCGATTCAGGATGAGAATGCCACGGTTACACGCTTGGCACGATTCGTCGTCGCCCAGGAAGATGTACTAGATAATACAAGCAAGGAGCTACAGAAGGCCCGCAAGGAGATCACGACAGAGAAGAACAGATGGCGGGAAGCTCAAGAGTATGTGGCACACCTTCTACGAAGGATTGACGAGTTGGAGATGACTTTATGCGGACCAGGACCCAGAGCCAAGATTGAGCTACACGAGCCAGATCCAGAGGAGTCAGATCTCGATGAGGACACTGCTTCTTCGACTACCACAGATGACATAGTCGCTGGACATGGCGATCGTTTCGCGCCTATGCCGCAGCACCCGCACCCAGGCCGTGGAGGTTTTCTCGATGAGTGAGAATAGGCTCTATAGTGAGACTCCTTCGCCGAGTCAAGTCATAGAATAAAGAGTCACCCTTTAGGCGTTAGACTCCAGGGTTAGTTCGATTTGGATTTGCTTTGTTTGCTGAGTGTGCAGTATGTGTTGCAAAGGCCCTTAGGCATTGTAAGCAGCCATACCAAGTTATTAATAATAAAGTTGGACCTTAAAGTCACCCCTTTCGCCCGCATAAGTTCCATATTACTTGTCTATTCTTGTTTCCCTCTCATCTCTAAACCTAGAGCAAACCGACAGATGGTGAACACCCGTGGAAACTTTGGAAGCAATGGGAGTGGATCTCGCCCAGCAGAAAACCCCAATGATGGAGCACCAGCACCACCACTAGATATGCAGAATTTTGGAGCATTTCTTGCTGCACAGACTCAGTTGATGCATGCTATGATGCAACAAATGCAGCACGTCACTGCTCAGGCCACTGCTAATCAAGTTAATCAGGGACCACGCCAGAATACCAGGCTGTCAGAGTTCATGAGGACTCACCCACCCACTTTCTCTGGGAATGCCAATCCATTGGAGGCCGATGATTGGTTAAGATCAATCGAGAGGAAGCTACACATAGCTCAATGCATAGGGAATGAGAAGGTACTCTACGCTTCTCATCAGTTGGAAGGGACAAATTACGAATGGTGGGAGAACTTCGTGCCACGCAGAGAACCCTCAAGAAATCACTTGGGAAGAGTTCACACCGCATTCGACAAGATCACGTGCCTGAAGGAATCATGGACCTTAAGAAGGAGGAGTTCAGAGCATCAAGCAAGGTAATCGGCCCGGTGGCCGACTACGAACAAGTTCACACAGCCTAGCACGCTACGCACTGAGGATGTAGCGACAGATAAATCTAGACAGCCTCGTTTCATGAAGGGACTCAACTCAGGATTGCAAGTAGGGTTGATCACCCACACCTTTCCAGATTTCCAAGAGTTGGTGAATAAGGCGCTTATTCTTGAGGACAAGCGCAAGGAACTGGATGAGAACAGAAGCGCAGGATGCAACAAAGAAGGATCACGTCGAGGAACGCATAGCAGCGCTTGAGAGTTGCACCAAATCAATTCTTCGATTCCAACCACGAGAATGCAACAAGGACACCATCCCCACAAGACCAAGACCTGCCAATCAAAACTACTGCACCCGACCCGCTAGAAACGCTACCCTGTGCAGCCAAAGAAGGAACAGTGAGACGCTGCTACAATCGCAACGAGCCAGGACACTTTGCCAACAGTTGTCCAAAGAAGACAGCAGAGCGACCCCGCCGCTTCAACCTAGGAACCACCAGCTAGGACGCCAAAGACAGGAGCCACACCCTGCATCGTGGTGAGAGGCCGAGTCAACCATGTCACCGCAGTGCAACTGCAGAATGCTATGGACGTCGGATCGGGTAAGTTACTTGTTAACTCAAGCACTCGCAGTCAGCTTTGTTTGACTCGAGCTTAGATTCGTTTGTTTCGCAAGGCTTTGCTGCTAGAAATGACTTTAGAATTGCAAGACTTAAGTGCATGCTTTTAGTTCAAACCCCTGGTTCCGAACTCCGAACGGAAGTAGGATGTTCCGGGGTGAGAATACTAATAGAGGGAATAGAGTTCCTAGCGAACCTTATAGTTTTGGAGACCCAGACCTTAGATGTTATATTGGGAATGGATTGGTTATCCAAGCACAAGGCTGTATTGGATTGTGGACGAAGGACTATCTCAGTTGAGAGCCCGTGTGGGAAGAAAGTGGAATTTCAAGCCACTGCAGTTAGAGATGGACAGTTGATGGTTAACAGTACCAAGGCAATCAGCATAGAGGATGTCCCAGTAGTGAATGAGTACCCCGATGTTTTTCCCGAAGATCTACGGTATGCCGCTTGACAGGGACATAGAGTTTGTGATAGAGCTTGTACTGATGCACAGATCGATAGCAAAGAGACCCTATCGGATGTCTACCGAGGAGTTGGTAGAGATGAAGAAACAGCTAGAAGAGTTAATGGAGAAAGGATTTATCAGACCAAGTTCGTCACCGTGGGGAGCACCAGTTTTGTTTGTCAAGAAGAAGGACGGGAGTTTCAGGATGTGCATTGACTACCGTGCACTCAATGAAGTCACCGTGAAAAATAAGTATCCGCTACCAGTGATTGATGATTTGTTTGATCGATTAAGAGGAGCCGGAGTTTTCTCCAAGATTGATGCGAGATCGGGATACCATCGATTGAAGATCCGATCGGAAGATATTCGAAGACGCATTCTCGTCAAGATATGGACATTACGAGTTCTGATTATGTCCTTTGGTCTGACGAATGCGCCAGCTTATTTCATGAATATGATGAATAAGGTGTTCATGGAATATTTGGACAAGTTTGTCGTCGTGTTCATAGACGATATCCTAATCTACTCCAAGACAGAGGATGAACATGCCGAACACTTAAGGCGAGTTTTGGAAAAGCTGAGGGAACAGCAACTTTTCGCCAAGTTCAGCAAGTGTGACTTTTGGAAGGACAAAGTGGAGTTCCTTGGACACGTGATGACCGCAGAGGGAGTCGCCGTGGATCCAAGCAAAGTAGAAGCTGTGTTACATTGGGAGCAGCCGAAGACGGTGACCCAGATTCGGAGTTTCCTTGGAATGGCAGGATACTACCGCCGTTTCATCGAAGGCTTCTCGACAATTGCGAAACCTCTTACGCAATTGCTGAAGAAGGAAAAGAAGTTTGCATGGACGCCAGAATGTGAGAAAGGATTTCAGGAGCTGAAGAAGCGATTGACATCAAGACCGTGTTAGTTCTACCAAATGTTGCTCAAAGCTTCGATATTTATTGTGACGCATCGCGCCAAGGACTTGGATGTGTCTTGTCTGAGAATGGAAAGGTCGCCGCTTATGCATCAAGGCGATTGAGGCCGCATGAGGAAAATTATCCGACACATGACCTAGAGTTAGCCGTAGTGCATGCCTTGAAGATATGGCGTCACTATCTCGATTGGAAACAGATGTGAAGTGTATACGGATCATAAGAGTTTTAAGTACATATTCACCCAATCGGGATCTCGAATATGAGGCAGAGGAGATGGTTAGAGTTGATCAAGGACTATAATGTTGGAATCCATTACCATCCCGGGAAGGCCAACGTAGTAGCCGATGCTCTGAGTCGGAAAAGCCATACCATGAGTACGTTGCTAGCCACAAGTCCGGATGAGTTATGTGAGGATTTTCAAAAGATGAAGATTGAGGTTGTACCTAGCGGATTCTTGGCCGCATTGGAAGTAAAGCCTACCCTAGAGGATCAGATCCGAGAAGGACAGAAGGATGATGACAGGATCCGCAGGATTAAGTCCATCAAGGAGGAAGGCAGGGCAGAGGACTTCAAATTGGATGAACAAGGCACGTTGTGGATGAAGGATCGCATTTGTGTGCCTAACAAAAAGGAGCTAAAGCAACTGATTTTGGAAGAAGCCCATGACTCTAAGTACTCGATTCATCCTGGAAGCGCCAAGATGTATCAGGATCTGAAGGAGAGATTCTGGTGGCCGAGTATGAAACGTGAAGTTGCCGAGCATGTTGCATTGTGCGACGTATGCCAGAGAGTCAAGGCAATGCATCAGAAACCAGCAGGATTGCTACAAATTGAAAATACCTGAGTGGAAGTGGGAGGAAATCGGAATGGATTTCATTACCAGTTTGCCGAAGACTCAAGGAGGTTATGACTCCATATGGGTTATAGTGGATCGCTCGACTAAAGTAGCCCATTTTATCCCCGTGAAGACCACTTACTCGGGAGATAAGTTAGCGTAATTGTACATGATCGGGATTGTTTGTTTGCACGGAGTGCCAAGGAGGATTGTATCGGACAGAGGTACCCAATTTACCTCAAGGTTCGGAATAAGTTGCATGAAGCCATGGGGACCCGTTTGAACTTCAAGATGACTTATCATCCATGACGGATGGACAGACCAGAAAGAGTCAACCAGATTCGGAGGATATGTTAAGAGCTTGTGCATTGGCTTATGCTACCTCTTGGGATAAGAGTTTGCCGTATGCCGAGTTTAGTTACAACAATAGTTATCAGGCTAGTTTACAGATGTCACCTTTTGAGGCATCAGATGGTCGACCTGTCGGACACCATTGAATTGGAATGAGACCGGCGAGCGCCGTGTCTTTGGGCCTGATATTCTTCAAGAGGTCAAGAGCGGTCGCCATGATTAGGGAAAGGTTGAAGATAGCCCAATCTCGACGGAAGAGTTATCCGACAATCGTCGCCGAGAATTGAGTTTTGAACCGTAAGACTTTGTATACCTCGAGTTACGCCTCGTGGGGGTTAAGAGGTTCCATGCCAAAGGGAAACTCGCACCTGCTATGTTGGACCATTTAAGATTTTGAGTCGCAGAGGTGAAGTTGCCTACCAGCTGGAGTTGCCACAGTCGTTGGCAGGAGTGCATGACGTATTCCATGTGTCCCAGTTGAAGAAATGTCTCCGAGTCCCTGAGGAACAGACACCGCTAGAGTCAATTGAGTTGCAAGAGGACTTGACTTATAAGGAACATCCTGTGAGGATTCTAGACACAATGGATCGAGAAACTAGAAACAAGTCAACCCGTTTCTGTAGAGTTCAGTGGAGCAACCATGAAGAAAGCGAAGCGACTTGGGAGCGCGAAGAGGATTTGAAGAAAGAATTTCCAAACCTATTCCTTTAGTGAGCCCTGAATCTCGGGGACGAGATTCTATTAAGGGGGGGAGGTTTGTAACATCCCAAAATTTTGCTTTTCTTAAATTCATATGTGATTTGGCACTTTGGTGAATTTTTGGAATTTTCTGGAATTTATTTGGATTTATTTGGAATTTAATTGAATTTATTCCATTTTGAAATAATTAAAGAATTTAATTTTGCAAATAAATTTTTGTTGGAAATATTTTATTTGAGTCCAAAATGATCCAAAATATTTTCCAGAATTTTTCTGGAATTTTTCTGAGTCATTTGCTATTTTTAATGAATTAAATGAATTACTGGGAATTATTTTAATTATTAAATCGCTGGAAAATCCAACTCGGGTCAAGTACTGTTCATCCGACCGAGTCGGACTCGAGTCCGACCCGAGCCAGTTGACTCGACCGAACCCACTCCTAACCCTAATCAATCCCAACCGTTGGATCAAGATCCAACGGCTGAGATCCGTCCGACCTGCACTGAAGCCGTGTCGGGCCGGACCGGCCGCGCCGCGATCGTGGCCGTTGGTTGTGCCACGTGGACGGCCACGATTTCATCGTCTCCGCCGAGTCCGAAGCTGGACTCCGCCGCCGTGTCCGCCGCCAGTGGAGAGCTAGGTCTCCGTTTTACGGACGCCGAGGCTATTTAATGCCCGGCATACCGAGGATCGCCATCCCACGCCGGTTCGAAACCCTAGCTCGCGCCGCTAGGATCCCCACCGTCTCGCCGTTATTGCTCGCCGGAGTTGGAAGTCTGCTCGCCGCGATTAAACGCCGATATTGCCGCCGTCCGTCGCCCTCCGCCGTCATCAAGCCCAGATCCGGATTCCCCAAGACGAGACGCGTTCGAGTACCCCTCGCCGGCCGAGCACGCCCGAAACGCCGACGGCAAGGTCGCCGTCCGTCTCCGGTCAAGCCAGCGCCTCCGCGTGACATCGCCTTCCCTGAGCTTCGTGCACCGATGGATCCAGATCGGACCGCAACGGTGAGTTAAAGAGTTTCCCAAACCCTACAAACCAGATTAGATTCGGGCCGTTGGATCAAGATCCAGCGGTTCACAATCGCCACGTCTTTGTAGCGATGCGATTATAGGATTAGATCCGGACCGTCCGATCTAGATCTAACGGCCCACTAGCATCGAGTAGTTTCAACGTGTTCAACCCTGGATCCAATCCGCGCCGTTGATTTTCAAACCAACGGACGAGATTGCGCCACGTGTAGGGAAGTTGGAGCGACGCGGTCGGCCGCTGGCCCACGCTGGCGTGTAGACGCTGACACGCGGGGCCCGCGTGTCAGAGGGCCCGCATGTCAGTGGCTAACCCAGCCAAGCGCTGACGTCACCCATGACGTCACAGTGGGTCCCACTGTCGGCAGTGGTGAGCCCGTGACGTCGGCCCGATGACGTCACCCGAGTGGGCCCACATGTCGATCCACGTGAGCCGTGGACCGAGTCCACCGTGGACCCGAGCCGGCGTGGACCGAGCCCATGGACCATTGGCGTCGGCGAGCCAATCAGGAGCTGCCACGTGTCCATGCTGACGCAATAATTAATTTCCGAACAAGAAAATGATTTATTAATTCGAATAATGATTTCAAATTTAGTTTCAAACTTCAAATGCTTATAACTTTTGCGTTTCAACTCCGATTTGAGCGATTCAAATTTCTAAATTTGTATAAAATTAAGATCTACCTAAATATGAATTTTATTTAATTTTTGGACTAAAGTTTTTCTCTGTAATATTATTTAATTGATTATTTAAACTTTAAATAATCATAACTTTTATGCGTTTAACTCCAAATTTGGCGATTCCAGTTTCTAAAAATCCAGAAAATTATGTTCTCTCTGTTTATGGATTTTATTTGGAGTTTTGGGATCTTTTGCATAGTGTTTATTTGTGTATTTGCTATTTGCACGCTTTACGAGTAGACGTTGAAGTCCTGGAGGGATTCGAAGGAGAAGTATTGACTCAGGATCCAACTCAAGACCAAGAGCAAGTGCTTTTTGAAGGCAAGTTGTGCTTTGACCATGTTGATCCTATTTGAAATCTATTTTGATTTAAACTATTGCATGCTAGTTCAATTAGAAAGATACTTTGTTTAAACACTGGGGTTAGATAAATACCAATTTGATATATGACACCTTGATTACTTAAGTATGTGCCATGACCCTTTGTCACCCTAGTTGTGGTTTACTAGTTGGACATTATTAAATTGCCAACATGGGTTTAGATCGTTGTAGTATAACGCTTAGACACCTTTCGTGCTCATGACATGATTTTGGATAATCAAATGCTAATATTGACTTAATGATATATTGAACCTGTTTTGGAAAAGTATCATGTGATGTTGATGGCACGTGGTGCATGGTAATCAAGCGGGGTTTGATAAACGATTTCGGCCAGGGCATGTGGCAAGAGTAATCAGGTGGGCAGTTGTGGCATTGGGGATGATGATTTGGTTTCCGGGTAGTCTTGCCCTGGTCACTCTAAGGACTTAACCTTGCAAGCCTTTGAACTGGGTCATACTTGCAACCACATGGCTGGAATGGGACGGCCCTAGTTGACTAAGTCGCTAAGGACTCACTTGTGGAGCCTCAGGGTGTCGATTACACCGTTTGTGTGATTATGCGGGGGGCGTATCGTGGGCGTGGCCAGTACCCATCTAACGGTGTGTTGGTCCCATACTTCGCCTTGGCTAAGGGAAGGGATGGTGTAGAGCACGTCTGGAGAGGACCACCTGTGTTGTTTGAGGCTTAGAAGGCTTTGTTATGATCGCTCATTCGCATACTCTTGTATGGCGATTCACTACCGACGTGGTGAGTGGATTGTATCTTGTGGGTAAAGTGCATAACCTCTGCAGAGTGTAGAATCTATTTGAATAGCCGAGTCCACTGTGATCGACAATGCTCTGAATTACAAATCAAGGGTTAGATTTTACGAAAATAACTTGGATTTGAAAAGTTGGGTTGGTTTAACAAAGAAGATGATGGAAATATGGTTTAGGATGGGGAAAATGTTTGTTAAACTTCTTGAAAAGTTATTTATGCTTTACTTATTTCTCGCTTTCGAATCTACTTTTATTACTTGTCAAAAGTCATTTCGCAAATATACCTTGAGCTATTCCTTTGTACCAAGCCATGCATATAGTATATTAGCTTGCATTCTGTGCATGACTTCTTTGAGTACCAAGTACTCACCCTTGCCTCAACACAATACAGTTGAAGAGGAGATTACGCCAAAGATTGGAGGAGGAACTCCAAGAGGACCCGACTACTTAGGGATGCGAGCCCGATCGGTTACTGTGGTATCTTTGGATGGCGCCACGAAGTTTATTTGATTTTCCGCTGCTATTATTTCTCTTTTAATAAGTTCTGCCTTGCAAGGCATATATTTGTAACTTGGCCATAAGGTCGAGTAACCACTTTGGTTATTTAAATAAAGTACTTTATTGGTATCGATTGGTATGATTGTGATATTTACCGATGTTAAGACTGTGTGCACTAGCGCGTTCCTGGACTAGTGCTGAATACACAGAGGGTCCGGATTTGCAAATTCGGGGTCCCGACAGAGGTCTCCTAGACTACTAGGAGTCACCGGGAGCAACCAAGACTTGTGGTGTGCTCTGGTCGTTTGTGAAGGCAAGTCTCACCTCCAGAAAGGAAGAGACGCTAAGTGAAGCCGGCGATTGCATTTGTGCAACACCAGGAGGAAAGTGGGTTGAAAAAGACCCCGACTCAACTGTGACCGAGCCACCTCAACGGAGATGTAGGATTCCCTTCAAGAATCCAAACTTCGGTAAAAATTCATGGTCTTCGCTCTTTCTTTATACTCTAGCTAAGTTTGTGTTGTCTTGATCTTACGGAGCCCCGATCTACTTGTGTCATTTGTTTGGCTGCAGATCTGTGCTTGCTTAAGGTACTTGATTGCATTTAAAACCTTTTCATTCAAGTAGCTTGTTGCTAATCTGAGTAGATTTATTTTCTTGTTCTGCTCGAGCTGGTATATTCATAGTATTCGGATAAATAACCCGGATAATCCGAAACATCCGGAATATCCGGACAAATCATCCGGAGTCTCCGGGTTGACCTGCTTGGTTGTATTTAATTCCACTGCAATTTTTAAAATCGCCTATTCACCCCCCCTATAGGCAACATCTCCGGTCCGTTCAAGTCAGCGACTCTGAGCTGTACAGCGATATGGATGAGGTACCTCCTATGACCAGCTCAATGATGCCTTCTGCAAGCTAGGAAAACTTCATGCTGGATCTAGAGCTAGGTGTACGTAGTTAGAGAAGGAAGTGAGTACCTTGTCTCGGAAGTTAGCTTCACTTAAATCATGTTCCTCCCGAGACACTGATAGCTGTACTCTCTGTGATGCTTTGCTTGTGGAGTTGGAGAACCTAAGGACCTTTCATGATAGTGTGCTCTCTAAACTTTATTGTCTTAGGTCGAAGAGGGCTAGCTCTAGTTCTTCTAATGTCATTTCTGTTGATCCTAGTTTTCTTCAAGCTCACGCAACTGCGTCCTATAACATTACCCTAAACTCCTTGCTGAAATTGATGCCATGAGCTGTCACCTTAGGAAGCTTTCTTCTAAGGACCCAGTAAGCTCATGTAAGGGCTGTAAGTAACTAAAACTCGACAATGATTCTTTGAATGTCAAGTGTGCTCAACTTGCTAAGAACCTACTAGTTAAGGAAGACGTGGATAAAATACACGTAGAGCTTAGGAAGAAGCTTGAGGCCCAGATTGGTAGAATTAAATATGCTCCTTGCATTTCTTGTGAGTCCCTCAAAATTGAGGCAACCGTGTATAGGGAGAGACATGCACGCGTTGTTTGCCCTTCTCCTACTAGCTATTCTTTTATTCCTTCCCCCTGTTCTTCTTGTGCCTCACTTTTTCGGCAGTGTTAGTTTCTTATGAGCACTCTCGAGAAGTTTGTTGGAGGCAAGAAAAAGCTCAATCTCATCCTAGACCAGTTCAAGATTAGTAGATTTAATCAATGTATAGGGTTTGACCACGGGCGCATCTGCCTACTGTTGTGCATGCCTCCAAGAGTGGAGAGATTGTGGTTGCTCCACAGATGAGCACCACTGTGTTTAGGTCAGCTGGAATGGTCCACGGTATCTCCGACGAGAAGGTGACACCACCTGCTACTAGCCTCAACTGGGGTCGCTCCTGCTGTCTTCTTTGGACAACTGTTGGCAGAGTGTCCTGGCTCGTTGCAGTTATGTAACGTCTCTTGTTCCTTCTTATTGCACAGGGGTAGCGTTTCTAGCGAAGTGGGGTTTGGTAGTTATTTGGCGGTCTTGGTGCTTGAGGATGGTGTCCTTGTCGCACTCTGCGGTTGGAATCTGAAGAATTGATTTGGTGCAACTCTCAAGCGCCGCTATGCGTTCCTGGCGTGATCCTTCTTTGTTGCATCCTGCGCTTCTGTTCTCATCCAGTTCCTTGCGCTTGTCCTCAAGAATAAGTGCCTTATTCACCAACTCTTGGAAATCTGCAAAGGTGTGGGTGATCAACCCAACTTGCAATCTGAGTTAAGTCCCTTCATAAAACGAGGCTATCTGGATTTATCCGTCGCTACATCCTCAGTGCGTAGCGTGCTAGCTGTGTGAACTTGTTCAGTAGTCGGCCACCGGCTGATTACCTTGCTTGCTGCTCTGAACTCCTCCTTCTTAAGGTCCATGATTCCTTCGAGGCACGTGATCTTTGTCGGAATGCATGTGAACTCTTCCCAAGTGATTTCTTGAGGGTTCTCTGCGTGTACGTAAGTTCTCCCACCACTCGGCGGCTGTTCCTTCCAACTGATGAGAAGCGTAAAGTACCTTCTCATTCCCTATGCATTGAGCTATGTGTAGCTTCCTCTCGATTGATCTTAACCAATCATCGGCCTCCAATGGATTGGCATTCCCAGAGAAAGTGGGTGGGTGAGTCCTCATGAACTCTGACAGCCTTGTATTCTGGCGTGGTCCCTGATTAACTTGATTAGCAGTGGTCTGAGCAGTGACGTGCTGCATTTGTTGCATCATAGCATGCATCAACTGAGTCTGGGCAGCAAGAAACGCTCCGAAATTCTGCATATCCAGTGGCGGTGCTGGTGCTCCATCACTGGGGTTTTCTGCTGGGCGAGATCCACTCCCATTGCTTCCAAAGTTTCCACGGGTGTTCACCATCTGTTGATTTGCTCTAGGTTTAGAGATGAGAGGGAAACAAGAATAGACAAGTAATATGGAACTTATGCGGGGCGAAAAGGGTAACTTTAAGGTCCAACTTTATTATTTATAACTTGGTATGGCTGCTTACAATGCCTAAGGGCCTTGCAACACATACTGCACACTCAGCAACCAAAGCAAATCCAAATCGAACTAACTCTGGAGTCTATTGCCTAAAGGGTGACTCTTTATTCTATGACTCGACTCGGCGAAGGAGTCTCACTATAGAACCTATGCTCACTCATCAAGAAAACCTCCACGGCACGATGCGGATCTTTGTGGCATAGGCGCCAAACGATTGCCATGTCCAAAGCAAGCTGTGTCATCCGTGGTAGTCGAAGAAGCGATGTCCTCATCGAGATCGACTCTTACGGATCGACTCGTGTAGCTCGAAATCTTGGCTCTGGGTCTGGTCCGTACAAAGTCATCTCCAACTCGTCAATCCTTCGCAGAAGATGTGCCACATACTCTTGAGCTTCCCGCCATCTGTTCTTCTCTGTCGTGATCTCCTTGCGGGCCTTCTGTAGCTCCTTGCTTGTATTATCTAGTACATCCTCCTGGGCGACAATAAATCGTGCCAACTGTGTAACCGTGGCATCCTCATCCCGAATCTCCTTCGGGTCAAGAAG
Organism: Rhipidocladum racemiflorum; assembly: GCA_036346355.1. Classification (NCBI taxonomy): domain Eukaryota; kingdom Viridiplantae; phylum Streptophyta; class Magnoliopsida; order Poales; family Poaceae; genus Rhipidocladum; species Rhipidocladum racemiflorum. The sequence goes on from CM070583.1 coordinate 62,229,498, forward strand.
GTTATCACTGCGCGGGTGATAACGGAACACCGTACTCTCCAATTCTCTGGCGTAGATATGGGTAATGTGCCGCATTGCGCGTCGTGATACTTCTTGGATACCCATCTGCATTGTAGATCTCCTGGCAGTGCAGTGTATCGGCCGATTGCCTGGGCCCTTTTTCCTAGCAGGTACCTCAATCTTCACGTCACAAGCCTTGATCAATCCCGCTTGTCTGATCACTTCCACTTGGTATTGGGGCTTCTCAAAATCTCCGAGAGTTTGTAGCATGTGCCAAAGCTCTGCGGCGTGACCAACTCCCAGATCAACGTAGTTGAACTCTTCCTCCATCTGTCACAAGAGTGCTTTACGTAAGAACTCGAAATTTTTAAATTGTGACAAGGTAAGGGAAAATTTCAGCAAGAGACAAGAAAAGAGAGAAGGGGATAAGTCGAGATGTCATTTCTTGTCTTCACAAATTTTTAGCTTTTAGAAAATAGGTTTTATCCTCACTACGACCATTCTAGCTTAGGGTTGAGCCTACAGTCAAGTATGGCTCTGATACCACCTCTGTCGGGACCCCGAATTTGCAAATCCGGACCCTCTGTGTATTCAGCACTAGTCCAGGAACGCGCTAGTGCACACAGTCTTAACATTGGTAAATATCACAATCATACCACTCGATACCAATAAAGTACTTTATTTAAATAACCAAACTGGTTACTCGACCTTATGGCCAAGTTACAAATATATGCCTCACAAGGCGAAACTTATTAAAAGAGAAATAACAAAGGAAAATCAAATAAACTGCGTGGCGCCATCCAAGATACCACAGGCAACCGACCAGGCTCGCATCCCTAAGTAGACGGATCCTCTTGGAACTCCTCCTCCGAAACCGCGTAGTCTCCTCTTCAAGCGGTATTGTGTTGAGGCAAGGGTGAGTACTTGGTACTCGACAAGTCATGCCTGAGAATGCAAGCTAATATACTATATGCATGGCTTGGTACAAAGGAATAGCTCAGGGGTATATTTGCGAAATGACTTTTGACAAGTAAGAAAAGTAGATTCGAAAGCAGTAGAAATAAGTAAAGCATAAATAACTTCTCAAGAAATTTAATAAACATTTTTCCCATCCTAAACCACATGTCCATCATCTTCATTGCTAAACCAACCCATCTTTTCAAAACAAGTTATTTTCGTAAAGTCTACCCCTTGTTGTAATTCCCGAGCATTGTCGATCACAGTGGACTCGGCTATTCAAATAGATTCTACACTCTGCAGAGGTTATGCACTTTACCCACAAGATACAATCCACTCACCACGTCGGTAGTGAATCGCCATACAAGAGTATGCGAATGAGCGATCATAACAAAGCCTTCCGGAAGCCTCAAACAACACAGTGGTCCTCTCCAGACGTGCTCTACACCATCCCTTCCCTTAGCCAAGGCGAAGTATGGGACCAACACACCGTTAGATGGGTACCTGGCCACAGCCACGATACGCTCCCCGCACAATCACACAAGCGGTGTAATCGACACCACTGAGGCTCCACAAGTGAGTCCTTAGCGACTTAATCAACTAGGGCCGTCCCATTCCAGCCATGTGGTTGCAAGTATGACCCAGTTCAAAGGCTTGCAAGGTTAAGTCCTTAGAGTGACCAGGGCAAGACTACCCGAAAAACCAAATCAACACTCCCAATGCCACAACTGGCCCACCTGATTACTCTTGCCACATGCCCGAATAAAATCGTTTATCAAACCCCAGTTGATTACCATGCACCACGTGCCGTCAACATCACATGATACTTTTCCAAAACAGGTTCAATATATCATTAAGTCAATATTAGCATTTGATTATCCAAAATCATGTCATGAGCACGTAGCAGGTCTAAGCAGTATACTACAACGGTCTAACCCATGTTGGCAATTTGATAATGTCCAACTAGTAAACCACAACTAGGGTGACAAAGGGTCATGGCACATACTTAAATAATCAAGGTGTCATATAGCAAATTGGTATTTATCTAACCCCCATGTTTAAATAAAATATCTTTCTAATTGAACTAGCATGCAATAGTTTAAATCAAAATAGATTTCGAAATAGGATCAACATGGTCAAAGCACAACTTGCCTTCAAAAAGTACTTGCTCTTGGTCTTGAGTTGGATCCTGAGTCAATACTTCTCCTTCGAATCCTTCCGGCACTTCAACGTCTACTCGTAAAGCGTGCAAATAGCAAATACACAAATAAACACTAGGCAAAAACATCCCAAAACTCCAAATAAAATCCACAAACAGAAAGAACATAATTTTATGGATTTTTAGAAACTGGAATAAATCAAATTTGGAGTTAAAGCATAAAAGTTATGATTTATTAAAGTTTAAATAATCAATTAAATAATATTACAGAGAAAAACTTTAGTCCAAAAATTTAATAAAATTCATATCTGAGTAGATCTGAATTTTATACAAATTTAGAAATTTGAATCACTCAAATCGGAGTTGAAACGCAAAAGTTATAAGCGTTTGAAATTTGGAACAAAATCTGAAATCATTATTCGAATTAATAAATCATTTTCTTTTTCGGAAATTAATTATTGCGTCAGCATGGACACGTGGCAGCCTCTGATTGGGCGGCTGACGTCAGCCGGTCCATGGACTTGGTCCATGCTTGGCTCGGGTCTACCGTGGACCCGGTCCACGACTCCACGTGAGACTGACATGTGGGCCTACAGATGACGTCATTCTTGGCGTCGGCCTGTCTTTGGGGACAGTGGCCGACAGCGGGCCCGCCATGGCGTCGGCGTGGCGTCATGGTGTGGTTGGCCGTGACCGACAGCGGGCCCAGCGTGTCGGCGTCACGCAGCGTCTGGCCCGGCCGCGTTGGTCCAACTTCCCGACGCGTGGCGCCAATCACGGCCGCTGATTTGAAATTCAACGGCGCGATTGGATCTAGTGTTGACACGTTTAGGTTAACGCATTGATTTCGGACCGTTGGATCTAGATCCAACGGTCGGGATTGGATCTGGAGTCCGAAGCGTGATCTCACCGGCGGGGTGACGTGGCGAGATCCTAGCCGTGCGATCCGGATCGGACGGTAGACGAGCTTCGCGAACGGCGATGGCGACGCTGACGGAGCAAAGGGGCCACCGGAGATGAAGACGGCAGCGAGTCCAACGGTGCTTCGGGGCTTCTCCGGCGAGGTGAGGGGTACTCCCGAACGCGTCTCGTCTTGGGGAATCCGGATCTGGGCTTGATGACGGCGGAGGACGACGGACGGCAGCAATATCGGCGTTGCCATGGCGGAGCAGACTTTCCAACTCCGGCGAGCTCGTGCGGCCAAACGGCGGCGGCTCGGCGAGATGGCTCGGGGAACGGTGCGCAAGGATGAGGGCAACCTCGGGACGTCTCACGCTTTAAATAGCCTCGGCGTTCGTGCCTAAACGGAAACCTAGTTCGTTACTGGCGGCGCGCGGCGTGAGTCCAGCTTCGGACTTGGCGAAGACGACGAAATCGTGGCCGCCCACGTGTCGCGATCAACGCCACGATCGCCGCGGCGCGATCGGTCCGGCCTGACGCGGCTCGAGCCGTGCAGACGAGATCTCGGCCGTTGGATCTTGATCCAGCGGTTGGGATTGACTAGGTTAGGAGTGGGTTCGGTCGAGTCACGTGGCTCGGTCGGACTCGAACTCGAGTCCGACTCGGGCTCGATCGGATGAACAAGATTTGACCGAGTTTGATTTTCCAGCGATTTAATATTTAAAATAATTCCTAGTAATTCATTTAATTCATTAAAAATAGCAAATGACTCGAGAAAAATTCGGAAAAATTCTGGAAAATACTTTGGATCATTTTGGACTCAAATAAAATATTTCCAACAAAAATTTATTTGCAAATTTAAATTCTTTAATTATTTCAAAATGGAATAAATTCAAATAAATTCCAAATAAATCCAAATAAATTCCAGAAAATTCCAAAAATTCACCAAAGTGCCAAATCACACATGAATTTAAGAAAAGCAAAATTTTGGGGTGTTACAGGCAGGATACTACCGCCGTTTCATCGAAGGCTTTTCGACAATCGCGAAACCTCTTACGCAATTGCTGAAGAAGGAAAAGAAGTTTGCATGGACGCCAGAATGTGAGAAAGGATTTCAGAGTCAAGAAGCGATTGACATCAAGACCGGTGTTAGTTCTCTGGATGTTGCTCAAAGCTTCGATATTTATTGTGACGCATCGCGCCAAGGACTTGGATGTGTGCTGATGCAGAATGGAAAGGTCGTCGCTTATGCATCGAGGCAGTTGAGGCCGCATGAGGAAAATTATCCGACACATGACCTAGAGTTAGCTGCCGTAGTGCATGCTTTGAAGATATGGCGTCACTATCTGATTGGAAACAGATGTGAAGTATATACGGATCATAAGAGTTTTAAGTACATATTCACCCGGTCGGATCTGAATATGAGGCAGAGGAGATGGTTAGAGTTGATCAAGGACTATAATGTTGGAATCCATTACCATCCGGGAAGGCCAACGTAGTAGCCGATGCTCGAGTCGGAAAAGCCATACCGTGAGTACGTTGCTAGCCACAAGTCGATGAGTTATGTGAGGATTTTGAAAATGAAGATTGAGGTTGTACCTAAGCGGATTCTTGGCCGCATTGGAAGTAAAGCCTACTTTAGAGGACCAGATCCGAGAAGGGCGGAAGGATGATGACGGGATCCGCAGGATTAAGTCCAAAAGGAGGAAGGCAAGGCAGAGGACTTCAAATTGGATGAGCAGTGGCACGTTGTGGATGAAGGATCGCATCTCAGGTGCCTAACAAAAAGGAGTTAAAGCAACTGATTCTGGAAGAAGCCCATGACTCCAAGTACTCAATTCATCCTGGAAGCGCCAAGATGTATCAGGATCTGAAGGAGAGATTCTGGTGGCCGAGTATGAAACGAGAAGTTGCCGAGCATGTTGCATTGTGCGACGTATGCCAGAGAGTCAAGGCAATGCATCAGACGGCCAGGATTGCTACAAACCCGAAAATACGAGTGGAAGTGGGAGGAAATCGGAATGGATTTCATTACCGGTTTGCCGAAGACTCAAGGGGGTTATGACTCCATATGGGTTATAGTGGATCGCTTGACTAAAGTAGCCCATTTTATCCCCGTGAAGACCACTTACTCGGGAGATAAATTAGCAGAATTGTACATGATCAGGATTGTCTGTTTGCACGGAGTTCCAAAGAGGATTGTATCGGACAGAGGTACCCAATTTACCTCAAGGTTCTGGAATAAGTTGCATGAAGCCATGGGAACCCGTTTGAACTTCAAGATGACTTATCATCCACAGCACGGATGGACAGACCGAAAGAGTCAACCAGATTCGGAAGATATGTTGAGAGCTTGTGCATTGGGTTATGGTACCTCTTGGGATAAGAGTTTTCCGTATGCCGAGTTTAGTTACAACAATAGTTATCAGGCTAGTTTACGATGTCACCTTTTGAGGCCTTTGTATGGTCGACCACTGTCGGACGCCATTGAATTGGAATGAGACCGTGGCGCCCGTGTCTTTGGGCCTGATATTCTTCAAGAGGTGAAGAACAGATCGCCATGATTAGGGAAAGGTTGAAGATAGCCCGATCTCGACAAAGAGTTATCCGACAATCGTCGCCGAGATTTGAGTTTTGAACGAGAAGACTTTGTATACCTCGAGTTACGCCTCTCGGGGAGTTAAGAGGTTCCATGCCAAAGGGAAACTTGCACCGTTATGTTGGACCATTTAAGATTTTGAGCCGCAGAGGCGAAGTTGCTTACCACCGGAGTTGCCACGATCGTTAGCGGGAGTACATGATGTATTCCATGTGTCGATTGAAGAAGTGTCTTCGAGTTCTCGAGGAACAGACACCGCTAGAGTCAATTGAGTTGCAAGAGGATTTGACCTATAAGGAGTATCCGTGAGGATTCTAGACACAATGGATCGAGAAACTAGAAACAAGTCAACCCGCTTTCAGTAGAGTTCGATGGAGCAACCATGAAGAAAGCGAAGCGACTTGGGAGCCTTGAAGAGGATTTGAAGAAAGAGTTTCCAAACCTATTCCTTAGTTAGCCCTGAATCTCGGGGACGAGATTCTATTAAGGGGGGGAGGTTTGTAACACCCCAAAATTTTGCTTTTCTTAAATTCATGTGTGATTTGGCACTTTGGGGAATTTTTGGAATTTTCTGGAATTTATTTGGATTTATTTGGAATTTATTTGAATTTATTCCATTTTGAAATAATTGAAGAATTTAATTTTGCAAATAAATTTTTGTTGGGAATATTTTATTTGAGTCCAAAATGATCCAAAGTATTTTCCAGAATTTTTCTGGAATTTTTCTGAGTCATTTGCTATTTTTAATGAATTAAATGAATTACTGGGAATTATTTTAAATATTAAATCGCTGGAAAATCCAACTCGGGTCAAGTACTGTTCATCCGACCGGGTCGGAACCCGAGTCGGACTCGAGTCCGACCCGAGCCAGTTGACTCGACCGAACCAACTTGAAAACCTAATTGATCCCAACCGTTGGATCAAGATCCAACGGCCGAGATCCGCCGTACCGGTTCGAGCCGCGACCGACCCGGACCCGATCGCGCCGTGCGATCGTGGCCGTTGAACGCGACGCGTGGACGGCTGTGATTGCGTCGTCTTCCCGTGACCGAGCCGGACTCCGCCGCCGCATAGCCGCCGTGACCGATTAGGTTTCCGCCGTGTGCACGCCTGCCGAGGCCATTTAAGGCGTGGGTTATCGCCCGAGGATCGCCGTTCGTGTGCTTGGCGCTTTGTTGCCCTAAGTTCCAACGCCCAAGCCGCCGCCGTCGCCTCGCGATTTCTCGCCGAAGTTTGGGGAGTGCCGCCGTGGTTTTTCTTCGTTTCCGGCGCCGTTCGTCATCCTCCGCCGCCTTCAAGCTCGGATCTGAGAACCTTGCGTCGAGGCGCACCTACTGGGTGCACTCACTTGGCCGGAGACGCCCCGAAGCGCCGTTAGGGTGGTCGCCGTCTTCAGCGCCGGCAGCCGCAGCGCCGCCGCGAAGCCATCGCCGTCCCGAGCTCGGTGAACCGTCAGATCCAAATCGGACGGTTGAGGTGAGCCCACGTTCTATCCCAACCCTAAGATCCCAGATTAGATCGGGACCGTTGGATCAAGATCCAACGGCCCATAATCGGCCACGTTGCTTGTAACGTGGGTAACGTTACGGGTTAGGGTTAATTTCAACCGTTGGATCAAGATCCAACGGCTCAGATCCGCCGCGTTAATCCAACACGTGAAACCGAGACCCAATCCATACCGTCGGATTTTAAATCGACGGCCGTGATTGCGCCACGCGTCGGGAAGCTTGACCGCCGCGGTCAGCGCACCCGCGCGTGAGACGCTGACACGGCGGGCCCGCGCGTCAGCGGGACAGCGAAACCGCACCATGACGTCATCGCTGACGTCACGGTGGGGGCCCGCTTGTCAGCAGCTGTCCCAGCAGTGTGCTGACGTCAGCAATGACGTCATCTGTAGGCCCACATGTCAGCGACCGTGAGCCGTGGACCGAGTCCACCGTGGACCCGAACCAAGTCCATGGACCGGCTGACGTCAGCCAGCCAATCAGAGGCTGACACGTGTCCATGCTGACGCAATAATTAATTTCCGAAAAAGAAAATGATTTATTAATTCGAAATATTGATTCAAATTTAGATTCAAACTTCAAACGCTTATAACTTTTGCGTTTCAACTCCGATTTGAGTGATTCAAATTTCTAAATTTGTATAAAATTAAGATCTACCTAAATATGAATTTTATTTAATTTTTGGACTAAAGTTTTTCTCTGCAAAATTATTTAATTGATTATTTAAACTTTAAATAATCATAACTTTTACGTTTTAACTCCAAATTTGACGATTCCAGTTTCTAAAAATCCAAAAAATTATGTTCTCTCTATTTATGGATTTTATTTGGAGTTTTGGGATCTTTTTGCATAGTGTTTATTTGTGTATTTGCTATTTGCACGCTTTACGAGTAGACGTTGAAGTGCCGGAAGGATTCGAAGGAGAAGTGTTGACTCAGGATCCAACTCAAGACCAAGAGCAAGTACTTTTTGAAGGCAAGTTGTGCTTTGACCATGTTGATCCTATTTCGAAAATCTATTTTGATTTAAACTATTGCATGCTAGTTCAATTAGAAAGATACTTTGTTTAAACATGGGGGTTAGATAAATACCAATTTGCTATATGACACCTTGATTATCTAAGTATGTGCCATGATCCCTTGTCACCCTAGTTATGGATTACTAGTTGGACATTATTAAATTGCCAACATGGGTTAGATCGTTGTAGTACACTGCTTAGACCTGCTACGTGCTCATAACATGATTTTGGACAATCAAATGCTAATATGGACTTAATGATATATTGAACCTGTTTTGGAAAAGTATCATGTGGTGTTGATGGCACGTGGTGCATGGTAATCAACTGGGGTTTGATAAACAGTTTTTCGGTAGGGCATGTGGCAAGAGTAATCAGGTGGGCCAGTTGTGGCATTGGGGATGTTGATTTGGTTTTTCGGGTAGTCTTGCCCTGGTCACTCTAAGGACTTAACCTTGCAAGCCTTTGAACTGGGTCATACTTGCAACCACATGGCTGGAATGGGACGGCCCTAGTTGACTAAGTCGCTAAGGACTCACTTGTGGAGCCTCAGGGTGTCAGTTACACCGTTTGTGTGATTATGCGGGGAGCGTATCGTGGCTGTGGCCAGATACCCATCTAACGGTGTGTTGGTCCCATACTTCGCCTTGGCTAAGGGAAGGGATGGTGTAGAGCACGAACCGGAGAGGACCACCTGTGTTGTTTGAGGCTTCCGAAAGGCTTTGTTATGATCGCTCATTCGCATACTCTTGTATGGCGATTCACGGCTGACGTGGTGAGTGGATTGTATCTTGTGGGTAAAGTGCATAACCTCTGCAGAGTGTAGAATCTATTTAAATAGCCGAGTCCACGGTACTGGACAATGCTCGGGAATTACAGTCAAGGGTTAGATTTTCTGAAAATAACTTGGATTTGAAAAGTTGGGTTGGTTTATCAAAGAAGATGATGGAAATGTGGTTTAGGATGGGGAAAATGTTTATTAAATTTCCTGAAAAGTTATTTATGTTTTACTTATTTCTACTGCTTTCGAATCTACTTTTATTACTTGTCAAAAGTCAAGCATCGCAAATATACCCTGGCCTATTCATTTGTACCAAGCCATGCATATAGTATATTAGCTTGCATTCTGTGCATGACTTGCTGAGTACCAAGTACTCACCCTTGCCTCAACACAATACCAGTTGAAGAGGAGACTATGCCAGTTTCGGAGGAGGAGTTCCAAGAGGACCCGTCTACTTAGGGATGCGAGCCCAGTCAGTTGCCTGTGGTATACTGGATGGCGCCACGAAGTTTATTTGATTTTCCGCTGCTATTGTTTCTCTCTGAATAAGTTTCGCCCTACGAGGCATACATTTGTAACTTGACCATGAGGTCAAGTAACCAGTTTGGTTATTTAAATAAAGTACTTTGATAATATCGATTGGTATGATTGTGATATTTACCGATGTTAAGACTGTGTGCACTAGCGCGTTCCTGGACTAGTGCTTTGAATACCTGAGGGTCGGATTTGCAAATTCGGGGTCCCGACAGAGGTGGTATCAGAGCCATACTTGACTGTAGGCTCAACCCTAAGCTAGAATGGTCGTAGTGAGGATAAAACCTATTTTCTAAAGCTAAAAAAAAAGTGAAGACAAGAAATGACATCTCGACTTATCCCCTTCTCTCTTTTCTTGTCTCTTGCTGAAATTTTCCCTTACCTTGTCACAATTTAAAAATTCCGAGTTCTTACGTAAAGCACTCTTGTGACAGATGGAGGAAGAGTTCAACTACGTTGATCTGGGAGTTGGTCACGCCGCGGAACTTTGGCATATGCTACAGACTCTCGGAGATTTTGAGAAGCCCCAATACCAAGTGGAAGTGATCAGACAAGCGGGATTGATCAAGGCTTGTGACGTGAGGATTGAGGTACTGCTAGGAAAAAGGGCCAGTGCAATCGCCCGATACACTGCAGACCGCCAGGAGATCTACAATGCAGATGGGTATCCAAGAAGTATCACGACGAGCAATGCGGCACATTACCCGTATCTACGCCAGAGAGTTGGAAATGCGGTGTTCCGTTATCATCCGCGCAGCGATAACCTTCTTGACCGAAGGCGATTCAGGATGAGGATGCCACGGTTACACAGCTTGGCACGATTAAATGCGTCGCCCAGGAGGATGTACTAGATAATACAGGCAAGGAGCTTCTGAAGGCCCGCAAGGAGATCACGGCAGAGAAGAAACAGATGGCGGGAAGCTCAAGAGTATGTGGCACACCTTCTACGAAGGATTGGCGAGTTGGAGATGACTTTATGCGGACGGACCCGAGCGATGCTCGAGCTACACGAGCCAGATCCAGAGGAGTCAGATCTCGATGAGGACACTGCTTCTTCGACTACCATAGAGGACACAGTTGCTGGACATGGCGATTGTTTCGCGCCTATGCCACAGCATCCGTACCCAGGCCGTGGAGGTTTTCTCGATGAGTGAGCATAGGTTCTATAGTGAGACTCCTTCGCCGAGTCGAGTCATAGAATAAAGAGTCACCCTTTAGGCGTTAGACTCCAGAGTTAGTTCGATTTGGATTTGCTTTGTTTGTTGAGTGTGCAGTATGTGTTGCAAGGCCCTTAGGCATTGTAAGCAGCCATACCAAGTTATTAATAATAAAGTTGGACCTTAAAGTTACCCCTTTCGCCCCGCATAAGTTCCATATTACTTGTCTATTCTTGTTTCCCTCTCATCTCTAAACCTAGAGCAAATCGACAGATGGTAAACACCCGTGGAAACTTTGGAAGCAATGGGAGCGGTTCTCGCCCAGCAGAAAACCCCAATGATGGAGCACCAGCACCGCCCTTTGGATATGCAGAATTTGGAGCGTTTCTTGCTGCCCAGACTCGATTGATGCATGCTATGATGCAACAAATGCAGCACGTCCTTGCTCAGGCCACTTTGCTAATCAAGTTAATCGAGGACCACGCCGTAATACAAGGTGTCGAGTTCATGAGGACTCACCCACCCACTTTCTCTGGGAATGCCAATCCATTGGAGGCCGATGATTGGTTAAGATCAATTGAGAGGAAGCTACACATAGCTCAATGCATAGGGAATGAGAAGGTACTTTACGCTTCTCATCGGTTGGAAGGAACAAATGCTTGAATGGTGGGAGAATTTACGTGCCACGCAGAGAACCCTCAAGATATCACTTGGGAAGAGTTCACGGCCGCATTCGCGGTATCACGTGCTGAAGGAATCATGGACCTTAAGAAGGAGGAGTTGAGCCTTTGAAGCAAGGTAATCACCGGTGGCCGAGCTACTGAACAAGTTCACACAGGCTAGCACGCTACGCTTTGAGGATGTAGCGACAGACAAATCCGCAGTCTCGTTTTATGAAGGGACTTAACTCGGGATTGCAAGTAGGGTTGATCACCCACACCTTTCCAGATTTCCAAGAGTTGGTGAATAAGGCGCTTATTCTTGAGGACAAGCGCAAGGAAGCTGGATGAGAACGGAAGCGCAGGATGCAACGGCAAGGATCACGCCGAGAACGCATAGCGCTTGAGAGTTGCACCAAATCAATTCTTGATTCCAACCACGAGAATGCAACAAGGACACCATCCCGGCACCAAGACCTGTCAATCGAACTACTGCACCCACCCGCTAGAAACGCTACCCTGTGCAAATAAAGAAGGAACGGTGAGACGCTGTTACAACCGCAACGAGCCAGGACACTTTGCCAACAGTTGTCCAAAGAAGACAGCAGAGCGACCCGATTCGCTTCAATCTAGGAACCACCCCAGCTAGGACGCCCGACCAGGAGCCACACCCTGCATCGTGGTGAGAGGCCGAGTCAACCATGTCACCGCAGATGCCTTTGCGAGAATGCTACTGACGTCGTCTTGGGTAAGTTACTTGTTAACTCAAGTACACCTGCGATTTTGTTTGACTCTGGAGCTTCGCATTCGTTTGTTTCGCAAGGCTTTGCTACTAGAAATGACTTGAGAATTGCAAGACTTAAGTGCATGCTTTTAGTTCAAACCCCTGGTTCCGAACTCCGAACGGAAGTAGGATGTTCCGGGGTGAGAATACTAATAGATGGAATAGAGTTCCTAGCAAACCTTATGATTTTGGAGACCCAGACCTTAGATGTTATCTTGGGAATGGATTGGTTATCCAAGCACAAGGCCGTATTGGATTGTGGACGAAGGACTATCTCAGTGGAGAGCCCGTGTGGGAAGAAAGTGGAATTTCAAGCCACCGCAGTTAGAGATGGACAGTTGATGGTTAACAGTACCAAGGCAATCAGCATAGAGGATGTCCGGTAGTGAGTGATTACCCGACGTTTTTCCCGAGGATCTACGGTATGCCGCCGACAGGGGACATAGAGTTTGTGATAGAGCTTGTACTGCACAAAGACCGATAGCAAAGAGACCCTATCGGATGTCTACCGAGGAGTTGGTGGAGATGAAGAAACAGCTAGAAGAGTTAATGGAGAAAGGATTTATCGAGGCCGAGTTAAATCGCCGTGGGGAGCACAGTTTTGTTTGTCAAGAAGAAGGACAGGAGTTTCAGGATGTGCATTGACTACCGTGCACTCAATGAAGTCACCGTGAAAAATAAGTATCCGCTACCCAGGATTGATGATTTGTTTGATCGATTAAGAGGAGCCGGAGTTTTCTCCAAAATTGATCTCGAGATCGGGATACCATCGATTGAAGATCCGATCGTAAGATATTCAAAATCGCATTCGTCAAGATATGGACATTACGAGTTCTGATTATGTCCTTTGGTGCAACGAATGCGCCACTTATTTCATGAATATGATGAATAAGGTGTTCATGGAATATTTGGACAAGTTTGTCGTCGTGTTCATAGACGATATCCTAATCTACTCCAAGACAGAGGATGAACATGCCGAACACTTAAGGCGAGTTTTGGAAAAGCTGAGGGAACAGCAACTTTTCGCCAAGTTCAGCAAGTGTGATTTTTGGAAGGACAAGGTGGAGTTTCTTGGACATGTAATGACTGCAGAAGGAGTCGCCGTAGATCCAAGCAAAGTAGAAGCCGTGTTACATTGGGAGCAGCCGAAGACTGTGACCCAGATTCGGAGTTTCCTTGGAATGGCAGTGTCGGGACCCCGAATTTGCAAATCCGGACCCTCTGCGTATTCAGCACTAGTCCAGGAACGCGCTAGTGCACACAGTCTTAACATTGGTAAATATCACAATCATACCACTCGATACCAATAAAGTACTTTATTTAAATAACCAAACTGGTTACTCGACCTTATGGCCAAGTTACAAATATATGCCTCACAAGGCGAAACTTATTAAAAGAGAAATAACAGCAGCGGAAAATCAAATAAACTTCGTGGCGCCATCCAGTATACCACAGGCAACTGACTGGGCTCGCATCCCTAAGTAGACGGATCCTCTTGGAACTCCTCCTCCGAAACTGGCGTAGTCTCCTCTTCAACTGGTATTGTGTTGAGGCAAGGGTGAGTACTTGGTACTCAGCAAGTCATGCACAGAATGCAAGCTAATATACTATATGCATGGCTTGGTACAAAGGAATAGCTCAGGGTATATTTGCGAAGAAATTGACTTTTGACAAGTAATAAAAGTAGATTCGAAAGCAGTAGAAATAAGTAAAGCATAAATAACTTCTCAAGAAATTTAATAAACATTTTTCCCATCCTAAACCACATTTCCATCATCTTCATTGCTAAACCAACCCATCTTTTCAAAACAAGTTATTTTCAGAAAGTCTACCCCTTGACTGTAATTCCCGAGCATTGTCCAGTACCGTGGACTCGGCTATTCAAATAGATTCTACACTCTGCAGAGGTTATGCACTTTACCCACAAGATACAATCCACTCACCACGTCAGCCGTGAATCGCCATACAAGAGTATGCGAATGAGCGATCATAACAAAGCCTTTCGGAAGCCTCAAACAACACAGGTGGTCCTCTCCGGTACGTGCTCTACACCATCCCTTCCCTTAGCCAAGGCGAAGTATGGGACCAACACACCGTTAGATGGGTACCTGGCCACAGCCACGATACGCTCCCCCGTACAATCACACAAACGGTGTAATCGACACTCGAGGCTCCACAAGTGAGTCCTTAGCGACTTAATCAACTAGGGCCGTCCCATTCCAGCCATGTGGTTGCAAGTATGACCCAGTTCAAAGGCTTGCAAGGTTAAGTCCTTAGAGTGACCAGGGCAAGACTACGAAAAACCAAATCAACACTCCCAATGCCACAACCGCCCACCTGATTACTCTTGCCACATGCCCGAAAAGCGTTTATCAAACCCCAGTTGATTACCATGCACCACGTGCCGTCAACATCACATGATACTTTTCCAAAACAGGTTCAATATATCATTAAGTCAATATTAGCATTTGATTATCCAAAATCATGTCATGAGCACGTAAGTGTGTCTAAGCAGTATACTACAACGGTCTAACCCATGTTGGCAATTTGATAATGTCCAACTAGTAAACCACAACTAGGGTGACAAAGGGTCATGGCACATACTTAAATAATCAAGGTGTCATATAGCAAATTGGTATTTATCTAACCCCCATGTTTAAATAAAATATCTTTCTAATTGAACTAGCATGCAATAGTTTAAATCAAAATAGATTTCGAAATAGGATCAACATGGTCAAAGCACAACTTGCCTTCAAAAAGTACTTGCTCTTGGTCTTGAGTTGGATCCTGAGTCAATACTTCTCCTTCGAATCCTTCCGGCACTTCAACGTCTACTCGTAAAGCGTGCAAATAGCAAATACACAAATAAACACTAGGCAAAAACATCCCAAAACTCCAAATAAAATCCACAAACAGAAAGAACATAATTTTATGGATTTTTAGAAACTGGAATAAATCAAATTTGGAGTTAAAACGCAAAAGTTATGATTTATTAAAGTTTAAATAATCAATTAAATAATATTACAGAGAAAAACTTTAGTCCAAAAATTTAATAAAATTCATATCTGAGTAGATCTGAATTTTATACAAATTTAGAAATTTGAATCACTCAAATCGGAGTTGAAGCACTTAAAAGTTATAAGCGTTTGAAATTTGGAACAAAATCAAATCATTATTCGAATTAATAAATCATTTTCTTTTCGGAAATTAATTATTGCGTCGGCATGGACACGTGGCAGCCTTCGATTGGGCGGTGGACGTCACCGATCCATGGACTTGGTCCATGCTTGGCTCGGGTCTACCGTGGACCCGGTCCACGACTCCACGTGAGACTGACATGTGGGCCTACAGATGACGTCATTCTTTGGCGTCGGCTGCTCTGGGAGACAGTGGCGACAAGCGGAGCCCGCCATGGCGTCGGCGTGGCGTCATGGTGTGGTTGGCGAGCCGCCGACACGCTGGCCCAGCGTGTCGGCGTCACGCGTCTGGCGGCCGCGTCGGTCCAACTTCCCGGACGCGTGGCGCAATCACGACCGTTGATTTGAAATTCAACGGCGCGGATTGGATCTAGTGTTGACACGTTTAGGTTAACGCATTGATTTCGGACCGTTGGATCTAGATCCAACGGTCGGGATTGGATCTGGAGTCCGAAGCGTGATCTCACCGGCGGGGTGACGTGGCGAGATCCTAGCCGTGCGATCTGGATCGGACGGCTGACAGAGCTCGCGAACGGCGATGGCGACGCGACGGAGCAGTGGCCACCGGAGATGAAGACGACGACGAGTCCAACGGTGCTTCGGGGCTTCTCCGGCGAGGTGAGGGGTACTCCCGAACGCGTCTCGTCTTGGGGAATCCGGATCTGGGCTTGATGACGGCGGAGGACGACGGACGGCAGCAATATCGGCGTTTAACCGCGGCGGAACAGACTTCCAACTCCGGCGAGCTCGTGCGGCCAAACGGCGGCTCGAGCGAGATGGCTCTGGGAACGGTGCGCAAGGATGAGGGCAACCTCGGGGACGTCTCACGCTTTAAATAGCCTCGGCGTTCGTGCCTGACGGAAACCTAGTTCGTTACGGCGGCGCGGCGGCGAGTCGGCTTCGGACTTGGCGAAGACGACGAAATCGTGGCCGTCCACGTG
This sequence comes from Rhipidocladum racemiflorum, assembly GCA_036346355.1. Classification (NCBI taxonomy): domain Eukaryota; kingdom Viridiplantae; phylum Streptophyta; class Magnoliopsida; order Poales; family Poaceae; genus Rhipidocladum; species Rhipidocladum racemiflorum. Next base: position 62,245,686 of record CM070583.1, read on the forward strand.
TCGCGATCAACGGCCACGATCGCACGGCGCGATCGGGTCCGGGTCGGACGCGGCTCGAACCGGTACGGCAGATCTCAGCCGTTGGATCTTGATCCAACGGTTGGGATTGACTAGGGTTAGGAGTGGGTTCGGTCGAGTCACGTGGCTCGGGTCGGACTCGAACTCGAGTCTGACTCGGGCTCGGTCGGATGAACAGTACTTGACCCGAGTTTGATTTTCCAGCGATTTAATATTTAAAATAATTCCTAGTAATTCATTTAATTCATTAAAAATAGCAAATGACTCAGAAAAATTCCAGAAAAATTCTGGAAAATATTTTGGATCATTTTGGACTCAAATAAAATATTTCCAACAAAAATTTATTTGCAAATTTAAATTCTTTAATTATTTCAAAATGGAATAAATTCAAATAAATTCCAAATAAATCCAAATAAATTCCAGAAAATTCCAAAAATTCACCAAAGTGCCAAATCACACATGAATTTAAGAAAAGCAAAATTTTGGGGTGTTACAAACCTCCCCCCCTTAATAGAATCTCGTCCCCGAGATTCAGGGCTCACTAAAGGAATAGGTTTGGAAATTCTTTCTTCAAATCCTCTTCGCGCTCCCAAGTCGCTTCACTTTCTTCATGGTTGCTCCACTGAACTCTCTGAAGCTTGAACGGGTCGACTTGTTTCTAGTTTCTCGATCCATTGTGTCTAGAATCCTTACGGGATGCTCCTTATAAGTCAAATCCTCTTGCAACTCAATTAACTCTAGCGGTGTCTGTTCCTCAGGAACTCGGGGACACTTCTTCAACTGGGACACATGGAATACGTCGTGTACTCCTGCTAACGACTGTGGCAACTCCAGCTGTAAGCAACTTCGCCTCTGCGGCTCAAAATCTTAAATGGTCCAACATAACGGGGTGCGAGTTTCCCTTTGGCATGGAACCTCTTAACTCCCCTGAGAGGCGTAACTCTGAGGTATACAAAGTCTTCTGGTTCAAAACTCAAATCTCGGCGACGATTGTCAGCATAACTCTTCTGTCGAGATTGGGCTATCTTCAACCTTTCTCTAATCATAGCGACCGCTTCTTGACCTCTTGAAGAATATCAGGCCCAAAGACACGGCGCTCGGTCTCATTCCAATTCAATGGCGTCCGACAGTGGTCGACCATACAAGTGCCTCAAAAGGTGACATCTCAGAACTAGCCTCGATAACTATTGTTGTAACTAAACTCGGCATACGGCAAACTCTTATCCCAAGAGGTAGCATAAGCCAATGCACAAGCTCTCAACATATCTTCGAATGCGGTTGACTCTTTCTGGCCTGTCCCATCCGTCTCATGGATGATAAGGCATCTTGAAGTTCAAACGGGTTCCCATGGCTTCATGCAACTTATTCCGTAACCTTGAGGTAAATTGGGTACCTCTGTCGATACAATCCTCTTTGGCACTCCGTGCAAGCAGACAATCGATCATGTACAATTACGCTAATTTATCTCAGAGTAAGTGGTCTTCACGGGATAAAATGGGCTACTTTAGTCAAACGATCCACTATAACCCATATGGAGTCATAACCTCCTTGAGTCTTCGACAAACCGGTAATGAAATCCATTCCGATTTCCTCCCACTTCCACTCGGTATTTTCAGCGGTTGTAGCAATCCCGCTGGTCTACGATGCATTGCCTTGACTCTGGCATACGCCGCACAATGCAACATGCTCGGCAACTTCACGTTTCATACTCGGCCACCGAATCTCTCCTTCGATCCCGATACATCTTGGCGCTTCAGGATGAATCGAGTACTTGAGTCATGGGCTTCTTCCAAAATCATTGCTTTAACTCCTTTTTGTTAGGCACACAAATGCGATCCTTCATCCATAACGTGCCTTGCTCGTCTAGCTTGAAATCCTTTGCCTTGCCTCCCTCCATTTTGGACTTAATCCTACGGATCTTGTCATCATCCTTCTGTCCCTTCGGATCTGGTCCTCTAAAGTAGGCTTTACTTCCAATGCGCCAAGAATCCGCTAGGTACAACCTCAATCTTCATTTTCTGAAATCCTCACATAACTCATCGACTCGTGACTAGCAACGTACTCACGGTATGGCTTTTCCGGCTCGAGCATCGGCTACTACGTTGGCCTTCAGGGATGGTAATGGATTCCAACATTATAGTCCTTGATCAACTCTAGCCATCTCCTTTGCCTCATATTCAGATCCATTGGGTGAATATGTACTTAAGGCTCTTATGATCCGTATATACTTCACATCTGTTTCCAATCGATAGTGACGCCATATCTTCAAAGCATGCACTACGGCGGCTAACTCTAGGTCATGTGTCGGATAATTTTCCTCATGCGGCCTCAATCGCCTTGATGCATAGCGGCGACCTTTCCGCTCGCATCAAGACACATCCAAGTCCTTGGCGCGATGCGTCACAATAAATATCGAAGCTTTGAGCAACATCGGTAGAACTAACACCGTGCTGATGTCAATCGCTTCTTGACTCTCAAATCCTTTCTCACATTCTCAAGCGTCCATGCAAACTTCTTTTCCTTCTTCAGCAATTGCGTAAGAGGTTTCGCAATTGTCGAGAAGCCTTCAATGAAACGGCGGTAGTATCCTGCCATTCCAAGGAAACTCCGAATCTGGGTCACCGTCTTTGGCTGTTCCCAATGTAACACAGCTTCTACTTTGCTTGGATCCACGGCGACTCCCTCTGCGGTCATTACATGTCCAAGAAACTCCACCTTGTCCTTCCAAAAATCACACTTGCTGAACTTGGCGAAAAGTTGCTGTTCCATCAGCTTTTCCAAAACTCGCCTTAAGTGTTCGGCATGTTCATCCTCTGTCTTGGAGTAGATTAGGATATCGTCTATGAACACGACGACAAACTTGTCCAAATATTCCATGAACACCTTATTCATCATATTCATGAAATAAGCTGGCGCATTCGTCAGCCCAAAGGACATAATCGTAAACTCGTAATGTCCATATCTTGGCGAGAATGCGATCTTGAATATCTTACGATCGGATCTTCAATCGATGGTATCGATCTCAGATCAATCTTGGAGAAAACTCCGGCTCCTCTTAACTGATCGAACAAATCATCAATCCTGGGTAGCGGATACTTATTTTTCACGGTGACTTCATTGAGTGCACGGTAGTCAATGCACATCCTGAAACTCTCGTCCTTCTTCTTGACAAACAAAACTGGTGCTCCCCACGGCGACGAACTCGGTGCGATAAATCCTTTCTCCATTAACTCTTCTAGCTGTTTCTTCATTTCTACCAACTCCTCGGTGGACATCCGATAGGGTCTCTTTGCTATCGGTCTTTGTACCGTACAAGCTCTATTACAAATTCTATGTCCCTGTCTAGCGGCATACCGAGGTAGATCTTCGGGAAAAACATCGGGTACTCATTCACTCTTGAGACATCATCTATGCTGATTGCCTTGGTACTGTTTACCATCAGCTGTCCATCTCTAGCTGCGGTGGCTTGAAATTCCACTTTCTTCCCACACGGGCTCTCAATCGAGATAGTCCTTCGTCCACAATCCAATACTGACCTTGTGCTTGGATAACCAATCCATTCCCAATATAACGTCTAAGGTGCGGGTCTCCAAAATTATAAGGTTCGCTAGGAACTCTATTCCATCTATTAGTATTCTCACTCGAACATCCTACTTCCGTTCGGAGTTCGGAACCAGGGGTTTGAACTAAAAGCATGCACTTAAGTCTTGCAATTCTCAAGTCATTTCTAGTAGCAAAGCCTTGCGAAACAAACGAATCTGAAGCTCGAGTCAAACAAAACTGCAGGTGCGATCTTGAGTTAACAAGTAACTTACCCAAGACGACGTCAGTAGCATTTTGCGGTGCATCTGCGGTGACATGGTTGACTCGGCCTCTAACCACGATGCAGGGTGTGGCTCTGGTGTTGGCGTCCTAGCTGGGTGGTTCCTAGATTGAAGCGAATCGGGTCGCTCTGCTGTCTTCTTTGGACAAGCTGTTGGCGAGTGTCTGGCTCGTTCTTGATTGTAGCAGCGTCTCACTTGTTCCTTCGATTTGCCTGGGGTAGCGTTTCTAGCGGTGGGGTTTGGTAGTTATTGGCGGTCTTGGTCTTTGAGGATGGTGTCCTTGTCGCACTCTGCGGTTGGAATCTGAAGAATTGATTTGGTGCAACTCTCAAGCGCTATGCGTTCCTGGCGTGATCCTTCTTTGTTGCATCCTGCGCTTCTGTTCTCATCCAGTTCCTTGCGCTTGTCCTCAAGAATAAGTGCCTTATTCACCAACTCTTGGAAATCTGCAAAGGTGTGGGTGATCAACCCAACTTGCAATCTGAGTTAAGTCCCTTCATAAAACGAGGTATGCCTGGATTTATCCGTCGCTACATCCTCAGTGCGTAGCGTGCTAGCTGTGTGAACTTGTTCAGGTAGTCGGCCACTGGCTGATTACCTTGCTTGATGCTCTGAACTCCTCCTTCTTAAGGTCCATGATTCCTTCAGGCACGTGATCTTGTCGAATGCATTGTGAACTCTTCCCAAGTGATTTCTTGAGGGTTCTCTGCGTGGGCACGAAGTTCTCCCACCACTCGTAATGTTCCTTCCAAGCGATGAGAAGCGTAAAGTACCTTCTCATTCCCTATGCATTGAGCTATGTGTAGCTTCCTCTCGATTGATCTTAACCAATCATCGGCCTCCAATGGATTGGCATTCCCGAGAGAAAGTGGGTGGGTGAGTCCTCATGAACTCGGCGACCTTGTATTACGGCGTGGTCCCTGATTAACTTGATTAGCGGTGGTGCGGCGGTGGCGTGCTGCATTTGTTGCATCATAGCATGCATCAATCGAGTCCGGGCAGCAAGAAACGCGCTCGAAATTCTGCATATCCAGTGGCGGTCTTTGGTGCTCCATCATCGGGTTTTCTGTTGGCGAGATCCACTCCCATTGCTTCCAAAGTTTCCACGGGTGTTCACCATCTGTTGATTTGCTCTAGGTTTAGAGATGCGAGGAAACAAGAATAGACAAGTAATATGGAACTTATGCGGGGCGAAAAGGGTAACTTTAAGGTCCAACTTTATTATTTATAACTTGGTATGGTCGCTTACAATGCCTAAGGGCCTTGCAACACATCTGCACACTCAAAGAACCAAAGCAAATCCAAATCGAACTAACTCTGGAGTCTATCGCCTAAAGGGTGACTCTTTATTCTATGACTCGACTCGGCGAAGGAGTCTCACTATAGAACCTATGCTCACTCATCAAGAAAACCTCCACGGCCTGGGTACGGATCTTTGTGGCATAGGCGTAAACGATTGCCATGTCCGGCAAGCTGTGTCATCCGTGGTAGTCGAAGAAGCGGTGTCCTCATCGAGATCGACTCTTACGGATCGACTCGTGTAGCTCGAGCATCGGCTGCGGTGCGGTCCGTACAAAGTCATCTCCAACTCGTCAATCCTTCGAGAAGATGTGCCACATACTCTTGAGCTTCCCGCCATCTGTTTCTTCTCTCGTGTGATCTCCTTGCGGGCCTTCAGAGCTCCTTGCTTGTATTATCTAGTACATCCTCCTGGCGACAATAAATCGTGCCAAGCGTATGGCAGTGGCATCCTCATCCCGAATCTCCTTCGGTCAAGAAGGTTATCAACTGCGGCGGGTGATAACGGAACACCGCATTTCCAATTCTCTGGCGTAGATATGGGTAATGTGCCGCATTGCGGCGTCGTGATACTTCTTGGATACCCATCTGCATTGTAGATCTCTGGCGGTCACGATGTATCGGCCGATTGCCTGGGCCCTTTTTCCTAGCAGGTACCTCAATCTTCACGTCACAAGCCTTGATCAATCCCGCTTGTCTGATCACTTCCACTTGGTATTGGGGCTTCTCAAAATCTCCGAGAGTTTGTAGCATGTGCCAAAGCTCTGTGGCGTGACCAACTCCCAGATCAACGTAGTTGAACTCTTCCTCCATCTGTCACAAGAGTGCTTTACGTAAGAACTCGAAATTTTTAAATTGTGACAAGGTAAGGGAAAATTTCAGCAAGAGACAAGAAAAGAGAGAAGGGGATAAGTCGAGATGTCATTTCTTGTCTTCACAAATTTTTAGCTTTTAGAAAATAGGTTTTATCCTCACTACGACCATTCTAGCTTAGGGTTGAGCCTACAGTCAAGTATGGCTCTGATACCACCTCTGTCGGGACCCCGAATTTGCAAATCCGGACCCTCTGTGTATTCAGCACTAGTCCAGAACGCAGCTTAGTGCACACAGTCTTAACATTGGTAAATATCACAATCATACCACTCGATACCAATAAAGTACTTTATTTAAATAACCAAACTGGTTACTCGACCTTATGGCCAAGTTACAAATATATGCCTCACAAGGCGAAACTTATTAAAAGAGAAATAACAGCAGCGGAAAATCAAATAAACTTCGTGGCGCCATCCAGGATACCACAGTAACCGATCGGGCTCGCATCCCTAAGTAGACGGATCCTCTTGGAACTCCTCCTCCGAAACTGGCGTAGTCTCCTCTTCAACTGGTATTGTGTTGAGGCAAGGGTGAGTACTTGGTACTCAGCAAGTCATGCACAGAATGCAAGCTAATATACTATATGCATGGCTTGGTACAAAGGAATAGCTCAGGGTATATTTGCGAAATGACTTTTGACAAGTAATAAAAGTAGATTCGAAAGCAGTAGAAATAAGTAAAGCATAAATAACTTCTCAAGAAATTTAATAAACATTTTTCCCATCCTAAACCACATTTCCATCATCTTCATTGCTAAACCAACCCATCTTTTCAAAACAAGTTATTTTCAGAAAGTCTACCCCTTGACTGTAATTCCCGAGCATTGTCCAGTACCGTGGACTCGGCTATTCAAATAGATTCTACACTCTGCAGAGGTTATGCACTTTACCCACAAGATACAATCCACTCACCACGTCAGCCGTGAATCGCCATACAAGAGTATGCGAATGAGCGATCATAACAAAGCCTTTCGGAAGCCTCAAACAACACAGGTGGTCCTCTCCGGTACGTGCTCTACACCATCCCTTCCCTTAGCCAAGGCGAAGTATGGGACCAACACACCGTTAGATGGGTACCTGGCCACAGCCACGATACGCTCCCCCGTACAATCACACAAACGGTGTAACTGACACCCTGAGGCTCCACAAGTGAGTCCTTAGCGACTTAATCAACTAGGGCCGTCCCATTCCAGCCATGTGGTTGCAAGTATGACCCAGTTCAAAGGCTTGCAAGGTTAAGTCCTTAGAGTGACCAGGGAAAGACTACCAGAAAAACCAAATCAACACTCCCAATGCAACAACTGGCCCACCTGATTACTCTTGCCACATGCCCCGATCAGCTGTTTATCAAACCCAGCTTGATTACCATGCACCACGTGCCGTCAACATCACATGATACTTTTCCAAAACAGGTTCAATATATCATTAAGTCAATATTAGCATTTGATTATCCAAAATCATGTCATGAGCACGTAGCAGGTCTAAGCAGTATACTACAACGGTCTAACCCATGTTGGCAATTTGATAATGTCCAACTAGTAAACCACAACTAGGGTGACAAAGGGTCATGGCACATACTTAAATAATCAAGGTGTCATATAGCAAATTGGTATTTATCTAACCCCCATGTTTAAATAAAATATCTTTCTAATTGAACTAGCATGCAATAGTTTAAATCAAAATAGATTTCGAAATAGGATCAACATGGTCAAAGCACAACTTGCCTTCAAAAAGTACTTGCTCTTGGTCTTGAGTTGGATCTGAGTCAATACTTCTCCTTGAATCCTTAGGCACTTCAACGTCTACTCGTAAAAGCGTGCAAATAGCAAATACACAAATAAACACTAGGCAAAAACATCCCAAAACTCCAAATAAAATCCACAAACAGAAAGAACATAATTTTATGGATTTTTAGAAACTGGAATAAATCAAATTTGGAGTTAAAACGCAAAAGTTATGATTTATTAAAGTTTAAATAATCAATTAAATAATATTACAGAGAAAAACTTTAGTCCAAAAATTTAATAAAATTCATATCTGAGTAGATCTGAATTTTATACAAATTTAGAAATTTGAATCACTCAAATCGGAGTTGAAACGCAAAAGTTATAAGCGTTTGAAATTTGGAACAAAATCTGAAATCATTATTCGAATTAATAAATCATTTTCTTTTTCGGAAATTAATTATTGCGTCAGCATGGACACGTGGCAGCCTCTGATTGGGCGGCTGACGTCAGCCGGTCCATGGACTTGGTCCATGCTTGGCTCGGGTCTACCGTGGACCCGGTCCACGACTCCACGTGAGACTGACATGTGGGCCTACAGATGACGTCATTGCTGACGTCAGCACACTGCTGGGACAGCTGCTGACAAGCGGGCCCGCCATGACGTCAGCGTGACGTCATGGTGTGGTTCGGCCGGCGGCGGCCGACACGCGGGCGGCGATGTCGGCGTCACGCGCAGCGTCTGTGGCCGACAGCGTCGGTCCAACTTCCCGGACGCGTGGCGCAATCACGACCGTTGATTTGAAATTCAACGGCGCGGATTGGATCTAGTGTTGACACGTTTAGGTTAACGCATTGATTTCGGACCGTTGGATCTAGATCCAACGGTCGGGATTGGATCTGGAGTCCGAAGCGTGATCTCACCGGCGGGGTGACGTGGCGAGATCCTAGCCGTGCGATCTGGATCGGACGGTAGCAGAGCTTCGCGAACGGCGATGGCGACGCGACGAGCAAAGGCCACCGGAGATGAAGACGGCAGCGAGTCCAACGGTGCCGGGGCTTCTCCGGCGAGGTGAGGGTACTCGAACGCGTCCTCGTCTTGGGGAATCCGGATCTGGGCTTGATGACGGCGGAGGGCGGCCAGGCGGCAGCAATATCGGCGTTTAACCGCGGCGGAACAGACTTCCAACTCCGGCGAGCTCGTGCGGCCAAACGGCGGCGGCTCAGGCGAGATGGCTCGGGGGAACGGGTGCGCAAGGATGAGGGCAACCTCGGGGGACGTCTCACGCTTTAAATAGCCTCGGCGTTCGTGCCCTAGACGGAAACCTAGTTCGTTACGGCGGCGGGCGCGGCGGCGGAGTCCAGCTCGGACTTGGCGAAGACGACGAAATCGTGGCCGTCCACGTGTCGCGATCAACGGCCACGATCGCACGGCGCGATCGGGTCCGGGTCGGACGCGGCTCGAATCCCGTCGGAGATCTCGGTAGTTGGATCTTGATCCAGCGGTTGGGATTGACTAGGAGTTAGGAGTGGGTTCGGTCGAGTCACGTGGCTCGGTCGGACTCGAACTTCGAGTCGACTCGGGCTCGATCGGATGAAACGATACTTGACCCGAGTTTGATTTTCCAGCGATTTAATATTTAAAATAATTCCTAGTAATTCATTTAATTCATTAAAAATAGCAAATGACTCAGAAAAATTCCAGAAAAATTCTGGAAAATACTTTGGATCATTTTGGACTCAAATAAAATATTTCCAACAAAAATTTATTTGCAAATTTAAATTCTTTAATTATTTCAAAATGGAATAAATTCAAATAAATTCCAAATAAATCCAAATAAATTCCAGAAAATTCCAAAAATTCACCAAAGTGCCAAATCACACATGAATTTAAGAAAAGCAAAATTTTGGGGTGTTACAGGCAGGATACTACCGCCGTTTCATCGAAGGCTTTTCGACAATCGCGAAACCTCTTACGCAATTGCTGAAGAAGGAAAAGAAGTTTGCATGGACGCCAGAATGTGAGAAAGGATTTCAGGAGCTGAAGAAGCGATTGACATCAGCACCGGTGTTAGTTCTACCGGATGTTGCTCAAAGTTTCGATATTTATTGTGACGCATCGCGCCAAGGACTTGGATGTGTCGTCTGAGAATGGAAAGGTCGCCGCTTATGCATCGAGGCGATTGAGGCCGCATGAGGAAAATTATCCGACACATGACCTAGAGTTAGGCCGTAGTGCATGCTTTGAAGATATGGCGTCACTATCGATTGGAAACAGATGTGAAGTATATCACGGATCATAAGAGCCTTAAGTACATATTCACCCGATCGGATCTGAATATGAGGCGAGAGGAGATGGTTAGAGTTGATCAAGGACTATAATGTTGGAATCCATTACCATCCGGGAAGGCCAACGTAGTAGCCGATGCTCTGAGTCGGAAAAGCCATACCGTGAGTACGTTGCTAGCCACAAGTCGGGATGAGTTATGTGAGGATTTCGAAAATGAAGATTGAGGTTGTACCTAGCGGATTCTTGGCCGCATTGGAAGTAAAGCCTACTTTAGAGGACCAGATCCGAGAAGGACGAAGGATGATGACAGGATCCGCAGGATTAAGTCCAAAAGGAGGAAGGCAAGGCAGAGGACTTCAAATTGGATGAGCGAGGCACGTTGTGGATGAAGGATCGCATCTGTGTGCCTAACAAAAGGAGTTAAAGCAAGCGATTACGGAAGAAGCCCATGACTCCAAGTACTCAATTCATCCCGAAGCGCCAAGATGTATCGAGGATCTGAAGGAGAGATTACGGTGGCGAGTATGAAACGAGAAGTTGCCGAGCATGTTGCATTGTGCGGCGTATGCCAGAGAGTCAAGGCAATGCATCGAGAGACCAGCGAGATTGCTACGGCTGAAAATACCTGAGTGGAAGTGGGAGGAAATCGGAATGGATTTCATTACCGGTTTCTTAGAAGACTCAAGGGGTTATGACTCCATATGGGTTATAGTGGATCGCTTGACTAAAGTAGCCCATTTTATCCCGTGAAGACCACTTACTCGGGAGATAAATTAGCGTAATTGTACATGATCGGGATTGTCTGTTTGCACGGAGTTCCAAAGAGGATTGTATCGGACGAGAGGTACCCAATTTACCTCAAGGTTACGGAATAAGTTGCATGAAGCCATGGGAACCCGTTTGAACTTCAAGATCTGACTTATCATCCATGAGACGGATGGACAGGCCAGAAAGAGTCAACCAGATTCTGGAAGATATGTTGAGAGCTTGTGCATTGGCTTATGCTACCTCTTGGGATAAGAGTTTGCCGTATGCCGAGTTTAGTTACAACAATAGTTATCAGGCTAGTTCTGAGATGTCACCTTTTGAGGCCTTTGTATGGTCGACCACTGTCGGACGCCATTGAATTGGAATGAGACCGTGGCGCCGTGTCTTTGGGCCTGATATTCTTCAAGAGGTGAAGAAACGGTCGCCATGATTAGGGAAAGGTTGAAGATAGCCCGATCTCGACAAAAGAGTTATCTTGACAATCGTCGCCGAGATTTGAGTTTTGAACGAGGAAGACTTTGTATACCTCAGAGTTACGCCTCTCGGGGAGTTAAGAGGTTCCATGCCAAAGGGAAACTTGCACCCGTTATGTTGGACCATTTAAGATTTTGAGTCGCAGAGGCGAAGTTGCTTACCACCGGAGTTGCCACGATCGTTAGCGGGAGTACATGATGTATTCCATGTGTCCCGATTGAAGAAGTGTCTTCGAAGTTCCCGAGGAATGCAGACACCGCTAGAGTCAATTGAGTTGCAAGAGGATTTGACCTATAAGGAGTATCCCGTGAGGATTCTAGACACAATGGATCGAGAAACTAGAAACAAGTCAACCCGTTTCTGTAGAGTTCAGTGGAGCAACCATGAAGAAAGCGAAGCGACTTGGGAGCGCGAAGAGGATTTGAAGAAAGAGTTTCCAAACCTATTCCTTAGTTAGCCCTGAATCTCGGGGACGAGATTCTATTAAGGGGGGGAGGTTTGTAACACCCCAAAATTTTGCTTTTCTTAAATTCATGTGTGATTTGGCACTTTGGGGAATTTTTGGAATTTTCTGGAATTTATTTGGATTTATTTGGAATTTATTTGAATTTATTCCATTTTGAAATAATTGAAGAATTTAATTTTGCAAATAAATTTTTGTTGGGAATATTTTATTTGAGTCCAAAATGATCCAAAGTATTTTCCAGAATTTTTCTGGAATTTTTCTGAGTCATTTGCTATTTTTAATGAATTAAATGAATTACTGGGAATTATTTTAAATATTAAATCGCTGGAAAATCCAACTCGGGTCAAATCTTGTTCATCCGATCGGTGGAACCGAGTCGGACTCGAGTCCGACCCGAGCCAGTTGACTCGACCGAACCAACTTGAAAACCTAATTGATCCCAACCGTTGGATCAAGATCCAACGGCCGAGATCCGCCGTACCGGTTCGAGCCGCGACCGACCCGGACCCGATCGCGCCGTGCGATCGTGGCCGTTGAACGCGACGCGTGGACGGCTGTGATTGCGTCGTCTTCCCGTGACCGAGCCGGACTCCGCCGCCGCATAGCCGCCGTGACCGATTAGGTTTCCGCCGTGTGCACGCCTGCCGAGGCCATTTAAGGCGTGGGTTATCGCCCGAGGATCGCCGTTCGTGTCGGCGCTGTTGCCTAAGTTCCAACGCCCAAGCCGCCGTCGCCTCGCGATTTCTCGAGAAGTTTGGGGAGTGCCGCCGTGGTTTTCTTCGTTCGGCCGTTCGTCATCCTCCGCCGCCTTCAAGCTCGGATCGAGAACCTTGCGTCGGCGCACCTCTTGGATGCACTCACTTGGCCGGAGACGCCCCGAAGCGCCGTTAGGGTGGTCGCCGTCTTCAGCGCCGGCAGCCGCAGCGCCGCCGCGAAGCCATCGCCGTCCCGAGCTCGGTGAACCGTCAGATCCAAATCGGACGGTTGAGGTGAGCCCACGTTCTATCCCAACCCTAAGATCCCAGATTAGATCGGACCGTTGGATCAAGATCCAACGGCCCATAATCGCCACGTTGCTTGTAACGTGGGTAGCGATCTGAGTTAGGGTTAATTTCAACCGTTGGATCAAGATCCAACGGCTCGAGATCCGCGCAAGCGTTAATCCAACACGTGAAACCGAGACCCAACCCATACCGTCGGATTTTAAATCGGCGGCCGTGATTGCGCCACGCAGCGTCGGGAAGCTTGACCGCCGCGGTCGCGCACCGTAGCGTGAGCCCGACCGACAGCGGGCCAGCGCGTCGGCCGGGACAGCGAAACCGCACCATAGCGTCATCGCCGACGTCACGGTGAAACGCTGTCGGCCGGTATCCCGGCCGATGTCTTGGCGTCAGCAATGACGTCATCTGTAGGCCCACATGTCAGTCACGTGAGCCGTGGACCGAGTCCACCGTGGACCCGAACCAAGTCCATGGACCGGCTGACGTCAGCCAGCCAATCAGAGGATGACACGTGTCCATGCTGACGCAATAATTAATTTCCGAAAAAGAAAATGATTTATTAATTCGAAATATTGATTCAAATTTAGATTCAAACTTCAAACGCTTATAACTTTTGCGTTTCAACTCCGATTTGAGTGATTCAAATTTCTAAATTTGTATAAAATTAAGATCTACCTAAATATGAATTTTATTTAATTTTTGGACTAAAGTTTTTCTCTGCAAAATTATTTAATTGATTATTTAAACTTTAAATAATCATAACTTTTGCGTTTTAACTCCAAATTTGACGATTCCAGTTTCTAAAAATCCAGAAAATTATGTTCTCTCTATTTATGGATTTTATTTGGAGTTTTGGGATCTTTTTGCATAGTGTTTATTTGTGTATTTGCTATTTGCACGCTTTACGAGTAGACGTTGAAGTGCCGGAAGGATTCGAGGGAGAAGTGTTGACTCAGGATCCAACTCAAGACCAAGAGCAAGTACTTTTTGAAGGCAAGTTGTGCTTTGACCATGTTGATCCTATTTCGAAAATCTATTTTGATTTAAACTATTGCATGCTAGTTCAATTAGAAAGATACTTTGTTTAAACATGGGGGTTAGATAAATACCAATTTGCTATATGACACCTTGATTATCTAAGTATGTGCCATGATCCCTTGTCACCCTAGTTATGGATTACTAGTTGGACATTATTAAATTGCCAACATGGGTTAGATCGTTGTAGTACCTTTGCTTAGAGCACGCTACGTGCTCATAACATGATTTTGGACAATCAAATGCTAATATGGACTTAATGATATATTGAACCTGTTTTGGAAAAGTATCATGTGGTGTTGATGGCACGTGGTGCATGGTAATCAAGCGGGGTTTGATAAGCGATTTTATCGGGGCATGTGGCAAGAGTAATCAGTGGGCGGTTGTGGCATTGGGGATGTTGATTTGGTTTTGGGTAGTCTTGCCCTGGTCACTCTAAGGACTTAACCTTGCAAGCCTTTGAACTGGGTCATACTTGCAACCACATGGCTGGAATGGGACGGCCCTAGTTGACTAAGTCGCTAAGGACTCACTTGTGGAGCCTCGGGTGTCGATTACACCGTTTGTGTGATTATGCGAGGGGCGTATCGTGGTCGTGGCCAGATACCCATCTAACGGTGTGTTGGTCCCATACTTCGCCTTGGCTAAGGGAAGGGATGGTGTAGAGCACGAACCGGAGAGGACCACTGTGTTGTTTGAGGCTTAGAAAGGCTTTGTTATGATCGCTCATTCGCATACTCTTGTATGGCGATTCACTACCGACGTGGTGAGTGGATTGTATCTTGTGGGTAAAGTGCATAACCTCTGCAGAGTGTAGAATCTATTTAAATAGCCGAGTCCACGATCTTTGGACAATGTTAGGAATTACAGTCAAGGGTTAGATTTTCTGAAAATAACTTGGATTTGAAAAGTTGGGTTGGTTTATCAAAGAAGATGATGGAAATGTGGTTTAGGATGGGGAAAATGTTTATTAAATTTCCTGAAAAGTTATTTATGTTTTACTTATTTCTACTGCTTTCGAATCTACTTTTATTACTTGTCAAAAGTCATTTCTTGCAAATATACCTGAGCTATTCCTTTGTACCAAGCCATGCATATAGTATATTAGCTTGCATTACATGCATGACTTGCTTGAGTACCAAGTACTCACCCTTGCCTCAACACAATACCAGTTGAAGAGGAGACTATGCCGGTTCGGAGGAGGAGTTCCAAGAGGACCCGTCTACTTAGGGATGCGAGCCGATCGGTTGCTGTGGTATCTTTGGATGGCGCCACGAAGTTTATTTGATTTTCATTGCTATTGTTTCTCTCTGAATAAGTTTCGCCCCTACGAGGCATACATTTGTAACTTGACCATGAGGTCAAGTAACGATTTAGTTATTTAAATAAAGTACTTTGATAATATCGATTGGTATGATTGTGATATTTACCGATGTTAAGACTGTGTGCACTAGCGCGTTCCTGGACTAGTGCTGAATACACAGAGGGTCCGGATTTGCAAATTCGGGGTCCCGACAATGGTCTGGCCTTTGCATGCTGGCAACCAACCCTGCACATGCTTCCAGGCATCCTACAGGAGTTGTCTTTGAGTTTGTGAGAGTAGAGTCACGGAAAGGCGCTAGATTGCATTCTTCTGCTCCTTTGACTGTTTCTTCTTCTGCTCAGGTGACTCGGTATTTGGTTCCTAGATCTGCACTGAAATGTCCTGGTACTGAGACATCTATCTTTCACTCTCATTGATTCAAGTCCGTAGGACAGGAAGGGGGAGGGTTGTTGTAGACTCCAACTGTTTACGCCATATGACCGGAGACTCCTGATTGTTTTCTTCCCTAGTTCGAGCTCCCGGTGATGAGGTGATCACATTTGGGGATGCTTCGTCAGGTAGAGTCATCACTAAAGCTATCATTTGCATTAATGATCATTTCATTCTTAAGGACATTGACTTAGTTAATAAGCTGCAATACAACTTGCTCTCTATTCACAGCTTATCGATGACTATTTCAATGAAAGCTTTAAGAGCAGCACTTGTAGGATCATCGATTATTCTTGGAGTTGGTTTGTGGGATTTCTCATTTTGGGAGAGTCTTTCGTGCTGATTTTTCCTCCTCTTCTGGACTCTCTCCGTTTCCTTATTGCTTCAGAGTCCCGTGATCTCTCCTTTTGGCATAGGAGACTTGGTCGCCTAGGCTTTGATCATTTGACCCAAGTTAGCGGCCATGATCTCATTTGTGGTTTTCCTAAACTCAAGATGGTCAAAAATGTTGTATGCTCTCCTTGACGACATGGCAAGATGCTTGCTACTTCTCATCCCCTAGTCACCCGAGTGATAACTGATGCACCAAGATAGCTCTTGCACATAGACACTATTGGTCTGGCTAGAGTGTAGTCAATGGGAGGGAAGTGGTATATTCTTATCATAGTTGATGATTTTTCGAGGTTTTCTTGGGTGTTTTTCGTGACCTCGAAGGATGAGTCTTTTTCTTACTTTAGGGGTTTGGTCCATAGGCCTTACGAGCGTCCGTAGTGACAATGGCACAGAGTTCAAGAACTCCTACTTTAGCAGCCTCTGTCAGGAGTTAGGCGTAGAGCATTAGTTCTCTTCTCCATACGTCCCTCAGCAGAATGGCTTAGTGGAGAGGAAGAACAGGACCCTAGTTGAGATGGCCAGGACAATGCTAGATGAGTACAATAATCCTAGAAAGTTTTGGGCTGAGGCTGTAGCTACGGCATGTCATGTTACCAATAGAGTTTTTCTTAGGGCACTCTTGCATTGCACTTCTTATGAGTTGATATATGGGCAAAAGCCCAGTGTGTCTCATTTTCATATTTTTGGCTGCAAGTGCTTCTTCTTGAAGTTTAGGAAGCTAGACAAGTTCTCGCACTCTACTGACGGGATCTTTTTATGTTACTCGACTTTTTCCCGTAGCTATAGGATTTGGGCTGTAGACTTGGGTATGATGATAGAGACCAGACATTTCAGTCTCTTCTTCTATTTCCTAGTTTATTTTCGCAGAGGATGATGATGACGGAGATGAAGGTGTTTTGCCTGATCCAGTCTCCATTCCTTCTCTCGAGGTGCCTCCAGTTTCCATCTCTGGACCACAAGGACATCAGCCCTTACCCTCAGACTCTTAGGCAGTTAATGACTATGTTCCTACTTCTCCCACGTGACGAGTAGAGGTCATTTCTGCTTCTAAACCTCCCCACCACATTCAGCAAGCCCATCCACCTGACCAGATCATTGGAGATCTATTTGAGCGATTCACTCTCTCTAAGTCAGGTCTGTCCACTTTCTATCTTCACTCTACCTTTGTTGCCTATTTTGAGCAGAAGGATGTTTCTCATGCATTATCCGATAAATCTTGGATTAATGCCATGCATGCATGAAGAACTCGAAAACTTCGAGAGGAAAAAACTTTGGAAGCTTGTCGAGCCTCCTTCTGGTCACAACATCATTATGACCAAATGGGTGTTCAAACACAAGCAGAGTGAGAATGGGGTTGTAGTTCGCAACAATGTTAGACTAGTCGCTCAGGGTTTCATTCAAGTCAAGGGTCTCGATTCGAGGAGACTTTTGCCACCAGGATCCTGCTCACATTCGCGGCATCCAAGGGCTTCAAGCTTTTATCAAGTGGATGTCAAGAGTGCATTCCTCAATGGCTTCATTGTGGAAGAGGTGTATGTCAGACAGCCTCCAGGATTTGAGAACCCCAAATATCTTAACCATGTATTCAAACTTTCCAAAGCTTTGTATGGACTCAAGTAAGCTCTACAGGCTTGGTATGAGAGGCTTAAGTCCTACCTCTTGAGTCATGGTTTTCATATGGGTCAAGTGGACAAGACTTTGTTCGTCAGATATTCTGATTTGAACCTTCTCCTAGTCCAAATCTATGTCGATGATACCATTTTCGGTGGTTCCACGCATTCACTCATTACTCAATTCTCAGATGTGATGAGTACTAAGTTCGAGATGAGAATGATGGGCGAGTTGAGCTACTTCCTTGGCTTCCAAATCAAGCAGACTCAGGAAGGTACATTCTTGCATCAAGGCAAGTACACTCGAGACCTCTTGAAGCGCTTTGATATGTCTGACAGGAAGCCAGTTATGACTCCTATGGCCACCACTGCAGTCCTCGAGACTGACGAGGATGGTGAGCCAGTTGATCAGAATGAGTTTCGAAGCATGATTGGCTCCCTCTTGTATCTCACTACTTCGATACATGACATACACTTTTCTGTATGTCTTTGTGCTCGATTTCAGGCTTCTCTTCGTGCCTCTCACCGCTAGGCGGTGAAGCACATCTTCAAGTACCTTTGAGCTACCATTGATTATGGTATCTGGTACTCTTTCTCCTCCTGTCTATCCCATAGAGCCTTTTCGGATGCAGACTTTGCTGGCTGTAGGATAGATAGGAAGAGCACATCTGGCACTTTTCTGTGATAACACATCTGCCATTCACATTGCTAAAAACCCAGTGCAACATTCTCGGATCAAACACATTGATATTCGATATCACTTCCTTAGAGACCATGTGGAGAAGGGTGTAGTGCTTCAGTTTGTCGAGAGTGACATAGTACTTCAGTTTGTGGATAGCTCTAGGTTTGGTACCTCAAGAGGGGAGCCTGGGATTATGAGCCCATATGGCATAGCTTGAGGTGGAGCTGTCTTGTATTATATGTTTATATGTGTATATTCAGCATTTTCCTTCTGTTTCTTCTGGGTATCTTTGAGCTGTTTTTCATTTTGTTGAGTCCACTTCACCTACACTTCTGGCATGCCTCGGCATGGACCTCTCATCTTATGCTTTAGGATGCTATTCTCTTCTTCATATTATACTTTTGTTGTCAGTTTCTTGTTTCCCTCTTCTCATTTATATCTTTCTAATTTCAGTTGAGTTCATCTTTATTTCTTGGAATCAAAATTGCTAATAACTCAACTTGAATCAAATTTGTGCTTAAAATTAACTCACATGTTGAGGGGGAGTTCTTGAAACTAATTTTCTTGCATTGCATATAGGCTTGTTTTCATTTTCTAAGCTTTGTCTTTTATGCAATTGATAAATTTATGATATGTTACACCTAGCTACTTTCATAAAGATCCTTGCTACTCTAGGTCAAACCCAGCTTATGCAGATGGTGCTGCAACAGATGAACGCTAACGGAACTAAAATCAATACCCCTACCACTGTTGACACAACAGCGTGTCCACAACTAAAATTCTCTTGGTTCATGAAGACTAAATCACCCACATTTGATGGATCAGCCACTCCTAGAGATGCAGAAATTTGGCTTCGCATCATAGAAGAGAAGCTAGCCTTGGTGCAATGTGAGGATGAAGAGAAAGTTCCCCATGCTACTTGTCAGTTAGAAGGAGATGCATTAACCTGGTGGAAAGATCTCTACGCCACCTCTGAGAATGGACATACCATCACTTGGATGGAGTTTGCCTCCGTCTTTCATCAGCACTTCATGTCCTCACAAGACAGTGGAACCACAATAAGACCAAGGAAGAATGGTATTCCCCAACTCGACACCATACCTGGACGATGTTCTTTGAAATGTTGTCAAGCAAGCAAATCAGAAGACCGTGCATGCATCCATTGTGGAGAAATAGGATACACTGCTGATGAGCATGCAATTAATTGTTCTAGCTGTGAAGGAAGCCATTTACCGGGAGAAAGTCCCATGAACAACATCACATGCTATCTTTGTGAAGGCCAAGATCATTGTCCAGCTCAATGCCCCCTGGATTCATTAGTGACCACTGTGACTCGGCGTCAGCGAGAGGATTTTTGAGCCGTCATTGCTCAAGAGTTAGCAAGGAGAAAAGGACTGTCATCCGCACTTAAGGTGCCGCATGAAGAAAAGAAGAAGAAGCATGTCAACCACATTAATACTAGTGAAGTCGCATATCAATTGGAGTTGCTGCAATCTTTAGCAGAAGTCGCATATCAATTGGTTGTTAATTAGCAGAAATTAATACCTTTCTACAGTAATTTTTATGAAATTTTATAATTAAATATATACTGTTAAATTATTTGCGACAAGTCCAAACATACGAATTTTGTAGCTCTTAAACTACACGTCCAAAAATTTCGAAATAAATTTTATAAATCTTAGAAAATGCTAAAATAATTATTTAGAAACTTGCATGGGGATTATAAGCTAGTTTGATTTGTAGCATTGTTTTCGAATGTGTGTTTGTACGTTGTTTTGCGTGTTTATCTGGTTCTTTATACATTGCAGCGTGAGACGTCGAGTGTGTGAGGACACGGATTTCGAGGATCAAGCTCGGACCAAGACTTCATTTGCTTTACGAAGGCAAGTTGTGCTTTGACCATATTGCTCCTAGTTTTTGAAATGTATTTTGATTTAAATTATGCATGCTATGTTGATTAAAATGAATTAATATAATTTGGGTAAAAAAAATAGTTAATAAACCTAATTGTTAATTCCACCCTTGATGATAATATTTGTATGCCATGTATCCATTGTCACCTTAAGTTGGTTTATTTAGTTGGATGTTAATATTGTGCCAACACGGGAGGCTAGACCGTGAATAGTTGCTTAGCCATGCTTACGTGAAATTTGTTTCAAATGGCAAAATAATATTGACTAATGATATACGGAATGAATTTTGGAATCAGGGTAATCTTGCCATGTGATGATGTGAAGTGTAGGTACCTTTTTGGTTCTACATGGTAACTGGTATTATTGTTGGCATGTATTGCACAATAATCAGGGTGGGAAAATATTTAGACTGTGGCAAGTGGCAAGTGATTAATGGGGGGCCCGATGTGGCACACGGGAGAGATGTTGTTGAATTTGGTTTTGTGAACTTTGGGTAGTCTTGCCACGGTCAACCTAAGGACTTAACCTTGCAAGCCTTTGAACTGGGCCTAACATACAACCACATGTCTGGAGTGGGACAGACCTAGTGGAGTACGATTCCGAAGTCTTAGCATGTGAGACCTCAGGTGGTTTTTGTATCTGTAAATGTGGAAAGAAGGGTGTAGTGTTTACCGATTGGTCTTACATCTGTTCAACGGTATACGTTGGCCCTATACTTCCGCTCCGCAAAAGGGAAGGGACAGCGGGAACTATACCGGGAGGTACGCATGCGAGGATAGAGGTTTCGGAAAGATTTTGTTATGGTTACTCGCCCATGTGGTGTTTAACTATATCGTGTGGGTAAAGTGTATAACCTCTGCAGAGTGTACAAACTATTCGAATAGCCGAGTCCATGGTACAGGACAAAGCTCGAGGATTGCAGTCAAGGGTTAGATATTTTAAAATAAAATGTGGAATGGGTGGCTGTATGCCAGAGATAATTGCTAAAGTGATTTAGGGCTTTGTGCCAAACTATTTGAAAAGAGATTGATAACTTATTATATAATATGGTTTTACTATTTTTGAATCTATTAAGATTATTTGATAGAAACAAAATGCAGCTTGATGCAAAATAACCCCCTAAGCCATTCCTTTAAGCCATGCATATAGTATTAGAACTGCGTTTCTGTGCATGACTTGCTGAGTATGTTGTATACTCACCCTTGCTTTCAACAAAATCATCAGTTGAGGAGAAGACTATAACTTCGAAGAAGGCGAAGTTCCACGAGGAGGCAATTATCTAGGAGTTGAACCTTGTCAGTTGCCTGTGGCAAACTGATGGGTGTCACCGACGTTCTTCATTCCGCTGCTGATTATTTACTTTTGTTATTCTAAGCCCTGCGTGGCAGACTATTTGTAAGTTGACCTTAAGGTCTTGTAACTAGTTTATTTAATGTTTGAAGTACTTTATTATTAATTCCGTTGTGTATGATTGTGGTACTTCATCCCTGTTTAACTGTGTGTACTAGCGTGATCCTGGACTAGTACAGAATACACAGAGGGTCCGGATTTGCAGATTCGGGTCCCGACAAGGGTTCTCTAATGGTCGTGTAGCTTCCCAAAATGTTAACTATGTTGAACTCTAGTATATCCATTTGCTCTTTAGGTTGGCTTTGCTTCTAGTCTTAAAATTATGCTAAGTGTTGCTATTGTTGAAATCATGCAAAAATAACTTAACTTATTTTGAGCTAGTTAGCAAATATTGAAATATGCCTTTGGATATGACTTAGGATGACATAATCTGAACTTGAGTAGCTTGGTGTCATACCTTGTCTAAGTGGTCACTTGCATAATCTTCAAAGCTCTTCTAGGTTGTATTTCATTCTAAAAAATGCTCTATTGATGCCTATATTGACAAAAGGGGGAGAAAATGTAGAAAATGCATCTTAGAGGGAAGAAAATTTTAAAAAAAATTCTCAAGATCTTGTTGAACAATTGTCCTTGCTTTTGGATCATGAGTAATATTGAGCTTTTTTGAGAGATTTCTTGGTTTTTGGAGCTCTTGTCAAAAAATTGTTCTTTCTTGTGTTGAGCTCTGAAAATTTTCTCATCTACTTGGTCATGGACTTGCTTTCTCTTTCAATTGGACCAAGTATGGTATTTGGCAATCAAATTGCTTGTCTATTTTTGTTTTCAAACTCAAATTTATGCCTTTTGTGTGATAAATTTATGATCGGAACAACATTTTTGTTTCAGCATGTGTGATGATTATTGCATATATTTTTGGACATTGGTATGTGATGGGTTTTCCTTGTCTTTGATGATTCCAGGACGACGGTGCTAGGTCATGGTAAGGCGGAGGATGATCGGGACTAGGCAAGTTGCGTCAGAGGTCCAAACGGCCGAAGATTACCGAAAGATGAACAGAGACGAAGTCCAAGCATGTCAAGAAGACAAGGAAAGGCAATGATACTAGCTAGATGCCGCGAGGATCGATGAGGACCATTGGATCGCGATCTAGTTGTTAAGTTAGCGGGTCTAGGTAGTATGCTTTGAAAACCGTGCAAGCAAACCCATTATGTGTGGATTTTGGGTTGCCCTTGCATGGTTGTGTAATCCTAGCCCTTGGTGGAGTCCTCTAAGGTTGAGAGACTCATCCAAGGGTGGTAAGTGGCCCAAGAGTAGTATAAATAGAGGGGGAGGGGTGCCCTCCTTCACAAGAAGGTTGTAGAGGTTTTTATACTTCTTTGAGCTTTGCCCACCTTATTGTGAGGCTTTGTAAACCTCCCCTTTGTGCAATGCAAATCATTTTCATTTATGCTTGAATTTACATTAGGCATTTACTTTATGTCTTAAATTCAGCATTTCAATTTCGCATTTAAATTCCCACATTTTACTTTCTCGCAATTTGGATTTGCCTCCTCTCCTTCTAAATGATGTTGATCTAGGATGTCTTGAGGGTGCTCATATGGTTTTACATCTGTCTTGCACCTTAGGTTAGACAAGAGATCAAGTTTATATCAAGTTGCAAATCTGTCCTGAACTTGTTCTTCGCGCAGCAGTCAATATTTGATTGTTAGAAAAATCTAGAAAAATCCTTTTTGGGTGATTCTTATTGGAGAAGGTTTGTGACTCATATATCCGTCACTGGTTTCACTGTTTGGGCGCTATGAGGTGAATACCGAGCCTCAAACTTTCTGATCAAAGTTCTTGACTGTCTATGGTGTTTGATTTTTCCTAATTGTTCTATAAGGCTTTTTGATGTGGTTGTTGGTGAAGTGCTTCATGACTCATTTGTTCGTAGGGACAAAATTTTTGAAAAATTCTAGAGCAACAAAAATCCACCAAACAACTGCTCCAATTGAGGACAACTTCTAAAAAAATCTATTTTCGCTTTTCTAAAAGAGACTTTGGTGATTTAGCTTGATCTCTTTTCGAAAAGCAATGTTTGAATTGATTTCTTTTTATTTGGACACTTAACAACCAGGATTGTGATTCAAAAATTCCTCACATGTTTCATGGTTCTCATCCATGCAAGCTAGAGGTACACATAGTTGTCTAGTTGTTCAGATTTTTGAGGGTTGGTGAATTTGAGGAGCACCGGTCTAAAGAAAAATCTTCGGGTCTTTCAAATTTTCCTTACGAGATTGTTTAGAGTACTTTGAGTGGGGAAAATTGTATTGCAGTTTACTAAATAAGGCAACGTCTTTAAGAATAAAATGATCATTGATGCAAAAGTACCATTAGCGATGACTCTACCTGACGAAGGATCCCCAAAGGTGATCACCTCATCACCGGGAGCTCGGACTAGGGAAGAAAATCATCGGGAGTCTTTGGTCATATGGCATGAACAGCCAGGGTCTACGATCCAAACATCTCCCTTCCCTGTCCTACGGACCTGAATCAATGTGAGTGAAAGATAGATGTCTCAGTACCAGGACAGATCAGTGTAGATCTAGGAACCCAATACTGAGTCAATCGAGCAGAAGAAGAAACGGTCAAAGGAGCAGAAGAATGCAATCTAGCGCCTCCCCATGACTCTACTCTCACAAACTCAGAAACAGCTCCTTTAGGATGCCTGGAAGCAGGTGCTGGGTTGCTCCATCGGAGTGCAAAGGCCAAACCATCCCAGTGCTGCTGTCCAGACCTCTTGCTGGAGGAAGCAAACTCACGCCGTTGATATTTACCTCAATAGGAAGAATGAGGAATATCATGAGGATGGCGGAAAGACTGACTCGAGACAGCTTCGGGGTGAAAGCCAGAGATAGAAGCCTAAAAACTAAGCCACGTACGCTGTCCAAAAATAAGCAACTCTCTAAACTGTCTAGAAGTAGTGGGTGACCCTGAATACCCTTAAGGGCACAAACACGCTAACGCCAAGTGATCTTCGCGCGTCTGAAATAGAATTTAGCAATATGTCCATCCTTCTAATAGAAGGTGCAAGTATACTTCGCCTTGGAGGCTGAAGTAGCACGAGCGGTACCCTTCTCGTCAGAAGTCCTATGGACAATTCCGGCTGATCTAAACACCGTGGTGCTCATCTATGGAGCAACCACAATCTCTCCACTCTTGGAGGCACGTACAACTGTAGGCGGATGCGCCCGTGCGTGATCCAAGTGATCAAGTCCTAGACCATGATTGAATCTGCTAATCTTGGACTGGTCTAGGATGAGATTGAGTTTCTTCTTGCCTCCAACAAATTTCTCAAGAGTGCTCATAAGAGATACTAACACTCTCGAAAAAGTGAGGTGCATGAAGAGCATGGGGAAGGAGTAGAAGAAGAGCTAGAAGGAGAAGAACGAACATCGTAGGCCTCACAAGAAACAAAAGGAGCATCTCTAATTTTACCAACCTAGGCCTCTAACTTCTTCCTAAGCTCTGCGTGAATTTTATCCACATCATCCTTAACCCCAACACATAGCAAGCAACCATTTGTGACTTAACTAGTAAGTCCTTAGCTAGTTAAGCACACTTGACATTCAAAGCAACATTGTCAAGTTTTAGTTGCTTACAGCCCTCACATGAGCTGATTGGGTCCTTAGAAGCATGCAATTCAAGTTCATCATTTCTAGCAGAAAGTTTCCTAAGGTGAAAACTCATGGCATCAATTTCAGCAAAAAGTTTAGGACAATTATTGCAAGAAGCATTTGTGTGAGCATGAAGAAAACTAGCATCAGCAGGAATGACATTAGAAGGAATGGTACTAGCATTCTTCGACCTAAGAGCCTCAAGATCAGAAACCATGCTATCATGTAGGGTCCTTAGGTTCTCTAGCTCCACAAGCAAAATCACAAAGAGTACAGCTATCAGAGTCTCGGGAGGAACATGATGTAAGTGAAGCTAACTCCCAAGACAGAGTACCTACTTCCTTCTCTAATTCTGCACACCTAGCTCTAGCTCTAGCATGAAATTTTCCTAGCATGCAAAAGGCATCATTGAGCTAGTCATAGGAAGGTACCTCATCTGTGTCGCTGTACAGCTCAGAGTCGCTGACTTCAATGGCATTTGCTGCCATGAAGCACATGCCGAAGAAGTCATCGCCTCCCTTTGTCTTCTCTCGCGGTTCATCCTCGCCCTCGTCGCTCCATGTCTCCATGTTAGAGAATTCGATGTCGTCGAGCGCGATGAGTACGCGGTGGAAGAGTTTCTTATTCTTGGCGAAGTTGCGGTACTTCTTCTCTAGTGCTGGCTCGCTAGCGGGAGGCTTCTTGTTGCGGTTCTTGTTGGTGTAGTCATTCTTGCTCCAACTGTCGTAGTTGTTCTTGCCCTTCTCCAGCTTAGGGCAGATTGCTCGAATGTGGTTGGGGCCACCACACTTGAAGCAAGTCATGGTGCCACCTATCTTCCTCTCTCTCTCTCTCTCACTCACTCTCTTGTAGATGTTGGAAATTTTGCGAGTGATAAGAGCAAGCTCATTTTCTGAAAATCATTCCAGAATTCATCGCTTACGTCGCAAAGACTGGAGAGAGAAAAACTAGAAGAAAAGTCAAGAGAAGGTCCAGAGGAAGACCCAATGGGATCGGTGACCAAGGCCGACTGAGATTTCATCCTTCGAGAGACGACATCGTGATGGACCATGTGGAGGTCCATCCATATTTGTGATGAGTATT
Organism: Rhipidocladum racemiflorum; assembly: GCA_036346355.1. Lineage (NCBI taxonomy): Eukaryota > Viridiplantae > Streptophyta > Magnoliopsida > Poales > Poaceae > Rhipidocladum > Rhipidocladum racemiflorum. Next base: position 62,271,897 of record CM070583.1, read on the forward strand.
TGACTTTATTTGAGTAAGGTGTGCTCAGGTTTGAGTTTAATTTGAATTGGAATTCAAAAGGAAGCAATTTGAGTTGTGTTAGGTTCTTGTGGTACTACCGACCTTAGAAGCATTTACTTTCCCAAACTTAAATTCCTGTAATTTACTTTCTCGCAATTTGGATTTGCTTCCTCTCATTCTAAATGTTGTTGATCAAGGATGTCGTGAGGTTGCTCATTTGGTTTTACATCTCTTTTGCACCCTAGGATAGACTAGAAATTAAGTTTATATCAAGATTGCAAATCTGTCCTGAATTTGTTCTTTGCGCAGCACTCATTCTTTGATTTTTAGAAAAATCTAGAAAAATCCTTTTTGGGTAATTCTTATTGTAGAAGGTGCATGACTCATACATACATCTATAGAAAAAAAATTTGGAGTCCACTGGTTGCATCGTTTGGGCACTATGAGGTGAAAACTGAGCCCCAAACTTTTTGATCGAAGTTCCTGACTATTTGTAGTTCTTGATTTTTACTGATTTTTCTACAAGGTTTTTTGAGGTGATTTTTGGTGAAGTGTTTCGCAACTCATTTTCTCATAGGGAGAAATATTCCCAAAAATTTTAGAGCAATAGAAATCCACCAACCACATGCTCCAAGTCAGGATAATTCCTGAAAAATCTACTTTTGCTTTTCTAAAAGAGACTTTTATAATTTGGCTTGATCTCTTTTAGAAAAGAAGTATTTGAATTGATTCCTTTTTGGACACTTAACAATCAGGATTGTGACTAAAAAATCCCTCACATGTTTCATGGCTCTCATCCTTGCAAGCTAGGGGTACACACAGTTGTCTAGTCGTTTCGGCTTTTGCGGGTTTTGCGAATCTGAGGAGCACCAGTTGGAACGAAAATCTTTGGGTGTTTCGGATTTTTATTGCAGGATAGTTTGGAGTACCTTGAGTGGGGGGAATTTTATTTGGGATCAACCCCCCCCCCCTCTGATCGCCATCTCGATCCTTCATGTCGATCTCATGAGTCTTGAAATGGGAATAAAGCCTCAAGAGTCAATATCGACAAATTAGTGGAGTCCTTGATGGTGGTCACCTTCACCTCCTAAACCCTCAAATCGAATGCTGTCGAAAAGTGCCTAGCGTTCTCCGAGTCAGAGTATGTGCAACCAATTGATCGAAGATTGCTAAGGATCTTGGTAAAGCAAGCAAAGCACTCGTCGAGACTCTCATCAGCATGCTGTTCAAATTTATTGTAGTCACGCTTGTACTAGTCTTGCCTCACCGTCTTGATCTGAGTGGTACCCTCATGGTAAGCATTGAGGGTTACCCAGATCTGATAAGAGGATCGTAAGTGAGAGATCTGGTCATATTCACTACAACTAAGTCCCTGTATGAGGATATTCCTAGCCTTAGCATTTGCCTCAACGTCAGCCATGTTCGCGGCATTGACGTTCTCATCGGTAGGAACCTCATACGGGAGTTGCACCTTTTGCCATATCAGGAAGCCCTGGGCAGTGATGTATGACTCCATCCTCGACTTTCAGAATGGATAGTCAATCCCTATGAAGATCGGAGGCTTGGTGGTGTACTTGTCCATCGCCATGGCTCTCGAGACTGGTCAAGATATAAAAAAAGCAAAACCGGCTCTGATACCAATTGAAGGATCGAGATGGCGATCAGAGGAGGGTGAATGAACCCAAATAAAAATTTTCCCCACTCAAAATACCCCAAACAAGCCAGCAATGAAAATCCAAAAAATCCGAAGATTTTTCTTCAGACTGGTGCTCCTCAAAATCACCAACCCTCCAAAACTCGAACAAATAGACAACTATATGTAACTCTAGCTTGCATGGATGAGAACCATGAATTATATAAGGAATTTTTAAATCACAACCCCGATTGTCAAGTGTCCAAACAAAAAGGAATCAGTTCAAATATTTCTTTTCGAAAAGAGATCAAGCCAAATCACCAAAGTCTCTTTTAGAAAAGCAAAAGCAGATTTTTCAGAAATTATCCTCACTTGGAGCAGGTGGTTGGTGAATTTCTGTTGCTCTAGAATTTTTTGGAATTTTTCTCCCTATGAACAAATGAGTCATGAAGCACTCCACCAAAGACCACCTCAAAAAGTCTTGTAGAACAATCAGGAAAAATCAAACACTATAGACAGTCAGGAACTTAAGCGTACCTTGCTCAAATAAAGTCAAATACTCATCACAAACATGGATAGACATCCACATGGTCCTTCAGTTTTTTACTTCTCCATTCAAAAGTCGTCCTCCTCCCCCTCTTCTTCCTCTCCTCCTCCTACCCATCTTCTTCCTCTCCTCCTCCTACCCTACCCCTCTTCTCCCCCCCCCTCTCTCTTCCTCTCCTCCTCTTCTTCCTCTTCTTCCCCTCCTCCCCCCCTTCTTCTTCCCCTCCTCCTCCTACCCTAGCCCTCTTCTTCCTCTTCTCCCCCCTCCTCCTCCTCCTCCCCCTCTTCTTTCTTCTCTTCCCCTCTCTTTTTCTCTTCGCTTAGTGGTTCGGCCACATGGTCGCTCAGCGGGTTCCGGTATTGAATGGTGACAGAGAGTCCGACTATCTGCCGCAGGCTCTCTGTCGTCATTTCAAATGGCGATAGACTCTCTGTCGTTATTTCAAATGCCGACAGAAAGGTGGATTTCTTTTTTTTAAATCAGCATATCATTTATGTAATTTTTTGTTTTTAAAATATTGTTTTAAAAGCGTGCACCAGCGCTTGAGACGAAGGTGGTGTTTCGGGCCGCTTGATGAGGAAGAAAAACAGGAGTGGCAATGTATGAAGAGACTGAAGGACAAGATGGGAGGGCTTAAATAGGCGGGTCTTCCCCTCGGCCAAGCTCGCGATGCCGTGATTTCTCAAGCAGGCAGCGCAGTGGGGCATTGGGCAGGGAGCTTGAGGTGACGCGATGGGTCAAGCAGGTGGGCACACATTGTGACCAAGTAAGTGCAGGGAAAATCTTTGATCGGCAGCCATGGTAGAACTCATGAAAGACGAAGCCTGCCAGTGGGCCAAGCTTGTCAGTGACAGCAAAGGAGAAGGTATAACAGCGAAATAACACTTTCGATGGGGGAAAATGGAATTTTTTTTAAATAATATTTTTTTTAAATTGAATTGCATTTTTAATATGCGGAATAAAAAATTTGCAAAAATAATATGCCGTCGCCAAACGGTATGGCGAATACCCTATTTTTGCCGAACCGTGCGGCGAACACCCAATTTTCGCCACACGGTTCGGCGAAAATAGGCTAATTGCGCTATTAAGTATACTTAACCATGGGCTAGGCTATTTTCGCCGTACCGTGTGGCGAAAATAGGGTATTCGCCACACGGTTCGGCGAAAATAGGTAGTCGCCGTACTATACGGTGAAAATAAAGTATTCGCCAAGCCGTATGGCGAAAATAAGTAGTCGCCATACCATATGGTGAAAATATACAAAACATGGCTCCAAAAATTATAAAATAATTATACCATATGCATATAGTGTTGGATGTTCCATTTATGCAAAAATATGTAGGTATTAATTGAGTTGAATACCCTATTTAAATACTGAAGCACTTTCGGTAGGATGTAAATTTTTTCGGCACGAATACCGCAGATTCGCTCTTTGATACATGGAGTACCATATTATGGAAAAATATTTCATCTACGCCTTTGTTCAGTACAAAAATATACCGCCACAATAACCCTAAATACTATTGTCAACCATAACTTTTAAGCCTTTTCGGTAGCCTGTAAAATGTCACGTTCGAATGTATTTTCTACCACGAATGACGCAGATTTGCTTTTTGATATATGCAGTACCATATTATGGAAAAATATTTCATCTACGCCTTTGTTCTGTACAAAAAATATACCGCCACAATAACCCTAAGTACTATTGTCAACGATAACTTTTAAGCCTTTTCGGCAGCCTGTAAAATGTCACATTCCAATGTATTTTCTACCACGAATGACGCAGATTTGCTCTTTGATGTATGTAGTACCATATTATGGAAAAATATTTCATCTACGCCTTTGTTCAGTACAAAAATATACCGCCACAATAACCCCAAGTACTATTGTCAATGATAACTTTAAAGCCTTTTCGGCAGCCTGTAAAATGTCACGTTCCAATGTATTTTCTACCACGAATGACGCAGATTTGCTCTTTGATATATGTAGTACCATATTATGGAAAAATATTTCATCTACGCCTTTGTTCAGTACAAAAATATACATACAATAACCCTAAGTACTATTGTCAACGATAACTTTTAAGCCTTTTAGTGACTGTAAAATGTCACGTTCCAACGTATTTTCTACCACGAATAGCCTTGATTTGCTCTTTGATATATGTAGTACCATATTATGGAAAAATATTTCATCTACGCCTATGTTTCGCTGATAGAAATAAATGGTCGAACATAATATGAGAAAGGACAATAACAAAAGCATGTAGATGCAGCCGACAAACTTAGTACGCAAACTCAACCTTAGTGCGGCGGATACAGCGGATATTACAATAGTGATGACATTGCTAGGAGAAGTGCCAATAACTCGATTGTAATGGTGGAACAAGTGATCGTTCGCCTATGTTCGTAGAGTGGGAATGATGCCATACATTTTCTACATATTACATCACTGTCAATCTTGTGCGATTTGTTCTCGGACACGCTCAATCTCTCTTATGAAAGAGTTCCATGGGCGTGCAGTGCTCCCGGTATGTCGCCGAATGGGTAGCCTATGCCATACGTCTCTGGGGTGTAAGAAGTAACTTGTTTGTGTGCGTGCAGTGAGTCTGCCCTCCCATATGGGCATGCCTTCCCGATTTCCGGCTCCCCTATGTTAATACCACGGGGTTCCGGATGGCCTTTGTAATGTCGTCAAGGATTTGTTGCGTCTTTGCGGACCTCGGCCATTGCTTCCCCTTATCCGTACCTTTCGAGAGGCGAACCCTCTTGCCCTTAGGAGACTTGCCGAGAAGCCTCCTCTGTTCGGCTCGCACTCCACTATATGGTCGGAGGTGTGTTTTGGGCTTCTTGTTGTACCTGGCAAAGCGTCTTGGCGCGATCAATGCGATATGCCCGTGGTGGTTGAAGAATACCGTATGCGTGCTCGGAGTCCGGCTTTTCGGGAGGTAGTAGCACCACGGCGAGGTTGCTCTCCCGATTATCAAATACGGGAAGTTTGAGATGTGGGTGGTATGTCTCGGGTCCACCCGGTTGAAGTACCGACACCATGCATCCTCGGACAACGCACCGGTAGAATCTTACGTCCGCTAGATCCTCGTCGCCGGTATCAACCAACGCACGGAGGCCGTGGTCGCCTGGTCGAGGGCTTTGCGGTGGCCCCTGAGGAGGATTTTGTTGCCTTGACTTGAGCCATTTTGAAAACTTCTTTTTGAAGTCCTGTATGCAATGAACTGGTTTAGAATGGGTACTTTATAGCTGAAACATGAGGCACATGAAACTCACCGATTGGTTAGTCCCTTGCCCACCGGCCCTTAACTCTGGTCGATCTAGGTAGGGGACATATCCCGGCGGCCTCTCCCACCGTGTGAAGTTCTCAGGCGAAGTGGGGTAGGCGTCGTGGCAGTTGTAGAGAAATTCGTAGTCACGTCGTTCCGGCCCGTCGATCCATTGGAAAAAGCAACAACGGTCCTCGTCCTGAAAAAACATTTATAACGATGCATGAAATGGTAGTGTTACCCTAATTTGTATGGACATCATTTGGTTTACCCCGAAGCCCGGAACAGCAGTAGTGAGCGCGGGCGGCCGTATCTCCGTGCGTAGACTGCGTAACCTTCGCTACCAGGTTGCAGTCACATTTCGGGCGTGGCAGCTCCGGCAGAACTAGGGCGTCAACGCTACTCTCATCAGGGTATTGGGGGGTTAGCCTTCGCTTGCTGAAGAGGCGACGGTAGAACGACATCGTGGCCTACTGTGTGTGTGGGGAAAACAGACTAAAGTTTATCGAAGTTCTGGCAGTGTGATGCACATATCCCTCCCTCGGTGGGTTTATAAAGAGCTGGCGAAGGGGCAGCCAAAGGAGCGTCTCGCGGACTTCAGAGTAGTTCAAATCCGTGAGCATCGGATGCTTCTGCAGCTTCTGCTAACATGAGCCAGGCTATGCCCACAGCTTTAGACAGGGAATCTCTGACATAGCCGGCTTTTGGCAGCATTATGCAGCTGAAATGACAAAGACTGGAAAAGTTGCTATGACCAAAGCTGAAAAAGCAATAATGACACGCGGTTGATATGACTAAAGATGATAGAAATATATAATAGACCACGTATATGAGAAAGTACAAAAAATAGATGGTAAAACATAATAGAACAAAGTACCCAAAAACAACGCACGCACATCCTAATCCTGAGCACCCCCCGGTGGTGGATCCTGACCCTGACCCCTAGCTCTCCTTCGCGGACGCGCCTAAGGGGGTGCATCGTCGAGAGGTCATGGGCGAAGCGCCCGCGACGGTCCCGCCTAGGCGTAGTCCGAAGGGCTATACCGAACCTGCGGGCGACGCTGGCGAGGAGGCAACGTGTCTGGAGGAGGCTGCGTGATCTGCGTGGCTGGAGGAGGCGGCTTGTACTGCGTGGCTGGAGGATGCTGCGTGAACTGAGCCCCTGCTAAGAACTGATCGGTCCAGTAGTCAGGGACGCCGTGCCCTGACTGGGTGTCCGAAGTAGTGGCATGTCCTAGGAGGCCTACAGTACAAACATTATAGTGAGAAGATTAGATTCGAAACGATATCAACTGGATTTTTATCGGCTTACCGGGTGTGGGGACCATGGTAGGCCCGCGTCTTTGGCGCCGCCAGCTGGATCCTCGGTAGTGCACAGGCTGGAGGCACCTGGGTGTGGAAGCTGAACCCTGGCTGTAGTGGTGGTCGCGAAGGTGGTGTCGAGGAGCTGAGCCCTGGTGGCGGCTTTGCACGAGGTGCCAGTAAAGCTTGATCGGTGGGGCACGCCAAGCGGCACCAATCTCCACGATCCTTCGGGATCGCAGCTCCACACGCCCCATGGCCTCACGAGCTGGTCGGTGTGAAAGTGGTCCCTGCGCGACCTGAGCGAAAGTCGGTGGCATCTTTGGTGCAAGTCCCTCGGCTCGTCCACCTATCACGTACAAACAAACGATAAACATAACGACATAGCATTGAAATTACAATTGCATTAATGAGTAAAAACACAACGAGACTTACCATCTGGTGCAGTGCCACTCCTGCGTGGCTGGAGTACAAGTCTACGACGCTAGGAGCAAACACCTGGGCCGGTTGCTCGTCGCGTAGGAGACAAGTACGGTCGGGGCACGTGCAGGACAAGTACTCCTGGTAGGAGGAGGAGTCGTAGGGCGTGACCTCCTCGACAACGTCCTCCAGCGCCCCCTCCCACAGCGCAAGCCACGGCCCCATCCTCTGCATCAAGGTCACCATGGCCTTCTTGGGCCCCATCCTCTCCTCCTACGCGACGAGCAGCCGGCCCAGGTGTTTGCTCCTAGCGTCGCAGACTTGTACTCCAGCCACGCAGGAGTGGCACTGCACCAGATGGTAAGTCTCGTTGTGTTTTTACTCATTAATGCAATTGTAATTTCAATGCTATGTCGTTATGTTTATCGTTTGTTTGTACGTGATAGGTGGACGAGGCGAGGGACTTGCACCAAAGATGCCACCGACTTTCTGCTCAGCTGCGCAGGGACCACTTTCACACCGACCAGCTCAGAGGCCATGGGGCGTGTGGAGCTGCGATCCCGACGGATCGTGGAGATTGGTGTCGCTGGTGCCCCACCGATCGCTTTACCGGCACCTCGTCCAGGCCGCCACCAGGGCTCAGCTCCTCGACACCACCTTCTCGACCACCACTACAGCCAGGGTCCAGCTTCCACACCCAGGTGCCTCCAGCTCCAGGCACGGCTGGAGGATCCAGTTGGCAGGCGCCAGCACTCGGGCCTACCATGGTCCCCACACCCGGTAAGCCGATAAAAATCCAGTTGATATCATTTCGAATCTAATCTTCTCACTATAATTAAATGTTAATATCTGTACTGTAGGCCTCCTAGGACATGCCTCTACTTCGGACACCCAGTCAGGGCACGGCGTCCCTAACTACTGGACCGATCGTTCTTCGCAGGGGCTCAGTTCACGCAGCATCCTCCAGCCACGCGGTACACGCCGCCTCCTCCAGCCACGCAGATCACGCAGCCTCCTCCAGACACGTTGCCTCCTCGCCAGCGTCGCCCGCAGGTTCGGTACAGCCCTTCGGACTACGCCCAGGCGGGACCGACGTGGGCGATTCGCCCACGACCTCTCGATGATGCACCCCCTTCGGCGCGTCCGCGAAGGAGAGCTAGGGGTCAGGGTCAGGATCCACCACCAGGGGGTGCTCAGGATTAGGATGTGTGTGCGTTGTTTTTGGGTACTTTGTTCTATTATGTTTTACCATCTATTTTTTGTACTTTCTCATATACGTGGTCTATTATATATTTCTGTCATCTTTAGTCATATCAACCGCGTGTCATTATTGCTTTTTCAGCTTTGGTCATAGCAATTTTTCCAGCCTTTGTCATTTCAGCTGCATAATGATGCCAAAAGCCGGCTATGGCAGAGATTCCCTGTCTAAAGTCAGGCATAGCCAGGCTCATGTCATCGAAGGCTGCGAAGCATCCGATGCTCGCGGATTTGAACTACTCTGAAGTCCGCGAGACGCTCCTTTGGCTGCCCCTTCGCCAGCTCTTTATAAACCCACCGAGGGAGGGATATGTGCATCACACTGCCAGAACTTCGATAAACTTTAGTCTGTTTTCCCCACACACACAGTAGGCCACGATGTCGTTCTACCGTCGCCTCTTCAGCAAGCGAAGGCTAACCCCCCCCCAATACCCGGATGAGAGTAGCGTTGACGCCCTAGTTCTGCCGGAGCTGCCACGCCCGAAATATGACTGCAACCTGGTAGCGAAGGTTACGCAGTCTACGCACGAAGATACGGTCGCCCGCGCTCACTACTGCTGTGCCCGCGGCTTCGGGGTTAACCAAATGATGTCCATACAAATTAGGGTAACACTACCATTTCATGCATCGTTATTTGTTTTTTTAGGACGAGGACCGTTGTTGCTTTTTCCAATGGATCGACGGGCCGGAACGACGTGACTACGAATTTCTCTACAACTGCCACGACGCCTACCCCACTTCGCCTGAGAACTTCACACGGTGGGAGAGGCCGCCGGGATATGTCCCCTACCTAGATCGACCGGAGTTAAGGACCGGTGGGCAAGAGACCAACCAATCGGTGAGTTTCATGTGCCTCATGTTTCAGCTATAAAGTACCCATTCTAAACCAGTTCATCGCATACAGGACTTCAAAAAGAAGTTTTCAAAATGGCTCAAGTCAAGGCAACAAAATCCTCCTCAGGGCCACCGCAAAGCCCTCGAATCAGGCGACCACGGCCTCCAAGCGTGGTTGATACCGGCGACGAGGATCTAGCGGATGAAGATTCTACCGTGCCGTTGTCCGAGGATGCATGGTCTTTGGTACTTCAACTGGTGGACCCGAGACGTACCACCCACATCTCAAACTTCCCGTGATTTGATAATCGGGAGAGCAACCCTCGCCGTGGTGCTACTACCTCCTAAAAGCCGGACCCCGAGCACGCATACAAGATTCTTCAACCACCACAATGGGCATACTGCATTGATCGCCAAGACGTTTCGGTTGTACAACAAGAAGCCCAACACACACCTCCTAGACCATATAGTGGAGTGCGAGCCGAAACAGAGGAGGCTTCTCGGCAAGTCTCCGGAAGGGCAAGAGGGTTCGTCCTCTCGAAAGGTACGGGATAAGGGGAAGCAGCTGGCCGAGGTCCGCAGTACGCAACAAATCCTTGACGCATTACAAAGGCCATCCGGGAACCCGGGTGGTATTAACATAGGGGGCGCCGGAAATCGGGAAGGCATGCCCATATGGGAGGGCAGGACTCCACAGAATGCACACAAACAAGTTACTTCTTACACCCCAGAGACGTATGGCATAGGCTACCCATTCGGCGACATACCGGGAGCATCAAGACGGCCATGGAACTCTTTCATAAGAGAGATTGAGCGGTGTCCGAGAACAAATCGCACAAGATTGACAGGTGATGTAATATGTAGAAAATGTATGGCATCATTCCCACTCTACGAACATAGGCGGAACGATCACTTGTTCCACCATTACAATCAGAGTTATTGGCACTTCTCCTAGCAATGTCGTCACTGTTGTAATATCCGTTGTATCTGCCGTACTAAGGTTGAGTTTGCGTACTAAGTTTGCTGGCTGCATCTACATGCTTTTGTTATTGTCCTTTCTCATATTATGTTCGACCATTTATTTCTATCAGCGGAAACATAGGCGTAGATGAAATATTTTTCCATAATATGGTACTACATATATCAAAGAGCAAATCTGCGTCATTCGTGGTAGAAAATACATTGGAACGTGACATTTTACAGGCTGCCGAAAAGGCTTAAAAGTTATCGTTGACAATAGTACTTAGGGTTATTGTGGCGGTATATTTTTGTACTGAACAAAGGCGTAGATGAAATATTTTTCCATAATATGGTACTACATATATCAAAGAGCAAATCTGCGTCATTCGTGGTAGAAAATACATTGGAACGTGACATTTTACAGGCTGCCGAAAAGGCTTAAAAGTTATCGTTGACAATAGTACTTAGGGTTATTGTGGCGGTATATTTTTTGTACTGAACAAAGGCGTAGATGAAATATTTTTCCATAATATGGTACTGCATATATCAAAGAGCAAATCTGCGTCATTCGTGGTAGAAAATACATTCGAATGTGACATTTTACAGGCTGCCGAAAAGGCTTAAAAGTTATGGTTGACAATAGTATTTAGGGTTATTGTGGTGGTATATTTTTGTACTGAACAAAGGCGTAGATGAAATATTTTTCCATAATATGGTACTCCATGTATCAAAGAGCGAATCTGCGGTATTCGTGCCAAAAAATTTACATCCTACCGAAAGTGCTTCAGTATTTAAATAGGGTATTCAACTCAATTAATACCTACATATTTTTGCATAAATGGAACATCCAACACTATATGCATATGGTATAATTATTTTATAATTTTTGGAGCAATGTTTTGTATATTTTCGCCATATGGTATGGCGACTACCTATTTTCGCCATATGGCTTGGCGAATACTTTATTTTCGCCGTATAGTACGGCGACTACCTATTTTCGCCGAACCGTGTGGCGAATACTCTATTTTCGCCACACGGTTCGGCGAAAATACCCTAGCCCATGGTTAAGTATACTTAATAGCGCAATTAGCCTATTTTCGCCGAACCGTGTGGCAAAAATAGGGTGTTCGCCGCACGGTTCGGCGAAAATAGGGTATTCGCCATACCGTTTGGCGACGGCATATTATTTTTGCAAATTTTTTATTCCGTATATTAAAAACGCAATTCAATTTAAAAAAAGTATTATTTAAAAAAAAATTCGGGGAAAATGGCTTGGAGAAATGACGATGATTGATGGGTGGAGTCAATGTGTCAGCAAGAGAAGAAGCTAACGTGCAGCGCAGGCTTTCAGTGAGGCAAAGAGACAGATTTTGAAGTTTGGTTTTTGACTAGAAATTTTGTATGTATTTTTAGGCATAGTTATATTGCTCTAAATTTTATTGAACTTTTTGTGGATGGACCTGGCATGTTACTAATGTTTGTGTAAATTTTTTAGTGGTTTTACAGTAATATATTTTTCTCAGAAATTCTTTTATTGCCAATATTTTTAATATGAGTGGCATTATTTGAAATTCACAAAAAAATGCAAGAGAATATTTTGGCAACTCATTATTTAATTTGTAGTAAAATTTGGGATGTTAAACAATTTAAATTTTGAAAAAGATATTAACGGTAAAAGTTTTAAAATTTTAACTACATATATGTCTAAAACGATAACTATTTATGAATGGACGGAGTACAATTTACTAACTAGCGGCATTAAGCGCCACACCTCAATCTAATCTAAGGCCATATCCATATTTTACAAGTTGAGATTATTTAACTGTAGTAGAGTAGCTTGCAGTGCTTATTTTACAAAAGAAAAGGAAGCCCGTGCGTACACGCAAAATGCAGCAATCAACAGTTTACAATTACGTACCTTTTATTCTGTGATAGCCGAAGTGCATGTACGGAACACCCAAACTGTTTGATACGATTATCCATGCCAAGCAACAACAGAACAGCAAAAGCGTCGATCATCATCTCATCTGCAAGGCACCGGGGAATTTTCGTCAGAAAAAGTGAAACGCCGACCAGAGGAAAAGCAGGGGCAGGAACAAAAGACATGGAGGTACAGTCGTCAACAGTTTTAGTGATCGATGTGAACACAGAATACTTTGGATGCACGGATTGTTTTGAACTTTAAAAATGTAACATCCTCAAATTTATAAAGTAATAAAAATCAAATATTAAAATGATAAATAATGTTCTCATGCATTTCTTGATTTTATGTGTGTTTATTGAATTGCTTGATGCTGGTGATGCTTGCTTGGACTATAGAAAGAAAATGGAAAAGAGAAAATATAAAATGGTAAGATGGTAAGAGATGAAAATTACTATGGTAATTTCTTGGTTAACCATGCTAAGCTCTAGAACCTGCCCTAGCTGGTCAAAAGATCATGTGAATGCATTTAAGAGTAAAGGAAACAATTTAAAATGGTAAATTTTATTTCTGTCCTGAACCCTTGTCAGAATTATGGAGAAAAACGTGGAGTAATCTAGGCCTTGGAATTTTTACCATAAGACCTCAGACATATGACCTTCATCCACAAAAACTTGCGAAAATTATTAAGAAGGTTAGATATTTATTTGTATTTAAATAAAGCAGATCTAAAATTCTGCAGAAATAAGTAAAAGAATTCTAGAGAAATAAGTAGTGTGATTTTAGTGCTGAAATTTTTATGGTAGGTCCCTTGTATGAAATAACATCTTCAGTAAAAATTTCAAAATTAAATACGTTGATTTAGTCCCTTAACCAAGCTGAAAACCGAAGTAAATATCTTGTGCAAGTCGGCATGTCAGAATTATTAAGAATAATTGGTAAATTTTTTTAACCTCAGATTTTTACTGGAAGTAGATAACTTACCCAGCAACTTGTAGAAAAAGTTTCGAAAAATCCTGAGATGACCTGACCCGTGAATTAATTGTTGGTTGCGCTGTTAGAGGAAGCAACTAGAGTTCATCCTCCTCAGCCCTTACGTGTGGGTCCACGCGTCCAGCCAGCCGTGCACTAGCACCGCTGCCGACGGGGGCCAGAAGCCTCCTGGCCCACGCGTCATGTTATCTTCCTTCCTCTCTTTCTCTCTTCTCTCTGCCTTGTGGACCCCGAAGGCCAGAGCCTTCTTCTTCCTTCTCCTCCCTATTTCTCTCTTTCTCTCTTTCGTTCTCTGTTGCCGACAGAGTCGACGGAACCGCCTCGTCTCTTGTCCGTATTCCCGCCGCAATCTCGCAAACCTCGAGGCCGCCCTGGCCAGCTGCTGCCACGGTGTCCTTGACCCTTGGCCGAGCCGAAGGGAGGACTTGCAAAGCTGACCCGAGACCGCCGCCATTCCTTCTCCAAGCTAACCCACTCCTTACCGCCTTCCCTGCCTATTTAAAGGGGAGGAGTAGAACCTCTAAACTCCACTAAAGCCGGGTGTCACACCCATTCATCCTCTTACGCGCTAAACCACTCAAACCCTACCCTTCTTCCTCGGCTCCGGTAAGAGACCGATTTGGGGGAAGTTCCAAATTCGCTTGACTCGGTAAGAGAACGTCCAAATTAATTGGTCCTAGAGTATCCTTGGTTACTCACGTAGCTTGTGCACCACTTGTTTCAGCCTGGAGTGCTCCGAGTTGTTCCCGCACCGTGCAACCTCTTCCGCCATTACCGCCGCTCGGTGAGAACTCCACCCGGCCGTTTCCTTTCGGGTTTGAATGCACAGTTAGAGTCCTAAGGACCTCCAGATGCTTTTGCGCATGACCTTCAAGCTCGAAAAGCCCCATAGCACCGCCGTGCCGAACTTCACCGTAGCGCGCCGCCGTCCACTGCGGAGCACCCGAAACCTCCGAACAGTACCCATAACCGAACACACCCCTAGGTTTGCCTTGGTCCACTGAAGCTGTGGCTGCCAGCCAAAATCGATCGACGCCGTCGGATAGCCGCCGGCGAGCTCAGCCTTGGCCTCCCCTGCTCGGAGTCGCTGCCGAGCGGGACCCCCGTGTCAGCCGGCTCGGCCTGCACTTAGCCCACCGACCTGGCGCCATGCGAACGATCGTCTGGCCAGCGTCTTCGCCGTGAGCATTGACGGGCCGACCCGGTATCGGTAGCAGCCCAGTTCAAATATCAGCCCGCGCAAACGATGAGAATACGTTTTCCTTTAAGGAAAACGTATTTCCTAATTTTTTTTCTGATTTTATTGAACCGAATAGGTTAAAATGCATATAACTTTTTATCTGTAAATCCAAATCAAGTGAAACTTGTTTGTAAATTCATCATAAATCATCTAGTTTCATAATATGTAAAAATATTTGAAACTTGTTTAGCAATTTAAACTTGAATTTAAATTTAAAGAGTGAAATTTGAATATGTTCCATATAGAATTTTTGCAAACTAAGTCCAAATTGAGTGAAACCAATTTTGTTTGAATCCTTATGCCAAATACTGTCCAAATATGTAATTAGATTTGGATTTGGAGTTAGTTTATGAAATTTTCGCATTAGGACTTTAGTTAACTTAATCAAAAAGCATCCAAAATGAATGAAACTTGTTTCTTTATGCTCATTACACTAATTAGGATCAAATGGTAATATGAAAGTTAGGATGTACCATGTTACTTCTATTGAATATGATTAGAGATGCTTTATTAGCTAGTCCATGTTAATATAATTGATCTTACACTTTGGAAATGAACTTTATTAAATTCAATTTTACAATCTTAGCTTCCTGAATTCGTAAATTAAAATAAAATAATACATAAAGAAGAGTAGTTGTGTTGTATACCCTTATATCTTTACCCTTAGGACCAAAACCATATAACTTGGTTAACTCATGAAATGGTGATTGATATTAGACATCTTGATTGTTTTGGATTGATTTCATTTGGATATTTCAACTGCTATCTTTGTTGTTCATGTATTTGCTTCTTTATCGATATTGAAGTATTTCGTTTGCCATGTTCTTAATCGACGTATAGACGCTGAGACTACCGACTACGCCGTCGACGATACCGATCCAGCTTACACCGCTGAGGAGCAAGGCAAGCACCCCTTTGATCATTCTTGAACCCAGATTTTACAACCAGATAAAATGTGATTAAGAATCTTTCTGCATGCTCATATTTTAACTATTTATTTCACGCTCTTGGTAGTTATAACCCAATGTTGATATATTATCTTAATCATATCAACATAAACCCCATGACAACCATAGGAATGGATACTCAATTAAAGGATGGGATATAACGAATATTAATTGCATCTGCTTAGCAATGCTTAGAATGATACGGTGACATCTACACCCACATACACACTTCTTTATGAAATCTTTTATGGTTTATTTAAGCAGTAAAGGATACTGGTAGTTTGGTAAAAATAAAAATAAAACTATTGATTTCGACGTGGGTGATTAATGGCAATAGCTGGTTGTACATGTTTTAACGTGTACGTAGATAGGGTGGAGTATCGCCCATGTCACAATAAGGACCGAGCTAATGTGTTGTTTTCAGGCCAAGATAACCGTACATCCACAAGTACTGAAATGGGACAGTCTTAACCTATTAAAATTATTTGGAAATTAGCTTTGCACATTGGTAGGCAGTTGTAGCACGGGCATTCCGAATATAGGTTTGCTCGAGGGAGGTGTCATCACCGAGGTGTTGGCATCTGCCGTTGTAACGGTGTACGCCTGGCTATGAATTTGGGGCTGTTGTTGTACCATTTGAGCCGCGGGCTCTGAATACTATTGCTTCACCGTTTGTTTGCTTCCATCATAGTCAGGAGTAATGTCATTGGGCTAGTGCAAAGTTAAGGTTCAAGTAATCGAACGGTTTCGTTATGAACTCCTCGCGGGCATACCAAAGGAAGTGTGTCTTATAGCTTGCAAAAAGGGAGAACAGATCTTGTGGGTAAAGCAGTACAAACTCTGCAGAGTCTAAACCTAATCGATTGGCCGCGCTCGCGGTCATGAGCACTTGGTAAAGTCATCACATAGCTAAATGTTTTCTATTTTCAAAAACATTTTTAAATGTTTTGGAAATGATTCATACCCGTATAAATGTCTTTTATTGTCATTTTGATCTGTTAAGACCATGGAGGGTCTTGTTTGTTATTTTACTCACAAAAGGGCCGTGAGTAAAATGTTATTATCTTTTTATTACCTGTTATCTCAATTACTTATCAAACTGTCTTAAAGTTTTATTTACACTTTCTATTACTATTCAGTATTACTTCATTCAAAACTTTCGCTTTATGCAAAACAACCGTAGAAACCCACTTTCTATTTCAGCCTGCATATATTTCAGGAATTGCATACACTACAAAGTCTTGCGAGTACCAATGTACTCAACTTGCTTCAACAATATTTTTAGGTGATGAGCAAGATTACGATAACGACGGGAATGATTATGAGGAACCTGCGAATTTTAGCGACGACTGATCTTTCTAGGTTCATCTCAGCAGTTGCCTGTGGAGTTATAGGGTAGTTGGCATACTATGAGACATGGTTTTAATTTCCTGCTACTTTTGGTATTGTAATAACACTATAAAACATGTGATGTAATAAAAATGTGTATCTGTGTGGCTGTAATTTCCAAATTGTGTTTGTGCGTGCCAGCCACTGATCATGGGAATAGCACAGAAAGCACTTAAGAGCCTTATATTTATGTTACTTAATGACATAAAAATGAGGGTCTAACAAAAAAACTACCAGCAGTACCAGAGATCAGAGATCCATGAGTAACAAAGTAATAACATGCCTAAACAGAAAGCACAAGACATCGAAAGTTGACATGTGACAATGTCATGCTGACGCCACCAAACAAGAGCTGCAAGAAAGACGTATACTCACACTATTGATCGCATTTAACTGCCACAGTGATCTTGTTATACTGCATCGTATGTCACTATGTTGAGAAGTAGATATGTGTCCAATTTCTACACCGTGTGCTGGTATCAATCACAAGTAAGTTGGTCTCATGTTGCAGGGAAACCGGTGTAAGAAAATATGGCAACTGTGCTACTTACAGGTGATGGATGGTGGATGCAACAGATGAAGCTGCCTTTGTCTCCTGATATCTAGCGATTCATCAGGAAAGGCAGAGAACCATCAAATCTTTTAGAATGCACGTTTGCTCTGCTGGATTTGCAAAATGTCGATCACGCGAGACAAGGCTTTCAGGCTGCAGCAGTGTGAAATAGATAGCAGATATGGACCTGCTCCAAGTAGAAACTGACATAAATTCATGAAAATACAAGTCATTCGTTAAAACATTGATCAGCACCGACAAAACATTAAAGTGCACACGCGGTATTCTTGGAAATATTTCATGGAACACAAGAAAAAGCAATGCAAAATATTGACATAGGAAACCAGTCTACAATTCCACCAAAGTCCAGAGTTGATGTTTTCAGGAGTCACATCATCTATTCAATATTCCAGTAGTCATTCAAAACTGAACATATGTTAGGCCACTCTACTAGTACACAAGTACAAATGCAGTTTCCTTAGAGTTAATGTCGAGTAAAAGATTCAGAAATGTAATCGTAGGCCTTGTTGGGACTTGGGAGGCCTGGTCATCGACAAGCCCAGTTCATTCGGCCGGGATTGAGCCTCCCATAACAAGGCCTAAAGTGGTCATGTGATATGGAAACATCAAGGGGTGACCTTGTTGAGTAGTTAAGTTCCCACAAGGCATAAAGGCAACGATACTTCTACATGAACCCATGCATTATGAAAGTGGCTTCTATTTTGTGCAATAAAAGACAATGCACTGGGTTAGCTGTAGGGATAAAAGTTAAACACAAATAGTAAAAATTGGAGAAATTTTACGGTGCATTATACCGGTAGTATATAGTAGGTAGTAGAAATCAGATCTAGTCATTGATTTGTTATGTGTATTCTACTACTCTACTAGCAGAGGAAGTATAAATAAATTCTAGCACATCTGATCATTGGATCAAAAAGAATAAACAGTTTATATTAAATTT
Organism: Rhipidocladum racemiflorum; assembly: GCA_036346355.1. Classification (NCBI taxonomy): domain Eukaryota; kingdom Viridiplantae; phylum Streptophyta; class Magnoliopsida; order Poales; family Poaceae; genus Rhipidocladum; species Rhipidocladum racemiflorum. The sequence goes on from CM070583.1 coordinate 62,290,128, forward strand.
AGTGTACCGCAAAAAGCTCAAAAATTGTGATTTCCAGGACCAGCCAATAAGGCTGTGTATTTAGTAGTGCAGTAGCCTTGTTAAGTTCCAGATTACATATTGAGATTCCAGTATCACCTAATCTTGTTTGCTTGGATTTAGGAGTCAAGCTTTGTAATCCAGCTCATCAGACAAAAAAATAAAGTATGTTATACGTATCTATTATTCAAATAAATATCTATTGGTCAGATAATCATAGGTGAAGTTTGTGCTGGAAGCAATTATAATGTTATAGTACTGGTTGCATTCTAGCAATTATCATGAAATTAATATCCTAGTATGGGCTGTGCACATATTAATTACAAATGTAAATTAATGTTAGTACCAAAACCATGTGACTAGAAAAACACGCTAAATAGTTTTCTTCTCCCATACAAATAATATCTGGAAAAGAACGAACCTCAGTTTATGGATTTTCACAAAAAGTAACAATAGAAATAGCAATTTCTAGAAATGGCACAGCTAGAAAAATTTATGCTTTAAAGAAATTACTGTAAATGCAATTTTACATACTTACCTTTAAAGTTAGTCTCTAGGCGAAAGGAATAAAAACACAGTGATTCGGAGGAAAGAAGAAAGCTAATAGATTGAGAAAGTCATTCATTGCTTTCCTTATATCTAGGGTTGGCGTCCATGCATATGATATCTTCATGTCTTTGCTGTACTTCAAAAGAAAATAATAACCTTAGTACAGATGTTGACCTTTTATCTAGTAGCCAAAATAAGGCTACAAAAGTTTGAAATTCCCCAAGCCGTTGTAGAACACACACACCATTAATAGTTACGATGAAATGAATCAAAGAGCTAACGATATGTATTGTTCCAGTGGTAGAACCTTTCAGGTTTTTAACTAACATCAACTTCAAGACCCATTCATCCACAACTACAGTGGATTAGTCTCAAATTTCCTAATTTTTTCGTTCCGGCTCCTCAAAAGTCTATTGATCACATCTCACAAGATGCTACCAACATTGTCATTCATTTCTTGTAGAAGCCAAGCTCTAATGCTATAAATCTCCTTATTAACCCATTTTGGGGCTCTTTAAAAGGCCAAAGTATTGCTATAACAATATTGTTAAACCAAAGTTGGTCATATCACATCCTCAACAACAATTTTTTCACCATCCCAACAACACAAAGCCACTCTGACTATACCAAATTTCCAATTCTTTCGTTAGCTAGTGGTCAACTAGGGATGGCAGTTTTGCCCATAGGTTTGGGTACTCGTGGGTACCCGATCCGATAAGAGCGGGTATGAGTAGCACTTTATACCCATAGATTTTTGGGTTTAGAAACCCCACTAAGACTATAAGATGGGTATGGATGCCATGATATGTGTGTCAGGTTTTATAATATCTAAATTAAAAAAATAAAACCCTAACCCTCATTCATTCACTAGTTTTTAGAAATAAAATATGAACATCATTTTATTACTTGAACTTCTATTTTTATAGTGACATTTAATTATATGTTTATCATTAAATTGAGATAATATAAGAATTATTTGAGCCTTTTACTAAATAAGCTATGAGCACAGCCGTGGTGGGTATGGGTACCCATCGGGTATTGGGTATCCATCAGGTTTGGGCGTGGATACAAATATGTACCCGATATGCGTAGTGGGTTCGGGTGGGCAGCTCGAGTTCGGGTTTCGAGTTTGGGTGAGACAGTTGTACCCAGAGATACCCACCCGAGTGCCATCCCTATGGTCAACCAAAAATAGCTGGATGACGAGCACACTTTCCAGAATGTAAAACTATGTGCATGATGCGTTGCATTTAGCATCTCCACCAGATTACATAAAAGTGGATATAATAGGTTTCCTTGCCAATTCCACATCTAACACAACATAAGGCCTGTCCTGAATCATTAACTTCACAAAATGCGGACCATTCTCTGTTATGCATCTGATCCACCCAGCCCCCTGAAGTAAAACTAAAACATCTGTATTCCGTCAAGAGCAAGAATCTCCCTTTTTGTTTCATTATACTTTATCATTCTATGTGCCACTTGTTTAATTTTTAAGTGCGTGAATCTGTTGGAAAATGGAATAATAAAAACAGATAGTCACATCTGCGATATGTTAATCCTACTTGTATTCCAATGAGTCGTAATGTTTTACTTACCCACTTATTTTTTTTACTTACTACAATCAATCGTTAAAAAGCAACGCATAACAAAAAAACATCTTGACATGGTACATGAACGCCGCATTTCATATGCACATGCATTTAACAATCAAAACAACTTGCTTAAAAAACAGCAATATGCTGAGTATTGTGACCTTCCAAAGCCAACTTATTCTGGTGTCTAAAAGAGATTCCTAGCAAACTGATTTTTGGGACTTGTCTTCCAGTTGATAGCTTATCAAAAATATTAATAACATGACGATGCGCAACATGAAAATGATCCATGCAAAAAGTCACACAAAAAATTAGGTATATAAGGTACCTTGTACAAATGACAGTGACCTCCAGTTGACGGAATTACCACGGAGAAATACAACATTAGTAGTAAACTGACCATGGACAGCTATTTGCCTTCATACTTGTGTAACTTGGGAATTACCAAACTAGCATCGGAGAATGTTCAAGCCTTTCGTTTCTCATTTGTGCTTCATCCTTCATGTCCTATGTATTAATTTTATGAAATGAATATGATACATCGATTTCTGCACTTCCATGCAAAGAAGTAAGAAAACAACATGTAGATTGGTAAAGTCTTATCTAATCAACCAGCTGTGTCCGAAGACGATCGAAATTAAAATCACTGCAGCAGAGATGGAAACTCCATTGCAACTTGCAAAATTAGGAACTAATCAATAACATATTGGTCTCTACACGGACTAACATCCTAAAAGCAGCTATTGTTTGTGTTTGCACCAAAATTTGGCAAGGTTGATCTCGTGGAGATCGGTTTTGATAAGGGATATGTCGGTTATAGCAAGTTGATACCGTTTCGGATTGGAGGGCCGCGATTCAAAGGAAACTAAGTCCGATACGGGTAGGATAAGAGATCGAGTCAGATACGATCGGACTTAACATGGTAAGGAGAGATTGAGGCCGATACGGGTGATTGAAGAGACCGAGGAGGATACGTTCAGGCCGATCGCTATATAAGAGGACCAAAGGCTAGAGGGAAAAGCGCCCAGAGCCAACCCACAAACACGCTTTACTTTTTCCTTATTTTCCTGTCAACTAGTAGTAGTCTTTTAGTTTTAGAACCTTTCCTTTGTAATTCGCTTTGATCAATAAAGTTGCGCATCGCCGATTGTTGATCTTTACCGATTACACCCAGGTCTGATTTGCTTTGTTTTGTTGCGCATCGCCTCTCAAAGCCGATCTGTCTTTACCTTTGGATTAACCATAATTGGTTGATCTAGTTATCCCTCTAATCGGCTTTCTAGCCGACAAGAGTTAAGCCGATAATCCTTCGTTATCGGCTTTGATTGATTTCACAACATTTACCTTGTCAATTTCAGGTCAAATTGACTGGCACGCTCTGCAAACCCGGCGTTTGTCTCGTGTGTTCGAGGCTAAGAACCCTGCCTCACGTTTTTAGCGCGAACATATTTTGGCACGCCCGGTGGGACCTCAGAAGGAAGTCGATCATGTCGTCTACCGGAAAATCCACATCTACCACCAACATCAACACAGATGCGATAATCGAGCTTACATTAGCCGATCTAACGCCTGAGCAGCAAAAGGAAATTGAAGATCGGAAAGCCGCGCTTGAAGAGACGATGCTGAAGTGCTACCAGAAGACCCGATGGGGTGTTACCCAGAAGACCGCGCTCCCAATGCTCAACCCCATCGACGACGGCAGCATCCCCACCAAGCTGATAAGCCAATACATGCCGGCTCAAGCCGAGTTATCGGCTATGATTGAACAATCTATGCATCATGCATTAACTAACCAGTCATCGGCTTTGGTTACAACTTTAAAGCCGATGATTGAAAACAGCGTCAAGACAATTGCTCAGGAATTGGCTTCATCTGGGGGACTGCTAGACCCCTTACAGTCACTCCCATCATACCCCATTTTCCCCATAGCGCAAAACACCAGTACAACAAAAGGGTCGGCTCTGACGCCTGCGATGATGCCGACCCAACCTACGGTGTTGGCACCCAGTGCTCGTTTGGACGGGATTACGCATTACCACGCATACACCGATGCGGCGAAGTTAGGCACAACGACCAACTTGCCATCGGTGGTTCCGGCCAACGCTTTCGTCCAACCGGTTCCTCAGCCGATTGAGTCAGTTGGGGTTCCTCAATCTCAAGGGCTGATCCCACATAGGGTAGTCCCATACACCGAACCCTTTGTTCCTATACCCAATTCACCGGCTGTAAAGAGAGATGAGCACAACCAATCACTTCAATATCAGTCGGTTCCGTCTAACCGATCGCCCGAGTTTACACTCGGGGGGCAGGATGCCAGTTACCACAAATGGCAGAACTCTAACGCCCGGTCGGCCCCAGCTAGCCGACCACCCGACTTTGCACTCGGGGGGCAGGATGCCAGTTACCTCAATTGGCAAAACCCCAATGCTGCATTAGCCGATAACGTTAATCGGGCCGATCAAATTTCTGCCGTTTTGAGAGATCAATTCGGCTTGCAGCCCAAAGGAAAAGTAATCGGCTATAGAAAGCCGTATCCTAATTATATTGACCGAATACCATATCCCAATGATTTTAGAGTCCCTAATTTTGCAAAATTTTCAGGAGACGATTACACCACCACTTTGGAGCATGTTGGCCGCTTTATTGCACAATGTGGAGAAGCGGCCCACTCCGACGGCTTAAGAGTGAAATTGTTCCCATTGTCCTTGACAGGGGCAGCTTTCACTTGGTTCACAACCTTACCTCCAGATTCGGTTAATATTTGGGCCGATTTGGAAAGCCGATTCCACAAATACTTTTTCCGTGGGAGTCTAGAACTTAGAATTTCAAATTTGAGTTCTATCCGACAGAAGTTTGGAGAATCGGTAACTGAGTACATTAAAAGATTTAGGGAGATTAGGAATCAGTGTTTTAGTGTGACTCTGCCCGATAATCAATTAGCCGATTTGGCTTTCCAAGGGTTAATTCCCCCATTAAAAGAAAAATTATGTGGGCAGGAATTCACCAATTTAAGTCATCTCTTACGTCGAGTATCGGCTCAAGAAAGTCGTTTCTCCGATAATGAGGCCTTCAAAGATGAATGCAGGAATAACAAAAACATAATACAATCGACTATAGAGGATGGCCAATTTGCAAAAGAGCCGACGATGGAGTTTGCTCCCAGTCCGTTTTCTATCAACATGGTTCACTGTTATGCAAAAGAGCCAATACAAGATACTGAATGCAGCCGATCAAGACCGGAGGAGAAGAAGCCGATTCGTGAAAGGCTATCCACGGCAAATCAAGGCGAGTCCTCCGAAGCCCCAAATTCTCTGGGATCCGACGGCGCTCCCAAATCTTCGGAATCTAGCGGCGAAACCAACAATCTGGCCGGAAAAATTCAAAAGCCGATTGAACCCAAGCCAAGATGGTGCCCCTCTGGTCTTAGTCGATCGCAGCGCAGACAGCTCCAACGCTTAAGGACACATGAAATGAAGGAAGCCGACGACGTAAAGCCGACACGATTTTTGGAAGACAACAAGTTATCTTCCAAAAATGGGGGGCATATGTTTGCACCAAAATTTGGCAAGGTTGATCTCGTGGAGATCGGTTTTGATAAGGGATATGTCGGTTATAGCAAGTTGATACCGTTTCGGATTGGAGGGCCGCGATTCAAAGGAAACTAAGTCCGATACGGGTAGGATAAGAGATCGAGTCAGATACGATCGGACTTAACATGGTAAGGAGAGATTGAGGCCGATACGGGTGATTGAAGAGACCGAGGAGGATACGTTCAGGCCGATCGCTATATAAGAGGACCAAAGGCTAGAGGGAAAAGCGCCCAGAGCCAACCCACAAACACGCTTTACTTTTTCCTTATTTTCCTGTCAACTAGTAGTAGTCTTTTAGTTTTAGAACCTTTCCTTTGTAATTCGTTTTGATCAATAAAGTTGCGCATCGCCGATTGTTGATCTTTACCGATTACACCCAGGTCTGATTTGCTTTGTTTTGTTGCGCATCGCCTCTTAAAGCCGATCTGTCTTTACCTTTGGATTAACCATAATTGGTTGATCTAGTTATCCCTCTAATCGGCTTTCTAGCCGACAAGAGTTAAGCCGATAATCCTTCGTTATCGGCTTTGATTGATTTCACAACATTTACCTTGTCAATTTCAGGTCAAATTGACTGGCACGCTCTGCAAACCCGGCGTTTGTCTCGTGTGTTCGAGGCTAAGAACCCTGCCTCACGTTTTTAGCGCGAACAGTTTGTTACCAAAAAAAATACAGTAGGGGATAATATTATCAAATCTCAAGCAAACAAACAATTTTTTTTTACAGATTTCCCTTGCGAGATATACACCACAAAACCACACTATCCATTAGACCAACACTCATCGATCATAAATCCGTATTGTGGGAGGGTGACTCGTTATACAAAAGGAGGCTCAGACTGCCACTCACTACTACAAAACATATCTTTTGTAACACATTCATGTAACACATTGAACAATGTGTTACAAAGAGATATTATAGTGACATGTAAATTGTGTTACAAAGGCATGTTGTAACACATACTTAATGAGATGTGAAAAGTGTTACAGAGAACTACAACAGTAACACATAATATATGTTACAGAGCAACATTGTAACACATGGCTATAAGGTGTGAATATGTGTTATAGAATAAAAATGTAGTAACACATATAGAGGCACACTATAACACATGACTTAATTGCAATATGTAGTATATATTCTAGAAATCGGCGTGCTTTCTGGATTGAACTCACTATTAATCCCCTTTTATTTCTCAGTAAAATCTTAGAACTGCTAAATGTTCAGTTGTTTCAATCCGATACCAAGATTCACAAGAAAGGAAGATCAGCTGAAATTCGTCAATACATCGCAACAATGTGATTATATCTGATGCATACGTTAAATTACACTAAAAAATAAAGACTTTAAATCTAGTGTAGATTACGCCATATGTTAAACTAGAAACAGAACAAAAAATAATATAGAAAAGGAAAAACAAGCCTGAATAAACTACCTTGGCCAATCGTGCAACCTAGCGCTCATAAATATAAATTCACTCCCGCACAAATCACCATCCAAAATACTTCCTATACTCATAAAATTTTTCACGCCAACTTCCCTATCACTGCCATCGCAGTGTGAGGCGACCAACCCTAGCCGCTAGAGCGGTAGCGCCTCCCTCTCCCTGGCGGTTGGCTCCGTCCGACCCTGCCCGACGCCGCGCCGTCGCTACTCCCAGAGTCCCAGTCCCTGCACCGTCACACGCACACACGCCGTAGCCTGGCCCCCGCTCCCGGCGCCCGCCACTGCTCCCGGAGTCCCGGTGAGGTGGCACCGGCCCCCGCCTGGTGCTGGAGATCCTAACCGAGGTCCGAGGTGGTCGGCGGCTCGGCGCGGTCAAGTTCTCACGTTTCGACATCCCAATCCGGTAATCCCTGTGAAGGTAATTGCATGTTCAGATGTTCTTACGATAGATTGTTACAAAATACAAATTATGTGGCACCATTATTCCATTAGTGCTAATTTCCTGTGGATGGATGGTTATTATGGAATATGGATACTAGTTGCAGTTTGCAAAGATTGGGTTAGTTAATCCGTAAGACTTAGAAGATGTATTAGGTTATCAGTTATCAGAGGCTGTGTTAAAGTGTTCCTGAATTTTTATAGATTCTAGCTCTTGTGATGGACAGGATAATGAGATTGCCGAATTGTTGAAGGGCATCTGGTAAGATGATAGTAGTTTTGCTGCTTTAAAATGGTATGTGCGGAGTTCCTGGTTCTTAGTTTTTAGTGAGTGGATGTTGGTTGTTGTTCTATTGAAAAGGAATTTGGAGGATTTGTGATAACTTTACTCCTATGTATAAAAGTGGTAGATTAGATGTGGGAGGGATAATTAGAGAATAATTCCTTTTCATTCAGGGTATTTAGGTTTCCACCTTTTTCATGTGGTAGATGCTGAATTTTGATGTCTTGCTTAATGGATTCGATGAATTCTTTTGTGTCAACCCTCTAACAATTCCACTGGTCCTGGGACTCATATCATGCTCCGTGAATATCAGTCTAGATACTTTGTTGAGCCTATTCGGATATCAGCAATAATACTTTGTTGAGCACTATTTGCTTTGCGAAAATATAGCCATGAGAAACCTGTTAGGCATACTAGCTAGCACGTAGAAAGGAATAGAATAGAGAATCAGAGATGTACATTGGGTGGTAACATACATGATCATGGCTTGCGTTGGTGTATTTTCTCATTACATGAGCTTGTCAATCTCTTATTGTAATGTTGCTGATCAAATCCGACATATATCAGGCGAACAAGTGGCCCTGTCAGGAGAGCTAAGGGTGGCTGGACACGAGAAGAGGTTAGTATTTAACTCTTTTTCCTTAATAACTCTTTTGCGCATAGCACTGGTAAAATGGAATCACAAAGCATTTTTTATGGTTACTGCAAAGGACAGAGGTTTCACAAGTGAAATAGAAAGATAGCTCTCAAAAATTGTTTTCAATGAATCAAGCCTCTTACGTGTTTCTTTAGGCAAGGAATGAAGCTTCCTAAAAGAGCTATACGAAGTACCAAGTGCAACTATTGCTTCAGAATGAGTGGGAACTATAGTTAAATAGCCCTCACTGAGTCCTCAATACCTGAGCCATGTTTTCTGTGTACAAACCAAACAAAAGAGAAATTAATCTAACTGTAGAAACCAATGCAAAAATCCAGTCTTGTTGTAGTGATAGAAACTACAGATTTAAATAGATGAGTTCAAACACAACACTGACATACCACCAAGACCATACACATTATTTCTGGTTAGGAATAAAAATTATGAACTAAGTCAGAAGCACACCTTACAAGCTGGTAATGAAGCATGAACTTCTAAAATAAATAGAAAACACATTCAATTGCACATTAATATAACTAAATTCCTTTATAAAATATGTGGAATCAAATTATGCCATGGCACACAAACCCTGATTGTGCTACATTGGACACATCAGTCCTTGAGGCTCTACATTCAATGCAAGATAGGAAATTTCTGCATATTCCTGTTGCAGACAAAAGCAAGTATTGACTTCTAACAGCAAAAGAAAAATTCTTTTTTATGTGCATATCTAACTTAGATCTTTGCATAGATGGAAAGATTGTTGCCTGCTTGGAGGCTCTACAATTAACCCATGCAGCCATATCGATGGTGAGAACCAATTCTGTTTCCACTACCAAATCATGTTGTTGTGCATTTCATTATTTTTGAGGTGTTTCTCATGTTAACAAAACTGTATTTTTTGGACAAACTTCATTCTTAATAAGAAAAGTATATTTCAGTCCTTGTGGCTGAGTTTATTTCAATTAATTGTGATGCATTTTGACAACCTGCATTAGTTGTGCACAAAGCACCAGCAGGAAACTTCTATTTTTCTAACAGTGAACCATGAAAGTTTGAAATAATTCAACCACAAAAACATACTTTAAATGAATTGCTTTTTATTTTACTATCAGAAGTGCTTCAACAACCTTTTACCATATAAAGATGACCCCATTATTTTTTATCACTATCTAATCCTCATCTTCTGTTCACATTAGGTTGGGGGAGCGTCTGGAGCAAATGATATGGCAAATACTATGATCCAAAAATTTTGGGATTCGGCTCTTGCCTTGCATCCTGCAGAGGAATTTGATGCCCGTAGGTTTGTTCTTTTCTAACTGCATAGTTCCTTTTGTTTCTAGAGAACCTTTTGGTTAGTCTTGTTATATTGTGCAGTGAAGAATCTCCTATGGCAGCATCAAACAATGCTGAGGGGAAACATATACCCCCTCATGTTGGCAACTCATTCTCTTTTAAAATGGAAGATAGAAAAGGGCGTATGCACAGATTCAGTTGTGGTTGGTGTATTCTGATCGTTCTTTCCTGATTATAGTTTTTTGATGTAGTACAAACATGTGCTTTGTCTGCTTGTTTACACCGTTCCTTTCTGCAGTATCATAAAGCTTAGATGAGCTTGTGTGTACTGTAGCATACAGATTAGGTATGAAAAGTGAGAAGGCCAACATTAACCTTCTGGTAAGAGCTGAATCTTGTGTTGTAAGCACACATTCAATAGAGCAACAATATCTAGAGTTTGAGGATTATGATCAACTATGTTGGCCAAACCCATCTTGTTTTACTAATTGGGACTTGCACATATCCTATTCATTCAGAACATATTGTGTTCTCAGAAATTTTTTTAGTAGTTTTATAGAGCCTTTTACTAGGCAATGAATTTTAAATCGAGCTTGCTTATGCAATGTTCCTCCAAGTGAACAACATGCCAAGCAATAGCTTGTTGTTGGGAATCTATTTATTGGAATTTGTAGACCTCTGTATCTTTTACATCATACTATTACGGTATCTCACTTTTAAGTTGTATTGAACAAGACAGCGGATGATGAAGGTGACAAAGTTCTTCTAACTCTTGTGATGACCTCGGTCGCGGCAATAGAGCATGCCAAATCAGCTGGATGGAAGGTTGTTCTCTTCTTGTTTTTGTGTACTGAATCACTAATTTATTTCTTCGAACTTATTTTTTTTAGGTTTATTTCTTCAAGCTTCATCTGTGTTCTCACTAGTTATTCTGCAACCCAAGCAAAACCGAGCATTCTGTTCGTCACTATTCTTGCAACTTAGGTGCAGCCGTGCAGGCATTTCCTTCCAGGCTTACTATGCAACCTCAGTGTGATTCTGGCGCCATTTGGAATACCTATTTTGAGTTCAATATGGAATCTGACATCCTTTTTACATACATTACTGACTTTCAGATTTTGTTTTCCTGTTTTAGGTTCTGAGGCTGCATATGGATGAGTCGGAGACAAGGGCAGAACCCAACGTGTCACCTGTAGATACCTCAGCGGTGCAGAGAGGGTGGTCATCTCTCTGGTTAGATATGGTGGCTGTCGCGGTTGTGCTTGCCGGCGTCACGGTAATCATCTACTTGAAACGCTCCGAGCTATGACAATTTCTTGCATAAACACATCAACATTGTAAAGATTTTTACTTTGTCTGTAAAGTGAAATGTGTAGTGTACATAGGAGACACACAAGTCAATACACGCAGCAGGAATAAGGCATGGGGCGTCCATGGTTCCATGGTATGGAAATATCTCCATGCACCAAGCCATACACTATAAACTCTCTAAGGGCGGGCATATATAATGATTTGATATTAATCATATATAAGATTTGTCATGTAAAATTTTTATTGAGAAAGAAAAGGACCAGTACATTGGCCACGGCCCTTTTCATTTGTTAAGTGTGCTTCTACTACTCTACTACGGTGAAATTTTACGGTAGATTATACTGGTAGTATAAAATGTGTAGTAGGGATCACATCTGATCGTTGATTTGTTAAGTGTGCTTCTTCTACTCTACTACTAGATGAACTATAAGTAAACTCTAATTAATCTGATTCATTAGATCAAAAAAAAATGAACGATTAATGTTCAATTTAGTGTACTGTAAAAAAGCTCTATTTATACTAGATGAATGTGGCTCCACTATGCACATTCATCTAGTATCAATTATCCTGTTATGGAAAAAGAGGAGTTAGTAAGGCCAATCAAGCGTTGAAAGACAATTGGTGATTCCCATGTGGAAGCAAGACCGATTGCTTGGCCTTCATTTTGTGTATGTTAATTGTTTCTTGTTTCAATTGTGATGAAGTGTATATATCATATTCTGTAATTGCAATCATAAAGGTTAATACTTTCTTTTGTGCAGGTTGAAAAAAATCAATGGTTGAAATTCACACATTTGGTTGCTTACCACATGAAGGGATCTAGAAGCAAAGAATTTCATGAAGATTAGGCAATATTAGATATATTTTTTATTATTTTTATTTAGAACAATGTATTTCAAACTCTTAGACTAAAGATTTGCCTTCTCTAGAAATCAAATCGTTATGTATTCTATTGAATGGTGTGAAATATTTATTTGTTTGATGCAATGCAATATGTTATGATTGTTGCACTTATGGTCATTTGTGTTTTATATTGTACAATGTGTTAGGCTTATCAAAAGATATTCTATGAAACTATTTTAATTTGTACATTCACAAAAAAATAAGAAAATAATAAAGATATTTAAATTTATTTTAGGAGCTCAACATTGCGTTGTTGTCATTCAAAAAGGGTGTTACTAAGTTCAATTATTGTATCTAAAAATGTGTTACTAGGGTCTATGGAAACACATGCTACTATGTTGCTTTAGCAAAAATAAGGTGTTACTAGGGTCTATGGCAACACGCGCTACTATGTTGCTCTTGCTAAAAAAGGTGTTACTGCAGTCTATAGCAACACATTTGATGCATGTTGCCGTAGCATAGTTGCAACATCTTTTTTTATATACAAGAACACTTGTTACATGTTACAATAAACCTTTCTATAGCAACATAAGCTATAGTAACACTAAACAAATATGTTGCAATAGGACTCAGTAACACTTATTTTGAGCTATAGTAGCATATATGCGTGTTACTATAGGCCAATCCTGACGTAGTGACTCTAGTAACAGTGCACAATAATTCCTTGCGTTCATAATTTGAATGTGATGCACAGTTGCACACACAAGACATATATAGTAATATAGGATGTAAAGCAAGCACAATTTTATTGCCATTGGCAATGGAACAATCCTGATTCCCCGTCTCATGTTTAAAACTACGTCGCGCAAATCCTAGTATTCCTGCATTTGAACTAAGAAAGCGTCACCTCGTTCTTGACGACACGAAGCTCTTCCAACCGTGAATGCTCATCCTAAATTCGATACGTGTAGCCGCAAGCAAGCAAAAAAACAAATTAAGCGCACTCTACCGATCATGCAAACAAGCGAGCAGGCAAAACACCGCCTCACCTGCCGACGGATGGCCCTCATGGTCGCGGCGGCCCCCTGCATCGCCTCCCCTTCCGTCCACGCCGGAAGGCCGGTGCCTCGAGCAGGAAGGAAGGATCCCTGCCATGCACATGTACAGCCTCACCTCCTCCGATCCTCAAGTGCCGCGGCATCCGCCATGGCGAACAGCTGCACGACCCCACGATACCCCAGCCCGCCGCCTCAAGCGCTCGGCTCCACCAACCCGCCGCTTCCCGACACCAAGGGTGCGCGGCGAGGCACGTCCTCCTGCGCTGCTCGATCGCCGAGGAAGGCTGCCGAGCCAGGGGGGAGAAGTGAATCGGGAGGCCGATGACACGATGAGCTATTCGAATTTGTGACCGTTGGAATCGAATGAACCTCGTGGGATCGAGTTATATATATAAGGGGAGGGAGAGAGAAGAGAACTGACTCTTTAATTCGTAACTGCGAGTCTGCGAACCCAAGCCCGGTTCGGTCAGGCCTTCTGCTACCCTGGACCGCCCGAGTGAGTACGGCTTGGGCCCAGCTTGGCTCCATGCACTGGAGTAGTATTTCGTCTCTATACCATTGCTAGACCCATTTCTGACAGGGCCATTTCTGGGCCTAGAAGACACGACGACCGCTCAGGACCCTCAAAATCTAGAGGCTCCTAGCCTATTTATACACATGTGTTGTTTAACTCGTCGCACATTATCCCTAGCCCCCAAATCGCTCGTCCCTCGCTGCCTCGCTTCCCCCGAAATGAAGCCGTCGTTGCCGCTTCCCAGCTTTATGCCTCTACCTCGCCAATTAATGGAGGAAAAGAGCTCGATTTTATGGATTTCGAAGTGATTCACCTCAATTCAACAGCTCTACTCGAAAATTGAAATCTCCTCTCAATTCACGAGCCCCAAATAGGCAAATATCTGGTACTTCTCGTCTTCTCCTTATCTCCTGATTTTCTCATTTCTTTCTTTGTTCAACAGCGCCCACAAGCATATCTTCTTTGTCTACAAACAGTACCCCGCGGCCACCCCGCAAAATATATAGAAATTTGGTAGGAATTTATTTATAGAAATTTGGTAGGACTTTATTTATTAGACTCAGTACAATTCATCTATTGTATCTATGAAATTCCTCCAATATTCCAACGTGCTACGTATATATCAAGTTGGAGTACTTTTAGCAAATCAACTTTTAATTTTTTTGGTACTAATGATATTCAGTATTTTGTCCTCCGAAAAGGCTGATTGTCAAGGCCCCGAATTCGAGTTCGACTCGTGCGGCTAGCAATAACGCTACCCAACCTTTATCCACATTCGAGATCGATTTCTAACTCTTAAACATATCCTAAACTGCCGCTTAAGAGTATCCCAAACTTAACCAAAAGTCTAGAGCTAGAAAATTTTAGACTCCTAACGTGACTTTCATCAAGTTTAGAGCCTCATATTTGGAGATCTATGATGAGTTAGAAAGTGCATGTTAGTTGGTTACAAACTAGAAACTTTCCTATATGCAATGGTTGAGTTTTCTTGCCAATCCAACGTCAAATGCTAACTTAAATCTTAGCATCCAAATTGAATCCATGTGTTCAAACCATGGGGACTTAACCCTAGCACTTAGTATCCACTTAGCCCCTTGTGTGTGGTCTTGTGTGTGGGCAAGTGGGGACAAAGTAGTAGCAACAAGACAAAAAAAAATGGCAGCACCAACCCCAAAGCAACAGCCAGCCATTTCTCTTTTCTCCCCAAAGCCAAGCTTGCAACACAAGCTCCCTTTTTCTTCTCCCCATTTTCGTGCAGCCCCCAACCCCTTCCTGGCCGAGCTCCTTGTGGGGGGTTTCCTCCTTCATGGCAGCACATTGAAGCTCTCTTCCTCCATGGCTGCATCTTGAAGCTTCATCCAACACTCCAGGCAGCCCCAACTCCTCCCCAACACCCCAACCGGCGCCCCAACAGCTCAACCAACCGAGCTCTCTCTAACTCCTCCCTCCTAGGGTTTCTCATGGGAGTGTAAGGTATGGTTTTCTTGGCTTAGTAGGAGTATTTCTCAGGTTTAGGAAGTGTTCTTGCAGCTTGGGAGCCTTAAGGATTGGAGATGTTTGGGGAAAAGTTCAGAGCTAGTGTTGGTGTGTTGTCTGATTTTCGAGCTACAAACAGTGTTGCGGTTTTCTGCATGTTTGACCTAGATAGAAGGGTCATATGCCCGGCCGCCTGTGGAAGAAGTTGTAGCCTTGTCTCTTACGGTCGTATAGAGTATAATAAGTTGAAATTTCGTTAAGCCACTCGAAAGACATCGCGTTTTTACTGCTAGCTGTCCTGAGTTTGCAGCAGATTGGGCCGAGCAGCTGTAATTCGTCGTTTTGAGCTAGTTAGATGTTTCTTCTCCCTGGCCGACTGTAGAATAAGTTGTACATGTGCATCTTAAGCTTCATTATAACTTGGAAGAACTCAATTTCATGAAACCATGTGAAAGTTATGCGAAAAATGGTGAAGTCTTTCCAGAATTGGGAGCAGTTGCGACAGAACTGCTGTTTGCTCGGGTTTTGGGTGAGTTAATCTAGTTGTTGGTCAGTTGGGGCAGATGTATGTGCAGGTATGGTTCTTATGCTCCATTAGAAACTGTGAGAGCTCAATTTGATGGAATGATTAAAAGGTTATGCATATTTGAAGTCCATACTGTTCTGAACCTCTGAAAAATTGGTCACTGAATTTTGCTCTCTGTTCTTGGCCGAACTAGGAGCTCTACGTGCATTTGCTTGATGATTGGCCGAAACTAAGTGGTAGGTCTACATCTTGCGATCGTTTAGAATCCGAGTTTGCTCAATTTGATTGACTGGTTAGGAAACTATGACCAATTGTGTCACAATCTGTCCAATATTGTTGCAATTGTATAGTGTGATGTTCTTTTTGGTTTTTGGGCAAGCTAAAGCAATGGGTGGTCAATTGGGGGTATATATATGTGTAGGGGTTGTTCTTGTGTTCATTTATAAACTAGAATCACTCAATTTGGTTGTGTAGATAAAAGGATATGCTCATTCAAATTACATGCTGCCCTGAAATTCTGAAAGTTGATGCCTATAACTTGAACTGAATTTTAGGATCTTTTAGGTGTTGAGTTAGGATCTAATTTTGCCTAGAAAGTTGTAGGGAATTTCGTGTAGATTGTGAATATGTACTTGCTTGCTTGAATTGGATTCATAGAGCAATAGTTATGCTCTTAGAAGTTGCTATCTTGAAGTTTAGAGTTGCTACAAAGGTTAGGATTTGGTTGGAATAGAGATGAGCATTTCAAAGTAGTGCTTGGCTATTAATGTGGAGTGTTAACATTGTATTCTCATTTTGGTTTGTTGAATTCTTGCATTTTTGGAGAGTCTTCACTTGTTATTCCATCTCATACGCATTGCATGCATCTCATTCCATATACATTGTTATCGTGTAGAGAACGATGACGCGGAGGGTGACGTGGTCGTGGTCGAGGAGGGGTTTGAGGCGCAAATTCTTGTTGAAAATCCGGCAGAAGCTCAAGGCAAGCACCTAAGCATATTCAATCTGATATGTAATTTTATTTTAGTGAATCAATTGCTTATTGGATGATTAAGTCATGCATTAGGAGTTGAATTGTGGGAATGGTATTAGAACCAATTTGCTGCACATACACCCTATGATATTTGTTGAACACCTCCTTTGGACCTAGATTATGGGTATTATATGGTGCCCATGCTTAGTTTTGCTTGTCGGGCATGGGCCAAGTGGTTGAGGGTTCCATCGCTTGAGATTATTTACTTCACAAATGTTGGGCTGCAATGGTTATGGTTATGTTCTGGAATGTTGAATTTGAGACCGGGCGAGACAGTTGGATCATTTCGGTGTGGAGACTCAAGTGTTGTGGTCTCGCCTGTGTCGGTTAAGGACCGATTAGTTGTTTGCCATGTTGATCGAGCACACCTTATTGATCGCATGTCCGATATAATGGTACGGTAAGCCATTCTTTCGTCGCATACTGTTCGATGGGTCATGCCCTCATGCGGATGGACATGGTTGAGGGCGAGGCTTAGGCCGACTCTCGAGGGCCAAGTGATGCTTGGGCCGCTCAAGGGGGTGCTAGGTGCTCGAACCGCATGAAGATGGCTCAACGAATATGTATGGATGGGAGGAGGGTTGACATGAGGTTCCCTTGTGGCACATGTCGTGAGATTGATGATCCCCTGCAGGGTTGAGAAAGCAATTCGAATTGCCGCGCTCTCGGATATGAGCACGCTTGTATCATCCGACATTTCAACGTAGTAACAACTGAAACTTGAAGTTAGTTGGTATACTTGATGTTGATATTTGCTCATGAGATTTACTTGCTCTCTTTAATGTTAAATTTTAGATTTTACTCTAGTAAGAGGTGATGTCCATAAATGCTATGAAACTTGATAATTGACTAGTTAATGTGATCGAGACACAAAAGTTAAGCTTTTTCGCAACTGTTACCTTAAGCTTACTCCTTGCTACATCCAAATGCATATTCTTTCGAGTCGGTCATATATGGACCACGGGTAAGTCTTGTGAGTAAATTTTGTACTCATGCTTCTGCTTTGTGGTTTTCAGGTGAGGATCAGGATGGATGCGAGTTCTGTCCTTACTGCCTCTCAGTGTCCGGGCGGGGCACCATGTAGAGGCTACTTGCGACGTTACTGCGCAGGAAGTGTTCAAAGGTGACACTTCCGGAGATGTCATACTTTTGGTTTAATTTGGTGGTTGTGCGTTCATTTTGTTGTATAGTTAGCCTTAAAAACTATGTCATGTCTAGACTTGAATACTTGGTTATTTTTGTTGTTGAACCTTGATGTATTATGGTGCTCATCTCATGCTTTATATGTTGCTCCTATCCATGTCGATTATTATGCTATGTCGTTGTAGTAGTGTCATGTGTGGATGAATTAAATGTTTCTTCTGTCTACTAAGTGGATGTCCTCACTTCTAGAGGCATCATGCCGAAGTTTTGTAGAAATCCCGAGCTTAGGTAGGATCTTCTTGTTGTTTGTTTTGCGAGTTAGAATTTGTTGTTGTGAGTTATTGGCGTGTTTGGTAGTCGGGTTTGTCTTTGTGTTTTGGTTTTTAGTTGTTTTGTTTTGCTTCCGCGGTTGCGTTTTGGTCGTAAAGTTTTGAGTTCGTTGCCCCCTTTATGCAAATTGAGTTGATATGGCAATGGAAACCTGTATGCGGGGCGATCCTGGGTGAGCTTCGGGTCGCATACCGGGGGAATACCGGGATTGTTGTCGAGTTATTCGAATGGTCTCACGGTTGTCTCATTTGGGCTTGGGTGCTAGCATTGTGAGTGCCATCGGCGATCCGTTGCTAGCCTCCAAATCCGATAACGACGACCGAGCATTCAAATAACCCGAGGACGGTCTGGGCGGCTCCTGACAAAGCTGGTATCAAAGCAAGTTGCATAAAGATGAACCGTAAACTTGACAACCAATTAGGTGATTGATTGTAGTTTACTTCACTTCCTAGTAGTAAATAGTGCTATATTACCCGCCCTATGTCTATAATTGGGGTTGTGTAGGTTGAATGGTGAGTGTGGGAAAAACAATCACGTTGAAATCGTGCATTTCATGCCATGCATGTAAGGTCCATGTCATACCATGCACGCATATGTTTTGCCATGTCATTTTGCATCTTCATCTATGCTTTTATGTATGTTGAGTTTGTAAATCCCGTTGTCTTGTGCTGTTGTCTAGATCGTGTTTTGGATTGAATTTTTGCTAGTTACGAGAACCTGTCCCTTTCTCGTGGAGTCTAGTCTAACTCTTGTCGTCTAACCTTGATTGACGACAGAATGAGGACCCGCGGGGGTACAGGAGGTGATGATGGCGTGGGGCGATCGTAGCCCCACGATGGCTATCCGCCTCCTCCACCCAACCTCTTGGATGTGTTGCTGAGGTCTGAGCAGAATCAGCAGGCAACCAACCGAATCCATGAGATGCTTGTTCAGAATCAGGCTCCTCGAGGTGGCCGTGAAGGGCGAGACCGCCCCAATGGTTATCTGGATTTCTTGCATACACAGCCACCCACCTTCTCTCGCGCCAGCGAGCTGCTGGAGGCCGATGATTGGTTGCGCACAATTGAGCAGAAGTTTGCTCTCATTCGCTGCGAAGACCATGAGAAGGCACTCTTCACTGCTCAACAGCTTCAGGGTCCTGCTGATGCTTGGTGGGCCAATTTCCTTGTCATGCAGCCCGCCGGTCACCAAGTGTCATGGGCTGAGTTCCGTGAGGACTTTCGGGCATATCATATCCCGAAGGGGCTCATGAACATCAAGAGGCAGGAGTTCATCTCCCTCAGACAGTTGAATAAGTCCGTGATGGACTACTCTCGTGAGTTCAACTATTTGGCCCAGTATGCGCCAGAAGAGGTGAACACTGACCAGAAGAAGCAAGATCGCTTCATGAATGGGCTGTCAGCCAAGATGCAAGACAAGCTCTCCGTGTGCGACTTCCCTGATTTCAATGCTTTGGTGAGTCGGGTGATCACAGTGGAGCACAAAATGAAGAGCCACCAGGAAGAAAAGAAGCGGAAGCGGGTTGCACAGTTTTCGGCAGGTGGCAGTTCACAGCGTGCTCGAGCTGTCCTCCTTCCTCCACCTTGGGCACCTACTCCTGCACCTCCCCTATAGGCTGGGATGGCCCAGCCTTCTGTTGTTGCTCCTCGGCCCCCACAGCCACAGCCGGGAGTGAGAGTGGGGGCGAATTCAGGTCCAGGCTCGTGCTACAATTGTGGGCGTGCGGGACACTTCATCAGAGATTTCCCTTTTCCAAGGCGGGGCAACAACTCTAATGCTCCAAGGCCTCAAGGCGCTACCGCACCACCTCCACGTCCCAATGAGAAGGCACCTCAAGTGCCAAAGTATGGCCGAGTCAACTACACCGACGCCGAGGCGATTCCGGAGGGCGATCATGTGTTGACAGGTATGTTATGCATTGATGGGCATGCTGCTAGAGTTTTATTTGACTCAGGGGCTTCTCATTCTTTTATTCGCAAGGATTTTGTTATGAATCATCAAATGAGAGTGAGTTGCAGCAACACCTCTTTCCTCATTGAGGCATCGGGTTCAAAAATTGTCACTAATCAAGTAGTTCAAGAAGCATCTGTGCTAATCCAAGGGGTTTCGTTCCTTGTCAACTTGCTACTCCTCGATCTTCGTGGGATGGATGTTATCTTATGCATGAATTGGCTGACACGACAGTAGGACATTCTATATTGTTCTCGTCGCTCCATCTCGCTTAAGGGACCGAAGGGCGGCTGTTTAACTCTACTTCTCGATGATGGCAAGGCCACTCTTTGCTCCTTGAATGGTGCTGAAATTGGGGAATTAGAGTCCATTCCCGTGGTTTCTGAATACCCGGATGTGTTCCCAGCGGAATTGCCAAGGATGCCGCCCAATCGGGATATTGAGTTTGTAGTTGAACTTCAGCCCGGGACTGCTCCAGTTTCCAAGCAGCCGTATCGGATTCCGCCAAATGAATTAGCCGAATTGAAGAAGCAATTAAAGGAACTGATGGACAAGGGATTCATTTGTCTGAGCTCCTCACCTTGGGGCTGCTCGGTTCTCTTCGTGACCAAGAAGGACGGTTCTCTTCATTTGTGTGTTGATTATCGTCCCTTGAACGCCGTCACCATAAAGAACAAGTACCCTCTTCCTCGAATCAACATCCTCTTTGATTAGCTTGCTGGTGCACGGGTGTTCTCCAAGATTGATTTGAGGCTCGGGTATCATCAGATCAAGATTCGAGCAGAAGATATCCCGAAGACAGCATTCTCCACCTGTTATGGCTTATATGAGTATACCATCATGTCGTTCGGATTGACGAATGCACCAGCATACTTCATGTACCTTATGAATTCCATCTTCATGGAAGAACTTGACTCCTTTGTGGTCATCTTCATTGGCGACATCCTCATCTACTCAGAAAATGAAGAAGAGCATGCAAAGCATCTTCGCATCATTCTCGGGAGACTCCGGGAACATCGCCTTTATGCCAAATTCAGCAAGTGCAAGTTTTGGCTGAAGGAGGTATCTTTCTTGGGACATGTCCTCTCCGAGCAAGGTGTTGTTGTCGATCCAAGTAAAGTACAAGATGTTCTCAAGTGGGAGCAGCCCAAAACTATCACAGAGATCCATAGTTTTCTTGGGCTTGCAGGCTATTATCGTCGATTCATTCAAGACTTTTCAAAGATTGCCAAGCCCATGACCGAGCTACTGAAGAAGGGTGCTGAATTCAAATGGTTAGCGGGCTGTGAGCAAGCATTTCAGACCTTGAAACAGTGTCTTACTACAGCTCCTGTCCTCACACAACCTGATATTCACAAGCCATTTGATGTCTATTGCGATGCATCAGGTATCGACCTTGGCTGTGTGCTTATGCAAGAAAGCCAGGTTGTTGCCTATGCATCTCGGCAATTGAAACGCCATGAAGAGCATTACCCAACTCATGATTTAGAGCTTGCAGCGGTGGCCCATGCTTTGAAAATTTGGCGCCACTATTTTCTTGGGAACAAGTGCAACATCTATACCGATCACAAGAGTCTCAAGTACATCTTCACTTAGGCAGATTTGAATATGAGGCAAAGAAGGTGGCTTGAACTGATGAAAGACTACAATTTGGAAGTGCATTACCACCCGGGAAAAGCCAATGTGGTGGCTGATGCATTGAGTCGCAAGGCCCGATGCAATTGCCTCACTCTTCAACCCCGAAGTGCCTCTATCTGTGCAGAATTTCAGAAACTTAGCATAGAGATGGTTGAAGAAGGTTTATTGGCTAATCTAGAGTTGAATTCCACGCTGCTAGACCAGATTAGAGAGGCTCAAAAGGGGGACAAGGGCATTGCCCGAATTTGTAGCAAACTGAATTCCGGCCAAGCTGCTAGCTTCCATCTTGATGACCGTGGAACTTTATGGTTCGGCGAGCGCCTAGTCATCCCTAAAGACCAAGAATTGAGAAGAAAGATTCTCGATGAAGCCCACAACTCCTTACTCACAATCCATCCGGACAGCAACAAAATGTATCAAGACGTGAAGCAACGGTTTTGGTGGACTCACATGAAACGTGAGATTGCTCGCTATGTGTCCGAATGTGATGTTTGCAAAAGGGTGAAGGCCGAACATCTCAAGCCGGCTGGCACTCTTCAATCGCTGCCCATTCCAAGTTGGAAGTGGGAAGAGGTTGGCATGGATTTCATCACCGGCCTGCCAACAACTTCTTCGGGTCATGACTCGATATGGGTTATAGTCGACCGGTTGACAAAGTCCGCACATTTCCTAGCCGTTCACACCACCTATCAAGTCAAGAGGTATGCGGAGTTGTACATATCTCGAATTGTATGTCTTCATGGAGTGCCAAAGCGGATAGTTTCAGATCGAGGCTCTTAGTTTATTTCTCGATTCTGAAAAAGTTTGCATGAGGCATTGGGCACTAAGCTACTTCACAGCTCAGCATATCATCTGCAAACTGACGGCCAAACCGAGAGGGTCAATCAGATCCTTGAGGATATGCTGAGGGCTTGTGTTCTATCTTATGGGAAGAAATGGGATGAATGTCTTTCATATGCTGAGTTTGCTTACAACAACAGCTACCAAACCAGCATCAAAATGTCTCCTTTCGAAGCACTCTATGGTCGTAGCTGTCGGACACCCCTGAACTGGTCCAAGAGTGGAGAACGTCCCTTCTTTGGACCTGAAGTGGTCATGACGGCAGAAGAGCTATGCTGATCGTCGTAGGAGACCTCTCCTTCAGCATTGGTGATTATGTCTATCTGAAGGTATCTCCCCTCCAGGGCACCACTCGTTTCGGGGTTAAGGGAAAGTTGGCACCTCGATACATAGGACCTTTCCAGATCCTTGCAAGACACGTTCAAGTGGCATATCAGTTGGAGATTCCTTCCTCTCTAGCAATGGTCCACAACGTCTTCCATATATCGCAATTGAAGAAGTGCCTCCGTATTCCCTTCGAATCTCTTGAAGTGGATGAACTTGAAGTTCTGCCTGATCTATCTTACCAAGAGTATTCTATTCGAGTTTTGGATGAAGCTGAATGCAAGACTCGTCAGAGGACCCTCAAATTCTATAAAATTCAGTGGAGCAATCACACTGAAGATAAAGCCACATGGGAGCGGGAAGAGCGTTTGAAAACTGATTATCCTGAATTCTTCCATAACATGTGAGTGCTACCATCCATTCTCTTCGCAATTTAAGTCATATCATTTGTATGTGGCTGCGTTGTCCATGTGAACTCTATCCATCTATGCTCCCATTTTCGAATCTCAAGGCGAGATTCTTTTATGGGGGGAGGATTTGTCAAGGCCCCGAATTCGAGTTCGACTCGTGCGGCTAGCAATAACGCTACCCAACCTTTATCTGCATTCGAGATCGATTTCTAACTCCTAAACATATCCTAAACTACCGCTTAAGAGTATTCCAAACTTAACCAAAAGTTTAGAGCTAGAAAATTTTAGACTCCTAACGTGACTTTCATCAAGTTTAGAGCCTCATATTTGCAGATCTATGATGAGTTAGAAAGTGCATGTTAGTTGGTTAGAAACTAGAAACTTTCCTATATGCAATGGTTGAGTTTTCTTGCCAATCCAACGTCAAATGCTAACTTAAATCTTAGCATCCAAATTGAATCCATGTGTTCAAACCATGGGGACTTAGCCCTAGCACTTAGTATCCACTTAGCCCCTTGTGTGTGGTCTTGTGTGTGGGCAAGTGGGAACAAAGTAGTAGCAACAAGACACAAAAAAAAATGGCAGCACCAACCCCAAAGCAACATCCACCCATTTCTCTTTTCTCCCCAAAGCCAAGCTTGCAACACAAGCTCCCTTTTTCTTCTCCCCATTTTCATGCAGCCCCCAACCCCTACCTGGCCGAGCTCCTTGTGGGGGGGGGGTTCCTCCTTCATGGCAGGTATGGTCAATTGGGGGTAGATGTATGTGCAGGTATGGTTCTAATGCTCCATTAGAAACTAGGAGAGCTCAATTTGATGGAATGATTAAAAGGTTATGCATATTTGAAGTCCATACTATTCTGAACCTCTGTAAAATTGGTCACTGAATTTTGCTCTCTGTTCTTGGCCAAACTGGGAGTTCTACGTGCATTTGCTTGATGATTGGCCGAAACTAAGTGGTAGGTCTACGTCTTGCGATCGTTTAGAATCCGAGTTTTCTTAATTTAATTGAGTGGTTAGGAAGCTATGACCAATTGTGTCACAATCTGTCCAAAATTGTTGCAATTGTATAGTGTGCTGTTCTTTTCGGTTTTTGGGCAAGCTAAAGCAATGGGTGGTCAATTGGGGGTAGATGTATTTGTAGGGGTTGTTCTTGTGTTCATTTATAAACTGGAATCACTCAATTTGGTTGTGTAGATAAAAAGATATGCTCATTCAAATTACATGCTATCCTAAAATTCTGAAAGTTGATGCCTATAACTTGAACTGAATTTTAGGATCTTTTAGGTGTTGAGTTAGGATCTAATTTTGCCTAGAAAGTTGTAGGGAATTTCGTGTAGATTGTGAATATGTACTTGCTTGCTTGAATTGGATTCATGGAGCAATAGTTCTGCTCTTGGAAGTTGCTATCTTGAAGTTTAGAGTTGCTACAAAGGTTAGGATTTGGTTGGAATAGAGATGAGCATTTCAAATTAGTGCTTGGCTATTAATGTGGAGTGTTAACATTGTATTCTCATTTTGGTTTGTTGATTGCTTGCATTTTTGGAGAGTCTTCACTTGTTATTCCATGTCATACGCATTGCATGCATCTCATTCCATAAGCATTGTTATCGTGTAGAGAACGATCACGCGGAGGGTGATGTGGCCGTGGCCGAGGAGGGGTTTGAGGCGCAAATTCTTGTTGAAAATCCGGTGGAAGCTCAAGGCAAGCACCTAAGCATATTCAATCTGATATGTAATTTTATTTTAGTGAATCAATTGCTTATTGGATGATTAAGTCATGCATTAGGAGTTGAATTGTGGGAATGGTATTAGAACCAAATTGCTACACATACACCCTTTGATATTTGTTGAACACCTCCTTTGGAGTTAGATTATGGGTATTATATGGTGTCCATGCTTAGTTTTGCTTAGTTGTCGGGCATGGGCCAAGTGGTGGAGGGTTCCATCGCTTGAGATTATTTACTTCACAAATGATGGGCTGCAATGGTTATGGTTATGTTCTGGAATGTTGAATTTGAGACCGGGCGAGAGAGTTGGATCATTTCGGTGTGGAGACTCAAGTGTTGTGGTCTTGCCTGTGTTGGTTAAGGACCGATCCGTTGTTTGCCATGTTGATCGAGCACACCTTGTTGATCGCATGCCCGATATAATGATACGGTAAGCCATTCTTTCGTCGCATATTGTTCGATGGGTCATGCCCTCATGCGGTTGGACGCTGTGGGATGTCCGAGATAGGGGTCCCGCAAGTAGGGCCTATACCCGTCTGGGCTAGACGGGCGGAGCAGTAGGCCCAAAGCCCAGAAGCGCCACAACGGACCCGGAGGAGGTTTCGACTTGTTCCCCAAGGCAACTCCCGATCCTTCCGGGAAGCTTCGCGCCACGCCCAAACAACCCGCCAAAAGCGAAGCATGCAGCCTGACATTCGCAGAGCCTGCAGGCTATGGAACCTGACAGGGCGGCAGGCGCGGGTCGGGGAAAGCACAACCACCTCTCCAAGACGTAGTGTGCCATAACCGACGAAGACAAAGTACGTGTTGGTGAGGCCACCATGTTGAGGGCCCGGTGGCGACCATCTATCATGTATCCTTCCCCCAGTATATAAGGGGAGGAGGGGGAACAAGAAAAGGAGAGACGCTCATATATCCAAGAACACAGGACTAGGGTATTATCTCCTCCGTGAGAGCCCGAACCTGTCTAAACACAGATCGCCCTCGCATCCTGTGTTACCATCAAGCTCAGATCCCGCACGAATCCCCTAGAATCACAAATCTCATTGCCGGTGAAACCGATCGTCGACAGTTGGCTCGCCAGGTAGGGGCTTGTGTCATGATCTTCGTCAAGCTTGATGGCTGCGACGAGCGGAGTCTCCACAGTCTTCTTCCCGGGTCAGGTCTTCCGTTTCGGAAGCCTGACCTTCATCTCCAACGACCTCGGGAACCTTTCCCTCTCTAAGGGGACCGCGCTATAGCACGGTGAGGTTTCCGGTGAGCCATCGTCGCGACTTCCACGCCGACCGTGGGGTCCCCCTGTCTCGCGCTCTAAAGTGCCGAGTTGGGGACCGAAGGCCCGGTCCGGCCAAGAAGTCGGACCCAAGGGCGCCGAGGTACAAATGGTGGGGGTTCTCGCCGCCAAACCACTCGACACCTCCGAGCGCCTGGAGTTATCTTCTTCAGGCTCACCCAGCTCAGCGGCCTAGTCAGAAGAAAGCCTAGAGAGCTGCTGGAATTTCCGCAGAGTCTGCGTAATCGAGGGCTCACGGGCGGATTCGCAGCAGCGCCTCGACACTTCGGCCGCCGCCGACTTGGAAGGTGGCCGAGCAACTGAACCTGACGCGCGGGCGCGTACTCTGCGGGACCGCGCCTGGGCTATCAATGAAGACATTCTGCAAGCCAAAATGGGGGACCAAGCTGTTTTCCGTACCCCACAGCAGAATATTGTCGCCTCCAAGACACTCCTGGATACCCTGAGCCCTATGCTGGGGGCGGGTGATCCAGTCGCCCCGATCGTGGCCCAAGTAAAGGCCATGGTGACGGCGGCTATCCAAAGCAAGCCTGCATCGACCGGTAGGCAAAGGAGCTGTCACGTGGTCCAGTAAGGACCCAGACGGCCAGCAGCCGGTCAAGTCGGGAAGCCCGCCAGACGCATCATGTTCCACCTCGCGGTGACGACTTGCGGCATAGCATCAACCGCGACCTCCGTTCAGACCTCGACGCCAGGCGCCGCGACCGAGAAAGGGAGGAACAACGCCGCCATGCCGACGAGTATGAACACTATGGCATCCTCCCACAAGATCGCGAAGCACGCCAAGCGCGATCCCCTCCGCGTCGATCGCCGCCCGGAGGTTGTCGCGGGGTCATCGAAGGGTTTCGCGCGTTTACCCCTCGCCTATGCCGAGTGGTTTGGCCTGATGGGTTTAATCCTAAAGGCATCACTAGGTTTGACGGTGAGAGGGACCCGGAGGCTTGGCTACAGGTATACGCTCTGGCAGTCAGGGCCGCCGGGGGGGATCAGAAAGTAATGGCAAACTACTTACCGGTTACCCTCTCGCCCCTGGCCCAAGCATGGCTCACTGGACTCCCAGCGAACTCTATAGATTCCTGGGGAGATCTGTGTGAGCAGTTCATTTCAAATTTTCAAGGCACTTACGAGCGCCCAGGCACCCCCTGGGACCTATATCAGCTACACCAAAGGAGGAACGAATCCCTCCGGGAGTTCGTCAAGCGCTTCATGCATAGGAAAAGCACCGTTCGGGATGTCACGGATGCGATTGTGATAGCTGCCTTCCAGAAGGGAGTCAGCGACCCCGATCTCATCAAGAAGATGTCTCAGAAGCCACCAAGGTCGGTTCGTGAGCTGTTCTCCCTAGCGGACCGTTACGCTTCAGCCTCCGAGGCTTTGGCGGAACGGCATGACGAGGGGAAGGACCAGGCTGAACCCCCCCCGGCGGAAGGAAAAGAAGCGCAAGGGCAAAGAGCTGGTGGCAATCGCTGCACCAACTCACCCACACGCCCTCAAAGAAGATGGGTATGACAAGGTGATGAACTCGCTTTGCCCCTTCCATCAGAAGGGGAGACATGCCGCCAAGGACTGCTTCACTCTGAAGAGATTCGCTCGCGAGAGCAAGAAGCAGGCTGGACAAGGTCTGAGTGGACACGCCGCCGGCAAGCCACCTCCCCCCGAAGCCGAGGAGGACTATCAGGAAGTCGATCTCGAGCTCAACTACATATTCGGGGGCTCGGCTGCATATGAATCCAAGCGGAAGCAAAAGCTCACCGCCCGGGACATCAACGCAGTGGAGCCGGAGACCCCCCAATATGTACGGTGGTCCGAGGTCGCGATAACTTACGACCGCTCGGATCACCCAGATCATGTCCCATTCCCCGGCAGACATCCTCTTGTCTTGGCGCCCGTGGTCCGCGGCATCAAGCTCAAGAGGGTATTAATCGACGGTGGAAGCGGGCTCAATGTCCTCTTTGTCAAAACCCTTGACGATATGAGGATTCCGCAGTCGGTGCCCCACTACGCATACCTGACATTAAAGATGCCAGGGCCGAGTGGTATCATCGCTCTACGCGGTGACATAAGGCAGTCTTTTTCCTGTGACAAGGAGAGCTGCGAGATGGCCGAGTCCCTGGAGGCGCGAGCGGGTCAGGAGAGGATTCGGCGAGAGGTGGATTCCGACAAGCCGAAAGCGGCGTCCTACCATAAGCGCGAAACCCCGGGATCGGCCCCGAGGAAGGTACCAAAAGAATCCTCCTCGACCCGTCCGATCCGGGGCGAACCGCCTTGATCGGGACAGGGCTCAGAGACAAATAGGAGGACGCGCTCGTCACTTTCCTGCGGGCAAACAGAGACGTCTTTGCCTGGAAGCCGTCGGACATGCCCGGGGTCCCCAGGGAGGTGATCGAGCACGCGCTGAATGTAAACGAATCGGCCAGGCCAGTCAAGCAAAGGTTGCGACGGTTTGCCCAAGATCGCCGAGAAGCCATCAGGGAGGAGATCACGAAGCTACTAGCGGCAGGCTTCATCAAAGAAGTGTATCACCCCGACTGGTTGGCAAACCCTGTACTCGTCCAAAAGAAGAATAAAAGCTGGCGCATGTGTGTTGATTACACCAACCTCAACAAGGCTTGCCCGAAAGATCCCTTCGGTCTCCCCCGCATTGATCAGGTGGTAGACTCCACTGCTGGATCCCAACTACTTAGTTTTCTGGACGCCTACTCAGGCTATCATCAAATCCGGCTTCGAGAGGAGGATAGCGAGAAGACTTCGTTTTTCACCCCATTCGGAGCATATTGCTACATCACCATGCCGTTTAATTTGAAGAATCTTGGCGCAACTTATCGGTATACGATACTGGAAGATGTTTTCACCATCGGCTCGGACGCAATGTGGAAGCATATGTGGATGATATAGTGGTTAAAACCAAGGCAGAGGACAGCCTCACCACCGATCCGCCGAGACGCTCGCAAGTCCGAGGCGTTCGGATGAGGCTAAACCCTGAGAAGTGCGTTTTCGGAGTTTCTTCCGGGAAACTACTCGGGTTCATTGTCTCTCATCGTGGGATCGAGCCAAACCCGTAGAAAATCGGGGCCATCATAAGGATGGCCCCGCCTGCCAGCTAGAAAGATGTCCAAAAGCTTACTGGCTGCATGGTAGCGCTTGGCAGGTTTATCTCCCGGTTGGGAGTTCGGGGATGCCTTTCTTCAAGCTCCTCAAGAAGCAGGACCGCTTTGAATGGACGGCAGAGGCACAGCAAGCCTTTGAAGAACTCAAGGTGTTCCTCTCCACCCCTCCAATTCTAGTCTCGCCGGTGCCAGGTGAACCTCTCCTGCTCTACATAGCGGCAACAACTCATGTAGTCAGCGCCGTGATAGTTGTGGAGCGGGAAGAATCCGGACACCGCTACGACGTGCAGCGCCCGGTTTATTTTGTCAGCGAAGTGCTGGGCGAATCCAAGGCGCGATATCCTCAAATTCAGAAGCTGCTGTACGCAATTTTGATCTCGTCGCGGAAGCTGAAGCATTATTTCCAAGGACACTCGATTTCACTAGTGACTTCTTTCCCCATGGGTAATGAAATCCATTCCGATTTCCTCCCACTTCCACTCAGGTATTTTCAGCGGTTGTAGCAATCCTGCCGGTCTCTGATGCATTGCCTTGACTCTCTGGCATACGTCGCACAATGCAACATGCTCGGCAACTTCACGTTTCATACTCGGCCACCAGAATCTCTCCTTCAGATCCTGATACATCTTGGCGCTTCCAGGATGAATTGAGTACTTAGAGTCATGGGCTTCTTCCAGAATCAGTTGCTTTAACTCCTTTTTGTTAGGCACACAAATGCGATCCTTCATCCACAACGTGCCTTGCTCATCCAACTTAAAGTCCTCTGCCTTGCCTTCCTCCTTGATGGACTTAATCCTGCGGATCTTGTCATCATCCTTCTGTCCTTCTCGGATCTGATCCTCTAGGGTAGGCTTTACTTCTAATGCGGCCAAGAATCCGCTAGGTACTACCTCAATCTTCATTTTCTGAAAATCCTCACATAACTCATCCTGACTTGTGGCTAGCAACGTACTCACGGTATGGCTTTTCCGACTCAGGACATCGGCTACTACGTTGGCCTTCCCGGGATGGTAATGGATTCCAACATTATAGTCTTTGATCAACTCTAACCATCTCCTTTGCCTCATATTCAGGTCCGACTGGGTGAATATGTACTTAAGGCTCTTATGATCCGTATATACTTCACATCTGTTTCCAATCAGATAGTGACGCCATAACTTCAAAGCATGCACTACGGCAGCTAACTCTAGGTCATGTGTCGGATAATTTTCCTCATGCGGCCTCAACTGCCTTGATGCATAAGCGACGACCTTTCCATTCTGCATCAGCACACATCCAAGTCCTTGGCGCAATGCGTCACAATAAATATCGAAGCTTTGAGCAACATCCGGTAGAACTAACACGGTCTTGATGTCAATCGCTTCTTCACTCTGAAATCCTTTCTCACATTCTCGCGTCCATGCAAACTTCTTTTCCTTCTTTAGCAATTGCGTAAGAGGTTTCGCAATTGTCGAAAAGCCTTCAATGAAACGGCGGTAGTATCCTGCCATTCCAAGGAAACTCGAACCGGGTCACTGATCTTGGTGCTCCCAATGCAACACGGCTTCTACTTTGCTTGGATCTACTGGCGACTCCTTCTGCGGTCATTACATGTCCAAGAAACTCCACCTTGTCCTTCCAAAAATCACACTTGCTGAACTTGGCGAAAAGTTGCTTGTTCCTCGGCTTTTCCAAAACTCGCCTTAAGTGTTCGGCTTGTTCATCCTCTGTCTTGGAGTAGATTAGGATATCGTCTATGAACACGCATTTACAAACTTGTCCAAATATTCCATGAACACCTTATTCATCATATTCATGAAATAGTGGCGCATTCGTCAAATCCCAAAGGACATAATCAGTAAACTCGTAATGTCCATATCTTGACGAGAATGCGATCTTGAATATCTTACGATCGGATCTTCAATCGATGGTATCGATCTCAGATCAATCTTGGAGAAAACTCCGGCTCCTCTCAACCGATCAAACAAATCATCAATCCTGGGTAGCGGATACTTATTCTTCACGGTGACTTCATTGAGCGCACGATAGTCGATGCACATCCTGAAACTTCCGTCCTTTTTCTTGACAAACAAAGCGGTGCTCCCACGGCGACGAACTCGGCCTGATAAATCCTTTCTCCATTAACTCTTCTAGCTGTTTCTTCATCTCTACCAACTCCTCGGTGGACATCCGATAGGGTCTCTTTGCTATCGGTCTTGTGCACAGTACAAGCTCTATCACAAACTCTATGTCCCTGTCTGGCGGCATACCAGGTAGATCTTCGGGAAAAACATCGGGGTACTCATTCACTACTGGGACATCCTCTATGCTGATTGCCTTGGTACTATTAACCATCAACTGTCCATCTCTAACTGCAGTGGCTTGAAATTCCACTTTCTTCCCACACGGGCTCTCAACTGAGATAGTCCTTCGTCCATAATCCAATACGGCCTTGTGCTTGGATAACCAATCCATTCCCAATATAACATCTAAGGTCTGGGTCTCCAAAATTATAAGGTTTGCTAGGAATTCTATTCCACCTATTAGTATTCTCACCCCGGAACATCCTACTTTCGTTCGGAGTTCGGAACCAGGGGTTTGAACTAAAAGCATGCATCTAAGTCTTGCAATCCCGAGTTAAGTCCCTTCATAAAACGAGACTGTCTGGCTTTATCTGTCGCTACATCCTCAGGTGCGTAGCGTGCTAGCTGTGTGAACTTGTTCAGGTAGTCGGCCACTGGCTGATTGCTTTAACGCTCTGAACTCCTCCTTCTTAAGGTCCATGATTCCTTCAGGCACGTGATACTGTCGGAATGCAGCTGTGAACTCTTCCCAAGTGATATCTTGAGGGTTCTCTTGCGTGGCACAGAAATTCTCCCACCATTCGTGTAATTTGTTCCTTCCAACTGATGAGAAGCGTAGAGTACCTTCTCATTTCCTATGCATTGAGCTATGTGTAGCTTCCTCTCGATTGATCTTAACCAATCATAGGCCTCCAATGGATTGGCATTCCCAGAGAAAGTGGGTGGGTGAGTCCTCATGAACTCGGCGGTCTTGTATTACGGCGTGGCCCTGATTAACTTGATTAGCGGTGGCACGGCGATGGCGTGTTGCATTTGTTGCATCATAGCATGCATCAGCGAGTGCAGGCAGCAAGAAAAGCTCCGAAATTCTGCATATCCGATGGCGGTCTTTGGTGCTCCATCATTGGGGTTTTTCTGGCGAGAACCACTTCCATTGCTTCCAAAGTTTCGCGGTGTTCACCATCTGTCGATTTGCTCTAGGTTTAGAGATGAGAGGGAGACAAGAATAGACAAGTAATATGGAACTTATGCGGGCGAAAGGTGTAACCTTAAGGTCCAACTTTATTATTAATAACTTGGTATGGTGCTTACAATGCCTAAGGGCCTTGCAACACATACTGCACACACAGCAAACAAAGCAAAACCAAATCGAACTAACTCAGGAGTCAAACGCCTAAAGGGAGACACTTTATTCTATGACTCGACTCGTGAAGGAGTCTCACTATAGAACCTATGCTCACTCATCGAGAAAACCTCCACGGCTGGAGTGCGGATGTCGCGGCATAGGCGCGAAACGATTGCCATGTCCAAAGAATCGTGTGTCATCTGTGGTAGTCGAAGACGCAGTTGTCCTCATCGAGATCGACTCCTCTGGATCTGGCTCGTAGCTCAATCTTGGCTCTGGGTCTGGTCCGTACAAGGTCATCTCCAACTCGTCAATC
Source organism: Rhipidocladum racemiflorum (assembly GCA_036346355.1). NCBI lineage: Eukaryota > Viridiplantae > Streptophyta > Magnoliopsida > Poales > Poaceae > Rhipidocladum > Rhipidocladum racemiflorum. The sequence continues at coordinate 62,323,230 of CM070583.1, forward strand.
CTTCGTAGAAGGTGTGCCACATACTCTTGAGCTTCCCGCCATCTGTTCTTCTCTGTCGTGATTTCCTTGCGGGCCTTCTGTAGCTCCTTGCTTGTATTATCTAGTACATCCTCCTGGGCGACGGCAAATCGTGCCAACTGTGTAACCGTGGCATCCTCATCCTGAATCTCCTTCGGGTCAAAAAGGTTATCGCTGCGCGGGTGATAACGGAACACCGTGCTCTCCAACTCTCTGGCGTAGATACGGGTAATGTGCCGCATTGCTCGTCGTGATACTTCTTGGATACCCATCTGCATTGTAGATCTCCTGGCAGTGCAGTGTATCGGGCGATTGCCTGGGCTCTTTTTCCTAGCAGGTACCTCAATCTTCACGTCACAAGCTTTGATCAATCCCGCTTGTCTGATCACTTCCACTTGGTATTGCGGCTTCTCAAAATCTCCGAGAATTTGTAGCATATGCCAAAGTTCCGCGGCGTGACCAACTCCCAGATCAACGTAGTTGAACTCTTCCTCCATCTGTCACAAGAGTGCTTACGTGAGAACTCGAAATTTTTGAATTGTGACAAGGTAAGGAAAAATTTCAGCAAGAGACAAGAAAAGAGAGAAGGGGATAAGTCGAGATGTCATTTCTTATCTTGACAAACTTTTAGCTTTTAGAAAATAGGTTTTATCCTCACTACGACCATTCTAGCTTAGGGTTGAGCCTACGGTCAACCTGGCTCGATACCACCTCTGTCGGGACCCGAATTTGCAAATCCGGACCCTCTGTGTATTCAGCACTAGTCCAGGACGCGCTAGTGCACACAGTCTTAACATCGGTAAATATCACAATCATACCATTCGATATTATCAAAGTACTTTATTTAAATAGTCAAACTGGTTACTCGACCTTATGGTCAAGTTACAAATATAAGCCTCGCAAGGCGAAACTTATTCAGAGAAAAATAATAGCAGCGGAAAATCAAATAGCTTCGTGGCGCCATCCAGTATACCACAGGCAACTGACTGGGCTCGCATCCCTAAGTAGACGGATCCTCTTAGAGTTCCTCCTCCAAAGCTGGCGTAATCTCCTCTTCAACTGATATTGTGTTGAGGCAAGGGTGAGTACTTGGTACTCAGCAAGTCATGCACAGAATGCAAGCTAATATACTACATGCATGGCTTGGTACAAAGGAATAGCTCAAGGTATATTTGCAGTAAACAGCTTTTGAAAAGTAATATAAGTAGATTCGAAAGCAGTAGAAATAAGTAAAACATAAATAACTTTTCAAGAAGTTTGGTAAACATCTTTCCCATCCTAATCCACATTTCCATCAACTTCATTACTAAACCAACCCAACCTTTCAAACCAAAGTTATTTTTGAGAAAATCTAACCCTTGACTGTAATTCCCGAGCGATGTCCAATACCGCGGACGCGGCTATTCGAATAGATTCTAAACTCTGCAGAGGTTATGCACTTTACCCACAAGATACAGTCAAACACCACAAAGGCGAGTTCCTCAGAATAAAGCCTTTGGAAGCCTCAAACAACACAGGTGGTCCTCTCAGGTTCGTGCTCTACACCATCCCTTCCCTTAGCCAAGGCGAAGTATGGGACCAACACACCGTTAGATGGGTATCCGGCCACAGCCACGACACGCTCCCCGCATACAATCACACAAACGGTGTAATTGACACCCTGAGGCTCCACAAGTGAGTCCTTAGCGACTTAGTCAACTAGGGCCGTCCCATTCCGACCATGTGGTTGCAAGTATGACCAGTTCAAAGGCTTGCAAGGTTAAGTCCTTAGAGTGACCAGGGCAAGACTACCCGAAAAACCAAATCAACATCCCCAATGCCACAACTGGCCCCACTGATTACTCTTGCCACATGCCCTGGCCGAAATCGTTTATCAAACCCCAGTTGATTACCATGCACCACGTGCCATCAACATCACATGATACTTTTCCAAAACAGGTTCAATATATCATTAAGTCAATATTAACATTTGATTATCCAAAATCATGTTATGAGCACGTAGCAGGTCTAAGCAGTATGCTACAACGGTCTAAACCCATGTTGGCAAGTTAATAATGTCCAACTAGTAATCCACAACTAGGGTGACAAGGGTCATGGCACATACTTAAATAATCAAGGTGTCATACAGCAAATTGGTATTTATCTAATCCCCATGTTTAAGCAAAGTATTTTTCTAATTGAACTAGCATGCAATAGTTTAAATCAAAATAGATTTCGAAATAGGATCAACATGGTCAAAGCACAACTTGCCTTCAAAAAGTACTTGCTCTTGGTCTTGAGTTGGATCCTGAGTCAACACTTCTCCTTCGAATCCTTCCGGCACTTCAACGTCTACTCGTAAAGCGTGCAAATAGCAAATACACAAATAAACAATAGGCAAAAACATCCCAAAACTCCAAATAAAATCCATAAACAGAGAGAACATAATTTTCTGGATTTTTAGAAACTGGAATCGTCAAATTTGGAGTTAAGACGCAAAAGTTATGATTATTTAAAGTTCAAATAATCAATTAAATAATTTTACAGAGAAAAACTTTAGTCCAAAAAATTAAATAAAATTCATATTTAGGTAGATCTCAATTTTATACAAATTTAGAAATTTGAATCACTCAAATCAGAGTTGAAACGCAAAAGTTATAAGCGTTTGAAGTTTGAATCTAAATTTGAATCAATATTTCGAATTAATAAATCATTTTCTTTTTCGGAAATTAATTATTGCGTCAGCATGGACACGTGGCAGCCTCTGATTGGTTGGCTGACGTCAGCCGGTCCATGGACTTGGTCCACGCTCGGCTCGGGTCCACCGTGGACTCGGTCCACGACTCTACGTGTCGCTGACATGTGGGCCCACTTGGGTGACGTCATCGGCCCGACGTCGGCGGGACTCGGCCACGGTGTCGACATGTGGGACCCATCGTGACGTCATGGGTGACGTCGGCGCTGGCTGGGTCGGCCGTGACATGCGGGCCCCTCGACACGCGGGCCCAGCGTGTCGGCGTCTACCTGCCAGCGCGTGGGCGGCACCGACGCGTCGGTCCAACTTCCCGACACGTGGCGCCAATCTCGACCGTTGATTTGAAATTCAGCGGCCGCGATTAGATCCAGGGTTAACGTGTTGAATCTACTCGATGATCGTGGGCCGTTCGATCTAGATCGGACGGTCGGATCTAATCCTATACTAATCACTACTACGACGCGTGGCGATTGTGAACCGCTGGATCTTGATCCAGCGGTCCAGATCTAACGGGTTTGGAACACGTGAACTCACCTCAACCGCACGATCAAGATCGGACGGTCCACAGAGCTCGCGAGGGTGATGGCGACGCGGCGGAGCTGCAGCCACCGGAGACGAGAACGACGACGAGCCCGATGGCGTTTCGGGGTTGCTCCGGCGAGATGGGTCCTCCCTTCGTGCCTCGCCACGGATTCCGGATCCGGGCTCCTTCTCGGCGGAAGACGACGGACGGCGGCGAAAACGGCGCAAGAAACCGGGCGCAACAGAGTTCCAACTCCGGCGAACTAAATGCAGACAAACGGCGACGGCTCAGGCGAGATGGCTCGGGGGAACGGGTGCGCAAGGATGAGGGCAACCTCGGGGCGTGACCAGGGCTTTAAATAGCCTCGGCGTTCGTGCCCGAGACGGAAACCTAATTCTACACGGCGGCGGGCGCGGCGGCGGAGTCCGGCTCGGACTCGGCGGAGACGATGACGCTCAGCCGTCCACGTGGCACGATCAATGGCCACGATCGCCGCAGGCGATCGGATCCGGGCCGGATACGGCTCGAACCGGTACGGGCGGATCTCAGCCGTTGGATCTTGATCCAACGGTTGGGATTGATTAGGGTTTTGAGCTGGTTTGATCGAGTCAACTGGCTCGGGTCGGACTCGAGTCCGACTCGGGTTCCGACTCGGTCGGATGAACAGTACTTGACCCGAGTTCAATTTCCAGCGATTTAATATTTAAAATAATTCCCAGTAATTCATTTAATTCATTAAAAATAGCAAATGACTCAGAAAAATTCCAGAAAAATTCTGGAAAATATTTTGGATCATTTTGGACTCAAATAAAATATTTCCAACAAAATTTTATTTGTAAAATTAAATTCTTTAATTATTTCAAAATGGAATAAATTCAAATAAATTCCAAATAAATCCAAATAAATTCCAGAAAATTCCAAAAATTCACCAAAGTGCCAAATCACACATGAATTTAAGAGAAGCAAAATTTTGGGGTGTTACAAACCTCCCCTTAATAGAATCTCGTCCCGAGATTCAGTGGCTCACTCTGAGAATAGGTTTGGAAACTCTTTCTTTAAATCCTCTTCAAGGCTCCCAAGTCGCTTCGCTTTCTCCATGGTTGCTCCACTGAACTCTACAGAAACGGGTTGACTTGTTTCTAGTTTCTCGATCCATTGTGTCCAGAATCCTCACGGGATGCTCCTTATAAGTCAAATCCTCTTGCAACTCAATTGACTCTAGCGGTCTGCTTCCTCGGGAACTCGGAGACACTTCTTCAACTGGGACACATGGAATACGTCATGCACTCCTCGCTAACGATTGCGGCAACTCCGGTGATAAGCAACTTCGCCTCTGCGGCTCAAAATCTTGAATGGTCCAACATAGCAGGGTGCAAGTTTCCTTTGGCATGGAACCTCTTAACTCCCCGAGAGGCGTAACTCGAGGTATACAAAGTCTTACGGTTCAAAACTCAAATCCTCGCGACGATTGTCGGCATAACTCTTTGTCGTGATTGGGCTATCTTCAACCTTTCCCTAATCATAGCGACCGTTTCTTCACCTCTTGAAGAATATCAGGTCGAAGACACGGCTCGCCACGGTCTCATTCCAATTCAATGGCGTCCGACAGGGTCGACCATACAAAGGCCTCAAAAGGTGACATCTCAGAAACTAGCCTCGATAACTATTGTTGTAATCGAACTCGGCATACGGCAAACTCTTATCCCAAGAGGTAGCATAAGCTAATGCACAAGCTCTCAACATATCCTCCGAATCTGGTTGACTCTTTCAGTCTGTCCCATCCGTCTATGGATGATAAGTCAGATCAAGTTCAAACGGGTTCCCATGGCTTCATGCAACTTATTCCGTAACCTTGAGGTAAATTGGGTACCTCTGTCTGATACAATCCTCTTTGGCACTCCGTGCAAGCAGACAATCCCGATCATGTATAATTCTGCTAATTTATCTCCCGAGTAAGTGGTCTTCACGCGGATAAAATGGGCTACTTTAGTCAAGCGATCCACTATAACCCATATGGAGTCATAACCTCCTTGAGTCTTCGGCAAACCGGTAATGAAATCCATTCCGATTTCCTCCCACTTCCACTCAGGTATTTTCAGCGGTTGTAGCAATCCCGCCGGTCTCGATGCATTGCCTTGACTCTCGGCATACGTCGCACAATGCAACATGCTCGGCAACTTCACGTTTCATACTCGGCCACAGAATCTCTCCTTGAGATCCCGATACATCTTGGCGCTTCAGGATGAATTGAGTACTTAGAGTCATGGGCTTCTTCCAGAATCAGTTGCTTTAACTCCTTTTTGTTAGGCACACAAATGCGATCCTTCATCCACAACGTGCCTTGCTCATCCAACTTAAAGTCCTCTGCCTTGCCTTCCTCCTTGATGAACTTAATCCTGCGGATCTTGTCATCATCCTTCATCCTTCTCGGATCGATCCTCTAGGGTAGGCTTTACTTCTAATGCGGCCAAGAATCCGCTTAGGTACTACCTCAATCTTCATTTTCTGAAAATCCTCACATAACTCATCCCGACTTGTGGCTAGCAACGTACTCACGGTGATGGCTTTTCCGACTCAGGGCATCGGCTACTACGCTGGCCTTCAGGATGGTAATGGATTCCAACATTATAGTCTTTGATCAACTCTAACCATCTCCTTTGCCTCATATTCAGTCCGATCGGGTGAATATGTACTTAAGGCTCTTATGATCCGTATATACTTCACATCTGTTTCCAATCGAGATAGTGACGCCATAACTTCAAAGCATGCACTACGGCAGCCTAACTCTAGGTCATGTGTCGGATAATTTTCCTCATGCGGCCTCAATCGCCTTGATGCATAAGCGACGACCTTTCCATTCTCGTGACAAGACACATCCAAGTCCTTGGCGCGATGCGTCACAATAAATATCGAAGCTTTGAGCAACATCCGGTAGAACTAACACCGGTGCTGACGTCAATCGCTTCTTCAGCTCCCGAAATCCTTTCTCACATTCTGGCGTCCATGCAAACTTCTTTTCCTTCTTTAGCAATTGCGTAAGAGGTTTCACAATTGTCGAAAAGCCTTCAATGAAACGGCGGTAGTATCCTGCCATTCCAAGGAAACTCCGAATCTGGGTCACAGTCTTCGGCTGCTCCCAATGTAACACAGCTTCCACTTTGCTTGGATCCACGGCGACTCCTTCTGCGGTCATTACATGTCCAAGAAACTCCACCTTGTACTTCCAAAAATCACACTTGCTGAACTTGGCGAAAAGTTGCCGTTCCTCACTTTTCCAAAACTCGCCTTAAGTGTTCTGGCTTGTTCATCCTCCTGTCTTGGAGTAGATTAGGATATCGTCTATGAACACGCATTTACAAACTTGTCCAAATATTCCATGAACACCTTATTCATCATATTCATGAAATAAGCCGGGCGATTCGTCACCCAAAGGACATAATCAGAACTCGTAATGTCCATATCTTGACGAGAATGCGCTTTCTTGAATATCTTCCGATCGGATCTTCAACTGATGGTATCCCGATCTCAGATCAATCTTGGAGAAAACTCCGGCTCCTCTCAACTGATCAAACAAATCATCAATCCTGGGTAGCGGATACTTATTCTTCACGGTGACTTCATTGAGCGCACGATAGTCGATGCACATCCTGAAACTTCCGTCCTTTTTCTTGACAAACAAAACTGGTGCTCCCCACGGCGACGAACTCGGTCTGATAAATCCTTTCTCCATTAACTCTTCTAGCTGTTTCTTCATCTCTACCAACTCCTCGGTGGACATCCGATAGGGTCTCTTTGCTATCGGTCTTGTGCAGGTACAAGCTCTATCACAAACTCTATGTCCCTGTGGCGTCATACCAGGTAGATCTTCGTGAAAAACATCGGTGTACTCATTCACTACTGGGACATCCTCTATGCTGATTGCCTTGGTACTGTTAACCATCAACTGTCCATCTCTAACTGCAGTGGCTTGAAATTCCACTTTCTTCCCACACGGGCTCTCAACTGAGATAGTCCTTCGTCCACAATCCAATACGGCCTTGTGCTTGGATAACCAATCCATTCCCAATATAACATCTAAGGTCTGGGTCTCCAAAATTATAAGGTTTGCTAGGAATTCTATTCCACCTATTAGTATTCTCACCCCGGAACATCCTACTTTCGTTCGGAGTTCGGAACCAGGGGTTTGAACTAAAAGCATGCATCTAAGTCTTGCAATCCCGAGTTAAGTCCCTTCATAAAACGAGACTGTCTGGCTTTATCTGTCGCTACATCCTCAGGTGCGTAGCGTGCTAGCTGTGTGAACTTGTTCAGGTAGTCGGCCACTGGCTGATTACCTTGCTTCAACGCTCTGAACTCCTCCTTCTTAAGGTCCATGATTCCTTCAGGCACGTGATCTTTGTCGAATGCAGTGTGAACTCTTCCCAAGTGATATCTTGAGGGTTCTCTTGCGTGGCACGTAAATTCTCCCACCATTCTGGTTTGTTCCTTCCAACTGATGAGAAGCGTAGAGTACCTTCTCATTTCCTATGCATTGAGCTATGTGTAGCTTCCTCTCGATTGATCTTAACCAATCATAGGCCTCCAATGGATTGGCATTCCCAGAGAAAGTGGGTGGGTGAGTCCTCATGAACTCTGACAGTCTTGTATTACGGCGTGGCCCCGATTAACTTGATTAGCAAAGTGGCCTGAGCAAAGGACGTTTGTTGCATTTGTTGCATCATAGCATGCATCAATCGAGTCCGGGCAGCAAGAAAAGCTCCAAATTCTGCATATCCGATGGCGGTGCTGGTGCTCCATCATTGGGGTTTTCTGTGGCGAGAACCACTTCCATTGCTTCCAAAGTTTCCATGGTGTTCACCATCTCAGCCGATTTGCTCTAGGTTTAGAGATGAGAGGGAGACAAGAATAGACAAGTAATATGGAACTTATGCGGTGCGAAAGGTGTAACCTTAAGGTCCAACTTTATTATTAATAACTTGGTATGGCTGCTTACAATGCCTAAGGGCCTTGCACCACATACTGCACACTCAGCAAACAAAGCAAATCCAAATCGAACTAACTCTGGAGTCTAACGCCTAAAGGGTGACTTTTTATTCTATGACTCGACTCGGCGAAGGAGTCTCACTATAGAACCTATGCTCACTCATCGAGAAAACCTCCACGGCCTGGGTGCGGATGCTGCGGCATAGGCGCGAAACGATTGCCATGTCCAAAGAATCGTGTCATCTGTGGAAGTCGAAGACGCAGTGTCCTCAACGAGATCTGACTCCTCTTGATCTGGCTCGTAGCTCAAATCGGCTCTGGGTCCGGTCCGCATAAGGTCATCTCCAACTCGTCAATCCTTCGTAGAAGGTGTGCCACATACTCTTGAGCTTCCCGCCATCTCGTTCTTCTCTGCCGTGATTTCCTTGCGGGCCTTCTGTAGCTCCTTGCTTGTATTATCTAGTACATCCTCCTGGCGACGGCAAATCGTGCCAAGCGTATGTAACCGTGGCATCCTCATCCCGAATCTCCTTCGGGTCAAAGGTTATCGCTGGCGCTGGTGATAACGGAACACCGTGCTCTCCAACTCTCTGGCGTGAATACGGGTAATGTGCCGCATTGCTCGTCGTGATACTTCTTGGATACCCATCTCCATTGTAGATCTCCTGGCAAGGTCAGGTGTATCGAGGCGATTGCCTGGGCTCTTTTTCCTAGCAGGTACCTCAATCTTCACGTCACAAGCTTTGATCAATCCCGCTTGTCTGATCACTTCCACTTGGTATTGCGGCTTCTCAAAATCTCCGAGAATTTGTAGCATATGCCAAAGTTCCGCGGCGTGACCAACTCCCAGATCAACGTAGTTGAACTCTTCCTCCATCTGTCACAAGAGTGCTTACGTGAGAACTCGAAATTTTTGAATTGTGACAAGGTAAGGAAAAATTTCAGCAAGAGACAAGAAAAGAGAGAAGGGGATAAGTCGAGATGTCATTTCTTATCTTGACAAACTTTTAGCTTTTAGAAAATAGGTTTTATCCTCACTACGACCATTCTAGCTTAGGGTTGAGCCTACGGTCAACCTGGCTCTGATACCACCTCTGTCGGGACCCCGAATTTGCAAATCCGGACCCTCTGTGTATTCAGCACTAGTCCAGGAACGCGCTAGTGCACACAGTCTTAACATCGGTAAATATCACAATCATACCATTCGATATTATCAAAGTACTTTATTTAAATAGTCAAACTGGTTACTCGACCTTATGGTCAAGTTACAAATATAAGCCTCGCAAGGCGAAACTTATTCAGAGAAAAATAATAGCAGCGGAAAATCAAATAGCTTCGTGGCGCCATCCAGTATACCACAGGCAACTGACTGGGCTCGCATCCCTAAGTAGACGGATCCTCTTAGAGTTCCTCCTCCAAAGCTGGCGTAATCTCCTCTTCAACTGATATTGTGTTGAGGCAAGGGTGAGTACTTGGTACTCAGCAAGTCATGCACAGAATGCAAGCTAATATACTACATGCATGGCTTGGTACAAAGGAATAGCTCAAGGTATATTTGCGATGCTTGACTTTTGAAAAGTAATATAAGTAGATTCGAAAGCAGTAGAAATAAGTAAAACATAAATAACTTTTCAAGAAGTTTGGTAAACATCTTTCCCATCCTAATCCACATTTCCATCAACTTCATTACTAAACCAACCCAACCTTTCAAACCAAAGTTATTTTTGAGAAAATCTAACCCTTGACTGTAATTCCCGAGCGATGTCCAATACCGCGGACGCGGCTATTCGAATAGATTCTAAACTCTGCAGAGGTTATGCACTTTACCCACAAGATACAGTCAAACACCACAAAGGCGAGTTCCCGTAACAAAGCCTTTCGGAAGCCTCAAACAACACAGGAGGTCCTCTCCGGTTCGTGCTCTACACCATCCCTTCCCTTAGCCAAGGCGAAGTATGGGACCAACACACCGTTAGATGGGTATCTGGCCACAGCCACGATACGCTCCCCCGTACAATCACACAAACGGTGTAACTGACACCCTGAGGCTCCACAAGTGAGTCCTTAGCGACTTAGTCAACTAGGGCCGTCCCATTCCAGCCATGTGGTTGCAAGTATGACCCAGTTCAAAGGCTTGCAAGGTTAAGTCCTTAGAGTGACCAGGGCAAGACTACCCGAAAAACCAAATCAACATCCCCAATGCCACAACTGGCCCACCTGATTACTCTTGCCACATGCCCTGGTCGAAATCGTTTATCAAACCCCAGCTTGATTACCATGCACCACGTGCCATCAACATCACATGATACTTTTCCAAAACAGGTTCAATATATCATTAAGTCAATATTAACATTTGATTATCCAAAATCATGTTATGAGCACGTAGTGTGTCTAAGCAAAGATGCTACAACGGTCTAAACCCATGTTGGCAAGTTAATAATGTCCAACTAGTAATCCACAACTAGGGTGACAAGGGTCATGGCACATACTTAAATAATCAAGGTGTCATACAAAGAAATTGGTATTTATCTAATCCCCATGTTTAAGCAAAGTATTTTTCTAATTGAACTAGCATGCAATAGTTTAAATCAAAATAGATTTGAAATAGGATCAACATGGTCAAAGCACAACTTGCCTTCAAAAAGTACTTGCTCTTGGTCTTGAGTTGGATCCTGAGTCAACACTTCTCCTTCGAATCCTTCCCAAGCACTTCAACGTCTACTCGTAAAGCGTGCAAATAGCAAATACACAAATAAACAATAGGCAAAAACATCCCAAAACTCCAAATAAAATCCATAAACAGAGAGAACATAATTTTCTGGATTTTTAGAAACTGGAATCACAAATTTGGAGTTAAGGCATAAAAGTTATGATTATTTAAAGTTCAAATAATCAATTAAATAATTTTACAGAGAAAAACTTTAGTCCAAAAATTAAATAAAATTCATATTTAGGTAGATCTCAATTTTATACAAAATTAGAAATTTGAATCACTCAAATCGGAGTTGAAACGCAAAAGTTAAAAGCGATTGAAGTTTGAATCTAAATGTGAATCAATATCTAAAATTAATAAATCATTATCTTTTTCGGAAATTAATTATTGCGTCGGCATGGACACGTGGCAGCCTCGATTGGTTGGCTGATGTCACCGGTCCATGGACTTGGTCCACGCCGGCTCGGGTCCACTGCGTGGACTCGGCCCACGACTTCACGTGTCGCTGACATGTGGGCCCACTCGGGTGACGTCATCGCTGACGTCAGCGGGGACTCAGCCCACGGTGCTGACATGTGGGACCCACTGTGACACCATGGGTGACGTCAGCGCTTGGCGGGGTCAGCCGCTGACATGCGGGCCCTCTGACACGCGGGCCCCGCGTGTCAGCGTCACACGCACGCGTGGGCCAGCGGCCCGACGCGTCGGTCCAACTTCCCGACACGTGGCGCAATCTCGACCGCTGATTTGAAATTCAACGGCGCGATTAGATCCAGGGTTAACGTGGTTGAATCTACTCGATGATCGTGGGCCGCTCGATCTAGATCGGACGGCCCAGATCTAATCCTATACTAATCACTACTACGACGCGTGGCGATTGTGAACCGCTGGATCTTGATCCAACGGTCCAGATCTAACCGGTTTGGAACACGTGAACTCACTCTCAACCGCACGATCAAGATCGGACGGTCCACGAGCTCGCGAGGGTGATGGCGACGCGGCGGAGCTGCGACCGGAGACGAGAACGACGACGAGCCCGATGGCGTTTGGGGTTGCTCGGCGAGATGAGTCCTCCTTCGGTGCGCCTCGCCACGGGATTCCGGATCCGGGCTCCTTCGGCGGAAGATGACGGACGGCGGCGGAAAACTACAGAAACTGGCGCGCAAGAACAGAGTTCCAACTCCGGCGAACTCAGACGGGCAAACGGCGACGGCTCAGGCGAGATGGCTCGGGAACGGGTGCGCAAGGATGAGGGCAACCTCGGGCGTGACTGGGCTTTAAATAGCCTCGCTGTTCGTGCCGACGGAAACCTAATTTACACGGCGGCGGCGGCGCGGGCGAGTCCGGCCGGACTCGGGCGGAGACGATGACGCCACCGCCCACGTGGCACGATCAACGGCCACGATCGCGACGGGCGCGATCGGATCCGGGCGGATACGGCTCGAACCGTGCAGGCGGATCTCACCGTTGGATCTTGATCCAACGGTTGGGATTGATTAGGGTTTTGATTTGGTTTGATCGAGTCAATCGGCTCGGTCGGACTTCGAGTCCGACTCGGGTTCGACTTCGATCGGATGAACGATACTTGACCCGAGTTCAATTTCCAGCGATTTAATATTTAAAATAATTCCCGATAATTCATTTAATTCATTAAAAATAGCAAATGACTCGAGAAAAATTCGAGAAAAATTCGGAAAATATTTTGGATCATTTTGGACTCAAATAAAATATTTCCAACAAAATTTTATTTGTAAAATTAAATTCTTTAATTATTTCAAAATGGAATAAATTCAAATAAATTCCAAATAAATCCAAATAAATTCGAAAATTCCAAAATTCACCAAAGTGCCAAATCACACATGAATTTAAGAGAAGCAAAATTTTGGGGTGTTACAAAGATCGCCACATCGCTTCGAATCCGACGGCGGCGGTTCGTGGTGACTCCGGTTGGTGGTGAGCCAAGTATGAAGGATTGGTCGTAAGGCCGATCAGACTATGACGGCGTATTGCCAGCAAGTCCGAGAATTGGAAGGCAAGTTTGACGGTATGGAGCTGGTCCATGTCCTCCGCCGCAATAATGAGGCAGCCGACGAATTGGCCAAGATGGGAGCCGCTCGGGTCGAGGTTCCGAGTGGTATCTTCGTCCAGGATCTTTACGAACCAACCATTGCAAAACGACGGGAGCCGAGCAAAGATCCTGAGGTCGAAGTCCTGCTCGTTGATCCCGACTAGACGGCCCCATACCTTGATTATCTCCTGAAGGACAAACTTCCAGAAGCAACCGCTCTGGCAGAGCGCATCTCCCGACAAGCCAAATCCTACGTGGTGGTTGGCGAGGAGCTATTTCCCAAGAGCACGTCAGGTGTCCTCAGGCGGTGCATTTCGGGACAAATGGGAAGAGATCTGCTCCAAGAAATCCACTCGGGGATGTGTGGCCATCACGCGGCGTCAAGCGCCTTGGTTGGGAAAGCCTACCGCCAGGGCTTCTTTTGGCCTACGGCAGTGACGGATGCTAAGGAGATCGTTCGAACTTGCGAGGGCTGCCAGTTCTATGCAAGGCAGACACACTTGCCGGCGCAGGAGCTGCAAACTATCCCCATCTCTTGGCCCTTCGCGATGCTGGGGCTCGACTTAGTGGGCCCACTCAAGAAGGCTCAAGGTGGCTTCGCATACCTTTTCGTAGCCATTGACAAGTTCACCAAGTGGATCGAAGCTAAACCAGTCGCCACTATCACTGCGGTTAAGGCCAAGGAGTTCTTCCAGGATATCGTGGTTAGATTCGGAGTGCCCAACCGGATCATCACGGACAATGGCACCCAATTCAGGAGTGAAGAATTTCAAAAATGGTGCGAAGGCATCGGGATCAAGATCTGCTTCGCCTCGGTGGCTCATCCGCGAAGAAATGGGCAGGTGGAGCGGGCTAATGGCCTGGTCCTCCAGGGCCTCAAGGCCAGGATCTTCGATCGCCTCAAACCATACGCTGCCCGATGGGTGAAGGAGTTACCGTCGGTACTGGGACTTAGAACCACCCCGGTAGAGCAACTGGCCAAACACCCTTTTTCCTAGTTTACGGCGCAGAAGCGGTTCTGCCGACCGAACTAGGATTCGAATCCACGAGGGTTCGGAATTACAAGGAGGCCGAGTCCGAGGGGAGCCGAATGGTGGAGCTTGATCAACTCGAGGAGGCTCGAAACGTTGCAGCCATCCAGTCGGCTAAGTACCTCCAGGGACTTCGGCGTTACCATTCTCGCAATGTCAGAAGCAGAGTCTTTTCAAAAGGAGATCTGGTCCTCAGGAGGAACCAGAAAAGTGAGCACAAGCTCTCTCCGATTTGGGAAGGACCGTACATTGTGGAGGAGATGGTACGGCCGGGTGCCTATCGACTCAGACGTGAAGATGGCGAGGTTTTGGCGAATACTTGGAACGCCGAACAGCTCCGTTGCTTCTACGCATAAGTTATGTACCCGACTCTCGCATGCTAAATAAAATGGTGATCCGTTTCATTTTCTGAACTTCTACTGTGTAATGCTAGTCCCGAGTGGTTATTACCCGACCGGTGTAACAATTAACCCTGGTCGCGCCAGTGCAAAACGCACAGAAATAAAGACCGCGATAAGCGGACAACTCCGGCGGTTTATACCAGCGCGCGAAGTGGGAAGGGTAGAGCCTGAAAGCACTAACCACTCGGGGACTACAATTCGCAGCTCCAGAATTTAACCGAGATTCGCCTAGTCGTGGGTTTCTAGCCGTCAAAAGCTCGAGCCTCAACGCCTCGTTGCTGGCGCTGGAGCGACTGACTAGAACGGTTGATTAGGCGGAACCTTAAACTCGGGATAATTATGATGGCATGAACTGGGCAAAGTTTCACATTTTGTTCCATAATATTAATAATTTACATTACTGACTCTCTTTTTCATTTTCTTGCGCTAAAAAAAAAGAGGGAGGGGCGGCTCCTGCCGCCAGTCCTGCTGGTGCTGCTGCTGATGCCACGGAGCTGGATGCAAGCGGCTAACCGTGACGCGACCGCCCCAGGGCTTCGCGGATCAAGTCCGCAACCACCCAGAGTGAAGGCACGAGACAAAGAAGAGCCTCCACGGCGGCGGCGTCACGACGCTCCCGCCCGAGAATCTCCTTCAGCACGTCCTCCACCTCCGCAAGCGCCAGCATGGCCTCGATGAGAACGGCAACGGCGGCCGCGTCTCTCGCCGCCGCCCTCTCCTCCGCCAACTCCATCGTGGCGAAGTCAAGGTCCAACCAGAACTCGGCGTCCTCCGAATCGCTATCCGACATTGGAAGCGGCACTACAAAAAATCTCTAAGAAGAGGAAGAAGAGGGATGAGACGAGAGGAAACGGGCGATCGCTCATCAGCGGTGACGCCCTATTTATAAACCATCCCAGCCACGGAAATCGAAGCGTCTCCAAAGGCAATCAAACGCGCCACCCCGCAATCAATGAAGCGCAAAAAACAAAACGGCTGCGCGAATACCAAAGAAGATCAGCACATTGAACAAAATTAAGGGACATTTCGCCAGACACGTGTCACGAGCAGTTCAAGTTAATTCGGCCTTCCCGCTCACTTCGCCCAGTTAAGCGAGAAGTCCAGGGGCTGTGAGCTGGGAGGCGACGACACAAACTTGGAGGCCGAACCACTCAGCCAGGAGGCCACAACGCAAGCCTCAACGCTCGAGGGCTGAACCACTCAGCCACTCGAAAAAGCGTGTCTGGGCGAAAAGGCCACGGGCCAAGACCCTGGCGCTTGGGAGCCATACCAGTCGACTGAAAGCCACCCAGAAAGGCGCAACGGGGGCCAAAAGGCCGTGGGCCTATATTCTAGCAACTCAGACAAGGTGGAAAGAGTAAAAGAGGTCTGGAGCCAACTTGGCAGAAGACAATACAGACAAATTATATTCAAGTGAGAAAATACAACGTTTCAAACAAAGAGGGGAGGGCCAGCACTCGGCATTAAGGTTCACATCGAAATCAGAATTCAAGATTCTCTAACAAGGCCTACGATGTACCGGAGACCTCTTCGAGGAGTGCGTTGGCTTTGTCTTCATCACAGGCAAAACCCTCTTTCACAGCTTCAAGGTCAACTCTCGGATAATGAGACTTGACCCCCGCCAATGCCTGGTTCGCACTCATGGTAGCGGACTCCTTGGCATAAGCTCTGATCCTATCGGCTCCTCCAGAGAGAAGCAGAACAGTGTCGTCCCCCTGGCCCAGCTCAGCTCCTTCAATACGCAGAAGGTGCAAAACTAGCTCGCAGGCGACGCGCAGCTCAGTCCGGCTCCGTTCGGCAGTGGTCATCTTTTCCTTGCATTATGCACCAAAGCCGAACTGCCATCAGTAAACACACCCGACGCCAAGTACGTTCACTCCAAGTCAAAGAAATTT
Organism: Rhipidocladum racemiflorum; assembly: GCA_036346355.1. Taxonomy (NCBI): domain Eukaryota; kingdom Viridiplantae; phylum Streptophyta; class Magnoliopsida; order Poales; family Poaceae; genus Rhipidocladum; species Rhipidocladum racemiflorum. Next base: position 62,339,596 of record CM070583.1, read on the forward strand.
ACCCTTCAGCTCCCGTTGTATCCTCTCCAAGCCGACTCGAGCTTCGAGGTCAGAACTTTCTGAAGCTTCCAGTCGGGCTCTCAGCTCAGCAATGGTCGAATCGCGCTCTGAAACACAAGAGCATCATCATCCTTTCCAATTGTCCAAAAAGATGTCCAAACCGAGTCCAGGGGAGGATCTCACCTTCGAGCGCATGCTCAAGCTTCGCCTTCTCCTCTCGGATCGCCATACACTGGGTCTCTAGCCCGTGGACCTCTTTCCATCTCATTTCTTGATCTCGTCGACCTTGTCCTGATACTTCTGGTGCTCCTTGAGCTTGGGGAGCACCTTCCGAAAAAATTGCGACCTCTGCTCCGAGCGCTCTCCCATGTCCTAGGCGACAGGGCAGAGTCTCAGGTGGAGGCCAACATTCCCTAATAAGAACAGACCAAAGAAAGACAGACAACTCACCCTGACGAGCGTACTACACCTGACGGTGAGCTCGTAAAGCTCCATCCGAGCAGCTATCTCCGCTTCCTCGTCCTCCTCCATCCCTTTCCAGTCAGAACCTCCCTCACTCCATACGGTCCGATTAGGGGGTTTCGGCAGGGGACCGAGTGGCGGTGGCTCTCGACGCACCTCCTCCACTTCGGGAGGCGGAGCCGGGTCAAGCTCCTCGGCTGCTGGGCCACTTGGTGGCTCAGCGGTCGGGCCAGCAGTGCAAGGTGGCGACGCCCCAGCTGCCGAGGGAGACGGTGACCTAGCCGATGAGGGGGGTCCCCCTTGGAGAAGCCGGTCCCAGGGGCTCCTTTTCAGGAGACCCCTCCACTGGGACGTCCATAGTAGGAGTCCTGAATTGGCAAAAAAGGGAAAACATCTCAAAGACAGTAATGACAAAAGACAAGGATTGCCCAAAAGAATACCTCTTGGATTTCTTAAATTTCATCCTGTGTTTCATCCGAGTCCCAAAGACCACTCGGAGGAACTGCACTCAGCAGAAGAAAATGGGCTACCCCTGAGACAGAGGGCTGTGGCTCTGCGCTTCGTGATCCGGGTACGCCGAAGGTCGAAGGCCCGGCTGACGAAGGGCCAGTAGCCTCCTCCGCCGCCTCCCGGCGCAGCTCATCGGCCGAGGTGTCAGCCGCTCGCTTGGCCTGAGCATTCCTCAGCCGAGAGAGGCCGACGACCGGAGCGTCAGAAAAGAAGGACTCGCGTTCCTTAAAAAGGAATGATCGCACGCTGTCAGAATCACACATCAGGCAAAAATCATGGGACAGTTTTTCTCCTTTAAGGGCTGCACCCGAGTGGGATCCTGAGACCCGACGTACTGGAACCCCAAATGGATTCTCTCCTTTAAGGGCTGCACCCGGCGCTGCACAAAGCTGATCGCGATTCCGGGGCCCGTCAGCCCTCGGTTCTTCAGATCGCTAATCCATTCCAGAAGCACGGAGACTTGGTCCAAACCGCCGTCATCCGGGGCATCGCTCCAGCATCGGGAAGCTTTAGGGGCGCGGCCAGCGAAAGGGGCGAGAAAAGGGTCAACATTGGCACAATAGAACCACTCCCGCCTCCAACCTTTGCGGGAGGTCTTGAGGGGGATGACAAAGTACCGTTTCTTCAAGCCCTCTCGCAGCTGGAGCCCGGCGCCCCCAATGACGCTGGGATCAGCCCGGTTCGGATGAGGCTTGAGCAAGAAGAGGGAGCGGAACAAGTCAAAATGAGGACGTATCCCAAGATACGCCTCGCAAAGCTGAACGAAGATAGTAATGTGAAGAATGGAGTTGGGATTCAAATTGATCAGCTCGATTTCGTAAAAGTGAAGGAGCCCTCGGAAGAAGGTGCTTCCAGGAACGCTAAATCCTCGCCAGAAGAAGGACTCGAACACCACAATCTCATTCTCTAGAGGTGTGGGGTAAGGGCCACCTGCGGCGGGACGGGCGGAGATCAACTCCAGCGGAGGAAGGACGCCGGCAGCGACCAGCTCCTCCAAGCGGGACGTCGTGGTGACGGAGGTCTCCCACCCCGCGGTCGCAGGGTCGGCGTTACCCTCCGACGCTGATAAGGATTCCGAAGAAGAAGACATCTCGGTGAAGGAGACCCGGTGGGAGGAACCGCCGAGGGTCTTGGGCGCAAAGCTAGAAACCCTAGGTCGCCCAAATCGCCAAAGGAGACTTAAAGATTTCTCAACCGTGGTGGGGGAGGGACAAAGGTATCTTCGCCTAGCAAGTTCTCCCTCATTTATAAGGAATAAGCCTCAATTTTCGCCTTACGGCGGGAAAAGCAAGAGCCTTCGCGCTCGATTCTGGGCCAGATCTAGGGCACGCCCCATGTTGGGCCGATAGCTGAGTCGCGCAAAACGCGACCAGGTGTCAAGTCTGGTTCGAGGTTCGGGATAAAGTGCGCCCCATGATGGGCTTGAACGCCGGCTGCCACGGAAGCTTGGGGCCGGGCACTTTCCGAACATCCTCAAGCGGTATGCCCCATAATTTGGGGTCAATTGCTGGTCACTGCTTCTTAGCGTGATTGGGTACCGTGGGAGGATTTTCACTAACCCGGTCTTGAGAATGCGCTCCATGAGAGTTCAAGCGGTCTTGGCAGAACGCAGGCATTACTCTATATGACCATGGTACGCCCCATGAGGGTCAGCTGAGCAACAAGCCGGCTGCTGCGCACCGTAAACGGGCGCGGATACCACTCGGCCACGAGCCAAAAAACTACGGTATGCCCCATGAGGGTCAGCTGAGCAACAAGCCGGCTGCCGCACACCGTAAACGGGCACGGATACCACTCGGCCACGAGCCAAAAAACTACGGTATGCCCCATGAGGGTCAGCTGAGCAACAAGCCGGCTGCCGCGCACCATAAACGGGCGCGGATACCGCTCGGCCACGAGCCAACCAACCACGGTGGCTTCACACTACAAGTTCTTTACGATCTTTTTTCCCGTATAAATCTCTATGACAGGATAAGAGACGGAAATTCGATCCTAAAGCACTTGCGGGCTGCTGTGGGATGTCCGAGATAGGGGTCCCGCAAGTAGGGCCTATACCCGACTGGGCTAGACGGGCGAAGCAGTAGGCCCAAAGCCTAGAAGCGCCACGACAGGCCCGGAGGAGGTTTCGACTTGTTCCCCAAGGCAACTCCCGATCCTTCGGGGAAGCTTCGCGCCACGCCCAAACAACCCGCCAAAAGCGAAGCATGCAGCCTGACATTCGCAGAGCCTGCAGGCTCGAACTCCGACAGGCGGCAGCGGTTCAGGGAAAGCACAACCACCTCTCCAAGATGTAGTGTGCCATAGCCGACGAAGACAAAGTACGTGTTGGTGAGGCCACCATGTTGAGGGCCCGATGGCGCCCATCTATCATGTATCCTTCCCCCAGTATATAAGGGGAGGAGGGAGAAACAAGAAAAGGAGAGACGCTCATATATCCAAGAACACAGGACTAGGGTATTATCTCCTCCGTGAGAGCCCGAACCTGTCTAAACACAGATCGCCCTCGCATCCTGTGTTACCATCAAGCTCAGATCCCGCACGAATCCCTTAGAATCACAAATCTCATTGCCGGCTGTAACACCCCAAAATTTTGCTTTTCCTAAATCTATGTGTGATTTGGCACTTTGGTGAATTTTTGGAATTTTCTGGAATTTATTTGGATTTATTTGGAATTTATTTGAATTTATTCCATTTTGAAATAATTAAAGAATTAGACTTTGCAAATAAAATTTTGTTGGAAATATTTTATTTGAGTCCAAAATGATCCAAAGTATTTTCCAGAATTTTTCTGGAATTTTTCTGAGTCTTTTGATATTTTTAATGAATTAAATGAATTTCTGGGAATTATTTTAAATATTAAATCGCTGGAAATTCGAGTTGGGTCAAGTACTGTTCATCCGACCGGACCCGAGTCCGAGTCCGACTCGAGTCCGACCCGAGCCACGTGACTTGATCGAACTGGCCCAAACTCCTAATCGTTAGGACTGGGCTTCGGATCAAGATCCAACGGTTAGGATTTCCCCGTACCGCTTCGACCGGATCCGATCTCGCGCGCGCATCGTGGCCGCTGATCGTGCCACGTGGACGGCTGTCCGTCGTCGTCTCCGCCCGAGTCCGGGACGGACTCCTCGGCCGCGTAGCCGCCGCGTCCCCGCTAGGGTTCCGATTCTAGCACGCATCCCGGGGGTATTTAAGGCGTGGGACATCTCCCGGGGTTGCCCGTTGTCGCGCGCACCTTTTGCCCCTAGTCTCCGAGCTTGAGCCGCTGCCAGCTAGCCGCAATCGCTCGCCGTAGATAGATCTTACCTCTGCCACGGTTTTTGCCGTGCCCCGCCGTCATCCGTCGCCCTCCGTCGCCGTTAAGCCCAGATCCGAGACCCCCAGGTCAAGCTGCGTCGGCGAGGACATCTCACTTCACCGGAGGATCCTCGGAGCGCCGTTCCACGCGTCATCGTCCCCGACTCCGGCAGCCCAAGCCCCGCCGTGACGCCATCACCGCGCGAAGCTTCTCGACCGTCCGATTCCGATCAAACCGCTGCGGTGAGTTCACGTGTTTCCGAACATGATTGGATCTGGACCGTTGGATCAAGATCCAACGGCCCACGATCACCTCGTGCGCCTTAATACCGTAAAACTAGGTTAGATCGGGACCGTCCGATCTAGATCGAACGGCCCATGTTCACCGTGTAGATTATAACGGAGTTAACCTAGGGTAGATCTAGACCGTTGGATCTAGATCCAACGGCCGTGATTATGCCACGTAGCCGCCGCCGCGCCGTGCGTTGAGTCACCGACAGGTCGGGCCCGCGTGCCAGCGGCCGAGCCTGGGCGTGACTGCGCGTCACTGACATGCGGGGCCCGCATGTCAGTGTCTCGCCCGAGAGTCGCACCGTGCACGTGACCCACTGACGGGTGGGACCCGCGTGTCAGCGACCCGAGCCGTGGACCGGGTCCACGGTGGACCGAGCCAAGCCGTGGGCTGAGCCCATGGACCGGCTGACGTCAGCCGCCCAATCAGAGGCTGACATGTGTCCAGGCTGACGCAATAATTAATTTCCGAAAAAGAAAATGATTTATTAATTCGAAATAATGATTTCAGATTTTGATTCAAACTTCAAACGCTTATAACTTTTGCGTTTCAACTCCGATTTGAGTGATTCAAATTTCTAAATTTGTATAAAATTGAGATCTACCTAAATATAAATTTTATTTAATTTTTGGAGTAAATTTTTTTTCTGTAAAATTATTTAATTGATTATTTAAACTTTAAATAATCATAACTTTTGCATTTTAACTCCAAATTTGACGATTCCAGTTTCTAAAAATTCATAAAATTATGTTCTCTCTGTTTATAGATTTTATTTGGATGTTTGGACACTTTTTGCCTATTGTTTATTCGTGTATTGCTATTTGCACGCTTTACGAGTAGACGTTGAAGTGCCGGAAGGATTCGAAGGAGAAGTATTGACTCAGGATCCAACTCAAGACCAAGAAAAAGTACTTTTTGAAGGCAAGTTGTGCTTTGACCATGTTGATCCTATTTTGAAAATCTATTTTGATTTAACTTATTGCATGCTAGTTCAGTTAGAAAATACTTTATTTAAATATGGGGAATTAGATAAATACCAATTTGCTGTATGACACCTTGATTATTTAAATATGTGCCATGACCCTTGTCACCCTAGTTGAGGATTACTAGTTGGACATTATTAAATTGCCAACATGGGTTTTAGACCGTTGTAGTATACTGCTTAGACCTGCTACGTGCTCATGACATGATTTTGGACAATCAAATGTTAATATTGACTTAATGATATATTGAACCTGTTTTGGAAAGGTATCATGTGATGTTGATGGCACGTGGTGCATGGTAATCAACTGGGGTTTGATAAATAGTTTTTCGACCGGGGCATGTGGCAAGAATGATCAGGTGGGCCAGTTGTGGCATTGGGGATGTTGATTTGGTTCTTCGGGTAGTCTTGCCCTGGTCACCCTAAGGACTTAACCTTGCAAGCCTTTGAACTGGGTCTAACGTGCAACCACATGTCTGTAATGGGACGGACCTAGTTGACTAAGTTGCTAATAACGTACCTGTGGGACCTCAGGAGGTCAACTACACCCTTTGTGTAAGTTGTACGGGGAGCGTACCGGGGCTGAGGCCAGGTACCCATCTAACGGTTGATTGGCCTAAACTTTGCCTTAGCTAAGGGAAGGGTTAGTGTGCAATAACCGGGGAGGACCACTTGTATTGTTAGAAGTTTCCGAAGACTTTGTTACGGGAACTCGCCTTTGTGGTGTTTGACTGTATCTTGTGGGTAAAGTGCATAACCTCTGCAGAGTGTAGAATCTATTCGAATAGCCGTGTCCGCGGTATTGGACGTCGCTCGGGAATTACAGTCAAGGGTTAGATTTTCTCAAAAATAACTTGGATCTGAAAGGTTGGGATGGATTAATAATGATGTTGATGAAAATGTGGATTAGGCTGGGAAAGATGTTTATTAAACTCCTTGAAAAGTTATTTATGCTTTACTTGTTTCTACTGCTTTCGAATATACTTATGATACTTGTTAAATGTTGTTTACTGCAAAAATACCTTGAGCCACTCCTTTGTATTAAGCCATGCATGTAGTATATTAGCTGCATTCTGTGCATGACTTGCTGAGTACCAAGTACTCACCCTTGCCACAATACAACACCAGTTGAAGAGGAGACTACACCAGCTTTGGAGGAGGAGCTCCACGAGGAACCGTCTACTTAGGGAGCGAGCCCAGTCAGTTGCCTGTGGTATACTGGATGGCGCCACGAAGTTATCTTATTTTTCCGCTACTACTATTTCTCTCTTAATAAGTTTTCGCCCTGCGAGGCGTGCATTTGTAACTTGACCATAAGGTCAAGTAACCAGTTTGACTATTTAATTAAAGTACTTTACTAGTATCGAGTGGTATGATTGTGATATTTACCGATGTTAAGACTGTGTGCACTAGCGCGTTCCTGGACTAGTGCTGAATACACAGAGGGTCCGGATTTGCAAATTCGGGGTCCCGACACCGGCGAAACCGATCGTCGACAGACGTGGTTAAGGGCGAGGCTTAGGCCGACTCTCGAGGGCCAAGCGAGGCTTGGGCCGCTTGAGGGGGTGCTAGGTGCTCGAACCGCATGAAGATGGCTCAACGAATATGTATGTATGGAAGGAGGGTTGACATGAGGTTCCCTTGTGGCACATGTCGTGCGATTGATGATCCCCTGCAGGGTTGAGAAAGCAATTCGAATTGCCGCACTCTCAGATATGAGCACGCTTGTATCATCCGACATTTCAACGTAGTAACAACTGAAACTTGAAGTTAGTTGGTATACTTGATGTTGATATTTGCTCATGAGCTTACTTGCTCTCTTTAATGTTAAATTTCAGATTTTACTCTGGTAATAGGTGATGTCCATAAATGCTATGAAACTTGATAATTGAGTAGTTAATGTGATCGAGACACAAAAGTTAAGCTTTTTCGCAACTATTACCTTAAGCTTACTCCTTGCTACATCCAAATGCATATTCTTTCGAGTCGGTCATATATGGACCACGGGTAAGTCTTGTGAGTACATTTTGTACTCATGCTTCTGCTTTGTGGTTTTCAGGTGAGGATCAGGATGGATGCGAGTTCTGTCCTTACTGCCTCTCGGTGTCCGGGTGGGGCACCAAGTAGAGGCTACTTGCGACGTTGCACACGCCCGGAAGTGTTCAGGGGCAGGACATTTCCGGTGATGTCATACTTTTGGTTTAATTTGGTGGTTGTGCGTTCATTTTGTTGTATAGTTAGCCTTAAAAACTATGTCATGTCTAGACTTGAATACTTGGTTATTTTTGTTGTTGAACCTTGATGTATTATGGTGCTCATCTCATGCTTTATATGTTGCTCCTATCCATGTCGATTATTATGCTATGTCGTTGTTGTAGTGTCATGTGTGGATGAATTAAATGTTTCTTCTGTCTACTAAGTGGATGTCCTCACTTCTAGAGGCATCATGCCGAAGTTTTGTAGAAATCCCGAGCTTAGGTAGGATCTTCTTGTTGTTTGTTTTGCGAGTTAGAATTTGTTGTTGTGAGTTCTTGCCGTGTTTGGTAGTCGGGTTTGTCTTTGTGTTTTGGTTTTTAGTCGTTTTGTTTTGCTTCCACGGTTGCGTTTTGGTTGTAAAGTTTTGAGTTCGTTGCCCCCTTTATGCAAATTGAGTTGATATGGCAATGGAAACCTGTATGCGGGGCGATCCTGGGCGAGCTTCGGGTCGCATACCGGGGGAATACCGGGATTGTTGTCAAGTTATTCGAATGGTCTCACGGTTGTCTCATTTGGGCTTGGGTGCTAGCATTGCAAGCGCCATCGGCGATCCGTTGCTAGCCTCCAAATCCGATAACGATGACCGAGCATTCAAATAACCCGAGGACGGTCTGGGCGGCTCCTGACACTGATGATGTCCAGTTCATTTTTCAGGACCGTTCTCACATATAGCTGAAGCTTCTTCTTCTATAGTTAGTCCTAAATTCCAATCCAGGTACTTTGTTCCTTTTGTACACAGTACATCATCTCTTATGCTATTTATGTAGTAAAATGTTAGTTATATCTAGAAAGTATTTATCTGAAAGTGACAAAAGGAAAAAGAAAAAAGAAAATGAGTAGATGAGTAGAATCCTAAAAAGGATCCATTCACTAATTTTTTTTTTAGGATTGACACTAGTTCTTCTAGGAATTATGAGGAATTAGCATAGGCCTTAATTAATGTTGAGCAGCAATCTAATGAGAATTTAGGTGAGAATAATGATGTCAATGGGGGATAATTCTTATGTGAGTGGGCACGAAAACATAGCCAATTCACCTAATGCAGAAACTACAAGTGTTCATAAGAAACCAAAATTTTCTATAGATATTAATAATATATATGTGCTACTGGATTTTTTTTAATGAATACTTTGTGTTTTTTCCATGTACTAAGTTTATTGGCAATATTTCATGGTAATATATTGAACTTTAGTTTTTCAATTAGAAGAAGCGTATTTGTTACATATTTACGTTAGCGTATGGGGCCTCCCCTCTTTGTCATGCTCTAAGACCTTCAAAATATTAGGAACGGTCCTAATTCCTGATCCGATCTAGGTAGATAGATCGAGATTTTAGCATTCTAAATAAGGTCTCTAAGAATAAAAAATGTTGAAGTGTTCGTTAATCAGCGGACGTACTGCTAAAGGTTGTGCTATTCCAATTTTTTTCTTCATTCGTGTTGTTTCTGCTTCTTTTTTTCAACCCACTATCTTACGCCTGATGTGCTTGGATTTTTATTTAGGGGAAGCGTAGAAAAGGATCCTACTTATTGAAAGTTGATTCCCTTCAAGAAGAATCAGGAGCCTGGTATATCTGTGCTCCTTCACGTACATAACCTTTTTAAATCTCTCACTCTCTCTCTCTCATAGTCTCATGCTAACCTTCAACCACCCAGGCCAGAAAGCTCTGTGCATCAAACATGTACTTTCCTCGCAGCTGCGTAGACTTATCTAGTTAGAACCACGGGTACCTTTAGCTTAAAGTTAGCGCAAGCTTAAGCTTCACAAAAGAAAACGTCTGCTTGGGCTTCTTTTTTGCGTTCAGAACCGACCCTCCTTTTTTATTAGTGAGCTACTCACTCCCGCTATCTTTAATAGAAAAATAATTTAAAAAAATAGCCAAAATGCAAAAAAAATCATAAATACATAATTTATTATTTTAAACATAATTCAACAAAGAATACAAATCTTAGGCTGTTACAGGCTATTTATGAATTATTGGATCAGATAAAGTAGTTATGCTTTTTTCTTCATTTTGTACAAACAAATTAGAGGGTTTCATGTTCCAAGAAATATTCATGACAGTATTTGATTTAATTCGTATGCGCTCTATATTTATATTAGATATTATTTATATTTATATCTGGATTATTCATATTGATATCCTCATTTAAAAAATAAAAATAAATATAATAAATCCATCTTACTCCCTCCGTCTTAAGGCACAACTGCTTTTTTCAAATCCCAAAATACAGGGTGCAGCACCTCCTCGCTCATATTTACGCGCGCAGCATTAACTCTCACGACAGTACGACTCTTATTCTGACTTCTCTCCGTCTCTCGTACACATACATACATACATTATTCCAGCTTTTTTTTTTTCAGCCCTACTCGCAACCCCAGCCGCCTCCTGGCGGACAATCGGACATGATGACCGAAATCGCGCCATTTTCTCGTGGTTGATGAAACCTAGGAGACGTGCGCGCGCACAGTAGATTGAGAGTTTGAGACTAGCTACCACCAGGCAGCAGCTAGGCTAGGCTAGGCTATTCCGTTCTATGGATCCCCCAACCTTCGACTTGTCGGCCAACAAATCGGCAGCGAACTGCTCCCGTGGTTGTGTTGACCAACTAGGACACTCGTCGAAGACGTCAACACCCAACCAAAGTACAGCTCCGTCTGTTAATATAAGACTTATATATAAATTTAATGAGGTATTTTTTTCTATACTCTTATTTATTCTCTCTCAACAACTCTCCTCGGTACTATATTTCGTGTCATTTTAAACATAATCTCACATACTTGGAGTGATTAATTAGAGTGTTAATTTCTTATTGTTGCTATATTAAATAGTTCGAGGCGTTACATCTGATCAATAAATGTTTTGTAGCTTAAATGGTGTGATCCCAATTCTCAAAGCTAGGATACCCAATGCAGCTAACTTCAGCGCACGCGTGCATGCAGAGCTCAAATGTCCCAAAGCGTCTTGGTGATCCAGCAATCAATACGCATGCTTTGAAAATCTGGTGCCATTGATTGCAACAGGACTAATCTCGTCCAGAATCAACTGCAGAACGGTCTAGCGACAGAAATTTTCAACCAGGCTGCAAAACGCCACAGAAAATATGAAACTAGAGGGAGTATATACATTTATTTATTACCACACACACAAAGTATATCTTTTATCTTTCAAGACAATTAAGTGGGGGCATCTAAGTCATTTTCTCTCATTCCTTTTTCAATTTGAACTCAATCTTAATCCTTGTGTAAAGTTAAATATGCCTTATAAAAATGAACGGAGAAAGTATTTACGATTGTTATATAGACCGTAAAGATATTGAACTATTTTTAATCATTATCTCTATATAGTATATTTAATAAGTAAAGCGAGATATTTATTAGAAGTGTAGAGGTAATATCGCAGTAATTTTATATTAAAATATAAAATATGCAAAATTATTAAAAAAAATGTGTTATATATTTTTCAGAAGGAAGTATACTGTATTGATACGTGTGCTGATGTGCGTGCGAGCTGCCCTGCATGCCTGAGTTTGCCGATCTGAACTGAACTGCGTGGATTGGCACTACTGGAACCCGGCTGAATCTTCTGTGCCCGAAGTTTTTTTTAGGAGAGGACTTCCATCCGGACGTCCGTTTTTTTTGTTTTTCTCGGACGCCGTGCAACATTTTTTTTTAACGTATGCAACATTTTTTTTTAACGTATGAAACATTTTTTTACTGTTTGTCGAAGAAAAATGTTTCAATACATAGAAAAAATGTTTCACTACGTAGAAAAAAATGTTTCACGCGTGGAAAAAAAATGTTGCGAAAAAATCTGCTGTCCGATCCCTAGCAATACCGTTTTTTTTATTTGATCCAATTGTGCGCGCCCGAGATTGGCAATGCAACTTTACAGCATCTCCAAATGCTCCCAATTCCCCTTCCCCTTCCCGAAAAAATGAGGAACAAGTAGTACTGTAGCACACAAATTTGGCTCCAGCAGATTACCTATTTCTATTGAGAAAGAATCCTAAAATTTCAGGATTCTCTCTCTTCCCCATTCCGCGACAGCGTCGGCTTGGAGGCAACTGCCAGTCCGTCCCATGCCCATGAGGATCTCGCAGGAGGGCAACGTTGCACCATCCTCTTCCACCGTCGTCGCCTCCGCGAAATCTTCCGAGAAACGACTGAAGAGAAGAGGAGAGGTGGTGTGGCCGTGGACTCCGCCAAGTCGGTGACACCGGGCGCCGTGGCCTTCATCCTGGCCAACTCATCGCCGAATTCGGCCGCCAACGTGCTGGAGATTGTCGTCCATGTCGTCGACCTCAAGCCCATTGGTACTCGCTTCACGTGAGCTCTCTCTCCCTCTCTGGATCTAATCCACATCCTTACTCTGTTGCCTCACATAAGACTTGTGAAGAATCGCAGTTCATTGCTATCCTTTTGTGCTTGAAGTGCTGCTCGTGCGGCACACCTGGCTATGACAAGAAGAGTCCATCCTTTGATCTCCAAGAGAGGTGCATGAAGTCATTACAGGTGCTCATTTCACTTTTTTAGCCCAACTCTCATTTGCCTTTGGGAATGATTATATAATTTTCATCTGTCCATAGCTCTCTTCATCTGTTGTAATCTTTTTAGATTATATAATTTTCAGGACAAATTGGAGGCAAAGGTGATTGTAGCTGGGTTCTCAACTTGTAGCCAAAAATTCATAATCAGTTAGTACATAAAGTACTTTATTACCACCCATGATGTTTCTTCTATCATCCTTTCACATATAGCGAAGTTGAATGTTCTATTTAGCTCTATTTACTCAGTTCAAGAAATATTTAGCATAGGAAATTGGATTTTGTATACCGTGATGTTATATATGCACGATGCTACACTATAACCTATGGAGATTTATACGACTGTAACCTATGGAGATTTATCCATGAACATTGTTTGCATTGAGAATGTATTCGAAAGCTACACCATTTGTATCGTACAATTTTGAGAATAAAAGGAAAATATTATTCTTTTACGATGGCCATTACAATATAGCTATTACGTTGGCTGTTACAATATAGCTGTTACGATATAACCGTTTGAAATTTTCCTGGTAAAAAATAAATGTTGCTCATATGGCGGTTATGAAATATCATTATAATATAGGCGAGAGAAAATAGAGAGTGGAATTTGGAGAATGCTGTTGGAGAAGGAAGATATATAGGGAAGGAATCTGTGGGATGTCAGAGACAAGGGTCCCGCAAGTGGGACCTACACCCGACTGGGCTAGACGGGCGGAGTAGTAGGCCCAAAGCCCAGAAGCACCATGACGGGCCCGGAGGAGGTTTTCGACTTGTTCCCCAAGGCAACTCCCGATCCTTCGGGGAAGCTTCGCGCCACGCCCAAACAACCCGCCAAAAACGAAGCATGCAGCCTGACACTCGCAGAGTCTGCAGATGCTGGAACCTGACAGGGCGGCAGGCGTGGGTCGGGGAAAGCACAACCACCTCTCCAAGACGTAGTGCGCCATAGCCGAAGAAGACAAAATATGTGTTGGTGAGACCACCATGTGGAGGGCCCGGTGGCGCCCATTCGTCATGTACTCTTCCCCCAGTATATAAGGGGAGGAGGGAGAAACAAGAAAAGGAGGACGCTCATATATCCAAGAACACAGGACTAGGGTATTATCTCCTCAGAGAGAGCCCGAACCTGTCTAAAACATATTGCCCTCGCATCCTGTGTTGCCATCAAGCTCAGATCCCGCACAAATCCCCTAGAATCACAAATCTTATTGCCGGCGAAATCGATCGTCGACAGTTGGCTCGCCAGGTAGGGGCTTGTGTCAAGATCTTCGTCAAGCTTGATGGCTACGACGAGCGGAGCCTCCACAGTCTTCTTCCCGGGTCAGGTCTTCCGTTTCGGAAGCCTGACCTTCATCTCCAACGACCTTGAGAGCCTTTCCCTCTCTAAGGGAACCATGCTGCAGCACGGTGAGGTTTCTGGTGGGCCATCGCCATGACTTCCACGCCGATCGGGGGGTCCCCCTGTCTCGCGCTCTAAAGTGCTGAGTAGGGGACCGAAGGCCGATTCCGGCCTGGGAGTCGGACTCGAGGACGCCGAGGTACGAATGGTGGGGGTTCTCGCTGCCAAACCACTCGGCACCTCCGAGCGCATGGAGTTATCTTCTTCAGGCTCACCCATTTCGGGGCGAGTCAAAAGAAAGCCTAGAGAGCTGCTGGAATTTCCGTAGAGTCTGCGTGTCGAGGGCTCGCGCGGATTCGCAGCAACGCCTCGACACCTCGGCCGCCGACTTGGAAGGTGGCCGAGCAATCAACTGACGCTACGGGCGCGTACTCCGGACCGCGCCGGGCTGTCAATGAAGACATTCTGCAAGCTAAGATGGGGACCAAGCTGTTTTTCGCACTACGTGGTAATATTGTCGCCTCCAAGACACTCTGGATACCACGACCCCTATCTTTGGGCGGGTGATCGATTGCCCGATCGTGGCCCAAGTAAAGGCCATGGTGACGCGGCGGCTATCCAAAGCGAGCCTGCATCGACCAGCCGGCAAAGGAGCTGTCACATGGTCCGGTGAGGACCCAGACGGCCAGCAGCCGGTCAGGTCGGGAAGCCCGCCAGATACATCACGTTCCACCCCGCGGAGACGACTTGCGACACAGCATCAACCGCGACCTCCGTTCAGACCTCGACGCCAGGCGCCGCGACCGAGAAAGGGAGGAACAACGCCGTCAGGCCGATGAGTATGAACGCTACGGCATCCTTCCACGAGATCGCTGGCACGCCAAGCGCGATCCCCTCGCGTCGATCACCACTGAGGGTGTCGTGGTCATTGAAGGGGTTCGCGCGTTTACCCCTCACCTACGCCGAGTGGTTTGGCCTGATGGATTTAATCCTAAAGGCATCACTAGGTTTGACGGTGAGAGGGACCCGGAGGCTTGGCTACAGGTATATGCTCTGGCAGTCAGGGCCGCCGGGGGGGATCAGAAAGTAATGGCAAACTACTTACCGGTTACCCTCTCGCCCCTGGCCCAAGCATGGCTCACTGGACTCCCAGCGAACTCTATAGATTCCTGGGGAGATCTGTGTGAGCAGTTCATTTCAAATTTCCAAGGCACTTACGAGCGCCCAGGCACCCCTTGGGACCTATATCAGCTACACCAAAGGAGGAACGAACCCCTCCGGGAGTTCGTCAAGCGCTTCATGCATAGAAAAAGCACCGTTCGGGA
The DNA here is from genome assembly GCA_036346355.1 of Rhipidocladum racemiflorum. Lineage (NCBI taxonomy): Eukaryota > Viridiplantae > Streptophyta > Magnoliopsida > Poales > Poaceae > Rhipidocladum > Rhipidocladum racemiflorum. Next base: position 62,354,608 of record CM070583.1, read on the forward strand.
TGTCACGGATGCGATTGTGATAGCTGCCTTCCAGAAGGGAGTCAGCGACCCCGATCTCATCAAGAAGATGTCCCGGAAGCCACCAACGTCGGTCCGGGAGCTATTCGCCCTAGCGGACCGTTACGCTTCAGCCTCCGAGGCTTTGGCGGAACGGCGTGACGAGGGAAAGGATCAGGCTGAACCCCCCTGGCGGAAGGAAAAGAAGCGCAAGGGTGAAGAGCTGGTGGCAGTTGCTGCACCAACTCACCCTCGCGCCCTCAAGGAGGATGGATATGATAAGGTTATGAACTCGCTTTGCCCCTTCCATCCGAAGGGGAGACATGTCGCCAAGGACTGCTTCACCCTAAAGAGATTCGCCCGCGAGAGCAAGAAGCAGGCTGGGCAAGGTCCGAGTGGACACGCCGCCAACAAGCCACCTCCCCCCGAAGCCGAGGAGGACTATCAGGAAGCCGATCTCGAGCTCAACTACATATTCGGGGGCTCGGCTGCATATGAGTCCAAGCGGAAGCAAAAGCTCACCGCCCGGGACATCTACGCAGTGCAGCCGGAGACGCCCCAATATGTACGCTGGTCTGAGGTCGCGATAACCTACGACCGCTCGGATCACCCAGATCATGTCCCATTCCCCAGCAGGTATCCTCTTGTCTTGGCGCCCGTCGTCCGCGGCATCAAGCTCAAGAGGGTATTGATCGACGGTGGGAGCGGGCTCAATGTCCTCTTTGTCAAAACCCTTGACGATATGGGGATTCCACGGTCGGAGCTAAAGCGCGGATCGTCGCCTTTCCACGGTGTCATACCTGGAACTTCTGCGACACCACTCGGACAAATCACTCTGCCGGTCACTTTCGGCGCAAGGGAGAATTACCGGACAGAGAACCTTGGCTTCGAGGTGGCCGATTTCTCAACAGCATATCATGCCATCTTGGGGAGACCAGCGCTGGCCAAGTTCATGGCAGTACCCCACTACGCATACCTGACATTGAAGATGCCGGGGCCGAGTGGTATCATCGCTCTACGCGGTGATATAAGGCAGTCTTTTTTCCTGTGACAAGGAAAGCTGCGAGATGGCCGAGTCCCTGGAGGCGCGAGCGGGTCGGGAGGAGATTCGGCAAGAAGCGGATTCCGACAAGCCGGAAGGCAGCGTCCCTACCCGCAAAGCGCGAAACCCCGGGATCGGCCCCGAGGAAGGTACCAAAAGAATCCTCCTTGACCCGTCCGATCCGTCGCGAACCGCCTTGATCGGGACAGGGCTCGGAGACAAATAGGAGGACGTGCTCGTCACTTTCCTGCGGGCAAATAGAGACGTCTTTGCCTGGAAGCCGTCGGACATGCCCGGAGTCCCCAGGGAGGTGATCGAGCACGCATTAAATGTAAACCAATCAGCCAGGCCAGTCAAGCAAAGGCTATGACGATTCGCCCAAGACCGTCGACAAGCCATCAGGGAGGAGATTACAAAGCTACTAGCCGCAGGCTTCATCAAAGAAGTGTATCATCCCGACTGGTTGGCAAACCCTGTACTTGTCCAGAAGAAGAATAAAAGCTGGCGCATGTGTGTTGATTACACCGACCTCAACAAGGCTTGCCCGAAAGATCCCTTCGGTCTCCCCCGTATTGATCAGGTGGTAGACTCCACTGCTGGATCCCAACTACTTAGTTTTCTGGACGCCTACTCAGGCTATCATCAAATCCGGCTTCGAGAGGAGGATTGCGAGAAGACCTCGTTTATCACCCCGTTCGGAGCATATTGCTACATCACCATGCCGTTTGGGCTGAAGAATGCTGGCGCAACTTATCAGCGCGCGATACAGCGGTGTTTTCACCATCAGCTCGGACGCAATGTGGAAGCATATGTGGATGATATAGTGGTTAAAACCAAGACAGAAGACAGCCTCACCTCTGATCTAGCCGAGATGTTCGCAAGTCTGAGGGCGTTCCAGATGAGGCTAAACCCTGAGAAGTGCGTTTTCGGAGTTTCCTCCGGGAAACTACTCGGGTTCATTGTCTCTCATCGCGGGATCGAGCCAAACCCGGAGAAAATCGGGGCCATCATAAGGATGGCCCCGCCTGCCAGCCAAAAAGATGTCCAAAAGCTTACTGGGTGCATGGTAGCGCTTGGCAGGTTTATCTCCCGGTTGGGAGTTCGGGGGATGCCTTTCTTCAAGCTCCTCAAGAAACAAGATCGCTTTGAATGGACGGCGGAGGCACAACAAGCCTTTGAAGAACTCAAGGTGTTCCTCTCCACCCCTCCAATTCTGGTCTCGCCGGTGCCAGGTGAACCTCTCCTGCTCTACATAGCGGCAACAACTCATGTAGTTAGCGCCGTGATAGTTGTGGAGCGGGAAGAATCTGGACACCGCTTCGGCGTGCAACGCCCGGTTTATTTTATCAGCGAAGTGCTGGGCGAATCCAAGGCGCGATACCCTCAAATTCAGAAGTTGTTGTACGCAATTTTGATCTCGTCACGGAAGCTGAAGCATTATTTCCAAGGACACTCGATTTCGGTAGTGACTTCTTTCCCCGTGGGAGAGGTCCTCCATAATCGAGAAGCTACTGGAAGAATTTCAAAGTGGGCAGCCGAGCTTGGAGCTTTTGACATCTCGTTCAAGCCGCGCACCGCCGTCAAGTCCCAGGTTTTGGCCGACTTTACGGCCGAATGGACCGAATCCCAGGCTCCCCGCACGGAAGAAGGGCCAAAATCTTGGACCATGCACTTCGATGGATCTCTAATGCTTGGCGGGGCAGGGGCGGGAATTCTCCTTGTCTCGCCTAAGGGCGACAGGTTGAAGTATGTCCTTCGGATTCACTTCCCGGCCTCGAACAATGCCGCAGAGTACGAGGCTCTCATCCATGGGCTCCGCATCGCCACATCACTCGGAATCCGACGGCTGGCGGTTCGGGGTGACTCCCAGTTGGTGGTGAGCCAAGTACAGAAGGACTGGTCGTGCGTGGATCAGACTATGACGGCCTACTGCCAGCAAGTCCGAGAATTGGAAGGCAAGTTTGACGGTCTGGAGCTGGTTCATGTCCTCCACCGTAATAATGAGGCAGCCGACGAGTTGGCTAAAATGGGAGCCACTCGGGCAGTTGTCCCGAGTGGTATCTTCGTCCAGGATCTTTACGAGCCAACCGTTACAAAACGACAGGAGCCAAGTAAAGATCCTGGGAGCGGAGTCCTGCTCATTGATCCCAACTGGACGGCCCCGTACCTTGATTATCTCCTGAAGGACAAACTGCCGGAAGCAGCCGCTTTGGCAGAGCGCGTCTCCCGACAAGCCAAATCCTATGTGGTGGTGGGCGATGAGCTCTTTCGGAAGAGTGCCTCAGGTGTCCTCAGGCAGTGCATTTCGGGACAAGTGGGAAGAGAGCTGCTCCAAGAAATCCACTCGGGGATGTGTGGCCATCACGCGGCATCAAGCGCCTTGGTTGGGAAAGCCTACAAGCGGGGGTTTCTTACGCCAGCGGTAGTAACGGATGCCAAGGAGATCGCTCGAACTGCGATGGCTGCGATTCTATGCAAGGCAGACACACTTGCCGGCGCAGGAGCTGCAAACTATCCCCATCTCTTGGCCCTTCGCGGTCTGGGGGCTCGATTTAGTGGGCCCGCTCAAGAAGGCTCAAGGTGGCTTCGCCTACCTTTTCGTGGCTATTGACAAGTTCACCAAGTGGATCGAAGCCAAACCAGTCGCCACTATCACTGCGGTTAAGGCCAAGGAGTTGTTCCAGGATATCGTGGTCAGATTCGGAGTGCCCAACTGGATCATCACGGACAATGGCACCCAATTCAGGAGTGATGAATTTCAAGAATGGTGCGAAGGCGTCGGGATCAAGATCTGCTTCGCCTCGGTGGCTCATCCACGAAGCAATGGGCAGGTCGAGCGGGCTAACGGTCTGGTCCTCCAAGGCCTCAAGGCCAGGATCTTCGATCGCCTCAAACCATACGCTGCCCGATGGGTGAAGGAGTTACCGTCGGTACTCTGGGGCCTCAGAACCACTCCCAGCCGAGCAACTGGCCAAACACCCTTTTTCCTGGTCTTTGGCGCAGAGGCGGTTCTGCCGACCAAACTAGGATTCGAATCCACGAGGGTTCGGAACTACAACGAAGCCGAGTCCGAGGGAAGCCGAATGGTGGAGCTTGATCAACTCGAGGAGGCTCGGAACGTTGCAGCCATCCAGTCGGCTAAGTACCTCCAGGGACTTCGGCGTTACCACTCTCGTAATGTCAGAAGTAGAACCTTTTCAGAAGGAGATCTGGTCCTGAGGAGGAACCAGAAAAGCGAGCACAAGCTCTCTCCAATTTGGGAAGGTCCGTACATTGTGGAGAAGACGGTCCGGCCGGGTGCTTATCGACTTAGACGTGAAGATGGCGAGATTTTGGCGAATACTTGGAACGCCGAACAGCTCCGTCGCTTCTACGCATAAGTTATGTATCCGACTCTCACATACTGAATAAAATGGTGATCCATTTTATTTTCTGAAGCCCTACTGTGTAATGCTAGTCCCGAGTGGTTAATACCCGACTGGTGTAGCACCTAATCCTGGTCGCGCCGGTACAAAACGCACGGAAATAAAAACCGCGATGAGCACAAAACTCCGGCGGTTTATACCAGCGCGCATAACGGAAAGGGTATAGCCTGAAAGCACTAACCACTCGGGGACTACAATTTGCAGCACCAGAATTTAACCGAGATTAGCCTGATCGTGAGTTTCTAGCCGTCAAAAGCTCGAGCCCCAACGCCTCGCTGCTGGCGCTGGAGCAACTGACTAGAACGGTTGATCAGGCGGAACCCTAAACTCGGAATAAATATGACGGCATAGATTGGGCAAGATTTCACATTTTATTCCTTAGTATTAGTAATTTACATTACTGACTTTCTTTTTCATTTTCTCGCGCTAAAAAAAAAAAAAGGGGGAGGCGGGGCGGCTCCTGCTGCCAATCCTCCTGCTGCTGCTGCTGCTTCTGCCGCTGGGAGGCCCGGGAGAGGTATCGTCGAGGTCAGACGCGACGCGTGCGACGCAGCGCCGCCAGGACCTCGTCCTCAACCACCCAAAGGGGTGGTATAAGGCGGACGAGAGTCCTGATGGCTAGGTCGTCGCGGCGCTCGCGCCCGATCATCTCCGTGATGATCTCGGCCACCTCGTGGAGCCCCGGCGCCACCTCCAAAGAAGGCGACCATCGCGGCGGGCGTCGGGCCGGGCGGCTCCTTCCTCCTCCTCTAGAGTGGCGAAGTCGAGCTCCTCCCAAAACTCCGCCTCCTCGCAGTTATGGAGCAGCCCGAAGAATCGCTGGCGGAAGAATGCCACGTAGGGGCCAACGAATCTTCTCATGTTAGCCATGGAGGAAGGCTGGGAGGGAAGAAAGAGGAAGAAGAGGAAGAAGAAAGGGACGATCGCTCAAGGGTGGTGGCGTCCCATTTATAAACTGTACACGGCTCCGGAATCGAGGCGACGCCATTCAAAAACGTAAAAGACGAAGCGACGCCGCAAAACTGACAATTTGTTTGGAGTGCCAAAGAAGATCAGCACATTGAACAAAATTAAGAGACGTTTCGCCAGACACCTGTCACGAGCAGTTCAAGCTCATTCGGCCTTCCCGCTTAATTCGCTCAATTAAGCGAAAAGTCCGGGGGATGTGAGCTAAGAAGCGACGACGCAAGCCTGGGGGGCTAAACCACTCAGCCAGGTGGCCACAACGTAAGTCCCGACGCTCGAGAGCTGCACGCCAGCCTCTCGGAAAAGCGTGTCTGGGGCAAGAAAGCCACGGGCCAAGACCCTGGCGCCTGGGAGCCATACCAGTCGGCTGAAAGCCACCCAGAAAGGCGCAACGGGGTCCAAAAGGCTGTGGGCCTATATTCTAGCAACTCAGACAAAGGGGAAAGAGTGAAAGAGGTCTGGAGCCCACTTAGCAGAGGACAATACAGACAAATTATATTCAAGTGAGAAAACACAACATTTCAAACAAGGAGGGGAGGGCCAGCACTCGGCATTAAGGTTCACATCGAAGTCAGAATTCAAGATTCTCTAACAAGGCTTGCGATGTACCGGAAACCTCTTCGAGGAGCGCGTTGGCTTTGTCTTCATCACAGGCAAAACCTTCTTTCATAGCTTCAAGGTCAACTCTCGGATAATGAGACTTGACCACTGCCAATGCCTGGTTCGCACTCATGGTCGCGGACTCCTTGGCATAAGCTCTGATTCTATCGGCTCCTCCAGAGAGAAGCGGAACAGCGTCGTCCCCCTGGCCCGGCTCAACTCCTTCAATTCGCAGAAGGTGCAGAACTAGCTCGCAGGCGACGCGCAGCTCAGTCTGGCCCCGTTCGATAGCGGCCATCTTCTCCTTGCATTCTGCAACAAAGCCGAACTGTCATCAAAAACACACCCGACGCCAAGTACGTTCAATCCAAGTCAAAGAAATTTACCCTTCAGCTCCCGCTGCATCCTCTCCAAACTGACTCGAGCTTCGAGGCCAGAACTCTCTGAAGCCTCCAGTCGGGCTCTCAGCTCAGCAATGGTCGAATCGCGCTCTGAAACACAAGAGCGTCATCATCCTTTCCAACTGTCCAAAAAAGATGTCCAAACCGAGTCCAGGGGAGGATCTCACCTTCGAGCGCATACTCAAGCTTCGCTTTCTCCTCCTGGATCGCCATACATTGGTCCTTAAGTCCGTGGACCTCCTTCCATCTGTCGCTGCTAATCTCGCTGAGCTTGTCATGATACTTCTGGTGATCCTTGAGCTTCGGGAGCACCTTCCGAAAAAATTGCGATCGCTGCTCCGAGCGCTCCCCCATGTCCTAGGTAACAGGGTAGAATCTCAGGGAGAAGCCAGCAGGCAACAGATTGAAGACAAGAAACTCACCCTGACGAGCGTGCTACACCTGACGGTGAGCTCATAAAGCTCCGTCCGAGCCGCTCTCTCCATCTCATCGTCCTCTTCCATCCCGTTCCAGTCGGAACCCCCCTCCCACCATACGGACCGATTCGGGGGCTTCGGCAGAGGATCGAGCGGCGGTGGCTCTCGAGGCACCTCCTCCACTTCGAGAGACGGTGCCGGGTCAATCTCGTCGGCGGACGGACCATCTGATGGTTCAACGGTCGGGCCGTTGGCACCAGGTGGCGACGCCCCGGCAGTCGACGGCGAGGGTGACCTGGCCGACGCGGGGGGGGCTCCCCTCGGAGAAGCCTGTTCTTGGGGCTCCTTTTCAGGAGACCCCTCCACCGGGACGTCCATAGTAGGAGTCCTGAATCGGCAAAAAGGGAAGACACCTCAGCACATTGGCACAATAGAACCACTCCCGCCTCCAACCTTTGAGGGAGGTCTTGAGGGGGATGACGAAATACTGTTTCTTCAAGCCCTCTCGCAGCTGGAGCTCGGCGCCCCCAATGACGCTGGGAGCGGCCCGGTTCGGATGAGGCTTGAGCAAGAAGAGGGAGCGGAACAAGTCAAAATGAGGACGTATCCCAAGATACGCCTCGCAAAGCTGAACAAAGATAGTAATGTGAAGAATGGAGTTGGGGTTCAAATTTATCAGCTCGATTTCGTAAAAGTGGAGGAGCCCCCGGAAGAAGGAGCTTCCAGGAACGCTAAATCCTCGCCAGAAGAAGGACTCGAACATCACAATCTCGTTTTCTAGAGGTGTGGGGTAAGGGTCACCTGCGGCGGGACGGGCGGAGATCAACTCCAGCGGAGGAAGGACGCCGGCGGCGACCAGCTCCTCCAAGCGGGACGTCGTGGTGATGGAGGTCTCCCACCCCGCGGTCGCAGGGTCGGTGTTACCCTCCGACGCTGAGGAGGATCCCAAAGAAGAAGACATCTCGGTGAAGGAGACCTGGGGGGAGGAACCGCCGAGGGTCTTGGGCGCGAAACTAGAAACCCTAGGTCGCCCAAATCGCCAAAAGAGACTTAAAGGTTTCTCAATTGTGGTGGGGGAAGGGCAAAGGTATCTTCGCCTAGCAAGTTTCCCCTCATTTATAAGGAATGAGCCTTAATTTTCGCCTTATGGCGGGGAAAGCAAGGGCCTCCGCGCTCGATTCTGGGCCAGATCTAGGGCACGCCCCATGACGGGCCGAAAGCTGAGTTGCGCAAAACGCGACCAGGTGTCAAGTCTGGTTCGAGGTTTGGGATAAAGTGCGCCCCATGATGGGCCTGAACGCCGGCCGCCACGGAAGCTTGGGGCCGGGCACTTTCCGAACATCCTCAAGCGGTATGCCCCATAATTTGGGGTCAATTGCTGGTCACTGCTTCTTAGCGTGATTGGGTACCGTGGGAGGATTTTTCATTAAACCGGTCTTGAGAATGCGCCCCATGAGGGTCTGAAGCAGTGCGCCATGAGCGGGCACAGGCATTACTCTGAATGACCAAGGTATGCCCCATGAGGGTCGGTTGGGCCGCACAAGCCAATCACCGCGCACCGTAAACGGGCGCGGGTACCGCTCGGCCCCGAGCCAAAAAGACTACGGTACGCCCCACGAGGGCCAGCTGAGCGGCAAGCCGGTTGCCGCGCACCGTGAATGGGCGCGGGTACCACTCGGCCACGAGCCAAAAGACTACGGTACGCCCCACGAGGGCCAGCTGAGCGACAAGCCTGTTGCCGCGCACCGTGAACGGGCGCGGGTACCACTCGGCCACGAGCCAAAAGACTACGGTACGCCCCATGAGGGCTACCGAGCGACAAGTCGGTTGCAGCGACCGTGAGCGGTAGCGCGGTACCACTCGCCACGAGCCAAAAGACTATGGTATGCCCCATGAGGGTCACCGAGCGACAAGCCGCTGTCACAAGACCGTGAATGGGCGCGGTACCACTCGCCACGAGCCAAAAGACTCTGATGACGCCCCATGAGGGCCACCGAGCGATTGCCGGGCTGTCAAGACCGTGAACGGGCGCGGGTACGACTCGGCCACGAGCCAAAAGACTACGGTACGCCCCACGAGGGCCAGCTGAGCGACAAGCCGGTTGCCGCGCACCGTGAACGGGCGTGGGTACCACTCGGCCACGAGCCAAAAAGACTATGGTATGCCCCATGAGGGCCAGCTGAACGACAAGCCGGTTGCCGCGCACCGTGAACGGGCGCGGGTACCACTCGGCCACGAGCCAAAAAGACTATGGTATGCCCCATGAGGGTCAGCTGAGCGACAAGCCGGTTGCCGCGCACCGTACGTGGGCACGGATACCACTCGGCCACGAGCCAACCAACCACGGTGGCATCACATTACAAGTTCTTTACGATCTCTTTTCCCGTATAATCTTTATGACAGGATAAGAGACGGAAATCCGATCCTAAAGCACTTGGGGGCTGCTGTGGGATGTCAGAGACAGGGGTCCCGCAAGTGGGACCTACACCCGACTAGGCTAGACGGGCGGAGTAGTAGGCCCAAAGCCCAGAAGCACCATGACGGGCCCGGAGGAGGTTTTCGACTTGTTCCCCAAGGCAACTCCTGATCCTTCGGGGAAGCTTCGCGCCACGCCCAAACAACCCGCCAAAAACGAAGCATGCAGCCTGACACTCGCAGAGTCTGCAGATCTTTGGAACCTCGACAGGCGGCAGGCGTGGGTCGGGGAAAGCACAACCACCTCTCCAAGACGTAGTGCGCCATAGCCGAAGAAGACAAAATATGTGTTGGTGAGACCACCATGTGGAGGGCCCGGTGGCGCCCATTCGTCATGTACTCTTCCCCCAGTATATAAGGGGAGGAGGGAGAAACAAGAAAAGGAGGACGCTCATATATCCAAGAACACAGGACTAGGGTATTATCTCCTCCGAGAGAGCCCGAAACTGTCTAAAACAGATTGCCCTCGCATCCTGTGTTGCCATCAAGCTCAGATCCCGCACAAATCCCCTAGAATCACAAATCTAATTGCCGGCGAAATCGATCGTCGACAGAATCTTTTTAGGGAATTCTGTATATAGGGATGTAGGGATCTAAATTTAGGGAACACTATTGGAGATGGCCTTACAACCCAATTGAACTTCGCTCATCTTTGTCCTGGCTAGCGAACTTCAATGCTAGCTCAGCTCGCCTCTTATGCGCGCTATGGCTTAGAATCCTCAGATATAGGGTTTCAAAAATCAATGAAAATCTAGCATATCAAGTTGATTCAGTTGTGAAACCGGTCGGTAAACTGGTCCAATTCAAATTTAAATCTAAAAAAATCGAAAGATTTGAAAAATTTTCAAAATGTGTTAAATTTTTTTGAAAATTTTTGTGTGAGGTTCTGAGGTAGTGCTAATAATACTGTAAAATTTTAAGATGATTATCAGACTTGTGTTTTTTTTTAAAAAAAAACTTCTAACGGTGTACTGTCTTTATATATGCTCATCTTTTTTTTATTTTTTAGGGGCACTAAATGAAGTCTAATATTTCTGGAAAAAAAATGAGGTCATGAGGCAATGTTAATGATGCTATAAAATTTTTAGATGATTATCATACCTGTATATATTTTTTAAATTCTAACAGTGCTACTATCTTTGTATATACTCTTCTATTTTTGATTTTCTAAGTGTACTATGAATTCTAATATTTTTTGAAATTTTACCATATGATTCTTGGGTACTATTTATGATAAGAATAAAATTTTAAATCATGATGAAGCTTGTAATTCTTTATAAAAATCTGACAGTTTCTCTGTTCCTTTTCATTAATTGGTATTTTTTATTTTTTTAGAAGCACTAAATGAATATATTTTTTAAAAAATATATATCTGAGATATTATATAAATTATTTGGGATTTTATTACGATTTTATGCAATTTTTATAATTTTTGTAATTGTTTTTCTAATTTTCCATGAATGTGCCAAAATCGAATAGTTTGACTTCAGCATTCCTTCAATTTCTACCGATTTTTGACGAAAATCAGTGCCGAGCTACTAGCGATTTTTGGTTTCGATTTGGTACTATAAACCCTACTTAGATCATATAGTAGAGTTTTACATGGATTTTAGGGCACACTTAGGACACGAAAAATAAATAGGACTTTTATGGGAGTGCTTAATGTAATTCCTAGAGGATCCCTACAAATTTCTAACATATAAATAGGACTAAATCCTTTTGGTATTGTTTATATGAAAATCGATTTTTAAAGAAAAAAGTCTCAAATTATGCATTAATTGTTCGATAAAAAATATGCACCACCAAATTGTGACACATGTCAATTCTGTATTATAACCCTAACATTTCTCTTCCTCCCTTCCCTCCCCATGCCATCACAAAATGTACCATGTGTCACCACTCTCCCCACCATCCATCATTCTCCAGCCGCCTTATCAATGTGCCACAGGTGATGGCGAGGCATATCAGACTTATGTTTGCTACCTGCTTGTGCGCCACCTCTTGTGTGAGACCCTCATTTTTATGTCAGTAAATAACATAAATATGAGGCTCTTTAAGTGCATCCTGTGCCATTCCCATGATCAGTGGCTGGCACGCACAAACACAATTTGGATATTACAGCCACACAGATACACATTTTTATTACATCACAAGTTTTATAGTGATATTACAATACCAAAAGTAGCAGGAAATCAAAACCATGTCTCATAGTATGCCAACTATTCCATAACTCCACAGGCAACTGCTGAGATGAACCTAGAAAGATCAGTCGTCGCTAAAATTCGCAGGTTCCTCATACTCATTCCCGTCATTATCGAAATCTTGCTCATCACCTAAAAATATTTATTGAAGCAAGTTGAGTACTTTGGTACTCGCAAGACTTTGTAGTGTATGCAATTCCTGGAATATATGCAGGTTGAAATAGAAAGTGGGTTTCTATGGTTGTTTTGCATAAAGCGAAAGTTTTGAATGAGATAATACTGAATAGTAATGGAAAGCGTAAATAAAACTTTAAAGACAGTTTGATAAGTAATTGAAATAACAAGTAATAAAAAGATAATAACATTTTACTCACGGCCCTTTGTGAGTAAAATAACGAACAAGACCCTCCATGGTCTTAACAAGTCCAAAATGACTGTAAATGACATTTATACAGAATTGAATCATTTCCAAAGCATTTAAACAAGTTTTTGAAAATAGAAAACAATTAACTAGTGTCAGTTCGCCAAGTCGTCCATGACCGTGGACACGGCTATTCGAATAGTTTTAGACTCTGCAGAGTTTGTACTGCTTTACCCACAAGATATGTTCTCCCTTTTTGCAAGCTATAAGACACACTTCCTTTGGTATGCCCGCGAGGAGTTCATAACGAAACTGTTCGATTATCTGAATCTTAACTTTGCACTAGCCCAATGACGTTACCCTTGACTATGATGGAAGCTAAAAAGGTAAAAGGGATTCCGGAGTCAGTAACCCACCAGGAATAGAAATTCCGGAGTTAGTGACCCACCAGGAATAATAATAACAGCCCCAAATTCATAGCCAAGCGTACACCGTTACAACGGCAGATGCCAACACCTCGGTGATGACACCTCCCTCGAGCAAACCAATATTCAGAATGCCCGTGCTACAACTGCCTACCAATGTGCAAAGCTAATTCCCAAATAATTTAATAAGTTAAGACTGTCCCAGTCCAGTACTTGTGGATGTACGGTTTACTTGGATCATGCAACACTACGTTCGGTCCTTAGAGTGACATGGGCGATAACTCCACCCTAGCTACGTACACGTTAAAACATGTACAACCGGCTATTGCCAATAATCACCCACGTCGAAACCATAGTTTTATTTTCATTTTTATCAAACTACCAGTATCCTTTACTGCTTAAATAAACCATAAAAGATTTCATAAAGAAAGATGTGTGGGTGTAAATGTCGCTGACGTTTTCTAAGCATTACTAAGCAAATGCAATTAGTAAGCGTTATTCCCATCTGACATATGAATCTACCCATTCCTAGGGTTATCATGGAGCTTATGTCAACAATATTCAGGAAATCCTCCAATGTAGGTTATAACTACCAAATAACACGAAGTAAGGTTTTAACGAAATATAAGCATGCAGGGAGATTCTTAATCACATTTTAGCTGATTATGAAATCTGGGATCAAAATGATCAAGGGGGTGCTTGCCTTGCTCCTCGGCGGTGTAAATTTGGAGTGCGTAATAAATCGATAACGTAGTCGGTAGCCTCAGCGTCTATACGTCAATTAAAAATATGGCAAATAAGATACTTTAATATCAATGAAGAAGCAAATACACAAACGACAAAGATAGCAATTGAAGGATTCAAATGAAATCAACTCAAATCAATCAATGATAACATTCATTTCATCATTTCATGTATTAGCTAAGTTATCAAATTACAGTCCTAAGGATTAAAGTTTTAGGGTATACAACACGGCCATCTTCTTTGTGTATTATTTCATTCTAATTTACGAATTCAGGAAGCTAAGATTGTAGGTTTATTTTTAACAAAGTTCATTTGTAAGGTGTATGACTAATTGTGCTAATACAAATTAGTATATAAAGCAACCCTAATCATATGTAATGAAAGAACATGGTAAATCCTAACTTTTATCTTACTAAATGGTCCTAATCAGTGTAATGAGCATAAAGAAACAAATTTTATTCATTTTGGATCATTTTTGATCAAGTTATTGCAATCATATTAAATTTATACATTAAATAAAGTCCTAATATGAAATTTTCACAAACTAGTTCCAAATCCAAATCTAATTACATATTTGGACAGTACTTGACTTAAGGATTCCAACAAAATTTGTTTCACTCAATTTGGACCTATTTTGCAAAATTTCTATATGCTACATATTTGAATTTCATTCTTTGAATTTAAATTCAAGTTTAAATTGCTAAACAAGTTTCAAATATTTTTACATATTATGAAACTACATGATTTATAATGAATTTAGAAACAAGTTTCACTTGATTTGGAGTTATAGATAAAAAGTTATAAGCATTTGAATCTATTCGGTTTAAATAATTCTAAAAAAAAAAGAGAAAAATCGTTTTCTTTAGGAGAAAGCGTATTGTTGAATTACGCGGCTAGGGTTTTGAAATGGGCTGCGTCGCTGGCAGGGCCCGATCCGTCGCTGGCTTGCGTGAACGCACGCCAGCCTACGCGGCGATCGACGTAGCCGCCCACACGGCGTAAGCTTGGCTCAGTGCGGCGCAGCTTGATGAGCATGAGGCTGACCTCCCGGGCCCGCGTGACAGAGACACGGCGCAGGGGAGTTGGCCGTCGACCTCGCCGGCGGCTCTCCGGCGGCGTCGATCGAGTTTGGAGGGCTCCTACGGCATCAGTGAACCAAGGTGAACCTAGGGAAGAGCTCGGTTGTGGGTGGTGCTCGGGGAAATCGAGCTCTCGGCGGTGGACGGCGGCGCTTCACGGTGGCGCACGACGCGATGGCGCTAAGGGAATCCTTGAGCTTGAAGAACATGCGTGTGAGCATCTAGAGGTCCTAGGGACTCTATTAGAGTTCATGGATTGGAGGATGGGTGGCCGAGTGGTGTTCTCACCGTGCGGCGGCGACGGCGGAAGAGATTGCACGGTGCGGGAACAAACGGAGAGGGTCCAAGCTGAAACAAATCGCGCAAAAGCTTCGTGAGTATCCAAGGATACTTTAGGAGCGATCAATTTGAACGTTCTCTTACCAAACTTCGTCAATTCGGGTTTTTCCCCAAATTTGGCTTCGCCGGCGACGAAGAAGAAGGCTCGGCTTTGGCGGTTTAAGGTGTGTGAGGGTGAATGGGGGGTTGCTCCAGGTTCGGCTGGGAGTAACGGTGCTAATCAACCCTTTAAATAGGTGGAGGAGGCTGTGGGGCGAAGCTGCTCCAGGATAGGGTTGGCGGCCGACTCCGGCATTCTCCGGAAGTCTCCTCCCAGCTCGGTCCAAGGTATGATGGAACATAGTATGGGGTTGTAGTGGCGTGGCAGCCTCGGGGCGTGGAATGCGGCGAGGTCACGACAAGGAACCGAGGCGGTGCGTGAGCACGGCTGGCTCCGCTCAGGAGAGGGAGAGAGAACTAGAGACAGAGGGAGAAGAAGGCCCTGACATGTGGGGTCGGGTCCCACATGTCAGTGGTTCTTTAGGTGTGGTGAGTGGAGGCTGAGGATGACACGTGGGCCAGGATATTTCCGGGTCCCGTCGGCAGTGGGCATTAGCTCCTGGGCTGGCTGAAAGGTCACCGGACACGTGGGTCCACACGTAAGTGAGAGAGAGAGAGAAAACTAGATCCTTCCCCCCGACAGCGCAGCAAAACCATTTAATTCCTGGGTCATTTCATCTCGAGATTTTTCGAAACTTTTTCTACAAGTTGATGAGTAAGTCTACTAGCTTCAGTAAAATTTTGGGGTTAAAATGATCTACCATTTATTTACTAAAAATCTGACAGTGAAAACTGCACAGAAAAACCAATTTGCTTTTCAGCTTGGTTAAAGGACTAAATAAACATATTTATTTTTGAAATTTTTACTGAAGGTGTATCTCTATACAATGGACCTAACATAAAAATTTCAACATTAAATTCTCATTATTTAATTCTCCATAAATCTTTTATTGATTTTTGCAGAATTTCAATTTTGCCTAAAATAAATGCTAAAACATAGCAAAAATGATTATTAATTTTTGAAACTTTTTGTGGGTGAAGATGATATGTCTAAGGTCTTATGGTAAAAATCCCAAGGTCTAGATTGCTCCACAACTCTCTCCAAAAATCTGACATGGTTCAGGACAGAAATTGAGTTTATTATTTAAATTTGTTTTCTTTGCTAGTAAAAGCATTCACATGGTCTTTTGACCATCTAGGGGTATCTTCTAGGGTTTGGCCAGGTTATACAAGATTTTTACCATGGTAATTTCATTTCTTATCACTTTACTATTTTCTCTTTTCTTTTCTTTTCTTTCTTAAATTCCATTATTCATTTCAACAATTAATTCAACCAATAGATCAAAAATCAATAAATGCACATAAAATCAAGAATTGCAACACAAAACTGATTTCACATTTTTAATATTTGATTTTTATTACTCTGTAAATTTGAGGATGTTACAGATCTACCCCCCTTACAAAAATCTCGTCCTCGAGATTTGCGAGGGCTAAAGGAAAACTAAAAGAAGTCTGGAAATTCTTTCATTAGGTGATCCTCACGCTCCCACGTGGCTTCTTCTTCAGTATGATTACTCCACTGAACTTTCAACATTCTGTGGATCTTGTTTCTCGTGTGTCGCTCGGCTTCTTCAAGAATGCGAACAGGACGCTCTCGATAAGATAGATCAGGTTGTAAATCGAGATCGTCGAGATTTGCGAGATCAGTCGGCACACGAAGACACTTCTTAAGTTGAGATACATGGAAGACATTATGAACTTCCGACAAACGAGATGGCAGCTCCAACTTATATGCCATCTCTCCCATTTTTGCGATAATTGGAAAAGGTCCAATATATCGAGGGGCTAGTTTCCCGCGGATTTGGAAACGACGAACTCCGCGAAGAGGAGAAACTTTCAAATAGACATGATCTCCGACTTCAAAGCTTAATTCACGTCGACGATTGTCGGCGTAACTCTTCTGACGAGATTGGGCTTCTTTGAGTCGACTCCTAATCATGTCAACTTGCTCTTGGGCTTCTTGGATAATGTCTGGGCCAAAGAAATTTCTTTCTCCAGTTTCAGACCAAAAGAGAGGGGTTCGGCACTTTCTTCCGTAAAGTGCTTCAAAAGGAGACATCTGGAGACTGGCTTGAAAGCTATTATTATAGGAGAATTCAGCAAAGGGTAAGCTTTTCTCCCAATCCATGCCATAAGATAGCACACAAGCTCTCAGCATGTCCTCCAGGGTTTGATTTATCCGCTCAGTTTGTCCATCTGTTTGGGGATGATAAGCCGTACTGAAATTCAGCTTTGTCCCTAACAGAGTATGCAAACTTTCCCAGAAACGAGACGTGAACTGGGATCCACGATCGGACACAATTGTCTTGGGAATTCCATGAAGACGAATGATATTTTCCAAATACAACTCAGCAAGTTTGTCACCTTGATAAGTGGTTTTGACCGGAATAAAGTGAGCAACTTTAGTCAGTCGGTCAACAATAACCCATATGGAATCATGTCCTTTTCTGGTTCTTGGCAATCCAATAATGAAATCCATACAGATATCGTCCCACTTCCATTCTGGAATTTCAAGAGGTCGAAGTAAACCAGCTGGGCGTTGATGCTCGGCTTTTACTCGCTGACATATATCACATTTCGCGATATATTCGGCGATTTCTTTCTTCATGCCGGGCCACCAATATTCCTGCTTTAGATCTTGATACATCTTCGTGCTACCAGGATGGATAGATAGAGGTGTTTCATGAGCTTCACTCAAGATCAACTTCTTGATTTCTAGATCACTGGGGATATAGATTCGATTCTTGAATTGGAGTATACCATCCGAATTTTTCGAATATCCTGATTCAATCTCGAGTGGCATATCTTTTCGGATTTTGGATATGGCCTCATCTTTGGATTGAGCTATCTTAATTTGAGTTTTCAGATCTGGTTGCATTTGGAGGCTAGCAACAAATCCTTTTTCAACAATTCCCAAATTAAGCTTCTGAAACTCCTTTACTAATTCAGATTGATCAGTGTATGCTGACACCGTCATACAATGAAGCTTACGGCTCAGAGCATCTGCTACGACATTAGCTTTACCAGGATGGTAATGAATACTAAGGTCGTAATCCTTTATTAGCTCCAGCCATCTCCTTTGTCGCAGATTAAGATCTGGCTGAGTAAAGAAGTATTTTAAGCTCTTATGATCTGTGTAGATGTCACACTTGTTTCCAATAAGATAGTGACGCCAGATTTTGAGGGCATGCACTACTGCAGCTAATTCCAGATCATGAGTTGGATAATTAAGCTCATGAGGTCGAAGCTGACGAGAAGCATAAGCTACGACTTTCATCTCTTGCATCAACACGCAACCAAGACCATTGCGTGAAGCATCGCAATAGACATCGAAGTTCTTATGGATGTCGGGTAATACCAAAGATCGGGCCGTGGTTAACTGCTTTCTTCAATTCCAGAAAACTTGCTTCGCATTCTGGAGTCCATTCATATTTCTTTTCTTTCTTCAAGAGCTGAGTCAAAGGTTTAGCGATTTTGGAGAAGTTTTCGATAAAGCGGCGATAATATCCCGCTAAACCGAGGAAACTTCGGATTTGAGGAACAGATTTTGGTTGCTCCCAGTTTTGGACTGCTTGAACTTTGCTGGGATCAACAGAAATTCCACCTTTGGAAAGGATATGCCCGAGGAATGCAACTTCCTTCAACCAAAATTCACATTTCTCGAACTTGGCATATAATTTATGTTCTCGGAGTTTCTCCAGGACCAAGTGTAGATGTTGGGTATGATCTTCTTCATTTTTGGAATAGATGAGGATATCATCTATGAATACCACTACGAACTTATCGAGATACTCCATAAAGACTTTATTCATTAAACTCATAAAGCTAGCTGGAGCATTTGTAAGTCCGAAGGACATTACGACATATTCATATAAGCCGTAACGAGTGGTAAAGGCTGTTTTAGGAATATCCTCCGGTCGGATTTTTAATTGATAATAGCCATGTCTAAGATCGATTTTGGAGAAGATTTGGGCGCCGGTTAATTGATCGAACAAATCATCGATACGGGGTAGAGGATATTTGTTTTTGATGGTAACGTCATTGAGAGCACGATAATCCACACACATGCGTAGACTACCGTCCTTTTTACTGACAAAGAGAACAGGGCTACCCCATGGAGAAGTACTTGGTCGAATGAACTTTTTATCTAATTGTTCTTGAATTTGCTTTTTGAGTTCTACTAACTCATTTGGTGGCATACGATAAGGTCTTTTGGAAATTGGGGCCATACCAGGTATAAGATCAATGACGAACTCTAAGTCACGATCTGGTGGCAAACCTGGCAATTCTTCTGGAAATACATCGGGAAAGTTGGAAACTACAGGAACAGATTTAATCTTTTCTATTACCAATGTATTCAAGTATGATCTTGATTCGGAAAGATTCTGGGTGGAACTAAAGTTCACTTCAACTCCATCAGGATTAATAAGAGATATGGATCTATTAGCACAATCTATCTGTCCTTTATTCTTAGCTAACCAATCCATACCAAGAATGATGTCTAATCCTGGGGTTTCTATAAGAATAAGATCAGCATAAAATAAAACTTCATTTATTTCAATGCTAACCTTAGAACACATTTTAGTAGTTCTCATTTTTGCTCCAGGAGAATAGATTATCATGGACATGGGTAAAGATTTAGTTTGGATCTGATGTGATTCTACGAACTTTTTCGATATAAAAGAATGGGATGCACCGGAATCAAATAACACCAAAGTGGGAATAGATTGGACGGGGAACATACCCAGAACCACATCTGGTGCTTCCGTTGCTTCCTCAGCCGTCACATGATGTAAACGTCCCTGATTGGCGGCCTGAGCAGGTGCAGGTTTTCCGGCTTGTTGTCCTCCAGCTCCTTGAGGACGACCAGGGGGTCGCTGAGGAACTCCCTTGCTTGGGCAATTATTGGCATAATGCCCAAGCTGCTTGCACTTGAAGCATGTGACATTTGGAGTCTGAGTCGATGCTCCGGTAGGACGTGCTCCAGTAGGGTTTGCCGGACGAGGCAAAGGTTGTCGAGGTCGAGGGGCAGGACCTTGACGCCTTTGCTTCTGTGGCGGAGCAGGTGGTCGCGCATTACCCTGAGGTGCAGGGCGAGGCCTGGATGGGCTTGCACCGGCATTCTTCTGTGCCATCCATTTCCTCTTGCGTGACTCCAAAGCAGCTCGAGTGCTATGTTCCACTCGAATAGACTTGTCCACCAGTGTTTGGAAGTC
Organism: Rhipidocladum racemiflorum; assembly: GCA_036346355.1. NCBI lineage: Eukaryota > Viridiplantae > Streptophyta > Magnoliopsida > Poales > Poaceae > Rhipidocladum > Rhipidocladum racemiflorum. The sequence continues at coordinate 62,374,394 of CM070583.1, forward strand.
ATCGATATCAATGGCAGCTAATGCACACTTGATTTCTTCATTAAGGTTATCCCGAAAGCGTTCCAGCTTGCGCGCTTCAGGGGTAACTTCTAATGGTGCATAGCGGGAAAGGTAATTGAAGCGATTAAGATACTCCATTACCGTCTGATTCCCTTGACGGAGGTCAAGAAATTCCCGTCTTTTGATATCCATCAGACTGGAAGGAATATGGGTTCGGCGAAAAGTATCCTTAAAGGTCTCCCATGAAATCTGATCCACTGGAAGTATAGCTTGGTAGTTTTCCCACCATAATGCAGCAGCTCCTCCCAATTGATAAGATGCATAAAGAACTTTCTCTCGATCATTGCACTGTGCAATGTTCAACTTGCTCTCCATTGTTCGCAGCCAGTCATCTGCGTCCAACGGGTCAGTAGCAGTAGAGAATGTAGGAGGCCGAGTTTTCAAAAACTCAGACAACCTTGATGGTGGAGCACCACCACCACTTCCTCCAACAGGGACTCCTTGATGGGAAGTATTCTGAACTAACTGTTGCAGAAGAAGTGTATGGGTTTGACGGTTTTGCTCGATCATTGCCAGAACTTGCGCCATTGTGGGCGGACCTGGCAATTGCTCCTCCGGAATTCCACCTTGCTGATTAGGATTTGAATCTGGATTGGGTGGATCTGGCACTTGATGAGAAGATGAAGCCCTTGCAGAAGGGTGAATCGGATTAGGTTGCGCTGGAGTGGGCAACGTTTCGCGAGGAGGAAAAGGCTCCTGCGATGCCTCACTCTCCAAGATCCCGCGAAGAGATCTGGTTACAGGCATCCTGAAATTTCAATTCAGATGAGAAAATAATGTATTGTAATTAAATGATTTAAGCTGGTAGACTGAAAATTTAAACTCAAACTCATTGGTTAATAGGCAACATTTCATTCCCTAAAATTTTTATTATTATTAAAGAAATTCATTAACAAGGAAGGTGCGTTATTATGTTATGTTATGTTATATTGTAAAAGATAAACACAAGGGATCACATCATCGTGAAATTGTAATAAAACATTAGAAAGTCACGAGAAGGAACCAAAACAAGCAGAAATAAACAGTAACAGCACTTTATTTAACTGCATATTAACAACATGTACAACAAAAGTATGACAACCTCACAACTCAACTCTATATGACCACATGTGCTGCTACAACTCAAGGTAAACCTACTCCAAACCTGGCGCTACAACGTCCTCGCCAGCAGACTCAACAGGATCTGCAGGGGTAGAGTCAGTCACCGTGGCGGGAAAGGTACCACGACGCCTGTAAACCTGCGTCACACGAGGACGCAGTACACCTGCAGCGACCTGTCCAAGTCTAACCTGCGACAGACGCGGACGACTAACTCCTGTGGACATCCTAGCCCGTCGGGAACGTCTAGTGGCTCTAGCAGACCTAGGTGTCGGAGTACCAGGCACCTCCTGGACTGGCAACAAAGTAGCATCGTCGCCAAGTGCTGACCTAGAGAACAAACCCATAGCCACGAAAGGAGCTATGGCGTTCTCTAAAAAGGCTACTCTCCTACGTGCTACATAGTACTCTAATACTGCCTGACGGTGGTAACGGTCAGCAGCATGAAGGAACTCAACTATGATCCTATAGTGCTCATTAGGCAGGCCCGGGATCTATGTAACTAGTGTCTCCCCTCGGCAACAAAGCAGGTATCTCTCGGTAAACAGTCGCCATCTCTGGAAGAGCGTGGCGCAGTCGAACGATGGCCATATAAGCAACATCGCTCAACGCGGAAGACACCGAAGCTCCGCGACCATCAAAAGTACGATCTGCCTCTCCGAACTGTGTCCTAGCTGGAATCTCAATCCTAGCTATGTACTCTATCGAAACTGGACTCGCCATCGCCTGGTAGACGGTGTATCGAGGTGTCTCAAACTGTGCAAAATCTAACATCTGTGCTAAGACTCCCATCAATCCCGCTCCCAGACGCTCAGAGGTATGAAAGCATGGCGAATACCCTTCCATCTGCACATTTAATAAGGAATTAGTATTCCAGATTAAATGCAAGATGCAACGATAACGCACAAAAGTAAAGAGTAGAAGACAAAACAGTAAAGAATTAATAACAGATATAACAAGTTTTATTTTCCTAAGTGTAATGTGTCTATTCAAAATTTTAAATTTCCCTTCTAACGACCATTCTAACTAAGGTTCACCTACAGGCAGCGTGGCTCGATAGCAAATCAGTGAGACCCTCATTTTTATGTCAAGAATAACATAAATATGAGGCTCTTTAAGTGCATCCTGTGCCATTCCATGATCGATGGTCGCACGCACAAACACAATTTGGATATTACAGCCACACAGATACACATTTTTATTACATCACAAGTTTTATAGTGATATTACAATACCAAAAGTAGCAGGAAATCAAAACCATGTCTCATAGTATGCCAACTATTCCATAACTCCACAAGCAACTGCTGAGATGAACCTAGAAAGATCAGTCGTCGCTAAAATTCGCAGGTTCCTCATACTCATTCCCGTCATTATCGAAATCTTGCTCATCACCTAAAAATATTTATTGAAGCAAGTTGAGTACTTTGGTACTCGCAAGACTTTGTAGTGTATGCAATTCCTGGAATATATGCAGGTTGAAATAGAAAGTGGGTTTCTATGGTTGTTTTGCATAAAGCGAAAGTTTTGAATGAGATAATACTGAATAGTAATGGAAAGCGTAAATAAAACTTTAAAGACAGTTTGATAAGTAATTGAAATAACAAGTAATAAAAAGATAATAACATTTTACTCACGGCCCTTTGTGAGTAAAATAACGAACAAGACCCTCCATGGTCTTAACAAGTCCAAAATGACTGTAAATGACATTTATACAGAATTGAATCATTTCCAAAGCATTTAAACAAGTTTTTGAAAATAGAAAACAATTAACTAGTGTCAGTTCGCCAAGTCGTCCATGACCGTGGACACGGCTATTCGAATAGTTTTAGACTCTGCAGAGTTTGTACTGCTTTACCCACAAGATATGTTCTCCCTTTTTGCAAGCTATAAGACACACTTCCTTTGGTATGCCCGCGAGGAGTTCATAACGAAACTGTTCGATTATCTGAATCTTAACTTTGCACTAGCCCAATGACGTTACCCTTGACTATGATGGAAGCTAAAAAGGTAAAAGGGATTCCGGAGTCAGTAACCCACCAGGAATAGAAATTCCGGAGTTAGTGACCCACCAGGAATAATAATAACAGCCCCAAATTCATAGCCAAGCGTACACCGTTACAACGGCAGATGCCAACACCTCGGTGATGACACCTCCCTCGAGCAAACCAATATTCAGAATGCCCGTGCTACAACTGCCTACCAATGTGCAAAGCTAATTCCCAAATAATTTAATAAGTTAAGACTGTCCCAGTCCAATACTTGTGGATGTACGGTTTACTTGGATCATGCAACACTACGTTCGGTCCTTAGAGTGACATGGGCGATAACTCCACCCTAGCTACGTACACGTTAAAACATGTACAACCGGCTATTGCCAATAATCACCCACGTCGAAACCATAGTTTTATTTTCATTTTTATCAAACTACCAGTATCCTTTACTGCTTAAATAAACCATAAAAGATTTCATAAAGAAAGATGTGTGGGTGTAAATGTCGCTGACGTTTTCTAAGCATTACTAAGCAAATGCAATTAGTAAGCGTTATTCCCATCTGACATATGAATCTACCCATTCCTAGGGTTATCATGGAGCTTATGTCAACAATATTCAGGAAATCCTCCAATGTAGGTTATAACTACCAAATAACACGAAGTAAGGTTTTAACGAAATATAAGCATGCAGGGAGATTCTTAATCACATTTTAGCTGATTATGAAATCTGGGATCAAAATGATCAAGGGCGTGCTTGCCTTGCTCCTCGGCGGTGTAAGCTGGGTCTGTGTCGTCGATAACGTAGTCGGTAGCCTCAGCGTCTATACGTCAATTAAAAATATGGCAAATAAGATACTTTAATATCAATGAAGAAGCAAATACACAAACGACAAAGATAGCAATTGAAGGATTCAAATGAAATCAACTCAAATCAATCAATGATAACATTCATTTCATCATTTCATGTATTAGCTAAGTTATCAAATTACAGTCCTAAGGATTAAAGTTTTAGGGTATACAACACGGCCATCTTCTTTGTGTATTATTTCATTCTAATTTATGAATTCAGGAAGCTAAGATTGTAGGTTTATTTTTAACAAAGTTCATTTGTAAGGTGTATGACTAATTGTGCTAATACAAATTAGTATATAAAGCAACCCTAATCATATGTAATGAAAGAACATGGTAAATCCTAACTTTTATCTTACTAAATGGTCCTAATCAGTGTAATGAGCATAAAGAAACAAATTTTATTCATTTTGGATCATTTTTGATCAAGTTATTGCAATCATATTAAATTTATACATTAAATAAAGTCCTAATATGAAATTTTCACAAACTAGTTCCAAATCCAAATCTAATTACATATTTGGACAGTATTTGACTTAAGGATTCCAACAAAATTTGTTTCACTCAATTTGGACCTATTTTGCAAAATTTCTATATGCTACATATCTGAATTTCATTCTTTGAATTTAAATTCAAGTTTAAATTGCTAAACAAGTTTCAAATATTTTTACATATTATGAAACTACATGATTTATAATGAATTTAGAAACAAGTTTCACTTGATTTGGAGTTATAGATAAAAAGTTATAAGCATTTGAATCTATTCGGTTTAAATAATTCTAAAAAAAAAAGAAAAATACGTTTTCTTTAGGAGAAAGCGTATTGTTGAATTACGCGCGGCTAGGGTTTTGAAATGGGCTGCGGCTGGCAATCGGGCCCGTCGGTGGCTTGCGGCGAACGCACGCCAGCCTACGCGGCGATCGATGTAGCCGCCCACGGTAAGCTTGGCTCACCGCAGCCTTGATGAGCATGAGGCTGACCTCCGGCCCGCTGCGTAGCAGACAGCGCAGGGGAGTTGGCCGTCGACCTCGCCGGCGCTCTCACGGCGTCGATCGAGTTTGGAGGGCTCCTACGGCATCAGTGAACCAAGGTGAACCTAGGGAAGAGCTCGGTTGTGGGTGGTGCTCGGGGAAATCGAGCTCTCGGCGGTGGACGGCGGCGCTTCACGGTGGCGCACGACGCGATGGCGCTAAGGGAATCCTTGAGCTTGAAGAACATGCGTGTGAGCATCTAGAGGTCCTAGGGACTCTATTAGAGTTCATGGATTGGAGGATGGGTGGCCGGGTGGTGTTCTCACCGTGCGGCGGCGACGGCGGAAGAGATTGCACGGTGCGGGAACAAACGGAGAGGGTCCAAGCTGAAACAAATCGCGCAAAAGCTTCGTGAGTATCCAAGGATACTTTAGGAGCGATCAATTTGAACGTTCTCTTACCAAACTTCGTCAATTCGGGTTTTTCCCCAAATTTGGCCACGGCACGGCGAAGAAGAAGGCTCGGCTTTGGCGGTTTAAGGTGTGTGAGGGTGAATGGGGGGTTGCTCCAGGTTCGGCTGGGAGTAACGGAGCTAATCAACCCTTTAAATAGGTGGAGGAGGCTGTGGGGCGAAGCTGCTCCAGGGGATAGGGTTGGCGGCCGACTCCGGCATTCTCCGGAAGTCTCCTCCCAGCTCGGTCCAAGGTATGATGGAACATAGTATGGGGTTGTAGTGGCGTGGCAGCCTCGGGGCGTGGAATGCGGCGAGGTCACGACAAGGAACCGAGGCGGTGCGTGAGCACGGCTGGCTCCGCTCAGGAGAGGGAGAGAGAACTAGAGACAGAGGGAGAAGAAGGCCCTGACATGTGGGGTCGGGTCCCACATGTCAGTGGTTCTTTAGGTGTGGTGAGTGGAGGCTGAGGATGACACGTGGGCCAGGATATTTCCGGGTCCCGTCGGCAGTGGGCATTAGCTCCTGGGCTGGCTGAAAGGTCACCGGACACGTGGGTCCACACGTAAGTGAGAGAGAGAGAAAACTAGATCCTTCCCCCCGACAGCGCAGCAAAACCATTTAATTCCTGGGTCATTTCATCTCGAAATTTTTCGAAACTTTTTCTACAAGTTGATGAGTAAGTCTACTAGCTTCAGTAAAATTTTGGGGTTAAAATGATCGACCATTTATTTACTAAAAATCTGACAGTGAAAACTGCACAGAAAAACCAATTTGCTTTTCAGCTTGGTTAAAGGACTAAATAAACATATTTATTTTTTAAATTTTTACTGAAGGTGTATCTCTATACAATGGACCTACCATAAAAATTTCAACATTAAATTCTCATTATTTAATTCTCCATAAATCTTTTATTGATTTTTGCAGAATTTCAAATTTGCCTAAAATAAATGCTAAAACATAGCAAAAATGATTATTAATTTTTGAAACTTTTTTTGGGTGAAGATGATATGTCTAAGGTCTTATGGTAAAAATCCCAAGGTCTAGATTGCTCCAAAACTCTCTCCAAAAATCTGACATGGTTCAGGACAGAAATTGAGTTTATTATTTAAATTTGTTTTCTTTGCTAGTAAAAGCATTCACATGGTCTTTTGACCATCTAGGGGTATCTTCTAGGGTTTGGCCAGGTTATACAAGATTTTTACCATGGTAATTTCATTTCTTATCACTTTACTATTTTCTCTTTTCTTTTCTTTTCTTTCTTAAATTCCATTATTCATTTCAACAATTAATTCAACCAATAGATCAAAAATCAATAAATGCACATAAAATCAAGAATTGCAACACAAAACTGATTTCACATTTTTAATATTTGATTTTTATTACTCTGTAAATTTGAGGATGTTACATCTTGCCCTAGAATGTCATGCCCATGCGCCTCATCACACTACCATTGTGTTCTATCGGTAGTGGAGCAAAAAAAAATTTAGAAACCTAAGTTTTTTCTTCTTGATAACTCTGAATGAAGGTTTACCCGAAAAATCTTCGTTTTCATGGCATTTGCAACTATGGAGCTGCAGTGTACCCGGGGTTTCACTTTTTGTTTCGAACTCAAATTTCGAAGTCCCAACGGTATCAAAATTCACGAAAACCGCTTGAAAATGCTTGAAATTTACTCAAAAAGCTCGAAAAACCGCTGGTAGTTGAAAAAATGGGAGAAAATATAAAAAAACCAGGAAAAAATTGTAAAAATTGTTGTAAAATTTGTAAAAAAACCATTAAAGTCCAAAAATGATATTTAAAGAATTACTTCAATAAATATTGCTACGAAATATAATTGAACAAATATTGAAACATGGAGTGTGATGTGGATGTGTAGTCCAAAATTCTATATATTTTATATTGATATTGACAAGTTAAACCGGGGATTTTGATTTAGTTTAATGATTTCTTAGCAGCTTACATGTGGTTTTAAGAAAAACTCATAATATATATATATATGCTTTATCAATACAGGTCATAATTTTATGGGTATTGCCCTTCTGGCTTATGCTGATGGCTTTTACAAGGAAATATTGCTACAAAATATAATCCAACAAATATTGCTACTAAATATAATCCAACAAATATTCATGCTAAATATAATTCGACAAATATTAGCACTAAATATAATTCAACAAATATTAGCACTAAATATACTTCAACAAATATTGCTACTAAATATAATTCAACAAATATTGCTACTAAATATAATTGAATGGAGCAAAAATATTTCCAAACTTCGTTTTTTCAAATAATATTCACATCAGAGGTCATAAGGCTATTAATACTAATTATAGAAAAGTAGGAAACATGTTAGAAATATTGTTGGGGGTGTCTAGGGAGCACCTGAGTGTTTTTTTGGGTTGTGAGCACTCAAATTTGTAGCCTTTGGATCTAGATCCATTGATGCAATCAATTTGCCATCTCTCCCCATCACCATTCTCTTTATAGGCCCCCAAGTTGAGTGCTCACAAACCAAAAAAACACTCGAGTGTTACTTAGCCATTCTCAATTTGTTACTAAAATATGTTGAAGTAAATATTGTTACTTGACATAATTGAACAAATATTGCTACTAAAAATACTTCTAATTTCTTTTTCTTTTTTACTTTTTCTACTTTTCTACATTTTGAATGGCTCAAAAATATTTCTAACTTCATTTTTTTCAAAAAAAAATATTTACATCGGAGGTCATAAGGCTATTAATACTAATTATAGGAAAATTTTGGATAAATTTTGTCAATTTTTCATTTTTTTTTAAATTTGAATTTGAGCAAAAAAAAAACGAAATTCCTTTTCGCTGGGGACCGGTAAGAGCGAAATTCGCAAAATTCAAAGAATTTCGTTCAAAATTGTGAACCTAGTGTACCTTCATGGTTCATCACCGCTCTGACAAGGAGTGGATCAGTTGGTGTGTCACACTACGCCTTAGTACACGCACATCACCATAGTAAACCAAAAAAAAAAAAGGTTCTTCCATAGAAATAGTTGTGTTATACATCATCTCTATACTTCGAGAAGTGTTTACTATTCTAGCCCGGTTTGTTTTTTTTTTTGTAAATAGCTGATGATATGATAAAATCACACAAATAACCCCTAAACAGTACATTCCAGCAGATCCGAAGTGCTTGAAATTTTTTTTATTTTTAAAAAAATTTCAAGCGGATCCGGAGCGCTTGAATTTTTTTATTATTTTTTAACAAATTTTCAAACGGATCCAGACCGCTTGAATTTTTTTTATTTCAAGCGGATCCAGAAATGATTTCCGCACATGTGAGATAAAAAAATTTGGTCCGGATTCGCTTGAATTTTTTTTTAAAAAAAAATCAAGCTGTTCGGATCCGCTTGAAATTTTTTAGAAAAATAAAAAAATTCAAGCGGTCCAAATCCACTAGAATGTACTGTTTAGGGGCTATTTATGTGATTTTATTGTATCAGCGGAAAAAAAAACAAGTTGGGCTAGAATAGTAAAAATTGAAGTATGAAGAAAAGAAAAAAGACGGTCAAACCAAAGTAGGAGTATCCTCCAACAGCAAAACAGCTCATGTTGCACAACAATTCGAGCATTTACAGCTGTCCCGTCCAATTTTTAACTACCAGTTACAGCTATCCCACGCTGTAAAGAGGCTCTTCGTTATTTAGTAAAAAAAATGCACTAGAACATGGGCTCATGGGCGTCACAAGTGATAGGGAAAAGGTTATACACGTATTCATCACCATGACCTATTTGAAACGGCGGATTATGTAATTCATAAGACAACTAAATTGTTTTGGGTAAAATTCTTGCGTTCCAAACACGTACCTAGTATAAGAATAGCACCAACGTAAACTTCAAGCTGGCGTTGGGCCGGTGTAATTATTTACATAGCTTGACAAGACATCCTTGATTTGTAATGGTTGATCTAGGTGGTTGTTTCATCTTGCGAGAGTGCAGCTAGTCCTCCAAACCGGTTGTGTAATCCACCTCAAAATGCTTTGAGATTTTGTATCGGTTTGCCTTCTATTAATGCAATGGCACAAACCTTTTAGTGAGAGAGAGAGAGAGAGAGAGAGAGAGAGAGAGATTGGATCAGTACGTAGTGTGGACTGTAGCACTACTTTTGCAGCAGATCCTCTTTGAAACATCAATCAAGGCCATCATCTTGCACCAATCTAGGAGTGTTATCTACTCGGGGGGTCCGCAAGAGCAGACTCTCTTTAAGGATGGCCTGGAAAACGATCTTTTTGATATTTGAAGGTCTATTCAGACATGTAGTCATCCCAAGGGGTGTGCTATGTGCGCCTCTATTGAAGAGGCTGGAGGGATTCATCCCTATATGGAGAGGCTGTCCTCGCGTGTGCTATGTGTGAAGGAGAGTTCAGGCCATGGTTGGAAATCGACCTAATATAAAGGCCTAAATTAAATGCAGGCCACACTATTCAAAACTCATAGAGACCTGGTTTTCAGGTCATCCTTGGGTTTAGCCTTAGTGGGGCTGATATGGCCATTACCACTAATTTAATTCTGTAAGCCTTCGGAGAAAATAATGGAAATCAGACCTCGCAAATGCTTCGGCATGAAAATGACCACCTATTTCTACAATTTGTTCTCATTTACCCGCTGACCTGTATGTGATGTCTGCGGTGCCGGGGGAGGGCCGTGGTTTACACTATCTCACTAATGTTTTGTAGTCAAAAATTTTGATGCGTTCACGAATGAGTGAGTACAAATGATAAGAGACAAACCATGAAAAAAAAGATCTTAGCGTATTGCTTGCTTTATGTGCATGGAGCTCAAAGAACGTCTATTTTAGACCGGAGACCGGAGGAAGCAAAATTCAATTCCATTAAGTAAGATCATTTAGCCACTACAAAATTAAATACTTATCACTTCGTCCGATTCAAAATAGATGTCATTTTAACTCCATACGTATACAATAAAGGAGCTAACATCTTAATTTTTTTTACATAGTTCATATATTAATTGTACGCTCATCTATTGAACACAGCTGCGACTAAGCAAACAAAAACCTTCATGGAACCAACATCTACTGGAGAGAGTAGAACTAACTCGATATCTCGCCCATTATATGCTCGAGGCTTAACATGTACTCCAACCCTCCCTAATACTGTTAAACACCAACCTCCGAAGCTAAAATCGTTGACATCGCCACTAGCCCACAACCAGTATCCACATAAACCAGAAGAGGATCCCACATGACCGTAAACCAGTGGCTTGGAAGGCAAACGCATGAGCATCGGTTTTTCAATCATGCAAACAAGCCAATGGAGAAACCTACCCAGCAAAGTCCTCTTTGAATTGCATGGTTTTTAGAGGAATTTTGAAGGATCCTAATCGTATAAAAGAATTTTCTTATATAGCCCTTTGAAACAAAGACTTGAGCTCATAGGATTTTCCTACGGAAGACACATCATCAAGCAGTCGAGCCACATCATTTGTACTTACGAAGATACCTCACCCAACACTGTTTCTTGAGCTAACAGTGCCATCACCTTCTGCATCAACAGTACCAATTGTCAGCCGCTAAGGCATGTTTGGAACACACAAATTCTTCCGAATTTCTACAGCAGCTGAAGCAACTTCTTACGAAATGTCTGCAAAACTCACGAGTTGCAAATGACCCACATCAATGCAAACATGCAATGCAACTAGTCCAGTAGAGCACTGCTGCAACGCATGCAACACTAGCTAGCTACACGACAAAAGAGCGAAGTACCAGTACAATGCAGGCAAGCACCCTGCACACCGCAGCGGATAATAGAGCAAGTCAAACCAACAACTACTATTACTCCCACTGATTAGCGCAACATCACAATTAACACTGTCATTATCAACAGAAGAGAGTCAAAATTAGTACGAAACAAGCTAGGGGCACTTGAAATCCTCAAATCACCATCATCATCCACACCGATTAATTGTACACATCCACATTAGCTTAATTAATTAAGCTAGCCTCCTAATCAGGCTTAGCTTACGACAACAACACCGGCAGCAGAAGAAGATACTACAACACAGCGACACATCAAACCCCTCCTAATTACTCCATGAACTAATTAAGCGACAAGTAGCGCAACAGAAGCGAGTGGCAATTAATTAGAAGAGAGAAACCGAAGCCTAGATTAACAAGCACCCGAAGAAGCACGAATAATCCCAGGAAGAAACCAATTGCTGACTACGCCTAACCTCCCGAGCGCGCAGCGCGCGCAGGCATGCATGCATGCGGTGCAGGCACGCGCGCGCGGCAGGGAAGAGTCAAGCCGCTGCCGTCTCGCTGGGCACGGCCGGGCGTACCTTGGGGGGCCGGCCGCGGCCGCGCTTGACGGAGACGGATCCGTCGGCGGCGGGAGCGGGGATGGTCTTGGCCTTCTTGGGCTGTCGGCCGCGGGCCTTGGGAATGCCGGAGGTGGCCTGGGCGACGGCGTCCGCGAGGGGGTCCTTGGCCTTGGGCGGGCGGCCGCGTGGGCGCGGGGAGGACAGCTTGGGCGGCGGTGGCGGCGCGTTGGGGTCCTTGGCCTTGGGAGGGCGGCCGCGGCCCCGCTTGGGCGGCGCGTCGGGCGCGTCGGCCCGGAAGTAGTTGTTCTTGAGAAATATGAGCTCTCCCGACTCCTTCATGCGCGCCAGGTGCGCCGTCAGCAGCGACGCGTGCGCCGGCGGCATGTCGCCGTACTTTCCCTCGATGTACTTGGAAATCGCCGACTTGTTCGACCCGTTCTTGTCGTTCAGCGCATCGAGCGCCGCCAGTATCATCTAAAATTCAAGAAACACCACCACAACAGAACGCACCCACGTCAGAAATCCAGCCCCGTCTCAAACCAACGAAAAATTCTTGCCACAAACAAGACAAGAACCAGAACCAAAAAAAAACACCGCAAGAAACGGCAGAGCCAAGAATCCTCTCGTGCGCGTACCTCGGGGTAGGGCGGGAGCGGCGGCAACTTGGCGGCTTCGTCGGTGGCCATGGCGACGAACGGGCTCGGCCAAGGAGGAGGGCACGGAGAGGGGGTGGGGAATTTTCTCCCAATAGGAAGATATAAGTAGAGAGGAGGATTTGGATCAGGATAGATAAGAAATGGGAAGGAGGAGGAAGAGATGGATGGGCTCGCTTCTTTTGCCTATTTTTTTTCCTCGGTGTTTGGATGTGTCGTGGCTTCATGGGTGTGGGAGTGAGTGATGGATAGCGCGGACGGACGGCTGCGATCGCTCGGGGCGGCGAGATCTGATGGGCGAGGGAGAGGGGATCACGCGGATCGGTGACGTGTCAGGGGATGAGTGTTTCCGCTCGCTTGCGCGCTCGCTTTAGTTTTTGTTTGCTTTTGTCCGGGTCTGCGGTGGCTTTTGGGTTTGAGTGAAATGACCGGGTTAGCCTCGGGGTTGGCTTTTCTAGGTTTTTTTTGTATAGGTGGCCGTTGTTATCTGGATCGTCGAGGGTTTTCACGCTTTCAGCACGATTTCATATGAAAGATCGGAATATATATATATATAGTAGCTATTATATTTTCAACAATTTTTTAAATTGCATATAAATCCCCATCACACCCACAACGAGATAAACATCTACTCTAGAGACAAAGGTGTTACGTGAATTGTTGAATATGTGTCGAATATGTGTACATTTAGACTTGGAGTTGTATTAGGGGGCTAGGGTGGAGTCGTAGTCCAACTCTGTACCTAGGGGGCTTTAAATATGAGGCCAACCCCTGTTGTAAGATCAAGGCGACTAGGTAGCTCGGTTCGGGCGGCGGCTTGGCCGCGGTAGCGCCCGGGTACCAGCATAGCTATTATTATTGGGGAGGAGCGCCCGTAGTCATGCCTCGGGGATGTAGGCTTCGACTGAACCTCGTTAACAAATATTATGCCTCCGGTGTCGTCTGTGATTGCGTTCTTTATCTCGGTTAGATCTATGATCGCTTCTGCTCTCACGGTTTTTCTAACAAGTGGTATCAGAGCCGTGGTTAGGTTGGATCTCGAGATATGTGCGGAGAATCACGTGGAGGTACAAGGTTCATGCTCAACGGGCGCCAGGAAAAATACTCGTTTTGGTGCGAGGTGGAGCATGGCGGCGATCGACGTTTCGGTCGGTGGAGTCGAACACTTCAGGCGGGAGGCTTGAACCGTTCGATGGGCTACAGTTGGTGATGATTGATCCGGAGTGATAATCGGGCCAACAAAGTGGCCGGCGAGGTCATTATAGGCAGCGACTTCGGCGCTCTCGATCAGGTGTGAGATCGGAGCGGGCGGGAGCAGTGATGCGCCCGGATGTTACATGGGGATAACATCATGACACGGCGAGTATTTTTTTTTTGTGCCATGGATATTGCGCAGGTGTGACATGAAATTTTTGGCGGAGGATTGGCAGTTTCGTAGAGCAAATTGGGTGCACAAAGCTCCTCTGATGGACAGGCGGTCTAGTTGTGCTCCTTGGCGCATGGGCGGCCGGCGGCAGTGGACGGCAAGCTCGGGGAACTAGGCGACGCGGGGCCAGGCAAGGTGGCGCATGCGGCCTGGCTGCTGGCACGCGACACCGACAGTGGTTCCCGAGGGCGCCGGCAGCGGCGGCGTCATGGCGCTCGTGGCGTCGGCGGCTACGCCGGCGGGCGCGGAGGTCGAGCGGCGGAAGCCGAGACGACGCAGAGTCGGCGGCCGCTGCTAACGGCGGGCGACGACAACGCCGCAGAGGTCGGGCCGGCTAGATCGGCGGCGCAGCGTGGCACGAGCCTGGCGTGGCCACGCGCATGAAGACGGCCGGCTAAGGCAAAGCAGGCTAAGCAAGGGCCAAGGCTTCGAGGCCACGCTGGCGGGAGGCATGAGTCCATGCATGCAGGATCGGCGCCAAGCATGCATGCATGCGGCTGGAGAGTTCACGCAGGATCGTTTCCATGTTGGATGTAGCGTGCATGAGTATGCTACGTGAAGTTTGCTGGGCAATGTGTATTGTTGCGTGAGTATGTTAGTCGTGTGTGACTAGGAAACGGAGATTGCTAGCCATGTGGACTCGGAAAAAGAACGGAACGCAGGTTTCAGCAAGGAGGCGACGGGAGTAGGGGTGAAAACGGGTCGGTTACGGATCGGATAGGGGTCATCCCATATCCTACCCTAATTTATTTTGTCGGATATCGGATCGGATACGGTAAAACTAAAATACGGTCGGATAGTCGGAGCAGATACTGATATTAACTGGTCGGGTAGAAAACGGTAATCGGATATCATACGGACGGATAGTGAACGGATACCGGATACTATATCGGGTAGCATATAAAATACATAAATTAAAGCATACGATAAAAAGAACCTAACTAACACATAATTGGAGACATAATCCTAACACAAATACACGGAATACAAATAACACAAATAGTCCATAATTTAAAGTCCGAACATAACAACAATGTAGCTAACATAATGCAAGTCTCCAAGACATAGTAACATAGTTCAAGACATAGTCCACAAATACAAATTAAAGTCCAACATACATGATAGATTATGATATAGTCCAACACAAACATAGATAATTTGTCTTTGTCTTCATAGCATCCACACACATATCAAGCTTCAACATTGCATACATCTTCTATTGCTTCATTTTCATTCATGTTCAAACCTTTTAATTGATCACACAAAGCTTCTACTCCACGTTTATTTGAACCTAAATGCAATAAATAACAAATTAGAATGGCACAAATAAAGACGTACATAATACATGAAGGAAGCTATAACTTGTAAGAACAAATTTACCTTTACACGAAGCAATCATCCAATCCTTTGTGCAAACTAAGGCCTCGACAATGTCATCATCTAGTCGACTACGGAATGGATCAATAACGCGTCCACCGGCACTAAAAGCCGACTCGAAACAAATCCGTAGACACTTGAATAGATAGAACATCACGAGCAAGCACAGAAAGGATAGGATAAGTTGTTCTTTGCCCCTTCCACCATGACAGTATGTCAAAAATACCATCATCATCATCAAACTTCAATAGATCATCAGTCATGTACATATCCAATTCAGACTTCTTGTTTGCATTATTTGTAGGATGATACAAGTCATCTATGTAAATCTCATCATCATCCTCAACCAATATGCAATGCTTTGATTTTGAAGCCATATCATGGTTTTTCGAAGTGGATGGTGTACTTGATAAAGATGCATTGTTTAATGAATATGATGCAAATAATTCATTGATCACATTCATTAGCTCCATCTTAGCAAACTCAGCCATATCATGTTCATATATTTTAGACAAGCACACCTCAACCACCTTGTGCTTGTACCTAGGGTCAAGAAAGGCTGCCACTTGCAAAGCCATATTGCTCATATCCCAATACTTGTTAAACTTTTCTTCCATAGCCTCACCCAAGTTAGAAACAATGATGTCATTACTATCAATCCATTTTCCTATAGCAATCTTTATCTCACAAAATTTTCGAAAGAAAAGATTTTGCAGAGATAGGATGTTCCAGAGAAAAATAAGGTGACATCATAGAATTTTTCATGCACTTGCAAATAGTTGTTGCATTTAACCATTCAGCTCTTGTAGGGCAACAAACTCATATCTTGTCTTATCTTTGAGAGCAAGACGGTCAAAGGCATCCTTGTAATAAATTGCATCTCTAATCATAATATAGGTAGAATTCCACCTTGTAGCAACATCCAAAGAAAGAGCCTTTCTAGTGTCCAAGTCACATTCTTTGCACATATTTGAAATGCTTCCCATTGTTGAGGTGATTTTTTATGATTGAAATGAACTCTCAATATTTCCAATGGCACTCTGAATTAGTTGCAATCCATCTCTAGCAACAAGATTTAATATATGATTCGCACATCTCGACATGAAAGAATTTACCACGATACTAGGGAGCTTCTAGCATGGTCAACAATAACATCAACAAAGAATATTATTTGAAGAAGCATCATCCAATGAAAGAGCAAGCAACTTCTTGTCTAGATTCCAATTTAATACATTTGTGAAAAATGTATCACCCAATCTAAGTCCTGAATGACTGCCCTCAACATGAATAAAATTGATTATCCTCTTTTGCATGTTCCAATTGTCATCAATCCAATGTGCGGTGACACACATGTAACCTTTATTTTGAATTGACGTCCACATATCCATGGTAAAACTAAAACGACATGACAGGGATTTGAAATGTTCGTACAACAACTTCTTTTCCTCTTCATAAATCTCTATAATTTCTTTACTTAACAAGTGATGCGAGATTTCATAGGAAAAGTTGGCCTCAAAGATTTAACGAAATCAACAAAGTATTCATATTGGCAAATATTGAATGGATACTCATGCATAATGATAGCATAATTAAACTTTCTCAAGCTAGCTTTCTCATCATACCGATATGTCGCAATCCCTCCCTCATTTTGATCTAGAAGTTGTTGGCCTTTCAAAACACTGTGCTTGTTCTTCAAATGATTTCAAAGTCGTTGTACCATTGGTACTTTACAGCCCTAGCTGTATGTCTACACCTCTTGCATTTAGCCCATGTCTCCTCCATAGTGCTACCATCATCCATGGATACTATTTTCTCAAACTTTATAAAATGTTCCCACACCCATGAAGTGGTCTTCTTTCCAATCTTGGATTTGTCTTCACCATCATCATCTTGTCCACCTGATCCCACACTTGGACTTGCACTTTTAACTTGTGAAGCTACAATAATGATAATAAAAGCACAATCATCACTATAGCAAAGATATTATTGATTGGATTGAAAGAATTTACCATCATACTATACCTTTGTTCAATGTGATTGGAGAAGCTACAACTATGGCCTTGTCCTTGTCCTTGTCCTTGGCCTTGCTTGTAGTGGTTGCAACATTCTTGATGTTGGAGGATGTTATTGGACTCTTACTTTTACTCAAAGATCTCATTGGACTCTTGCGCTTGCTCGAGGTCGTGTCATCCTTGCCCTTATTGGTTGTAGGTTGTACTCCTAAAACATCATTAAGACTCCTATGTTTTTCAGCAGACGCCAACATACATTCACTAGCTTCTTCTTACTACCGCAACCTTTTTCTTGCAATGGTCGACCCAACAACATCTTCTTGCTCTTTCTCCCCTTATTGCAGAGCACAAACTAACTCCTCTTCGGATTGCTCCTCAATTGTTTCATAGCTTGGCTATTGAAACCCAAGCCTCCACCATCACATCTCCCCATTGTCACGATCTACATATAAGAATGAACAAGATTGGATTTTGACACACGAAGCAAATAAATTCTATGAAGTACAGTGAATTGTAGACAAAGGAATATGCCTCATTTTAACGAGCTGTTGTACTGCTGTACAAAGTGGTTGTGTTATCATTGAGTGCATACTCTATAAAGTACAGTGAGTTACAACATCTATAACGAGCTAGCTAGTGTGAAAATTGGTTGTGTTGACTGTTGAGTGCATACTCATGACTCATGAGATGACAGTAGATTGCACGCAGATACTTAGTTAATCAAATGGTCCAAGATTTTGATCGAAAGGATTGCATAGTCTATATATTATCGAAAGGATTTCTAATTTACGTTGCATCGGTACAAGCAAATAGTCTCATTTCCTCCGTGGCTGGATGACATGTAATAGCCAGCCTAGTTACTTTCTCCAAGCATATGGACTAAAAATTAAGTTGAAAATATTGGGAAAGAAATTAGAAATTCAGATTTTCTTTATTGACTAAAAATTTCTGCAGTTTCCGAACTCACAAATATTCAGCCAAAAAGTAATCATATTAATTGAAGTGAAGTTGAACTGTAACTGCAGTATTAAGTCAACATCAAGGCCGAAGAAAACTAACAAACAGAAGTTTCAAGAAATACTTCTCAATTTACTGCTAAGAATTGAGACTTTGTAAACAAACATAATTTCATCATGTTGAACCAAGGTGGTGTTCTCCAATTCTAGCAAGAGCTTGATGCATCAAGGTGATAAAAGAATTTGCTTATTCAACTTATTTCATTTGTATCTTAGATAACAAATTGGTATCTATCATTCACTTTGCTTCACTATACAAGTATGCACCATCTATAGTCTATTTACTTTCCAGCGATCAACGACTAGCAATAGCAACCAAACCAGATCAACCAAATTTCACGATTGGCAACCTTTCTTTGTTCACGTGGGAGACACAAAGAACCAGCCACGAGGCCTAAGATCAAGTCATCGGGGCGCATATGTTTGATTAACCCAAATCTATTGTCGGAAAATCTTGTTACTCGAGCATGCAAGAATCGAACAAGGTTGATCACACGGTACCCTGAGACCAACCCCCACGGGCGGCAACATTACACGAGAGAGAGAGAGAGAGAGGCACATCGTCATCGACGACGGCGAGAGCGGCGGCAGCGCGTCTAGATGTCAAGAAGCCGAATTAGATGGAAGCGAGGCCGAGGCCGACTTAGCCGAGGGAGTCGGCGGCGACGCGGGCCGAGGAAGCCGGCTACGACGCGAGGCGAGGAGTCACTGACGGGCGAGCGAGGCAGAGGCGCGGACAGCCGACGGCGACGGACGGAGGGTCGGTGGGGCGCGGCAACCCGTGACGGCGAGGCGGGCGGTGGGCGGTGGCGATGTGAGGCCGGCGACGGCGACGGGGACGGAGGCGTCGGCCCAGCGCGGCGGAGGGCGGGTGGCGGCTAGGGGTTGGGAGGAGGTGGCGCCTGGGAGTCGGGGCTACGGGGAGTGATTCCCTTGTGACCGGCTGGGTGGGTCAGGCCGTCCAGGGTACCTCCAGGCCTTACTGGGGAGAAAAAGCGGATACCGATAGGTATTATCAGAACCCGATCCAAAATATCGGGTATCACCCGCCCCATATTCGACCGAACCCACTGTGACGCATAAGCGGGTAATATCCGAACCGAACCCGAACCCGACGGATACAAAAAAGCGGGTTTGCTTACCCGACCTGAACCGGTCGGTACCGTCGTAGTACCGACCCGTTTCCACCCCTGGGACGGGGCTTAATCCGTGGTGAAGATGGCCGCAGCGTTCTACGAGGACACGGGAGGAGGGCTGCAGTATATATAGCCAATGAAGCAAAAGGAGAAAATCCAAGCAAGCAGAAGAGAGATCCAGGTGCCTAAAGGGAGCTCAGATTTGCGACTTGGTGAAAGGTTTGAGCGCCGTGTTCAGGATAAGGCGGTGGTGCGGGTTCTGAAGGAAGGCGTTCAAGTGGAAGTCAATGGCGTCCAAATTTGAGGTGATGAAGTTTGACGGGACCGGGAATTTTTAAATTGTGGCAGACGAGAGTGAAGGATCCGTTGGCGCAACAGGGGATCTTCAAGACTCTCAGCGACCAGAAGCCGGCAAAGGTGGATGAAAGAAGACAACTCAAGTTAGTTACATGGAGGTTCGCGCATGACGGCTTCAAAGTGGCAGGCATATTCGTCAAGGTGGAGTTTGTTGAATATGTGTCGAATATGTGTACATCTAGACTTGGAGTTTTATTAGGGGGCTAGGGTGGAGTCGTAGTCCAACTCTGTACCTAGGGGGCTTTAAATATGAGGCCAACCCCTGTTGTAAGATCAAGGCGACTAGGTAGCTCGGTTCGGGCGGCGGCTTGGCCGCGGTAGCGCCCGGGTACCAGCATAGCTACCATTATTGGGGAGGAGCGCCCGTAGTCATGCCCCGGGGATGTAGGCTTCGGCTGAACCTCGTTAACAAATATTGTGCCTCCGGTGTCGTCTGTGATTGCGTTCTTTATCTCGGTTAGATCTATGATCGCTTCTGCTCTCACGGTTTTTCTAACATGAATCTAGTTTGTTCGTGTTTTACTACGAGTCGACGAGTGTGCTCACCAAAAATAAAAACCAGTACATACGTGTGCTCGTTCAGTGAGACAGCGTGACGCTTCACAGATAATGGAGTCTTCAATTAATTTCTTAGTGTACATGTGTGCATATGTGATGTGTGAGCTATGTACGATTGTACGTCCATTTTGTACCTAAAAAACGAAAATGATTACTATAAAAGAAGGATATCAACAGGGAATGAAATCTCGATGAAATTTTAGATCTTGAACCCCTCCGAATTTCATAATCCATGCGAAGTTAATAAAACTCTAGAAAAATTCAAAGTGCTACAGTAACCTAAAATCTCGGCGAGATCTCAGTATATTTGACCGAGATTTGAACAAAACTTGACAACATTTGATCGAATTCCCTCATCACAGTCGATTTTTATTTATAACCAACACAGATAACGTGGTATTATCTGTGTCGGGTTTAGGAAGGAACCGATAGAGATAAGGGTGCTCCCTCATCATAGACGGTTCTATATTGTAACCGTCAGTGATGCAAATTCAAAAGGAAGCAGGCCTAGACCACTAACTTTTGATGGAAGGCTTTTGAATATCTCTTTCGTTTACAAGAATTGCATATTATGTATGATTGGTGATTTGAAATTCTTTCATCAAATAATCTAGCATAAGATGACATAATTAACATAAACATGGCTATATATACACAAAAGGTTAACATTGTACATAATTATAACATACACATATTATAATTAATTACAATATAATGCGCGGCATGCGCTATCACCACTCGCCGCTGCTGCCCGAGGGTAAGGAGTCGCTGGAGCAGTCGTCAACGATGTTCTTGTCATCGTCGCTGGAGGTGGCACGTGGCTCATCCTCCTCCTCCGATGACGACGTAGAAGAGGCGTTGGTCTCCCAACAAGCGACGGCGACCTCCTCCTCCTCCTCCTCCTACTCCTCATGCTCCTCCTCCGGGGGCTGAGGCGGCGCCGCCGGGGGTGATGGTGGTAACGGAACATACACTGACTCCACAATGGAGTCAGAGCTTGCGGGAGAAGGAGGCTAAGACAGTACGATACGAGAAGATGATCAGAGATATGAGCACGATCAGAGAGACGAGAAGACGATCAGAGAGATGAGCACTAGGAGACGATTGATTGGTATTATATATAGGCGCAAGAGTCGTACGCTGATCGATCGGTTTAATTAGTAGGAAAGACGAAGAGTCGACGTTATGATTGATCAGCTGTTTGATCGGTTTAAATGGCGGGGAAGATGAAGAGTCCACATTATCTGTGTCGGTTCTTGATAAACCGACTATGATGAGTTCCATCTATGTCGGTTCTAGTTAGAATCAACTGTGATGAGTGTTTCATCAAAATCGATTCTTGTATAAAATCAATTGTGATGAGTCTCGCTAGGTTTTTAAGGCGGGTAAGACGAAGAGTCAACATTATCTGTGTCGGTTCTAGATAAAAACCGACTGTGATGAGGTCCATCTGTGTCGGTTCAAGAAAGGAACCAATAGTGATCAGTGTGCTCCTCAACTGTGATGAGCCTCGCTAGGTTTTTATACGTACCCTCGAGATGAACTCTCTTGTGTTGGTGTTCCAGAGCCAAAAAATACCGTCGTCACCCCAAAAAAACACATACTCTAGTTGAAACTTATACTTGGGTGAGGAAATATGTACTTCTTGAGGATGTGTGTGAAGAGGGTAATTTGAAACCCTAGATTGAGGAGATTTCCCCTCATTTGTGGCTTTCTTTAAAAGGTAGGCATTCCTTCAAATCCCTTCAATTTTGCATTAATAAATTCGATTTTAATTTAGTGAATATGCTATCTGTCATTAGTGATATGGTTGAAACCAATATGGGTGAGAAATTATGAAATCTGGAGGAGATAGTGGTTTGAGGGTAAAGTTAATTGAAACCCTATCTAAGGAGTTAGATTTCCACTCATTTTTGGTTTTCTTTAAAAGGTGAGCATTCCTACAAATCCCTTCAATATTGCACTAGGAATTAAATTAATTTTTGATTTGGTGAATGTGTTACATGTCATTATTGTTTCTATAATTAATATGATCAATGCTAGAGTTTAGGTTGCGTAACCTATGAGTCTCTCGTTCGAGGTTGTTTGTTTTATAAATATGCTGAAAATATATATTTATAAATAAGCAGATTCTTTTTGCTCCCCGCCCCCGCCACCCGAGCTCCCCGTCGCCTTGGGCGCCCCCACCACCTCCGTCTCCGGCGCCTCGCCGCCTCGGTAATTCGTTGTCTTTATCTCCCATATTCTTTTTGCTTGATCTGTTGATTGCTTCATCTAGTGGCACATGGATCTATGAGTGTTGATTGCTTCTGCACTGCATTGACAAGACAAAGCAATGAACGTTGGATTACTCTCCGGTGTATTCTGATTACAATGTTCCAAAACAAGCATTGCACTGAAATGTGGATGTAAACTTGCAATGCTTGGGGAGAGGGTCAGAAGAAATGTGGATGTAAACTTGCAATGTGAATGTTGATTAGTTGATTGGCGATTAGTTGATTTGCGTACACTTGGCGATTAGTTTCTCTTCCATGTTGTTATGCTTAGTTATGTTCTTAGTGGGTCATGATGGTTAATTGATACCATAACCCCATGTATATGCTTAGTTGGTCATGATGGTTAGCGGACACCATGACTTGTTGTTGTTGTTGTTGATATTAGATTGAATGTTGTCTTTTGTCTGCTGAGTGGATGTCCACTATTTTAGGGGAGGTGCTGCCGAATTTTTCTTAAGTTCAGCAACCTCCTAATTGTTCGCTTACTTTGCTAGGAGTTGTGGCAAATGCTAATTTCTTTATCTGTATGGATGCACTGTATCAAAAAATAGCAAAAATGAAGGTTATGAAATATTGACTTGCCAATATGTATGTTCTTGAAAGATATATACCGCTGATAATACATCATGTGCATTCGGCACCCCGAACTATGAAACCGGATATTTGATCCCAAAACTTTGCAATTTAGTTTGAATAACACTCTAACCTGATTTCACATAGTGGTATTGCACTACTAGTATAGCGCTACTAGTATCTCTTTACCTCACCCTAACGTTGGTGTCAAATATTGTAATAGGGCAGGCAAACTGTCGTGCATTATTGCAGATATTCAAAGTCTTATGTTATCCCCACCTAAAATTTTACAAGAATATATCATATAAATAACTTCGAAAGCACTATCATGTGTCTATGCCATCGTGTATGTGTGTTAATTTGAAATTTTTCATAAACTTGCTAGGAATGGCCTCTAATCAGGGACAAGTCCAGAGGGAGTTCCGCCCTCGAATATAGATGAAGTAGGAATGGGTAGCCCAACGTACTACCTGAACCTAGAGGATATTGATATGGACCAACCTGGCGCCACTGCCATGGACCAAGCTGACGCCACTGCTATGGACCAAGCTAACGCCACTAACATAGGCGAGGTAAAGTATTAGTACATTGCGATTCCCAAAATATGGTAGGTCAGACGACTGATAAGAAGATCCAATTGCAGGCTCAGACATCTGGTGAAGAAAGGCGACGTGTAGGCCGTGGTCCAAGCAAGATGCCTAAAGGTGTTCATAATATAGTAAAACTCTCGGCAGTCGGGGAACCTAGTATACCCGAGTCATCGTTGGGCCTGTACAGGATAGCTTGCGGAGTACTTGCTAGGGATAATGTGCCCATCAGCTATAGATCATGGACTGACCGCCAAGGTGACCAGTGGGTGGTTCCTGATGGCCTGAAGGACTTGCTGTGGGACAAGCTAAAAGAAGTATTCCAGTTCCCCCAAGGGTCCGAGTTGGTTGCAAAGAAACGTGCACTATGCATCATGTGCACACCGTGAAAGAATTGAAAGACGATGTTGAATAAGAACTATGTGAAGAAGAACGAAACGCCAAATTTTAACATGTACCCAACGATAAGGGAGTTCTGGGAGGACTTCGTGGCGTACAAGAATTGTGAAGAAGCCCAGATAGTGAGTCAGAGGAACAAGGCTAACGCGGATAAAAATATATACCCTCACACACTAGGCACTGGTGGCTATGTGAAGAAAATACCTGCATGGGATATGAGTGAAGAAGAGCTAATCCGTAGAGGCGTCATTCCTGCGACGGTCAAGTTGAGTGAACGATCAAAGCACTAGTTGCTTGGGAGGGGGGCTTCTGTCTCAGAAGATGGCAGCTTAAGCTTCATGAGCGATAGAGCCCAGGAAGTGTCGCGAAAAATAGCAGATGCTCACGTGCAATCTTCCAAAGGCTTTTTCAGGCCACAAAGGGAGAATGACGAGCTGATCGTTGCCCTGGGTAACAAGGAGCACCCTGGTCGCACCCGAGGGGTTGGTTTGGTGCCGTGGAAAGAAGGCTTCCCAGCTGACGCATCGTTGTACGAGCGACCGAAGAGAATAAGAAAAGATCAACTGGACAATCAAATACAAGATGTTGGGGGCAGGAGCGTTGGTGGAACAGAGAGCAGAGCTGGATAAGGTTGTGGAGCAAGCAGTAGAGACAGCTCTCAGCTTATGACCGCCACCCGATGATAGCCCTCGGAACTTCAGTCATGGTGTTCATAAGAGCAGCTGCGTATCCACAGGGATCCCTGAAGAGCATGGACTCCATTTTCCAGAGGATGACATCATAGAACCGACACCGTGAAAGCTGCATTTGTCCGCACATGGCATTACCTTCAAGGTGGATGATGGCAGGGCTTGGCCATGCAACTCCTCGTAGGTTCTGCACTGCCGTCTGATATCGCTGGGATCTGCTAGGGTTGAAGTGGACAGTGTAGTCCGACAATACCGCAAAATGGAGGTAGAGATCCCTAGCGAGGACGGGAACAACAAACTTGGAGAAAACGTGCATGGCTTCCTCGCGTGGCGCAAGAGCTTGATTATGTTTGGCTCGGACGATGAGGACGACAAAGACGATGATGCTCAGTTGCACTCTCTACACAGAAACTTGTCGCCTAGGAAAAGTCCAACTCCTCCGCTGGCACTAGCCATGAAAAGTCTGTCTCCTCCGCCGGCACCATCTAGGAAAAGTCTGTCTCCTCCGCCGGCATATAAGAAGATTTGAACATCAGCACCATCTCGAAAGTCCGTACCGTCTCATAGCAAATCTCGGTCATCTTTGAAGTCAGCACAACCTCAGAAGAAATTACCAACCGAGATGACTGAAGAACAATGGAAAAAGGAAATAAGCGCATGCGTAACATCTCACTTTAAAAAGGTGCCATCACATGAGAAGACTAAAGTTGATGCTAATGCACAGAAGTTTTTCTTAAGTATGGCAAAAGTCAAAGAGACAGGACAGGCTTCTGAACCTTCCAAAATGTTGGACTACGAGCGCATCTCCAGAAAGCAATACTTGAAGGCGGCTAATGCCGACGTGTTGAAATCGCAAAGTGAAAGAGATGCTGCTGAACAACTTTGTGCTCACGAGGAAGGTCTAAGGTGGAAGTTCTTTCTGGGGCAACCGCTGGTTGAACTAGCTCATTTAGACCACCTAACAACACAATTGCGGCGTGTCCATTAGTGGTACATACAGCAGTGCAAAAATGGTATGGAGGCACTCCCAGTCAGATACAAAGAATCAGATTTTCACAATGGGGATAATACCTTCTAGGTGTTATTCATCGAATTGTATATCTTGTACTAGTAAGATGCCCTGGACGCGAATATACTCAGAGTGTGGAATTTGTAAGTTTCTATGTATATTATTGTATATTCATGTACTGTTTAACTTCATGTCTAACTTCTTTCTTATATATGTAGAATGGAGATACAGACATGTAGAAGAAATGGCAATGACAACTTAGGATTTCTCGATCCGGGGATGAAAGCATCTAGGCCCCCTAATTGGTTATTTAAATTATTTATGAGTTTTGGTGTTTGATGATCAACTCTTATATCCTTGTTGAAGTGGAAATATCTCTGAAAGAAGGACAAATGCTAAGGTTTATTCATTCCTAGTTTGACTTGGTAGTTGATTCAAGTCTTGTAGCTAGTTTTATTTTTGTTTAGCCGTACTATAAAGAGGGATTATGCATAAGTTCAGTATCTTGGTTCATAAATTAAATTCTTAAGACAACTTGGAGCAAAGTTCACTTCTTTTCCCTCAAAAGTTCAAGAAAATTCAGTCATCTCTTAAGTTCAGCAATTTCACCTTCACGCCGGACCAAGTCCTTTTAGTCCGGCACTATTGTCCTTTCATCAACCCGAACTGAGCGCCCACCGTTCACGACGGACCACCTTTTTCAGTCCGGCATAAACATAAAACCTACTGGTTCTTGTTGTCTAAATCAATCACATCTTGATTCAACACCAGTAAGTTTGCGTCCTACGACGGACCAAGTTTTTCGGTCCATCACAAATGTGCCTTTCATTGTTTCACGACGGACCAGTGTTTGCTCGAACAATATGCACGACGGACCAACTCTTTTTGGTCCGGCGCAAATGCATTTTTCACTGATTTCGGTCCGGCGTACATTAAGACTATTGTAAATTGTATCAAACCTTGTCAGATGCAATCATTTTGACTTGTCATTTCAATCTGACATTAACAAACGGCTACATTTTTGCCAGTAACGGCTATTTACTTCCTGTAGCCTATAAAAGCAGTTCAAAGGCTTACCAGAACTAGAACTTTTACATCTCTTTGACTTCATAGCACCCTAAAAGCTCCAAAGCCTTCAAAGAGACCAAGCTTAAACTCTGCAATCAAAATCCAACACTTTTCATTGCTCTAAGTGTTGTCTAGTTTCATAAGTGTCTAGTGAACCAAGAGATAGGGCTTGTGGATAGTCTATTACTCTTGGAACTAGCTGTTCCTAGACGGCTGGGTGGTGTTCATAGTGTGACCTGTCCATCTGTGCTTGTGGAAGGCCACTATCTTTGTGAGAGGTTGGAACTCACCTTATCGGAGTGGTAAAAGTGTCACTCTAGTGACAAAACCAGAACTGCAGCTGTCAGTTGCTGGTGGAGCAATACTTCTAAGGAAGTGCTCTAACGGGGACGTAGGAGATTTATCTCTGAACCTCGGTGAAAAATTCTTTTGTCCCTGTGGTTGACCTATTTATGCATTTATTTTTGCATCTTGATACTTGTACTCTATTAATTTGATGCTCGATCAGTTTCATCTGTTCTTATCTATCAATTAATTGCTTAGTTCAGTTTAAAGTTTTTTTTAAGTTGCCTATTCACCCCCCTCTAGGCCAAACCGATCCTTTCAGGGGATTGCTAACGAGAATTTCCATGCATGAGATAGGACCCAGGAAATAATTTATGTGCATACTACGTATGTACAAATATGCATTCAATTGTAACGGAGAGTGTTGGCTATAACAAAGCCATGGTATATAATCACACATACTTGTGAACAGACTATTGTAAAAACTAAATATTGTGATGCTTTAATATATTTGAATTACGATTTAACGATGCTTTATATACTATATATTTGAAGGCAACATATCCTATACACACAGGGTTTCCCGTGTACACATCGTGCACACCACCTAATAAAAGTCATGAAAAACTCTGAAAATTTTTTTAGATGTACTTCATAGATTACTATACCTATGTATAAAATTGCAGGTTCAAATTCAATACATATCAAGAGTTTTTTATGACTTTTATTTGGTGGTGTGCACGGTGTGTACACGGGAAGCCCTGTGTGCACAGGATATGTTGCCATATTTGAATTATGATTTAACGATACTTTACAATAACACATTGTAGAAAATATTTGTTTGAAAATATATAATGCAAAGAAAATGGGAAGAACCTCACTGCCGGTTCGTCCAAGAACCGACAGTGATATATATCACTGCCGGATTTTGGTGTGAGCCAACAATGATATATACATATCACTGCCAGATTTGGTGTGAGCTGGCAGAGATATCTATTATCACTGCCGGATTTTGGTGTGAGCTGGCAGTGATATATAAATATCACTGCCGGATTTGGTGTGAGCCGGCAGAGATATCCATTATCACTGCCGGATTTTGGTGTGAGCCGGCAACGATATCTATTATCACTGCCGATTCTTGAGCCGGCAGTGATAATCCCGAGTATCACTGCCGGCTCCCATAACCGACTGTGATGGCGTTTCAAACCCGGCAGTGATGTACTGTTTTGTAGTAGTGTTTAGTTGCTGGAATTCTCTGTGGACGTGTATGTGCAATGAATACAGTTCTCGCATTTTGCATTTTGTTTAGAGATTACATGAAAAAAAATAGTTCCATAACCTATCTCTGCACTACGAAACTATGAACAAATCATAAATAGGAAATATAATAATTGTAATTTAACATAAAATTTGCTAGGGTACACCTTGCGTGTGCTGAATAAGGCTTTCTTCACCTTCCCAACCTCTATCCACTTCTCCTCAAATCACTTCTCTACCCTTACAAAATCTCTAACAAAAACAAAAAAAAACTACATAACAAACTAATTAACTACTAAAAATGCAATACTTATCTCAATAACCTCCTTTCACTCTTGTTACGGAGATGCAATACAAACAACGATGGCAAAATCAATCGTGTAGTGTAATACAAGCTTGAAAACAAAGACATGGTGTAGGCTGAGATGGAGCTCGATCAGGCAATACAACGCGACCGAGAGCATGACATAGGCTAAGCCCAACGACAACAACTTAACATGTTAGATAATATTATTTTATCCATACCAAAACACGGATGTTTGGCTAGTCTAGAAATAATAAAAAGTAAAGAGAGACAAGCGTGAGATTACATTGGGGTAGGGGCTAGAATCATCATTTGCGTTGCAATATCGAGTAGGTTGAAAACGGGTGAATATTACTTATTCCATATCCTAATCCATATTTTTCTTAGGATTCGGAGCTAAATACAAACAAGCCGGATGCAGATACGAATTTGGAATATTTGAGATGCGGATATGGAATGAATACATAACGTGTTTGAATCGAAAAAAATAAAATATGCGAATAGCATGCACATATAGAAAAACAATATATGTTAACACAGACCATCATCGCTTTAACATGAGTACATGATATAAGTTCTACACAAATTAAATTTTCATGGGTGAGACAAAAACAATGTATATAAAATCTAAAAAGTTTAAGGTGCGAAGGAATGATAATAATTTTTTTAATTTTTTTTCCAATAATAATCCTTTTCATAATATTTGAAAGAAACAATCGGTCAATTTGAATTTAGTGCATATGCTATATACTATCTTGAATTCATAGTTTCGTATACATTGTATGCGCACATATGTTCCATACTATATTTAGATAGTAACCTAGCTCAAAATGGTCTTTCTCAGCCCATACCAAAATGGATATTCGGATGAAATTTGGCTTGATATCCAGGTCCTGATGCGGATCTGCTAGATATTATGTTATCCGAATCCGTATCCGAATCCAAATTGACCTATATAGATTTAGTCCCAAATGCGTCCGAATACAAAAATATATTCCAAATCCTATCCTAATCAGATCTAACTCCAAATCAAAAGAAAAATATTCGATCTGTTTTCATCCAAACCCTAGCTTCGAAATTTGAAACAGAAGAGTTGGCTGAATCGAGAGCTGAAGGAGGAAGCGAAAAAAAAAACTCCTTTGTTTATTCCCGTTCAGTTTCAGACCTACGGTTTTGGCGCTGGACGCATTTGCTTCGGCCGAACGCCACCTGTCATCCGAATCTCTACGCAGAAAAATGCTACGGAGACCGATTAACATACCCTTATATACCATCGTTACACTCGCAAGCCGCAAGCCACCAAAAAAGACAAAGATACCTCATGTGGGTCCTAGTATCAGTGAGTTGACTCGCAGTCAGGTGTGCGCCGCCTGTGTAGGCGAGAGAGATGTCCTTGGGGGTGGGTACAATGTGGGTCTGTGTGCTGCAGCTGCTTGCTTCAGAAATCAGTCAAACACACGAACACCGCGTGTTCTTCGTATATGTCTCACTGACCCAGGGCCAAAAGTGTTTCTGACCCACCTATCAGAAGGACGGGTAGATTGGCGACGCGTGTTGGCCTCAGACCAAGCTCTGGGTCTGGGAGTAGTACGCTTTTATGAGGCTCTTTCGGGCACGAGAGTTAAAGCGCGAGCTCTCCCGCCTCGGTGACCGCTCCAGCACATTTTTAGTCGTTTTGCGTATACACCCTCAAGGGTTTGTGTATTTGTATATACGGCCGCATATCCAGATCTGAGACTGCGAACTCCTTTTTGACCAAAAGCTATCTAGACTGCTTGTATAAAAATTACGTCATTAAATTTATCGTTAAAAATATGTTTAAATACTATAATTTTATTAGTACATATTAATATAAAATTAAAAAAAAGCATGATCAAAATCGAATAACATAGACCTATAAAAAGTGAAAAAGGCAAGAAAAGAAACGAAGAGAGTACGTAGAGCTAATTGTAAAATGTGATGTCTATTTGCAGCACACTATAAATCGATTCACATGGTCATTAAGAAAGTATTTTACTACTTATGAAATGAAAAAAAACTCTATTGTGATCCATCAACTATGTTAGTGATTTAATTTTCGTTTATGATGTTCAAAGTGTGGTTTTTTTTTTGATTTTGGTCAGGAGCTCTGACAATTCTGTAAAGAATGAGAAAACAACTGTTGAGCTACAAACGCGAACGCACGCACCACACACACATACATACCACACACACGCACATACACACACACCCACGCGAAAATAGCACAGCACTGTGAGCACCCGGGTGAGCAAAGCTTGAACCCAAATGACCTGCGTGTCACCGCATGCACTTGGCCACCGAGCCAATGCTCGGTCCTCAGTGGGTTTCTTTTGGCACATGCCTTACCCTCCAAAAGAACCCTTTGTAGGTTGATCTCCAATGCGTGCTCAAAGTGTGGGTTTCTTTTTTTTTAGAAAAAATATCTCAAATGTTGTAAATAAATAGTAATGTATTACCATCGCTCGAGAAGTTCTTTAATTTTTTCTCCTTCGGCGGATCGGCGTATTGTGCAACCAATCCACCACATCTCATGATTGGGCCTTGCGCTGGGATCCAGGCTGAGACCAAGAAATTCAGTTCTTGCTCGCGTTTTTTGACTTCTTGTATGTGATGCGGGCCATGCGGTGCGCATAGAATTGTGATTCCGTAGCGTGACTTTGTCCAGTACTATTACTAATTTACTATGACCTAGAAGCTTTGTAGAAATTGGTAGTCTGTGTATTTTCTGGATTCAAGGCCAGTCCTTCACAAATCCTGTGTAGTGATCAAAGCGAAATGCTAAGTTAATCGTGCGCATTAGCCATAATATATATATATATATATATATATATATATATATATATATATATATATATATATATATATATATAATCTTGAAGAAGTATTTGGCAGCCTGTCACCCAGTGACGGACCCAACAGGGGGTCATAGGGTCTAGGGCAGACCTTATCTCCGATGAGACCATAGGTACCCTCCCTAGCACCCTCTATCTATCGTGGGGTGTTTTTCGTAATAGTTGTACTTTGTTTGATTTATTTGTCTTATTTTAGCATTGTATCACTACTAATTAGCACCCCCTAAATTTATGTCCTCGGTCCGCCATTGCTACCACCCACCCTGCCACGTGACGCTAAGCATCGTAGTTTCTACCGTTAGTATTTTTATTTCTTTAAAAAACTAAAAAAATTTAAAATGTCTCCAGTGCTGTTTTTTTCAAAAAAAAAGTTAATTTTTTTTCAGTGCTGTTTTTCTACGGTACCAGTTTCTTCTTTTTTTTAAAAAAATATATAACTACAGTACTAAATCTACAGCGCTTTAAATATTTTTTAAAGTTTTCCCATCCCTGTTTTTTCTACGGTACCAAAGTAGCACTTTTTTTTTTTTTGAGGTTTTTCCAAAAAAATTTCCTCTTTGTTAGAATCTCTGCCTGTCTCGGCGCTTCTACCCTGCACAACGCGCGGGCCGCGGAGCACCTAGTTAGAGTTTATAATCTGGTAAGAAGCATTGCATCCTGTGGTGTCTCAAGAGATTCAAGAATAAAGCTTTTACTGCAGATAACTTGAGATTTTGCTCTTATGCTTATAACAATTATATGATTTCTTTTTTCTTGCTGCTAACTGTTATCGTGGTAAATTTCCGATTAATTGGTTCGAGATGAACTTCACTTCAATTCAGCTGAAAATTGAGAGCACATTAGTTGAGTTGTCCGTTGAAGATGGTGGAGACACGGCCTGAAGATGTGCACCAATTCTGCTCCGTGCCAGACTGCCATTACCGGTGACTTGCCTTGTATTAAACATTTTAGATGGCATGGTAACAAATAATGCCACAATGTCAACTTCAGTAAAATGTTTGCTCCCTGTCATGATCGATTGATGATGAATTTCGTTTGCTTCGCTGTTCAGTGTGCATTACAACATTGAAACAAGGTAGCACACGAATGTGCGCTAAACTGCTTATTGATCTATACTCGTTGCTCACACTAATAATTATACGCACAAATTCAACGGAACAAGAATTGTCACAGTTGAATTGACGAACGGAGATGAGGTTTTAGCTACATTAGGAGCAATGAGGACATTTTTGAGTTGGAGATAGGGACGGGAGGGAGAAAGAGTTGTGCTGCCGGTGCAGGTGACAGGAACGGTCATGCCATTGCCGACAGTGACAGACAGGCGGACTGGAAGGGTGGTTGGGCGATGGAGGATACCGGCATTGGAGCCTTGGAGGCCATGTGCGAGATGGCCCCTGAGTCCATCACCTTCAGATTGTTCTTGGCCCCTGTGTTTTCGCTGCGGCGCGTGGCCCAAGGATACTGGGGGTGGTGGGAGCGGTGGGAGGACACCACTGCCCTGCCAAGGTGGCGCCTGTCTGGCCCATGGGTTGAAACAAACCCAGGAACCAGCGGGCGGTGTAGGAGCGCCGCCGCCATTGCGCTTCTTGTTCTTCTGGGAGCCACTGGAATTGCCACAGTCCAGTGCAATCTTTAGGCGGTGCTGCCAAGTAAGATGTTCAGAAGCATCCTTCCCTATGACCAGAAATAAGAATCTAATTAGTTATTGAAGTACAGTATTTGACTGCCATTGGTTTCAGAAGGAAAGGTAACATTACTGTTTTCTAGTAACATTAACTCGATTTGCTATTAAATTAAGAAATTATGAATCATGCACCACACCAGGATATGTTCTTGGTGGTGACGAATTGACAGTCCCAAGTGCTTGGCATGGGCTCAAAGAGTGGGTCAAGCAGGGGTAAAAACCCTTGGACGAAAGAAACCATTCACAATACAAGTTTTTTGTTAGATGGGGCTATTTGGTGGTTGACACTTTACAGGGTCTTCTGATCGTGTTCATTTCATCTTTAATTCTTGCCAAACTTTGTCATAAGCTTGAGTTACAGTAAGAAGTTGTGGGACAAAAAATTGACAACCTCTCAGTAGGTCCCCTAGGTTTCCCCATCCATAGACAGATTTCAGTGCAGTGGTATAGGGACTGCAAATTAAGTAGTTGGATAAAAAATCAGCGCTCCAAATCTTCCCAAAATACTGTGGCAAAAGTATTGGGTAGGTTTTGTATGTAGCAATGCGCTGTTGAGCAATCTAAACCATCCAGTGCCTCAATCCAACGCCTGTGAGGCATGGGGACATACCAACTGCACTGAAACCTATCCCCCGTCCATGTACTCGTAGACTAGCCCTAGGTGTTTCCTATCCTTGCAATTAGTGCTGGCTATGGAGCTTAATAAACTTCTATTGGAATTGATATAGTTTAACATAAAATCATGTTTTTTTATCATTTAAATGATTATTTTAAATTCGAGCTAACGAGGCACTATCAAACGGAGCGTCGTTAACCTTTTTCGTTCGAAATGGACTCATTTCAATTTTGAACACATGAAATCCAATAATTAAATCAATTTTAATTCGAGTCGTAATGAGTTTTTTTTCCGGACCTACTTGCCAAGCCCTATGTTCATCATGGCACACCTGCAAGAAGCCGACAGGAGACAAGACGATCGCTTTGTAGACGTACGCCGTGCTGGCATTGGTGATGTTCACCGTGTTCCAGTAGTTGATGATGATGTAGAGACGGAAGGCAGGGAGCCAGTTCAGGGAATCACAGTTGCCGTAGCCGAAGGCACCCCTCACCAGGTACTTGCTGCCCGGCTGCAGGGACCGTAACGTGTAACACTTCCGTGCCCCGTTTACGCCGGGGAAGTAACGGAGGGTCTCGTACACTACTACAGATCTCGCCGTTACTACCGGTTCATAAGCGCCATCAATATTGGTTTTTGAACCAGTACCAGCCATCCTGGACTGATGCCCAATGGGCATCAGTACCGATTGGGGGAACCGGTATTGATATGCCCATCAGTACTGGTTAAATCCTCCAGCCGATACTGATGGTCTATTATCAGTACCGGTTGGAGCCTCCAGCCGGTACTGACAATAGCTCATCAGTACCGGTTGGAGCCTCCAACCGGTACTCATAATAGATTATCAGTACCGGTTGGTGTTATGACCCAGTACAAGTGGGTTTTTTTTTTAAAAAATTCCATTACTGTAATTAATTAATTTGAGGACATAAATTAATTTATAAATTTCTCATAAATTTATAATGGGTTTTATAAAATATACTATATACCTTGAATGAAAATTTCAGATTTGTTGGATGAGTGTTTAATTCTTAATATTTCTTTTACTTCTTTTTTTTGCAGATTTTCTTTGTTTGTAATAAATTTTTATATCAAGTAAAAGTAAGTATTATTTCAAATTTTTATATCAAGCAAGAACGAGCATCCTGCCTGCGCGAACTATGGTATCGGTGCAAGTTTACTACGGTCTGCTGCTCTATAACCACATCAAAGACGAGCACGCGGCGGTCGACGCCGAGCGCGGCGGGATCATGAAGCTAGGCATTTCGCGACTTCGCCGCCAAGTCCTACAAGACCGAGCCCCGCACCGTGAGCTTCACTAAGGAGGTTGGTAGACATTTCTCCTTAGTGAAGCTCATGGTGCGGGGCTCGGTGTTGTAGGACTTGGCGAAGTCGCAAATGCCTTTATGATCCCGCCGCCGGGCGCCGATCGCCGCTGGCTCGCCTTTTGATGTGGTTATAGAGCAGCAAGCCGTAGTAAACTTGCACTGATACAATAGTTTGCGCAAGCAGGATGCCCGTTCTTGCTTGACATAAAAATTTAAAATAATACTTACTTTTACTTGATATAAAAATTTATTACAAACAAAGAAAATCTGCAAAAAAGAAGTAAAAGAAATATTAAGAATTAAACACTCATCTAACAAATCTAAAATTTTCATTCAAGGTATAGTATATTTCATAAAACCCATTATAAATTTATGAGAAATTTATAAATCAATTTATGTCCTCAAATTAATTAATTACAGTAATGGAAAATTTTAAAAAAGTCCCACTTGTACTTGGTCATAACACCAACGGTTGATCAGTATTCTAATAATGATAATTCTACACAATAATGTTCATAGTTTTGGAAAACTGCAGAAATAGTGCTATCTTACAATAAGGCAATATAATATATGTTAAGTCTACATATATCTATCTATTAATTAAAAGCACATATAATCAATCATGCGCAATTAAATGATAATTAAATCGCAAAACTTATATTAACAACTCCAATTAGAACCAATATGTATCACTAACATTCATTATAGCTTTAATTACAGAACGTTTATGGGGGGCCCTTCGTTTACGTGCGTCGCTCTTGGTAGCCGTAGAAGTTGACTCCGACAGTTCACCAGCCTTTATCGAAGGCCCCCACCTATTCATCGAAACGTGGAACTCGCCTTTTGAATTTACGACCTCATCGTAAATCCAGCCAACGAGTTGTTCTTTCATTGCTGTCACATGCGACAGCATGAATTTCTTACAATCTTGCAAGCGACAAAGACCTCCGGTCTGGATGTCCATAAATTTTCACACATAGTAGCCGCATAAATTGTTTCCCGGCTGCTGAAGCAAGATCTGTGTTGAAAAAGGCTGAGAGCGTGAAATGGATGCATGGAAATTAAGTTAACTAACTAAAAAGATAGCATGATGGCATACGTACTCGAGAGGAAAGTGTAACAGCGAACTGTTTGAATTCACCGACGATTTCGGCATGGAACCGTGAGAATGCACTACACATATGATTGCAAATTGAACATGATTAAAATTTATTTTAAATGAAGTAGAACTAGCACGATAATGAAAGGAACAAGAATACCGGTCGAGCATGTCGATCAGGTTTTGATAACATACAACTGGTTTCCTCCTCGAGTCCATAACTGTGATCATGCCACGATCTAGCTCGATAATGAGAAGAATCCAGTGAAAGTTGTACATACATATGTCAACGTAGGTAACTGATTAGTTCTAACATCGTGTTATGGAAAAGGGTTAGAACGAGGCGGCACGAAAACACGTACTCAAAGTTGTATGGTAGAAGTATCTTTGCTTTGTATCTCTGACCCATTAGCCCATTGAATATGGTGTTCTCTGCATCGACAGGGTAGCTAGTAACAAATGTGTTGTTAATGACCGAAGGGTCAAGGAAGCCTATGTCGTAAATGGCCTCCTTTCTGCATATTTGTATCTCCATTCTACATGAGAAGAAATTAGTTAGGCTTGCAAGTTAGTATAGTCAAAGGGCCCACAAAGTAGATTTTTGCAATTAAATAAGAACTTACAGAGTCTAGCAACTCAACATGACCACGTCGAGGGCGTCTGTCTGGTATAGATCGTACATTATGCGCCATTCAACATAAAATTCTCCATCACCGTGAAAAAAATCTCGGTCCTCGTACTTGACGGCGAAAAGCTCTATGCCATACCGGAACGCATCCAGGTACCATTGATGGAATTGGCGCATCCTAGTTGGCAGCTGGCCAACCTCGTCACGCCTGAACAATGGTGCGCCTGGTATAAATGACCATTTGACTTGAGCAGATTCAATCTCCTGGTTGCCTAATACTTGATCTGGGGCAAGACCAGTTTCTTCGAGGAATTTTGCCATCTCATTGGCCTTCTGCTCAGCTGATGACGTCTTCTTCTTGCTTGCCTTGACCAATGTGCGCTTGTAGTCAGAGACACGAGGTTTTTCCTTTGAATCTTTCAAACCTTTAATTGTCCTCAGGCCTTTTAGAAATTCTTCTGTACCAGGTTGAATCTTCTTCTCTAGTGACCTGGGTTTCAAAAACTCAGTGACCTCGGCCCTGACTACCTTGGCGGTCTCCTCCTTCGTCATATCGTACGCCTGCTTTGAAGTTGCGGCCAACTTATTGCTTTGGGTGGATCCTGTCTTCTTGTGAGCTGTTGGATGAGCTGGCTGGCTTCTCTTGGGCGATGATGTTGGAGTTGGAGTTTCGCGTACATGGATTGGTGTAGGAACGGGCTTCTTCTGATGGGCGATGATTTTGGTGACGTAGGTGTCGGAGAGGACCGCTTATGTGTGTCTCTAAAAATGATGTACTTCTTACACCACAGAATGAAAGTGTGCACTGCCTCTCCTAACGTTGTAGTTCCGTCACCTCTGGGAATGTCGAGGTCAAGGTCCTCGCACCCTGGGCATACCTCCTCCACCGAGACCTTGGAATAGCCCGACGGTAGCTGCTGGCCATGGATGACCTGCCCTGGCTTCGTTTGGTGAGCCATGCCGTGAGCCACCATGAAGGAGATGTTCTTCGCTTGGACGTGCAGCTCACAAGGTGTCCGTTGCGTGATGTCGTCCACAGGCCAGTGGCCCAAGTTCTCATCGGGCAACCCACCAGAAGCGCAGCTGCTCCGCCACCCCGTGGGGCTAAGGATGTCTGCATTAGTAGGAGGTTCCTGGCTCGCATCCACCCATTGGCTCAAGGCTAACTGCACCTGTCTTTGGACCTCTTCCTTTATGCTTTCTTGTGTTTGATTCATATGTTCTTGAACCATTTGATTCATGCGTTCTTCTAGCATTTGCATCCGCTGTGCCTGTCGGGACTTGCTTCTCGCCCGACTCCTGTAGGTCTCGGCGTCCTTAGCAAAACCAATCTTCCACGGAACAACGCCAACACCTTGTGTGCGTCCAGGGTGCTCCGGGTTTTGTAGGGCCCTTGTTAGCTCATCGTTCTCCCTGTTTGCCACAAAGGTGCCCTTAAATTGCATTACTCCATACACGAGTTTATATCAGCTAGAGAGAGTCACGGAGAGAGAGAGAAAGAGAGAGAGAGAAGTGTAATAACCATATTCATAATTCATATACGGGTTTATACAACACGGTTGGACTTATTTGCTAACATACTTTGTTTTTACAAGTGATCCTTCGTTATGATCGTGTCGTACATATGGAGATTCTTTTATATCATTCAAGACACTTATGTTTATGTCCACCATAAAAGGAGGTAACTCGTCAAATTGATTGTACTCTTCTTCATCTGTGACGCCCTCAACTCCGACAATCCTTCTTTTTCCTGGAAGAACCACATGGCGCCTTGGTTGTTCGCTGCTGATAGTCTCCACCTTCTGCTTCTTGCTTTTAAGATGCTTGTCCTTCTGCTTTTTCAGCTTGCTGTTCATGTCCATCACATAGAATACCTGTGCCACATCATTGGCGAGCACGAACGGTTCGTCCCTATAGGCCACTTGCTTGAGGTCTACGGTTGTCATACTGTACTCGTCGATTTCAATAGCTGTCAATTTGACCCATTGGCACCGAAACAGAGGGGCTTTTAAAGGTCCATACTCGAGCTCCCAGATCTCTTCTATGCAACCATAGTAGGTGTCTATCTTTCTATTTTTGTTGAAGGCATCTATACGAACGCCGCTGTTTTGGTTGGTGCTCTTGCTATCCTGGGCAGTCGTGTAAAATGTGTACCCATTTATCTCATACCCATGGAATGATATGATTATAGTGGATGGTCCCCGAGCTAAGAGTTTCAACTGTTCATTGTCAGTCTGGTTGCACATCAGTTGATTTTGTAAGCAACCGCCGAAACGATCCATTTGCTCTAGTGCGATCCACTGTTCTGACTTCTCTGGGTATTGGTCGCGCAGAATCATCTCATGATCATGGATATACTGAGCCACTACAGTTGCTTGTTTCAAGACTATGAAATGTGCTTGTTTAAATGAAAGTAGATCGTCGCTAAAGAATTCTTTTCTCCCTAGAGTCCCTTTTCCCCGTAGCCTCCCCTCATGGCGTGATACAGGGATGCCAATCGGATTCAGGTCATCAATGTAATCGACACAAAATTCAATCACCTCCTCTGTGCCAACACCCTGTGCAATGCAGCCTTCTAGACGAGACCGGTTGCGACACAAAATCCAAATACTACTTTCAAATCCTTTACCATAGAAAATACAAGTGTCCCACTACGATGCATGGGCTTCTTATGTTTCTCTTCTGTCCCATCAAAATTCTCACCGTTCCTTCGTAACGGGTGCTTCATATGGAGGAACCTACGGTGGCCCATGTACACGACCTTTCGTGAGATTTTCAGATTATTTGCTGTCCGTATCCTCTAAGCACTGGATGCAGGCTTTATATCCTTTGATAGATAGGCCAAACAGGTTACCAAGTGCAGGCCAGTCGTTGATGGTTACGAATAGCAGTGCACGTAAGGTGAAATACTCTCTTTTGTACTCATCCCACACACGTACACCATCGTTCCACAACGTTAGCAGATCTTCAACCAACGGTTTGAGGTACACGTTGATGTCGTTTCCAGGTTGCTTCGGCCCTTGGATAAGCAACGGCATCATAATGTACTTCCGCTTTATACACAGCCAAGTAGGAAGGTTGTAGATACATAGAGTCACGGGCCATGTGCTGTGGCTGCTGCTCATCTCGCCGAACGGGTTCATCCCATCTGTACTCAACCCAAACCTTATGTTCCTCGCATCCTCAGCAAAGTCCGGGTACTTTCTATCGACTTTCCTCCATTGGGAGCCATCAGCGGGGTGCCTTAGCCTTCCATCGTCCTTACGATCTTCTTTGTGCTAGCACATCATCTGGGCATTCGCTTTGTTCGCAAATAAACGCTTCAACCGGGGGATTATAGGGAAATACCACACCACCTTAGCCGTGGGTCTCTTCTTCTTACGCTGCCCATCTTCCTCACCTGAGTCATCACGCCTAGTCTTATACCGCGAAGCTTTGTACACCAGACAAGCTTTCAAATCCTCGTACTCATTGCGATAAAGGATACAATCATTACATCATGCATGTATCTTCTGTACCTCCAACCCCAAAGGGCAGACAACTTGCTTGGCGTCGTACGTAGTTTCAGGCAGCGTGTTACCATCTGGAAGCAACTTCTTTATGAGGCATAACAACTCGTCGAATCCCTTATCGGACAATCCATTATTCGCCTTCCATTGCATCAGTTCTAGTGTGGTACGCAATTTTTTGTGGCCTTGTCGGCAGTTTGGGTACAATAGTGTTTCGTGGTCCTCTCGCAGGCGCTAGAACTTTTTGTAATGTCCTTCATCGGTTTATTCTCCCTCTCCATCAAGCAGCATCTGGTCTAGGTCATCATCGCCAAACTCCCCCAATGTATCTTCGAACGAACGGTGTTGGACAGCATCTGGTATATTATTGTCCCCCTCTTCTTCTTCTTCACTGTAACACCCCGGCATTTAATATGCCCGAATGCTACCAAACATAAGCTAAACAACATCTAAATACCATAATTAAACATAAATTCCAGCAAAGGCGCACATGCTAAAAACCGAGATTTCGGCAGCATCTCCTTTGTTTTAACATGAATTGAAGCAACAACAATAATAACATGTCAATGTGGCATAACGAACGATAGCAATAACATGATCAAACGGAAAAACAGCCACCATACCACTAAGGATATAAATTCTATCCATCACATGACAAATAAGGACTAATCAATTACTCATAACGACCAACGAATCATCGAAACCATAGTTTAGTTCAATGAATTAACCATAACTATAAGGGATAAGGGAAGGAACATGTCATTGTTTAAATGTGTGATGCTAAGTGATGACGTGTGACTAACTCCCTTTCCCGCATGTCGGATTCATGGTACCTAAAAGAAAACAACATAAACACAAACGTGAGTTCATCACTCAGCAAGTATATTGCAATGGTACAAACATAAACAATTACATAGCAATAATATCTCACATCATGTAAACCATCTCATTCATGGTCACATATTATCATCATCATCAATATGTATGAAGTGCAATGCGATGCTCATGTCTCCTTGGAAACTCATACCGGTATGGTTGAGTACACACCCGTCGGTGTGCACCCTCTCCCCCCTTCCATCCCGAAGATGGAGGGTGCCTACTCCTCGCTTCCGTTCGCCGCGGTGAATGGAATCACGATGTAGGACTTACTCATTGGCTCTCCGGAATAGTCATAACTTTTGTAACACCCCAAAATTTTGCTTTTCTTAAATTCATGTGTGATTTGGCACTTTGGTGAATTTTTGGAATTTTCTGGAATTTATTTGGATTTATTTGGAATTTATTTGAATTTATTCCATTTTGAAATAATTAAAGAATTTAATTTTGCAAATAAAATTTTGTTGGAAATATTTTATTCGAGTCCAAAATGTTCCAAAATATTTTCCAGAATTTTTCTGGAATTTTTCTGAGTCTTTTGCAATTTTTAATGAATTAAATGAATTACTGGAAATTATTTTAAATATTAAATCGCTGGAAAATCAATCGGGTCGAGTACTGTTCATCCGACCGAGTCGGACTCGAGTCCGACCCGAGCCAGCTGACTCGACCGAACCAACTCCAGCTCAGATCAGATCCGAACCGTTGGATCAAGATCCAACGGTCAGGATCAATCCGCGCTAGTCACGGCCGCGTCCGAGCCAATCTCGGCCGTCGATCGCGCCACGTGGACGGCCCTCGTGCATCCACGTCATCTCACCGTGTTCGGAACGGACTCCGCCGCCCCACGCTCCGCCGCATGAAACCGAGCGAATCTCGACGTCCGCTACGCAGATTTAAGGCGTGGATCGTTGCCCGAGGATCGCCGACCAGGCGCATCGTCTTCCCCAACTCCCGGAGCCTTATCCGCCGCCGTCACCTCGCAATTGCTCGTCGGAGTTCTCTCTCTCCCCGCCGCGGTTGTTGCTTCATTCCGCCGCCGTTCGCCGTCTTCCGCCGCGGCTGAGCCCAGTTCCGAGACCCCCAAGCCAAGGCGCACCCGTGGGTACCTCTCACTCCGCCGGAGAGACCCCGACGCGCCGTCGGGCTCGTCGTCGTTTTCGTCTCCGGTGGCCTTGCTCCGCCGCGTCGCCATCGACCTCGCGAGCTCTGTGGACCGTCCGATCTTGATCGTGCGGTTGAGGTGAGTTCACGTGTTTCCAAACCCGATTAGATCTGGACCGTTGGATCAAGATCCAACGGCCCACGATCGCCACGTGCCGTAGTAGTGCTATTATAGGATTAGATCTGGACCGTCCGATCTAGATCGAACGGCCCACGATCATCGAGTAGTTTCAACGTGTTAACCCTGGATCTAATCGCGGCCGTTGAATTTCAAATCAACGGACACGATCGTGCCACGTGTCCGGGAAGCCGAGCCGCCGCGCCACGCTGGCGTCGCGTGGTCATCGACACGCCGGGTGCGTGTCGGCCGGCTTAGTCGCACCATGGCGTCACCCATGACGCGTCATCGGTGGGTCCCACCTATCGTGGTGAGCCTCGCCGACGTCAGCGATGACGTCACCCGAGTGGGCCCACATGTCAGCGACACGTGGAGTCGTGGACCGAGTCCACGGTAGACCCGAGCTGAGTGTGGACCGAGTCCATGGACCGGCTGACGTCAGCAGGCCAATCCGAGGCTGACACGTGTCCATGCTGA
This sequence comes from Rhipidocladum racemiflorum, assembly GCA_036346355.1. Taxonomy (NCBI): domain Eukaryota; kingdom Viridiplantae; phylum Streptophyta; class Magnoliopsida; order Poales; family Poaceae; genus Rhipidocladum; species Rhipidocladum racemiflorum. Next base: position 62,417,483 of record CM070583.1, read on the forward strand.
CGCAATAATTAATTTCCGAAAAAGAAAATGATTTATTAATTCGAAATAATGATTTCAGATTTTGGTTTCAAACTTCAAACGCTTATAACTTTTGCGTTTCAACTCCGATTTGAGTGATTCAAATTTCTAAATTTGTATAAAATTGAGATCTACCTAAATATGATTTTTATTTAATTTTTGGACTAAATTTTTTCCCTGCAAAATTATTTAATTGATTATTTAAACTTTAAATAATCATAACTTTTGCGTCTTAACTCCAAATTTGACGATTCCAGTTTCTAAAAACTCATAAAATTATGTTCTCTCGGTTTATAGATTTTATTTGGATGTTTGGACACTTTTTGCCTATTGTTTATTCGTGTATTTGCTATTTGCACGCTTTACGAGTAGACGTTGAAGTGCCGGAAGGATTCGAAGGAGAAGTATTGACTCAGGATCCAACTCAGGACCAAGAACAAGTACTTTTTGAAGGCAAGTTGTGCTTTGACCATGTTGATCCTATTTCGAAATCTATTTTGATTTAAACTATTGCATGCTAGTTCAATTAGAAAAATATTTTGTTTAAACATGGGGGTTAGATAAATACCAATTTGCTGTATGACACCTTGATTACTTAAGTATGTGCCATGACCCTTTGTCACCCTAGTTGTGGATTACTAGTTGGACATTATTAAATCGCCAACATGGGTTTAGACCGTTGTAGTATCGCTTAGAGCACGCTACGTGCTCATGACATGATTTTGGATGATCAAATGTTAAATATTGACTTAATGATATATTGAACCTGTTTTGGAAAAGTATCATGTGATGTTGATGGCACGTGGTGCATGGTAATCAACTGGGGTTTGATAAACAGTTTTCGACCGGGGCATGTGGCAAGAGTGATCAAGTGGGCGATTGTGGCATTGGGAATGTTGATTTGGTTCTTCGGGTAGTCTTGCCCTGGTCACCCTAAGGACTTAACCTTGCAAGCCTTTGAACTGGGTCTAACGTGCAACCACATGTCTGTAATGGGACGGACCTAGTTGACTAAGTTGCTAATAACGCACTGTGGGACCTCAGGAGGTCAACTACACCCTTTGTGTAAGTTATGCGGGGAGGCGTCTGGGGTGAGGCCAGTACCCATCTAACGGTTGATTGGCCTAGACTTCGCCTTAGCGAAGGGAAGGGTTAGTCTTAATAACCGGGGAGGACCACTTGTATTGTTAGAAGTCTCTGAAAGACTTTGTTACGGGAACTCGCCTTTGTGGTGTTTGACTGTATCTTGTGGGTAAAGTGCATAACCTCTGCAGAGTTTGGAATCTATTCGAATAGCCGTGTCCGCGGTATTGGACATCGCTCGGGAATTACAGTCAAGGGTTAGATTTTCCTAAAAATAACTTTGGATTGAAAAGTTGGGTTGGACTAATAATGAAGTTGATGGAAATGTGGATTAGGATGGGAAAGATGTTTATTAAATTCCTTGTCAAGTTATTTATACTTTACTTGTTTCTACTGCTTTCGAATCTACTTATATTACTTTTCAAATCTTGTTTCTTTGCAAATATACCTTGAGCCATTCCTTTGTACCAAGCCATGCATATAGTATATTAGCTTGCATTCTGTGCATGACTTGCTGAGTACCAAGTACTCACCCTTGCCACAATACAACACCAGTTGAAGAGGAGACAATACCAGCTTTGGAGGAGGAGCTCCAAGAGGATCCGTCTACCTAGGGAAGCGAGCCCAGTCAGTTGCCTGTGGTATACTGGATGGCGCCACGAAGTTATTTGATTTTCCGCTGCTATTATATTTTCTCTGAATAAATTTCGCCTTGCAAGGCATATATTTGTAACTTGACCATAAGGTTGAGTAACCAGTTTGACTATTTAAATAAAGTACCTTATTGGTATCGAGTGGTATGATTGTGATATTTACCGATGTTAAGACTGTGTGCACTAGCGCGTTCCTGGACTAGTGCTGAATACACAGAGGGTCCGGATTTGCAAATTCGGGGTCCCGACAGAGGTGGTATCAGAGCCATACTTGACTGTAGGCTCAACCCTAAGATAGAATGGTCGTAGTGAGGATAAAACCTATTTTCTAAAAGCTAAAAAGTTGTCAAGATAAGAAATGACATCTCGACTTATCCCATCCTCTCTTTTCTTGTCTCTTGCTGAATTCTCCGTACCTTGTCACAAATTCAAAAATTCCGAGTTCTTACGTAAAGCACTCTTGTGACAGATGGAGGAAGAGTTCAACTACGTTGATCTGGGAGTTGGTCACGCCGCGGAACTTTGGCATATGCTACAAACTCTCGGAGATTTTGAGAAGCCCCAATACCAAGTGGAAGTGATCAGACAAGCGGGATTGATCAAGGCTTGTGACGTGAAGATTGAGGTACCTGCTAGGAAAAGGGCCAGTGCAATTGCCCAATACATCAGACCGCCAGGAGATCTACAATGCAGATGGGTATCCAAGAAATATCACGACGAGCAATGCGGCACATTACCCGTATCTACGCCAGAGAGTTGGAGAGCACGGTGTTCCGTTATCATCCGCGAGCGATAACCTTCTTGACCAAGCGATTCAGGATGAGGATGCCACGCCATACGCTTGGCACGATTTGTTGTCGCCCAAGAGGATGTACTAGATAATACAAGCAAGGAGCTACAGAAGGCCCGCAAGGAGATCACGACAGAGAAGAACAGATGGCGGGAAGCTCAAGAGTATGTGTCACACCTTCTGCGAAGGATTGACGAGTTAGAGATGACTTTGTACGGGCCAAACCCAGAGCCAGTACTCGAGCTACACGAGCCAGATCCGGAGGAGTCAGACCTCGATGAGGACACTGGTTCTTCGACTACCACAGATGACACAGTTGCTGGACATGGCAATCGTTTCGCGCCTATGCCGCAAAGACCCTGCATCACCGTGTGGAGGTTTTCTCGATGAGTGAGCATAGGTTCTATAGTGAGACTCCTTCGCTGAGTCGCGTCATAGAATAAAGAGTCACCCTTTAGGCGTTAGACTCGAGTTAGTTCGATTTGGATTTTCATTGTTTCTTTGAGTGTGCGTATGTGTTGCAAGGCCCTTAGGCATTGTAAGCGACCATACCAAGATATTAATAATAAAGTTGGACCTTAAAGTTACACCTTTTGCCCGCATAAGTTCCAAATTACTTGTCTATTCTTGTTTCCCTCTCATCTCTAAACCTAGAACAAATCGACAGATGGTGAACACCCGTGGAAACTTTGGAAGCAATGGGAGTGGTTCTCGCCAGAAAACCCCAATGATGGAGCACCGACCGCCACTGGATGTGCAGAATTTGGAGCTTTTCATTGCCGGACTCGGTTGATGCATGCTATGATGCAACAAATGCAACACGTCCTTCTTGTGATCCTTTGCTAATCAAGTCAATCGGGGACCACGCGAGAATACAAGACTATCGAGTTCATGAGAACTCACCCACCCACTTTCTCTCGGGAATGCCAATCCATTGGAGGCCGATGATTGGTTAAGATCAATTGAGAGGAAGCTACATATCGCCCAATGCATAGGAAATGAGAAGGTACTCTACGCTTCTCATCACCTGGAAGGAAACAACGCCGAATGGTGGGAGAACTTCGTGCCACGCAAGAGAACCCTCAAGATATCACGTGGGAAGAGTTCATTGCATTCGACAAGATCACGTGCTGAAGGAATCATGGACCTTAAGAAGGAGGAGTTGAGCATCAAGCAAGGTAATCAGCGGTGGCGACTACTGAACAAGTTCACACAGCTAGCACGCTACGCTTTGAGGATGTAGCGGCAGACAAATCCAGGCAGTCTCGTTTTATGAAGGGACTTAACTCAGGATTGCAAGTAGGGTTGATCACCCACACCTTTCCAGATTTCCAAGAGTTGGTAAATAAGGCACTTATTCTTGAGGACAAGCGCAAGGAACCGGATGAGAACAGAAGCGCAGGATGCAACGGCAAGGATCACGCCAGGAACGCAATAGCGCTGAGAGTTGCACCAAATCAATTCTTCAGATTCCAACCGCAGAATGCAACAAGGACACCATCCTCAGCACCAAGACCTGTCAATCGTAACTACTGACCCCACCCCGCTAGAAACGCTACTCCAGGCGATCGAAGGAACAAACGGTGAGACGCTGCTACAACTACAACGAGCCAGGACACTTTGCCAACGAGCTTGTCCAAAGAAGACAGCAGGAGTGACCCCAGTTCGCTTCAATCTAGGAACCACCCAGCTAGGACGCCAAAGACCAGAGCCACATCGAGGCCGTGGTGAGAGGCCGAGTCAACCATGTCACCGCAGATGCCTGCGAGAATGCTACTGACGTCGTCTTGGGTAAGTTACTTGTTAACTCAAGACTGCACAGCTTTTGTTTGACTCGAGCTTCAGATTCGTTTGTTTCGCAAGGCTTTGCTACTAGAAATGATTTGAGGATTGCAAGACTTAAGTGCATGCTTTTAGTTCAAACCCCTGGTTCCGAACTCCGAACGAAAGTAGGATGTTCCAGGGTGAGAATACTAATAGATGGAATAGAGTTCCTAGCAAACCTTATAATTTTGGAGACCCAGACCTTAGACGTCATATTGGGAATGGATTGGTTATCCAAGCACAAGGCCGTATTGGATTGTGGACGAAGGACTATCTCGATTGAGAGCAGTGTGGGAAGAAAGTGGAATTTCAAGCCACTGCAGTTAGAGATGGACAGTTGATGGTTAACGTACCAAGGCAATCAGCATAGAGGATGTCTCGGTAGTGAATGAGTACCCGAGATGTTTTCCCGAAGATCTACAGGTATGCCGCGACAGGACATAGAGTTTGTGATAGAGCTTGTACAGTACGACCGATAGCAAAGAGACCCTATCGGATGTCCACCGAAGAATTGGTAGAGATGAAGAAACAGCTGGAAGAGTTAATGGAGAAAGGATTTATCAGACCGAGTTCGTCGCCGTGGGGAGCACCAGTTCTGTTCGTCAAGAAAAAGGACGGGAGTTTCAGGATGTGCATCGACTACCGTGCACTCAATGAAGTCACCGTGAAGAATAAGTATCCGCTACCCAGGATTGATGATTTGTTCGATCGGTGAGAGGAGCCGGAGTTTTCTCCAAGATTGATCTTAGATCGGGATACCATCGATTGAAGATCCGATCGTAAGATATTCAAGATCGCATTCTCGTCAAGATATGGACATTACGAGTTCTGATTATGTCCTTTGGATTGACAAATGCACCACTTATTTCATGAATATGATGAATAAGGTATTCATGGAATATTTGGACAAGTTTGTCGTCGTGTTCATAGACGATATCCTAATCTACTCCAAGACAGGAGGATGAACATGCCGAACACTTAAGGCGAGTTTTGGAAAAGCCGAGGAACAGCAACTTTTCGCCAAGTTCAGCAAGTGTGATTTTTGGAAGGACAAAGTGGAGTTTCTTGGACATGTAATGACCGCATGAAGGAGTCGCCGTAGATCCAAGCAAAGTAGAAGGCTGTGTTACATTGGGAGCGTAGAAGGCGTGACCCAGATTCGGAGTTTCCTTGGAATGGCAGGATACTACCGCCGTTTCATCGAAGGCTTTTCGACAATTGCGAAACCTCTTACGCAATTGCTGAAGAAGGAAAAGAAGTTTGCATGGACGCCAGAATGTGAGAAAGGATTTCAGGAGCTAAAGAAGCGATTGACATCAGCACCGGTGTTAGTTCTACCGGATGTTGCTCAAAGCTTCGATATTTATTGTGACGCATCGCGCCAAGGACTTGGATGTGTGCTGATGCAGAATGGAAAGGTCGTCGCTTATGCATCAAGGCAGTTGAGGCCGCATGAGGAAAATTATCCGACACATGACCTAGAGTTAGCTGCCGTAGTGCATGCCTTGAAGATATGGCGTCACTATCTGATCGGGAACAGATGTGAAGTGTATACGGATCATAAGAGCCTTAAGTACATATTCACCCAGTCGGATCTGAATATGAGGCAGAGGAGATGGTTAGAGTTGATCAAGGACTACAATGTTGGAATCCATTACCATCCCGGGAAGGCCAACGTAGTAGCCGATGCTCTGAGTCGGAAAAGCCATACCGTGAGTGCGTTGCTAGCCACAAGTCAGGATGAGTTATGTGAGGATTTTCAAAAGATGAAGATCGAGGTTGTACCTAGCGGATTCTTGGCCGCATTAGAAGTAAAGCCTACCCTAGAGGATCAAATCCGAGAAGGACAAAAGGATGATGACAAGATCCGCAGGATTAAGTCCATCAAGGAAGAAGGCAAGGCAGAGGACTTCAAGTTGGATGAGCAAGGCACATTATGGATGAAGGATCGGATTTGTGTGCCTAACAAGAAGGAGTTAAAGCAACTAATTTTGGAAGAAGCCCATGACTCCAAGTACTCAATTCATCTCGAAGCGCCAAGATGTATCAGGATCTGAAGGAGAGATTCGGTGGCCGAGTATGAAGCGTGAAGTTGCCGAGCATGTTGCATTGTGCGGCGTATGCCGGAGAGTCAAGGCAATGCATCGAGAGACCAGCAGGATTGCTACACCGCTAAAAATACGAGTGGAAGTGGGAGGAAATCGGAATGGATTTCATTACCGGTTATCAAGACTCAAGGAGGTTATGACTCCATATGGGTTATAGTGGATCGCTTGACTAAAGTAGCCCATTTTATCCCCGTGAAGACCACTTACTCGGGAGATAAATTAGCGTAATTGTACATGATCGGGATTGTCTGTTTACACGGAGTGCGAAAAGGATTGTATCGGACAGAGGTACCCAATTTACCTCAAGGTTACGGAATAAGTTGCATGAAGCCATGGGAACCCGTTTGAACTTCAAGATACCTTATCATCCACGAGACGGATGGACAGACCGAAAGAGTCAATCAGATTCTGGAGGATATGTTGAGAGCTTGTGCATTGGCTTATGCTACCTCTTGGGATAAGAGTTTGCCGTATGCCGAGTTCGATTACAACAATAGTTATCAGGCTAGTTCTGAGATGTCACCTTTTGAGGCCTTTGTATGGTCGACCTGTCGGACGCCATTGAATTGGAATGAGACCGTGGCGCCGTGTCTTTGGGCCTGATATTCTTCAAGAGGTCAAGAACAGATCGCCATGATTAGGGAAAGGTTGAAGATAGCCCAATCACGACAAAAGAGTTATCTTGATAATCGTCGCGAGGATTTGAGTTTTGAATCGAAGACTTTGTATACCTCGAGTTACGCCTCTCGGGGGAGTTAAGAGGTTCCATGCCAAAGGGAAACTTCGCACCCGTTATGTTGGACCATTTAAGATTTTGAGTCGCAGAGGCGAAGTTGCTTATCACCGGAGTTGCCACAATCGTTAGCGAGGAGTACATGACGTATTCCATGTGTCTCGATTGAAGAAGTGTCTCCGAGTTCCCGAGGAGCAGACACCGCTAGAGTTAATTGAGTTGCAAGAGGACTTGACTTATAAGGAGCATCCGTGAGGATTACGGACACAATGGATCGAGAGACCGTAAATAAGTCAACCCGTTTACGTAGAGTTCGAGTGGAGCAACCATGAAGAAAGCGAAGCGACTTGGGAGCGCACAAGAGGATCTGAAGAAAGAGTTTCCAAACCTATTCCGTAGTGAGCCCTGAATCTCGGGGACGAGATTCTATTAAGGGGGGGAGGTTTGTAACACCCCAAAATTTTGCTTTTCTTAAATTCATGTGTGATTTGGCACTTTGGTGAATTTTTGGAATTTTCTGGAATTTATTTGGATTTATTTGGAATTTATTTGAATTTATTCCATTTTGAAATAATTAAAGAATTTAATTTTGCAAATAAAATTTTGTTGGAAATATTTTATTCGAGTCCAAAATGTTCCAAAATATTTTCCAGAATTTTTCTGGAATTTTTCTGAGTCTTTTGCTATTTTTAATGAATTAAATGAATTACTGGAAATTATTTTAAATATTAAATCGCTGGAAAATCAATCGGGTCGAGTACTGTTCATCCGACCGAGTCGGACTCGAGTCCGACCCGAGCCAGCTGACTCGACCGAACCAACTCCAACTCAGATCAGATCCGAACCGTTGGATCAAGATCCAACGGTCAGGATCAATCCGCGCTAGTCACGGCCGCGTCCGAGCCAATCTCGGCCGTCGATCGCGCCACGTGGACGGCCCTCTTGCATCCACGTCATCTCACCGTGTTCGGAACGGACTCCGCCGCCCGTACCGGCTCCGCCGCGGAAACCGAGCGAATCTCGACGTCCGCGCCGGTATTTAAGGCGTGGATCGTTGCCCGAGGATCGCCTGACCTGTGCGCATCGTCTTCCCCAACTCCCGGAGCCTTATCCGCCGCCGTCACCTCGCAATTGCTCGTCGGAGTTCTCTCTCTCCCCGCCGCGGTTGTTGCTTCATTCCGCCGCCGTTCGCCGTCTTCCGCGGTGAGCCTGATTCAGAGACCCCCAAGCCAAGGCGCACCCGTGGGTACCTCTCACTCCGCCGGAGAGACCCCGACGCGCCGTCGGGCTCGTCGTCGTTTTCGTCTCCGGTGGCCTTGCTCCGCCGCGTCGCCATCGACCTCGCGAGCTCTGTGGACCGTCCGATCTTGATCGTGCGGTTGAGGTGAGTTCACGTGTTTCCAAACCCGATTAGATCTGGACCGTTGGATCAAGATCCAACGGCCCACGATCGCCACGTGCCGTAGTAGTGCTATTATAGGATTAGATCTGGACCGTCCGATCTAGATCGAACGGCCCACGATCATCGAGTAGTTTCAACGTGTTAACCCTGGATCTAATCGCGGCCGTTGAATTTCAAATCAACGGACACGATCGTGCCACGTGTCCGGGAAGCCGAGCCGCCGCGCCCACGCGCGCGTGCGTGGTCACTGACACGCTGGGCCCGCGTGTCAGCGGCTTAGCCGTAACTGCACCATGACGTCACCCATGACGTCATCGGTGGGTCCCACCTGTCAGCACCGTGGGCTGAGCCCCGCTGACGTCAGCGATGACGTCACCCGAGTGGGCCCACATGTCAGCGACACGTGGAGTCGTGGACCGAGTCCACGGTAGACCCGAGCTGAGCGTGGACCGAGTCCATGGACCGGCTGACGTCAGCAGGCCAATCCGAGGCTGACACGTGTCCATGCTGACGCAATAATTAATTTCCGAAAAAGAAAATGATTTATTAATTCGAAATAATGATTTCAGATTTTGGTTTCAAACTTCAAACGCTTATAACTTTTGCGTTTCAACTCCGATTTGAGTGATTCAAATTTCTAAATTTGTATAAAATTGAGATCTACCTAAATATGATTTTTATTTAATTTTTGGACTAAAGTTTTTCCCTGCAAAATTATTTAATTGATTATTTAAACTTTAAATAATCATAACTTTTAAATCTTAACTCCAAATTTGTGATTCCAGTTTCTAAAAACTCATAAAATTATGTTCTCTCGGTTTATGGATTTTATTTGGATGTTTGGACACTTTTTGCCTATTGTTTATTCGTGTATTTGCTATTTGCACGCTTTTACGAGTAGACGTTGAAGTCTTGGGAAGGATTCGAAGGAGAAGTATTGACTCAGGATCCAACTCAGGACCAAGAACAAGTACTTTTTGAAGGCAAGTTGTGCTTTGACCATGTTGATCCTATTTCGAAATCTATTTTGATTTAAACTATTGCATGCTAGTTCAATTAGAAAAATATTTTGTTTAAACATGGGGGTTAGATAAATACCAATTTGCTGTATGACACCTTGATTACTTAAGTATGTGCCATGACCCTTTGTCACCCTAGTTGTGGATTACTAGTTGGACATTATTAAATCGCCAACATGGGTTTAGACCGTTGTAGTATACTGCTTAGACCTGCTACGTGCTCATGACATGATTTTGGATGATCAAATGTTAAATATTGACTTAATGATATATTGAACCTGTTTTGGAAAAGTATCATGTGATGTTGATGGCACGTGGTGCATGGTAATCAACTGGGGTTTGATAAACAGTTTTCGACCGGGGCATGTGGCAAGAGTGATCAAGTGGGCCAGTTGTGGCATTGGGAATGTTGATTTGGTTCTTCGGGTAGTCTTGCCCTGGTCACCCTAAGGACTTAACCTTGCAAGCCTTTGAACTGGGTCTAACGTGCAACCACATGTCTGTAATGGGACGGACCTAGTTGACTAAGTTGCTAATAACGTTCCTGTGGGACCTCAGGAGGTCAACTACACCCTTTGTGTAAGTTGTACGGGGGAGCGTACCGGGGCTGAGGCCAGGTACCCATCTAACGGTTGATTGGCCTAGACTTCGCCTTAGCGAAGGGAAGGGTTAGTGCGCAATAACCGGGGAGGACCACTTGTATTGTTAGAAGTCTCTGAAAGACTTTGTTATGGGAATTCGCCTTTGTGGTGTTTGACTGTATCTTGTGGGTAAAGTGCATAACCTCTGCAGAGTTTGGAATCTATTCGAATAGCCGTGTCCGCGGTATTGGACATCGCTCGGGAATTACAGTCAAGGGTTAGATTTTCCTAAAAATAACTTTGGATTGAAAAGTTAGGTTGGACTAATAATGAAGTTGATGGAAATGTGGATTAGGATGGGAAAGATGTTTATTAAATTCCTTGTCAAGTTATTTATACTTTACTTGTTTCTACTGCTTTCGAATCTACTTATATTACTTTTCAAATCTTTGCATTCTGCAAATATACCTTGAGCCATTCCTTTGTACCAAGCCATGCATATAGTATATTAGCTTGCATTCTGTGCATGACTTGCTGAGTACCAAGTACTCACCCATGCCACAATACAACACCAGTTGAAGAGGAGACAATACCAGCTTTGGAGGAGGAGCTCCAAGAGGATCCGTCTACCTAGGGAAGCGAGCCCAGTCAGTTGCCTGTGGTATACTGGATGGCGCCACGAAGTTATTTGATTTTCCGCTGCTATTATTTTTTCTCTGAATAAATTTCGCCTTGCAAGGCATATATTTGTAACTTGACAATAAGGTTGAGTAACCAGTTTGACTATTTAAATAAAGTACCTTATTCGTATCGAGTGGTATGATTGTGATATTTACCGATGTTAAGACTGTGTGCACTAGCGCGTTCCTGGACTAGTGCTGAATACACAGAGGGTCCGGATTTGCAAATTCGGGGTCCCGACAACTTTCTCACCGACCTTCCCCGGATTAGTTATGACTTTCTCACCGCCCGGGCCATGTATCATGCCATGTCATGTATGCAAATATGCCAACATCATAATCACTCTTACATTAACACATGGCATCATAACATAGAAAGCATATTCATCATATCATTGGCAATCATTAAAGCATGGCATGTGATCATATCATATATCCAATTTCATCTATTCTCAACAAGCAACCTACAAACCGCTATTCATTACAATACACTTGCCTCAACCACAAGCAACGGATTGGCGGGAAGTAGAAGGCACTCCCGGGGTCACACTACCTGCACATAGGTACCACACACTCACAATAATGTCCACAAAACAGTACACAAACCCTCATCTACCCCGACATTGCCAACTACTCGCAAAACCCAAAAACAGCGGTTCTGTCCCGTCGGGACAGCAGCCTTCCAAAAGGCATAACTCGGGTTCTAAGACTCCAAATCAATTAAACGAGTACATCCTCGCATAGATTAGGAAATTTCCCAACTTTTTCTAGGTATAAGGAAAGACTGATTCGGATTCTAAAGTTGTTTAATCTACAAAATACCGTGATCTGTTCCAATCACGTCACAGATTTTAACACGCTCGGTAAAACAGCCATAACTTTCAAACGGCTGATCGGAATTTAACTTTCTTTATATCCATGGAAATATAATGAAATTATCTACAACTTCTTCAACATCCGTACGACCAAATTCGGACTCTAAATTGGCGAAAAACCGAACCCTAGGTCGACTGCTCATGTTGTCCCAAAACAGAAACGTGGCAACATCTAGATCTAATCCAATCTACTCAATTCCAGCACCACCAATTAATCTAAAAACTTGATAAACACTCTTAGAACAGTACCTATCCCAACCCCAAGGAGTCCCATGGCCATACCTTCGCCCGACGACCGAAATCCCAATGAAACTCCTCCCGGATCGCTCCTCGCTCCTCGCTCCTCGCGCCTCGCTCCTCGATCCTTGCTCCTTGCTCCTCGCTCCAACGGATGGATCCTCGAGGTGCAGGGGGTGGGGAGGCCACCCTAGGGCAGCAAGGGGGTGGAGGAGAGGTGGTGGAGAGGTGGGGAGCAAAGGGGAGCAATGGGGGAGGTGGAGGCGCATGCAAGGGAGAGGGGGAGGTGGGGGTGGCGGCTAGGGCAAGGAGGGAGGGTGTGGGCGCCCAAGGGGAAGGGTGTGGGGTGCAAGGAGGCAGGGGGAGGCCTTTTACCAGCCCCCACACCTGTCCCTAATCCTAAATGGATTCCCACTCCATCCCACCAAAGCCCACAACCCCCCCTTTTAGGCCCAAACACCCCCGGGAAGGCCGGAAACGCTATTAACCTCCATACCCTATGGTTTTAACCTTAATTCCACATCTCATAATGTTTTTGACCTCATCATGCACCATTTATAAGGTTCTGACACTCCGTGGTGACACATCACTTCAAAAGGCCCAAAAACGCGAGTAAACCTCAAGCCGAAAGGTTTTATTCTCTAATTTCACATTCTATAATGTCACACTATACCGTAGTGTCACATTCTTCCCCCCTTCAATAGGATTCGACCTCGAATCCGAAGGACACAAAAAAAAACAACAACAAAATCCCCAAGGGACAAAAGACTTCTCTGTAGCACAAAACAACCGCACGAAACCTCAAACCGGAACAAACGACAAGCGAGTTCTCAAAACCAACACTTGGCGAGAAAAGTAATGATCTAGCTCAACTAAGGACAACCTCTCACAGGTCAACCTTCACTTCCATTCCCAAACAGAATCTACGTTTCAACCACAAAGGGCTCCATCAACCCAAAACGCTCGAATCCTCACGGCAAACACTTCATACTTCTATCACAACCAACCTGAGTACCATACTCCATTAAAATCAACATGACATAATCAAAGGAAGTCACAATTCCTTTAACGACCTTTCTACATTCCCGAAAATTTCCATCGAGGGGAAAACTCATTAAGGCACACTTGCCCTTCCGATACACGATCATACTAACATTTTATTCCATCCTTTCCCAAACAAGACTCAAATCCAAGAACAACTAGTGACGACAATTGCTCACGGCAGGGAAAATATCACCTGAACTACTGTCAACTTCACTTCCACCCATCGCTACTCATAATAATGGTTAAACCCATACATCATCAACCTCCATCACAAACCACCCTTATACCACTAAGGTTCTACACCTAGCCCCAAGCTAGGATCGTAAAACCTTACCAAACCACAATTGGTTCCTTTCTTAAGAGGGTCTCACCCTCACACAAAAACACTTAGCTATCAAGCCCAAGTGTACACACGACAACTCAAACCCAAAGCGTTAACAACCATTTTGGAAAGAATTCAGCAACATCCAAGCTAAATCACAAAGGAAGCATAAATCCCCTACACAACAACCAAGATATCATAATTTCTTCATTCTTTCTTTTCATACTAGAAAGAAATGGACATCTCGATTCTTGACATGCATGCACACTTTTCAAGAGCACTCCGGATTAGTCATATATCCTTATATGAATTTCTCACCGACCCGGCTCGTCGACTCCTTTATGATTAATTATGCATAAACAATGTCTCGTTTTCCTTTTTCACCCTTCATTCATTATGTAACAACGGCACCGAATAGTCATTCACCAAATGACTTCTTCCTCGGTATCAAATGATGGAAACACAATTAACATTGAAGGTTGCGGAAATTCATATAGACTATGACGGCAGCATAGTTGACAGTAAAACACCACGTCGCAAAAGAACCCACATCAATTGAAAACTGAACTAGCACAACATTGCATTTCATCCAAATTCAACATTTTGGAAGAGAATATCAAAATTTTAAGTCGAGCATCTGCTCCCACAACCATCACAAACTTCCTCAAGGAGAGGGAAATTCATTCCCAAAAGGGGAACACCTCACTAACAAAATCACTTTGTAAAACTTTCATAAAGTCCACCTTTTTGAAGCACTCGCAAACATCACACACATTTTCAAAACAACTCCAACTCTAGCCAAAAAGAGTTACAAATTAAATCTCAAGAGTTTTCAACACAACCCACTAAGTCCATCTGTTTCCTTTAAAATTTATTCCAAAGAAAATTCAGTGTGGATGCGAAGGAGCGCGATCCACTCAAAAACTTTTGGGGTGTAAATCCATACTCATAGCACCGACTAAACAAATTAGCCAAAACCAAATATTTGCACCAATTTCTACGAGTTTTAGGGAAACTCTGAAACACAGCATATGGAACACCTTGACCGAAAACCCTTCAACCAAAATGGCAAACAACCAAACCAGTCCAAAAGCTTTTAAACACAAGCTCAGCATAAAAAGAACCATCTCTAGTACTCCACTACGCTTTCCATTAAACACTTCAAAATTCACTACTTACTCATTGAGAAAGTCCAACTGGTTTTAACAAAATTTACATAACAAATTCTTTCTCTAGTTATCATTCCCAACACTTTTAATTAAGGTTTAAGATGCTTATCACAAAGGCACCCAACCAAGACTACATTGACAAGATCCCAACGGATCACCGAATCATAATACTTTTTATTCTAAATTTGAACCATAGTACTTCCACAAATCCTTCAGCAAGATCAACATATAAATTTCATACCACCTATATGTCAATGACTCGACAATCGAAACTCATTCAGTTAAAGTTTACTTCAACATGTAAATATTATCTCCACAAGACAAGGTTCGTAAATATGATTCTACGACATACATTCATTAAGGATGAAATTGTACATCATGTTAATTATCCAAAGCTCACTCCATCGCAACATGTTAAACTTTTCCTCTATTTTAACCATGGTTTTCAACAAGTAATCTAAACAATTCCACCACTACTAGATTATTAATAACAACCAACGAGCATAATCATCAAACGACAACATTACTTTTAGCTACCCTATAGACAGGTTACAACAAAATTGTCACTACACAACATACTCCAACTATTAAATTAAATTTAATAAGTTAGACCAAAGACGAAGTTCTTGCAATATCATCAAACTACAAAACCCATATCTTTCCAATTGGCCTCGACACTAGCATTTTAGGAACACGACTGCATACTTCCAACCATGCTAATATTTTGCAACAACATAAATAGCAACTCTAATCAACTTCCAAATTAAAGCCACTAGTCAACCTGATTAAATTTCTCTATTAATCCATTAGATTAGAGCATCTTTAAACAACCAGCAAAGTTTCTTTAACAATAACAGCAGTCTACATCATCTTAATGTTTCAACCATACATCAGGGTTTAAAACTTTAAACATTATCGAGGGTCATAAGCACTTTCAAAGCAAGGCAACAGATTCTAAGCATGTACATTAACCCATTCAATCATTCTCGCTAAGAGTAAACTACAACACTAGTAGTCTATTTATTCTCAAGCTAGAGATATTAATCACATTGAATTGATTCAACTCAAAATTTAACTTAGCAACACATCAATCCATAAACCACATTGTTACCTACTACATAATATGCTAAACATCAATTCTTACTAGGGACAAATGATTTTAGTCAAAAGACTACTTACTTTGTTTGCAGCAATTTAGTTTTAAAACTCATCCCAAATTCATAACGAAACTTGACTCTAAAAAAAATTGCGATGAGACAAACCCAAACTTGGTCATGCAAAGGAATTCTCCAAAACACTTTTCAATCTCAAAGACTCCCACAGGAGGGAACCAACCGATCAAATAAACCTTTGCAAATAAAACCTTAACACCAAACCCCAATCTTTCACGAAACAAGAAGGGTTTTTCAAAGATGATTTCTTAAACCAGTAAAATAACGAAATCAAACACCACGTACTACTACAAAGCCACAGAACTTCAGCCACGGCGGCCAGTGTCGGCACAACTCATAATAACTCCTTTAACCTCAGAGAAAGACAAACACAGGGATAAATTGAATGCTTGTTCCCCATAATGCAATCAACAGGCAACAAAAGAAGCGCAACACTAGACTCCTCTTCTTCGTCTTCAACCAAGGAAGACAAAACCACACACCGCATACGGAACGATCCACGAAAACCCAACACTTTTCATTTGATTCAAATCTACTAAAGCCAAGAAAAGCAACGAACACCGACCGTCAGAACGGCAAAGAACATACGAAGGAAACCACCATTAACTCTTCTATTTGACTCCAGTCAACTACCCGATCAACGACAGAAAGGATAAGCACTCTTCTCCTACAGGGGTTAATAGTTCTTCGGTGATGGCGCTAACCAGCCACACCGTCAAACCTCACCCTTACTATGAAATAAGAGAGGTGACCGAAACCCTTCGGCACCAAAACCCCACTTTTATCACCACAACAGGAATAATTCAATCATTTATCTCATAGACATAGCAACGTACTATATCAAATATAGCATTTAGCAACAAGGCTTAAATGCAACATTTAAGCGTAAACAACGATACCCATACCCTTTCCTACTGTGCATCCATTGTGTGTCAAATTTTAGATTAGTTATACCACTTTTGCAAGTTTAAATGTTGCTATCCTATGACAAAATTTTATTTAAAACCTAGGCCATGTTTCTAAGTTATTCCACATCACATTTTAGTTGTACCCTATAGCATGTCACTAAAAATACACATTCCAAGGACCTACAGCCCGCTCTGATACCAACTGTAACACCCCGACATTTAATATGCCCGAATGCTACCAAACATAAGCTAAACAACATCTAAATACCATAATTAAACATAAATTCCAGCAAAGGCGCACATGCTAAAAACCGAGATTTCGGCAGCATCTCATTTGTTTTAACATGAATTGAAGCAACAACAATAATAACATGTCAATGTGGCATAACGAACGATAGCAATAACATGATCAAACGGAAAAACAGCCACCATACCACTAAGGATATAAATTCTATCCATCACATGACAAATAAGGACTAATCAATTACTCATAACGACCAACGAATCATCGAAACCATAGTTTAGTTCAATGAATTAACCATAACCATAAGGGAAGGAACATGTCATTGTTTAAATGTGTGATGCTAAGTGATGACGTGTGACTAGCTCCCTTTCCCGTATGTCGGATTCATGGTACCTAAAAGAAAACAATATAAACACAAGCGAGAGTTTATCACTCAGCAAGTATATTGCAATGGTACAAACATAAACAATTACATAGCAATAATATCTCACATCATGTAAACCATCTCATTCATGGTCACATATTATCATCATCATCAATATGTATGAAGTGCAATGCGATGCTCATGTCTCCTTGGAAACTCATACCGGTATGGTTGAGTACACACCCGTCGGTGTGCACCCTCTCCCCCCTTCCATCCCGAAGATGGAGGGTGCCTACTCCTCGCTGACATTCACCGCGGTGAATGGAAGCACGCTGTAGGACTTACTCATTGGCTCTCCGGAATAGTCATAACTTTCTCACCGACCTTCCCCGGATTAGTTATGACTTTCTCACCGCCCGGGCCATGTATCATGCCATGTCATGTATGCAAATATGCCAACATCATAATCACTCTTACATTAACACATGGCATCATAACATAGAAAGCATATTCATCATATCATTGGCAATCATTAAAGCATGGCATGTGATCATATCATATATCCAATTTCATCTATTCTCAACAAGCAACCTACAAACCGCTATCCATTACAATACACTTGCCTCAACCACAAGCAACGGATTGGCGGGAAGTAGAAGGCACTCCCGGGGTCGCACCACCTGCACATAGGTACCACACACTCACAATCATGTCCACAAAACAGTACGCAAACCCTCATCTACCCCGACATTGCCAACTACTCGCAAAACCCAAAAACAGCGGTTCTGTCCCGTCGGGACAGCAGCATTCCAAAAGGCATAACTCGGGTTCTAAGACTCCAAATCAATTAAACGAGTACATCCTCGCATAGATTAGGAAATTTCCCAACTTTTTCTAGGTATAAGGAAAGACTGATTCGGACTCTAAAGTTGTTTAATCTACAAAATACCGTGATCTGTTCCAATCACATCACAGATTTTAACACGCTCGGTAAAACAGACATAACTTTCAAACGGCTGATCGGAATTTAACGTTATTTATATCCACGTAAAGATAACAAAATTATCTACAACTTCTTCAACATCCGTACGACCAAATGCGGACTCTAAATTGGCGAAACACCGAACCCTAGGTCGACTGCTCATGCTGTCCCAAAACAGAAACGTGGCAACATCTAGATCTAATCCAATCTACTCAATTCCAGGACCACCAATTGATCTAAAAACTTGATAAACAACCTTAGAACAGTACCTATCCCAACCCCAAGGAGTCCCATGGCCATACCTTCGCCCGACGACCGAAATCCCAACGAAACTCCTCCCGGATCGCTCCTCGCTCCTCGCTCCAACGGATGGATCCTCGAGGTGCAGGGGGTGGGGAGGCCACCCTAGGGCATCAAGGGGGTGGAGGAGAGGTGGTGGAGAGGTGGGGAGCAAAGGGGAGCAAAGGGGAGCAATGGGGGAGGTGGAGGCGCATGCAAGGGAGAGGGGGAGGTGGGGGTGGCGGCTAGGGCAAGGAGGGAGAGGTGTGGGCGCCCAAGGGGCAGGGTGTGGGGCGCAAGGGGGCAGGGGGGAGGCCTTTTACCAGCCCCCACACCTGTCCCTAATCCTAAATGGATTCCCACTCCATCCCACCAAAGCCCACAACCCCCCCTTTTAGGCCCAAACACCCCCGGGAAGGCCCAAAACCCCGGAAACGGCCCGGAAACGCTATTAACCTCCATACCCTATGGTTTTAACCTTAATTCCACATCTCATAATGTTTTTGACCTCATCATGCACCATTTATAAGGTTCCGACACTCCGTGGTGACACATCACTTCAAAAGGCCCAAAAACGCGAGTAAACCTCAAGCCGAAAGGTTTTATTCTCTAATTTCACATTCTATAATATCACACCATACCGTAGTGTCACATTCACCATCTTCCCGTATAGTATCTTCTTCACCGTGCTTGGTCCAACAGGTATAGTTTGGCATGAAACCTCTTGAGAGCAAATGGAAGTGAAGGTGGCTGGATTTTGGCCACTACTTCTCATTCTTGCAGTCTATGCATGGACAACATATGTAGCCTGACTTCATGTGAGCATCGGCCGCACGAAGAAAAGCTTGCAAACCTTGCAAGAACTCCGGGGAGCGTCGGTCAATGTATATCCATCGCTGGTCCATCTACATTATGTAGGACTTGGCGGTTATTTTCTATAAAGCCATTTATATTTCTGATATTATTTTAATTCGCAAATGAAATTAAATTTCTTCTTTTTCACATAACTATTTCCATTTGAAGATCCCAAACTCCATGATTTTCATGCACCATTCTTAATTTCCCCAACTACGTGCAACCAAACCCCATCCTTCATCGATCGATGAAACTAAAACGTAAATTTGAGCCAGATCCACACCTTAAATGCGAGCTATATTATAATACAAGCAAATTCTAAGCTTACACAACAAGTTTTTCTATCCTACTTGAAAAGATCGAGCTAGATCTTTACATTCATAATCTTTCATCGATTATGGGGAAAAAAATCAAAATTTCTTCATGCATGATTCAAGCAAAGAAGAGGCTCGATCCATTTAAGACCAAATGTAGTGAGGAATGATGTTACTAACCTTAGTTACAATTGGTTGCGAGTAAAATGATCAAAAATTTAAAATTTTGGCAGCACCTCCCCTCCCTTGAAGCTCTTGGCTGAAGCTCCTGTTCTTCTCGCGCGATGAACTGTTCTTCCTCTGGCAGTGAGCGGGAGGATGAAGAAGTTTAAATTGGTCTGACATTAGTACCGGTTCAACGTACCAACCGTCACTGATGTTAGACCATTAGTGACGGTTGGTTACTTGAACCGGTACTGATATCCCCACAGCCCAGCAGCCGTTGAACCGATAGATAGTACCGGTTCGTCGCCCGAACCGGTACTGATGTGGATGATTCAGTACCGGTTGATGTAACCAGCCGGTACTGATGGTAGAGATCAGTACCGATTGGTCTTATCAACCCGTACTGATGTGTGTTGTAACCGTTTGACATAATTTTTGAATGATTTTCTCATTGTGGCATAATTTTTCTTCAGATTTTGACCGATTTTGACAGAAAAAATTTCTTAAAATTATACTATTATGAAAGTACGATTCAAGATGAATGTACACATATGATTTTCATGCATCTAATCTAAATATTTATAAAGATATTCGTAGCTAAAGTTTCAAAATTTTGACTACACATATCTCAAACCGACAATTTTTTGCGAGTTGGAGAGAGCATCATCTCTTGTCTTTCAATGTTGTTAAGTGAGGTATCTAAGTTATTTTCTATTACACTTTTTTTAAATTAAAAAATTCAATCTAATGTTACTACTCCCTACGGTCAATGCTGACGTTTTGGACATAGTGATGGCCAATCTTCAAAACTTTAACTATCGATATATTTTTAAATATTTAAATTGGATACGTGAAAATTATATGTGTACATTCATCTCGAATCGTACTTTCATAATTTTTCTTCCGATTTTCTCCTGATTTTCACTATCCAATTGAATGTTTCTCGAAGCCGTTTTTTTAACGGTTTTCTCATTATGGCATAATTTTTTTGAACGTTTTTTTTATGTTTCATATTTTTTTTTGAATATTTCAATTTAACGGTAGAGGCGGCGGAGCTTCAAGAAGGGGGAGGTAAAACATTATATATTATATTAATAATTCATTACATAAAACATTACATATTATATTAATAATTCATAATATAAAACATTACATATTATATTAATTAATTACAATATATATAATATACATAGCGGCGCACGGGTGGTGGGTGGCACGATCACCCATACCACCACTCGTCGTCGCTGCCGGGGGGGCTGTCGTCGCCGGAGTCGTCGTCAGGCGGGGGGCGGTCGTCGTCGTCGTGGTGGTGGATGACGTCTTCATCGTCGTCATCCTCCTCCTCCGTCGCGCTCCCCAAGCGGACCCAACCCTCCTCCTCCTCCTCATTGTCCTCCTCCTCCTCCTCTAGCTCCTCCTCCTCCTCCTCCTCCACGTCCTTCTCCCGCTTCTCCTCCTCTGGAGGTGGTGAGGATGGCGCGCCAGAGGGAGAAGAAGGAGAAGCTACCATAGTTAATTGGGCTAACTACCGATCATCAGTACGTCTACCTCCTCACTCCATCTGATGGTTTTATAGGAGGCTGGATCGGAAAACAAGAATTCAGATGAATACGAATTAAAAGTTTCATCGTAAAGGCGCGCGGGATCGAAGGGCACGGGAGACGAAGCGCATTAGTACCGGTCAAACACACCAACCGGTGCTGATGTGCTTACATCAGTACCGGTTGGTTACACCAACCCGTACTAAGCAGCACAGGAGCCGAGGAATGTTCTTAGCACCATGTAATCAACCGGTACTGATGTTCGTGTTATCAGTACCGGTTGGTTAAACCAACCGGTGCTAACAAGCCTCCTCGGCTCCTGTGCTGCTTAGTACGGGTTGGTGTAACCAACCGGTACTGATGTGAGAATATCAACACCGGTTGGTATTTAAAACCGGTACTGATGATCCCCCCGGACCTGTAGACCGTTGAACCAGGACTGATGGAAATGTCAGTCCTGGTTCATGCATAACCGGTACTGATGGGCTGGTATGGAAGGCCAGATCTGTAGTAGTGGTACCTCATTTGGTTCAGCGTCCACTGCTTGTTCCCGCCGGTGCCGATATTGATGAAAATGCCTAACTTGCTTTGAACAAATGTCTGGTATGAGAATTAATTTTCACAAAAGTGAATTGGTATCTATTGGTTGTGGCAGAGAATAAATAGATTATTTTGCTAGAATTTTCTGTTGTAAGATAGGCTCCTTTTCTATTAAATACCTGGGTATTCCTCTTCATTATGATACGATTAAAAGAGAAGATTTTCAGCCGCTGGTAGATAAGATTCTAGAAAGAATTGCAGGTTGGAGGGGCAAACTCCTCTCCTACAGTGGTTGTTTAATTCTCATCAAATCCCGTCTTGCTAGTATTCCTCTGTATCTTCTTTCCTTTTTTAAATTCCTGAAATGGGTGCTAGATCTTATTAATTCTCATATGGCTGGTTGTCTTTGGAATGATTTGGAAGGGCATAGTAAACTTCATTTAGCTAATTGGCATCTTGTTTGTATGAATAAACAGTATGGTGGTCTTGGTTTACCCAATCTTAAATATCTCAATATGTGTCTTCTAGCTTCTTGGATCAAAAGATTTTATTCTGATGAGAACAGACACTGAAAAAATTTGATTGATTATAAATACAAAGCTAATAGACCAAATATCTTTGTTTATGATCATGATCACAGTTCGGTGTTCTGGAAAGGTGTTTGGTGGGCAACACAAGCCACCAAATTTGGGTATAGATGGAATGTAGGTAATGGTAAAAAAAAGATTTTGGGAAGATATTTGGTTTGGTTCTTCCTGTTTGGCTACTCAATTTTGGGATCTATATATTTTAGTCAATGAGAAAGGTCGCACTATTGCGAAAACTTGGGATGGTTCGGATTGTAAATGCACTTTTAGAAGAATTTTTTTTTGAAAGGTTGATGATTAGATGGTTTGAGCTGTTAGAAGTAGTTAAAAGTATAAATTTCACTGATGATGAAGATGCTTTAATTTGGCAGTATAATAGCAATGGAGTTTACTCGGTTAAGTCTCTTTATTGTCGGGACCCCGAATTTGCAAATCCGGACCCTCTGTGTATTCAGCACTAGTCCAGGAACGCGCTAGTGCACACAGTCTTAACATCGGTAAATATCACAATCATACCAATCGATATTATTGAAGTACTTTATTGAAATAACCAAAGTGGTTACTTGACCTTATGGCCAAGTTACAAATATATGCCTTGCAAGGCAGAACTTATTAAAAGAGAAATAATAGCAGCGGAAAATCAAATAAACTTCGTGGCGCCATCCAGTATACCACAGGCAACTGACTGGGCTCGCATCCCTAAGTAGTCGGGTCCTCTTGGAGTTCCTCCTCCAATGCTGGCGTAATCTCCTCTTCAACTGGTATTGTGTTGAGGCAAGGGTGAGTACTTGGTACTCAGCAAGTCATGCACAGAATGCAAGCTAATATACTATATGCATGGCTTGGTACAAAGGAATAGCTCAAGGTATATTTGCAGTAAACAGCTTTTGACAAGTAATAAAAGTAGATTCGAAAGCAGTAGAAATAAGTAAAGCATAAATAACTTTTCAAGAAGTTTAACAAACATTTTCCCCATCCTAAACCATATTTCCATCATCTTCTTTGTTAAACCAACCCAACTTTTCAAATCCAAGTTATTTTCAGAAAATCTAACCCTTGACTGTAATTCCCGAGCATTGTCCAGTACCGTGGACTCGGCTATTCAAATAGATTCTACACTCTGCAGAGGTTATGCACTTTACCCACAAGATACAATCCACTCACCACGTCAGCCGTGAATCGCCATACAAGAGTATGCGAATGAGCGATCATAACAAAGCCTTTCTAAGCCTCAAACAACACAGTGGTCCTCTCCTAAGACGTGCTCTACACCATCCCTTCCTTAGCCAAGGCGAAGTATGGGACCAACACACCGTTAGATGGGTACTGGCCACAGCCACGATACGCTCCCCGCATAATCACACAAACGGTGTAATCGACACCCGAGGCTCCACAAGTGAGTCCTTAGCGACTTAGTCAACTAGGGCCGTCCCATTCCACCATGTGGTTGCAAGTATGACCCAGTTCAAAGGCTTGCAAGGTTAAGTCCTTAGAGTGACCAGGGCAAGACTACCCGAAAAACCAAATCAACACTCCCAATGCCACAATCGGCCCACGATTACTCTTGCCACATGCCCCTGGCCGAAAATGTTTATCAAACCCCGCTTGATTACCATGCACCACGTGCCATCAACATCACATGATACTTTTCCAAAACAGGTTCAATATATCATTAAGTCAATATTAGCATTTGATTATCCAAAATCATGTCATGAACACGAAAGTGTGTCTAAGCAAAGATACTACAACGATCTAAACCCATGTTGGCAATTTAATAATGTCCAACTAGTAAACCACAACTAGGGTGACAAAGGGTCATGGCACATACTTAAGTAATCAAGGTGTCATATATCAAATTGGTATTTATCTAACCCCTGTGTTTAAACCAAAGTATCTTTCTAATTAAACTAGCATGCAATAGTTTAAATCAAAATAGATTTCAAATAGGATCAACATGGTCAAAGCACAACTTGCCTTCAAAAGCACTTGCTCTTGGTCTTGAGTTGGATCCTGAGTCAATACTTCTCCTTGAATCCCTCCCAGCACTTCAACGTCTACTCGTAAAGCGTGCAAATAGCAAATACACAAATAAACACTATGCAAAAAGATCCCAAAACTCCAAATAAAATCCATAAACAGAGAGAACATAATTTTCTGGATTTTTAGAAACTGGAATCACAAATTTGGAGTTAAAGCATAAAAGTTATGATTATTTAAAGTTTAAATAATCAATTAAATAATTTTACAGAGAAAAATTTAGTCCAAAAATTAAATAAAATTTATATTTAGGTAGATCTCAATTTTATACAAATTTAGAAATTTGAATCGCTCAAATCGGAGTTGAAACGCAAAAGTTATAAGCGTTTGAAGTTTGAATCTAAATTTGAAATCATTATTTGAATTAATAAATCATTTTCTTTTTCGAAAATTAATTATTGCGTCAAGATGGACACGTGGCAGCTCCTCGATTGGCCTGCCGACGCCACCGGTCCATGGGCTTGGTCCACGCCGGCTCGGGTCCACGGTGGACTCGGCCCACGGCCACGTGGATCGACATGTGGGCCCACTCGGGTGACGTCATCGCCGACGTCGGCGGGCTCACCACTGGCCGACAGGTGGGACCACCGTGACGTCATGGGTGACGTCGGCGCTATCGGGTTAGCCAGCGACATGCGGGCCCTCGACACGCGGGCCTCGTGTCGGCGTCACCCTGCACGCGGCGTGGGCGGCCGGCGCGTCGGTCCAACTTCCCGACACGTGGCGCAATCACGACCGTTGATTTGAAAATCAACGGCGCGGATTAGATCCAGGGTTAACACGTTGAAACTACTCGATGCTCGTGGGCCGCTCGATCTAGATCGGACGGTCGGATCTAATCCTATAATCGCATCGCTACAAAGACGTGGCGATTGTGAACCGCTGGATCTTGATCCAACGGTCCGCATCTAATCGGGTTTCTAGGGTTTGGGAAACACGTGAACTCACCGCTGCCGTCCGATCCGGATCCAACGGCACGGCTTCGGGACGGCGATGGCACGCGGCGCTGGCTTGACCGGAGACGGGACGGCGACCTTGCCGTCGGCGTTCGGGCGCGCCCGCCGGCGAGGGTACTTTAACGCGCCTCGCCTTGGGGAATCCGGTGCGGGCTTGATGACGGCGAGGACGACTGACGGCAGCAATATTGGCGTTTAATCGCGGCGAATGCATTTCCAACTCCGGCGAGCAATAACGGCGAGACGGTGGGATCCTAGCGGCGCGAGCTAGGTTTCGAACCGGCGTGGGATGGCGATCTCGGTATGCCGGGCATTAAATAGCCTCGGCGTCTGCGTAAAACGGAGACCTAGCTCTCACGGCGGCGACACGGCGGCGGAGTCGGCTTCGGTTCGGGCGGAGACGATGAAATCGTGGCCGTCCCACGTGGCACAACCAACGGCCACGATCGCGCGGCGCGACCGGGTCCGGTCCGGACACGGCTCGGGTCTGGGTCGGACGGATCTCAGCCGTTGGATCTTGATCCAACGGTTGGGATTGAGTAGGGTTAGGAGTGGGTTCGGTCGAGTCAATCGGCTCGGTCGGACTCGAGTCCGACTTCGATCGGATGAACAGATTTGACCCGAGTTGGATTTTCCAATGATTTAATAATTAAAATAATTCTTAATTCATTTAATTCATTAAAAATAGCAAATATTCGAGAAAAATTCCAGAAAAATTCGAAAATATTTTGGATCATTTTGGACTCAAATAAAATATTTCCAACAAAATTTATTTGCAAAATTAAATTCTTTAATTATTTCAAAATGGAATAAATTCAAATAAATTCCAAATAAATCCAAATAAATTCCAGAAAATCCCAAAATTCACCAAAGTGCCAAATCACACATGAATTTAAGAAAAGCAAAATTTGGGGTGTTACAAACCTCCCCCTTAATAGAATCTCGTCCCCGAGATTCAGTGGCTCACTAAAGGAATAGGTTTGGAAATTCTTTCTTCAAATCCTCTTCGCTCCCAAGTCGCTTCGCTTTCTTCATGGTTGCTCCAATCGAACTCTACGTAAACGGGTTGACTTGTTTCTAGTTTCTCGATCCATTGTGTCTAGAATCCTCACAGGATGTTCCTTATAAGTCAAGTCCTCTTGCAACTCAATTGACTCTAGCGGTGTCTGCTCTCGTGGACTCCTGAGACATTTCTTCAATCGGGACACATGGAATACGTCATGCACTCCTGCCAACGATCGTGGCAACTCCACCGGTAGGCAACTTCACCTCTGCGACTCAAAATCTTAAATGGTCCAACATAACGGGTGCGAGTTTCCTTGGCATGGAACCTCTTAACTCCCGAGAGGCGTAACTCGAGGTATACAAAGTCTTACGGTTCAAAACTCAATTCTCGGCGACGATTGTCAAGATAACTCTTCTCGTCGAGATTGGGCTATCTTCAACCTTTCCCTAATCATGGCGACCGCTTCTTCACCTCTTGAAGAATATCAGGCCCAAAGACACGGCGCTCACGGTCTCATTCCAATTCAATGGTGTCCGACAGTGGTCGACCATACAAAGGCCTCAAAAGGTGACATCTCAGAACTAGCCTGATAACTATTGTTGTAACTAAACTCGGCATACGGCAAACTCTTATCCCAAGAGGTAGCATAAGCCAATGCACAAGCTCTTAACATATCCTCCAGACCTGGTTGACTCTTTCGGTCTGTCCCATCCGTCTGTGGATGATAAGTCATCTTGAAGTTCAAACGGGTCCCCATGGCTTCATGCAACTTATTCCAGAACCTTGAGGTAAATTGGGTACCTCTCGTCCGATACAATCCTCCTTGGCACTCCGTGCAAACAAACAATCCCGATCATGTACAACTCGCTTAACTTATCTCCCGAGTAAGTGGTCTTCACGGGATAAAATGGGCTACTTTAGTCAGCGATCCACTATAACCCATATGGAGTCATAACCTCCTTGAGTCTTCAAGCAAACCGGTAATGAAATCCATTCCGATTTCCTCCCACTTCCACTCGGTATTTTCGGTAGAGCAATCCTCGCCGGTTTCGATGCATTGCCTTGACTCTCCGGCATACGCCGCACAATGCAACATGCTCGGCAACTTCACGTTTCATACTCGGCCACGGTAATCTCTCCTTGAGATCCCGATACATCTTGGCGCTTCGTGATGAATCGAGTACTTAGAGTCATGGGCTTCTTCCAAAATCAGTTGCTTTAACTCCTTTTTGTTAGGCACACAAATGCGATCCTTCATCCACAACGTGCCTTGTTCATCCAATTTGAAGTCCTCTGCCCTGCCTTCCTCCTTGATGGACTTAATCCTGCGGATCCTGTCATCATCCTTCTGTCCTTCTCGGATCTGATCCTCTAGGGTAGGCTTTACTTCCAATGCGGCCAAGAATCCGCTAGGTACAACCTCAATCTTCATCTTTTGAAAATCCTCACATAACTCATCCTGACTTGTGGCTAGCAACGTACTCACGGTATGGCTTTTCCGACTCAGAGCATCGGCTACTACGTTGGCCTTCCCGGGATGGTAATGGATTCCAACATTATAGTCCTTGATCAACTCTAACCATCTCCTCTGCCTCATATTCAGATCCGATCGGGTGAATATGTACTTAAGGCTCTTATGATCCGTATACACTTCACATCTGCTTTCCAATCAGATAGTGACGCCATATCTTCAAGGCATGCACTACAAATGGCTAACTCTAGGTCATGTGTCGGATAATTTTCCTCATGCGGCCTCAATCGCCTTGATGCATAAGCGGCGACCTTTCCATTCTCGCATCAAAGACACATCCAAGTCCTTGGCGCGATGCGTCACAATAAATATCGAAGCTTTGAGCAACATTTGGTAGAACTAACACCGTGCTGATGTCAATCGCTTCTTCACTCCTGAAATCCTTTCTCACATTCTCAAGCGCCCATGCAAACTTCTTTTCCTTCTTCAGCAATTGCGTAAGAGGTTTCGCAATTGTCGAGAAGCCTTCGATGAAACGGCGGTAGTATCCTGCCATTCCAAGGAAACTCCGAATCTGGGTCACCGTCTTTGGTTGTTCCCAATGTAACACAGCTTCTACTTTGCTTGGATCCACGGCGACTCCCTCTGCGGTCATCACGTGTCCAAGGAACTCCACTTTGTCCTTCCAAAAGTCACACTTGCTGAACTTGGCGAAAAGTTGCTGTTCCCTCAGCTTTTCCAAAACTCGCCTTAAGTGTTCGGCATGTTCATCCTCCGTCTTGGAGTAGATTAGGATGTCGTCTATGAACACGACGACAAACTTGTCCAAATATTCCATGAACACCTTATTCATCATATTCATGAAATAAGCTGGCGCATTCGTCAGTCCAAAGGACATAACTGTAAACTCGTAATGTCCATATCTTGACGAGAATGCAGTCTTCGGAATATCCTCTGATCGGATCTTCAACTGATGGTATCCCGATCTTAGATCAATCTTGGAGAAAACTCCGGCTCCTCTTAACTGATCAAACAAATCATCAATCCTGGGTAGCGGATACTTATTCTTCACGGTGACTTCATTGAGTGCACGGTAGTCAATGCACATCCTGAAACTCCCGTCCTTCTTTTTGACAAACAAAACTGGTGCTCCCCACGGCGCATTTAACTCGGCCGATAAATCCTTTATCCATTAACTCTTCCATTTGTTTCTTCATCTCTACCAACTCCTCGGTAGACATCCGATAGGGTCTCTTTGCTATCGGTCTTTGTGCAGTACAAGCTCTATCACAAACTCTATGTCCCCTGTCTGGCGGCATACTGTAGATCCTCGGGAAAAACATCTCGGGTACTCATTCACCATTGGGACATCCTCTATGCTGATTGCCTTGGTACTGTTAACCATCAACTGTCCCATCTCTAATCGCAGTGGGCTTGAAATTCCACTTTCTTCCCACACGGGCTCTCAATCGAGATAGTCCTTCGTCCACAATCCAATACACCTTGTGCTTGGATAACCAATCCATTCCCAATATAACATCTAAGGTCTGGGTCTCCAAAATTATAAGGTTTGCTAGGAACTCTATTCCATCTATTAGTATTCTCACCCTGAACATCCTACTTCCGTTCGGAGTTCGAACTGTGGGTTTGAACTAAAAGCATGCACTTAAGTCTTGCAATTCTCAAGTCATTTCTAGCAGCAAAGCCTTGCGAAACAAACGAATGCGAAGCTCCAGAGTCAAACAAAATCATTGCAGGTGCGAGTTAACAAGTAACTTACCCAAGACTGACGTCGTAGCATTTTGCAAGGTGCATCCGCGGTGACATGGTTGACTCGGCCTCTCACCACGGCCTGGGTGTGGCTCTGGTCTTTGGCGTCCTAGCTGGGTGGTTCCTAGATTGAAGCGAATCGGGTCGCCTCTGGTCTTCTTTGGACAAGCTGTTGGCAAAGTGTCACGGCTCGTTGCGCTTGTAGCAGCTGCCTCACCGTTTCCTTGCCTTTGGCTGCCTGGGTAGCGTTCGAAGCGGGGCTGGGTCTGGTAGTTCTGATTGGCGGTCTCGGTCTTTGAGGATGGTGTCCTTGTTGCATTCGTGGTTGGAATCAAGAATTGATTTGGTGCAACTCTCAGCGCCGCTATGCGTTCTCGACGTGATCCTTGCTGTTGCATCCTGCGCTTCTGTTCTCATCCAGTTCCTTGCGCTTTGTCCTCAAGAATAAGCGCCTTATTCACCAACTCTTGGAAATCTGGAAAGGTGTGGGTGATCAATCCTACTTGCAATCCCGAGTTAAGTCCCTTCATAAAACGACTGCCTGGATTTATCCGTCGCTACATCCTCAGTGCGTAGCGTGCTAGCTGTGTGAACTTGTTCGTAGTCGGCCATCGGCCGATTACCTTGCTTGATGCTCTGAACTCCTCCTTCTTAAGGTCCATGATTCCTTCAGGCACGTGATCTTTAATGCAAATTGTGAACTCTTCCCAAGTGATATCTTGAGGGTTCTCTGCGTGGCACAGAAGTTCTCCCACCATTCTGGCCATTGTTCCTTCCAACCGATGAGAAGCGTAGAGTACCTTCTCATTCCCTATGCATTGAGCTATGTGTAGCTTCCTCTCAATTGATCTTAACCAATCGCCGGCCTCCAACGGATTGGCATTTCCAGAGAAAGTGGGTGGGTGAGTCCTCATGAACTCGACGGCCTTTGTATTAGCGTGGTCCTGATTAACTTGATTAGCAAAGTGGCCTGAGCAAAGGACGTGCTGCATTTGTTGCATCATAGCATGCATCAATCGAGTCTGAGCAAAGCAAGAAATGCTCCAAAATTCTACACATCCAAAGGGCGGTGCTGGTGCTCCATCATTGGGGTTTTTCTGGCGAGAACCGCTCCCATTGCTTCCAAAGTTTCCACGGGTGTTTACCATCTGTCGATTTGCTCTAGGTTTAGAGATGAGAGGGAAACAAGAATAGACAAGTAATATGGAACTTATGCGGGCGAAAAGGGGTAACTTTAAGGTCCAACTTTATTATTAATAACTTGGTATGGCTGCTTACAATGCCTAAGGGCCTTGCAACACATACTGCACACTCAGCAAACAAAGCAAATCCAAATCGAACTAACTCTGGAGTCTAACGCCTAAAGGGTGACTCTTTATTCTATGACTCGACTCGGCGAAGGAGTCTCACTATAGAACCTATGCTCACTCATCGAGAAAACCTCCACGGCACGGAGTGCGGTGTCGCGGCATAGGCGCCGAAACGATCGCCATGTCCAAATGACTATGTCATCTGTGGGTAGTCGAAGAAAGCGATGTCCTCATCGAGATCCGACTCCTCCGGATCCGGCTCGTAGCTCGAGCACGGCTCTGGGTCCGTCCGCATAAAGTCATCTCCAACTCGTCAATCCTTCGTAGAAGGTGTGCCACATACTCTTGAGCTTCCCGCCATCTGTTCTTCTCTGTCGTGATCTCCTTGCGGGCCTTCTGTAGCTCCTTGCTTGTATTATCTAGTACATCCTCCTGGGCGACGACAAATCGTGCCAACTGTGTAACCGTGGCATTCTCATCCTGAATTGTCTTCGGGTCAAGAAGGTTATCGCTGCGCGGATGGTAACGGAATACCGTACTCTCCAACTCTCTGGCGTAGGTACGGGTAATGTGCCGCATTGCTCGTCGTGATACTTCTTGGATACCCATCTGCATTGTAGATCTCCGGCGGTCGCAGTGTATCGGCGATTGCCCGGGCCCTTTTCCTAGCAGTACCTCAATCCTCACGCCACAAGCCTTGATCAATCCTCGCTTGCCTCGATTACTTCCACTTGGTATTGGGGCTTCTCAAAATCTCCGAGAGTTTGTAGCATGTGCCAAAGTTCCGGCGTGACCAACTCCTAGATCAACGTAGTTGAACTCTTCCTCCATCTGTCACAAGAGTGCTTTACGTAAGAACTCGGAATTTTCAAATTGTGACAAGGTAAGGGAAAATTTCAGCAAGAGACGAGAAAAGAGAGAAGGGGATAAGTCGAGATGTCATTTCTTGTCTTCACAAATTTTTAGATTTAGAAAATAGGTTTTATCCTCACTACGACCATTCTAACTTAGGGTTGAGCCTACAGTCAAGTATGGCTCTGATACCACCTCTGTCGGGACCCCGAATTTGCAAATCCGGACCCTCTGTGTATTCAGCACTAGTCCAGGAACGCGCTAGTGCACACAGTCTTAACATCGGTAAATATCACAATCATACCAATCGATATTATTGAAGTACTTTATTGAAATAACCAAAGTGGTTACTTGACCTTATGGCCAAGTTACAAATATATGCCTTGCAAGGCAGAACTTATTAAAAGAGAAATAATAGCAGCGGAAAATCAAATAAACTTCGTGGCGCCATCCAGTATACCACAGGCAACTGACTGGGCTCGCATCCCTAAGTAGTCGGGTCCTCTTGGAGTTCCTCCTCCAATGCTGGCGTAATCTCCTCTTCAACTGGTATTGTGTTGAGGCAAGGGTGAGTACTTGGTACTCAGCAAGTCATGCATGTAATGCAAGCTAATATACTATATGCATGGCTTGGTACAAAGGAATAGCTCAAGGTATATTTGGCAAAGAAATGTGACTTTTGACAAGTAATAAAAGTAGATTCAAAGCAGTAGAAATAAGTAAAGCATAAATAACTTTTCAAGAAGTTTAACAAACATTTTCCCCATCCTAAACCATATTTCCATCATCTTCTTTGTTAAACCAACCCAACTTTTCAAATCCAAGTTATTTTCAGAAAATCTAACCCTTGACTGTAATTCCCGAGCATTGTCGATGTGGACTCGGCTATTCAAATAGATTCTACACTCTGCAGAGGTTATGCACTTTACCCACAAGATACAATCCACTCACCACGTCACCGTGAATCGCCATACAAGAGTATGCGAATGAGCGATCATAACAAAGCCTTTCTAAGCCTCAAACAACACAGGTGGTCCTCTCCAGACGTGCTCTACACCATCCCTTCCCTTAGCCAAGGCGAAGTATGGGACCAA
Source organism: Rhipidocladum racemiflorum (assembly GCA_036346355.1). NCBI lineage: Eukaryota > Viridiplantae > Streptophyta > Magnoliopsida > Poales > Poaceae > Rhipidocladum > Rhipidocladum racemiflorum. Next base: position 62,450,468 of record CM070583.1, read on the forward strand.
CACACCGTTAGATGGGTACCTGGCCACAGCCACGATACGCTCCCCGCACAATCACACAAACGGTGTAATCGACACCCGAGGCTCCACAAGTGAGTCCTTAGCGACTTAGTCAACTAGGGCCGTCCCATTCCAGCCATGTGGTTGCAAGTATGACCCAGTTCAAAGGCTTGCAAGGTTAAGTCCTTAGAGTGACCAGGGCAAGACTACCCAAAACCAAATCAACACTCCCAATGCCACAACCGGCCCACTGATTACTCTTGCCACATGCCCTGGCCGAAAATCGTTTATCAAACCCCGCTTGATTACCATGCACCACGTGCCATCAACATCACATGATACTTTTCCAAAACAGGTTCAATATATCATTAAGTCAATATTAGCATTTGATTATCCAAAATCATGTCATGAACACGTAGGTGTCTAAGCAAAGATACTACAACTATCTAAACCCATGTTGGCAATTTAATAATGTCCAACTAGTAAACCACAACTAGGGTGACAAAGGGTCATGGCACATACTTAAGTAATCAAGGTGTCATATATCAAATTGGTATTTATCTAACCCCCAGGTTTAAACCAAAGTATCTTTCTAATTAAACTAGCATGCAATAGTTTAAATCAAAATAGATTTCGAAATAGGATCAACATGGTCAAAGCACAACTTGCCTTCAAAAAGCACTTGCTCTTGGTCTTGAGTTGGATCCTGAGTCAATACTTCTCCTTCGAATCCCTCCGGCACTTCAACGTCTACTCGTAAAGCGTGCAAATAGCAAATACACAAATAAACACTATGCAAAAAGATCCCAAAACTCCAAATAAAATCCATAAACAGAGAGAACATAATTTTCTGGATTTTTAGAAACTGGAATCGTCAAATTTGGAGTTAAAACGCAAAAGTTATGATTATTTAAAGTTTAAATAATCAATTAAATAATTTTACAGAGAAAAACTTTAGTCCAAAAATTAAATAAAATTTATATTTAGGTAGATCTCAATTTTATACAAATTTAGAAATTTGAATCGCTCAAATCGGAGTTGAAACGCAAAAGTTATAAGCGTTTGAAGTTTGAATCTAAATTTGAAATCATTATTTGAATTAATAAATCATTTTCTTTTTCGAAAATTAATTATTGCGTCAGCATGGACACGTGGCAGCTCCTGATTGGCCTGCTGACGTCAGCCGGTCCATGGGCTTGGTCCACGCTCGGCTCGGGTCCACGGTGGACTCGGTCCACGGCTCACGTGGATCGACATGTGGGCCCACTCGGGTGACGTCATCGCCGACGTCGGCGAGGCTCAGCCGCGGCCCGACAGTGGGACCCACCGTGACGTCATGGGTGACGTCGGCGCTTGGCTGGGTTAGCCAGCGACATGCGGGCCTTCTCGACACGCGGGCGGGCGTGTCAATCCTGCACGCCAGCGCGTGGGCCAGCCGACCGCGTCGGTCCAACTTCCCGACACCGCGTGGCGCAATCACGACCGCTGATTTGAAAATCAGCGGCGCGGATTAGATCCAGGGTTAACACGTTGAAACTACTCGATGCTCGTGGGCCGCTCGATCTAGATCGGACGGTCGAGATCTAATCCTATAATCGCATTGCATAAAGACGTGGCGATTGTGAACCGCTGGATCTTGATCCAACGGCCCGCATCTAATCGGGTTTCTAGGGTTTGGGAAACACGTGAACTCACCGCTGCCGTCCGACCGATCCAACGTGCACGGCTTCGGGACGGCGATGGCCTGGCTACCGGCTTGACCGGAGCGGACGCACGCGACCTTGCCGCTTGCGCTTCGGCGCGCTTCTCCGGCCGAGTGAGGGGTACTCGAACGCGTCTCGCCTTGGGGAATCCGGATGCAGGCTTGATGACGGCGGAGGACGACGGACGGCAAAGAATATTGGCGTTTAATCGCGCGAACAGACTTCCAACTCCGGCGAGCAATAACGGCGAGACGGTGGGGATCCTAGCGGCGCGAGCTAGGTTTTGAACCGGCGTGGGATGGCGATCTCGGTATGCCGGGCATTAAATAGCCTCGGCGTCCGTGCGAAAACGGAGACCTAGCTCTCCCGCGGCGGCGGACACGGCGGAGTCGGCTTCGGACTCGGGCGAGACGATGAAATCGTGGCCGTCCCACGTGGCACAACCAACGGCCACGATCGGCTGGCCGACGGTCGTCCGGACCGCGGCTTCGGTCTGGTCGGACGGATCTCACCGTTGGATCTTGATCCAACGGTTGGGATTGATTAGGGTTAGGAGTGGGTTCGGCCGAGTCAATCGGCTCGGTCGGACTTCGAGTCCGACTCGGTCGGATGAACAAGATTTGACCCGAGTTGGATTTTCCAGCGATTTAATAATTAAAATAATTCCCAGTAATTCATTTAATTCATTAAAAATAGCAAATGACTCAGAAAAATTCCAGAAAAATTCTGGAAAATATTTTGGATCATTTTGGACTCAAATAAAATATTTCCAACAAAAATTTATTTGCAAAATTAAATTCTTTAATTATTTCAAAATGGAATAAATTCAAATAAATTCCAAATAAATCCAAATAAATTCCAGAAAATTCCAAAAATTCACCAAAGTGCCAAATCACACATGAATTTAAGAAAAGCAAAATTTGGGATGTTACAAACCTCCCCCCCTTAATAGAATCTCGTCCCCGAGATTCAGGGCTCACTAAAGAATAGGTTTGGAAACTCTTTCTTCAAATCCTCTTCGCGCTCCCAAGTCGCTTCACTTTCTTCATGGTTGCTCCACTGAACTCTACAGAAACGGGTTGACTTGTTTCTAGTTTCTCGATCCATTGTGTCTAGAATCCTCACAGGATGTTCCTTATAAGTCAAGTCCTCTTGCAACTCAATTGACTCTAGCGGTGTCTGTTCCTCAGGGACTCGGAGACATTTCTTCAACTGGGACACATGGAATACGTCATGCACTCCTGCCAACGACTGTGGCAACTCCAGCTGGTAGGCAACTTCACCTCTGCGACTCAAAATCTTAAATGGTCCAACATAACGGGGTGCGAGTTTCCCTTTGGCATGGAACCTCTTAACCCCCCTGAGAGGCGTAACTCGAGGTATACAAAGTCTTCTCGTTCAAAACTCAATTCTCGGCGACGATTGTCAAGATAACTCTTCTGTCGAGATTGGGCTATCTTCAACCTTTCCCTAATCATGGCGATCGCTTCTTGACCTCTTGAAGAATATCAGGCCCAAAGACACGGCGCTCGCCGGTCTCATTCCAATTCAATGGTGTCCGACAGTGGTCGACCATACAAATGCCTCAAAAGGTGACATCTGTAAACTAGCCTCGATAACTATTGTTGTAACTAAACTCGGCATACGGCAAACTCTTATCCCAAGAGGTAGCATAAGCCAATGCACAAGCTCTTAACATATCCTCCGAGACTGGTTGACTCTTTCTGGCCTGTCCATCCGTCTGTGGATGATAAGTCGCATCTTGAAGTTCAAACGGGTCCCCATGGCTTCATGCAACTTATTCCAGAACCTTGAGGTAAATTGGGTACCTCTCGTCCGATACAATCCTCCTTGGCACTCCGTGCAAACAAACAATCTGATCATGTACAACTCGCTAACTTATCTCCCGAGTAAGTGGTCTTCACGGGATAAAATGGGCTACTTTAGTCAGGCGATCCACTATAACCCATATGGAGTCATAACCTCCTTGAGTCTTGACAAACCGGTAATGAAATCCATTCCGATTTCCTCCCACTTCCACTCAGGTATTTTCAGTAATTTGTAGCAATCCCGCTGGTTTCGATGCATTGCCTTGACTCTCGGCATACGTCGCACAATGCAACATGCTCGGCAACTTCACGTTTCATACTGGCCACCGAATCTCTCCTTGAGATCCCGATACATCTTGGCGCTTCGGGATGAATCGAGTACTTAGAGTCATGGGCTTCTTCCAAAATCAGTTGCTTTAACTCCTTTTGTTAGGCACACAAATGCGATCCTTCATCCACAACGTGCCTTGTTCATCCAATTTGAAGTCCTCTGCCTCGCCTTCCTCCTTGATGGACTTAATCCTGCCGGATCTGTCATCATCCTTCGCCCTTCTCGGATCTGATCCTCTAGGGTAGGCTTTACTTCCAATGCGGCCAAGAATCCGCTTAGGTACAACCTCAATCTTCATCTTTTGAAAATCCTCACATAACTCATCCAGGACTTGTGGCTAGCAACGTACTCATGGTATGGCTTTTCCGACTCGTGAGCATCGGCTACTACGCTGGCCTTCCCGGATGGTAATGGATTCCAACATTATAGTCCTTGATCAACTCTAACCATCTCCTCTCGCCTCATATTCAGATCCGACTGGGTGAATATGTACTTAAGGCTCTTATGATCCGTGATACACTTCACATCTGCTTCCAATCGATAGTGACGCCATATCTTCAAGGCATGCACTACAATGGCTAACTCTAGGTCATGTGTCGGATAATTTTCCTCATGCGGCCTCAATCGCCTTGATGCATAAGCGGCGACCTTTCCATTCTGCAGACAAAGACACATCCAAGTCCTTGGCGCGATCGTCACAATAAATATCGAAGCTTTGAGCAACATTTGGTAGAACTAACACGGTCTTGATGTCAATCGCTTCTTGACTCTGAAATCCTTTCTCACATTCTCAAGGCGTCCATGCAAACTTCTTTTCCTTCTTCAGCAATTGCGTAAGAGGTTTCGCAATTGTCGAGAAGCCTTCGATGAAACGGCGGTAGTATCCTGCCATTCCAAGGAAACTCCGAACTGGGGTCACCGTCTTTGGTTGTTCCCAATGTAACACGCCTTCTACTTTGCTTGGATCCACGGCGACTCCCTCTGCGGTCATCACGTGTCCAAGGAACTCCACTTTGTCCTTCCAAAAGTCACACTTGCTGAACTTGGCGAAAAGTTCTTGTTCCTCGCCTTTTCCAAAACTCGCCTTAAGTGTTCGGCATGTTCATCCTCCGCCTTGGAGTAGATTAGGATGTCGTCTATGAACACGACGACAAACTTGTCCAAATATTCCATGAACACCTTATTCATCATATTCATGAAATAATTTGGCGCATTAAATCGATACCCAAAGGACATAGCGTAAACTTCGTAATGTCCATATCTTGACGAGAATGCGATCTTCGAATATCCTCTCGATCGGATCTTCAATCGATGGTATCCCGATCTTAGATCAATCTTGGAGAAAACTCCGGCTCCTCTTAATCGATCAAACAAATCATCAATCCCGGGTAGCGGATACTTATTCTTCACGGTGACTTCATTGAGTGCACGGTAGTCAATGCACATCCTGAAACTCCCGTCCTTCTTTTGACAAACAAAACCGGTGCTCCCACGGCGACGAACTCGGTGCGATAAATCCTTTATCCATTAACTCTTCCAAATTGTTTCTTCATCTCTACCAACTCCTCGGTAGACATCCGATAGGGTCTCTTTGCTATCGGTCTTTGTGCAGTACAAGCTCTATCACAAACTCTATGTCCCTCGTCTGCGGCATACCGAGGTAGATCCTCGGGAAAAACATCTCGGGTACTCATTCACTCTTTGGGACATCCTCTATGCCGATTGCCTTGGTATCAAGTTAACCATCAGCTGTCCATCTCTAATCGCAGTGGCTTGAAATTCCACTTTCTTCCCACACTGCTCTCAATCGAGATAGTCCTTCGTCCACAATCCAATACAGCCTTGTGCTTGGATAACCAATCCATTCCCAATATAACATCTAAGGTGCAGGTCTCCAAAATTATAAGGTTTGCTAGGAACTCTATTCCATCTATTAGTATTCTCACTTTAACATCCTACTTCCGCTCGAGTTCGGAACCAGGGTTTGAACTAAAAGCATGCACTTAAGTCTTGCAATTCTCAAGTCATTTCTAGCAGCAAAGCCTTGCGAAACAAGCGAATCACGAAGCTCGAGTCAAACAAAATCAAGCAGGTGTACGGAGTTAACAAGTAACTTACCCGACGACGTCCGTAGCATTTTGCGGTGCATCCGGCGGTGACATGGTTGACTCGGCCTCTCACCACGATGCAGGTGTGGCTCCCGATCTTTGGCGTCCTAGCTGGGTGGTTCCTAGATTGAAGCGAATCGGGTCGCTCCTGCTGTCTTCTTTGGACAGCTGTTGGCAAAGTGTCACGGCTCGTTGCGATTGTAGCGGCGTCTCACTTTGTTCCTTCTTTGGCTGCTCGGGGTAGCGTTTCTAGCGGGGGCTGAGTGCAGTAGTTACGATTGGCGGTCTCGGTCTGGGATGGTGTCCTTGTTGCATTCTCGTGGTTGGAATCAAGAATTGATTTGGTGCAACTCTCGGTATTTGTGCGTTCCTGGCGTGATCCTTCTTTGTTGCATCCTGCGCTTCTGTTCTCATCCATTCCTTGCGCTTGTCCTCAAGAATAAGCGCCTTATTCACCAACTCTTGGAAATCTGGAAAGGTGTGGGTGATCAATCCTACTTGCAATCCTGAGTTAAGTCCTTCATAAAACGAGACTGCCTGGATTTATCTGTCGCTACATCCTCAGTGCGTAGCGTGCTTAGCTGTGAACTTGTTCGGGTAGTCGGCCACCGGGCTGATTACCTTGCTTGATGCTCTGAACTCCTCCTTCTTAAGGTCCATGATTCCTTCAGGCACGTGATACTTTGTCGGAATGCACGGTGTGAACTCTTCCCAAGTGATATCTTGAGGGTTCTCTGCGTGGCACGAAGTTCTCCCACCATTCGGTAATGTTCCTTCCAACTGATGAGAAGCGTAGAGTACCTTCTCATTCCCTATGCATTGAGCTATGTGTAGCTTCCTCTCAATTGATCTTAACCAATCGTCGGCCTCCAACGGATTGGCATTTCCAGAGAAAGTGGGTGGGTGAGTCCTCATGAACTCGACGACCTTGTATTAAGGCGTGGTCCCCGATTAACTTGATTAGCGATGGCCTCGAGCAAAGGACGTGCTGCTGCATTTGTTGCATCATAGCATGCATCAACTGAGTCTGAGCAGCAAGAAATGCTCCAAAATTCTACACATCCAGTGGCGGTGCTGGTGCTCCATCATTGGGGTTTTCTGCTGGGCGAGAACCGCTCCCATTGCTTCCAAAGTTTCCACGGGTGTTTACCATCTGTCGATTTGCTCTAGGTTTAGAGATGAGAGGGAAACAAGAATAGACAAGTAATATGGAACTTATGCGGGCGAAAAGGGGTAACTTTAAGGTCCAACTTTATTATTAATAACTTGGTATGGCTGCTTACAATGCCTAAGGGCCTTGCAACACATACTGCACACTCAAAGAAACAAAGCAAATCCAAATCGAACTAACTCGAGTCTAACGCCTAAAGGGTGACTCTTTATTCTATGACTCGACTCGGCGAAGGAGTCTCACTATAGAACCTATGCTCACTCATCGAGAAAACCTCCACGGCACGGAGTGCGGGTGCTTTGCGGCATAGGCGCGAACGATCGCCATGTCCGCGACTATGTCATCTGTGGTAGTCGAAGAAGCGATGTCCTCATCGAGATCGACTCCTCCGGATCTCGGCTCGTGTAGCTCAATGCACGGCTCTGGGTGCAGTCCGTACAAAGTCATCTCCAACTCGTCAATCCTTCGTAGAAGGTGTGCCACATACTCTTGAGCTTCCCGCCATCTGTTCTTCTCTGTCGTGATCTCCTTGCGGGCCTTCTGTAGCTCCTTGCTTGTATTCTCTAGTACATCCTCCTGGCGATTTACAAATCGTGCCAACCGTGTAACCGTGGCATTCTCATCCTGAATTGTCTTCGGTCAAGAAGGTTATCGCTCTTGCGCGGATGGTAACGGAATACCGCATTTCCAACTCTCCGGCGAGGGTACGGGTAATGTGCCGCATTGCTCGTCGTGATACTTCTTGGATACCCATCTGCATTGTAGATCTCCTGGCAGTGCAGTGTATCGGGCGATTGCCTGGGCCCTTTTTCCTAGCAGGTACCTCAATCCTCACGTCACAAGCCTTGATCAATCCTCGCTTGCCTGACATTTCCACTTGGTATTGGGGCTTCTCAAAATCTCCGAGAGTTTGTAGCATGTGCCAAAGTTCCGCGGGCGTGACCAACTCCTAGATCAACGTAGTTGAACTCTTCCTCCATCTGTCACAAGAGTGCTTTACGTAAGAACTTCGAATTTTCAAATTGTGACAAGGTAAGGGAAAATTTCAGCAAGAGGCGAGAAAAGAGAGAAGGGGATAAGTCGAGATGTCATTTCTTGTCTTCACAAATTTTTAGATTTAGAAAATAGGTTTTATCCTCACTCGACCATTCTAACTTAGGGTTGAGCCTCACAGTCAAGTATGGCTCGATACACCTCTGTCGGGACCCGAATTTGCAAATCCGGACCCTCTGTGTATTCAGCACTAGTCGAGAACAGCGCTAGTGCACACAGCCTTAACATCGGTAAATATCACAATCATACCAATCGATATTATTGAAGTACTTTATTGAAATAACCAAAGTGGTTACTTGACCTTATGGCCAAGTTACAAATATATGCCTTGCAAGGCAGAACTTATTAAAAGAGAAATAATAGCGGCGGAAAATCAAATAAACTGTGGCGCCATCCAAGATACCACAGGCAACCGATCGGGCTCGCATCCCTAAGTAGTCGGGTCCTCTTGGAGTTCCTCCTCCAATCTTTGGCGTAATCTCCTCTTCAACTGGTATTGTGTTGAGGCAAGGGTGAGTACTTGGTACTCGGCAAGTCATGCAGAATGCAAGCTAATATACTATATGCATGGCTTGGTACAAAGGAATAGCTCAAGGTATATTTGCAAAGAAACAGCTTTTTGACAAGTAATAAAAGTAGATTCGAAAGCAGTAGAAATAAGTAAAGCATGAATAACTTTTCAAGAAGTTTAACAAACATTTTCACCATCCTAAAACATATTTCCATCATCTTCTTTGTTAAACCAACCCAACTTTTCAAATCCAAGTTATTTTCGTAAAATCTAACCCTTGACTGTAATTCCGAGCATTGTCCAAGATCGTGGACTCGGCTATTCAAATAGATTCTACACTCTGCAGAGGTTATGCACTTTACCCACAAGATACAATCCACTCACCACGTCACCGTGAATCGCCATACAAGAGTATGCGAATGAGCGATCATAACAAAGCCTTTCTAAGCCTCAAACAACACAGGTGGTCCTCTCAGACGTGCTCTACACCATCCCTTCCCTTAGCCAAGGCGAAGTATGGGACCAACACACCGTTAGATGGGTACCTGCCACGGCCACGATACGCCTCCCGCACAATCACACAAACGGTGTAATCGACACCTGAGGCTCCACAAGTGAGTCCTTAGCGACTTAGTCAACTAGGGCCGTCCCATTCCAGCCATGTGGTTGCAAGTATGACCCAGTTCAAAGGCTTGCAAGGTTAAGTCCTTAGAGTGACCAGGGCAAGACTACCCGAAAAACCAAATCAACACTCCCAATGCCACAACCGCCCACTGATTACTCTTGCCACATGCCCTGGCCGAAATCTGTTTATCAAACCCCAGTTGATTACCATGCACCACGTGCCATCAACATCACATGATACTTTTCCAAAACATGTTCAATATATCATTAAGTCAATATTAGCATTTGATTATCCAAAAACATGTCATGAACATCGTAGTGAGTGTCTAAGCAAAGTTATACTACAACTATCTAAACTAATGTTTTCAATTTAATAATTTCCAACTAGTAAACCACAACTTGTGTGACATAGTTTCATTTCAAATACTTAATTTATCAAGGTGTCATATTTCAAATTGGTATTTATCTAACCCTGTGTTTAAACCAAAGTATCTTTCTAATTAAACTAGCATGCAATAGTTTAAATCAAAATAGATTTCGAAATGGGATCAACATGGTCAAAGCACAACTTGCCTTCAAAAAGCACTTGCTCTTGGTCTTGAGTTGGATCCTGAGTCAATACTTCTCCTTCGAATCCCTCCGGCACTTCAACGTCTACTCGTAAAGCGTGCAAATAGCAAATACACAAATAAACACTATGCAAAAAGATCCCAAAACTCCAAATAAAATCCATAAACAGAGAGAACATAATTTTCTGGATTTTTAGAAACTGGAATAAATCAAATTTGGAGTTAAACGTTAAAAAGTTATGATTATTTAAAGTTTAAATAATCAATTAAATAATTTTACAGAGAAAAACTTTAGTCCAAAAATTAAATAAAATTTATATTTAGGTAGATCTCAATTTTATACAAATTTAGAAATTTGAATCGCTCAAATCGGAGTTGAAACGCAAAAGTTATAAGCGTTTGAAGTTTGAATCTAAATTTGAAATCATTATTTGAATTAATAAATCATTTTCTTTTTCGAAAATTAATTATTGCGTCAGCATGGACACGTGGCAGCTCCTGATTGGCCTGCTGACGTCAGCCGGTCCATGGGCTTGGTCCACGCTCGGCTCGGGTCCACGGTGGACTCGGTCCACGGCTCACGTGGATCGACATGTGGGCCCACTCGGGTGACGTCATCGGGCCGACGTCACGGGGCTCGGCCGGCACCGACAGGTGGGACCCACCGTGACGTCATGGGTGGCGTCGGCGCTATTGGGTTAGCCAGCGACATGCGGGCCCTTCGACACGCGGGCCGCGTGTCGGCGTCCTGCCTGCACAGCGTGGGCCAGCGCCGACCGCGTCGGTCCAACTTAAACCGCGTGGGCGCCAATCCACGGCCGTTGATTTGAAAATCAGCCCGCGGATTAGATCCAGGGTTAACACGTTGAAACTACTCGATGCTCGTGGGCCGTTCGATCTAGATCGGACGGTCCAGATCTAATCCTATAATCGCACTACTACAGCACGTGGCGATTGTGAACCGTTGGATCTTGATCCAACGGTCCAGATCTAATCGGGTTTCTAGGGTTTGGGAAACACGTGAACTCACCGTTGCCGTCCGATCTGGATCCAACGGTGCACGGCTTCGGGGCCAGCGATAGCACGCGCATGGCGGCCGGCTTGGCCGAGACGAGGACGACCTGACCTTGCCGTCGGCGTTCGGCGCGCTCGGCGAAGTGAGGTACTCAACGACGCCTCGCCTTAGGGAATCAGTGCAGGCTTGATGACGGCGGAGGGCGACTGACGGCGGCAATATTGGCGTTTAATCGCGGCGGAACAGACTTCCAACTCCGGCGAGCAATAACGGCGAGACGGTGGGGATCCTAGCGGCGCGAGCTAGGGTTTCGGAACCGGCGTGGGATGGCGATCCTCGGGGTATGCCCCGGGCATTAAATAGCCTCGGCGTCCGTGCAGAAAACGGAGACCTAGCTCTCCGGCGGACACGGCGGCGGAGTCCAGCTCGGACTCGGGCGGAGACGATGAAATCGTGGCCGTCCACGTGGCACAACCAACGGCCACGATCGCGGCGCGACCGGGTCCGGTCCGACACGGCTTCAGTGCGGGTTTGACGGATCTCAGAGTTGGATCTTGATCCAACGGTTGGGATTGATTAGGGTTAGGAGTGGGTTGGTCGAGTCAACTGGCTCAAGGTGGACTCGAGTCCGACTTCGGTCGGATGAACAGATACTTGACCCGAGTTGGATTTTCCAGCGATTTAATAATTAAAATAATTCCCAGTAATTCATTTAATTCATTAAAAATAGCAAATGACTCAGAAAAATTCCAGAAAAATTCTGGAAAATATTTTGGATCATTTTGGACTCAAATAAAATATTTCCAACAAAAATTTATTTGCAAAATTAAATTCTTTAATTATTTCAAAATGGAATAAATTCAAATAAATTCCAAATAAATCCAAATAAATTCCAGAAAATTCCAAAAATTCACCAAAGTGCCAAATCACACATGAATTTAAGAAAAGCAAAATTTTGGGGTGTTACATTTATGCAATTATCAGTTTTAGAGGTGTGGTCCCTGTTTACATCCCGGCTGTTTGGAGCTTGATTGTGCCTTCGAAAATTCAGTTTTTTCTTTGGCTTCTGTCAAACAATAAGATTATGACTAGAGACAATCTCTTGAAAAGGGGTATTGACAGAGGTTCCTCTTGTTGTTTTTGTAATGAGAATGAATCTGTGACTCATCTCTTCTTTGATTGTGTGGTAGCGAGAGATATTTGGAGAATCATTGGTGACTTCTTTGATTTAAATATTAGGAGTAATTACGAATCCATTGCTCGTTTTTGATTAAGCAATAACAAAAATGCTGCACTTAATACCATTTGTGCTGCCATTTTATGGAGCTTGTGGATTAATAGAAATAACTTGGTTTTTCATTCCCAGAATTGGTCAAGTGTAAAAACAATCTGGAGAAAAATGCTTTCTTCATTAAAGAATTGGAGTCTATTGTTCAAGGATGGGATGAGGGCCAAGGTGCTGACGTTTTGCAACAGATTGGAGGCCAGTCTTCATGCCCCACTAGCATTGGGTCTTGGAATACCCTGAGTGGGAAAGAAAGCTTGGATATGGAGAAGATTGAGGATGATACAATTCCAGAAGAATTAATTTCTCTTGCTGCATATTTTAGTGGTTTGGTGGATGCCAAAAAATGATGTTGCTAGATGTTCTTTGGGGTTTTTTGGCTGCTATCTTTTGCCTGTGTGCTGCTCAAGTCTTGAGGGATTATAAACAGACTTTGTAATAACCTTTGTTTGGTTTTTGGTGGAACTGGGGCATCACTTAGGCGCCCTCTTGATCTAAAAAATATTGATGAAAATGCCGGTGCGGCGAAGCTCAAGTCGGACTTGTAAGAGCCTGGTATTTTTGTGAAAGATTGAGACGGTAATAAGAGGCGAATGAATGATTCTAAATTAAAATTTTTCACTTACTGAACAAGTAAAGATCAATTAAATATCTCATTTAAAGCGAACAAACTCAAAATCTTGATCTTAGACTTGCCCGTGGGGTTCAGATGATTAAGATGATCTTGGGTACTGTCTCACACGTCAAAGCATGCAAGAAATCAAGATAGGAACACGATCTACAAAAAAATCTCTGTTTTAAGTAAAAAGATCGGTTTCTCGCAAAGATTGAATTAAGATTTGCCTATAAGATTATGATATGATATCAGAGAAGACTCATTCATCAATCATTTATCTTCGGCAAAAAGAAGCAAAAGCAAGTAGAAAGAGGGGAGGCAAATCCAACTTGCGAAAATTAAATTGTGAGAATGTAAGTGCGTAAAGTAAATTGCAAGAATTTAAATTGCAGAAAAGTAAATACTAAATTTAAGTTACAGAATGTAAAGACATAATGTAAATACGGAATTTAAATTCAGAAGTAAATGATTTTTTTTTTATTTTTCTAAGAGAAAGAACAAGTTTTCCGAGAGAAAGAACAAGGTTTCCACAAATGCTCTAAAAATCGAGAAAAGTCAATAAAATCTCAATTTTGTATATAATCCAAAGATAAGAACAATTTTTCACCATGATCATATGAAAGTTTTTTTTTTTATATTTTCTTCCCTCTAAGCACCTTTTCCACGTTTTCTCCCCTTGTTGGTAATATAGGCATCAATGGAGTATGTATGCATGAGATACATTCCAAATGAGCTTTAAAGATTATCTAAATGATCATTTTAGATAAAGTATGACATCAAGCTACTTAAAATCAGATTATGCCAAATTGAGTCATACCCCATTGCATATTTCAATTTTTGCTAGCTAGCACAAAAGAAATTTTGCTATTTTTGCATAACTTCAACAAGAGCAACCCTTAGCATAATTTCAAGACTAGAAGCAAAACTATGCGATGATCAGATGGATATACTAGAGTTCAACCTAGTCAACACATTGGGAAGCTACAAGTGCATAAGAGAACCCTCTTGCTCAATCATCTTTTAAATTCAAATTCTAGATTTTAACGCACACAATGCGGTTTAGAGAGCTTATCCTAGTAATGCACATCCTCGACTAGGAGCCATCGACAAATGCCTTGAGGTTTAGAGAGTTTATTCTAGTGAAACACAACCTAGACTAAGAGCCATCGATAAATATCTTCTAGGCTTCACTTTCTTCCTCAATTTTGTTTTTGCATTTTTCAATTTAATCGACTCAAGCCATATTCGACCATCTCAAGCAAGAAGCTTAAAAGAATGGTCTTGGTCATACTCAATACATCCCAAGTTTATCCCGAGTGCAATGAAAAGCAGTATCATGAATATAAAGTATTGAAATCAATTTTAGCACACACAAGTCAATTTTTCAACGTTTTCAGCACTTAGATTCATGAGCATTTTGAGAATTCTAAAATACAACAAACTAGCTAAACCTAAGTTACTCTAGGGACTCTAATAGAAACCTAAAATTTCAAAAGGTATGGCATAAGCACCCTGTAAAAAATATAGCAATTAAAAGCTACATGTTGTAACATCCCAATTTTTGCTTTTATTGAATTTACTGAGTTATTTGAATTTTGGAATTTTCTAGAATTTATTTGGATTTAATTTGAATTAAGTCCTTTATTGAATTAATTAAATACTTGAAAATTTCATATAATGTTTTATTGGAAATATTTTATTTGAGTCCAAAATATCTCAAAGTATTTTTCAGAATTTTTCTGGAATTTGTTTTTCACATTTTTGGTATTTTTCTCATTTTATTTGAAATACTGGAAGTATTTCTAAATAATAAAAACAAAAAGGAAATTCAAAAAACCCTAGCAGGTCCAACCCACACCATTGACGAAACCCTAATCCTATTGCCCTAACCGTTAGATCTCGATCCAACGGCTGAGATCTTGCCGCATTGCAACGCGTTGTGAACTGCCGATTGCGTCCGCGTGTGTGGTGTGGATTGTGCGATGTCACCTAACCATAACGTCATCGGACTCTGACGCCTGAACCGAAACCGCTGCGAATTTGGCACCTAACTCGGCGTCCGTGCCGGTATTTAAAGCCCGGGATCATGCACCGTGAGCCCTCTCCTCAGTTCTAACACCCCGGCATCTAGTATGCCCGAATGCTACCAAACATAGACTAAACAATACTTAAAAACCATAAATAAAGATAAATTACAGCAAAGGCATAAATGCTAAAAACCGAAATTTCGGCAACATCTCCTTTGTTTTAACATGAATTGAAGCAACAACTATACCATAGCAATGTATGGCAATAAGTAAGACATCTAAAACAACAATAAATAGTGGTAAGACAGCAATATAAGTCCAACTTTAAGCATTCAAAGTCTCCATGAGCCAAACGAACATAAGGCTCTCAGAACACAAGACTAAACCATAAACCAGTTTGCATCACACTAAATTTATTATCAAAACACCAACTGAATAACTGTGGAAACAAATGTGTGACGCTACGTGTAGGAGTGTGACTAGTTCCCTTCCCCGCATGCCGGTCTCATGGTACCTAAAACAACAAGAAAGCACAAGCGTGAGTTCAACACTCAGCAAGTATATTGCAATGGACCAACAAGAACAATTCAACGTTTTCATCACTACATACCATGATCAATATCATGAACAAGTCATAGTTGCATATACCATATCATACTCATGTCTCAACATCATTGTACTCATTTCATCATCATCATGTATGCAATGCAAATGCTCATATCTCCACGAAGCACATACCGGTATTACCGAGTGCATACCCGTCGGCGTGCACCCCCTTCCCCTTCCATCTCGTAGATGGAGGGTGCCTACTCTCTTACTGACTCGCTCCCATGCACACACGTGGATGAGACTACGAGGTAGGTCTTTCATGTTCACTACGTGTGAACACAGAGGCCCGCATCAGCATGGGACGCCTCTTCCATTATGAATGCACATATGACATAACATGTAAATATTGGCATAAACATTAAATACCACACAATCATAATCAATATGAAATCATGTTCACCATATCATAGGAAAACATCATTCTTAGCATCATATCATAAAGCAAGTTGTATCCAATCAAGTTTAGCAACAATCTAAACGATACCCATTCCAATACACTTGCCTTAACCTCGGGCGACGGATTGGCGAGAGGATGAGGGCACTCCCGGGGTCACACCACCTGCACAAACATATCACACTCAAAACCTGCCCCCAAAATAGTACGCAAACACTCTTCTACCCCGACATCGCAAACTACTCGCAAAACCCAAAAACAGAGGTTCTGTCCCGTCGGGACAGCAAACTTCCAACGAGCATAACTTGAGTTCTAAGACTTCAAATTGATTAAATGAGTACATTCTCGTGTATCTTAGGAAATTTTCTAACTTTTTCTAAGTATATGGAAAAACTGATTCGGCATCTAAAGTGGTTTAATCTACAGAATACCGTGATCTGTTCCAATCTCGTCACAGTTTTGAACACGCTCAGTAAAATGAGCATAACTTTCAAACGGCTGATCGTAATTAAGTATACTTTACATGCAATTAAAGGTATTTCAATTACCTACAACTTCTTCAACAGGCAGACGACCAAATTCCGACTCTAATTTGACGAAATCTCAAACCCTAGGTTGACTGCTCATGCTGCCCGAAACAGAGAACGTGGCAAACTCTAGATTTCATCTAATCTACCCAATTACAACACCACCAATTGATCTAAAAACATGGTATCAACCCTTAGAACAGTACCTAGACCAAACCCAAGGATTCCCGTGGCCATACCTTCGCCCGACGAACGAAGAACCAACGGATCTCCTCCCGGTTCGCGCGATCTCCTTCCTCGCTCCAAATCCACTGGATCTCCTCGTCGCGGAGCACTCCAATGGACGGATCTGCGGGGTGGTGAGGTGGAGAACTCCCCTAGGGCAGCAAGGGTGGTGGAGAGGAGAGGAGAGGGGTGGTGGTGCAATGGGGAGGAGGGAGGAGGAGGGTGGCGCACAAGGGGGAGGGTGGCGGCTACCTTGGGGGAAGAGGAGGAAGTAGGGGGCGGCTAGGGCTGCTTGGGGTGCACAAGAAGGGCAGGGGGAGGCGCCCCAACCAGGAAACCCACTCCCACTTGGACTCAAACTCCTTCCCACCAAAGCCCACTACCCTTTCCCTTAGGCCCAAACTTCCTCGGAAAGGCCCAAACTCCCGGAATCGGCCCGAAAATGCGAATAAACCTCATACCATATGGTTTCAACCTCCAATTTCACATTTTATAATGTTTTTGACCTCATCATTCATATTTTATAAGATACGACACTCCGTGGTGTCACATCACTCGCCTCATTTGCCCCGCTTCCCAAAGCTCGAGCCACCGCCGTTCGTGCCTGATTGCTCGTCGGAGTTTCAAAAGGAGCTGCCGCGGTTTTCTCCAGTTTTCACCGCCGTTCCTCATCCTTCGTCGTCGCGGGACCCAGTTTACAGTGCGCCTAGGCGAGGCGAATCCGTTGGGATAGTTCACTCCTCCTGGGAGTCACCGGAGCGTCGTGTGGGAGATTGTCGTTTTCAAGTCCGGTCGGAGCTCATCGTCGTACCACATCGGGACTTCGCAATCAACTTCAGCCGTTCGATCTCCATCCAACGCTCCAGGTACTGCCACGTCGCGCAACTTCTCGTATCACCTAGATTAGATCTCTACCGTAGGATCTTAATCGTGTGGCTCGGATCAATCTGTGTAGTTGTGGACTCCAAGCTAATCCTGTCCGTTGGATCTAGAGCGTAGGGTGTAGATTTGGCCTCGTAGATGCAGCCCAGTGCCGTAGATTGGATAAAGTTTGAACCGTAGGATTGATTCATTCCTAGCCGTTTGATTTAGATTGAACGGTACATATCAATGCGCCTAGTTCCAGATTAGATCTAGTATCCGTCGTTGGATTTAGTTTGAACAGTTGAGATCTTGGAGTCAAGTTTGGACCGTCCGAACGTTGTGTTAAGTTCGGACATATCCGAACGGGTTGGATTAAATCTTAGCCGTTCATTTCGGATTGGAAGGCTTAGATTTGTTCACGAGTTTGCTATAGATTGATCGACAGTCGTTAGATGTAAATTCAATGGTTTAGATTGAGCCGCGTAGCGCGTAGGTGAGAATAACTAGACTCAATCCCAGCCGTAGATCTTGAGATGAGCGATCAGGATTTAGAGGTGAGTTCGAACCGTCCGAACGTTGCGTTAAGTTTGGACCGGTCCGTTCTTGGTTAGATCGTGACCATTAGATCTAGATTTAACGGTTCAGATTAAATCAAGCAGGATCGTTGGTTAGCCGTGTGTGTGTGACGTTAGTGCTGACGTCATCGGTGGGTCCCACATGTCAGTGGCATGTTATTTTCCGAAAAATATATTTTTACTTTTATTATTTTATTGCTGACATCATAAATCAGATTTTCCATATAAAAATAATTCGATAGAAAGTCAATTCGGTGCTGACGTCATGATGATGTCATTATCCTGAATTTCCAATAGAAAAATAATTCGATTAATTCTGATTTTCTTTTAAATTTATTTTCAAACTTTGAATCGCTATAACTTTTGCGTTTGAACTCCGATTGAGGTAATTCCAATTTCTAAAAATTTGTAAAATTGTGCTCTATTTGATTATGAATTTTATTTAAATTTTATACTTGAGTTGATCTCTATTTTTGGCTATTTATTATTTATTTATTCGTTACATGTAGACGTTGAGTTGCCCGAAGGTTTCGAAGGAGAGGTCTTGACTCAAGAACAAGTCCAAGAACAGGAACATGACTTTTTCCAAGGCAAGTTGTGTTTTGACCATATTGATCCTATTTTTGCAATGTATGTTGTTTTAAACTACTGTATGCTAATTTAAATTAAACAACTTTCATTAAAATTTGGGATTAGCTACACACCCATTTGAATTATGCCACCTTGTTTAATTAATTGTATGCCCTAAGTCATTTTGTCACCCTAGATTGTGGATTAATAGTTGGATATTAATAATTTGCCAACATGGGTTATTTAGACCGACTGTAGTTTGCTTAGCCATGCTTCGTGCCATTGATGTAATTTTTGGAAGCAAACTAAATATTGATTATTGAGCTATGGAATGTATTTTGAGTTAGTGTGGTAATGCCACATGATGATGTTGACATGTAGAAGCCTGTGTGGATCTACATAGATGTTGAGTTGTTGCTGGCATGTGTTGCACAATAATCAACTGGGGTGGGAAATGATTTGGACTGGGGCAAGTGGCAAGAGGCTTCGTGCTAGGTGGGCCTGTGTGGCAAATGGGTGATGAGTGGTTGTGAGGGCTGTGTGCATTTGAGTGTTGGAAGTCTTTCCTCGGTCATCTAAGGACTTCACCTTGCAAGAATTTGAACCGAGTCCAACATACAACCACATATCTGGAATGGGACAGACCTAGTTGAGTAAGCTACTGATATCTTACTTGTGGTACCTCAGGGTGATAGTTACACAGGGGTGTAGCTGTACGGGGGAGCGTACCTGTGCTACAGCTTGGTACCCATCCAACGGTATGTGTCGGTCCTATGCTTTGGCTCTGTGTGAGGTAAGTGTAGTGGAGGCAATACCGGGGAGGTTCACTTGTTAAGTTAGAAGTTTCTGAAAGACGTTGTTACGGTTACTCGCCTTGGTGATGTTTGATTGTATCTTTTTGGGTAAAGTGTATAACCTCTGCGGAGTGTACAACCTATTCGAATAGCCGAGTCCACGGTATTGGACATTGCTCGGATATTACAGTCAAGGGTGTTAGACTTTCATAAAAATAAATTTGGAATGGTAGGTATTATGGTATGGGAATGATGAACTTGTTTAAGGTTGATAAATGCTTTACTTGAGAAGTAATTGTGAAAGTTATTAATATTATTATTGCTTTACTGCTTTTCAATCTATTATGATTATTTGTGAATGTTGTTTAATGCAAAACAACTAAATAGCCTATCATTTGGAATAAGCCATGCATGTAGTATTAGTGTGCATTCTGTGCATGACTTGCTGAGTGCTTTAAGTACTTACCCCTTACAACAACACAAACATCAGCTGAGGAAGAATCAACGCTGGAACTGGAGGAGTACCAGGAGGAGCCTATGAACTAAGCAGCGAGCCCAGTCAGTTGCCGGTGGCACATTGATTGGACACCATGAGTCTTTTTTATTTTCCGCTGCAAGTTTATTTAATTGAGATTTTGCCCTGCGAGGTGTATCTTTTGTAAGTTGACCATAAGGTTAACTCAACATGTTTTATATTAAATAAAGACTACATTATTATTCCCAAATTAAAATTTTCCACCTACTGAACAAGTAAAGATCAACTAAACACCTCACTTATAGCGAACAAACACAATATATTGATCTTGGATTTGCTCATGGGGTTTAGAAAATCAAGATGATCTTAGGTACTACCTCACACGTCAAAGTAAGCAAGAAATCAAGATAGCAACACGATCTACCAAACATTCTCCATTTCAAGCAAAAAGATCAGTTTCTCGCAAAGATTGAATCAAGACTTGTCTAGATGATTGGGATATGATATAAGAGAATACTCATCCATCAATCACTCACCTTCGGCAAAAAGAAGCAAAAGCAAGTAGAATGAGGGGAGGCAAATCCAACTTGCAAAAATTAAATTGTGAGAATGTAAGTGCACAAAGTAAATTGCAAGAATTTAAATTGCAGAAAAGTAAATACTGAATTTAAATTACAGAATGTAAAGACACAATGTAAATGCGGAATTTAAATTCAGAAGTAAAGGAAAATGAATTTTTATTTTTCTGGTTGAAGGTTTACACAGCCTCACAACAAAGTGGACAAAGCTCAAAGGAGCACAAAAACCTTCAAGGAAGAGCTACCCCTCTCTAGCTCTATTTATAGCAACCATGGATCAATCTTCACCCTTGATACTTGGCCCTCAAGAAACCACATCAAGGGTTGAGATTCACTCCCTCATACATGGGCTAACCCGAAACCCACTAAAAAACGGGTTTTATCCACTAAGCTAACTTGACTACTACTCCATTCTCTAAACTGCGATCCAACGGCTCTCCTTGATCCATGTAGCTCCAAGTTAGCATCTCGGCCGTTCCCTTGTCTTCTTGGCACGTAGCGACTTAGTCTTCGGTCATCCTTCGGTGATCTCCGACCGTCTGGACCTCCGGCGTACCTCGCATAGTCCCAGTCATCCTACGCCTCACCATGCCCTCATATCGACATCCTGCAACCATCAAAAACAAGGAAACAAATCATGTAGCAATGTCCAAAACGATATGCAATAATCATTCAATTTCTCAAATATCAAATTTAATTCAAATCAAACTCAAACCCAAGCACACCTAGCTCAAATAAAATCAATTACTCATCACAAAATATGGATAAACCTCCACATGATCTTTTATCTTGTCCTTGCATTCATCACTTGTGTGTAAATCCATGATCAATGCTTATGAAACCTGCAGCCAGCCAGCCACAAAGAAACCATGCAAAAAAAGGTTAGTATTCTATTTAGAAAACTAGCAAAATGTTAGTATTCTAATTTGTATCCATGTAAAGAACGGTTAAAAGCACCTTCAATGCACTACTACACAAAAAGCTTATATTAGACGTCCCATCGCAGACGGTATTAAAAAACCGCCTGTAATGAGGAACATCACCGACGATTCTATAGTGCAACCATCAGTGTGGACATCACAGACGGTTTTACATTACAATCGTCTGTGATGTACACCAATATCACAGACGATTTTATTATAAAACCGTCTGTGATGACCCCGTAGATATCACAGACGGTTTTATATTAAAACCGTATGTGATATTAGTGTATATCATAGACGATCATAATTTAAAACCGTCTGTGATATTGGTGTATATCACAGAAGGTTAGAATCAAACGTCAAACTCAAGATCTTACAAAATCTGGATAAAACTCCACATAATCTTTTATCTTGTCCTTGTATTCATCACTTGTGTTAAATCCATGATCAATGCTTATGAAACCTGCAGCGAGTCAGCCACAAAGAAACCATGCAAAAAAATAAAATAAAATGTTAGTATTCTATTTAGAAAACTAGCAAAATGTTAGTATTCTAATTTGTGTTATAGATATTTATTGAGACAAGTAAAAAGATATCTATTATAAAAAGATATTTATAGATATTTAGATCACATTCTAAAATACCACAAAAAATGTATATACAATATGTTATAGATATTTATAGAGACAAGTAAAAAGATATCTATTATAAAATACATACACGTGATGTTTTTTTGTTGTAGTGAAAAGGATCGTACACGTAAATAGAGACATTAAAAAATATTTCCCAACATCGAGGAACAATGTTAAATATGTAGCATACACTTGAGTCCCTCGGTACTATCCTTGGCTGGCTTTTGGAACGCCAAACAGCGCAGCGTCTATTTGTTTTTTTTTTCTTTTCAAAAATCAGCATGCAACTAGGGAGCTTATAAAAAATCCATACGCATATTAAAATTTGTCAAAAATCCATATTCAAGTTTCATATCGCTACAAATCCACCACCAAAAACCGACTTGTTTAAGTCAGAGAATAAAGATATGCTAAGTTTGTAGGCTATGAGCAGCTAGCTGGTAGGGTGTACGAGCCAAGCGTCAGAGAATAAAGAGGCACACAAGAGCAGGATAACAGAGGAACAAGGAAAGATAACAATTAAGGGCGATTGCAATGTTGCAGCTACACGGGAGGTTCTTGCCGTTTGGATGGCTCGAGTCGGGTGTGAATGTGATCCCGGTTAACAGTTCTTGGCCTAAGTTTTAGTCAGTAATTTGGTCATTTGGGATAGTAGTGGTGGGATTTACAACTAAAATAGAACTTATGGGTAGATTTTTGATAAACTTTCTCAAGGCATATGTGGGTTTTTTCAAAAAAATTTTTACCTGAGGTCGTAAGAGAAAGAACTGGAACTGCTGTCCTGTCGTTCTTGCTAGCTGTTCAAGGAAAAAAAAAACGACTTCAATCCTAATTAACTAGTTTGCTTATCAATTTTATAATAATTCAGCCGGCCTGCAATTCTGTGACAAGTTTCTCACAAAATTTTGCATTGTCATACCTGGATATATGTAGATTCTGCCTTGTTCTCCGATCGAGCCTGAGCATGAATTTGTACATCGGTTGTGCAGTACTGCTGTCGTGCCTGGTAATCTCCGCCGTTGTGCTGCTGTTGTTGCATGCATGGATAATTGGCAAAACCCTTGGCAATAACTAACACGTGTGTGAGAGGGAGAAAACTATATATTATGGAGTCAATTCACCCCATTAACGTCCCATTATGATTTCATGAATCTAATTTTTTTAAAACCAATCATGATTTTATAAATCTTAAAGCTCGAACGATAACGGGGATGTTTTTTTGGTTACAAATAATGGGATAGTTCTTACGTGGAGACGATTCTGTAGAAGTTCTTCAGAGCAGAGGCCGAACCAGTCTGTTGTCACGCCTCGGGCCAAGCCAACTTTCCATTGGACCATCATCTCTCTATCGGACCAGCTCTATCAACTCTTCACCAGAGACCAGCTCTTCCACAGACCAAGAATCTTAGGCCTCGGACTTGAGCCCGAGTGATCCAAGGGCTGAATCCACCTCTGCTTCAATATATATATATATATATATATATATATATATATATAGCGAGAGAGAGAGAGAGAGAGAGCTCTTCCACAGACCAAGAATCTTAGGCCTCGGACTTGGATCACTCGGGCTCAAGTCCGAGGCCTAAGATTCTTGGTCTGTGGAAGAGCTCTCTCTCTCTCTCTCTCTCGCTATATATATATATATATATATATATATATATATATATATATATAGAGAGAGAGAGAGAGAGAGAGAGAGAGAGAGAGAGAGAGAGAGAGAGAGAGAGAGAGAGAGAGAGAGAACGACGACGACCAATATAATTAGACGCAAGGGTGGTGCCAGCTGCTCCATACCTGGCCTTATCAAATAGACAGTCCTTCAGCGTGAGTCTCAGCTTCGCTGCCTATCCGACCTCAAATGAGTACGCAGTACTTTATTTTTTAAAATAAAAAAGGTCACGCCATTTATTTCCCTGATACACGCACCATAGGTTATTCTGTCTAAAATACTCCCATTTATTTGATGATACATGACACTTAGGATAAGATATGGTCTCTAATAAGTCATTTTTATCATTAATTTCTATATATAGCAATATGTTAGTTAAAGATATAAAATATTATATTTGAATGTACTTTTTATGATAAATCTCATAAATTATTTTCATACGATCAATATAAATAGTTTTGTACGTATTATCGGTTTAAATAGTTTCACCGAAATTAAGAAAGTTTGATCACTTAATTTCGTAAAACACTGTATCTATGAAAAGGAGAGGGGTATACCAATTGTTGCACAACACACCACGCTCCCATTATTTCTACACACACGTGAATCTCGACATAAATCCATTCAAAAAGACTTTGTAGGTACTTGGACTTAACCTTTTGTGTTTTCGATACTTTCATGCAGGGTTAACAATATCTATTTTTGATCTTATTTTTCGATCAGCCGGCGGCAGAGAAATTTGTAAAAAACTGAACAAAATTTGAGAAAAACCGAAGGATATCGAAAATCAAATAAATTTAAAATCTGGTCAGACAGCGAAGCAAAATTCAATCAAAGAGATCGAATTTCGCTCGAAAAGATAAGAGCTTTTCTTAAAAATTGGCAACAAGTTAAAAAATTGAGAAAAAAATATAAAAAATGGGAAAAATTATAAAAAAATGTTGTAAAATTCGTAAAAGGTCATTAAAGGCCCAAAAAAATATGAAAAACATAAAATAATTTCGGCATGATCTTTCCTATATTTTAGATGATTGAAAGTTGTCACATATCAATACAAGTGCAAAAATAGGCATTCACATAATTAAAATATTAAAACATGCAATAGCAAGATAATATTAACATATTAAAATATACCATAGCAATACAAGTAAGCTTTTCAATATTGGATAACATTAACATATTAAAATATACCATACCTTTGCTATATTTTAGATAATTAGAAGTTATCACATATCAATACAAGTAAGCTTTTTAATACTAGATAACATTAACATATTAAAATATACCATAGCAAGATAATTTTTGTGCATACAAATATCGCTACTTGAAGAAATAGTACTATTTTCGGGTGTCGTCCATTGCTACTAAATATACTTCAACAAATATTGCTACTAAATATAATTAAACAAATATTGCTACTAAATATACTAATCGATCAAATATTGCTACTTGACATACTTCAACAAATATTGCTATTTGACAAACTTAAATAAATATTGCTACTAAATATAATTGAACAAATATTGTTACTAAAATATGTTGAAGTAAATATTGCTATTTGACATACTTGAACAAATATTGCTATTAAAAATACTTCTAATTTTTTTTTTTGGATTTTCTAACTTCTACTTTTTGAATGGCTCAAAAACATATCCAAACATCATTTTTTTTACAAAAAAATTAATACCAGAGGTCATAAAACTATTAATACTAATTTTAGGGAATTTTTGTTTTTTTTTTCATTTTTTGAATTTAAATTTGAATTTGAACAGTATACC
The DNA here is from genome assembly GCA_036346355.1 of Rhipidocladum racemiflorum. Taxonomy (NCBI): domain Eukaryota; kingdom Viridiplantae; phylum Streptophyta; class Magnoliopsida; order Poales; family Poaceae; genus Rhipidocladum; species Rhipidocladum racemiflorum. Next base: position 62,475,920 of record CM070583.1, read on the forward strand.
TAATGAAATTCCTTTTTGATGCCGATTGGTAAGCACGAATTTCTTGAATTTTGAACAAAATTCGTTGAAAATGTGAACCCTACGTCACTCATGCATACTCTGCTTCACTCATATCTCATACTCTCCTAGGAACCAGCTGATAGCTTTTATATAGTTTTAATTTTGTTTTTTCTGCTTATATATAAGGTAATTTATCTTTTCTTAACCATAGGTCACATTTTTTATTTACTGGATCAACATCAGATCAGACAACATATATACCAATCATCATGCAAATCTGATGGCCACAAAAATTGACTTAAGAAAATGTCATGCAAATTAAATGCTGTTAACTTTTACGGTTGGCTCGATTTATTCTTCTTTTTTGTGTCTATTAGATCTTAAGTTTTCTCTTCTACATTTTTATATTACAAAAGCAGTAAAAAAAATACCCAAAAACCAGAAACCACCCGTAATGGAGGGTACTTTTACACGATCAGACGGCTTCGAGGGCAGTTTCCATGTTGAACGCCCCCATAGAAGATTCCCGTGGGTAACATGAAATACTAAAAAAAAAAAAGAGAATCCCGTATTTTCCTTCTATTTTATTCAAATCACCGTAGCCCAGAGTTTTCAGCGAGATTAAGTTCCGTAGGATATACGAGGCCGAACAGACAACGAACACGAGGCCGAAACACCGAGGACTGTTTATCTGACAAAGATCACGGCAAGGAACACATCGCCCAGATACAATGACGCTATATATCAAAGACTGATATACATAGCAACTAGGGCTGTAAAAAAAAAAAACTCGAACTCAGCTCAATTCAAGTTCCAAACAAGTTGAACTCGAGCTCGTGAGCTTCAACGAGCCGAATTCAAAGAGCTCACAAGTACTCAATTTTGAACCAAATTTCCTTAAACTAAGTTTACTTAAGCTTATTATCGAGCTTATCACGCTTACCGAGTTTATTCGAATCGAACTCGAATCTACTCGAGTTTGGACTAAGCTGAACTTGAGCCTAAATCAAGGCTCAAACCCAACTCAACTCGACTCGAGCTTTATCGAGCTTGAGCATGAGAGTCCCAAACTCGTTCAAATTCAACTCGTTTACAGCCCTAACAGCAGCCACACCGACTCACATATGCACTGATAACCTATATAAAGGTTAGGCTCGAACCCTGCATGAAACACACACACAAAAAAAAAGACAAATCAGATTAGGCACGTACGCACAAGACTATAAAGACTACGCTACGGATGTCTAGCTCTGATCCATCATCATGTTGAACAACTGCAAATAGATATCGATCGACGTGAAGAAAATGATGCACTTGGTTGTACGTACGTGGATGTACAGTGAGATCGTCTACCTTGATATGTTGAACATCATGAGTTTCGACTACTGACAACGACGAGAAGGACCAAGCTAGCTACGGCTAGAATGCAAATACTGACTGATATAATGTTGAGCAGCAGCTGGATGGGGGCATTTTTATAGACGGCAGAATGTGTACGGCCGGCGTGCACCGACACCACAGTGAAGAAGGACGTACCAGGAGGTTGTTGGTTTATTTTCAGCCCTAGGTTTTCGTTCGGAACTTCGGAGTAGATAGCTAAGGTGGCCAGTTAGATGCAGCGTTGCACTTTTGACTTGTGGGTGCAGCTGGATAGTTAGCCCCGGACGCACGTGATCCTAGCACGTTGCCGCATGCAGCACCAACCCGTCTTCTGGTTCCTCTTCCATGAAACTTTTACCGTAGTAATCCCTAGATAATTTTTTCGGAGTGTATAGGTATTATCCGGATGTTTTTGTTTTAGTTAACATCTAAATTTTGGACCGTTGGATACCTCACACGGATATCACCGGGCCGTTAAATTAAATCATAGGATCGGATGTACTCGATACTATTTTTTTGAGAGTGTATAGGTATCATCCGGATGTTTTTGTCTTAGCTAACATCCAAATTTTGGACCGTTGGATACCTCAACCGGATATCACCGGGTCGTTAGATCAAATCATAGGATTGGATGTAATCGATACTCCCGAATCTCATCAATGATCCAATGGTCCTAGATTTGGGTAATTTCAGCAAAAAAAAACATCCGAATGATGTTTATCACACTACTACAGAATAGGACATTGTTATCGCTTCATCTGTGTCGGTTTCTAACTTTTGTGCAAAAACCGATTATAATATGTCAGAAAGTTTCGTGACAGAGTCATCACAATCAGTTGTACACAAGAATCGATTGTGATAAAAATTCTTATCACAGTCGGTTCTAACTAGAACCGATTGTGATGAGGGAGGGTATCATCTCTGTCGGTTCATATCTAGAACCGATATAGAAAATACCTTATTATCCGTGTCGATTTTATAGAAAAACCGACTGTGATAAGGGAGACTGGAATTATAGTCGATTTTGGACAAAACCGACACAAATAATAATTGATTACTGTGTCGGTTTTAGAAGGGAACCGACAGTGATGCTTCTGCTAGCATATTAGAAACAAGTATATACATAGCTTGATCAAGTTCATAGCATCAACAAAAACAACATAAGCCTTCAAAACAACATTCAACGTACATAGTCATCAGAATACAGAATTGTCAGCCTTAAGATAAGCAGAAATTAAATGTGAGCACCATTAAGTCATTCAACATATAGCCTTAGATCGATAAGCAGAAATTAAAATCAGAACACAAAATTGTCTAGCCTTCAAAACAACATTCAACATATTCTTAAGATACGCAGGGATTGTGCCATCCTTAACTTCTTCCCCACATTATATAATTAATTACAAGATAATTAATATTAATCACCACTCGCGGCTACTGCTGGGTGGTAAGGAGTCGAGGCTGGTGGAGTCGCTGGAGTCGTCGTCGCTAGAGGCGCCACATGGCTAACCGGCCCTCTCCTCTGATGACGACGCAGAAGAGGCACCGGTCCCCCAACGGGTGACAATGACCTCCTCCTCCTCCTCCTCCGGCTCGAGGGTGCTTGATGAAACACCTCCGTTTGCAGATGGGGCATGTCTTAGGAGTGACGACGGCGCACATGGAACAAATTACATGCGTGTAGATCATCAAGAAGGGTTGTATTGTAAATAAAGTTGTAAGATTTCCATGTAGCTAGATAATATAGTATTTTGTAAATAAAGTTGTAAGATTTCCATGTCAAATGGATCTAATAGTATAGCAAATTTGAAAAAGATTTGACTTTTCGACTCTTTTGAAGGAAGACTCTATTTCAAAAAATGATTGAAATTGGATCATAGTCATCACAATCGGTTCCTTTAGGAAACCGACACAGATAGTTTATATATTGCGATCGGTTTTGTTACAGAACCGACACAGATAGTGCTCAAATTGCGATAGGTTTTTTGGGTGAACCGATACAGATATGAAATTAGTGCAATCGGTCTCTTTGGTTAACCGACCGTGATAAAACCCCACATGGCGGGCACTACATACATTTCGGCGCGCACACTCAATTCATTTTGTCCCCCATCGGCTCCTCCCCCCATCGGCGCGTCCCCCTCCGGCCGGCTCCTCCCCCATCGGCGCACCCCCCTCCGGCTCCTCCCCCATCGGCGGCCCCCTTGGGGTCCTCCCCCATTGCGACTCGGTTTGGCGCATTGTAAGAACGATCTCGGACTGTGGGATTTAATTGGTTGTAAATAGCTCGATGATGATTCCTTAAAATTGAGGCTTGATTAATCTGATCATTAAAGGAACTTGCTAGACCTAGATAAGTACAGCTGACTATTTGGTGGCACTTGCTCTTAATGCATTGTTCTAGGGTTAGAGCAGTGTTGTGCTTATTCCTTTCTGCTCTTAGCTGACAATTTGGTGGCACTTGCTCTTAATGCATTGTGGGTTAGAAGCGATCTTTGTGCTTATTCATACATCTTTGTCTTTGTACTTATTCATACATGCTAGAAGCGATCTTTGTTCTAGGGTTGTAATCCTAAAATTTTCAGATGTAATAACCTGTGATATATTGGCCATCTAGAAGTTGGACGGCTAATTAATTTAGCAACCCTTCTATAGCAATCTGAGAGCAATCCATCTCGGTTAAAATATGCTAATTAATTTGAGAATATAATTAAATTAGCATATTTAGCAATCTGAGAGAGTGAGAGCAATCAATCTCGGTTAAAATATGCTAATCCATCTCGGCTAATTAATGTAGCAACCCTTCTATAGCAATATGTGCAGATTATAATCTCATTGCAATTTGAAACTTGTAAAATCTGCTATATTATCGTACTTTATTATCGAGTTTAGTTGCGTAACCTATGCGTCTCCCGTTCGAGGGTGCTTGTTTATAAATATGCTAAAATGGCATATTTATAAGCAAACGTCTCGAATTGTCCACGTTTTTGGACAGTTCGAGGACATGTGGTTCGGGCAAGTTCTTAAGCTATTGTACAAACTCTAGAGAAAGTTTCGGCAGCATCTCCCTGGTGTTCTTCGAATACACACCCTCTTGACCTGTTGTCGAGACGTGTATTTGGAGAACAGCGGGGAGATGCTGTCAAAATTTTCTCTGGAGTTGTACAACAGCTTAGGAACTTGCCCGAACCATATATCCTCGAATGGGATTATGGCCTAACCTAATTAGAGATTTGGAGTCATCGTTGGTACGTATGTACTTAGTTGGTCTACAGATAGACATTTCTTGAAGATCATAATATGCTTTCGCTTAATTTGTTAATTTTCTATAATATGCTTTCGCTTATGTGAAATATAATCAAGTCAGATATTTGAATTGCTTTCTCTCATGAAGTTTAGATTTGACATATATGTACTTAATTCAAAATGTCACAAAGAGAGAGCACCGGCTCAACGCTAGAGAGAGAAGAAGGTCCTGCTACACCATCGAGGAAGGTCAGAAAGGGCAGAGGACCGAATAAAGGGGCCATAGGGAGAACACCGCACGTGCTCCACTTCAATGCCACGGGGGTTTACATGGGTCCTAGCAAGTTTAAGGGGCACTACTCCTCTTTTCTCGGCCAATTGGTGAGGGAGAGAGTGCCGATCACAGTTAAGGACTGGAGGAAGGAAGTAAGCGACGAGCAGAAGAACCGACTGTGGGACGAAGTTAAGGGGAAATGGATTATACCAGAGGAAAATGAAATCAACGCGAGACGGTATGCCTTGAAGAGAATGGGTGTGGCTTTGAGGCATTTCAGGGTTAGCATGCATGCTGAGTTCGTGTTGAAAAGTCGTACTCCCTTCCAAAGGTATCCATTTGTTACTCCCGAGGTTTGGGAGGAGTTCACAAGGATGAGGAATACGCCCGAGGCGGAGGAGCTGAGAGAGAAGAATATCGCTATACAGAGGCGTAACACACGCGCGCACCACCTCGATTCCGGTGGGTATGTAGGGAAGAAGGCAGAGTGGGCGCGACTAGCCGAGGAGTGTGCAACCTCTGGGACAACGATGCCTTACTCCCACATATGCGAGGAGCGGGCACGCGATTGGGTATTAGTGAGGACGAAGAAAACCTCTGACGGTCAGATTGTCGTTCCAAACCCCGCGACCGCAAAGATCGTCACGACCATCGTAAGATATCTAACATAGTACATTGCAGCTGACCCTTCCCATTGTATTTTAGCAATAATTTATATTTGCATCCTGCAGGAGGAGGTAAGCTAGTAGAAAGAGCAAGGAGCATTTGAAAGCCAAGGGTCAAGGGACATCCTGTCTTCGGCAATCGGGAAGCTCGATCATAAGGGTCGGGTGCTTGCCGCAGGTGCGGGGCATACGAAGAGGTCTTTCTTTGTAGAGGAGAGCACTTCCAGTGCCAGGGCAAGATCATGGGAAGAACGTTTGGCGCGGATTAGGGCGCAGCTGAAGGAGGAGTTGAAGGAGGAGGTGAGGCAGGAGGTGATGGTGGAGGTGCTGGCACGTGAGGAGCGCCTAAAGGCTGAGATGATGGCGATGTTCTCCCAGAATCAGAGTCCTGAACCATCGCCTATGCTACGCCCTAGCAGCTGCGCTTCCAATAAGGAACTATGCATTCTACACCTCAAGGTAATAACTGTTTCGGACTAAAAGGTGCATGAGTAAGCTTAACAAAGATTATGATGAAGATGCGCACTTCTTGCAGGATCCTGCCAAGTGCCAGCTAGTCCTGATCGACGACGGAATACACATTGAGGCTAGGCGCAGGGTTGCATTTCCAAGCAAGGAGGATGACACGGTGCATGGTATACCTTTGGGGAAGGGCTACATGAGGGTGCAGGTGGACTATGTCCACAATGTTTTCCTGTCTCATGCCCTGGAGTTCCCCCCGAACGAAGATATCACCACTCTCGGGCAAGCACAAATGTCGTTCATCAAGTGGCCCGCGACGGGTGTTGTAGTGCAAGCACGTCCTCTGCTGCTGCTGCTGCTCGCGCTCATCGATATTGCTGCTCTTGCTACTCACTATCGCTTCTCGCTGCTGCTTTGCTCACTGCTACTGCTGCTGCTGCACCTGCTCTATGCGCTCGGTACTACTACTGCTGCTGCTGCTGCTGCTACTACAGCACTGCTCCTGCTACAATTGCACCTGCTCACATTACTAATCGCTCCTGCTCTGCTGCACTTTGCTGCCCCTGCTTCACAACCTGCACCTAGGCCTGCAGCTGCACCTCCTGCACCTAGGCCTGCAGCTGCACCTCCGCCTGCAGCTACAAATGCTGGTGCACAGGTGGTGCGCAAAAGGACTTCTACCACGCTGACGAAAGATCTAAAGAAGAGTTCAGAGAGTCCCTCCGTGAAGAAGGCAAAGTTGTCAAAGGACACAGAGCACCCTGATGATCACAAGCGGTACATATATGGAAAGCCCTTTCTCGCAAGCAATGAATTGAATTCTTTAGGCTTGTTCACTTGCCATCTACATGGATGGTACATTGATAAGTCACATGACGCTGAGCCTCGCCACGATTTCATAGTGAAGTATCGAGGGGGACAATTCCATCGCAAAGAGGATGGGACCTTCCCAGTCAGTTTTGAGGATCTGTACTTTATGTAAAGCTTGAAAGCCGTCGATATTTCTACCATACGATCCTGGACACTGTGAGTATCGCACCATACTCATTCCTATGACTCTTTACTGATTTTGTATTATATTTTTTTAACAATTGACATGAATTGCAGGATCATGAGGCAGCAAGCCGTGATGGGTCGACACCCTGTCGGGTTTATCGACCCTGAGATGGTGTCTGTGACCATGGCTAGGTATCAACTGGAGTTCCTTGCAGGATACATCAAGCAGTCATTGCATGAAGAAGCGAAAAAGGACTTCATTCTCTTCCCGTATCACAAGGAGTATGTAGTATTATACAATTCAATTACATGTACACACTTCAACCGTATATGAACTTATTTTCTTGCACTATGTACCGTTTAATAAGCAACCATTGGGTTCTACTTGCGGTTGTTTTGAGTCATAATAAAGTCTACACGTTGAACTCACTCGAAAATATACCGATGGATTACGTGATCGAGCCTGTTTTGCAGAAGTAAGTACATTCCTCTAACCCAACACTTTACATATTGAACTACGTTAGATATTTTTTTCCCTTAATGGCATCTCTCCAATATATGTAGGGCTTTCTTGTCTTACGTTGCTGAGCGTGGCTGACACAATGATAAACAAGGCACCAAACTGGAGTGGAAACGCTTCAAGGTACAAGTGTCTATCATATGATTTTTTTTCTGACACCTATTATTAATTCGTCTCCTAATTTAAGTTTCTTTGTTCACAGTGTCATCAACAAGGGCGTGATGATCTGTGTGGCTTTTACATGATGCAGCACATGCTGATTTTGGTTGGTCACGCAGATCGTTTCCCTAAGGTATAGAGCTGATTATTTGCACTACTGTCAATGCGATATTTGTTTACAAGCATAATACTATCATCCTTTTACATTCAAAATTTAAGACTTGAATATATTAGTCCACTACTATCTATTTTGCAGGACGTTGATATCCTCCGGAAGAGCCTAACCAACATTGATCTCAAGAGATTACGTGACCATATATGCCAGTAGTACTGGACAAAAGTTATAACGGAGGATGGTAGATATAGAGACCAGTCAAGCAAATACTAGTCCATAAATGTAAACAAAATTAATGTGAATGTGATGTGTAATGCTATGCTTAGATGTTTATGTGAATGTGATCTGTTACAGATTGTAAACAATATTAATGTGAATGTAATGTGTGTGGTTTTGTGAATGTATATGTTCTGTGATATTGTGGATTGTGATGAATGTCATATTGTGAATGCGAGGCTAATTTCGGACGATGGATAGTAACATCATCACAATCAGTTCTTTGTAGGAACCGACTGGGATGGGTACAGTATCACAATCGGTGCTTGTTGGAACCGATTGGGATAGGTATAGTGTCACAATCGGTTCTACTTGTTGGACCGATTGGGATAGTTATAGTATCACAATCGGTTCTTTGTTAGAACCGATTGTGATAATATCCTCATCCCAATTGGTTTTTTATTGGTACCGATTGTAATACTGTAATCATTTCAATCGGTTCTAAAATAGAACCGATTGTGATATTATGATTATCTCAATCGGTTCTAAGAGAGAACCGATTGTGATAAGATTATTATCACAGTCAGTTTCGACAAAGAACCAACAGTGATGAGAGATTATTACTGTCGGGTTAAAACCGACTGTGATATATCTACCTTATCACTGTCGTTAGACTTTCTATCGCCACTAAAACCGACTGTGATGACAAAAAAGAACCGATTGTGATATATGAATCTGTAGTAGTGTCAAATCCCTAATTTTTTTACGTAGCCACCATATTTGCGAAATAGCAGAAGTAGCCACTTTGCTGTGCCGCGCAACTCTCCTACACTGCTGCAGCGCCTTGGGCCCATGTCATCCTGAAGCAACGCCTTGCACTTTGCTGCCCTGAGCGTCCCTCTCATGGGCCCCACCGCCCGGCATTGCAGCGCACGGAGGGTGCTGCATGCACTCTCTGTCAAATTGACCCCGTCGGCCCATGTGAAAAAGAAGAGAATGGCATCGCTTTTCTTCCCACGCATCTCCTTTACCAGAAACTGGCCCGGTTGAGTATGCACGTGTCGTCTCCCAAAACTGGGCCTGCGCTAAGTACGTCCATTGTCACACGATTTTTCTTTACGTCCCATCCCCGCACCGAAAGCATCGACCAGCGTCCATTACTCTCGCGCATCGACTCAAACCCTCGCTATAAATTACGACGGCTGCAATGATTTGCATCAGTTAGTCATGAGAGGCTAAGAAACAAGAGGTAGAGCGAGGGAGTTTGGCAGGGTCTGAGTGAGTTGAGAAAACTGAGAGCTCAAAGAGAAGAGACGTGGAAAAAATAGGGAGGCAAAAAAGAAGTGCAAATGGAAATTGGAAATTGGAATTCCGTAGGAATTTATTCGGTGTTCATAATTTACTGAAATTTATTTAGAGTTAACCTTTTTGAGTATTTAATTAGGGATTTGTATTTTGCAGTTATTCTTCATGAAGGTTGTTTTGTATGTTGTTTGGGCTTTAGTGATCTTCAGCATAGCTTCGGGAAAGTTAGTTTGAAATCTTCAGGAATAGTAATTCAATATTCATATAATATTAGTATAATTAGTAAAATATTAGTATAACTAGCAGTAAGTAAAACCACTTGTCGATGTTTGGTGTCGGCAATAATCATAGGGGGGGTGTGAATCTATGGGGGCAAGGCGCTGGATCAGAAGCTCGATGGTAACACAAGACAAGGATTTATACAGGTTCAGGCCCTCAAGAGGAGGTAATACCTTACGTCCTGTGGTTGGTGGTAGGTATTGATGGTGTAGATCACAAGATTGGATGAGATATCCCTTGATTGGATGCCTCATCTAAGGTTCCCGCCCCCCTTTATATAATCAGGGGGGTTGGGTTACATGGAGGAGTTCTAATTTCATACAAGGAGGCAATCCTAGTCGGTTACGAGGTTGGTTCCCATATCCGGTCATGCCAAGTACTACGGGATTACAATCATACTTTCCTTATCGATATGGAAGTCTATCTCTTCCCTTTCTTCCGGATACCCGGGGACTGTATATTCCACAGTAGCCCCCGAGTGCTTCTGATCGAGTTCTTTGTTGCTCGTCGCCTTCGCGAGTCATGCTCACGCCGAGTGCTCCGGTTTGTTCTTTGTTGCATCCGACCGGTTCTGACATTTGATGCCGAGTGCTCCGTTGCATGCAAGGAAACTGTGAAGAATTCTAAAGCCCCTCATTGAATTACCCGCGTGGTATCCATCTCAACTTAGTTGAAAACTGGCAGTTGGCCCAGCTTGGAGCGTACCTTATACCCGGAAAGGTTTTTTCGAGTGGTATCCGTACCAGTCTATTGCGGTGCACAGCTTTCGACCCTCATGGAGCATACCCTTCGGACTTGACTTCTCATGATACCTGATTCCGACTTGCGGTAACTAGCTGTTGGCCTGACGTGAGGCATATCAGAAAAGTTTTCGATGTTAGGCACCCAGTGTCCCACTGAAAGTGGTAACCAACAGTAGGCCTAGCTTGACGCGTGCCTTATCCTAAATAGGTTTTACCCGAGTGGTATGAACCAAGTCGGGCGTGAGCTCACCGGTACACCTTCTAGGTGTATACCTCCGGAGCCTTTAAACCAACTTGCAATATCTGATTCCGTCATGCCGCAACCAGCAATAGGCCTAGCATGAGGCATATCACAAGAGGAACTTTGGATTTTTCGTCCAATAGACACCCAGGTTCTGTTTGAAAACAATAACTGGCAGTCGGCCCATCGTGGGGCGTGCCTTTGCCCAAATCAAGTTTATCCGAGTGGTACTTGAGCCCAGCTAGCACGGAGCACAGCTGGCACACCTTTTAGGTGTATACCCTCGAAACCTAAATCTGGGTCCGAACTTTTTGCGGAAGCTGAAACACCATTCTTACTCCAGGCGAAATGTAGCACCGCTTCTTAGCTGGTTTGTGTCCCATGAGTTGTCGCTCTCGACGGATGGTGCGTGATGGCACGTAACGGGTGTGCCGACATAAAGGTTCATGACCTTGCGCCATCCCCTGGCCGCTCTTGGCGAGCTCTCCGAGCTGCAAATCCCTACAACGTGTAGGATTATGGCAGTATGTGAATATGAAAACATTTGGTCAGATGTAAAGTCCGACTATCTTTGCGTGTGACCTAGCCTTTTTTTACTCCTTTTACTCATTGATTTTTGTTAGTCCGAGTGGTTTTTTCTCCTTTTACTCATTGATCTTTGTTAGTCCGAGTGCCTTTTTCTTTTACTTTTTGTTATGCACTCTGCCTGACTAATCTAGCCCCCGAGCGTAGGGAGTTAGCTCATGGCTGTTTATCCCAGACACACATTTTGGTGACTTAGAGTTCGCCGTGTTGTGGGTTCAGAGCTTCATTACTCAGAATTATGGCGCACTCGAATTTCACTTAAATCACTAAGTAACAGAAGCAAAAAAAAACAACTATGAAAAAGATGGATGCACGCAAGCGCACATAGTTATGTGTAGCCCCCGACTTACTGCTTAGTCGAGAAACAACTAAGGAGCAAGTCAATACACAAAATAGATGATTAAAAAGATCGAGATGATGACAACTTAGCTGCTTTATGTGCCATGACTTGTCGACGAACCGGCGTAAGAAGTCGGCATGGCTGTCCTCGACGTCGTGCGTGAGAAGCTAGCCTAAAAAGTTAGCACGGCTGTCCTCGGCGTCGTGCGCGCGAGGAGTCGGCGTTAGAAGTCGGCACAGCTATCCTCAGTATCGTGCGTGCGAGAGGCCAACGTAATAAGTCAGTGCGGCTATCCTCGGCGTCGTGCGCGCGAGAAGCCAACGTAATAAGTTGGCGCGGTTATCCTCGACGTCGTGCGCGCGAGAAGCTGGCATGGCTATCCTCAGCGCCGTTGGAGCAGCGAAGAGGTGTGGTCCTCCTCGTCATTGCCGAAGCTGCGAGTTTGCGCAACGGTCGTCATCGTCGTCGGAACCCTAAGTCAGCGTGGTCGTTCCCATAGTCGATGAAGCTGGTTCATCAATCTACATGTAGTCGAACGGTAGTCGCTGAACTTTGCCGCGATCTCCGGGATGAGCTCCGTCTTGTGGTCGAGGTCCACCATTGCCTTGCTGAGGTGCGCCAAGGATCGCCGAGGTACTGGGCGAAATCCACGTTGAGCTCCGAAATTCCTTCTGAGTTAATGGGAAATTGCGACACTAGTTTTGCCCAGATTCTAGATGCGAATAGATCGCTTCTTCTCTTCGTGTTGCTTCGCTGATGAAGTTGTCTTCCGATCGGATCTGATCCGATTCTTTAGGGGCAAGTTTGCCAAGGTTGAAGCTCCCGAAATACAAAGCATGTCCGGGAGTGAAGGTGGCGATGATGCCGTTGATCGCTGCCATCGAACTCGACGAGGTTGATCTTGACGCTGCCCCTACCTGGTGAGCCAATTGTCGACGTTTGGTGTCGGCAATAATCTTGGGGGGTGTGAATCTATTGGGCAAGGCGCTGGATCAGAAGCTCGATGGTAACACAAGACAAGTGTTTATACAGGTTTAGGCCCTCAAGGAGAGGTAATACCTTACGTCCTGTGTTTGGTGGTATGTATTGATGGGTGTAGATCACGAGATTGGATGAGATATCCCGTGATTAGATGCCTCGTCTAAGGCTCCCGCGCCCCTTTATATAATCAGGGGGGTTGGGTTACATGGAGGAGTTCTAATCCGATACAAGGAGGCAATCCTAGTCGGTTACGAGGTTGGTTCCCATATTCGATCATGCCGAGTACTACGGGATTACAATCATACTTTCCTTATCTATATGGAACTCTATTTCTTCCCTTTCTTCCGGATACCCGGGGACTGTATATTCCACACCACTATATTAGTGCAACGAGCAGTACATGAAGTGAAAGTAGTAGTGCAAAGAGTAGTACGTAAAATATGGTATAATTGGTGTGATGTTAGTGAAAGTAGTAGTATGTGAAATGACTATATTGGTGTACTGAGTAGTTCATAAAATGAGGACCAAAGGCATAAATAATTAATGGTATGTACACATTACTGGTATGTATTGTTGGGAACCGAATTTGCAAATCCGGACCCCTTGTGTATTCAGCACTAGTCCAGGATCACTCTAGTGCACACAGTCTCAACATCGATAAATATCACAATCATACACATCGATAGCAATAAAGTACTTTAATTAAAAATAACCAAACTGGTTGCTCGACCTTATGGTCAAGTTACAAGAGTACGCCACACAGGGCGAAAACTTATTAAAGGAAATGAATTGCAGCGGAATAAAAGCATCAACGTGGCGCCATCCAGTATACCACAGGCAACTTACTAGGCTCGCTCCCTAGATAGACGGCTCCTCCTGAAGTTCTTTCTCCAAAACTGGCGTCGCTTCTTCTTCAACTGGTGTTGTATTGTTGCAAGGGCTGAGTACTTGGTACTCAGCAGGTCATGCACAGAATGCAAACTAATATTCTACATGCATGGCTCAGTACAAAGGATAGGCTAACAGGTACATTTGTAGTAGAACAACATTTAACAAGTAGCATACGTAGATTCGAAAGCAGTAAAAGTAAGGTTAATATCAATAACTTTTCCAGGAGTTAAGTAAACACTTTCCCTTTCCTTATCCACATTTCCATCAACGTCATCAATAAACCCAACCAGGCTTCTCAAGCCCAAGTTGTTTTCATGAAAGTCTAACCCTTGACTGTAATCCCCGAGCAATGTCCAGTGCCGTGGACTCGGCTATTCGAATAGGTTGTACACTCTGCAGAGGTTATGCACTTTACCCACAAGATATAGTCAATCACCACATTAAAGGCGAGTGATCGTAACAAAGCATTTCAGAGACCGCAAACTATACAAGTGAACCTCTCTGGTTTTTGCCATACACCATCCCTTCCCTTAATAGAGGCGAAGTATGGGACCGACATACCGTTGGACGGGTACCATGCCATAGCCCTGGTACACTCCCCTTTCAAGCTACAGAAAGGGTGTAGTTGACACCCTGAGGTATCACATGCAAGTTATTAGTAACTTACTCAACTAGGTCCGTCCCATTACAGACATGTGGTTGCACACTTGACTCAGATCAAAGGCTTGCAATGTTAAGTCCTTAGGATGACCAGGGCAAGACTACCTGAAGAACCAAAACGACATCCCCGGTGCCACTCATGGCCCACCATATCATTCTTGCCACTTGCCCCGGTCTAAATTTATTTATCAAACCCAGTTGATTACCATGCACCACGTGCCATCATCATCCTCACAACACATGATACTTCTCAAAAATAGGTTCAATATCTCATTAAGTCAATATTAACATTTGATTGTCCAAAATCATGTCATGTGCACGTAATAGGTCTAAGCAATATACTACAACGATCTAAATACCCGATGTTGACAATTCAATAATGTCCAACTAAATATTCCACAACTACGGTGACAAGGGTTCATGGCACATAATTTAAGTAATCAAGGTGTCATACTGCAATTTGGCATTTATCTAATTCCCAGATATAATTTAAACAATCTCTAATTAAATTAGCATGCAATAATCTAAATTGAATTAATTTCAAAAGTGGGATCAAAATGGTCAAAGCATAACTTGCCTTCAAAAAGTACTTGTTCTTGGTCTTGAACTAGCTCCTGGGTCAAAACTTCGCATTCGTAGCCTTCAGGCACTTCAACGTCTACTCGTAACGTGTGCAAATAGCAATAACATAAATAAATAGTACGCAAAAGTGTCCAAAAATTCAAATAAACTTCATAAACAGAGAGAGCACATTTTTATAAATTTTTAGAAATTTGAAACGTCCAAATCGGAGTTAAAATGCAAAAGTTATACCCGTTTAAAGTTTGGAAAATTAATTAGATAAATATAAACAGAGAAAACATATGCCCAAAAATTAAATAAAATTCACCATTATGTAGAGCTCAATTTTATACAAATTTAGAAATTGGAATCACCCAAATCGGAGTTAAATGCAAAAGTTATAAGCGTTTGAAGTTTGAAAAATCAAATAAAAGAATAAACTGAATTAATTCATTTATTTTTCTATTGAAAAATCGATTTATTGCATCATCGTGACACATGGACCAATGAGAGGCCGCCACGTTGCCTCGGGTCCATGGACCCGGCGCACGGCTCGGCTCGGTCCACCGTGGACCTGGTCACGGTTACACACGTCGCTAACACGCGGGACCCCACTGGATGACGTCATTGCTGACATCATCACAGCTCGACCGAATGGCTCTGACAGCTGGACCGCACCGTGATGTCAGCGTCACGTCACGGATGACGTCACCGCCGCGATGGGCGAGCCGCGACACGCGGGCCGCAGCGGCGCCACGCAGCGTGGCGTTAGCGGCGGCAGCGGCGCGCGTGGACCGCGACCGTTCACCTCCCAGACATGTGGCTTTATCCAGGCCGTTGATTAGAAAATCAACGGTCCAGATTGGATCTAACCTCACGCATTTTGGATCTACGCGGTAGATCTGGACTGTTCGATTTGAATCGGACGGTCGAGATCCGATCGGGTTTATGCGTCACCGAGGGGCGATGCGGCATGTCCCGGTGCTTGACACGTGGCTCAATCCACACCGTTCGATCTCGATCGAACGGCTGAGATCTCATCTAACGCTACAACGCGGACTAAATCTAACCGTACGATCTAGATCTAACGACTATGATTGGATCTAGCACGGTGCAGTCTAGGGGCTACGTGGCTCAATCTAGAGCGTTGGATCTAGATCCAACGGTTGATAATAGATCCAAAACCGTAACGTGGGTTTCACATACGGGGGTGACGTGGACGCATCTGAATGCTAGGATCTAGATCTAATCTGGGTTTTTACGGGGGTCAGGTGACGTGGACTCACCTCGACGGTCGGATCTAGATCGGACGGTTGAGAGAGCTCGAGGGGGTCGATGGCGTCGCGGCGGAGCTTGGTCACCGGTGTTGAGGAAGACGACCACGGGTGCGGCGCTACGGGGCTCCTCCGGCGAGGTGAGTGCTCCCCACGGGTGCGGCTCAACGCTAGGACCTCGAATCCGACCTTAGACGCGGCGGAGCTTGGTCAACGGTGTTGAGGAAGACGACCACGGGCGCGGCGCTATGGGGCTCCTTCGGCGAGGTGAGTGCTCCCCACGGGTGCGGCTCGACGCTAGGACCTCGAATCCGACCTCAAACGCGGCGGAGATGGCTTGACGGCGGCAGTGCACGCACAGAACCGAAGCGAAGCCCTAGGCGACTACGGTGAGCAAAAGCGGGAAGACGACGGCGGCTAGGGCTAGGGCACGTGGGGCAAATGATGCACGAGGGAAAGGCGGACCTCGGGCACGCGTCCGGGCATTAAATGCCGGCCCGATCGTCGAGATCTACGCGGAATCCGCGACGAAGCCGATACGGGCGGCGGAGTCCGGCGCGGATACGGCCTGGCGATGTGGCGCGATCCCAAGCGTCCACGTGGACTCGATCGGGTGGCCCACACGCACGCGCGACGTGGCGGCTCCACGACCATTGGATCGAAAATCAACGGCGCGGAATCTAGGGTTAGGGTTCGGTTCGAGTCAGACTCGGGTCTGGCTCGATCGGATGAACAGTGGAACCCACTAGGATTTTCCAGTGATTTAATAATTAAATAAATTCCTAGAAATTCAAGTAAATCGAGAAAAACAGCAAAATACTCAGAAAAATTCCTAAAAAATTCTGGAATATACTTTTGAGACATTTTGAACTCAAATAAAATATTTCCAACAAAATTTTATTTATAACTTTTAATTATTTATTTATTTCAAAAGGGAATAAATTCAAATTAAATCTAAATAAATCCAAATAAATCCCAGAAAACTTCAAAAATTCTCAAAAGTGTGAAATTCCAATTAAATTCATGAAAAGCAAAAATTGGGGTGTTACATGTATATATTGTGATTTTATTGCAATTAATAGTACTTAAAATAACTGTACTAGCACATGTAATGAAAATATTAATATACTTGGCAGTACTTAAAATAATGGTACAGTGCAGAAATAATGGCATAATGTTAGTGAAATATTAGTATAGATATTATAAGATTAGTGTAGTACCAGTATGATATGATAGAATTAGTATTACGTAAAATGCTAGTAATACTACAATATATGCATAGCTTTAATAATGTTCGGATAATATTACGAGAATATTTATGTGATTAGTACAATAACCATACAATTAGTAGTACATGAATTCACGGTATAAGCACATTACGTAGTACATAAAATGACAATGTTAGGACAACGAGTCGTGCATTAAATGACAACAACACTACAAAGAGTAGGACAGGAATTGACGATATAATGCGTAAATAATAGTGATAATGGGTGTGATGTTAGTGAAAAAAGCATGACATAAAACGACGACGCTGGTGAAATGAGTAGTACATGAATTGATAATAGAAGACATAAATATTAGTGCATAATTACTTGAATAATAAAAGATTAGTGCACATAAAAATTAACACCACACATTTCTATATTACCATTGATTAGGGATGTGACGAACTGTACGTTAGTATTTAATGCGCGTGCGTCATTTGCTATGGTAGGTACTACATGGCAGATATTAAAGATTTATTCGTGTTTTATGGTGATGGCATTGTTCAAGAGGGTCCATATGGAGTGGACCATTCGAACTGCGAACGGAAGGTGATTCAGCCTCTGGGCCTGATGGAGATGGGTCTGACCGAGCTCCGTAGGTGTGAAGACCCTCGCTTTTATGATAATGAGTATCATAAAAGACAGGTTCTAAATATGCTTTCTGTGCTAGTCCCTGGATCAGTTGCTAGCACGCATATACACAAATGGCGATCACAACCATACATCACATATTATTACAATTATAATGGAAGCAGTTCTTACTAATATCTATTACAAACCAAAAGATAGCTTTATCAGTTTGCCCAACTACCCATGTTCCACAGGCAACTGACAAAGTAAAACTCTAGTCAGAAACACAGTCGTTATCCTCGTATTCTGCATCAACCCAAGTATCCTCAAAATATTCTATTCCATCACCTAAAAACAACGAATATAGCAAGGTTGAGTACATTGTGTACTCAGCAAGACTTAAGGTGTTTGCATGCAAGCTAATAAAAAGGAGGTTTCTACAGTTATTTGCATAAAGCTGAATTGAATGTAAATACCGAATAATAGATTGAAACCGAAATTTAGTTAATACAATTTCATAAGTATGTAAAATAATGAGCATGTAAACATAAAACTAACATTTCACAGTTCCTCCATGAATGTGAGAATCAAATCGTCCAATGTCAACACATGACCTAAACCCATTCTTTTGCCAACACATGGCTCAAAATTACTATACTGCCAATACATGGCACGACAGCTAAACTTAACTTTGTCAACACATGACAAGTATTGAACCATCTGCGGAGTAATTTCTCTATTACCATATTTTATCTCCCCATTTCATTTTATGAAAATACCAAAATTCTAACTATGTGATGACGTTACCGAGTGCTTATAACCTCAAGCGCGGCTAATCGATTTGTTTTAACTCTGCAAAGGTATATAGCTTTACCCGTAAGGAATGATGTCAGAACCCTCCCTTTTTGGCGTGGAATACCAAGAGGGATCCTATGTGCATACAGTACTAGTCCCATGATCAGTGGCTAGTACGCACATGTACAACTTTGACATCACATCCATACAAGTTCATAATATGATAATAGAAACTTAGTTCTTACAACATGGCCTATTGATCATGCCTTTTACCCAAAATACCACAGTCAACTAACAAGTGTAAACCTTAGAAAAATTCATCAGTAAAGTCCCCTTAATCTGCATCAGGGTCAGGAACCTTGGTTTCTTTGTTCTTTGAATAACAACATTAGCAAGGTTGAGTACATGTATGTACTCGCAAGACTTGTAGTGTATCACAAGTATATAATAAATGCATGCTATATCATGCAGAAGACTACTAAGTTTATTTTTATTTCCATAAAGAGAAATTGAATTGTAAATACTGAATAGTAGATTGCAAGCATAATTTGTGAAAGCAATTAACAGGATGTAAATAACAAGTATGAATAAATGTAACAACTCACAGTCCTCCATGATTGCGAGTAGCAATTTGTCCATTGCCAAAACCTTGGCACCAAAACTGAAATAAAGATTTTTCAACAACCATTTCCAATCCCAACCCATTTTATGAATATTCCAAACCTCTAATTAGTGTCAGTACACCAAGACTCCCATAATCGCGGAAACAGCTTTTCAAAAAGATCTAAACTCTACCGAGGTGTACAACTTTACCCACAAGACATGACCAACATCCTTTTGCCGCTATTTCATGCTTCCTCTGGCGTGTGGCCGGGAGGTAATGACATGAACCTTTACATTACCTAAAATCTAACTTTGCACTAGCCCGGTGATGACAAACCCTTACTATGGTGGTAAAAACAAATATTCACATGAATCATAGAAATTTTGAGTTCAATATAAACCGGTCACCATTTCTCCGTATAGTAAGGAGTACACCGTTGCACCGATATGCATTTACCCACCTCAGTGTGGAAGCCCCTTACAAGCAATCCTACCGGGAATGCTTGTGCTACTTCAGCCTTCCAATGTGCAAACCTACACTAGGCAACTTAATTGGTTAAGACTACCCCATAATAGCACTTGTGGTTGTACGCTAATTCTTAGATTATACAACACTACGTTCGGTCCTTAATCTGACCCAGGCGAAAAACTCCCCTTACACTACATGCAAGTTAACGCTCACACAGCCGGTTATTGCCATATTTCGCCCATGTCAAACCATAGTTTTATTTTTATTTTTATCAAAATATCAGCATCCTTTACTGTCATATCCAACTTTTTTAAACTACATGACAACACATGTTTCTTCTCGAACATGTCCAGATTTCAGTATTTATTACGAACAATATAGCCGTTTGTTCGTGATCTCATTTCTAGAGCATACTAAGCATGTGCAATTAATAATCGCGTATACCCAATTGACATATTGTATGTCTATCCATAATCTAGGGTTTTCAATGTTCTCATGTCAACATTTATTAAGGAAATCCCATAAGCTAGATATATTTCTACCAATTCCCACAATATAGCAAAGTTTACTAAACATAGCGCATGCATAATAGTTTTGATAACAAGGTAAACTAATTGAAATAGTAGGATCAACATGGTCAAAGGAGGGTTCTTGCCTTGCTCAGTGACTTCCTGTGTGGAGTCGGGGTCATTGGTGATAGTGTCCAAAACATCGGGGTCTACATGCCGTTTATCCACAAGCAAAGCAAATTTCCAATTCAATAAAGGTGAAAAGAAGACAAATATACATGAGGCAAAAAGAAGTCAAATAAAATCACTAATAAAATAATTCATGTAAAGAAGTGTGAGTGTGTGCGAATTGGCGAGGATTAGGGTTCGAGCCTAACTACTAGCTTAGAGCACACAACTACGATTTACGAAAGTTAAAGTTTTATTTTACGAATCGAAGAGGCCAAAATTGTACATAAATATACATTTGTACACATATTCAAAAGCTAGGATTATTTGGATTTCATAAAATTAGGCCAAGGTTAAGATGTAGCATGGTTGATTAGATTCCTAAATGAACTATTAGACATGATTAGGTGGTTAACTTAAGCACAAAAGGTGGCATTTTATGTTACTATCACAAAACCTAAAATTATGATATTCCAAAAGCATAGTGTCGAAGGTTATGAAATCGATGGTAAATTTATAAACGGGTACCTTCGGGGTTCGTAGGATCAACAGAACAGGCAATGCACGAATTAGACAAGTTTGGGGCCTCACGATCGAGTAATACCCTACTCCTGTGGTTTTGCACTATCAGATCGATGAACATGGAGTACAGTTCAGGGGGTGTTTTGTCTTTAGTTACAATCGGGACAGGAAAACTACAACTAGATCTAATCTCTCGACTATGGCCAGCAGAAGCTTTCCTCTGGCTTCTTCTCGTGTGGGCTCTCCCTCTCCGTGCGCCTCCCTCTCTTTTTATAGCTGGGTGCACCATCTTCTAGAGGCGTCGTCGGATAGAAACTCCTTGTCGTGCCTGACCAGGGGTCCTCGTTCCCGGGATCCACATAAGGTAACTAACCTTCCTTGCTATCCAGCGTACTCGAGATGGTCTCCTCGTTATGGGAATATGATCGAGTCCTTCCAGATATAGAGATACTCCTTCTGCAACCATCCCATCCCACAGAAATAGGGCTCTAGATGTTGGGAGTATATGATATGATCTTTTGACTTTCTGTTGTGCATGTATATCCCATATTTAGATATTCAACAGTAGCCCATGAACTCTATTTAGCGTTGGGTCCACGTCGAGCATTCGGTCGATCACTACCATGCCTCAGCTTGGTCGAGTAATGCCGCACAAGCTCGCGGTCGAAAGTTTTGAGTAGGACTGGGCCACTAAGAGTTGAGTAGGGAGATCTAGGGTTGATAGCCCGATCGTCAGCCCTTCTCGAACTCCCAGCATGCCTAACCACAGCTCGATATAGACTTTAAAAACTCGACGCTGGACAGAGTTAAGACATGATTCAATGCTATAATCTGTGAAAGCTGCGGCACTTTGAGTGTGCGACCATCTTTCCAAATGCCCCTCTGATTGCTGTGCTGTGCAAAGGGGAAGGATGCGCCCGCTGCGAGCAGATGGCATGTATATATTTTTGTTTTTGAGAAGACGCTAGTACCTGCATTCACGAAAACTCCGCCACTTCTTGCCTTTTTCTTTGCCTTTTTTCACCGAAGAGAACTCTTCATCTTTTTTCAATGGCATCCAGTTCCCGTGCGGCGGCTACCCGAGGCGATGCTCCGCCGAATGGAGCAGAGATGACTAAGGCGGTATTCGAGGATGAGGGCCTCAAAAAATGCTGGCAGCCATCGATCGTGAGCGAGGAGCACCTCGTCAAGATGGAGGAGGCAGGTTACATTCCTCCTCATGAATTGGTTTACTAGCGCTCATCTGATGGCTAACCATATCCTACCCCGACGAACGAGGATGAAACAATGGTCTTTACACCCTTGTTTATCTGCGGTTTGAATTTTCCACCATCTTCCCTCCTTCTATCCGTTTTGGACTTCTATTCTGTCCAGCTCTTCAACTTGACGCCCAATTCGATCACAATGCTGAGTGTGTTCGTCCACCTCTGCGAGGCGTTTTTGGGCATCAAGCCTAGCCTTAATCTTTTCCGTCATTTATATTTTGACGAGGATAAAGCAGGACGTGGTAGGGGGCGCTGAGTTTTTCCTTAGACACGAAAAATCCGGGCCCTACATCCATGTTCCTGTTACCTCTTCCTAGCTGTCAGACTGGAAGAAGAAATGGTTTTACATCAGCTCTCCAGATACCGTCAACTGTCCCCTGGCTTACCACAGCCTCTTGATCCACCCTACCAACTTCTGGTCCCAAGCCACTCCATCAACCACTCGCAATGCTCTTTACACGAAGAGGGTCGAGGAGCTGAAGAAGCGACACATGACCGGATGG
This sequence comes from Rhipidocladum racemiflorum, assembly GCA_036346355.1. NCBI lineage: Eukaryota > Viridiplantae > Streptophyta > Magnoliopsida > Poales > Poaceae > Rhipidocladum > Rhipidocladum racemiflorum. The sequence goes on from CM070583.1 coordinate 62,498,485, forward strand.
GATGTTGCGCATGATTTTATCACCCGGCAACTCAGTTCGCTCAAATGTCGTGACAACCAGGCCCGAGACTACTAAGGAGTCGAGGATTCCACCAGAGATTCTTGCGACGGTAAGTGTTGACAATACTTCACTTTTCTTCATCTTCGGGCAGTCTCGAGTTGATGCTTCGTCTTTTCCTATTACATTCGAGCTGCCTTCAAGCACTGCTGCTCGGTTGAGCAAGATGTTCCAAGGCTCGGACCCTGGCCCAAGCGGGGGGTACTCCAGAGACTTTCCTCGACCTGTGGAAGTACATTTTTGGGGGCACACAATTCATCGTTCGTGCATACGTCGCCCATTCGTGACCTACGTCATTTCAGGAACCTGCGTTCGAGGAACAGGGTGGATAGTCGAGAGGAGCCATTGACCTGGAGGGTGACAGTCCGATCCTCGAGGATGTTGCTCCCATAGGGGATGAAGACGTCCCAGAGCTTCCAGCAGCTGAACTATCACCTGGACGAGGACAGACTCTGCCCATTCCTAATGAGGGCGAGGCTACTGGTGACCGGGCGCTGACTCTTCTCCCTCGAGGTGGGGGTTGTTCGTCTCCTGGACCCCCTCCTGCGAAATGGGCTCGGACGCGATCACCGGGGCCTTCCAAATAGGTGAACTACAATTCCTTGCTAGGCTGTTACGAGCTTTCTCCTAGAGTTATCGAATGACTGATAGATGAACAGCGGGACGATCTGAGGATCGATCTCTAGGGATTGGTGATGCCCCCACGGACCTCTCCTCAAACAACACCCAAGAAGGGGTACATGGACCCTAGGTACCCGCAAGACGGGTAAAAGGCCACCCAAGAAGGGGCGGCCCGAGTTGTCCATATGGATATGGGCCATCTAGATCCCTCCCGACTTGTACCGCAAGAAAGGGAAGGGATAGAGTTCTACACTGACATGGAAAGCATCTTTGTACTTGGCATGACCGGATATGGGAATCAACCTTGTAACGGACTAGGATTGCCAACTTGTATCGGACTAGGACTCCTCCATGTAACCCAACCCCCCTGATTATATAAAGGGGGGCGGGAGCCTTAGACGAGGCATCCAATCACGGGATATCTCATCCAATCTCGTGATCTACACCCATCAATACATACCACCGAACATAGGACGTAAGGTATTACCTCTCCTTGAGGGCCTGAACCTGTATAAATCCTTGTCTTGTGTTACCATCGAGCTTCTGATCCAGTGCCTTGCCCCATAGATTCATACCCCCCTAAGATTATTGCCGACACCAAACGTCGATAATTGGCGTGCCAGGTAGGGGCAGCGTCAAGATCAACCTCGTCGAGTTCAGTTGCAGCGATCAACGGCATCATCGCCACCTTCACTCCCGTACATGCTTTCTATTTCGGGAGCTTCAACCTCAGCAAACTTGCCCCTAAAGAATCGGATCAGATCCGATCGGAAGACAACTTCATCCGCGAAGCAACGCGAAGAGAAGAAGCGATCTGTTCGCATCCAGAATCTGGGCGGAACTTGTGTTGCAATTTCCCATTAACTCGGAAGGAATTTCGAAGCTCGACGTGGATTTCGCCCAGTACCTCGGCAATCCTTGGTGCACCTCAGCAAGGCCATAGCGGACCTCGACCACAAGACGGAGCTCATCCCGGAGATTGCGGCAATGCTCGGCGACTACCGTACGACTACATGTAGATTGATGAACCAGCTTCATCGACAATGGGAACGGCCACACTGACTTACGGTTTCGACGATGATGACTACCGATGCACCAACTCGCAGCTTTGGCAACGATGAGGAGGACCACACCTATTCGCTGCTCCAACGGCGCCGAGGATAGCCACGCCAACTTCTCACGCCGGCTTCTGTCACGCACGACATCGAGGAAAACCGTGCCGACTGCTTACACCGGCTCCTCGTGCACACGATGCCGAGGAAAGCCGCGCTGACTTTTTAGGCCAGCTTCTCATGCACGACGTCGAGGATAATCGCACTGACTGCTTACGCCGGTTTCTCGCACGCACGACGTCAAGGACAACCGCGCTGACTTCTCATGCTGGCCTCTCGCGCACATGACGTCGAGGACAGCTGCGCCGACTTCTTACGCCGGCTTCTTGCGCACGGTGACAAGGATTGCCGTGCAAACAAGGTGACATGCGCAGGGACTTACAGATTGAGACGCGAGGATGGCACAGTCATCAACAACTCTCGGGACACAAACCAGCTAAGTCGTTCTCACATTTGAAATTCTTTCATAATTCTATCATTATAATTAAAGTAGTAAGTCGCGGGTTTCACCTAATTAGGTGTACTTTTGTTCGTTTTCCTTTCCATAATGGTTATGAAACTAATTTGGGCGTGATTGACTTCAAGTAGTGAAGCTCTAGCCCCAATGACAGGCGACCTCTAGTCACTCTACGCTTGCACGGGATAAAGAGCCATGAGTCGAACTCCCTACGGAAATTTGGACTAGTCAATGAGTGCATAACCAAAGAAATTAATCCCCCGAAGGAGATCTAAAACTATTAGGGAAAAGAAAACTTATATTGCACCCTTAGGTGCGCCGACGCACACTCTTTTCTTTTTCCTTAATGATCGAGAACGAACCCGAGTATAATTCCGATTAGTGAAACTCTAACCCAATGGCGAACGTTGGTCAATCGAAGCGTGACAGGAACTAAGAGCCATGAGCCGACTCCTAAATGCTCGGGGGCTAGTCTAGTCGGGCGGAGTGCATAACAGAAGGGGTTAACTACTCGGGGAAGCTCAATTATTAAGGGAAAAGAAGAGTGGATTATCATAAAAACTTGTGTACACAGTACTTGAACAATATGCCCGAGTGAATATTTTGCTACATAATCCTACATATACATGTTGTAGGTATTTACAGCTTGGAGAGCTCGCCAAGAGCGGCCAGGGAACGGCGCAAGGCCATGAACCTTTGCGTCAGCACACACTTTATGTGCCATCACGCACCATCCGCAGAGAGCGGCAACTCGAAGAACATAAAGCGGCTAAGTTTTCATCATGATGATCTTTTTCATGTTATTTCTTGACTTGCTACTTAGTTGTTTTCCAACTAAGCAGTAAGTCGGGGGCTACACATAATTGTGTCACTCGCGTGCCCCCAATTTCTTTAATTGTAGTTCTTCTACATTTAATTCCCGATCAATTTGACTTGCTCCTTAGTCGTTTCCCGACTAAGCAGTAAGTCAGGGGTTACACATAATTGTGTGCGCTTGCGCTCCCCCATCTTTTTTATTAGTTGTATTTTACTTCTATTACTTAGTGATTTAAGTGAAATCTGAGTGTATCATAATTCCGAGAAGTGAAGCTATAGCCCCTTTGACAGACGAACTCTAAGTCACCCAAATGCGTGCATGGGAAAAACAGCCATGAGCTAACTCCCTGCGCTCGGGGGCTAAACTAGTCGGGCAGAGTGTTTAACAAAAGGAAGGAAGAACCACTCGGACTAACGAAAATCAAAGAGTAAGAGGGGTAAAAAAGGCTAATTTACACACACAAAGGTAGTAGAACTTTTCATGTTCAGATAGTACTTAATCCCATATGTTCATGTTGCAGGGAGCGGAGCCATATTTCGCCTTGAGCGGGAACGATGTTTCAACTCCTGTAAAAGTTCAGACCCAGGTTTAGGTTTCGAGGGTATGCACCTAATGGGCATACCTGCTGTGCTCCGCGCCAGCTAGGCTCAAGTACCACTCGGATAAACCTGATTTGGGCAAGGGCACGCCCCACGATGGGCCGACTGCCAGTTACTATTTTCAAACAGAAGCTGATTGTCTACCGGACGAAAAATCAAAAGTTCCTCTTGCGATATGCCTCAAGTAGGCCTAATTGCTGGTCACCGCATGATGGGATCGGGTATTGCAGGATGGTTAAAGGTTCTGGAGGTATACGCCTAAAAGGCGTGCCGGCTGAGCTCCGCGCCAGCTTGGTTCATACCATTCGGGTAAAGCCTATCTAGGATAAGGCGCGCCTCATGCTAGGCCTTTGCCGATTACCGTTTTTAACGGGACACTGGGTGCTGACATCCAAAGCTCCTTCAATATGCCTTATGTCAGGCCAATAGCTGGTTACCGCAAGTCGGAATCGAGTATCGTGAGGAGTCAAGTTCGAAGGGTATGCCCCATGAGGGTCGTAAGCTGTGCACCGAGATGCTCGGGTACGGATACCACTTGGCAAACTCTTTCCGGGTATTAGATTTTTTGTAGTGTCATTCACAGTCTCCTTGCATGCAACGGAGCACTCGGCATTGAAGTCGACACCAGTTGGATGCAGCAGCAGAAACTGGGAGCACTCGGCAGCGGAGCATGACTCGGCAGGAGGCGACCAGACAAGTAACAACTCGACTATGAAGCACTCAGGGGCTACTGTGGTAACCATGGACCCTAGGTATCCGCAAGACGGTTAAAAGGCCACCCAAGAAGGGGCGGCCCGAGTCGTCCATATGGATATGGGCCATCTAGATCCCTCCCGACTTGTACCGCAAGAAAGGGAAGGGATAGAGTTCTACACTGACATGGAAATCATCATTGTACTTGGCATGACCGGATATGGGAACCAACCTTGTAACCGACTAGGATTGCCTCCTTGTATTGGACTAGGACTCCTCCATGTAACCCAACCCCCTGATTATATAAAGGGGGGCGGGTGCCTTAGACAAGGTATCCAATCACGGGATATCTCATCCAATCTCATGATCTACACCTATCAATACATACCACCGAACACAGGACGTAAGGTATTACCTCTCCTTGAGGGCCTGAACCTGTATAAATCCTTATCTTGTGTTACCATCGAGCTTCTGATCCAGCGCCTTGCCCCATAGATTCACACCCCCCTAAGATTATTGCTGACACCAAACGTCGACAAATAACATGAATGTAAATAGAATAAATAGATTCAATGCATATTTGACATCAACAAAAGATTGGTGAGGCATCACCCATCACCATCCGTAACCATCATCAACCACTAAACTCAATAGTATTAACTTTAGACAATAAAAACAATAGTGAACTCCCCCCGTTCAATTCCAATATTTTATTGAAAACTCAATACCTCATGTGAAATTCCCAAGCACGTCCATAACCGTGGACAAGGCTATTCAAATAATTTAACACACTCTGTAGAGGTTGTACAGCTTTACCTACAAGAGATGATCATCTCCTTTTTCCTTCGGATTAACACACTTCCTTAGGTGTGCAGCAGAGAGATCATGACAAACCTTTACAACGCTTTGTCGAAATTCCGTACTTACCTGGCTAAGGTATCACCCCTTAGGGCCCCGTCTTGCACCATGTGAGTTTGCCCATCTATCACGGAACCCACACCACCAAGGTAGTATTCAAATTTAGATCCTCTTCATGCGCCCAAGTAGCTTCCTCTTCTGAGTGGTTGCTCCACTGTATTTTGAAAAAGCGGATGGTCTTGCTCCTCGTGATATGCTCTACCAGTTTCAAAATTTTTAATGGCTGCTCCTTATAGGTGAGATCGTCTTGTAAGTCAATGGCTTCCAAAGGCATCTATTCCTGTAGCACTCGCAGGCATCTCATCAGTTATGACACATGGAACACATCGTGGATTCCAGCAAAAGATTGAGGCAACTCAAGTTTGTAAGTAACCTCTCGTCTTCATTCCAAGATTGTGAACGGTCCAACAAATCTAGGGGCAAGCTTTCCTTTCACTTGTAATCTCTTTACTCCTTTGAGAGGGGTGACTCTTAGGTAAACATATTCACTGGGTTAAAAACTCAAATGTCGGTGATGATTATTTGCATAACTCTTTTGTCTACTTTGAGCTATCTTCAATCTGTATCGAATTAGCTGAACTTGCTCTTCGACTTCCTGAAGTATGGCAGGGCTAAACAATATCATTCCCTAGTTCCTTCCAGTTGAGAGGGGTCCTACACTTTCTTCCATATAAGGCTTCAAACGGAGACATTTACAGACTGGCTTGGTAACTATTTGATGCATATATTAATTAAATTAAATCTTTTGATTAATTAAAAATTCAAATTGAGTTTTAATTAATTTAGGAAAAATCCAAATTATTCTTTTTAACTTTAAAACTTTTCAAAAGCTCAAAAATTGGATGTTACACCGATGGACCAGGTACAATACCAAAGAATGGGTTTGTCACATGTCGATCTTAGAAAGTGGGATTTGCGTCTCATCTAAAGTATGAATAAAAAGCAAATATAGAGAACTTCCTCCATCTAACAAAACTGTTCCTACTTTGCAATTGCTAATTGTAGAAGAGACTACTAATGGTAGTTTACGAGGATGGACATACCTTTTGGGCAATTATTTCTGCTAAAGGTGATTGTGACATCCGACTACTTTGGGAAGTTTGGTTTTCTTGAACATGTGTCGATGTTATTAACTTCCCTCTAAGCAGATTTAAACTAACTTTTTGAAGTGTACACGGATGACCCTCCGAAGATTGTGTTGACATGATTGTCAGCCTTCTGATAGCCCATATCTTCATCACCATTGTCGAGACCCGAATATGCAAATTCGGACCCTCTGTGTATTCAGCACTAGTCCAGGATCACGCTAATGCACATAGTCTCAACATAGATGAAATATCATAATCATACACAGCGGAATAATAAATAGACTTCATCTATTAATATGGAACTATTGAACGACCTTAAGGTCAAACTTACACTTGTGAGGCCTTGATGGCTTCAACTCAAAACATATATAAACAGAGCGGAATGAAGAACGTCAGTGATTCTCATCAATATGCCACAGGCAACTAACAAGGTTCAACTCCTAGATATTCACCTCCTCGCGGAACTCCTCTTTTGAAGATGTAGACTTCTCCTCAACTGGTGATTGTTTGTTGCAAGGGGGTGAGTACTTAAAGCACTTAGCAAGTCATGCATAGAATGAAAGTTTAGTAACTATATGCATGGCTTATTCCAAATGAATGGCTGAATTGGCTATTTGCAATAAAGCAGCATTGACAAATAACATAATAGATTGTAAAGCGGTCCGTAAGTGTAATGTTTTCCTTCCTGGAAATCGGTATTTGCTGCTTCACAGGGCATCTTCTAGCATAATGACCTGACTCACCACACCAGAAACAAAGTGGTGGTGACAACATAATACCATCTTCCTGAGGTAGACGGACAGGGTCGGAATGTTTCTTCTTCAATTCTGTAGGTGACACAACAAGTGCGGATGACAGTCCACCTCGTGTTGCTAACTCTTGAGCAACAACTGCTCGGAATTTCTACTGGTGATGTTGAGTCACTGCAGTCACTATTGGATTCCAGGGACATTGGGATGAGCAATGATCACGGCCTTCGTAAAGATAGCAAATGATATTGTGCATAGAACATTCTCCAAGTGGATGGCTTCCTTCACAGCTAGAGTAATAGTGTGTCCTATCTGTCCACATCGGATGCATGCACGATCTTCTGATTTGTCCAGATGATAACACTTCAAAGAACAATGTCCTGGTATGGTATTGGGTGCAGGGGTTGTACTCTCTCTGAACTTGCGGTAGTCACACTATCATTCGATGACACAACAAATTGACGAAGGGCAGTGGCAAACTCCAACCAAGTGATTTCTTTTGGTGTCTTGTGGGCAACATGATGGTCCTTCCACCACTCCAAGGCAACTCCTACCAACTGGCGGCTAGCATACAGAACCAACTCGTCTCCTTTACACTGAGCGAGGAGTAGTTTCTTCTCAATCAGACCCAGCCAATCCTCTGCCTCCATAGGTGAAACATTCCCAATGAAGATTGGCGGGCGAGTCATCATAAACTCTGAAAGTCTCGAATACGGATAAGGATCTCGAATAGATGCATGCATTCCATTGGTATGAGACTGCCGTTCGACCAAGTTCTGCATCCGTTGCATCAACATCTGCATGAGCTGAGTTTGGGCAATGACAAACTGATCCAAGTGCTGAACTGTCACCGTTGGTGCGGTGGACAGCTGTTGGTCACAATCTGCCTTGTCATTGACACTAGTAGTAGGAACTGTACTAACTTGAACTGCCTTAGAATCACTGCTGCAGTTGGTCCTTCCCATCTGTTGACCACTCCAAGGTTCTGGTAAGAGGGAAAAAGTATCGATGAGGTTCAAGAATCCTATTGCGGGGGAACAGGTTTAACCTAATAACTTAAACAAACATTATTAATATCTTGGTATGGTTGCTTACAAAAGCCTAAAATCTATGCAACACATACTGCACACCCAGCAATCAAGGAAGAACCAAATTTCCTAAGCACACAATAATCTACCGTCTAAAAGGGTAACACTCTTATCTTGAGAGACGCAACTCTTACACATGAGTCTCAACTCGCTATTAAAGCACTGGCTCTTCGAGCTTCTGAGACACTTCATCGCTCCACTCCTTCTTGAGCTTAATGATTCCTTCACGCTCTTCAGGTTCAACGGTAGGACACCCAGTACTTTCTCCTTAAGTGTGAACATCGTTAAATATTCATGACAACTCATGTAAGATTTCCGTTTAAACCAGTGGGGAAAGATAGAAATTTCCGCGAAGGGAAAAGAATAGAAGAATAAGATAAGTCAAGAATTTATTATGTTTTCAAGTTAGATTTTCTTTTTAGAAAATAATTTTGAAACTCCTAGAGACGGCCAATCTATCTAGGGTTAAGACCTACAGTCAATATGGCTCTAATACCACCTCTGTCGGGACCCGAATATGCAAATCCAGACCCTCTGTGTATTTAGCACTAGTCCAGGATCACGCTAGTGCACATAGTTTCAACATAGATGAAATATCACAATCATACATAGCGGAATAATAAATAAAGACTTCATCTATTAATATGGAACTATTGAACGACCTTAAGGTCAAACTTACACTTATGAGGCCTTGATGGCTTCAACTCAAAATATATATAAACAGCAGCGGAACGAAGAATGTCGGTGATTCCCATCAATATGCCACAGGCAACTGACATGGTTCAACTCCTAGATATTCGCCTCCTCGCAGAACTCCTCCTTTGAAGATGTACACTTCTCCGCAACTGGTGATTATTTTGTTGCAAGGGGGTGAGTACTTAAAGCACTTAGCAAGTCATGCACAGAATGAAAGTCTTGTAACTATATGCATGGCTTATTCTAAATGAATGGTGTCGATCTTTGGTGTCGGCAATAATCTTAGGGGGATGTGAATTTGTAGGGCAAGGCACTGGATCGGGATCTCGATGGTAACACAAGACAAAGGATTATACAGGTTCAGGCCCTCAATGGAGGAGGTAATACCCTAGTCCTGTGTTCTGGGCTTATGTGTTCCTTATTTTGTTTCCCCTTCCCTTCCCTTATATATAGGAAGGAGGAGGGGTGGAATCCAGCTCGGTTACTATGTCATGAGTCCAAGTTGGTTACAAGTAAAGGGATCGTATCCTTCTTTATCTAGGATAGCTTCCTTTACAGTTACAATCTTTTCGTTCTAGATACAACACAACCAGATCTGCATGCGCATCCTTCTCTTGATCAGACATCTAGAATCCACGCGCATGCATACCCAGTCTTCATCGCCTCCACAGTAGCCCCCGAGTTATTTGCAATCGAGTTGCTTATGATTTTCGTTCGTGTCGAGGGTGTGGCCTTCCGGTCCTCTTGTTCATGTTGTCCGAGTGTTGACAACAGGCAAGGAGTTTGCAAGGGACTCGACTTATTGCTCGAACTTCATTGGGAGACCTTCCTTGTGGCAGGCTGGTGATCAGCTCGATTTGGAGCGCATCTGCATGGCATCTGATGTGTTGCCGGTGATCGGCCCGACTAGGGGCGCGTTTGGGTCGCATCGTACAGGACACTGGTGATTAGCCCGACTTGGGGCGCACCTAGGTTGCATCCTACAGGACACTGGTGATCATCCTGACTTGGGGCGCACCTAAGCCACATCCATTAGGACGCTGGTGATCAGCCCGACTTGGGGCGCACCTGGGTCGCATCCTACAAGACACGGGTGATTGGCCCGACTTGGGGCTCACCTAGGTTGCATCCTGCAGGACACTGGTGATCATCCCGACTTGGGGCGCACCTAAGTTTCATCCATTAGGACACGGGTGATCAGCCCGACTTGGGGCGCACCTGGGTTGCATCTTACAGGACACTGGTGATCGGCCCGACTTGGGGCGTACCTAGGTCGCATCCTACAGGACACTGGTGATCGGCCCGACCTGGGGCATACCTAGGTCACATCCTACAGGACACTGGTGATCAGCCCGACTTGGGGCGCACCTGGGTTGCATCCAGTAGGACATTGGCCGAATGGTAACCATACCCGGTCAGGGGCGTACACTAGAAGCTTTTGACTTCGTCCGGACCCGCGACCTTGAACTGAATTCGAATCGGAAATGCGTCTACGGGTCCGTATTGCTCCTTTTGCGGCACTTCTTTCTTTTCAAGCTCTTTTCGAGCAAGGATGCCTCCAATCTGGTCGGGGGCGCTGGTCTTCAATTGCGGGATGGGTCGAGGAGATCTTATTTCACCATTCCCTTCAGATCTTCCGACAAGGATGCTTGCTCGCTCTTCTTCTGCTGCCTTTAGTCTCTAGGGAGCCGTCTGAGGGGGAAGACTGACTTTTTGCGTCGCGTCCTTCCTTTCGTCAAGACGAGCTGAGCCGGTGGAGGTTCGGAGTGAGTGATCCCAGGAGCTGTGAAGTTCATCCTCTTTGCTTGGAGAAGCTAGATACGTTGGGATCTCTCCGAGGCGAGTACTCTTTGCGGGCGAATGACTTTCATCGTCTTCTTATTTTTGTCCCTAACCTTGTCTGGTCTCCGCAGCTAGGGATGCTGCTTACATGGGACTCTATCCGGTGTTGGCCTTCCTGCACCCTGGCAACCTGAACAGAGGGAACCAGGTTCTTCAACGACTGCGAGCAGCCCCTGAGGGGCTTATGTCCCATGTGCTGAAGATTGGCGATTACGAGCTCCAACCAACCGTTGGTGGTCGTGAAGTCGCCATGTCCCCAAGTGGAAGTTGAGTTCTCTTGGCATGTTGGCTGCTTGCTATCCTGCCCAATTGAAAAGATCGTCTATGTGGTGGAGTTCCCGAGTGATTCGCGGACCAACGTTTTGGCGCTTCTTCTGACTGGGAGCATTTGCCCGAGTTCCTTCGCTCGATTGAGAGATCATCCAAGCGATGGGGGTTCCCGAGTGCTTCGTGGGCCAACGGCCTGGCACTTCTTCTGGCCGGGAGCGCTGCCCGAGTTCCTTCGCTCGATTGAGAGATAATCCGAGTGATGGGGTTCCCGAGTGCTTCGCGGACCAACGGTCTGGCGCTTCTTCTGGCTGGGAGCATTGTCCGAGTTCCTTCGCTCGATTGAGGGATCATCCGAGCAATGGGGTTCCTGAGTGCTTCGCGAACCAATGGTCTGGCGCTTCTTCCGGCTGGGAGAGTTGTCCGAGTTCCTTCTCGGTCGTCCCTAGAATTAAGGACAGACAGCTTGCGGGAGCATTTTAGCGTTCACTTATTAAGTGTTACGACTGTTAGGTCGAGTGGCTTAAGTAGGGGACTGATGAACGTGCGAACGTGCACTTATTAAGTGTAGCCCCCGGCTTACTGCCTAGTTGGGAAGCAACTAGGTCGTAAGGCAAAAAATAGAGTAATTAAGGATGGAGAAGGATTATGACATCACCGGGCTGTTTTTGTCGCACTGCTTGCATGGCCAGTTCAAACTTGCCTGGGAACTGCTGCCCAGTCGTTTTGGCTTCCCGCCCTTTCCTTTAATATTGCGCTCTTCGTCTTCCGTGCCTCTTCGTATAAGAAGGGTTGGGGGGGCCATTGTGCATATCGCGCTCTGCCATGGAGAACCTTCCTAGACCCTGGTACTTGGAGCTGCCCCACGAGGAGGCGTGGAGGGTGATCGAGACGGCGGTGGAGAGGGCGGCCGTCGCGCGCGACACCGCTGCCGTCAACGCGCTTCTCGAGGTCGTTCCTCACCTTTTCAGGGCGTGGGATGCCCTCATTGAGGCCGTCGGGCGGGTGCGACGCGGCGAAGTCTGAGCGGGCGGCGCTGCTGGTCCTCCTGCTGCTTTCCCTCCCTTTTTGTACATATATAATGTGTAGTAAAATGAAATGAAATGAAACGAAATATTCCTCTAGAATTGTCCTGTGCGCTTCCATTTTTTCTATTCAGCATGGTTTTCAAATTCGTCCAAGCGCCGCGCCCTTGATCACTTACGCGTTCCGCCCGACTGGGCCCAGCCCCCGAGTGTTGGTAGTTTGCTAGTTGCTTTTTTCCCTAGGCACTTCTTGCGGGGGGTTCGGGCTTGATCGCATACGGTTTTGCGTTCTCATGAGTTAGGATTTACGCATGCTTGGAAGTTTTTGCCGACGCCTTAAGAAAAAGGAGTGCTTAGGAAATTCTCGAAATATTTCATTTAAAAAGATGTAATGAAAATACAAGACTTAAGCGTAGAAATGACGTAGCTGTTCTATGTTCCAGGTGTTGCTGATTACTGTTCCGTCTTCTCGCTTAAGTCGATACGCTCCAGGCCGTACCACTTCGCTGACAACATAGGGGCCCTCCCAGCATGGGGAAAGCTTGTGCTCGCTTTTTTGATTTTTTCTTAAGACCATATCTCCCTTGGAGAAAGCGCGGCCCCTAATGTTGCGGTCGTGATAGCGGTGCAAGCCTTGGAGATATTTGGCCGATCGGATCATAGCTACATTCCTTGCTTCTTCCAATCAATTGAGGTCATCCAATCTGCTTTCTTCTGATTTATCATTGCTGTGGTTCCGAATCCTTGGGGACCAAAATTTTTGCTCGGTGGGTAGGACCGCTTCAGACCCATATACCAGGAAGAAAGATGACTGTCCGGTTGCCCAACTGGGGGTGGTTCTGAGCCCCTAGAGCACCGAAGGCAATTCCTTCACCCATCGGGTGGCATAGGGATTAAGGCGATCGAAGATCCTTTCTTTCAGTCCTTGAAGTACCATGCCATTCGCTCGTTTGACCTGGCCATTGCTCAGCGGGTGTGCCACGGAAGCAAAGCAGATTGTAATTCCTAGTTCCCTGCACCAGTCCTGGAATTCTTCTCCTCTGAATTGGGTACCATTGTCGGTGATGATTCTGTTTGGCATGCCGAAGCGGACCACAATGTCTTGGAAGAAGCTCTTGGCCTTTCCTGCTGTTATGGTGGCGACTGGCTTGGCTTTGATCCACTTTGTGAACTTGTCCACAACGACGAAGAGATGTGTAAATCCTCCTTGTGCTTTTTTCAGTGGTCCTACCATATCCAGCCCCCAAGCTGCGAATGGCCAAGTGATTGGTATTGTCTACAACTCTTGAGCTAGCATGTGGATTTGCCGAGAGAAGAATTGGCAGCCTTCACAGGTTCGAACGATGCCTTCTGCATCCGTTACTGCGGTCGGCCAAAAGAATCCTTGGCGGTAAGCCTTCCCGACTAGGGTTCTTGAGGTCGCGTGGTGTCCGCAGATTCCCGCATGGATTTCCTTGAGGAGATCCTTTCCTTCTTGCTCCGAGATGCAGCGTCTGAGTATCCCAGAGGCGCCCTTCCGGAAGAGCTCCCCTTCGACGACTGTGTAACTATTGCTTCTGCGTGTGATGCGCTCTGCTTCGGTGCGGTCCTCTGGGAGTTCGTCTCTTACCAAGTAATCGAGGTAGGGTTTCGTCCAGTCGGTGTTAATGACCAACACCTCTGCGTCAGCTGGGAGGGATGTCTCCTTCTTCTTTTGGCATAAGGTGGCTGAGGGTTTGTGAAGTTCTTCCACGAACACGCCAGCTGGTAACTCCGCTCGACTGGAACCGAGCTTGGCGAGCTCGTCGGCGGCCTCGTTATCCCGTCTGAGCACATGGATTAGCTCCAGTCCGTCGAACTTGTCTTCTAATCTGCGCACCTCTTGGTAGTACGCAGTCATTGTGTCGGGACCCCGATTTTGCAAATCCGGACCCTCTGTGTATTCAACACTAGTCCAGGAACGCGCTAGTGCACACAGTCTTAACATCGGTAAATATCACAATCATACCATTCGATGCTAATAAAGTACTTTTATTTAAATAACCAAACTGGTTACTCGACCTTATGGTCAAGTCACAAACGTACGCCTCGCAGGGCGATACTTATTAAAAGAGAAATAGTAGCAGCGGAAAATCAAATAAAAAAGGTAACATCGTGGTGCCATCCAATATACCACAGGCAACTGACTGGGCTCGCTCCCTACGTAGACGGATCCTCTTGGAGCTCCTCCTCCAAAGCTGGCGTAGTCTCCTCTTCAACTGGTGTTGTGTTGAGGCAAGGGTGAGTACTTGGTACTCAGCAAGTCATGCTGCAGAATGCAGCTAATATACTATATGCATGGCTTGGTACAAAGGAATAGCTCAAGGTATATTTGCGATGCTTGACATTTGACAAGTAGTATAAGTAGATTCGAAAGCAGTAGAAACAAGTAAAGCATAAATAACTTTTCAAGAAGTTTAGTAAACATTTTTCCCATCCTAAACCACATTTCCATCAACATCATTATTAATCCAGCTCGACCTTTCAAACCAAAGTTATTTTTGAGAAAATCTAACCCTTGACTGTAATTCCCGAGCGATGTCCAATACCGCGGACACGGCTATTCGAATAGATTCTAAACTCTGCAGAGGTTATGCACTTTACCCACAAGATACAGTCAAACACCACAAAGGCGAGTTCCCGTAACAAAGTCTTTCGGAAACTTCTAACAATACAAGTGGTCCTCCCCGGTTATTGCGCACTAACCCTTCCCTTCGCTAAGGCGAAGTCTAGGCCAATCAACCGTTAGATGGGTACTGGCCTCGGCCAGACGCTCCCCCGTACAACTTACACAAAGGGTGTAGTTGACCTCCTGAGGTCCCACAGGTACGTTATTAGCAACTTAGTCAACTAGGTCCGTCCCATTACAGACATGTGGTTGCACGTTAGACCCAGTTCAAAGGCTTGCAAGGTTAAGTCCTTAGGGTGACCAGGGCAAGACTACCCAAAGAACCAAATCAACATCCCCAATGCCACAACTGGCCCACCTGATTACTCTTGCCACATGCCCCTGGCCGAAATCTGTTTATCAAACCCCAGTTGATTACCATGCACCACGTGCCATCAACATCACATGATACTTTTCCAAAACAGGTTCAATATATCATTAAGTCAATATTAACATTTGATTGTCCAAAATCATGTCATGAGCACGTAAGCGTGTCTAAGCAAAGATACTACAACGGTCTAAACCCATGTTGGCAATTTAATAATGTCCAACTAGTAATCCACAACTAGGGTGACAAAGGGTCATGGCACATACTTAAATAATCAAGGTGTCGTACAGCGAATTGGTACTTATCTAATCCCCCATAATTAAATAAAGTATTTTTCTATTTGAACTTAGCATGCAATAGGTTAAATTAAGATAGATTTCAAAATAGGATCAACATGGTCAAAGCACAACTTGCCTTCAAAAAGTACTTGTTCTTGGTCTTGAGTTGGATCCTGAGTCAATACTTCTCCTTCGAATCCTTCCCAAGACTTCAACGTCTACTCGTAAAGCGTGCAAATAGAAAATACACGAATAAACAATAGGCAAAAAGTGTCCAAACATCCAAATAAAATCCATAAACAGAGAGAACATAATTTTATGAATTTTTAGAAACTGGAATCGTCAAATTTGGAGTTAAGATGCAAAAGTTATGATTATTTAAAGTTCAAATAATCAATTAAATAATTTTACAGAGAAAAACTTTAGTCCAAAAATTAAATAAAATTCATATTTAGGTAGATCTCAATTTTATACAAATTTAGAAATTTGAATCACTCAAATCGGAGTTGAAACGCATAAAAGTTATAAGCGTTTGAAGTTTGAAACAAAATCAAATCATTATTTCGAATTAATAAATCATTTTCTTTTGGAAATTAATTATTGCGTCGGCAGGACACGTGTCAGCCTCGATTGGCCTGCTGGCGCCACCGGTCCATGTACATGGTCCACGCTCGGCTCGGGTCTACCGTGGACTCGGTCCACGAATCCACGTGTCACTGACATGTGGGCCCCACTGCTGGCGGGTCTCACGCGACGCAGCGTGATGCGGGCCGACACGTGGGCCCTCTGACACGCGGGTCCCGCGTGTCAGAGACACGCTCCCGACGCGCGTGGGCGCGGCTAAGCACACGTGGCACAATCTCGGCCGTTTATTTGAAAATCAGCGGCCCGCATTGAATCTGGATACCACGCGTTTGGGTTAACGCGGTCAATCCACGCCGTTGGATCCAGATCTAACGGTCCAAAATGGATCCGGCCCCTGACACTAGATCTAATCTACACCGTTCGATCCCGATCTAACGGTTAGGATCTAACCTAGCTCTAACGGCGTTAGGGCGCACGTGGAACTCACCGTAGCGATCGGATCGGATCGGGCGAGAAAGCTTCAAGTCGGCGATGGCGGCGGCGGGCGAGCTGGTTCACCGAGGTCGGGAAGGCGACCAACGCGACGGCGTTCTGGGGCTGCTCCGGCGAAGTGAAAGACCACCTCGGGTGCGCCTTGGCCGGACGGTTCGAGCAGGGCTCGAGACGCGGACGGCGGACGGCGGCGAGGTGAGACAAAAACCGTGGCGGCGCTTCACGCAACTACGGCGAGCGATTCCGGCAAACCTATGGCGGCTAGAGCTCGGTGGGTTAGGGCAAAAAGTGCGCGGGGTCACGGCGGTCCTCGGGGTACCACCTTGCCTTAAATGCCCTCGGCATGCGGCGACGGGGCGAGCCCTAATCCCACACGGCGACACGGCGGAGGAGTCCGGCTTCGGACTCGGCGGGGGACGGCGACGCGACGGCCGCCCACGTGGCACGATCGACGGCTGGGATCGCCGCAGCGTGAAGCAGTGGATCGGATCCGATCGGATCGGTCTTGGTGAGTTGGTAGTTGGATCTCGATCCAACGGTTCCGCAGGCTTAGGGTTTGGACTTGGTCCGGTCGAGTCACGTGGCTCGGGTCGGGTTCGGGTCGGACTCGAACTCGAGTCTGACTCAGGCTCGGTCGGATGAACAGTACAAACCCACTCGCATTTTCCAGCGATTTAATAATTCAAATAATTCCCAGTAATTCATTTAATTCATTAAAAATAGCAAAAGACTCAGAAAAATTCCAGAAAAATTTTGGAAAATATTTTGGATCATTTTGGACTCAAATAAAATATTTCCAACAAAATTTTATTTGCAAAGTTTAATTCTTTAATTAATTCAAAATGGAATAAATTCAAATAAATTCCAAATAAATCCAAATAAATTCCAGAAAATTCCAAAAATTCACCAAAGTGCCAAATCACACATGAATTTAAGGAAAGCAAAATTTTGGGGTGTTACAAACCTCCCCCCCTTAATAGAATCTCGTCCCCGAGATTCGTGGCTCACTCTGAGAATAGGTTTGGAAACTCTTTCTTCAAATCCTCTTCGCGCTCCCAAGTCGCTTCGCTTTCTTCATGGTTGCTCCACTGAACTCTACAGAAACGGGTTGACTTGTTTCTAGTTTCTCGATCCATTGTGTCTAGAATCCTCACGGGATGCTCCTTATAAGTCAAATCCTCTTGCAACTCAATTGACTCTAGCGTCTGTTCTCGGGAACTCGGAGACACTTCTTCAATCTGGGACACATGGAATACATCATGTACTCTGTTAACGATTGTGGCAACTCCGGTGATAAGCAACTTCGCCCCTGCGGCTCAAAATCTTAAATGGACCAACATAGCAGGGTGCAAGTTTCCCTTTGGCATGGAACCTCTTAACTCCCTAAGAGGCGTAACTCGAGGTATACAAAGTCTTAGGTTCAAAACTCAAATCCTCGCGACGATTGTCAAGATAACTCTTCTGTCGAGATTGGGCGATCTTCAACCTTTCCCTAATCATGGCGACCGCTTCTTGACCTCTTGAAGAATATCGAGGCCCAAAGACACGGCGCTCACGGTCTCATTCCAATTCAATGGCGTCCGACAGGTCGACCATGCGATGCCTCAAAAGGTGACATCGTAGAACTAGCACGATAACTATTGTTGTAATCGAACTCGGCATACGGCAAACTCTTATTCCAAGAGGTAGCATAAGCCAATGCACAAGCTCTTAACATATCCTCCAGAATCTGGTTGACTCTTTGGTCTGTCCATCCGTCTGCGGATGATAAGGTATCTTTGAAGTTCAAACGGGTTCCCATGGCTTCATGCAACTTATTCCAAAATCTTGAGGTAAATTGGGTACCTTCGTCCGATACAATCCTCTTTGGCACTCCGTGCAAACAGACGATCTGATCATGTACAACTCTGCCAACTTGTCCCCAGAGTAAGTGGTCTTCACGGGGATAAAATGGGCTACTTTAGTCAAGCGATCCACTATAACCCATATGGAGTCATAACCTCCTTGAGTTTTAGGCAAACCGGTAATGAAATCCATTCCGATTTCCTCCCACTTCCACTCAGGTATTTTCAGTGGTTGTAGCAATCCTGCTGGTCTTTGATGCATTGCCTTGACTCTACGGCATATGTCGCACAATGCAACATGCTCAAGAACTTCACGTTTCATACTCGGCCACCGAATCTCTCCTTGAGATCTGATACATCTTGGCGCTTCAGACGAATTGAGTACTTGGAGTCGTGGGCTTCTTCCAAAATCAGTTGCTTTAACTCCTTCTTGTTAGGCACACAAATGCGATCCTTCATCCACAACGTGCCTTGCTCATCCAACTTGAAGTCCTCTGCCTTGCCTTCCTCCTTGATGAACTTAATCCTGCGGATCTTGTTATCATCCTTCTGGTCCTCTAAAGTAGGCTTTACTTCCAATGCGGCCAAGAATCCGCTAGGTACAACCTCAATCTTCATTTTCTGAAAATCCTCACATAACTCATCCTGACTTGTGGCTAGCAACGCACTCACGGTATGGCTTTTCCGACTCAGAGCATCGGCTACTACGTTGGCCTTCCCGGGATGGTAATGGATTCCAACATTGTAGTCCTTGATTAACTCTAACCATCTCCTCTGCCTCATGTTCAGATCCGACTGGGTGAATATGTATTTAAGGCTCTTATGATCCGTATACACTTCACATCTGTTCCCGATCGATAGTGACGCCATATCTTCAAGGCATGCACTACGGCAGCTAACTCTAGGTCATGTGTCGGATAATTTTCCTCATGCGGCCTCAATCGCCTTGATGCATAAGCTTTACCTTTCCATTCTCGCATCGACACATCCAAGTCCTTGGCGCGATGCGTCACAATAAATATCGAAGCTTTGATTAACATCCGGTAGAACTAACACCGTGGCCGATGTCAATTGCTTCTTCAGCTCTGAAATCCTTTCTCACATTCTCAAGGCGTCCATGCAAACTTCTTTTCCTTCTTCAGCAATTGCGTAAGAGGTTTCGCAATTGTCGAAAAGCCTTCAATGAAACGGGCGGTAGTATCCTGCCATTCCAAGGAAACTCCGAACTGGTCACGATCTTTGGCCGCTCCCAATGTAACACAGCTTCTACTTTGCTTGGATCTACTGGCGACTCCTTCTGCGGTCATTACATGTCCAAGAAACTCCACCTTGTCCTTCCAAAAATCACACTTGCTGAACTTGGCGAAAAGTTGCTGTTCCTCGGCTTTTCCAAAACTCGCCTTAAGTGTTCGGCATGTTCATCCTCTGTCTTGGAGTAGATTAGGATATCATCTATGAACACGACGACAAACTTGTCCAAATATTCCATGAACACCTTATTCATCATATTCATGAAATAAATTTGGCGCATTAAATCGATCCAAAGGACATAATCAGAACTTCGTAATGTCCATATCTTGGCGAGAATGCGATCTTGAATATCTTACGATCGGATCTTCAATCGATGGTATCGATCTCGAGATCAATCTTGGAGAAAACTCCGGCTCCTCTCGGTGATCAAACAAATCATCAATCCTGGGTAGCGGATACTTATTCCTCACGGTGACTTCATTGAGTGCACGGTAGTCGATGCACATCCTGAAACTTCCGTCCTTTTTCTTGACAAACAAAACTGGTGCTCCCCACGACGAGCTTGGTCTGATAAATCCTTTCTCCATTAACTCTTCTAGCTGTTTCTTCATCTCTACCAACTCCTCGGTGGACATCCGATAGGGTCTCTTTGCTATCGGTCTTTGTGCACTGTACAAGCTCTATCACAAACTCTATGTCCCTGTCTGGCGGCATACCAGGTAGATCTTCAGGAAAAACATCTGGGTACTCATTCACTACTGAGACATCCTCTACGCTGATTGTCTTGGTACTGTTAACCATCATCTGTCCATCTCTAACTGCAGTGGCTTGAAATTCCACTTTCTCTCCCCACGGGCTCTCAACTGAGATAGTCTTTCGTCCACAATCCAATACGGCCTTGTGTTTGGATAACCAATCCATTCCCAAAATAACATCTAAGGTCTGGGTCTCCAAAATAATAAGGTTCGCTAGGAACTCTATCCCATCTATTAGTATTCTCACCCGGAACATCCTACTTTCGTTCGGAGTTCGTAACTGTGGGTTTGAACTAAAAGCATGCATCTAAGTCTTGCAATCCTCAAATCATTTCTATTAGCAAAGCCTTGCGAAACAAGCGAATCTGAAGCTCGAGTCAAACAAAGCATTGCAGGTGCGAGTTAACAAGTAACTTACCCGATCTGACGTCCGTAGCATTCTGCAGTGCATCTGCGGTGACATGGTTGACTCGGCCTCTCACCACGATGCAGGGTGTGGCTCTCGTGCAGCGTCCTAGCTGGGTGGTTCCTAGATTGAAGCGAATCGGGTCACTCCTGCTGTCTTCTTTGGACAAGCTGTTGGCAAAGTGTCTGGCTCGTTGCGATTGTAGCGGCGTCTCACTGTTCCTTCTTGTTTGCACGAGTAAGCGTTTCTAGCGAAGTGGGTGCAGTAGTTACGATTGATGAGTCTTGGTGCTTTGGTGACGGTGTTCTTGTAGCATTGTGGCTGGAATCGAAAAATTGATTTGGTGCAACTCTCAGCGCCGCTATTGCGTTCCTAGCGTGATCCTTCTTTGTTGCATCCTGCGCTTCTGTTCTCATCCAGTTCCTTGCGCTTGTCCTCAAGAATAAGCGCCTTATTCACCGACTCTTGGAAATGCGGAAAGGAGTGGGTGATCAATCCTACTTGCAATCCTGAGTTAAGTCCCTTCATAAAACGAGACTGTCTGGCTTTATCTGTCGCTACATCCTCAGGTGCGTAGCGTGCTAGCTGTGTGAACTTGTTCAGGTAGTCGGCCACTGGCTGATTACCTTGCTTCAGTGCTCTGAACTCCTCCTTCTTGAGGTCCATGATTCCTTCAGGCACGTGATACTGTCGGAATGCAGCTGTGAATTATTCCCAATTGACATCTTGAGGGTTCTCTTGCTTGGCAATGAAGTTCTCCCACCATTCTGGCGATTGTTCCTTCCAGCTGATGAGAAGCGTAGAGTACCTTCTCATTTCCTATGCATTGAGCTATGTGTAGCTTCCTCTCGATTGATCTTAACCAATCATCGGCCTCCAATGGATTGGCATTCCCAGAGAAAGTGGGTGGGTGAGTTCTCATGAACTCGGCGGTCTTGTATTACGGCGTGGTCCCTGATTAACTTGATTAGCAAGTGGCCTGGCGGTGACGTGTTGCATTTGTTGCATCATAGCATGCATCAAGCGAGTCCGAGCAGCAAGAAAAGCTCGAAATTCTGCATATCCGGTGGCGGTCTGGTGCTCCATCATTGGGGTTTTCACTGGCGAGAACCACTCCCATTGCTTCCAAAGTTTCGCGGGTGTTCACCATCTGTCGATTTGCTCTAAGTTTTAGAGATGAGAGGGAAACAAGAATAGACAAGTAATATGGAACTTATGCGGGGCGAAAGGTGTAACTTTAAGGTCCAACTTTATTATTAATAACTTGGTATGGCTCCTTACAATGCCTAAGGGCCTTGCAACACATACTGCACACTCAGCAAACAATGAAAATCCAAATCGAACTAACTCGAGTCTAACGCCTAAAGGGTGACTCTTTATTCTATGACGCGACTCGGCGAAGGAGTCTCACTATAGAACCTATGCTCACTCATCGAGAAAACCTCCACGGCCTGGTGCAGGTCTTTGCGGCATAAGCGCGAAACGATTGCCATGTCCAAAGAATCGTGTCCTCTGTGGTAGTCGAAGAAGCGGTGTCCTCATCGAGATCGACTCCTCTGGATCTCGGCTCGTGTAGCTCGAATCTTGGCTCTGGTGCAGTCCGTACAAAGTCATCTCCAACTCGTCAATCCTTCGCAGAAGGTGCGCCACATACTCTTGAGCTTCCCGCCATCTGTTCTTCTCTGCCGTGATCTCCTTGCGGGCCTTCAGAGCTCCTTGCTTGTATCATCTAGTACATCCTCCTGGCGACAACAAATCGTGCCAACTGTGTAACCATGGCATCCTCATCCTGAATCGCCTTCGGGTCAAGAAGGTTATTGCTGCGCGGGTGATAACGGAACACCGTGCTCTCCAACTCTCTGGCGTAGATACGGGTAATGTGCCGCATTGCTCGTCGTGATACTTCTTGGATACCCATCTGCATTGTAGATCTCCTGGCGGCAAAGGGTGTATCGGCGATTGCACAGGCCCTTCTTCCTAGCAGGTACCTCAATCTTCACGTCACAAGCCTTGATCAATCCCGCTTGTCTGATCACTTCCACTTGGTATTGCGGCTTCTCAAAATCTCCGAGAGTTTGTAGCATATGCCAAAGTTCCGCGGCGTGACCAACTCCCAGATCAACGTAGTTGAACTCTTCCTCCATCTGTCACAAGAGTGCTTTACGTAAGAACTCGGAATTTTTAAATTGTGACAAGGTAAGGGAAAATTTCAGCAAGAGACAAGAAAAGAGAGAAGGGGATAAGTCGAGATGTCATTTCTTGTCTTCACAAATTTTTAGCTTTAGAAAATAGGTTTTATCCTCACTACGACCATTCTAGCTAGGGTTGAGCCTACAGTCAGTATGGCTCTGATACCACCTCTGTCGGGACCCCGAATTTGCAAATCCGGACCCTCTGTGTATTCAACACTAGTCCAGAACGCAGCTTAGTGCACACAGTCTTAACATCGGTAAATATCACAATCATACCATTCGATGCTAATAAAGTACTTTTATTTAAATAACCAAACTGGTTACTCGACCTTATGGTCAAGTCACAACGTCGCCTCGCGAGCGATACTTATTAAAAGAGAAATAGTAGCAGCGGAAAATCAAATAAAAGGTAACATCGTGGCGCCATCCAAGTATACCACAGGCAATCGATCGGGCTCGCTCCTACGTGAGCGGATCCTCTTGGAGCTCCTCCTCCAAAGCCGGGCGTAGTCTCCTCTTCAGCGGTGTTGTGTTGAGGCAAGGGTGAGTACTTGGTACTCGGCAAGTCATGCAGAATGCAGCTAATATACTATATGCATGGCTTGGTACAAAGGAATAGCTCAAGGTATATTTGCGATGCTTGAAACATTTGACAAGTAGTATAAGTAGATTCGAAAGCAGTAGAAACAAGTAAAGCATAAATAACTTTTCAAGAAGTTTAGTAAACATTTTTCCCATCCTAAACCACATTTCCATCAACATCATTATTAATCTAGCTCGACCTTTCAAACCAAAGTTATTTTTGAGAAAATCTAACCCTTGACTGTAATTCCCGAGCGATGTCCAATACCGCGGACACGGCTATTCGAATAGATTCTAAACTCTGCAGAGGTTATGCACTTTACCCACAAGATACAGTCAAACACCACAAAGGCGAGTTCCCGTAACAAAGTCTTTCGGAAACTTCTAACAATACAAGTGGTCCTCCCCGGTTATTGTGCACTAACCCTTCCCTTCGCTAAGGCGAAGTCTAGGCCAATCAACCGTTAGATGGGTACCTGGCCTCGGCCAGACGCTCCCCGTACAACTTACACAAAGGGTGTAGTTGACCTCCCGAGGTCCCACAGCAGTGCGTTATTAGCAACTTAGTCAACTAGGTCCGTCCCATTACAGACATGTGGTTGCACGTTAGACCCAGTTCAAAGGCTTGCAAGGTTAAGTCCTTAGGGTGACCAGGGCAAGACTACCCGAAGAACCAAATCAACATCCCCAATGCCACAACTGGCCCACCTGATTACTCTTGCCACATGCCCCGATCGAAAACTGTTTATCAAACCCCAGTTGATTACCATGCACCACGTGCCATCAACATCACATGATACCTTTCCAAAACAGGTTCAATATATCATTAAGTCAATATTAACATTTGATTGTCCAAAATCATGTCATGAGCACGTAGCAGGTCTAAGCAGTATACTACAACGGTCTAAACCCATGTTGGCAATTTAATAATGTCCAACTAGTAATCCACAACTAGGGTGACAAAGGGTCATGGCACATACTTAAATAATCAAGGTGTCGTACAGCGAATTGGTACTTATCTAATCCCCCATAATTAAATAAAGTATTTTTCTATTTGAACTTAGCATGCAATAGGTTAAATCAAAATAGATTTCAAAATAGGATCAACATGGTCAAAGCACAACTTGCCTTCAAAAAGTACTTGTTCTTGGTCTTGAGTTGGATCCTGAGTCAATACTTCTCCTTGAATCCTTCCTAAGCACTTTAACGTCTACTCGTAAAGCGTGCAAATAGCAAATACACGAATAAACAATAGGCAAAAAGTGTCCAAACATCCAAATAAAATCCATAAACAGAGAGAACATAATTTTATGAATTTTTAGAAACTGGAATCGTCAAATTTGGAGTTAAGATGCAAAAGTTATGATTATTTAAAGTTCAAATAATCAATTAAATAATTTTACAGAGAAAAACTTTAGTCCAAAAATTAAATAAAATTCATATATAGGTAGATCTCAATTTTATACAAATTTAGAAATTTGAATCACTCAAATCGGAGTTGAAACGCAAAAGTTATAAGCGTTTGAAGTTTGAAACAAAATTTGAAATCATTATTTCGAATTAATAAATCATTTTCTTTTTCGGAAATTAATTATTGCGTCAGCAAGGACACGTGTCAGCCTCTGATTGGCCTGCTGACGTCAGCCGGTCCATGGACATGGTCCACGCTCGGCTCGGGTCTACCGTGGACTCGGTCCACGAATCCACGTGTCACTGACATTGGGCCCCACCTGCCAGCGCTGGGTCTCACGCACGCGTGACTGCGGCTGACACGTGGGCCCTCTGACATGCGGGTCCCGCGTGTCAGAGACACGCTCCACACGCGCGTGGGCGCGGCTAAGCACACGTGGCACAATCTCGGCCGTTGATTTGAAAATCAACGGTCCAGATTGGATCTGGATACCACGCGTTTGGGTTAACGCGGTCAATCCACGCCGTTGGATCCAGATCTAACGGTCCAAAATGGATCCGGCCCCTGACACTAGATCTAATCTACATCGTTCGATCCCGATCTAACGGTTAGGATCTAACCTAGCTCTAACGGCGTTAGGGCGCACGTGGAACTCACCGTAGCAGTCGGATCCGGATCGGACGGCGGAGAAAGCTCGAAATCGGCGATGGCGGCGCGGTGGAGCTGGTTCACCGAGGTCGGAGAAGGCGACCAACGCGACGGCGTTGCAGGGCTGCTCCGTGAAGTGAAAGACCACCTCAGTGCGCCTTGGCCGGACGGTTTGAGCAGGGCTCGACGGCGGAGGGCGGACGGCATGAGGCGAGACAAAACCGTGGCGGCGCTTCACGCAACTGGCGGCGATTCCGGCAAACCTACGGCGGCTAGAGCTCGGTGGGTTAGGGCAAAAAGTGCGCTGGGTCACGGCGGTCCTCGGTACCACCCGTGCTTAAATGCCCTCGGCATGCAGCGCAAGACGGGCGAGCCCTAATCCCACACGGGCGACGCGGCGGAGGAGTCCGGCTCGACTCGGCGGGACGACGACGCACGGCCGCCCACGCGGGCACGATCGGCGGCTGGGATCGCACGGCATGAGCAGTGCTGGATCGGATCCGATCGGATCGGTCTTGGCGCGAGTTCGGCCGTTGGATCTCGATCCAACGGTTCCGCAGGCTTAGGGTTTGGACTTGGTCGGTCGAGTCACGTGGCTCGGTCGGGTTCGGTCGGACTCGAACTCGAGTCGACTCAGGCTCGGTCGGATGAACAGTACAAACCCACTCGCATTTTCCAGCGATTTAATAATTAAAATAATTCCCAGTAATTCATTTAATTCATTAAAAATAGCAAAAGACTCAGAAAAATTCCAGAAAAATTCTGGAAAATATTTTGGATCATTTTGGACTCAAATAAAATATTTCCAACAAAATTTTATTTGCAAAGTTTAATTCTTTAATTAATTCAAAATGGAATAAATTCAAATAAATTCCAAATAAATCCAAATAAATTCCAGAAAATTCCAAAAATTCACCAAAGTGCCAAATCACACATGAATTTAAGGAAAGCAAAATTTTGGGGTGTTACACATTGTGTCGTCAACGCACGACCAATCTTTCTGTACCTGGCTGACCACGAGTTGGGAATCTCCGCGAACCGCCAACCTTCGGATTCCGAGTGATATGGCGATACGGAGCCCGTGGATGAGTGCTTCATACTCGATGGCGTTGTTTGATGCTGGAAAATAGATTTGCAAGATGTATTTAAGCTTTTCTCCTTTCGGGGATGTGAGCACGACGCCAGCCCCCGCGCCGCTGAGCGTGAGGGAACCATCGAAGTGCATTGTCCAGTGCTCAAGTTCCTTGCTGGTTGATGGCTTTTGTAGTTCTGTCCACTCGGCGGTGAAGTCGGCTAGTGCTTGTGACTTTATGGCTGTGCGCGGTTTGAACATAATTTCGAAGGCTCCCAGCTCAGTCGCCCATTTGGCGATCCTCCCAGTGGCCTCCTGGTTATGGAGTATGTCTCCGATCGGGAAAGAGGTGACCACCGAAATCGCATGTTCCTGGAAGTAATGTTTGAGCTTTCGGGAGGCGATCAGCACCGCGTAGATGAGCTTCTGGACTTGTGGGTACCGCGTTTTAGATTCGCCCAATACTTCGTTGATGAAGTAGACTGGACATTGTACCTTCTGCTGGTGCCCGTCCTCCTTGCGCTCGACGACAATTGATGCACTAACCACATGGGTTGTTGCGGCTATGTAGAGCATGAGTGGTTTCTCCGGCAACGGGGATGCCAGCACCGGGGGCTTTGTCAAGAAGGTCTTGAGGTCATCGAAGGCTTGCTGTGGTTCGGTGGTCCATTTGAACCGGTCTCGCTTTTTCAGGAGTTTTAAGAACGATGTTCCCCGCATCCCTAAGCGAGAGACAAATCTTTCGAGTGCCACCATGCACCCTATGAGCTTCTGGACATCCTTTTGATTTGTTGGTGGCTTCATCTTTAGGATGGCAACGACCTTCTCTGGGTTTGCTTCGATGCCGCGGTGCGACACGATGTACCCGAGAAGCTTTCCCGAAGGGACTCTGAAAGTGCATTTCTCGGGGTTGAGTTTCATCCGGTAGGCCTCAGGCTTTCGAATGTTTCGGTTAAGTCAGAAATAAGGTCTCCTTTCAACCGAGATTTCACCACAACGTCATCCACATACGCCTCCACGTTGCGTCCGAGTTGATTGTGAACGCACCATTGTATTGCACGCTGGTAAGTCGCGCCAGCGTTCTTCAACCCGAATGGCATTGTGACGTAACAGAAAGCTCCAAACAGCGTGATGAATGAAGTCTTGATGCAATCTTCCTCCTTGAGGCTAATCTGGTGGTACCCTGAGTAGGCATCCAGAAAGCTCAAGAGTTCGCAGCCGGCAGTGGAGTCCACAACTTGGTCGATGCGAGGTAACTCGAACGGATCCTTAAGGCATGCCTTGTTGAGGTCGGTATAATCAACGCACATGCACCAGTTTTTGTTCTTTTTGCGAACTAGAACTGGGTTCGCCAACCAGTTGGGATGATACACCTCTCTTATAAAGCCAGCGGCTAAGAGTTTGGTGATCTCCTCTTTAATTGCGTCCCGTCGATCTTGAGCAAAGCGTCGAAGGCGCTACTTGATCGGTTTCGCGCCCTGATTTACATTTAAAGCGTGCTCGATCACCTCCCTCGGGACACCAGGCATGTCCGAAGGCTTCCAGGCGAAGTTGTCTTGGTTTGCCCGGAGAAAGGTGACGAGCGCACCTTCCTATTCCTGATTGAGCCCTGTCCCAATCAAGGCTGTTTTGGCCGGGTTGGACGGGTCGAGTGTTATTTTCTTGACTTCTTCGCTAGTTTGGATCCCTGCCTTCGCTTCCTTCTTGGCTGGCACGTCTTCGTCCTGCGAAGTGGATGCTGCAAGTCGGATTTTTTGTAAGTCGGCCAATGCCCGCAGGACTTCGGCCAACTCGCAACTCTCGTTGTCGCATTGGAAAGATTGTCGTACATCTCCGCGGATTGTGATGACTTCTTTGGGTCCAAGCATCTTGAGCATTGAGTAGGTGTAGTGCGGGACCGCATGAATTTTGCTAAATCGGGCCTTCCCAAGATAGCGTGGTAAGTTGTCTCGAAATCGGCCACTTCGAAGTTCGTGTGCTCTGTCCTGTAGTTGTCTTTCGTGCCGAACGTGGCGGGCAAAACAATCTGCCCGAGTGGCACGGAGGATGTCCCTGGAATCACCCCATGGAAGGGTGAAGAGCTTTGTTTGAGCTTGGTCCGTGCTATCCTCATGTCATCGAGGGTCTTGGCAAACAGGATATTAAGCCCACTACCTCCATCGATCAGCACTGTCTTGAGTTTTATGCTGCGAACGATTGGATCTAGCACCAGGGGATATCTGCCTGGAAAAGATACGTGGTCGGGGTGGTCTGAGCGGTCGAATGTGACAGGAACTTTCGACCACTTCAGATATTGGGGGGTCGCTGGTGCGATCGCATTGATGTCCCGAGCGGTAAGCTTTTGCTTTCACTTGGACTCATATGCGGTCGAGCCTCCGAATATGAAGTTGAGCTATTGTTCGATATCTGGGAACTCGCTCTCATTCGAGGGGCCATCTTTTTTCCTAGCTTTCTTCTTATCTCTAGGTTCCAGTCGGCTCGAATTTTCCCGTGCGAATCTTTTCAAAGTGAAGCAATCCTTTGCTGCAAGCCTTCCTTACGGGTGAAAGGGGCATTGAGCATTCATTACTTCATCGTATTCTTTGTTTTGGGGAGCTCTTGCCCCTCCTCGCTCGGTCGCAGCGACCAGATCCTCTCCCTTCCGCTTTTTCTCCTTTTGCTTCGGGGGTTCGGTATGGTCTTTTTTGTCCTTTTGCTGGGGTCGATCCTCTCGGCGTTTTGCTAATGCGTCCGACGAGGCTGCATAGCGATCGGCCAAGGCGAACATTTCCCTAGCTGTGGTTGGGGGTCTCTGGGACATCTTTTTGATGAGGTCGGGATTGCTTACACCCTTTTGGAAGGCCGTGACGACGACCGCATCTGAGACATCTCGAACAGTATTCTTTTTCTGCGTGAACAGCCGAATAAACTCTCTTAAGGATTCGTTTTTCTTCTGATGGAGCTGATAGAGGTCCCAAGGGGTTCCAGGCTTCTCGAAAGTGCCTTGAAAATTCGTGATGAACTGGTCACAGAGGTCTCCCTAGGAGTTGATGGAATCTCTTGGAAGCCCTGTGAGCCATGCTTGAGCCGAGGGGGCCAACATCACTGTAAGGTAATTAGCCATCACGCTGTGGTCTCCTCCGGCCGCTTTGACTGCAAGAGAGTAGATCTGCAGTCAAGCTTTTGGATCCCTCTCTCTGTCAAATTTGGTAATGCCTTTTGGATTAAAACCGTTCGGCCATTGCACTCGGCAGAGACGAGCAGTGAATGCCCTGATCCCGTCGACAGGACCTTCGTCGCGCTGAGCGTGGCGGCGATGCGGGGGAAGATCCACTCGGCGATCTTCATCCTTGTATGGACTACGTTGGCCTTTGCGATGGCCGTGGTCGGAGGCCCGATCACGAGGATGCCGACTGCTATGCTCATGGTTGATGCCAAAGTGTTCATGGTCATCATCCCAGCGGCACTGCTCGCCATCCTCCCACTCCCGCCTTCTATCATTGAGGTCTTGGAGAAGGTCGTGGCGGATGGTGGAGCGGATGTCCCTTTCGCAGGGGGACTTGCGCTGACTGTTTCTTGGCCGACTGCGACCCGTCCGACTGCTAGCCGTGTGAGTTTCTTCTCCTGTATGAGGAGGCTTCGTCGTCTTGCCCCGCTGGTTGTGCTGGATCGCAGCGGCCGTCACCATGGCTTTGACCTGTGCCATGATTGGCGCGACTGGGCTGTCGGATTTGAGCATGGGTTCCAAGGTATCAAGGAGTGTTTTGGTAGCCATGTTGTTTTGCTGCGGAGTTTGGAAAACCGACTGGTTCCCCTCTCTAGCATGCAAAATACCGTCGTTGACACTGCGCGCTGGATTTTGAAGTGATCAGACGCGATCGTCCGGTTCTTCATGCTGAGCAGGCTCCGTCTCGGTCTCCCCAGGTCCTCGTCGATTCTGTGATTCGGGAAGACTGCTTCCGATCACAAATACCGAATGGAAACTGGGAAAGCTTTCGGACCTGATCTGATCTTAGTTCGAGAGGATGAGGGCGCCGTGTTTGTTGATGACGAAGTGCAGACTTTCGAAGCAAAAACCCTGGCCTGGAGCAAAGGTAATGCCATCTTCGAACGCCATCGAAATCACTCAGACTGATCTTCGCGCTGCCCCTACCTAGCGCGCCAACTGTCGACGTTTGGTGTCAGCAATAATCTTAGGGGGATGTGAATTTGTGGGGCAAGGCGCTGGATCGGGATCTCGATGGTAACACAAGACAAAGGATTATACAAGTTCAGGCCCTCAACGGAGAAGGTAATACCCTAGTCCTGTGTTCTGGGATTATGTGTTCCTTGTTTTGTCTCCCCTTCCCTTCCCTTATATATAGGAAGGAGGAGGGGTGGAATCCAGCTCGGTTACTATATCACGAGTCCGAGTTGGTTACAAATAAAGGGATCGTATCCTTCCTTATCTAGGATAGCTTCCTTTACGGTTACAATCTTTCCGTTCTAGATACAACACAATCGGATCTGCACGCGCGTCCTTCTCTTGATCGGACATCTAGAATCCACGCGCGTGCATACCCGGTCTTCATCGCCTACACAAATGGTTGAATTAGCTATTTGCAATACAACAGCATTCACAAATAACATAATAGATTGTAAAGCGGTAAAACAAGTAACAATAGTAATAAATTTCACAGTTATTTCACAAGTAAACCATTCCACATCCTTCACCAATTATCATTTTTCAACAGGCAGCTTGCCTCCAAGCTCAAGTTCATTTTAATACGGCGCGCGGCACTGATGAAAGGCGGCGGCTAACGAATATTAAAATTTTTGGATGATGGAACAGCAAAGGGGAAGTGAGCACCGTGTACAACACGACAAGACGAACTCAACGGTATAGGAAAATTCGTTGGCGACCCACTAGACAGATCACAACTACCGATGAACGGCTTCAAAAGCAATAGATAAAATGGTCATAACTATTAAAATAATGCATGAAACCTAATCAAATTTTACAGAGAGCTATATGGGACCCTAAGGCACAATGTGACGTGAACGGATCCAAGTTTAACCTTCTAGATCAATGGGGAACGCACGACGAAGTTTCCTGCTATCTGTACGTAGTCTGATCTGGGAAGATTGAATTTTCTGTAGAAATCCTGTGAACAAAACCTTGAGTTAGGGTGAGCACCGTGTAGAGAACATCAAGATGAGTCTATAGTAAAAAAATCACAGTCAAACTTGTAAAAACAAAGGAGAATGGGCGACATCAAGATTAGAGATTAGAATGGCCGTAACTTTTGATTCTGTGGATGAAATTGCACCAAATTTGGTGGAGAGGTAGATGGGAGTACATGGCTCAAAGTGACGTGAACGGATTTTGTAAAAACTCACCGAGATGACCAGGAATGCGATGCCAGGCCAACGAGGGGCTGCGCACGGGAGAGACATGGCTGCGGTTTTTAGGGTTTGGGAGGTGCTCTGGAGATTAGGGGTGCGTGGGAGGGGTCTAGGAACACTTATATAGGCTTGGGAAGTCGTGCCATGCAAGGAGACACGAAGAAAAACGAATTCGGATGAAAAACAGCTCGGTTCAAACACTTGGCTTGCAATGAGAACTCCTCCATGTGCCTTTGCCAAGTATGGTAGTTGCGTAAATCATGTTATGGTGTGTCATGCAAAGGACACCAACATCCATTGCCACCGGTTATAGTGAAGCCTTTGGAGGTGGACTCGTCATTTTGCCGACCAGACCTCTTCTTTCAAGGAGTTTTTCCCTTGGTGCTTGCATGTCATTAAGAGACGTCTGCGACCTCTGGAGGTTTTATTATTCTTATTCTTATTCTTATTCTTACCCTTACTATTCTTGGGTGGGGTTGTCTTTTTGGATTTCTTATCTTCAAACTTCTCCAGACCTAGTTGTGGCGAAGTATGGCCTTTGTCGACTATATAATTCCATTCAATGGCCTCGTGTGTGTTCGAGTATCGGTCGGCCATATCAAAAAATTATGATACGGTGAACGATGGATTAATATTGAGATCCTCTATGAAGCATTTGTAGCGTATAGCCTATTTAAATGCAGGGATAACAGAGTCATCGGATATGTTAGGAATGGTATTGTGAAACTCTACAAACCTCTTAATAAATTGGCGCAAATTTTTTCCAAAGGTTTGACGAAGACAATGTAAGTCACCCTGTTTTCCTGGCTTGATATAACAACTCTTGAAGTTGTTCAAAATTGCATGGCATAACTTCTCCCGACTAAAAATAGACCCCTCGGCTGATTAAACTACCAAGTTCTTGTGGATCCCTAAAGAACAGTAAGAAGATAGTTTGCCATTGCCTTCTTATCATCAATAGCAGCTTAGATGGTAGTGGTATGTATCTGTACAAAATCTGACGGATTTTGGATTCCATCAAAACTCTCTAGATGACCTAATTTGAATTTCTCAGGCCAAGTGATGTCTTTAAGCCCAGGGAAAAAGCTTTACATGTTGTGTAAGGTCCCAAGCCTTTTCGTATATTAGGATTCTATTCCATATTTTTAGGAGAATGAGGTCATCACCAACCACAATTAATATTTTCACCTGGCATAAGTCTATTGAAGACGCTTCTTTGTTGTGGTTTATTCCTATGTTGGTGGTCGGTGCTTTGTCGACGCCGACTAGATAAAGAGTGCTCAACGCGTGAATCAATCTAAGATCTTGTGGATAGAAACATACTTTGTACTTCAGTAGTAGCTTCTTGCAGATTAGCGACTAAGGATCTAATAATTGTTGCATTATGTTCATTGTTCCCTTCTGTAGGTTTATTTAGAATCACGCTTGTTAATATGCGGATTCTATCTATAAGGGTTTCCTCCTGTGAGCTGTTCAGAACCAAGTTTGGTTTCCCTAACGTCATTCTTGGGACTTGCGTCATGACCGAAAAGACTTGTTGGGGATGACTCCATGAGGGATAAGGTCTTTCTGGCGTCCCTAGTTGACTGCAATTGTATTGGTGTCTCGTCTTGTCCATAGCACTTTGTTTTACCGCAATGAACTGTTCGTGATGCTCTTGGCCTACTTTTTCTATCTTCTCATGAGCTTCATGATGTTCGCGTTCTACCCGCTGTTTATATGTCTCACTCGTGACTGCACAGGTGTGGATTCCGGTGTGGACATATGGGGTGAGTGCTCCATCCTCATTCGAGGACGGGATATAGTCAAGGTCTCGGAGAAAATCTTCTAAAGCTGGGCTTTCTAGAAAGTTATCATTCTAGAGAGTATGATCATTATTGATTTCTATGGGATATGTGCCATGGACATGTTCCTTTGTAACTGGGGTAGAAACGGAATCATACCCACCTTTTGGTTTCTTCTCAAGAAGTGACACTTTTGGCTTTGGTGCGACCTCAACCAAATTAGACTGGTTTGCTGATTGCGTTAATTCTGCTTTGGTAACATACTCGAAGTAGAAATCGCACTTACCTTCTTCTTCTGTGGCGTACTTATCGGTGTCAAGGTCAGCGTAGTCGATGAGGTCAAACGAATTTTCTTTATCCATCAATTAGGGCGAAGGGACATTATTTTCATAATTTTGATCACTAGAAGCCCTCCTTCTGGTGTCAATTGTTGATATTCAAGTCACGGGGTAGAAGTATTACAAAGTCTTATGTGTTTTTAAGCAATAATGGAGATGATCAAAGTAGTCAAAGATCTTATTATATTTTTCACATAGCTCAAAGGCCACCTTATTTATACAGAATGAAGGGTATTAGTTATCCCTCAAAAGATATCTCCTGCTAAAAAGTTATCTTCTTGCCAAAAGGTCTCTTGGAAAAAAGGAGTCTTTTTTAGATAATTTTCGATCAGTTATTTATACATATCAAGGAAATTGTCTGCATGTTATTTTTTATGTAGAATTAACTACGTATCCTAGCCAGTTAATCTGGTCAGAATAGTTGAATAGTTGAATCACTGGTCTAGGCAGGCCATTATAAAATAGAGTATAATTTAATAAATTGATCAAAACTGTAACCAGGTAACTAATCGTAGGATTTTTTTTTCTCTATAGGATTTTTCTTATAAAGGTACATACTGAAAATAGAATCTGGCCCTTAATCCTCATCACCTAGATCCGCTTATGCCTCATACCTACAAGGCTACAACTGTTAGCTTCAGAAGCACGGCATCAAGACTCAAACCTCTTGAAAGCTCCAGAAGACGCTTCGGACCTTCCTCCTCCTCGAGAGAGAGGCACAAATAAAGTGATCTTTGCCGGATATTTCTCACAGGTACCTCTCGTTCTCGATCGGACTACCTGACGCCAGATTGAGAGGGGGAGGTGCGTTTGCATTGCAGTAGTTGAAGTTACATGCAAAGAATCGGGTACCATACAACAATACTGAAATTTTTTTTTAAATATATTATATTTTATTCCGAATTGCAGAAATAAATGTCTTTCGCAAGAAATTACATTTTTATACGTCTGTCGCCTGTCCATCGGGCGATATAAGCCTGTCGCCCGATGGACGGCGACAGGGAGACCCTCGTGTTTTCGTCGCCGTTAGGCGAGCGACAGGCTTGTCGCCCGATCAACAAAGGCGACAGATTAAAAATCCCGATGGACGGGCGACATTATTGATGTAAGCCCTATGGACGGGCGACATATACCAATTTTGATATTTTTGTTAGTTTATAAGAGATTTTTTTTTAAAAATATATTATATTTTATTCCAAATTGCAGAAATAAATGTCGCAACAAATTTCAGTTTTAAAACTGTCAGTTTAGAAGCCATTTCGATGCAAGCATGAGAAAATACAGTATTCTGGTTTTTAGGTGGCCCTTCTTCGCTCCCGGTCACCTCGTACTTATTTTTGAAGACTTCGTGTAGTTATCTTCAAAGATGTGAAATATATGTACGGTAGATCTGACCGATAGATGGGGAGCAATAAGAATGTACTGAATTGCATACGGCTTAGAAATGCTAAACAACAATGGCATGTACGGCACACTCTACCGAGTATACGAGACTAAACGTAACATGCCTTAGGCAGAGGAAACAGCAATAAGGGCCCTTCTCTTGGTCTTTACTGAGTGCAACGAGGATATTTTCCCTTACGCAAGTTTTCAGCTCCTGCCGCTCTGGCCCTAGCTGCCCTCTCACGCTTTCTCTCGCGCTCAGCCTCCCTCTCCGCTGCATGGCGCTGCCGTTCGGCCTCCCTCTGTGCATGCATATGTTCCAAATCTTTGTTGGCGCTTCTCCTCCTCATCCTGCTCACACCACTGCTGCTCCACGATAGCCCTCTGATGCGAGTACTCCCGATTCCGCCTCCTCTCCATCTCGGGAGTTTGTTCCGCGTCGTAGAATCGGATGAACTCGCACAGTGGAGGCTGCAATTAGTCACATCACACGGTGTTACAACACGTATGAATTGGGAGCAGCACCAAATGTGAGTATGAACATACCGGGCTTCTCCGCCGCATCCGCATCCCCAGCGTTGGCTCGAAGTCGTGGTTGCGGCAGCTCCAGTACCTCATACCGTAAGTGTATGAGTTGTCTGACCGCCGGAGCGGCAAGGATCCCCGCACAGGCACATGGGGACCTCCGTGCCTTCGGGGATTGTTTCGACAACGTTGTGCCTTGGGGGCGAGGGGAACTCCATTGGTGCTGCTCGTTTGGGTTGGCGGTGATGGTTCTCTTTGTTGTATTGGAGCAGTGGTTTGGTCGATGCAACGCTGCGAAGGCATGAAGGGGGTTAAATAGCCAGATAGAGCGACAGACTTGAAGCTTAAAAGGAATCCGCGAGCATCGGATTCCTTTGCAGCTCTGCCTGTGCTTGATACCGACATATGCACGCAGCTTTGTATCTTGGAGGAGGTGCGGTAAAGCTTTGCGGCTATGCTTTGACGGGACGACTCAGGCAATATCGGCACACATGCATTTGACATGACATTTCGGACAGAATCGATCGACATGATTATGACATGATATGTCCTCTGTGCTTTGCCGACAATGCTTTCACAGGGGCGTACCATGCAGCCTTTGCTTGGATTATAAAATACAACTGAATGGGATGAGAAAACTCATGCTGTATGGACTAAGTGCTAATATCATTGTTTGTTTATAATAATGACTGTAGTGGTAAGCGTGCATTTGCTACGGTTTGTTGTTTGTTTTTATTGTCATTGTTTGTTTATAATAATCACTGCAGTTTTTAAAAATTGAAAATTCGTTCTTCCTTGTATTGTTTGGTGTGCAACAAATCTGATAACAAATCTGAGTTACCAAGAAGCATGACATTCATATTACGAAGTACAATAGGGAGAACAACTACAACAGCATTTCTTGTGAATAAGAACTAACATACAAATGGATGCAAGGTTGAGCGGCTTTAGAACTTTCCAGAATCATCACTATCATAGAATTCAACACCCTCTTCTTCGAAAAACTCCCAACGGTCACGTTTGTAGTCTTCAACGCTAGGGCCGTCAAGAGGAACAACCAAATCAGGGCTTACGACCGTGGTTATCTTGTACGGCGTGCTCAAGTAAGCGATCATACGCTTCACGGTTTTCTTTTTGTTCAGGCCGAACTCCCTCTCTTTGCGGTAATTCTCGTACCGTTAGCCTGTTAAGTTCCTGCGTGAGATCCGTCCTCTGCTCTACCATTGGAAGCGTCCTGTTTAAAGATGTCGATTGTATTTATACTTGTCGCCACTGCTGATATTGGCATCCGGTAGACTACACGACAGTGTGAGCATGGCTATTTAAAACTGGAGCAAGAGAATAATCATCGAAATATGAAGATATCGAAATACATTTAGACGTACAAAGAAATTTGGGCATCTATAGAACGCTCGTCCGTTATTTGGCGCAGTGTAGAAGGTTTGAGCATCCACATGGCAGTTAGGGCAAATTACCCGCCCTGCATTGGCAACCACTGAGCTCGACGCCTTCGACATGGCTTTCACAGAACGGACGAACACTTAAGTCGGTGTCTACACGAAGCAAAAACATCAATAAGAAGCATAAAAAGTACAAATCAATGTGTACTGAACCAAGAACACAACAATGTGACTCACCGTACAAAATAACTTTTGTAAATAATACCTGTGGAACAAGACGCCGAAATAAAATCTTGGAAAAAAAAGGAAAGCTAAACTACCAGTTCTCCTCTTTGCGCTTTGGGTTTTCTCAACTCAATCCAAACTTTATGAACTCGGAGCAATGTATCGCTTTTGCCTGATATAAGTGCAGGCGGCCTTGCAATTTATAGGCAGGGAGCGAGGTAGAAACGAGACAGCTGGCGGCACATCATCGTGTGGGGCGAGGGCCAAGGCAGGAAAAATCGGCGCGCGTGGCGGCGCTTGCGATGCGCTTCGGGTCCGGCTGCCGGTGGCAACTTGATTGGCGGAGCATTAGCACGCGAGGTGGGGGCCTGGCTGAACAGTAACATCGCAAAACCGTGGCTTTCCGTTGCAGTTTTTTTTTCATTTTGAAATTCGAATTTCCGCGGTCCCCGACAAGAAAGAAAAATCCAAGAGCATCGGATTCCCTTGCAAGCGTGGTTTGTGCTTGACATCGACAGATGCATGCCGCTTCTGACTTCTGAGATGACATCGACGGGTCATGGCAAAGGAGTACACATCATTGCAGATGACATCGACGGGTCATGGCGATGGAGTACGACTTTGCGGATGCAATCTAGGTGGCTTTCATGGCTCAACAGAAAGAAAATGACTACATGGTTTGTGCGCGACTATAAAACTTAGGGTTATTGGGCGTTGAGGATTTATATGCGAAGAGAGCTGTAACTGAGATATTATATTCGCGCACGAACCCTAAGTATTACATTCGTGCACGAACCCTAACGATGAAGGTTTTTCGGCGTCCCGTAGAAATGCATGTTGGAAGTTATTTATTGGGCCGGAGGTACCAGATTTGCTATTTGGTATACGGACTACCATATTCTGTAAAAATATCTCAGTTACAACTCTATTCGCATTTAAACTCTCAACGCCCAACAACCCTAAGTATTACATTCGTGCACCAAACCTAACGATGAAGGTTTTTCGGCGGCCCGTAGAAATGCATGTTGGAAGTTATTTATTGGGCCGGAGGTACCAGATTTGCTATTTGGTATACGGACTGCCATATTCTGTAAAAATATCTCAGTTACAACTCTTTTCGCATTTGAACTCTCAACGCCCAACTACCCTAAGTATTACATTCGCGCACGAACCCTAACGATGAAGGATTTTCGGCGTCTCGTAGAAATGCATGTTGGAAGTTATTTATTGGGCCGGAGGTACCAGATTTGCTATTTGGTATACGGACTACCATATTCTGTAAAAATATCTCAGTTACAACTCTATTCGCATTTAAACTCTCAACGCCCAACAACCCTAAGTATTACATTCGTGCACCAAACCTAACGATGAAGGTTTTTCGGCGGCCCGTACAAATGCATGTTGGAAGTTATTTATTGGGCCGGAGGTACCAGATTTGCTATTTGGTATACGGACTGCCATATTCTGTAAAAATATCTCAGTTACAACTCTTTTCGCATTTGAACTCTCAACGCCCAACTACCCTAAGTATTACATTCGCGCACGAACCCTAACGATGAAGGATTTTCGGCGTCTCGTAGAAATGCATGTTGGAAGTTATTTATTGGGCCGGAGGTACCAGATTTGCTATTTGGTATACGGACTACCATATTCTGTAAAAATATCTCAGTTACAACTCTATTCGCATATAAACTCTCAATGCCCAACAACCCTAAGTATTACATTCGTGCACCAAACCTAACGATGAAGGTTTTTCGGCGGCCCGTACAAATGCATGTTGGAAGTTATTTATTGGGCCGGAGGTACCAGATTTGCTATTTGGTATACGGACTGCCATATTCTGTAAAAATATCTCAGTTACAACTCTTTTCGCATTTGAACTCTCAACGCCCAACTACCCTAAGTATTACATTCGCGCACGAACCATAACGATGAAGGATTTTCGGCGGCCCGTAGAGATGCATGTTGGAAGTTATTTTTTTGGCCGGAGGTACCAGGTTTGCTATTTGGTATACGGACTACCATATTCTGTAAAAATATCTCAGTTACAACTCTCTTCGCATATAAATTCTCAACGCCCAACAACCCTAAGTATTATACTCGCGCACGACAACGCCCAACAACCCTAACGATTTTCAGCGGCCCGTTGCCGCTGTGCTGGGTCCCCGATGTTCGCATCCTGTATTCTCTCGTGCTCAAACGAGGAAGTCGACAAAAGCTGTAAAAAGTGATATGACAAAAGCTTCAAAAGGTCATATAACAAAAGCTGAAAAAGATGATATGACAAAAGCTGGAAAAGCGGACAGAAATATGTAATGAACCACATAATATGACAAAGTACACAAAATAGATGGTATTACATAACATAGTACCATCAATCACCGCCGTAATCGAAACTGCCAACCAAAATAAACAAAAAATTACAAACACTGAAAAATGAAAGAAACTAGTGCCGGCCCCTCTTCGCGTCGCCTCCTCGCTGGTGTGTAGTCCTCCTCCGGATCTGACCTCGGGAGTACGTCAGGTGCGTCGGCGGCTGGTGCGCCCTTTGTGGTCTCGCTGGAGGTGTGGCGTACCCAGGCGGGTCAGCCTGTACCGGTGGTGGTGGGGGTGTCTGGTGCTGCGTCGGTGCAACCTGCGTCGGTGGAGGTGGCGGCACCAACGACCCAGGCTGGGTCGCTGGAGGTGGCGACACCAACTGTGACGACCGAGGTGGAGTCATTGCGGTGGCGACACCCACTTCTTTGGAGTCATTTGGAGGTGGCGACACCCATCGCGGGCCGGTCGGTGGAGGTGGCGGCACCCACTGCGATGAACCAGCCTGGGTGGGTGGAGGTGGCGGCACCCACTGCGACGACCCAGCCTGGGTCGGTGGAGGTGGCGGCACCCACTGCGACGACCCAGGCTGCGTCGGTCGTGGCGCCCACTCTTGCTGTGCGGTACCAAGCTTGTAGGACCAAGTAGGCAACTAGAGGGGGGGGTGAATAGATGCCGAATAAAATTCAACTAATTTTTTTTAAAAAATAAACGACCCCTAAATAGAGGGAGAAAATCTAAAATCGTGGAGATCAAAAACCCTGGATTAATTAGCGAGACAAGTCGAACAAAAATTAGTTCTATCAAAAATCGAACAAACCTTCTAATCAAGATCAAAGCAAAAAAAAAATAAGAGAATATTGCATAAACTTATCCTTTTATTCCAAAGCCATCTTCAACAGAATGACACCAAAAATCTTCTAATCTTCAATGATTAGAAAATTTTAAACGAAATCTCTAATCTCACAAGATTAGAAAACCCTACACAAACTAAAGTGAGCACAAAAGCTCTTTGTTGTAGGCACCTTTTGTTCTAGTTCTCTTTCGTTGGATGGATGATTTCTAACCCCTAGAACCCTCTTATTTAAAGGACTCCATACCCGGCCGAATCCTTCTTGTATACGTATCAACCAAGCGGTCTCCATCTCAACTCCGGCCAACACGCATACGGTAGCGGACTCGGACGACAAGCTGCGCTGCCAAAACAGTCTCCTTCGGACATCCTTAGCATACGTTACCCACACATGCACACTCACGCATAACACACGCACATATACATACGTTCACCACGCACACATGCATGCATATACATACTTCACAATGTATTTGTATGCATGTATAAAAACTTCGTATACACGTGAATGGCCACCAGCCATCACGCTGTAACGATCGACTTCACGCCAAGATCGTTCTCTAGTCCAAGCGTCCCGCATGACACTCTCGACCCTCACGACCTCAGTTCCTCCCTGAACCTAGTCTCGGTCCCGTCATCGACCACGTTTAACCTCGAGCAACACCTGCACATAAACAAAAACACAAAAACAAATTCCGAGCCCAAGTCCGCGACTTGACTCAATGTCAATCCATGCAACTACTCACATGAGCATTGCATAAAGTCCACTTCAAAAGAAGCATCATGAAATCATCACAAATTTCATAATCTCAAATTCAAATTATTTCAATTCTGCTCAAAACCCTAATTCAGCAAAAACGCATTCACGACGGACAAGGAAATATGGTCCGGCGTACACATGAAAAATCACTCAAAAAACCATTCACACCGGACAGACAAAATCGGTCCGTTGTACAAGTGAAAGTTCGGTTCCAAGAAGAAATCATTCAGCGAAAACACGTTCACGACGGACAAACAAAATCGGTCCGTCGTACATGCGAAATCAAACCTCAAAAGCCATTCACGATCGACCAAAGAAGTTTGTCCGCCGTACATGCAAAACTTCTTGGTTTCTTGGAAGATTGAGTTCGACTCATGAGCTCAAAAACACGTTCTGACAGGACCAACAAAGTTTGTCCGTCGTAGATGGGAAACTTCTTGTTTCTTTGAGATCTTGGTCAGCGCAAAAGCGAAACTTACTGCTTCTTGTCAAATTGACAAAACACATGAACAAACATATTTGTAAATTCAATTCTAAGCCAATTTTTCAGCACATGATTTCACAATATTCAACTCTTTTCAAATACTCATCATAAAAAAAACATGAATCAAAAACAATGATCCTTCAATCTCCCCCTTGATGAGTAATTTGACAAAACATAAAATTCTCAATTCTCAAACAGTTTGAATTGAATTTCTCCTTTCTTTTTATTTTTCTTCTTCTTGACTTGCTCTCCCCCTTTTTGACAAAATAGTCATCAAAATCTCAAAACTCCCCCTTAATGAATGCAGTATCTCAAGCTTTGAAGTATATTCAAGGTATATAATCAAAATAAAGCATTTGGTCAATTTATCCAATGAGAAGGCAAATCGTGAGAATATGAAGGCTCTAACACATAGAGTAGTTGTTGCATATGCAAATTAGAGCAAACAAGTAAAATGTCATAAACTGATTTTGCCAAAGCTAAAAAGAAATCTATCATGAGCAAAGAGAGACTTTCAAATTCACTAATGTTTGTCAAAAAATTGAATTTCCTTTTTCTCTTTTAGCAAGTTTGATAATTTTGCTTTGTGATCAACAGGGATGACAAGTAACTGCACACTAGCCCATACTTGTGTATGAGTAGGTAGTTCTTTCTTGTATCTTTCTTAGTTTATATTGGCAAGTGGCTTCACATTGTTCTGAACTTTTGTTTAGACAAGTAGCCTTTGCTTGCATCTTTTGAATTTAAATCCCTGGCAAGGAAGCTGCACATTGTACTAAACTTGTTTTTAGCCAAGTAGCTTTGCTTGCATCTTTTCAACTTGCTTTTATCATTTAAAACACTGATTTTGCTTGAGACTCATAATGATCATTTGAAGTCCAACAAAAGCTCACACATAGTTTCTAATCAGCTCTAGCCTTTCAGCAGATGACAAGAAACTTTTAAGCCTATTTCACAAATGCCATACTATAATGTACAAGAGCCAAAATATTCTCGAAAAGCATCTCAAATTGAGTTCTTTTAGTCTTTTAGTCTTTTAATAAGAAGTGAAGCAATGTAGCAATAATTTGACTATATACACAAGAATAGTCAACAAAGCTTTGTACTACATGATGCAATGAAAACAGGGGAGTTTTCTTTAAGTGTAACGGCAAAATAGCTCCTTGTAATAACTAAAGCCAAGTAACACAGGATGAAAGAGTTAAAGTCAAGACTCCCCTCAAATCAACCCATGGGGATGAATGATCCCAAGTTCACCGCGTAAGAAAGCAAAGCGAGAAGAATCAAGTGGCTTAGTGAAAATATCAGCAATTTGAGCATCCGAATCAACAAATTTCAGCTCAATAGCTCCTTTTTCAACATGATCTCTAAGAAAATGATATCGAACATCAATGTGTT
Organism: Rhipidocladum racemiflorum; assembly: GCA_036346355.1. Classification (NCBI taxonomy): domain Eukaryota; kingdom Viridiplantae; phylum Streptophyta; class Magnoliopsida; order Poales; family Poaceae; genus Rhipidocladum; species Rhipidocladum racemiflorum. The sequence continues at coordinate 62,541,874 of CM070583.1, forward strand.
TAGTCCTTGAATGTTGAACAGGATTTTTAAGCGATGTGAATTGCACTAGTATTATCACAAAGAAGTGGAACACTATTAAAGTTAATGCCGTAATCTTTAAGAGTTGAAGTGATCCAAAGAATTTGTGAACAACAACTAGCGGCCGCAACGTATTCACTTCAAGTAGATTGAGCAGCGAGGACTGTTTCTTAGAAGACCATGAAACAAGTGAAGTGCCAAGAAAATGACAGTGCCAAAAGTACTCTTTCTATCTAATCTACACCCTTAAAATCAGCATCGAATATCCTAGGAGTGTAAGCGAAGAAGAACAAGAATACCAAATGCCAAATTCAGAAGTGGAGCGAAGATACCTGAAAATTCTTTTAATTGCTTGTCGATGTGATTCTCGAGGAGAGGCTTGAAATCGAGCGCCTGAGACATCTTGCAAAATGTATGTCAGGTCTCGGCGATCAAATGAAGTGATCCAATCATGCTTCGTATTCTTTTGGTCCATCTCGACACCATTTTCGTCAAGATCCAAAATTGTTGTTGTGCTCATTGGAGTAGATCTTGACTTTCCTTCTCCGTGTCAAATTTCTTTAGTAGCTCCTTTGTATACTTGGATTGGTGCAAGAAGATCCCTTCTTTCGCTTGCTTGATTTGAAATCCAAGGAAGTATGTCAACTCTCCCATCATACTCATCTCGAATTCCCTGGACATCAGCTCTAAAATTGCAATACAAGAGAGTGGGAGGATCCTCCAAAGATAATATCATCCACATAAATTTGCACCATAAGGAATTGATCATTTGAATTTTGAGTAAACAGAGTTTTATCAACTTTTCCCATCTCAAAATTATGTTGAAGCAAGAAGCCTTTTATTCTATCATACCAAGCACGAGGTGCTTGTTTTAATCCATAAAGAGCTTTTGTCAAACGATATACATGATTGGGAAATTTTTCATTTTCAAAGCCAGGAGGTTGTTTCACAAAAACTTCTTCTTCTATAAACCCGTTTAGAAAAGCACTTTTCACATCCATTTGAAATAACTTAAAACCTTTTGATGCTGCAAAAGCCAAGAGAATGCGAATAGCTTCTAAACGAGCAACAGGAGCAAATGTTTCATCAAAATCAATTCCTTCAAGTTGAGAATATCCTTGAGCAACAAGTCTAGCTTTGTTTCTAACAATTATTCCATCCTCATTTAACTTGTTCTTAAAAACCCATTTTGTTCCAATAATATTTTGATTTTTAGGAGGTTCCACTAAAGTCCAAACTTTATTCCGTTCAAAGTTTTCTAACTCTTCATGCATCGCATCTACCCAAGAACTATCAGTTAAAGCATGAGTAATGTTCTTAGGTTCAAAATTAGCAACAAAAGCAGAATGCATGCATAAAAGAGTTTGAGATGATTTAGAACATGTCACCCTTTCATGAAGACTTCTAATAATTTGTTCAGGAGGATGGTTCTTTAAAACAGTAAGGGGAGGTCCAGCTTATTTACGCTGCGTGGGAGGTGTAGAAGAATCAAGTAGTAGTCACATCAATTTGTTCAGGGACATCTTCCTGTTCTGTAGATATGAGCTCATCATCATCATTATCTTCATCATTTTCTTCGAATCTTTTATCCAAAAAGATTGGCTCTAAATCTTCTCGTGAACCTGAAATGTCGGGTCTAGCTCCAGAGCTAGCCTCATCAAAAGTAACATCGCATGTCTCCAACAATTTGTTAGTCGATAAATCAAGTACACGATATCCACGAGAGTGCAACGAATAGCCAAGAAAAATACCTTCTGTACTACGAGCTTCGAATTTATCAAGATTTCCATGTTTAAGAATAAAGCATTTGCAACCAAACACTCGTAAGTGAGAAACCGATGGTTTACGATCAAATCTCAGTTCATAAGATGTTTTACCAAGTAACGCTCTGAGATAGACCCTATTTGATATATAGCAAGCAGAAGAAATTGCCTCATCAAAATTTTCTTGAAGTGTTGTATTCATCTAGCATAGTTCTAGCCATTTGAATCAAAGTTCTATTTTTCCTTTCTACAACACCATTCTCGTGAGGGAGAATATGGCGAAGAAAATTGATGTTCAATCCCATTAGTTTCACAAAAAGATTTGAACAAAGCATTTTTGAATTCCGTACCATTATCAGTTCTTATGGCTTTCAATGTGTTAGGCAATTCATTTATTAATCTCTTAATGAAGACATGAAAAAGTCCAAAAATCTCATCTTTTGAAGATAGAAAATGCACCCAAGAGTATCTTGAATAATCATCAACTATCACTAGAAAGTACCACTTACCTCCAGCCGATTGTACTCGAGATGGTCCTACTGTATCCATGTGAAGAAGTTGACCAGGGCCAGTGGTCATTATAGTGGAGATAGGAGCATGAGGGGCTCCAACCATCTTACCATGTCGACAGGAAGCACAAACAATATTTTTGCAAGATTTTAATTTCGGCAAGCCACGAATTAAGTCTAGACCACTCAATCTAGATAACAGATCAAATCCCATGTGGCCTAACCGACGATGCCAAAAATTGAGATTTCTAGATTAAAGCAACAAAACAATGTGAACTTGAAGCATTGCTAAAATTTGCTATGAAAATTTTTCCAAGTCTAGATATCTCAAGAATCAAGTTTCCAGAAGCATCGAGTACTCTACATGCATTAGGTTTAAAGCTCACTTCAAAGTTTTCATCCAACAATTGTGATAATCTTGTGGAAGGTTGAATTTCAGTTTAGACACCAGAGAGACATTCTTCAAAGTAAAGTGTTCATTTACCTTCACTGTACCTTTTGCGGTGACGCGCCCAAAGAGTAGCATCTCCAAAAGTGATCGCCTCTGCTCCCGTGATGCTTTTGTTAGGGAGGAGAACCAACTTGAGTTGCCCGTCATGTGTTGGCAGCATCCTGAATCAATAACCCAGATGTTCTCCTTCCTTCTCGTACTCACCTACATGTTATGAGCAGAAGATGCCGAGGATTGATCTTTGGGGTTAGAAAAGCATGCTTTAGGTATCCAGCACTGAATCACTCGACGAGCAGGTGATCGCATAAAAACTTGTGAGAGTAATGAATTTTTGTTTGCTTTCACAGAGCCTGTCACAATATTGCTTTCATGACCATGTCTATGCACATACAAAAAAGTGGAAGGTGTTTTCTTTTTGTAACCTAAACCTGCTCTTCTATTGTCATAGATTGTAAAGGCCCTATTAGATGGTTTATGACGGTATGACTTGGGCTTTTCAAAATTTTTAATTTCTCCAGTCATTTTAGAATTTTTAATTCTCTTTCCCTTCTCGATTTTAGCTTTCAGTGTGTAAGTTTTCTAGATGACCATCTTTGTGACAAAAAGTGCATTTGTACCTGAGTTTTGAAGTACTTGCTCCTTTACTTTGAGTGGGTTGAGTTTTTCCAGAAAAATCAATAGATCCAGCAGATTTGAATTTTGTTTTACTTGGTTTAGGAGGGAGGATTTCAATTTTACCAGTACCAATTGTTTTCACAATTACAGGAGGGTTGTTTTTCAAGTGTTCAAAGTGATCAAAGCCTATCCCACTGTTTTTGACACTTATTTTTGATTTATCAAGAATCAGATTCAAGTTTTTCTTTCCTCCAGCAAATTTTTCCAAAGTTGATTTTAAATATTCATTTTCTCTAAGTACAACAGGGCAATTTTGACATGGATCAACTTGACATTTTTTAGCCTTTTCTTTTGAGGTGACAGTAGAGTGAGTAAAGATGATGTGTCCAGCAAAACAAGTTGCTCGTATTTTCCTTAAATTCTCTCTAGTGACAAACAATTCTTGCAACACATAAAAATGCATTATTGAACCAAAGGCTAAAGTTTGCTTGAACTTATCAACTTCTCTTTTTAGCAAATTTAGCTCTTTTATTTTGCAAGAATGAGCAGCTCTAAGTGATTGCAATTCTAATGAGAACCCCTCACAATTATCACATGCATCATTGTTAGAAATAGAATTTCTAAGTTTTTCATTTTCAGTTTTCAGCATGGACAAATCATTCTCTAAATTTTTATTTTTGATTGAAGATTTTCTTAAAGATTTTCTCAATATGACTAAAACTTCACAAAGCTCATTATATGAAGGCATTACCTCATCACAGTCGCTGGAAGTGCTGTCGTTGTCACTAGAATCACTAGTGTTCCTTTGCCATGAAGCACTGATCCGGTGAAATCTTTCTCGTTCAGCTTCGTTTGCTTTGCTTCCTTCTCATCGTCAGTTGAATCATCAATGTCGCTTAAGTCTAAGCGACCAATTGCAGTGAAGACTTTGTTGAGCATTTTCTTCGTCCGTTGCTTATTTTTGTCCTTGCTCTCTTTTGGCCTAAGGTTTTGGAGGAGTTGCTTTGATCCTTCTCGTCTCTAACTTTGTTCTTGAAGCGATTAGCACGGACGTGTCTGCCTTGCCGCAGTTGTAGCAGTGGATGGAGGCTCCTCTTCTCTCCCTTGATCTCATGTAAGCTGCATTGACACGCTTGGAAAGAAGAGCAAGTGTATCTTCTGGTATTTGATCTAGTTGTTCATCACTAAGAGCACTCAAGGCAGTAATGGAATATGATGATGAAGCACTAGTAGCATTATCACATGAAGAAGAATTTGCATTAAGAGCCAAAGAGTTATCACTGGATGTTCTGGAAACAATATCTATCTCAAAAGTTTTGAGACTAGAATATAATTTATCCAATGTCATTTCACTCATCTTGTGAGCCTCCCTAAATGCAGTTACTTTCATTTGCCAGATTTTAAGATCAAGAGATGATAAGAAATGTCTAGCATTTTCAGAGTCAGTGTATTGTACATCAACAGCTCTAAGATTGTTTAAGATTCTATTAAAACGAGCAAAACAATCATCTAATGATTCTCCAGAGTTCATTTCAAATCTAGTGTATTCCTTTTTAAATTGATCTTGCCTAGCCTCTTTGATGTAGTCAAGGTGCCTTCATGATAATCTTGAAGAGATTTCCAAATTTCATGAGCAGTGAGTAAATGACAGACTCTATCGAATTCTTTTCTAGCAAGTCCTTGAAGCAATATGTTTCTAGCTCTATTATTACTTTCAACATCCTTTTCAAACTCGATTTTATCAATATCATCATTAGAAGGAAGCTTGTATGAAATCTTTACCTTGCGCCAAATCGCGTTACCTTGAGCTTGAAGATATGCAGTCATTCGGATCCGCTGGGGAAATGCATGCCATCGAAGATTGGCGGCTTGTTCGAGTATTTCTCCGTTGCCATAACTTATCATTTACTAATCACCTGTTAAGATGGATTAGTAGAACCTGGCTCTGATACCACTTGTAGGACCGAGTAGGCAACTAGAGGGGGGGTGAATAGATGCCGAATAAAATTCAACTAATTTTTTTTTAAAAAATAAACGACCCCTAAATAGAGGGAGAAAATCTAAAATCGTGGAGATCAAAAACCCTGGATTAATTAGCGAGACAAGTCGAACAAAAATTAGTTCTATCAAAAATCGAACAAACCTTCTAATCAAGATCAAAGCAAAAAAAAAATAAGAGAATGTTGCATAAACTTATCCTTTTATTCCAAAGCCATCTTCAACAGAATGACACCAAAAATCTTCTAATCTTCAATGATTAGAAAATTTTAAACGAAATCTCTAATCTCACAAGATTAGAAAACCCTACACAAACTAAAGTGAGCACAAAAGCTCTTTGTTGTAGGCACCTTTTGTTCTAGTTCTCTTCGTTGGATGGATGATTTCTAACCCCTAGAACCCTCTTATTTAAAGGACTCCATACCCAAATTAATCCTTCTTGTATACGTATCAACCAAGCAGTCTCCATCTCAACTCCGGCCAACACGCACGGTAGCGGACTCGGACAAAGAATCGCTGCCAAAACAGTCTCCTTCCGGACATCCTTCTCGTGATACGTTACTCCACACATGCACACTCACGTCACGCAACACACGCACATATACATATCGCTCACCACGCACATGCATGCATATACATACTTCACAATGTATTTGTATGCATGTATAAACTTTCAGATACACGTGAATGGCCACCACCATCACGGCTGTAACGATCGACTTCACGTAGATCGTTGTTCTCTAGTCCAAACGTCCCGCATGACACTCTCGACCCTCACGACCTCAGTTCCTCCCTGAACCTAGTCTCGGTCCCGTCATCGACCACGTTTAACCTCGAGCAACACCTGCACATAAACAAAAACACAAAAAAAATTCCGAGCCCAAGTCCGCGACTTGACTCAATGTCAATCCATGCAACTACTCACATGAGCATTGCATAAAGTCCACTTCAAAAGAAGCATCATGAAATCATCACAAATTTCATAATCTCAAATTCAAATTATTTCAATTCTGCTCAAAACCCTAATTCAGCAAAAACGCATTCACGACGGACAAGGAAATATGGTCCGGCGTACACATGAAAAATCACTCAAAAAACCATTCACACCGGACAGACAAAATCGGTCCGTTGTACAAGTGAAAGTTTCGGTTCCAAGAAGAAATCATTCTGGCGAAAACACGTTCACGACGGACAAACAAAATCGGTCCGTCGTACATGCGAAATCAAACCTCAAAAAGCCATTCACGACTGACCAAAGAAGTTTGTCCGCCGTACATGCAAAACTTTTTGGTTTCTTGGAAGATTGAGTTCGACTCATGAGCTCAAAAACACGTTCTGACAGGACCAACAAAGTTTGTCCGTCGTAGATGGGAAACTTCTGCTTTCTTTGAGATCTTGGTCCGGCGCAAAAGCGAAACTTACTGCTTCTTGTCAAATTGACAAAACACATGAACAAACATATTTGTAAATTCAATTCTAAGCCAATTTTTCAGCACATGATTTCACAATATTCAATTCTTTTCAAATACTCATCATCAAAAAGAAACATGAATCAAAAACAATGATCCTTCAATCTCCCCCTTGATGAGTAATTTGACAAAACATAAAATTCTCAATTCTCAAACAGTTTGAATTGAATTTCTCCTTTCTTTTTATTTTTCTTCTTCTTGACTTGCTCTCCCCCTTTTTGACAAAATAGTCATCAAAATCTCAAAACTCCCTTAATGAATGCAAGATCTCAAGCTTTGAAGTATATTCAAGGTATATAATCAAAATAAAGCATTTGGTCAATTTATCCAATGAGAAGGCAAATCGTGAGAATATGAAGGCTCTAACACATAGAGTAGTTGTTGCATATGCAAATTAGAGCAAACAAGTAAAATGTCATAAACTGATTTTGCCAAAGCTAAAAAGAAATCTATCATGAGCAAAGAGAGACTTTCAAATTCACTAATGTTTGTCAAAAAATTGAATTTCCTTTTTCTCTTTTAGCAAGTTTGATAATTTTGCTTTGTGATCAACAGGGATGACAAGTAACTGCACACTAGCCCATACTTGTGTATGAGTAGGTAGTTCTTTCTTGTATCTTTCTTAGTTTATATTGGCAAGTGGCTTCACATTGTTCTGAACTTTTGTTTAGACAAGTAGCCTTTGCTTGCATCTTTTGAATTTAAATCCCTGGCAAGGAAGCTGCACATTGTACTAAACTTGTGTTTAGCCAAGTAGCTTTTGCTTGCATCTTTTTCAACTTGCTTTTATCATTTAAAACACTGATTTTGCTTGAGACTCATAATGATCATTTGAAGTCCAACAAAAAGCTCACACATAGTTTCTAATCAGCTCTAGCCTTTCAACAGATGACAAGAAACTTTTAAGCCTATTTCACAAATGCCATACTATAATGTACAAGAGCCAAAATATTCTCGAAAAGCATCTCAAATTGAGTTCTTTTAGTCTTTTAGTCTTTTAATAAGAAGTGAAGCAATGTAGCAATAATTTGACTATATACACAAGAATAGTCAACAAAGCTTTGTACTACATGATGCAATGAAAACAGGGGAGTTTTCTTTAAGTGTAACGGCAAAATAGCTCCTTGTAATAACTAAAGCCAAGTAACACAGATGAAAGAGTTAAAGTCCCGCTCTGGTCACCCGCCGGCCGCTGGTCAATCGCGACAGCATCCTCGACGACTCCTCGTAGAAGCGGCCTAGCATGTCAGTCTGGAAAATACATCGCAAATTAGATAGCACCGATTTGAAATGGTTAAACGTATATCGGATACAACGTACCGCAGCGTGCAGAGCCGCGTCCGTATGGGCGGGATACGTGTCTCCTGGGCCGGGGACGTGCCTGGGAGGATCCGGGTCGACGCAGCATCAGCGCACACGCAGCGAGAGGTGAACCACCGCTGTCGATACGCTGGTAAGTCTCCAGATCGTATGGCGCATCGTCAGCATGGACGTCCTCGAGGGCTCCGGCCCACTCCTCGATCCATGGCGCCATCCGCACGTGCCAGGGGGTGGCCCCATGCACCCCCTTCCTAGTCTGGCTGTGGATGAGAAATGAATGTATAAATATTAGATGGCAACACACGATAGTAATTATGGAACATCGATTGAGGGAACTTACGCGTGGGCGGCGTGTGGGAGCAGACGGTCGGCCAAGATCGGGAACTCCTGTCGTAGGGCCGAATCGCCTCATCACTCGATGGACAGCGTAGGCCTCGACCTGGACGTCGAACACCAGGAACCGGGCGTGTGAGCCAAGACGCTGCGTCTCGCGTGCATGGTCGACACGGGCGGCGCCGGCCACACGGTCGCACTGCTCGAGTGTACGGCGCCCGGGCCGCGACGTGGTCGCCGTGAGGTGGTCGAACGCCGCGACGAATCGCGGGTAGCCCTGGCGCACCGCCTGGTGTGCCCACCTAGGCCTTGTATGAAACAAAACGTTACCGTTAGTATTAAAAAATGTACAAGCAATATTACCAAACTTTCGGTTCAAATATCTTACCGTCGGTGGCACCAGATGGTGCCCATGGTCGGACCGTCCACGCCGCCATCGCCTGTAGGGTCAACCGACTCGGTCGATGGCGGGCGCCCGATTCGAACCTTTCAGATGCCCACACCTGTACCAGCTAGCGCATCCAAAGGAAGGTCGACCGGGCGCCGGTCCTGGTACACCTGCCGCAGAGGGGCCAGACGCGGCTGCCGCAGAGGACAATGGACCCTCAGGAGTACTGCGGGCACGCCGTCGGTGGGGGCGCCCGCTTATCTCCTCGACCGACGAGGTGCCCGCTCCACGCTTATCCCCATGGGAGCTCGTGAACAAGCATCAAACAGCCTACAGCAGTACGCCCAAGTGGCTACCGACCGTAGTCATCCGCCTCGCGAGCCGCGAAGGCAAGATAGAAGATCACATATTACATGTTGTTGTAAGTTGTAATTGAAGAGTACTTGTTTTTCATAGTGTAGTTGCGCATCACGAATCGAAGCCAACTGCAGCGTAGGACCGTGTGTCGGTGAAGGCCCGTGAGCCTGGTCGAAGCACACCAACAACTGGCTGAAGTAGCTGCGGGCGCCACGCAGGGTCGACGTCGTGTGGCACCACAGCGTCGCCGGCGATCGGGAGGCCGAGCAGGTACGACACGTCCTGCAAGGTGATCGCCATCTCCCCGATGGGTAGGTGGAAGGTGTGGGTCTCTGGCCTCCACCGATCCACCAGAGCGGTGATCAGGGACCTGTCGAACGGAAACCGCCGACCCACATCCCGCACCATCCGGCCGAAAGGGAGCAACCCTGAAGCTCGAAGCCTACGAAAGGAAAAACATGTTATTTTTTCCAGTACAACACCAGTAAGAACAGTACCTCAAACATATAAAGAAATCTGAATTGTAATATGTTACCTGGGGACCCAACAAGGATCGATATCCCAGCCGTACTACGGTGTCCTCGGACGAAGGACGCCTAACGCAGCGCGCTGGCCTCCCTCATTGGAAAACCGGTGGCGAAGCGGGCACGGTGACTACCGTCGACCACCGGATCCAGCAACTCGAATGGCCACTCGTCATCTCCTGGCTGGTCAGCCATACCTGTAAATAACAAATTGTGAGTTACATTTCAAAACCATATCAAAAGAAAATCGTCCGAATACTATAGGTTTCTCACAACAATGTGTTCAAACAAACATTCACGTAAAATTGTTCAAGCATCATAAATATTCAGAAACAGTTACAATAATTTTTCAGTGCACAACACTCACAGCCACATGCAGCAGGCTTACACACAAGGTCCACACAGGGTTCACACAACACACGTCACATCGATTACATTGCGATTAAATTGCTTCTCATGTGGTACGTTGGCGTCGTGCAGCACTCGTCGCACAGGACGATCCACCCGCCACCGTCGGATTGCCATCTCCTCCTTCATCTCCTTCGTTTTGTGCGTGGCAATTCTTGAACGTATGTCCTGTTTGCTTGCACAATGAACATTTCTTCACGCGCTTGCCAGCTTCTGACTCATCCATGTCATTTCTGATACGTCTTGTCTTCCGACGCCCTGCTTTCCATCTACCTGCATTAAAATCTGGGACCCAGAACCTTTCATCAGCACTAGGAGTTGCCGTGAAAGAACCCACAACACCGTAACCATACAGCTCCTCGCTCCAAGTTGCCATCACCCTTTCCTTCCTGAAATATTCAGATAGATAGGTACCAGGTTGCATTCCAAATAAAGCACATGCGGCTATCACATGAGAACACGGCCTGTGCAAAAGGTCGGGCTTGTTACACGAGCATTTGCAGATGTCCTGTAATACGCACTCCTGAATGACAACCCGCTGGTTGGTTCCACGCCTGTGAAATCATGTGCTGAAAAATTGACTTTGAACTGAAAAATTAACTTAGATTTGAATTTGCAAAATGTGTTTGTTCATGTGTTTTGACAATTGACAAGAAACAGTAAGTTTTGCCTTGGCGCCGGACCAATCCTAAAGAAAACAGTAAGTTTCCCATCTACGACGGACAAACTTTCTTGGTCCTTTGTAAACATGCTTTTTGACAACCTCTTTCTCCTATGTACAACGGACAAAGTTTTTGTGTCCGTCGTGAACATGATTTTGAGCGCATGAGCCAAACCCTATTTTCCAAGAATCCAGTAAGTTTCGCATGTACGACGGACAAAGTTTTTGGGTCTGTCGTGAACGGCTTTTTGAGGATTGATTTCGCATGTACAACGGACAAAGTTTTTGGGTCCGTTGTGAACGTGTTTTCACCGGAATGTTTTCTTCTTGGAACTGAGAGTTTCACATGTACCCCGGACAGAGATTTCTTGTCCGTCGTGAATGGACTTTTTCTAGGGTTTTTATTTCTTGTCCGTTGTGAACGTGTTTTGCTCAGTTTGGATGTTTTGCAAGAATTGAAATGGTTTGACCTTGAGATTATGAAATTTGTGATGATTTCATGATGTGTGTTTTGAAGTGGACTTTATGCAATGCTCATGTGAGTAGTTGCATGGATTGACATTGAGTCAAGTCGTGGACTTGTGCTCGGAATCGTTTTGTGATTTGTTCATGTGCAGGTATTGCTCGAAGACGAATGTGGTCGATGACGGGACCGGAACTAGGTTCATGGAGGAACTGAGGTTCGGGACTAGGTTCAGGAGGAACTGAGGTCTTGGTGGTCAAGGATGTCATGCGGGACGTTCGGGCTAGGAGAATGGTGCACATGAAGAATGGTTAGTCACGTGAGAATGGCAGGAGGTCATTCGCGTGCAAAGTGTTAGTCACGTGAGTATGGCAGGTGGCCATACGCGTGCAAAGTGTTAGTCACGTGAGTATGGTAGGGTTGCCATACGCGTGCAAGAGTTGTACTCGGCCAGGTTGGGCCAAGTAGAGTTGAGTTGGATACGGATTCCTTCTAGGGAATAGGAATCGTATTCAGAACTCCTTGTGGGTTGGTGCTTTAAATAGGTGGGGGGTCTCCTGTTGAAAGGCACCAAGCAGAGCTAAGCGCATCAAGCCTTGAGCTTGGTTTTAGGGTTTGTACTCTTTTGATGAGAGTACTTTAGACAAAAGAAATAAAGATCAATTTCTTCTAGTTCCCGCATTGCTTCAACGTTCTCTTTTTGGTTCTTGTTTGCATGCTTATTCTAGTTCTAGATTGGTTTTTGTTCTTTAAGTTTTATCTTGATTTGAGCCATCAAAAACCTCTCTAGGGTATTGATCTAGTGTTTCTCAAAGTCTAGTTGATCAATCTTTTGTCGTTCTTGTTTAATCTTGAAGTTTTGATTAGATTGATTCTCGTCAAGTTCTGGATCAGCAATCTTGCGAAGCTCATAACTTTTGATCCGTAAGTCCGATCGAGCTGATTCTTTTTGGGTTCGATTTGTATTGGAATCTAGTTTCTTGTGTCCAAATTTCAGATCAATCTAACGGTTGGATCTCTGAGAATTCGCGTTTTACCAAACCTTTGTCATTCTGTTTTTGTCGAAAACGAGGCAATTATTTGGTTCTGTTTTAGGGGTGAACTTTTAATAGGTCAAGAATTTGGTTTTAGCTTCCGCACAATCATTCACCCCCCCTCTGATTGCTATATTCGTATACTTCGATCCTACAAGTGGTATCAGAGCAAGGTTTCCCTAATCTATCTTAACCGGTGATTAGATCAATGGATCGTTATTCGACAAAACCATGTGTGTTCGATGGTGTTGATTTTCAGTTTTGGAAGGCCAAGATGGAGGCGTTCATCCAAGCACAGGGCTTCACAATTTGGGAGAAGGTCTACAAGCCATATGAAGTCCCTGCAAACGACAACGTCAACGACACCAATCGCACACATGTTGAAGCAAATAGCAAGGCGCGCAACTTGATCATCCAAGGCTTGGGACGCAGCGACTTTGATCGTGTGGTTCATCTTCGATCCGCATATGAGGTATGGAAATCTCTTTGTGATTACCATGAGGATTCTAACATCACAAAGAGGTTCGCCAAGATATTTACAAAAAGGAATACATGCGTTTTGAGATGAAACCTAGTGAATCTGTAGATGACTTCTTTGCACGTTTCAATAAAATTCTTAGCAATCTACGTGCTGTTGGAGTTAGCTACACTGATGCTGAAAATGCTCGACAATTGCTTAGTGCTTTGGACATGTCAGTGTGGGAGATGAAAGTAACATCTATACAAGAATCTACTACCATGAGCACACTCACATTAGATGTTCTTTACTCTAAGTTGAAAACTCATGAGTTGGATGTTCTTGCCAGGAAGGGTAACATTAAATCAATTGCTTTGATCTCTAACCCTAACATGTCAAATGCAAATTCTTCTTCTAGCTTTGCCTTGTCTTCAATGTCTTCTTTAACAGATGAGCAACTTGAAGAGTTTCCTGAAGAAGATCTGGCACTACTCTCTTCTCGCTTTGACAAAGCTTTGCAGAATGTGAGAATGAGAAAGAGAGGTGGTCCTCCAAGATGCTATGAGTGTGGTGACCTCAACCATATTCGCACAAATTGTCCTAAGCTTGCAGGAAAAACATCAAAGGAGGAGGACAACGACAGAAGGAATGAGAAGAAAAAGTTCTCGTCAAATGATAGGAAGAAGACGAGCTTCATCAACCGCAAGGTGGTTCACCGAGTTCTTTCCGCTCTTGAACAAGTCAATTTGAGCGATGTGGACTCGGAGAGCAGCGAAGATGATGCAACTCCAAGCAAGCATGATTTGATAGGATTATGTCTCATGGCAAGCAGCAAGGATAGCTTCACCGAGGATGACCACGACAACGACTTCAATGAGGTAGATCCCTCTTATGATGAATTAGCTATTGCTGTTGCTCGTCTTGGAAAATTGCTTGACAAACGTGATAAGAAAATTAAGAAACATGATTTCATTATTGAATCATTGAATGCTGAAATTGCTAGACTTAAGACTTTGATTCCTAGTGATGATACTTGCAAATCATGTGACTTAATTTACAATGAGCTCACCTTGCTTAGGAAAGAACATGCTCTTTTGTTGCATCTAAATGAGAAAAATGAGAAACATGTTGTACATGCTAGCTGTTCCACTGATGATTTGCATAGTTTAACTTCTTGTTCTAAATGCTCAACTCTTGAATTAAAATTGAAAGATGCAAATGCTAGGGTTTCTCAATTAACTGATAATTTGCTTTCACATGAAATTCTCTCATGCTCAACTTGTCGCAAGCAAAAAGGAAAAGTAGATGTTCCCTGCAATAATTGTTTAACTCTTGCTAAGAAAGTTGATTACTTGCAAAATTCTTTGGAACGTTTCACTAATGGAAAGAAGAAGTTGAACATGATTTTGGATTAATCTAAGGTTAGCATAAACAAGAGAGGTTTAGGTTTTGATCCTTATGCCACATATGAAACTAAACCTCGCACTGTTGTTCAGGCTCATTGCAAAATTGAGTTATCTAATGAGCCTAAGAAAATTGCTTTTCAATCTGCTGGTTTTTTATCTTCTACTATGATGAATGCAAAATGTGCTTTTACTGTTAAAGCTAAACATCATGTCAAGTACACTTGCACTCATTGTGGTAGAGATGGACACTTAGTAGATTTTTGCTTTAGACTAGCCAAACAAAGAAAAGAAGGAAAGAACTAAGGCTAGGTCAAATTTCAGCAAAGCACATTTTTATGCGCCTAGAGTGATGAAAACACCTTCTGTTCCTAGAAACATGGGAAAAGGCAAATCTGATTTTGTGCATAAAAATTATCGTGTTGTACCTATCAAAGTGCGTCAGGTGTCTCAAGATCGGATTCCCAAAAATCTCATTCCTAACCCCAGTACTGAGGCCTCGACATGTTTTGCTATGTAGGCTTCTCGCGCAAGGAAGGAGAACATATGGCTAGTGGATTCCGGATGCTCACGCCACATGTCCGGTGATAAGAATTGGTTCTACTCCCTCACTCGTGCATCTCGTCTTTGAAAGTGTTACTTTTGGAGATGCTTCTTCCTCTTCTGTTGTGGCAAAAGGTACAATAAAGGTAAGTGACAAGTTTATGTTCAAAGATGTAGCTCTTGTTGAAAATTTGAAATATAACTTGCTTTCTGTCTCTCAAATGCTTGATGAAGATCTTGAGATAAGCTTTAAGAAAAATGAATGCAAAGTGCTAGATGCTTCAGGTGATCTTGTGTTCAAAATTTCGCTTTTGGAAGAGTCTTTAAAGCTGATTTTGATGCATCACCTTCTTTTAAGCATAGGTGTCTAATTGCCAATGTTTCTAAAGATTTATTCTTTTGGCATCGTAGACTTGGTCATATTGGTTTTAATCATCTTACTCGTGTAAGTGGTTTAGATCTTATACGTGGCTTGCCTAAGCTTAAGGGTGATAGCAATCTAGTATGTTCTTCTTGTAGACATGGTAAGATGATTGCAGGTTCACATCCACCTCTTACCATGGTGATGACAAACGCTCCAGGACAGCTTCTACATCTTGATACAGTTGGACCATCTCGAGTTCAATCCTTTGGAGGCAAACGTCCAGGCACTAGTCCAAGCAATGCAGGTACAGGCGCATATGTTCAGGGGGAGAAAATCTTTGAAGATAATGATGATGTTGAAGATGAGGTCTTGACTCTTTCTAATGCACAACAAGCTGTAGCACCTTTGGCACCTACTACTACATCACCTACAGCTAACCATCCTCAAGCTACAACATCATCTGTACATGCTGAAAATGAAGAAGGAGAAGGAGAAGTCTCAAAAGCCAATGCTCCCTTGTACATTCAAAAAATGCATCCATCTGAACAAATGATTAGAGACCTAAATGAGAGAGTCACTCGATCCAGGTTTATTCATTCTGACACTCATGCTCATTCCGCTTTAGTTGCTTCTTTTGAACCCAAAGATATATCTCATGCATTATCTGACGAATCTTGGATCAATGCCATGCATGAAGAAATAGAGAATTTTGAATGAAATAAAGTTTGGAAACTTGTCTCACCTCCTCCAGATTTTAATGTTATTGGAACTAGATGGGTTTTCAAAAATAAACAAAGTGAGGATGGTGTTGTTGTTAGAAACAAGGCTAGATTGGTTGCTCAAGGTTACACTCAAATTGAAGGCTTAGATTTTGATGAAACCTTTGCTCCTGTTGCTAGAATTGAAGCCATTAGAATCCTTTTAGCTTTTGCTGCATCCAAAGGTTTCAAATTGTATCAAATGGATGTGAAAAGTGCTTTTCTTAATGGCTACATAAATGAGGAGGTTTATGTCAAGCAACCACCTGGTTTTGAAAATCCAAAGTTTCCAAATCATGTGTTCAAACTATCAAAAGCTTTGTATGGTTTGAAACAAGCCCCTAGAGCATGGTATGATAGGCTAAAAACCTTTTACTTGAAAAAGGCTTTTTAATGGGAAAGGTTGACAAAACTCTCTTTTACTCAAGCAAGGCAATGATCAACTATTCGCTCAGATTTATGTTGATGATATTATCTTTGGTGGTTCATCTCATGTTTTAGTGTCACGAGTTTTGAAACAATGAGGAAGGAGTTTGAGATGAGTATGATGGGTGAGTTGACATACTTTTTGGGATTTCAAATCAAGCAAACGAAGGATGGTACTTTTGTGCATCAAAGCAAATATACAAGAGACTTGCTACATCGTTTTGGGATGGAAAACGACAAGCCGATCATGACACCTATGGAGAGCACTTGCGCACTTGACCACGATGAAGATGGTGAGCCGGTTGATCAAAAGGAATATAGAAGCATGATAGGTTCACTTTTGTACCTCAACGCATCAAGGCCGGATATACAATTTCTTTGTGTGCTTGTGTGCTCGTTTTCAAGCTTCCCACGTGCTTCACATCGACAAGTCACAAAAGGATTTTCAGGTATCTTCATGGAACTCAAGATTTTGGCATTTGGCTTTCTGCTTCCTCATGCATTAGTTTGAGATCTTTTTCTGATGCTGATTTTGGAGGATGTAGAATTGATAGGAAGAGCACTTCTGGTTCATGTCACTTCTTGGGAAATTCTCTCATTGCATGGTCATCTAGAAAGCAATCTTCTGTTGCACAATCAACTGCTAAATCTGAATATGTGGCTGCTGCTAGTTGTTGTTCTCAAATTCTTTGGATAGTAGCTACACTTAAAGATTATGGGATTATTTTGGATAGTGTTCCTCTTCTGTGTGATAACACTAGTGCAATTTGCATTGCTAAGAGCCCTGTGCAACATTCAAGAACAAAACATATTGACATCAGATTTCACTTTCTTAGAGATCATGTTGAAAAAGGCAACATTGTGCTTCATCATGTGGATACTGAACATCAATTGGCAGACATTTTCACAAAACCTTTGTCTTCTTCTCGTTTTGCTTTTATTCGGGGAGAACTTGGAATTGTTCATCCAATGGGATTGTTTTGAGGAGTTTCTTTGCCAAGTTCTTTCACTTGATGAGCTCACTTTATCATATTTCTTTATATACTATATAATTGAGCTAATATATGATAATCTAAATTGTCTCACTTGAACTAAGAATGACATTGCGAAATTCCCTGATCTGATTGCCTATAGCTAAATACTCTGTGATATCTTACTCTTCTAGGCTTGATATTGAATCCTCTTGACAAATTTGGGCTATGAAGCAAGTGTGGTTTCAACTTTACTCTTTCATAAGACCATTTAATCATTTTTGCATGTTTATAATCAAAGAAAAAGAAAAAAGAAAAGGGAATAAAAAAAAGGGGTGTTAAAAGCAAAAGCTTCAAGTTGTATGCTTCAGGCATGCTTTCCTTAAAAAATAAGATGTATGCTTCAAGCATGCCATTCCCTCGAAGACAAGATGTATGCTTCAAGCATGCCACTTCAATGAAATAAAAGAAGTATGCTTCAAGCATGCCACATGCAGTTTACTGTTTTAAAGATTAAATTGGTTTACTAGATTGGAGTTGAAACTACTTGCTCGCCCTAAAGTTGTTAGTTGCTTCAATTTTTAAAGTCTTGCTTTTTCTGCTAAGATCTTGCTTAGTACTTGGCTATAGTTCACTAAATTAAGGTTGAGATGCATGTCATTCCCTAACTTGTTAAAATCACATCAAGATCATGTATTTTGCATATTATGTGATATATAAGGTTATATGATCGAATGAGCTCATCTTTTCCTATCTTGGCACTCCATTGTTTCTCTTTGTGAAATCATTGTTACAGGAAAAATTTTGAACATGTTCTCTCTTTTGTACTCTTGATGAATCCATTGTCAAAGGGGGAGAAAATTGGGAATTGTTGAAAAGATTAATGAAAAAGGGGGAGAAGAAAAAGGGGGAGTTGTTTTTGGAAATTTGAGAATTTTGGGAGAAGTTTGGAGAATTTTTGAAATTTTTGGGCGCATTGCACATTCACATACATTTTCATTCTCAGGGGGAGATTTTGTTTTGCATTTTGGTCAAAGGGGGATTTCTGTGTTTTCTTACTTTGGTCCTTGATCCTTTGGATTTCAAAATCTTTTGTAAAGTGAATGCCAAATGTTCAATTCTAAGTGGTGTTGCCAATGTTTTCATCAAGGGGGAGATTGTGAAATCATGTGCTGAAAAATTGACTTTGAACTGAAAAATTAACTTAGATTTGAATTTGCAAAATGTGTTTGTTCATGTGTTTTGACAATTGACAAGAAACAGTAAGTTTTGCCTTGGCGCCGGACCAATCCTAAAGAAAACAGTAAGTTTCCCATCTACGACGGACAAACTTTCTTGGTCCTTTGTAAACATGCTTTTTGACAACCTCTTTCTCCTATGTACAACGGACAAAGTTTTTGTGTCCGTCGTGAACATGATTTTGAGCGCATGAGCCAAACCCTATTTTCCAAGAATCCAGTAAGTTTCGCATGTACGACGGACAAAGTTTTTGGAGTGCATCGTGAACGGCTTTGAGGATTGATTTCGCATGTACAACGGACAAAGTTTTTGGGTCCGTTGTGAACGTGTTTTCACCGGAATGTTTTCTTCTTGAACCGAGAGTTTCACATGTACCGGACAGAGATTTCTTGTCCGTCGTGAATGGACTTTTTCTAGGTTTTTATTTCTTGTCCGTTGTGAACGTGTTTTGCTCGATTTGGATGTTTTGCAA
This sequence comes from Rhipidocladum racemiflorum, assembly GCA_036346355.1. Taxonomy (NCBI): domain Eukaryota; kingdom Viridiplantae; phylum Streptophyta; class Magnoliopsida; order Poales; family Poaceae; genus Rhipidocladum; species Rhipidocladum racemiflorum. The sequence goes on from CM070583.1 coordinate 62,560,818, forward strand.
GAATTGAAATGGTTTGACCTTGAGATTATGAAATTTGTGATGATTTCATGATGTGTGTTTTGAAGTGGACTTTATGCAATGCTCATGTGAGTAGTTGCATGGATTGACATTGAGTCAAGTCGTGGACTTGTGCTCGGAATCGTTTTGTGATTTGTTCATGTGCAGGTATTGCTCGAAGACGAATGTGGTCGATGACGGGACCGGAACTAGGTTCATGGAGGAACTGAGGTTCGGGACTAGGTTCAGGAGGAACTGAGGTCTTGGTGGTCAAGGATGTCATGCGGGACGTTCGGGCTAGGAGAATGGTGCACATGAAGAATGGTTAGTCACGTGAGAATGGCAGGAGGTCATTCGCGTGCAAAGTGTTAGTCACGTGAGTATGGCAGGTGGCCATACGCGTGCAAAGTGTTAGTCACGTGAGTATGGTAGGGTTGCCATACGCGTGCAAGAGTTGTACTCGGCCAGGTTGGGCCAAGTAGAGTTGAGTTGGATACGGATTCCTTCTAGGGAATAGGAATCGTATTCAGAACTCCTTGTGGGTTGGTGCTTTAAATAGGTGGGGGGTCTCCTGTTGAAAGGCACCAAGCAGAGCTAAGCGCATCAAGCCTTGAGCTTGGTTTTAGGGTTTGTACTCTTTTGATGAGAGTACTTTAGACAAAAGAAATAAAGATCAATTCTTCTAGTTCCCGCATTGCTTCAACGTTCTCTTTTTGGTTCTTGTTTGCATGCTTGTTCTAGTTCTAGATTGGTTTTTGTTCTTTAAGTTTTATCTTGATTTGATCCATCAAAAACCTCTCTAGGGTATTGATCTAGTGTTTCTCAAAGTCTAGTTGATCAATCTTTTGTCGTTCTTGTTTAATCTTGAAGTTTTGATTAGATTGATTCTCGTCAAGTTCTGGATCAGCAAGCTTGCGAAGCTCATAACTTTTGATCCGTAAGTCCGATCGAGCTGATTCTTTTTGGGTTCGATTCGTATTGGAATCTAGTTTCTTGTGTCCAAATTTCAGATCAATCTAACGGTTGGATCTCTGAGAATTCGCGTTTTACCAAACCTCTGTCATTCTGTTTTTGTCGAAAACGAGGCAATTATTTGGTTCTGTTTTAGGGGTGAACTTTTAATAGGTCAAGAATTTGGTTTTAGCTTCCGCACAATCATTCACCCCCCTCTGATTGCTATATTCGTATACTTCGATCCTACAACGCCGTCCTTTATCCTTACATATCACCTCGAAGCGCAGTGTTCGTGCACCAACTTTTATAGCTCTATGCTTGGCCGCCTTCTGACTCTTCTCTTCCATGTATTTACTGATCATGGAGGAGTACAGGAGCTTCTCATCTCTCAGCACTATCTGTGCAGCTTGATGTCTGTCGACGAAGTACTTGGTTGTGCCCCGCAGCACTCCCTCAACAATTCCCACCAATGGGAGACACCTCATCCCTCTCATTACCCAGTTGTAAACTTCTGCAAAGTTACTGGTCATCACACCGTATCTGGCACCATGTGTGTCATGTAACAGTGCCCACTTTTCCATCGGTTCGTGCTTGATCCAGTCCGAGAAACATTTGATTGGCCTTTGCCTTCGACGACGATTAGTCGCGTCATCTTCTGTTGGCAGTGGGGGAAGAGGCTCCGCCTCATCGTGCCCTTCGCTGGCAGTACTCTTGTTCGCCGTCTCCTCTTTGTGTTTTCTTGTCAGCTCATCGATATTTTTCCACAGAGTCCGGAACTTGCTCTCCTGGTTCTGCTTACATAGTCTTTTGAACATGTTCATGAGTTCCTTGTTCCTGAATTGCTTGTAGAAATTTGCGCCCAAATGCCTCATGCACCATCGGCTCTGCAAGTCAGGCCATGGAAATGGCTCCTCCGCCTCGCTTGGTACCGGTTGATCGCACTAAGCGTATCAAAGATGCCTCGTGCGGCAAAGACGCACACATCCCGACGAGTTTTGACCACCCCAATCTTCAAGTTCCGCAGAACCATAGCCAACTCTCATAGTTCTCACTTTCTACGAAGGCGAATGCAACAGTGAATCTGGTTGTTTCCGTCAACACCCACAATTTGTCAAAATTTGCCCTTTGTATTTCCCGGTCAAGAATGTGCCGTCCACGCACAGCAATGGACGACAGTGGTAGAACGCCTTAATGCAAGCTCAGAATGCGAAGAACACTCTCCTCGGATGCCTTTTAGTTGGCCACTTGATTGACGGACAATCTTGATAATCATAGTAAGTGCCGGATTTCTTCCACTGAATGCAATCGAGCAAAGGCGGGCAGATTGTGGTACGAGTCTTCAAACTTCCCAAACCTCGTTTCTAAGGCCTTCTGTTTCGCCCTCCAAGCCTTCCCATAGCTAATTGTGTGCGATATCCGTTCTCGAGAGCTCGGATAATAGCACGGGCTCATAAGCCAGGTTCTCCACTATCTCTCGAGTACATGAGATTCGCGACAAACCCAGGATGACAGTTCCTCGTGAGCCATCATTGTTTCCTCAATCATACACTGTCTTTGCTCAACCTTCGAGCATAACCAATGGGTGGCCCACTTCGCTTGTACGCTGCGTGCACTCTCCATGGACAGCCATGGATCTCACACACCACGTCGAAAGGTGTCGGCGTGGATTTCTTAACCCTGAAAGTCCTTCTTAATGATAAGGCCCAATCTTTCACAGCATCCTGCACAGCCTCCTTTGTCGCGTACATACTGTCAGGCCTAACCTCGTTGGGGTTGTACTGCCAACGTATGTCGTTGGTTTCATTAACAACCAACCTATCAAATTGATGTGTGCTCCACTCGGCTGGCACAGGCGGCTCCGTACCTCCATCTTCCTCGTCGGACTCATCGTCGTCTTCCACTTCTGCTATGCCGTACTCAAGGTCTTCCTCTTCCATCCTAACTGTTATTTCATCAATTTGCTCACCTTCGTCTGCTACTCCCAGCGCTACTTGTCCAACATTTGCTTCGTCCTCCCCAAATTCGGATTGTTCGCCACTTTCGCAAATAATGTCCTCGTCATTTGTCTGGATGTATCGCCCACGGCTAGATCCCCAATTTCGGTGTCACCAAAACTTAACTCATTTTGAGCCTGACTACACTCCCCACCGTCCGGCTGCTGCTGGGGGGCTACATCCCGGGCATAGGCTTGCACTAAAAGCACCCGGTTCCATCCCCGTTGCTCTGTCCCCCTCACATATGATCTCCACGATGCGGTTCCTTTCAACTCAACTAGCTCCCAACAAAATGGATTGTTCTGCATACTACAGAGGCAAAATACCTTCAGCTGCCACTTCTCTTCTTCCATCCGAAAAGTATAATACAACCACTTCATCACTGAAGAAAATGTGCGCTCTTCGACCCTACTCAAACTTCTGTCTACATACTGGAAGTTACTTAGATCTGCACCCTCCGAACCATACATTACAACCCCTTCGCCATAATATATTCTAAATTGAACTCGTTCTGCCATATCTGCAAATCCATTCATTCACCCACGAATTAAATACTTTCCGTAAAAAATATTACGACCCCCAACTTTGCGTTGGTATATCTATATGCTACAAAATTACTTATTTAATCGTACAAGAATTTGCAACATTTCTAACAATACATACCTACGATCGTAACAATCGCTATCTCTGCCGTACTACATTCGTAAGAATTGAATATGTATATGGATGTATTCGTATCGGTATAAAATATCTACATTCAATAGATCTACTACTAAAGAATTGAACAACTACTGTAACTACATTCTGTACGATTAATTTCTACTCGACATACATCAAACTACTTTCGCTATATGTACCCAACTGCATTCCTAAGAAATGAATACTTCTATCCGTTCAAAGTATCTACATTCGATATATCAACGCACACAAACCAAGATCTAAAATCATTTCTACTAAATCATAACCTACTGCTACAAAAATTAGAACGACTACTGCATACCTACAAACTAGGTTTGCTAAATCTACCTACACCTAACTAAATTTGCTATGTCTGTACTACATATAACTACAAACTAGGTTTACTAAATCTTTCTACATCTAACTACATTTCTTAACTAGATTTTCTAGATCTACAAATACCAAAACTAAAGAACGAGAAATTACCTGAGTATGAAGTGACGGGCTCAAAAATCGCGCAGAAATTTTCTTCCCTCTCTCTTTTTTCCTCTCTTCTTCTCCTCTTTTCTCTCTTCTTTTTCTTTTCCTCGTTCTGTTGCCTCTGCCGGCCGGCCGAACGCGCGTATTATAAAATATACCTGTCGCCCGTCCATCGGGCGACAGGAACCCCGCATGCTATCTGTCGCCCGTCCATCGGGGGATTTTTAATCTGTCGCCTGTTGATCGGGCGACAGGCTTATATCGCCCGATGGACGGGCGACAGAAAACACGAGGGGTCTCCTGTCGCCCGTTCATCGGGCGACAAGCTTATATCGCCCGATGGACAGGCGACAGACGTATAAAAATGTAATTTCTTGCGAAAGACATTTATTTCTGCAATTCGGAATAAAATATAATATATTTAAAAAAAAATTTCCAACAATACTCTATTAGCATACCTCCTATCTTGTGGTGCACAAGTACAACTACGGTACAATAATTCAGAGAGGAGTAGAAAAAATAAAGCAGGAATTTAGAGTCTTTCGGTCTGAACGTCTTTACTCACTAGTAATTGATGATATTATATCAATTGAATGCAGCAATTACTTCTTAGTAACTGACGACATTACGTTAATTAAATATATCAATTACTTGTTAGTAACTAACAACATTATATCAATTAAACCGAAGTGATGAAACATACGTTTAAATCGCATTTAAACAAAATAAATAGAGAGATAATTGCATGATTCAATAAAATAAAAGGTGGAATAATGTGCCAAGAGACGCTCAATGACGCGGTGTGGTCGCTCACAAATCACGTGATATTTAACGTGAAAATACATGAACACGCGGGCGTTTGTTTAGCCAAAGTTTTCATATGTGCCATCTTCATACCATATGTCACATTATTAAAGTAGTGATAAGGACTTCACTTTATAAATTATCTTCCTCCACTGAGGTACTCCCTCCAGTTTGATAATAGATGTCGTTTTGGACATAGTGATGGTCAAACTTCTAAAACTTTGACTATTGATATATTTTTAAATATTTAAATTGGATATATGAAAATTATATGTGTAGATTTGTCTCGAGAAGTACTTTCATAATATTATAATTTTATTGGGTTTTATAAATATATTATAATAAAAATTAGCGGTCAAAGTTGTGTTTTGAAGACCGTGTCGATATCCAAAACGACATCTATTATCAAACTGGAGGGAGTAAATAATATGATACTAAACCGCAAATATTTTAGAATTTTAAAGAAAATAAGTCTCTTGTGTACCAATTTCTAACACACCCTAGTGTCCCGTAAAAGAGTCTTGTCCTCTCATTAGTATGCAAGTTTTTCCTTGAGACCATCTACACAAGTATCTAGAGAGAGAACTGACCGAAGTTCAACTGCCTAGGAGCACGTGTTGTGTCCTCGCCCGCCACCATTCGAGCCTCTAGTTCGGCTATGGTGCTCACTCTCTCTTTCTTAGTGCCTAATTTCAAAAAAAAAAAAAAAAAAAAAAAAACTAGAGAGGAGCGGAAGGCTCACCCACGGCTTCTTCCACAGCCGACTACCACGAGTCCCCCGGACTTCTCTCGCAGGCTAGAGAACGATCAGCACGGCAATCCGTAAGTTTGACCATGGAAAAAGAGATCGGTCTGCATACACACTCCTATCGCTGTATTGGGATACCATGGTGCTCAGCACCATGATTTTAAATGCACGAATTCAAGTCAAATTTAGGTAATTCAAGTCAAATTTAGGTATATTTTTTAAAAATTTTAGTTTTAGGGTATATACCCATCTATAACAATTCAAATAAAACACATACCTTTGAAAAAATATACTCGAATTCAAATATTTGAACAGATTTAGATCACATGCTTTGCTAATATATATATATATATATATATATATATATATATATATATATATATATATATATATATATATATATATACAATCAGTACATACCTAAAATCAAACTATCATCAGAAAAAAGAAACTTTAGTTCGAATTTTAGTTCAAACTTGTTTCAGCTAGTTAGTAAACTGGTTAAAATCAACATCCTAAAATTTTTTTTAAAAAAAATTAATACAATTAAATAGAAAAAATACCCATTTTGGATCATGGTGCCCACTGCCCACGCACCATAGTGTCCCGGTAATATATATATATATATATATATATATATATATATATATATATATATATATATATATATATGGGGAGATATCTATTGCAAACCCCTTTTACCGTGAAAACTCCGTGAAACCCACGTGTAAAAGTTTTGAAAAATTCTCAAAAAATTATTATATGTAGGAGAGATGAGGTTCTACAACCCTGTAAAATTTGAAGACCAAACTCAATTGCATTTGAAAGATATAAAAAAGACAAATTCAGTATGAATAGTGATTTTTCACTATTTAGCACTATTCATTTTGTAATTTGTCTTTTTCATATCTTTCAAATGCAATTGAGTTTGATTTTCAAATTTCACAGGGTTGTAGAACCTCACCTCCTCTACGTATGGTAATTTTTTGAGAATTTTTCAAAACTTTTATACATGGGTTTCACGAAGTTTTCACGGTAAGGAGGGTTTTCACTGGATATGTTGCCTATATATATATATATATATGGGAGCATATTCGGTGCAAACCTCCCTTACCGTGAAAACTCCGTGAAAACCACGTGTAAAAGTTTTGAAAAATTCTCAAAAAATTATCATAGGTAGGGGAGGTGAGGTTCTACAACCCTGTAAAATTTGAAGACCAAACTCAATCGCATTTAGAAGATATGAAAAAGACAAATTGCAAAATGAATAGTGCTAAACAGTGAAAAATTACTATTCATACTGAATTTGTCTTTTTCATATCTTGCAAATGCGATTGAGTTTTGTCTTTAAATTTTACAGGGTTGTAGAACCTCACCTCCCTTACCTATGATAATTTTTTAAGAATTTTTCAAAACTTTTACACGTGGTTTTCACGGAGTTTTCACGGTAAGGGAGGTTTGCACCGAATATACCCCCTATATATATATATATATATATATATATATAGGAAAAATACTTTGTACTCCCGGGAGAAATACCACCCAAACGAACTTTAAATACTCCTTTATCACTTTGGATACACTCATATACTAATTATAAGATATTCCAATGAGATTCACATGAAAAAATTGCAAGAGAGTACATAGTTTTTAGCCTATTTTGCAAATACCTTCATATAAGCACATAAAAAGGAGTATGTCAAAAAAGTATACATACCACCTCTAAAAAAGAGTTTTAATAATAGATAGTGTGAATGAAAATATATTAATGTGTGATAATGAAATAAAGGACTCATAAAATTTATTCCCTTAGATTGCATGCTCTGTATTACGTCACTAACATTTACCTTATATTTTGTCCTACTTTTGTTACTAAGTCTTCCTACGAATTCTATGCTTACTAATAAATTTGTTCCCTTAAAATCTTCATATCCCTTGGTTTGAAATCCAAAACTCATTTTCTCCATAAATTCTTTTATTGGCATTATCATGTCTGGAGCTATATACGTTATTAATTTATTTTCATTCATATCGCCTTCTAAGAAGCCTAAGGCTGCCTTATTTATTGTATCCCATCTTTTGTCTAGTAATGTTATAAGGACTTTTGTTCCTAACTTTTTTCTTGTCATGCCTTTTATTCCTATAATATAAAGTCCTTGGTGTATGTACTTATATCCTGAATATTTTAGGCCATTCTCGAATTGCTTACTTACTATTTTTAATTCTACTGGTTTTGTTAATACACTTAATTCTATTTCTCTAGATATTCTATATAATCCCATTTTGCTTTCAAACATCCCTAACTGATATATTTGTTGTGGTTTTATTTTTCTTAGCGTGTCCTTTTGATATCTTTCTAAATCTCTTTCCAAATCAATTACATCTTCAAGATTATCAATATCCATTAGAGTTAAAGGTCTTACATCTTTGGTGACCATTTGGAGTTTGTTATCTCTTCTGGTGAGGCTTTTAGATATGTCCATTTTTCTGAGTTTATAGTTCTTGTCGAGTTAACTATTCCTGATGAAGCTAAAACTATTTCTTGATGGTTTTCTTTGTTTTTTATCTTATCTAATATTTGTACCAGAAGCTGAAGTATTGTATTATTTTGCCTTATTATATTTTTTGAATCTTCCTTTGGTGATTCTTAGTTGGAAAAACCTACTGGGTGTATCAAATACTTCTTTGTTTCTTCTAATGCCTGTTCGTATTCTGACATATATTAAAGGAGTACTAGCTTTTTAACCTCTTCTATTAACTGATTAATTTTATCAATTCTGTGTTCTAATTCTTTAATTTTTTGTAAAAATTTTATAGGTTCAAGGTTTCTTAAATTGGTTTCTATGTTTTCGGATAATTCAATTTTTTTATATAATAAAGTTATCTGCCCTTTTTTGTAGTCACTATTTTGATTTATCTTTGTATGCTCAGCATTGTCTTCACGGAGTAGATTCTGAATTAAAGATATATTGCTATTTGTTAGTAAATTTTGATCTAATAATTGTTTATAGTCTTTTGAATACTTTTCAAATTTTTTCTCTAAATCGTCTTGCCTCTTACCCCAAGTAATGTAGAAATTGTACAAAAGATCAACTAGTAAATTTAATTGACTATGTGAAGTATGCCAACTATGCTCTTCTGAATTATTTAGACGACACCTAATATTATTATTATCCTTTGTGGGGATTATTTTACCAGTATTTACTTCTAAATTTAGAAATTTTAACCGTTCAATGATGAAACCTCGCTCTGATACCAATATTTTTAATGTATATATATATTTTTAATATATATTTGATTTTTTGAAGATCTGCGTAGAAAATGAATAGTAATGAATAGTGATGAACAGTGATGAACAGTGATTTATCGGTGGTGAACAGTACTTTAGTGGGGATATTCTGGTGGGTTTTCTCTATTTATAATGGATGATCACTATTAGTGGTGGATGAACACAATATTTATGGTGGAAAAACACTATTAGTAATAAGTAAACAGGATCTTTTTCCGGTTGGCGAGACCAGCAACTGCCGAACAAGAAAACAATGGTTGTAATATCCTACTCGGTACTCACCATACTTATCATTATTTTGTTTCTGAAGTAGCTAATCTGTTATGTCAGTTTTTAAACCGTTTTTATTAAAATCTGATGGTAGAAAATTTTTCTAGCGTCTCCCCAGGCAGTTCCACCCGAAGGGAACACTTATCTCAGGTATAGAGTTCTCTTTTTCCCAACCAGGTACTTTGCTAAGAGCTACCTGAGAGGTTTCTCCTCTAGGGTCTTTGGCATAAAAATTTATATACCATAAAATAGAAATAACCACGGTTTAAAAACCAAAGCCTTTTACAGAAAAACTACTTCATTCCACAAAATAATTTACATATGGTTTTCCCTTTCGGGAGACCCCTAAACGGTTTTAATACAAGAGGAAATACCTTACAATACCTTTTTAAGACTTGAGAGTCTTCTTACACTCTTCTAAGGCACTCAGAGTTAACTCTCTCTATTTATTAAAGCATTCAGAGCTATTGCTCTTTTCTTATACTACTTCTAGAGCAGAATGCTCTCTACTACTAAGTAGGAGGAGTGGAGCTTTGTCCTGCTAGAGAGGAGTTGAGCTTCTCGCTTCGTTGTTGTGTGTTCTTCATCGAAGGAGTGACTCCCCTTTTATAGCTGCGAACCAGAGGCCCTCAGGAGGATATGGCTTTCCCTTTGCTGCAGTTCTTCAATTATTGATCTTTACTGTTGATTTTGGTGCGTTGCTGGCATTCTTCAATTATTGGTCTCTACTGTCGATATTGGTGTTGCTGTTATTGGTGCCTTCTGATCATATTTTCTAATAGGTAGATTCTTCCTATAGGTAGCCTTTGGAATATTTATTTTTATCTTTGTCCTTGTCCGGCGATATCCATGTCTTCTTCACTGAGTGGTATTTCGAATTTGTCATCTATTATCTTTTTCATTTCTTCAAATTTCTTCTCTATTTCTTCCTTTAATTCTCTCATAATTTCATCTTTTAATTCTTTTTTCAATTGTGGGGCTATTAGATCAAATTTTTCTTCTATTTTGCAATCTATAAATTCTCCATCTAGCGGGTCTACCTCTTTCATTAGGCATTCCTTATATGAAGGTTTCTTTTTTGATATTTCTTATTCATTCAAATCTATTATTGGGGTTAAAAAAAACTGCTTTCTTATTTTTTTGCTCTCTTATAGTTTGTCATATATTCTCTAGCCAATGGTTCTATGTAATAATTTGGTCCCAGAATTTTTCTAGCATTTTTTAGTGCTTCTTCTATGTCTCCATATTTCTTCCATGATATTGTCCCCATAATTTTTGAGTCTATTTTTGCGCTCACTACTTCTTCAAAGGATATATATATTCCAGGTTTTGATCCTTCAAATATTACATATAATGGCTTCTTCTCTACTATGTCTGGTGTTTCTATTGTGGATATTACTGTCTTATTTGTCATATGGAAATATTTTTCCAGACTATTTAATATTGATAAAAAGTAACCCTTATCTTCTCTTTTAACATTATATTGATACCAGAAATTATCTAATATGCATTCCTGTACTTCATCGATATCTATATGGTCTTTGGGTTTGAAATTGAAAGTATTGGGAGGAAAAATCCTCAATTTATTCTCTCCTCCAAAATTAAATGTTTCAATTCCGTTGGGCATCGTAAACGTCTTCATTCCTGCAAAACAATAGATCGCGAGAATATATCAGGAAATTTATTATCAATTCCTTTTATATGTTCAAATTTAGCTTTGTAACCATTTCCTGAAATTATATCTTCAAATAAAACCCATCTTCTAGTAGAGCTTTTCTTACTATTAATTTGATTATAATATCTGCATATAGCTTCACAGTCAGACCTGACCGTGAACTCTTTAAATCCTAAATAAAGTCTGAAGGAATTTATTGCATAAACTATTGCTAGGATTTCTCTATCTGTATTATTCACTGTTTTTAGCTTATAATTTCCTGAAGCATATCTACATATTTTCTCTTCTGATTTTGGAGAGAAATTATTAGGTTTTTGTTTTAATATAGCCCCCCATCCTATTTTTGACGCATCAGTTTCTATAATAAAATAGTGGTCTTCTAACGGTAATTCTAATGGTTTTAAATCTTTTACTTTATCTTTGATTTTTCTTACTATTTTAGTATCTTCTGTATTAAAATATTTTTGACCATTTTTTCTTAATTTTGCATACAATGGTCCAGCTAGTTTTGCTAAATTTTCTATATAATTTCTAGCATAATTTACTATTCCTAAAAATTGTTGTAAAACCTTTTTATCATTCATAATATCTGGAAATTGTAAGATCTTTTTAGCTATATGTTCTTGTAGATATATTTTTCCTTCTCCTATTTCATGTCCTAAGAAGCTAATTCTTTCTTTGCATATTTCCATTTTCTTTTTAGATAATATTAGTCCGTTTTGTTCTACTTTTCTAAAAAATATTTCAAGATGAGATATATGTTCTTTATATGTTTTTGAAAAAATTAAAACATCATCAATATATACTAATATAAATTCTTGGTTGTCATTAAATATTTTTTGCATCTTCCTTTGGAATATGGCGGGTGCATTTCTCAATCCAAAAGGCATTACAAGCCATTCGAAATGCCCTTGGGGACACGTAAAAGCTGTCCATTTTATAGAGTCTTCTGCTATCTTAACTTGCCAAAATCCAAATTTCAAATCAAATTTTGAAAAATATTTACTTCCCTGTATCCTATTTATCCATTCTTGCTTGTTTGGAATATTATATGCGTCGTCTACGGTATTATCATTTAATCTTTTATTGTTTATGACCATTCTTGACTTTCCTCTTACTATTTCAGAATGGTTTCTTACTATGAAGGCTGCTGATCTGTGCGGATTTTTACTTTCTCTTATTGCTCTTAATTTTAATAATTCTCCAATATGCATCTTGAAATCTTCTATGTCTTTAGGTGATGCTTCTATTGGGCTTGTTTTGATTATATATTCTGGGTTTATAATATCTATTTTGCACTCTACAGAGTTTCTTTCCCAATGTTTCAGAGGTATTTCACCAATAATTTGGATATCTTCTAGCCTTTGTATTACTTTCTCTATATCAGCCTTTGATCTTATATCTCTATACCAATTTGGTGCAAATGACTGTAATCCTATGCATTCTATATATGAATTGGTTGTATAAAATTCTTCAATATCTGTATTTATTTTAGGGGGTTGGTCAGCACTGGTATCTAGATTTGTAAGGGTAGCATTTGTTGTTCCACCACACTTTCGCACTTCTGAGATGTAAGGGATATTATCTTGGTATGGGACGAAAGTAATTCCCTGTTCATGTATAATTGTGGTTTGAACCGATTGTTGTAAAAATCTTAGTCCTATAATCATTTCATCATTTATCATGGATAAATCTCTTATTGTAATTTCATCTATTATGTACTTAGTTCCACTTATGTGTAATTCCAGATTGTAAGCAAGTTGATTATGTACCTTTTTTATACCTGACATATCAGTTGATGTTTATGCTTTATCGTTGTCTATTGTATGCACTATTTCGGGACATTTTATAAATATTTATCGTGAATGATGTTTTTTGTGCAACTAGTGTCTACTAGTGCTAATATTTTGTAAGTAATATTTGGTTTTAGTTTTATTTTTACTGGGATTCTTATTCCTAATATTTCTTTAAAAGGTAATTTAATAATATATTTGTTTCCAAAGCTAGTTATAGCCTCTTTTAGTTGGAGTATTTTTTGGTTCTTCTCATTTTTTAGTGTTGTTATTTGTTCCTTGAACTCAGTAATTTCTTTTGTTCTGTCATCTTGTGTCTTATCTTTTTCTAGTTCTTCGATTTTTAATTCTAATTTGTTTACCCTATTTTCTAGAATTCTTACACTACTAGATAGAATTTTTTCATCTGATTCTAACTCTATTTCTTTTCTCCATTTTTGATTTTTTGTTTTCAAACATTCTAAGCATACTTGCTTTAAACAACTTCCACAGGTAGCCCTATTTTCTTGACTAGGGTAATATTTGCAAAATGCACATTTTATATTGTAATCTCCTTTTCCCCTAATCCAATCATGTTCACAATTTGTTTGATCCATCATTTCTATTTTTAATCCGGCTAAATCATCAATTAAATCTATTTCATCATCGCTCGACTCTACTTCTTCTTCATTATTTTCTATTTCATTTGTTTCTATAATTGAATATATGGATTCATCATCCTTTATTTCATTATCACACATTAATATATTTTCATTCACACTATCTATTATTAAAACCCTTTCTTGTTCTTCATATTTGCTAGAATATCTCTTCTGATCTTTATTAGGACATGTTTTACTTAAATGATCAGGCGAATTGCTTATAAAGCACCTACATGTTTTATCATAATTTTTTCTAGAATCATATCTCCTTACATTTCGTTTGTGTAAAAACGGGGCTTTATTATCTGATCTTCTAAGGAAATATCTTTTCTTTGTTCTTATAGGGTTTCTATTTATGTGTGCTGTTCTGTAAGGTTTTCTTCTTTTTACCTTCTCTTCTCCATATGTTAGTGGGATTTGTACTATCTTGTTACAAAAATTGTAGTCAGAATGTTTCATAGATCTTTGAGCTTGTATATTTGTGCATATTTTTCTTAGTTGTTTGAACACAAAGGTTATCGCCTGGGATATATTTATAATTGCACCTTCAGTTTCTTTTTTATATTCTTCAAATATCATACTTCCTAATGGGTCTAGTAGTTTGTTGAAATATCTTTCTACAACCCCTCTATTATATCCTTGTTTGACTGTGGTTGCATTATATAAATAGTGTTGTGAAAATCGTTTTATACCTTTCCAACTAGTTATAGTTAGTTTTTCAATTTCTCTTAGTCTTTCATTTTGTAGCGTAGTGTATCCTAATTCTGGATCTTCTGCTATTATTATATTTGAAATTATATTTGCAAAATTATTTGGGTTATTTCCTGCCCTTTTTAGTAATTCGAAATCATTAGGATTATGTAACACCCCAAAATTTTGCTTTCCTTAAATTCATGTGTGATTTGGCACTTTGGTGAATTTTTGGAATTTTCTGGAATTTATTTGGATTTATTTGGAATTTATTCAATTTTGAATTAATTAAAGAATTAAACTTTGCAAATAAAATTTTGTTGGAAATATTTTATTTGAGTCCAAAATGATCCAAAATATTTTCCAGAATTTTTCGGGAATTTTTCTGAGTCTTTTGCTATTTTTAATGAATTAAATGAATTACTGGGAATTATTTTAATTATTAAATCGCTGGAAAATGCGAGTGGGTTTGTACTGTTCATCCGACCGAGCCTGAGTCAGACTCGAGTTCGAGTCCGACCCGAACCCGACCCGAGCCACGTGACTCGACCGGACCAAGTCCAAACCCTAAGCCTGTGAACCGTTGGATCGAGATCCAACGGCTGAACTCGCGCCGCACCGATCCGATCGGATCCGATCCAGACCCGTTCACGCCGTGCGATCCCAGGTGCCACGTGGACGGCCGCGGCGTCGTCGTCCCGCCGAGTCCGAGCCGGACTCCTCCGCCGCGTCGCCGCCGGGTGGGCTTAGGGCTCCGGCCCGTGCGCGCATGCCGAGGGCATGTAAGTCCCGGGTGGTCCCCCCAGGACCGCCGTGACCCCGCGCACTTTTTGCCCTAACCCACCGAGCTCTAGCGCCGTAGGTTTGCCGGAATCGCTCGCCGTAGTTGCGTGAAGCGCCGCCACGGTTTTGTCTCGCCGCCGCCGTCGCCATCCTCCGCGCGTCGAGCCGGTTCGGAACCGTCCGGCCAAGGCGCACGAGGTGGTCTTTCACTTCGCCGGAGCAGCCCGAAGCATACCGTCGTGTTGGTCGCTTCCCCGACCTCGGTGAACCAGCTCCGCCCAGCGCCGCCATCGCCGACCGAAGCTTTCTCCGCCGACCGATACGGATCCGACTGCTACGGTGAGTTCCACGTGCGCCCTAACGCCGTTAGAGCTAGGTTAGATCCTAACCGTTAGATCGGGATCGAACGGTGTAGATTAGATCTAGTGTCAGGGGCCGGATCCATTTTGGACCGTTAGATCTGGATCCAACGGCGTGGATTGACCGCGTTAACCCAAACGCGTGGTATCCAGATCCAATCTGGACCGTTGATTTTCAAATCAACGGCCGAGATTGTGCCACGTGTGCTTAGCCGCGCCCACGCGCGTGGGGAGCGTGTCTCTGACACGCGGGACCCGCGTGTCAGAGGGCCCACGTGTCAGCCGCAGTCACGCGTGCGTGAGACCCAGCGCTGGCAGGTGGGGCCCACATGTCAGTGACACGTGGATTCGTGGACCGAGTCCACGGTAGACCCGAGCCGAGCGTGGACCATGTACATGGACCGGCTGACGTCAGCAGGCCAATCAGAGAGGTGACCGCGTGTCCTTCTTTGGCGCAATAATTAATTTCCGAAAAAGAAAATGATTTATTAATTCGAAATAATGATTTCAGATTTTGTTTCCAACTTCGAACGCTTATAACTTTTGCGTTTCAACTCCGATTTGAGTGATTCAAATTTCTAAATTTGTATAAAATTGAGATCTACCTAAATATGAATTTTATTTAATTTTTGGACTAAAGTTTTTCTCTGTAAAATTATTTAATTGATTATTTGAACTTTAAATAATCATAACTTTTGCATCTTAACTCCAAATTTGACGATTCCAGTTTCTAAAAATTCATAAAATTATGTTCTCTCTGTTTATGGATTTTATTTGGATGTTTGGACACTTTTTGCCTATTGTTTATTCGTGTATTTGCTATTTGCACGCTTTACGAGTAGACGTTGAAGTCTGGGAAGGATTCAAGGAGAAGTATTGACTCAGGATCCAACTCAAGACCAAGAACAAGTACTTTTTGAAGGCAAGTTGTGCTTTGACCATGTTGATCCTATTTTGAAATCTATTTTGATTTAACCTATTGCATGCTAAGTTCAAATAGAAAAATACTTTATTTAATTATGGGGGATTAGATAAGTACCAATTCGCTGTACGACACCTTGATTATTTAAGTATGTGCCATGACCCTTTGTCACCCTAGTTGTGGATTACTAGTTGGACATTATTAAATTGCCAACATGGGTTTAGACCGTTGTAGTATACTGCTTAGACCTGCTACGTGCTCATGACATGATTTTGGACAATCAAATGTTAATATTGACTTAATGATATATTGAACCTGTTTTGGAAAAGTATCATGTGATGTTGATGGCACGTGGTGCATGGTAATCAACTGGGGTTTGATAAACAGTTTTCGACCGGGGCATGTGGCAAGAGTAATCAGTGGGCAGTTGTGGCATTGGGGATGTTGATTTGGTTCTTCGGGTAGTCTTGCCTGGTCACCCTAAGGACTTAACCTTGCAAGCCTTTGAACTGGGTCTAACGTGGCAACCACATGTCCGTAATGGGACGGACCTAGTTGACTAAGTTGCTAATAACGCACTGTGGGACCTCAGGAGGTCAACTACACCCTTTGTGTAAGTTATGCGGGGAGCGCATCGGCCGAGGCCAGGTACCCATCTAACGGTTGATTGGCCTAGACTTCGCCTTAGCGAAGGGAAGGGTTAGTGCGCAATAACCGGGGAGGACCACTTGTATTGTTAGAAGTTTCCGAAAGACTTTGTTACTGAACTCGCCTTTGTGGTGTTTGATTGTATCTTGTGGGTAAAGTGCATAACCTCTGCAGAGTTTAGAATCTATTCGAATAGCCGTGTCCGGTATTGGACATCGCTCGGGAATTACAGTCAAGGGTTAGATTTTCTCAAAAATAACTTTGGTTTGAAAGGTCGAGCTGGATTAATAATGATGTTGATGGAAATGTGGTTTAGGATGGGAAAAATGTTTACTAAACTTCTTGAAAAGTTATTTATGCTTTACTTGTTTCTCGCTTCGAATCTACTTATACTACTTGTCAAATGCTGTTTCTTGCAAATATACCTTGAGCTATTCCTTTGTACCAAGCCATGCATATAGTATATTAGCTGCATTACATTGCATGACTTGTCGAGTACCAAGTACTCACCCTTGCCTCAACACAACACCAGGTTGAAGAGGAGACTACGCGACTTTGGAGGAGGAGCTCCAAGAGGATCCGCTCACGTAGGGAGCGAGCCCGGTCGGTTGCCTGTGGTATCTTGGATGGCGCCACGATGTTACCTTTTTTATTTGATTTTCATTGCTACTATTTCTCTTTTAATAAGTATCGCCTCTTAGGCGATGCGTTGTGACTTGACCATAAGGTCGAGTAACCAGATTTGGTTATTTAAATAAAAGTACTTTATTAGCATCGAATGGTATGATTGTGATATTTACCGATGTTAAGACTGTGTGCACTAGCGCGTTCCTGGACTAGTGTTGAATACACAGAGGGTCCAGATTTGCAAATTCGGGGTCCCGACAGAGGTGGTATCAGAGCCATCTTGTTGTAGGCTCAACCCTAGCTAGAATGGTCGTAGTGAGGATAAAACCTATTTTCTAAAGCTAAAAATTTGTGAAGACAAGAAATGACATCTCGACTTATCCTCTTCTCTCTTTTCTTGTCTCTTGCTGAAATTTTCCCTTACCTTGTCACAATTTAAAAATTCCGAGTTCTTACGTAAAGCACTCTTGTGACAGATGGAGGAAGAGTTCAACTACGTTGATCTGGGAGTTGGTCACGCCGCGGAACTTTGGCATATGCTACAAACTCTCGGAGATTTTGAGAAGCCGCAATACCAAGTGGAAGTGATCAGACAAGCGGGATTGATCAAGGCTTGTGACGTGAAGATTGAGGTACCTGCTAGGAAGAAGGGCCCAGGCAACCGCCCGATACACCTGACCGCCGGAGATCTACAATGCAGATGGGTATCCAAGAAGTATCACGACGAGCAATGCGGCACATTACCCGTATCTACGCCAGAGAGTTGGAGAGCACGGTGTTCCGTTATCACCCGCGCAGCAATAACCTTCTTGACCCGAAGGCGATTCAGGATGAGGATGCCATGGTTACACAGTTGGCACGATTTGTTGTCGCCCAGGAGGATGTACTAGATGATACAAGCAAGGAGCTACAGAAGGCCCGCAAGGAGATCACGACAGAGAGAAGAACAGATGGCGGGAAGCTCAAGAGTATGTGGCGCACCTTGCGAAGGATTGACGAGTTGGAGATGACTTTGTACGGACTGCACCAGCCGATACGAGCTACACGAGCCGATCCAGAGGAGTCGGATCTCGATGAGGACACCGCTTCTTCGACTACCACAGAGGACACGATTCTTTGGACATGGCAATCGTTTGGCGCCTATGCCGCAAAGATCCGTACCAGTGCCGTGGAGGTTTTCTCGATGAGTGAGCATAGGTTCTATAGTGAGACTCCTTCACGAGTCGCGTCATAGAATAAAGAGTCACCCTTTAGGCGTTAGACTCGAGAGTTAGTTCGATTTGGATTTTCATTGTTTCTCGAGTGTGCAGATGTGTTGCAAGGCCCTTAGGCATTGTAAGCAGCCATACCAAGTTATTAATAATAAAGTTGGACCGTAAAGTTACACCTTTCGCCCCGCATAAGTTCCATATTACTTGTCTATTCTTGTTTCCCTCTCATCTCTAAAACTTAGAGCAAATCGACAGATGGTGAACACCAGCGAAACTTTGGAAGTAATGGGAGTGGTTCTCGCCAAAGAAAACCCCAATGATGGAGCACCCACCGCCACTTTGGATATGCAGAATTTGGAGCTTTTCTTGCTGCTCAGACTCGATTGATGCATGCTATGATGCAACAAATGCAACACGTCACCGCTCAGGCCCTTTGCTAATCAAGTTAATCGGGGACCACGCCGAATACAAGACCGCCGTGAGTTCATGAGAACTCACCCACCCACTTTCTCTGGGAATGCCAATCCATTGGAGGCCGATGATTGGTTAAGATCAATCGAGAGGAAGCTACAGCCGGGACCCGAATTTGCAAATCCGGACCCTACGTGTATTCAGCACTAGTCGAGAACGCAGCTTAGTGCACACAGTCTTAACATTGGTAAATATCACAATCATACCAATCGATATTATCAAAGTACTTTATTTAAATAACCAAATCGGTTACTCGACCTTATGGCCAAGTTACAAATATATGCCTCGCAAGGCGAAACTTATTCAGAGAAAAAGAATAGCAATGGAAAATCAAATAGCTTCGTGGCGCCATCCGGTATACCACAGGCAACTAATCGGGCTCGCATCCCTAAGTAGACGGATCCTCTTGGAATTCCTCCTCCGGCCGGGCGTAGTCTCCTCTTCAACTGGTGTTGTGTTGAGGCAAGGGTGAGTACTTGGTACTCAAGAAGTCATGCAGAATGCAAGCTAATATACTATATGCATGGCTTGGTACAAAGGAATAGCTCAAGGTATATTTGCGAAACAAGACATTTGAAAAGTAATATAAGTAGATTCAAAGCGTAAAGCGTAAATAACTTTTCAAGAAGTTTAATAAACATTTTCCCCATCCTAAACCACATTTCCATCATGCATTATTAAACCAACCCAACTTTTCAAACCAAAGTTATTTTTGAGAAAATCTAACCCTTGATTGTAATTCCCGGCGATGTCCAATACCGCGGACACGGCTTATTCGAATAGATTCTAAACTCTGCAGAGGTTATGCACTTTACCCACAAGATACAGTCAAACACCACAAAGGCGAGTTCCCGTAACAAAGTCTTTCGGAAACCTCTAACAATACAAGTGGTCCTCCGGTTATTGCGCAAGACTAACCCTTCCCTTCACTAAGGCGAAGTCTAGGCCAATCAACCGTTAGATGGGTACTGGCCTCGGCCCAGACGCTCCCCGTACAACTTACACAAAGGGTGTAGTTGACCTCCTGAGGTCCCACAGTGCGTTATTAGCAACTTAGTCAACTAGGTCCGTCCCATTCTGAGACATGTGGTTGCACGTTAGACCCAGTTCAAAGGCTTGCAAGGTTAAGTCCTTAGGGTGACCAGGGCAAGACTACAGAAGAACCAAATCAACATCCCCAATGCCACAACCGGCCCACCTGATTACTCTTGCCACATGCCCCATTAAAATCGTTTATCAAACCCCAGTTGATTACCATGCACCACGTGCCATCAACATCACATGATACTTTTCCAAAACAGGTTCAATATACCATTAAGTCAATATTAACATTTGATTGTCCAAAATCATGTCATGAGCACGTAGCTTGAGTCTAAGCGATACTACAACGGTCTAAACCCAGGTTGGCAATTTAATAATGTCCAACTAGTAATCCACAACTAGGGTGACAAGGGTCATGGCACATACTTAAATAATCAAGGTGTCATACAGCAAATTGGTACTTATCTAACCCCCATGTTTAAACCAAGTATTTTTCTAATTGAACTAGCATGCAATAGTTTAAATCAAAATAGGTTTCAAAATGGGATCAATATGGTCAAAGCATAACTTGCCTTCAAAAAGTACTTGCTCTTGGTCTTGAGTTGGATCTGAGTCAATACTTCTCCTTCGAATCCTTCCGGCACTTCAACGTCTACTCGTAAAGCGTGCAAATAGCAAATACCCAAATAAACAATAGGCAAAAAGTGTCCAAACATCCAAATAAAATCCATAAACAGAAAGAACATAATTTTATGGATTTTTAGAAACTGGAATCGTCAAATTTGGAGTTAAGACGCAAAAGTTATGATTATTTAAAGTTTAAATAATCAATTAAATAATTTTACAGAGGAAAACTTTAGTCCAAAAATTAAATAAAATTCATATTTAGGTAGATCTCAATTTTATACAAATTTAGAAATTTGAATCACTCAAATTGGAGTTGAAGCATAAAAGTTATAAGCGTTTGAAGTTTTGAAATTCAAATCAATTATTAAACCGATTTATTAAATCATTTTCTTTCGGAAAATCATTTATTGCGTCGGCGAGGACACGTGGCAGCCTCGATTGGTTGGCTGGCGTCGGTAGGTCCATGGACTTGGTCCACGCTTGGCTCGGGTCCACCGTGGACTCGGTCCACGATTCTACGTGTCGGCCCGACATGTGGGCCCACTCGGGTGACGCGTCATCGCTGACGTCGGCGCTTGGTCGGCCCGTGACATGCGGGCCCCTCGACAAGCGGGCCCAGCGTGTCGGCGTCACACGCGACGCTGCCAGCGTGGGCGCGCTGACGCGTCGGTCCAACTTCCCGACACGCGTGGCGCAATCTCGGCCGTTGATTTGAAATTCAACGGCGCGATTAGATCCAGGGTTAACGTGTTGAATCTACTCGATGATCGTGGGCGTTCGATCTAGATCGGACGGTCCAGATCTAATCCTATAATAATCACTACCACGGACGCGTGGCGATTGTGAACCGTTGGATCTTGATCCAACGGTCCCGAATCTAATCGGGTTTGGAACACGTGAACTCACCTCAACCGCACGATCAAGATCGGACGGGCGCCTGAGTTCGCGAGGGCGATGGCGACGCGGTGGAGCTGCAGCCCACCGGAGACGGAGACGACGACGAGCCCGACGGCGCTCGGGTCGTTCGGCGAAGTGAGTGGTCTCTTCGGTGCGCCTGGCCGGGGTTCCGTTGCGGGCTCCTTCTCGGCGGAAGACGACGGACGGCGAGGCGAGGCAAAAACGCGGCGGAGTGGCGCTCAACTACGGCGAGCTTCGCGACGGCAAACGGCGGCGGCTTTCGAGGCGAGATGGCTCGGGAAACGGAGTGCGCAAGGATGAGGGCAACCTCGGGCGTGACCAGGGCTTTAAATAGCCTCGGCGTTCGTGCGAGGCGGAAACCTAATTCTACGGCGGCGGCGTGAGTCCGGCTTCGGTCTCGGCGAGACGACGACGCCTGGCCGTCCACGTGGCACGATCAACAGCCCACGATCGCATGCGCGATCGGATCCGGCCGGATCTGGCTCGAGCCGTCTGGCGGATCTCACCGTTGGATCTTGATCCAGCGGTTGGGATTGATTAGGAGTTGGGAGCTGGTTTGGTCGAGTCAATCGGCTCGGTCGGACTCGAGTCCGACTCGGGTTCCGACTTCGATCGGATGAGCGATTACTCGACCGAGTTTAATTTCCAGCGATTTAATATTTAAAATAATTCCCGATAATTCATTTAATTCATTAAAAATAGCAAATGACTCGAGAAAAATTCGGAAAAATTACGGAAAATATTTTGGATTATTTTGGACTCAAATAAAATATTTCCAACAAAATTTTATTTGCAAAATTAAATTCTTTAATTATTTCAAAATGGAATAAATTCAAATAAATTCCAAATAAATCCAAATAAATTCCAGCAAATTCCAAAAATTCACCAAAGTGCCAAATCACACATGAATTCAATAAAAGCAAAAATTTTGGGGTGTTACATACACATAGCTCAATGCATAGGAAATGAGAAGGTACTCTACGCTTCTCATCAATTTGGAAGAACATTGTAGAATGGTGGGAGAACTTCGTGCCACGCAAGAGAACCCTCAAGATATCACTTGGGAAGAGTTCACGCTTGCATTAAGCGATTATCACGTGCTGAAGGAATCATGGACCTTAAGAAGGAGGAGTTCATAGCATCAAGCAAGGTAATCACCGGTGGCCGACTACTGAACAAGTTCACACAGCCTAGCACGCTACGCACTGAGGATGTAGCGACAGATAAAGCCGCATACCTCGTTTTATGAAGGGACTTAACTCAGGATTGCAAGTAGGATTGATCACCCACACCTTTCCAGATTTCCAAGAGCTGGTGAATAAGGCGCTTATTCTTGAGGACAAGCGCAAGGAATTGGATTAGAACAGGAAGCGCAGGATGCAACAGCAAGGATCACGCCAGGGAACACAACAAATACCGAGAGTTGCACCAAATCAATTCTTGATTCCAACCACGAGAATGCAACAAGGACACCGTCCTCAAAGACCAAGACCTGTCAATCGAACTACGGACCACCCCGCTAGAAACGCTTACTCGTGCAACAAAGAAGGAACAGTGAGACGCCGCTACAATCGCAACGAGCCAGACACTTTGCCAACGATTGTCCAAAGAAGACAGCAGAGTGACCCCGATTCGCTTCAATCTAGGAACCACCCGGCTAGGACGCCAAAGACAGGAGCCACACCCTGCATCGTGGTGAGAGGCCGAGTCAACCATGTCACTGCAGATGCACTGCGAATGCTACTGATGTCGATCTTGGGTAAGTTACTTGTTAACTCGACTGCACCTGCTTGATTTTGTTTGACTCTGGAGCTTCGCATTCGTTTGTTTCGCAAGGCTTTGCTACTAGAAATGATTTGAGGATTGCAAGACTTAGATGCATGCTTTTAGTTCAAACCCCTGGTTCTGAACTCCGAACGAAAGTAGGATGTTCCGGGGTGAGAATACTAATAGATGGGATAGAGTTCCTAGCGAACCTTATTATTTTGGAGACCCAGACCTTAGATGTTATTTTGGGAATGGATTGGTTATCCAAACACAAGGCCGTATTGGATTGTGGACGAAGGACTATCTCAGTTGAGAGCCCGTGGGGAGAGAAAGTGGAATTTCAAGCCACTGCAGTTAGAGATGGACAGATGATGGTTAACAGTACCAAGACAATCAGCGTAGAGGATGTCTCAGTAGTGAATGAGTACCCAGATGTTTTTCCTGAAGATCTACCTGGTATGCCGCCAGACAGGGACATAGAGTTTGTGATAGAGCTTGTACTGCACAAAGACCGATAGCAAAGAGACCCTATCGGATGTCCACCGAGGAGTTGGTAGAGATGAAGAAACAGCTAGAAGAGTTAATGGAGAAAGGATTTATCAGACTGAGCTCGTCGCCGTGGGGAGCACCAGTTTTGTTTGTCAAGAAAAAGGACGGAAGTTTCAGGATGTGCATCGACTACCGTGCACTCAATGAAGTCACCGTGAGGAATAAGTATCCGCTACCCAGGATTGATGATTTGTTTGATCAGCTGAGAGGAGCCGGAGTTTTCTCCAAGATTGACCTAAGATCGGGATACCATCAGTTAAAGATCAGATCAGAGGATATTCCGAAGACTGCATTCTCGTCAAGATATGGACATTACGAGTTTACAGTTATGTCCTTTGGACTGACGAATGCGCCAGCTTATTTCATGAATATGATGAATAAGGTGTTCATGGAATATTTGGACAAGTTTGTCGTCGTGTTCATAGATGATATCCTAATCTACTCCAAGACAGAGGATGAACATGCCGAACACTTAAGGCGAGTTTTGGAAAAGCTGAGGGAACAGCAACTTTTCGCCAAGTTCAGCAAGTGTGATTTTTGGAAGGACAAGGTGGAGTTTCTTGGACATGTAATGACCGCAGAAGGAGTCACCGTAGATCCAAGCAAAGTAGAAGCTGTGTTACATTGGGAGCAGCCAAAGACTGTGACCCAGATTCGGAGTTTCCTTGGAATGGCAGGATACTACCGCCGTTTCATTGAAGGCTTTTCGACAATTGCGAAACCTCTTACGCAATTCTTTGAAGAAGGAAAAGAAGTTTGCATGGACGCTTGAGAATGTGAGAAAGGATTTCAGAGCTGAAGAAGCAATTGACATCAGCGCGGTGTTAGTTCTACTGGATGTTAATCAAAGCTTCGATATTTATTGTGACGCATCGCGCCAAGGACTTGGATGTGTCTTGATGCAGAATGGAAAGGTCGCCGCATGCATCAAGGCGCTTGAGGCCGCATGAGGAAAATTATCCGACACATGACCTAGAGTTAGGCTGCCGTAGTGCATGCCTTGAAGATATGGCGTCACTATCTCGATCGGGAACAGATGTGAAGTGTATACGGATCATAAGAGCCTTAAATACATATTCACCCAAATGGATCTGAACATGAGGCGAGGAGATGGTTAGAGTTAATCAAGGACTACAATGTTGGAATCCATTACCATCCGGGAAGGCCAACGTAGTAGCCGATGCTCTGAGTCGGAAAAGCCATACCGTGAGTGCGTTGCTAGCCACAAGTCAGGATGAGTTATGTGAGGATTTTCAGAAAATGAAGATTGAGGTTGTACCTAGCGGATTCTTGGCCGCATTGGAAGTAAAGCCTACTTTAGAGGACCAGATCCGAGAAGGACAGAAGGATGATGACAAGATCCGCAGGATTAAGTTCATCAAGGAGGAAGGCAAGGCAGAGGACTTCAAGTTGGATGAGCAAGGCACGTTGTGGATGAAGGATCGCATTTGTGTGCCTAACAAGAAGGAGTTAAAGCAACTGATTTTGGAAGAAGCCCACGACTCCAAGTACTCAATTCATCCTGGAAGCGCCAAGATGTATCAGGATCTGAAGGAGAGATTCTGGTGGCCGAGTATGAAACGTGAAGTTGCTGAGCATGTTGCATTGTGCGACATATGCCAGAGAGTCAAGGCAATGCATCAGAGACCAGCAGGATTGCTACAACCGCTGAAAATACCTGAGTGGAAGTGGGAGGAAATCGGAATGGATTTCATTACCGGTTTGCCTAAAACTCAAGGAGGTTATGACTCCATATGGGTTATAGTGGATCGCTTGACTAAAGTAGCCCATTTTATCCCCGTGAAGACCACTTACTCTGGGGACAAGTTGGCAGAGTTGTACATGATCAGGATCGTCTGTTTGCACGGAGTGCCAAAGAGGATTGTATCGGACAGAGGTACCCAATTTACCTCAAGATTTTGGAATAAGTTGCATGAAGCCATGGGAACCCGTTTGAACTTCAAAGATACCTTATCATCCGCAGACGGATGGACAGACCGAAAGAGTCAACCAGATTCTGGAGGATATGTTAAGAGCTTGTGCATTGGCTTATGCTACCTCTTGGAATAAGAGTTTGCCGTATGCCGAGTTCAGTTACAACAATAGTTATCAGGCTAGTTTACATATGTCACCTTTTGAAGCACTGTATGGTCGACCCTGTCGGACTCCATTGAATTGGAATGAGACCGGCGAGCGTCGTGTCTTCGGGCCTGATATTCTTCAAAAGGCTGAAGAGCAGATCGCTATGATTAGGGAAAGGTTGAAGATAGCCCAATCACGACAAAAGAGTTATGCTGACAACCGTCGCGAGGATTTGAGTTTTGAACAGGAAGACTTTGTATACCTCGAGTTACGCCTCTTAGGGGAGTTAAGAGGTTCCATGCCAAAGGGAAACTTGCACCCGTTATGTTGGTCCATTTAAGATTTTGAGTCGTTAGGCGAAGTTGCTTATCAGCTGGAGTTGCCACAGTCGTTAACAGGAGTACATGATGTATTCCATGTGTCCCAGTTGAAGAAGTGTCTCCGAGTTCTTGAGGAGCAGACGCCGCTAGAGTCAATTGAGTTGCAAGAGGATTTGACTTATAAGGAGCTCCCGTGAGGATTCTAGACACAATGGATCGAGAAACTAGAAACAAGTCAACCTGCTTCAGTAGAGTTCAGGTGGAGCAACCATGAAGAAAGCGAAGCGACTTGGGAGCGAAGAGGATTTGAAGAAAGAGTTTCCAAACCTATTCTCAGTAGTGAGCCCTGAATCTCGGGACGAGATTCTATTAAGGGGAGGTTTGTAACACCCCAAAATTTTGCTTTCCTTAAATTCATGTGTGATTTGGCACTTTGGTGAATTTTTGGAATTTTCTGAATTTATTTGGATTTATTTGGAATTTATTTGAATTTATTCCATTTTGAATTAATTAAAGAATTAAACTTTGCAAATAAAATTTTGTTGGAAATATTTTATTTGAGTCCAAAATGATCCAAAATATTTTCCGAATTTTTCGAATTTTTCCGAGTCTTTTGCTATTTTTAATGAATTAAATGAATTATTGGGAATTATTTGAATTATTAAACATTGGAAAATGCGAGTGGGTTTGTCTTGTTCATCCGACCGAGCCTGAGTCGACTCGAGTTCGAGTCCGACCGAACCCGACCGAGCCACGTGACTCGACCGGACCAAGTCCAAACTCCTAAGCACGTGAACCGTTGGATCGAGATCCAGCGGTGAACTCGCCAAGACCGATCCGATCGGATCCGATCCGCACTGCTTCACGCCAGGCGCGATCCCGGCCGATCGTGCACGCGGACGGCCGTAAGGCGTGCCGTCGTCCCGCCGAGTCCGAAGCCGACTCCTCCGCCGTGTCGCCGCTGCAGGATTAGGGCTCCGCCCCAGGCGCGCATGCCGAGGGCATTTAAGTACCGGGTGGTACCCCGAGGACCGCCGTGACCCCGCGCACTTTTTGCCCTAACCCACCGAGCTCTAGCCGCCATAGGTTTGCCGGAATCGCTCGCCGTAGTTGCGTGAAGCGCCGCCACGGTTTTTGTCTCGCCTCGCCGCCGTCCGCCGTCCTCCGCCGCGTCTGAGCCCGGTTCCGGAACCGTCCGGCCAAGGCGCACCCGAGGTGGTCTTTCACTTCGCCGGAGCAGCCCCAGAACGCCGTCGCGTTGGTCGCCTTCCCCGACCTCGGTGAACCAGCTCCGCCGCGCCGCCATCGCCGACTTCGAGCTTTCTCCGCCGTCCGATCCGGATCCGACTGCTTCGGTGAGTTCCACGTGCGCCCTAACGCCGTTAGAGCTAGGTTAGATCCTAACCGTTAGATCGGGATCGAACGGTGTAGATTAGATCTAGTGTCAGGGGCCGGATCCATTTTGGACCGTTAGATCTGGATCCAACGGCGTGGATTGACCGCGTTAACCCAAACGCGTGGTATCCAGATTCAACCGACCGTTGATTTTCAAATCAACTACCGAGATTGTGCCACGCGTGTGCTTAGCCGCGCCACGCGGCGTGGGAGCGTGTCTTCGACACGCAGCGGACCCGCGTGTCGAGGGCCCACGTGTCGGCCCGCGATCCACGCTGCGTGAGACCAGCGGCCACGGCGGTGGGGCCCACATGTCGATGACACGCGTGATTCGTGGACCGAGTCCACGGTAGACCCGAGCCGAGCGTGGACCATGTACATGGACCGGCTGACGTCAGCAGGCCAATCAGAGGCTGACACGTGTCCTTGCTGACGCAATAATTAATTTCCGAAAAAGAAAATGATTTATTAATTCGAAATAATGATTTCAGATTTTGTTTCAAACTTCAAACGCTTATAACTTTTGCGTTTCAACTCCGATTTGAGTGATTCAAATTTCTAAATTTGTATAAAATTGAGATCTACCTAAATATGAATTTTATTTAATTTTTGGACTAAAGTTTTTCTCTGTAAAATTATTTAATTGATTATTTGAACTTTAAATAATCATAACTTTTGCATCTTAACTCCAAATTTGACGATTCCAGTTTCTAAAAATTCATAAAATTATGTTCTCTCTGTTTATGGATTTTATTTGGATGTTTGGACACTTTTTGCCTATTGTTTATTCGTGTATTTTCTATTTGCACGCTTTACGAGTAGACGTTGAAGTGCCGGAAGGATTCGAAGGAGAAGTATTGACTCAGGATCCAACTCAAGACCAAGAACAAGTACTTTTTGAAGGCAAGTTGTTCTTTGACCATGTTGATCCTATTTTGAAATCTATTTTAATTTAACCTATTGCATGCTAAGTTCAAATAGAAAAATACTTTATTTAATTATGGGGGATTAGATAAGTACCAATTCGCTGTACGACACCTTGATTATTTAAGTATGTGCCATGACCCTTTGTCACCCTAGTTGTGGATTACTAGTTGGACATTATTAAATTGCCAACATGGGTTTAGACCGTTGTAGTATACTGCT
This sequence comes from Rhipidocladum racemiflorum, assembly GCA_036346355.1. Taxonomy (NCBI): domain Eukaryota; kingdom Viridiplantae; phylum Streptophyta; class Magnoliopsida; order Poales; family Poaceae; genus Rhipidocladum; species Rhipidocladum racemiflorum. The sequence goes on from CM070583.1 coordinate 62,589,697, forward strand.
TAGACCTGCTACGTGCTCATGACATGATTTTGGACAATCAAATGTTAATATTGACTTAATGATATATTGAACCTGTTTTGGAAAAGTATCATGTGATGTTGATGGCACGTGGTGCATGGTAATCAACTGGGGTTTGATAAATGATTTTCGGCCAGGGCATGTGGCAAGAGTAATCAGTGGGCCATTGTGGCATTGGGGATGTTGATTTGGTTCTTGGGTAGTCTTGCCCTGGTCACCCTAAGGACTTAACCTTGCAAGCCTTTGACCTGGGTCTAACGAGCAACCCCATGTCTGTAATTGGACGGACCTAGTTGACTACGTTGCTACTAACGTACCGGTGGGACCTCAGGAGGTCAACTACACCCTTTGTGTAAGTTGTACGGGGAGCGCATCGGCCGAGGCCAGGTACCCATCTAACGGTTGATTGGCCTAGACTTCGCCTTAGCGAAGGGAAGGGTTAGTGCGCAATAACCGGGAGGACCACTTGTATTGTTAGAAGTTTCCGAAAGACTTTGTTACTGAACTCGCCTTTGTGGTGTTTGACTGTATCTTGTGGGTAAAGTGCATAACCTCTGCAGAGTTTAGAATCTATTCGAATAGCCGTGTCCGCGGTATTGGACATCGCTCGGGAATTACAGTCAAGGGTTAGATTTTCTCAAAAATAACTTTGGTTTGAAAGGTCGAGCTGGATTAATAATGATGTTGATGGAAATGTGGTTTAGGATGGGAAAAATGTTTACTAAACTTCTTGAAAAGTTATTTATGCTTTACTTGTTTCTACTGCTTTCGAATCTACTTATACTACTTGTCAAATGCTGTTTACTGCAAATATACCTTGAGCTATTCCTTTGTACCAAGCCATGCATATAGTATATTAGCTGCATTCTGTGCATGACTTGCTGAGTACCAAGTACTCACCCTTGCCTCAACACAACACCAGTTGAAGAGGAGACTACGCCAGCTTTGGAGGAGGAGCTCCAAGAGGATCCGTCTACGTAGGGAGCGAGCCCAGTCAGTTGCCTGTGGTATACTGGATGGCGCCACGATGTTACCTTTTTTATTTGATTTTCCGCTGCTACTATTTCTCTTTTAATAAGTATCGCCCTGCGAGGCGTACGTTTGTGACTTGACCATAAGGTCGAGTAACCAGTTTGGTTATTTAAATAAAAGTACTTTATTAGCATCGAATGGTATGATTGTGATATTTACCGATGTTAAGACTGTGTGCACTAGCGCGTTCCTGGACTAGTGTTGAATACACAGAGGGTCCGGATTTGCAAATTCGGGGTCCCGACAGATTACCTTCTACCCATTGTTCCCAAAGGACTTTTACGGATTCTCCTAGAAATGTCTCTAGATATGTTATCATGTCTTCTACTTTGCTTCCTATACTATGTTGATTTTGCATATATTTTTGGACTATCAATCCTTTCCATATACTTATAATATTTGGCCAATCTATTGGGTCATGTGTTGCCAGATTTAATATTGCTCCGTCATTCTTATGGTTTTGAAATTGTACGGCTTTTCCAAAGTCTCTTCTTTTAGTTCCCATATATTTATACTGTCCTGGGATATAATTATAAGTATAATCATCTCTTTCTGGAGGCCAATTTCCTGGCATTCTTTTCTGTCTTTCTCTTTGTTCTTCATTTTTGACCGAACTTTCACCATATCTACGCTTTTTTCCTATTTTAACTTCCATAGCTTCCATTGCATTATCTAGGTTATGTAATCCTATTTCATCTAGGGAATCTATAAAACTATCATATTCTTCTAAGGGGTCTATTAGCTCGTCCTCCAAAGGGTTTATAGCATCATTTTCGTTTACCAACTTATCTTCTTCTTCATAACTTTCTAGATAGTATTTTTCATTTTCTTCCCACTGCTTTTCTTCACTTGTACTAGTTTCTTCTTCTTTATGTTTTTCTTTATATTTAATCTCTTCTGTTGTATTATTATCATTCATTTGCTCCTTCCTTTCTATATTATTTAATCCTAACTCTTTGTCTCTTTTTATCTTTCTTAGTCTCGATAGTTCTCTATGAAAATATAACTCTCTTTCTCTTATTGAAGACCATTCATGTATCATTGTTTTGTTATATTCATCATATATTTGTTGTAATTTATTTTCACAGTGTTTTATTTCTGATTCTAAATCTAATTTTTCCATAAATTCTTATACACTATGTCTTCTATTTTCTTCTACGTCTTGTTCACAAACCACAGAATCTAGATCATCCATTGCTCTGGCTGTATAGTCTGTAAACCTAATTTTAGTTCCTCCTTTGATATCTTGATAGCTTATATAGTTTTTTGGTTGTTTTATAGTTGTGCTTTCTACAAGCTCACTTATATTCCATTCCTCTCCTGCTCTTTCTTCAGATCTATAAATTCTCTAGATATTCTATATAATCCCATTTTGCTTTCAAACATCCCTAGGTGATATATTTGTTGTGGTTTTATTTTTCTTAGCGTGTCCTTTTGATATCTTTCTAAATCTCTTTCCAAATCAATTACATCTTCAAGATTATCAATATCTTCATTTTAATTAAATCTCTTAGCAAAGTACCTGGTTGGGAAAAAGAGAGCTCTATAACTGAGATAAGTGTTCCCTTCGGGTGGAACTGCCTGGGGAGACGCTAGAAAAATTTTCTACCATCAGATTTTAATAAAAAAAACTGACATAACAGATTTTATATATATATATATATATATATATATAAATGCTTCCATACTACTAGGAGTATGTACTCCTCAATCCTTGTGCATTAACCTGTGTTACACAAGTGGAAGCACATTTCATAAATGAAAGTTGTTATTAACCAAATAGAGGTAGAGAGTACATACACCTGAGAGTACAAAATGGATTTCGCGTTTACTTATATATATATATATATATATATACAATCAGTGCATACCTAAAATCAAACTATCATCAGAAAAAAGAAACTTTAGTTCGAATTTTAGTTCAAACTTGTTTCAGCTAGTTAGTAAACTGGTTAAAATCAACATCCTAATTTTTTTAAAAAAAAAATTAATACAATTAAATAGGAAAAATACCCATTTTGGATCATGGTGCCCACTGCCCACGCACCATAGTGTCCCGGTAATTAGAGAGAGAGAGAGAGAGAGAGAGAGAGAGAGACGAAGTCGCACGCCATACATCACTGACAATGGCCAAAGACGCACGTAGTTGACGCAGGAGGCTGAAGGTGCATCGGAGGACAATATATATGCACCCGACATTCAAGGCGCGTGGTGCGCCACATGTATGAGCGCCACGGTTGTAAAAAATCGACGAAAATCTCTATATATAGTCGGCTCAAGATTTAAAACCAGTCGGTAAATCAGTCTAATTTAAATTTAAAAAATTTAAAAAAAATTATCAAAATATGTTAACAGTTTTTGAAAAAAAAAATTGTGAGGTCATGAGACAATGTTAACTATGCTGTAAAATTTGTATATGGTCTTCTGTTTTTATTTTCTATGGACACTAAATGAAGTCTAATATTTTACTACATGATCCTTGGGCACTCTTTATAATACCATTAAAATTTTAGACCATGATTAAGCTTGCAAATATCTATTCAAATCTGACGGTGTCTTGTTTCTTTTTCATTAATTATTGTTTTTTCTTTTCCAAAAACATTAAATGGATTCAAAAAATTTAAAAATTTCTTTGAAGTTTTTTATAGATCAATTGAAATTTATTAAGATTTTCTGTAATTTTTCCAATTTTCCTTGAGTGTGTCAAAAATTGAATAAACCGATAAAAAATCGAGGAAAACTGTTGAAAATTGGTGAGGTAAGTGACATCGCTTGGTTTGTCGATTTTTTGAAGAAAACCAGTCGAAAATTGGTGAAAATCAACAAAATCGCTTCATTTTTTTTACTATCGAGCTCAAAGAGTTTGACTTCACATTTCTTTCAATTTTTAAGCAAGTTTCAATGAAAATAGATGTAGACCTTCTTCCTATTTTCGAGTACAAATCGGTTTTAAAAATCCTGATGTGCGCATAGAGACGTGCGATGGAATGGGCACTTATGGCCTATTTGTTTTTGCTTTTGATTCTAGATTCTGGCCCCAAAAACTGAATAAAATACAAACAGCCCGATTCTAGGAATCGATTCTCATAATCCAGCCCACCCATATACACTAGAATCCACAATCCACTTCCTATATACTTTTAGATTTCAACTTTTGAAGAATTAACATCTTTACAACTACAAAATAGAGCTTCCAAAGAAAAACAAACAAACCCATAGTCCTGGCCTTGAACATCGGCCTTGATGCAACCACTATGAACGAGATAAAGATACTGCATACTAAGTCGTGTGAAAATCTCGCAGATTTATTCACTAAGTCACTCCCGGCATCTTCCTTTGAAAGATGTGTTAGAGGAATCGGGATGATGAGGCTTAGAGAAGTGCAGATTTCAGGGGGAGAATTTTCACATACTCCTACATAAATCTCAAACATGAAGTTTGAGTACCCAACGTGAATCTTGAAGATTAACATTGAAGTTTGGGTGGATTGTACTCTTTTCCTTAAGTAAGTTTTTCATTGAAGTTTTCTTACATAAGGTTTTTGATGAGGCAATCCGTGCAACACAGCAAGCGTGTGCTATGTACTCTTTCTCCAATTATTTTTCCCACTGGGTTTTTATGGAGTTTTAATGAGGCATATGCATCTCGCAGTGAAGAGTCCAAGGGGGAGTGTTAGGAAACCGGATTCGTATCCTATATGGACTCTTCCTTATCTCTAAGCAGAATCGCTATATATAGGAGGCAGGGGGTCACCCCATTGTACATAAGCATACAGAATAATAAAGCAGACCCGTTCCTCCTCATATTGTGTCTCTCGCCCTCTCTCTCTGTTCTCCACTTGAGATCTATTAGGCAACCCCGGACTATTCGATAGCGAGGTTGTCTAACAGTTGCGCTCTGCAACATGCATGATTCTTGGCAAGGGCGGCGACCACCCATCCCATGGCATGTCCTGGGCACGAAATGTTTTATAATAATATATTGTTTAAATAAAATTACTGGAAAAAAATATGTAAAAAAATAATTACATAAATATCTTTTATCATCGATTCATTTAGCAATAAAAGCCTACTGACCAAATAGATCTGTCACCCAAATGAATCATGACAAAAAAATATTAGTTAAATAAAACTTTCACCAAATAAATTAGACACGGGTTTATGGGGAACTTCTATAGCCAAATAAATTTGCAACAAGTTTCATTTGGCAATAGATAATCTATTGCCAATTTATTTGACGATAGGAGCTTTGTTGCGAAATGAATTGGCAACAAAACTATATTTATGAAATTATTTTTTTGATGTATTATTTTGTAATTTTATTTAAACATTGTATTATCTAAAAAAACTCCCCTAGCCATTATATACATTGTAACACCCCGATTTTTTGGAACAATAATTTTTTAGCATCAGGGAATCGTCAGAAATGGATTTTGGCATAGTTAGAGTCATTCTTTTCTTTAGCGTGTTAGTCCATACATATGTTGTATTGGATTTTAGGCACATCATTTAGCATTGGAAACTCCGAAAAACAGAAACAACTCAGAACCTAAACCCTACGGTCTCTCCTCCTGCAGAAACCATGGTTTTATCATGCAAAAAAGAAGCAGAAGAAGGAAGGCAGGAGATAAACCCCTCACTGCCTTCCCCTTTTTGGTTCCTCCCACTCTTGTCTTTCTTCCCAAGCTAAGAGGCAAAGCGTTGTCACTGCTTCTGTCGAATATCTAAGTATGGGATATGTGTGCACATAGGAAACTCAAATACCATATCATGCGTGGTGACACACACATCTGGAAACTCCGGATACCCCGAGCCTGAATTCTACGGGACAAGATATAAACGGAGGGAATATCTCCACAGTTGGAAAGGATTCAGTCGTGTTCCTATTATGAGGAAACCAACCCGAATATGCCAAAAGATAAGGGAAGTTTGGATACACCACGAAGATCTCGGAACGGAGGACTCCACATCGGGTACGATCTAATGTTCCAATCCGACTACGTGTAACACCCTACAAATCTAAACTGTCGTACAAGAAAATTTCGACAGCATCTCCCCTAAAATTAGGACAAAACGGAAGCGACAACAAGATTCATAATAAACATTACAATCAGGAATAACATAAAAGCATCAATACTAGAGATAACAAGTCTAAATCAACTTGAAGAAAACAAACATAAGCGTAAACACACGGCTCCAAAGAGGACATCAACGAGGTCTATGATTAATAACATTTCAGCAAGCTAATGAGTTATTAAATGCACTAGTCCATGTGGTTAGTGATGACCCAGGAGGGTTGATTGTGCTACTAAGCCCACCCTTCAATCTTACGATTTCATGAGAACTACGAAAACAACAAAATAACAAGGGTGAGATTGGGTAATCTACGACAAAGCGGAACAACTAATACAAATAAAACATCCACCATATATCTATCATTCCACATTCCTCATATACAATACCACATCAAAGAGTCCACATTCCTCATATACAATACCACATCACATCAAGAGTCCACACCACTTGATAAAATGCATATGATTGATGCACATGCTTATGCCATGATCCTCCTCACCGTGCCCTTTCGGGGAACACGGTGTTGTCTTAAATCTGATCGCGCTTGATGTAAGTCGACAAACTTCCAATGCATGAATATGCAGTTAATGCTTCATGCATGAATTCATTCACAAACTTCCACATGGAGTCCACATGTTTGCATACCCTCATATAACATGGGTAGAAAAAAAATAACATTGAGATGAACTATTTAGACAATTCAACAAGTAGACAACATCATTCTTCTTTTTACTCATGATTCATAGCTAAAGCACATCATCACAATGCTAATCTAAATATCGCAATCATCAAAGCAATTGATTAAACCATGTATGATTAATGTAATCGGAGATTATAACGAAGGCAATGCAAACCCACGGTATAGCTCAACCATAACACTACTTCCACTTGCCTTTACCCGGCGTGACAGCGGATCTGAATTCGCGTCAGAAGGGGCACCACCTGTACAAGCATATTTTCAGTATGTAATAACAGCACAACTGATCACACAACTCAAACACATAATTCCTACAACCCGTTCCCCTTTTTCCAACACGAAACCCCGATCTGTCGGATCGAACAGCAGCAACCCCCATTCTCTTTTTCGTATCTTTTTTCTACAGAACATAAAAATATGAAAAAATTACAGAAACTAGATATTGACGAGATCTACAACTTTCAGAAGATCATAAATTCTAATTCCTCTGTTAAATATGCCTAAACAGTCGTCCAACACAGTGGATGAAATCTGTTCCCAGATTCTGTTCGTCGGTTTGCAACAGCGATAACTCTCAGAACACTTTCCCAAAAATTCTGAAAAAATTACAGAAGCTAGGTCTCGACGTTATCTACAACTTTCTAGTTATAGGTTTTCGCAGGAAAAATCATCTATGCCACGAAAACGCGAAACAATCCGCGCTGCACAATCTTCCCTTCCAAAAACAGTACCACGTGAACATCTACCCTTCTCCCCTTCAAATCCCATCCAATCCAATCACCACCAGATCTAAAACACTCCTAATCCTAGGTATAACAGGGGTAGATTGGGAATTTTACCCTAAAGTTCTACCTTGAGATCCACGAAAGAACACGATGAACACCGAAAGCGAAATCTGCTTGATCCCCACGCCTCCACGGATCCTCTTCTCGAATTTTTCTTCACGATCGCGATGAATCCTTGAGCCACCATGCAGGGAGGGAGAGGAGATGGTGCTGCTGTCAAGTGGATGCAAGGCGGACTAGGGTTGCAATGGGGGTGGCCGGCCCACATGGGGCGCCACCTAAGGAGCAAGTGGGCGGCCCACTTTGGGGCGTGGGGAGGAAAAGGAAAAGGGATTCGGCCGTGGCCCAGGTTTCCTCGACCCACTAATCCTAGCCGAAAACCCCAAATTTAATAATATCAATATGCCTCATAAACTTCAATTATTTAATTCCCCAACAATTTTCCCTCATTCTTCCCGAAACAACAAAGGAAGAAAACCCTAGGATCGCTCTCAAGTTCTAGGGTATCACATTCTCCCCTCCTTAAAAGGATTCGTCCCCGAATCTACTCCTCTTTGCTAAGGAACCTTAGAAAAAGGAAGGCACAAAGGTAATCAACATTTTACCTTGACATCCTCAAAGTCTGAGGTACTTCTTCATCATCGGTCCTTAGGTTCCCAAGTTGCATCTGCTCAGGACTAATTGGTCCACAAATCTTTCTTTGGACACTAACACGAACTATTCCCCTATTAAATAAAGGACACCTATTAGGTGAATGGTATCGATCTGGAATCACAACTCACTCCTCTCTTCAACTTGATCGCGATACTCCAGCATTCCAATCTCACTCCTCTACCACAGTTCGTCGCATTACGGATGGCCTTGCGCGAACCATGTGAGGCACAACGCCTCTAGGTAAGTCTCTAAATCAACCCAAACACAAACTCCTATCTCATACAAGTGATTGATCTTTTACAAAAAGAACCAATATCCACCCTTACCAACAGCGGCAGATAGCCTACTTTACAACCAGGGTCCGTAAATCGAGAAACAATAACAATGAACACAATGCATGCTCTGATTGACACAAACTCGCTTCGAACCCAACGACAAAAGTTCAAAAAAAAATTAATGTAATTACACGCAACTTCCAAGTTGTCCACTACTAAATTAAGCAACCCCACGAGAACACATAAATGACCCAATTCTCCAAGAAGGTTTGGATTGAGTCATACACAACCTTCACTTTACTCTTCACTTTTAAACTACTTACGATCGACCCACACTAGTTTTCCCTTGAAAGAAGGTTTCGCCTTCACATTCTTCCTTTCAAAGAATCATAACCAAGGGTAGAATCATTGAGGAAGCTCAACCAAGACCCATGATCCCCAAATGATTCACATCCAACATCTAGAACTCCAAAGCGCTAAAAGCCACTTTGGAAAGAATTCGCAACAACCTAAGAGTACTCATTTTATTTTATTTTATTTTATTTTTCCTAAGCCAAGTTGCAAAGAAAGCTCGGATCTCATACACCACAACCAACATATCGAGAAGATATTCGTTCTTACTTCCGTACTAGAAGGCAATTGAAATCTCGATTCCAGGACATGCATGCAGGCTTAAGAGCACTCGGATTAGTCATATATCCATATATGACTTTCTCACGACAGCTCAGCGACTCTTTATCACTTAACATCTATAGACAATGTCATGTTTGCTCTTCACCATTCATTCATCATGTAACAGCCACTATCGAATAGTCATTTACAACCGACCTCTTCCTCTGTAACACATGAATAAAACTTCGATTAACATCGAGAGTTGCGCTAATTCATATAAACTATGTCAGTGCATAGTTATGATGAAGGCACCACATATTATCAAAACCCACCAATGGTAGAAAGCTAAACTTGCAAAACATCGCATTTTAACCAAAATCAACATTTTGGAAAAGAACATCGACTCCAAAGTCAAACATTTGCCCACCTGGCCCACAATTTTTTTTTGAAAGAAAGGAAACTCATTCCCAAAGAGAACTCTTCACTAACCAAATTCACTTATGAAACCCTCATATAATCCACCTTTTGAAGCACTCATAAGCGCCACACACATCATGCAAATAAATCCAACTCTAGTAAAGAGTTGCAAATTAAATCTAAGAGTTTCCAATACAACTCACTATGTCCATCTGTTTCCTTTAAAATTAATTCCAAAGATAATTCGGTCTGAGCGAAGGGGTGCGATCCACTCAAAGACTTTTGGATGTAAATCCAAACTCATAGTGCAAACCAAACAAGTTAGCCAAATCAAGGTTGGCATTAATCACGAGTTTTAGAAACTCACAAAACCCAACGGAAGAAACACTTCGACAAAAGTATTCAACCAAAATAGCAACCAACCAAACCAGATCCAAAAGGTTTTTAGACACTGAGGCTCGGGGTGAAAACCACCATATCTAGTATTCCTTTGTACTTACCATTTAAGCATTCAATATACACTATTTTCTCATCGAGAAGCCTCAATAATTCCCCAAAAGCTACATAACCAATTCTTTCTCTAGTTACCTTTCCCAACATTTAAAAATACAGTTTATGATGATTAACAAAGCGTCTTCCATTCTATACTACCTCATCATGATCCCCACAGACCAACACATCATATAACAATGTATTCTATATTTCAAACATAGTACCTCAACGGATACTTAAGCATGATCAGCGTATCAATTTTATACCATCCATACATCAACATCTTGACAATTAAAACTCTTGTTCAATCAATAAAATGACTTCAACCAATAAGTATTACCTCTACAAGATAAAATTCGTAACAGGATTCTAAGACATGCATTCATTAAGGTTAAAATCTTGCATCATGATTGTTATCAATGTTCATCCCATCACAACATGTACTCGACATAATTTCATGATTTTACATTTTTTCTATTGCATCAATGGTTTCCAACAATTAACAACCCTACCAACTTATCAATAACAACAAATGGGCATAATCATCAACCAACAACATTACTTTTAGCTACCCTATACATAGGTGATAACAAAATTACCACCACACAACATACTCCAACTATTTAAAATAGATCGAATACTAGCATTAACACTTTGCCTTAACAGCATCATTAACAATAAGTCTTATGTCTTCTCAATTGATATCAATACTAGTATTGTAGAGACACAACTACTACTTCCAAATATACTAGTAGGTTGCAACAACGTAAATAGCAACTCTAATCAACTTCCAAATTAAAGTCAAGCTAGTCAACACGATTAAATTTTCTCTCTATTAATCAGTTAGATTAGACCATCTTTAAACAACTTGACAAAGTTTCTTTAACAATAACAATGATCTACCTCATCTTAATGTTCTAACCATGCATCGTGGTTTAAAACCTTAAACATTATCGGGGTCATAAGCACTTTCAAAGCAAAGCAATAGATTATAAGCATGTACATTAACACATTTAATCATCCCCACTATGGGGTACTCTACATCACTAGAGGTTCATTTAATCTTAAGCTAAAGGTAGCAATTACACTTAATTGATTCAACTCGCAAATTAACTAAAGAGTACATCATTTCTATAAACCACATTGTTACACACTACAAGACATGCTAATCAACAATTTTCACTTTTAACAAGTAATTTCAGTCAAACGAATACTTACTTTATTTGCAGCATTCTTCTTTAATACTCAACCAAAACTCACAAAGAAGCTCGATAATCAAAGTTGCAATAGGACATGACTCCAAAACACATTTCAATCTTAAAGACTCCCACAGAGGGGAACCAAGCGATCAAGTAAACCTTTACGAACAAAGGCACAAAACATAAATCGACACAACTTAACTTTTTACACACGCTTCAATAACTTCTTTTAAACTTTGAGCAAGGCACACAAGAACCAAAAGCTAAACCTTTCTTTGCAAGGCAACCAACTAAACAGTGTCAAGGTCAACAGTGACCAAAGACGCCAAGAACACAAAACTCCCTTCTTTGTCTTCACCCAAAGAAGACAAAACCAAAATAAACACCTAAGGCACACTCCACTAAAATCCAAATTCCAAACACTTTTCTTCCGATTTCAATCAACTAAAACAAAGAGAACCAACCAAGGCCGACCGTCGTAACGATAAATAACATCCGAATGATTCTACCACCAATCTCTTCTATTTGACTCACCAACTACCCAATCCACTTACGTAAAGGTTAAGCACTCCTCCTACAGGGGTTAATAATTCCTCGGTGATGGCGTTAACCGCCACACAGTCAAACCACACCCTTACTATGAACAAAAGAGGTGACCGAAAACCCTTCGGCACCACAACCCCACTTCATCACAAATGAAGCAACTCAATCAAATCCATCATAAATATAGCATTATACATCATCAAAAGTAGCATTCAACATCAAAGCTTAGATACAATAATTAAACGGAAAGCAACGGTACCCATACCCTTTCCTACTGTGCATCCAAGTGTGTCAAATTTTAAATTAGTGATTCCACTTACACAAGTTTTAATGTTGCTATCCTATGACAAAATTTTAGTTAACGGACCTGAAGCCCGCTCTGATACCAACTGTAACACCCTACAAATCTAAACTGTCGTACAAGAAAATTTCGACAGCATCTCCCCTAAAATTAGGACAAAACGGAAGCGACAACAAGATTCATAATAAACATTACAATCAGGAATAACATAAAAGCATCAATACTAGAGATAACAAGTCTAAATCAACCAGAAAACAAACATAAACGTAAACACAGCTCCAAAGAGGACATCAACAGGTCTATGATTAATAACATTTCAGCAAGCTAATGAGTTATTAAATGCACTAGTCCATGTGGTTCGTGATGACCCCGGAGGGTTGATTGTGCTACTAAGCCCACCCTTCAATCTTACGACTCGCGAGAACTACCTAAAACAACAAAATAACAAGGGGTGAGATTGGGTAATCTCAAAGCGGAACAACTAATACAAATAAAACATCCACCATATATCTATCATTCCACATTCCTCATATACAATACCACATCAAAGAGTCCACATTCCTCATATACAATACCACATCAAAGAGTCCACACCACTTCAAGAAATGCATATGATTGATGCACATGCTTATGCCATGATCCTCCTCACTGCCCTTTCTCAGAACACACGGTGTTGTATCCAGACGCCAAGACGCCAAGGCCGACAAACTTCCAATGCATGAATATGCAGTTAATGCTTCATGCATGAATTCATTCACAAACTTCCACATGGAGTCCACATGTTTGCATACCCTCATATAACATGGGTAGAAAAAAAAATAACATTGAGATGAACTATTTAGACAATTCAACAAGTAGACAACATCATTCTTCTTTTTACTCATGATTCATAGCTAAAGCACATCATCACAATGCTAATCTAAATATCGCAATCATCAAAGCAATTGATTAAACCATGTATGATTAATGTAATCGGAGATTATAACGAAGGCAATGCAAACCACGAGGTATAGCTCAACCATAACACTACTTCCACTTGCCTTTACCGAATGAGACGACGGATCTAGTTGCGCCCAGAAGGGGCACCACCTGTACAAGCATATTTTCAGTATGTAATAACAGCACAACTGATCACACAACTCAAACACGCAATTCCTACAACCCGTTCCCCTTTTCCAACACCGAAACCCCGATCTGTCCGGATCGAACAGCAGCAACCCCCATTCTCTTTTTCGTATCTTTTTTTCTACAGAACATAAAAATATGAAAAAATTACAGGAGCTAGATATTGACGAGATCTACAACTTTCCAGAAGATCATAAATTCTAATTCCTCTGTTAAATATGCCTAAACAGTCGTCCAACACAGTGGATGAAATCTGTTCCCAGATTCTGTTCGTCGGTTTGCAACAGCGATAACTCTCAGAACACTTTCCCAAAAATTCTGAAAAAATTACAGAAGCTAGGTCTCGACGTTATCTACAACTTTCTAGTTATAGGTTTTCGCAGGAAAAATCATCTATGCCACGAAAAACGCGAAACAATCCACGCTGCACAATCTTCCTTCCAAAAACAGTACCACGTGAACATCTACCCTTCTCCCCTTCAAATCCCATCCAATCCAATCACCACCAGATCTAAAACACTCCTAATCCTAGGTATAACAGGGGTAAAAGATTGGGAATTTTACCTAAAGTTCTACCTTGAGATCCCACGAAGAACACGCGATGAACACCAAAACGAAATCTGCTTGATCCCCACGCCTCCACGGATCCTCTTCTCGAATTTTTCTTCACGATCCGCGATGAATCCTTGAGCCACCATGCAGGGGAGGGAGAGGAGATGGTGCTGCTGTCAAGTGGATGCAAGGGCGGCTAGGGTTGCAATGGGGGTGGCCGGCCACATGGGGGGCGCCACCCCTAAGGAGCAAAGTGGGCCGGCCCACTTTGGGGCGTGGGGAGGGGGAAAGGGAAAAAGGGATTCCCGGCCGTGGCCCAGGTTTCCTCGACCCACTAATCCTAGCCCGAAAACCCCAAATTTTAATATCAATATGCCTCATAAACTTCAATTATTTAATTCCCCAACAATTTTCCCTCATTCTTCCCGAAACAACAAAGGAAGAAAACCCTAGGATCGCTCTCAAGTTCTAGGGTATCACACTACGACCTAAGAAGAGGCTACCTCACCCATATAAATAAGGGGGTAGACATTCAGGAAGAGGGAGGAGAAGCAGTCGAGACTCAAGTGATCCGCAACCTGAGCAGTATAAGCGACGAATAACCTTTGAAGAGTAGTGGATAAATTAGGCCTTAGCCACCCCCCAAAAACAATCTCCATTGCAGCGAAAGCTTGATCTCTCTGTTTTGTACTCTATTCCCATCAACCCCATAGTACATCCATACAGGAGTAGGGTATTACTCGCTCTAGAGGCCCGAACCTGTCTACATCATGTTCCCTTGATTGTCTGTTTGACTCTGTATATTCAAAGGTCCCAAGTATATAAGTTTATTGTTGATTGACTAACCTTCGACAATTGGCGTGCCAGGTAGGGGCCTTCAGCTGTGTTTGCAGATCAACCATGACTTCAAGTAACACCCACGACGGAATCTTCAACGCCAATTTCTGCAGTGTCATCGACCCAAGTGTATCCATCGACCAGGCTCCTAAAGTCGGATCCAATATCGCGTTTGGGACCATGTTCTATTGTTGGGGACCCGATGGGAACATCGAGCACATCGGCTTCATCGAGTCCCGCCCCCAGGATCCATGCCGAGAGATGTCCTTCATCGACTTAGACCCCATGGGGCCCTGCGTCCTCAAGTACATCGAGACAGACATCAACAACAACAGTGCTGGCCCCAGCAGCCAAAGCAGCAGCACGTATCACTATGTATTCATGGCTGGAGCCAACAAGGGTGCTACTGCCGAAAACTCCCAAGAAAGAGTTTCGGGTGCAGACACCATAGGCACCCAAGGACATGAAATCTCCCTTGGCATGCCTCAATATCTTGTGGCGGCAACAATCGAAGCACAAGTAGTGGTAAATACTGTTGCCCCCAACACTGCGGATCATCGGCGAAATCCAACCACCATGGCCACACCTGGAACCATGGCCAACTTGTCGAAGCGGTTCGACCACAATAGTCCGACAGCACCCCACCCGAGGGTAATGGATTTCCAAGGGCAGCAAGACCTTTGACAAGATGACCACGGCAACAGGCCCGACCACACTTCAGGAACAATGTCCTGGCAACGCCGCAACAGTGACATCTTTAGCACCCCCAAAGCGAATGTCCAGTGTGCGAATATGTTGCTAAAATCACTCCCACCTTCAGACTCGAACAACCCAATGACTCCGGTGATCAATCAAATAAGGACGCTGCTCAACGCAGCACAAGCCCAAACCGCACGAGCGGCTAACTCAAGATTTGGGCGGTCCCGACAGTAAGGTACCACAAGCCAGTTGTCGGGCCATCTCATCATGGTCACCAAGTAGCAGGGTTGGCAGTGGCTAGTTTCGGCCACTGTACTGCCCGGACGCATCAGTCCGGTTCTTATCAAAAGCACCATAGAGATCTTCGAGACCATATCCCTCACGACCAACGGGACTTATGTCTCGTCATCCGCGATCGAAGGGAAGAGCACAATTGTGAGCAACTAGAAAGGGAGTCCTCATCCCCGAGGGACCAGTTCCCTGAGCATCGGGTTCGACGAGACGAGTCTTCATACTCGAGGGGCCGATCGCCGACATGGCACAGACCCTTTCCTTAGTAGGGAACAAGACAGCGCCCGCGACAAAAGACCCCCAAGGATATCGACGAAGGGTGCAAGGCCTTCACCACTGAGCTACGCACCATCAGATGGCCGAACAAGTTCAAGCCCGGTCCGGTCGAGAAATACTCAGGTAAAATCAATCCAGTCGAATGGCTGCAAATCTTCACCACGGTCATGAGGGCAGTTAGAGGGAACGAGAAGGTGATGGCCAATTATCTGCTCACCACCCTGGATGGTGCAGCTAGATCTTGGTTACTCAACCTCCCACCTTAGTCTATATCATCATGGGTGGAGTTATGGGCCCAGTTCATTGCCAATTTTCAAGGCACGTATGAGCACCCTGGAACACGCAGCGACCTTCATCGGGTGGTATAGGAGCCAGCGAAATCACTGCGTGAGTTCATCCGTTGCTTCAGCAATAAGCGCAACTTGATACTCGCCATCTCGAATGAAGCCATCAAAATGGCTTTCGAGAACGGTGTCAAGGACAGAGAGTTAAAAGGAAAACTCGCCACTCGAAAGATCAAAACCACTAAAGAGCTTTTTGAGTTGGCGGATAAATACGCCATATGCACCGAAGCCCGAGATTACCTCGATAACCCCAAGCCTAACAACAACAATCCCAGGTCATCCAAGCAGGGGGCAAAGAAAAACAAGAACCACGGCGAGAAGTGTAAAAGCGACTCCACCATCGCTGCGGTCGAAAGAGGCAAGACGCGCAACATCGGCAACAACAAGGGTCGAAGCCGTGGGGGAAACAAATATTGCCCAGTCCACCACATGAACAAACACGACTTCAACGAATGCCAAGTGATTAGCCAAAAGGTCCAAGAAAAGCTCAAGGCTGCCCTCACCGAACGCGGGGTCGAGCAGGCCAAACAAAAGCCTAAAGACGAGGAACCCAAATACTGCATGGCTAATCATGAAGGATCGAGATGGAGTTCAAAGGGGGTGAATGATCCCAAATAAAATTTCTCCCATTCAAAATACTCCAAACAATATCGCAAGAAAAATCTGAAACACCCGAATATTTTTCTTCAGACCGGCGCTCCTCAAATTCGCCAACCCTCCAAAACCCGAACAACTAGACAACTATGTGTACCTCCAGCTTGCATAGATGAGAACCATGAATCATGTGAGGAATTTTTCAATCACAATCCTGGTTGTCAAGTGTCCAAACAAAAAGGAATCAATACAAATAATTCTTTTCTAAAAGAGATCAAGCCAAACACCAAAGTCTCTTTTAGAAAAGCAAAAGCATATTTTTCAGAAATTATCCTCACTTGGAGCATGTGGTTGGTGGACTTATGTTGCTCTAAATTTTTTGGGAATTTTTCTCCCTGTGAGCAATTGAGTCATGAAACACTTCACCAAAACCACCTCAAAAAGCCTTGTAGAACAATCAGGAAAAATCAAGTATTATAGACAGTTAGGAACTTCAATAAAAAAAGTTTGGGGCTTGGTATTCGCCTCATAGTGCCCAAACAGTGAAAACAGTGCACTCCAAAATTTTTCCATAGATGGATATATGAGTCACGCACCTTCTCAACAAAAATCACTCAAAAAGGATTTTTATAGGTTTTTCTAACAATTGAAGACTAACTGTTGTGTGAAGAACAAGTTCTGCACAGATTTGCAACTTGATATAAACTTGATCTCTAGTCTATCCTATGGTGCAAGAGAGATGTAAAACTAAAAGAGCACCCTCAAAACATCCTTGATCAATAGCATTTAGAAGGAGGGGAGGCAAATCGAAATTGCGAGAAAGTAAATTGCGAGAATTTAAATGAGGGAAAGTAAATGCTGAATTTAAGTTGCGTAAAGTAAAGACATACTGTAAATGCACAATTTAAATTGCCAGGAATAGTAAAGAAAATCTTTGTATTTTCTAAATGAAAGTTTGCAAAGCCTCACTTCATGTGAGCAACTCAAACCTTCAAGTGAGGGAGGGCAAACCTCCCCCCTCTATTTATACTACTCTTGGGCCACCTACAACCCTTGGATGAGTCCCTCAACCCTAGAGCACTCCACCAAGGGCTAGGATTAACCCACTCACACAACCATGCAAGGGCAACCCAAAACCTCCATACATAATGGGTTTTCTTGCACAGTTTTCAAAGCATACTACCTAGACCGCTAACCTATCAACTAGACCGCGATCCAATGGCCCTCATCGATTCCCATGGCATCTAGCTAGTATCATCGCCTTTCCTTGTCTTCTTGACTTGCCCGAACTCCATCTCCAATCATCTTCCGGCGATCTTCGACCGTCTGGACCTCCGACGCATCTCACCTAGTCCCGGTCATCCTCCGCCTCACCATGACCTAGCACGTCATCCTGCAACCATCAAAGACAAGGAAAACCCATCACATAGCATTATCCAATAATCATCACAAATGCTCACAATTAATCATGTCTCATTCATCAGTTGGTTCTACCGCCAGCCATAGGCCGGTAGTACCACAAGAAGCTAACACAACTCAAATTGCTTCCTTTTGAATTCCAATTCAAATCAAACTCAAACCTGAGCACACCTTGCTCAAATAAAGTCAAATACTCATTTCAAATATGGATGGACCTCCACATGGTCCTTCAATCTCCTCCTTGATGAGTACATTGACAAATCACATAAAAGGCATAATTTGAGTTTGAAAACCAAGGAAGAAAAAAGCAATTTAATTGCAAACATCATATTTGGTCTAATTAAAAGAGAAAGTAAGCTCATGACCAAATAGAGGAGAAAAGGTGCGAAGAAGCCAATTTTTTGACAAACAAACCACCCGACCATCCCAAGCACTGCAAACTATTCCTCTGTCTTGGCCCTACTCTGTCTAGGGGTTGGATATCTTGGGACCTTTCCCAAGAGTCCAAGGAGGTTACAAGTTCTTATTCGTGGCAATCGACACATTCACCAAGTGGATCGAGGCCGAACCCATCAGAAACGTCACCTCAAAAGCAGCCAAGACATTCATGAGGAGCATCGTTACTTGGTTTGGCATTCCTAATCGAGTAATCACAGACAACAACACCCAATTCAAAAGCAGTGATTTCATAGTCTTATGAGAATAATTGGGCATCAAACTCTATTTTGCCTCTATAGCTCATCCTCAGAGTAACGGTCAGGTCGAACGTGCCAATGGCATCATCCTACAGGGAATCAAAACCCGCGTGTTCGATAGGCTCAAGGCTTACTCAACTCGATGGGCGAAAGAATTATCCTCGTTACTATGGGCCGTTCAAACATCGACCAGCCGTGCCACAAGCGGGACACCATTTTTCTGGTCTTTGGAGCTGAAGTAGTGCTCCCAAGTGACTTAACATTTAGATCACCTCGAGTTGATAACTACTCGGAAGAAGAACAAGAGAAGACACGAGCAGATGACATAAACTTACTCGAAGAACATCAGGATCGAGCTTCTGTTCGAGTTACCAAGTATCAGCAAGCTTTGCGCAAATATCACAATCAACGGATTCGCGAAAGAGCACTCACTGCCGAAGACCTAGTGCTACGGAAGGTGCAAAAGCAAGAGAACAGCAACAAGTTATCACCTAAGTGGGAAGGCCCTTACGTGGTGGTCGAAGCAACTCGACTAGGATCCGTACAACTATCTATGCTAGGAGTAATACTAGGCAACTCGTGGAACATCGACCAACTAAGAAAATTTCATTCATGAACACCAAAAAAAATCGCACATCACAGCAAAAAATAAGGTAAGTATGGTTCAATTTAAAAAGATTATCTTACAAAAGTCTATCCTATTACATGTTAAGGGTAGGTACCCTACTACTACTTGTCTTCAAAGCCGCCGCGTCGCCTCCCCTTCATCCAAGGGGACTGGAAGTTGATGGTCCCCGGAATGGGCCTCCGCCCTCAGCGCAGACAGGAGTAACAAGTAAAAGCTAGATCCTCAGTCCCCGACAAGGACATCCTCTCCATTGTCAAAGGCTGAGAGGTGTCGGTGGAGTCCAAGCTGCCGGAAGGTGCTGGGCCAGTGAAGCTATCTTGAGCTTCATCTCCTCCTCCTTGTGCGCCAACCGGCGGTGGCACGATCGACTTCTTCTCAATAGTCCCCAGCCAGCGTCGAGCTTCAAACCACTCGTGACTTCTTCTTCATCCTCCGGCCACACCTCCCTCTTGATGGCCTCCTAGTCGACTTCATCCTCCTCATCGGAGGAGATAATGATTCAGCCGTGGGAGACAATGGCCAACGGGATTGGAGAAGGCAGGTCTTCAGGGATGATTACAGAGGGAGAAGACGGTGGAGTAGAAGCCATCGGCACGTCAGAAGAATCGGAGTTCTTTGGATAAAGAATGAGAGTAAGAAGACAGAAGGAGGAGGTGGCAAGGTGGTTACGAGTCCATCTATTTATAGCACTAGGAACGAGTCACATCACGTCATTCCAGATTTCCAAGGCGCCTGTCACTGCACCACGCAGTGCGCAAAAGCCAAAGTGATGCTAATTCATTGCGATGGGGTCTAACACTACACGGGAACTGAAAAGGCAACAACTTCTGATACATATGCTCAACTCTTCGCTCGATACTATTATCGAACAAAGAGTCAGGGGCTACACCGGACATTTTCGATGCGCACGCTCAACTCCTCACTCGACGCGTTCAGGGGGTAAAGAGTTGGGGGCTTCATCGAGTACCTTCAAGGCAAACGCCCAACCATTAGTCGATGTGCCCATCGAGTTGAGAGTCAGGAGCAACCTCGAAGGCTTTTTCGTTAAATTGGCCTCACCCTCGGGTCGTACGGATGTAACACCAAGGCTTTACTTTTGAATTGATCCAGCCATCAAAGAAGAAGCCAAGGGCCAAATCACACCCCACTCAATGATAACATCAAGTAAGGAGTCGGGGGCTACTACAGGTAACTCAACACCTTTGGTTTAATACTATCCGCTTCTCATTTTTCTTGTCGATAAAAAAGCATATCAGGGAGCGATTCTTTTAGTTCCTCTGCATAAGGTTTTTTGCACGTACTTGTGTGATCAAGCACTTAGCACGTCAGCAAACTAAACCAATGCATAGCTATGCTCGAATTTGAGGATGAGCAAAATCTATCCTGCACGCATACGTGCACCAGATTGTCAGACATCTAACGCAGTTCTGCATGTGCTATTTATCGAGTTCATGTTTGCTGCAAGCTCGAGTGATAAGATCGACAAAATCAATATAGGTAATAGTTACATGTCATTCGTAGCCTACCTGAGCGTAAGCTCGGGGGCTCGGCTGTTTAACGCGAATTTTCTAGACTTGTGCGTAGAAAATAGGTTAGGCCCGCAGTAAACTTGTCCACTGAAGGTCTACAGATACTAGCTCAGGTTTGCATCTACTCGTGCTAGTCTATCTCATCGACAATGGGATAGTAGACAAAGCTCAATAGACAAGCAAACAGTCGGTATTACCGCACACGACCAATGCGCAATCGGAAGAGTCGGAATCATACAATAACAAAAGTAGTCTTAAAGGATTCTAACTCTTGTCCTTGTCATCATTGAGGTTTAGCCCCAGCGCATCCAAAAATGTCGCGGCAAGACTTTTAAAGTACTCGACGTGCTCGGTAGCCTCACTCGCCTCACCTGCGAATCCTTCATTCAGAATTGAAAAGTCCAGGTCCGGATGGTGACTCCTCACCATGCCGAGCATGTGGGAGGTTGCAAGGCAGGTTGACATGGTCATGTGGTGGAAGACTTTCGATTGCAGTTTGGCATGTGCGGTATTCGCCTGCGCTTGACAGGCCTTGGTAGCAGCCTTCTCGGTCCTGAGTCTCTCCGTCTCCTTCCTCAATCCCTCAACCTCGACCTTAGAAGTGCCCAGGTCGGCCTTGAGAGCCGTCAACTCGGCATCCTTTCTTTGGAGTGCTTGTTGGCTGGCGCTCATGAGGTGCTCCTTTTGTTAGTGAGCCTACTCACAAAAAACTTTAATATCGCGCCAGGCCGCTAATGCACTCTATGAAGAAAATCAATAATGTCAAAAGTCAGTCGAAGCGAGACTAAAAATTAGGTCGATTATGGCTACATACCTGGACTTGAGGCTTCAAGATGGACCAGCTTTTCGGAGGCTCTTGAGAGGATGGCAGTGGGAGGACTACGGTCGAAGCCGAAACCACAGGAGGAGCTATGGTGCCAGCAATGATGTCGATGGACAATGAAACAGTTGTGGTGGCACCACGAGTAGGGCCACCGGTCGTGCTTGTCCTACAGGGTTTTCCTTCGCTAAGCGACTTTTGAAGCACAAGAAAAGAGAGTTAACAGAAAAGAAGGGTGATTTACTTTGCCATGCGAAACTTCACTCTAACATTCTTCCTCGCAATTAGTCCCATCGAAGCTGGTTTGGTCTGGACGGTTGCCACTTCGACCGGCCCACTGGAGGTCGGCAGCTCGGCAACTGGCAGCAAACTCTGCGATGGAAAGTCATGATGAACAACAAACTACTGAAGTAACGCTTCACCAAGCGATATTCAACAAGTTACCTGCTTTACCGTTCTGGTCGAGGGGGATCTCGCTCGAGGAGGTGTCTTTGGAGGCGTCGACAACCTCTGTAGATCAGGCCCCCAAGCATCCCGCTACTCGTCCATTAGTTACTGAATAACATCGAAAGAAATTTCATAACATCCACGTAAAGGGTTGAAGATCACCTGGCTGGGCGGCCTAGACGCTTGTGTCCGAGACTTGATCGGATCACATATTACAACATACAGCGCATCAATTTTAGAAATCAACTCTAATCTCACATTACAATGTACATTGCATCCATTTCAGAAATCAACTCACATATATAAGAGCCAATTGAATTCAGAACTACAACTGACAAATTCACAGCACAAGTTTCAAAAATTAATCCAAATGGTATCGAACAAATTCACAACACATCAAGCGAGGCTTGAGTGGAATTCGCCTTTTGGATTAATGACCTCATGATTCAAGAAGCCACAGAATTGTCCTCGAATACCTAGCAGGTCAGCCTGTTCCAACGTAGATTCAGCATATTACAACACCTGTCGATGGGAAGAGTAAAGTATTTGCGTGTATAAAAATTAGTAAGTGGAAACAATTGTTTCAAGATTGACAAACCTCTATGTCATTGGTCTTCTTTGAACCAACGAGGAGTTGCATGTTGTGGCAAGCGTAGAATCCACATTGATTAGTACCCTTTGGCTGCTGGTGGCACTGCCAAAATTAAAATAGGTTAATTAGTATACTTCAGCTTCGCTGGGTCCTTCCTATCTAGCCCTCCATGAGCTTTGTATACAGGGAACGGCGCATCGAGTAAATTTTTTATAGGCACCAAGTCGTGGGTGCCGCCATTTTTGGAATCAAGGTAAATTACCCGATTATGTTTTGGTATAATTACAAGTACAACCCAGTGAAACCTACACAGGTATGTTGCCATGGTCATTCAACCTAACTTCAAGTTGTGTTATATAGTATAAATCAACAAGTATAGCAACTGGATGAAACACTTACCCCCGGTTGCGGGGTAAAAGTATGAACTTTTTGTCCCATTAAGACAGCATTACTTTTTCCATGTACTCATGGATGACTTGTATATTTTCATCCATGATTTACTTCGACATCATGTGTGGGTCGAAGAAACCCACCGGTTCATTCCTTGCTTTTGACTCCATGATCATGTATCTACATATATATATATATATATATAGACACACACACACACACAATCAAGGATCATATATATATGCAATTTGTCGGTACGACACGAATCTACACTGTGATTGCACACACTTACAATGTCCAGCATCTCATGAATGAAGCGTCAAGGGCATTGAGGTTGTACAGATCGAACATGTCATTGAATCCGACCACGAAGAAGCCATCTAAAAACTGGTGTGAGAAATGCTACACCTTGAAGCTAACCGAGATACTCGATGTCCATTGTGCCGCTGGCTTGTTGGCTTGTTTGATTCACCAATCTTGCAATCTAACGCAGGCTAATGATAGCATCTCCAGGCACTTGTTCAGTATGAATGGCTGTCCCAGCTTGAATTGCCACGCCAACGGGGCAAATGGAAAGTTAGGGGCTGAGTTGGTTATCTATTTCGGTTTGCCCTAATCGCCGCCTCGTCGTCTACGAAATGTCATCTTCACGGGAGATGACTTGGCCTGTGCCTGACGGGACACGGTAGCCGATTTGGTGGGCTTCTTCGGTGTAGCACATGGCTTTGGTAGTGCTCGTAGCTGATTCGGTGCATCACGTGGCTCTGGTTGTAACACCCCAGCTTTTACTAAGCCCAGAATGTCACCAAACATAGATCATGACACATTTAATACCATAATTTAAGGTAAATTACAGCAAGTAATCATTTGGAATAATTGGAAATTTTGACAGCATCTCCTTTGTTTTTGCATGAAACTTAACAACATAGCATCATATCAATATGTAAGACAAACGAGATATCCATACGCAGCGATAAGGATAGCTAATCATCAACTAAAACATCAATAAGCATCGATAGCAAAATAATAAGCATCAATTTAACTCTAGGAAGTTAAAACAACTCCCTCCATAGCCCCACATGATATACATGAGGGAAACAACCAAACATACAGACCATACACTAATGATTATTGTAATACTTATTGTCGTGTCTCCAAAACAGGTGAATTAGCTAGATTATGATACTACGTGGAGGAGTGTAGCTAGATCCCTTTCCATACGCCGATTTCATTGTACCTAAATAAACAAACAACATAAAACACAAGCGTGAGTTCGAAAACTCAGCAAGCATATTGTAATGGACAACAAGATCATTTACAAGACAATAATACCTCACATCACATATAACATTTCAAACTTGAACACATAACAACATCCTCATCATTTAATATGTATTGTAATGCAATGCAATGCAATGCTATGCTCATATCTCCTTGGAAACTCATACCGGTATGGTTGAGTACACACCCGTCGGTGTGCACCCTTTCCCCCCTTCCATCCCGAAGATGGAGGGTGCCTACTCCTCGCTTCCACAACCCACGGTAGATGGAATCACGATGTAGGACTTACTCTATTGGCTCTCCGGATTAGTCATAACTTTCTCACCGACCTTCCCGGATTAGTTAATGACTTTCTCACCGCCCGGGCCATGTAACATGTCATGTATGCAAGCATGCCAACAATATATAAAACTCATATATTAACACATGGCATCATAACATCTTAAACATGCTCATCATATCATAGCAATCATTAAAACATGGCAAGTGGACATATATCATATAGACAATTTCATCTAATCTCAACATGCAACCTACAACTCGCTATCCATCACAACACACTTGCCTTCAACCATGGGCAACGGAGTGACGAGAGGTTGAGGGCACTCCTGGAGGCACACCACCTACAAACACGTGCCACACACTCAAATCGAGTCCACAAAACAGCACACATATATCCCACTACCCCGACTTCGCTTACAACTCCTAAAATCAGAAAACAGCAAATCTGTCCCTTCGGGACAGCAGCCTTCCAACGGGCATAACTTCTGTTCTAGTACTCCAAATTGAATAAACGAGTACATCCTCGCGTATCTTAGGAAATTTCCCAACTTTTTCTAGTTATAGGGAAAGACTGATTCGGACTCTAA
Organism: Rhipidocladum racemiflorum; assembly: GCA_036346355.1. Classification (NCBI taxonomy): domain Eukaryota; kingdom Viridiplantae; phylum Streptophyta; class Magnoliopsida; order Poales; family Poaceae; genus Rhipidocladum; species Rhipidocladum racemiflorum. The sequence continues at coordinate 62,615,185 of CM070583.1, forward strand.
TGTTGTTTAATCTAACGTTGAACACGAACTGTCTCAATCTCATCACAGATTTGATAGCGCTCGGTAAAACGGCCATAACTTCCAAACGGCTGGGCGGAATTTCAATTTCTTTATATGCACTGAAAGGTATTGAAATTATCTACAACTTCCTAGAAGTCCGTATGGTCAGATTCGAAAGCTAAATTAGTTTAATCTAATGTTGAACATAGACTGTCCCAACCTCGACACAGATTGGACAGCGCCCACCAAAACGGCCATAACTTTCAGACCGTAACTCCAAAAATTCTCAAACAAATACACAAAATAGGTCTTGACGATACCTACAACTTCTTCAACAGGAGGTCGGCCAAATTCCGAGTCTAAAATTGCGAAATCGCACCCCCTAAAACGGACTCCAAATCTGCCCGAAACTGAGTACAATACGAACTCTAGTTCTTTTCAGATCTACTCCATGGCAGCACGTCCTCTTGATCTAACAACTCCAAATCTACCATGAGAACAGCACCTAGACCTTCCCCAAGGTTTCCCCATGGACATACCTTAGTCCGACGAACGACGAACACGAAGAATGCCTCTCGATCGCCCGATCTCGCTCCCACGCGACATTGCCACCGGTTCTCCTCGTCGCGGATCCTCCCACCGGCGAGGGCAGCACCATGGCGTGGCGTGGCAGCGAGGGGAATGCAGCAAGGGTGGGGGAGGAGGCGCAAGGGTGAGGGAGGGGTGGCGGCTAGGGAGGAGGAGGCAATGGGGTGGAGGGGAAACAAGTGGGGGCTAGGGCTAGGGAGGGGACTTGTTTGGGGCGCAGGTAGGGCTAGGGCAGCAGTTTTGCTGTCCTAGAACACCTCCAAAAGGCCCAAATATGTCCCACCTTCGGCCCACATGGACGCCCCAAGGCCCGAACTCCCCCGGAAGGCCCAATTCCCCTCCGGAAAGGCCCAAAATCCCCCAGAAAGGCCCACACTTGCAGAAACGGCGCAAAAACATGTTACAAGAGTCGTACCTTATGGCCGAGATCAAAAATGACTCATACCATCATTCCGTAGTATCACACTGGTATTACTTGTATCTTCGGTGCTGCATGGCGGGCATCGAAGGAGATAGACTTCTTGGGCCACCGGATGAATGTGTCAATGGCATCCCCTAAAGTGATGATCTTGTCATTTGGAGGCATCTCCGGCGTGATGGCCTTACAAATTTCATGTACACCGTTGACATGGACCTTCGCGTAGCCCGGATTTAAAGAACAACCGTGCACAAGCGCCCCTTCACTGGATGGATACGTGTGCCCCCAAGTAGCTTGCAAGGGAATAGAGCCATCGGCAGGCCTCACTTAGATAATGAGATTGCACGGCCTGGCCTCCTACATAACGGTACACAATTAATTAGCTAACACGTCAAACAGGTCTATCTAAGGAGCATTGCAGAACTGTATATTACATGGGTGTCGTCGGGAGGAAATTTGGCGTCGTCCACATCCGTCTCAAGGTCGGACGCGCAGCTGATCTGATGGTTAGTTGGGCTGAACTGCGCATGTGGTTCTTGGGCTTGCACGTTCTGTTCCTACCTCTGCGCAGTGGCCTTTTGCTCCATCCTTTCCTCAAAGCATCTTAGCTGAAGGTCGAACTGCGCTTTCAACCTTTCCTCAATCCTTTCCTCAACCCTTTCCTCAATCAGGTGTACTAGCCGTGCCTCACGCTCAGCTTTGCTTCTCTTCCTACTCCGGTACGTATTGGAGTCTTGTGGGAATCCCATTTTTCAGGGAATGAAAACACCTAGGCTTCGGGTGCGACCCGAGTGCTCCTTGTTTTCCAAGGCCATGGAGAGTATATCTTTCTATCTATCTGGAGCGAAAGAGCCCTAGGAAGATTTTGTGCTCAACAATATTAACAATTGGGACACTTCCTCGTCAGCGGTGTTGGCAAAGGACACGCCGCCCGAAGATGTGGGATGTGACCTCGCTCTTACCCAGTTTCGAGTGCGCGGGTCCATTATCGAGGCAAACGGTGGCGCGACCTCCTTTTGGATTGCATCATCGTCCTCCCTTGTCCATTGCGTGATCTTGCCCGCACACCCAGTGGAGCCGAGTCTGTGTGGGTAGGTGTTTTTTGACTGGACGACCTTGTGCGCCATACTTTGACGCACGAACTCTTTCATCTTCTTCATCTCAACAAATCATTCCCACATGTCTTCAGTGATGAACCTATACTTCTGGAATGGAGTCATTTCCTTATTCATGTAATTAGTGACAAGGATGCTCTTAAAGTTCTTCCATGCCTTTCCCGCCAGTAGCAATGCATACCGTCGCAGTGCGTGCATGGCGTCTTGTGGGAGCTCGAACGACATGAAAATTTCTATCAGCAGGTTGTCGCACTCCTCATCTGTCAGCGTCTTCCATGATTGATACGTGATGGGGACCCTTTCACACCCAACGATCCCGCACAATCTCCGGAATGCTGCCGTAGCCTTAGGAGGTGCTGCAGGAGCCCCATCCTACGGATCGACCGCCGTGATGGTATATCGGCTCTATGGGCCTTCTACTAAGCCCTCTTAGAGCGCGCCTTTGTTTTCATACATTGAGTGCCTCATCAGATCCATTCGGCGATGAGGAATGAAGGGATGCCATCTTGTAATGAAGATCATAGAAGATGCAAGTTGGTAAATCAACAACTCATATAGGGTCATAGAAGAGGAAAGAAAGTTAAGAGCAACAAAGCTAAGAGAAGCAAAGTTAAGAGAAGGTAAGTTAAGAAAATGTATAATTGATAGAAGTATATTTAAGAGGAGGTAAGTTAAGATAATGTATAATTGATAGAAGTATATTTAAGAGAAGGTAAGTTAATAGTTGTTTTCTACATACAAGGTTAATAGAAGGTAAGTTAAGAGAATCATTCATGCAGTGAACCATATCTAATACAACAAATTGATGAAGAATTTGTTTTATATTGCTCATAGAAATAGGGCTCAATTGAAGATTTTAAATCTTCAACCTCAATCACAAATGGGCTAAACAATTAGTTAATTGAATAAGGCCTTGAACCCTTACCACCTTAACATGCACATTAAAGAATTGATAATCAAGCTCACTGTTAATAGATTATATTCAGTTCAGGATACATTCAAATCAACAGATTCAATATTTGCTAAGCAATCATCAAATGAAGTTCAGAATTGTTAGCTAGCAATTTTAACAAGTAATCAACTGAACACAACAGTATAAAGGCAATGAAGTAACACTGACAGTGAGCAATGGCAGATATAAAGTCTATTGGTTTGAGCCCTAGTTCACAAAAATAATTGTTATTATCATCAATTTACCCAACATCATCACATAGCAATTATCACAGGTAACAAAACAGTAAGAATGATTCAAAGAACCAATTAAGAGTTCATGAGTCGAGGGAGGACGAAGGGCTGGGATGTGCGCCGCCGAGGGGGAAGACTCACTGGGAAGGGGGATGTTTGTCGCCATAGGGGAGGACTCACCGGATGTGCGCTGCGAGGGGGAGGATGGAGGGTCGGATGTGCACCACTGAGGGGTAGGACGGAGGACCGGGATGTGCGCCGCCGAGGGGGAGGACGGAGGACCGGGATATGCACTGCCGAGGGGGAGGACGAAGGGCCACGATGTGCGCCACCGAGGGGGAGGTAGGGTTTACCAACAAGGGGAAGGGTTTGCCGCCAAGGGCCATGGGAGGCACACGTGCAGGTTATGTACGTCTGTGATGAATACATCACAGATGGTTCAAACCATGAACCGTCTGTGATGAGTGTTTTTTATTTTACGTATTTTTTTAGTTTTTTAACTAGGTTTTTTAAATAGATTTTTGGTAAGTAGTTTATTTTTATAATACATATCATTAATTATAATATGGACATGCATCTCATTAATTATAATAGGGACATACATCTCATTACTTATAATACGGACATAGGTCTCTTTACTTATAATACAGCTACATACATCCCGTTACCTCTAATCCACTTGCTTATTCTTTTGTATAAAAATTAGCCTTGCACGATGATCAACGCGTGTGTAGCTAGCTTCCTCAGGTTGTTCTTCTTGGACCATGATGCCAGTACCAATAGGAGGCAACTCATCAAACTGATTGTATTCTTCCTCATCTACCACATTCTCGACTCCGACAATCCTCCTTTTTCCCTGAAGAACCACATGGTGCCTCTTGTTCGATGGGTCGGTTACATAGAAGACTTGAGCAACTTGGTTAGCGAGAACAAACGGTTCGTCTTGGTATATGACACGTTCGAGGTCCACAGTAGTGACACCGTACTTGTCAACCTTCACATGCTGTAGCCTACAGGTGAACCCAACGGCACTGAAATAAGAGGATCTTGAATAGTATGTAGTCGAGCTCCCAAATTTCCTCAATGAACCCATAGTACGAGTTCCTCGTTGACCCAGCGATATTCAGCGCATCTATGCGAGCACCGTTGTTCTGGTTTGTGCTCTTCATGTCCTGATCGCTCATGTAAAATGTGTACCCATTTAAGTTGTATCCTTTTCATGTTACAACCATAAATGCTGGCCCTTTTGCCAACCATGTCAATGTATCTTCGGCCGAGCTTCCAGTGATGGGTTGTCGCTCCTTCAACTATCTATGGAATTAAAGGTTATGATGTCTGATGATCCAGGACTCCTGCCGTGATGGATTCTCTTTCCACAGCCAGCTCTTGTGCTCATCGATATACGGGGCCACAACAGCCATGTGTTGCAAAACAGTGAAATGGGCCTTAACGCACGCAGTTGGATTAGGCGTGATTGATTTTGTTCCGATGGTCCCGATACCCTAGAGCCTCCCCTCATGGCGGGATCGAGGCACACCTATCGGCTCGACCTGTGCCATGAAATCCATGCAGAACTCGACGATCTCTTCGGTTGCATAACATTTGACAATGCTACCCTCCAGTCGAGATCGATTCTGTACGTAAGACTTGAGAATTCCTATGTACCTCTCGAATGGGTACATGCTACGTAGGAACACGGGCCCGCACAACTTTATCTCCCTCACAAGGTGAACATTGAGATGGACCATGATATCAAAAAATGACGGGGGAAATACATCTCAAGATTACATAGAGTCATTACCACCTCGGCCTGCAGAGCATCTAGTCCTTTGGGATTGATAACCTTCTGAGCAATTGTGTTAAAGAAATAACACAACCTTGCGATTGTCTCTCGGACCTTGCTCGGTAAGATACTTGTAATTTCCACAGGGAGCATCTGTGTCATAAGCACATGGCAACCATGAGACGTCATGCCAGTTAAACTCAAATCTTGCATCGAAATAAGTCTCTTCGTATAGGAGGAGTAACCGGATAGAACTTTCACACCATGCAAGCACTGGCACAGTTCAGTTCTCTCGGCCTTGGACGGAGTGTAACAAGCAGGTTCGCAGTACATTCAGCCTTTATCGGTCTCTTTCGGTGCTAACTCAGGTCTGATGCCCATATCGACCAAGTCAAGTCGTGTGTTAATACCGTCCTTTGTTTTGCCCTTAATGTTTAGTAAGAGACCAATCAAGCTATTACATACATTCTTATCTACGTGCATCATGTTGATGCAGTGCCGACCTTGTAGGTGCTCCCAATAAGGTAGGTCCCAAAATATTGATCTCTTCTTCCACATGCTCTTCTCACGGGTCCTCGATTTACGTCCATTTCCAAGCGCAACATCTAAGCTCTTAACCATATCCTGAATATATGTCCCACTTAAAGGCTTTAGAGCTAAACCATATTCGGTCATTCCGTTGAATTGTTTCTTCATTTTGCAGTATGGGTGATTCCTCCGAAGGAACCTACAGTGATGCATGTATACGGTTTTACGTGAGTGATTTAGCCACACACTCTTGGTATTATGCAAGCAGTGAGTACAGGCTTTGGCTCCTTTTGTACTCTGGCCTGACAAGTTAGCAAGGACAGGATAATCATTTATGGTGCAGAACAACAGGCAGTGCAAAGTGAAGTACTCTCGTTTGTGAGCATCCCATACATGTACCCAGGATCCCACAGCGTGTTCAGATCTTCCACAAATGGTGCTAGGTACACATTAATATCGTTTCTAAGTTGCTTTGGGCCTTGGATGAGTATAGATAGAAAAATATACTTCCGCTTCATAGACAACCAAGGAGGAAGTGTAACACCCCGGCATTTAATATGCCCGAATGCTACCAAACACAAGCTAAACAACAACTAAATACCACATTTAACATAAAATTTACTGTAACACCCCGGCATTTAATATGCCCGAATGCTACCAAACACAAGCTAAACAACAACTAAATACCACATTTAACATAAAATTCCAGCAAAGGTGCAAAGACTAAAATCCGAGATTTCGGCAAAGACTCCCTTTGTTTTATCATGAATTTAAGGAACAAAGAACAATATAGCATTATATGGCAATAAGAGAAACATCTAAAACAGCAATAAATAAAGTCTTAACGACAATAAAAGACTAACATCAAGCTCTTAAAGTTCCAAGTGTCAAACAAACAATAGAACTCTCATTAACCAAGCTAAGACTTAATTTAAAGGCCATCACACGCAATTTATTATCCAACTAAATGAATTGACTTGGGGAAACATTAAGGTGAAGCAACGGTGAGCGTGTGACTATTCCCTTTCCCGCATGCCGCTCTCATGGTACCTAAAACAACAAGAAAAACACAAGGGTGAGTTCGAAAACTCAAGAAGCATATTGCAATGGACAACAAGCATAACAACAAGTCAATAACATCTTTCATCATGTATAACATCTCATTCATGAATACTTATCAATATCATCATCAATTTGTATGGCGATGTAATGCATTGCTCCTGACCTCCTCGAACCTCATACCAGATGGGAAGTACACACCGCCGGTGCACTCCTTTCCTCCCTTCCATCCCGAAGATGGAGGGTGCCTACCGCTTCCAAACACCACGTGGATGGAATCACGACATAGGACTTACTCAATGGCGTTCGGATTAGTCATAACTTTCACCGACCTTGCCTGACTAGTTAAGACTTTCTCACCGCCTCTCGCCCTATCTCATGACATGCATGCAACCATGCCAATTATCATATTTAATTCACATATTAACACATGGCATCATAATATGTTAAACATGCTCATCATATCATATCATTCATTAACACATGGCAAGTGGACATAATCGTATAGACAATTCCATCTAATTTCAACATGCAACCTACAACTCGCTATCCATCACAACACACTTGCCTCAACCACGTGCAACGGATTGGCGGGAAGAAGAGGGCACTTCCGGGGTCACACCACCTGCACATAGGCATCACACACTCACAATCATAGCCTCCAAACAGTACACACGCCCCATCTAACCCGACATTGCCAACTACTCTCGCGAAAACCTAAAACAGAGGTTCTGTCCCGCGGGACAGCAGCCTTGCAAAGGCATAACTTGAGTTCTGGGACTCCAAATCGAATAAACGAGTACACCGCGAAGCTTAGAAATTTCCCAACTTTTTCTAGTTATAGGAAAGACTGATTCGGACTCTAAAATTGTTTAATCTACAGATTACCACAATCTGTTCCAGTTACGTCACAGATTTTTAGGCGCTCGGTAAAACAGCCATAACTTTCAAACGGCTGATCGGAAATTAACGTGCTTTACGTCCACGGAAAGATAATTAAATTATCTACAACTTCCTAGAAGTCCGTACGGTCTGATTCGGATTCTAAATCGACGGAAACTCGAACCCTAGTTCGACTGCTCAATCTGCCCGAAAACAGAAACGTGGACAAGTTTAGATCTAACCCAAATTACTTCAAACCAGCGCCTCCAATTGATCTAAAACTTGATAAACACCCTAATAACAGTACCTAGATCAAATCCAAGGATCCTCATGTTCATACCTTTGCCCGAAGCGCAAAACTCCAATCAATCTCCGCGAATCTCCTCGCGAATCGCTCCTCGCCCACGCTCGCTTCCTCGCCCTCGCTTCCTCGCCTCGCTTCCACGGGATGTATCCACGAGGTGCAGGGTGCAGGTGGCCACCCTAGGCAGCAAGGGGTGGAGGGGAGATGGTGAGGTGGAGAGGTGGAGGGGGGGGGCCCGGTTTGGGGGAGGGGGCGCACGGCGTGGGGAGGGGGCGCAAGAGGGGGAGGTGGGGCGCAATCAGGGGAGGGGGGGGCGCAAGGGGGCTGGGGGAAGCCCCGGGTAGCGGCCCGCAACCCAATCCTAGTCCGTTACGAGTCCTAATCCATCCCACCAAAGCCCACCAAGGCCCAAAACTCCTCCGGAAGGCCCAAAACCCCTAAAACGTCTTTAAACGGCCCGAAACGTTATTAACCCCCGATCCTTATGATTTTAACCTTATTTCCACATCTCATACTGTATTTAACCTCTATCATGTTCAAAAATTAAGGATACGACACTCAGGTGTCACATTCTTCCTTCAACGGATTCGACTCGAATCTAAACGCACCAATCACGAAACTCAAAGAAACCAAAGACACCAGATTTGCACATCACATACCTGAGGTGAAAAGCTCAGATACTTCTCGCATGCGTAGATTCCAGCTCCCAAGTCGCTTCTCTCTGGGCCTGATGTGACCACAAGACCTTGACAAACTTAAGCCGCTCTGCTCTTCATCACCGCTCAAGTCCCTGCTAATTTCCACAGACGGACTCGGCGGTGAGGTCCGCTGAAGCACTAATGGTTCCAATGGAACCACCAACTCCGATCGTGCAAGTATTTCCTCAACATCGAGACATGGAACACACTATGCACACCTTGCATGGATTCCTAGCTTTCTAGGCGATAGGCCAACCCGGCCAACTCCCTGGCGTAGGATAGGAAAAGGCCCAACATACCTTGGATCGAGCTTCCTTGGTGCCAAACGCACCACACCCTTGGTGGGAGATACTGCAAGAGTACGCTATCGCCCACCTCAAACTCCAAATCTCGCCACATCAAGATAGCTCTTCTCGTCGCTTCAGGCCGCGAGAAGGTTTTGCTTAACCTCCGACACGCGATCAACAAATCACAACCTAATCCGCCCAAGAATAGCTTCTCGCCCACAAAGATCCCAACAAAGTGGCGATCTGCACTTCCGACCATACAAGACTCTCATAAGGAGCGGCCGAGGCCGGAATGGTAGCTGTTATTGTAAGCAAACTGCAAGGGGCAAATGGTCTTCCCAGCTACCCTTCCAAGCCATCACACAGGCTCCCGAGCATGTCCTCCAAGGTTTGATGGTACGCCTGATCGCCTATCCTGTCCCGAGGGTGAAAAGCGGTACTAAGGCAAAGCCTGCACTCCAAAGCACTCGCAAACTCTCCGTAGAACTTGGAGACGAACTCGTGATCCCGATCAGAGATAATGGTCTTGGGTACACCATGCAATCTCACAATCTCCCGCACATAGATGGGAGCCAACTCGCTACCGAATTGGTCAAGTGCGGATGGGAATGAAATGCGCTCGACTTGCCGAGACGGTCCACCACCACCCAAATAAGATCCTTCCTCGTGGAGAACGAGGTAGACCAACCACGCAAAATCCATGGAGATGTCATCCCATGGCCACACAGAACCTCCAATGGCTGCAACAGCCGCCGGACGCTTTATGCTCGCCTTTGATCTTCCGGCAAATCCCACAAGACGCCACATACTTGGCAATATCCACTCTCATCCTTTCCACCAGAAATTCTTCTTCAAGTCCTCAGACATCTTGGTCTTCCAGGATGGACCGTGCACGGGTGCGATGAGCTTCTCTCGTAATGTCTTTCACTTGAGATTTCGGGCACGCACACGCCCAAAACCTCAAAACTCCCAAGATCATCAACGGTAAAGTCTCCGACTTGCCATCCTCATGCTTCTCACCCGAGCAAACGATCATGTCATTGCGTGCCTCTCGCAGACACGCCTTCAGAATCACGACTCAAGAATCATTTGAGTTTCACTGCATGGTCCCCGCAAAGCAGGGAGACTCCTAAACGCCAAAATCAGCAACAAGACAATCAACAACAGGGGGCATTGTCTTATGACTAAGAGCATCGCCACCACATTTGCTCTTCCCGATGATACCGATCGTGAGGTCATAATCCTTTATCAACTCTAGCCACCTCTCTGCTTCAAGTTCAAATCTTTCTGAGTAAAGATGTACTTGAGGCTCTTGTGATCGGTGAAAATATCACAAGACTCACCGCACGTAATGCCTCCATATCTTCAATGCAAACACCACTACGGCTAGCTCAAGATCATGCGTGGGATAATTCTCGCCATGCTTTTTCAACCGCTTCAAGCATAAGCAATCACCTTGCCCTCTTGCATGAGCACACACCCAAGTCCCAACCGAGAAGCATCTGTAATAAACAAAGTGAAGCGCTCGTCGGGAAGGGTAAGAACAGAGCAGCCACTAACTTCTCCTTCAAAGTGCGAAGCCGTGTGCTCACACTGCATCCCACCGAACTTCATCCCCTCTCGAGTCAGTTGTGAAAGTGGCTTGGCAATGATAGAGAAATCTTGCACAAAACGCCGATAGTATCCAGCCAACCTAAGGAAACTACGCACTCTTCTTTGACATTGGAAGGCCTCTTCCAATCCAAAATCATTGAGACTTTGCTAGGATCTACCGATATGTTCCCGGATTGATGATGTGGCCAAGAAACCCACTTCAAATCCGTAACTCAGACTTTTCAAATTTAGCAAAGAATTGATTCCCTCAGTACTCAAAGACAAGCCTCAAGTGTCGCCATGCTCCTCTTCCTCGATTTAGAGTAATCGAATGTCATCATGAACACTACCACAAACTCATCAAGGTACTTGTGTAGCATACCTGTTCATCGCCTCCATAAAGACAATAGGAGCATTAGTTAGTCCAAAAGACATAACTTTAAATTCATAATGCCCATACCTAGTGGGAGAAAGGCCTTTCTCAATGTCCCGCTTCCTCACACGGATCTCGATTATACCCTCATCAAGATCAATTTTGAGAACACCTTTGCTCTTCTGGCTTGGTCAAACAGATCCTCGATGCGAGGCAAAGGATACTTGTTTTTGAATCGTCACTTGGTTAAGAGCACGATAATCAATGCACATACGCCAACTTCCATCCTTCTTCGAGACGAAGAGGACGGGTGCTCCCCATGGCGATACGCTACGCCGAATGAAGCCTTTGGTCACAGTATCCTCCAATCGCTTCTTCAACTGCCTTGAAAAGGTCGAGCTAAGCGGTATGGAGAGATAGAAATAGGTCGAAAGTGCCAGGAACAAGGTCAATACGAAACTCCACATTCTCACAGAGGTAGACCAGCAACTCGGTCGTGAACACATCAACGAACTCCTTCACTACGTAAATCTCTCAATGGGAATCGAGGAAGATGGCTTCGTGACAAAGTCATGAGGAAACCCAATAGCCTCAAACGCCGACCAGAAAACAAACTAGTCAAAGCAAAGACTAATCGAGGGTATACCACCGAAGGTCAACTCTTCACGACGGCCTGCAAGGAAACTGCTCTTCCGAAACAACAGATCTTAGCACGCATCGATGCAGCCACCCATGCCTAAAATGACATCAAAAGGAGCCAAATCAATCACCATGAGATTGGCAAAGAAAACCTCATCATCAATGGCAATGGTGCAACTAGCAAACCAAAGAACTAGCAATCAAACTCCCCAGGAGAACTGACTAACACTGACTCGTAAATCTGAACTCCCAACTTAGCTCTACTAGCAAACTCCGACGACACAAAGAATAGGATGCTCCGGAATCAAATAGAACAAAGGCATCAACGGAATTCACGAGCAGAGCACCTGAAACCACCTTCTCGATGCCCTACCGACCTCGCGGTCGGCAAAGCGCACTCGTGGCGCCGGGACGTATGAGCCCGACTCAGGCCGATGCCCCATCAAGGTCGGGGCGTGAGGAGGCAAATCGAGGAGGAGTGCAGACCGCGGGCACTAAGAGTCACGGCCGGGTGGCGCCCACGCAAAGGGTGGATGAGAAACAGAGCAGCCCATCATGTGCACCGATCTCTAGAAGACGCTACCGGAGCGGGAGGAGAAGGCACCGCCTCCCACTTGATGATGCTACCGGGTTCATCCGGCAGATCGCCCCATATGGCCGGGCTTGCCACAGTTGGTTGCAATTCCCTTTGGTCCAACCACACTCGCACGGTGCTCACCACCGCACTCGTAACGATCCGCTAAAATCCAATACAAAACACTTTTCTTTGGTTCACCTAACTAAAGCCAAGAAAAATAAATAAACCGACCGCCGAACGGCAGAGAACATCCGAAGGGAACCACCATCAACTCTTCTATTTGACTCACCAACTACCCGATCAAGGACGTAAAGGATAAGCACTTTCTCCTACAGGGGTTAATAGTTCTTCTGATGGCGCTAACCGCCACACTGGCACAAACCTCACCGCTACTATGAACCAAAAAGAGGTGACCGAAACCCTTCTTCAAGCACCACAACCCCACTTTTTATCACCACAACAGAACAACCCAATCATTTATACATGCACTGACCAAGAATCTCTCGGGAGCTCGCTGCCTCCACAGCACCTGGCCCACGGCCTCTACCCCAAGATGGCCGCTTTAGACATGCATAACCACCCAAACACTTAAAGCACACAATCAAGATCATAGATCAAACATCATCATAAGCATATCCTTCATTAAATAATTAAGCGCAATGCAATGATGAACCAAAACCCCATCCCCATCGTGCGGCAACCAAGTGTGTCAAATTTTAGATTAGTTATACCACTTTTGCAAGTTTTAATGTTGCTATCTTATAACAAAGTTTTAGTTAAGACCTAAGCCATGTTTCTAAGTTATTCCACATCACATTTTAGTTGTGCCCTATAGCATGACACTAACAATTCACATTCCAAGGACCTACAGCCCGCTCTGATACTAATCAGAATAATTCCCTAAGATTTAATATGCCCGAATGCTACCAAACACAAGCTAAACAACAACTAAATACCACATTTAACATAAAATTTACTGTAACACCCCGGCATTTAATATGCCCGAATGCTACCAAACACAAGCTAAACAACAACTAAATACCACATTTAACATAAAATTCCAGCAAAGGTGCAAAGACTAAAAACCGAGATTTCGGCAGCACCTCCTTTGTTTTATCATGAATTTAAGGAACAGCAACAATATAGCATTATATGGCAATAAGAGAAACATCTAAAACAGCAATAAATAAAGTCTTAACGACAATAAAAGACTAACATCAAGCTCTTAAAGTTCCAAGTGTCAAACAAACAATAGAACTCTCATTAACCAAGCTAAGACTTAATTTAAAGGCCATCACACGCAATTTATTATCCAACTAAATGAATTGACTTGGGGAAACATTAAGGTGAAGCAACGTGTGAGCGTGTGACTATTCCCTTTCCCCAAGCATGCCGCTTCATGGTACCCCAAAACAACAAGAAAAACACAAGGGTGAGTTCGAAAACTCAAGCAAGCATACCGCAAATGGACAACAAGCATAACAACAAGTCAATAACATCTTTCATCATGTATAACATCTCATTCATGAATACTTATCAATATCATCATCAATTTGTATGCGATGTAATGCATTGCTCCCGACCCTCCGAACCTCATACCAGATGGGAAGTACACACCTGCCGGTGTGCACTCCTTTCCTCCTTCCATCCCGAAGATGGAGGGTGCCTACTCGCCTAAACACCATGTGGATGGAATCACGATAGGACTTACTCAATGGCATGCTCCGGATTAGTCATAACTTTCACCGACCTTGCCTGACTAGTTAAGACTTTCTCACCGCCTCGCCTATCTCATGACATGCATGCAAATTCATGCCAATTATCATATTTAATTCACATATTAACACATGGCATCATAATATGTTAAACATGCTCATCATATCATATCATTCATTAACACATGGCAAGTGGACATATATCATGTAGGCAATTCCATCTAATTTCAACATGCAACCTACAACTTGCTATCCATCACAACACACTTGTGCCTCAAACACGTGCAACGGATTGGCGGGAAGAAGAGGGAACTCCCGGGTCACACCACCTGCACATAGGCATCACACACTCACAATCATAGCCTCAAAACAGTACACACGCCCCATCTAACCCGACATTGCCAACTACTCGCAAAACCTAAAATAGAGGTTCTGTCCCGGGACAGCAGCCTTGCAAAAGGCATAACTTGAGTTCTGGGACTCCAAATCGAATAAACGAGTACACCGTCGCGAAGCTTAGAAATTTCCCAACTTTTCTAGTTATAGGAAAGACTGATTCGACTCTAAAATTGTTTAATCTACAGATTACCACAATCTGTTCCAGTTACGTCACAGATTTTTAGGCGCTCGGTAAAACAGCCATAACTTTCAAACGGCTGATCGGAAATTAACGTGCTTTACGTCCACGGAAAGATAATTAAATTATCTACAACTTCCTAGAAGTCCGTACGGTCTGATTCGGATTCTAAATCGACGGAAACTCGAACCCTAGTTCGACTGCTCAATCTGCCCGAAAACAGAAACGTGGACAAGTTTAGATCTAACCCAAATTACTTCAAACCAGCGCCTCCAATTGATCTAAAAACTTGATAAACACCCTAATAACAGTACCTAGATCAAATCCAAGGATCCTCATGTTCATACCTTTGCCCAAGGCGCAAAACTCCAATCAATCTCCGCCAATCTCTCGCTGACCGCCTCGCTTCCACGCTCGCCTCGCTCCTCGCTTCTCGCCTCCGCTCCACGGGATGTATCCACGAGGTGCAGGGAAGTGTGGCCACCCTAGGCAGCAAGGGGTGGAGGGGAGATGGTGGAGGTGGAGAGGCGGAGGGGGCGACGGTTTGGGGGGGGCGCACGCTTGGGAGGGGCGCACAGGGGGAGGGGCGAATAAGGTGAGGTGGGGGCGCAAGGGGCTGGGGAAGCCTTTAACAGCCCTCAACCCAATCCTAGTCCGTTACGAGTCCTAATCCATCCCACCAAAGCCCACCAAGGCCCAAAACTCCTCCGGAAGGCCCAAAACTCTAAAACGGCCCTTTAAACGGCCCGGAAACGTTATTAACCCCCGATCCTTATGATTTTAACCTTATTTCCACATCTCATACTGTATTTAACCTTATCATGTTCAAAAATTAAGGATACGACACTCCGAGGTGTCACAGGAAGATTGTATATATAGATATTCGCAGGCCAAGTGCTATGACGGCTGCTCATGTTACCGAAATGATTCATTCCGTCCATACTCAATTCGAACCTTATATTCCTCAGATTAGATGCGGATTCTTCAAACCTGTAACACCCCAAATTTTGCTTTTCATGTATTTAAATGGTATTTTGCACTTTTGAGAGTTTTTGGAATTTTCTAGGATTTATTTTGAATTTATTCCCTATTGAGATAATTAAATAATTAAAAGTTCTAAATAAAATTTCATTAGAAATATTTTATTTAAGTCCAAAATATCTCAAAGTATTTTCCTGAATTTTCCTAGAATTTTTTTGAGCATTTTGCTATTTTTCTCGATTTATTTGAATTTCTGGAAATTCCTTTAATTATTAAAATCACTGGAAAACCCTAACGGGTTCCACTGTTCATCCGACCCAAGTCGGACTCGAGTCCGACCGAGTCGGACCGAACCACGTTCGAGCCGAACCCAAGCCGTACCCGAGTCAGACCTGCGCCCAACCTAACCCTAATTGCCGCACCGTTGGATCTCGATCCATCGACCGGTAGTGGGCCGCGTCGCAGGGCACCATGGACCGTCCGATCGGGCACGCGTGGAGTGACAGGATGCGGCCAAGTCACCACGACCGTGCCCGCGTCGGACTCCGCCGCCGCGCCGAGTGGGCCTTGGTTTTCGCGCTTTTCACGGACGCCGAGACGGCTATTTAATGCGCCGCCACCCGCCCGGTGTAGCCCTTTGCCGTGCGCGTCATTTTCCCTAGGGCTCCGTGCTCCAGCCACCGCCGTTGCCGAGGAATTGCTCGCCGAAGTAACCCTAGGGTTCCGCCGCGATTTTTGCCTCGTTCCCACGCCGTCGAGGATGTTTCGCCGCCGTGCTACCTAGATCTGGACTCCCCGCGTTGAGGCACGTCGAGGGGTACCACTCACCTCGTCGGAGACGCACGGAAACGCCATTGGCCAGGTCGTCGTCCCCGCCTCTGGCAAGCCAGCTTCGCCGCGACATCGTTGGAAGTCCCGAGCTCCGTCAACCGTCGGATTTCCATCGGACGGCCCAGGTTCGTCCACGTCACCCGAGCAAATCTCGCATGTTACCGTTTAGATCCGTTAGCTGCCGTTGGATTTAGATCCAACGCACGTGATTGAGCCACGTAGCCCCTTTGACCGCATCGTGCTAGATCCAATTGTAGCCATTAGATCTAGATCGTACGGTCAATTTTGACTCGCGTTGAAGCGCTAGATGCAATCCCAGTAGTTCGATCAATATCGAACGGCGTAGATCGAGCCACGCGTCGATCACCGGGACATGCTACGTCACCCCCCATGACGCGGTGAAATTTTGATCGGATCTCAGCCATCCGATCTAAATCGTACGGCTCAGATTCAACCACGTAGGATCCACTGTAGCAGATTGGATCTAATCTGTACCATTGGATTTCAAACCAAATGCCCAGATTGTGCCACGTGTGCGAAAGCCGGACCGTCGCGGTCCACACAGGCATTGCCCGGTCATCGCTGATGTCACCCGTGACGTCAGCATGGGCCCGCATGTCAGCCACCGGTCGCACCGTGCGATGACGTCACCTGTGACGTCATGTTGACGTCACGATGGGGCCCGCGTGTCAGCCCGTTCGACCGAGCGGGATGACGTCAGCAGCTGACATCATCCAGTGGGTCCCACTTGTCAGCGACACGTGCACGCGTGGACCGGGTCCACAGTGGACCGAGACTGGACCGTGGACCGGGTCTATAGACCGGATGACGCAATGCTGACGTCATAATTCGATTTTTCTTTAGAAAAATAATTCGGTGGAAATTCAAATTCATCGCTAACGCAATGCTGACATCATAATCGGATTTTTCAATAGAAAAATAAATGAATTAATTCAGTTTATTCTTTTATTGATTTATTCAAACTTCAAACGCTTATAACTTTTGTGTTTTAACTCCGATTGAGACGATTCTAGTTCCTAATTTTTTTTATAAAATTGAGCTCTATTTAATGGTGAATTTTATTCAATTTTTGGATATGATTTTTTCTCTATTTTTATTTATTTGGTGTTTATTTATCCGTTACGAGTAGACGTTGAAGTGCCCGAAGGCTTCGAAGGTGAAGTTTTGACCTAAGAGCCAGCTCAAGACCAAGAACAAGTACTTTTTGAAGACAAGTTATGCTTTGATCATATTGTTCCCACTTTTGAAAATTATTTGGATTCAAATTAATGCATGCTAATTTAATTAGAAAATGCTTTAATTAATTCCGGGAATTAGTTAAATGCCAAATTGCTGTATGCCACCTTGATATAAACATTTGTATGCCATGACCCCTTGTCACCCTAGTTGTGGAATATTTAGTTGGACATTACTAAATTGCCAACATGGGTATTTAGACCGTTGTAGTATAGTGCTTAGACCTGCCACGTAGTCACGACATGATTTTTGATAAACAAATATTAATGTTGACTTAATGAGATATGGAACATATTTTAGGAAAGTGTCATGTGTTATTGATGATGATGTTGATGGCACATGGTGCATGGTAATCAACTGGGTGTTTTACTGATTTAGACCGGGGCATGTGGCAAGATTGTTCTAGTGGGCCAAGAGTGGCACCGGGAATGTCGATTTGGTTTTGTTACTTGGGTAGTTTTGCCCTGGTCAACCTAAGGACTTAACCTTGCAAACCTTTGACCTAAGCTCATCATGCAACCGCATGTCTGTACTGGGACGGACCTAGTTGAGTAGGTTGCTGATAACTTGCATGTGATACCTTGGGGTGTCAACTACACTAGGTATAGTTGTGCGGGGGAGCGTACTAGGTGTTGCGGCATGGTACCCGTCCAACAGTATATCGGTCCTATACTTCGCCTCTACTAAGGGAAGGTATAGTGTATGGCAACCCGGGAGGTTCACTTGTGGAGCTAGAAGCTTCCAAAAGACTTTGTTAAGGACACTCGCCTTTGTGGTGTTTGACTGTGTCTTATGGGTAAAGTGCATAACCTCTGTAGAGTGTAAAATCTATTCGAATAGCCAAGTCCGCGGTATTGGACACTACTCGGGAATTATAGTCAAGGGTTAGACTTTCATGAAAATAACTTGGTTTCGAAAATGGTTGGGTTGGAACTGAGAATTGGACTTAGGTTGTGAAATGCTTTACTTGTGCAATGTTTGCGAAAGTTATTATCTTTAATTATTGTTTTACTGCTTTGCAATCTATTACTGTATTTACACTTGCTGCTTTACTGCAAATGAACCATGAAACTATCCTTTGTAATAAGCCATGCATGTAGAATATTAGCTCTGCATTCTGTGCATGACATGATGAGTACCAAGTACTCACCCCTTGCAAAATACAACCTTAGTTGAAGAAGAAGCGACGCCAGCTTTGGAGGAAGAACTTCAGGAGGAGCCGTCTACTTAGGGAGCGAGCCCAGTTAGTTGCCTGTGGTAAACTGAGTGGTGCCACGATGATTCTTTTCCGCTGCAGTTATTCTTTCAATAAGACATCGCCCTGCGAGGTGTACTTTTGTAACTTGACCATAAGGTCAAGCAACCAGTTTGGCTATTTAAATAAAGTACTCTACTATTTCGTTGAGTATGATTGTGATATTTACCAATGTTGATACTGTGTGCACTAGCGTGATCCTAGACTAGTGCTGAATACACAGAGGGTCTGGATTTGCAAATTCGGATCCTGACAAAACCTCCTATCGATGTTTCTCCACTGGGTGGAATCAACAGGGTGCCTTATCATTCCATCATTCTTGCGCTCATTTGAGTGCCACCAAAGAAGTTTTGCCTCTTTTGGGTTCAAAAACAAATGTTTCAGATGGGGAATTATAGGCAGATACCATGCCACCTTAATAGGAGGTCCTTTCTTCACCTCGATGCCCTCGTCATCATCATTTGATCTATCTTTACGTTTGTACCTAGATGTGTTGCACACCTGACATACATGTAAGTTTGCATACTCTTTGCGGTAGAGGATACAGTCGTTTGGACAAGCATGTATTTTTTCTACTTCCATTCCCAAGGGACAAAGAACCTTCTTGGCTTTGTAGGTGGTTGTCGGCAACTCATTTCCCTCTCGAAGCATGTCCGATAACAGGCCCAACAGCGTTGTGAAAGTCTTGTTGGACCAACCGTTGGTTGCATTTAATTTCAGCAGTTCCAGCACGGATGACAACCTTGTGTATTTGGACTTGCAGCCCGAGAACAAAGGTTTCTCTGAGTTGTCCATCAAACCCCAAAAATTTACATACTCCCACTCATCACGGTTCCCTTCTGCATCTAGTAGCATCTAATCCAGATTGTCATCGTGAAAAATATCCTTATCGAAAGTATAGTCGATATCATCTGGTGTATTGTTGACTTCATCGACGATGTTAGTACTACTTGATGCCAACATAATCTGCTCTTCACCGTGATTGGTCCAACATGTATACCCCCTTTTGAAACCCCATATAATCAAGTGTGCCTCGATCTACGCTGGGTTTCGAAACATCCTCAAATCCTCACAGTCAATGCATGAACAAGGCATAAATTCCACCCCCCTTGTTCAACATATCTTCCTCTGCAGCTCTTATAAAAGCGGAGACGCCATTAATGTACTTGGCGATCACACAGTTCTCAATGTACATCCAGCTTCGGTCCATCTACGCTACGTATATAACAATATGTATTAAATAATAAATAAAGTACACTTAAATAATGAATGAAGTTCACTTGGAGAGCATATGCACACATATGCTACATATAAGCTACATTTAAACTTGCCGATTAACTAAAAATATAGCTCCTTACATCACAAAGAACAAATGGATTCTCTTTACATAGCTGCCACATATATATAACCTACAGTTAAACTCAGCATCCTCAATTCTCTCTTTACATATATAGCTAGCTACATCTTGAGTATAATGCAGTTAGAACCAATTACTACTTTAGGTTGAAGAAAACAAATGGATCTACACCAAGCTAGCTATATCAAAACCATCTTCTCCCTCTTTTTACATCACAGAGAACAAATTAATGAATCTACACCAAGCTAGATCTAAAAATCATCTTCATTTCCCGCTTTACCAAGCTAGATCTTAAATATAATGCAAATTTGAACCAATTACTTACCTTAGATAACCTAGAACATAAGGATCTACAATCACAACTCCAAATCTAGGGTCACTTTCCACCAGATCGCCTCTCAATCGCAGTCACCTCAAAAATAGCTCGAAAGCCCTAAAAATAAAGAACATAAGGATCTTATAGCTGTTACAAACGGTTTAAAAAAAACCGTCAGTGATGAGGAACGTTTACAAATGGTTTTCAACAAAAACTGTCTATGATGAGGCACCGGTTACAAACGGTTTTAAACAAAACCGTCTATGATGAGGCACTGGTTACAGACGGTTTTCAAGAAAACCCGTCTGTGATGAGTAAATTACAGACGGTTTTAACCAACAACAATCTGTGATAAGATACAATAAATTTTCTCTTAACGAGCGAGCCGTCTCTTCGTTTCCTGCGCACCTTTCGATGAGAAATCTTCAACTTCATCAGAACTTCATCTGTTCATCTTCCCGATGCCTATTAAACCGGCAGTACGTCTTCATCATCGGTGCTTGTCACCTTCAGAACTTCTAACACGATCCTAGCTAGCTCGCGCGCTCTTCTAGCTCATGGCAGCTACTCCTTCTCCTGCAAGCTCTGCCACCTCCCTCACTCCATCACCGCCCCCGGCGCCACCGCTGATCTGCCAATGTGATCCTCCGTTCATTCCTGGGCAATATTGCCAAACATGCTCTTGGGGGGTTTTAAATACAGAAGCTGAAGATACATAGAAGGTAACAACCCCTTAGATTTACGCCGTGCTTCCATAACCGTAGCGCCCACGATCCGGCGCCCTTGATCCGCGTGTTATTTGAATTTCGGGCGTGCCTTCCCTTGATCTCCGGCAGATTGGTTGCCACCTTCCTTTCTAATGGTTTGACCAAGTCCCCCGACCATCTGAGTAGTACACACGTGTGAAATCATGTGCTGAAAAATTGGCTTTGAACTGAAAAATTAACTTAGATTTGAATTTGCAAAATGTGTTTGTTCATGTGTTTTGACAATTTGAAACAAGAAGTTGGTAAGATTCGCGTGCGCGGACAAAATTCTCAAGCAAGAAGTTTCCCATCTCGGCAGACGATGTTTTTGGGTCTGTTGTGAACATGTTTTGAGCCCATGACCAAGTCATTTTCACATGTACAAGCGGACTAATTCTTTTTGTCGTCGTGAATGGACTTTTCTAGGGTTTTACTTTTGTGAAACCGAAGCGTATGCGTTCTGTAGGACAAGCCAAGTCGTAATGAACTTGTTTTGAGCTCATGACCGAAAGCCATTTTGCATGTACAGCGGACCAACTTTGTTTGTCCGTTGTGAGCGTGTTTTTCCGCGTTTGGTTGGCTTCTTGGAACAGAAACTTTTCATATACAGCGGACCAACTTTGTTTGTCCGTCGTGAATGCGTTTCGCTCAATTAGGGTTTTGAAGCGATTTGGATTTGAATTTTGAATATGAATTTGAAATTTGTAATGATTTCATGATGCTTCTTTTGAAGTGGACTTTATGCAAGTACTCATGTGAGTAGTTGCATGGATTGACATTGAGTCAAGTCGTGGACTTGTGCTCGGAATTGTTTTGTGGTTTGTTCATGTGCAGTATTGCTCGAAGATGAATGTGGTCGATGTGGGACCGGAACTAGGTTCATGGAGGAACCGAGGTTGGGACTAGGTTCAGGAGGCGAGGTCTTGGTAGTCAAGGATGTCATGCGGGGCGTTCGGGCTAAGAGAATGGTGCACATGAAGAATGGTTAGATCACGTGAGAATGGCGGAGGTCATTCGCGTGCGATGTTAGTCACGTGAGTATGGCAGGTGGCCATACAGCGTGCAAAGTGTTAGTCACGTGAGTATGGTAGGGTTGCCATACGTGCAAGAGTTGTACTCGGCCTTTTGGTTGGGCCAAGTAGAGTTGAGTTGGATACGGATTCCTTCTAGGAATAGGAATCGTATTGAACTCCTGTGGGTTGGTGCTTTAAATAGGTGGGGTCTCTCTGTTGAAAGGCACCAAGTAGAGCTGAGCGCATCAAGCTTTGAGCTTGGTTTTAGGGTTTGTACTCTTTTGATGAGAGTATTTTTAGACAAGAAATAAAGATCAATTCTTCCAAGATTTTGCGCGTCTCAGTAACCACGTCGCCGCTACAGTATTTTCTGTTTTGGTTCTTGTTTGCATGCTTGTTCTAGTTCTAGATTGGTTTTTGTTCTTCAAGTTTTATCTTGATTTGATCCATCAAAAACCTCTCTAGGATATTGATCTAGTGTTTCTCAAAGTCTAGTTGATCAATCTTTTGTCGTTCTTGTTTAATCTTGAAGTTTTGATTAGATTGATTCTCGTCAAGTTCTGGATCAGCAAGCTTGCGAAGCTCATAACTTTTGATCCGTAAGTCCGATCGAGCTGATTCTTTTGGGTTCGATTCGTATTGGAATCTAGTTTCTGTGTCCAAATTTCAGATCGTTTCGACGGTTGGATCTCCGAATTCTCGTTTTACCAAACCTCTGTCATTCTGTTTTGTGAAAACGAGGCAATTATTTGGTTCTGTTTTGGGGTGAACTTTTAATAGGTCAAGAATTTGGTTTTAGCTTCCGCACAATCATTCACCCCCTCTGATTGCTATATTCGTATACTTCGATCCTACAAGTGGTATCGAGCAAGGTTTTTCTAATCTATCTTAATCGGTGATTAGATCAATGGATCATTATTCGACAAAACCTTGTGTGTTCAATGGTGTTGATTTTCAGTTTTGGAAGGCCAAGATGGAGGCGTTCATCCAAGCTCGAGGATTCGCAATTTGGGAGAAGGTCTACAAACCATATGATGTCCCTGCCAGCGACAACGTCAACGACCTGTCGGCGCACATGTTGAAGCAAATAGTAAAGCGCGAACTTGATCATCAAGGCTTGGGGCGTAGCGACTTGATCGTGTGATTCATCTTCGATCTGCATATGAGGTATGGAAATCTCTTTGTGATTACCATGAGGGTTCTAACACTATTAAAGAGGTTCACAAGATCTTTACAAAAAAGAATACACGCGATTTGAGATGAAACCGGTGAGTCGGTAGATGACTTCTTTGCACGTTTTAATAAGATTCTTAGCAATTTGCGTGCTTTGTTGGAGTTAGCTTTGATGATCGCTAATGCTAGACAATTGCTTAGTGCTTTGGACATGTCGATTGTGGGAGATGAAAGTAACATCTATACAAGAATCTACTACCATGAGTACACTTACTTTAGATGTTCTTTATTCTAAGTTGAAAACTCATGAATTAGATATTTTTGCTAGAAAGAATGATCATAAATCAATTGCTTTGACATCTCAATCTAGCATATCTCATAATGGTGCTGCTTCAAGTTTTGCTCTATCTTTCTTGTCTTCACTAACCGATGAACAGATTGAGCAATTCCCGAGTAGAAGACTTGTCACTACTCTCTTCTCGCTTTAACAAAGCTTTGCAAAATGTGATAAAGAGAAAGAGAGGTGGTGGTGATCCTCCAAGATGCTATGAGTGTGGTGATCTCGACCATATTCGTCCAAACTGTCCAAAACTTGCAAGTAAAGCATCAAGGAGGGAGAAGGACAACGACGAGGAAGAAAAGAGAAGAAGAAGTTCTCTCCAAGTGATAGAAAGAAGAAGAACTTCATCAACGCAAAGTTGTCCATCGAGTTCTTTCCGCTCTTGAACAAGTCAATTTGAGCGATGTGGATTGAGAGCAGCGAGGATGATGCAACTCCAAGCAAGCATGAGTTGACGGGGTTGTGTCTCATGGCCAAAGCGGCGACTTCAGAAGGCGATCATGACGCGACTTCAATGAGGTAGATCCTTCTTACGATGAATTAGCTATTCTTATTTGCTCGTCTTGGTAAATTGCTTGATAAGCGTGACAAGAAAATTAAGAAACATGATTTTGTTGTTGAATCATTGAATGCTGAAATTGCTAGACTTAAAACTTTGATTCTGATGATGATGCTTGCAAATCATGTGACTTAATTTGGAATGAGCTTACTTCCGGCTTAGGAAAGAACATGCTTCCTTGATTGAGAAAATTAATCTTTGAAAGTGAGAAAAATGAGAAACATATTAAACATGCTAGTTTGTTTCAGCGATGATTTGCATGGTTTAACTTCTTGTTTCTAAATGCTCAACTCTTGAATTAAAATTAAAAGATGCAAATGCTAGGGTTTCTCAATTGATTGATGATCTGCTTACACATGAGGTTCTTTCATGCTCAACTTGTAAGTAAGCAAAAGGAAAAGTGAATGTTCCTTGCACAATTGTTTAACTCTTTCAAAAAAGTTGATTACTTGGACAAATCATTAGAACGTTTCACTAAAGGAAAGAAGAACCTAAACATGATTTTGGATCAATCAAAAGTCAGCACTCATAACAAAGGTTTAGGTTTTGATTCTTATGCTCATCATAAATCACATGCTCCCATTTGTTGTTAAAACACTTGTGGAGGAAAATTTGAAATTGTCGATGAGCCTAAGAAAAGCATCTTTTAAGTCTTGGAGTGTTATCTTCTACTATGATGAATGCAAATGTTGCTTCTACTTCTAAAGCCAAACATCCTGTTAAATACACTTGCACTCATTGTGGTAGAGATGGACATTTAGTAGATTTTTGCTTTAGACTAGCCAAACAACAAAAGAAAGAAAGAGCTAAGGCTAGGTCTAATTTGAGAGAAAGGCACGCTTTGCTTCTCACTACATGCCTAGGGTGATGCAAGCACCTTTTGTTGCTAGAAACACGAACAGAGCAAATTTGATTTTGTGCATAAGGCTGCTTGTGTTGTACCCCTGCATTGTCGTCGTGTGTCTGATCTTTGGATTCCTAAACATCTTATTTCTAACCCCTGATGCCGAGACCTCGACACTTTCTCGCCTTCTATGTAGGCTTCTCACGCGAGGAGGAGAACATGTGGCTAGTGAATTTTGGATGCTCACTTCATATGTTCATGATAAGATTTGGTTCTCCTTCACTCAGTGCATCTCATCTTGAAAGTGTTGCCTTTGGAGATGCTTCTTCCCATACTTTTATAAAGGCACTAGTTCAAATGATGCAGGTACAAGTGCATATGTTCAGGGAGAGTGTCTTTGTTCATAAAGATGATGATAATCTTTGTTGAGGGCGAGATAATTAGAGTTTACTTGAGAGACTCTTCCCACGTGCTTGTGTGTGCTTGTTTTCAAGCTTCCCGCGTCGTCACATCGACAAGCTATCAAAAGGATTTTCAGGTATCTTCATAGAACTCAAGATTTTGGCATTTGGCTTTACCCTTCCTCATGGATTAGTTTAAGAGCTTTTACGATGTTGACTTTGGAGGATGTTGATTTGATTTGGTTCGTGCCACCTCTTGAGTAATCCCTTTTCTTGAGCATATTGATATTGGATTTCACTTTCTTAAAGATCATGTTGAAAAAGAAAAAATTGTGCTTCACCATGTGGATCTTGAACATCAATTGGCGGACATTTTCACAAAACATTTGTCTTCTTCGTTTTGCTTTTATTCGGGAGAACTTGGAATTGTTCATCCAATGGGATTGTTTTGAGGAGTTTCTTTGCCAAGTTCTTTCACTTGATGAGCTCACTTTATCATATTTCTTTATATGTTATGTAATTGAGGCTAATATATGATAATCTAATTGTCTCACTTGAACTAAAAATGACATTGCGGAATTCACACTGGATGATTACCTATAGCTAAATACTCAGATATCTTACTCTTCTAGGCTTGATATTGAATCCTCTTGACAAATTTGGGCTATGAAGCAAGTGTGGTTTCAACTTTACTCTTTCATAAGACCTTTTAATCACTTTTGCATGTTTATAATCAAAGAAAAATGAAAAGAAAAGGAATCAATAAAAAAGGTTGTTAAAAGCAAAAAACCTCCAAGTTATGTGTGGCTTGCTTTTCCCTAAAAGATAAGATGTATGCTTCAAGCATGCCATTCCCTCAAAGATAAGATGTATGCTTCAAGCATACCACTCCTAGAAAATAAAAGAAGTATGCTTCAAGCATGCCACATGCAACTTATTGTTTAAAGATTAAATTGGTCCACTAGATTGGAGTTGAAACTACTTGCTCGCCTGATTTGTTATTTGCTTCAACTTTGAGCCTTTGTTTTTCTACTAAGGTTTGCTTTAGTCTTGGCTATAGTTGGTGAATTGAGGTTGAGATGCATGTCATTCCCTAACCTGCTAAAATCACATCAAGATCATGTATTTTTGCATATTATGTGATATATAAGGTTATATGATCGAATGAGCTCATCTTTTCCTATCTTGGCACTCCCTTGTTTCTCTTGGTGGGAAATCATTGTTTTGAAAAATTTTGGCCTGTTCTCTCTTGTACTCTTGATGAATCCATTGTCAAAGGGGAGAAATTTGAAATCTTTCTTTGAAAAGTTTAAAGGAAAAGGAGAGTTGTATTTGGAAATTTGAGAATTTTGGGAGAAGTTTGGAGAATTTTGAAATTTTTGGGCGCATTGCACATTCACACATTTTCATTCGGGGAGATTTTGTTTTGCATTTTGGTCAAAGAGGGATTTCTGTGTTTTCTTACTTTGGTCTTTGATCCTTTGGATTTCAAAATCTTTTGTAAAGTGAATGCCAAATGATTCAATTCTAAGTGGTGTTGCCAATGTTTTCATCAAGGGGGAGATTGTGAAATCATGTGCTGAAAAATTGGCTTTGAACTGAAAAATTAACTTAGATTTGAATTTGCAAAATGTGTTTGTTCATGTGTTTTGACAATTTGACAAGAAACAAGTTGATGAGATTCACGCGTGCGCGGACAAAATTCTCAAGAAGCGATAAGTTTCCATCTCATGACGGCCAGATGTTTTTGGAGTGTTGTGAACATGTTTTTGAGCCCATGGCAAAGTCATTTTCACATGTACAGCGGACTAATTCTTTTTGTCCGTCGTGAATGGACTTTTCTAGGGTTTTACTTTTGTGAAACCGGCGCGTGACGTTCTTGGCGGACAAGCTTAGGGGTCCGTAATGAACTTGTTTGAGCTCATGACCAAGCCATTTTGCATGTACAACGGACCAACTTTGTTTGTCCGTTGTGAACGTGTTTTCCGCGTTTGGTTGGCTTCTTGGAACAGAAACTTTCCTTATACAGCGGACCAACTTTGTTTGTCCGTCGTGAATGCGTTTTCGCTCAATTAGGGTTTTGAGCGATTTGGATTTGAATTTTGAATATGAATTTGAAATTTGTAATGATTTCATGATGCTTCTTTTGAAGTGGACTTTATGCAATACTCATGTGAGTAGTTGCATGGATTGACATTGAGTCAAGTCGTGGACTTGTGCTCGGAAGTGTTTTGTGGTTTGTTCATGTGGTATTGCTCGAAGATGAATGTAGTCGATGGCGGGACCGGAACTAGGTTCATGGAGGTGAGTTCGGGACTAGGTTCAGGAGGAACTGAGGTCTTGGTGGTCAAGGATGTCATGCGGGGCGTCGGGCTAAGAGAATGGTGCACATGAAGAATGGTTGAGTCACGCGTGAGAATGGCAGGAGGTCATTCGCGTGCCTGATGTTAGTCACGTGAGTATGGCGGGTGGCCACACGCGTGCAAAGTGTTAGTCACGTGAGTATGGTAGAGGTTGCCATCTGGCGTGCAAGAGTTATGCTCGGCCTGGTTGGGCCAAGTAGAGTTGAGTTGAATCTGGATTCCTTCTAGGGAATAGGAATCGATATTGAACTCCTTGTGAGTTGGTGCTTTAAATAGGTGGGGGTCTCTGTTGAAAGGCACCAAGAAGTAGAGCTGGCGCATCAAGCTTTGAGCTTGGTTTTAGGGTTTGTACTCTTTTGATGAGAGTATTTTTAGACAAGAAATAAAGATCAATTCTTCCAAGATTTTTTGCACTCTGATAACCACGTCGCTCATGTATTTTCTGTTTTGGTTCTTGTTTGCATGCTTGTTCTAGTTCTAGATTGGTTTTTGTTCTTCAAGTTTTATCTTGATTTGATCCATCAAAAACCTCTCTAGGGTATTGATCTAGTGTTTCTCAAAGTCTAGTTGATCAATCTTTTGTCGTTCTTGTTTAATCTTGAAGTTTTGATTAGATTGATTCTCGTCAAGTTCTGGATCCGTAAGTCCGATCGAGCTGATTCTTTTTGGGTTCGATTCGTATTGGAATCTAGTTTCTTGTGTCCAAATTTCAGATCGTTTCGACGGTTGGATCTCCGGGAATTCTCGTTTTACCAAACCTCTGTCATTCTGTTTTTGTCGAAAACGAGGCAATTATTTGGTTCTGTTTTGGGGTGAACTTTTAATAGGTCAAGAATTTGGTTTTAGCTTCCGCACAATCATTCACCCCCCCTCTGATTGCTATATTCGTATACTTCGATCCTACAACACGAGCGTGGTTCTTTGCATGGTCGTGGGCGAGTCCCCGAGCATGCAAGCTCGGACGCCTTGGCCGCTCGAGCAAGTTTCCCGAGCTTCCTCCGTGGGGGACCGTGTGGTCGATGTTCGTGGACCCCTGGGGTAAAATGGTCATTTTTAGTGAATTGTCAATCCCCAACAAGTTCCATATCACAGACGGTTGTAACCAATAATCGTCTGTGATAAGGGTCCCCCACATCACAAACTGTCGTATCCACGAACCGTCTATGATTTGGGTAGTCATCATAGACGGTTCATGGATACGACAGTTTGTGATGTGGGGGACCCTTATCACAGACGATTATTGGTTACAACCGTCTGTGATATGGAACTTGTCGGGGATTGACAATTCACTAAAAATGACCATTTTACCCCAGGGGTCCACGAACATCGACCACACGGTCCCCCACGGAGGAAGCTCGGGAAACTTGCTCGAGCGGCCAAGGCGTCCGAGCTTGCATGCTCGGGGACTCGCCCACGACCATGCAAAGAACCACGCTCGTGTGTACTACTCAGATGGTCGGGGGACTTGGTCAAACCATTAGAAAGGAAGGTGGCAACCAATACGCCGGAGATCAAGGGAAGGCACGCCCGAAATTCAAATAACACGTGGATCAAGGGCGCCGGATCGTGGGCGCTACGGTTATGGAAGCACGGCGTAAATCTAGGGGGTTGTTACCTTCTATGTATCTTCAGCTTCTGTATTTAAAACCCCCCAAGAGCATCTGCAAAGGGGACACACTTTGACCGATTATAGACACAATATACTGGAGTAGGGCTGTTATCTCGGCGGTGAGAGGCCCGAACCAGGATAAACACCACGTGTCTTTCTCCCGAACTCGCGTTGCTCGGACGAACACCCCGGCTCGCACGAAGGGGCCCTGTTGATCCCTCGTTCAACAAGTAAGCTCGGCGGGAGCCTGTTCTCCAATCGTAGATAGCTGGCGCCGTCCGTGGGGATTATGACAGTGTGATTCCCGTGCGAACTGGGATCCTCAAGGATGTCGAATTCGGGAGACACCAGAAGCCTGTGTGCCTTCAATGACGTTGATGATGATGGTATGTACTACGCCGGCGACGGTGCAGCCGGTGTGACCAACCCCGCAAGCCGCACCGGGTCCGGGAGCCTTTCCCCGGAGTGTGGGGCGCGAGGACGGGCCCCCCATCCCCCGTGCATTACCCTCGCTAGCGACGAGGATGACTATGACGGGCTCTACGATGGTTTGGACATACCAGATCATCTTGAGTTCGATCGCGAGACAGCGTCCCAAGGAGATACGATGATGTCCCCGTCACGCTCGTCTCATTCTCGCCACGTCAATATGGCCAGAAGCCATATCGAGCCCGAGGTACAATCCTCGGGGGCTGCTAAGCGGGATCGCTACGAAGCGGCCAGGCACCACCAGGAGGCATCTTTGGGAAAGACCCTGGCGAGCATACGCTGCCAAGCAGGAGAGAAGCGGGTTTCCAGGGAGAGGTATTCCTCCCAGGGAAACTCTCGCGATCGTCGTACCCCCGACCACGTCCCAGAACGCCGTCGGAGCTCCCCGCCGTCCATTCGCCAAAACCGAGAACGGTTGCAAGCCCTGGCGGCGGTCGTGCGCGACCTTCACAGCTTCCCCGATCAACTGGACTTAGAGGCCGTAGGCATGGTCGTGGCCGAGGATCTGGAGAAGCTTGCCGCTGATCTAAAGGTCCCAGATCCTCCTCACGATCAGAGTGCCCGGAGTGTTTCCCGAGACCGCCGAGGGAATACATCCGTCCACTCACACAGGGATGAATCCCAAAGCTATGCTCGGAGAATACCTCCGACTGCTAATCTGGCCCGCGAGAAGCCTCGGGGTGATTCTCGAGCAACCTCTGAGCGACATGCTCACATCCACCCGGATTACGAGCATTCCAAACGCTCCACGACCGAGCGGTCATCGGCGCACCGTCCTCGCAAAGTCTTCTCTCGGCTTGGCCCACGCGTGGGGCGATGGGCGGGTGATGCTCGTAGAGACCATTATGGCCGAGGTTTCCACCGTGAAGCCCCGAGCTTCGGTTGCAAGGCTTTCACGAGCTCTCTTCGGAGTGTCACGTGGCCGACCAAGTTTAAGCCCGGGCATATTGAGAGATTCAATGGGACTCAGAACCCGGACGAGTTTCTCTCAATCTATACCACCGCCATCCTGGCTGCCGGGGGCGATGAGGGGGTGATGGCGAACTATCTCCCAACGGTCTTGGATGGGGCTGCTCGTACATGGCTCTTCAACCAAAAGGAGGGGTCCATACGACCTTGGGGGCAGCTCAGCGCGGCGCTCCAAGCAAATTTCCAGAGCTGCTACACTCGCCCAGGAAGGGAACGTGACCTCGAGCGCCTGATTCAGACGGAGAATGAAACTCTGCGACAGTTTGTCCAGAGGTTCATCCAAGTCCGAAATTCGATCCCAAACATATCGGACGAGGCCGTCGTCCGGGCTTTCAAGTTCGGGGTGCGGGACGTGTGTTTCACGCAGGACTTGGAGATCCATCCAGACCTAACGGCAAATGAGCTTTTCCGCATGGCCGACAGGTACGCCAATGCCGATGAGGCCGTCCAATGGAAGAAAATGCTGGACGAAGGGAAGCTACCACCGCAGCCCGGGTTGGAAACTTCCGTCAGCAAAAAGGGGTCAAACTCTGTGGATATGAAGATCAAGAAAAGAAGACGAAGCAACCCTCGCCGGGCTTGGTCGCTGCAGTGGAGCAGCAGCGGCCCCGAGCGTCCCAGCCACAGCGCCGGGGGCTTAATACTCGGGGAAGGGGGTAGCAGAACAGGCCCCGTGATCGAGGCGACCAAGCAGACCAACGGGGCGGCCTCTACTATCCACTTCATCAGGCGTATGGGCATGATCTACGGAATTGCCGAACATGGACCTACCGCCTGGAGAAATTTTACAGCGGCAAGGGTCCCATGCCGTCGCTCCCGGAACAGGGCGAGAATAGCAAAGGAAAACAGCCCGTCGAAGACAACGAGGATGACATGGAGTATCAAGAACCCCAAAACCACATTACGGTTATCTTCGGAGGCTCCTCCGCCTACAAATCTCGCCGGGATCTGAAGGATGCCGAGCGGGAAGTACACCACGTTACCCAAGGTAAACCTCCTGTGCAGCAGCTCAAGTGGTCCAAGCTGTCTCTTACTTTCTCCAAGGAAGACTGTCCCCTTGGAATGACCAAACCACAGAGGCTTCCGATGGTCGTGAGCCCCACCATCAGCAACACCATTGTTGCCCGGGTCCTTATAGACTCCGAAAGCTCTTTGGATCTAATTTCTGCCAAGGTCTTGGACGAGATGCAGATCCCTCGCTCTAAGATTAAAAGCATAGCGGTACCCTTCTTCGGAATAGTCCCGGGCACCTCGATCAAGCCTTTGGACCAGGTCGTTCTGCCCGTTACCTTTGGTAACCCGAGTAACTTCCGCACAGAACTGATCACCTTCGAAGTGGTCGACTTTGAATCAGCCTACAACGCCATCCTCGGCAGGCCAGCTTTGGCCAAATTTATGGCCGCCTCGCATCACGCTTACCAATGCCTGAAGGTTCCTGGGCCAAACGGGGTGATAACCATAAAAGGAAACCACAAGTCCACATTAAATTGCGACGAAAGGGCGTTGGATATGGTCAGTCAGTTGCCTACCCGTGGTCCCGACCAGGAGCCGAAGCATTCCCGGCCAAAAGTTGCCCTCCAGCCTGGAGGAGAGACCAAAGCCGTTCCACTCAACGAGTCGGAACCTGCTAAGGTCGTGCATTTGGGATCTTCCTTAGATCCCAAATAGGAACTCGAGCTCATCACCTTCTTCCGAGCAAACCCGGATGAGTTCGCCTGGGAACCATCCGATATGCCCGGGGTCCCAAGGGAGGTGATCGAGCACAGGCTAGCAGTTCAGCCTGATAAAAAAACCAGTGCGACAAAAACTTAGACGTTTTTCCCCGGAGAAACAGGCGATCATCCGGGAAGAACTCGACAAGCTCCTTAAGGCCGGCTTCATCAGAGAGGTCGAGCACTCAGAATGGCTGGCCAATCCGGTCATAGTCAGAAAGAAAGGAGGCAAGTGGCGCATGTGCGTCGACCACACGGGATTAAACACAGCATGCCCAAAGGACAACTACCCGCTGCCTCGCATAGACCAGTTGGTCGATGCGACGGCGGAGTCACAGGTCATGAGCTTCCTGGATGCTTATTCGGGATATCATCATATCAGCATATCGCACGAAGATGAAGAGAAGACCTCCTTCATCACCCCATTCGGTACGTTCTGCTACACGACCATGTCTTTCGGTCTGAGAAACGCTGGAGCAACTTTTCAGCGTCTCATGCAGAAAACCTTTATGGACCAAGTAGGCCGGAACTTGGAAGTTTATGTCGACGATATAGTCGTCAAAAGCAAGCTCGCCTCAAGTCACGTCGCTGACTTAGAAGAAACATTTTGTAATCTCAATAAGCATCGAATAAAGCTGAATCCAGAAAAATGCGTTTTTGGCGTAAAGGCCGGCAAGGTGCTCGGCTACATGGTCGGTCCACAAGGCATGGGAACAAATCCAGAGAAGATCGAAGCCATCGAGAACATGAGGCCGCCCACATGTGTGAAGGAAGTACAAGCCCTGACCGGACGAATGGCCGCCTTGAGCCGCTTTATTTCCCGGCTGGGTGAGCGAGGGCTACCTTTCTTTAAAGCCCTTTGAAAGCATGACGGTTTCATGTGGACAGAGGAAGCCAATCGTTCCTTTGAAGAGCAAAGCAATACCTGTCCAAACCGCCCATCCTGGTCACGCCTAAGATGGGGGAAGAATTGCTGCTATACCTAGCGGCGACCCCACAGGCCGTAAGTGCAGTACTGGCGGTGGAAAGGGATGGTGTCCAACGACCTATATATTATGTTAGTGAAGTACTACACGGACCGAAGGAGCGTTACCCTGAGGTCCAAAACCTCTTGTATTCACTATTGATGGCTTCCAGAAAGTTGCGACATTACTTCCAAGCACACAAGATCATGGTACCAACCAATTTCCCGCTTAGAGAAATCTTGAAAAACCAGGAAGCAAGTGGTCGTATAGCTAAGTGGGCCATGAAGCTGGCCGAATTCGAGATAATGTTCTCGGCCCGCACGGCGAGCAAATCCCAGGTCCTGGCCGACTTCGTTGCAGAATGGTCGGCTCCGGCCCTGCCAGCGAGCGAGCCTACCAGATCTAGGGAAAACCACTGGACCATGTATTTTGATGGGTCCCGAGCATACGAATGCTCGGGGGCTGGAGTCGTGTTGGTCTCCCCGGATGGAGAACGACTCCAGTACGCCGTGCAATTGCACTTTGCCGCAACCAACAACATGGCAGAGTATGAAGGCCTCTTGGCCGGGCTACGAGCGTGCAAATCGCTAGGAGTCCAACGGCTAACTGTGATGGGCGATTCACAGTTGGTCATGAACCAAGTCAACAAGGAGTATCAGTGTTCTGATACCTCAATGGCGCTTTACCTGGTCGAAGTAAGGAAGATGGAGAAGTACTTCAAAAACTTCGAAGTACTCTACATCCCCAGGAAGGATAATGCCCTGGCCGACCAGCTGTCCAAGGTCGGTTCCTCTCGAATTACCGCCCCGGCGGGGGTGCTCGTCGAGCACCTATACAAGCCCTCCATTCCCTCTAAAGAGGAGGCACCAGAGGCCGTCGGTAGGGTCTCCTTCCTCGAGCAAAGCGCAAGTTGGATGACGCCATTCGTCCAATACCTTGCGCATGGGACATTGCCCGAGGAAGAAGCCGAGCGTTCCCGACTAACAAGGCGATCTTCTCAGTACAAACTGATCGAAGGCGACCTATACCGAAAAGGTACATTAGGAATCCTCTCCAAATGTATCTCTCAGGAGGAAGGCCAGTACCTTCTTCGTGACATCCATGAAGGAATGTGCGGAGCTCACTCGTCGTTCAGAACATTTGTGAGCAAAGCCTTCCGATTGGGTTACTATTGGCCTATAGCCTTGGCGGATGCACGGACGATTGTGACGACCTGTCGGGCATGCCAGTTTCATGCTCGCAAAGTCCATCAACCGGCATATACGCTGCAAACCATACCACTCTCGTGGCCATTTTCGACCTGGGGGCTCGATATCCTCGGACCTTTCCCTCGAGGTCGGAAAGGCTGCAAGTACCTGCTCGTGGCTGTCGACACATTCACCAAGTGGATAGAGGCTGAACCCGTGTCAACCATCTCGGCCCAGGCGGCCAAGAGGTTCCTCCAAAGCAACGTGGTGATGAGGTTCGGGATACCCAATCGCCTCATCACGGACAACGGAACTCAATTCACCAGTGAATTGTTCCAGGCTTATTGCGAGGAAGTCGGGATCAAGGTCTGCTTCACTTCTGTGGCGCATCCACAGAGCAACGGAGTGGCCGAACGAGCAAACGGGCAAATAGTCCAAGGCATCAAAAAGAGGGTCTTTAAGAACCTCAGTCAGCACAAGCAAGAGTGGGTGGACGAGCTACCCTCCATCCTTTGGTCAGTTCACACCACCACAAGTCGGGCCACGGGCGAAACCCCATTCCAACTTGTCTACGGTGCAGAGGCCATTTTGCCTGCAGAAATTGTGCTGGGCTCCCGAAGGGTGTAACTGGTCGATTCCATCGACCAAGAAATCGAGCGGCTCGTCGACCTAGACCTCGTAGAGGCAACACGAGAACAGGCGTTGCTCCGGTCCGCGGTTTACCTACAGGCCCTTCGTAGGCACGCGTCCAAGTCGGTTCGACCAAGGGCCTTGCAAGTTGGCGACATGGTCTTACGAAGGGTTCAGGACCTGTCAAAAGCCAACAAGCTAACCCCAAGATGGGAGGGCCCCTACACAGTCGTATCCGCAACACGCCCGGGGGCTGTTCGCCTAGCGATGGAGGACGGTCGGGAGCTCACCAGCACCTGGAACATTGACCAACTGCGTAAATTCTACGTTTAGGTGTATATCTCTATTTCTCTTCCAAGAGCTTTATGAAACGCCAGTACGGCAAACGAGCTTAACCGACGATGCGTGTGTACCATCCCCTTTGGGCACCGGCTGGGCGTTCGCCCGCACCGATCACCATTCGCAGTAGCTCTTCACTGTATGAACGATCATGCGCAGGCGTCCTCTAGCCCGGTGCAAACTCAAGCCCCACTTTGGGTTTGGTAACTCTACATATCGTCGGACCAAGCCTGTCTGCCTTACCCGCGTGACCATGCTCGCGCACGTCCCTTTCTCGACTCGTGCGGCATATCCGATCATTTACAACGCGGTACGCTCAAGGATTTTTTTCCCGACTCTCCTATGAACAAACTCGTGCCCGCAACTTCAGGGGGCACGACCTTTGTCCATAGCGGGGGCTCCGTACAATAGGGGCGAATCGTTCTTTTCCCGGTGTTTTACTCTTGATCGGAATCTTTGCTCGTAGTACCTTGCCTCTATACGGGAACCAAGTTTCTACCCTTGTTTTCTCCTGTGGTTGTTTTCTCTGCAGGATAATCTTTGAGCAAGCATAAGTACATCCAAAGCAAGGTCGGGAGAAAGAAGACAAGGATCTAATTCTTATATTCTTGTTCAATGACCAAAAAGTTTTTACAGGTCTACACAAGCAAAAGGAAAAAGACTAACTCCTACGCTCGGCCTGGAGGACGGCAAGCTCCTCCTTAAGGGAATCGACCTCGGCTTCGAGGTCCAAAACCTTCCGCTGGGCCGCACGACCTTCGACCGCGCTTTCCCGAAGGTGCTGCACCTCCTTGAGCTGGGCCTCCTCGCGCTCCCGAGCTCCTTGGATGGTGCGGCGCAGGTCGGGGACCTCCTACCGCAGCCTCCCCAACTCCTCCTCAAGCTCGGCACACCTTCGCTCTGATGTGGTCTTCGCCGTTTCACTTTGGAGGAGTTGGTCCCGGAGCTCGGCGATAATGTTCTTCGCCAACTCCAGCTCCTTCTGGTCGGAGGCTTGCACCTTGAAGATCCGACGTTCAAGATCGGCGATCTTGGCGTCTTGCTCGCAGTGGTACCCCCAGTACTCTTCCGCAGAAACCGTGGAGGCGTCGATATCCTCCATGGCCTTGGCAGCGAACTGCGAGCAAAGAAGAAGAAGGGTTAAGAATGCCTTAAGAAGTTTGACATACAGAAGAAAGGGGCGAAGTACTCACCAGAAGAGCCCGGCTGACCAGCTTGTCCTGGAGCCGCTGGCAGTCGGTCGCGCCAGCTCGGAAGAAAGGATTGACCCACGCGGGATCATCCACGCCGATAACCGTCGCCGAGACCTGAGTTTTGAACCGGAAGATTTCGTGTATCTCAGAGTCACACCACTCAGAGGAGTTAAGAGGTTCCATGCCAAAGGAAAACTCACGCCGAGATATGTTGGACCATTTAAGGTTCTCAGCCGTAGAGGTGAAGTTGCATACCAACTGGAGTTACCGCAATCACTAGCAGGAGTGCATGACGTGTTTCACGTGTCTCAGCTGAAGAAGTGTCTCTGAGTACCTGAGGAACAGACACCGCTAGAGTCAATCGAGCTACAGGAGGACCTGACTTACAAGGAGCACCCTGTCAAGATTTTGGACACAATGGATCGAGAAACGAGAAACAAGTCAACCCGTTTCTGCAGAGTTCAATGGAGCAACCATGCGGAGAGTGAAGCAACTTGGGAGCGCGAAGAGGATTTGAAGAAAGAGTTTCTGAACCTGTTCTTTAGTAAGCCCTGAATCTCGGGAACGAGATTCTGTTAAGGGGGGAGGTTTATAACACCCCAAAATTTTGCTTTTCTTAAATTCATGTGTGATTTGGCACTTTGGTGAATTTTTGGAATTTTCTGGAATCTATTTGGATTTATTTGGAATTTATTTGAATTTATTTCCTTTTGAAATAATTAAAGAATTTAACTTTGCAAATAAAAATTTGTTGGAAATATTTTATTTGAGTCCAAAAGGTTCCAGAATTTTTCTGGAATTTTTCTGAGTGTTTTGCTATTTTTTTTAATTAAATGAATTTCTGAGAACTTAATTGGATTATTTAATCGCTGGAAAATGCGAGTTGG
The DNA here is from genome assembly GCA_036346355.1 of Rhipidocladum racemiflorum. Classification (NCBI taxonomy): domain Eukaryota; kingdom Viridiplantae; phylum Streptophyta; class Magnoliopsida; order Poales; family Poaceae; genus Rhipidocladum; species Rhipidocladum racemiflorum. The sequence continues at coordinate 62,652,922 of CM070583.1, forward strand.
TTTGTATCTTGTTCATCCGGCGGACCGAGTCCGAAGTCGGACTCAGTCCGACCGAGCCGGTGATTCGATCGAACCCGCTTCGGCGAACCCTAACCGGCGTGACCGTTGGATCTTGATCCAACGGCCACGATTGAGCCACGCCGCCGAACTCCGAGCCCGACCGAGCCACGGCTCGCCGAGCTGACTCCGCGCCCAAACCCCCGCACCATTGGATCTTGATCCAACGGCTGACGTTGAGCCACGTCAGCCAATCCGAATCCTTCCGGATTCGCGCCACGGAGGTGGGCCTCGGTTTCCGCGCGTTTCACGGACGCCGAGGGCCCTATTTAATGCGCCGCCGCCGTTATCGTGTTGCCGACTTCTGTGCGCACCCATAGCCCTTGCTCGCCGAGCTCAAGCCGTCGTGGTTGCGCCGCAATCGCTCGCCGGAGTTGGAAGCACGTTCCGCCGCGGTTAATCGTTGATTCCACCGCCGTCCGCCGTCCTCCGCCGCCGTTGAGCCCAGATCCAGAACCATGAGGTCAAGCCGCGTCGTTGAGTACCAGTCACTTCGTCGGAGGAGCCCCGCAGCGCCGTCGAACGTGTCGCCGTTCCCGTCTCCGGTGACCTTATTCCGCCGTGCGCCATAGCTGTCGATCGAACTCCCTCCACCGTCCGATCGAGATCCAAGGGCCCAGATAGCGCCGCGTCACCCTCGGTGAGTTTTCACGTTGAAATCCTCAGATCTATTTCCAACCGTTGGATCTAGATCCAATGGCTTAGATTGTGCCACGTAGCCTAAACTGCACTGAGCTAGGATAGATCTCAGCCGTTAGATCTAGATTGAACGGTTAGGGTTAGCCGCGTTGTTTCATTAGATTGGATCTTGACCGTCCGATCAAGATCGAACGGTCCAGATCAGCCGAGTAGTTTTCCACTGCGTTAACCCAGATCCAATATGGGCCGTTGATTTTCAAATCAACGATCGAGATCTAGCCACGTGGCCGGGACGCCGACCGTCGCGGTCAGACCGGTCAGCGCCCGCGCGTGGGTGCTTGTCTCTGACACGCGGGGCCCGCGTGTCAGTGGGACCCATGCGTCAGCGGCTCAGCCAAGCACACCATGACGTCACCGCTGACGTCACGGTGGGGCCCAGCTGTCAGCCGTCCTCAGCCGTGCGTGATGACGTCATTGCAGACGTCATCCGAGGGGCCCACCTATCAGTGAGACACGTGAGCCGTGGACCGGGTCCACGGTGGACCTTGCCAAACCGTGCGCCGGGTCCATGGACCCGAGGCGACGTGGCGGCCTCTGATTGGTCCACGTGTCATGCTGACGCAATAATTGATTTCCGAAAAAGAAAATGATTTATTAATTCGAAATATTGATTTCAGAATTTGATTCAAACTTCAAACGCTTGTAACTTTTGCGTTTCAACTCCGATTTGAGTGATTCAAATTTCTAAATCTTCATAAAAATGAGACCTACTCAAATATGAATTTTAATTAATTTTTTATTATGATTATTTCTATTTTTATAATTAATTAATATTTTCTTTAAACTTTAAACGGTTATAACTTTTGCATTTAAACTCCGAATTTGACGATTCCAGTTTCGAAAAATTCATAAAATTATGCTCTCTCTGTTTGTGAACTCTATTTGGATGTTTGTACACTTTTTGTCTACTGTTCATTTATTTATTGCTATTTGCACGCTTTACGAGTAGACGTTGAAGTGCCCGAAGGCTTCGAAGGAGAAGTGTTGACCCAGGAGCCAGCTCAGGACCAAGAACAAGTACTTTTTGAAGGCAAGTTGTGCTTTGACCATGTTGATCCCAATTTCAAATTAATTCGATTTAAAACTATTGCATGCTAGTTTAATTAGAAAATACTTTATTTAATTATGGGAAATTAGATAAATGCTAAATTGCTGTATGACACCTTGGTTAATTAAATATGTGCCATGATCCCTTGTCACCCTAGTTGAGGATTAAATAGTTGGACATTGCTAAATTGCCAACATGGGAATTTAGATCGTTGTAGTATATTGTTTAGACCTGCTACGTACTCATGACATGATTTTGGACAATCAAATGTTAATATTGACTTAATGATATATAGAACCTGTTTTGGAAAGGTATCATGTGTTGTGATGTTGATGGCACGTGGTGCATGGTAATCAACTGGGGTTTGATAAATAGTTTTCGACCGGGGCATGTGGCAAGAATGATCGGGTGGGCCAGTTGTGGCACCGGGAACGTCGATTTGGTTCTTCGGGTAGTCTTGCCTTGGCCACCCTAAGGACTTAACCTTGCAAGCCTTTGAACTTAGTCAAACGTGCAACCACATGTCTGCAATGGGACGAACCTAGTTGACTAAGTTGCTAATAACGTACCTGTGGGACCTCAGGATGTCAACTACACCCTTTGTGTAGTTGTACGGGAGCGCATCGGGCTGCGCCAGGTACCCATCTAACGGTGGATTGACCTAAACTTCGCCGCTAAGGGAAGGGTTAGTGTGCAATCAGGGGAGGACCACTTGTCTTTGTTAGAAGTTTAAATGGACTACATTACGGACACTCGCCTTTGTGGTGTTTAATTGTATCTTGTGGGTAAAGTGCATAACCTCTGCAGAGTGTAAAATCTATTCGAATAGCCGTGTCCGCGGTATTGGACATCGATCGGGAATTACAGTCAAGGGTTAGACTTTCTTGAGAATAACTTGGTCTTGAAAGGTTGGGTTGGTTTAATAATGATGTTGATGGAAATGTGGATTAGAATCGGGAAAGATGTTTATTCAACTCCTGGAAAAGTTATTGATGCTATACTTGTTTCTACTGCTTTCGAATCTACTTATGATACTTGTTAAATGCTTTTTACTGCAAATATACCTTGAGCCACTCCTTTGTATTAAGCCATGCATGTAGTATATTAGCTGCATTCTGTGCATGACTTGCTGAGTACCAAGTACTCACCCTTGCCGCAATACAACACCAGTTGAAGAAGAATCTACAGCAGCTTTGGAGGAGGAGCTCCCAGAGGAACCGTCTAACTAGGGAGCGAGCCCAGTCAGTTGCCTGTGGTATACTGGATGGCGCCACGATGTTATCTTATTTTTCCGCTGCAGTTATTTCTCTCTTAATAAGTTTCGCCCTGCGTGGCGTATATTTGTAACTTGACCATAAGGTCGAGCAACCAGCTTGGTTAACTATTTAAGGTACCTTATTAATTCGTTGAGTATGATTGTGATATTTACCAATGTTGAGACTGTGTGCACTAGCGCGTTCCTGGACTAGTGCTGAATACACAGAGGGTCCGGATTTGCAAATTCGGGTCCCGACAGAGGTGGTATCAGAGCCATACTGACTGTAGGCTCACCCATAGTTAGATTGGTCGTAGTGAGGATAAAACCTATTTTCTAAAGATAAAACTTGTCAAGATAATGAATGAATTCTCGACTTACCCCTTTTCTTCCTTGTTCATACCCCTTGCTGAGTTCTTTTCGTCTACCACATTGATTTTAAAAATGTTGCGTTCTTACGCGAGCGTCTTTTGGCAGTTGATGATGAAGAACAACTACGCCGAGCGTGAGGGAGGCTATGCCGCCGAGTTGTGGCGTATGCTTCAGTTTCTTGGAGGTTTTGAGAGGCCGCTCTACCGAGGGACTACACTCGTGCAGGCAGGACTGGTCATAGGATGGGACGTCCAGATCACGGTGTATGCCCGAGAGAAGACAAAGTTCAGCCGCCCTTTCCACTTCACCACCAGGAGGTCTACCTTTGAGATTGGAATCCAGGAGGTGTCGCGTCGAGCAATGCAGCAGATCGCTCGCACCTACTCCAGGGAGCTGGAAGGCACAGTGTTCCGTCACCACCCACGCCGAGACAGCAGAGTTCAACGGAAGCCGATAGAAGATGAGGATGCTACCGTCACTCACTTAGCCAGATTCGTCGCCGCTCAGGAGGAGCTGATCGAAGACACAGTTCAGGAGTTGAAGAAGGCTCGCGAACAGGTTGAGGAGGAGAAGAAGCACTTGGGGAATGCTTGTGAGTACGTCGCATATGCTGCAGAAAGGATCGCAGAGCTGGAGACTGCACTGTACGGACAGGGCCCCGATCCAGTGTTGGAGTTGGACGCCCCAGAGCCAGAGGAGGAACCAGAAGAGGCGCCACCTGCACCCACGCCACAGCCACAGCACCAGCCAGATCCAGAGCCAGAGGAAGACGCCGCGTCATCAACCACAGCTGCAGTTGTGGGGCATGACGATTGTTTCGCGTCGATGCCGTCGCACCCGCCACGAGGAGGCAGTGGAGGTTTTCTCGACGAGTGAGCGTCGGTTTTGAGGTTGAGACTCCTTCGTCGAGTCGCGTTATAGATTAAGATTCACCTTAGAGTCGATTTGGATTTTCATTGCTTGCTGAGTGTGCAGTATGTGTTGCAAGGCCTTTAGGCATTGTAAGCGACCATACCAAGTTATTATTATTAATAATAAAGTTGGATTTTGGGTTACACTTTTCCCCCGCATATGTCTCCTTAGTACTTGTCTGTTCTTGTTCCCTCTCATCTCTGAAACCTTGGAACAATCGACAGATGGTGAACACCCGCGGAAACCTTGGAGGCAACGGCAGTGGTTCTCGCCCAGCTGGAAACCCCAATGATGGAGCACCTGCACCCCACTTAGCACCGCCAGTTGACATGCAGAACTTTGGAGCTTTTCTTGCTGCTCAGACTCAGTTGATGCATGCGATAATGCAACAGATGCAAAGACGCCACCGCCAGCCGCCGCTAATCAAGTCAATCAGGGACAACGCCAGAATACAAGACTGTCAGAGTTCATGAGGACTCATCCACCCACTTTCTCCGGGAATGCCAATCCGTTGGAGGCCGATGATTGGTTAAGGTCAATAGAGAGGAAGCTACACATTGCTCAATGCATGGGAAATGAGAAGGTACTCTACGCTTCTCATCAGTTGGAAGGGACAACCGCCGAATGGTGGGAGAACTTCTGTGCCACGCAAGAGAACCCTCAGGACATCACTTGGGAGGAGTTGACGGCTGCATTTCATCAGTATCATGTGCCGGAAGGAATCATGGACCTCAAGAAGGAGGAGTTCAGAGCACTGAAGCAAGGTAATCAGCCGGTGGCCGAATACCTGAATAAGTTCACACAGCTTGCACGCTACGCACCTGAGGATGTAGCGACAGATAAAGCCAGACAGTCTCGCTTTATGAAGGAACTTAACTCAGATCGCAGTGGGGTGATCACCCACACCTTTCCAGATTTCCAAGAATTGGTGAACAAAGCGCTCATTCTTGAAGACAAGCGCAAGGAACTGGACGACAACAGGAAGCGAAGGATGCAACATCAGGGATCGCGTCAGGGAGCACAGCAACGTTTGAGGGTTGCGCCAAACCAGTTTTTCAGATTCCAGCCGCAGAATGCAACAAGGACACCGTCACCAGCACCAAGACCCGTCAATCAGAACTATCAGACCCTAGCACTAGCCAAAAACGCCACTTCAGGCAGTCAATAGGGGATAGTGAGCGACTGCTACAACTGCAACGAGCCAGGACACTTTGCCAACAGTTGTCCTAAGAAGACAGCAGGAGTGACCCCAGTCCGCTTCAATCTGGGATCCACACCAGCCAGGACGCATGCACCAGGAGCCAACCGAGGGACAGCACAGCCAGGAGAAGCACCCCAGACCGTGGTGAGAGGCCGAGTCAACCATGTCACCGCAGATGCACTGCAGAATGCCACGGACGTCGTACTGGGTAAGTTACTTGTTAACTCGGCACTGCAACGCTTTTGTTTGATTCTGGAGCTTCGCATTCGTTTGTTTCTCAAGGCTTTGCTGCTAAAAATGATTTGGAGATTGCAAGACTTAAATGCATGCTTTTAGTTCAAACCCCTGGGTCCGAACTCCGAACTAAAGTAGGATGTTCTGGAGTAAGAATATTAATAGATGGGATAGAGTTCCTAGCGAACCTTATTATGTTGGAAACCCAAACCTTAGATGTTATTTTGGGAATGGATTGGTTATCCCAGCACAAGGCCATTTTGGATTGTGGACGAAGGATTATCTCAGTTGAAAGCCCGTGTGGGAGGAAAGTGGAATTTCAAGCCACCGCCGTTAGAGACGGACAGTTGATGGTTAACAGCGCCAAGGCAATCAGCATAGAAGATGTCATAGTAGTGAATGAGTATCCAGATGTTTTTCCTGAAAATCTACCTGGTATGCCGCCAGACAGAGACATAGAGTTTGTGATAGAGCTTTTACCTGGTACAGCGCCGATAGCAAAGAGACCTTACCGGATGTCCACCGAAGAATTGGTAGAGATGAAGAAGCAACTTGAAGAGCTGATGGAGAAAAGATTTATCAGACCGAGTTCGTCGCTGTGGGGAGCGCCAGTTTTGTTTGTCAAGAAGAAGGACGGAAGTTTCAGGATGTACATTGACTACCGTGCACTCAATGAAGTAACCGTGAAGAACAAGTACCCATTACCCAGGATCGATGATTTGTTTGATCAGCTGAGAGGAGCCGGAGTTTTCTCCAAGATTGATCTGAGATCGGGATACCACCAGTTGAAGATCCGATCAGAAGATATCCCGAAAACCGCATTCTCGTCAAGATATGGACATTACGAGTTTACTGTTATGTCCTTTGGTCTGACGAATGCGCCAGCATATTTCATGAATATGATGAATAAGGTGTTCATGGAATATTTGGACAAGTTTGTTGTTATGTTCATAGATGATATCTTAATCTACTCCAAGACGGAGGATGAACATGCAGAGCACTTGAGGCGAGTTTTAGAAAAGCTAAGGGAACATCAACTTTTCGCCAAGTTCAGCAAGTGTGACTTTTGGAAGGACAAGGTGGAGTTCCTCGGACATGTAATGACCGCAGAAGGAGTCGTCGTTGATCCAAGCAAGGTAGAAGCTGTGTTACATTGGGAACAGCCGAAGACCGTGACCCAGATCCGGAGTTTCCTTGGAATGGCAGGTTACTACCGCCGCTTCATTGAAGGCTTTTCGACCATTGCGAAACCTCTTACGCAATTGTTGAAAAAGGAGAAGAAGTTTGCATGGACGCCGGAGTGCGAGAAAGGTTTTCAAGAACTAAAGAAGCGATTGACATCAGCGCCGGTGTTGATTCTACCGGATGTTAATCAAAGCTTTGATATTTATTGTGACGCATCGCGCCAAGGACTTGGATGTGTGCTGATGCAGAATGGAAAGGTCGTCGCTTATGCATCATTGCAGTTGAGGCCACATGAGGAGAATTATCCAACGCATTACCTAGAGCTAGCTGCCGTAGTGCATGCTTTGAAGTTATGGCGTCACTATTTGATTGGAAACAGATGTGAAGTATACACGGACCATAAGAGTCTTAAGTACATCTTCACCCAATCAGACCTGAACATGAGGCAAAGGAGATGGTTAGAGTTAATCAAGGATTATAATGTTGGAATCCATTACCATCCCGGAAAGGCCAACGTGGTGGCCGATGCCTTGAGTTGGAAAAGCCATACTGTGAACATGTTGATAGCCACGAGTCATGATGAGCTATGTGAGGATTTCCAGAAGATGCAGATTGAAATAGTACCAGAAGGATTCTTGGCCACATTAGAAGTGAAGCCTACCCTGGAGGATCAGATCCGAGAAGGACAGGAGGATGATGACAAGATCCGCATGATCAAGTCCAAGATGGATGAAGGCAAGGCAAAAGACTTCAGACTGGACGAGCAAGGCACGTTATGGATGAAGGATCGCATATGTGTGCCGAACAAGAAAGAGCTGAAGCAGCTGATTCTAGAAGAAGCCCATGACTCCAAGTATTCAATTCATCCTGGAAGTGCCAAGATGTATCAAGATTTGAAGGAAAGATTCTGGTGGCCGAGCATGAAGCGTGAGGTTGCCGAGCATGTTGCGTTGTGCGACATACGCCAGAGAGTCAAGGCGATGCATCCGAGACCAGCAGGATTGCTACAGCCGTTGAAGATACCTGAGTGGAAGTGGGAGGAAATCGGAATGGACTTCATTACCGGTTTACCCAAGACTCAAGGAAGATATGACTCCATATGGGTCATAGTGGACCGCTTGACTAAGGTCGCCCATTTTATTCCAGTGAAGACCACTTATTCGGGAGATAAGTTAGCTGAATTGTATATGACCAAGATCGTTTGTTTGCACGGAGTGCCGAAAAAGATTGTATCGGACAGAGGTACCCAGTTTACCTCAAGATTCTGGAATAAACTGCATGAAGCCATGGGAACCCGTTTGAACTTTAGTACAGCTTATCATCCGCAGACGGATGGGCAAACCGAAAGAGTTAATCAGATTTTGGAGGATATGTTAAGAGCGTGTGCATTGGCTTATGCCACCTCTTGGGATAAAAGTCTGCCGTATGCGGAATTCAGTTACAACAACAGCTACCAAGCCAGTTTGCAAATGTCGCCATTTGAAGCACTATATGGTCGACCTTGTCGGACACCATTGAACTGGAATGAGACAGGTGAACGCCGTGTCTTTGGACCAGATATTCTTCAAGAGGCCGAAGAGCAGATTGCCATGATCCGAGAAAGACTGAAGATAGCACAGTCAAGGCAGAAGAGCTACGCCGATAACCGTCGCCGAGACCTGAGTTTTCAACCGGAAGATTTCGTGTATCTCAGAGTCACACCACTCAGAGGAGTTAAGAGGTTCCATGCCAAAGGAAAACTCGCGCCGAGATATGTTGGACCATTTAAGGTTCTTAGCCGTAGAGGTGAAGTTGCATACCAACTGGAGTTACCGCAATCACTAGCAGGAGTGCATGACGTGTTCCACGTGTCTCAGCTGAAGAAGTGTCTCCGAGTACCTGAGGAACAGACACCGCAAGAGTCAATCGAGCTACAGGAGGACCTGACTTACAAGGAGCACCCTGTCAAGATTTTGGACACAATGGATCGAGAAACGAGAAACAAGTCAACCTGTTTCTGCAGAGTTCAATGGAGCAACCATGCGGAGCGTGAAGCAATTTGGGAGCGCGAAGAGGATTTGAAGAAAGAGTTTCCGAACCTGTTCTTTAGTAAGCCCTGAATCTCGGGGACGAGATTCTATTAAGGGGGGAGGTTTGTAACACCCCAAAATTTTGCTTTTCTTAAATTCATGTGTGATTTGGCACTTTGGTGAATTTTTGGAATTTTCTGGAATCTATTTGGATTTATTTGGAATTTATTTGAATTTATTTCCTTTTGAAATACTTAAAGAATTTAACTTTGCAAATAAAAATTTGTTGGAAATATTTTATTTGAGTCCAAAAGGTTCCAAAATATTTTCCAGAATTTTTCTGGAATTTTTCTGAGTGTTTTCTATTTTTTTGAATTAAATGAATTTCTGAGAAATTAATTGGATTATTTAATCGCTGGAAAATGCGAGTTGGTTTGTACTGTTCATCCGACCGGACCCGAGTCGACTCGAAGTCCGACCGAGCCACCGATTGATCGAACCCGCTCGGCCAGAACCTAACTCGTGCGGATCGTTGGATCTTGATCCAACGGCCACGATTGAGCCACGCCGCCGAACTCCGAGCCCGACCGAGCCACCAATACCGAGCTGCACCAGCGCCCAAACCCCCGCACCGTTGGATCTTAATCCAACGGCTGACGTTGAGCCATGTCAGCCAATCCAAATCCCTTTCGGATTCCGCCGCCGCAGCGGGGTGGGCCTCGGTTTCCGCGCGTTTCACGGACGCCGAGGGCCCTATTTAATGCGCCGCCGCCGTTGTCGTGTTGCCGACTTCTGTGCGCACCCATAGCCCTAGCTCGCCGAGCTCAAGCCGCCGTGGTTGCGCCGCAATCGCTCGCCGGAGTTGGAAGCACGTTCCGCCGCGGTTAATCGTTGATTCCACCGCCGTCCGCCGTCCTCCGCCGCCGTTGAGCCCAGATCCAGAACCGTGAGGTCAAGCCGCGTCGTTGAGTACCACTCACTTCGCCGGAGGAGCCCCGCAGCGCTGTCGGACGTGTCACCGTTCCCGTCTCCGGTGACCTTGTTCCGCCGTGCGCCATAGCTGTCGATCGAACTCCCTCCACCGTCCGATCCAGATCCAAGGGCCCAGATAGCGTCACGTCACCCTCGGTGAGTTTTCACGTTGAAATCCTCAGATCTATTTCCAACCGTTGGATCTAGATCCAACGGCTTAGATTGTGCCACGTAGCCTAAACTGCACTGAGCTAGGATAGATCTCAGCCGTTAGATCTAGATCGAACGGTTAGGGTTAGCCGCGTTGTTTCATTAGATTGGATCTTTACCGTCCGATCAAGATCGAACGGTCCAAATCAGCCGAGTAGTTTTCCACTGCGTTAACCCAGATCCAATATGGGCCGTTGATTTTCAAATCAACGACCGAGATCTAGCCACGTGGCCGGGTGGCCGACCGTCGCGGTCAGACCGGTCAGCGCCCGCGCGTGGGTGCGTGTCTCTGACATGCGGGGCCCGCGTGTCAGTGGGACCCACGCGTCAGCGGCTCAGCCAAGCGCACCATGACGTCACCGCTGACATCACGGTGGGGCCCAGCTGTCAGCCGTCCTCAGCCGTGCGTGATGACGTCATTGCAGACGTCATCCGAGGGGCCCACCTATCAGTGAGACACGTGAGCCGTGGACCGGGTCCACGGTGGACCTTGCCAAACCGTGCGCCGGGTCCATGGACCCGAGGCGACGTGGCGGCCTCTGATTGGTCCACGTGTCATGCTGACGCAATAATTGATTTCCGAAAAAGAAAATGATTTATTAATTCGAAATATTGATTTCAGAATTTGATTCAAACTTCAAACGCTTGTAACTTTTGCGTTTCAACTCCGATTTGAGTGATTCAAATTTCTAAATCTTCATAAAAATGAGACCTACTCAAATATGAATTTTAATTAATTTTTTATTATGATTATTTCTATTTTTATAATTAATTAATGTTTTCTTTAAACTTTAAACGGTTATAACTTTTGCATTTAAACTCCGAATTTGACGATTCCAGTTTCGAAAAATTCATAAAATTATGCTCTCTCTGTTTGTGAACTCTATTTGGATGTTTGGACACTTTTTGTCTACTGTTCATTTATTTATTGCTATTTGCACGCTTTACGAGTAGACATTGAAGTGCCCGAAGGCTTCGAAGGAGAAGTGTTGACCCAGGAGCCAGCTCAGGACCAAGAACAAGTACTTTTTGAAGGCAAGTTGTGCTTTGACCATGTTGATCCCAATTTCAAATTAATTCGATTTAAAAGTATTGCATGCTAGTTTAATTAGAAAATACTTTATTTAATTATGGGAAATTAGATAAATGCCAAATTGCTGTATGACACCTTGGTTAATTAAATATGTGCCATGATCCCTTTTCACCCTAGTTGAGGATTAAATAGTTGGACATTACTAAATTGCCAACATGGGAATTTAGATCGTTGTAGTATATTGCTTAGACACCTTTCATTACTCATGACATGATTTTGGACAATCAAATGTTAATATTGACTTAATGATATATAGAACCTGTTTTGGAAAGGTATCATGTGTTGTGATGTTGATGGCACGTGGTGCATGGTAATCAACTGGGGTTTGATAAATAGTTTTCGACCGGGGCATGTGGCAAGAATGATCGGGTGGGCCAGTTGTGGCACCGGGAACGTCAATTTGGTTCTTCGGGTAGTCTTGCCCTGGTCACCCTAAGGACTTAACCTTGCAAGCCTTTGAACTGAGTCAAACGTGCAACCACATGTCTGCAATGGGACGGACCTAGTTGACTAAGTTGCTAATAACGTACCTGTGGGACCTCAGGATGTCAACTACACCCTTTGTGTAGTTGTAAGGGGGAGCGTACCGGGGCTGCGGCCAGGTACCCATCTAACGGTGGATTGACCTAAACTTCGCCTTCGCTAAGGGAAGGGTTAGTGTGCAATCACCGGGGAGGACCACTTGTGCTGTTAGAAGTTTCCGACAGACTCTGTTACGGACACTCACCTTTGTGGTGTTTAACTGTATCTTGTGGGTAAAGTGCATAACCTCTGCAGAGTGTAAAATCTATTCGAATAGCCGTGTCCGCGGTATTGGACATCGATCGGGAATTACAGTCAAGGGTTAGACTTTCTTGAGAATAACTTGGTCTTGAAAGGTTGGGTTGGTTTAATAATGATGTTGATGGAAATGTGGATTAGAATCGGGAAAGATGTTTATTTAACTCCTGGAAAAGTCATTGATGCTATACTTGTTTCTACTGCTTTCGAATCTACTAATGATACTTGTTAAATGCTTTTTACTGCAAATATACCTTGAGCCACTCCTTTGTATTAAGCCATGCATGTAGTATATTAGCTGCATTCTGTGCATGACTTGCTGAGTACCAAGTACTCACCCTTGCCGCAATACAACACCAGTTGAAGAAGAATCTCTGGCAGCTTTGGAGGAGGAGCTCCCGGAGGAACCGTCTAACTAGGAGCGAGCCCGCCGCTGCCTGTGGTATACTGGATGGCGCCACGAAGTTATCTTATTTTTCCGCTGCAGTTAGTTCTCTCTTAATAAGTTTCGCCCTGCGTGGCGTATATTTATAACTTGACCATAAGTTCGAGCAACCAGCTTGGTTAACTATTTAAGGTACCTTATTAATTCGTTGAGTATGATTGTGATATTTACCAATGTTGAGACTGTGTGCACTAGCGCGTTCTTGGACTAGTGCTGAATACACAAAGGGTCTGGATTTGCAAATTCAAGCTACCGCCGTTAGAGATGGACAGATGATGGTTAACAGTACCAAGGCAATCAGCATAGAAGATGTCTCAGTAGTGAATGAGTATCTGGATGTTTTTCCTGAAGATCTACCTGGTATGCCGCCAGACAGGGACATAGAGTTTGTAATCGAGTTAGTGCCCGGAACAGCACCGATAGCAAAGAGACCTTATCGGATGTCCACCGAAGAATTGGTAGAGATGAAGAAGCAGCTTGAAGAGTTGATGGAGAAAGGATTTATCAGACCAAGTTCGTCGCCATGGGGAGCGCCAGTTTTGTTTGTCAAAAAGAAGGACGGGAGTTTCAGGATGTGCATTGACTACCATGCACTCAATGAAGTCAACGTGAAGAATAAGTACCCGCTACCCAGGATCGATGACCTGTTTGATCAGCTAAGAGGAGCAGGAGTTTTTCTCCAAGATTGACCTGAGATCGGGATACCACCAGCTGAAGATCCGATCGGAAGATATACCGAAGACCGCATTCTCGTCAAGATATGGACATTACGAGTTTACAGTTATATCCTTTGGCCTGACGAATGTTCCAGCATATTTCATGAATATAATGAATAAGGTGTTCATGGAATATTTGGACAAGTTTGTTGTTGTGTTCATAGATGATATCTTAATCTACTCCAAGACAGAGGATGAACATGCAGAGCACTTGAGGCGAGTTTTGAAAAAGCTGAGGGAACAGCAACTCTTCGCCAAGTTCAGTAAGTGTGATTTTTGGAAGGACAAGGTGGAGTTCCTTGGACATGTAATGACCGCAGAGGGAGTCGCCGTTGATCCAAGCAAGGTAGAAGCTGTGTTACATTGGGAGCAGCCGAAGACCGTGACCCAGATCCGGAGTTTCCTTGGAATGGCAGGTTACTACCGCCGTTTCATTGAAGGCTTTTCGACAATTGCGAAACCTCTTACGCAATTACTGAAAAAGGAGAAGAGGTTTGCATGGACACCGGAGTGTGAGAAAGGTTTTCAGGAGCTGAAGAAACGATTGACATCAGCGCCGGTGTTAGTTCTACCGGATGTTAATCAAAGCTTTGACATTTATTGTGACGCATCGCGCCAAGGACTTGGATGTGTGCTGATGCAGAATGGGAAGGTCGTCGCTTATGCATCAAGACAGTTGAGGCCACATGAGGAGAATTATCCGACGCATGACCTAGAGCTAGCTGCCGTAGTGCATGCCCTGAAATTATGGCGTCACTATTTCATTGGAAACAGATATGAAGTATACACGGACCATAAGAGTCTTAAGTACATCTTCACCCAATCAGACCTGAACATGAGGCAGAGGAGATGGTTAGAGTTGATCAAGGACTACAATGTTGGAATCCATTACCATCCCGGGAAGGCCAACGTAGTTGCCGATGCTCTGAGTCGGAAAAGCCATACTGTGAACATGTTGATAGCCACAAGTCAGGAGGAGCTATGTGAGGATTTCCAGAGAATGTAAATTGAAGTCGTACCAGAAGGATTCTTGGCCACATTAGAAGTGAAGCCTACCTTGGAGGATCAGATCCGAGAAGGACAAGAGGATGATGACAAGATCCGCAAGATTAAGACCAACATGGATGAAGGCAAGGCAGAGGACTTCAAGTTGGATGAGCAAGGCACGTTATGGATGAAGGGTCGCATTTGTGTGCCGAACAAGAAGTAGCACGACGTAAATCTAGGGGGTTGTTACCTTCTATGTATCTTCAGCTTCTGTATTTAAAACCCCCCAAGAGCATCTACAAAGGGGACACACTTTGACCGATTATAGACACAATATACTAGAGTAGGGCTATTATCTCGGCGGTGAGAGGCCCGAACCAGGATAAACACCACACGTCTTTCTCCCGAACTCGCGTTGCTCAGACGAACACCCCGGCTCGCACGAAGGGGCCCTGTTGATCCCTCGTTCAACAAGTAAGCTCGGCAGGAGCCCGTTCTCCAATCGTCGACAGAACTCATCACAGACGGTTCGTGGATACAACCGTTTGTGATATGCCCAGGACTCATCACAGATAGTTTGTGTTTAAAAACGTCAGTAAGGAGGTGTCTAATATAACCTCTTTTGTAGTAGTGGGTGTATGTTCTTTTGAGTGGCTGTCCTAAGAGTTGAAAGTTGGCTCCCATATGTAACACCCCAAAATTTTGATTTTCTTAAATTCATGTGTGATTTGGCACTTTGATGAATTTTTGGAATTTATTGGAATTTATTTGGATTTATTTGGAATTTATTTGAATTTATTCCATTTTGAAATAATTAAAGAATTTAACTTTGCAAATAAAATTTTGTTGGAAATATTTTATTTGAGTCCAAAATGTTCCAAAATATTTTCCAGAATTTTTCTGGAATTTTTCTGAGTCTTTTGCTATTTTTCTTGAATTAAATGAATTTCTGGGAATTAATCGAATTATTTAATCGCTGGAAAAATGTGAACCGGTTTGTACTGTTCCACCGACCGGGCCCGAGTCAGACTCGAGTCCGAGTCCGACTCGGACCCAACCGCGCCACGCGTTCCGGTCGGACCGCTTCCGAACCCTAATCCGTGGACCCTTGGATCAAGATCCAACGGCCCACATTAGCCCGCGTTATACCGCACCGCACCCAACCCCGATCGATCCCAACCGTTGGATCAAGATCCAACGGTCAAGATCAATCCGTGCACAGCACGGCCGCGCCTGAGCCATCTCCGCCGTTGATCGCGCCACATGGACGGCTCACGTGCGCCCACGTCACCTAGTCCGAGTCCCCGCCAGACTCCGCCGCCGCAGCCGTGTCAACCTCGGTTTCCGCGTGATTCACAGAAGCCGAGGCCTCTATTTAATGCGCCGCCGCCACCTTCGTGGAGCTCTCTCCCGTGCGCACCCGTTGGCCCTAGTCTTCAAGCCCGAGCCGCCGCCGTTCGCCCGTAATCGCTCGCCGTAGTTGGTTTAGGTCTTCGCCGCGCCTCCTTGCCGTTTGCCGCCGTCTCCGTCGTCCTCAGCCTCCGTCAAGCCCAGATCCGAGTTCCCCGCGTCGAGACGCGTTAGGGAGTGCAAGCCTTCACGTCGGAGGAGCCCCGCAGCGCCGTTGCCCGTGTCGCCGTCTCTAGCTCCGGCCAGCCATCACCGGATCTCGAAGCTTCTCAGCCGTCGGATCTCCATCGCACGGTCCAGATCGCGCCACGTTGCCACCGGTGAGATTCCAATCCAAAACCCCAGATCCAATCTCGACCGTTGGATCTAGATCCAACGGTCCGAATCAAACGCGTTAACCCAAACGCGTGAAAGCCAGATCTAATCTGGGCCGTTGATTTTCAAATCAACGGCCGAGATCGTGCACGCGCCCAGAAGGCCGATCGCGGCCAGCAATGACCGCACCCATGCGTTGGCCGACACGCCGGCCCGCTTGTCACGGGCCACCACGGCTGAGAGGCGGACGCTGGCCGACGTTACCGAGGCCCACTGTCGGCGTCTGGCACCGAGCCCACAAGGACTCCGAGCCAAACCATGGACCACGCCCATGGATCACCGACGCCACCGACCAATCAGAGGCTGCCACGTGTCATGCTGACGCAATAAATGAATTTCCGAAAAAGAAAATGATTTATTATTTCGAATTATTGATTTCAGATTTTGATTCAAACTTCAAACGCTTATAACTTTTGCATTTTAACTCTGATTTTAGTGATTCAAATTTCTAAATTTGTATAAAATGGAGATCTACCTAATGATAAATTTTATTTAATTTTTGGACCAAAGTTTTTCTCTGTATAAATATTTAATTGATTATTTAAACTTCAAAATGCTATAACTTTTGCATTTAAACTCCGAATTTGACGATTCCAGTTTCTAAAAATTTATAAAATTATGCTCTCTCTGTTTGTAAACTTTATTTGGATGTTTGGATACTTTTTGTCTACTGTTTATTTATTATTTGCTATTTCCACGCTTTACAAGTAGACGTCGAAGTGCCCGAAGGATTCGAAGGAGAAGTGTTGACCCAGGAGCCAGCTCAGGACCAAGAACAAATACTTTTTGAAGGCAAGTTGTGCTTTGACCATGTTGATCCCATTTTGAAACCTATTTTGATTCAATTTATTGCATGCTAGTTTAATTAGAAAATACTTTATTTAATCCCGGTGAATTAGATAAATGCCAATTTGCTGTATGACACCTTGGTTAATTAAATATGTGCCATGACCCCTTGTCACCCTAGTTGTGGATTACTAGTTGGACACTACTAAATTGCCAACATGGGTTTGTAGATCGTTGTAGTATATTGCTTAGACCTGCTACGTGCTCATGACATGATTTTTGGACAATCAAATGTTAATATTGACTTAATGATATATTGAACCTGTTTTGAAAAGGTATCATGTGTTGTGATATTGATGGCACGTGGTGCATGGTAATCAACTGGGGTTTGATAAATAGCTTTTGACCGGGGCATGTGGCAAGAATGATCAGGTGGGCCAGTTGTGGCACCGGGAATGTTGGTTTGGTTCTTCAGGTAGTCTTGCCCTGGTCACCCTAAGGACTTAACCTTGCAAGCCTTTGAACTGAGTCAAGCGTGCAACCACATGTCTGTAATGGAACGGACCTAGTTGATTAAATTGCTAATAACGTACCTGTGGGATCTCTGGGTGTCAACTACACCTTTTGCGTAGTTGTACGGGGGAGCGTACCGGGGCTGCGGCCAGGTACCCATCTAACGGTGGATTGACCTAAACTTCGCCTTTGCTAAGGGAAGGGTTAGTGTGCAACACCGGAGAGGACCACTTGTGCTGTTAAAAGTTTCCGAAAGACTTTGTTACGGGAACTCGCCTTTGTGGTGTTTGACTGTATCTTGTGGGTAAAGTGCATAACCTCTGCAGAGTGTAAAATCTATTCGAATAGCCGTGTCCGCGGTATTGGACATCGCTCGGGGATTACCGTCAAGGGTTAGATTTTCTTGAAAATAACTTGGACTTGAGAAGTTGAGTTTGGTTTAAAGAATGATGTTGATGGAAATGTGGATTAGGATCGGGAAAGATGTTTATTAAACTCCTGGAAAAATTATTGATCTTATATTGTTTCTACTGCTTTCGAATCTACTTATGATACTTGTCAAATGCTGTTTACTGCAAATAAACCTTGAGCTATTCCTTTGTGCTAAAGCCATGCATGTAGTATATTAGTTTGCATTCTGTGCATGACTTGCTGAGTACCAAGTACTCACCCTTGCCACAATACAACACTAGGTGAAGAGGAGTCTACACCAGCTTTGGAGGAGGAGCTTCCAGAGGAACCGTCTAACTAGGGAGCGAGCCCAATCAGTTGCCTATGGTATACTGGATGGCGCCACGATGTTATCTTATTTTCCGCTGCTATTATTTCTCTTTTAATAAGTTTCACCCTGCGAGGCGTATATTTGTAACTTGACCCTAAGGTCAAGCAACCAGTTTGTTTATCTAATTAAAGTACTTTATTAGTATCGAGTGGTATGATTGTGATATTTACCAATGTTGAGACTGTGTGCACTAGCGCGTTCCTGGACTAGTGCTGAATACACAGAGGGTCCGGATTTGCAGATTCGGGTCCCGACACCATATCCTTCTCATATGCATCATTCTCACATGCAACTCTTTGTGTATCATGCCATTGTGTGGCATTTTTTTCAATATGGCATCCAATTTTCAAATTGAGGAGTGGCATATATCGAATAATTCCTTGTATATATGTTATCTTTACTTGAACAATAGTAACTTCAAATTTAATTGCTTGTATGTCATGTTAACTTTGGAGTACACGTGTGAATCGTGGGACCATAGAAGAGGTCTGGGATTAAGATGACGTGTTCAACGAGCAAGGCAAGCACCCCTTTGATGATGTTGATCCCATATTTCACTATTATGTATGTTTTATTCAAAACTATTATGCATATGTGTATTTTCGATAAAAATCGCTATATTGACGGGAATGATAGATATGTCCAATTGTTGCATATACCCTACCTTGATAAATTGTTACCCCTCCATTGCCACCTTAGTAACTATTATCCACTGCTCAAATAATTATCAGTGAAAACTGGAGTAGACGTATGGTAGATGTTTAGCCCTATTTATATCGATATCATGTATAGTAGATAGACTAATGGTCAAAATGTTCTTATGGGAATTATTTAAGTTATGGTCCAAAGGTGGTACCTCTATTATTTTGGCTAAGAAATGAGATTAAAAAAATTATGCTTTTAGACTTGGGTGAATGGTTGTAGAGATTGGTGCTTGTTTACAAGGTGCGGGTATGTGTTTGTCTCGCCCGAGTCACTAAGGACCGAGTCTATGGTGTAGTTAGATCCAAGAGCCAATGCACAAACCACATGTGTCTTTTATGGAAAGGCCCTAGCATAATAAGTTACCACAGTCTAGCAACAAAACCTCATGTGGTAGCTGATAGGTGAGATTGGGCTTGTGCGGGCACGGAGGGTGTACTCGCTGTCTGTCGGCACCTCATTGGCTAAGCGTGGTCTACCAACACAATATTTGAGCTCTTAAAAAGTTGGAGGGGTACTCCTTATCCTAAAGAGGGTATCAATGAGTGGTTTGTTGTTAGAATCGGCAATGTAAAAGCTTTGTCATAAGCTCTCAAATCAAGTGCCGATGGTATCGCGTGACATGTGTTTACATGATAGGATGTTCATATCATTTGAGTAAAGTTGTATGGCCTCTACAGAGTGTATGAATCTATTTAAATAGCCGTGTTTCCTGTTGTGAATGACTTGGTGAATCCTCCCCTATATAGTTTTCTCATTTTTAAAGAGGCATTTTTAAAGAGGTATTGGGAGTATATCATTTTTAAAGAGGTATTGTGAACGACTTGGTGAATCCTCCCCTACCGTTGTTTAATGTTTATGAAAGCACACCATGTTTTCATATTTATTACATATGTCTTATCATTACTTGTTATCAAATGTCAAATGCTTTTACAACTTTCCAATTGCAATCTAATATTCAATATTGTGAAAGAAATGTTACTTATATAAAACCGAAGAACATGGTAGGATCGCCATTCCTTTGATATAGTCTTGCATATTATATACGTTTGTTTAGAAGTCTTGTGGAATACAATTTTCATACTCAACCATTGCTTGTTGAATAATATCAGATAGGATGCTCTCAGAAGTATATGACTCTGATAATGTTGATGTATTAGGGTCACGATCGCACTCAAGCCTTTCCTTTTGGTCTTTAATTGTTGGTTTGTAAATTAAACTCTACTAGTGGGCTACAATGTTCTTTATAATTCCAGCTAATAGGCCATATTTTACTTTATCTAACTTTTTTCGCTGCCATAAGCAGGTGATATTCAATTTATGCCCACAACTGAATTCCTCGATAGTTGTGGGAAAAATGATGACCTTGCCGAATTTCTAGTTGTCACATACATCGGCACAGAGTTCTTGCATTGGGATATGTCTGAGAAGAGAAGGAGAATGGTGCGTGGGTAAAAAGGACATCGAACATTGGTTCATTAGCGCTAATGGGGGTAAAGTGCAATAATAATGGCAAAATGGCAAGGTATTGAGAAACCCATCTTACGATGTTTTCTTTCGGAAACCCTTCTACACTAGTGGTAGCATATTTGTTTGAACGTGCTACCACCTTCTTTCCCAGACGCAACCCTCACACCTTCTTCTCCCCCATGTCCTACACCACCTTCTTCTCCACCACACACGATTCCCACCACCACCACCTCCTTCACGCCCATGACCTTCTCCTTCGTCAATGACAGACGACATCAAGGTTAGGTCAAGGGTTCGCTAGGGTTAGGGAAAGGGTTCATTATGCCCCCGACTATAGAGGGAAGGTGAGAGGAGGTGGTTCGATAGTGGGTACCAAGGCAGCAATGGTGTCGCTGGCTGCAGGATCGGAGAAGGGCAATAGGGGTGGGTGGGCCATCATTGGATCGAAGAACAGTGAAGACAGTGATGAGTTAGGTTAGGCAGGACCTATGGTGGCACCAAATTGGGAGTGGTGGTGGTGTGGCGAGGTGCCACCGTTTGAGGGACGTGGCAGCGGGTTGCGAAGACACTGGGGCAACACTGGAAGCCGTAGGGGAGATGGGCCGATAGGGCTGGGGCATCGGTCGAGAGGGAGATAAGGGGGCCAACAAAGAGGACGATGGAAGAGGCAGCAGCAGGGCACATCGTAGGCAACAAGGGAAACACGGGGGAAGCGTGTTTTATCAAACATGCTAATGCAGGCACATTAGTCGCCCCCTTCTATGAATACCACTCTTTTTGGATGGCAAATAATCTCAAAATTTCTTGTATGAGCTAGTCGAGGTGGCCAAATGGGCCATGCCATCTAGGCTGACCCGAAGCACTATATTGTTGTTCCGATCTAGACACGACACAACCCAGTGCACCATACTATGCTTGGGTCGCAACCTCAACCCACTCGGCACGACACGCATAATATATGGCCTAGCACGCTATGCATAGACACAATACTGCACGACACAACCCGTTTAGTCACCGCTAGGTATGACCAGTTAATAACAATTTCAACCCATTAGGCATGGTAATGATCAAATATTGTAGCTTTCCACTTTTTATACAAGTACTGTAGTCTGCAAAGCTATGGGCTTTTACTCTTTCCTTTGCCAATGTTGTCTCAAGTTAAGTTTTTACTAGGCAAAGTTTTTAACGAGGCAACCATCTAAATATAATAAAGCCCATTATTACATTCTCAATATTTGTTTTTTTATGTGTAAAAAATTCATTTTCAAATTTTATTTACTATTTTTTAATTTTATATATTGTTCTGTAAAGGATGCAATTTTTCAAAATTTTCAAGCCGAATCGGCTAAACACGCTCACACTAGCCCGTTAGATTAAACGTGCTTGGGCCGACCCGGCATGACCCGTCAGGTTAGCTGTGCATGGGTCAGCGGCTGAACCTACGGGCCTACACGGAAAAGCCTGATTAATTTGACAGGCCAAGCGGGCCATGTCGGACAGCCCATATTTGAATTTTTTTATTTAATATTTGTTTTAAATTCTTTTTTCAAAAATAATCAACGGAGTAAAATTTTTGCAAAATTGGGTACCCGTCGCCTGCATATGGGGTGACCGCCCCATATATGGGCGATAGGGGCACATGGTAACGGCTAGTTAACGTTGTTGCCCTAGGATTGGGCACTATCGCCCATAGCACGGGCGATCTCCCGATAAAGGGGCGATATGTGGGTTTATAAACCCAGCGCCGCCGCTGCTGCTCGTTCATTTTGCCCGAGCGAAGAGCAGCCGAAGCCAGCGAGAGCCGGAGGAGGAGAAAAGGAAAGAAAAGAAAAGAGAGGAGAGAAAAAAAGAGAGAGGAGAAGAGGAAAAAAAAAAGAGGAGAGAAAAATTTGAAAAGAAATCGTAGAGTCGTCGTTTTTTGGAAGGTAAGTTTGAAAATTTTATATTTAGATAAATAGTATAGAAATTTAATGTAGTAAGATTGTCTAGTATTTAGAAATATTAGGATTGCGTATTATTTAGTATTTAAAAAAGTAGAAATTTAATGTAGTATTTAGTATTTATAAATATTAGGATTATGTAGTATTTAGTATTTAGAAATTTAATGTAGTAGAAATATTAGGCAATATTTAGAAATCTAATGTAGTAGGATTGTGTAACATCCCCAATTTCGGTCTTCTGTTAAAACCTAATTTAGACTAATTAAATTTCAAATTTGGTTTTTCCTCGGTGTTTAAATTAACCTGGCATCCTTTCCCGTTCGAAATTGGAATTCAATCCTCCTTCATCCGAAAAATCGAATTTCCGAATTTCGGTCCGTACCCGAAATTTCTCCTAAGTTCAAAAGTGCTCCAAAAATCCTGAAACCTATTGCATTAGGTTCCAAATATTCCAAAACATTTTTGGGAATTTTCCCAAGAATTTTGGAATCTCTCCGGTATTTTATCGCTCGTGGCCTTTCGTCAAAAGCCCTTTTATTGTCCCGGAATATTCTAAATTCCAAATTTCACCCAAATTTCATAAAACCAATTTTATTAGGTTTCAAATATTCCCTAATATTTGTTAGGAATTTTTCCGGGATTTTTAGACCATTTTTTTGCTAATTTTTCTCGCGCGTGTATCTTTTCACTTACTCCCAACCAATGAGGAAGTGACACGTGTACGCGCACTGTAGCTCATCTTCAACCTCCTGATGGAAACTCACAAAGAAGCTCGTTCTTAGCTCATTCATAGCTTCCCTTCTTTAATCTTCCATATCTTCCACATTAATGCCTCAAATCACTCCCGGCCGGATTCATTGGAATGGTAACGGCAAAGAGATTCCATCCCCGGTGTCCTTCCATCCTCAATCGCGACGGAAATGGCGCAATCGACCGAAAACCAAAATCCACCATTATGGTCATAAATCGGCCATTTCTTCACCAAAACGCGTGCTTACACTTCCTAAACCTTCATGGTGGAGTCCTCTTTCCAGTGCACTCACTCTTCTTTTGCCTTCCCTCACCAATTTCCAGGAGATCGTGAAAATCGACGAAGCACACCGTTCTACGTTCTTGTCGCGGTATCTTGTACTCCGGTGGGTCAAACTCGATTCCGTTTGAACCATTGTGTGCGTATGGATGCCGTGAGTTAAACCCCTCAATCAATGTAAGGTTTTCTTAAAGTTTGAATCCGATTTTTGGAGTTGAACCTCTCCGGCCGAACCATCGTTCTTCGCCGAATTCATCGCCTCCGGTGACTTGTTCTTCAATTCCTTGCAATCCTAAACCCCTCTAGATGTTCTCTAGTTAGTTCTCCATTCAATTTTGCAAATTCATCATCTAATTTCTTGCAAAATTTGGGATTTCTCCCCGTTCTCTGTTCTTACGCCCGTGCGCATGCCAATCGCTCATAGCGCGGCTGGCCGCTCGGCCGCCACGATCTCCGGCTGCCACGCTTCATGGACCCCAACTGCCGCTCGAGCCCTCTTGCCGCCGCCAGAGCCCGCCTCGGCCGCTCCTACTGCACCGAGCACCGAGCCATCATGGCCTCCTCGCCGCCGCCATCGCGCTGCCAGCGCCGCAGATCGCCTAACCGCTCGCCGACGGCCGACCGGCCTCCCCTCGCCGGCACCCCATGGAGCTTTGGCTCCTCTGTTCTTGGCTCCATGGGGAAGAACCTCCAAGTCTATGACACTTAGGTCCCACACTCCATAGACACAAGGAAGTTCAGAAAATGAGGGAAAAAGAAAGATTCTAGAATATTCCTCGTTTTCCTATTTTTTCCTCATTTTCAAACTTCGAACGCTCATAACTTTTCCGTCCGAACTCCAAATTGATCCGTTCAAATTCCTAAATTCATATAAATTCAAGATCTACCTGCTAGTATAAGTTTTGTAATTGTTGGATTTTATTTTATTTTCTTGTATTTAATTTGTGTACCGTTTTGCGCGTAGCAAACGATCTCACCGAGTCCGCCGACCCCGTCGCCGGACTTCAACACTTCGACATCCCCGCTGCTGCTGAAGGCAAGTCCCTTGACGTATTTTGATCCCATGTTTGCAAATGGTTTACCCTGTTTTAAACTTGCATTGCTATATTTACAATCGTATGTCAAATATAGATGATTAGTTAATCCGAATAGCCGTCCACTCTTTGATTATTGTTATCCGTGTTTATTTGTAACCCTAGGATACTTTGCTATGTCATGCTTAACAATATTGCGACCCTTGTTGATTAAAACGGTAGTTGTGCTTAGTGCAAAAATTGATTAAATGACCCACGAGTGGGATTATATCAAAATTATGATTTAAAGTGTAATTTGAGAATTTTAGCAAAATATTTACTACTATTTTTGTAAAATAAAAATAAAATGAAAAATGGTTTGGACTTGGGCGGAATGGAATGTCTGGCGGGTGCGGATGGAGCACTAGTTTTTATTGTGCAAGTACCGCCCCAAGTCAATTAAGGACCGACGCTTATGACTGTCCATTCTAAGCATAACCGTACAACCACATGTCTATAATGGGTACGACCTGGCTAAATAATTTGTAGAAACCTAACTTAGACTCGCCAGTTGGTGGAATGTGGGCGCCAAATGGAGGCGAATTGTTTTTCCCACACGGCGCAAGAGGGGGCTTCTGTACTGGGTAGAGGGAACCCTAACAGCGGTGAAACCTCAGCGGGTGGGTCGGGTTAGGTGTATACATTGTAAAGGCCTTGTCATGATCTCTCTATCGGCACACCAAAGGAAGTGTATTAATCCGAAGGCATTAAGAGAGGATCATGTCTTGTGGGGAAAGTTGTACACCTCTGCAGAATTAAAACTATTCGAATAGCTGTGCCTACAGTCAAGGGCAAAGCAAAGAATGCTTTCATATTCGAATAGCCTGGTTCTTGGATGTTTTGTTGGCTGATTGAGCCAACCAGGTAGATGGAGCTTGTTTTATTTCATGACGGATAGAGTCATGTGTGGATAACCTTGATCTTTTAAAATGTGGCGGATAGAGCCTTTATAATAGTGATGGTGGATAGAACCCTCACTAAAATATTAAATAATTCAATTGTTAAAATAATTGCTAAAATATGATTTGTGAAACTTATTATTAAGTATGGTTTGATGAAACTCAGCTTTATGCAAATGAACCATATTAAGCCTTCATTGGAAAGCCCTACATGTGCATACTTTCCCAGACTTGCTGAGTACTTTTGTACTCACATGCTACACAAATTGTTGTCATCAGAAAATTCTCAGGATGCCGTTGAAGACGATGAGTTCTACGCCAAGGAGATTGAAGAAGATCGCCACGACAACTAATCGCGTTTCTAGTCGTCGCCCGTGGTGTTATTTGGGTTTCATTACTTGTCGTTTTGTTTCCGCTGTCGTGAACTCTGGTCATGTGACCATGTGATGTAATAAATAGCCATGTGGCTGATACTTTATATTTATGTTACTATTTCGTTTTGTTCGGTGATGATTCATCACTGTTGACTGTGTGTACGAGCTACTGATCTGGGACTAGTACAGAAATACATAGGAGATTTCGGATAGCTGATCCGGGGTCTCACAGATTGTGTAGTCGAAATTTTGTTATGCAAATAATGTATTAGGCAATATATAGAAATGTAATGTGGTAAAAATTTAATATTATGATGAAACATAGTAGGCTAGCCATATGTTGCGCGGGTAATATTTGGAAAATTGTGACATAACCGTATGATAGGCTAGCCATATGTTGCGCAGGTAATGTTTGGAAAATTACGACGTAGTCGTATGTTAGGCTAGTCGAATTACTTGTTTATAGTCGAATGACTTATTATAGTCAAATTTCTTAGTATGATCAACATACATTTTATATATTGTATTTTAGAGTAATATTTAAAAAACATGGTGTGACACCACGGAGTGTCGTAACCTTATAAAAAGTGAATGTTGAGCTCAAAAACATTATGAAATGTGGAATTAAGGTTAAAACCATAGGGTATGGAGGTTAATAGCGTTTCCGGGCCGTTTCCGGGGTTTTGGGCCTTCCCGGGGGAGTTTGGGCCTAAAAGAGGGGGTTGTGGGCTTTGGTGGGATGGAGTAGGAGTCCATTTAGGATTAGGAAACAGGTTTGGGGCTGGTAAAAGGGGGCTCCCCGGCCCCTTGTGCCCCCCCTCATTGTGCGCCCCACACCTCCCTTGGCCCTAGCCACCCCATCCCCTCCCCTCCCCTTTGGCCGTGCGCCCCCACCCCCTTGCCCCTTTGCTCTCCACCTCCCCACCACCTCTCCTCCACCCCTTGCTGCCCTAGGGTAGCCTCCCCACCCCTGCACCTCGAGGATCCATCCGTTGGAGCGAGGAGTGAACCAGGAGGAGATCCTTTCAGTTTTCGTGCGTCGGGCAAAGGTATGGCCATGGGAATCCTTGGGGTTGGTCTAGGTACTGTTCTAAGGGTGTTTATCAAGTTTTTAGATCAATTGGTGGTGCGGGATTTGAGTACATTAGTTGAAATCTAGAAGTTGCCACGTTCTCTGTTTCGGGCAGCATGAGCAGTCGACCTAGGGCTTAGGTTTTCGCCAATTTAGATTCAAAACCTGCTCGTACGGCTGCTGAAGAAGTTGTAGATAATTTCATTATCTTTCAGTGGATATAAAGAACGTTAAATTCTGCCCAGCCGTTTGAAAGTTATCGCTGTTTTACCGAGCGTGTTAAAATCTGTGACGTGATTGGAACAGATCACGGTATTTTGTAGATTAAACAACTTTAGAGTCCGAATCAGTCTTTCCCTATACCTAGAAAAAGTTGGGAAATTCCTAAGCTACGCGAGGATGTACTCGTTTAATTGATTCGGAGTCCCAGAACCCAAGTTATGCCTTTTGGAAGGCTGCTGTCCCGACGGGACAGAACCTCTGTTTTTGGGTTTTGCGAGTAGATAGCAATGTCGGGGTAGATGAGGGTTTGCGTACTGTTTTGTGGACATGATTGTGAGTGTGTGGTACCTATGTGCAGGTGGTGCGACCCTGGGAGTGCCTTCTACTTCCCGCCAATCCGTTGCCCGTGGTTGAGGCAAGTGTATTGTAATGGATAGCGGTTTGTAGGATTGCTAGTTGAGACTAGATGAACTTGATTATATGACATGATCACTTGCCATGCTTTAATGATTTCCTATGATATGATGAGTATGCTATGATGCCATGTGTTAAAAGTACAAGTTTATTATGATGTTGGCATATTTGCATACATGGCATGTTACATGGCCTGGGCGGTGAGAAAGTCATAACTAATCCGGGGAAGGTCGGTGAGAAAGTTATAACTAATCCGGAGAGCCAAAGAGTAAGTCCTACATCTTGATTCCATTCACCGCGGTGAACGGAAGCGAGGAGTAGGCACCCTCCATCTTCGGGATGGAAGGGGGGAGAGGGTGCATACCGACGGGTGTGCACTCAACCATAACGGTATGAGTTTCCAAGGAGACATGAGCATCGCATTGCACTTCATACATATTGATGTTGATGATAATATGTGACCATGAATGAGATGGTTTACATGATGTGAGATATTATTGCTATGTAATTGTTCTTGTTGTACCATTACAATATGCTTGCTGAGTTTTGAACTCACGCTTGTGTTTTCTTGTTGTTTTAGGTACCATGAGAACGGCATGCGGGGAAGGGAAATAGTCACACGTCCGCACGTAGCTTCACCCATTTTGATTCCACAAGTCATTCTATTAGTTTTGATAATAAACTGCGTGTGATGATTATTGCTTTAAGGTTTAGCTTTGCTATATGAGAGTTTTATTGTTCGTTTGACTCTTAGAGACATTAAGTGCTTGATAATAGACTTATATTGTCGTTAAGTCTTTAATTATTGCTGTTTTAGCTGTCTCTCATATTGCCTTATATTGCTATACTGTTGTTGCTCCTTCAATTCATGTTAAAACAAAGGAGATGCTGCCGAAATCTCGGTTTTTAGCATGTGTGCCTTTGCTGGAATTTATGTTTAATTGTTGTATTTAGATGTTGTTTAGCTTATGTTTGGTAGCATTCAGGCATATTAAATGCCGGGGTGTTACACATGGTAGGCTAGCAAGCATATCATACGTTGTTAGGTACCGTGCTACGTTAGAAATTAGTAGAATAAAAAAAAGTTTGGAAATGTCAGGCACTGTTAGAAATTAGTACAGATAAAAAATTTGAAAATATAATGTAACATTTATATGGTAATGCACGATGCGGTTAGATGGACAACTGATGAATTTTTCGGTCCGACGTTGTAGGCAGCATGTCAAAGAAATTGTATTTTCAAATATTTATGGAGATAGAGAGATAGCACAGGGGCAAATGGAGTAGATTTGTCATCATTTTCAAGAGTCATACGGGGCATATCTAGACCGAGTGATAGGACGTACAGGGCTTTGTTGGAGTGGATGTTTCAGATATTCAATTTGGATACGCAGATAGTTCGGTTGTGGCTTAGAGCAGTAGTAAGCCGTGAGCAACACTATTTTTATGGAGAGTTGATTCCTATTAATGCGACATCATCGTGGAGGAGCTATGTTGGGTTTGTCGTGGAGCGGGGCTGGCAGCTCATGTTGCTGGTACAGTGGTACCCGGTAGCTCCATCAATGTCGGAAGTTCATGATGTCGGGGTAGATATTACGGAGGAGGGGAAGACAAATATGCAAGAATGCGATGATAAAGGTGGCGAGGAGGCCGGAGATAGGGGACATGAGATTGGCGGCGGCGAGGGGGATCGGCGGGGGCAAGGAGACAGTCGTGGAGGTGCGGGGGGTGGCTGACGAGGGGGAGGAGGTGGAGGACATAGTTGACCTGATGGAGGAGGAGAACCGTGCAGATGAGGAAGTCCCTGATGGCGAACAGTCGGACGAGGAGGACAATACTCCTGAGGTGTTTGCCCCTGGTGTTTGGAGTAATTATAATTTTGAAGACTTAACAATTAATGAAGGTAACAATGATGCATGGGGGTATCATGAGAACAAGGTCACACATGGGGCCATATATAAAGACAAGGAGGTTGTGATGGATGCGAGAAGTACTGGGTAATGTCTCTTCAGCGGCAATTCAGGGTAGTGAAGTCCGGCAAAAAGGAGTACGACGTGAAGTGCGTAGTTGATTCGTGCCCATGGCGGGTGCATGCATACAAGGGGAAGTGGAAGGACTATTGGAAATGTTCCATAGTGATGGAGCATAACTGCTAACTGGAGGAAGCAGAGCAGGAACACCGCAATCTGTCGTCCACTTGGGTGGCAAATGTATTTTATGGTCAGATCGTGGACAACCCGCACCTGCAGCCTCGATCTATTATCAAAGCCGTGGAGGAGAGGTTTCAGTACAAGATTAGCTACAGAAAGGCATGGAGAGCAAAAAGGACATCTTTGCAAATACGGTTTGGGAAGAGGCTTCCTACGAGAATATTCCACACTTGCTCAGGGCAATATCACATAGGAATCCCGGTACATCCATCGACATTGCAGAGTTTCCCGCGGATGGTGTGTGCGTTGGTAAGTGGGTCTTGCAGCAGGCCTTCTTAGCCCTTGGCGCATGCATAAATGCGTTCCGACACTATCGCCCGGTCATTTGCATGGACGGCACATTCCTGATAGGGAAATACAAGGGCTAGATTCTAACTGCGATCGTAGTGGACGCCAACAACCAGGTTCTACCGGTCGCATTGGCCTTCCTGGAAGGGAAAACACGAACAGCTGGTACTGGTTCCTTGAAAGAGTCAAGTTGGCAGTTGTTCAGGATTGGCTTGATGTTTGTGTCATCCATGATCGACATGCAGGGCTACTAAGGGCGATCGTGGATATGCAACAAGGGTTTGACGTTGTAGGAGCAGCAAAGTGGCCAGACCTGAAGAGCTGGTGATGCATGAGGCACATGGGTGCCAACTTTTTTCATCAGTTCAGGAACAAGGATCTTATGAACATGTTCAAGCGATTGTGCAAACAGAACCTGCGGAGGAAGTTTGATGCATTTTGGAGGACATTGGATGAACTAACCAAGAAGCAATCACTGAATCCAAGTGGAACCGCTAGTTCATCGAGGAACCCTATGGTCTACCACGAGCAAGGAGAGGACCCCACAGCCTTATGTGCACTCCCGACCGACGACCCAAACATTCGGCGTAGGCCGAGGACAAGCATAAAGAGTTTAACCGACTGGAGACGACACAAGCCGTTGGAGAAATGGTCCCTTCTGCATGACGAGGGCGGTTCGCGTTATGGAATAATGACAACAAACCTGGTGAAGATTTACAACTGGGTAATGAAAGGCATGAGATGTCTTCTATTGATGGGTATAGTTGTAGGTGTGTTACTAGGCACCCAAAGATATTTTATTGAGCGATACAAGAACTCCGCTGCATGTATGTTGGATAATCGACTGTTCTACTTAACGGTTGTATCTACGTACATGGCCAACAAAACACGAAAGGCATAGGCACAACACATGACACCGGAGAGTGGCGTGGAACAAAGCTACCATGTGCACTGTGGTGACTGAGGTCGAAGAGGTGTCCACCGAGAGAGGACTTCCCATCTGTGCATACTCCGAACTGCTGACTGCGAGTGCTCCTACCAAAAGCCACGCCTGCTGCACTTGCTGTGCTCGCACGTGATTGCTGCAGCTGCTGAGACACACCAATCATGTTGTCCGTACATCTCCCACTATTACTACAAGCAAAGTGTTCTCAACACGTGGCATAACGAGGTGTACGGATACCGAGTGGATGGATCGTTCACAACAGCCCCCCTCTAGAGCATCGATGGGTATCGGACATCCGAATGTTGAAGCAGAACGTCAGGCGTCGAAGGACACAGCGTATTCGGAACGATATGGATGAGTCCGAGGCGCATCGTAATTGTGGATAATGTAATTTTATTTCATATATTTCTAAATGTATTTCTTTACTTCACACACTAAAGTATGTTCCAGTTAATTATTGTACCAATCATATAATTTGTGATGTTATGTGCACGATCGAACATATTTTTACATATGCAACATTTAGTTATTTCTCATTTAATTTTTGGTAGTTGTAATGTGTAACATTTAATTATGGTCATGTTTGTTGTTTTTTCTTTCTACATGTATTTCTTTACTTCACGTACTTCAATATGTACCAGTTAATTATTCTTCATGCCGTGTAATTTTGAAATATTTAAATACGCAACATTTCATTATTTTTCATTTAATTTTTGGTAGTTGTAATGTGTAACATTTAATTATTGACCAGTATGTTGTATTTGCTTTGTAACAGGTGGCGATGGCGGGAGCTGGGCGTGCTGCTGATGCTTGCCCTGAGTTGCTAGACCCGACCATGGATGAGACCCACCGGTCTAGGCTCTCTGCAGTTCAGATTCGACAACTAGCGACACTGCGGCCTCGGGTGCCGAACAAGATGCTTTGCATTGACCCACGCTTGGTTCCAAAGTAAGCTACCAATGCTTCTTACTCTTTTATGTACATGTACTTACCTGTGAATACAATTTTGACGATGCTACACACTACATGTAGGTTATGAGCGGCTGGCTTACTTCCGCTCTGTAGGATGGTGGAGTAGACCACTACCCCAGCGGAGGGCACCATGTCCCACGGTTTAGGTACGACCGGTCCCTGCTGACCGCACTCATCGACCGGTGGAGACCAGAGACGCACATGTTCCACCTGCTCTGCAGAAAGATGGCTCCGACGCTGCAGGACGTGTGTTACCTCTTAGGACTCCCCTGTGCGGGTCCTGTAGTTGTGCCGCACGACGTCTCCGTCATGTGGCACTCGGAGTTGTCCGCGTGGTTCACCGAGGTGCAGCGACACCCCTAGGCCGCCCAGTACGTGTCCCTCAGGCTGGGTGAGCGGCACGGACCGACGAAGGCGTGGCTGCTTCAGTTCACGGTTAGTACCTCCTTCATTGCAATTTAACAAGGACGCACTAAGTTGCTGGTAATATTGTACCAAATGCTGCATGCTGAGCTTATCCACCCGCACACCGAGGAGGAGGACATGGCCCACCACCTGGAGGCATACCTGCTCTTATTGTTCGGTTGGGTGATGTTCCCGTCTTCGCACGGGAACACGGTGGACCAGCACATGATCGAGTACGCCCAGTCCATCGCCGACACCCAGGGCATGAGGTAACACATTCCATTAAAACCTGTAATGGCAGGGCATGTCTAACTTTCTAGTTGTGAACAGATGATGCAAAGGTTGTGGGCCTCTGCTGTGCTCATGGCGACATATTGTCGGGACCCCGAATTTGCAAATCCGGACCCTCTGTGTATTCAGCACTAGTCCAGGAACGCGCTAGTGCACACAGTCTTAACATCGGCAAATATCACAATCATACCATTCGATATTATCAAAGTATTTTATTTAAATAACCAAACTGGTTACTTGACCTTATGGTCAAGTTACAAATGTATGCCTCGCAAGGCGAAACTTATTAAAAGAGAAATAATAGCAATGAAAATCAAATAACTCGTGGCGCCATCCAGTATACCACAGGCAACTGACTGGGCTCGCTTCCCTAAGTAGACGGATCCTCTTGGAGTTCTTCCTCCAAAGCTGGTGCAGTCTCCTCTTCAACTGATATTGTGTTGAGGCAAGGGTGAGTACTTGGTACTCAGCAAGTCATGCAATGTAATGCAAGCTAATATACTATATGCATGGCTTAGTACAAAGGAATAGCTCAAGGTTTATTTGCGAAACAAGATTTGACAAGTAATATAAGTAGATTCAAAGCGCAGAAATAAGTAAAGCATAAATAACTTTTCAAGAAGTTTAGTAAACTTTTTCCCCATCCTAAACCACATTTCCATCTTCTTCATTATTAAACCAACCCAACTTTCCAAATCCAAGTTATTTTTGAGAAAATCTAACCCTTGATTGTAATTCAGCGATGTCCAATACCGCGGACACGGCTATTCGAATAGATTCTATACTCTGCAGAGGTTATGCACTTTACCCACAAGATACAGTCAAACACCACAAAGGCGAGTTCAGTAACAAAGTCTTTCTAAACCTCTAACAATACAAGTGGTCCTCCCGGTTATTGCGCAAGACTAACCCTTCCCTTCACTAAGGCGAAGTCTAGGCCCGGCAACCGTTAGATGGGTCCCGGGCCTCCGCCCCGGTACGCTCCCCCGTACAACTTACACAAAGGGTGTAGTTGACCTCCCGAGGTCCCACAGTACGTTATTAGCAACTTAGTCAACTAGGTCCGTCCCATTCTGAGACATGTGGTTGCACGTTAGACCCAGTTCAAAGGCTTGCAAGGTTAAGTCCTTAGGGTGACCAGGGCAAGACTACCCAAAACCAAAACAACACTCCCGATGCCACAACCGCCCACCTGATTACTCTTTGCCACATGCCCTGGCCGAAATCGTTTATCAAACCCCGCTTGATTACCATGCACCACGTGCCATCAACATCACATGATACTTTTCCAAAACAGGTTCAATATATCATTAAGTCAATATTAACATTTGATTATCCAAAATCATGTTATGAGCACGAAAGTGTCTAAGCAAAGATACTACAACGGTCTAACCCCAGGTTGGCAATTTAATAATGTCCAACTAGTAATCCACAACTAGGGTGACAAAGGGTCATGGCACATACTTAAGTAATCAAGGTGTCATACAGCAAATTGGTATTTATCTAACCCCCATGTTTAAACCAAGTATTTTTCTAATTGAACTAGCATGCAATAGTTTAAATCAAAATAGATTTCGAAATAGGATCAACATGGTCAAAGCACAACTTGCCTTCAAAAAGTACTTGTTCTTGGTCTTGAGTTGGATCCTGAGTCAATACTTCTCCTTCGAATCCTTCCGGCACTTCAACGTCTACTCGTAAAGCGTGCAAATAGCAAATACACAAATAAACAATAGACAAAAAGTATCCAAACATCCAAATAAAATCCATAAATAGAAAGAACATAATTTTATGGATTTTTAGAAACTGGAATCGTCAAATTTGGAGTTAAGACGCAAAAGTTATGATTATTTAAAGTTTAAATAATCATTTAAATAATTTTGCAGAGAAAAACTTTAGTCCAAAAATTAAATAAAATTCATATTTAGGTAGATCTCAATTTTATACAAATTTAGAAATTTGAATCACTCAAATCGGAGTTGAAACGCAAAAGTTATAAGCGTTTGAAGTTTGAATCTAAATTTGAATCAATATTTCGAATTAATAAATCATTTTCTTTTTCGGAAATTAATTATTGCGTCAGCATGGACACGTGGCAGCCTCTGATTGGTTGGCTGACGTCAGCCGGTCCATGGACTCGGTCCACGCTCGGCTCGGGTCTACCGTGGACCCGGTCCACGACTCCACGTGAGACTGACATGTGGGACCACTCGGATGACGTCATCGCTGACGTCAGCGGGGCTCAGCCCACGGTACTGACAGGTGGGACCCACTGTGACGTCATGGGTGACGTCAGCGCTTGGCTGGGTCAGCCGCTGACATGCGGGCCCGCCATGTCAGCGTCGCGCGCGTACGGCGCTGACCGCGTCGGTCCAACTTCCCGACACGTGGCGCAATCTCGACCGTTGGTTTGAAAATCAACGGCCGCGATTAGATCCAGGGTTAACACGTTGAAACTACTCGATGATCGTGGGCCGTTCGATCTAGATCGGACGGTCCAGATCTAATCCTATAATAATCACTACTACGGCACGTGGCGATTGTGAACCGTTGGATCTTGATCCAACGGTCCAGATCTAATCGGGTTTGGAACACGTGAACTCACCTCAACCGCACGATCAAGATCGGACGGCGCACAGAGTTCGCGAGGGCGATGGCGACGCGGCGGAGCTGCAGCCACCGGAGACGGAGACGACGACGAGCCCGACGGCGCTCCGGGGTCGTTCCGGCGAAGTGGGTGGTCTCTATTAGTATTCTCACCCCGGAACATCCTACTTCCGTTCGGAGTTCGGAACCAGGGGTTTGAACTAAAAGCATGCACTTAAGTCTTGCAATTCTCAAGTCATTTCTAGTAGCAAAGCCTTGCGAAACAAACGAATGCGAAGCTCCAGAGTCAAACAAAGTTGCTGTAATCGAGTTAACAAGTAACTTACCGATCTGACGTCAGTAGCATTCTGCGTGCATCTGCGGTGACATGGTTGACTCGGCCTCACCACGGCCTGGGGGTGTGGCTCTGGTCTTTGGCGTCCTAGCTGGGTGGTTCCTAGATTGAAGCGAATCGGGTCGCTCTGCTGTCTTCTTTGGACAGCTGTTGGCAAAGTGTCACGGCTCGTTAGCTTGTAGCAGCGTCTCACCGTTCCTTCTTGATTGCCTGGGGTAGCGTTTCTAGCGAAGTGGGTGCAGTAGTTACGATTGACGAGTCTTGGTCTTTGGGATGGTGTCCTTGTTGCATTCGTGGTTGGAATCGAAGAATTGATTTGGTGCAACTCTTAAGCGTTTGTTGCGTTCCCTGGCGTGATCCTTCTTTGTTGCATCCTGCGCTTCTGTTCTCATCAGTTCCTTGCGCTTGTCCTCAAGAATAAGCGCCTTATTCACCAACTCTTGGAAATGCGGAAAGGTGTGGGTGATCAACCCTACTTGCAATCCCGAGTTAAGTCCCTTCATAAACGAGACTGCCTGGATTTGTCTGTCGCTACATCCTCGGTGCGAGCGTGCTAGGTGTGTGAACTTGTTCGTAGTCGACCACCGGCCGATTACCTTGCTTGATGCTCTGAACTCCTCCTTCTTAAGGTCCATGATTCCTTCAGGCACGTGATCTTTTGTCGAATGCTACCGTGAACTCTTCCCAAGTGATATCTTGAGGGTTCTCTGCGTGGCACGTAAATTCTCCCACCATTCCCAATTGTTTCCTTCCAGCGATGAGAAGCGTAAAGTACCTTCTCATTCCCTATGCATTGAGCTATGTGTAGCTTCCTCTCAATTGATCTTAACCAATCATCGGCCTCCAATGGATTGGCATTCCCAGAGAAAGTGGGTGGGTGAGTCCTCATGAACTCGACACCTTGTATTCGGCGTGGTCCCCGATTAACTTGATTAGCGTGGCCTGAGCAAAGGACGTGCTGCATTTGTTGCATCATAGCATGCATCAAGCGAGTCCGAGCAGCAAGAAAGGCTCAAATTCTGCATATCCAAAGCGGTCTTTGGTGCTCCATCATTGGGGTTTTCTGTGGCGAGATCCACTCCCATTGCTTCCAAAGTTCCCACGGGTATTCACCATCTGTCGATTTGCTCTAGGTTTAGAGATGAGAGGGAAACAAGAATAGGCAAGTAATATGGAACTTATGCGGGGCGAAAGGTGTAACTTTAAGGTCCAACTTTATTATTAATAACTTGGTATGTTTGCTTACAATGCCTAAGGGCCTTGCAACACATACTGCACACTCAAAGAAACAAAGCAAATCCAAAACGAACTAACTCTGGAGTCTAACGCCTAAAGGGTGACTCTTTCTTCTATGACGCGACTCGGCGTAGGAGTCTCACTATAGAACCTATGCTCACTCATCGAGAAAACCTCCATCTGTCACAAGAGTGCTTTACGTAAGAACTCGGAATTTTTAAATTGTGACAAGGTAAGGGAAAATTTCAGCAAGAGACAAGAAAAGAGAGAAGGGGATAAGTCGAGATGTCATCTCTTGTCTTCACAAATTTTTAGCTTTAGAAAATAGGTTTTATCCTCACTACGACCATTCTAGCTTAGGGTTGAGCCTACAGTCAAGTATGGCTCTGATACCAAGCATGTCGGGACCCCGAATTTGCAAATCCGGACCCTCTGTGTATTCAGCACTAGTCCAGGAACGCGCTAGTGCACATAGTCTTAACATCGGTAAATATCACAATCATACCAATCGATATTATCAAAGTACTTTATTTAAATAACCAAACTGGTTACTTGACCTCATGGTCAAGTTACAAATGTATGCCTCAGAGGGCTAAACTTATTCGTGAGAGAAACAATAGCAAATGAAAAATCAAATAAACTTCGTGGCGCCATCCAAGATATACCACAGGCAACCGACCGGCTCGCATCCCTAAGTAGACGGGTCCTCTTGGAACTCCTCCTCCGAACCGGCATAGTCTCCTCTTCAACTGGTATTGTGTTGAGGCAAGGGTGAGTACTTGGTACTCAAGCAAGTCATGCGAATGCAAGCTAATATACTATATGCATGGCTTGGTACAAAGGAATAGCTCAGGGTATATTTGCAAAGAAATGACTTTTGACAAGTAATATAAGTAGATTCAAAGCGGTAGAAATAAGTAAAGCATAAATAACTTTTCAGGAAATTTAATAAACATTTTTCCCATCCTAAACCACATTTCCATCATCTTCATTGTTAAACAAACCCAACTTTTCAAATCCAAGTTATTTTCATAAAATCTAACCCTTACTGTAATTCTCGAGCATTGTCGATCACAGTGGACTCGGCTTATTCAAATAGATTCTACACTCTGCAGAGGTTATGCACTTTACCCACAAGATACGGTCAAACACCACAAAGGCGAGTTCAGTAACAAAGCCTTTGGAAGCCTCAAACAACACAGTGGTCCTCTCAGGTTAGTGCTCTACACCATCCCTTCCCTTAGCTAAGGCGAAGTATGGGACCAACACACCGTTAGATGGGTACTGGCCACAGCCACGATACGCCCCGCATAATCACACAAGCGGTGTAATCGACACCTGAGGCTCCACAAGTGAGTCCTTAGCGACTTAGTCAACTAGGGCCGTCCCATTCCACCATGTGGTTGCAAGTATGACCCAGTTCAAAGGCTTGCAAGGTTAAGTCCTTAGAGTGACCAGGGCAAGACTACCCGAAAACCAAATCAACATCCCGATTGCCATCGCCCACCTGATTACTCTTGCCACATGCCCCTGGCCGAAATCGCTTTATCAAACCCCGCTTGATTACCATGCACCACGTGCCATCAACATCACATGATACTTTTCCAAAACAGGTTCAATATATCATTAAGTCAATATTAACATTTGATTGTCCAAAATCATGTCACGAGTACGTAGGTGTCTAAGCGGTACTACAACGGTCTAAAACCCATGTTGGCAATTTAATAATGTCCAACTAGTAATCCACAACTAGGGTGACAAAGGGTCATGGCACATACTTAAGTAATCAAGGTGTCATACAAAGAAATTGGTATTTATCTAACCCCATGTTTAAACAAAGTATTTTTCTAATTGAACTAGCATGCAATAATTTAAATCAAAATAGATTTGAAATAGGATCAACATGGTCAAAGCACAACTTGCCTTCAAAAAGTACTTGCTCTTGGTCTTGAGTTGGATCACGAGTCAATACTTCTCCTCGAATCCTTAAGACTTCAACGTCTACTCGTAAAGCGTGCAAGTAGCAAATACACAAATAAACAATAGGCAAAAACATCCCAAAACTCCAAATAAAATCCAAAAACAGAGAGAACATAATTTTATGGATTTTAGAAACTGGAATCGTCAATTTTGGAGTTAAAACGCATAAAAGTTATGATTATTTAAAGTTTAAATAATCAATTAAATAATTTTGCAGAGAAAAACTTTAGTCCAAAAATTAAATAAAATTTATATTTAGGTAGATCTCAATTTTATACAAATTTAGAAATTTGAATCGCTCAATCGGAGTTGAAACGCAAAAGTTATAAGCGTTTGAAGTTTGAATCTAAATTTGAATCAATATTTCGAATTAATAAATCATTTTCTTTTGGAAATTAATTATTGCGTCGGCATGGACACGTGGCAGCCTCCGATTGGCCTGCTGACGCCACCGTCCATGGGCTCGGTCCACGCTCGGCTCGGGTCTCTGTGGACTCGGTCCCACGACTTCACGTGTCGGACATGTGGGCCCACTCGGGTAGCGTCATCGGCGTCGGCGGGCTCGGCCATGGTGGCGGCGGTGGGGTCCACTGTGGCGTCATGGGTGACGTCGGCGCTTAGCTGGGTCGACCAGCGACATGCGAGCCCTCGACACGCGGGCCGCGTGTCGGCGTCCTACCTGCCAGCGTCGCGTGGGCAGCGGCTGACGCGTCGGTCCAACTTCCCGACACGTGGCGCAATCTCGGCCGTTGGTTTGAAAATCAACGCGGCGATTGGATCCAGGGTTAACGCGTTGAAACTACTCGATGATCATGGGCCGTTCGATCTAGATCGGACGGTCGAGATCTAATCCTATAATCGCCTTTGCTACGACGCGTGGCGATTGTGAACCGTTGGATCTTGATCCAACGGTCGAATCTAATCGGGTTTGGAACACGTGATCTCACCTCAACCGTTCGATCTGGATCGGCGGTCCTCCGAGCTTCGCGGACGGCGATGGTTTCACGCAGCGGCTTGGCCGAGCGAGGGGCGGCGACCAAGGGCGCGGCGCTACGGGGCTTCTCGGCGAGATGAAACCTCCGCCGGTGCGTCTCGTCGCGGGGACTCGGATCTGAGCTCCTTCGGCGGAAGACGGCCAGACGATGGCGGAAAAGCAGCGCCAGCCGCGGCGGAGGAAGAGACAACTCCGGCGGCGATTGCGGCTCAACGGCGGCGGCTTTCGGCGAGATGGCTCGAGGAAGCGGAGTGCGCAAGGATGAGGGCAACCTCGGGGGCGTCTCACGCTTTAAATAGCCTCGGCGTTCGTGCCTAGACGGAAACCTAGTTAAATTCTGGCGGGCGCGGCATGAGTCCGGCTTCGGACTCGGCGAAGACGACGAAATCGTGGCCGTCCACGTGGCACGATCGACGGCCACGATCGCCGGCGCGATCGGATCCGCCGGATACGGCTCCAGACGGTCTGGTGATCTCGGCCGTTGGATCTTGATCCAAGCGGTTGGGATTGATTAGGGTTAGGAGTGGGTTCGGTACGAGTCACGTGGCTCGGTCGGACTCGAACTCGAGTCCGACTGCCTCTGGTCGGATGAACAAGAATCGACCCTTGCCGGTCCTTTTCAAATAATTAATATTTAAAATAATTCCCGATAATTCATTTAATTCATTAAAATAGCAAAAGACTCGGAAAAATTCGGAAAAATTCTGGAAAATATTTTGGATCATTTTGGACTCAAATAAAATATTTCCAACAAAATTTTATTTGCAAAATTAAATTCTTTAATTATTTCAAAATGGAATAAATTCAAATAAATTCCAAATAAATCCAAATAAATTCAGGAAAATTCCAAAAATTCACCAAAGTGCCAAATCACACATGAATTTAAGAAAAGCAAAATTTTGGGGTGTTACAAACCTCCCCTTAATAGAATCTCGTCCAGAGATTCAGGCTTACTAAAGGAATAGGTTTGGAAATTCTTTCTTCAAATCCTCTTCGCTCCCAAGTCGCTTTCTTCATGATTGCTCCTTGAACTCTGTAAAGCGGGTTGACTTATTTTACGGTTTCTCGATCCATTGTGTCGAGAATCCTCACGGGATGCTCCTTATAAGTCAAATCCTCTTGCAACTCAATTAACTCTAGCGGTGTCTGCTCCTCGGGAACTCTGAGACACTTCTTCAATCGGGACACATGGAATACATCATGCACTCCT
The DNA here is from genome assembly GCA_036346355.1 of Rhipidocladum racemiflorum. Taxonomy (NCBI): domain Eukaryota; kingdom Viridiplantae; phylum Streptophyta; class Magnoliopsida; order Poales; family Poaceae; genus Rhipidocladum; species Rhipidocladum racemiflorum. Next base: position 62,693,631 of record CM070583.1, read on the forward strand.
GTTAACGATTGTGGCAACTCTAATGATAAGCAACTTCGCCTCTGCGGCTCAAAATCTTAAATGGTCCAACATAGCAGGGTGCAAGTTTCCCTTTGGCATGGAACCTCTTAACTCCCACGAGAGGCGTAACTCGAGGTATACAAAGTCTTACGGTTCAAAACTCAAATCCCGCGACGATTGTCAAGATAACTCTTTTGTCGAGATTGGGCTATCTTCAACCTTTCCCTAATCATAGCGATCCGCTCTTGACCTCTTGAAGAATATCAGGCCCAAAGACACGGCGCCACGGTCTCATTCCAATTCAACGGCGTCCGAAGCGGTCGACCATCTGATGCCTCAAAAGGTGACATCTCAGAACTAGCTCGATAACTATTGTTGTAACTAAACTCGGCATACGGCAAACTCTTATCCCAAGAGGTAGCATAAGCCAATGCACAAGCTCTCAACATATCTTCCGAATCTGGTTGACTCTTTCTGCCTGTCCATCCGTCTGGATGATAAGTCATCTTGAAGTTCAAACGGGTTCCCATGGCTTCATGCAACTTATTCCAACCTTGAGGTAAATTGGGTACCTCTGTCCGATACAATCCTCTTTGGAACTCCGTGCAAGCAGACAATCCCGATCATGTACAATTACGCTAATTTATCTCCGAGTAAGTGGTCTTCACGGGATAAAATGGGCTACTTTAGTCAAGCGATCCACTATAACCCATATGGAGTCATAACCCTTGAGTCTTCTAAGAACCGCAATGAAATCCATTCCGATTTCCTCCCACTTCCACTCGGGTATTTTCGTAATTTGTAGCAATCCTGCTGGTCTACGATGCATTGCCTTGACTCTACGGCATACGTCGCACAATGCAACATGCTCGGCAACTTCTCGTTTCATACTCGGCCACGAATCTCTCCTTGAGATCCTGATACATCTTGGCGCTTCGAGGATGAATTGAGTACTTGGAGTCATGGGCTTCTTCCGAATCGATTGCTTTAACTCCTTTTTGTTAGGCACACAGATGCGATCCTTCATCCACAACGCGTGCCTGCTCATCCAATTTGAAGTCCTCTGCCTTGCCTTCCTCCTTTTTGGACTTAATCCTGCGGATCCTGTCTTCATCCTTCGTCCTTCTCGGATTCGGTCCTCTAAAGTAGGCTTTACTTCCAATGCGCCAAGAATCCGCTAGGTACAACCTCAATCTTCATTTTCTGAAATCCTCACATAACTCATCCCCGACTTGTGGCTAGCAACGCGTACTCACGGTATGGCTTTTCCGACTCAGAGCATCGGCTACTACGTTGGCCTTCCGGGATGGTAATGGATTCCAACATTATAGTCCTTGATCAACTCTAACCATCTCCTCTGCCTCATATTCGAGATCCGATCGGGTGAATATGTACTTAAGGCTCTTATGATCCGTATATACTTCACATCTGTTTCCAATCGAGATAGTGACGCCATATCTTCAAAGCATGCACTACTGGACTAACTCTAGGTCATGTGTCGGATAATTTTCCTCATGCGGCCTCAATCGCGCCTCGATGCATAAGCGATTTACCTTTCCATTCTCGTGCATCAAGACACATCCAAGTCCTTGGCGCGATGCGTCACAATAAATATCGAAGCTTTGAGCAACATCCTAGAGAACTAACACCGGTGCGCCGATGTCAATCGCTTCTTGACTCACAAATCCTTTCTCACATTCGGCGTCCCATGCAAACTTCTTTTCCTTCTTCGGCAATTGCGTAAGAGGTTTCGCGATTGTCGAAAAGCCTTCGATGAAACGGCGGTAGTATCCTGCCATTCCAAGGAAACTCCGAACTGGGTCACGATCTTGGTACGCTCCCAATGTAACACGGCTTCTACTTTGCTTGGATCTACTGGCGACTCCTTGCAGTCATTACATGTCCAAGAAACTCCACCTTGTCCTTCCAAAAATCACACTTCTTTAACTTGGCGAAAAGTTCTTTGTTCCTCGCCTTTTCCAAAACTCGCCTTAAGTGTTCGGCATGTTCATCCTCCTGTCTTGGAGTAGATTAGGATATCGTCTATGAACACGACGACAAACTTGTCCAAATATTCCATGAACACCTTATTCATCATATTCATGAAATAAATTGGCGCATTCGTCGGACCAAAGGACATAACGTAAACTCGTAATGTCCATATCTTGACGAGAATGCGATCTTGAATATCTTACGATCGGATCTTCAATCGATGGTATCCCGATCTCGGATCAATTTTGGAGAAAACTCCGGCTCCTCTTAGCGATCAAACAAATCATCAATCCTGGTAGCGGATACTTATTTTTCACGGTGACTTCATTGAGTGCACGGTAGTCAATGCACATCCCGAAACTCCCGTCCTTCTTCTTGACAAACAAAACCGTGCTCCCTACGGCGACTAACTTGGTCTCGATAAATCCTTTCTCCATTAACTCTTCTATTGCTTTCTTCATCTCCACCAACTCCTCGGTAGACATCCGATAGGGTCTCTTTGCTATCGGTCTGTACTGCAGTACAAGCTCTATCACAAACTCTATGTCCCTGTCGGCGGCATACCGAGGTAGATCCTCGGGAAAAACATCGGGTAATCACTCACTCTGGGACATCCTCTATGCCGATTGCCTTGGTATGTTAACCATCAATCGTCCATCTCTAATCAAGTGGCTTGAAATTCCACTTTCTTCCCACACGGGCTCTCCATTGAGATAGTCCTTCGTCCACAATCCAATACGGCCTTGTGCTTGGATAACCAATCCATTCCCAAGATAACATCTAAGGTGCGGGTCTCCAAAATCATAAGGTTTGCTAGGAACTCTATTCCATCTATTAGTATTCTCACCGAACATCCTACTTCCGCTCGGAGTTCGGAACTGTGGGTTTGAACTAAAAGCATGCACTTAAGTCTTGCAATTCTCAAGTCATTTCTAGTAGCAAAGCCTTGCGAAACAAGCGAATGCGAAGCTCCAGAGTCAAACAAAATTGCAGGTGTACTGAGTTAACAAGTAACTTACCCAAGACGACGTCCGTAGCATTCTCGCAGTGCATCTGCGGTGACATGGTTGACTCGGCCTCTCACCACTGATGGCCTGGGGGTGTGGCTCCCAGTGCCGGGCGTCCTAGCCGGGGTGGTTCCTAGATTGAAGCGAGCGGGGTCGCTCCTGCTGTCTTCTTTGGACAAGCTGTTGGCAAAGTGTCCTGGCTCGTTCGCGGTTATGCTGGCGTCTCCTTTGTTCCTTCTAGCATTTGCCTGGGGTAGCGTTTCTAGCGGGTGAAGTGCAGTAGTTACGATTGTGAGTCTTGGTGTTGAGGATGGTGTCCTTGTTGCATTCTCGTGGTTGGAATCAAGAATTGATTTGGTGCAACTCTTAAGCGCCGCTGGCGTTCCTGGCGTGATCCTTGTCGTTGCATCCTGCGCTTCCTGTTCTCATCCGCTTCCTTGCGCTTGTCCTCAAGAATAAGCGCCTTATTCACCAACTCTTGGAAATCTGAAAGGTGTGGGTGATCAACCCTACTTGCAATCTGAGTTAAGTCCCTTCATAAAACGAGGTTACTGCTGGATTTGTCTGCCGCTACATCCTCAGTGCGAAGCGTGCTAGCTGTGTGAACTTGTTCGGTAGTCGGCCACCGGGCCGATTACCTTGCTTGATGCTCTGAACTCCTCCTTCTTAAGGTCCATGATTCCTTCAGCACGTGATCTTTTGTCGAATCGTGTGAACTCTTCCCAAGTGATATCTTGAGGGTTCTCTGCGGGCACAAATTCTCCCACCATTCGGCCGTTCCTTCCAAGCGATGAGAAGCGTAAAGTACCTTCTCATTCCCTATGCATTGAGCTATGTGTAGCTTCCTCTCAATTGATCTTAACCAATCATCGGCCTCCAATGGATTGGCATTCCCAGAGAAAGTGGGTGGGTGAGTCCTCATGAACTCGACACTTTGTATTACGGCGTGGTCACTGATTAACTTGATTAGCGTGGCCTGAGCAAAGGACGTGCTGCATTTGTTGCATCATAGCATGCATCAATCGAGTCCGAGCAGCAAGAAAGGCTCCGAAATTCTGCATATCCGGTGGCGGTCTTGGTGCTCCATCATTGGGGTTTTCGCTGGCGAGATCCACTCCCATTGCTTCCAAAGTTCCCACGGGTATTCACCATCTGGCCGATTTGCTCTAGGTTTAGAGATGAGAGGGAAACAAGAATAGGCAAGTAATATGGAACTTATGCGGGCTTAAAGGTGTAACTTTAAGGTCCAACTTTATTATTAATAACTTGGTATGGTCACATAATGCCTAAGGGCCTTGCAACACATACGCACACTCAGCAAACAAAGCAAATCCAAATCGAACTAACTCTGGAGTCTAACGCCTAAAGGGTGACTCTTTCTTCTATGACGCGACTCGGCGTAGGAGTCTCACTATAGAACCTATGCTCACTCATCGAGAAAACCTCCATCTGTCACAAGAGTGCTTTACGTAAGAACTCTAATTTTTAAATTGTGACAAGGTAAGGGAAAATTTCAGCAAGAGACAAGAAAAGAGAGAAGGGGATAAGTCGAGATGTCATCTCTTGTCTTCACAAATTTTTAGCTTTAGAAAATAGGTTTTATCCTCACTACGACCATTCTAGCTTAGGGTTGAGCCTACGGTCAAGTATGGCTCGATACCACCTCTGTCGGGACCCCGAATTTGCAAATCCGGACCCTCTGTGTATTCAAGACTAGTCGAGAACGCAGCTAGTGCACACAGTCTTAACATCGGTAAATATCACAATCATACCAATCGATATTATCAAAGTACTTTATTTAAATAACCAAGCTGGTTACTTGACCTCATGGTCAAGTTACAAATGTATGCCTCGTGAAGCGAAACTTATTCAGAGAGAAACAATAGCGGCGGAAAATCAAATAACTGTGGCGCCATCCAAGATACCACGAGGCAATGACCGGGCTCGCATTCCCCTAAGTAGACGGATCCTCTTGGAACTCCTCCTCCAAAGCATAGTCTCCTCTTCAAGCGGTATTGTGTTGAGGCAAGGGTGAGTACTTGGTACTCGACCAAGTCATGCATAGAATGCAAGCTAATATACTATATGCATGGCTTGGTACAAAGGAATAGCTCAGGTATATTTGCGATGCTTGACATTTGACAAGTAATATAAGTAGATTCGAAAGCGAGAAATAAGTAAAGCATAAATAACTTTTCAGAAATTTAATAAACATTTTTCCCATCCTAAACCACATTTCCATCATCTTCATTGTTAAACCAACCCAACTTTTCAAATCCAAGTTATTTTTGAGAAAATCTAACCCTTATTTGTAATTCCCGAGCATTGTCGATCAAGTGGACTCGGCTATTCAAATAGATTCTACACTCTGCAGAGGTTATGCACTTTACCCACAAGATCTGAGTCAAACACCACAAAGGCGAGTTCAGTAACAAAGCCTTTGGGAAGCCTCAAACAACACAAGTGGTCCTCTCCTGTCAGGTCAGCACACCATCCTTCCCTTAGCTAAGGCGAAGTATGGGACCAACACACCGATTAGATGGGTACTGCCACGGCCCACGACACGGCTCCCGTACAATCACACAAACGGTGTAGTTGACACCACGAGGCTCCACAAGTGAGTCCTTAGCGACTTAGTCAACTAGGGCCGTCCCATTCGACCATGTGGTTGCAAGTATGACCAGTTCAAAGGCTTGCAAGGTTAAGTCCTTAGAGTGACCAGGGCAAGACTAGAAAAACCAAATCAACATCCCCAAAGGCCATCTTGGCCCACCGATTACTCTTGCCACATGCCGATCAGCTGTTTATCAAACCCCGATTGATTACCATGCACCACGTGCCATCAACATCACATGATACTTTTCCAAAACAGGTTCAATATATCATTAAGTCAATATTAACATTTGATTGTCCAAAATCATGTCACGAGCACGTAGCGAGTCTAAGCGATGTACTACAACGGTCTAAAACCCATGTTGGCAATTTAATAATGTCCAACTAGTAATCCACAACTAGGGTGACAAAGGGTCATGGCACATACTTAAGTAATCAAGGTGTCATCTGACAAATTGGTATTTATCTAACCCCATGTTTAAACCAAGTATTTTTCTAATTGAACTAGCATGCAATAATTTAAATCAAAATAGATTTGAAATAGGATCAACATGGTCAAAGCACAACTTGCCTTCAAAAAGTACTTGTTCTTGGTCTTGAGTTGGATCTGAGTCAATACTTCTCCTCGAATCCTTAGGCACTTCAACGTCTACTCGTAAAGCGTGCAAATAGCAAATACACAAATAAACAATAGACAAAAGTATCCAAACATCCAAATAAAATCCATAAATAGAAAGAACATAATTTTATGGATTTTTAGAAACTGAATAAATCAAATTTGGAGTTAAGGCATAAAAGTTATGATTATTTAAAGTTTAAATAATCATTTAAATAATTTTGCAGAGAAAAACTTTAGTCCAAAAATTAAATAAAATTCATATTTAGGGAGATCTCAATGTTATACAAATTTAGAACTTTGAATCACTCAAATCGGAGTTGAAGCATAAAAGTTATAAGCGTTTGAAGTTTGAATCTAAATTTGAATCAATATTTCGAATTAATAAATCATTTTCTTTTGGAAATTAATTATTGCGTCGGCATGGACACGTGGCAGCCTCGATTGGTTGGCTGGCGTCGGCCGGTCCATGGACTCGGTCCACGCTCGGCTCGGGTCTCAGTGGACTCGGTCCACGACTCACGTGAGGCCCGACATGTGGGACCACTCGGATAGCGTCATCGGCCCGGCGTCGTGAGGCTCGGCCACGATGCGGCAGTGGGACCTTTGTGGCGTCATGGGTGACGTCGGCGCTTGGCTGGGTCGACCAGCGACATGCGGGCCCCTCGACACGCGGGCCGCGTGTCGGCGTCCTGCACTGCCAGCGTCGCGTGGGCCAGCGGCTGACCGCGTCGGTCCAACTTCCGGAACACGTGGCGCAATCTCGGCCGTTGGTTTGAAAATCAGCGGCGCGATTAGATCCAGGGTTAACAGCGTTGAAACTACTCGATGATCGTGGGCGTTCGATCTAGATCGGACGGTCGAGATCTAATCCTATAATAATCACTACTACGACGCGTGGCGATTGTGAACCGTTGGATCTTGATCCAGCGATCCAATCTAATCGGGTTTGGAACACGTGAACTCACCTCAACCGCTCGATCAAGATCGGACGGCGCGCCGAGCTCGCGAGGGCGATGGCGGCAGCGGAGCTGCGGCCGGAGAGGCGAGCGGCAGCGACGACGAAGCGGCGCTCGGTCGTTCCGGCGAGAAGTGGGTGGTCTCTTGGGTGCGTCTTGAAGCGGGGACTCGGATCTGGGCTCCTTCGGCGGAAGGCAGCCGGACGGCGAGCGGGGCAAAAACGCCGCCAGCGGAGTGAAGGCGCTCAACTTCTGGCGAATCGCACGGCAGCGACGGCTCGAGCGAGATAGCTCGAGGAGAGCAGTGCGCAAGGATGAGAGCAACCTCGGGCGTGACCAGGGCTTTAAATAGCCTCGGCGTTCGTGCGAGGCGGAAAACCTAATTCTACGGCGGGCGCGGCGGCGTCCGGCTTCCGGACTCGGCGGAAACGACGCCTGGCCGTCCGCATTAGCACGATCAGCGGCCACGATCGCGTGAAGCGCGATCGGATCGAGGCGGATCACGGCTCGAGCCGTCTGGCGGATCTCGGTAGTTGGATCTTGATCCAACGGTTGGGATCGATTAGGGTTTTGATTTGGTTTGATCGAGTCACATGGCTCGGAGTCGGACTCGAGTCCGACTTCGGGTTCCGACTTCGATCGGATGAAACGATACTAGACCCGAGTTGATTTTCCAGCGATTTAATATTTAAAATAATTCCCAATAATTCATTTAATTCATTAAAAATAGCAAAAGACTGAGAAAAATTCGAGAAAAATTACGGAAAATACTTTGGATCATTTTGGACTCAAATAAAATATTTCCAACAAAATTTTATTTGCAAAATTAAATTCTTTAATTATTTCAAAATGGAATAAATTCAAATAAACTCCAAATAAATCCAAATAAATTCCAGAAAATTCCAAAAATTCCCCAAAGTGCCAAATCACACATGAATTTAAGAAAAGCAAAATTTTGGGGTGTTACAAACCTCCCCCTTAATAGAATCTAGTCCCAGAGATTAGGGGCTTACTAAAGGAATAGGTTTGGAAACTCTTTCTTCAAATCCTCTTCGCTCCCAAGTCGCCGCTCTCTGCATGGTTGCTCCTTTGAACTCTCTGAAGCGGGTTGACTTGTTTCTAGTTTCTCGATCCATAGTGTCTAGAATCCTCACGGGATGTTCCTTATAAGTCAAATCCTCTTGCAACTCAATTGACTCTAGCGGTGTCTGTTCCTCAGGAACTCGAAGACACTTCTTCAACTGGGACACATGGAATACATCATGCACTCACACTTGGGCAGCGTGGCAATTCGGTGGTAAGCAACCGCCTCTGCGACTCAAAATCTTAAATGGTCCAACATAGCAGGTGCGAGTTTCCCTTTGGCATGGAACCTCTTAACTCCACGAGGCGTAACTGCGAGGTAAACAAAGTCTTACGGTTTCAAAACTCAAGTCTCGCGGCGATTATCGGCATAACTCTTACATGGGATTGGGCTATCTTCAACCTTTCCCTAATCATGGCGATCTGCTCTTGACCTCTTGAAGAATATCAGGCCCAAAGACACGGCGCTCGGCAGGTCTCATTTCCAATTCAATGGCGTCGAAGCGGTCGACCATCTGATGCCTCAAAAGGTGACATCGTAAACTAGCTGATAACTATTGTTGTAACTGAACTCGGCATCACGGTAAACTCTTATCCCAAGAGGTAGCATAAGCTAATGCACAAGCTCTCAACATATCCTCGAGAATCTGGTTGACTCTTTCTGGCCTCGTCCATCCGTGCAGTGGATGATAAGTCATCTTGAAGTTCAAGCGGGTTCCCATGGCTTCATGCAACTTATTCCCGAACCTTGAGGTAAATTGGGTACCTCTGTCCGATACAATCCTCTTTGGCACTCGTGCAAGCAGACAATCGATCATGTACAATTACGCTAATTTATCTCAGAGTAAGTGGTCTTCACGGGGATAAAATGGGCTACTTTAGTCAAGCGATCCACTATAACCCATATGGAGTCATAACCTCCTTGAGTCTTGACAAGCCGGTAATGAAATCCATTCGATTTCCTCCCACTTCCACTCGAGGTATTTTGGTAATTTGTAGCAATCCTGTGGTCTCGATGCATTGCCTTGACTCTACGGCATCGTCGCACAATGCAACATGCTCGGCAACTTCACGTTTCATACTCGGCCACGAGAATCTCTCCTTGAGATCTGATACATCTTGGCGCTTAGGGATGAATTGAGTACTTGGAGTCATGGGCTTCTTCGAGAATTAGTTGCTTTAACTCCTTTTTGTTAGGCACACAAATGCGATCCTTCATCCACAACGTGCCTTGCTCATCAACTTGAAGTCCTCTGCCTTGCCTTCCTCCTTGATGGACTTAATCCTGCGGATCTTGTCATCATCCTTCTGTCCTTCTCGGATCGATCCTCTAGGGTAGGCTTTACTTCCAATGCGGCCAAGAATCCGCTAGGTACTACCTCAATCTTCATTTTACGAAAATCCTCACATAACTCATCCTTACTTGTGGCTAGCAACGTACTCACGGTATGGCTTTTCCGACTGGGGCATCGGCTACTACGTTGGCCTTCCGGGATGGTAATGGATTCCAACATTGTAGTCCTTGATTAACTCTAACCATCTCCTCTGCCTCATATTCGGATCCAATCGGGTGAATATGTACTTAAGGCTCTTATGATCCGTATACACTTCACACTGTTTCCAATCGAGATAGTGACACCATATCTTCAAAGCATGCACTACGGCAGCCTAACTCTAAGTCATGTGTCGGATAATTTTCCTCATGCGGCCTCAATCGCCTTGATGCATAAGCGGCGACCTTTCCATCCTGCATCAAGACACATCCAAGTCCTTGGCGCGATGCGTCACAATAAATATCGAAGCTTTGAGCAACGTCAGGTAGAACTAACACGGTCTTGATGTCAATCGCTTCTTGACTCTGAAATCCTTTCTCACATTCGGCGTCCATGCAAACTTCCTTTCCTTCTTGGCGATTGCGTCGAGGTTTCGCGATTGTCGAGAAGCCTTCGATGAAACGGCGGTAGTATCTGCCATTCAAGGAAACTCAGAATCTGGTCACGATCTTGGCTTGCTCCCAATGTAACACAGCTTCTACTTTGCTTGGATCTCTGGCGACTCATACTGCGGTCATGACATGTCCAAGAAACTCCACCTTGTCCTTCCAAAACTCACACTTGCTTGAACTTGGCGAAAAGTTCTTTGTTCCTCGGCTTTTCCAAAACTCGCCTTAAGTGTTCGGCATGTTCACTCTGTCTTGGAGTAGATTAGGATATCGTCTATGAATACGACGACAAACTTGTCCAAATATTCCATGAACACCTTATTCATCATATTCATGAAATAAATTTGGCGCATTTGTCGATCCAAAGGACATAATCGTAGAACTCGTAATGTCCATATCTTGGCGAGAATGCGATCTTGAAATATCTTACGATCGGATCTTCAATCGATGGTATCCGATCTCGGATCGATCTTGGAGAAAACTCGGCTCCTCTCGGTGATCAAACAAATCATCAATCCTGGGTAGCGGATACTTATTCTTCACGGTGACCGTTGAGTGCACGGTAGTCAATGCACATCCTGAAACTCCCGTCCTTCTTCTTGACAAACAAAGCGGTGCTCCCCACGGCGACTAACTCGGTCGATAAACCCTTTCTCCATTAACTCTTCTATTTGTTTCTTCATTTCTACCAACTCCTCGGTGGACATCCGATAGGGTCTCTTTGCTATCGGTCTTTGTGCAGTACAAGCTCTATCACAAACTCTATGTCCTGTGCGGCATACTGTAGATCTTCGAGAAAAACATCGGGTACTCATTCACTCTTGAGACATCATCTATCTTGATTGCCTTGATGCTGTTTACCATCAGCTGTCCATCTCTAGCTGCGGTGGCTTGAAATTCCACTTTCTTCCCACACGAGGCTCTCAATCGAGATAGTCCTTCGTCCACAATCCAATACGGCCTTGTGCTTGGATAACCAATCCATTCCCAATATGACGTCTAAGGTGCAGGTCTCCAAAATTATAAGGTTTGCTAGGAACTCTATTCCATCTATTAGTATTCTCACCCGGAACATCCTACTTTCGTTTGGAGTTGAACCAGGAGTTTGAACTAAAAGCATGCACTTAAGTCTTGCAATCCTCAAATCATTTCTAGTAGCAAAGCCTTGCGAAACAAGCGAATCTGAAGCTCGAGTCAAACAAAGCTGTGCAGTCTTGAGTTAACAAGTAACTTACCCGATCTGACGTCAGTCGCATTCGCAGGCATCTGCGGTGACATGGTTGACTCGGCCTCTCACCACGATGCAGGGTGTGGCTCCTGATCTTTGTCGTCCTAGCTGGGGTGGTTCCTAGATTGAAGCGAATCGGGGTCACTCCTGTTGTCTTCTTGGATAGCTGTTGGCAAAGTGTCTGGCTCGTTGCGGTTGTAGCGGCGTCTCATTGTTCCTTCTTGTTGCACGGAGTAAGCGTTTCTAAGCGGGGCTGGGGTGCAGTAGTTACGATCGGCAGGTCTTGGTGCTGGGGTGGTGTCCTTGTTGCATTCTGTGGTTGGAATCGAAGAATTGATTTGGTGCAACTCTCGGTATTTATTGCGTTCCACTGGCGTGATCCTTCTTTGTTGCATCCTGCGCTTCTGTTCTCATCCAGTTCCTTGCGCTTGTCCTCAAGAATAAGCGCCTTATTCACCAACTCTTGGAAATTTGGAAAGGTGTGGGTGATCAATCCTACTTGCAATCTGAGTTAAGTCCCTTCATAAAACGAGGTATCTGGATTTATCTGTCACTACATCCTCAGTGCGTAGCGTGCTATTTGTGTGAACTTGTTCAGGTAGTCGGCCACCGGTGATTACCTTGCTTGATGCTCTGAACTCCTCCTTCTTAAGGTCCATGATTCCTTCAGGCACGTGATCTTGTCGGATTGCGGTTGTGAACTCTTCCCAAGTGATATCTTGAGGGTTCTCTTGCGTGGCACGAAGTTCTCCCACCATTCGTAATTGTTCCTTCCAGGTGATGAGAAGCGTAGAGTACCTTCTCATTTCCTATGCATTGAGCTATGTGTAGCTTCCTCTCGATTGACCTTAACGATCCATCGGCCTCCAATGGATTGGCATTCCAGAGAAAGTGGGTGGGTGAGTTCTCATGAACTCGGCTGACCTTGTATTCGGCGTGGTCCTGATTAACTTGATTAGCAAGTGGCCTGGCGGTGACGTGTTGCATTTGTTGCATCATAGCATGCATCAATCGAGTCAGGCAGCAAGAAAAGCTCAGAAGTGCATATCCGGTGGCGGTCTTTGGTGCTCCCTCATTGGGGTTTTCTGTTTGGCGAGAACCACTCCCATTGCTTCCAAAGTTTCCACGGTGTTCACCATCCGCCGATTTGCTCTAGGTTTAGAGATGAGAGGGAAACAAGAATAGACAAGTAATATGGAACTTATTCGGCGAAAGGTGTAACTTTAAGGTCCAACTTCATTATTAATAACTTGGTATGGCTGCTTACAATGCCTAAGGGCCTTGCGGCACATCTGCACACTCAAAGAAACAAAGCAAATCCAAATCGAACTAACTCACGGAGTCTAACGCCTAAATGGTGACTCTTTATTCTATGACGCGACTCGTGAAGGAGTCTCACTATAGAACCTATGCTCACTCATCGAGAAAACCTCCACGGCACGGAGTGCGGGTCTTTGTGGCATAAGCGTAAAGCTTGATCGCCATGTCCAAATGATCGTGTCCTCTATGGTAGTCGAAGAAGCGGTGTCCTCATCGAGATCGACTCCTCTGGATGGCTCGTGTAGCTCAAATCTTGGCTCTGGAGTGCAGTCCGTACAAGGTCATCTCCAACTCGTCAATCCTTCGTAGAAGGTGTGCCACATACTCTTGAGCTTCCCGCCATCTGTTCTTCTCTGTCGTGATTTCCTTGCGGGCCTTCAGTAGCTCCTTGCTTGTATTATCTAGTACATCCTCCTGGCGGCGACAAATCGTGCCAAGCTGTGTAACCGTGGCATCCTCATCTGAATCGCCAGGTCAAGAAGGTTATCATTGCGCGGATGATAACGGAACACCATTTCTCCAACTCTCTGGCGTGAATACGGGTAATGTGCCGCATTGCTCGCCGTGATACTTCTTGGGTACCCATCTGCATTGTAGATCTCTGGCGGTCACGGTGTATCGGCCGATTGCACAGGCCCTTTTTCCTAGCGGTACCTCAATCTTCACGTCACAAGCCTTGATCAATCCCGCTTGTCCGATCACTTCCACTTGGTATTGGGGCTTCTCAAAATCTCCGAGAGTGTAGCATATGCCAAAGTTCATGGCGTGACCAACTCCCAGATCAACGTAGTTGAACTCTTCCTCCATCTGTCACAAGAGTGCTTTACGTAAGAACTCGGAATTTTTAAAATGTGACAAGGTAAGGGAAAATTTCAGCAAGAGACAAGAAGAGAGAAGGGGATAAGTCGAGATGTCATTTCTTGTCTTCACAAATTTTTAGCTTTAGAAAATAGGTTTTATCCTCACTACGACCATTCTAGCTAGGGTTGAGCCTACAGTCAAGTATGGCTCTGATACCACCTCTGTCGGGACCCCGAATTTGCAAATCTGGACCCTCTGTGTATTCAGCACTAGTCCAGGAACGCGCTAGTGCACACAGTCTTAACATCGGCAAATATCACAATCATACCATTCGATATTATCAAAGTATTTTATTTAAATAACCAAACTGGTTACTTGACCTTATGGTCAAGTTACAAATGTATGCCTCGCAAGGCGAAACTTATTAAAAGAGAAATAATAGCAGCGGAAAATCAAATAACTTCGTGGCGCCATCCAGTATACCACAGTGCAACCGATCGGGCTCGCTTCCTAAGTAGAGCGGATCCTCTTGGAGTTCTTCCTCCAAAGTCGGTGCGATCTCCTCTTCAACCGATATTGTGTTGAGGCAAGGGTGAGTACTTGGTACTCGACAAGTCATGCACGAGAATGCAAGCTAATATACTATATGCATGGCTTAGTACAAAGGAATAGCTCAAGGTTTATTTGCGAAATGACATTTGACAAGTAATATAAGTAGATTCAAAGCGAGAAATAAGTAAAGCATAAATAACTTTTCAAGAAGTTTAGTAAACTTTTTCCCCATCCTAAACCACATTTCCATCATCTTCATTATTAAACCAACCCAACTTTCCAAATCCAAGTTATTTTTGAGAAAATCTAACCCTTGATTGTAATTCCGAGCGATGTCCAATACATGGACACGCTTATTCGAATAGATTCTATACTCTGCAGAGGTTATGCACTTTACCCACAAGATACAGTCAAACACCACAAAGGCGAGTTCAGTAACAAAGTCTTTGAAACCTCTAACAATACAAGTGGTCCTCCTGCTATTATTGCGCACTAACCCTTCCCTTCACTAAGGCGAAGTCTAGGCCAATCAACGTTAGATGGGTACTGGCCTCGGCCCAGACGCTCCCGCATAACTTACACAAAGGGTGTAGTTGACCTCCACGAGGTCCCACAGTGCGTTATTAGCAACTTAGTCAACTAGGTCCGTCCCATTCTGAGACATGTGGTTGCACGTTAGACCCAGTTCAAAGGCTTGCAAGGTTAAGTCCTTAGGGTGACCAGGGCAAGACTACCCAAAACCAAAACAACACTCCCGATGCCACAACCGCCCACTGATTACTCTTTGCCACATGCCCCGGTCGAAAACTGTTTATCAAACCCCAGTTGATTACCATGCACCACGTGCCATCAACATCACATGATACTTTTCCAAAACAGGTTCAATATATCATTAAGTCAATATTAACATTTGATTATCCAAAATCATGTTATGAGCACGTAGCAGGTCTAAGCAGTATACTACAACGGTCTAACCCCAGGTTGGCAATTTAATAATGTCCAACTAGTAATCCACAACTAGGGTGACAAAGGGTCATGGCACATACTTAAGTAATCAAGGTGTCATACAGCAAATTGGTATTTATCTAACCCCCATGTTTAAACCAAGTATTTTTCTAATTGAACTAGCATGCAATAGTTTAAATCAAAATAGATTTCGAAATAGGATCAACATGGTCAAAGCACAACTTGCCTTCAAAAAGTACTTGTTCTTGGTCTTGAGTTGGATCCTGAGTCAATACTTCTCCTTCGAATCCTTCCCAAGACTTCAACGTCTACTCAGAAGCGTGCAAATAGCAAATACACAAATAAACAATAGACAAAAAGTATCCAAACATCCAAATAAAATCCATAAATAGAAAGAACATAATTTTATGGATTTTTAGAAACTGGAATCGTCAAATTTGGAGCTAAGACGCAAAAGTTATGATTATTTAAAGTTTAAATAGTCATTTAAATAATTTTGCAGAGAAAAACTTTAGTCCAAAAATTAAATAAAATTCATATTTAGGTAGATCTCAATTTTATACAAATTTAGAAATTTGAATCACTCAAATCGGAGTTGAAACGCAAAAGTTATAAGCGTTTGAAGTTTGAATCTAAATTTGAATCAATATTTCGAATTAATAAATCATTTTCTTTTTCGGAAATTAATTATTGCGTCAGCATGGACACGTGGCAGCCTCGATTGGTTGGTCGACGTCACCGGTCCATGGACTCGGTCCCACGCTCGGCTCGGGTCTCAGTGGACCCGATCCACGACTCCACGTGAGGCCCGACATGTGGGACCACTCGGATAGCGTCATCGGCCCGGCGTCGGCGAGGCTCGACCACGATGCGGACAGTGGGACCAGTGGCGTCATGGGTGACGTCGGCGCTGGTCGGGTCGGCCGACATGCGGAGCCCGCCATGTCGGCGTCAGCGTCTGGCCCGGCCGCGTCGGTCCAACTTCCCGACCGCGTGGCGCAATCTCGGCCGTTGGTTTGAAAATCAGCGGCGCGATTAGATCCAGTGGTTAACACGTTGAAACTACTCGATGATCGTGGGCGTTCGATCTAGATCGGACGGTCGAGATCTAATCCTATAATAATCACTACTACGACGCGTGGCGATTGTGAACCGCTGAATCTTGATCCAACGATCCAGATCTAATCGGGTTTGGAACACGTGAACTCACCTCAACCACACGATCAAGATCGGACGGCGCACAGAGTTCGCGAGGCGATGGCGACGCTGGAGCCGCAGCCACCGGAGACGGAGACGACGACGAGCCCGACGGCGCCCGGTCGTTCGGCGAAGTGGGTGGTCTCTTCGGTGTGTCTCAAGCGGGGACTCGGATCTGGCTCCTTCTCGGCGGAAGACGACGGACGGGCGCGAGCGGGCAAAAACCGGCAGCGGAGTGGCGCTCAACTTCTGGCGAGATCGCACGGGCAAACGGCGACGGCTCGGCGAGATAGCTCGAGGAACGGTGCGCGCAAGGATGAGAGCAACCTCGGGCGTGACCAGGGCTTTAAATAGCCTCGGCGTTCGTGCGAGGCGGAAACCTAATTCTACGGCGGCGGCGTGGCGGAGTCCGGCCGGACTCGGCGGAGCAACGACGGCCTGGCCCATCCACGTGGCACGATCAGCAGCCACGATCGCGTGGCGCGATCGGATCCGGCCGGATCACGGCTCGAACCGTGCAGGCGGATCTCGGCCGTTGGATCTTGATCCAACGGTTGGGATCGATTAGGTTTTAATTTGGTTTGATCGAGTCACATGGCTCGGTCGGACTCGAGTCCGACTTCCAGTTCGACTTCGGTCGGATGAGCGATTAGACGAGTTGATTTTCCAAATGATTTAATATTTAAAATAGTTCCCAATAATTCATTAAAAATAGCAAAAGACTCAGAAAAATTCCAGAAAAATTCTGGAAAATACTTTGGATCATTTTGGACTCAAATAAAATATTTCCAACAAAATTTTATTTGCAAAATTAAATTCTTTAATTATTTCAAAATGGAATAAATTCAAATAAACTCCAAATAAATCCAAATAAATTCCAGAAAATTCCAAAAATTCCCCAAAGTGCCAAATCACACATGAATTTAAGAAAAGAAAAATTTTGGGGTGTTACACATATAAAGGTCTGTGTGACACTATCTCTCCGGCAGACCACGAGGTGACGATGCCGGGGTGTGTCCTACTGCTGCAGTTGTGGTCCTAGGAGCGCTTCTCCATCGGCAGGCCTCTTGTTGACACCGCGCCGTACTCACAGGACCTGTACCATGGGGACCCGATGGACCCACCATGAGCCACTACTATGTTCGGCGATAGGTTCGCCCCCTCATATCTTATTCCCCCACTTACTCACTTTTATAACATGCGACAGGTACCCGGCCGTACGACCATCACATGTACAACGAGTACATGGAGTGGTTCACGCCGCGGAGTCGGCTCAGGGTGGGGTACACACCAGCAGCACCGTATGTCGCCCGTTAGGCATCGGTGTCGGACACGTACCCTTCACAGATGTCCGAGAGGGACAACTTCATGGTAAGTGTCACAATCGAATCTCTATAGGTACGTCTTTTTCATGTAAATTACCTCATATCAATCCGGCATTACATGCAGGCACAACTTGGAGTAGAGTTGGACATGGAGTCTACGTCCATGTTGGCGCGCCTCGAAACGGGCATCCAGGTGACCGCCGCTGAGGCCAATGCAGCTTGGGAGCGGGTCCGCAAAGTTGGGACGTGGTTGCGTCGCAGTTCTACCTGCCGGGGGCGCGACGACGTCGTCGGACACAGCTCACCGCGTCCATGTGGGCCAGCACGTCACCCTCCCCCGGTGGCTCCTCGTGGAGCCATGCCCGCACCTCCCCATGGCAGTCATCTCCCACGGGCCGACGTCGGCTACTACGAGCCCTCGTGGCCTCCCACACAACAGCACTGGGGTCACGAGGGGCAATCTTCATCTCACCCTCCACCAGGACCCCACGATGGTTTCGGCGACGCTGACTATGACGACCAGGAGGAGGCAGCGTTCGACGTGGCGCATTACCTGTCGACCGAGTACTTTGGCCCCTCTCAGCTCTCGGGAGCACCACACCTAGACACACTCGAGTCGCCGACAGACTACAGTACCCCTACGCCGCAGGGCTGGCCTAGGAGGGTCGTCTGTCCTCTGTCGCCACTCACGTACCCCACGGACTAAGTCAGGAGGCGTCCATGTGACTGATTTGTTAAACAGCTATACTTTTGTAATGACTTTACCTTCAGCACCATGTTGTATAACTGTCTGAACTCATTGCTCACATTTTTTTAGCTTATCCTTCTTAATTAGTAACGCGTGTGCCTTTTCCTATATTCGCAACTCCGTGCCGGGGCAATGTCTGACCAGCTCGCCCATAGATAACTGCTAGCCCGCGTTGCGTAGGTCGCTCGTGATTTTTTCCGTATTTTTTGGGCCGTATCCGGTGGGCCCCGCGAGGCTACGAAAACCCCTAAGTGGCCATAATTTAAGGGTTTCATGGCTGCGTGTACCATTTCCGATTTTCGCAACTCCGTGATGAGGCAACGTCCGAGCAGCTCGCCCATAGGTAAGTGCTAGCCCGCGTTGCGTAGGTCGCTCATGATTTTTCCCATATTTTTTGGGTGGTATTCATTGGGCCCCACGAGGCTACGAAAACCCCTAAGTGGCTACAATTTTCAGGGTTTCGTGGCCGTGTGTACCTTTTTCGATTTTCGCAACTCCTTGCTTGGGCAACGTCTGAGCAGCTCACCCATAGATAAGTGCTAGCCCACGTTGCGTAGGTCGCTCGTGATTTTTCCTGTATTTTTTGGGCCATATCCGGTGGAGCCTGTATTTTTTGGGCCATATCCGGTGGGCTCCACGAGGCTATGAAAACCCTTAAGTGGCCACAATTTCGGGGTAGGGCGATTCTCAAATAATGTCACAAGGAAAATAATGATTACAATTTGACATTTACTGAATGCTTCGAGGTCACTTTCCCTTCGCCTATGTCATTGAAAGGAGGCCATTCACCCTTTTCTTTTCCTCTGTAAATGAAAATCCAAATCACAACATTGTTCGAACGTTTGTTTCGGGGGGCCAAACCTCAAGGAATTTATAATTTTGCCGATCTATCTAGATAAAATTCTAAATTTTGTTCATGTTTACGTTCTCCATCCCGGAATTTATTCGATACGCAGCATTGGGTAGAAGAAAACCCCTTGGTATTCAGGTTGTAAAATCCTGATAGGAAAGTCGACTGTTAAACCTTATTTTTGCAATGACCTATCTTCTTTAAAAAGACAAAAGATAATGATTTTTAAAAACTTGTGCGTTCCAACGGATTGACTTTTTTTTCTTCTTGCGCACCTATTTTGCCTAAAGAGGCTTTCTTTACTCTTTTTCCAATGACACTGAAAAAAACTATTTATGAGAAAATGAAAAAAAAATAAAAATAAAATGTCTGGTCCTATCGCCCCTATCACAAGCAATCGCCCCTACCACAGGCGATATGTGCCCTACCCCATTAGCTGCCATTAACTAGTCGTTGGTATGGCCCTCTATCGCCCGCCCCCATATACGGGCGATAGGTACCTAGTTTTGCAAAAATTTTACTCCGTTGATTATTTTCGGAAAATTTTTTTAAAATAAATATTAAATAAAAAAATCGCCCATAGTTGGGCCGGTCCTAGTCCCACGCGCAGCGCGCCCGTCAAGTGACTCTCGTTGAGGTATACCGTGACACCTCCTCACCACTCCCATCTTTGCCCTATCCAAGCCGCTCTTCCCACCTCTCCCCCTTCTCTCTCTACCGAGGCGAGAGAGGTCTCGCCTTAGCCGTCGCTGGCGACGGCGAGACACCGGAGACCGCGGCAACGAGGGACGGCAAGGAGGACCGTGACCTCTGCGAGTACGGGACGGCAAGGAGGACCGCGACCTCTGCGAGTACGGGACGGCGAGGAGGCCCGCGGGCGCGGCAGCTAAGGGAAGGCGACTGCGGCGAGGAGGAGAGGGCGAGGACTGCTGACCTCGGCGACAACTGGCCGACCGACGGCGACAGCTCCGGGATCCACGGGCCTTCTTCCTCTCCCTCGATTTTGGGCTGACTTCCTCCCAAAAACCGAAGGTATGGACTCAAATCGGCTCGATCTGTGATTGTGATAACTGTTGCTAGATCCGATTGATTGATGGTTATTCCCCATTGCTAGTCATGTTACATCTGAACATTGCTATTCATGAAAAAATTGGTACTTTTTTTTAGAGCCATGAAAAGATTGGTACTAGATCTGGTATAGATGTGAACATTGCTGTTCATGAAAAATTGGTACTGGGATTACATTTCTATTGGGATGTGGAATTTTGGTGTGCTCGGGATGTTTCGATTTCTGTAAGGTGGAATTTTCTTGTGCTATGATCCCCTGTTGAAATGTTTGATAGAAGAATCATAGCACAAATGAATGTTAGTACGTGCTTTTCAGTTATAGTAGATGATACTTTTCAATTCGTAGAAATTGTTGTCCGCCATGCTCAATGACTACATTGGATGGAACAATGACTCCATTTGACCAAATGATATGAACCACTCATACTTGTTGTCCATGGTTACTAGTGTCTTGTGAAAGACTTGCTGTTTGTGGGAATACTTTCTATTCATGGTTAGTATTTCCTATCTTCTACATTGCAACCAGTTAGTAGTTTTTTTTTTTCACTTGTACATCCTTTTTGTGCTTGATGTTTGTGAAAACAAAAAGGAAGTCGAACACATAGGGAACACCGTATTTCATTAATTTTGCATTGAATATACAAAATTACATGCTCCTACAGGACTTCAAATTTTTGTCTTTTACATCTATACTTACAGAATATATTTGATTGGAGACTGCGTAGTCCACTGAGAATTTGCACGGCATCCAGTTAATTACATCCATAGGACAAGCATACAAAATACTTTATGTTGCTCTTCCATAGCATGTATGATGTTGGTGTGGATGTAGATGGTGAGGATGTGGATGTGCGGATGTGATGTGGGTGGCTTTATCTTGCTGACATCCGATCATGGTACGCCATCTTCGTGTTGATTCGCGGATAGGATATGTCAATGAAGAGGATGGCTTTCGCCTCGTCGGTGCCCAGTCATGTGTATGCCTGCCTTTATTGGATGCGAACGTGTGTGTTGCCTTTGCCTCGATTGTTCCCAGCAACACAGTGTCCAACCCTATCCATTTGGGGCGTGTCGAGGTAGTGACCTTGCCTCGTCGGCGCTAGGCTATAATTTTGTCTAGCCTCGTCGGTCGTAGACATATGGTAATGTGTATGATCAAGTGGCCTTTTTCTCTCGTCGGCACTCGGCTATGGTGTCGATGTATAAAAAAGATGCGGATTGCACGCCTCGGCTTTGCGGCAGGCGATGTGCGTATGATGCATTTGGCAATGCTTGCTTTGAAGAATTAAATAATTCTGCTCCCCTGCAGGGGCAAAAATCAATATACTATGATATTCTCTTGTATTGATTTGCCTAAAAACAGTCGATTTTTTTCCAAACAGGAAGCCTCGCTGCACTTTTTATATCTTTCTTTTCTTTTGTAGCTGGCTCCGTCGGGATAGGAGAATCCGTACCACGCTTGCGTAGATCTCATGACCAGTTCCGTCGCATAGGGAGAATTTGAACCACGATTGCTTTGATCTATGACCAGTTCTCACTCAATGGGGAATCTGTTTAGTGATGCACTTGTACGTCTCATAGCCACGATTGCTTCGATCCATGACCAGTTCTCACTTCAATGGGTAATCTGTGTTGTACTTTCACAGGTAGATATTTTTTTCATCAGGCGAGATCAACCACTAAGGTTTTATCTAGATGCTCACGATGGAACACGGGCTTGGTGAGTTGTTGCATGTTGGAGATGATGGGCGAGAGATGTGCAGGCGAGGAGAAGCCAGCAGCGTTTTGGCGCTTTTTCCCCCTTCTTTCGACTTGTTTATCTTGCGTCTCTGTTTTAAAGTCACGCGACTAGTCGACAAGTCGGTGCAGCAAACCTAGTCGCTGCACCCGACTCGACTAGTTGTGCTAGTCGGGCGACTAGCCGACTAGTCGGCGGCTACTCGCGACTAGCTGGAGGTGCCTAGTCGCCCGACTGGCCCCCACTTTGTTGGCTTAAAGCCCAGACCGAGATGGTGAAGAAGCTAGTGTCTTGCGACCCGTCTGAGGACTGAGAAAACCGCGCCCGACTGAAGAAACCCTAGTTTGCTAATGCCGTTGCCGCCTGGTGGGAGCGGAGCTGTCGCCGTCGGAGCTTCATCGCCGGACGCCACCACGCAGGTACATCTTCATCTCCCTACTCCTCTCCTCTCCAGCTCTCCTCTCGGGCGGGCGGAGGAGCAGAGCGCCATGAGGGGGCGGAGGAGCAGAGCGGGTGGAGGAGCGCAGGAGCGGAGCCAGCGGACGGAGGAGAGTAGAGCGCCATGAGGGGGCGAAGGAGCAGAGCGGGCGGAGGAGAGCAGAGCGGAGGAGCGGGCGGAGGAGCGGGCGGAGGAGCGCAGGAGCGGAGCCAGCGGACGGAGGAGAGCAGAGCGGGCGAAGGTGCTACTGGAGCAGAGCGGAGGAGCGCAGAGCAGAGCACAAAATTTATCTCTTGCAGGGTTCAAATTCTTGCCGAAATCCCGCGAAATCTCGGCGAAATTTCGGTTTTCGGACCCCCCCGAGTTCCATAATCCCGGCGAAATTAAAGAAACCCTAAAAAAATTTAAAAGTGCTACAGTACCCTATAATCTCGGCGAAATTTCGGTGAAATGGACCGAAATCTCGGTTTTTTGACCGAAATTTGACCAAAATTTGACCGGAGTTGACCGGATTTGACCGGATTGGATTCTT
Source organism: Rhipidocladum racemiflorum (assembly GCA_036346355.1). Classification (NCBI taxonomy): domain Eukaryota; kingdom Viridiplantae; phylum Streptophyta; class Magnoliopsida; order Poales; family Poaceae; genus Rhipidocladum; species Rhipidocladum racemiflorum. Next base: position 62,716,607 of record CM070583.1, read on the forward strand.
CAAGGCATTTCCCATGTCTGACCAAAATTTCAAAATTTTTTGACGTCGTTTGAACCATTTTCCGTTTAGTTGAATTTTACCGAAATCTCGGTAATTCTCAGCGAAATTTCGGTTTTTGAACCGAAATCTCGGTAATCTCGGTTAAATAAAAACCAGATTCAAATTTTGCTTTTTGAATTTCGTTCGGATTTCGTCCGAAATAACGAGATCTCGGCGAAAAATCGGATTTCGGTCGTTGACGAGATTTGCCCTAAAACGGAATTTTTAACCCTGATCTCTTGCACTAAATTATCTCTTGCGCAGAGGAGAGGGCGAAGGTGCTACCGCTTTGCTAGTTGATTACAGACTAATAGAAGAGCACTAAATTATCTCTTGCACTCCACAGGTATACAATATGTTGGTATATCTATAGAAAATTATAAAGTATAGTCATCGACTTGTATCGACTTGTCAGCGACTAGTCTAACCTAGTCACAACTAGTCTACAAGTCGGTACCCTAGCGACTCGACTCGACTTTGCGACTCGCAAACCTTGTCTAGCGTGCTATTTTTCCCATGGCTATATTTTCTAGGTGTGGCTTCCTGCTCTTGTGTCATTATGTGCGTGAGCTAGAAGTCGTTGGGTCAGGTGGCTTTTATAGGGCCAGGCAGATGCGGTGTTCTGCAGGATGTGGGCTCCTCTCTGTTGATTTGAATCGATCCAAACTCTTTATCTCCAAACAAGAGCACGTGTGGTGTTTTTGATTGCTGCTGAAATCTCTTAGGTAAATTGTTACGCGTACACACAATTCGTACCCAGGAGGAAGGTATCTATCAATGCCATGTGGGCCCATTGCCAAGCCAACCAACAGACCACATTGATTTGCATGTACAAATATCACATTAGTTTCCTGCACCGAATCTGCCAAGGAAACAGCCAGCCTGGACACTTTACATTGTGCTGCGATTCCATTGGAAAATGCTACACTACCCTCGATTATACCTAGCGAGAGAGGTCTGTCAATGCACAGCGGGCCCTCAAGTTGGAAGAGATGAACACATGTACGTTTCCTGCATGCATTTCCTGTGTGCATCTATCTCCATGCATGCAAACTGCGTAGGAGAGGAAATCATGCTCCTGACGTCACTGACGTGGCGATCAGGTTGAAGCTATGATTTAGAGTTTGATCTCTAATCTTTTAGAGACAATATCTTTTAATCTGGGTGTCGGATTTGTAATCCATTTGAACCTCTGTGCTTTTTACGACGAATCCAACCAAAGGAGACTAATATTGGATGTGTCATGCATAGAGAAAAATATTGGATGGTACATGTGGCCCGCACATCAATCTCGCTTCAAAATTTTCTATGCCGCTGGCTGCTCTTATGTTATGTCACATATCAACATATATTGACATACATGTGGGCCATTACCTCTTACTTTATTTTTCCTATTTTGTTTATTTAATGAATTTTGCATACAAAAATTCATCAAACACTTGATTGATGTGAAAACAGAATAAGGATCTGGATGAGGTAGGTCGGAGCTTTTCGATTTGGTGATGGATTTATCATCCTGTTCTTATCAGTTTCTCACTTCAGCTAGTGTTTTAGGGAAGCTACTAGGGGGCTAGGCGTGTGGCATTGTTTTCTTGAAGTCAAGAATGATATAAAGATGTGGCAATTGTTATATAGTCAATGTTTCAAGTTTTCTTAAAAAGGAAATTTGGAGTTGCTAGACAAAAATATCTATTAACTAGTCAAATGCCCGTGTGTTGCAGTGGAAATATATTTTTGAACCAAATAATCAACAATTCCACGTATTTACAAAAATAAAATTGCACTCTTGAGTTGTCATGGGGTGGGAGAAATGGGGAATGGGTGGGAGAAATGGGGAATGGCCCGGTCAAAGGAGCGGGTATTGGTGGAAAGAGAGATGCGGTTGGTTTCCTTTTTATTCACGAGAGATGGCGGAGTGTGTCGTGGTCCGCAACCCATATGTCGGCGCGCTGTTTTTCTTAGAGGAGAGGGAGGATGGATGATTGCCACCAACTCGTATTTATATAATAGTAAGGATGAGTAGTATGGTGTTGCTCTAAAGTGTCCAAAATGGTTGTTTTTTATTGCTGGTCATTTTGCTTGTATATTAAGAACAATTTGATGAACTAGAAGTGGCACTACTGTCTCTTAAATATAGAAAGATAGCTGCCTGGGGCGGAAATTGTTGAGAATTGTTTTTGCAATGTGCGCTAAACCCTTTGGCATCTAGAAAACATATTGGGATTGCTCTGAAGAGCAATTTGAATCATGGTTATCAAGGCAACAAGGCGCCAGCCGAGCGTCTGGACGCCTAGGCTCCTAGGCGACCAAAAATAGTCAAGCAATATCAGTATATCACCAATACATATATAACCAATATCAGCATATAAGTAATATTAGTATATCACCAGTATCAGTATATCACCAAAGAAATATCTGGCTCCATCCCTTTTCTCTTTTCTTCCTTTCTTTCCTTTCCTTTTCTTCCTTTTTTTTCTTTTTCTTTCCCTTTTCCTTTCTTTTTCCCCCTTTTCTTTCTTTTCCTTTTTCTTCTTCCTTGCCTTTTCTTTTTCTCCAGCACCCACTCCTCTTTTCTCTAGTAGCCACACACTCTCTGTCTCTCTCTCGCCCCTCGAGCGCCGTCCCCCTTCCTCTTCTACTACGCCACTGCTGCCCCCCCCCTCCTCCCCCTCGTACTCTCCTCTGCCCGAGCGCCACCGCCATAGCCCGACTCCTCCCCAACTCCCCCTCTCTCTCTCTTTCTCTCTCTCTCTCTCTCTCTCTCTCTCTCTCTCACACACACACACACACACACACACATCGCCCGCTCTCCTTCCCAGCACCGGCGCCCCCCCTCCGGCTTCCTCTCCGTTGGATACGGCGGATCCATGCCGGATCTCGCGATCCCCACTAGATCCAGCCGCCTCCCTTGAAGCTAACGTCGCCATGGTCGTCTCGAGCTAAGTATTCCTCTTCCCCCTCTTTATCTTTTATTCCTCTCCTCTGCTCACTTCTTCCATGGTGGCGCCGGAGCTCCAGGCGAGGCGAGCGGCCATGGCGTGCTAGCTCCGGCGCCAGGACGCCTATGCGTCGCCTTAATAAGCATGGTTTGAATGCCATGGTTCATGGTTGGGTTTGTTTGGTTCTGATCAGAACATAGATAAATTGAAACTGCTTTAGTTCAAAATTATTACGCTGTATTATCCTTTAAGAAGCACTGTTAAGAACAAGTCGTTGTTGTTGTTCTTGTGCTGATTAGTTTGCTAAATCTGCTGAAAGTATAGTTTACTCGATTTTCTTGGGAGCAAATGTTGGCTGCCTTCCCATATTTTTTACTTCTCTGTAGCAGTGTTTCATTTTATGCTTCATGATGCACCCTTATGGCCCTCTCTGGGATTTCATTTAAGGCCTGCTCTTTTGCTAGAATCCATTGCAAGTAAATCTCTGGAACTAGAAGAAAGATGCTTCATCCAGAGGCTGTAAGTGTTTGCAGATATCTTAATAAATTGACAGCAACAACAAACCAGCACCCTGTTGATGTCTCTTAAGTAGTGCATTCTAATGGTTAAGCGATCTGAATAGTTGCATTTATTACTTCTGTTAATGCTGTTATTGTTATAATTGTTACTTTGTACACATTGCAACGCAAAAAAGTCCATAGTTGGTTTAGCTTAGTGGATATGAGGCTATCCTGCCTAGAACTCATCGAAGAAATTCATAATTTTGCTGCTTCCACTTATCTTTTTGTCTATTATCTTGTCTTGCTAATTTTGGGTTTTAATTAGTAGCTCAACTGTATAACTGGGCCAATTATATACTATTTTGTATTCAACATATTTGTTATTAACTCTTTGCCTTATGATGCACTCTTATCCTATTCCACTTTTGCTCTTTACTCAAATGTTCAGATGGATTACATTTCCCCTGAAAGAAGCCTGGAGGGGACATGTGGAGATCCTGGTCCTTTATTTGTAGATCAAGATGGTAGCTCGTTGGAGCACATGGATTATCATGGGGAAGGAGTTCCGCAACATGAATCTCCACCACTGAATCGAGGACTTTTAGTTGATCCAGCCAATCAAATCTCATATTTGGATGCAGATTCTTTACCCTTCGTGAATGATCAAATCCCATGCAATGCAATGAAATCTGCTTCAGCTAGTCCAGCATCTCCCCTGAAGCAAGCTCAAGAACATCATGTGCATATAGAATCGGATAGGCAAAACGATGCAGCTGAACAGAATGTTCACAATAGTGACTCTGAAGCACAGACCACTTCTGTGAGTTATGATGTACATCAGAAAACCGAGACGGTTGATGTTGTGCTGCCTCCAGAGCTTCATGAAAGCAGTGGTAATGATACATCAAACTTTCAACAAGAAACTACACATTCTGATGCCTATCTTGGTGACTCTATGTTAACTGAAAATAGCAGTAGGGATTACCAACTTAACAATAGTGGTGCTGACGATGATGAAATTCCAAACTCTTCTGCGCTTCACATGGAAAATGAGGACATCAGAAAGTTACATGAGACTTCCCACAATGAAAAGGATGGGATAGAGGAGGATCAAATGAATGGTAGGAATTCTAGTCCTCATGATGAACGAGACTCTGCTGCAATTGCAGCTTCCTATTTGGAAGGAATGGAGCAAGAAAATCTTAGTACCAAAAATGGCATATCAACCCCAGGCAATCAGTGGGATTATCCTTATGAAAGGTCTCCAAGACTGGAAAAGGGCACACCATCGCCAGACAGGAGAGTCTCACTTCCAGTTGAAAGGTCCCCTCATGCTCATTCATCTGGGAAATTGGAGTCACAGTGTCCTGCAAAAGAGGTTGGTAAATTAGCTCATTCTCGAAGTCCACCAGCAAGACGCCAGTCCCGATCTCCTGAAAAGCCTGACACCAACTGCAGAAGAGCTTCTTCTCGTGAGTTGACTCCACATGCACGACAGAACTCTCCAGAAAAGAAAGCACGAAGGGAGTCTCGACATGGAGATGGGTCACCACGACGAAGATCTTCATCCCCTAGAAGAGCCTTGCCCAAGAGGAGGAGCTCACCAAGGAGGGGCTCCCCACCAAGGAGGGACTCCCCAACAGGAAGGAGGGATTCCCCACGAAGGAGGGACAGGTCAAAACCTTCCCCGACAGGAAGGAGGAATTCCCCACGAAGGAGGGACAGGTCAAAATCAAGGTCACCTTCAAGGAAAACTGATACCTCTAGACATAGAAGGGAACATGGTAGATCTCGGTCAAGGTCTCCCCACTCAAGGGATCATCGTAGACTATCTCCAAGGTGATTTTTTTTTTGTTTTTCCATGAGTAAATCGCAAGCTTCTAAAAGTCCGAATTCTTTTGAATGAGCATGCTTTCAAGCCGATGTTATTTATAACCAAACATTTGTCTGCTCATGCAACTTTGAATAGTCTTATTTCCCTTAAATGAACAGTCCGATCATAGAAGTACTTGTTTTGATTTTTTTCATTCACCTTTTTATGTCTTTGCTGCTAGTTCATGCTTATGTTTGTCTTGATGTTGTAGAAGAAGGCATTCACCAAGGCACAGATCACCTCCATCACGTCATCGTCATCATTCGCATCGAAGACCTTGGTCACCACCTGCCAACAGGAAGACTGGATTGGGTAAGCCTGGACGGAATCTGTTTGTTGCAGGTTTTAGCTATGCCACCACCGAGCGAGATTTGGAGAATAAATTCTCTAGGTTTGGACGTGTAACAAGTGCACGCGTTGTTCGAGATAAACGGTAATTACTTCCACATGGAGTTATTTGTAGTACCTCATTGCTTCTTTTTGGAAACTGTATCAACACTCATTTTATGCTCCATAGTGCCATGGCATCACTGGATGATACACTCCTTTTTCCATTGCCACTCAAGTTTGCATGTTAGTTGATTATTTTTCTTTTGCAATAATGGACAAGGTGCACCTTGTTAACTTAAACTATGGATAATTCAAATACATGGGAAGAGTACTGTGTGATGTGTGGAGCTGTGGCCAAATTAAAAATACTGTTCAGTTAATTTACATCGCATTCCTCTGGTTTGGGTTCCCTGTAGGATTCTATTCAAAGGAGTCTAGACTGATAAGGTTAACATTTAGCTTGTTGACATCTAAATCTGAAGCTTGATGGGATTGAATTTATTTACTGAATATATAACATAATGCACAGCCATAGCTTCACATTTCATATTTGTTCTAATGGTGCAAAATATCTGAGCTGGGTAAATACAGAAGAGCAAATCTAGATATCTGCAATTGAATAGCCTTGGTATATACTACCTCCGTTCTTTTTTTTTAAGTGACACCCTAGGATCCGTTCAATCAAACTTTCTAAAGTTTGACCACTAATATGTTTAAAACTATCTAGATTGACTACATGGAAATTATACCATCAGAATTGTCGTTCAAAATGCTTTCATAATATTTATAATTTTATTACTAAATAATAAGATAAAGTTATAAAAAGTAACGGTCAAAGTCACATCTCAGAGACCGCGAAAAGTAAAAAACAATAAGAACCAAACCTTTTGTCCTAAACAAGTAGTAGGTTAGGAATGGGACCCAATCAAAGTTAGTAAAACACTTATTGTGTGTTTGGTTGGAGAGTGAGGTGGAATGAAATGGTTCCATCCCAGATTTCAGGGATGGAATGGCTTCATCCCAGATTTCAGGGACCAGATTCTCAGACAGAGCCCACTGTCACTCTCACATTAAAAGTGGGATGGCTGCGTTTCAGAAAATTTGTAGAACCTGGCCGTCCCGAATCTAGCCGTCCCGAATCTAGAGAGAATATTCTCTTTTCTGGAACCAAGTCATCCTCAGCTCTCCAACCAAACACTAGACTTGGTGGGATGGGATGGTTCCATTCCACTCCATCCCACTAACCAAACACACAATTAATTCTTCGATCTTAGGTCATGGTTATGGTTTGTGGATTGCTAATTTCCATGCACTCCTATCCAACGCCAACTCTTTGGATACGTTCCAATTCCACAAAAGCATTTAACTTACATGCACTCCGGTACGTGAAAAGTAAAAAAAAAAACGTTACATAAAAAAGAACAGAGGGAGCAGCATTTAAGTGGGTATACTATACCTGTGATTGGAATATATTGGAAAAAAATCAACTTACACGTATGAGAGGAGAGACCCATGCCTTCTCAAGCTCTCTCTTCGGTGATAATTATTAAACTTTGTATTTTAGCATGCAAGAGCATAATTGGTAAATTTTGTCCTGCCAATTTTACTATGATTGAACTAAAAGCAGCCACTTGATTGAACTAAAAGCAGTCGATCATTGGATTTGAGTGGGTTTACCCTTTTACTGATTAACCATGCATTGGTGAGACTGACAGATTATAATTTCTACTGTGATAAGAGCTTCTGTAAGTACTCGCCAGTCACCATCGAAATATTCCTAACATCTGATATCTGATATGGCTCAAGTGCTTTCTCCTACACTGCAAGAACCACTTAGTTCCCAACATGCAATAATACCTTCCCAAGAATAGCTCATTTTACATTTTTACTCTGTTAAATTAGTTTGCAAGATAAGTTTTCCTTATCCCAGTTTACGTTCTTCTATAGATCTGGAGATTCTCGAGGCTTTGGATTCTTATCCTTGGAGAGGGATGAGGATGCTGATGCTGCAATCCGTGCTTGTGATGAGACTGAGTGGAATGGTAGGATCATTCTTGTGGAGAAGTCAAAAGCACCTTCATGGTGAATTTACACCGTGGAGCTCTGCATACCATGCTCCAAGGGGGCGGCATTGCTTCAGTTTGCACAGCTTTCATCGTACCAAAAATTTCCTATTGACAATATATAACATAAATGATCATTACATATGGCAAGTTCACTTGAACCCAGCTCTTGATGCTGTATTAGGAGTAAGAGTAATAATGCACTTCCTATGGCTACCTTGCTGACAATTATAAAGAAAAAGATGTAGTAGGTCACACCTTAGCTTGTTTCAGGGCCCTGCTGCTGATAAGAGGGAATTAATGGCATCTTTTAATATCTGCAACTTCTACGCATACAGTGATGCTTTGCCTGATATTCGTGAATTGTTCGTCCTCTTCCTCGTCATCGACACTAGTTGACCAAGCGATTCGCTGAAAGCTCAAAGGGAAACATGCTTGAAATCCAGACTTGTGAGGCTCTGATATTGAACCATTATGTTAGCACAATAATTCATATCTAGTTTTTAAACATCTGTCTAGTTTGTATTTCGGATTGTAGATACTCATGTTGGCTATGGCCGTCACATTCGGACCATTTTTATCGGCCAGCTTGCATTTCTATTGCCATGGCTTCCTGCCTGTACTCTTGAATCCAGAATTGTCTATGCACAATCTTTTGACCTTTGGTGCTACTGTTTGTCTGTTCGGCAATGCCAAATGCCGACATCTATTGATGGTAGACGCCGAGTTCTCATGTCGACTCGTGATTTCGATCTAGTTTGTTAGCATCAGTAGGGTGGTTAACGGGGCATATTCTGTGCAATCAAAGGTTTTGTGCAATCAAACTAAAAAAGTTTTAAAAAATTCTAAAAAAAATCATATATGTATATCTCAATTTACCCCATCTACGTATAAAATTTCATGATCAAATTCGTCCTATGCTAAAAGTTATAAAAAAGACAAATTTGGGGTGCATTTGACCTGTAAAAGTTTGTTAGAAATTTGTCTTTTTTGTAACTTCTAGCATAGGACGAATTTGATTATGAAATTTTATACGTAGATAGGGTAAGTTGAGATGTACATCTATGATTTTTTTCAGAATTTTTTGAAATTTTTTTTAGTTTGATTGCATGGTGATTGCACCAAACCTTTGACTGCACAGGATATGCCCCCGTGGTTAATCGACCAAAGATGTTTTTCCCTCAAGGCCCAAATCTTCTGCGATCTTTTCACATGTGATGGTATCATTCCTGAAAGATAACACGGGTATTATGGCACTGGCTGTTCCAGTAATGTCCGTTGTTCTGTCAATGTCTTGGGGCATCCTAACCAAGTTTTTTTTTTAACCTTTGCTTGACATTAGATTTCGATTTGAACCCATGGCGAACATCTGGCCATCGCAAGTCCTCACCACCAATAACACATCTAGTGATATGTGCACAAACAATTTTAGAGGAAACAATTTAATTATTACACCTTTTTTTTGTGTGGACTATGATTAAACAAGGTACACCATGACGATCTTGGGCGCGACTATATGACGCTCGAGTGGCAACTAATCGTGTTCCGCTCACCTTCTGGCCCATAGGTGGGACACGCACAGAGTTTGAGACGGTATTTTTTGTAATTCAAAAATTCAAATGATTATATTTGGAGAGATGTTTTTATGCTTTTTACTTTAAAAATTGTATAAATATTAAAATATAAATAAATGATAGATAATGATTATTTACCCCTTCGATTGTTTCAATATTTATACAACTTATATTAAAAAAGGAAAATATAAAAGCACCGCTCCATTGTTTGAATCACCATGTTCCTTACCACGAGAGCTTCAAAACAAAGACTTCACTTGCATATATTCAGCTTAGTAAATGATATCATATGTCATATGTTCCAGGTAGAAATCAAAGACAATTAGGTGAAGAAAATTATAGTAGTAAACCAGTGGTGGAAAAAAAATGACGAGGAATAAAAGAAGACCTACCGCAACAAGTGGTAAAAAAACTGCAACTAAACGAAAAGAAGAAAATAAAATAAAATAAAGACAAGAAAAAAGAAAGAAAGAAAAAGATACGACAAATATGTCGAATAAAAGACAATTAACAGAACAAATCAAAAGGTAAGTAGGCTAGTTAAGGTTGTTAGACAACCTCGCTATCGAATAGTCCGGGGTTGCCTAATAGATCTAAACTGGAGAACAGAGAGAGAGAGGGAGAGAGACACAATATGAGGAGTTGTCATGCTTTATTATTCTGATTGCTTGCGTACAATGGGGTGACCCCCTGCCTCCTATTTATAACCTACAACTAGGGTTTCGGGAGAGTCCACATGGGCCACGGTGGGCCGAGTTTCCTAACACTCCCCCTTGGACTCTTCACCGCGAGATGCATATGCCTCATCAAAACCCCAGAAAAATCCAGTGGGAAAAATATTTGAAGAAAGAGTACATAGCATACGCTTGCTGTGTTGCACAAATTGCTTCATCAAAAACCTTATGTAAGAAAACTTCAATGAAAAACTTACTAAGGAAAAGAGTACAATCCACCCAAACTTCAATGTTAATCTTCTAGATTCACGTTGGGTACTCAAACTTCATGTTCGAGATTTATGTAGGAGTATGTGAAAATTCTTCCCCTGAAATCTGCACTTCTCTAAGGCTCATCATCCCGATTCCTCTAACGCATCTTTCAAAGGATGATGTCGGGAGTGACTTAGTGAATAAATATACGAGATTTTCACACGACTTAGTAAGCAATATCTTTATCTCGTTCATCTTATGCATTTCATGAGCATAAAAGAACTTGGGGTTGATGTGCTTCGTGAGGTTACTTTTCACATATTCCATTTGCACTTGAGCAACACAAGTTGCATTATCTTCATAGATGATAGTGGGGGTTTGTTCCATGTTCAAACCACATGACTTCTGAATGTGGTGAACCATTCTTTGAAGCCATGCACATTCTCGGGATGCTTCATACAAAACATACTCGGTTTGTGACTTGCCAGTATGCGGGTCCGATAGGTACCCGGCATCGGCATAGCCAATCAAATTCAATTTATTGTTTCTTCCATAGAACAAGCCGAGATTTTTGCTTTCTTGGAGGTAACGGAAGATGTCCTTGACCGCTTTCCAATGCCTTTTGGTGGGTTTTGTACTGTACCGTGCTAGCAAATTCACGGGGAACGCAATGTTCGGTCTAATGCTATTTGCAAGGTACATGAATGCTCCAATTGCACTCAAGTATGAGAATTTTGCTCCCAGGACTTCCTCCCCCTCTTCTCTAGGCCTGTATGGGTCTAGGTCTACTTAAAGTGACCTTCCGACCATTGGTGTATTTGTGGGGTATACCTTTTCAAAATCAAATCTCTTCAACACTTTCTGCGTGTAGGATGATTGGTGTACCAAGATTCCGCCTTGGACATGTTCAAGCTGCAAGCCTAAACAGAACTTGGTTTTACCCAAGTCTTTCATTTCAAACTCAAACTTCAAGTATGAGCATGCTTCTTCAATTTCTTCATCCGTCCCAATGATGTTTAAGTCATCTACATAGACGGAGATTATACAAAATCCATTCGGGGATCGTTGTATAAACACACATGTACAATCTTCGCTGTTTGTGTAGCCTTTCTTGCAGAGAAAGTCACTCAAGCGATTGTACTATATTCTTCCTAACTGCTTTAATCCATACAGTGATTTCTCCAATTTCACACTTTATAGGTTTCTGTTTGCTCTGTCTTGGTTTGGGATAGGGATACATTTCGCTACTTTCATGTATATCTCCGAATCCAAGTTTCTATACAGATATGCTGTGACAACATCCATTAGCTTTATTCTCAACTTCAAGTTGACTACCATTGAGATCAAGTATCTAAAGGTAATTCCTCCCATGACCGGAGAATAGGTTTCTTCGTAATCAACCTCAGGACGTTGAGTGAAACCTTGAGGGACCAGCCTTGCCTTGTACCTTACAACTTCATTGTTTTCATTCATCTTTCGAACAAAAATCCATTTGTGACCTACGGGGTTTATATGGGGAAGCGTGCGGCACATAGGCCCAAACACCTCTTTTTTGTTCAGAGAGACTAACTCTGCAGTGATTGCCTTCTTCCATTCTTCCCAATCGAGCCTTTTCTTGCACTCTGCAAGAGATGCGGGCTCGGGATCATGATCAATGATCGTGGTAATCTTCTTTGCAAAGTATGCATCGACATTGGCTGTTGCTCTGTTCATCGATTCTCCTGTTATTACAAAATTTATAGTCATTTCGTCATGGTGTGCTTCATGCATTTCTGCTTGCTTTTCACTGCTATTTCCCACTGCAGGAGCAAGTTTCTTTAGTTTTTCTCCGCCAATGTGTGCGCACATATTATTCCCGGCGGCTTCTTCCAATGGAAGGTTCAGATATGGAATTGCCTTTTTCACAGGCTTCTTTCCAGTACCAGGTCTCAACTGGCTCCCCTTCTTGCTTTGGGGCATTTTCGTGATTGGCTGTGGTAAGTCCTCTTGTCCAGTTTTCCCTAGACGTCTCTGGGTACTTTGGGTTTGAGAAGCCAGATTTCTTATTCTTTTTCTTTGAGGCCTCTGAACAGGATGAGGGATACATTCTGCTTTCTTTGGTATTTCAACCCTCTTTGGTGTATTTCTTGCTGGTACATGCGACTTAACCACGCTCTTCAGATCACAAAAATGATCAGGCAGTTCATTTGATAAATTCTGCAAATCGATTATCTTCTAGACTTCTTGATTTGCTTCATTAGTGCGAGGGTCTTGCGCGGAGATCCTAGTGGAATGCCATATTATTTTTCAGTATTGTTCATCCAATGGTTAATTCTCCCCCCTAATGACGGGAAACCGTCCTCGTCAAAGATGCAATCGGAGAATCGGGCTGTATGCAGATCTCCAGTCTTGGGTTCTAAATAACTGATTATGGATGCACTCTCATAACCAACGTATATCCCAGACTTGCGGGGAGGGCCCATTGCAGTCCGCTGTGGGGGTGGTATAGGTACATATACCATACAACCAAATTTTTTAAGATGGGAAATTTTCGGGATGACCCCTTGCACTAATTCCATAGGTGAATGGATGTTGTAGGCCGAAGGTCTATAATTGATGAGTGCTACTGCGTGTCCCCAACAAGTGTTGGGCAAGTTACAACTCTTCAAGAGCGGTCGGGCTATAAACTTAATCCTCTTTATCAGTGCTTCAGTTAGTTCATTTTGCGTATGGACGTGCGGTACAGAGTGCTTAACAGTTATTCCAATCGCTGTGCAATTATCATCAAATGCCTTCAAAGTAAATTCGCCTGCATTGTCCATTCGAATGGACTTCACGCGATGATCAGGAAAAGTATTCTTAATTCTGATTATCTGCGAGACCAGCTTTGCGAATGCATGATTTCTTGTTGACAGCAAACATACATGCGACCATTTCGAGGAAGAATCAATGAGCATCATGAAGTACCGAAACGGCCCCGACAAGGGTTGAATCGGGCCGCAAATATCCCCCTGAATGCGTTCTAGGAATGCAGAGATTTTATTTTGCACTTTCATAACAGAGGATCTAGTTATTATTTTCTCGGTGGCACATACATGGCACACAAATCTTCGTGATTCGAAATTTTTTTAACATTGATGCCATGACCTTGTGAGTTGTTAACTATATTTTCCATCATTCTGAAACCAGGATGACCTAATCTACAATACCATAAAGAAAATAATTCAGAGCTTCTAAAGACAGTTTGCATTGATTCTCGTGTAGTACAACCCAGATTCATATGAGGGACATTTTTTAATACTATTTTTCCATATTCCACGTGCTTCACAATGAACAAATGCTCTTTGCCATTTTCTTCATTGGTTTCTACGTGAAACCCATTGGCGTAGATATCTTTAAAACTTAAGAGAGTGCGAGTTGACTCAGGGTACAAGAGGGCTTCTTCAATTACCAAAGTTGTACCCATTGGCAATATAATTGTGGCTCTTCTCGAGCCTATTATATGCGTATCGCTGCCTGCGATTGTCGTAATCCTTCCATCGTTCTTCATGATCGTCTGGAAGTATTTCGACTCTTTTAAGATGGTATTTGTTGTGCCACTATCAACAATGCATATTTTCTCCATTGGGCGCTACAAGATTTCTAGATGAAAAGAAATATAATTCTAATCAGACAGTGGCAATGTAATTCAAACATTGCTTGCAAATATAGAGTACTGGAATAAAGAATAAACTGTAATTCATTCATGAGAGAAGAAAATGTATGCTCTTCAAGAGCTTACAATTCATTATTCAAAATTCATTAACAACTATTGTTCTGTATTCTGCAAATTTCAGGCGAACCCAATCGTGCTGTGCTTGGAGCAAGATGGTGGACTTGAGCTTCTCGAACCGCTTCTGAAGTGCAGTTCATAACTCAAGTGCACTCACCTCAGCCATATATTCATTCTTCATAATGGCTGAAAGGTGATGCCTGAGAAAAAAGGGCAAAGTTTGGTCGTTTTTGCTCGGCAGTAGGTTGCGCGTCCTTCGAGGACCCTAAGCCGGTGGCAGCTTGGAGCTTCTTGCTCGCAAGCATGATCTTCAAATCTGATGTCCATGTGAGATAGTTCTGACTATTCGGGGTCAGTTCTTCAAACTCACATTTGACAATGCCAAGTATTTGTATATTCATAAGATTCTTTCATTAGATTACTTCGTGTAATCTAATAGAGAGTGGTTGCAAGATTCATAAATGCATAATTAAATTCTTATGAATTTCCAGCAAACTAAAAGAAAGCAATAATTGCAATATTCATAAATACAAGATTCATAAATACAAAGATTCATAACTACAAGATTCATAAATACAAGATTCATAAATGTAAGATTCATAAATATTCATAAAGATTTGTAAATATAGCTTCGTGCATGTATGTGATCGGCTTCGTGCATGCGATCAGATTCATGCGCGCGATCGGCTTCATAGATGCAATCTAATTCATGTGCATGATCAACTTCGTGCGATCTGTTTCATGCGCGCGATCGGCTTTGTGCATGCGATCGGATTCATATGCATGATCGACTTCGTGCGATCTGTTTCATGCGCGCGATCGGCTTCGTGCATGCGATCGGATTCATATGCATGATCGGCTTTGTGCGATCAGTTTCATGCGCGCGATTGGTCTTATGCGATCGGCTTCGTGCGATCGGATTTATGCGCGCGTTGCAATTTATGGAACAAAACAATTATTGCACAATTCATAAACAAATTCATAAATGCAGGAAATAATGCTAAGAAAATTAAAAACCAGATCCAAAAATTTTCTTGAATTTTCTAGCTATTTTTCATATTTTCTAGCAATTTTTAGGATTTTCTAATCAATTTTCTGAATTTCTAATGCATTTTCCAGAAAAGAAAAGAAATTAAAATTTCTGGGGAAAATAATAAAAGGAAAGGAAAACAGGAGGGGCAAAAAGGTAACTTCGCCTCCCCCCTTCTATAACCGGATTTGCTTTCTTGTTTCATCTTGACTTCAAGTCCAGTGAAGTCCAAGCCATGGCGCCTAGAAACAACAGGAGGGGAGCGCTTCTAGCGCGTGGGGAGGGGGAGCAGGCCATGCTTGGTGGGATCTGGGGGGCGCTGCGTCGAGCGGTGGCTAAGCTGATTGGGAGCGGATGGGCGGCAAAGTAGCTGCCAGCGGCGTTGGCGCCGGCGTGGCCGGTCGGGAGACGCGGCTTCGGGCATCAAGCGGCAACCCAGCCCTTCAGCGTGAGGGGCTTCGGCGCACGGGCGGCGAGCCAGGCAGTCAGTGGTGCGCGGCGGTGGCACCCAAGGATTCAAATTTCTGACCGAAATCCGAAATCTCGGCCGAGATTTCGGATTTTGGATCCCTCCGAGATTCAAAATCCCGGAAATTTCAAAAAATTCAAAAAAAATAATTCAAATTTCGAATTTCTCGGCGAGATCTCTGGTATCTCGGGAATCTCGGGCGAGATCTCGGGTGTTTTTGCCGCATTTTGATTTTTGTGCACTGTATTTGATTGTATTTAGGGTCAAGATCATCCACAAAAAATTTCTAAATTTTTTGAAGTGTTTTTGACCATTTTTTGGTCGATTCAATTTGTCGGTTTGCACTGTCCGAATTTTTTAAAATTTCTCAAGATTGATTATTATCTGAAAATTTTATGGGAATATTATGGATGTGTTAGGACCATTCACAAAAAAATTCAAAATTTTCTAAAGTGGTTTGAACTATTTTTCAATATGTAATATGTTGTGTTGCCCCACTTAAGTTACATTATGGCTTCTATGTATGGAATAAATATTTCTCTATAATACATAGGATGATAGGAACATATATAAAATTTTTCAAATGACTTGAAGTTCATTTGTTACATTTGAAAAATCAAAAACTGATTTTACATACGGTTTTTATGACGACCTTACTACGGTTAGATTTTTTTAAAATTACTCATGCTTGATCATCATCTCAAATTTTTATGGAAACATTAGTTATGTGTTAGGACCATCCAAAAAAAGATTCAAAATTTTTTGACGTGTTTTGGACCATTCTTTTGTCGATTCAACTTGGACCGAGATCTCGGTCTTTTCGGTCGAGATCTCGGTGATTTCGACCGAGATTTCGGATTTCCCGGTTGAAAAAAAAAACGGATTTGAAATTTGGTTTTTGTATTTCGTCCGGATTTTGTTCGAAATTTCCGAATCTCGTCGAGATTTCGGTGACCTCCGGAATTTTACCCAAAACGAGATTTGAATCCTTGGCGGCACCTTGTGCAACGGTGCAGGCCTGCGAGGCCTGAGGCCGAGCTCGACGCGCAGGGGGTCGGTGATGGGCCTGCGGGGCTGCAAAGCCGGGAGCGTGGAGTACCAACAGCGGACTGCGCGAGGGAGCCGGCGGCTGGGCTTGCTGCAAGTGCAGCTTCATGGCGAGCCGGTGGCGCGGTCGCAGCCAGCGGGCGCACCGGGTGGCAAAGGCCATCTTTAGGCGGCCAAGCCTTCAACACGTGCGGCCGGAGGTGCTGACGGATGGTCACACGACTGCTGCGTCCGGGTTCAGTCGGCGACGCTTCAAGTCGGTGGCGGCCGGACAGCGCGGCCTGCGAGGCTGGACGTGCAAGGCGAACCGCGACAGGGCGTGGCGGCACGGCAAGCATCGGCAAGTGTAACACCCCAAAATTTTGCTTTTCTTAAATTCATGTGTGATTTGGCACTTTGGTGAATTTTTGGAATTTTCTGGAATTTATTTGGATTTATTTGGAATTTATTTGAATTTATTCCATTTTGAAATAATTAAAGAATTAAATTTTGCAAATAAAATTTTGTTGGAAATATTTTATTTGAGTCCTAAATACCCTAAAATATTTTCCAGAATTTTTCTGGAATTTTTCTGAGTATTTTGCTATTTTTAATGAATTAAATGAATTACTGGGAATTATTTTAAATATTAAATCGCTGGAAAATGCGAGTGGGTTTGTACTGTTCATCCGACCGAAGCCGCACTCCGAAGTCGACTCGAGTCCGACCGAGCCAAATGAGCCTGGCCGAACCCAACCCTAACCTGTTGATCCCGACCGTTGGATCGAGATCCAACGGTCGGATTGATCGCATCGGTTCGAGCCGAGACCGGCCGAACCGGTTTCGACCAGGCGATCGTGGCCGTTGATCGCGCGCCACGTGGGCGATCGGCCGTCGTCGTCCCAGCCGGATCCGGCCGGACTCGCCGCCGCGCCGCCGCCGTGTGGAGTCTAGGTTTCCGTTTTCGTGACGGACGCCGAGGGTATTTAATGCCCGGTTGCGCCTCGAGGACCGCCTTGACCCAGCAGCTTGCCCTAGCTCACCGAGCCTCGGCCGCCGTAGGTCCGCGAATCGCTCGCCAGAAGTTTGAGGGGAGCCGCCGCGTTCTAGCCGCTTTTCGCCGACGCCGCCCTCCCGCATTCAAGACCGGATCCAGAACCCCGGCCAGCGCACTCAGAGGGACAACTCACCTCGCCGGAAAGGCGTTTAACGCCGAGACCGTGGTCATCGTCTTCATCTCCGGCCAAGCTAAGCGCGCCAAGTGCCATCGCCGACCCCGAGCTCCACCAACCGTCCGATCAAGATCCAAAGGCCCAGATCGCACCACGTCACCCTCGGTGAGTTCTCCGTTGAAAATCCTAGATCTAATCTCAACCGTTGGATCTAGATCCAACGGCTTAGGTCGTGCCACGAGCAGAAGCGCACCAGTCTAGATTGGATCTGGACCGTTAGATCAAGATCCAACGGCCCAGATCAACCCGTGCGCCCCAAGCACATGAGGCCCAAATCCAATCCTAGCCGTCGGATTTCAAACCAACGGCCACGATCGTGCCACGTGTCCAGGAAGCCGAACCGCCGCGCCACGCGGGCGTGCGCGTGGGTCACCGACACGCCGGGCCCGCATGTCAGCGACCGCACCGTGACGTCACCCATGACATCATCGGTGGAACCCACCTGTCAGCGCTGAGGGCTGAACCCCGCTGACGTCAGCAGTGACGTCACCCGAGGGGGGGCCCACATGTCAGCGACACGTGAACCATGGACCGAGTCCACGGTAGACCCGAGCCGAGCATGGACCAAGTCCATGGACCGGCTGACGTCAGCCAACCAATCAGAGGCTGCCACGTGTCCAGGCTGACGCAATAATTAATTTCCGAAAAAGAAAATGATTTAATAATTTGGTTTAATAATTGATTTGAATTTCAAAACTTCAAACGCTTATAACTTTTGCGTTTCAACTCCGATTTGAGTGATTCAAATTTCTAAATTTGTATAAAATTGAGAACTACCTAAATATGAATTTTATTTAATTTTTGGACTAAATTTTTTCTCTGTAAAATTATTTAATTGATTATTTAAACTTCAAAATGCTATAACTTTTGCATTTTAACTCCAAATTTGACGATTCCAGTTTCTAAAAATTCATAAAATTATGTTCTCTCTGTTTATGGATTTTATTTGGATGTTTGGACACTTTTTGCCTATTGTTTATTTGTGTATTTGCTATTTGCACGCTTTACGAGTAGACGTTGAAGTGCCGGAAGGATTTGAAGGAGAAGTATTGACTCAGGATCCAACTCAAGACCAAGAACAAGTACTTTTTGAAGGCAAGTTGTGCTTTGACCATGTTGATCCTATTTTGAAATCTATTTTGATTTAACCTATTGCATGCTAGTTCAATTAGAAAATACTTTATTTAAATATGGGGGACTAGATAAATACCAATTTGCTGTATGACACCTTGATTATTTAAATATGTGCCATGACCCTTGTCACCCTAGTTGTGGTTTACTAGTTGGACATTATTAACTTGCCAACATGGGTTTTAGACCGTTGTAGTAAACTGCTTAGACCTGCTACGTGCTCATGACATGATTTTGGACAATCAAATGATTAATATTGACTTAATGATATATTGAACCTGTTTTGGAAAGGTATCATGTGATGTTGATGGCACGTGGTGCATGGTAATCAACTGGGGTTTGATAAATAGTTTTTCGACCGGGGCATGTGGCAAGAGTAATCAGTGGGCAGTTGTGGCATTGGGGATGTTGATTTGGTTCTTCGGTAGTCTTGCCCTGGTCACCCTAAGGACTTAACCTTGCAAGCCTTTGAACTGGGTCTAACGTGCAACCACATGTACGTAATGGGACGGACCTAGTTGACTAAGTTGCTAATAACGCACTGTGGGACCTCAGGAGGTCAACTACACCCTTTGTGTAAGTTGTGCGGGGAGCGTCATCGGGCCGAGGCCAGTACCCATCTAACGGTTGATTGGCCTAGACTTCGCCTTAGCTAAGGGAAGGGTTAGTGCGCAATAACCGGGAGGACCACTTGTATTGTTAGAGGTTTTAAAGACTTTGTTACTGAACTCGCCTTTGTGGTGTTTGACTGTATCTTGTGGGTAAAGTGCATAACCTCTGCAGAGTGTAGAATCTATTCGAATAGCCGTGTCCGCGGTATTGGACATCGCTCGGGAATTACAAATCAAGGGTTAGATTTTCTCAAAAATAACTTGGTTTGGAAAGGTTGGGTTGGATTAATAATGATGTTGATGGAAATGTGGATTAGGATGGGAAAGATGTTTATTAAACTCCTTGAAAAGTTATTTATGCTTTACTTGTTTCTACCGCTTTGAATCTACTTATGATACTTGTTAAATCTTTGTTTATCGCAAAAATACCTTGAGCTATTCCTTTGTACCAAGCCATGCATATAGTATATTAGCTTTGCATTGTGCATGACTTGCTTTGAGTACCAAGTACTCACCCTTGCCACAATATAACACCAGTTGAAGAGGAGACTACACCACTTTGGAGGAGGAACTCCAAGAGGAACCGTCTACTTAGGAAGCGAGCCGGTCAGTTGCTGTGTGGTATCTTTGGATGGCGCCACGGGTTATTTGATTTTCATTGCTACTATTTCTCTCTTAATAAGTTTCGCCTTGCGAGGCGTATATTTGTAACTTGGCCATAAGGTCAAGCAACCAGTTTGGTTATTTAAATAAAGTACTTTATTAGTATCGAATGGTATGATTGTGATATTTACCGATGTTAAGACTGTGTGCACTAGCGCGTTCCTGGACTAGTGCTGAATACACAGAGGGTCCGGATTTGCAAATTCGGGGTCCCGACAGCAAGCGCGTCGATGTTGCTTCGGTTGGCGGCTTCGTGCCACGGGCGTCGGTGTCGTCTTCGTGCCGGTCGACATATACGATAGATTGCCATGTATTTTAGCTTCATGCCCTGTACTGCAACTACAAGTAATCGCCGTGTAGCTTCATGCCACGTGACGAGCACAATACTTGATACGTAGATTAGATGCAATCAAGCGATTAGAATCAATCCTCTGTTATCTCACCTTTCAATCTATTCACCGAGTAGAGCTTCGTGCTGATAACATGTTAAACAACCTCGCTATCAAATAGTACGGAGTTGCCTAATAGATCTAAACTGGAGAAGAGAGAGAGAGAGAGAGAGAGAGAGAGGGAGAGAGACACAATATGAGGAGGAGCTGTCATGCTTTATTATTCTGATTGCTTACGTAGAATGGGGTGACCCCGTGCCTCCTATTTATAACCTACAACTAGGGTTTTGGGAGAGTCTACATGGGCCACAGTGGGCCGACTTTCCTAACAAAGACCATACCATAGAGCAAGTAGGGATGAATGGTCAGTGCATTGTCAATGCAATGAAAAAAAAAACAACCAGCTAGTGTATGGTCCACGCGGTTGGGTCCACACACGGCACAGGCCAACCATGCAGCCCAGGCACAAGCCGCTTGCGCCTGCTCACCCACCTGCTCTTTTCCTGGCTAAGAGCATGTACCGGATGTTTACGACATAATTAAAAATAACTCGTATAATAAATCATCTAAATAGTTGTTTACAAAAGTCTCTAATATAATTAATAGATTGTTTATAAATAGTACATACAATATAAAACTATTTATAAGCTTGTTGTTAAATAGCGAATATCATCTCTTGCTCTACTCTTCTCTCCATATTATTCAAAATCCTATATAACACAGTCTTGCTCTACCTTTTGCAAGGCCATTCGCTCTGATGGCCAGTCTGAAAACAACAATTTGAAAGGACAAACAGTTCTTCAGGTTGCAGGCACCAATGCAACGGTTACATATGGAGAATGTTAGTGTTCTACCGAAGCATAAACTGTATATTGTATTACTAGCATTTCTCTTCTTCAAGGTTGGACAAGCTCACAAGCATACAGGCAGGGCATCGAAAGAATCTCTTCGCACCGTCGATAAATTTTCCTTTCAACTACGTTGGTCATAATGCACATGGATCAAACCTTTTTCCTGTGTCTGGACACTGCAATGACCATGCTTGGTATCCAGGGAGGGGATGATCCTATCTATGGCTACAACGTGATACATCATACATGTGGTTACAAATTGAATCGGCTAGTGATCTTCTCACAATAGGCACCGAAAGAATGGGCTATACGTCTCCATGCAACATTTACTATGTTGATGATGCCTCTGATCATCTGGTTACAGCGAACAATCAATCGGTTAGTTGTCAAGAGGTCCACTGGTCGGGGACTGTGAGGAAGTACTTGGACATGGCTTTCCTGAACCTCTTCTTGTACTGCATCGGAGATATGACGGTAGGGGATTCTTTCCTGGGGCCGCCTAGGATGCCTGAGGCCTTCACCCAGGTCTCCAGCTGTTTGTCCCAGGTGTATTGACGCAAGTAGTCGATGATGCCGATAACAAGCTCTTTCTTCTCCTCGTCAATTCCAACAAGAAGAGAGTAGTCCATCACATCCGCCGACTGCAAGGTAGATCAAATTACAACCGTCAAACTTTCAGTAATGAAGGTCGCTTACAGGGACAAGGGAGACCTATGCATGAAGTGCTAAAATGCCACTTATGACTTAACATAGCTTATAGTGCAATTTACTCTGAAATAAGTATATAGTGCAACACCATTTCTGAAATAAATATATATGGACGTGAGGAATGAGATGGACGATTAACATGATCAACGTTCTAAATAAAGGCCGTTAAAACAGTAAAGATCCCCTGTCCGTTACGTTTATGAATATTTCAAGGTTTACCTTTTTTTATCAGGTAGTTTATTCGGTTGAACGGCCGTTAATGTTTAACAAGGTGTTTATTTGGGAAAAGTTGCAAGATTTCCATATGACATTGAACATTATGACATACATGAGATGAATGCTAGCTTTGCTTTTTGTTGTCATTTGAGTTATTCATTCATTCAATTATGATTATTTAATCACATTCACATCATGTCATCTTTTTTCTTCATATCACCACTTTGGACAATTGTTGATACTCTTAGTTTCATTCTATATGCATGAAAGGAGATGAATTAGATGCTTATTTTGTTACCACAAACACATGTATATATTTCTCTGAATTTTAAATAGTAAAACCGTTTACAAGGCTAATTACTGTATAATTTACCGTTATTTAGAACATTGAACATGACTATTTGAGACAAACTATGATAAAACAAGGGAACAAGTAAGCAAGATAATAGGTACTACAAAATATATTGTTTCAACAAGCCGACAAATGATCTGAAGATGGTACTCATAACGTAATTCGCAAACTAAAAACAAGTCATGTAGCTCGCGGAAGAGAAATATCACATACAACACAGAAACAGTGTTTTTTTATCCATTATTGAGAGACTGAAAAAGTACAGTTCAAACCTTCACAAATCCCAAAACAATCATGTAACAGCTATGTACAGTATATATTATGGCAGAGTATGATTGTGGTGCTAATAATGTGGCAACTTGAAAATTCAATAGATATTCAAATATTAGCTAAACAGTATGCACAAACCAATATAACTACATACCGCAAGAAACGAAGTATCGTTCCAGACAGCTCTTTCCAGTATTCGTTTTGCCTTGCTCCCTACAAATATAGGCTTCGTATGCAATGCCTCCATGAGGTTTGAATCTAAGAGGACTTTACTGTCACTGGAGGTATAGCGAGAGCGTAGTGAACCTTTTAGATCATACACCCTAGGTATCTTCCTTCCAAAGAAAATATTTTCCATCACCATCAGGTCCATCTTTACTTCTCTCCCACCTTTCAAGCCCTTGACACTAACCTGAACTCAAGCAAAGGCAGGAAAATCAAATATAGGGAGATCGTTTACGCTTTGCAGTAAACTAAATCATGCGACGGCAAGTGAGGAAAAGCAAACCTGATATAATCCTATTATTTTGGCCAGGCAAGTTGGGCTACCAGAGGTCAAGGATTCCATCAAATACTTGAAGTACTGAGGAGCAAATTCCACCAAAGAGTCCAGCTCTGTCCTGGTGACTTGTTTGATTATGAACCTCTCATCCAGTGTCTTTGCAAAGTATACATTGCTTTTTCCACCTTGTGCACTCCATCTCTTGCAGCGACTTAGCGAACGGATGTAATCAATATCCTTTGGGCAGCATTTCTTTCTAAGTGCAGCAAAATGCTTTGCAAAATAACAAATCACAGAGAACCTTGCTTTATCCGCAGAAAGCGGTGATTCATCATCGAAAGACAACCTAAAATGAGTTCCCGTGGAATCCAGATGGTCTTCTTGTGAGGGCAACGACCCCTCAAGTCCATGGTTGCTGAAATCAGTGGCATTTGGAAGGTGTGAAAAACTCAAACTTGAATTCAGTCTGCATGTGACTTGTTGCACATATTCTTGTGAAGTCATGGCGTATGACACAATACTGGTGGGTTCATCATCATAGACTGCAACAACAGCATCTTCATACCCAATCTGAGGCAACAGCAGCCGTGCCCCATCATCAACCATATGTGAAGCGGATGAGATATACGCAGGTGTACGAGTAAGAATAACATTTAATTTCTCTATTGCCCCAGGAGACCTTTGGGAACAAGCCCTCCATATGTTTGGCATTGGATCTTTCAGGATGCTTGTAACATCCCCAAAGTATTCAGCAGATCTGAACGACGGCAGGTGCAACGAAGTAGGGGCTAATCCAGTACGTTGTCGCTGACACAATCCTAGTGTGGAATCAAATGAATGAATTCTTACAGGGGTTGCTGCATTCCCATACCTTGAATTGTCCGATAAATTAAAGGATCCATTTTCATCAATTTTGGTGAAACCTTGTGTAAGATCATACTGTAACTCACTAGATCCAGTCCATGCCAAATCGATCTTATCAGAAAAAGTAGATGCAAGTGAGGGTAACCTCTCAACAGGTTCCATATCGATGGCAACTTTAGTAACTGGCTGCTCTTTCTCTCCATTGAATCTACTGTCAAGATCTTCTGCATCATCCGCAGGATGATCCACCAGACCAATCCGCAAATTTGTCTCGGCCAAGCCATATTCATTATCATTCAAACAGCCCTCTCTGGATAACAAAGACTTTCTTGGACTTCCTAATGAGTGTGACAAACATGTGGATTTTCCAATATTTATATTCCCCTGAAGCAAATCAGCTTTCCACTCCTTCAGTCTGATGTCTGGGAGAATTTCAGGATTAGCGGGATTGGTCTTTGAAACATGACTATTTGTATTAAGAAGTGAATCTAGGCAACATAGCCTCCGATCCCAAATGTAAGCATCAAAAAGAAGACCACGCCTCAAGCGGTTGAGCTCCAGAATATCAATTGATGCCTGCATGGAGTGGTTACTATCTCTAATAACCGGCAACAGCAAAACCTACAAAAACAGAGGTGGGGGGAGTGGAATTAAAATCAACATAAAATATTTGTAACCCTGGATAGACACGAGTACACGACAAGAAATCTGATTGCACCACCTCATATTCATTTCTTTCCATTTTAAGCAAATCCTTCATCTCAATGATCTGCCTTTGAACACCTGCCTTCACCAGTTCATCCTCAGTTATAATCCTCTTTTCCGTACGATGAAGAAAATCAGATACCTCCAAATGTAATGATTCCATTTTGCCATATATCTTCAAAAACAAGTATATGGGCATAATATTATTCTTCAGTCCACAACAAATGCATAGGATGCAGATAATTAACATGATTGTCATAACTCTAAGAAAATCACATACCTCAACTGCCACTGTTTCCATCCATTCTTGTGGACTGTGACAGTTGAAATCCAGTACTGAAGGGGGAAGGTTAACTTCTAGAATATCAACAGGAGAATATCTGAAGAAAGCCACCATGTTTCCGTACCTGGATAGGTTAGCAGGTAAGCTGAAATTTCATTGGAGGGTTGAACAATGTTAATCGATAAAGATATACCAGACACACATACCCATAGAAACG
Source organism: Rhipidocladum racemiflorum (assembly GCA_036346355.1). Classification (NCBI taxonomy): domain Eukaryota; kingdom Viridiplantae; phylum Streptophyta; class Magnoliopsida; order Poales; family Poaceae; genus Rhipidocladum; species Rhipidocladum racemiflorum. The sequence goes on from CM070583.1 coordinate 62,742,121, forward strand.
AAGGCAGTCCCTCTGAAGAGAATGCCCACAGCTTGCAATTCGGTTAGCAGTAGCATGATTTGAAAAGCTTAGCTCCAGGAATTTCCCAAATGACAAGCCCCAAGCAGCATCTGACATAATTATCCTCCGCGTAGCTGGTGGTACACCATCCTTAGGCTCACACTTGAGGCATCTATGCCACATCCATATTCTCCCATCATGCTCACCTGGCAGCTTGTGCGACAGAAGCCGCCTAACACTGATTGTTAAGCTCCCATGCAGATGGGTATAGCACCTTACATGTGATTCTGATGGCTCTTTACATGATGGACAGCAATACACCTGATGAAGGACATGGCAAAACATTATTCTCAAAAAATTATGATGAGAAGTTTTACTACTCTCTCTGTTCCTGAATAGATGACGTTTTAGGATTTTGCACTTAACCAAAGCACATGTAGAAATGACCAAATCGCCTTCTTTCATTAGCTCACTTATTGCTCTTAGATGGTGTGTGTTACTCTATCCCACAGTAATAAATACCATTGAGAATCACGAATGGTATGGGTATGCAAAGGAAAAAACAGTTAAAAGTTGTCTCAAAATTGTGGAATGATATGTATTTAGAAACAAAATTTGAAAACTAGAATGATATATATTTAGGAATGGAGGGAGTATTGTATAGCAAATACAGATGAATATGGGATGCACCTGATCAAATAAGTCTTCCCGGAGGTATCTCCCAAGTGGCTTATCAAAGCTACCATAAAACTTGATCCGGAAGAGCTGAGAACGCTCACATACCAAGCTTTTGGGGATACAAGTGTTTGACAGGGAAACTAAGATGCTCTGATGGTTGTCAGTAGAAGGAAAGTATTCACCAGAAAATTCATTCTGGTCATCTAGGTCTCCTGTCCGACAGTCAGCACATGGTTTATGATTCCAATGGTCTACTTGTTGACATTTCTTCCCTGATACCTCATCTTGATAGTTATTATGTGCAATGGGGAACTGTGCAGAGTCATGCACATGCTGACATTGCATCACAGTACCTGAAGCTCTCAAGTCATGGTGCAAGGAACATGGAGATATTTTACACCCATTGCACGAATCAATTGCATGGGATAAGTAGTGATCATGAGAATTTATATGATGAACAGGAGATTCAGATTCCCTATGCTCAAAGATGATTCCCTCGCATTCCTCCTTCAACGACAATGGACCAGGCGATACAGAAATTTCCTCAAATATACCGCTGACTGTAGTAGTCTGTGATCCGGAAAAATAGTTATTTGCACCACTCCGCATATCTGGCACAACTATCATAGGCCTCGAAGGAACTTTAGGAAGAGTTGCGCCTTCATCAGCAAAGAATGATGTTTCAAGAGAGAGGTGATAAGCAGCAAAGACTGCAAGTTGTACTGCACGCTTAATTTTCTTTAGTTCCTCCTGACAGGACCCTCTCAGTAAAACCTACATAAATTGAGACACATTTATTAGAAATGTAATAAAAAGTGTAAAAAACAAAAGTTAGAAATTCATTTTGCAAACTAATTAAAGGATTAGTGCTAGTACTCTGTATAATGGATTGAACAATGTATTTTATGTTAGTGACATGATTCCAATCAAATGTTCTTGGAACAGGAAAGAGATAAGTACCGTGCAGCCCAAAGGCCTTGGGCAGCCTTCAAAGAACATCAGTGTCTTTGTCGACCTCCTGTTTGTCTGTTTTCCTGATGAGAATTCCAGAACTTTCTGCACCTTGAACATTTCACACTGACCTAGCCTTGCTGACGCAATATTGTCAATTGATGAGGCAATTTGTGCTCCTGTGCATCTTGATATCCTGTCCAAAAGTGGCCTCTTAACATTCAGAACTAATGAAATATCTTTTGCCAAGAGCTCCTGAGCATAAGATGAGACACTTTTCTCAACTAGCAGCACATTCGGTCGCCGAGACTCGATCTTTCCAACAATAGTTCTCAGGTGCTCCTTCTCCTGCATTAAGGGCATTTCGTCAGCAAAAGAATAAACAAAAAAAATAACAGGAATATGAATAGGTGCAAACCTGTTCAAGTATAGTATCAATGGATGCTAGTTTATTAGTAACCTTCTGGTACTCAAGTGCCCCCCCTAAAATGAGTAATTTCGCACTCCTATGCTCAGAGACCATGCGTTTGTGTTTTACGTTCTTAGAGCAAACAACTCCTCTAACAAGATTGCTGTATAGAAGGAATTACCCATCAGTTTCACATGATGGCGAGTACAATCCAGGTAAATAGCAGTCAAATGACGAAAGTAACATACCTATCACTTGGATCCCCTGATGCTGTACATTTGACTTTAACATAATCAGTAGGATCCATGCTGGCGCCTTTCTTGGTATCTGGTCTCACATAGCTAGCAGCTTGCCAAGCTAAGGACGATGCTATCTCAAGCCAACTTTCGGATCTGTTCTCATTTCCCAGATTGATACCTTCTCCGTTCAGTAATTGAGCCACAAGAGCTCGGAAATGGCCAAGAACAGCATTCCTCAGACCCTCTTTATGAGCTATGTCTGTGACCATGTCAACACCAACTATTTTGTTAGTGCTAAAGCTACCAAGAGTAAGAAGCTTGCTCGAATTCCCAACCTCATCATCCTCGTCGTCAAATCCAAATAATCTCGATTCAACATCGTCACTCTCATCTTCTGGCAGTGGAGGGCACCAAATATTGGCACCAAAATCACCAGGATATTGAGACCTGTCGCCTTCTCCACTCCTGTCAGCAATACCATTTAGCTTCGCGCCATAATCATGAGAATCCAGGCTGAAACGGCCCTTCCTCCTGGATGTCGACATGCTGTCGTTCTGCCTCACCATCCAAGCCGGGCTCTCCAAGGAGTTTGGGGTCATGGACCAGTTGATCTTGTCAGGAGTACTAGCACTAACAGAATCTGTGTCCGAAAAGTCATGTAAGTAGTCATTCCCTGGGGTGAAAAACTGAACCCCGGGCTCGTCATCGTCCTCGCCATCTGCTCGTCTGCATCCACAAAAACCAGTTCCACAATGATTTAGCACTTAATTTGATCAATTATAAAACACCAGGTAAACAAACATAAACATACAACCTAGTCATATATTTCTTTCCCCTCTTCTAACCCTACTGCTACTACTACGGTACTACCAGTTAAATTGTTAAGAAATCTTTATATATACTAATTGAAGGCCCTCCTAGAAGCCCCCACGTTAATCCTAGAACTTCCCACGTTAATCTTGGTCGTCTATTCTCCTTAATCATTTTCATCTACGGCTTAAATCTATTTATCTATTCATACGAGATATGGAATATATTTCTATCCAAAGGAGATGCAATTGGAAACCTTTCCATGTCTATGCAAGGAAATTGAGGAGCTGATTTTTAGGAAATTAGCGTTGCCTTGAAGATGAACTGACACTCAAGGAAATTAAGAAGCAATAAATCTTTGTCAAAAAGAAAAAAAATAAACGATCAACCGGTAAGCAAGGAAACTAAGATGCATGACTTTGATGTTCAAGGAACAAAGGTTCCAGAAAAAAGATAGAAGCTAGAGGTGTTAGCAATACAAGTGTATACTATTCTAGCCATCAGAACATTAAATCAAGAAATAAATTACATTCAAGTAGAAAGGAAAAAACCACTACGCTCATTATTTACTGCTAGAATTTACCACATTAATAGACTAAAAAGGAGAAAGAACTATATATCATAGACTGTGGCGGGTCCAAATTATAATAGACAAGATTAATTAGGTCTAAATATATACTATTTAAATTTCATATCGATTACAACTATGATATAAGCGTGAATCGAACACATCATTAATTAGAGAAAATCCCCTCAAAATAATATTTATAAGAGAAAAAGGATTAGAATGTTGGTTTGCATATTAATCAAAAGAAATAATACTAGCAGTTCCTGTATTAACCAGATGAAAGGAAAATAAATAAAAGTTATGATTTCTATTGAACCTCTCAGTAATTAAACTAATCTTCTGAACAAATCCATGCATGGAGATGTCTAAGTCAACTAATTTAGAATTCGACTTGGAGATGAGACATGCAAATTAAGTAGCGATGTTGAAAGATAAAACAAACAAGACTTGGATCGTCACAAGAAAAATTAAAAAGTCTCACATTGGTAACTTGACAGCATGCAGCTTAAAACTACAAGATATAGATAAACGAGAAGTTTCTATATAATTCACCTATGTCATGTACTTCTAACAAAAGTTGGTGCTTAATATTAAAGAGTACATATTAAGTGAAAAAAAAACTCTATAATGGTAAAAAAATATAGAAATCATATATTAATTAGAAAATTTTTTTGCTGACCCATTACTAATCCACCCTCCACTTACAATGGCGTGCTTAAATTTTTTAAAGATAATAGCTTGGATTAAGATCTAACATTAATTAAGAGTCTTATACGAATTATAGCAAAAAGTCTACATGATATGTTTGAAGTCAAATGTAAATGTTTCAGGTAAAAATGTAAAATTGGAATTTAAAATTATTATTTTTAACATGAGAAATTAAAAAAAATGATTTTTCAAAATTTTGAATATTCAAAACTTATGAGTCAATTTTCAATACTAAGAGTTCTCATCTACATTTAAATAAATCCATAGTTAAAAACTCAAAATTATTAGCACCAAAAATCATTGTTCAAACATGTAGCTTGTGCGATGCATGGGTTCAGGGGCGGAAGTAGGTAGTGTTACCCGGTGTCACAGAACACCAGGTCAATAAAAAAAATTAGTGCATGTTAGTTTATATATATAGTATATGTGAACCCCTTAATCTAAATCTTATGACACCGGGAGGCAAATAATAAGCAAATGGTAAGAATAATAAGTTATTATCATATATATGATGAAGTGGTGACCCCGATAATTTTTTCTATAGTTTCACCCCTGCATGGGTTGATGACTAGTTGAGATAATTTACTTACTAAAATCCTAACACCAAGCAATCTCAACCTCACTTTTCCCTTTTCGTCCATCGCAACTGGCAAGTCATAAAAATGAAAGCTTGTAATGTACGTAGCACCCTACGAGGCAATGGAAACGGAGCCGTAACACCCTACCTGACAGCAAAGCAGCGGAGCAGCTGCGGCGAGGACATCTGGCGGCTCAGGGCGATGGGGCGCCTGCCCGCGGATCTCGCGAGGGGCGGCGGCGAGTCCGCGGGGCTGCGCGATCTCGGCGTCCCGGGGAACGGCGGCGGGCGGGCATCCTCGTTGGCGGCGGGCGTGGGGCCGGTGATGAGGGATCTGACCTTCTGCGCCGCCCCCAGCACCGAGAAGTCAACTAATCCCATCGCCACCACACCGTGGAATCCACACAAAAAAAAACTAAAAAGAGAAATAAAAAAAGTGCGCTCCTTCGCGCCCGCCAAGGCTAAAATTCCTCTCCGGCGATGCGGCGGCGGCGGCGGCGGCGGCGTCGAAGGCGTTGGAGGCCCGATTCGTAAAACGTGCGGGGATTCCTTCTTCTCTTCAACTTTCAGTGGCAGTGTTTATGTACAAGCGGCGGCTAGTTAGTGCGAGGCATTTGGGGGTCAGCCAATGCCCGACTGGTCGGGGGGCATAGGTCAGGTCGCCGGACGGCCGTCGTGCAGCTGCGCTACGCGCGCGCAGGGGCGGCCGCAGTCGAGGCATTAGCGCGCGGGTTCACGTCGGAGGGGTCGGAGGGGTCGGAGGGCATGGCCGGAGAAGCGTTGGTGGTTCGGAGGAGGCGAGAGACTGAGAGAGAGCGCGGGAGACGAGAGCTTTCGGCAATGGCGAGAGGAGGTTGGAGAGGAATGGGGGGTGTGGGTTTTTAATTGCGGATGGAGGCAGACTTTAAGAGTACTTTTCAGACAAAAATGGGATGGTATTTACTTCCTTGTGATAAATGTGATTCTAGATTTTTACACTAAGATATGTCTAGAAAATTATATCATTCTTCTTCATTTTTTTAAATGGTATATTTTATTATAGTAAATATATATAAGAAAAAATGTAAAAAGTCGTAGTAGAATTGTAGAATGACATTATTTTTTTTTTAAAAAAAAACAGAGTTACAATGACGTGTATTTAAGAACAGGGGAAGTATATTGGTGCATATATAGAGTAATTTCTATTCAAAATGTAGGAATAAGATTACAAAAACGTTTTGTAGAAGTTTCAGACGAAATAGTGAAAATCCTGCATAGATAAAGAGTGAAAAATTCTCATGTTCTAAATATAACACAGGTTCTGGACGGATGAAAGTGGATACCGTTGGTAGTTGGGTCTATATGGCTTTTATGTTTTGTAGAGGGACAATAAAAGGAAAAAGGAATCAAATATGGAATATTAGGCTTTATTCTTTACGGGTTGTCAGTTGTCGAGGTTGTTCTTACCGATATTTTCTGTGGTATATTTGACTGTTTTTCTATGACGCCTGTTGTTTACTGGTTCTGAAGGTTTTGAATGTACACGATATTTGAATATCATGCTTTTGTTGTTTCAAACACGTCTTCAAATATTGATCATGAAACAACGTGCAGATTTACTTTAATTGATTTGGCAGAACAGAACAGTTAGAGGAATTCAGTAAAATCGCAAGCTGGTGAGAAGAAAATTTTCTAGATGCGATCTAGTAGGTTCCTTTCTATCTTATGTATATCTTATCCATATATATATGCATGTGAATTTTGCAACACTATGATACAAAATTCACTTAAAGTCTAGTTTACCGTGGGGCATGCCTACACATATATAGCATCTCGCTTATACTTTCGTTACCGAAATACGATAATTTATTATTAAATAGCCATTATTTATTTTGATATATGTAGCTACTTTATACGGTGTTTCCTAAAGATGCTATGTTTGCCCTCAAAACAGGGTTCAAAAAATCGACAAAAATCTCTCAATTTTTACAATTTTCATCTGTATCGACATGGTCCGATTTCTAAAATCGCTCGGTAAACCGGTTAAATTCAAGAAAAAATAAAAAATTTAGAAAAATTTATGCGATGTAAACCGAACGAAAGTCGGTGAAAATCACTCGATTGTCGAAGAAAATCGACAAAAACCGCCCAAAAAATCGTTTGCAAAAAAAGTTCAGCTAGTCCGTCGATTTTCCACGACAATTGTTGATTTTTGATTTTTTTTCCAAAAATTTTGATTTTTAAAACTATACGATTTTTGACTGATTTTTTATTTGATATTGTCAATTTTTGAAAATCGATTTCGTGTGATATTTTCGGTATCGATGTGTGAAATCCTGCCTCAAAAGTGGGGGCGATCACTTGATCAACCAGAGTGATAGACACATTTAAAAAGCACTGTATACGTGTTAGGAGTAAATTGAGTAAGTTCTAGTAGTTGGTATAAATACTATTGAAAATTTTAGGGACACATACTTGTGTACCAATGGATTTGAGACTGGGACCCATAATATGGTGTGCCGAGTTGTTGGTTCGACAATTTAAATATATCAAAGTCTATATTAAACTTGAGAATTTAAAACCCGCTGGATTATTTAGAAAGCCAAGTGGATGTGATGTGTCATGGTCGGATAGATAGAGGACCATATCAACCTTTAATTAATTTTGTGGCTGTACGATAGGTATATGATAGATTGTCAGTAGTGATAGAACTGGTACGGATATTTTCCGACCGACCGAATTGATTTGGATGATGATTTGGATAGTTTCACAGATATCCAGTTGATTTCTCGGATAAGGATATGGATACAGATAATTTATATAGATATGGATACGGATATGGAACATTGATTATCCGATGGATACGGAATATCCGAGTTTTTGTTCGGATAATATCCGAATATGACATATGAATATTATCCGAATAACATGTTTCAGAATAACACATTAACAATTTAACATGTTTCACTGTTTCAGAGACTGGAGTCTGCATTGGATGACAAGATATAATGTGTTCATGTGTGCTAGATGCTAATTTGGAGATATTTGGGTAAAGATGGTACAAAAATTAGCAAGTGGCGTTTCAGGAGGGCTACTTAGGATTCAACAGCATATGCCAGCTGCAAATCATTTGGTTCAATTATTGCAATGGGGTACATTGTTACTCACAGAGTCACATGTATGACAAGCTAGGGATAAAAAGGCAAAAAAAAGACATACAAATATATTTCTTTTGGAATTTTGAATTTAAATTTTGACCGATTTTGGAAAAAAACTGAAATTGGATTTTAAAATATCCGACTAATATTATTCGTATCCACGTTGATTCCAATCTGTGATTCGACCAGTATTAAGAATCGATATTATCCTGTATAATTCGTATTCGATTATGTATTCGACACTATTTGTATTCGATTCTGTATTCGATAAAAAATACTGATACGGATATGAATAGGACGATATTCGACCGTATCCGATCCGATCACATCCCTAATTGTCAGGTACACTTGCGTGGATTGAAGGGGAGCAATTTGTTTTCAAAGAGGAGGTAATTTATACCATCCAAAATTCACGGTAGTTTAAATAAATTTTGATCGATTAAACATGTCAGTTATATATATATATATGAAAAATAATTTTTACTCCCGGGAGTAATTACTCCATCTCTGAAGTACCACCCAAACGAACTTGAAATACTCCTTTATCACTTTGGATACACTTATATACTAATTATAAGATATTCCAATGAGATCCACATGAAAAAATTGCAAAGGAGTACATAGTTTTAGCCTATTTTGCAAATACCTTCATATACGCACATAAAAAGGAGTAAATGCTTCATCCTAAACAAGAAGCCCAAGAACTCCAAATTTGCCCCCCAAGATCGATGAAGGCTTCTTGCTTGGATATGGATCAAATGCCTACGCCTATCGTGTTTTCAACAAAACTAAGGGTTATGTTGAAATATCGAGAGACGTAACATTTGATGAATCTAACGGCTCTCAAGTGGAGCAAGTTGATTTGAATGTGTTAGAAAATGAAGAAGTGCCGAGCATCACGATCAAGAGAATGGCAATAGGTGAACTGAGGCCATAAGAGAGTGAGCATCAATACAGCTCATCAACTCAAGTAGAGCCACCCACCTCAACTCAAGAACATGAAACACCTCAAGATAGCTCAAGCAAACTCATGGAGGACGATCAAATTGAAGACATCGAGCCAATTCAACAAACGTCCCAAATGCCACATCCAAGGGTGCATCAAAGTGTCCAAAGAGACCACCCCGTCGACAACATCCTTAGTGATATACAAAAAGGGTTAACTACATGATCTAGAGTAGCTAACTTTTGCGAATTTTACTCTTTTGTGTCTACTTTGGAACCCTTGAAGGTGGAAGATGCATTAAAGGATCCGGATTGGGTGATGGCAATGCATGAAGAGCTCAACAACTTCATCAGGAACAAAGTATGGTCATTGGTGGAAAGACCAAATCAAAACGTGATTGGAACCAAATGGGTCTTCCGCAATAAACAAGATGAAAACGGAGTTGTCACAAGAAACAAAGCACGGTTGGTAGCTCAAGGATACACTCAAATCGAATGTTTGGATTTTGGTAAGACTTATGCTCCAGTTGCTAGATTAAAGTCAATTCGTATATTGGTTGCATTTGCTACTTACCATGATTTCAAGCTTTTTCAAATGGACGTCAAGAGTGCTTTCCTTAATGGTTCAATCGCCGAACTAGTATATGTTGAGCAACCACCGGGAATGGAGGATCACAAGAACCCTACACACGTGTATAAACTCTATAAGGCTCTCTACGGGCTCAAGCAAGCACCTAGAGCATGGTATGAATGCCTTAAGGATTTTCTTATTAAAAAGGGTTTTGAAATTGGTAAAGCTGACCCTACTCTCTTCACCAAATATGTTGACGATGATTTATTTGTGTGCCAAATATATGTCGATGACATTATATTTGGTTCTACTAATAAAAACTTTTGTGAAGAGTTTAGTAGGTTAATGACAAAAAGGTTCGAGATGTCGATGACGGGTGAGTTGAAATTCTTCCTCGGATTTCAAATCAAACAACTCAATGAAGGGACATTCTTATGTCAAACGAAGTACATCAAGGACATGCTCAAGAAGTTTAACATGGAGAAAGCCAAGCCAATCCATACACCCATGGCGACTAACGGACATCTCGGCCTAAATGAGGAAGGTAATCCAGTAGATCAAAAGGTATATCGGTCCAAGATAGGCTCATTGCTTTATCTTTGTGCATCTAGGCCCGATATTATGCTTAGCGTTTGCATGTGTGCAAGATATCAAGCCTCTCCGAAAGAGTGTCACTTAGTAGCCGTGAAAAGAATTCTTAGATATCTAGTTCACACTCCAAGTCTAGGGCTTTGGTATCCCAAAGGATCAAAATTCGATTTGATTGGATATTCGGATGCTGATTATGCGGGTTGTAAAGTGGATAAAAAAAGTACCTCGGGGACTTGCCAATTCTTAGGTAGATCACTAGTTTCTTGGTCCTCAAAGAAACAAAATTTGGTAGCTCTATCCACCGCCAAAGCCGAATATATTGCCGCGGGAAGTTGTTGTGCATAATTGCTATGGATGAGGCAAACCTTGAAGGATTTTGGATTAAAACTGGATAGAGTGCCACTCTTATGTGACAATGAGAGTGCCATTAAGATAGCCAACAATCCTGTCCAACATTCCCGCACCAAGCACATAGATATCCGCCACCACTTTCTTAGAGATCACTCACTAAAAGGAGACATTGATATTACCTATGTGAGAACCGAGAAACAATTAGCCGATATCTTCACCAAACCTCTAGATGAGAGTCGCTTTTGCGAGTTAAGAAGTGAACTAAATATCCTAAACCATCGGAATGTGATTTGATACCTTGCATGCATAGGCTGTTATTTCACACTTTGATTTCTTTCAAAAGGTTTGAAAAATGTCTCATGTGTCTTTCGAAAATGCTTTAAATTGGGTCTTTATCTTGGATGAATCCACTTGTAATCATAATTTTGATTGCTTGGATGCTTACTGATTGTAACACCCCAAAATTTTGCTTTTCTTAAATTCATGTGTGATTTGGCACTTTGGGGAATTTTTGGAATTTTCTGGAATTTATTTGGATTTATTTGGAGTTTATTTGAATTTATTCCATTTTGAAATAATTAAAGAATTTAATTTTGCAAATAAAATTTTGTTGGAAATATTTTATTTGAGTCCAAAATGATCCAAAGTATTTTCCAGAATTTTTCTGGAATTTTTCTGAGTCTTTTGCTATTGTAAATGAATTAAATGAATTATTGGGAATTATTTTAAATATTAAATCGCTGGAAAATCAACTCGGGTCTAGTACTGTTCATCCGACCGAGTCGGAACCCGAGTCGGACTCGAGTCCGGCCGAGCCATGTGACTCGATCAAACCAAATTAAAACCCTAATCGATCCCAACCGTTGGATCAAGATCCAACGGCCGAGATCCGCCTGCACGGCTTCGAGCCGTATCCGGCCCGGATCCGATCGCGCCACGCCGATCGTGGGCCGCTGATCGTGCTAATGCGGACGGGCGGCGTCGTTGCTCCGCCGAAGTCCGAGCCGGATCGCCGCCGCCGCGGCCGCCGTAGAATTAGGTTTCCGCCCCGGCACGAACGCCGAGGCTATTTAAAGCCCTGGTCACGCCCGAGGTTGCTCTCATCCTTGCGCACTCCGTTCCCAGAGCCATCTCGCTCGAGCCGCCGCCGCTTGCCCGTGCGCGATCTCGCCAGAGTTGAGCGCCACTCCGCCGCGTTTTTGCCCTGCCTCGCCGCCGTGCCGTCTTCCGCCGAGAAGGAGCCCAGATCCGAGTCCCCGCCGAGACGCACCAAGAGACCACCCACTTCGAACGACCGAGCGCCGTCGGGCTCGTCGTCGTCTCCGTCTCCGGTGGCTGCCGCAGCTCCGCCGCGTCGCCATCGCCCTCGCGAACTCGTGCGCCGTCCGATCTTGATCGTGCGGTTGAGAGTGAGTTCACGTGTTCCAAACCCGATTAGATGCTGGATCGTTGGATCAAGATCCAACGGTTCACAATCGCCACGCGCCGTAGTAGTGATTATTATAGGATTAGATCTCGGACCGTCCGATCTAGATCGAACGGCCCACGATCATCGAGTAGTTTCAACGTGTTAACCCTGGATCTAATCGCGCCGTTGATTTTCAAACCAACGGTCGAGATTGGCGCCACGTGTCGGGAAGTTGGACCGACGCGGCCAGACGCTGACGCCGACGACATGGCGGGCCGCATGTCGGGCCGACCGACCAAGCGCCGACGTCACCCATGACGTCACGGTGGGTCCCACTGTCGATCGTGGTCGAGCCCGCCGACGTCGGCCGATGACGTCATCCGAGTGGTCCCACATGTCGGGTCTCACGTGGAGTCGTGGATCGGGTCCACAGTAGACCCGAGCCGGCGTGGACCGAGTCCATGGGCCTACCGACGCCACCAACCAATCGAGGCTGCCACGTGTCCATGCCGACGCAATAATTAATTTCGAAAAGAAAATGATTTATTAATTCGAAATATTGATTCAAATTTAGATTCAAACTTCAAACGCTTATAACTTTTATGCGTTTCAACTCCGATTTGAGTGATTCAAATTTCTAAATTTGTATAAAATTGAGATCTACCTAAATATGAAATTTTATTTAATTTTTGGACTAAATTTTTCTCTGCTAAATTATTTAAATGATTATTTAAACTTTAAATAATCATAACTTTTAAGCGCCTTAACTCCAAATTTGACGATTCCAGTTTCTAAAAATCCATAAAATTATGTTCTTTCTATTTATGGATTTTATTTGGATGTTTGGATACTTTTGCCTATTGTTTATTTGTGTATTTGCTATTTGCACGCTTTTACGAGTAGACGTTGAAGTGCTTAAGGATTCGAAGGAGAAGTATTGACTCAGGATCCAACTCAAGACCAAGAACAAGTACTTTTTGAAGGCAAGTTGTGCTTTGACCATGTTGATCCTATTTGAAATCAATTTTGATTTAAACTATTGCATGCTAGTTCAATTAGAAAAATACTTGGTTTAAACATGGGGTTAGATAAATACCAATTTGTTTGTATGACACCTTGATTACTTAAGTATGTGCCATGACCCTTTGTCACCCTAGTTGTGGATTACTAGTTGGACATTATTAAATTGCCAACCTGAGGTTAGAGATTTGTAGTATCTTTGCTTAGACACGCTCGTGCTCATAACATGATTTTGGATAATCAAATGTTAATATTGACTTAATGATATATTGAACCTGTTTTGGAAAAGTATCATGTGACGTTGATGGCACGTGGTGCATGGTAATCAAGCGGGTTTGATAAACGATTTCGACGGGCATGTGGCAAAGAGTAATCAGTGGGCCAGTTGTGGCATCGGGAGTGTTGTTTTGGTTTTTCGGATAGTCTTGCCTGGTCACCCTAAGGACTTAACCTTGCAAGCCTTTGAACTCGGTCTAACGTGCAACCACATGTCCTGTAATGGGACGGACCTAGTTGACTAAGTTGCTAATAACGCATTACTGTGGGACCTCGGGAGGTCAACTACACCCTTTGTGTAAGTTGTACGGGGAGCGCATCGGGCCGAGGCCAGTACCCATCTAACGGTTGATTGGCCTAGACTTCGCCTTAAGCGAAGGGAAGGGTTAGTGCGCAATAACCGGGAGGACCACTTGTATTGTTAGAGGTTTCCGAAAGACTTTGTTACTGGAACTCGCCTTTGTGGTGTTTGTTGTATCTTGTGGGTAAAGTGCATAACCTCTGCAGAGTATAGAATCTATTCGAATAGCCGTGTCCGCGGTATTGGACATCGCCGAATTACAATCAAGGGTTAGATTTTCTCAAAAATAACTTGGATTTGGAAAGTTGGGTTGGTTTAATAATGAAGATGATGGAAATGTGGTTTAGGATGGGGAAAAAGTTTACTAAACTTCTTGAAAAGTTATTTATGCTTTACTTATTTCTGCTGCTTTCGAATCTACTTATATTACTTGTCAAATGTCACATCGCAAATAAACCTTGAGCTATTCCTTTGTACTAAGCCATGCATATAGTATATTAGCTTGCATTCTCATGCATGACTTGGTCGAGTACCAAGTACTCACCCTTGCCTCAACACAATATCGCTTGAAGAGGAGATCGCACTACTTTGGAGGAGGAACTCCAAGAGGATCCGTCTACTTAGGCAAGCGAGCCTCAGCTGCCTGTGGTATACTGGATGGCGCCACGAAGTTATTTGATTTTCCGCTGCTATTATTTCTCTTTTAATAAGTTTCGCCTTGCGAGGCATACATTTGTAACTTGACCATAAGGTCAAGTAACCAGTTTGGTTATTTAAATAAAATACTTTGATAATATCGAATGGTATGATTGTGATATTTGCCGATGTTAAGACAGTGTGCACTAGCGCGTTCCTGGACTAGTGCTGAATACACAGAGGGTCCGGATTTGCAAATTCGGGGTCCCGACACTGATCATAAGTGGGATGATCCCCCCCAAAAGTTCACATGACTCCAAGTTTCAAACTCTCAATCCTTCCTCTCTGTCAGCTGGAAAAATCAACGCATCAGAACTTCCGATTGACTCATCGGAACTTCCGAAATCTGGGATTTTCATTGCATCAGAACATCCGAAATATCCTATCAGAATATCCAAAGTTCTCTCAGCCTTCACATCGCTGGAAACTTGAACTCTTCGGAACATCCGACTGGGTATCGGAATATCCGATGTTCTGGGCTTTATTCATGTTCGGAATGTCCGAACGTAACATCGGAACTTCCGAAGTGTGTGTAAACGCTTGAAAAGGACCGCTCGGTTGGCCCCTCCTTTCTTTATTCTTTTGTCCTCAAGCCTCCGTACGTTCTTTCACTTTTCATCTCTTGTCGTCTCCGGAGTCTCCGACCCTACAGAAACTCCGATCTTCACCGTGGAAAACTTCTCCTAGAAAGGGACATCGTTTTCTTCGTGATTCCTAGATTCTATCCGTTCTCAGGTAACTCTAAGAACCCTAGAATCTAATCTCTTGTCCTTTCGCGTTCCTTGTACGACTTCCTTCGGTGGAACTTTATATCTTTCCATTGGATAGAGCAAGTGACACAGCAGCAGTTTGAATGTGACGTTAAGCACACTGGACTGCAAGTCAGAGCAGTAAAGGCCCCAACTCAGAGATCTTCCTAGCCTTCTACCAGAGGTGCATTGTAACACCCCAAAATTTTACTTTTCCTAAACTCATGTGTGATTTGGCACTTTGGTGAATTTTTGGAATTTTCTGGAATTTATTTGGATTTATTTGGAATTTATTTGAATTTATTCCATTTTGAAATAATTGAAGAATTTAATTTTGCAAATAAATTTTTGTTGGAAATATTTTATTTGAGTCCAAAATGATCCAAAGTATTTTCCGTAATTTTTCTCGAATTTTTCTCGAGTCATTTGCTATTTTTAATGGATTAAATGAATTACTAGGAATTATTTTAAATATTAAATCGCTGGAAAATCAAACTCGGTCAAGTAATCGTTTCATCCGATCGAGCCCGAGTCGATTCGTGTTCGAGTCCGACCGAGCCACGTGACTCGACCGAACCCACTCCTAACCCTAATCAATCCCAACCGTTGGATCAAGATCCAATCTACCGAGATCCGCCGACTTCGACCCGAGCCAGATCCGCCGGATCCGATCGCGCCTGCGGCGATCGGGGCCGCTGATCGCGCCACGCGGATCGGGCCGCGACAGGCGCTGCTCTCCGCTGAGTCCGAGCCGGACTCACGGTGAGAGCCGCCGCGACCGACTAGGGTTCCGCCGAGCACGCCCCGGCTATTTAATGCCGGATCGCACTCGAGGATCGCCATCCCACGCCGTCCCGAAACCCTAGCTCACGCCGCTAGGATCCCCACCGCTCGCCGCTATTGTTCGCCGGAGTTGGTAAAGCACTCCGCCGCTGCCATTGGCCAAGCTTCGCCACCGTCCGCCATCCTCCGCCGACGTTGACCCCAGATCCGTAACCCTTGCGTCAAGGCGCACTCCGCGTTTACCATCCACTTCGCCGGAGGGGCCTCGCAGGCCGTCGGGCGTGTCATCGTCATCGCCCGGCCGCCGCAAGCCGTGACGCCATTGCCGCCGCTCGAAGCTATCTCACCGTCCGATCAAGATCGCACGATCCAGATCTTGCCACGCCATCGCACGGTGAGGTTTCGTTACGATCTCTAGATTCAATCTCAACCATTGATCTAAATCCAACGGCCCAGATTAACCGCGTTCACCCCAAACGCGTAACACCAGATTCAATGGGCCGTTGATTTTCAAATCAACGGCCTAGATCTAGCCACGGGCCGTAAGGCCAACCGCTGCGGCCACGCGGCCGGGCCGCCAAGCATGAGAACGTGTCTCGACGCACGGGCCCGCATGTCATGTCGCCGCCAGCCTAACCGCACCATGACGCCACGATGACGCCATGGCGGGCCCGCATGTCGCTGGTCGCCCTAAATTGCGGCGCCGACGTCAAGAATGACGCTGGTGACCCCACTCGCCGCTGACCGTGGCCGAGCCTCATGACGCCGGCGATGACGCTACCCGAGGGGACCCACATGTCGTTGACTCAACCGTGGACCAGGTCCACGGTGGACCCGAGCCGAGCGTGGACCGAGTCCATGGGTTTACCGACGCCGCCAGACCAATCAGAGTCTGACACGTGTCCTTACTTACGCAATAATTAATTTACGAAAAAAAGAAAATGATTTAATAAATCGGTTTAATAATTGATTTGAATTTCAAAACTTCAAACGCTTTATAACTTTTATGCTTCAACTCCGATTTGAGCGATTCAAATTTCTAAATTTGTATAAAATTGAGATCTACCTAAATATGAATTTTATTTAATTTTTGGACTAAAGTTTTTCTCTGTAATATTATTTAATTGATTATTTAAACTTTAAATAATCATAACTTTTATGCTTTAACTCCAAATTTGATTTATTCCAGCTTTCTAAAAATCCAGAAAATTATGTTCTCTGTTTATGGATTTTATTTGGAGTTTTGGGATGTTTTTTCCTAGTGTTTATTTGTGTATTTGCTATTTGCACGCTTTACGAGTAGACGTTGAAGTGCCTAAGGATTCGAAGGAGAAGTGTTGACTCAGGATCCAACTCAAGACCAAGAGCAAGTACTTTTGAAGGCAAGTTGTGCTTTGACCATGTTGATCCTATTTCAAAATCTATTTTGATTTAAACTATTGCATGCTAGTTCAATTAGAAAGATACTTTGTTTAAACATGGGGTTAGATAAATACCAATTTGCTATATGACACCTTGATTACTTAAGTATGTGCCATGACCCTTTGTCACCCTAGTTGTGGTTTACTAGTTGGACATTATTAAATTGCCAACATGGGTTTAGATCGTTGTAGTATAACGCTTAGACTCGCACGTGCTCATGACATGATTTTGGACAATCAAATGTTAATATTGACTTAATGATATATTGAACCTGTTTTGGAAAAGTATCATGTGATGTTGATGGCACGTGGTGCATGGTAATCAACCGGGTTTGATAAACTTGATTTCGACCGGGCATGTGGCAAGAGTAATCAGGGGCCGCTTGTGGCATTGGGAGTGATGATTTGGTTTTTCGGGTAGTCTTGCCCTGGTCACTCTAAGGACTTAACCTTGCAAGCCTTTGAACTGGGTCATACTTGCAACCACATGGTCGGAATGGGACGGCCCTAGTTGACTAAGTCGCTAAGGACTCACTTGTGGAGCCTCAGGGTGTCGATTACACCGCTTGTGTGATTGCACGGGGAGCGTATCGTGGCCGTGGGCCAGGTACCCATCTAACGGTGTGTTGGTCCCATACTTCGCCTTGGCTAAGGGAAGGGATGGTGTAGAGCACTAACCTGAGAGGACCACCTGTGTTGTTTGAGGCTTCCAAAGGCTTTGTTACTGAACTCGCCTTTGTGGTGTTTGATTTGTATCTTGTGGGTAAAGTGCATAACCTCTGCAGAGTGTAGAATCTATTTGAATAGCCGAGTCCACTAGATCGACAATGCTCTGAATTACAAATAAGGGTTAGATTTTCGAAAATAACTTGGATTTGAAAGGTTGGGTTGGTTTAACAAAGAAGATGATGGAAATATGGTTTAGGATGGGGAAAATGTTTGTTAAACTTCTTGAAAAGTTATTTATGCTTTACTTATTTCTACCGCTTTCGAATCTACTTTTATTACTTGTCAAAAGTCACATCGCAAATATACCTTGAGCTATTCCTTTGTACCAAGCCATGCATATAGTATATTAGCTTGCATTCTCAGGTGCATGACTTCTTGAGTACCAAGTACTCACCCTTGCCTCAACACAATACCGGTTGAAGAGGAGGTTACGCATGATTCGGAGGAAGATTTCCAAGAAGACCCGTCTACTTAGGGATGCGAGCCCACCGGTTGCCTGTGGTATCTTGGATGGCGCCACTAAGTTTATTTGATTTTCCGCTGCTATTATTTCTCTTTTAATAAGTTCTCGCCTTGCAAGGCATATATTTGTAACTTGGCCATAAGGTCGAGTAACCCTTTGATTATTTAAATAAAGTACTTTGATAGTATCGCTTTGGTATGATTGTGATATATACCGATGTTAAGACTGTGGTGCACTAGCGCGTTCCTGGACTAGTGCTGAATACACAGAGGGTCCGGATTTGCAAATTCGGGTCCCGACAGAGGTGGTATCGAGCCATACTTGATTGTAGGCTCAACCCTAGCTAGAATGGTCGTAGTGAGGATAAAACCTATTTTCGAAAGCTAAAAGTTGTCAAGATAAGAAATGACATCTCGACTTATCCCCTTCTCTCTTTTCTTGTCTCTTGCTGAAATTTTCCCTTACCTTGTCACAATTTAAAAATTCGAGTTCTTACGTAAAGCACTCTTGTGACAGATGGAGGAAGAGTTCAACTACGTTGATCTAGGAGTTGGTCACTCCGCGGAACTTTGGCATATGCTTCAGACTCTCTGAGATTTTGAGAATCCACAATACCAATTGGAAGTGATCAGACAAGCAGGATTAATCAAAGCTTGTGATGTGAAGATTGAGGTACTGCTAGGAAAAGGGCCTGTGCAATCGCTCGATACACTGACCGCCAGGAGGTCTACAATGCAGATGGGTATCCAAGAAGTATCACGACGAGCAATGCGGCACATTACCCGTATTCACGCCAGAGAATTGGAGAGTACGGTGTTCCGCTACCATCCGCTGCAGCGATAACCTTCGGACCCGAAGGCGATTCAGGATGAGGATGCCACGGTTACAGCTTGGCACGATTTGTCGCCGCCAGGAGGATGTACTAGATAATACAGGCAAGGAGCTACTGAAGGCCCGCAAGGAGATCACGACGAGAGAAGAACAGATGGCGGGAAGCTCAAGAGTATGTGGCACACCTTCTACGAAGGATTGACGAGTTGGAGATGACTTTGTACGGACCAGACTCCAGAGCCAAGATGCGAGCTACACGAGCCAGATCCAGAGGAGTCGAGATCTCGATGAGGACACCGCTTCTTCGACTACCACAGAGGACACGATTCTTTGGACATGGCGATCAAGTTACGCTTATGCCACAAAGACACCGTACCCAGGCCGTGGAGGTTTTCTCGATGAGTGAGCATAGGTTCTATAGTGAGACTCCTTCGCCGAGTCGCGTCATAGAATAAAGAGTCACCCTTTAGGCGTTAGACTCGAGTTAGTTCGATTTGGATTTGCTTTGTTCTTTGAGTGTGCAGTATGTGTTGCAAGGCCCTTAGGCATTGTAAGCAGCCATACCAAGTTATTAATAATAAAGATGGACCTTAAAGTTACCCCTTTCGCCCGCATAAGTTCCATATTACTTGTCTATTATTGTTCCCTCTCATCTCTAAACCTAGAGCAAATCGGCCAGATGGTAAACACCCGTGGAAACTTTGGAAGCAATGGGAGCGGTTCTCGCCCAGCAGAAAACCCCAATGATGGAGCACCAGCACCGCCACTGGATATGCAGAATTTCGGAGCTTTTCTTGCTGCCCAGACTCAGTTGATGCATGCTATGATGCAACAAATGCAGCACGCCATCGCCAGGCCATCGCTAATCAAGTTAATCAGGGGCCACGCCAGAATACAAGGCTGTCAGAGTTCATGAGAACTCACCCACCCACTTTCTCGGGGAATGCCAATCCATTGGAGGCCGACGATTGGTTAAGATCAATTGAGAGGAAGCTACACATAGCTCAATGCACAGGGAATGAGAAGGTACTTTACGCTTCTCATCAGTTGGAAGGAAACGGCCGAATGGTGGGAGAACTACGTGCCACGCAGAGAACCCTCAAGAAATCACTTGGGAAGAGTTCACGGTGCATTCCGACAGATCACGTGCCTGAAGGAATCATGGACCTTAAGAAGGAGGAGTTCAGAGCATCAAGCAAGGTAATCACCAAGGTGGTCGACTACTGAACAAGTTCACACGGCTAGCACGCTACGCACCAAGATGTAGCGACAGATAAATCCGCATGGGCCTCGCTTTCATGAAGGGACTTAACTCAGGATCGCAAGTAGGGTTGATCACCCACACCTTTCAGATTTCCAAGAGTTGGTGAATAAGGCGCTTATTCTTGAGGACAAGCGCAAGGAACTGGATGAGAACAGAAGCGCAGGATGCAACAAAGCAAGGATCACGTCGAGGAACGCGAACAGCGCTTTGAGAGTTGCACCAAATCAATTCTTGATTCCAACCACGTAATGCAACAAGGACACCCTCCCGGCACCAAGACCTCGCCAATCGTAACTACTGCACCCAGCCCCGCTAGAAACGCTACTCTGTGCAACAAGAAGGAACAGTGAGACGCCGCTACAATCAAGAACGAGCCAGACACTTTGCCAACGATTGTCCAAAGAAGATGCCAGGAGCGACCCCGATTCGCTTCAATCTAGGAACCACCCCCGGCTAGGACGCCCGGCACCAGGAGCCACACCCTGCATCATGGTGAGAGGCCGAGTCAACCATGTCACCGCAGATGCACCTGCGAATGCTACGGACGTCGTCTTGGGTAAGTTACTTGTTAACTCAAGACTGCACGCAGCTTTGTTTGACTCGAGCTTAGCATTCGCTTGTTTCGCAAGGCTTTGCTACTAGAAATGACTTGAGAATTGCAAGACTTAAGTGCATGCTTTTAGTTCAAACCCCTGGTTCCGAACTCCGAACTAAGTAGGATGTTCCTGTGGGTGAGAATACTAATAGATGGAATAGAGTTCCTAGCAAACCTTATAATTTTGGAGACCTGCACCTTAGATGTTATATTGGGAATGGATTGGTTATCCAAGCACAAGGCTGTATTGGATTGTGGACGAAGGACTATCTCGCTTGAGAGCAGTGTGGGAAGAAAGTGGAATTTCAAGCCACCGTAGCTATTAGAGATGGACAGTTGATGGTTAACTTGATACCAAGACAATCGCATAGAGGATGTCCCGTAGTGAATGAGTACACGAGACGTTTTCCCGAGGATCTACCCGGTATGCCGCTTGAGACGAGGGACATAGAGTTTGTGATAGAGCTTGTACTGCACAAGACCGATAGCAAAGAGACCCTATCGGATGACTACCGAGGAGTTGGTAGAAATGAAGAAACAAATTAGAAGAGTTAATGGAGAAAGGATTTATCAGACCAAGTTCGTCGTGGGGAGCACCGATTTTGTTTGTCAAGAAGAAGGGCGGAGTTTCAGGATGTGCATTGACTACCGTGCACTCAATGAAGTCACCGTGAAGAATAAGTATCCGCTACCCAGGATTGATGATTTGTTTGATCGATTAAGAGGAGCCGGAGTTTTCTCCAAGATTGATCTCGAGATCGGGATACCATCGATTGAAGATCCGGTCAGGAGGATATTCAAGATCTGCATTCTCGTCAAGATATGGACATTACGAGTTCTGATTATGTCCTTTGGGCCGATTTAATGCGCCAGCTTATTTCATGAATATGATGAATAAGGTGTTCATGGAATATTTAGACAAGTTTGTCGTCGTGTTCATAGACGATATCCTAATCTACTCCAAGACAGGAGGATGAACATGCCGAACACTTAAGGCGAGTTTTGGAAAAGCCGAGGAACAACAACTTTTCGCCAAGTTCAGCAAGTGTGATTTTTGGAAGGACAAAGTGGAGTTTCTTGGACATGTAATGACTGCAGAGGGAGTCGCCAGTAGATCCAAGCAAAGTAGAAGCTGTGTTACATTGGGAGCGGTAGAAGACTGTGACCCATTCGGAGTTTCCTTGGAATGGCAGGATACTACCGCCGTTTCATTGAAGGCTTCGACAATTGCGAAACCTCTTACGCAATTCTTTGAAGAAGGAAAAGAAGTTTGCATGGACGCTAATGTGAGAAAGGATTTCAGAGTGAAGAAGCAATTGACATCGACCGGTGTTAGTTCTACGGATGTTGCTCAAAGCTTCGATATTTATTGTGACGCATCGCGCCAAGGACTTGGATGTGTGCGTCTGCAGAGAATGGAAAGGTCGCCGCTTATGCATCAAGGCGATTGAGGCCGCATGAGGAAAATTATCCGACACATGACCTAGAGTTAGGCCGTAGTGCATGCTTTGAAGATATGGCGTCACTATCTGATTGGAAACAGATGTGAAGTATATACGGATCATAAGAGCCTTAAGTACATATTCACCCAATCGGATCTCGAATATGAGGCAAAGGAGATGGCTAGAGTTGATCAAGGACTATAATGTTGGAATCCATTACCATCCCGGGAAGGCCAACGTAGTAGCCGATGCTCTGAGTCGGAAAAGCCATACCGTGAGTGCATTGCTAGCCACAAGTCAGGATGAGTTATGTAAGGATTTTCAGAAAATGAAGATTGAGGTAGTACCTAGCGGATTCTTGGCCGCATTGGAAGTAAAGCCTACTTTAGAGGACCAGATCCGAGAAGGACAGAAGGATGATGACAGGATCCGTAGGATTAAGTCCAAAAAGGAGGAAGGCAAGGCAGATGACTTCAAGTGGGATGAGCAAGGCACGTTGTGGATGAAGGATCGCATTTGTGTGCCTAACAAAAAGGAGTTAAAGCAACTGATTCTGGAAGAAGCCCATGACTCCAAGTACTCGATTCATCCTGGAAGCGCCAAGATGTATCAGGATCTGAAGGAGAGATTCTGGTGACCGAGTATGAAACGTGAAGTTGCCGAGCATGTTGCATTGTGCGACGTATGCCAGAGAGTCAAGGCAATGCATCGATACTGCCAGGATTGCTCTGCCGAAGATACCGAGTGGAAGTGGGAGGAAATCGGAATGGATTTCATTACCGGTTTGCCGAAGACTCAAGGAGGTTGTGACTCCATATGGGTTATAGTGGATCGCTTGACTAAAGTAGCCCATTTTATCCCCGTGAAGACCACTTACTCGGGAGATAAATTAGCGAGTTGTACATGATCGGGATTGTTTGTTTGCACGGAGCGCCAAAGAGGATTGTATCAGACAGAGGTACCCAATTTACCTCAAGGTTACGGAATAAGTTGCATGAAGCCATGGGAACCCGTTTGAACTTCAAGATGCGACTTATCATCCTGAGACGGATGGACCAGGCCAGAAAGAGTCAACCAGATTCGGAGGATATGTTGAGAGCTTGTGCATTGGCTTATGCTACCTCTTGGGATAAGAGTTTGCCGTATGCCGAGTTTAGTTACAACAATAGTTATCGAGGCTAGTTTACAGATGTCACCTTTTGAGGCATCAGATGGTCGACTCGCTTCGACGCCGTTGAATTGGAATGAGACCGTGGCTAACGCCGTGTCTTTGGGCCTCGATATTCTTCAAGAGGTCAAGAAACGGTCGCCATGATTAGGGAAAGGTTGAAGATAGCCCAATCTCGACAAAAGAGTTATCCGACAATCGTCGCCGAGATTTGAGTTTTGAACCGAAGACTTTGTATATCTCGTAGTTACGCCTCTCGGGGAGTTAAGAGGTTCCATGCCAAAGGGAAACTTGCACCCGTTATGTTGGACCATTTAAGATTTTGAGCCGCAGAGGCGAAGTTGCTTATCACCGGAGTTGCCACGATCGTTAGCGAGGAGTACATGATGTATTCCATGTGTCCCGATTGAAGAAGTGTCTCCGAGTTCCTGAGGAACAGACATCGCTAGAGTCAATCGAGTTGCAAGAGGACTTAACTTATAAGGAACATCCTGTGAGGATTCTAGACACAATGGATCGAGAAACTAGAAACAAGTCAACCCGTTTCTGTAGAGTTCAGTGGAGCAACTATGAAGAAATAGAAGAGACTTGGGAGCGCGAAGAGGATTTGAAGAAAGAGTTTCCAAACCTATTCCTTTAGTAGGCCCTGAATCTCGGGGACGAGATTCTATTAAGGGGGGGAGGTTTGTAACACCCCAAAAATTTTACTTTTCCTAAACTCATGTGTGATTTGGCACTTTGGTGAATTTTTGGAATTTTACGAATTTATTTGGATTTATTTGGAATTTATTTGAATTTATTCCATTTTGAAATAATTGAAGAATTTAATTTTGCAAATAAATTTTTGTTGGAAATATTTTATTTGAGTCCAAAATGATCCAAAGTATTTTCCAGAATTTTTACGGAATTTTACGAGTCATTTGCTATTTTTAATGGATTAAATGAATTACTAGGAATTATTTTAAATATTAAATCATTTGGAAAATCAAACTCGGGTCAAATCTTGTTCATCCGATCGAGCCCGAGTCGACTTCGTGTTCGAGTCCGACCGAGCCACGTGACTCGACCGAACCCACTCCTAACCCTAATCAATCCCAACCGCTGGATCAAGATCCAATCTACCGAGATCCGCCGACCGGACCCGAGCCGAGATCTCGGCGGATCCGATCGCGCTCTGCGGCGATCGGGGCCGTTGATCGCGCTTAATGGACGGCTGCGATGGGCCGCTCCGCCGAAGTCCGAGCCGGACTCACGTGAGAAACGCCTGACCGACTAGGGTTCCGCCTCAGCACGCCTCCCCGGCTATTTAATGCCGGATCGCACCGAGATCGCCATCCCACGCCGGTCCGAAACCTAGCTCACGCCGCTAGGATCCCCACCGTCTCATTGCTATTGTTCGCCGGAGTTGGTAAAGCACTCGCGCGGTTTCAGCGCCGTTTCCGCCACCGTCCGCCATCCTCCGCCGACGTTGACCCAGATCAGAACCCTTGCGTCAAGGCGCGCCGTGCCTACCATCCACTTCGCCGGAGGGGCCTGCGGCAGCCGTCGGGCGTGTCATCGTCATCGACTCGGCCGCCGCCAGCCGCCACACGCCATTGCCGTCGCCGAAGCTATCTCGGCCGTCCGATCAAGATCGCGACGATCCGAGATCTTGCCACGCCATCGCGCGGTGAGGTTTCGTTCACGATCTCTAGATCCAATCTCAACCATTGGATCTAAATCCAACGGTCGGATTAACGCGTTCACCCCAAACGCGTAACACCAGATCAATACGGGCCGTTGATTTTCAAATCAGCGGCCTAGATCTAGCCACGTGGCGAAAGGCCAACCGCCGCGATCGGGCGTCGGGCCACAGATGAGAACGTGTCTCTGACACGCTGGGCCCGCATGTCAGCGGCCCAGCCAAACTGCACCATGACGTCACGATGACGTCATGGCGGGCCCGCATGTCGCTGGTCGTCCCACTTGCGGCGCCGACGCGTCAGCAATGACGCCACAGTGACCCCACTTGCCGCAGTGGTGAGCCCCGCGGACGTCGCCAGCGACGCGTCACGAGGGGACCCACATGTCAGTGACCTGAACCGTGGACCAGGTCCACGGTGGACCCGAGCCGAGCGTGGACCGAGTCCATGGGGTACCGACGCCGCAGACCAATCGAGGCTGCCACGCGTGTCCTTCCGACGCAAGAATTAAGTTCCGAAAAAAAAAATGATTTAATAAATCGGTTTAATAATTGATTTGAATTTCAAAACTTCAAACGCTTATAACTTTTGCGTTTCAACTCCGATTTGAGCGATTCAAATTTCTAAATTTGTATAAAATTGAGATCTACCTAAATATGAATTTTATTTAATTTTTGGACTAAAGTTTTCTCTGTAATATTATTTAATTGATTATTTAAACTTTAAATAATCATAACTTTTGCGTTTTAACTCCAAATTTGACGATTCCAGTTTCTAAAAATCCAGAAAATTATGTTCTCTCTGTTTATGGATTTTATTTGGAGTTTTGGGATGTTTTTTCCTAGTGTTTATTTGTGTATTTGCTATTTGCACGCTTTACGAGTAGACGTTGAAGTGCCGGAAGGATTCGAAGGAGAAGTGTTGACTCAGGATCCAACTCAAGACCAAGAGCAAGTACTTTTTGAAGGCAAGTTGTGCTTTGACCATGTTGATCCTATTTCGAAATCTATTTTGATTTAAACTATTGCATGCTAGTTCAATTAGAAAGATACTTTGTTTAAACATGGGGGTTAGATAAATACCAATTTGCTATATGACACCTTGATTACTTAAGTATGTGCCATGACCCTTTGTCACCCTAGTTGTGGTTTTGTAGTTGGACATTATTAAATTGCCAACATGGGTTTAGATCGTTGTAGTATCTGCTTAGAGCACACTACGTGCTCATGACATGATTTTGGACAATCAAATGTTAATATTGACTTAATGATATATTGAACCTGTTTTGGAAAAGTATCATGTGATGTTGATGGCACGTGGTGCATGGTAATCAAGCGGGGTTTGATAAACGATTTTCGGCCAGGGCATGTGGCAAGAGTAATCAGGTGGGCCGGTTGTGGCATTGGGAGTGATGATTTGGTTTTGGGTAGTCTTGCCACTGGTCACTCTAAGGACTTAACCTTGCAAGCCTTTGAACTCGGGTCATACTTGCAACCACATGGCTGGAATGGGGCGGCCCTAGTTGACTAAGTCGCTAAGGACTCACTTGTGGAGCCTCAGGGTGTCGATTACACCGTTTGTGTGATTATGCGGGGAGCGTATCGTGGCTGTGGCCAGGTACCCATCTAGCAGTGTGTTGGTCCCATACTTCGCCTTGGCTAAGGGAAGGGATGGTGTAGAGCACGAACAGGAGAGGACCACTGTGTTGTTTGAGGCTTCCAAAGGCTTTGTTACTGGAACTCGCCTTTGTGGTGTTTGTTGTATCTTGTGGGTAAAGTGCATAACCTCTGCAGAGTGTAGAATCTATTTGAATAGCCGAGTCCACTCAGATCTTGGACAATGCTCGGGAATTACAGTCAAGGGTTAGATTTTCTGAAAATAACTTGGATTTGAAAGGTTGGGTTGGTTTAACAAAGAAGATGATGGAAATATGGTTTAGGATGGGGAAAATGTTTGTTAAACTTCTTGAAAAGTTATTTATGCTTTACTTATTTCTCGCTTTGAATCTACTTTTATTACTTGACAAAAGCTGTATACCGCAAATATACCTTGAGCTATTCCTTTGTACCAAGCCATGCATATAGTATATTAGCTTGCATTCTGTGCATGACTTGCTGAGTACCAAGTACTCACCCTTGCCTCAACACAATACCAGTTGAAGAGGAGGTTACGCCAGTTTCGGAGGAAGATTTCCAAGAAGACCCGTCTACTTAGGGATGCGAGCCCAGTCAGTTGCCTGTGGTATACTGGATGGCGCCACGAAGTTTATTTGATTTTCCGTTGCTATTATTTCTCTTTTAATAAGTTCTGCCTTGCAAGGCATATATTTGTAACTTGGCCATAAGGTCGAGTAACCCTTTGATTATTTAAATAAAGTACTTTGATAGTATCGTTTGGTATGATTGTGATATATACCGATGTTAAGACTGTGTGCACTAAGCGGCGTTCTGGACTAGTGCTGAATACACAGAGGGTCGGATTTGCAAATTCGGGGTCCCGACAGAGGTGGTATCAGAGCCATACTTGACTGTAGGCTCAACCCTAGCTAGAATGGTCGTAGTGAGGATAAAACCTATTTTCTAAAGCTAAAAAGTTGTCAAGATAAGAAATGACATCTCGACTTATCCCCTTCTCTCTTTTCTTGTCTCTTGCTGAAATTTTCCCTTACCTTGTCACAATTTAAAAATTCCGAGTTCTTACGTAAAGCACTCTTGTGACAGATGGAGGAAGAGTTCAACTACGTTGATCTAGGAGTTGGTCACGCCATGGAACTTTGGCATATGCTTGGACTCTCGGAGATTTTGAGAAGCCCCAATACCAAGTGGAAGTGATCGGACAAGCGGGATTAATCAAAGCTTGTGATGTGAAGATTGAGGTACTGCTAGGAAAAGGGCCAGGCAATCGCTCGATACAGCTACCTGCCAGGAGGTCTACAATGCAGATGGGTATCCAAGAAGTATCACGACGAGCAATGCGGCACATTACCCGTATCTACGCCAGAGAATTGGAGAGTACGGTGTTCCGTTACCATCCGCGCAGCGATAACCTTCTGGACCCGAAGGCGATTCAGGATGAGGATGCCACGGTTACACAGTTGGCACGATTTGTCGTCGCCCAGGAGGATGTACTAGATAATACAGGCAAGGAGCTACAGAAGGCCCGCAAGGAGATCACGACAGAGAAGAACAGATGGCGGGAAGCTCAAGAGTATGTGGCACACCTTCTACGAAGGATTGACGAGTTGGAGATGACTTTGTACGGACGGACCGAGCGATTACTCGAGCTACACGAGCGAGATCGAGAGGAGTCGGATCTCGATGAGGACATCGCTGCTTCCGACTACCACGAGGACACACGATTCTTTGGACATGGCGATCGTTTCGGCGCCTATGCCACGACACCGTACCAGGCCGTGGAGGTTTTCTCGATGAGTGAGCATAGGTTCTATAGTGAGACTCCTTCGCCGAGTCGCGTCATAGAATAAAGAGTCACCCTTTAGGCGTTAGACTCAGAGTTAGTTCGATTTGGATTTGCTTTGTTTCTTGAGTGTGCGTTATGTGTTGCAAGGCCCTTAGGCATTATGTGACCATACCAAGTTATTAATAATAAAGATGGACCTTAAAGTTACCCCTTCGCCCGCATAAGTTCCATATTACTTGTCTATTCTTGTTCCCCTCTCATCTCTAAACCTAGAGCAAATCGACGGATGGTAAACACCCGTGGAAACTTTGGAAGCAATGGGAGCGGTTCTCGCTGTAAAACCCCAATGATGGAGCACCGGCCGCCACTTTGGATATGCAGAATTTGGAGCTTTTCTTGCTGCCCGAGACTCGATTGATGCATGCTATGATGCAACAAATGCAGCACGTCCTTTGCTCAGGCCACTTGCTAATCAAGTTAATCAGGGGCCACGCTTGAATACAAAGTGTCGAGTTCATGAGAACTCACCCACCCACTTTCTCGGGAATGCCAATCCATTGGAGGCCGACCATTGGTTAAGATCAATTGAGAGGAAGCTACACATAGCTCAATGCACAGGGAATGAGAAGGTACTTTACGCTTCTCATCGGTTGGAAGGAACAATTGCCGAATGGTGGGAGAACTTACGTGCCACGCAGAGAACCCTCAAGAAATCACTTGGGAAGAGTTCACGGTGCATTCGACAGTATCACGTGCTGAAGGAATCATGGACCTTAAGAAGGAGGAGTTCAGAGACCGAAGCAAGGTAATCGGCCCGGTGGCCGACTACTGAACAAGTTCACCACGGCTAGCACGCTACGCTTTGAAGATGTAGCGACAGATAAATCGAGGCATGGGCCTCGTTTCATGAAGGGACTTAACTCGGGATTGCAAGTAGGGTTGATCACCCACACCTTTCCAGATTTCCAAGAGTTGGTGAATAAGGCGCTTATTCTTGAGGACAAGCGCAAAGGCTGGATGAGAACAGGAAGCGCGAGGATGCAACAAAGAAGGATCACGTCGAGGGCATAGCGGCGCTTGAGTTGCACCAAATCAATTCTTGATTCCAACCACGAGAATGCAACAAGGACACCCTCCCGGCACCAAGACCTGCCAATCAGAACTACGGACCCAGCCCCGCTAGAAACGCTACTCCAGGTGATAAGGAACAGTGAGACGCTGCTACAAGCGCAACGAGCCAGGACACTTTGCCAACAGTTGTCCAAAGAAGACAGCGAGAGCGACCCGATTCGCTTCAATCTAGGAACCACCCAGCTAGGGCGCCCGACACAGGAGCCACACCCCAGACCATGGTGAGAGGCCGAGTCAACCATGTCACCGCAGATGCATGCTGCGAGAATGCTACGGACGTCGTCTTGGGTAAGTTACTTGTTAACTCGATACACTGATTTTGTTTGACTACGGAGCTTAGCATTCGTTTGTTTCGCAAGGCTTTGCTACTAGAAATGACTTGAGAATTGCAAGACTTAAGTGCATGCTTTTAGTTCAAACCCACGGTTCGAACTCCGAGCGGAAGTAGGATGTTCGAGGGTGAGAATACTAATAGATGGAATAGAGTTCCTAGCAAACCTTATAATTTTGGAGACCCGGACCTTAGATGTTATATTGGGAATGGATTGGTTATCCAAGCACAAGGCTGTATTGGATTGTGGACGAAGGACTATCTCGATTGAGAGCAGTGTGGGAAGAAAGTGGAATTTCAAGCCACTGCGATTAGAGATGGACGATTGATGGTTAACAGTACCAAGACAATCGGCATAGAGGATGTCCGGTAGTGAATGAGTACACGAGACGTTTTTCAGAGGATCTACGGTATGCCGCCAGACGAGGGACATAGAGTTTGTGATAGAGCTTGTGCAAGATGCAACCGATAGCAAAGAGACCCTATCGGATGACTACCGAGGAGTTGGTAGAAATGAAGAAACAACTAGAAGAGTTAATGGAGAAAGGATTTATCAGACCAAGTTCGTCGTAGTGGGGAGCACGATTTTGTTTGGCAAGAAGAAGGGCGGGAGTTTCGGGATGTGCATTGACTACCGTGCACTCAATGAAGTCACCGTGAAGAATAAGTATCCGCTACCCGGGATTGATGATTTGTTTGATCGATTAAGAGGAGCCGGAGTTTTCTCCAAGATTGATCACGAGATCGGGATACCATCGATTGAAGATCGGTCGGAGGATATTCGAAGACTGCATTCTCGTCAAGATATGGACATTCTGAGTTCTGATTATGTCCTTTGGGGTGACGAATCGCGGCTTATTTCATGAATATGATGAATAAGGTGTTCATGGAATATTTAGACAAGTTTGTCGTCGTGTTCATAGACGATATCCTAATCTACTCCAAGACAGAGGATGAACATGCCGAACACTTAAGGCGAGTTTTGGAAAAGGCGAGAGGAACAGCAACTTTTCGCCAAGTTCAGCAAGTGTGATTTTGGAAGGACAAAGTGGAGTTTCTTGGACATGTAATGACTGAGAGGAGTCGCCGTAGATCCAAGCAAAGTAGAAGGCGTGTTACATTGGGAGCGTAGAAGGCGTGACCAGCATTCGAGTTTCCTTGGAATGGCGAGGATACTACCGCCGTTTCATTGAAGGCTTCTCGACAATTGCGAAACCTCTTACGCAATTGCTGAAGAAGGAAAAGAAGTTTGCATGGGCCTTGAGAATGTGAGAAAGGATTTTAGGAGCTGAAGAAGCAATTGACATCGGCACCGGTGTTAGTTCTCTCTGGATGTTGCTCAAAGCCGATATTTATTGTGACGCATCGCGCCAAGGACTTGGATGTGTGTCGATGAGAATGGAAAGGTCGTAAACTTATGCATCAAAGCGATTGAGGCCGCATGAGGAAAATTATCCGACACATGACCTAGAGTTAGGCTGCCGTAGTGCATGCTTTGAAGATATGGCGTCACTATCGATTGGAAAGCAGATGTGAAGTATATACGGATCATAAGAGCCTTAAGTACATATTCACCGATCGGATCTGAATATGAGGCAAAGGAGATGGCTAGAGTTGATCAAGGACTATAATGTTGGAATCCATTACCATCCGGGAAGGCCAGCGTAGTAGCCGATGCTCTGAGTCGGAAAAGCCATACCGTGAGTGCGTTGCTAGCCACAAGTCGGGATGAGTTATGTAAGGATTTTGAAAATGAAGATTGAGGTAGTACCTAGCGGATTCTTGGCGCATTGGAAGTAAAGCCTACTTTAGAGGACCGGATCCGAGAAGGGCAGGAAGGATGATGACAGGGATCAGTAGGATTAAGTCCAAAAGGAGGAAGGCAAGGCGGATGACTTCAAGTGGGATGAGCAAGGCACGTTGTGGATGAAGGATCGCATTTGTGTGCCTAACAAAAGGAGTTAAAGCAAGCGATTACGGAAGAAGCCCATGACTCCAAGTACTCGATTCATCCTCGAAGCGCCAAGATGTATCGGGATCTGAAGGAGAGATTACGGTGGCCGAGTATGAAGCGTGAAGTTGCCGAGCATGTTGCATTGTGCGGCGTATGCCGGAGAGAGTCAAGGCAATGCATCGAGAGACCAGCGGGATTGCTCTGTGCATTGAAGATACGAGTGGAAGTGGGAGGAAATCGGAATGGATTTCATTACCGGTTCTTAGAAGACTCAAGGAGGTTGTGACTCCATATGGGTTATAGTGGATCGCTTGACTAAAGTAGCCCATTTTATCCCCGTGAAGACCACTTACTCGGGAGATAAATTAGCGAGTTGTACATGATCAGGATTGTTTGTTTGCACGGAGCGCCAAAGAGGATTGTATCGGACGAAGGTACCCAATTTACCTCAAGGTTACGGAATAAGTTGCATGAAGCCATGGGAACCCGTTTGAACTTGATGACTTATCATCCACGCAGACGGATGGACCAGGCCAGAAAGAGTCAACCAGTCTGGAGGATATGTTGAGAGCTTGTGCATTGGCTTATGCTACCTCTTGGGATAAGAGTTTGCCGTATGCCGAGTTTAGTTACAACAATAGTTATCGAGGCTAGTTCTGAGATGTCACCTTTTGAGGCCTTGTATGGTCGACCTGTCGGACGCCGTTGAATTGGAATGAGGCCGTGACGCCGTGTCTTTGGGCCTGATATTCTTCAAGAGGTGAAGAAACGGTCGCCATGATTAGGGAAAGGTTGAAGATAGCCCAATCTCGACAAAAGAGTTATCTTGACAATCGTCGCCGAGATTTGAGTTTTGAACGAGAAGACTTTGTATATCTCGATTACGCCTCTCAGGGGAGTTAAGAGGTTCCATGCCAAAGGGAAACTTGCACCCCGTTATGTTGGACCATTTAAGATTTTGAGCCGCAGAGGCGAAGTTGCTTATCAGCTGGAGTTGCCACAGTCGTTAGCAGGAGTACATGACGTATTCCATGTGTCCCAGTTGAAGAAGTGTCTCCGAGTTCCTGAGGAACAGACATCGCTAGAGTCAATCGAGTTGCAAGAGGACTTAACTTATAAGGAACATCCTGTGAGGATTCTAGACACAATGGATCGAGAAACTAGAAACAAGTCAACCCGTTTCTGTAGAGTTCAGTGGAGCAACCATGAAGAAAGCGAAGCGACTTGGGAGCGCGAAGAGGATTTGAAGAAAGAGTTTCCAAACCTATTCCTTTAGTAGGCCCTGAATCTCGGGGACGAGATTCTATTAAGGGGGGGAGGTTTGTAACACCCCAAAATTTTACTTTTCCTAAACTCATGTGTGATTTGGCACTTTGGTGAATTTTTGGAATTTTCTGGAATTTATTTGGATTTATTTGGAATTTATTTGAATTTATTCCATTTTGAAATAATTGAAGAATTTAATTTTGCAAATAAATTTTTGTTGGAAATATTTTATTTGAGTCCAAAATGATCAAAGTATTTTCGAATTTTTCTCGAATTTTTAAAGTCATTTGCTATTTTTAATGGATTAAATGAATTACTAGGAATTATTTTAAATATTAAATCGCTGGAAAATCAAACTCGGGTCAAGTAATCTTGTTCATCCGATCGAGAGGAAGTCAGACTTCGTGTTCGAGTCCGACCGAAGCCACGTGACTCGGCCGAACCCACTCCTAACCCTAATCAATCCCAACCGTTGGATCAAGATCCAGCTTGAGATCCGCCGACCGACCAGCCGCGTATCGGCCCGGATCCGATCGCGCCCGTGCGATCGGGGCCGTTGATCGCGCCACGTGGGCGGCTGCATGCGTCGTCTCCGCCGAGTCCGAGCCGGACTCCGCCGGTGAGCGCCGCCGTGACCGACTAGGGTTCCGCGAGCACGCCTCCGGGCTATTTAATGCCGGATCGCACCGAGGATCGCCATCCCACGCCGGTCCGAAACCTAGCTCACGCCGCTAGGATCCCCACCGTCTCGCCGCTATTGTTCGCGGAGTTGGTAAAGCACTCCGCGCGGTTTCGCGCCGTTTCGCCACCGTCGCCATCCTCCGCCGACGTTGACCCCAGATCCGAACCCTTGCGTCAAAGGCGCACCGTGCCTACCATCCACTTGGCCGGAGGGAGCCTGCGCAGCCGTCGGGCGTGTCATCAAATCATCGGCTCGGCCAGCCGCCGCCGCGACGCCATTGCTGCCGTCGCCGAAGCTATCTCGGCCGTCCGATCAAGATCGCACGATCCAGATCTTGCCCGCGTCATCGCACGGTGAGGTTTCGTTACGATCTCTAGATCCAATCTCAACCATTGGATCTAAATCCAACGATCCCGGATTAACGCGTTCACCCCAAACGCGTAACACGGATCCAATGCAGGCGGTTGATTTTCAAATCAACGGCCTAGATCTAGCCACGTGGCGAGAAGGCCAGCCGGCCTTGATCGGCCAGCGCGCGCATGAGCGTGTCTCGACACGGGCCCGCATGTCGGGCCCGACCAAAGCGCACCATGGCGTCACGATAGCGTCATGGCGGGCCCGCATGTCAATGGCTGTCGGTTGTCTGCGGCGTCGGCAATGACGTCTGATGGACCCACACTGCCGCCAGTAAGTGGCCGAGCCCGGACGTCGGCGATGGCGTCACGAGGACCCACATGTCGATGACCTGAGCCGGTGGACCAGGTCCACGGTGGACCCGGCCGTGGGACCGAGTCCATGGGCGGTGACGTCAGCGAACCAATCGAGAGGCTGCCACGTGTCGCCTCTTGACGCAATAATTAATGCCCGAAAAAAGAAAATTATTTAATAAATCGGTTTAATAATTGATTTGAATTTCAAAACTTCAATCGCTTATAACTTTTGCGTTTCAACTCCGATTTGAGCGATTCAAATTTCTAAATTTGTATAAAATTGAGATCTACCTAAATATGAATTTTATTTAATTTTTGGACTAAATTTTTTCTCTGTAATATTATTTAATTGATTATTTAAAATTTAAATAATAATAACTTTAACGTTTTAACTCCAAATTTGTGATTCCAGTTTCTAAAAATCCAGAAAATTATGTTCTCTCTGTTTATGGATTTTATTTGGAGTTTTGGGATGTTTTTGCCTAGTGTTTATTTGTGTATTTGCTATTTGCACGCTTTACGAGTAGACGTTGAAGTGCCGGAAGGATTCGAAGGAGAAGTGTTGACTCAGGATCCAACTCAAGACCAAGAGCAAGTACTTTTTGAAGGCAAGTTGTGCTTTGACCATGTTGATCCTATTTCGAAATCTATTTTGATTTAAACTATTGCATGCTAGTTCAATTAGAAAGATACTTTGTTTAAACATGGGGGTTAGATAAATACCAATTTGCTATATGACACCTTGATTACTTAAGTATGTGCCATGACCCTTTGTCACCCTAGTTGTGGTTTACTAGTTGGACATTATTAAATTGCCAACATGTGTTTAGATCGTTGTAGTATCTGCTTAGACACACTTTCGTGCTCATGACATGATTTTTGGACAATCAAATGTTAATATTGACTTAATGATATATTGAACCTGTTTTGGAAAAGTATCATGTGATGTTGATGGCACGTGGTGCATGGTAATCAAGCGGGGTTTGATAAACGCGATTTCGGCCGGGGCATGTGGCAAGAGTAATCAGTGGGCCGATTGTGGCATTGGGAGTGATGATTTGGTTTCGGGTAGTCTTGCCTGGTCACTCTAAGGACTTAACCTTGCAAGCCTTTGAACTGGTCATACTTGCAACCACATGGCTGGAATGGGGCGGCCCTAGTTGACTAAGTCGCTAAGGACTCACTTGTGGAGCCTCGGGTGTCGATTACACCGTTTGTGTGATTGCACGGGGAGCGTATCGTGTTTGTGGCAGTGTACCCATCTAACGGTGTGTTGGTCCCATACTTCGCCTTGGCTAAGGGAAGGGATGGTGTAGAGCACGAGCAGGAGAGGACCACTGTGTTGTTTGAGGCTTAGAAAGGCTTTATTCTGGGAACTTCGCCTTTGTGGTGTTTATTTGTATCTTGTGGGTAAAGTGCATAACCTCTGCAGAGTGTAGAATCTATTTGAATAGCCGAGTCCACGATCTTTGGACAATGCTCGGGAATTACTGATCAAGGGTTAGATTTTAGAAAATAACTTGGATTTGAAAGGTTGGGTTGGTTTAACAAAGAAGATGATGGAAATATGGTTTAGGATGGGGAAAATGTTTGTTAAACTTCTTGAAAAGTTATTTATGCTTTACTTATTTCTACTGCTTTCGAATCTACTTTTATTACTTGTCAAAAGTCATTTCATCGCAAATATACCTTGAGCTATTCCTTTGTACCAAGCCATGCATATAGTATATTAGCTTGCATTCTGTGCATGACTTGCTGAGTACCAAGTACTCACCCTTGCCTCAACACAATACCAGTTGAAGAGGAGATTACGCCAGTTTCGGAGGAAGATTTCCAAGAAGACCCGTCTACTTAGGGATGCGAGCCCGATCGATTTACTGTGGTATCTTGGATGGCGCCACGAAGTTTATTTGATTTTCCGCTGCTATTATTTCTCTTTTAATAAGTTCTGCCTTGCAAGGCATATATTTGTAACTTGGCCATAAGGTCGAGTAACCCTTTGATTATTTAAATAAAGTACTTTGATAGTATCGTTTGGTATGATTGTGATATATACCGATGTTAAGACTGTGTGCACTAGCACGTTCCTGGACTAGTGCTGAATACACAGAGGGTCCGGATTTGCAAATTCGGGGTCCCGACATGCATCCTCTTCTGCTGCCACTTCCACAGTCTCTTCTCCCAATGGCTCTTCCTCGCCAGTGCTCCGTGCACTAAAGTCCATCTTTGGTCTCTGCAAGAGCAATGCCATAGCAATCAAGAAGAACACAAAGAGGATGAAGGACATTCAGAGGCACCTGAAGCTTCAGTATTCAGAGGATGAGGAGAGTGAAGAAGAGATTGAGGATCCTTTTGCTCCAGCGCCTGATGAGTCCGAGTTTGAGGACGATGTTGAGGAGTCTGGCTCGGAGGAGTCTGATTCTGAGGAGTCCGAGTAGATCTTCTTCTTCATGTCTTTCCTTCCTTTTTGGTGCTTGATGCCAAAGGGGGAGAGAAAGGATAAAAAGGCTCACAATTTTATCTGTTCAATCATCTTTGATAGTCTCCTAGATCCTGGATGCTAGTGCTTTGTGTCGTGTGAACTTGTTGCTTGGTTGTTTGAACTAAATGTCTGGGTGGATGATGTCTTTTAGACTTCTGTCTTTATTGCATGTTTTCGTTGCAATGTTGGATGTCATTTACTATTAATGCTCAGTGTTTGCTTATCATGCTACTTACATGTCATTATCCTATGCAAAGATATAGGGGAGCTCTTCCAATTTTTCATTTCCTTCAAAATGCTTATTTTGAGG
The DNA here is from genome assembly GCA_036346355.1 of Rhipidocladum racemiflorum. NCBI lineage: Eukaryota > Viridiplantae > Streptophyta > Magnoliopsida > Poales > Poaceae > Rhipidocladum > Rhipidocladum racemiflorum. Next base: position 62,779,770 of record CM070583.1, read on the forward strand.
GGGAGCTCACCTTATATCCATTCTATTCATATAATTTGTAAGATTTAATCGGGTTGTCATTAATCACCAAAAAGGGGGAGATTGAAAGTGCATATAGGCCCCTTAATGTGTTTTGGGTGATTAATGACAACCGATTAAAGAGACTAATGTGTTCGACAAGTTTATGAACAGATAAAAGTCCTAAGAAGAGATCATCTACGGCCATCGGATACCCTCAAAATGGATTGAGTAAGAAAAACGACAACACGTGTATGTACTTTAATTTCTTGAGTCATAGGAATGTTGTACTATTAAGAGGGATGCATTTAAGTTGGTCTAGAGATAGTCTTTATGCTCAGATGAATAATGGTTAGTCACTTGAGAGGTACAAAGTCTCCACACTTGCATCGAAATGTGTTTGCTTTTAAGTTCCTATCGGATAGTCCGATGTCAGATTGGAAGTTCCGATGTCTCAGACATTCCGATGTGAAGTTGTACACGAGTTCGAAGCTCTTAGAAGGCATCGGATATTCCGGTATTTCATATCGGAAGTTCCGATGCCTGGTGTTTTCGTTTAGGGCTCTCTCTGTTGAGATTGGAAGTTCCGATATTTCACATCGGAAGTTCCGATACATGTTGTCTTGAAAAAAGGGTGCTCTCTGTCTAGTTCGGACTGTCCGAAGTTTCAAGTCGGATGTTCCGAAGTGGCTGTTTTCCAGTTTGGGAACTCTCTGTGCGCTTCGGATATTCCGACACCTCAATCGGACATTCCGATGTTAACTTAGAAAGTTTTGTCGAGTTCACTCTCAGTGAGTTTCGGAAGTTCCGATAGTGAAGTCGGAAGTTCTGATGCATCTAGTTTTCGACCGTTGAGGCTTTCCAAGTTCTAGAAGTTTGCACGCATCGGAAGTTCCGAAGTCTGGTTCGGATATTCCGATGTGTGGCTGAGTGCGGGTATAACGGGTAGTTTTGGACCAAAACTAGAAATACCCCTACCCTCTCCCTTTTAAGGGTTACACACTTGCTTTTGCTGAACCTTTGAGCATCTTGTTGACATCTTAGAACATTCTTGAGCCCTCATCTTCCTTGATCTTAGTGATCATCTAAAGAGTGAGGATTTGAAGTGTGATTGTGAGCTAGTCAAGAGTAAATCATTCATCTTGAGCACTAGAGAGTTTCTCCAAGATCAATACTTCTTGCATTTGTTACTCTTGGAGGTTGAAGGACTCCTAGACGGCTAGGCGTCGCTCACAAGCTCCTGAAGGTTGTGGGAAGCCGTGAAAAGTTTGTGAAGGCTTGTTTCGCCTCCGAAAGGGAAGGAACGAATAGTGGAACCAAACTTCAAGTGTGACCAAGGTTTGGTAGGAAAGGGTTGGAGAAGACCCTGCTCTTTGTGAGCCTCCTCAACGGAGACATAAGATCCCCTCAAGGATCCGAACTCTAGGAAACAAATTCTTGCCCCTTATGTTTACGCTTTACTTTTGGTGCCTTTCAAGTCTTATTAACTTACTTCTTTGTGCTTTCAAATAGACTAGAACAAGCTTTTAGATTGGTAATCTTAATTTCATCTCTCTTTCTTCAGTACTGATCGGATATTCCGAAACCATACCGGAAGTTCCGATATTGGATTTGAAAGTTCGATAACTTTTTCTGCTGCAACAAATTTTATTCAAAATTTTTAAATAGCCTATTCACCCCCCCTCTAGGCAATTATCACATCTTTTCAGTATGTACACTTTTTAGACATACTCCTTTTTATGTGCGTATATGAAGGTATTTGCAAAATAGGCTAAAAACTATGTACTCCCTTTCAATTTTTTCATGTGGATCTCATTGGAATATCTTATAATTAGTATACAGTGTATGCAAAGTGATAGAGGAATATTTCAAGTTCATTTGGGTGGTATTTCAGAGATGGAAGTAATTACTTCCGGGAGTAAAAAATATTTTTCATATATATAATTTCCTAGATAAATCCTTCAGCACCAATAGAAATGTGCATCCATCGTCTGGTAAGAAACCTTCAATCACATATGAGTTTTCTCAAAATTCTATACAATACGCACGAGAATAATTAAAAGCACGTATCAATTCCTCGAGACCGAAACAAGGAGGATATGTCTCTTCTCCATGCATAAATATACGTACGCTCCTGCTAAATTCAGCATTTAGTTTTTTTGTTACAATCAAACATTTAGTTAGTCTAAAAAATATGAACATTAATTTAGCTAGCATTAATCATTTCAACCATGACAGCCCTTGCATAACTGTACCTGTACTGATATTCTTCACTGCTCGCGACAATCCGTGCGTAGGGCTGGTACGCAGTAGTTAAGCCTGTGAGGTAATGGCCATTATGGATGGTTTAATCATTTGGTTAAGGAAATGTATTCATGGACTAATCCTTTTTTAGGGACATGAGCTTGGGGATGAAAACGGTACGGGAAACGGTCCGTAAATAGTTATTCCATTTTCGTTTCCATATTTTTTTTACCAATAACGGAAATGAAATCGAAAACCACGGAAACAGATATAGAAAACGGATGCGGAATGGAACGGGGTGGATATGGAAACGAAAGCAAAAAATTCCACAAAAACATAGTACATGATCACAATATACATGACTACGAGAACAATGTAACTCATTCTACCTCCAAGGTGGACACAAGAATAATGTTATGTCCACCGGTATCACTAGAAATTTTTTTGTCAAGATTATCAGTTGAAAGCTCGTTATTTGTTTCTCATATCAGGCCATCATATCCTCTTCCATATCATTATCATCGACATCCTCTTGCTCCACCAACTACAAAGGTGTAATGCCCTAAAATTTGCATATTATTGGTTGATGTTCATTTATAATTTTTTGAGATTTTTCTGGATTTTCTGAAGTTTATAAATGTTGTTTTGTTATTTTTTAGATTTATAAAATTAGTTTATTCATGAAAATAGGAAACAAAATTATGCTGTAGATAATGTTTCTAGGTTCAAAATGTTCCAATGTATTTTTAAGAATTTTTGAACTCTATTTGATATTTTCTATAAAGCTATTTGTATTTTAGAAATTATTTTAATTCAAAAATAAATATAAATTATTACTTCTCTTTTTTGGCCAAACCCGTTCCCTTTCCAACACTTTTTTATTTTTAATTTCTGATTTCACTTATACGGAATTTCTGTTTCGGTTAGAACTGGCTCTTCTGTTTTCATTTTCGTTTCTATTTTCGTACCGGTATTTTTCGTTTTTATTTCCAAACAAAAGGCTTCTGTTTTTATTTTTCTCTATAATGATCCGAAATTTTCTATTCCAGTTTCAATACTAACCCACGGCTATACACGATTAGGTGAAGTAAACTGTGGCTATTCTCTCGAGTGTAAAAGGCTCAGATTTTTTATACTGTTTTACCTATATGCGTATAGATCAATAAATGATCAATTAAACCGTATTACCTATTTGCATATATATCAAGAATCAATTAATGACCTTTTATCACATATACTGACTATTAATTGCATAATAATCTTTGTATGCAAAGATGTAAAAATAAAAAAATATCAATTGATAATGTGTGTGTATATATATATACACACACGAAGCTGACAAATGGACCGTGTGGGCTCACATGGCTGGGACATATCCATATTATTATCTAACTTGCTTGATATTTGCGGTATTTTACTCGAATTGCTAGTTCAATTCCCGTATGAATTATGAAAAATTCGCACGTTCTTACTCGAGCTAATATCTTTCTCCTCCCTTCTTCCGTCTACCTCTAGCCAAGGTTATACATTTCATTTTTGGATCACATCCCGGAGACGATCTAAATCCGAAATTTCAGAATTCAATGTAAAATCACTTTACTTACTACTTAATTTTTATTTTAAATTCGAGCTAACGAGTCACTATTAAGCTGAGCTTTTTTATTAACTTTTTTCGCTCGAAATAAATTTATCTTAATTTTAATCCCATTAACTACTATAATAGAAATAATTTTGATTCAAATCCTAATAAATTTTATTTTTTTGCCAGCCTGCTACTTCCAGCTAGCAGTGATAATTTACTGTGCCGTATGCATGTAGTCGTGAGTGTGACTGACTGCCCCCATTGGTACGTTAAAATTTATTGCAGTGCATGCCAAGCTGACACTTTCGGCCCGGCTGATTCAGCTGGTCGATATATATTTGCTGCCGCGAGAGGGAATTCGATCGACCGACCGATCCATCGTACGCCGTCGCCACAGCCAATTGATTCGGCGCTAGATCGATTGTGTGTGTGTCTATATATATATAGCTTAGCAAGTTCATGATGGATATGATGTGGCATGAACGGCACGCGGCCCGATCGTCAGTCAAGCGTGCATGGGGATCCTCGCACGAAGAGAAAAAAAGTATAAAGATATCTCTAATGATGCCAAATCAGCTGGTTATAAGAAGTCGATCTCATCTTTTTGCTTATATGGAGAAAAGAAGTAGAGGAGAGAGACAAGGGCTAACTCTTAACTAAGAGTCGGGCTATGGTGTTTTTCAAAAAAAATAAAAGATAATTACATGTGGATCTATATTTAATGTTGGAAAATATGTTATAACCAATTCATTAAAGAACTTGTCTTTAAGAAATACCACAAAATCATGCAGACTCGCTCTTCCGTGCACCAGCCAAGCAGGCCCCTAGCTCACGCTTTCTTTCCGTGTCGACGAATACGGAGAGACAGGTGAACAAGATAGACAGGAGTAGATGCTTGATATATCTGTGGCTAAACACCCTTTTGCTGTAGTTGCCTTACACTTGGCAGCGAATCAATCAATAGACGCGAGCTAATGGCATTGCATTCGATCGGGCAGGTGAACAGTGATTGAAAGCTAGTAGTAGCTGCAGCGAGTCCATTCCATTCCACCCATGCATGCATGCATGCATTCAACGCCGGAAAATACCCTCAATTCAATTCCTTAGGATTGGATTGAGACTGACCAATGCCGTGCTGTGGATAACTTGTCGTGCGTGCCGTGTATAAATGGGTGCAGTACAGTGAAAGAGAAGATCACGTAGTACAAGTGTACAGCTGCTAGCTGCATCAATTGATTCCCTCCCATCCGTGTAGCTGGCCTCGTCTTTATTTTCTGCTCCTTTTGATTATCGAGGATGATAGAAGGATGTGACTTGTGAGCAGTGGATCATCAGAACAGGCTGCCATACATATAGACTGGAAATGTATTGGCTATTTATATTTATTTCTAACTCGGCAGTTACTGCTTGCTTGATTTGTAGTTGCATAGTTTGAAGGTAATTATTAATTTAATTAATTGGCTCTGTTCACCCAATAATGTGATCGACAGTTGGAAAATGGTACTGCAAAAACTGGAATTTTTTTAAATAATACTTTTTTAAAACCGAATTACTAGAAAAATAAAAATTGCAAAAATAATATGTATTCGCCGTACCGTTCGGCGATTTCCATATTTTCGCCGTACCGTTCGGCGATTTCCATATTTTCGTCATACCGTACGGCAAAAATATGCTAATTACCCAATTAAAGCCGGTTAACCATGGGCCAGGGTATTATCGCCGTACCGTATGGCGAAAATATAGAAATCGCCGAACAGTACGGCGAAAATATGGGAATCGCCGAACGGTACGGCGAAAATGTCTTGTCGCCGAGCCATATGGCAAAAATATTCAAATTATACAACAACTATATAAAACATGGCTCCAAAAATCATAAAATAATTATAACATATTCATATGGTGTTGGATGTTCCATTTGTGCAAAAATATGTAGGAATCAATTGAGTTGAATAAACTAAATAACGTTAAGAAATTTGAAATGCATGAAATACTTAAGCCCTTTCGGCAGCCTGTAAAATATCACGTTTAAATGTAATTTTTTGCAAGAATACTGCAGATTTGCTCTTTGATATATGGAGTACCATATTATGGAAAATTATTTTATTTACACCTTTCTTTGCTACAAAAATATACTGCCGCAATAACCCTAAGTACTATTGTCAACGCTAACTTTGAAGCCTTTTCAGCAGCCCATAAAATATCACATTTAAATGTAATTTTTTGCAAGAATACTGCAGATTTGCTCTTTGATATATGGAGTACCATATTATGGAAAATTATTTTATTTACACCTTTCTTTGCTACAAAAATATACTGCCACAATAACCCAAAGTACTATTGTCAATGCTAACTTTTAAGCTGAAAAAGCAATAATCACACGAGGTTGCTATGACAAAAGCTGAAAAAGCAATAATGACAAGAGGTTGCTATGACAAAAGCTGATAGAAATAGATGATAAAATATAATATGAGAAAGTACCCAAAAAGGACAATAACAAAATAATGTTGTCACGGACGGACAGTCGAAGTGTTTAAATCATTACAAGCATTGTGAAAAGCATGTAGATGTAGCCATTAACCTTAGTACGCAAACTCAACCTTAGTAGGGCAGATACAACGAAAGTTCAGATGATATTACACGGATATTACAACAGTGACGACATTGCTAGGAGAAGTGCGAATCACTGATTGTAATGGTGGAACAAGTGATCGTTCCGCCTATGTTCGTAGAGTGGGAATGATGCCATACATTTTCTACATATTACATTAATTGTCAATCTTGTGCGATTTGTTCTCGGACACCGCTCAATCTCTCTTATGAAAGAGCTCCATGGGCGTGCGTAGTGCTCTCAGCTGCTGACCAATGGGTAGCCTATGCCATACGTCTCTGGGGTGTAAGAAGTAACTTGTTTGTGTGCATTCTGTGGAGTCTTGCCCTCCCATATGGGCATGCCATCCCGATTTCCGACGCCCCCTATGTTAATACCACCCGGGTTCCCGGATGGTCTTTGTAATGCGTCAAGGATTCGTTGCGTACTGCGGACGTCGGCCGGCTGCTTCCCCTTATCCCTTTCTCTTCGAGAGGACGAACCCTCTTGCCCTTCCGGAGACTTGCCGAGACGCCTCCTCTGTTTCGGCTCGCACTCCACTATATGGCCTAGGAGGTGTGTGTTGGGCTTCTTGTTGTACAACCGAAAACGTGCCCTGCAGTCAATGCAGTATGCCCGCTGTGGTGGTTGAAGAATACCGTATGCGTACTCGGGGTCCAGCTTTTCTGGGAGGTAGTAGCACCACGGCGAGGGTTGCTCTCCCCAGTTATCAAATACAGGAAGTTTGAGATGTGGGTGGTACGTCTTCGGGTCCACCCAGTTGAAGTACCAGCACCATGCATCCTCAGACAAAGGGCACCGGTAGAATCTTCTGTCCGCTAGATCCTCATGGCCGATATCAACCACTGCCTGGAGGCCGTGGTCGCACAGTTCGGGGCTTTGGGGTGGCCCCTGAGGAGGATGTTCCTGCATTGACTTGAGCCATTTTGCAAGCTTCTTTTTGAAGTCCTGTATGCGATGAACTGTTTTAGAATGAGTACTTTGTGGCTGAAACATGAGCATGTCGCATGAAACTCACCGATTGGTTGGTCCCTTGCCCACCGGCCCTTAACTCTGGTCGATCTAGGTAGGGGACATATCCCGGCGGCCTCTCCCACCGTGTGAAGTTCTCAGGCGAAGTGGGGTAGGCGTCATGGCAGTTGTAGAGAAATTCGTAGTCACGTCATTCCGGCCCGTCGATCCATTGGAAGAAGCAACAACGGTCCTCGTCCTAAAAAAACAAAGAACGATGCATGAAATGGTAGTGTTACCCTAATTTGTATGGACAACATTTGGTTTACCCCGAAGCCGCGGGCACAACAGTAGTGAGCGCGGGCGGCCGTATCTCCGTGCATAGACTGCGTGACCTTCGCTAGCAGGTTGCAGTCACATTTCGGGCGTGGCAGCTCCGGCAGAACTGGGGCGTCAACGCTACTCTCATCCGGGTACTGCGGGGGGGTTAACCTTCGCTTGCTGAAGAGGCGATGATAGAACGACATCGTGGCCTACTGTGCATGTGGGGAAAACAGGCTAAAGTTTATTGCAGTTCTGGCAGTGTGATGCACATATCCCTCCCTCGGTCGGTTTATATAGTGTTGGCGAGGGGGCAACCAAAGGAGAGTCTGGCGGACTTCAGAGTAGTTCAAATCCGCGAGCATCGGATGCTTCTACAGCTTCCCATGTGATGGGATATGAGCCTGGCTATGGCCACAGCTTTAGACAGGGAATCTCTGCCATAGTCGGCTTTAGGCAGCATTATGCAGCTGAAAAAGATGATATGACAAAAGCTGGAAAAGTTGATATGACAAAAGCTGAAAAAGCAATAATGACACGAGGTTGATATGACTAAAGCTGACAGAAATATATAATGGACCACGTATATAAGAAAGTGCACAAAATAGATGGTAAAACATAATAGGAGAAAGTACCCAAAGAGGACGCACAACCTAATCCTGATCACCCCCTAGCGGTGGATCCTGACCCCTACCCCTACCCCTAGCGCGACCTCTCCTTTGCCGACATGCTGAAGGGGGTGCATCATCGAGAGGTCGTGGGTGAAGCACCCGCGACGGTCCCGCCTGGCCGTAGTCCGAAGGGCTGTACCGATCCACCGGGCGACGCACGCGGGGAGGCAACGTGTCTGGAGGAGGCTATGTGACCTGCGTGGCTGGAGGAGGCGGTGTGTACTGCGTGGCTGGAGGATGCTGCGTGAACTGAGCCCCTGTGAAGAACTGATCGGTCCAAAGAGTCGTGACGCCAGCTCGATCCCGGGTGTCCGGCGAGAGGCATGTCCTAGGAGGCCTACAGTACAGACATTAACATTTAATTATAGTGAGGAGATTAGATTTGAAATGCGATAAATTGAATATTTATCGGCTTACCGGGTGTGGGGACCATGGTAGGCCCGCGTCGGGCGCCGCTAATCGGATCCTCAGTAGTGCTCGGAGCTGGAGGCACCGGGGTGTGGAAGCTGGACCCCGGCTGTAGTGGTGGTCGAGAAGGTGGTGTCGAGGAGCTGAGCCCGGGTGGCGGCCTGGACGAGGTGCCAGCCGAAACAGTCGGGGCTGGGACGCGCCAAGCAGTACCAATCTCCACGATCCGTCGGGACTGCACCTCCACACACCTCATGGCCTCTGATACCTCGTCCGGTGTGAAAATGACCCCCTGCTGTAGCCTAGTCAGAAAGTCAGTGGCATGCTGGTACAAGTCCTTGGCCTCGTCCACCTATCACATACAAACAAACGATAAACATAACGACATGGCATAGAAATTACAATTGCATTAATGAGTACAAACATAACGAGACTTACCATCTCGTGCAGTGCCACTCCTGCGTGGCTCGAGTACAAGTCTGCGACGCTAGGAGCAAACACCTGGGCTGGCTGCTCCTCCACGCGTAGGAGACGAGTACAGGTCCGGCGCACGTACCAGGACAAGTATTCTTGGAAGGAGGAGGAGTCGTAGGGCGCGTCCTCTTTAACAACGTCCTCCAACGCCCCCTCCCACTGCGTAAGCCACAGTGCCATCCTCTTCAGCAAGGTCACCATGGTCTTCTGGGGTCCCTGGGTGGAGTACCTGCATAAAAAACCTCATTATTACAAATATATCATAAGCACTTAGCATACTTGTAGTGGCGAGTAACTCACGAGTGCACTTTCGCTGGCACATGTTCCCTCAAAGGAACAGGGACCACCTAGCGTAGTCCAAACTGCCTGAGGACTCGGTGCAACGTGTAGTCCTCTACGAAGACGTCGAAGACGAGCTTCCTCCTCGTCATCCAGTAAGCCTGGTCCCTGTAGCACAGCATCGACAGCCCCCCCCGCAGCTCTCTCTACTACACGCTGGTCGCTGTAAGGGTCCCAGATAACCTGCCCCTCCCTCAGGTGGTCGAAGGCCTCCGTGAAGGAGGTATGCCGCACGTACCTGGACACCTGCCCACTGTGGCTGCAATAGAGTAGAAATAACTGTAAGCACATGGCATTGAAATTACAATTGCATTCATGAGTAAGAACATGTACCCGTCGCCTGGTCCAGAGCGAGCCCATCGTCGGTCGGTCCAGCGCATCACCGCCGTACATGTCGGCGGTGTAGTGTCGAGGGTCGACATAGGGTCGACCCACGGAGAAGCGCTCGAATGACCACAACTGAAGAAGAAGTGGCATCTCGGTAAAATTGGGGTTCCTGCCTTTCTTCACGCACGCGTCTCAAATTGCGCGGTACGTGGTAGCAAGAACCGCCGAACCCCAGGATACCTGCGGTACGTCGTCAGGCTCCGCGTCCGTAATAGCCCGTGCATAGGCTATCCAACGTGCGTCCACGGTGTCGCCGTGACTCGACATGAACATCACCCAGCCGAACAACCAAAGCAGATAGGACTCAAGGTGCCTAGCAACCTGGTAGTCGGTGGGCTGAGCCGCCATCCGTTGCACCTGTGACAATTGAAAGAGTGTGACATCACGTTAATGTTATGCAAAGCTGGAGTAACATAGTAACATGTAGAATCACTAACCTCGAACTGCGACAGCCACCTCCTCGATGGCCCGTGCCTCTGGCCTATCGGTATCTGTGGGTCGACATCCGCAACCCCGGCGAAGCGCAACTGCAAGTCCGCGTCCCACCCAGCAGGAGTCACTGAGGGTTCGATCGGTGCCCGGGCGATCGGCAAGCCAGTGAGCATGGCGACGTCCTGCAGCGTCACCGTCACCTCCCCGAAGGGAAGGTGAAAAGTGTGCGTCTCCGGCCTCCAGCGGTCGACCAAACATGCTATCAGCGAGCTGTCGAACGGGAAACACCGCGACCGCTGTGGGTCATCATCGGGGTCGGCCTGGGGGTCGTGCTCACTGGGGTCGACAGCTGAACCCTCCACCATGCGGACTAGCGGAAGTAGCCCGCCACGTGCCAGCCTAACGAGGAAGAACAGAGTTGCATCAATTGAATGTTATGAACACTAATTGTACGAACAATTTAACATGTACAAGTACTGCAACTAACCTGGTGTGGAAGCGAGGGTCAACGCACTATGCCTTATTAGGCACACGAATCCGCAGTAAGGCCAACTTGTCATTGCCCTGTGTCGTGTGGATCTGCGCACAGTGCCGCACATCCAACACAGGGTCCAGAAGTGAGTCGACCTGCTCCATCGCTGCAAATAGAAATGTTTCAACATAAATAATACTGCACAACATATGGGAAACACGACTGTCAGCGTATGAGCTAACAAACCCCTTCCGAAATGGGGTGTAGGAAGTTCGAATCAGGGGCTTTCGTGGCGGATTGCTCGAAAGACGTTGCGAAAGGAATGAACGAAGCTCACAAGAAGAGAGAGACTCAGTTTTCCCAGGTTCGAGCCCTCCTTACGAGTAATAGCCCTAGTCCTGCTTGCGTTGTTCTTGGTTATGTTCTTGGTGGACACTACATTCATCCCACTGAAAAGGAGCTAACCGAAAGAGATCGAACCCCCTCTCCCATGCACCCCGACCCCCTTTTATACTTGGGCTGGGGCGCACCGGGGGGGGGGGGCTTACAGTAGTGCAGCGTATTGAATACACTGTCGTAGCGCATTTAATGCACCTATCACTGTTCTTGCAGCACACTTAATGCCCTGACACGGCCATCCTCTCCCCTGCTTCGGGCCTCACGCCTGCCGACTCCGCCCGCTCTGCCGGGGTGGGAAATTGCATCATGACACCTTTTGCATTGATGGCGCGCGTTGGGAACATGCGCCGCCATACTGTAGCCTTCATTACCCCCATTTAATGCGCACGGCGCGCATTAAATGTCTTTGACCTTATGGGTGGCCGCGCTGGCCACGAAGTGGCCTCGGGAACTGAGCGCCAGCGGCGTGGCCTGGTCGCCACCTGCCTGCTAGCGACCACACAGCTGACCGCCGGTGGTGTGGCCTGGTCGCCACCTACCCGCCGGCGATCACACAGCTGACCGCCAGTGCCGTGGCCTGGTCGCCACCTGCCCACCGGCGATCACACAGCTGACCACCAGCGGCGTGGCCTGGTCGCCACCTGTCCACTGGCGGTCACACCGCTGTCCGCCAGCGGCGTGGCCTGGTCGTCACCTGCCTGCTGGCAATCACCGAGCCGTCCTCTAGCGTCGTGGCCTAGCTGCCACCTATCTGCTGGATGACGTCCTGTCCGACTGCTAGTGGGGTGGTCTGGACGTCACGTGTCCGCTAGCGGCTCTTACTAGAGCGTAGTGGGCACCCTGGTGTAGAATACGCCGACAGTAGCCCACGGACCCACCCTGGAGCGCCCTTTTTACCTTCCTAAGAACGGAAGCGGTTCAGCCTCCTGGGTGGGTCCACTATAAATGCCCACGTAACGCGGTGGCTTTTTAAATGCCGCCACCGTTTCCGGGCATCGAGGTGGAACATGCAGCCGCGCCCGCCTCGTAACCGGCGCCTATTCTGATTCTTTTGGGTTTCCCGCCAACGAACCGCCGTGCCCCCTCAGGAATCCCTCCATTCGAACCACCACGTCCCCTCGGGTCCCACGCCGAAGCACTCCTTCATGCACATATATAAAGGTGGCTCGGGGGTAGGCGGTTCATTCTTTCCTTGGTCCTTGCTTCCTGCATACTGCTCCCTCGCCTTTGCCTCTGGCAAACTGCTTCCTCGCCTCTGCTTCTTGCAAACTGCTCCTTCGCTCGCATGGCGCCGCCAGCACCCCTGCTTCCTCCATTGACTGTCGAGGAGGTCGACGCCGAGAGGTTTGCCACGTATGTCGCCGGCGGCACCGTCCGTACTCGCACCGGGACCGCCGCGCCCGGCTGCCGCCCAGGAGAAGTGATCTTCTTTGGGTGGGGAATGCTGGCGGGCCTCCTTCCGCTGATCTCCGACTTCTACCTCGCCATCCTCAACTTCTACTCCATCCACAACATTCACCTTCCTCCCAACTCCGTGGTTCTTCTTGCTGTCTTCGCCCATTTCTGCGAGATATTCGTGGGGGTGGCCCCCAATCTTCCCCTCTTCTGCTTCTTCTATTCCTTGCACGCGGCCAAGGACCTTTCCACCACGGCGGGCTCCTGCCACCTCCACCTTCGGGACCGCGCGGCTTCCCGCTACATTTCGTTGGACCTCCGCTCCAACTGGAGGTCTTGGCGCAATGAGTGGCTCTACGTTGAGGACGACAGCGGCGTAGAGGTCTTGGAGTTGCCAACTGGGCCGGGCGGTCGGCACCCTACAGGGAGCTCACGTCGACGAGGCGCTGAGCTCCAGGTGATCTTGGCCCGCGTGGACCAGGCTGCGATCAGCGGCTTGGCGGGGCCATGGTTCTCGGGATTACGTCTTCAGGAGAATCGATCCTTCGCGGCCGCGTGCCGCCTCGCCTGGCAGTACACGGGCCCGGCGACATGACCCGGACCGCTCCCGGAGGTAAGTCCTTGGTTTCGTTGCTGTTTGTTTGTTACCGTCGCTGAACTAACGGCGACTTCACTCCTTTTTCCTTCTCTTCTCTCTCTTTTTTTTCAGCTGCAGGGGATTTATCCCTTGCAAAGATTGACGCGTGGATGGCGCAGCTGGGCGTCCTCGGCCCCATCCCGCCTTTTCCAACGGGCGTGCTCCCGCTCTGCCAGGTGGAGCCCAGGGAGCGCGTGGCGATCACCCGCGCCATGCCCATCATGGACGCCATGGGGCTGGTGAACACGCCCCGCCAAGTGGCGTTGACGATCCGGGGCCCTCCTCCAGCTGGCGATTCGAGGAGGGGCAAGTGCCCTGCTGACGACGACGCCTCCGGTACCAGCCCCAGGAGGGTCCGCGTCGCGCTAGGGGGCGCGGCGACCACGACCGGAGTGGGGAGCTCTACGGCGGCCACCGCTTCCCCTTCGGCTGGCGTCGCGCCGACAACAACTCCGTCGACCCGGTTCTGGTTCCGCCGCCGCCGGCACCGATTGACCCTCCACCACCGGTGGCGCAGGTCGATCCTCCGTCGCCGCTGCCAGCACCGGTCCTCCTTCCGTCGCCGGGTGACCGCCTTCTTTGCCGGCCCGGTGCGAGAGACCCGCCCCACCGCCGTCGCCGCCCGGCAGGGTGATCCGCCCCCGCCGCCGGCACCGGTTCTACCTCCGCCGCCGCCGGCGCGGGTTGCTCCGCCAGTACAGGCGCCATGCAGGGGAATAACGCTCGCGCCGGCCACGCCTCAATTCAGGAGGCCTTACGCAGATGCATAAGCAGACATCACGACAAAGCTGTTAAGTTCTTTTAATTTAAGAGACTTACCTATCTTTCACCTTCAGGGCGTCTACTTCGAGGGGTCCAGCCAGGAGCGACCAGGGCGCCGCGGCTGTCGCGGCAGTGCTAGCTGCGGCGGACGAGCACCAGGGCAACCACCAGGTGGCCGCCGCAAGGGCAGCTGTCTTGCCGCCCGGAGGCGGGATAGGCTTGCCGCCCACTCTGGAGGTCCCCAGCGCCCCGATCCCCTCGGCGGATGCGGACGCTCTGCTGGCCGCCCTCAACGAACTGCATTCCAACGTGAGCGGCCGCCTCGCGATGAGCATGGAGAGGCTGAGGGAGGCCATCGCGGAGAACAACCGCCTCCGCACGGAGGTGCAGGACTAGCGCGGCCAGGTGGAGAGGTCGGAGCGGGACCTGCAACAGGAGAGGGAGCGGGGAGCCCTCCTCGTCGAGGCGATCACCCGAGAGCGCGACGAGGAGAAGGGCGAGCGGCTCCGCACGGAAGCCGAGGCCACCTCCATGCTGCGCCCCGCCTTTGACCGTATGGTGGCCAGCTTGGCGCCGTTGGGGTTGGAGCAGTCGACCCCGGTCGAGCAGATGGCCCGGCACTATGCCTTCTGCATGGGCTGGATCGCCAACTTCCTCACCTTCCTGCCCGGCGCCTTAGCCACTCGGTCCAGCCAAGAAGGGCGGGCAGTCGCGGCGGCCACGGCATCGTACGTGCTAGCCTATTGCGTCAGCCAGGACGCCAACTTCGACCCCCTGATCGCCATCCAGGGAGTGGAAGGGGACTGGGCCCGCGCCGAGGCATAGGTCAGCAGCGCCGCCGAGCGGGTTGCCGATCAGCTCGAGATGGTCAGCCCGGTGCTGGAAGGAATGGCCGAGGACGTGGCACTCGAGCTGGACGTCGCCCCAGCGGAGGACCAGGAGGCCGCAGAAGCTGCGGCAGATGAAGATTGAAGACCTTTTATTTTGCCGTTGTTTTTTTTTTGTTGTCCCTTGTAAAGGACTTCTGCGAGTCAGCCTCTTATGAATGCATAGACTTCCCTTCGCACGTCTCATGCTTGGGTGCCTGCTCGCGTCTCCACTATGCTGGTTTTGGGCGAACAAAAAGACAACAACGCGCGTTAAGCGTTAGCCGGAGTGCAGGGCCCGGATCCCTCGTGCCGGAAAGTCACTATCTCAGGACCTTAGGGCCCTGTGAAATTAATCACTCTCGCGGTCTCTTGGGGCCAAATACTGGGAGAGGTGTGGCAGGGTAGTAGGCTTTCGGTAGTGGTGTTTGAATCGCCGGTTCTCACGGGGACACCCTGAGCGTCATGACCGTGTTGAAAACCGTGTCAAACTAGACATGCGAACCCCTATCCCTGTACGCCACGCTCACCCAGTGGGCCAACCTTTACCGTCAAGAACTCAGAGAGCCTTAATGTACTGAGGGCGATTACGCGGACACGGCCCATCGGGGCGCAAGCCGGAAAAAAGAGAACAAAGTTGACAACTGCTTTTGACTAGAAAATTGGACATTGGATTAGACAGAGGCTTCCTCCGACCAGCTTCGGAGAGGAAGGCTCAACTTGGCTGGTCGAGGTGCGCAGCTCTGTCCTTATAGCCTTCTCAGGGATAGAACTTGCGCAGAAGCTCTATGTTTTGCGAGTTCGCCAACTCCTCCTCGTCCTCAGTGGACAACCTGACCACCCCAGGGCGAGATACTGAGACCACCTTAAAGGGGCCCTCCCACTGGGGAGACAGTTTGTGCAACCCGGCATGCGTCTGAACTCTGCGCAAGACCAGGTCGCCAACTACTAGTGTTCTCTCGCTGACCCGGGCGGCATGGTGCCGCCTGAGGCTCTGCTGGTATCGAGCGGCGCGCAGGGCCGCGCGATCCCACAGTTCTTCCAGGAGGTTGACGTCCTCTCGACGCAGATCTTCCTGGGCTCCCTCGGTGAACGCCGCCACACGCGGTGACCCTAAGGCCAGCTCCGAGGGTAGGACCGCCTCCGCACCGTAGACCAAGAAAAAGGGAGTTTCTCCGGTGGCCCGGCTGGGGGTGGTACGAAGTGACCACAGCACCGTCGGGAGCTCTTCAGTCCACCGGGCTCGGCGCTTGTGGAGTCGATCAAACGCCCTAGTCTTAAGGCCCTTCAGCACCAGCGCATTGGCCCGCTCAACCTGGCCATTACTCCTTGGGTGGGCCACCGACGCAAAGCAAACCTTGGTGCCCATTTCTTCACAAAAAGCCAGGAAGGCGGCGCTGGTGAATTGCATGCCATTGTCGGTGATGATGCGGTTGGCGACCCCGAAGCGGGCGAAGATTCCTTGCATGAATTTGATCGCAGCGGCGGCTGTAATCGCCCTTACTGCTTCGGCTTCCACCCATTTGGTAAACTTGTCGATGGTGATGAACAGATGGGTGTAGCCCCCTATGGCCCGCGGGAATGGGCCCAGGATATCCAGCCCCCAAACCGCGAAGGGCCATGAGAGCGGGATGGTTTGCAGAGCTTGGGCTGGTCGGTGGATCTGCTTGGCGTGGAACTGGCACGCCTCGCACTTCCTCACCAGCTCGCAAGCATCCTGGAGGGCGGTTGGCCAATAGAACCCTTGGCGGAAAGCTTTCACCACCATCGTTCGACTGGACATATGGCTCCCGCACCCGCCTCCGTGGATGATTTGGACGACCCGGAGGTATTGGCCACTGACGACTACCCAGCCGACATTCTTCGGATTATTGACGCGTCGGCTGTGGCATCGACTGCTGTTACTTCCATGCCCTGCATGCAGGAACGGCTTAACCACCTTTTTCACGAAGTAATGTAGCCTAAAGCCCAGCTCTTGGCTGACACTCAGCCATTAAGGACTGCTATGATCACTATGGAAGCCGATCTCCCTGCCGAGACCATGAAAGTGCTATTGGATGTTTGCCATTTGGACGACCGGAGGGAGGAGGTGCAGGCCGCAAAATCCAGGATCGCCCAGAGAGAGGCATAGCAAACCAATCGCAAGCTTCTGAATGAAATGGTGGCTGATGCCAAGTTGAAGAAAAAAGAGTTTGATCGAGGCGCCGCCGCCTTAAAGTCGGTGAAGAACGAAATCCAGGAACTGGAATCGGCCAAGAAATCACTTGAGGAGCAACTGGCCACACTTTTCAAACGACTTGCTGATTGCCAAGTGCGCGCAACTGAGTCGACTTCCCTCCTGGTGGGCCAAAAACAGCAGATTGGTGAGATGTTTGCGAAGGTCAAGCAGCAATCGGCCAAGATAACAACTATTCCTAGCAACGCCAGAGAAGACCAGCAAATTGTCGACAGCGTCCAAGTGACCATCGCAAAGGCAGCGGCGGCATTGTCGGGCCTTGGTGCCAATCTGCCCAGATCAGGGCTGTAATAGTTTAAACGATGCTGTTAGCAAACAATGTCTGGATGCTTGATGTTTTGCACTCGTCTCTGGGGTTGGTTGTAAACATTGCTTTTATCTTCGGCTATGCAGCCGATTCATGTGATGTATATACCCTTGCATTGATGTTTTAATCGGCTTTCTAACTCGAGCGCATTTATCCTTAATGACGCGATCATGCTCCGATCCACACGCTAGGGTAGTACATGTTTAGGTTTTTTTCGTTGATTGCCTTTGGCAGCACCGATCCTTCGAGTGTTTCCAGTATATACGAATTTTCGTTAACAAGCCAATTTATCTTATATGGACCTTCCCACGTTGGTGACCATTTACCGAATCGGCTTTCTTTAGACCCGATTGGCAATATAATTTTCCATACTAGATCGGCTTCATTAAATGCCTTTGGCACAACCTTCTTGTTATATGCCCTGGCAACCCTTTCTTTGTTCTTTTTAAGCCGATCTAATGTAATTAATCTGGTTTCTGCCAAATCGTCTAGACCATCAAGCATAAGTTCTCTGTATTCGTTAGCCAATAAATTATTTTGTCCGGCCACCCTCAGGGAATCGATGTTTTTTTCAACGGGCAGTACGGCTTCTTGCCCATATACCAACTGAAACGGGGACAACTTGGTTGATCCGTGGTATGATAGCCGATATGCCCATAATGCCTCTGATAACGTTGAGTGCTAATTCCTTGGTTTTTCATCAGTCTTTCTTTTTATCAGCTTGATTATAGTTTTATTAGATGACTCGGCTTGTCCATTAGCCTGAGCGTAATAGGGCGAAGAATTAAGCAACTTGATGCCCAGACTTTTCGCGAAGGTTTGGAATTCATTGGACATGAACACGATTCCTTGATCGGTCGTGATGGTCTGTGGAATACCAAACCGATGCACGATGTGTTCATTAACAAAGTTGATCACTTCGGCACTGGTAACCTTCCTGAGGGGTATGGCTTCCACCCACTTTGAAAAATAGTCCATCGCCGCGAGGATAAATTTGTAGCCTTTGCTTGATGCTAGGAATATCTGGTCGATTACGTCTATTCCCCATCCGTAGAACGGCCATGGTTTAGTAATCGGATGTAAAACCGATGCAGGTGCAAGTTGCACGTTTCCAAATTTCTGACATGTTTGACATACTTTGTAATATCTAAAACAATCCTCCAGCATTGTCTGCCAATAATAGCCTGTTCGTCTCAATATCCATTTCATCTTATGAGCCGATTGATGAGATCCACAAATCCCCTCGTGCACCTCACCCATTGCCACCTTCGCCTGATCGACTCCCAGGCACCTTAGAAGTAACCCTTCCATTGTCCGGAAATATAGTATCCCTTCCAACACGATGTATTTTAGAGCTTGCTGCCTGACCTTTCGTGTGGTAAGCTTAGATGGATCTGCCAGATAATTCCTGATCTCTGTCCTCCAATCGACGACATCAGTACACATTACTGCCTTATCGACCGATTCGATCATATCGTGTCGGCTGTAATTTTTGTAACTGGATGCCTGTTGTGCCAACGAGTTAGCCCTATCGTTCGATTCTCTAGGGATGTGCTCGATGGAGAACATCGTAAATGACCCGATAGACTGAAGGCATTGCTCTAGGTATTGTGCTAATGTTTCATCGTTGCATCGGAATTCCCCTTTGACTTGCTGTACGATTAGTAATGAATCCCTGAATACTTCAACGTGACTTGCTCCGATGCTTTCCAGCAATTGTAGACCCTTGAGCAAGGCCTCATATTCGGCTTGATTGTTGTGGCATCGGCTATTGAGCCGATATGCAAAATCGAAGTTGTATCCTTTTGGTGAGATTAGTACTATGCCAATGCCATTGCCTTCCCGTCATACTGACCCATCAAAATACAACCGCCAAGAGTCAACGTCGACTACTCCTGTCGTAGTTTCGCCACCTATGATAAAATCGGCTATAACTTGTCCTTTGACAGCTTTAGCCGATTTGTAGGTTAGGTCAAACTCAGTTAAGGCGTATGCCCATTTACCAAGTCGTCCTTGTAAGATTGGTGCAGACAAAATGTACTTCACGATATCGGTTATGCATACTATCACGCATGTTGATGCCAATATATAATGTCTTAGCTTCATAGAGGTGAAATAGAGAGATAAGCATAGTTTTTTGCCATTGACTTCTCGTGCTAATACGGCCCCGATTGTCTTTTCCTTGGCCGATATGTACAACCTAAATGGTATTCCCTTCCTTGGTGCGACTAAAACTGGAGGTTTTATTAAATACTCCTTAATATCGTCGAAGGCAATTTGCTGCTCTTCTCCCCATATGAAAATTTGGTTTTCTTTTAATTTCAGCAACAGGGTGAAGGCTTTGATTCACCCGAACAAGTTTGAGATAAAGAGCCGTAGATAATTGATCTTGCCGATCAATTTCTGCAGCTCATTTTTGCTTGTCGGTGATTTAGTATCGGCTATGGCTTTTACCCTTGCTGATTAACATCGATTCCTCTTTCGTGCACCATGAATCCGAGGAATTGTCTAGCCGATACTCCGAACGCACACTTTAAGGGGTTTATTTTTAACCCATAGGCCCTTGTGCTCTGAAACACCCTTTCTAAATCGGCCAAATGTTGCCAATCGTTTTTTGACTTTACGACGACATCGTCGATGTAAATCTCAACAATGTGGCCGATTAGATCATGAAAGATTAAATTCATGGCACGTTGGTACGTGGCACCAGCATTTTTTAAGCCGAACATCATGACGGTCCACTCGTACAACCCAAGGGCTCCAGGGCACCTAAAAGCCATTTTAGACACGTCGGCTTCTGCCATAAATATTTGGTTATATCTGGCATTTCCATCAAGGAAAGTAATGATCTTATTGCCTGATGCATCGTCGATCAGCATATCAGCTATTGGCATCGGGTATTCATCTTTTGGCATTGCTTTGTTTAGATCTCTAAAGTCCACACACACCCTTAGCTTACTGTTT
Source organism: Rhipidocladum racemiflorum (assembly GCA_036346355.1). Lineage (NCBI taxonomy): Eukaryota > Viridiplantae > Streptophyta > Magnoliopsida > Poales > Poaceae > Rhipidocladum > Rhipidocladum racemiflorum. The sequence continues at coordinate 62,800,222 of CM070583.1, forward strand.
TTCTTCACCACAGGAACGATGTTCGAAACCCATTCAGCGTGTCGGCAAGGCCTGATAAACTTGGCTCCTAATAATCGTTCTATTTCTTCCTTGATGGCATTATACAGGGTTGGATTAAAGCGTCGGGGAAATTGCTTAAATGGCCGATATCCCGGCTTTATAGGCAGCCGATTCTCAACTAGTTGTCAGCTTAGGCCAGACATCTCGTAATATTCCAAGGCAAAGCAATCTCTATAATTTTTTAGTATTTCAACCAACTTAGCCCTATAATCTGTGATTAATTCTACGCTTATAAAAGTTGGTCTTTTCCTATCGCCTTCCCCTATGTCTATTTCTTCAAGCAAATCGGCTGAAGTAAAACCTTGTCCTAATCTTTCTTCCTGAAAATCTTCAATGGCCTCTCCGCTGTCTAATGTTTGCCGATAGCTTTGAAGTTCGTTTTGAAGGGCATCTTTTATTCCCGATTCCATCTTCTTAACACTTCGTTTGCCCGATCAAGTGTATCTGGCCCGACATTGATCGGCATTAGACCTGACTTTCCGACGCAAATGAAATTGCAGTCATCCAAGACTTTGCCGGATATGCACTCGGCTTCTTGGTATGGCCAATTCGTGTCAGGACTGGCCAATGCTATGTGAGCTAATGTATCGGCTGGTATTACTTCGACTTCATCTCCGTTCCATTGCACCAAGAGTTGGTGCATCATCGACGGAATGCAACAGTTGACATGGATCCAATCACGCCCCAGGAGCACACTGTAATTCCCCTTGGCCTCAATCACAAAAAATGCGGTCGGCAAGGTTTTACTGCCGACTGTTAGTTCTGTGAACATCACCCCTTTAGCTTCAGTGGGATCGCCGTGAAGTTATTTAACACCATGTTTGTCTTGATCAAATCTTCATCGGCTTTGCCTAATTTCTTGAAGGTGCTTAGTGGCATCAAGTTAACCGTGGCCCGACCGTTGACTAACATTCTTGATATGGGTCAGCCATTGATATGCCCTTTCAGGTACAACAGCTTTAGATGCCGATGCATATCTTGGGGTTTTTCGAACACTGGATCCTGCGCGCTAAGGCACAACTGGGCCAAGGCTTCTTTGGCTGATTTAGTCTCGGTTCTGAACTCCGCCGGCAAAGTGAAGACCATGTTGATGTCCACTGGGGGAGTGTCGTCCCGGATCACCGGCGAACCAGAATCGACTGATTGATCTTAGTGTTCGTCGATTGGGTTTTTCCTCCTCCATTCTTGTTTTATGACTTGTATTGGCCGCAATTCATTGAATATCTGATCTCGCTCTTTTTCCTGTTCAGCTTCTCTCAACTCCTGTGTTCACAATCTTTGTAGTCGTCTGCGCTGAGATCGACTGAGCCCGGATGGACACCACCTCGGATTTGGTTCAATTGGCTTACGGATTTTTCCGGCCAAATTGCCGATTTTGTTGTCCGATCCAGATTATTCGACCTCTTCTACCTTGCTCTGGTCCATGGGCGTATCCTTTTGAATTAGCTTTTGCACCCGCGGCCCTAGCCTGCTATGGGCTGGCCTTGTCAACCTCTCTCTAACCGGTCACCATGGCCGATCCTGAGGGAGATGTCCCATTAGGCATGACCGTACCGAAGGTAGCGACCGCCCTGTGAGCGGCTCGGGTTCACGCCCGCGTGGGCCCTCTGACACGCGGGTCCCACGTGTCAGAGACACGCTCCCACGCGCGTGCGCGCGGACACGCCTGGGGCACGCGTGGCACGATCGTGCCCGTTGATTTGAAAATCAACGGCCGCGATTAGATCTAGGGTTTACACGTTTAAAAACTACACGGTCGATCTGGGCCGTTCGATCTAGATCCAACGGTCTAGATCCAACCCTAACGCTACAACGCGGTTATCCTCGGCCGTTCGATCTGGATCTAACGGTCTAGATCTACCCTAGGTTAACGTAGTTATAATCTACGCGGTGATCGTGGGCCGTTTGATCTAGATCCAACGGTCCAGATCCAATCTAGGTTTTTACGGTTCGGGAAACACGTGAACTCACCGTAGCCGTCCGATCTGGATCTGACGGTGCACATAGCTCGGGGGCGGCGATGGCACGCGGCGGCGCTGGGTGGCCGGAGCCGAGGACGACGACCAAGTCGACGGCGCTCCGGGGCTCCTCCGGCGAGGTGAGCGGTACGCATGGGTGCGCCTCGACGCAGGGAGTTCGGATCTGGGGTTAATGGCGGTGGAGGACGGAGGACGGCGGACGGCGGCGGGCGCGGGCAAAAACTGTGGCGGAAGGAAGAGGCAACTACAGTGAGCTCGTACGAGTGAACGGCTGTGGCTCAGGCGAGATGGTTTGGGGGCACGGGTGCGCACGGAAGAGAGGAACCCGGCGGTGGCAACGGCGCATTACATAGTGGCCTCGGCTTCCGTGAATCTCGCGGAAACCGAGGCCCACTCGCAGGCGACGGCGGAGTCCGGCGGGGACTCGGATTAGGTGACGTGGACGCACATGGGCCGTCCACGTGGCGCGATCAACGGCGGAGATGGCTCGGGCGCAGCCGTGTTACGCGCGGATTGATCCTGACCGTTGGATCTTGAACCAACGGTCCGGATTGATCCCTGGTTAGGGTCAAGTGCGATTTACGCACGCGGGCTGCGTGGGCCAACGTGGGCCGTTAGATCTCGATCCGACGGTCCACGGGGGTTAGGGTTCGGACGCGGTTCGACCGAACCGTGCGGCGCGGTCGGGTCCGGGTCGGACTCGGACTCGAGTCTGACTTGGGCTCGGTCGGATGAACAGTACAAAGCTATTCGCATTTTCCAGCGATTAAATAATCCAAATAATTCATAGAAAATTCAAATAAATATAGAAAAATAGCAAAATACTCAGAAAAATTCTAGAAAAATTATGGAAAATACTTTGAGACATTTTGGACTCAAATAAAATATTTCCAACAAAACTTTATTCGAAATTTTTATTTCTTTAATTATTTCAATCTGGAATAAATTCAAATTAATTCCAAATAAATCCAAATAAATTCCAGAAAATTCCAAAAATTCACAAAAATTCTAAAATTCGACTTTATTCATGAAAACAAAATTTTGGGGTGTTACAAACCTCCCCCATTAACAGAATCTCATCCCCGAGATTTAGGGCCTACTAAGGAATAGGTTTGGAAACTCTTTCTTCAATTCCTCCTCGCGCTCCCAAGTTGCTTCACTCTCTGCATGGTTGCTCCATTGAACTCTGCAGAAACGGGTTGACTTGTTTCTTGTCTCTCGATCCATAGTGTCCAGAATCTTCACGGGGTGTTCTCGGTAGGTCAAATCTTCTTGCAACTCGATCGACTCCAATGGTGTTTGCTCATCGGGCACTCGGAGACACTTCTTCAGCTGGGACACGTGGAATACGTCATGTACCCCTGCCAACGACTGTGGCAATTCCACCTGATACGCAACTTCACCTTTACGGCTGAGAACCTTGAATGGTCCAACATATCGCGGCGCGAGTTTTCCTTTGGCATGGAATCTCTTAACTCCCTTGAGAGGTGTGACTCTGAGATACACGAAATCTTTTGGTTCGAAGCTCAGGTCTCGGCGACGGTTGTCGGCGTAGCTTTTCTGTCTTGACTGTGCTATCTTCAGTCTTTCTCGGATCATGGCAATCTGTTCTTTGGCCTCTTGAAGAATGTCCGGTCCAAAGACACGGCGTTCACCTGTCTCATTCCAGTTCAACAGTGTTCGACAAGGTCGATCGTATAAAGCCTCAAATGGTGACATTTGCAAACTTGCTTGGTAGCTATTGTTGTAGCTGAACTCAGCATACGGCAGACTTTTTTCCCAGGAGGTGGCATAAGCCAAAGCACAAGCTCGTAGCATATCCTCTAGAATCTGATTAACTCTTTCGATTTGGCCATCCGTCTGTGGGTGATAAGCTGTACTGAAATTCAAGCGAGTTCCCATGGCTTCATGCAGCTTATTCCAGAATCTCGAGGTAAACTGGGTACCTCTGTCCGATACAATCTTCTTTGGCACTCCGTGCAAACAAACGATCCTGGTCATGTATAACTCGGCTAACTTATCTCCCGAATAGGTTGTCTTCATAGGAATGAAATGGGCGACCTTAGTCAAGCGATCCACTATGACCCATATGCAATCATATCCTCCTTGAGTCTTGGGTAAACCGGTAATGAAGTCCATTCCGATTGTAAAAGTATTGTTTGTGGTTGTGTTGGATTGTCCCCTGCTTCCCCTGGCTCGTCCCTCTTTTATATGCCTTGGCCGATCCGAGTCCTCCATGGACACGGCAGCTGATTCCGTATCGGTCACGATCTGAGATTTGGTTTCCAACTCCGTTTTTGGTAACTGAATCCGTGTCGGTCACGATTTAATCCCTGGTTTCTAAATCCCAGCCGTCGTATACTCACCAATCTTTCCATAATTTGTGTTAGGCCGACACTCTCCATATGTGTGCAAACACAATCAAAGGTTTTAAGAAGTTTTAAGTATCAACTAGTTTCGGCTAGTTTTGGTGAGCTCATCACCTAGCGTCGTTGTAGTTGGCTCTATGGCCGTCTCCAGCTCGGACCTGACTACAGCCACCGCCATAGAGCCAACCAATGCAGAAGTTGTCCTGAGTGAGCACCAGCATGGTTTTCACGACGAAACGGAAGGGCACGTGGAAGACGGCGTAGCCCAGGTCTGCAAACGAGGCGATCTTGGGGTGCTCGTTGGTAAGGCGACAGCGGCGATGACCAGCAGCATCATGCAGTAGAAGGTGAGCACGACAACGGAGAGGAGCAATATGGATTCCGCCGTCCACCCGTTGCGAGAGAAGGTGTACGACAGCCACAGCACGCCAGCATCGACCACCGCAATGAAGACATTCATGAAGGTCTTAGCTACGAAGACATATGCCCCTCCCTGTCGCTGTGATGTAGCAGCAGCGGTGCCGGGTCCAGCCGCGAGGACAAGGAGGGCATGGAATCTGAGAGAGGAATGGGGAATGGAAGAGAGGCGTAATGTTTCTAGGTTAGGAAAGAAAGAGCGGTGGGAGAGATAAAGTCATTGGATAAGAGACCGAACGGTTAGACAATATTCCGTTGGTTTGGTAAAAAACGGCACACCGCATAGTAGTTTTTCTCTTAAACAAAATGGCAAATTAACTTGCAACGGTCAAATTAACCGAACGGGCACGTGAGTGTCCCGAATTCAACTTAAAAACTCATACCGGTCCATCTACTTCCACCAACCAAAAAATATTATACATATGGATCTTAATTCTTTACTAACCATAGTTTAAAATCTCAATAAAATTTTAGAAATCCCGGTCGAGATCATAGATTTCAGACCCCTCTGATATCTTAAATCTTGGCCGTATAATTTTTTTTAAAAAAAAATTCAAAATGCTACAATAATATCAGAAATCTTGGCAAGATCTCGATGATTTCGACTGAGATCTCGGATATTTTGACTGGATTTCAATTTTTATGGGCCGTATTGGATTGGATTTGGGGTCAAGACCATCCACAAAAACTTTTAAAAACATTTTGATGTGTTTTTGACCATTTTTTGGTCGGTTCAAGTTGACCGAGATCTCGGTAATTTCGGCAGAAATCTCGGTGATTTCAGCCGAAATCTCGGAAATCTTGGTTGAGAAATAATCGGATATGTTAACAACAGACAATACAGCACATTTGATATTAACAAACACACATGTTAACAACAAGCAATAAAACACATTTCACATTAACAAAAGTACTCACACACACCCAAGTACTCACACACGTCGCCTCATCTTTCGAACATAGCAATAGATGGCTATGGTATAATAGCAGTAGAGTGAGCGGGGTCTTTAGACTCTTCAAAAGATATGACTTGATGTACACATTTGAATGTCATATTTCCACATACAAATCTCAGACAACCATTCAGATTCTTCACAAGAGAAAGATCCTTCAAAAAGATGAAAATTTGGCTATCATAATGCACAGAGAGGTTGAATAGGCCTTCATGGATCTTCGCATGATTACGTGAGGCCAAGAACACCCTATCAAAGTCCCCACCATTCGTAGTCAATGAAATATATTGGAATACCAGCATTTTGGTGATGCACCTCGACATCGTAACTACAAATTCATTATATAACGATCCTGCCATCTGCTAAATTTATTTAAAAATAGTCAGTACTATCAATGTTTGATCTGTGGCTACACGAATGATGTTAAAAACTACATAATTAAACCTACTATATAGATTGTTAAGATAGTCATAAAATAAAGTCATTTTCGGTTATTTGTACTCCAACATAATATAATAGTTACAAAATACTACTAGAATATGATAACCTAGTTACAACAATATAAAAAATAATAGAGTTTAGACTATGTATATATATTATAACAAAATTTATATAGATCTTATGACCAAATAATCAAAGCTTCCACTAAGATACAACAGGTGCCAAAAAAAAAAAAAAAAACTACGAACCCCACCATTGCACAAAGGGCAAGGCATATTATTGGATCATAAAAAAACTACTAATGATCAAAATACAAAGCAAAGAAGAGCAACGAATGAACCGAAGCAACAAGATGACGAGAAAACGACGAAGAAGCTTGAAAAGAAGATGAAGACGAAAGTGGATGTGATTCCCAAACGGTAATGGGTCTATGCGAGGTTTGAGAACAAAATGAAGAGGTAACAGGGTGAGAAAGAACATATAAAGTTCTCATAGCGGCTGACATGATCCCCAATTTGTAACTACTCAAGTTATTACAGAAGGTTTCAACATAAAATCGTCTATGATAAGTTTACTTTCAGAGACTATTTGTTTTCAAAACCGTCCATGAAATATGACAGATGACTTTTTTTGAAAAAATTGTCAATGATAAGTTGACATATCACAGACTACGGACAATTCACGATTACCATAGACAGTTGTTAAAACTAACCATTTTTGATAGTTTTAACGTAATTTTCTGAATGCCTTTGCGGACGGATTTTCACGTAAATATCAAAATTATCTGAGATGAGGCTTCAGGAATGACCTTTTGTGTGTAGTGTAATTTGGTCGTTCTAGCTAGCTTTGTACTATTATTACTTATACTTTCTTGAAGTCAAAACGTAATTCGATCTATATTTCCTTAAAAAAAACTTAATTCGATGATGTGTCTCGCATGCTTGAATCCTCATCAGCTACCGTAGCTGTTGCTTGCTGCCATGGTAAACATAAATAGTTTTACCACTAGACAAGCGTGCGCATACACACATACACACACACATATGAAAATGGTTCTATACTCATGGGAGTATGTACTCCTTACTCATTGTATATTATCTGATGTTACGCAAGTGGAAGCATATTACATAAGTGGAAGTTGTTAACTGATTTCTCCTGGTTAGGAAGTTGTTTTTAACCAAATAGAGGTAGGGAGTACATGCACCTGAGAGTACAAAACAGACTCCCCCCCTCTCTCTCTCTCTCTCTCTCTCTCTCTTTATATATATATAGATATATATATATATATATATATATATATATATATATATATATATATATATATATATATATATATATATATATATATATTCATTTCTTAGGAATGTAGTTGGGTAGATCTAGCGAATGTAGGTAGATATATATTTTTAGGAATGTAGTTATATTTTCTACAGATATATCTATATTTTTGTAGCATATAGATGTAGTTATGTTAGGTGTCACAGTATTTTTTACGGAAAGTAATTAATTCGTGGGTGAATGAATGGATTCTCAGATATGGTAGAGCGACTTCCATTTAGAATCTATTATGGAGAAGGGGTTGTAATGTATGGTTTGAAGGGTGCGGATCTAAGTAACTTCCAGTATGTGGATAGAAGTTTGAGTAGGGTCGAAGAACACACATTTTCTTCTGTGTTGAAGTGGTTGTATTATACTTTTCGGATGGAACAAGAGAAGTGCCAACTGAATGTATTTTGCCTATGTAGTATGCAAAACGATCCTATTTGTTGGGAGCTAGTTGAGCTGAAAGGAACCGCATCGTGGACATCATATGTGAGGGGGACAGAGCAACGGGGATGGAATCGGGTGCTTTTAGTGCAAGCATATGACAGGGATGTTGCCCCCCCAACAGGAGTTGGATGGCGGTGAGTGTAGTTAGCCTTAAAATGAGTTCAGTTTTGGTGACACCAAAATTAGAGGATCTAGCCGTGAACAGTATGTTCAGGTACGCAACGAGGACATCATTTGTCAAAGTGGTGAACAAGTTGAATTTGAGGAGGATGATGAAAATGTTCGACAAGAAGCGTGGGAACAAGTAGACGAAAGTGAACAAATTGATGAAATAACAGATAGGATGGAAGAGGAAGACCGTGAGTACAGCAAAGCAGAAGTGGAAGATGACGATGAGTCGGATGAGGAAGATGGAGGTACAAAGCCGCTTGTGCCAGCCGAGTGGAGCACACATCAATTTGATAGGTTGGTTGTCAATGAAAGCAACGATATACCTTGGCAGTATAGTGACAATGATGTTAGGCCTAACAGTATGTACCTGACAAAAGAGGCTGTGCAGGATGCTGTGAAAGATTGTGCCTTATCATTAAGAAAGACATTCAGGGTTAAGAAATCCACCCCGACGTGCTACGACGTGGTGTGTGAGATCCATGGGTATCCGTGGAGAGTGCACACGTACAAGCCCAAATGGGGCACCCATTGGTTATGCTCGAAGGTTGAGCAGCATAGTTGTATGATTGAGGAAACAATGATGGCTCACAGGAACCTGTCATCCTGGTATGTCACGAACATCATGTACACAGAGATAGTGGAGAACCTGAGTTTTGAGTCCCGTGCTATTATTCGAGCAATCGAGAACAGATATCAGTACACAATTAGCTATGGGAAAGCATGGAGGGCGAAACAGAAGGCATTAGATATGAGGTTTGAGAAGTTTGAAGACTCGTACCACAATCTACCCGCACTGCTCAGTTGCATTCAGGGAAGAAATCCTGGCACTTACTATGATTATCAAGACTGTCTGTCAATCAAGTAGCCAACTAAAAGGCATCTGAGGAGAGTGTTCTTCGCATTAGGAGCTTGCATTAAGGCGTTTTATCACTGTCGTCCATTGCTGTGCATGGACGGTACATTCTTGATCGGGAAATACAGAGGGCAAATATTGACAGCTGTGGGCGTTGATGGAAACAACCAGATTATGTCTGTTGCCTTCGCCTTTGTAGAAAGAGAGAACTATGAGAGTTAGCTGTGGTTCCTACGGAACTTGAAGATGGGGGTGGTCAAAAATCGTCAAGATGTGTGCGTGCTATATGACAAGCATGCTGGTCTGCTTAGTGCAATCAACTAGTTGCAAACAGGGGAAGAGGAGCCATTTCCATGGCCTAACTTGCAGAGCCGACGGTGCATGAGGCATTTGGGTGCAAACTTCTATAAGAAATTCAGGTACAAGGAACTCATGAACATGTTCAAAAGACTATGTAAGCAGAACCAGCAGAGCAAGTTCTGAACTCTCTGGAAAAATATTGATGAGTTGACAAGAAAACATAAGGAGGAGCAGGCGAACAAGACTAGTAGTAGCGAAACACATGAGCAGGCGGAGCCTCTTTTCCCCCTGCCAACAGAAGATGAGGCGACTGATCATCGTCGCAGGCAAAGGCTAATCAAATGTTTCTCGGGCTGGATCAAGCACGAACTGAAAGAAAAGTGGGCACTGTTACATGACATACATGGTGCCAAATACGGTGTGATGACTAGTAACTTTGAAGAAGTTTACAACTGGGTAATGAGAGGGGTGAGGTGTCTCCCATTGGTAGGAATTGTTGAAGGAGTGCTGCGGGGTACAACCAAGTACTTTGTCGACAGGCATCAAGCTGATGAGATAGTAATGAGAGATGAGAAGTTCCTGTACTCTTCCAAGATCAGTAAATACATGGATGAGAAGAGTCAGAAGGCGGCCAAGCATAGAGCTATAAAAGTTGGTGCACGAACACTGCGCTTCGAGGTGATCTACAAGGATAAAGGATGGCGTGGAACCAACTAGAAGGTTGTCATCTATGAGTGCATATTACAGGCTGATAGCAAATGCTCGTGTAACAAGCCCTACCTTTTGCATAGGCCATGTTCTCATGTGATAGCCGCATGTGCTTTATTTGGAATGCAACCTGGTACATATCTATTTGAATATTTTAGGAAGGAAAGGGTGATGACAACTTGGAGCGAGGAGCTTTATGGTTATGGTGTTGTGGGTTCTTTCACCACAACTCTTAGTGTTGATGAAAGGTTCTGGGTCCCTTATTTTGATGCAAGAAGATGGAAAGCAGGGCGTCGAAAAATAAGGCATATCTGAAATAACATGGATGAGTTAGAAGCTAGCAAATGCGTGAAGAAATGTTCATTGTGCAACCAAACAGGACATACGTTCAAGAATTGCCATGCACAAAACGAAGAAGATGAAGGAGGAGATGTCAATCCGATGGTGGGGGAAGGATCGTCCTCTGCGAGGAGTGTTACACGACGCCAACGTACCAGATGAGAAGCAATTTAAGTGATGTACTGTGTGTTGTGGGAACCCTGTTTTTTACCTAGCTGTAAGCATGTTGCATGTAGCTGTGAGTGTTGTGTCTTAACAAATTATTGTAATTGTTTCAATATATTTATGATGCTTGAACAGTTTTATGTGCGTATTTGTTTCAACATATTGTTGTGATTATTCTATAGTTTTTCGTATGCTTTTGTTTCTATATGCATTTTAATTATAACTTTCATTTATGTAATTTGCAGGTATGGCTGACCAGCTTGGAGATGGCGAGTGGCCCTTCGAGTTGCTGGATTGGGTTGTTGATCGTCGTCACCGTGCCCACTTCGCCACTACTTTTCCAGAGGAGGGAGGGGATCCTGTGCAGCTCGGCGTACTTCAACTGAGGACACCGCAGTACTCCTAAGCGCTCAATCCTCGTTGGATCCCTAGGTAACATATTAGTATTTAAATTTCTAAATATGTTTGTTGTAGTATCGTTATTAGTGTTGTACTGATATTAATTATATGTTTTTCTTTCGTAGGCTTCGAGCTTCAGGGTTGCTACCATTCACCCGGATGGTGGAGGACATGGGTCGCCGGTTCCCATTCGATAGGTCCCTGATCACCGCTCTGGTGGATCGGTGGAGGTCGGAGACCCACACCTTCCATCTACCTGTCGGGGAGATGGCAATCACTTTGCAGGACGTGTCGTACCTCCTCGGCCTCCCAATCACCGGTGACCCTGTGGTGGCTGTCGGGACCCGAATTTGCAAATCCGGACCCTTTGTGTATTCAGCACTAGTCCAGGAACACGCTAGTGCACACAGTCTCAACATTTGTAAATGTCACAATCATACTCAACGAAATAATAAGGTACTTTAATTAGTTAACCAAGCTGGTTGCTCGACCTTAAGGTCAAGTTACAAATATACGCCACGCAGGGCGAAACTTATTAAAAGGGAAATAACAGCAGCAGAAAATAAGATAACTTCGTGGCGCCATCCAGTATACCATAGGCAACTGACTGGGCTCGCTCCCTAGATAGACGGTTCCTCTTGGAGCTCCTCCTCCAAAGCTGGTGTAGACTCTTCTTCAACTGATGTTGTATTGTGGCAAGGGTGAGTACTTGGTACTCAGCAAGTCATGCACAGAATGCAAACTAATATACTACATGCATGGCTTAGTACAAAGGAGTAGCTCATGGTATAATTGCATTAAAACAGCATTTGACAGGTAACATAAGTAGATTCGAAAGCAATAAAAACGAGTATAAGATCAATAACTTTTCCAGGAGTTAAATAAACATCTCTCCCATTCCTAATCCACATTTCCATCAACGTCATTATTAAACCAGACCAAACCTTTAAAGTCCGAGTTATTTTCAAGAAAGTCTAACCCTTGACTGTAATTCCCGAGCAATGTCCAATGCCGCGGACACGGCTATTCGAATAGATTTTACACTCTGCAGAGGTTATGCACTTTACCCACAAGATACAGCAAAACACCACAAAGGCGAGTGTCCGTAACAAAGACTTTCGGAAACTTCTTACAGCACAAGTGGGCCTCCCCGGTTATTGCACTCTAGCCATTCCCTTAGCAAAGGCGAAGTCTACGCCAATCAACCGTTAGATGGGTACCTGGTCGCAGCCCCGGTACACCCCCGTACAACTACACAAAAGGTATAGTTGACACCCCGAGGTCCCACAGGTACGTTATTAGCAACTTAATCAACTAGGTCCGTCCCATTACAGACATGTGGTTGCACGTTTGACTCAGTTCAAAGGCTTGCAAGGTTAAGTCCTTAGGGTTACTAGGGCAAGACCACCCGAAGAACCAAATCAACATTCTCGGTGCCACAACAGGCCCACCCGATCATTCTTGCCACATGCCCCGGTCGAAAACTATTTATCAAACCCCCAGTTGTTTACCACGCACCACGTGCCATCAATATCATCATCAATAACACATGACACTTCTCAAAACAGGTTTCATATCTCATTAAGTCAATATTATCATGTAATTGGCAAAAACATGTTATGTGGCAAGGCTAAGCATACTACATCGGTCTAATTACCCATGTTGGCAATTTAATAAAGCCCAACTAATAATCCACAACTAGGGTGACAAGGGGTCATGGCACATAAATAATAATCAAGGTGTCATAGTGCAAGTTGGCATTTAACTAATTTCCCCAAACTTAATTAAAGCATTTTCTAATTAAGCTAGCATGCAATAAATTAAATCAAAATAATTTCAAAATTGGATCAACATGGTCAAAGGACAACTTGCCTTCAAAAAGTACTTGTTCTGGGTCTTGAGCTGGCTCCTGGGTCAACACTTCACCTTCGAAGCCTTCGGGCACTTCAACGTCTACTCGTAACGCGTGCAAATAGCAATCAATAAATAAAACAGTACACAAGAGTGTTCAAAAGTTCAAATAAACTTCATAAACAGAGAGAGCACATTTTTATAAATTTTTAGAAACTGGAATCGTCCAAATCAGAGTTAAAATGCAAAAGTTATAATCGTTTAAAGTTTAAAGAAACCATTAATTAAATATAAACAGAAAAATATTCATAATAAAAAATTAATTAAAATTCATATTTGAGTAGGTCTCATTTTTATGAAAATTTAGAAATTTTAATCACCCAAATCGGAGTTGAAACGCAAAAGTTATAAGCGTTTGAAGTTTGAATCTACATTTAAAATCAATAAACCGAATTAAATAAATAATTTCTTTTTCAGAAAAATGATTTATTGCGTCAGCATGACACGTGGACCAATCAGAGGCCGCCACGTCGCCTCGGGTCCATGGACCCGGCGCACGGTTCGGCTCGGTCCACGGCACGTGTGCCTCTGACAGGTGGGCCCCTCGGGTGACGTCAGCGCACGGCTCGGCCGAGGGCTCTGACAGCTGGGCCCCACCGTGACGTCAACATGACGTCATGGTGCAGTCCGGCTGAGTCGCTGACACGCGGGTCCCTTGCTGACGTCACGCGTGACATCAGCGGCGACTGGCGTGACCGCGCTGACCGCGACGGACAGACTTCTGGCCACGTGGCTCGATCTCAGCCGTTGATTTGAAAATCAACGGCCCAGATCGGATCTAACCTCACGCGTTTGGAAAACAACGCGGTTGATCTGGACCGTTCGATCTTGATCGGACGGTCAAGATCCAATCTAAAGTTACAACGTGGGCTAACCCTAGCCGTACGATCTAGATCTAACGGCTGAGATCTATCCAAGCACGGTGCAGTTACAGCTACGTGGCACGATCTAAACCGTTGGATCTAGATCCAACGGTTGGAAACAGATCTAAAAATTAACACGTGAAATTTTACCGTGGTGACGTGGACGAATCCTGGCCTTCGAATCTTGATCGGACGGTGGAGAGAGCTCGGGAGATGGCGATGGCGTGCGGCAGCGCTTGCAGATCGGAGTTGGGGACGATGACCACGGCAACGGCGTTGCGGGGCTCCTCCGGCGTAGTGAGTGGTAGTCTGCGATGCGTCTCGTCCTTGCGGTTCCGGATCTGGGCTCGGTGGCAGCGGAGGAGGCGGACGGCGGCGGAAACAACGGAGAACCGCGGCGGAAGCCTGACCCAACTACGGCGAGCGATTGCGGCGCAACCACGGCGGCTCAGGCGTGATGGACTAGGGCTACGGGTGTGCAATGAAACGGAGAACACGATGACGGCGGTGGTGCATTAAATACCCCCTCGACATCCGTGTTATGCGTGGAAAACGAGGGCCCACGCACGGGCGGCGGCGGAATCCGAATCCAATTCGGATTGGGTGACGTGGCTCAACATGGACCGTTGGATCAAGATCCAACGGGCACGGGGTTTGGGCTCAGGTCTGGCTTGGCGACCTGGCTGGCTCGATCGGGTCCGGTTCGGGTGACGTGGCACAATCGTGGCCGTTGGATTTTGATCCAACGGTCACGCGGTTAGGGTTATGTAACACCCCGGCATTTAATATGCCTGAATGCTACCAAACATAGACTAAGCAACCTCTAAATACCACAATTACAAGTAAATTATAGCAAAGGAGCAAATGCTAATACCGAAAATTTCGGCAGCATCTCCTTTGTTTTTCCATGAATTGAAGCAACAACAATATTAACATGTCTAGATAGCATAATGAACGATAGCAATAACTTGACCAATCGGAAATTCAACCACCATACAACTAAAGATATTAGTCTATCCGTCACATGTCAAATATGGCCTAATCATTTACTCATGACAAAGCATCAAAACCACAATTTAGTTCAGTGAATTAACCATCACAACTAAAGGAGAGAACATGCCATTGTTTATTTGTGTGATGCTAAGTGATGACGTGTGACTAGCTCCCTTTCCCGCATGCCGGTTTCATGGTACCTAAGAAAAACACATAAACACAAGCGTGAGTTCATCACTCAGCAAGTATATTGCAATGGAACAAGAAAATACATTCCAATACCTTCATCACCACTTTTCACATACGACATCATACACATCTCATATTCATAGTGTAAGCATATCATTGACATCATCATATATCATCATCATATAACATCCTCACATAATGCAATGCGATGCACATATCTCCTGGAAACTCATACCGGTATGGTTGAGTACACACCGGTCGGTGTGCACCCTCTCCCCCCTTCCATCCCGAAGATGGAGGGTGCCTACTCCTCGCTTCCATACACCGCGGTGGATGGAATCACGATGTAGGACTTACTCATTGGCTCTCCGGAATAGTCATAACTTTCTCACCGACCTTCCCCGGACTAGTTATGACTTTCTCACCGCCCGGGCCATGTATCATGCCATGTATGCAAACATGCCAACATCATAAATAACTTGTACATTAACACATGGCATCATAACATAATAAGCATATTCATCATATCATTGGCAATCATTAAGGCATGGCATGTGAACATATCATATATTCAATTTCAATCTCAACCAATCTAGCAAACTATAACCCGCTACCCATTCCAATACACTTGCCTCAACCACGGGCGACGGATTGGCGAGAAGTAGAAGGCACTCCCGGGGTCACACCACCTGCACATAGGTACCACACACTCACAATCATGTCCACAAAATAGTACGCAAACCCTCTTCTACCCCGACATCGCAAACTACTCGCAAAACCCAAAAAACAGAGGTTCTGTCCCGTCGGGACAGCAGCCTTCCAAAAGGCATAACTCGGGTTCTAAGACTCCGAATCAATTAAACGAGTACATCCTCGCGTAGCTTAGGAAATTTCCTAACTTTTTCTAAGTATACGGAAAAACTGATTCGGACTCTAAAGTGGTTTAATCTGCAGAATACCGTGATCTGTTCCAATCACGTCACAGTTTTTAACACGTTCGGTAAAATGGGCATAACTTTCAAACAGCTGGGCAGAATTGGACGTTCTTTATACCCACTGAAAGGTATTGAAGTTACCTACAACTTTCTCAACAGGCGGCCGACCAAATTCTGACTCTAAATTGGCGAAAACTTAAACCCTAGGTCGACTGCACAATCTGCCCGAGACAGAACGTGGGACAACAATTGCAAACTCCCTAATCTCATCTAGGAACAGCGCCTATACATCAAATTTAACCATGAATGTACCCATCTAACAGCACCTAGACCACACCGAACAAGATCCCAAATCCTTACCTCTTCTTGACGGATCACCCGGTTCGACAAACGCCTCCTCCTTACGACCCGATCTCTCCTCCAATCGCCGGGAACGCCGGATCCTTTTGGACGGAGAGCTCCCGGACAGCAAGATCACGCGGAGGGAGTGGCTCTATGGTCAGCTAGAGGAGGGGAGGGAGGTGGATGAAGGGGGTGGCGCATGGGGAGGGGAGGCGCCCAAGGTGTGGTGGCGGCTTGAGGGGTGGGAGGCACAAGGGAAAGGCGGCTAGGGTTGGGAGGCACAAGGGTGGGGCGCACTAGGGCATGGTGCTGCCCTCCTCTCCCACCTCATGGGCCAAAAGCCCCCACCTATGGCCCAAGAAGGTCCCCGCAAGGCCCAAGTTAGGTCCCCCAAGGCCCAAACTCCCCCGGAGAGGCCCAAACACCCCGAAAAGCCCAAAAGCTTGGTATAAAGTCGTACCATATTGCCAAAATATATAATGTCACTATCTGGGGTGTCACAGGTTAGGTTTGGCTCGGGTCCGGCTCAAACGTGGCTCGGGTCGGGCTCGAGTCTGACTCGGGTTCAGGCTCGGTTGGATGAACAGTGCAAACCCGATCGATTTTTCCAGCGATTAAATATTCAAATTAATTCCCAGAAATTCATTTAATTCATTAAAAATAGCAAAACACTCAGAAAAATTCCTGAAAAATTCTAGAAAATATTTTGGAACATTTTGGACTCAAATAAATTATTTCCAGCAAAATTTTATTTATAAAATTAAATTCTTTAATTATTTCAAAAGGGGAATAAATTCAAATAAATCCAAATAAATCCCAAAAAATTCCTAAAAAAATCGTAAAAGTGCCAAATCTTATTTAAATTCATGAAAAGCATAAATTGGGGTGTTATAGTGGCCCAGGATGTCGACCCAATGTGGCGCCAGGAGCTACTTCAGAGGTTTCAGGGTGTGCTGCCACCTCCTGGGTATCGTACCTTCACCAGTACACACGGTCTTACATTGCTGTGGCTCCGACAATTCGTGGTACGCAACTAGCCTTTGAAATAACAAGTGATATTAAATTTATAGCTTAAAATAACAAGTGGTCTTAAATAACAAGTGATATTAAATTTATAGCTTAAAATAACAAGTGGTCTTAAATAACATGTGATGTCAAATTTTACAGCCAGCGCAGATCGTCGAGCCTGTGGACGAGTACAGGGTCAGCCACCACCTGGAGGCGTACCTGCTGTGGCTGTTTGGCTAGTGCTTGTTCACGAGCTTCCATGTGGATAGCACGGACAGGCACCTTGTCCAGTTCGCGAGGGAGATCGCGGACGCACCCCTTGACGTCGTGCCGTAGTACTCCTGGGGGTCCACTGTGTTCTGCAGCATGTATCGGGCGCTCTGCGATGGTTGTTCACGGATCGGCGATGGGTCGACCTTCGAAGGATGTCCACTGCTGGTACAACTATGGGCATACGAGAGATTCCAAATCGGGTGGCCAGACATCGACTTGTAGCCTCTTCAGCCTGCAGCGATGATGACGTTAATGGTCCGACCATGGGCACCATCTAGTGCCACCGACGGGTAAGATATTGTAATTACGATTTTGGTATTTTTGCTTTAACATTTGTGAGTACTAACGGTAACGGTCTGTCATCACTGCAGCCTAGGTGGGCACACAGGATGGTGCAGATGGGCTACCCACAGTTCGCGCTGCGTTCGACCACCTCACCGACGACCACGCACGTTGGACACAGTACGCACAGGCATAAGTCCAACTTCGTGTGATGGGTGCCCTGCCCACCCTTTGCACGTGAGACGCGGCGTACTGGTGCACGTGGCGTTTCCTCCTGTTAGACTTCCAGGTCGAGGCCTACGCTGTCCATCGAGTGATGAGGCAGTTCGGCCTACGACAGGAGTTCCCAGTACAAGTCGGTCGTCTGGTCCCACACACCGCCCACACGTATGTTCCCTACATCGATGTTCCATAATTATTATCGTGTATTGTCATCTAATAATTTTATATTTATTTCTAATCCACAACCAGACTAGGAAGGGCGTGCATATGGCCACCCCCTGGCACGTACGGATGGCGCCATGGGTCAAGGAGTGGGTAGGAGCCTTGGAGGATGTCCATGCTGATGATGCGCCATACGACTTGCACATGTATCGGGCCTACCGAGAGTGGTACACTTTCCGTACACGTCTACGTTTGGTACGCGTTGACCCGGATCCTCCTAGACACGTCCCCAGGGCGAGAGACAAGTATCCCGCCCATATGGACTCGGATCTGCACAGTGCGGTACGTTGTGTCCAGTATACGATTTCATGCACACTCATTTCATAGCTACGCTAACTAATTTGTGATGTCTTTTTCAGACTGATATGGTAGCTCGGGTCTACGAGGACTCTGGGAGGTTGATTTCAGGATTGACCGACGGCTTAGAGGTGACCAGAGAGGAGGTCACCTCCTTGCTCGTGAGGATCCGGGATGGCTCGAGACGCACCCTTGAGTTGCCGGGATGCCGCCTGCCTCCCGATGTGGGCCATGGTGCGCCGCTTGGGAGAGGCACGGGATCTGCAGGTCCATCTTCTTCACACAGTGCTCCTGGACATGCTGGTGTAGCCTTTCACGCTGGAGGTGAGTACTGCAATGCACTTTTCATGTTTTGTAATCACTTTTCATCTTTTGTAATCACTTTTTGAATGCTCTCAATAATTCTTTACTTGCTGCAAGTACACAGTCACAATGGTTGCCGCCTGCACCTGATGACGTCGATCCACATCCTGGGTCATCACAATGGCAGGGACCACCACCATCGACGCAGCCTGGGTCATCACAGTGGGAGGGATCACCACCACCGACGCAGCCTTCTCAGTCGGTGTACACCACACCTCCAGTGAGACCACAGAGGGCCCACCGTGCGCTGACGCAATTGACATACTCTCAGTGACAGGTTCGAAGGAGGAGGCCTGCACAGCCGCGAGGAGCCGCCCTGAAAAGGGGCCGGCACTAGTTTCTTTTGTTTTTGATTGTTTGTAGTTTCTTTTATTTTTGATTGTTGGTAGTTTCAATCCTATGTACTTAGTTAAACCTTCAAAATATGTTGTACGCACTTTTGTATTTTGATTGTTGGTACTTTTAATCTTATGGACTTACTTAATCCTTCCACAACACACCGCGCACCACAAAGCGATAAAACACTACCCATCTCAAACCTACAGACATGACTCTACCGACCTCAGAGCGAAGTGACCACACCCTGTCACCCACCGCTTTCTCAAAGTGAAACGACAGCACGCCGCAGCACACCACCAAGCGACAAACCACTACCCATCATTCCCACTATAAAAATCGGCCGAGGAGTACACATCCACTACCGCCAGAACATCAATAAACGTCAGCCGAATTTACACAAATTAGGGCACGATGTCATTCTACCGTCGCCTCTTCAACAATCAAAACTTAACCCCCTGAATACACGTCATGCAGCTTTCATGATGGTTGACAGTTGGGTAGCTTTTCAAGAGGGTGACAGGTGTTGCAGATTTTCACAGAGGGTGATAGGTGCTGCAGCTTTGATGATGGGTGATACGTCGTGTAGCTTTTCATAAAGCGTCACAGGTCGTGCAGCTTTTCCAAAAGGGTGATAGGCCATGCAGCTTTCATAAAGCGTGACAGTCCATGCAGCTTTCATGATGGGTGACAGGCCATGCAACTTTTATAAAGAGACAAGTGTTGTAGTTATGTGGAGAAGCCCCTCACCAGCACTATAAAAACATGCTGAGGGAGGGATAAACATCCACTACCGCCATACAAGCATTAACTGCCAGCCTAATATACACAAATTAGAGCACGATGTCATTCTACCATCGCCTCTTCAACAAGCGGAATTTACCCCCCCCCAAATACCCGGATGCCAGTTGCGTTGACGGCCCAGTTCTGCTGGAGTTGCCCCGGCCGAACTATGACTGCAACCTTCTAGCGAAGATAGAGCAATCTACGCACAGAGATACGGCCGCCCGCACTAACTATTGCTGTGCCTGCCTCTACTAGGTAATCCTATTGGTGTCCATACAATTCAGGGTAACACTAGCATTTCATGCATCGTTCTTTGTTTTTCAGCACACGGACTGGTGCTGCTTCTTCCAATGGATTGACGGGCCGGAACGGCGTGACTACGAATTTGTCTACAACTACCACGACGCCTACCCCACTTCGCTAGAGACTTTACCTGGCGGGAGAGACCGTTGGGATATGTCCCCTATATAGATCGGCTGGAATTAAGGGTGGGTGGGCAAGGGACCAACCAATCGGTGAGTTTCATGCAACATGCTCATATTTCACTCGCAAAGTAATAATTCTAAACCAGTTCATCGTATACAGGACTTCAAAAAGAAACTTGTAAAATTGCTCAAGTCAAAGGAGAAACCTCCTCCTCAAGGGCCACCTGAAAGCCCCGAATTGTGCGAACATGGCATACATGCAGTGGTTGATACCTGCCACGAGGATCTAGCGGACCGAAGATTTTACCAGTGCCCTTTGCCCGAGGATGAATGGTGAGGCTACTTCAACTGGGTGGACCCTGAGACGTACCACTCACATCTCAAACTTCCCGTCTAGGATAACTGAGGGAGCAACCCTCGCCGTGGTGCTACTACCGCCCAGAAAAGCCAGACCCTAAGTACACTTACGGTATTATTCAACGACCACAGCGAGCAGACTGCATTGACTGCAGGGCACGCTTCTGGTTGTACATCGACAAGCCCAACACACACCTCCTGCACCATATAGTGGAGTGCGAGCCGAAATAGAGTAGGCATCTCGGCAAGTCTCCGGAAGTGCAAGAGGGTTCCTCCTCTCAAAGAGAAAGGGATAAGGGGAAGCATCTGGCCAAGGTCCGCACTACGCAACAAATCCTTGACGGATTACAAAGACCTTTCGAGAACCCGGGTGGTATTAACATAGGGGACGCGAGGAATCGGGAGATAAGAGATCCACATAAAAAAGACAAAAAATTATGTTTTATACCCCCGAGACGTTCGGCATAGGCTACCCATTCGGCGACAGCTGGGAACACCGCGCACCCCCATGGAGTTCTTTCATAAGAGAGATTGAGCAGTGTCCGAGAACAAATCGCGAAAGATTCACGGGTGATGTAATATGTAGAAAATATAGCGCATCATTCCCACTCTACGAACATAGGCGGAACGATCGCTTGTTCCACCATAACAATCAGTGTTATAGTCAGTTCTTCTAGCAATGTCTTCACTGTTGTAATGCCCTTGTAATATAATCTGTTGCTTATTTCATCATCTGAACTTTCATTGTATCTGCCCTACTAAGGTTGAGTTTGCTTACTAAGGTTACTGGCTGCATCTACATACTTTTCACAATGATCGTAATGACATAAACGCTTTAGCTAAAGTTTTCCTGGGCTAAACTATTCATGAGTTGTTGTCGACTAGGGTAATTGCGCTAGTAGAATTTAGATGCAAAGAAAGGTGTAAATAAAATATTTTTGTAGAATATGGTAGTCTATATATCAAAGAGCAAATCTGCTCTGTTATTGAAAAAAAAATTACATTTAAACATAATATTTTACGGGCTGCCGAAAAAGCTTAAGCGTTATCGTTTGTTGTCGATAATAATACTTAGGGTTATTGCGATAGTAGAATTTATATGCAAGGAAGGTGTAAATAAAATATTTTTTCAGAATATGGTAGTCCAATCAAAGAGAAAATCTGCTCTGTTATTGCAAAAAATTACATTTAAACATGATATTTTACGGCTGCCGAAAAGGCTTAAGCGGTATCATTTGTTGTCGACTATAATAGTTAGGGTTATTCAACTAGTAGAATTTAGATGCAAATAAATGTATAAATAAAATATTTTCCACTATTTGGTGGTCCATATATCAAAGAGCAAATCTGCTCCATTATTCCAGAAAATTACATTCAAACGTGATATTTTACGGACTGCCGAAATGGCTTAAGCATTTCATGCAACAGAAGCTTCTTATAGTTATTTGGTTTATTCAACTCAATTCATTCGTACATATTTTTGAAAAATTGGAACATCTAAGACCTTAGGAATAAGTGATATTTATTTCATGATTTTTTGAACCATGGTTTGTATAGTTTCTTCATAATACATAAATGGGTTTTTAAGTAAACTTGATTTAAACAATTTCAATTTGCATGGAACATAATAGTTTTTATTAGATAACCTGGATCCTCATAGATTAATAAAAAAATTATAAATTTATCTCGTTCGATTTGAAGCTTTCTAGCAAAAGATATTAAAATCTTTGAATTCAACGAGTTGAAATAGAAAATAGAAAATGACTTTTTTATAAATAAAAAATTGTCTCCGAGTCTCTGTCGCCCATTGATCGGGTGGCTCTCCCCCTGTCGCCCGTTGATCGAGCGATTTTTATTCTATCGCCTAACTATCAGGCGATTTTCCTTTTGTCGCCCGACTGTCGGGCGACAGAAACTCGACCAGCCTCCTGTCGCCTGTTGGTCGGGCGACACAAGTATAGCCCAACCAACGAGCGATATTTCTGTAATTTTTTCCCCGATGTTTATTTTTCCAATTTTAAATAAAAATTGTATTATTAAAAAAAATTCAGAGAATGTGATGGTGTAACATTGTTTTGACCCCATTGGATTGGATATTAAGACTAAAAGTTGACTCTTTTGACCGCTTTTGATCGGATATTTAGGCCCTGTTTGGCAGAGCTCCAGATCCTAGCTCCACCTCAGAGCTGAAACTTGTAGACTAAAATAAAGTAACTTAAGTTTATAATTTTATTATAAAATGTAAACAAGATGACCCACCTAAACATTCTTAATATATCCACAGCTTCAGTTCCACAAATTTGGTAAAGCTAGGAATACCTAGCTCCACCAACTCCAAGAATTTAATGGAGCTGGAGCTTTGCCAAACACCCCCTTATTAATAGGGTATACGGTTAAGAGTATGTACAATAAGGCCACGTCAGTTGGCTCTTAGCTTGTACATGTCAGCATTTGTCTATGTGCAAGAGTGAGAAACGATGAGAGAGAAGATATCTGGCTCTTATTTAGTAGCCAGCTTTTCACGAATGCATAGGTAAATCATTTATGTACAAGAGAGAAGAGATAGTTATTGCACAACATTTAGAGATAACTTTTAGAGACAGTTATTATATAAGCTGTCTTTTAACTTACTATTAGCCTGTAGTGGGCTTTACTATTGTACTTGCTCTAACACAAAGGAATAGCGCTACAGCAGTTCCAAGTCTAGGCCACGTTTAGAACGCGCGGCTTTTACAGGAATGGCTTTTACAGGAATGTTAGGAGATGAAATACCCCAAAATTTTTCAAATTTTGTTTAAATTAGACTTTATTTGCGTTTTATAATTTTTCTTGATTTTTTTGGATTTTTTTCGAATTTATTTGGGTTTATTTGATTACATTACGGGTTTTTGCCATTTTGGGAAGGTTTCGACGGCGATACGCTTTCCTTTTCCGGCCTGTGCGCTTTCTCCTCACGCTCGCGCCTCGCCCCGCTCGTCCGCCTCCCCACGCCTGCCCGCGCCCTCGCACGATTGCCGCTTTCCACCCGCGCCCGCGCCCGCGCCCCCGCTGAAACCCGCCGCGCCACTGTGCATCTCCCTCGTGGAGCTCTGCCATGGCAGAGCCCGCAGCCCCGTGACTCTGCCCCGCCGCTGCCCTAGCCCATAGGGCACTCCTCACATCGCCGCTACCTACGCCGCGTTCGCCCCGAGCCCCGTGCTGCCGCCCCATCCCGTCGCCGCTGCCCTGCTCGATCCCCTTCGCAATGATGAGGGCCGACGACCCCCGCCGCCTCCTTCGGCTATTTAAGCCCCTCCTGCTCGCCATTCGTGGCTCCCCGAGCTCGCCGCTTTCCCCTCTCTCGTTTCCCCTCTCTCCTGTGCTCTCCCACGCCCTCCCGTGACCTCCCCACCGGCTTCTTCCCCGTCCCCGGCAATCCCCCGCCGCCAGCTCACACCACCGCCGCTCGGTCTCCCCCAAGCGGTGCCCTAACAACCGGGTGAGCTCCTCTCCCCTTTTGCCCGAGCCTTGCACCCCTCCCGTGCCCAAAGTGCGATAACGCACTTCGTCTACCCCGGCTCCGGCGAAAACGCCGCCCCGCTCCGGCCATGTGATCTCCCTCCCTCTCTCTGCGCCCGGCCCCACTCGCCAGCCCCCTCTCTCTCACTCCCCGCGCCCTGGCCCACGCGCCAGTCACCCTCCCCCTCTCCCTCACTCGCGCCGCTGCCACCCGGGCCCGCCTGTCAGGCGGCCTGGCCGCATGTTGGGCCGGCCCAATGGCCGTGCCGCGCGCGTCAGCTTCGTGGGCCAAAGTCCTCTTGCTGGCGGCCCAAATGCACAGTGCTCATTTCATTTTCCTTTTTGGATTTTAATTTCCAAAATCCTTTTTAAATCATTTTGAATATCCAAAAATGCTCCAAAAATATCCAAAAGCCCAAAAATGCCCAAAATACATATTCCGAACCCTTTCGAGCCTCTGAGTTCAAAAATGACCTCCGTTTCGTCAAACAAAGTTTCCAAAATTCTGAAAACGCCCCTCCGACCCATTTCCGACTTATTCTCTCTCTCGGTTTTCTCTTTTCTTTTCTCTTCTTTCTTTTCGTATTATTTATTATTTATCTTATGGTGTTTGTTTACGCTAGAGCCGACGTCCGAGCAGTACCAACTCCCGGAACAGACACAGGAGCAGGAGCAGTACTTGGAACAGGAGCCGGACCAGCGTGAAGCCGAATACGACTACACCAACTCCGAACTAGGGAACCCCTCCGCCTCGCAAGGCAAGCCATATTCCATTGATCATGTTGAACCTAATGTTTCCTAGAATAGTTCATAGTTATTTTATACCGCATTATTTCCAAACTATATGTTGAAATATCACAAAGTCGGTATATTCGAATGACATGATAGCTATATAATACTAAAAAGGCTCATGGAACTTCCTTGAAAAATATTGAATCCTAATAATCCCTTGTAACCCTAAGAAAATACTATTGTCAGTAATCGGCTAGATGTCACTACTATAATTATTCACCTTTTTATGAAAACATGAAATGTCGATGGAATATTGATTTGGAATATTTATGAAATGTTGCGGACTGGGGGACAGTATTGGGCTAACCACCGCGTGGGTGTTAGTCTGATCCCCGGCCGAGGACTATTACCAAGGTACGAATGGATGGTGGTATGTTGGATACCAGGGAATATGGAACGTAATGGTTTGGTCTATGACAATGTAAGGACTTACAACCTTGGGCAAAGTAAATAACTTTTAAATCGTTCAACCACAGGTTGGGCCGGTCAACTTCGTTGGCTTGACTCAACGTAGCTCGGTACATTGTACTTTCCCCGGAATACCTATAGGAGCAGGGTTACCTTCCCGGTATGGGAGATGGTCCGTAGTTATGGGGGTGGAACGAAAGTGTGCACGAGGAAAATGTGGCATTTCGGGTTCACAACGGTAGGTGTCCACAGTAAGCGGGACCGCGAACTCCACTCTGGCCAGTGGGGACCCCGGGTTAATGTGGACCGAAACTCTACCGGATAGGGGCTAAAGGGGAAAGATCCAACGAAAAGCTATGATAACCTCGATCCGGCCGCATGCATAAAAGTTGCATGTTAATCGAGTGGCATTAACGATCGTGGAATCTTGTGGGTAAAGCTGAACACCTCTGCAGAGTGTATTAAATGGTATTCGAATACGCCGTGCTTCCGGTAAATGAAGCTGAGTTAAAATGGGGTGAATCCCGAACCTAAGCTCAAGTAGTTTTTGATTAACAAGGATGGAAGTGGATAACTTTGGAAACCCCCCCTTATTCATATTATTATTATGGTTTATGTTTTCAACTTGAAATGTCAAATACTATGAAAACTTGCATACACCAAATGAGACATATGGCTATCCTTGTTATCCGTTGCATGTGGTAAACCAGGCTTCACTGTGTGGCTTGTTGAGTACGTTGTAGTACTCACTCTTGCTTAATTAACCCATTTTAGAGTACCAAGATGCTGGAGAGTTCCAAGAAGTCGTAGATGGCGACATAGTGTGGTTCTAAGTCTCAGTCTCCGCTCAACTCGCCTGTGGTTTTACTTTTGTGATGACTCTCTTTTGTGATGTAATTTATACCCTGAAGCTCGCCGCTTCCTTTGAAAACTCTGGCCGTTAGGCCCTATGTGATGTAGAAACAGTTGTATCGTTCTTTTGCGGGTAATGTACGACTTAGTTTCCGGTGACTAAACTTCCTGGGTAGTCATTTTGGAGTTTAAACGCACCCCTGAAAAGGCGGTCTGTCACAAGTGGTATCAGAGCCTATGTTGACCGTAGATTGAGACCTAGATTGGCTTAAGGATCTTTTACAGAAAATTAATTAAACTTATAAACAAAATGAGTTATGAAAAATATAAGTATTATTGCTATCCTCTTCTACCTCTTTCTATCTCAACCCTCTTAGAATTCTTATTTCCGGTTTTGTTTTAATATTTTCCATTCCTTAACTTACTTCAAATTTCGCGTTGATCGCAGATGGTTCACCGTGCTTATCCGGACCCGACTGTATTCGGAGGATGGGCCGAGCTACTTTGGAGGATGACGCAGCAAGTAGGAGCAGGAGATGAGCACCGCCCTGAGTTTCATACACAAGAAATGCTTCGGGACGAATTGTGTTGCCAATGGATGGCATGGGTCGAGCTGCCGCCCCTACCGATCCGCCCAGGTGTCCCTCGACGATTTGAAGGAAGACGACTCTACGAGTCCGCGGCGATTCAGGATGCCGCCCGCCAAGCAGTCCACTACCTTCGAAGCCACTATGAAAGGGAACTTGATGACACCCAGTTTCAGCTGATTCCCCAGATTTGTGACGAGTCCCAAAGCATTGGCGTCTCCTTCCCTCTTGACGAAGCGGACCCGAGGATCGAAGAAACCTCCGACTATGTGCTGCTGATGGAACGCCAGTACAATCGCGCACTTTGGGAGACCAAGGCACAACATGAGCATCTCCATCAAATGTGGGACTTGATAGATCAACAGCACAATGATGTAGTTCAACTCCAGGGCTAGGTACAACAGTTGATGAATCAGATAATGGAGATCGAGCTTGTACAGCAACCGGTAGCGCCCCCGGAAGAAGAGCCCTCGGTGGACGGACCTTCAATGATAATCGACGAACCGCCGCCCCCAGATGTCGACATGGAGGACGAGGAAGACCCCGAAGAACGCTTCTTCTACGACCCCGACGGCGGATGGAACCCCTAGGCTGCCAAGATCGTTAAGATTTGATGCCACCCCCTTTTATGTAATAGAACTATTTATTTTGGTATTATAATATAGGTGATATACCACCTATGGCTTGTAAGACAAACTATGATCCCCACCCTCGTACTTTGATTTCAGTAATGTATCGGGATTTACCCTACCTAGCTCAAAGTATTCTCCCTCCCTTTTCATCTAAAGCCCTCAACTATTCATTCTAACCTTATCTAGAAATCTTAACTCCCACTTACCTTTCACTTCCCTTAAAACACTGCTGCAGGCCGAAAAGATCATCTAAAACAACTATGGTGAGACCCAACTTGCGGAATAACACCAGCGAAGAAGGCAACTCAAATGCCGAACAAAGGCCAAAGATGGCTCAAGTGTTAGCTATGATGGAAAGAAACAGATATGAGGCTGAAAGGCACCAAACCCAACTCATGGAAAGAGTCCTGGAACAACTAGCAGCGAGACCACAAGGACCCCCGCAGGGAAACCACAACGGACAAGAAGGCCACATTGGAGGAACCAAGTGGTCCGACTTCCAAAAATCTAGACCTCCTATCTTCGCAACACCAACAGAACCGTTAGCGGCTGATGACTGGATCAGAGATATAAAAAGGAAACTGGATACCATCCAATGCTCGGATAAGGAACAAGTGTTGTTTGCCTCGCACCAACTTCAAGGACAAGCCGCAGCCTGGTGGATGAACTATCAAGCCACCAAGAACGATCAAGATATTCCATGGATCGAGTTCGAGGAAGCTTTTCGCAAAGCTCACATCCCTGCAGGACTAATGGCCTCGAAAAGGAGAGAATTCCTAGCCCTCCGACAGGGAGGAAGAACTGTTATGGAGTACCTTCAACAATTCAACCAACTGGCCTGCTATGCACCCAATGAAGTGGATACTGAGGCCAAAAAGATGGAAAGATTTTCAGAAGGATTACAAAAGAACCTGAAATTCCATATCGCAGCCCTAGAATTTAGGGATCTGTCAACGATGGTCGACAAGCTAATGATGATAGAAGAAGCTAGAAATGACTTGGAAGACACCCGGAAACGGAGAGCCCAACAGATGAGGTTTCAGGCCCCCAACCAACCCAGAGGAAGAGCTCCAGCTCCTATACCCGGATTCCCTTCTAAAAGACAAGCAGTAGGAGGATTTCGACCCGTTCCTGCTCAAAGCCAGCCTGTAATAGTAAAATGCTTCAAGTGCGGTGGAAACCATTACTCCACTAACTGCACAAAGAGGACTACAGGTTGTTATCACTGTGGTCAGGAGGGACACTTCAAACAGAACTGCCCGAGAAAGAATCAGCCAACTGAGGTGGCCAAATCACAAGTAACAGCAGCTTCGGTAAACCGTCAACCAGCCGTCTACCGACCGCAACCACAGCAACAGGGGATACTGCAAGGCAGAGCACCCGCCAGAAGCGAAGGGAGCTCCAACCCGAACAACTCCAGAAATTTCCAAGGCAGGATCAACCACATGTCAGCTGAGGATGCTGCAGCCGCCACCGACGTGATTATCGGTAAATTTCGAGTCCAATCTCAGATAGCTTTGATATTATTTGATCCTGGAGCAACGCACTCTTTTATTTCAATGGCTTTTGCATGCAAGCATGGTTTTCCGTATTTACCGTTACAAAACCCTTGTGCGTTTCAAACGCCGGGTAGTAGATTAATGGCTCGATATAAGAGCGAGAAGTTAGAAATAGTACTCCAAGGAGCTAAGTTTACAGCTGAGCTGTTGCTGTTAGAGATAAACGGACTGGACGTCATCCTGGGAATGGATTGGCTGTCCAAACATAAAGCAACATTGGATTGTGAAAAGAAGTTGGTATCAGTTATCAACAATGAAGGACAACGGGTAACCGTAAGGATCAACCCCGATTTAGAAAAGGGCAAAGGAAGAAGCCTTAATGCCATAACCCCAACCATAGACCAAGTACCCATTGTTCGGGAATACCCAGACGTTTTCCCAGAAGAATTGCCAGGAAGACCCCCAGACAGGAGCATAGAGTTATCCATAGAACTGGCACCAGGAACAGTACCAATCACAAAGCGCCAATACCCAATGTCGGCAATGGAATTAAGAGAACTCAAGAAGCAACTGGACGAATTATTGGAGAAGGAATTTATCCGATCAAGCATATCACCATGGTCCTTTCCAGTCCTATTTGTTCCTAAGAAGGATGGAGGCGTAAGACTCTGCGTAGATTACAGAGCGCTGAACGCCGCAACCATAAAGAATAAGTATCCCTTACCTCGGATTGACGACTTATTCGATCAACTCAAAGGAGCTAAGATTTTCTCAAAAATAGATTTAAGAACCGGATACTATCAGCTGAAAGTTAGAGAACAGGACAGGGAAAAGACAGCATTTACCACCAGATATGGACTATATGAGTTCACAGTAGTTCCATTCGGACTCACCAACGCCCCAGCTTACTTTATGAACTTGAAGAATCAAGTGTGTATGGACTATCTAGACCGATTCATCGTAGTATTCCTAGATGACATACTGGTTTACTCAAAAATAGAAGAAAAACATCAAGAGCATCTGCATCTGATTCTAGGGAGACTCAGAGAACATCAATTGTATGCCAAGTTCTCCAAAGGCGACTTTTGGATGAAAGAAATTGCATTTCTAGGACACATTATCACCGAAGAAGGAGTGAAAGTAGACCCAACAAAGGTAGAAGCAGTGATGGAATGGAAACAACCCTCGTCAGTAAAAGAAATCAGAAGTTTCCTAGGACTAGCTGGATATTACAGAAGATTTATTGAAGGTTTTTCCAAAATTTCCAAACCTCTAACCCAGCTCCTCAAAAAGGATAAGCCTTACCGATGGACCGAAGAATGTGAGAAGAGTTTCCAGACTCTGAAGACAAAATTAACCTCAGCCCCAGTACTTGTACTTCCTGACCCAAGCAGGGAGTTTCAAATTTACTGCGACGCATCAAAGCAAGGATTAGGCTGTGTTCTGATGCAAGACGGAAAAGTAATTGCTTATGCTTCTCGACAGTTAAGACCACATGAAGAGAACTACCCAACTCATGATATAGAATTAGCTTCAGTGGTGCATGCACTTAAGATCTGGAGGCATTACCTATTGGGAAATCACTACGAAGTATTCACAGATCACAAAAGCTTGAAGTATGTGTTTACTCAACCAAACCTGAATATCAGACAAAGAAGGTGGTTAGAGCTAATCAATGATTTCGACTTGGAGATACAATACCACCCCGGAAAAGCTAATGTAGTAGCAGACGCATTAAGTAGAAAGTCATGCCACCACATAGCCATGACAACAGACATCTCACAACAGCTACAATTTGAAATGGAACGTCTGAACCTACAGATAGTGGAGAAAGGATTTTTAGCTTCCATTACAATTCAGTCAGACCTGCTTAGTCAAATCAAAATAGCTCAACAAGAAGATGAAGAAATCCAGCGATATCGCAAAGAAATGAGTATAAACGGACCTTCGGAATTCTCAGAAGATGGACAAAGCATATTACGATTCCGTGATCGTGTATGTGTTCCCAATAATAAAGATATAAGAGGATTGATTTTGACAGAGGCTCACTCATCTCTACTCACCATACACCCAGGCAGTACGAAGATGTACAATGATTTGAAGGGTGAATATTGGTGGAAAGGCATGAAGAAAAAGATAGCCGAACACGTACTATGTTCTGACGTGTGCCGTAAGGTTAAGATCGATCATCAGAAAACAGCGGGAATGTTACAACCCTTACCGATCCCTGAATGGAAGTGGGATGAAATTGGAATGGACTTTATTACAGGACTACCCAAAGCACAACAAGGATTTGATTCTGTATGGGTAATAATTGACAGACTGACTAAAGTAGCACATTTCATACCAGTCAAGCAAACCTATGGCAAGGATAAGCTAGCAGAGCTATACCTAACACAGATAGTCAGATTACATGGGATTCTCAAAAAGATTGTGTCAGACCGAGGAGCCCAATTCACCTCAAAATTCTGGAAGAGTCTACCTGAAGCCATGGGGATAGACCTGAACTTCAGTACAGCATATCACCCACAGACTGATGGACAGACAGAAAGAGTCAACCAGATACTAGAGGATATGTTGAGAGCCTGTGCCCTGACATACGGAGCATCTTGGGTCACTTGTTTACCATTTGCAGAATTTTCCTACAATAACAGTTATCAGGCCAGTCTACAAATGGCACCATTTGAAGCACTTTATGGGAGAAAATGTAGGACCCCACTAAACTGGACTGAAGTGGGAGAAAATCAATTACTAGGACCACAAATCGTGCATGATGCAGAAGCTCATGTAAGGATCATCAGAGAAAACTTGAAGATAGCACAAGGACGACAAAAGAACTATGCAGACATAAGGCGAAAGGACATCAGTTACCAAGTTGGAGATTTTGTGTATTTGAAAGTAACACCATTCAAACCTGTGCATAGATTTCAGATTAAAGGAAAATTAGCACCAAGATATGTTGGACCATATAAGATCATAAGCCGAATTGGAGAAGTAGCCTACAAACTACAGTTAAGTCCTGAATTGTCACGAGTACACAATGTTTCCCATGTGTCACAATTAAGGAAATGTCTTCGACAACCTACAGAACAAGTACCGTTAGAGGAAATCGACCTACAGAATGATCTGACATATACAGAGGAACCAGTCAGAATTATTGAGACAGTTGAAAGGAAACTTCGAAACACAGATGTCAGAGTCTGCCGAGTACTATGGAAGAATCACACGCTTACAGAAACCACATGGGAAAAGGAGTCGGAATTGCAGCAGAATTTTCCCAACCTCTTTCCCCAGGCGGAATGAATCTCGGGGACGAGATTTATTTTAAGGGGGGTAGGTTGAAATACCCCAAAATTTTTTAAATTTTGTTTAAATTAGACTTTATTTGCGTTTTATAATTTTTCCTGATTTTTTTGGTTTTTTTCGAATTTATTTGGGTTTATTTGATTACATTACGGGTTTTTGCCATTTTGGGAAGGTTTCGGCGGCGATACGCTTTCCTTTTCCGGCCTGTGCGCTTTCTCCTCACGCTCGCGCCTCGCCCCGCTCATCTGCCTCCCCACGCCCGCCCGCGCCCTCGCACGATTGCCGCTTTCCACCCGCACCCGCACCCCCGCTGAAACCCGCCGCACCACTGTGCATCTCCCTCGTGGAGCTCTGCCATGGCAGAGCCCGCAGCCCCGTGACCCTGCCCCGCCGCTGCCCTAGCCCATAGGGCACTCCTCGCATCGCCGCTACCTACGCCGCGTTTGCCCCGAGCCCCGTGCTGCCGCCCCGTCCCGTCGCCGCTGCCCTGCTCGATCCCCTTCGCAATGATGAGGGCCGACGACCCCCGCCGCCTCCTTCGGCTATTTAAGCCCCTCCTGCTCGCCATTCGTGGCTCCCCGAGCTCGCCGCTTTCCCCTCTCTCCCGTGCTCTCCCACGCCCTCCCGTGACCTCCCCACCGGCTTCTTCCCCGTCCCCGGCAATCCCCCGCCGCCAGCTCACACCGCCGCCGCTCGGTCTCCCCCAAGCGGTGCCCTAACAACCGGGTGAGCTCCTCTCCCCTTTTGCCCGAGCCTTGCACCCCTCCCGTAC
Organism: Rhipidocladum racemiflorum; assembly: GCA_036346355.1. Taxonomy (NCBI): domain Eukaryota; kingdom Viridiplantae; phylum Streptophyta; class Magnoliopsida; order Poales; family Poaceae; genus Rhipidocladum; species Rhipidocladum racemiflorum. Next base: position 62,833,296 of record CM070583.1, read on the forward strand.
CCAAAGTGCGATAACGCACTTCGTCTCCCCCGGCTCCGGCGAAAACTCCGCCCCGCTCCAACCATGTGATCTCCCTCCCTTTCTCTGCGCCCGGCCCCACTCGCCAGCCCCCTCTCTCTCACTCCCCGCGCCCTGGCCCACGCGCCACCACTCCTCCTCTCTCCTCACTCGCCGCCACCCGGCCCGCTTTGTCAGCGGCCTGGCGCATGTTGGGCGGCCCAATGGCCGTGCCACAGCGTCGGCCAGGCCAAAGTCCTCTTGCTGGCGGCCCAAATGCACAGTGCTCATTTCATTTTCCTTTTTGGATTTTAATTTCCAAAATCCTTTTTAAATCATTTTGAATATCCAAAAATGCTCCAAAAATATCCAAAAGCCCAAAAATGCCCAAAATACGTATTCCGAACCCTTTCGAGCCTCTGAGTTCAAAAATGACCTCCGTTTCGTCAAACCAAGTTTCCAAAATTCCGAAAACGCCCCTCCGACCCATTTCCGACTTATTCTCTCTCTCGGTTTTCTCTTTTCTTTTCTCTTCTTTCTTTTCGTATTATTTATTATTTATCTTATGGTGTTTGTTTACGCTAGAGCCGACGCCGAAAGCAAGTACCAACTCCGGAATGCATACAGTGAGCAGGAGCGATTTGGAACAGGAGCCGGACCAGCGTGAAGCCGAATACGACTACACCAACTCCGAACTAGGGAACCCCTCCGCCTCGCAAGGCAAGCCATATTCCATTGATCATGTTGAACCTAATGTTTCCTAGAATAGTTCATAGTTATTTTCTACCGCATTATTTCCGAACTATATGTTGAAATATCACAAAGTCGGTATATTCGAATGACATGATAGCTAGATAATACCAAAAAGGCTCATGGAACTTCCTTGAAAAATATTGAATCCTAATAATCCCTTGTAACCCTAAGAAAATACTATTGTCAGTAATCGGCTAGATGTCACTACTATAATTATTCACCTTTTTATGAAAACATGAAATGTCGATGGAATATTGATTTGGAATATTTATGAAATGTTGCGGACTGGGGGACAGTATTGGGCTAACCACCGCGTGGGTGTTAGTCTGATCCCCGGCCGAGGACTATTACCAAGGTACGAATGGATGGTGGTATGTTGGATACCAGGGAATATGGAACGTAATGGTTTGGTCTATGACAATGTAAGGACTTACAACCTTGGGCAAAGTAAATAACTTACGAAATCGTTCAACCACAGGTTGGGCCGGTCAACTTCGTTGGCTTGACTCAACGTAGCTCGGTACATTGTACTTTCCCCGGAATACCTATAGGAGCAGGGTTACCTTCCCGGTATGGGAGATGGTCCGTAGTTATGGGGGTGGAACGAAAGTGTGCACGAGGAAAATGTGGCATTTCGGGTTCACAACGGTAGGTGTCCACAGTAAGCGGGACCGCGAACTCCACTTTGGCCAGTGGGGACCCCGGGTTAATGTGGACCGAAACTCTACCAGATAGGGGCTAAAGAGGAAAGATCCAACGAAAAGCTATGATAACCTCGATCCGGCCGCATGCATAAAAGTTGCATGTTAATCGAGTGGCATTAACGATAGTGGAATCTTGTGGGTAAAGCTGAACACCTCTGCAGAGTGTATTAAATGGTATTCGAATACGCCGTGCTTCCGGTAAATGAAGCTGAGTTAAAATGGGGTGAATCCCGAACCTAAGCTCAAGTAGTTTTTGATTAACAAGGATGGAAGTGGATAACTTTGGAAACCCCCCCCCCTTATTCATATTATTATTATGGTTTATGTTTTCAACTTGAAATGTCAAATACTATGAAAACTTGCATACACCAAATGAGACAAATTGCTATCCTTGTTATCCGTTGCATGTGGTAAATCAGGCTTCACTGTGTGGCTTGTTGAGTACGTTGTAGTACTCACTCTTGCTTAATTAACCCATTTTAGAGTACCAAGATGCTGGAGAGTTCCAAGAAGTCATAGATGGCGACATAGTGTGGTTCTAAGTCTCAGTCTCCGCTCAACTTGCCTGTGGTTTTACTTTTGTGATGACTCTCTTTTGTGATGTAATTTATACCCTGAAGCTCGCCGCTTCCTTTGAAAACTCTGGCCGTTAGGCCCTATGTGATGTAGAAACAGTTGTATCGTTCTTTTGCGGGTAATGTACGACTTGGTTTCCAGTGACTAAATTTCCTGGGTAGTCATTTCGGAGTTTAAACGCACCCCTGAAAAGGCGGTCCGTCACAGGAGAATTTCACGGGAAACAGTTTAACTCTCGGTAAGAAATGAAAATTTTTCTCCTGCTACATGGTCGATTCATAGAACATAGAAGATGGACGGAGGGATGGCAATTGCCAAATCCATGTATCCTGTTTGTCGGCAGCTGCTGTAGGGCCAGGGGTCGCTAGCAGGGCCAGGGAGCAGGAAGAAGTGGAGGGAAGCAGAAAAGGTGGGTGGCGCGCGGGCAGGAGGCATTATCAGCGGTGCGACCGGCCAAGTTTGCCTGCATCAAAAGCGCGCCCTTCTTTTCCAGATCCCTTGCGTCGCTCGCTCGCTCCCCAGCTTTCCGCTCCTATGCCGTAAAAAAAGCTCGACTATGGTGACTGTCTGACTGATTGAGCTTAGCTCGCTTTAGACTTGATGTAAGTTTGGCTCGAGTTGAATTTGAGTGTAATCCTAAACTCGTGATCTTTATTGAACTAAACTTGAATAGCTTAAGAGCTTAGTAAATTTACAACTTACTTATTAACGTTAGTGGTGATCTCGGCTAAAGCAAACTACCTCCAAGATTTTCGGATTTGAGGCCACCACACTCACGTACGCGCTCTGATTGGGAGCACACCAATAAAATTGGTTTCGATCCTGGTTGCCAACGCTGACATTAAAAAGGGAGAGGCCGAAACTTGTGTGATTAACCTTTACTGTCAAGTTCTTCTTCTCCCAAAAAATCCATCCAATCGGGGAACCAGTGCAAGGCTACCAAAGACCCTAACCCCACCAAGTGGATCCCGGTGCTCCATTTTTATCATCGTGCAACAACTTCAACTGGCCAAGAGGAACCTAATGGCTTCATCCTCTTCGATTCCGGGTTAGTATATCTAACGATCTATTTCCGCATTATTTTGCTGATCATGATCTAGACTAGATTAAAGACTTAGACTTAGCCCTTAGAAAATTTCTAACATTTGGTATCAGAGCAGCTAGTCTAAATCATGTTCCTTTTTAAGCACAGATTAATTCTTGTTTGTCGGTGTAGCACTTAATTTGGTTCGGTTTAGAGTTAATCTTGCTCCGTTTAGCATTTAGAAGGAGGTGATTAGATCAATTAGGACTCAAAGCTCTCGGATTCGAAACCCTAGCCCGAATTCACTTCAGATTTCACCCAAAATCCCGAAACCGTAAAACCAAAATCCCCAAAATCCAAAAGAAAACCTAAGCTCTAAAGGGGGGTTTTGAGGTTACCTCGCTCCGCGCGTGTCCTCGCCGCCACTCTTGTGAGTGGTTGCGGCCATCTCGCCGAAGCCATGCGTGCGTGCGCCGACGCGTTGCCTAGCCGGCTCGCCCTTCTGCTCGGTGATGCGGCTTCACCTTTGTGCCTTCTCCCGAGCGCCGTCGCACCATCTCGCCGCTTTGGTCGCTCGCTCTTTCACTGCGTACGTGCCGGTACGTTGCTCTGCCATTCGGATCAGGAAGTGGAGAGGCTAGGTTTAGGGTTCCCAAGCTACTCGTGTTTTTGTTCGGGCTCAAAGCGATCCGAGCCGTCCGTCAAGATCGACGGCTGGTGCTTCCTCATCATGTGGACCTGTTGTGCTTTTGGGCCGAGCGTACGGCTGGGCTGCGCTTGCGTTTTGGGCCAGCTCGTGATTTTGGGCTGTAAGGCCTTCTAAATTTTTGAGGCTTGCTAATCACTATGTTAGTTCATTTCTGATATTTGTGCATTATGTTGCATTTAATTCAGCAAATGTTGTTCAAATATTATTATTTCCTGGGCATAATATTTGATTAATTTCATGATTAATTTTCTGAGTAAGTTAATTAATGTGGCAATTAATATGATTATTATTATTTAGCTCATTTCAATATTTAGTGTATTATGTCTCATTTTAATTCATAAATAATTACGATTGTTTCCTAAGCTTTAATATTGTGTTAAATTTTATAATTAATTTCTGGGCAAATTAATTAATATGGCGATTAATTTTATTTGATGATCATTTCTAAGTTCTGTCTCTAGCTAGAATGGAGCCAACGGGAAATTTTGATTGGAGACTGTTATTTAATGTTGAAAATTGGGATTATGTTAAGGCCATGATCATATACTGACCAACGTTGTTTATGAACATGTGCCACCCATTAAATAATTTTAGTTCTTTTTTCGTTTATGCCCAACGGTGATGCGAATTAGAAATATTAAATTTCCTATCATTAGCATGTTATTAATTAGACCAACGTAGGGTTAATTTCATGCAAGATATTTATTTTCTCTAATGTTTACTAATTATATTTTATTTTTGCTTCAGCCATGAACAACACTGATGTTGCCGCTTACTTGAACGGTATTGAGCAGCTGACTGGGACGAACTTTCCCTCTTGGGAGGAAAGAATTTAGATTGTTCTTGGAGTCATGGACTTGGAATATGCATTATGTGAGGACACTCCTGTAGCTCCTTCCGCTGATGAGAGTCTCATTGAGAAAAATAAACTCTATGATTTAACAGCAGAAAAGTGGGAGTGGTCTAACCGCATGTTCTTAATGATTATGAAGAGAACGATATCTGTTGGGATAAGGAGAGCAATCCCTGAATTCGACAATGCTAAGCAATACTTGGCCTCAATCGATGAGCAATTCAAAGGCTCCTCAAAAGTATATGCCAGTACTTTAATCATGAAGATGCTCACAACTAAGGGAATGTTTGTTTCAGCTTTTGATTTTGGATTCTGGTCCCAAAAGCTAAAAAAAAACAGCCTTGTAACATCCTCGTTTTGACCTTCTGGAGAAAAACCTAATTTAAATAAAGTAAATTCAAAAGTTGGAGTTTCTTTGGTGTTTATAATAACCTGGCATCCTTTCCCCTTCGAAATCGGGAATTAATCCCCTCCCGGGCGAAAAATCGGATTTTCCAGTACCGCCGGTACCCGAAAATTCACCCGAGTCCAAAAGTGCTCCAAAAATCTCCAAACCTCTTCTAAAATGCTCCAAATATTCCGAAATGATTTTAAGAATCATTCCCCGGATTTTTGGACATCCGTTCCTATTTTATCTCGCGCGGCTTTTGTTTAATGCCTGCGATCCGCGCCCGTATATCCAATTCCACCAAAAATCATCCAAATTCAACCAAACCACTTCCATTGAGTTCCAAATATTCTAAAATGGCTCTAGGAATTTTTCCGGAATTTTTAGGCCATTTTTCCTAATTTTTCTCTAGGGCGGAACTTTCACGTATAAGCCGACCAACCACGAGCCGCCACGTGGCAGTGCTACAGTGTTCATCTTCAACCTCAGGTTGAGCACGTACAGAGGAGGAGCTCTAGTTGCCATCCATGGCTAGCACCTTCTTTAATGCTCATAACTTTCCACTCCAAGCTCCAAATCCATCAAGGCCGGGTCCGTTGGAAAGATTTCGGCAAGGGGATTCCATTCCCGGCATTTATTCTTCCTAAATCACAATAAACGGGCCGCGGTTTGCATGGAAACTGAAATCACGTTTAAGGCCATAATTTGGCCGTTTCTTCATCAAAGCGAGCGATTCCACTTCCATTGTCTTCGTATAAGAGTCCTTGTTCCGGAGATATCATCCTCCCTTTGCCTCTTGTTGCCGTTCATCCGGAGGATCAAGAAAAAACGACGAACTCCCGCCGTTCTTCGTGTTCGTCGCATTTTTCTTCATATCTCCCTCCTCGGTGGTCCATTCTTCTCACCGCTTGTTTCATTGAGTTCGTGAGGGAGTCTAGATTCTAACTCATCTTTCGATTTTAGGTTTCCTCCTATGTGGACGACGAATTTCGCTTTTTCATCGCTTCGGCCGATCTCGGGTTTTTCATCAAATTCGTCAACTCCGGTGAGTTTTGATTCAATTCCTTCCGTTCCTAGGTTCTTCTAGATGTGCTCTAGTTATTCCATTAATTGGTTTGGTATGGTTTCATTCAAATTTGCTTGGAAATTTCCAAATTTTGGATGAGGTTGAGGCCTCTGTTTGGCCCCTACCGTGGCGCCGCCGGGCCTCCGCCTGCCGCCGGCCGGCCGACTCGCCGGCGATACCCGCCCGCCGCCCTGGTTCCCCGCCGCCCGTTGGCCGGAGCCGCCGCCGCCCCACGGCCGTCGCATCCGCCTCCGCCACGGCCCCGGCCGCCTTGACCGTTGCCTCCGGCGGCGACGCTACCGGCCCGCGCCACCGCGCCCTCGGCAACAGCATACCGCCGCGACTCCAGCGCGCCGCGCCATGCGCCGCCAGCCTTCAGCGCCAGCGCGCGCCGCCGACCGTCGGTCCGGCCAACCACCGCGGCCGGAACCGCCGCGCCCCAGCCCTTGCCGCGCCGCCCCGCCGTTCCAACGCCCGCCGCCATGTGCGAGCCGCCGCCGCCGCCTCCTCGTAGCCGAAGCCGCTTCTGCCGGCAGCGTTCATCTGTCGCCGCCGCCGCCGCGCCGGCCGGTCCATCAGCCGGCCGGTTGCCTCCCTCTCTCAGTAGCGCATGGAGGAGCCGCCTCTGCTTTCTTTGCCTGGAGATTCAATGAAGAAGATGACCCCATCTCTATGACAGGGTGGTCCCACATGCAAGGGAGACTAAGTCATAGTCAAGTCTGTGGTCAAACTTTGACCAGTCAACAAGAGAATATTCTGGGAATATTCCCGATTTTCGATTTATTCGAAATTCAAACTTCTAAGCTCATAACTTTCTCATCCGAACTCCGTTTGACCCCATTCAAATTTCTAAATTCATCTAAAATCAAGACCTTCCTGCCAGTACTAATTTTATAATTTTTGGATTTTATTTATTTTCTGTTATTTATTTATTGCTTAGCCGTTTATGCGTGTAGTCGACGATCCCGCCATGACCGATTTCGCCGTCGAGCCTTCCGAGTTCGACCCGCCACAAGAACTGAAGGCAAGTCTCCTTGATGCACTTTGCTCCTATGTTTACAAAATGATTTAAATTGTTTATAAAGTTGCATGGCTATGTTTAACGAAATATGTCAAATACAAGTGATAGTTAATCCGAATTTGTTAATTCCACCTTGACATTGTTAATCATACCCATTGTAACCCTAGAACTTTGTTTATACCATGCCTATGCTTATATGGTATCCGTTGCTATGTAATGCGGTAGAATTGCTTAGGACCTTTTCCGATAAAACAACCAGGGTGGGATTATTCAAAAAGAATGTTATCCAATGTGATTCGAAAGTTATTATTATGGTTTTGGTCCTGTTTTCTAAAATAAAAAGAAAAGGGAAAAATGATTTCGACTTGGGCGGCATGGAATGTCGGGTGGGAGCGGATCATGCATTGATCCTTTTGTGCAAGTACCGCCCCAAGTCAATTAAGGACCGACGCTTATGATTGCCATTTTAAGCAATACCGTACTACCACATGTCTATAATGGTACGACCTGGCTAACTAATTTGTAGAAGCCTAGCTTAGACTCACCACTTGGTTGAATGTGAATGCCGGACGGAGGCAAGGTGGTTTTTCTCACACGGCGCAAGAGGGGGCTTCTGTACTGGGTGGTGGGAACCCTAACAGCGGTGAAACCTCAGCGGGTGGGTCTAGTTAGGTAGATACATTGTAACGGCCTTGTCAAGATATCCTGTAGGCACACCTAAGGAAGTGTGTTAATTGCATGGCAACAAGGGTATATCTTGTCTTGTGGGTAAAGTTGTACACCTCTGCAGAGTATAAAACTATTCGAATAGCCGTGCCTACGGTCAAAGGCAAAGCGAAGAATGCTTTCATATTGGTAGACTTTGATTTTGTTTTTTTTAAAACCGAAAAGTGTTTTGTTTTGGGGTTCGGGAGTGGTTAGAACTCTCGAATGTTGTTTGGCGGAAAGAGCCAACCCAGGTGGATAGAACCTGTTTTGCATTTGACGGATGGAGTCACATGATTAACTTTGATCCTTTAAACTGTTGGCGGATAGAGCCTTTATGTTAGTGATGGTGGATAGAACCTCACTACAATAATAAATAATTCAATTATTAAAAAGAGTTGTAAAATATGCTTTATGAAATTTATCACTTAAGTATGATTTAATCAAATGTGGCTTTATGCAAATAAACCCTATTAAGCTTCCTTTGGAAAGCCCCTCATGATCATACTTTCCCGACTTGTTGAGTACTTTTGTACTCATGTGCTACACCAACGTTGTAATCATCAGAAATTTATCAAGATGCCGAGGAGGAGTTCTTCGAGGAGGATTGCCAGGAGGACTAGTTGCGTTCCTAGTAAATCGCTTTGTGGCGTTGTGGCGTTAAGCTCGTTGCTTTCTTTTTGCTTCCGCTGTTTTGTGTGTCCGGTCGTTGAACCGAGTATTGTAATAAGTGGCCATGTGGCCCGTACTTGAATATTTATATTACAGTTTCGTTTTGTTGGCAATGAAGTATCATCGTGGATCGTGTGTACTAGCTACTGATCTGGGACTAGTACGGAAATACACAGGAGATTCTGGATAGCTGATCCGGGGTCTCACAGCGGTGGTATCAGAGCCTGGACGACTGTAGGACGTGACCTAGTTAGCATGGCAAAGCCTTAAGGACTTATATTTTATACAAATGTACTTGCAAAAGTTTAAGTTCCTTTGCTTCTATCTCCTCTATCTTAGTATCTGGTGCTTATCCTCTCTTTTATTTAAATTTTGTTTACTAATCCTGTCTTCTTTCAAAATTTGTAGATGTCGACCTACACCACTTTTGCTTCGTTGGCTGGAGGCTTTTGTACGGAGCTGTCCCTGATGCTCCAAGAGCTGGAGTTTCCCCACAGGCCTGAGTATCGCTGCACCACCGTGTCGAGCTTTGGCCATACCTCTTGGAAGGTTAGACTGATGGTGCAGGCCCGAAGTCCGTTCGTGGATGACCGTCCGTTCTACTTCACTTCGGAGAGAGTGAAGTTGGGTGATGCAATCCAGGATGCTGCGAGACAGGCCATTCTTCAGCTTGGCACCAGCTACAATGATCGACTGGAGGACTCGCCATACCGCCTGTTTCCGTGTCTTGATGCAGAGAGGTACCACAGCAGGTTCCGAGGTACGGAGCAGGAGCAGGACCCAGCGTTGGTGCATGTGGGAGCGCTCATCCGAGCCCAAGATGAAGCTTATGTCAGCACTCTCCATGAGCTCCGAGATCAGTATGCGAGTTTGGCTGCATCTTGGGAGGAAACTCGTCGGCTCACGGAGGAGCTGGCGAGTGTGCGTGCACTTCTTCCACCGCCAGCACCTGTGCAGGAGGCACAGCCTGTGGCGCCACCGCCACTAGCCCCAGTTCGGGAGGACCCGCCGACCCGCGACATCCCAGAGGACGCGCCGCCAGCCAAGCGTCATCTAGGTCTGAGGCTTCGGACTACTGCGCGCAAGTCCGTTCATCTCCCTTCGCCGCCAGGGTTTTCTCTGATTGCTTTGGCTACCCCTGAAGGAGCAGGATCTTCGGCAGCAGCTTCACCTTCCCGCAGCAGGAGCGAGGAGGAGGAGGACCCGTCCCCGTGCGTCTTCGGCAGCGACGCGAGTTCTTAGATAGTTTCAGTCTGCAGGATCTTAATTTTGTCGCGTTAGAGCGTAGAATAAGTGATTACTAGATTGTATCGTGCCCTTAGGCATTTGTGATACAGCCACCTCCAAAACTATTTGATTTTAATTGAAGTTTAGTTGGTTTTTCCTTCGGTTGTGTGCTCTTTTGGTTGTGCCCTTGTGTTGAGGATGTGGTTTAGTTCCCCATTGCTTACCTATCACTACTACAGAATGACACATTACTATCGCTTCATCTGTGTCGGTTCTAAACTTTTGACTAAAAAACCGATTGTGATAAGTATATTCCATTTGGAAATCTTGGTAACAGGTTATCACAATCGGTTCTGAGAGGGAACCGATTGTGATACGATAATAATCCCAATCGGTTCTAGATAAGAACCGATTGTGATAATCATTGTTTTATCACAATCGGTTTTTATATAGAACCGATTGTAATGAGTAGGTATTATCACAATCGGTTTGAGGAAGAAACCGATTGTGATGAGCACAGGGGTTATCACAATCAGTTCTTTTCCAGACCCGATTGCAATGAGATGGTATTATCATAATCGGTTTTGGGAAGAAACCGATTGTGATGAGCACAGGGTTATCACAATCATTTCTTTTCAGAACCGATTGTGAGATCCTCACATTTCCCCTTCAGGGAACAAGAAAAACAAACTCAACACGGACCGCTCTGCTAGAATCCCAACACAGACCTCATCTACCCTTCATTCATGCTTTAATATTTGTGCAACTTGTTTTTTCGGACGATGAATAGTACCGCTCTGCTAGAATCCCAACTCGCGGTTCAACTCTCGGACAATTTATATAGACACATGTAGTGATGCAAAATATATATAACATTAGTCTTCCACAGATTGTACTTTCATTACAATATATATCACCACATCCATTGTTTATAATTATTAAACATATATTACAGCTAATATATTACATTTACCAGCCCGAAGTCACCGAGTCACCCGAGTCGCCAGAGTCGGTATCACCGAGACTACAGCGGACTAGTGATGGTTCATCCTCGATGATGAACCCGATCTAGGCAGGCGCCGGTCCCTATGGTGATCGGCGCGAAGTACTCCACCTCCTCCTCCTCCTCCTCCTCCTTCTTCTCCTCCTCGTCCTCCTCGCTCGCCGTCGCCGTCGCCCTCCTCCTCCTCCTCCTCGCCGTCGCCGTCCTCCTCCTCCTCCTCCTCGTAAATGCCGTCTTGATCGCCATCTCTGCGGCGCTCGCTGGCTTTGGAGGCGCTCGGATGGGGTGAGGCGCTGGGAGGGATGGGAGACAGTGGGCGCCGCGCCACGCCGAGTGAGGCGCCGGAGGTCGAGGCGGCTGCCGGGCGGCGGTGAGGGCGCTGGAGGAACGTCACGGTGACTCCACGGATTCCTCGGACCTTGCCGAGAAGGAGGCGCCGCCATTGCCGCGGCCGACTAAAGGATCAAGTTAGACCTTGCAGAGAAGAAAGGGGCTATATGAAAGAGATCTTAAAAGGAGCTATATGGAGTCACCGTGACGTTCCTTGCAGAGAAGTTAGACCTTGCAGAGAAGAAAGGAACGCGATCAAACCTTGGAAGAGTACCCCGATATCGATGAAAGGAGTTATATGAAAGGAGCTATATGTTTGAGCGGTCAAATTGGCGGGAAGACGAGGGTGCGATAATATCCGTGTCGGTTCATATCCGTAACCGATCGTGATGACCTATGTTATTGCGATCGGTTCTTTTTTAGAACCGACATGAGATACATTATTATCTGTGTCGGTTCTATAAAGAAACCGATGATGTTGAGGATCCAAATTATCACAATCGGTTTTACATATAGCGGCGGTGATAAATAAATAATCACAAACGGTTCTTGTATAGAACCGATTGTGATGAGGTTCGCTAGGTTTATATATGTACCATCTCGGACTCGGGATGAACTTATTAACTCTCGTCGAGTTGGTTCGCTAGGCGATTTCTCTATTTTCTGCCTAGCTTACTTGTGGCTTTATTCAAAAGGTGGGCCCCATTCCTTGAATCCCTTCAATTTTGTATTAACATACATTATTCGATTTTGATTTGGTGTCATTAGCGAGTGTATGGTTGAGAAACGAGGGGTGTAGGAGATCGGTCGTTGAAGGTTAAAGTTAATTGAAACCCTAGCTAGCTTGATCAGAGCTAGATTTCCTCGCTTGTGGCTTTCCTCGAAAGGTGATCGGCATTAATTCTTATAAATCCCTTCAATATTTGCAGAGGGACTTAAATTAGTTTTTATTTGGTCAATGTGTACATTACATGTCATAATTGTGTCAATATAATTAATATGATCAATGATAGAGTACGTAGTTAATTAGGCTGCGTAACCTATCGTCTCCGTTTGAGGGTGCTTGTTTATAAGTATGCTAAAATGGCATATTTATAAATAAGCGATCTCAATTGTCCACGCTTTTGGGCAGTTTGAGGATATGTGGCTCGGGCAAGTTCCTAATTAAGTTGTTGTACAAACTCTAGAGAAAGTTTCGCAAAGATCTCCCTGGCGGTGTTCTCCGAATACACATCCTCTTGACATGTTGTCGATACGTGTATTTGGAGAACAAATGAGATGTCGCCAAATTTTCTAAAGTTTGTACAACATCTTAGAACGTGCTCGAACCACATATCCTCGAATGGGATTAGGACCTAACCTACTTAGAGATTAGGAGTCATCGTTGAGTAATGCACGCATTTAGTCGGTCTACAGATATACGTTTCTTTATATAAGATCATTCAACAAAAAAACTTTGTTTTCGGGTTCAACCCTTCTTTTATTTCATTGATTAGGGCATTATTAATTTATTGTTTGCGGTTTACTTGTAGATGGACCGTGAAGAATGGATGTATCACAAAAGCCGTGTGAGTGCTGAATTTCAGAGGGGAGTTAAGGAGTTCATAAAAATTGCAGAAGAAGATATGGTTGTGAGGGGTGTAAAGTTCATATATTGTCCTTGTATTGATTGCACCAATCTCAGGAGATTTAACAACTCAGCTCAAATTGAAGGGCATTTGATTCGACGTGGCCGTGAGGAATTACACGTGTTGGATCCATCATGGGGAGATAGGTAGTACCTCCGTGCTACATAGCGAAGACATCTTTGGAAGCCGATCACGAGTTGGAGCGTGATATGTTCGATGACGATAATTTAGATCAAATGTTGCGGGATGTGGAGGGAAATTACACGGAAAGAGAGTTCGAAAAATTTAAAAGCTTGATGGATGACGATGCCAAACCATTGTTTTCAAGTTGCAAAGGGGAATACACCAAGTTGGGTTCGGTTCTTGCATTGTTTGAACTGAAGGCAAAACACCGATCGACAGATACAAGTTTCAATGCACTTTTAATACTTCTATCGGATATGCTTCAGAGGGAAACGAGTTGCCAACAAGTATTTATGAAGCGAAGAAGCTATTATGTCCCATGGGAATGGAAATAGAAAGGATACATGCATGTCAAAATTATTGCATACTATACCGCAACGTCCATAAGGAATCTGCAAGATTTGTCCTGCTTTGTGGTGTACCCGATACAAACAAAATGAGAAGCGTAATGACAAGAAGCGTAAGAACCTAATTGACGACGGTGAAGATGTGAAAAAGGGGCACCACCAAGGTGTTATGGTATTTGCCCATCATTCCCGTTTAGAGCGGTTATTTGCAAATCCTAAAGAGGCAAAATTGTTGCGTTGGCATTATGAATCCCGAAAGGAAGATGGCAAGTTGAGACATCCCGCTGATTCGGCTCAATGGAGAAACATTAATTGGCAACATGAGGAGTTTGGTGCCGAGATGAGGAACATAAGATTTGGATTGAGTACGGATGGTATGAATCCGTTTGGTAATATGAGCAAATGACACAAGATTTCTGGCCGCTTTTGTTGTGTATCTACAATTTGCCTCCTTGGTTATGCATGAAGCGGAAGTATATCATGATGTCGTTGCTAATCTCAGTCCCAAACAGCCGGGTAATGATATTGATGTGTACCTATCACCACTAATTGAGGATTTGGTAAAATTGTGGAATGTGGGGTTGAGGTGTGGGATGCATACAAAAGAGAGAACTTCATCCTACGGGCTATGATATTTTGCACCATAAATGATTTTCCAGCCTTTGGTAATTTGGCGGGCTATAGCACGAAGGAGCCAAAGCTTGTCCAATTTGTGAAGAGGACACCGATAGCTTGTGGCTGCCGAATCGAGGAAAACGGTGTACATGGGTCACCGTAGGTTTCTACCAGAAGTCATCGATATCGTAAGATGGATGACAAATTTGATGGAAAGAGGGAAGTTCGTGCAGCCCCGCAGCCTATGACCTGGAAGGCAAGTATATTCATGTGTAGAGGATATCGATGTTCAAGATGGTAAGAGCCGTAAATCTGTTGCGTCCTAGGACCATTTGGAAAAAGAGGTCGATATTTTGGGACTTACCATATTGGAAGGAGTTAGATGTCCGTCAATGTATTGATGTCATGCACGTTGAGAAAAATGTTTGTGATAATTTGGTAGGCATCTGCTGAACATACACGGGAAGACCAAGGATGGTTTGAATGCTCGCCGTGATATGACCTACATGGGGATCAGGCCCAAGCTTGCGGTGATGGAGGAGGATGGAAAAGGGCCGTACATCCTCGCCGCATGCTACACCTTATCCAAGAAAGAGAAAGAAGACCTCTGCAAGTGTCTCCACGATATTAAAGTTCCATCGGGCTACTCCGCAAACATTAAGAAGCTTGTGTCTATGGATGATTTGAAGTTGATTGGTATGAAGTCCCACATTTGTCATGTCTTGATGACCCAAATGCTCCCTGTTGCAATCGAAATATCCTACCATATGACGTCGGGTTGGCAATCACGAAGCTATGCTATTTCTTCAATGCGATTTCATGCAAGGTTATTGATCGATATACTAGACAACTTACAGAGTGAGGTGGTGCAGACTCTTTGTCACCTTGAGATGCATTTCCCGTCGTTCTTCGACGTCATGGTCCACCTCGTTGTTCACCTTGTTAGAGAGATTAAGATTTGTGGACCCGCATTCTGCGTTACATGTATCCGCTCGAGAGGTACATGGGTATATTAAAGTCATACGTGAGGAATAGGTCAAGCTTGAGGGTAGTATTATTGAAGGTTATGGGGTGAAGAGGTTATTGAGTTCTGCGTGGACTACCTAGGTAAAAGACAACCGATTGGTGTTCCTATATCTCGTCATGAGGGCAGACTTGGTGGCAAAGGAACCATTGGGTCAAATCTAATGAGCCCACAATTTGATATGTCTTGTAAAGCGCATTTCAGTCTTGCAACACAAATGAAGTTCATCCATACATCCAACGGCACAAGTTGATATTACGGGAAGAGAATCCACTTATGGATGAGCTTTCCATCACACGAGAACACAACGATCGATTCCTCACATGGTTCAAAGAAAAGGTGAAGGTCTCCGTTAGTACCGAGGATGTCAAATGGTTGGTGACGGACCAAGATTTAATATCTGAGACATGGCAAGGTTACGATATTAATGGCTACACATTTTATACTGAAAGTCAAGATGCAAAGAGTACAAAGGCAAAACAAAGGGTGTGAGCATAGATGCTTTGTCCGATGATCACTCAATTAGAGGATCGTCAATCGCAATGAAGCTGTTACTACGGGATGATCGAAGAAATATGGGAGCTCGACTACGGAATATACCAAGTTCCATTGTTCGATGTAAGTGGGTGAGACTTCCTCACGGAGTTAAGGTCGACAAGACAGGTTTTACAATTGTTGATCTGAATAGGCGGCCTCTGAGAGATGAACCGTTCGTCCTCGCAAAGCAAGCAACTCAAGTTTTCTACGTGCGTGATCCGGCCAATCCGAGGTTGCACGTCGTACTTCATGGCAAGAGGAGGATTGTTGGAGTTGAAAATGTCGTAGATGAAGAAGAGTACAACCAATTTGATGAAACACCTCCGTTTGCAGATGGGGCATGTCTTAGCGGTGACGACGGCACACATGGAACACATTACATGCGTGTAGATCATCAAGAAGGGTTGTATTTTAAATAAATTAAGTTGTAAGAATTCCCTGTATTAATGTAGCATTTTGTGGAATATATATGTCAAATGGATCTTATAGTATAGCAAATTTGAAAAAGATTTGAATTATTCGACTCTTTTGAATGAAGACTGTTTTAAAAAAAATAGAAATTGGATCATAGTCATCACAATCGGTTCGTTTAGGAAACCGACACAGATAGTATAATTGCGATCGGTTCTTCTATAGAACCGACACAGATACTCCAAATATTGCGATCGGTTTTTATATAGAACCGACACAGATACTCCAAATATTGCGATCGGTTTTTATATAGAACCGACTCAGATACTCAACATATTGCTTTCGGTTTTTCTATAGAACCTACACAGATACTACACATATTGCGATAGGTCTCTTTGGTTAACCGACCGTGATAAAACCCAGAGCATTTTCATTTCTGCTCGCATACTCAGTTCATTTCGGCGCGCACTGATTTCGTTTCAATTCATTCCACAACCCTAGCTCGACCACCTCCCCCACCGGCGCCTCCCCCACCGGGTCCGCCCCCCCGGCGCCACCCCCATCGGCGGGTACCAGTGGGCGCCTCCTCCGGCTCCTCGATCCCACACCCTAGCTCGACCACCTCCCCTGGCGCCTCCCCCTCCGGGTCCTCCCCGGCGCCTCCCCTCCGGCGATTCCCCTGGCGCCTCCCCTCCGCATCCTCCCCCCCGGCGCCTCCCCCATCGGCGGGTACCCCGTGGGCGCCTCCCCCTCCGGCTCCTCGATCCCACACCCTAGCTCGACCACCTCCCCCACCGGCGCCTCCCCCTCCGGGTCCTCCCCCAGCGCCTCCCCTCCGGCGATTCCCCCTGGCGCCTCCCTCTCGGCTCCTCCCCGCGCCTCCCCCCCCGGCGATTCCCCCCCGGCGCCTCCCCCTCCGGCTCCTCCCCGGCGCCTCCCCCTCCGGCTCCTCCCCAATCGGCGCGTCCCCATCGGCTCCTCCCCATTGCCGGCTCGGTTCGGTACCTTGTAAGATGCATTTGGATGTGGGCTGTAATTGGTTGTAAATAGCTCGATGATGATTGCTTTTGAATGAGGCTTGATTAATCTGATCATTAAAGGAACTTGCTAGACCTAGAACAACACCGCTCTTAGTGACAATTTGGTGCCACTTGCTCTTAATGCATTGTTCTAGGGTCGAGCAAAGGTCTTGTGCTTATTCCTTTATGCTCTTAGTGACAATTTGGTGGCACTTGCTCTTAATGCATTGTGGTAGGGTTAGATTAGTGCTATATTCATTACGTGCTATCTTTGTACTTGTTGTTTTCTCGTATAGAGCAAAGGTCTTTGTTCTAGGGTTGTAATCCTGAAATTTTTAGATGTAATAGCCGGTGATATATTGGCCATCTAGAAGTTGGACGGCTAATTAATTTAGCAACCCTTCTATAGCAACTGAGAGCAATCCATCATTGCAATTTGAAACTTGTAACACATGCTATATTATCGCACTTTATTATCGAGTTTAGTTGCGTAACCTATGCGTCTCCCGTTCGAGGGTGCTTGTTTATAAGTATGCTAAAATGGCATATTTATAAATAAGCGATCTCAATTGTCCACGTTTTTGATAGTTGAGGATATGTGGCTCGGGCAAGTTCTAAGCTGTTGTACAAACTCTAGAGAAAGTTTCGGCGGCATCTCCTGGTGTTCTTGAATACACACCCTCTTGACCTGTTGTCGAGACGTGTATTTGGAGAACAATGAAGATCTTCTAAATTTTCTCTAGAGTTGTACAACGACTTAGGAACTTGCTCAACCACATATCCTCGAATGGGATTAGGACCTAACCTAATTAGAGATTAGGAGTCATCGTTGGTGCGTCACGCATTTAGTCGGTCTACAAATAGACATGTGAATTGTTTTCTATTATTTGAAATTTGAATTGCTTCCTCTCATGAAGTTTAGGTTTGACATATACGTACTTACTTGAAATGTCGCAAAGAGAGAGCAGGCTCAACGCCAGAGAGAGAAGAAGGTCCCGCTACCCCATCGAGGAAGGTTAGAAAGGCCGAGGACCGAATAAAGGAGCCACAGGAGAACGCCGCAAGTGCTCCGCTTCAATGCTGGGGGGTTTGCACGGGTCTGGCCTGCTTAAGGGCGCTACTCCTCTTTTCTCGGCCAATTGGTGAGGGAGCGAGTGCCGATCACAATTAAGGACTGGAGGAAGGAAGTAAGCGACGAGCGTAAGAACCGATCGTGGGACGAAGTTAAGGGAAAATGGATTATACCAGAGGAAGATGAAATCAATGCGAGGCAGTGCGCCTTGAAGAGAATGGGTGTGGCTTTGAGGCATTTCAGGGTGACCATGCATGCCAAGTTCGTGTTGAAAGACCGTACTCCCTTCCAAAGTTATCCATTTGTTACACCCGAGGTTTGGGAGGAGTTTGCAAGGATGAGGAATACGCCGAGGCGGAGGAGTGAGAGAGAAGAATATCGCTATCTGAGGCGTAACACACACGCGCACCACCTCGGTTCGGTGGGTATGTAGGGAAGAAGGCGAGTGGGTGCGACTAGCGAGGAGTGTGCAACCTCTGGGACAACGATGCCTTACTCCCACATATGCGAGGAGCGGGCACGCGACTGGGTATTAGCGAGGACGAAGAAAACCTCTGACGGTCAGATTGTCATTCCAAACCCCGCGACCGCACAGATCGTCACGACCATCGTAAGATATCTAACATAGTACATTGCATATTATATTCCCATTGTATTTTAGTAATAATTTATACTTGCGACTGCAGGAGGAGGTAAGCTGCGAAAGAGCAAGGAGCATTTGAAAGCCAAGGGTCAAGGGACATCCTGTGTTCGGCAATCGGGAAGCCCGATCATAAGGGGCGGAGTGCTTGCTGCAGTGCGGGGTATCTGAAGAGGTCCTTCTTTGTAGAGGAGAGCGCTTCGGTGCAGGGCAAGATCATGGGAAGCACGTGAGGCGCGGATTAGGCGCAGATGAAGGAGGAGTTGAAGGAGGAGTTAAAGGTCTGAGATGATGGCTGAGATGATGGCGATGTTCTCCCGAGAATCAGATTCCTCAACCATCGCCTATGCTCGCCCTAGCATTGCGCTTCCAATAAGGCTGTGCATTCCACACCTCAAGGTAATAACTGTTTGAGACCAAAAGGTACATGAGTAAGCTTAACACAGTTATGATGAAGATGTTGATCACTTCTTGCAGGTCCTCGCCAAGTGCCGGCTAGTCCTGATCGACGACGGAATGCTGATTGAGGCTGCGCGGGTTGCATTTCCAAGCAAGGAGGATGACACGGTGCATGGTATACCTTTGGGGATGGGCTACATGAGGGTGCAGGTGGACTATGTCCACGATGTTTACATGTCTCATGCCCTCGAGTTCCCCCTAACGAAGATATCACCACTCTTGGGCAAGCACGGATGTCGTTCATCAAGTGGCCCGCGACGGGTGTCGTAGTGCAAGCACCTCCTCTGCTCTGCTTTGGTACTCTTGCTACTATACGCTCACTGCTTTGGTACTACTGCGCTCTGCCGCTCTGCTACTCTTGGTGCGCTATCGCTGCTCATCGCTATCGCTCTGATTGCTACTACTCGCTCTGCTAGTGTGCATGCGGTCTTTGCTCCTGTGCTGCTCTTCTATCACTGCTGGTACTCACTGCCGCTGCTCCTGGTACTACTCCTGCTGCCGCCGCTGCTCCTGCTCCTCCTCCCTCGCTGCTCCTGCTCCTGCTCCTCCTACTACTGCTGCTCCTGCTCCTGCTGCACATGCTCCTGCCCCTGCTACACAACTCGCACCTACGCTGCATTGCACCTCCTCGCACCTACGCCCGCAGCTACAAATGCCGAGTGCGCAGTGGGGCGAAAAAGGACTTCTACCACGATGACGAAAGATACAAAGCAGAGTTGAGAGAGTCCCTCCGTGAAGAAGGCAAAGTTGTCGAGAGGGCACGAGAACACCACGATGATCACAAGCGGTACATACATGGAAAGCCCTTTCTCCCAAGCCAAGAATTGAATTCTTTGGGCTTGTTCACTCGCCACCTACATGGATGGTACATCGATAGGTCACATGAGGACGAGCCTCGCCCGCGATTTCATAGTGAAGTATCGAGCGCCAATTCCACCGCAACGAGGATGGGACCTTCGCCGCTTTTGAGGATCTCAGACTTTATGTACAGCTTGAAAGCCGTTGATATTTCTACCATACGATCCTGGGCGCTGTGAGTCTCGCACCATACTCAATCAGATGACTATTTATTGATTTTGTATTATATTTTTAACAATTGACATGAATTGCGGGATCATGAGGCAGCGAGCCGTGGCGGTCGACACCTGTCGGGTTTGTCGACCCGAGATGGTGTCTGCGACCATGGCTAAGTATCAATCGGAGTTCCTTGCAGGATACATCAAGCGTGCATTGCATGAGGAGGCAAAAGGACTTCATTCTCTTCCCATACCACCAGGAGTATGTACTACTATACAATTCAATTACATGTACACACTTCAACCTTGCATTAACTTATTCTCTTGCATTGTGTACCGTTTAATAAGCAACCATTGGGTTCTACTTGTGGTTGTTCCGAGTCAAAACAAGGTCTACACGTTGAACTCGCTCGAAAATAGACCGATGGAATATGCGATCGAGCCTGTTTTGCAGAAGTAAGTACATTCCTCTAACCTAACACTTTACATATTGAACTACGTTACGTATTTTTAACCTCAATGGCATCTCTCCAATGTATAGGGCTTTCATGTCTTACGTTGCTTTGAGCGTTAGCCGACACAATGATAAACAAGGCACCAAACTCGAGTGGAAGCGCTTCAAGGTACAAGTGTCTATCATAGGATTTTTTTCTGACACCTATTTTTAATTCGTCTCCTAATTTAAGTTTCTTTGTAAACAGTGTCATCAACAAGGGTGCGATGATCTATGCGGCTTTTACGTGATGCATCACATCCTGATTTTGGTTGGTCGCTCACATCTTTTTCCTAAGGTATAGAGCAGATTATTTGCACTACTGTCTATGTGATATTTGTTTACAAGCATAATACTATCAGCATGTTTTAGTTCCAATTTAAGACTTAAATATATTAGTGCACTACTATCTATTTTGCAGGACATTGATATCAACCGGAAGAGCCTAACCAACGCTGATCTCAAGAAATTACGAGACCATTTATGCGATTAGTGCTTTGGGCCGAAGTTATAACGGATGATGGTAGATATAGAGACCATTCAAGCAAATACTAGTCCATAAAGTGTAAACAAAATTTATCTGAATGTGAATGTGATTCATTCATGATTGTAAACAATATTAATTTTAATGCAATGTGTGTAGATTGTGATGTATATGTTACGTGATATTGTGGATTGTGATGAATGTGTCATATTGTCAATGCGAGGCCATTTTCGGACGATGGGCGATAACATCATCACAATCGGTTATTTGTTGGAACCGATTGGGATAGGTCTGATATCAATCGGTTCTTCGGAACCGATTGGGATATGTCTGATATCTGTCGGTTCTTCTTTGGAACCGATTGGGATATATCTGATATCACAATCGGTTTGCATAAAGAACCGATTTTGATAATATTATTATCCCCATCGGTTTCAATAAAAAACCGATTGTGATAATGTAATAATTTGAATCGGTTCTAAAAAAGAACCGATTGTGATATTATTATTATCCCCATCGGTTCTACAACTGAACCGATTGTGATAATGTAATCATTTGTATCGGTTCTAGATAAGAACCGATTGTGATATTATACTTATCGCAATCGGTTCTAAGAGAAAACCGATTGTGATAAGTGTAATATCACAGTCGGTTCGTAAAAAGAACCGACAGTGATAATGTATTATTAGTGTCGGTTAAAAACCGACTGTGATATATCTACCTTATCACTGTCGTTGGACTTTGTATCGCCACCAAAACCGACGGTGATGGCCGAAAAAAACCGATAGTAATGTGCCATTCTGTAGTAGTGTATGCTTCTCCCTCTTTCCTTGTGCCTGACCGCCATGTGCAGATGGAGAACGTTGGTCATGGTCGTGGTCGTGGAAGGCCCGCAGGCCGTGGTAGAGGCCGTGGACGAGCCCGTGGACCGGTGCACTTTCAAGAGGAAGCAGAGTATGTGGAGCCACCGCAGCCGCAAGGACAAGAGCAAGTGCAACACCCTGCCGCTCAGCATGATCCGCCGCCGCCCCCACCACCAGCTCAGCCGCCAAACATGGAACAGATGATGGCGATGCAGCTTCAGATTCTTCAGGCGTTAGCTCAGAACGTCCTGAATCAACCCCAAGCCGCTGCAGCACCGGCTCCCGTTCAACCTCCCCCTTCCAAGTTCGGGGAGTTCATGAGGACCCGACCCCCGACCTTCGCTGGATCAGGAGACCCGCTTGAGGCGGATGACTGGCTCAAGGAGACTGAACGGAAACTGCACTTGGCGCAGTGCGACGACACGGAGAGCGTGCACTTTGCATCTTATCAGCTGAAAGGCACTGCAGCCAACTGGTGGGAGAACTATTGTGCAGCTCACGCAGACCCCCAGAACATTCCCTGGAACGAGTTCGTCGAGAACTTCAGAGCTACCCATATCCCAAGAGGGGTTATGGAAATGAAGCGCCGGGAGTTTCACAGACTCCAACAAGGGAATTTGTCCGTATCGGAGTATCTGAACCGCTTCACTCAGTTGTCGCGGTATGCGGCCGCTGATGTCGCAACTGATGAGGCCAAGATTTGGCGATTCATGGAAGGTATGGACCCCAGCTTGAAGGTACAGCTGGTTTCAAGTGACTATCCGTCATTCCAGCACATGATCAACAAGGCGCTGATCCAGGAGGATGCCCAGCGTCAGCTGTCTGAATCTCGCAAGAGGAAGATGCAGTTTCAGAATCAACGCGGTGCCGCGATTCAGGCCCCGCACTTTCAGCGGCGGCGATCTAGCGAGGCAGCCAGCGGCCCGGTGGCCCAGGAGACCCCAATGTCTACTCGCGCCCCCTTTGGACAAGCCCCTGCTAGCAATGCAGGAGCTCAAGCTCAGAAGAGTGGGACTGCCATGGCAGGAGTGCAGTGCTTCAACTGCCGAGAGATGGGGCACTACGCTAACAACTGCCCCAAGAAGCGTCAGCCCGTCACCCCGGTGAGATTCAACTTGGGATCGACGCCAGCCCGCGCGCCTGCGCCGGCTCAAGGAAGAGGAACCCCTCAGACTCCGCGCACGCCAAGGACTGCAGGAAGAGGGCGTGTGAATCATATCACCGCGGAAGAGGCTCAGGATGCGCCAGACGTGGTTTATGGTAAGTTCCATGTGAACTCGATTACTGCTTGATTCTGTTTGATTCGGTGCAACCCATTCTTTTATATCCGAGTACTTGGTTAAAAAGCACAACCTGGAACACAACACGCTTAAGAAACCCTTTGGTAGTGCAATCCCTGAAAAGAATTAAGAACAACTCTTGTTTGTCAGAAGATGGATATAGTAATAAAAGGGGTAAAGTTCCTAGCGAACTTAATCTTGTTGGATACTAAGGGTATAGAAGTAATCCTTGGAATGGGTGGCTAACCAAGTATAAGGGTCGAGATAGACGTGCTAGTAGAGCTATCTCTCTTACCACCGAGGGATTAGAGTGGAGTTTTTATCTAATCTTGCCTCTAAGGGGTAGCACCTAAACTGCTTGAAAGGTACTTCGTTGGAGAAGGTACCGATCGTCAATGAGTACCCGGATGTGTTCCCGGAGGAGTTGCCTGGTATGCCACCAGATCGAGATGTGGAATTTGTGATTGAGCTGGTACCTGGTACCGCTCCAATCTCGAAGAGACCCTACCGTTTGCCTTCTAACGAGTTGGTCGAGATGAAGAAGCAGATTGAGGAATTGCAAGAGAAAGGATTCATCAGACCCAGTTCGTCGCCGTGGGGATCGCCTGTGATCTTCGTCACCAAGAAAGACGGTAGTTTGAGGATGTGCATAGACTACAGGTCTTTGAATGAGGTCACGATCAAGAACAAGTATCCGTTGCCTCGGATAGATGATCTGTTTGACCAGCTGAAGGGAGCTCAAATCTTTTCCAAGGTAGATTTGAGATCGGGATATCATCAGCTGAAGATAAGAAAGGAAGATATTCCGAAAACAGCCTTCACCACCCGATATGGACTGTACGAGTTCACAGTCATGTCTTTTGGATTGACAAATGCTCCTTCTTATTTCATGAATCTGATGAATAAGGTGTTTATGGAGTATTTAGACAAGTTCGTCGTAGTCTTCATCGACGACATTCTTGTCTATTCCAAGAGCAGAAAAGAGCATGAAGATCATCTGCGAATAGTCTTGGAAACACTAAGAGAGAATCAGCTGTATGCTAAGTTTAGCAAGTGTGACTTCTGGCTAAAGGAAGTATCATTCCTAGGTCATATCATTTCTGCTGCAGGAGTAGCAGTAGATCCAGCGAAAGTGAGAGATGTATTGGATTGGACACAACCCAAGTCAGTCCCGGAGATCCGAAGTTTTCTTGGATTAGCTGGTTATTATCGGAGATTCATTGAAGGTTTCTCGAAGATAGCCAGACCTCTTACTCACTTACGAAAAGGAAAAGAAGTTTGAATGGACTAAAGCACTGCGGCGAGTTTTCAGGAGTTGAAAAAGAGATTAACCTCAGCCCCAGTGCTTATTTTACCAGACATCCATAAGGACTTTGAAGTGTATTGTGATGCTTCGAAGCAGGGACTTGGATGCGTTATGATGCAAGAAGGAAAGGTAATAGCCTACGCTTCAAGACAACTGCGACCTCATGAAGAAAACTATCCTATTCATGACTTGGAGTTAGCCGCAGTAGTGCATGCGCTCAAGATATGGAGGCATTATTTGATTGGCAATAGATGTGAGATCTATACGGATCATAAGAGTTTGAAGTATATCTTCACTCAACCTGACCTCAACCTAAGGCAGAGAAGATGGTTGGAGTTGGTGAAAGATTATAATCTGGGAATTCATTATCACCCTGGAAAAGCAAATGTTGTTGCGGATGCTTTGAGCAGGAAAGCTCACTGCAATAAGGTGATAATACAAGCAAGCCCACTCATGCTTCAGGAAGAGTTTCGGCGCCTTAACCTGGAGTTGGTAAAGGAAGGATGCATCTACAACTTGGAAGTGAAATCGACCCTTGAGGATCAGATCCGAGCGGCTCAGAAAGATGATAAGGGCATTGCGGATCTGAAAGAAGGTCTGAAGAAAGGAAAACACCCCGGATTTTCAGAAGATGACCAGGGTACTGTTTGGTTCGGGAAAAGAATAGTGGTCCCTAACCAAGAAGAAATCAAGAATGTGATCTTGAAGGAAGCTCACGATTCAGTATATTCTATTCACCCAGGAGGTACCAAAATGTATGCCGATTTGAAAGAAAAGTATTGGTGGTCCAATATGAAGAAAGAAGTCGCAGACTTCGTGGCACGTTGTGATGTGTGCCAGTTGGTAAAAGCGGAGCATCAGAGACCAGCCGGTCTATTGCAGCCTTTGCAAGTGCCTGTATGGAAATGGGAAGAAATTGGAATGGATTTTATAACTGGATTACCCAAAACTAAATTCGGTTATGATTCCATCTGGGTTATTGTGGATCGATTGACTAAAGTGGCTCACTTTCTCCCAGTGAAGACGACTTATTCTGGAGACAAGCTTGCTGAGTTGTATATGGCTAAGATTGTGTGTTTACACGGGGTGCCAAAAAAGATTGTGTCTGATCGAGGTTCCCAGTTCACCTCGAGGTTTTGGCAACAATTGCATGAGGTATTGGGCACGAATCTTAATTTCAGTACTGCGTATCATCCCCAAACGGATGGTCAGACCGAAAGGGTCAATCAAATCTTAGAGGATATGTTGAGAGCTTGTGCTCTAACATATAAAAGTTCGTGGGATCAGAATTTGCCCTATGCAGAATTTTCCTATAACAACAGCTATCAAACCAGTCTGAAGATGGCGCCTTTTGAAGCTTTGTATGGAAGAAAGTGCCGAACACCCTTATATTGGAAAGAGACCGAAGGAGGACAAATCATCGGACCCGATGTTCTGAAAGAAGCTGAAGAGAAAGTCAGACAGATCCGGGCAAATCTGAAGACAGCTCAGTCCAGACAGAAAAGTTATGCTGATAATCGTCGAAGGGAATTAAGCTTTGTACCTGGAGACCATGTGTACTTGAAGGTATCCCCGATGAAAGGAATGAAACGATTCCGCGTCAGTGGAAAATTAGCGCCCCGCTATATCGGACCGTTTAAGGTGATTGCCCGAAAAGGAGAAGTTGCTTATAAGTTAGAGTTGCCGCCACAGCTGTCAGGGGTACATGATGTCTTTCATGTGTCTCAGTTAAAGAAGTGTCTCCGAGTGCCCGAACAGCAGATGCCGTTAGAAGACATGGAACTAAAAGAGGACTTGTCTTACCCGGAGTATCCCGTCAAGGTTTTGGATGAAGCCGAGCGTCGGACGCGAAGCCGAGTGATCAAGTTCTGTAAGGTTCAGTGGAGCAACCATTCCGAAAAGGAAGCTACTTGGGAGCGTGAAGAAGATCTTCGAGCAGAGTTCCCTAACCTTTTTCTTTCTCCGTCTGAATCTCGGGGATGAGATTCTCTCTAAGGGGGGTAGGTTTGTAACATCCTCGTTTTGACCTTCTGGAGAAAAACCTAATTTAAATAAAGTAAATTCAAAAGTTGGAGTTTCTTTGGTGTTTATAATAACCTGGCATCCTTTTCCCTTCGAAATCGGGAATTAATCCCCTCCCGGGCGAAAAATCGGATTTTCCAGTACCGCCGGTACCCGAAAATTCACCCGAGTCCAAAAGTGCTCCAAAAATCTCCAAACCTCTTCTAAAATGCTCCAAATATTCCGAAATGATTTTAGGAATCATTCCCCGGATTTTTGGACATCCGTTCCTATTTTATCTGTGTGACTTTTGTTTAATGCTGCGATCCGCTACCGTATATCCAATTCCACCAAAAATCATCCAAATTCAACCAAACCACTTCCATTGAGTTCCAAATATTCTAAAATGGCTCTAGGAATTTTTCCGGAATTTTTAGGCCATTTTTCCTAATTTTTCTCTAGGGCGGAACTTTCACGTATAAGCCGACCAACCACGAGCCGCCACGTGGCAGTGCTACTGATGTTCATCTTCAACCTCGGGTTGAGCACGTCTGAAGGAGGAGCTCTAGTTGCCATCCATGGCTAGCACCTTCTTTAATGCTCATAACTTTCCACTCCAAGCTCCAAATCCATCAAGGCCGGGTCCGTTGGAAAGATTTCGGCAAGGGGATTCCATTCCCGGCATTTATTCTTCCTAAATCACAAATAAACGGCCGCGGTTTGCATGGAAGCGAAATCACGTTTAAGGCCATAATTTGGCCGCTTTCTTCATCAAAGCGGCGATTCCACTTCCATTGTCTTCGTATAAGAGTCCTTGTTCCGGAGATATCATCCTCCCTTTGCCTCTTGTTGCCGTTCATCCGGAGGATCAAGAAAAACCGACGAACTCCCGCCGTTCTTCGTGTTCGTCGCATTTTTCTTCATATCTCCCTCCTCGGTGGTCCATTCTTCTCACCGCTTGTTTCATTGAGTTCGTGAGGGAGTCTAGATTCTAACTCATCTTTCGATTTTAGGTTTCCTCCTCTGTGGACGACGAATTTCGCGTTTTCATCGCTTCGGCCGATCTCGGGTTTTTCATCAAATTCGTCAACTCCGGTGAGTTTTGATTCAATTCCTTTCGTTCCTAGGTTCTTCTAGATGTGCTCTAGTTATTCCATTAATTGGTTTGGTATGGTTTCATTCAAATTTGCTTGGAAATTTCCAAATTTTGGATGAGGTTGAGGCCTCTGTTTGGCCCCTACCTGCGCCGCTCGGCCTCGGCCCCGTCGCCGGCCGGCCGACCTCGCCGGCGATACCCGCCGCCCTGTTCTCGCCGCTTGGATTGGCGGAGCCGCGCCGCCCTACGGCTTGTCGTGACCGCCGCCTCCCCCGGCCGCCGCCGCCACTTGACCGTTGCCTCCGGCGACGGCGCTTCATCGCCCGGCGCCACGCGCCCTCCGGCAGCATACCGCCGGCTCCGCAGCGCCGCGCCATGCGCCACGGCCCAGCGCTTGCGCGCCGCGCCGACCCGTCAGTCCGGCCAACCACGGCCGGCCGGAACGCGCCTGCCCGCTTCCGCCGTTCCTAACGCCGCCGCCATGTGCGAGCCGCCGCCGCCTCCTCGCCTGAGCCGCCGCTGCCGCGTTCGCGCCACGCCGCCGGCCACCGCGCCGGCCGGTTGCCTCCCTCTCTCCAGCGCGCATGGAGGAGCTGCCTCCTCTGTTTTCTTTGCCTGGAGATTCAATGAAGAAGATGACCCCATCTCTATGACAGGGTGGTCCCACATGCAAGGGAGACTAAGTCATAGTCAAGTCTGTGGTCAAACTTTGACCCAGTCAACAGTAGAATATTCTGGGAATATTCCCGATTTTCGATTTATTCGAAATTCAAACTTCGGAAGCTCATAACTTTCTCATCCGAACTCCGTTTGACCCCATTCAAATTTCTAAATTCATCTAAAATCAAGACCTTCCTGCCAGTACTAATTTTATAATTTTTTGGATTTTATTTATTTTCTGTTATTTATTTATTGCTTCGTTTTGCGTGTAGTCGACGATCCCGCCGCGACCGCCGATTTCGCCGTCGAGCCTTCCGAGTTCGACCCCGCCGCCGCAACTGAAGGCAAGTCTCCTTGATGCACTTTGCTCCTATGTTTACAAAATGATTTAAATTGTTTATAAAGTTGCATGGCTATGTTTAACGAAATATGTCAAATACAAGTGATAGTTAATCCGAATTTGTTAATTCCACCTTGACATTGTTAATCATACCCATTGTAACCCTAGAACTTTGTTTATACCATGCCTATGCTTATATGGTATCCGTTGCTATGTAGTACGGTAGAATTGCTTAGGACCTTTTCCGATAAAACAACCCAGGGGTGGGATTATTCAAAAAGAATGTTATCCAATGTGATTCGAAAGTTATTATTATGGTTTTGGTCCTGTTTTCTAAAATAAAAAGAAAAGGGAAAAATGATTTCGACTTGGGCGGCATGGAATGTCGGGTGGGAGCGGATCATGCATTGATCCTTTTGTGCAAGTACCGCCCCAAGTCAATTAAGGACCGACGCTTATGATTGCCATTTTAAGCAATACCGTACTACCACATGTCTATAATGGTACGACCTGGCTAACTAATTTGTAGAAGCCTAGCTTAGACTCACCACTTGGTTGAATGTGAATGCCGGACGGAGGCAAGGTGGTTTTTCTCTGCAGCGCAAGAGGGGGCTTACATCTTTGGGTGGTGGGAACCCTAACAGCGGTGAAACCTCAGCGGGTGGGTCTAGTTAGGTAGATACATTGTAACGGCCTTGTCAAGATATCCCTGCCGGCACACCTAAGGAAGTGTGTTAATTGCATGGCAACAAGGGTATATCTTGTCTTGTGGGTAAAGTTGTACACCTCTGCAGAGTATAAAACTATTCGAATAGCCGTGCCTACGGTCAAAGGCAAAGCGAAGAATGCTTTCATATTGGTAGACTTTGATTTTGTTTTTTTTAAAACCGAAAAGTGTTTTGTTTTGGGGTTCGGGAGTGGTTAGAACTCTCGAATGTTGTTTGGCGGAAAGAGCCAACCCAGGTGGATAGAACCTGTTTTGCATTTGACGGATGGAGTCACATGATTAACTTTGATCCTTTAAACTGTTGGCGGATAGAGCCTTTATGTTAGTGATGGTGGATAGAACCTCACTACAATAATAAATAATTCAATTATTAAAAAGAGTTGTAAAATATGCTTTATGAAATTTATCACTTAAGTATGATTTAATCAAATGTGGCTTTATGCAAATAAACCCTATTAAGCTTCCTTTGGAAAGCCCCTCATGATCATACTTTCCCGACTTGTTGAGTACTTTTGTACTCATGTGCTACACCAACGTTGTAATCATCAGAAATTTATCAAGATGCCGAGGAGGAGTTCTTCGAGGAGGATTGCCAGGAGGACTAGTTGCGTTCCTAGTCGTCGCCTGTGGCGTTGTGGCGTTCGCTCGTTGCTTTCTTTTTGCTTCCGCTGTTTTGTGTGTCCGGTCGTTGGACCGAGTATTGTAATAAGTGGCCATGTGGCCCATACTTGAATATTTATATTACAGTTTCGTTTTGTTCGGCAATGATGTATCACTGTGACTGTGTGTACTAGCTACTGATCTGGGACTAGTACGGAAATACACAGGAGATTCTGGATAGCTGATCCGGGGTCTCACAAGCCTCATTCTAGAATCCGATTATCACAATCCAACCCACCCTTTACACTAGAATCTACAATCCACTTCATATGTGCTTTTGGATTCCAGCTTTTGGAGAATCCGCTTCTCAATAACCACAATCCAGAATCAGCTTTTAGAGAATAAAAAGCTGAAACAAACAGGCCCTAAGTATGATGACTCTAGCAGCGTTCGTGAACATATCATGATGATGACTGATATGGCTGCTAAACTTAAGGGCATGGACATGGCTATTTCTGATGGTTTTTTAGTCCACTTCATTATGACCACCCTTCCTTCTGTGTATAATGCATTCAAGATTAATTATAACACTTAAAAGGAACAATGGACCATAAGCGAGTTGATTGCTATGTATGTTCAGGAGGAGCAGAGGATTAAGGCTGAAAGGAAAGACCATGTTTATCATGTCGGTCATGGCAAAAAAAAAAGTTCTAAGGGGATTATAAGTCTAAGAAGAAGCTGCACTTCTCTCCCAAGGCTAAATCAAGCAAGCCAAAACCAAAGGAGAAAGCCCCTACTACGCATAATTCTACTTCTTCTGATGGGTCCATCTGTTGTTTCTGCAAAAATAGTGGGCACATTCAGAAGGATTGTGTGAGCTTTATGAAGTGGCTCGCTAAGAAGGGCAACGACATAATTTCTACTATTGATGGAACCCTTTATGCTAATTTTTCCCTTAATGCCTGGTCGATTGATTTTGATGCCACTGTGTATGTTTCTAATTCATTGCAGGGATTCCTTACTGTGAGGACACTAAGAAAGGAGGAGCGAAGCCTTAGAGTTGCTAACAGAAAGGACGCTGAAGTTGAAGCCGTTGGCACACTGTCATTAGCATTAGATAGTGGCTTCGTGCTTCATTTAAATAATGTTGTTTATGTTCCTAGCATGAGGAGAAACCTTATTTTAGTTTCTCTATTAGATGATGTTGGGTTCATTTGTATCTTTGGGAACAATAAATGCATTATAAGCTTTAATTCTAATAATGTTGGTCTCGCAATTCGACGAGAAAAACTCTATATGCTTCATCTATCTGAATTTCCTATGTCAATGAATGTGTGTGATGCCACCAATAAGTGAAATAGAAGTTTAGGTGATGAGACTTCATCGAAATTGTGGCACTGTCGTTTATGTCACATTTCGAAGGGGAGAATGGAACATCTCATTAAGGAAGAGATACTTCACCCTCTAAACTTCTCTGACTCAGACCACTGTATTGATTGTATTAAGGGGAAATATGTAAAACAAATTATGAAAGGAGCCACACGAAGCACAGGAATATTAGAATTAATCCACACTGACATATGTGGACCTTTTCTTGTAACTTCAGTAGATGAGTATGACTCCTTTATCACATTCATTTATGATTTCTTTCGTTATGGTTATATTTTTCCCATTCATGATCGATCTGAATCACTCGATAAGTTCAAAATAGGGCTGAAGTCAAAAGTTAGCATAACTTATAAATTAAGGTAGTGAGATCAGATTATGGAGGAGAATATTATGGGAGACATGCTCTATATGGACAAATTCCTGCTCCATTCGCTAAGTTTCTTTCGAAAAATGGCATAATAGCCTAATATTCCATACCTGGTGAACCTCAGCAAAATGGAGTAGCTGAATGGCGTAACCGCACCCTTATAGATATGGTGCATAGCATGATGAGTTACTCTAGTTTACCAATTAGTTTGTAGATGGAAGCATTAAAGATAGCCACACACATACTTTAGCAGGTTCCCAGTAAATCAGTGTCTAAAACACCTTGTGAATTATGGACTGGGAGGAAACCGAGTCTAAGATACTTATGTGTGTAGGGTTGTTCTGCTGAAGCTAAAATCTTTAATCCACATATTGCGAAATTATATCCTAAGACAATAAGTTGCTATTTTATTGGATATCCCGAAAAATCTAAGGGATATCTACTTTATTGTCCAGATCGTATCACTAAATTTGTGGAAACCCGTCATGTTGTATTATTAGAGAATGATGAAATCAGTGGGATCTTAGAGGCTAGGAAAATAGATCTTGAGGAGGTTCGGACTTATGTACCATTACTGATAATCCAAGAGACTATTGTTTTTGTACCTCATATAGTTATACCTCTTGCTGAGAATCATGGAGTTAAGCCCTCACCTAAGGATTCAATTATCACAGTACAGTACCTAATGATGAGCCGCAATAGCCCCCTGTGATAACTAATGAACCATTAAGGAGGTCACAGCTGGAAAGAAGATCTGCCATCCCGAATGATTATGTTGTATACATGAATGAAGATGTAAATGACATAGGGAAGGTAGATGATCCTACATCATTTAAGGAGGCTATGATGACTAAGGATTCATCCAAATGGCTTGAGGTCATGTAGGATGAAATAAAGTTTATGAGCATTAATGACGTCTGGGATCTAGTAGAAATTCCTGATAGAGTCAAAACAGTAGGATGTAGATGTGTATGCAAAACTAAGCTGACTCTAAGGGAAATGTTGAAAGATTCAAGGCAAGGATTGTAGAAAAAGGGTTTACACAAAGAGAGATGATTAATTATGTTGATACTTTCTCTCCCGTCTCAAAGAAAGATTCGCTAAGAATTATCATAGCACTTTTTGCTCATTATGATTTAGAGCTACATCAGATGGATGTTAAAACTGTGTTCCTTAATGGTGACTTGCATGAGAATGTTTATATGGCTCAACCGGAAGGTTTTGTCATGGAAGGTAAGGAACATATGGGATGCAGACTTAAGAAATCCATCTATGGACTAAAACAGGCGTCTAGACAATGGTATCTCAAGTTCGATGAGACCATAACAAATTTTAGTTTCAAAGAAAATGAAGTGGACAATGCATAAACAGTTAGATTAAGGGGAGCAAATTTACTATCTTAGTACTTTATGTGGATGATATCTTATTGGCCAGCAGCGATAAGGATATGCTGCATGAGACCAAAAGATTTCTTTCCGCTAATTTTAACATAAAGGATCTTGGTGATTCCTCTTATGTTTTGGGTATTGAAATTCACCGAGATAGGTCCAAAGCGATATTAGGCCTATCCCAAAAGGCATACATTGACAGAGTGCTTAAGAGATATAATATGCATAACTGCTCTGCCACATCTGCTCCTATTATTAAGGGCGATAGGTTTGGAACATTCTATTGTCCAAGGAATCAATTAGAAACTAATAAGATGAACATGATTCCTTACACTTCAGCTGTCAGAAGCATTATGTATGCTCAAGTTTGTACTCGCTCTGATTTAGCATTCGTAATCGGGATGCTTGGCAGATATCAATCAAATCTACGGTTGGACCATTAGAAATCCGTTAAGAAAGTCTTGTGTTATTTGCAGAGCACTAAGCATTTCATGCTCACATATAAGAAGTTTGATACCCTTGAGGTTGTGGGTTATTCGGACGCTGACTTTGTAGGTTGTGTAGATACTAAGAAATACACATCAGGTTATATCTTCACACTTGCGGGAGGAGCCATTTCGTGGAAGATCTCTAAACAATCATTTACTGCATCATAAACGATGCAGGTTGAGTTTGTGGCATGTTATAAGGCTACTGGGTAGGCGGTATGGCTTAAGAACTTTATTCCCGGACTAAAAGTGGTTGACAGCATATGTAAACCACTAACAGTATACTACGATAACAAGGCTGCAATTTTCTATTCGAGTAACAATAAGTCAAGTGGTACTGCCAAACACATTGACATTAAGTATAATGTTGTGAAAGATAGAATCCAGGATCAAACAATTGATGTCAAGCATATAAGTACTAAGTCTATGCTTGCGAATCCGATTACTAAAGGCTTATCACCCGGCCTCTTCCGAGAGTATGTTGCCGGTATGGGTCTATTGAAAAGCCTTTGATTCTGGAAATGAGGACCATTAAATAAAACCAACTCCCGTTAAGAATAAGTAACTATCCTATCAAGATAGAATTGTACACCATAGATATTGGGGTTTCAACGGTGTTCTTATTAACCATTGTATTTCTTTATCTTAGTGTGTTGTTCTGTTGAGTATGGACTTATGTTATTAACCTTTCGATCAAGTGGGAGAATGTTAGTGGTGATCTCGGCTAAAGCAAACTACCTCCGAGATTTTCGGATCGGAGGCCACCACACTCACGTACGCGCTCTGATCGGGAGCACAACAAAATTGGTTTCGGTCCCGGTTGCCAACGCTGACATTAAAAAGGGAGAGGCCGTAACTTGTGTGATTAACCTTTACTGTCAAGTTCTTCTCCTGAAAAACCCATCCGATCGGGGACCCAGGCTACCGAAGACCCTAACCCCACCAAGTGGATCTCGGTGCTCCATTTTCATCATCACGCAAGAACTTCAACCGGCCAAGAGGAACCCTAATGGCTTCATCCTCTTTGATTCCGGGTTAGTCTATCTAACGATCTATTTTCGTATTATTTTGGTGATCATGATCTAGACTAGATTAAAGACTTAGACTTAGCCTTTAGAAAATTTCTAAAAATTAAATATTGTTATATATTAACTGTTATTGAACGTACTCGAGCTGAATTTGAACTGGAGTATTTTTTGTTTTTGAAAAATAGTAAATATTAAATTATTTATTGTTATCAAGCCGAGCTTAGGCCTATATTCAGCTCAGTTCTTAACTTAAATTCGTTCGAACTCAACTTAACTTTTATGGGCACCGGAGATTGGCTTGTTTATAGGCCTATCCCCCATCCCCAGGCGATCGAGGTGGCCTCCGACTCCCAAGTCCCAATCAGCCTGCCGCCGCTTATTTTACTCCGGTACTGATCTGAATTGATCCCTAGAGACGATTATATATGCCGTTCACAACGTTGGGAGTTTGTATGGGTTAATTACGTGGGAATAGACCATTCTCTGTAGAATTCCTGTGTTTCTAACGAGTATAATTTTAGTTGCGTGTTAACTTTTATTGGTGTAGTGGACTCTGCGTGGGAATTTCTAAAAGATTCTCAAAAAATAATAATTAAAAAAAAAACTAGATAGGTAGTGGCATGTTCAACGGCTGCAAAGTTTCGAAACCAAATTCAATGAAATCTCACCGACAAATACTAGAAAGGAATAGCCATGAAGAGTGGAGATCATATTATTCATACCACTCTTCTGAATGCGATCGGGTTTTGAGTTTGAAAGGTTGGGTATATGTGTGTGTAGAGTACAATTACCATGGGTACTATGGTGCCTGGGCACTATGATCCAAAACGGGTATTTCTTATACGTATTTACATTTGAAATTTTTTGAAATTTTAGGATGTTGAGTTTAACCTGTTTATTAACTAGTTCAAACTGGTTTGAACTTAAATTCAAAGTAGAGTTTCCTTTTTTCGATGGTAGTTTGATTGTAGATATGTGCTGATTTTATATATAAATCAGCAGAGCATGTGATATAAATTCATTCAAATATTCAAATTCGAGTATATTTTTTCAAAGTTATGTGTTTCATTTGAATTGTAATAGATGGATATATACTATAAAGCTGAAATTTGTAGAAAAATATACCCAAATTTGGTGTAAATTTGCGCATCTGAAATTATGGTGTCCAGGCACCATGGTGCCCCTATTTCGCCGTCTGTTGGGATTCGAATATGCAAATTTGGACTCTTTGTGTATACCATATTATTTCAGGATTACGCAAGTGCACATAGTGACAACATAAACGAAATATCATCCAAACACTACAAATCATAAATACGTGAGCCAGATTTGATAAATAAATAACTATTGTGACATTACGGTCATGTTTACATTTATTAGTTCTCGCAGGGCTCAAGCAATAAATAAGATAGCTACAACGAAACAAAGATAAACTCTAGTGGAACCCATCAACTTGTCACAGTTAATCGATGTAACACCCCAATTTTTGGTTTTCATGAGTTTAAATGAAATTTGGCACTTTTGTGAATTTTTGGGAATTTTCTGGGATTTATTTGAAAATTATTTGAATTTATTCCCTTTTGAAATAAATAAATAATTTAATTTTACAAATAAAATTTTGTTGGAAATATTTTATTTGAATCCCAAATGCCCTAAAATATTTTCTAGAATTTTTCATGATTTTTTCTGAGTATTTTGCTATTTTTCTTGAATTAAATGAATTTCTAGAAATTAATCGGATTATTTAATCGCTGGAAAAATCGAGTTGGTTTCACTGTTCATCCGACCGAGCCCGAACCCGAGTCGGAATCGAGCCCGACCCGAGCCACGTTCGAGCCGGACCCGAACCCAACCTCAACCCTAATCGCGTGACCGTTGGATCAAGATCCAACGGCCACGAACGCGCCACGTCACCCGAATCCGAGACCGACCGAGCCAGCCAAGTCACCGAGTCCAAACCCTCACGACCGTTGGATCTTGATGCAACGGCCATCGAATCCGAATTGGATTCGGATTCCGCCGCCGCAGCCGGGTGGACCTCGGTCTCCGCGTGATTCACGGAAGCCGAGGCCCCTATTTAATGCGCCGCCACCATCGTGTTCTCCGTTTCTTTGTGCACCCGTAGCCCTAGTCCATCACACCTGAGCCACCGTGATTGCGCCGCAATCGCTCGCCGTAGTTGATCGTGCCTTCCGCCGTGGTTTTTCGCTGTTTGCCGCCGTCTCCGTCGTCTTCCGCCGCTGTTGAGTCCAGATTCGGAACCGTTGCGTCAACCGCGCCTGGGAGTACCATCCACTCCGCCGGAGGAGCCCCGCAACGCCGCCGCACGCCATCGTCGTCTCTCGAGCTCTCTCCACCGTCCGATCAAGATCCGAGGGCCCAGATTCGTCCACATCATCCCCGGGTAATTTCCACGTTTTAGTTTCTAGATCTGTTTCCAACCGTTGGATCTAGATCCAACGGTTTAGATCGTGCCACGTAGCCGTAACTGCACCGTGCTTGGATAGATCTCAGCCGTTAGATCTAGATCGTACGGCTAGGGTTAGCCACGTTGTAACTTTAGATTGGATCTTGACCGTCCGATCAAGATCGAACGGTCCAGATCAGCCGAGTTGTTTTCCAAACGCGTGAGGTTAGATCCGATCTGGGCCGTTGATTTTCAAATCAACGGCCGAGATCTAGCCACGTGGCCGGAAGGCTGACCGTCGCGGTCAGCGCGGTCACGCCAGTCGCCGCTGACGTCAGCACGTGACGTCAGCGTGGGACCCGCACGTCAGTGACCGCCGAACCGCACCATGACGTCACCCGTGACGTCATGCTGACGTCACGGTGGGGCCCAGCTGTCAGAGCCCTCGGCCGAGCCGTGCGCTGACGTCATGCTGACGTCACCCGAGGGGCCCACCTGTTAGAGGCACACGTGCCGTGGACCGGGTCCACAGTGGACCGAGCGGAACCGTGCGCCGGGTCCATGGACCCGAGGCGACGTGGCGGCCTCTTATTGGTCCACGTGTCATGCTGACGCAATAAATCATTTTCCGAAAATGAAATTATTTATTTAATTCGGTTTATTGATTTTAAATATGGATTCAAACTTCAAACGCTTATAACTTTTGTGTTTCAACTCCGATTTGGGTGATTCAAATTTCTAAATTTTTATAAAAATGAGACCTACTCAAATATGAATTTTAATTAATTTTTGATTATGAATATTGCTCTGTTTATATATAATTATTGTTTTCTTTAAACTTTAAACGATTATAACTTTTGTATTTTAACTCCGATTCGGACGATTCCAGTTTCTAACAATTTATAAAAATGTGCTCTCTCTGTTTATGAAGTTTATTTGAACTTTTGAACCCTCTTGTGTACTGTTTTATTTATTGTTTGCTATTTGCACGCGTTACGAGTAGACGTTGAAGTGCCCGAAAGCTTCGAAGGTGAAGTATTGTCCCAGGAGCCAGCTCAGGACCAAGAACAAGTACTCTTTGAATGCAAGTTGTGCTTTGACCATGTTGATCCCATTTTGAAATTATTTTGATTTAATTTATTGCATGCTAGCTTAATTAGCAAATGCTTTAGTTAAGTTTGGGGAAATTAGTTAAATGCCAATTTTGCATTATGACACCTTGATTATTATTTATGTGCCATGACCCCTTGTCACCCTAGTTGGGGATTACTAGTTGGACATTACTAAATTGCCAACATGGGTAATTAGACCGATGTAGTATGCTTAGCCATGCCACGTAACATGTTTTTGCCAATTACATGATAATTTGACTTAATGAGATACAGAACCTGTTTTGGGAAGTGTCAAGTGTTATTGATGATGATATTGATGGCACGTGGTGCGTGGTAAACAACTAGGGGTTTGATAACTAGTTTTCGACTAGGGCATGTGGCAAGAATGATCGGGTGGGCCTGTTGTGGCACCATGAACATTGATTTGGTTCTTCGGGTAGTCTTGCCCTGGTCACCCTAAGGACTTAACCTTGCAAGCCTTTGAACTGAGTCAAACGTGCAACCACATGTCTGTAATGGGACGGACCTAGTTGACTAAGTTACCAATAACGTACCTGTGGGACCTCGGGGTGTCAACTATACCTTTTGTGTAGTTGTACGGGGGAGCGTACCGGGGCTGCGGCCAGGTACCCATCTAACGGTTGATTGGCCTAAACTTCGCCTTCGGTATGGGAAGGGTTAGTGTGCAACAACCGGGGAGGCCCACTTGTGCTGTTAGAAGTTTCCGAAAGACTCTGTTACGGACACTCACCTTTATGGTGTTTGGCTGTATCTTGTGGGTAAAGTGCATAACCTGTGCAGAGTGTAAAATCTATTCGAATAGCCGTGTCCGCGGCATTGGACATTGCTCGGGAATTACAGCCAAGGGTTAGACTTTCTCGAAAATAACTTGGACTTGAAAGGTTTGGTTTGGTTTAATAATGACGTTGATGGAAATGTGGATTAGGAATGGGAAAGATGTTTATTTAACTCCTGGAAAAGTTATTGATCTTATACTCGTTTCTACTGCTTTCGAATCTACTTATGTTACTTGTCAAATGCTGTTTTACTGCAATTATACCATGAGCTACTCCTTTGTACTAAGCCATGCATGTAGTATATTAGTTTGCATTCTGTGCATGACTTGCTGAGTACCAAGTACTCACCCTTGCCACAATACAACATCAGTTGAAGAAGAGTCTACACCAGCTTTGGAGGAGGAACTCCAAGAGGAACCGTCTATCTAGGGAGCGAGCCCAGTCAGTTGCCTGTGGTATACTGGATGGCGCCACGAAGTTATCTTATTTTCCGCAGTTGTTATTTCTCTTTTAATATGTTTCGCCCTGCGTGGCGTATATTTGTAACTTGACCTTAAGGTCGAGCAACCAGCTTGGTTAACTAATTAAAGTACCTAATTATTTCGTTGAGTATGATTGTGATATTTACCAATGTGAGACTGTGTGCACTAGCTTGTTCCTGGACTAGTGCTAAATACACAGAGGGTCCGGATTTGCAAATTCGGGTCCCGACAATCGATAAAGAACAAAACCTTTGGCTCAATGTCCTCGCAAAACTCCTCACTCCAAATAAAGTGTGCATTCCTCCATTTCTTCAACTGAATGATGATTAATGCAAGGTAAGTACATAAAGTACTCCGCAAGTTGTGCACACAGAATGCAGAGTCTAATTTACTGTATGCAAGGCTTAAACAAGGGTATAGCTTTAGTGTTTACTTTGCACAAAGTAGCATTTATAAGAATAAGATAAATAGATTGAAATAACATTTTAAAATGATACAATAATAATAGACTAACAAGAAGTTTCACTGAGTTTCACAAAGCTTCACACAACCTAAACCAATTATCCATACAACCAATCTTTCTAGTTTTATTTTATGAAACTGCCACTTGTGTGAAATCCCCAAGCACGTCCATGACAGCGAACACAGCTATTCGAATGGATCTGGTAAACACTCTGCATAGATTGTACTATTTTACCCACAAGATATGATCAATGTTATGGTCTAAATACATTTCCTTAGATGTGTGACCGAAGGATCATAACAAAGCTTTTTTAGAAATTTCATCCCAACATTTGGCCCTACTGATAATCTACCTACACCATTATTCCAACACAGTGAATATTCATGCACAGTGAATGGTCATAGGAGTATACTTTTGGATTTCAGAACAGGAACCGTCGATGATGTGGCTGACACATAGCACACCACACCCTCCACCTTGTACACACAGTCTAACCTACAACCTGAGGATGACAATGTAGAAACTCGGTAAATTACTATGCCATGTCCTTCCCAATAGATCATGTGGTTATACGATTGGGTCTCAGTTCAACGGCGCACAAAGTTAAGTTCTTAATTATTTAGGGCAAGACTTCACAATACACTAAGCCTACAAATCGAACCACATAGTCCCACATACAGTCCATCAATCATAGCCTTCTACAAAGTTATACCACTCATAGCCTTCAACCGCCCTTGTTGATTATCACAAAGCATCCAGATTTTCACATAGTTATTCCATAGTCATTAATCAAGTGTAATAATGCCATGCAAATGGCATCAATGTCCTGTTATCGCTAAGCTTCATATTATACTAACCAACCCACATTGGTGTTACAATAGTTACCAACTAGTAATTATCCATCATAAGGTTACAAGGAATCTTTGGTATACAATCAATAAGGTGGAATGATAACAATTGAGCTACATATCTACTCCTGAAGTAGTAAAATATTTAATAATTAAAGTAGCATGCAATAATTTTAAGACAATATAATTTTTCTAAATTGGGTGTCGCGTGATCAAAGAACACAACTTGCCTTGGAATAGCTTCTTGTCTTATCCTTGAACAAGTTCTTCTCATTCGTATGCTCTCGAGGCGATAATGTCTATGCAAAACGAGTGACAAAAACAAATAAACAACAACACAGATGCACAAAAAAACTCCAAAAATCAAAATAAATACACTAAGGTACAACTCGATTTTATAAGAATTTATAAACTTAAATGGACTAATTTGGAGTTCGTATGAAAGAGAACGGGCATTCGAAGGATTTGCCAAAAGAGTAATTACTGGAAAAAGAGAGATAACGAAGAATATTTCAAGCATATTCCTTCGTCTAAAATTAACAGGTGGGACCCATGGTCCATATATCAAGTCTACGAAATAGCTCTGGTCCATGGTGGACCAAATTCATGTGACTTGGGTCGATGACATGCGGGGCCCACATGTTGGTGACTAAAGTTTGGATATAGGGTTTCGGGTGTCACCACGTGGATGGTTGACTAGGACTGGACGGAGGCTAGGGTCAATGTGGCATATGGCATGACGGATGGCATCATTGGGTGATGTCAGCAAGTTTTGGGCTCCGGCAACACGAATTTGGGCTCGACGTCGTGGGTTCAGAAGCAGCGATGACAAAGGACTTCATGTGGTGGTGCAGGCAACCTGTCACCGGAAGCGGTGCAATGGTGAGGGAAAGCGGCACGGAGGGGTTGATGAGGAAGAAGATGACCAGGCGATAGCGATTTGGAAGTGGATTGAGACACCATGATGGTGGCTCCAGGTGTGGACGATGGGACAAAGTTGACAGTGGCAACGATAGGGGCAGGGACTCACTATGGAAGGAAATCGACGGTGAGGAAGATTCAATGGCGGCGATGGACTTCTTCCACTCTAGCAAGCTCATGCGATGCAAAGGTGGTGGCTCTAGTGAAGGCGGCTAGGGTGTTGGGTGTGGTGGAGCGAGGGGCACATGGTACAAGGTTCCCCATGGCTTTAAATAGCCTCGGGAGGCATTTGGGGTGAGGACTCCAGAAATGACAAAGGTGGAGCTACAATGCGGCAGTTAGGGTTTCGTCGGGTGCAGGTCGGTTAGTCTAAGAGGAGGTGGGCCGCTGAGAGGGGCAAGGCAGGCTGACCTAGTGGGCTACTGGGCCACGCACGAAGCTTCTCATGCGGGAGAGAGAAAGAAAGAGTGGGTCGGGAAAAGAAATCAGCCCACGAAGGATTTAAGATTTATAATTAACTTCTAAATTTCATAAAATCCAATAAATCCAAATAAGTTTAAACCAATAGCAAATGAATCAAGACAAATACCAAAAAATACAGAAAAATTTCTTATCATTTATATTATTTAATAAATGGCAATTGAGATTTATGTTATTCAAATTAAATCTTTTAACGTTGGAAATTCCCGATTAAGCTTTAATTAGTGAGGAAAATTGGTGAGAAATTTGTAGGGGACCCACGATACACAAAGAAATTTTAAATAGCAAAAATTGGGGTGTTAAAGTGGATTGGGCGGTGATGAGCCACTATAGATGAGGAAGAAGGGTGGACGTAGTGGCAGTGGAGACAACCGAGGTTGCGACGGTGGTGGAGTGTCACAGCCTAAAAATTTAGATTGATGAATAATAATTAGTTAAAATGCATTTTTTTGATTTTTTTTTTAGTTTTTCTAGAATTTTTTTGGAATTTTTGTCCAATCTTTTAGCCCTTTCTAATATTGTAGATCTTTATGAATCAGTTTCAAAGTTTGAAAATATTTATCAGTGTTCCAGATATTCCAAAATATTTATGTGAATTTTAGAATTTATTTTCTAATTTTAAAATAGGAAATCTTTATCTTGAATTATTTTATTTTAAATAAATTTAAAATCATGAAATCCTTTGCGTGCCAAATTCCACTTTTGACCTGTTACTTTTTTTTTTGCCTCAGACCGTTACTATGCACTCTTTCAAGCCACTTCTCGGCCCATTTTTAATAGCCCAAAATTTCCATTCAATAAGTATTGAAATACCAAACTATTTCCTTATGATTACTTTGGATTTTCTGAATTTTATGCATTTGAAGAAAATGCCTTTCCATTTTCTAACTATTGATTTGAATTTGAAATTTATGTCTAAAAAGGTTTAAAAATATTTTATTTTGGTTTTAGATAGTATGAAATGCCCCCTAAAAATATTTGTGAATTTTGGACTTGGGTTGATATTTTTTGCAAAATTAAATACTACAGTTTATATTAAAGCTGAGGCTATAAATGAATTTATGAGAATAATCCAAAACTAATAAAATTCCAGGAAATTTACACTAATACCAGTGCCACATCAGGATCCACAAAAATTTCTTAAATTTTGGACCCCATAGATATGTTTAGAAATTTAGACAAAGGTTCTACCCAAAAACCAAATGTCAAAATGCATCACTTCCTCTCATTGATGGTTTGGGCCCACGTGTCAACCCTCTCATCTTGTTGACATGCGAACTGCACCCGTTAGCTATGCACCACCACCCAAATTATTTCCACCTCACGCCTTCCCTAAGAGAAAGCGTCATTTCACCTTTACGCCTTTTCTCTTCCCTTTCCTTTCTCACCGCTGACAGGCTTCATCTTCCATGGAGACTAGCCATGGATT
The DNA here is from genome assembly GCA_036346355.1 of Rhipidocladum racemiflorum. Lineage (NCBI taxonomy): Eukaryota > Viridiplantae > Streptophyta > Magnoliopsida > Poales > Poaceae > Rhipidocladum > Rhipidocladum racemiflorum. The sequence continues at coordinate 62,876,724 of CM070583.1, forward strand.
TCATGCAAAGCTTCATGCACATGCTTACCTTGTCACTTTGCATGCGTACCTGTGCCCTATCGCATTGCCTCAAACTCCCTATCTGATGCTATTGCTTTGCCGCCGAGAGCTGCTCCCATACACGCGAAAGCCAAGTATATTGCTCATGCCCGAGAGGATGGCAATGAGGAACATCGCCACTCCTCTCCTATTTAGGCCTTACCATTCTTCCCTTCGGTTTCTCTGTACAACGCCGAGCTCATTTCACCCTCTTGCAGCACCTCTTCGCCTCCAAGCAGCCCGGAACATCACCTTCGTCTCGATCGCCAGTGCGCACACACTACCGGGCTTTGCTGAAATAGCAGCTCATCCTTGTGAGCTCTGACCATGACACCTACGTCACAATGCACCATTTCCCTTCCTCTTTAAGATCCCTAACTTGATTTCACATTTTATGCAGTGTGACATGATCAAGCTTTCTTCTTCATCTCCGACCATCATAGTTGCCGAGCTTTCCTCCCCTCTCTAATGAGTCCTAGCCTTGATCATAGTCCTTTTTAGCTTGTTTTGATGTGGCGAAGCTAATGCCACCCTTCTTCTTCACTAGTTCTCTCTGGACTCAACTATCATTGCGAAGCTTGTTTCGCCATTGCTACTCGTTGTTGGCCAGTCGCTTCGAGCTCTCTCCATCACCTATGACCGCACCCAGGTAGTCATGGTGAGCCTCGAACCTTCCACGCTGCTCATTTTGTCCTGGTATGGCTGCTAGTGCCACCTATGCTCTTGTCCTATTTTTGCACCGCCACTCTCTGTGTCGTTGGCACTACTTCGGTGACCATTGGTCCCCGCGCTGTGGCTGTAGCACCACCTAGATCCCAGCAAGACAACGTAATGACCCGGTCACCCTCGATCACTCTCATTTGCATACTCAACCTTTAGCCTGAGAGCACTCACTGCTCCTCGTTGCCGCATTGTCGCCTGCGGCTATCTCCCCAACAACCATCGCTTCCCAAACCTTTGCAGTAAGCCCCTCTAGCTATTCTCGGTCTTGTCGTACCATTTCTACCATTGCATCATCGATAATGAGTTCAAGAGTGAGCTCGCCATGGCGCCAAAGCCATGTTTCTATGACATGTGGGCACTAGTTATCAGGAAGTCATTAAGTTTAAAGGTTAATCTAGTTAACTCATTTTTAAACTAATGTGTCTATGGCCGCGTTTGTTTTCGCTTTTCTGTATCTCGCTTATCTGTCGAGCAGGCTTTTCTGATAAGCCACTTACTGGAGAATCTGCTGTCTAGATAAGCTGAGTGTTTGGTAATCCTGATTATTACCCATGGATTCTCTGTATTGTCTGTAAATTCACATAGCACATAACACTACTGGCTCATTGATATCAATTTCATAGCAGATCTGCCAGGCATGTTTTTCATTGATACCAGATCTGCCAGGCATTTTGTTCATTGATTGAAGTTCATAGTTCATCCAACAAAAGTTCAGAGTATTACCTTTCCCGTCGGCGGAGACGGGGCCGCGCGGCGTCGAGCGTCGCCGGAGACGGGGCGGCGCGAGGTCGGAAGGCGGCGGACGGGGGCGGCGCGGGGACGACCGCCGGCGGAGACGGGGGCGGTGCGGGCGGACGGGAGCGTCGCGAGGTCCGTCGCCGGCGGAGACTGGAGCGACCCCGAGCGAAGATGGAGAAGGGCAGGAGGGGAAAGAAGCACAGCGTTTTCCAAAACGCAGGGGTGCGCCCGCGATTTGTGACCCGAGGGGTCTGTGTTAATTTTGGCTTTGCACAGTCGCCACGTTCCAGATAAGCAAAAAATAATCAAACTGTTTGGGTGGGTTTATCGCTTATTTTCATCCATAATCAGATTTTAAGCGGAAACAAACAGGGCCTATGACATGTGGGCCAATCGAGATTAATAGTTTAGTTTTTAAAATAAAACCGGTATTTAAGCAATGAGTCACTAACAAATGGACCCCACATGTTAGTCCATTTTAACAAATCAATAAAATCGGTACGTGGACCCCACCTATTAGTCTCTAAAAAAATACACTTTCAATTCAGTAGAATTGTTTCACTTTATTTATACTGTTTTACCAATTATGTATGCATGCTTGTACTTTCAATAAATGGCTATATTGTGGGCATCGAAAGATATTCCTACTTGTTGCATGAGACTTCCTTGATGAATACGTAAATGTCAGCATTAATATCCATAAGATAAGGTTAGGCAATATCTAATGTCAACCTTGGGTATATTCGATTATACATACTCTTGCTTAGCCATGCTTTAGGTTTACGAAGAACAAATGAGTGGTTGAGACATTTGTTCAGAAATGGGTATTTTGGTATGATGAACCAAAGGAGGTACCTTTGTTACTTTGGTATAAAACCAAAACTAAAAATTAGGTTTCGATCCTTAATCAATCCGGGTGAAAACACCCCTACACTACATGCAAGTAGGAATAGCACATAATGTACTTACATGTAATGTAAGGGAAGTTCTCGCCCAGGTCGATTAAGGATCGACCAAACGTAGTGTTGCTATAATCCAAGACATTCCGTGCAACCAAAAGTTCTATTATAGGGTGGCCTTAACCTATTAGTTTGCTTGGGTCTAGCTTTGCACATTGGAAGGCCGAAGTAGTACGTGCATTCCGAGGAGGTTTGCTGAAAGTTGTGCCATCACCGAGGTGTTGGGGATAATACTTGTCGATACAATAGTGCATGCCTTGCTATGGGGGAAATGATCACGATAAGACACAAACTGTCATTGGTATTTTGTGTACAAATATTTTCCACTACCATAGTAAGGGTCAAACATCACAGGGCTGGTGCATAGTTAGGTCTGGGTGATGTAGCGTTTCTTATTATGGTATCTCTGCTACACACCAAGGGAAGTGTAAAAATAGCAGCAACAGGAATTGGTCATGTATTGTGGGTAAAGATTTATACCTCTGCAAAGTGTAAATCTTTTCAAAAAGCCGTACTCATGATCATGAGAGACTTGGTGCTAGATTTTGATCTTTTATGCAAAAAAAAATGGTGGGTAGTCATGGTTTTAGATGATATGCCAGGTACGGCAGAGAAAGGATCGTTGATTACAATCATGGAGGGTTATGACTTGTTCATATTTATGATATTTATATACTTGTCAACTGCTCTTTATAAATTCCATTTGCAATCTACTACCTGTTATTGTTGATTATATTTTGCTTTGTGCAAAATAACATGGTAGGATAGCCATTTCCTTGGACATAGCTAAGCATATACTGATAATTGTGATAAACTACAAATCTTGCTTAGTACAAAAGTACTTACCCTTGCTTGATATTCAGTGGATGAAGAAATTAAGGCCCTCGAAAATCCATACTTTGTCGCAGGTTATGGGGAATACAATGATGAGTTTTTCCTAGGCTTAATCTTTGTCAGTTGCCAGTGAAAATTTTGGGTTGAGACATACCACTGGACCTACTATTTTATTTTATTATCTTTCCATTGTATTTTATTTGGCCAAAGGCCCTTTTGTTGTAAGAACAATTATGCCCTTGTATAAATATAATCTATGTTATATTGTATCACTATGATGATAATATTATGAATATGCATACTAGCCACTAATCATGGGACTAGTACGATATGCACATAGGACTCTCTCGTATTCCACGCCAGAAGGGAGGGTCTCTACACCATTGCAAATAGGGCTGTAAAAAGCTCGAGGCTTGTGAGCTGCTCGAGCTCAGCTCATTCTAGGCTCAGTTCGAGCTCCAAACGAGCAAAACTCGAGCTTGATCCTGATCTTGCGAGCTTCATCGAGCTGAAATCAGATAGCTTGTGAGATTGGTGAATTTATGAATCACTTGTTAAATACTACTATATTACGAAATCAGATAGCTCAAACTTGAGCATTTTTTATTTTTGTAAAATAATGCATATTGAATTGTTTAATCTTAATGAGCTTTACTTGAGCTGAGCTCGAGCCTACTCAAGGTTGGACCGAGCCAAGCTCAAACCTAGGTCCAGGCTTGGACACCAACTCGAGCTCATGGCTAGAGCTTTCACCAAGCTCAAGCCTGGGAGGCCAGGCTCGTTCGAGCTCAGCTCGTTTACAAGCCTAGTTGCAAATCCCCAAAGTTGCCTTCTTCTTTTCATCTTCTCTTTTTCATAGGTGCATTTTTGGGAGTACACCTCCTACGGTTCCCCTCCTCTCTTAATCTGGTTTGCACCTACGTCGCACTAGCCCTATGCCGTCCATGCACCGCGGCTAACACGACCATGCCATTCACACCCTGCACGCCCAAACCTCACGTCACTCATGCCCGCTCCCATGCCATACTATGCCGACCCGTGCCAAGTTTGCACACCTTTCCATATCGTTCGTGTTAGCTCGCGCATGACTTAGAGCATCTCCAAAAGGCTTGCTATCCAGCTCCCCCTCTCCAAATAATAGCGATTCGGTGGAAAAAACTGTCTCCAACAGTTCGCCATCCCCCTCTCCAAATCTAGCGAGCGGAGAGAGAATCCCTACGTTTGGCGATTCTCTCTCCGCTCGCTATCCGGCGCTCGCCGCAACCGAAGAGCAACTCGCGCGACCGCACGGAGCGTCTGCTACCTCCAGCTCTACCTTCGCCGCGCGGATCGGGGGAGCCCTGCGGCTACGTTTTCTGCTACCTCTACCTCCGCCATGCCCTAATAGGTGAGGTGAGGGTCCACGAGACCACATCCGACACGCCCTCTACCTTCGCGGCGCGGATCGGCAGCAGATTTGGTACTGGTATGCCATCGACCTCCAGATCTCTGTGCTCTTCTTGATTTGGTACTATCCCGTCCGGCTGCAGATCCTTCGCCGTCTCCCCATCCGGCTGCAGATCCGCAACCCCCCACGAGCACCATCGTCCTTTGTGCAGTTGGTCCTATACGACCTCCGGGAAGAGGATCTGGTGCTGCTGCTACCGTGGACCTCCAGATCTGTTGCTGCTACTGTGGTGGACCTCCAGACCTTTGCTTCTTCACCTTTTCTTGGTAAGGAATCGCCTTGTTCCTCTTCTCCATGTGTAGTATTTTCCTCTTCTCCAGATGTTATAGCACCTTGTTCCTCTTCCCGTGCAACGGCTGAAGTATTTTCGTTAAAGCATCCATGTTAGATACGCAATGTAGCTCTACCTGGGATTGCCTTACAATCTGGTGGATGTACTAACAAGAAATGAGGATTTCACATATCTCTGCATGGTTAGCATTTGCTCATAGAACATGATACAGGAGTGATCAATGATGCATTGATGAAACTATAATGCCTTTTCCACGGGAAAATAGAACTTTATCTACAATGAAGCTGAGTTCGAATGATGGTTTCCTTGTCAAGAAATTGTATTTTCCGTATATTCCCATGAAGCTGTGCATACTTTTTCTAAGAAGTTGTCAACAATTTGTGTTTTCATATATAAATTACTGCACATTGATCTACTAAGCAATTTTCATAGTTTTCATACCGTGGTGTCTAGTTTGGTGCAGAATAAGAAGCATATCGTGGAGCTTCAGATTGGAATTGAATTTATACGGCAGACTAGTTTTCATAGTTTTCGTACATTTATCTAGTAAACTACATGTAGGTTGCGAAAAAACAGAGCAGATGTCTCACTTCTCTAGAAATCACATCAGACTTTGCCTCTGGGTAGGTTCATTGCAATGTACTAATCAAACAAATGCTGGTTTATGTCTGTGGTTCGCCCAAAAGGTTTTACCCAGAGGTACTACATTTGCAAAAGCATTATATGTTAGTATTACTAACTTTGAACTTGCAATGTGGGACTACTTCAGCGCTTGAGCCAGACATTTTTTTCCTTGTGTTTCACTAGACAGATTACTACCATTTGTTTACTTACATAAATCAACAGAAAGATCCTACAAGATAGCAGGACAGAATTTGTCATACATGGTGTTTTACAATACATGATGCTCCAGTATTTACAGTTGGTGGGGATGTATCTGATGCTGTGATTGTTGAATGTACAATGTTATACTACTTCATGATAAAGCAAGTACTAATAATGGCTACTAGTTTGGTGCAGAACCAGAACCTTTTTTATTTTGGCCAGGATTAGTACTTGCTTTATCATGCCTTTATTTTGCTGTCTTTCATCTATAACTGTCAATAGTTTCTATCTGCTGCCTTTATTAGTTTGGATTTATTGATGAACTGACTGTGTCACAAAATGGCCAATACAAGATTTGTTGACTAGCTGTTTCTTGAATAGGATATGCTAACATATTATTCTGTTTGCTACTAGCTGTTCGAAATTAATTAATTGAAACATTTTGTGTTTTCTTGTCCACTGAAATGCATAAAGATGGATAAAGAATCGAAGAAAGTCAGTGCAGTGCATGCTTGGACAATTAAGCGCATAGAGGAAATCGCATGTGACATAAAGAATGTAGTGAACGATAACTTTTCTCCTTCCTCATGCGCAAGCGCAAGTGAACTAAACCAAGTCTTACTTGAGATTGAACAAATTGCTTGCCGCCTTGATGAACTTGCCATACAATCGGAAGATTTGGTGCGAACAGATGGCAATGATGCTCCTGAAGAAGAAGACACTTCGTCAAGCGTACGCGAGCAATTGCTGCCATATGACTACGAGACCGATGATTTCGGTAAACGTGATGATCGTCAATTTAGAGAGGATGAAAGTATCAGCTCCAGTGGCTAGTGTTATTCTTATCTTTGTGTTATGTATGTTAAGACTTATGATCATCACTTTATGTATAATTCGACTTTATGATCATCAATTCAGTGACTCATGTTCTTCTTTGAACTGTGTTGTTATGCAAAATTGATTAATGAAATCTTGATGTCCGCAGAATATATAATATGGATGGCTTCTACACTAGTCTGTTGAGTGAGGGGGCAGGTGAAATACCTTGGGATGAAAGTCCAATTGGGGAGTAACAATCACCAATTGATCATTCCAGTCCCCAGTTGAGACCTCATAATAAAAGATCAAAAAATTTCTCAGAGAAGGAAGACAATATGTTGGTGTCGGCATGGCTTAATGTTAGTTTGGACCCAGTGCAAGGGACCCAACAAACTCGTGCCACTTATTAGAGTAGAATACATGATTACTTCCATGAGAACAAAAATTTCGACTCAGATCATACTCAGAATTCACTTATGCACCGTTGGTCATCTATCCAAGAACATGTGAACAAGTTTTGTGGTTGTTATGACCGGATTGAGCGTAGAAGGCAAAGCGGAATAACAGAGCAGGATAAGGTTGGTCCATATCCCTTTTTATTACAATTTCATATGTTGTGTCCATATGAAGTAAGCTACTTATTCTTTTCTACAGATAGTCCATGCTAAAGCGTTGTACCAGGAGGAAGATGTGATGCCCTAGAATTTGAGAGCGATCCTAGGGTTTTCTTTCTTGGTTGTTCCGGAAAGAAAGAGGGTTTTATCGGGGAATGAAATAATTGAAGATTATGCGGCAATTTAATATTAAAAATTGGAGTTTTGGGCTAGTTTCCGCTGGGCTGAGGCAACCTGGGCCTGGGCCGGGAATTCCTTTTCCCCCCTCTCCTCCCCATGCCTTGGTGGGCCGGCCCACCTCCCCCTTTAAGTGGCGCCCCCTCCCCCCAAACCCTAAGGCGCCTCCCTTCCTCCCCCCTAGCAGCCGCACCCCCTCCTCTTCCTCCCCTGCGTGGTGGCTCAAGATCCACCGTGAAACGCGAAGGAGAAAACGAGAAGAGGATCCGTGGAGGCGAGGAGGACGAACAGATTTCCGTTACGGGGATCGTCGCGCGTTCTTCGTGGGTTCGCAAGGGGGAACTCAAGGTAAAATTCCCAATCTTTTACCCCTGTTCTACCTAGGGATTAGGAGTGTATTAGATCTGGTGGTGAGTGGTTTGGATGGATCTTGATGGGGGAGAAGGGTAGATGTTCACGTGGTGCTGTTTTTGGAAGGGAAGATTGTGCAGCGCGGATTGTTCCGCGTTTTACGTGGCATAGATGATTTTTCCTGCAAAAACCTATAACTAGAAAGTTGTAGCTAACGTCGAGACCTAGCTTCTGGAATTTTGTCAGAATTTTTGGGGCGTCGGTCTGAGAGTTATCGCTGTTGGAAGATGACGAACAGAATCTGGAAACAGATTTTGTCCACTGTGTTGGACGGTTGTTTAGGCATATTTACCAGCAGAATTGAAATTTTTGACCTTCATGAAAGTTTTAGATCTCATCAATATCTAGCTACTGTAATTTTTCTGTATTTTTATGAACAGTAGAAAAAAAGATACAAAATTGGGAAGAGAGGGTGCTGCTGTTCGATCCGGACAGATCGGGGTTTTTGGCGTTTAAATGGGATCGGGGAGTAGGAAGCGTGTGTTTGAATTGTGTGATGAATTGTGATGTCGCTATGTACTGAAATAATGTTTGTTCAGGTGGTGCCACTGCTGGGCGTAACTAGGTTCTTCGCCCACGTCGGTAAAGGCAAGTGGAAGTAGTTGTATTGTTAAGCTATACATTGTTGTTTGCTTCGCCTTCATTATAAACTCCAATTACAGCAATCATACATGGTTTAATCACTTGCTTTGAGGTAAGGTGAAGAAGGATGTTGTATACCGGATGAATTGTCTAAACATTTCATCTCTATGATATTTGTTTTCTATCCATGCTATATGATATGAAAACGTGTGGACTCAGTGGGAGAGGTTATGAATGAATTCATGCATGAAGCATTAACTGCATAATCATGCATTGGAAGTTTGTCGACGCCAGCGCGGCGCGATCAAGACAGTACAACACCGTGTGTTCTGAGAAAGGGCACGGTGAGGAGGAACATGGCATAAGCATGTGCATCAATCATATGCATTTTACTGAAGTGGTGTGGACTCTTTGATGTGGTATTGTATATGAGGAATGTGGACTCTTTGATGTGGTATTGTATATGAGGAATGTGGAATGATAGATATATGGGGGATGTTTTATTTGTATTAGTTGTTCTACTTGCTGAGATTACCCAATCTCACTACTTGTTGTTTTGATGTTTTCAGGTAGCGCACGTGAGTCGTAAGCATGAAGGGGGGGCTAGCAACACAATAAATTTTCTGTTGTCATCACGACTCACATGATCTAGTGTTTTAAATAATTCATTAGTTGGATGCAATTTAATTTCATTTAGACCTATTGTTGTTCCCTTTAAACTTGTTCTCCTTTATGGTTGTCCCTTTAGAGATGTGTTATGTTTATGGTTGATTCCTAGTTGATTTAGACTTGTTGTCTCTAGTATTGATGTCGTAATATTATTCCTATTTGAATTGCTTATCATGGACCTTGTTTTTATGAATTGCTTCCGTATTATCCTATTTTAGGGGAAATGCTGTCGAATTTTTCTTGTACAGCAGTCTAGATTTATGAGGTGTTACAGTTGGTATCAGAGCGGGCTGTAGGTCCTTGGAATGTGTATTTTTAGTGTCATACTATAGGATTCAACTAAAATGTGATGTGGAATAACTTAGTAACATGGCCTAGGTTTTAACTAAAATTTTATCATTAGGATGGCAACATTAAAACTTGTGTAAGTGGAATCACTAATTTAAAATCTGACACACATGGATGCACAGTAGGAAAGGGGTATGGGTACCGTTGCTTTCCGTTTAAATATTGTATCTAAGCTTTGATGTTGAATGCTACTTTTGATGTTGTATAATGCTATATTTATGATGGATTTGATTGAGTTGCTTCATTTGTGAGGAAGTGGGGTTGTGTTGCCGAAGTGTTTCGGTCACCTCTTTTTGTTCTTAGTAAGGGTGTGGTTTGACGGTGTGGCCGGTTAACGCCATCACCAAAGAATTATTAAACCCTGTAGGAGGAGTGCTTACACTTTCGCCGTGGATCGGGTAGTGGACTGGAGTCAAATAGAAGAGATTGGTGGTAGATTCCTTCGGATGTTCTTTATCGTTCTGACGGTCGGTCTTGGTTTTAGTTGATTGAAATCAGAAGAAAAGTGTTTGGAATTTGGATTTTCGCGGAGTGTGCCTTCGGTGTTTCTTGGTTTTGTCTTCTTTGGGTGAAGACAAAGAAGGGGAGTTTTGTGTTGTGCGTCTTTGGTCGCCTTTTTGACTTTGACACCTGTTTAGTTGGTTGCCTTGCAAAGAAAGGTATAGCTTTTGGTTCTTGTGTGTATTGCTCTGAGTTTAAAAGAAGTTATTGAAGCGTGTGTAAAAAGTTAAGTTGTGTCGATTTATGTTTTGTGCCTTTGTTCGTAAAAGGTTTACTTGATCGCTTGGTTCCCTCCTGTGGGAGTCTTTAAGATTGAAATGTGTCTTGGAGTCATGTCCTATTGCAAATTTGAGAGTCAAGCCTCTTTGTGAGTTTTGGTTGAGTATTAAAAGAAAAATGCTGCAAATAAAGTAAGTATTCGTTTGATTGAAATTAATCGTTAAAAGTGAAAATTATTGTTTAGCATGTTATGTAGTATGTAACAAGGTGGTTTATAGAAATGATGTACTCCTTAGTTAATTTGCGAGTTGAATCAATTAAGTGTAATTGTTACCTTTAGCTTAAGATTAAATGAACCTCTAGTGATGTAGAGTACCCCATAGTGGGGATGATTAAATGTGTTAATGTACATGCTTATAATCTGTTGCTTTGCTTTAAAAGTGCTTATGACCCCCGATGATGTTTAAGGTTTTAAACCCTGATGCATGGTTAGAACATTAAGATGAGGTAGATCATGCGGTTATTGTTAAAGAAACTTTCTTTGGTTGTTTAAAGATGATCTAATCTAACGGATTAATAGAGAAAATTTAATCGTGTTGACTAGCGACTTTAATTTGGAAGTTGATTAGAATTGCTATTTACGTTGTTGTAACCTACTAGTATGTTGTGTGGTGGTAATTTTGTTATCACCTATGTATAGGGTAGCCAAAAGTAATGTTGATGGTTGATGTTTATGCCCATTTGTTGTTATTGATGACTGTCGGGACCCCGAATTTGCAAATCCGGACCCTCTATGTATTCAGCACTAGTCCAGGAACGCGCTAGTGCACACAGTCTTAACATCGGTAAATATCACAATCATACCAATCGATATTATCAAAGTACTTTATTTAAATAACCAAACTGGTTACTTGACCTCATGGTCAAGTTACAAATGTATGCCTCGTAGGGCGAAACTTATTCAGAGAGAAACAATAGCAGCGGAAAATCAAATAAACAGTGGGCGCCATCCAAGTATACCACGAGTAACCGACCGGGCTCGCATCCTAAGTAGACGGGTCCTCTTGGAACTCCTCCTCCGAAACTGGCATAGTCTCCTCTTCAACTGGTATTGTGTTGAGGCAAGGGTGAGTACTTGGTACTCAGCAAGTCATGCACAGAATGCAAGCTAATATACTATATGCATGGCTTGGTACAAAGGAATAGCTCAGGGTATATTTGCAAAGAAATGACTTTTGACAAGTAATATAAGTAGATTCAAAGCGGTAGAAATAAGTAAAGCATAAATAACTTTTCAGGAAATTTAATAAACATTTTTCCCATCCTAAACCACATTTCCATCATCTTCATTGTTAAACCAACCCAACTTTTCAAATCCAAGTTATTTTGAGAAAATCTAACCCTTGATTGTAATTCAGAGCATTGTCGATCACAGTGGACTCGGCTATTCAAATAGATTCTACACTCTGCAGAGGTTATGCACTTTACCCACAAGATACAGTCAAACACCACAAAGGCGAGTTCAGTAACAAAGCCTTTCTAAGCCTCAAACAACACAGTGGTCCTCTCAGGTTCGTGCTCTACACCATCCCTTCCCTTAGCTAAGGCGAAGTATGGGACCAACACACCGTTAGATGGGTACCTGGCCACGCCACGATACGCTCCCAGTACAATCACACAAACGGTGTAATCGACACCTGAGGCTCCACAAGTGAGTCCTTAGCGACTTAGTCAACTAGGGCCGTCCCATTCCAGCCCATGTGGTTGCAAGTATGACCAGTTCAAAGGCTTGCAAGGTTAAGTCCTTAGAGTGACCAGGGCAAGACTACCCGAAAACCAAATCAACATCCCGATGCCATCGGCCCACCTGATTACTCTTGCCACATGCCCTGGCCGAAATCGTTTATCAAACCCCGCTTGATTAACATGCACCACGTGCCATCAAAATCACATGATACTTTTCCAAAACAGGTTCAATATATCATTAAGTCAATATTAACATTTGATTGTCCAAAATCATGTCATGAGCACGTAGCAGGTCTAAGCAGTGTACTACAACGGTCTAAAACCCATGTTGGCAATTTAATAATGTCCAACTAGTAATCCACAACTAGGGTGACAAAGGGTCATGGCACATACTTAAGTAATCAAGGTGTCATACAGCAAATTGGAATTTATCTAACCCCATGTTTAAACAAAGTATTTTTCTAATTGAACTAGCATGCAATAATTTAAATCAAAATAGATTTCGAAATAGGATCAACATGGTCAAAGCACAACTTGCCTTCAAAAAGTACTTGCTCTTGGTCTTGAGTTGGATCCTGAGTCAATACTTCTCCCTCGATTACTTCAGTCACTTCTTCGTCTTCTCGTAAAGCGTGCAAGTAGCTAATACTGAAATAAACACTTGGCATAAAAATCCCAAAACTCCAAATAAAATTCAAAAACAGAGAGAACATAATTTTATGGATTTTTAGAAACTGGAATAAATCAATTTTGGAGTTAAAGCATAAAAGTTATGATTATTTAAAGTTTAAATAATCAATTAAATAATTTTGCAGAGAAAAACTTTAGTCCAAAAATTAAATAAAATTTATATTTAGGTAGATCTCAATTTTATACAAATTTAGAAATTTGAATCGCTCCAATCGGAGTTGAAACGCATAAAAGTTATAAGCGTTTGAAGTTTGAATCTAAATTTGAATCAATATTTCGAATTAATAAATCATTTTCTTTTTTCGGAAATTAATTATTGCGTCGGCATGGACACGTGGCAGCCTCGATTGGCCTGCTTGGCGTCGGCCGTCCATGGGCTCGGCCCACGCTTCGGCTTCGGGTCTACGGTGGACTCGGTCCACGACTCTCACGTGTCGGCCCGACATGTGGGCCCACTCGGGTAGCGTCATCGCCGGCGTCGGCGGGGCTCACCATGGTGGCGGCGGTGGGGTCCACCGTGACGTCATGGGTGACGTCGGCGCTTAGTCGGGTCAGCCAGCGACATGCCGGGCCCTCGACACGCGGGCCGGCGTGTCGGCGTCTACACGCCAGCGCGCGTGGGCCAGCCCGACCGCGTCGGTCCAACTTCCCGACACGTGGCGCAATCTCGGCCGTTGGTTTGAAAATCAACGGCGCGGATTGGATCCAGGGTTAACGTTGAAACTACTCGATGATCATGGGCCGCTCGATCTAGATCGGACGGTCCAGATCTAATCCTATAATCGCCTTTGCTACGACGCGTGGCGATTGTGAACCGTTGGATCTTGATCCAACGGTCCAGATCTAATCGGGTTTGGAACACGTGATCTCACCTCAACCGCTCGATTCGATCTGACGGTCCTCCGAGCTTCGCGGACGGCGATGGTTTCACGGCGGCGCTGGCTTGACCGGAGACGGGCGGCGACCAAGGGCGCGGCGCTACGGGCTTCTCGGCGAGATGAAACCTCCTTCGTGTGTCTCGTCGCGGGGACTCCGGATCTGGCTCCTTCTCGGCGGAAGACGGACGACGGCGGAAAACGGCGCAAGAAACCGCAGCGGAGGAAGAGACAACTCCGGCGAGCGATTGGCTCAACGGCGGCGGCTCAGCGAGATGGCTCGGGAAGCGGTGCGCAAGGATGAGGGCAACCTCGGGGGGCGTCTCACGCTTTAAATAGCCTCGGCGTTCAGGCTCCTAGACGGAAACCTAGTTCGTTACTGGCCCGGGCGCGGGCGCGAGTCCGGCTCGACTCGGGCGAAGACGACGAAATCGTGGCCGCCCACGTGGCACGATCGACGGCCACGCGATCGCCGGCGCGATCGGATCGGGCGGATACGGCTCGAGCCCAGACGGTGATCTCGACCATTGGATCTTGATCCAACGGTTGGGATTGATTAGGGTTAGGAGTGGGTTCGGTCGAGTCACGTGGTTTCGGTGGACTCGAACTCGAGTCCGACTCGGGCTCGATCGGATGAACAAGAATCGACCTTGGCCGGTCCTTTTCAACGAATTAATATTTAAAATAATTCGGTAATTCATTTAATTCATTAAAAATAGCAAAAGACTCGGAAAAATTCCAAAAAAATTCTGGAAAATATTTTGGATCATTTTGGACTCAAATAAAATATTTCCAACAAAATTTTATTTGCAAAATTAAATTCTTTAATTATTTCAAAATGGAATAAATTCAAATAAATTCCAAATAAATCCAAATAAATTCCAGAAAATTCCAAAAATTCACCAAAGTGCCAAATCACACATGAATTTAAGAAAAGCAAAATTTTGGGGTGTTACAAACCTCCCCCCCTTAATAGAATCTCGTCCCCGAGATTCAGGGCTTACTAAAGGAATAGGTTTGGAAATTCTTTCTTCAAATCCTCTTCGCGCTCCCAAGTCGCTTCGCTTTCTTCATGATTGCTCCACTGAACTCTACAGAAACGGGTTGACTTATTTCTGGTTTCTCGATCCATTGTGTCCAGAATCCTCACGGGATGCTCCTTATAAGTCAAATCCTCTTGCAACTCAATTAACTCTAGCGGTGTCTGCTCCTCGGGAACTCGAGACACTTCTTCAATCGGGACACATGGAATACATCATGCACTCGTTAACGATTGTGGCAACTCTAGGCGATAAGCAACTTCGCCTCTGCGGCTCAAAATCTTAAATGGTCCAACATAACGGGTGCAAGTTTCCCTTTGGCATGGAACCTCTTAACTCCCCCGAGAGGCGTAACTCGAGGTATACAAAGTCTTCTCAGTTCAAAACTCAAATCCGGCGACGATTGTCAAGATAACTCTTTGTCGAGATTGGGCTATCTTCAACCTTTCCCTAATCATAGCGATCCGCTCTTGACCTCTTGAAGAATATCAGGCCCAAAGACACGGCGCCACGGTCTCATTCCAATTCAACGGCGTCCGACAGTGGTCGACCATACAAAGGCCTCAAAAGGTGACATCTCAGAACTAGCCTCGATAACTATTGTTGTAACTAAACTCGGCATTCGCAAACTCTTATCCCAAGAGGTAGCATAAGCCAATGCACAAGCTCTCAACATATCTTCGAATCTGGTTGACTCTTTCTGGTCTGTCCATCCGTCCTGTGGATGATAAGGTACATCTTGAAGTTCAAACGGGTTCCCATGGCTTCATGCAACTTATTCGAACCTTGAGGTAAATTGGGTACCTCTCGTCCGATACAATCCTCTTTGGAACTCCGTGCAAACAGACAATCTCGATCATGTACAATTACGCTAATTTATCTCCGAGTAAGTGGTCTTCACGGGATAAAATGGGCTACTTTAGTCAAGCGATCCACTATAACCCATATGGAGTCATAACCCCTTGAGTCTTCGGCAAACCGGTAATGAAATCCATTCCGATTTCCTCCCACTTCCACTCAGGTATTTTCAATGGTGTAGCAATCCTGCTGGTCTCGATGCATTGCCTTGACTCTCGGCATACGTCGCACAATGCAACATGCTCGGCAACTTCTCGTTTCATACTCGGCCACCAATCTCTCCTTCAGATCCTGATACATCTTGGCGCTTCAGGATGAATTGAGTACTTGGAGTCATGGGCTTCTTCGAATCGATTGCTTTAACTCCTTTTTGTTAGGCACACGATGCGATCCTTCATCCACAACGTGCCCTCGCTCATCCAATTTGAAGTCCTCTGCCTTGCCTTCCTCCTTTTGGACTTAATCCTGCGGATCTGTCATCATCCTTCGTCCTTCTCGGATCTGGTCCTCTAAAGTAGGCTTTACTTCCAATGCGGCCAAGAATCCGCTAGGTACAACCTCAATCTTCATTTTCCGAAATCCTCACATAACTCATCCCGACTTGTGGCTAGCAACGTACTCACGGTATGGCTTTTCCGACTCGAGCATCGGCTACTACGTTGGCCTTCCCGGATGGTAATGGATTCCAACATTATAGTCCTTGATCAACTCTAACCATCTCCTCCGCCTCATATTCGAGATCCGATTGGGTGAATATGTACTTAAGGCTCTTATGATCCGTATATACTTCACATCTGTTTCCAATCGAGATAGTGACGCCATATCTTCAAAGCATGCACTACGGCAGCTAACTCTAGGTCATGTGTCGGATAATTTTCCTCATGCGGCCTCAAGCGCCTCGATGCATAAGCGGCGACCTTTCCATTCTCGTGCAAGACACATCCAAGTCCTTGGCGCGATCGTCACAATAAATATCGAAGCTTTGAGCAACATCCGGTAGAACTAACACCGGTCTTGATGTCAATCGCTTCTTCAGCTCCTGAAATCCTTTCTCACATTAAAGGCGTCCATGCAAACTTCTTTTCCTTCTTCAGCAATTGCGTAAGAGGTTTCGCGATTGTCGAAAAGCCTTCGATGAAACGGGCGGTAGTATCCTGCCATTCCAAGGAAACTCCGAATCAGGTCACGATCTTGGTTGCTCCCCAATGTAACACGGCTTCTACTTTGCTTGGATCTACTGGCGACTCCTTCTGCGATCATTACATGTCCAAGAAACTCCACCTTGTCCTTCCAAAAATCACACTTGCTGAACTTGGCGAAAAGTTCTTTGTTCCTCGGCTTTTCCAAAACTTCGCCTTAAGTGTTCGGCATGTTCATCCTCTGTCTTGGAGTAGATTAGGATATCGTCTATGAACACGACGACAAACTTGTCCAAATATTCCATGAACACCTTATTCATCATATTCATGAAATAAATTTGGCGCATTAAATCGAGACCAAAGGACATAACCGTAAACTCGTAATGTCCATATCTTGACGAGAATGCGATCTTGAATATCTTACGATCGGATCTTCAAGCGATGGTATCGATCTCGAGATCAATTTTGGAGAAAACTCCGGCTCCTCTTAATCGATCAAACAAATCATCAATCCTGGGTAAGCGGATACTTATTTTTCACGGTGACTTCATTGAGTGCACGGTAGTCAATGCACATCCTGAAACTCCGTCCTTCTTCTTGACAAACAAAACCGGTGCTCCCCACGGCGACGAACTTGGTGCGATAAATCCTTTCTCCATTAACTCTTCTAATTTGTTTCTTCATCTCCACCAACTCCTCGGTAGACATCCGATAGGGTCTCTTTGCTATCGGTCTTTGTGCAGTACAAGCTCTATCACAAACTCTATGTCCTGTCCGTGGCATACCAGGTAGATCCTCGGGAAAAACATCGGGTAATCACTCACTACCGGGACATCCTCTATGCTGATTGCCTTGAATGCTTTGTTAACCATCAATCTGTCCATCTCTAAGCATGCGGTGGCTTGAAATTCCACTTTCTTCCCACACGGGCTCTCCACTGAGATAGTCCTTAGTCCACAATCCAATACGGCCTTGTGCTTGGATAACCAATCCATTCCCAAGATAACATCTAAGGTGCAGGTCTCCAAAATCATAAGGTTTGCTAGGAACTCTATTCCATCTATTAGTATTCTCACCGGAACATCCTACTTCCGTTCGGAGTTCGAACCAGGGTTTGAACTAAAAGCATGCACTTAAGTCTTGCAATTCTCAAGTCATTTCTAGTAGCAAAGCCTTGCGAAACAAGCGAATGCGAAGCTCGAGTCAAACAAAGCTGTTGCAGTCTTGAGTTAACAAGTAACTTACCCGATCACGACGTCCGTAGCATTCTCGGTGCATCTGCGGTGACATGGTTGACTCGGCCTCTCACCACGATGCAGGGTGTGGCTCTGGTCTGGCGTCCTAGCTGGGTGGTTCCTAGATTGAAGCGGCGGGTCGCTCTGCTGTCTTCTTTGGACAAGCTGTTGGCAAAGTGTCCTGGCTCGTTGCGGTTGTAACGGCGTCTCACTTGTTCCTTCTTGTTGCCTGGGGTAGCGTTTCTAGCGGCTGAAGTGCAGTAGTTCGATTGATGTGTCTTGGTGCTTTGAGGATGGTGTCCTTGTTGCATTCGTGGTTGGAATACGAAGAATTGATTTGGTGCAACTCTCAAGCGCCATGCGTTCCTGGCATGATCCTTCTTTGTTGCATCCTGCGCTTCTGTTCTCATCCAGTTCCTTGCGCTTGTCCTCAAGAATAAGCGCCTTATTCACCAACTCTTGGAAATCTGGAAAGGTGTGGGTGATCAACCCTACTTGCAATCTGAGTTAAGTCCCTTCATAAAAGCGAGGCTTTGTCTGGATTTGTGCTGTCGCTACATCCTCGGTGCGTAGCGTGCTAGGCGTGTGAACTTGTTCGGGTAGTCGACCCTTTGGTGATTACCTTGCTTGATGCTCTGAACTCCTCCTTCTTAAGGTCCATGATTCCTTCAGGCACGTGATCTTGTCGAATGCTGTTGTGAACTCTTCCCAAGTGATATCTTGAGGGTTCTCTGCGTGGCACGTAAATTCTCCCACCATTCGGCCAATGTTCCTTCCAAGCGATGAGAAGCGTAAAGTACCTTCTCATTCCCTATGCATTGAGCTATGTGTAGCTTCCTCTCAATTGATCTTAACCAATCATCGGCCTCCAATGGATTGGCATTCCCGGAGAAAGTGGGTGGGTGAGTCCTCATGAACTCGACGGCCTTGTATTACGGCGTGGTCACTGATTAACTTGATTAGCGGTGGCCTGGCGATGGCGATGCTGCATTTGTTGCATCATAGCATGCATCAATCGAGTCCGAGCAGCAAGAAAGGCTCCAAATTCTGCATATCCAGTGGCGGTGCTGGTGCTCCATCATTGGGGTTTTCTGCTGGGCGAGATCCACTCCCATTGCTTCCAAAGTTCCCACGGGTATTCACCATCTGTCGATTTGCTCTAGGTTTAGAGATGAGAGGGAAACAAGAATAGACAAGTAATATGGAACTTATGCGGGCTTAAAGGGGTAACTTTAAGGTCCATCTTTATTATTAATAACTTGGTATGGCTGCTTACAATGCCTAAGGGCCTTGCAACACATCTTGCACACTCGACAAACAAAGCAAATCCAAATCGAACTAACTCACGGAATCTAACGCCTAAAGGGTGACTCTTTATTCTATGACTCGACTCGTGAAGGAGTCTCACTATAGAACCTATGCTCACTCATCGAGAAAACCTCCATCTGTCACAAGAGTGCTTTACGTAAGAACTCGGAATTTTTAAATTGTGACAAGGTAAGGGAAAATTTCAGCAAGAGACAAGAAAAGAGAGAAGGGGATAAGTCGAGATGTCATCTCTTGTCTTCACAAATTTTTAGCTTTAGAAAATAGGTTTTATCCTCACTACGACCATTCTAGCTTAGGGTTGAGCCTACAGTCAAGTATGGCTCTGATACCACCTCTGTCGGGACCCCGAATTTGCAAATCCGGACCCTCTGTGTATTCAGCACTAGTCCAGAACGCAGCTTAGTGCACACAGTCTTAACATCGGTAAATATCACAATCATACCAATCGATATTATCAAAGTACTTTATTTAAATAACCAAACTGGTTACTTGACCTCATGGTCAAGTTACAAATGTATGCCTCGTAGAAGCTTAAACTTATTCAGAGAGAAACAATAGCAGCGGAAAATCAAATAAACTTAGTGGCGCCATCCAGATACCACAGGCAACTGATCGGGCTCGCATCCCTAAGTAGACGGGTCCTCTTGGAACTCCTCCTAAAGCGGCATAGTCTCCTCTTCAACTGGTATTGTGTTGAGGCAAGGGTGAGTACTTGGTACTCAGCAAGTCATGCACAGAATGCAAGCTAATATACTATATGCATGGCTTGGTACAAAGGAATAGCTCAGGGTATATTTGCGATGCTTGACTTTTGACAAGTAATATAAGTAGATTCGAAAGCAGTAGAAATAAGTAAAGCATAAATAACTTTTCAGGAAATTTAATAAACATTTTTCCCATCCTAAACCACATTTCCATCATCTTCATTGTTAAACCAACCCAACTTTTCAAATCCAAGTTATTTTCAGAAAATCTAACCCTTGACTGTAATTCCCGAGCATTGTCGATCAAGTGGACTCGGCTATTCAAATAGATTCTACACTCTGCAGAGGTTATGCACTTTACCCACAAGATACAGTCAAACACCACAAAGGCGAGTTCCCGTAACAAAGCCTTTCGGAAGCCTCAAACAACACAGGTGGTCCTCTCCGGTTCGTGCTCTACACCATCCCTTCCCTTAGCTAAGGCGAAGTATGGGACCAACACACCGTTAGATGGGTACCTGGCCACAGCCACGATACGCTCCCCCGTACAATCACACAAACGGTGTAACTGACACCCTGAGGCTCCACAAGTGAGTCCTTAGCGACTTAGTCAACTAGGGCCGTCCCATTCCAGCCATGTGGTTGCAAGTATGACCCAGTTCAAAGGCTTGCAAGGTTAAGTCCTTAGAGTGACCAGGGCAAGACTACCCGAAAACCAAATCAACATCCGGTGCCATCTCGCCCACCTGATTACTCTTGCCACATGCCCTGGCCGAAATCGCTTATCAAACCCCGCTTGATTACCATGCACCACGTGCCATCAACATCACATGATACTTTTCCAAAACAGGTTCAATATATCATTAAGTCAATATTAACATTTGATTGTCCAAAATCATGTCATGAGCACGTAGTGTGTCTAAGCAAAGGTACTACAACGGTCTAAAACCCATGTTGGCAATTTAATAATGTCCAACTAGTAATCCACAACTAGGGTGACAAAGGGTCATGGCACATACTTAAGTAATCAAGGTGTCATACAAAGAAATTGGTATTTATCTAACCCCATGTTTAAACAAAGTATTTTTCTAATTGAACTAGCATGCAATAATTTAAATCAAAATAGATTTCGAAATAGGATCAACATGGTCAAAGCACAACTTGCCTTCAAAAAGTACTTGCTCTTGGTCTTGAGTTGGATCCTGAGTCAATACTTCTCCCTCGAATCCTTCCGGCACTTCAACGTCTACTCGTAAAGCGTGCAAGTAGCAAATACACAAATAAACAATAGGCAAAAACATCCCAAAACTCCAAATAAAATCCAAAAACAGAGAGAACATAATTTTATGGATTTTTAGAAACTGGAATCGTCAATTTTGGAGTTAAGCGCAAAAAGTTATGATTATTTAAAGTTTAAATAATCAATTAAATAATTTTGCAGAGAAAAACTTTAGTCCAAAAATTAAATAAAATTTATATTTAGGTAGATCTCAATTTTATACAAATTTAGAAATTTGAATCGCTCCAATCGGAGTTGAAACGCAAAAGTTATAAGCGTTTGAAGTTTGAATCTAAATTTGAATCAATATTTCGAATTAATAAATCATTTTCTTTTCGGAAATTAATTATTGCGTCAGCATGGACACGTGGCAGCCTTCGATTGGCCTGCTGGCGTCACCGGTCCATGGGCTCGGTCCACGGCTCGGGTCTCACTGTGGACTCGGTCCACGACTCTACGTGTCGGCCCGACATGTGGGCCCACTCGGGTAGCGTCATCGGCGTCGGCGGGCTCGGCCCATGGTGGCGACAGGTGGGGTCCATCGTGACGTCATGGGTGACGTCGGCGCTTGGCTGGGTCGACCAGCGACATACGCGGGCCCTCGACACGCGGGCCTGGCGTGTCGGCGTCACTGCCTGCCAGCGTGCGTGGGCGCGCCGATGGCGTCGGTCCCAACTTCCCGACACGTGGCGCCAATCTCGGCCGTTGGTTTGAAAATCAACGGCGGCGGATTGGATCCAGGGTTAACGCGTTGAAACTACTCGATGATCATGGGCCGTTCGATCTAGATCGGACGGTCAGATCTAATCCTATAATCGCCTTTGCGCTACGACGCGTGGCGATTGTGAACCGTTGGATCTTGATCCAACGGTCCAGATCTAATCGGGTTTGGAACACGTGATCTCACCTCAACCGCTCGATCTGGATCTCGACGGTCCTCCGAGCTCGCTGGACGGCGATGGTTTCACGCCGGCGGCTTGACCGGAGACGGGACGGCGACCAAGGGCGCGGCGCTACGGGGCTTCTCGGCGAGATGAAACCTCCTTCAGTGCGTCTCGTCGCGGGGACTCGGATCTGGCTCCTTCGGCGGAAGACGACGGACGACGGCGGAAACGGCGCAAACGCGGCGGAGGAAGAGACAACTCCGGCGAGCGATTGCGGCTCAACGGCGGCGGCTCAGGCGAGATGGCTCGGGGAAACGGGTGCGCAAGGATGAGGGCAACCTCGGGGGACGTCTCACGCTTTAAATAGCCTCGGCGTTCGTGCCCTAGACGGAAACCTAGTTCGTTACGGCGGCGCTGGCGGGCGAGTCCGGCTCGGACTTCGGCGAAGACGACGAAATCGTGGCCGTCCCACGTGGCACGATCGACGCCACGATCGCGAAGCGCGATCGGATCCGGCCGGATCTGGCTCGAACCGTCTGGTGATCTCGGTAGTTGGATCTTGATCCAGCGGTTGGGATTGATTAGGGTTAGGAGTGGGTTCTGGCCGAGTCACGTGGCTCGGTCGGACTTCGAACTCGAGTCTGACTCGGGCTCGGTCGGATGAACGAAGAATCGACCCGGTCGGTCCTTTTCAAATAATTAATATTTAAAATAATTCCCAGTAATTCATTTAATTCATTAAAAATAGCAAAAGACTCAGAAAAATTCCAGAAAAATTCTGGAAAATATTTTGGATCATTTTGGACTCAAATAAAATATTTCCAACAAAATTTTATTTGCAAAATTAAATTCTTTAATTATTTCAAAATGGAATAAATTCAAATAAATTCCAAATAAATCCAAATAAATTCCAGAAAATTCCAAAAATTCACCAAAGTGCCAAATCACACATGAATTTAAGAAAAGCAAAATTTTGGGGTGTTACAATGACTTGGTAGGGTTGCTAATTGTTGGAAACCATTGATCCAATAGAGAAAAGTGTAAAACTGTGGAATTATGTCGAGTTCATGCTGTGATGGGATGAACATTGGATAACAATCATGATGCAAGATTTTAACCTTAATGAATGCATGTCTTAGAATCCTGTTTACGAATTTTATCTTGTAGAGATAATACTTATTGGTTGAAGTCATTTTATTGATTGAACAAGTTTTAATTGTCAAGATGTTGATGTATGGATGGTATAAAATTGATACGTTGATCATGCTTAAGTATATGTTGAAGTACTATGTTTGAAATATAGAATACATTGATATATGATGTGTTGTCTGTGGGGATCATGATGAGGTAGTATAGAATGGAAGACATTTTGTTAATCATCATAAACTGTATTTATAAATGTTAGGAAAGGTAACTAGAGAAAGAATTGGTTATGTAGCTTTTGGTTGAATTATATTGAGGCTTCTCGATGAGTAAATAGTGTATATTGAATGCTTAAATGGTAAGTATAGTGGAATACTAGATATGGTGGCTTTCATCCTGAGCCTGTGTCTAAAACCTTTTGGACTGGTTTGGTTGGTTGCTATTTTGGTTGAATACTTTTTGTCGAAGTGTTTCTTACATTGTGTTTGAGTTTCCTAAAACTTCGTAGTGATTAATGCCAACCTTTGGATTTGGCTAACTTGTTTAGTTTGCACTATGAGTATGGATTTACACCCAAAAGTCTTTGAGTGGATCGCGCCCCTTCGCGTCAAGACTGAATTATCTTTGGAATTAATTTTAAAGGAAGCAGATGGACATAGTGGGTTGTGTTGGAAATTCTTGAGATTTAATTTGTAACTCTTTTTGACTAGAGTTGGATTTATTTGCATGATGTGTGTGGTGTTTGCGAGCGCTTCAAAAAGGTGGATTATATGAGTGTTTCATAAGTGAATTTGGTTAGTGAAGAGTTCTCTTTTGGGAATGAATTTCCCTTTCTTTCGAGAAAAAATTGTGGCGGTTGTTTGTGCAGATGTTTGACTTTGGAGTCGATGTTCTTTCCAAAATATTGATTTTGGTTAAAATGCGATGTTTTGCAAGTTTAGCTTTCTATCATTGGTGGGTTTTGATATGATGTGGTGCCTTCTTGTTAACTATCTTGCCGACATAGTTTATATGAATTAAGCGCAATCCTCGGTGTTATTCGAGTTTTATTCATGTGTTCTGAGAGGAAGAAGTCGTCTTGTAAATGATTATTCGATAGTCTTTGTTACATGATGAATGAATGGTGAAAAGTAAACATGACATTGTCTATAGATGTTAAATGATAAAAGAGTCGTTGAGCCAGGTCGGTGAGAAAGTCATGTATGGATATATGACTAATCCGGAGTGCTCTTGGAAAGCTGCATGCATGTCCTGAATCGAGATTTCAATTGCCTTCTAGTACGGGAAGTAAGAACGAATATCTTCTGATATGTTGGTTGTGGTGTAAGAGATCTGAGCTTTCTTTGCATTTGGCTTAGGAAAAAAAAATAATAATAAAATAATAATAAATAAAATAAAATAAAATAAAATGAGTACTCTTGGGTGGTTGCCGAATTCTTTCCAAAGTGGCTTTTAGCGCTTTGGAGTTCGAGTTGTTGGATGTGAATCATTTGGGGATCCTGGGTCTTGGTTGAGCTTCCTCAATGATTCTACCCTTGGTCCTGATTCTTTGAAAGGAAGAATGCGAGGGCGAAACCTTCTAAGAAAGAGGAATTTAGTGTGGGTTGGTAATGACCTAAGATATTAGATGTTGCTAGTAGATGATCGTAAACAGCTTTAAAATCGAAGAGTAAAGGAAGGTTGTGTATGACTCAATCCAAACCTTCTTGGAGAATTGGGTCATTGATGTGTACCTAGGTGGGGCTGTTTAAATTATTAGTGGACCACTTGGTGGTTGCTAGTAATTGTTTTTCCTTTTCAGAGTGTATTGGACCTTTCTGTCGCTGAGGATGAGCGAGGTTGTGTCAACCATAGCGATTTTGTTCGGTTGTTACTGTCTCTTGCGGGATTAAGGACCCTGGTTGTAAAGTAGGCCTTTCTTTTTGGTGGTCTTGGAGTGTATGTCTCACCTGGTTTGTCGTCGTCTTGAATACGGCGAACCACAGTAGAGGGGTTGTGGTGTGAAAACACGTTTGTGCGTGGGAGATGAAGAGGGTTCTAGAGACTGGTACCGTTTTCTTCTGGAGAGTGGTTGGAATAAGGAGTGTGAGACCGTTTTCTTTCATGGTCTATTTGGGAATTGAAGTGAAGGTGGAACCGTGAGAGGTTGCACTCTGTTGAGCTAAATCAACATTTTCTCGCTAGTGTTGGTTTTGAGAACTCGCTTGTCGTTTATTCCGGTTTGAGTCTTTGTGTGAATGTTTTGTGTTGCAAAGAAGTCTTTTGTCCCTTGGGGACTTTGTTGTTGATTTTGGTGTGTCTTAGATTCGGGACTAATCCTTTTAAGGTGGGGAGATTGTGATGCCCTAGAATTTGAGAGCGATCCTAGGGTTTTCTTTCTTGGTTGTTAGGAAAGAAAGAGGGTTTTATCGGGAATGAAATAATTGAAGATTATGCGGCAATTTAATATTAAAAATTGGAGTTTTGGGCTAGTTTCACTGGCCGAGGCAACCTGGGCCTGGGCCGGAATTCCTTTTCCCCTCTCCTCCCCATGCCTTGGTGGGCCGGCCCACCTCCCCTTTAAGTGGCGCCCCTCCCCCCAAACCCTAAGGCGCCTCCTTCCTCCCTAGCAGCCGCACCCTCCTCTTCCTCCCCTGCGTGGTGGCTCAAGATCCACCGCCAAACGCGAAGGAGAAAACGAGAAGAGGATCCGTGGAGGCGAGGAGGACGAACAGATTTCCGTTACGGGATCGCCGCGTTCTTCGTGGGTTCGCAAGGGGGAACTCAAGGTAAAATTCCCAATCTTTTACCCCTGTTCTACCTAGGGATTAGGAGTGTATTAGATCTGTTGGTGAGTGGTTTGGATGGATCTTGATGGGGGAGAAGGGTAGATGTTCACGTGGTGCTGTTTTTGGAAGGGAAGATTGTGCAGCGCGGATTGTTCCGCGTTTTACGTGGCATAGATGATTTTTCCTGCAAAAACCTATAACTAGAAAGTTGTAGCTAACGTCGAGACCTAGCTTCTGTAATTTTGTCAGAATTTTTGGGGCGTCGGTCTGAGAGTTATCGCTGTTGGAAGATGACGAACAGAATCTGGAAACAGATTTTGTCCACTGTGTTGGACGGTTGTTTAGGCATATTTACCAGCAGAATTGAAATTTTTGACCTTCATGAAAGTTTTAGACCTCGTCAATATCTAGCTACTGTAATTTTTCTGTATTTTTATGAACAGTAGAAAAAAAATACAAAATTGGGAAGAGAGGGGGCTGCTGTTCGATCCGGACAGATCGGGGTTTTTGGCGTTTAAATGGGATCGGGAAGTAGGAAGCGTGTGTTTGAATTGTGTGATGAATTGTGATGTCGCTATGTACTGAAATAATGTTTGTTCAGGTGGT
Organism: Rhipidocladum racemiflorum; assembly: GCA_036346355.1. Lineage (NCBI taxonomy): Eukaryota > Viridiplantae > Streptophyta > Magnoliopsida > Poales > Poaceae > Rhipidocladum > Rhipidocladum racemiflorum. The sequence continues at coordinate 62,903,217 of CM070583.1, forward strand.
GCCACTGCTGGGCGTAACTAGGTTCTTCGCCCACGTCGGTAAAGGCAAGTGGAAGTAGTTGTATTGTTAAGCTATACATTGTTGTTTGCTTCGCCTTCATTATAAACTCCAATTACAGCAATCATACATGGTTTAATCACTTGCTTTGAGGTAAGGTGAAGAAGGATGTTGTATACCGGATGAATTGTCTAAACATTTCATCTCTATGATATTTGTTTTCTATCCATGCTATATGATATGAAAACGTGTGGACTCAGTGGGAGAGGTTATGAATGAATTCATGCATGAAGCATTAATTGCATAATCATGCATTGGAAGTTTGTCGACGCCAGCGTGGCGCGATCAGATCGTACAACACCGTGTGTTCTGAGAAAGGGCACGGTGAGGAGGAACATGGCATAAGCATGTGCATCAATCATATGCATTTCTTGAAGTGGTGTGGACTCTTTGATGTGGTATTGTATATGAGGAATGTGGACTCTTTGATGTGGTATTGTATATGAGGAATGTGGAATGATAGATATATGGTGGATGTTTTATTTGTATTAGTTGTTCTACTTGCTTGAGATTACCCAATCTCACTACTTGCTGTTTTGATGTTTTCGAGGTGGCCTTACGTGAGTCGTAAGCATGAAGGGGGGGCTAGCAACACAATAAATTTTCTGTTGTCATCACGACTCACATGATCTAGTGTTTTAAATAATTCATTAGTTGGATGCAATTTAATTTCATTTAGACCTATTGTTGTTCCCTTTAAACTTGTTCTCCTTTATGGTTGTCCCTTTAGAGATGTGTTATGTTTATGGTTGATTCCTAGTTGATTTAGACTTGTTGTCTCTAGTATTGATGTCGTAATATTATTCCTATTTGAATTGCTTATCATGGACCTTGTTTTTATGAATTGCTTCCGTATTATCCTGTTTTAGGGGAAATGCTGTCGAATTTTTCTTGTACAGCAGTCTAGATTTATGGAGAGTGTTGTTGGAGAGGAAGGAGATATGGAGAGTCAAATTTTTGGAGAACTCTCCAAATATGACTTTTGGAGAGTGAAATTTGGAGAGCCCTTTTGGAGATGCTCTTAGGGCAGACAGTGCCAATGCGGATTCTATCCACACTAGCCACTTCGTCGTTCCACCACACCGATCACCACCATCATCCTAGGTCATGCCACCCTATCACAATGCAAGCCAAACCGCGTGCGTCACCCTGTCCCATCCGGTGCAGAGCCTATGCCAATGCTGCATCACTGTGAGTGTTGAGCCTTTGCCTCCTACCCCTTTTCATTGCACCCCTCATCAATGCTCTCTCTCTCTCTCTGCCTACCTCTCTGCCTGCACAGCAAAGTATCTGCAAAAGGCATGAAAAAGCCAACATGTTTGCCTCACCATTGACTTCCTTCCCTTGGCCAATGCGCCATGCCTTGAGCCAAGCCAAGGCTACCCACTCCCATGCCTATAAAGGCATGCAAGACCTTGCCTTCCACTCCACACTCCAGTGCCCGAGTGAAGCAAAGACATAGTGAGACCATCTTCTTTCCCTGTCCCAACTGAACAGAGCCAAAACCATTCTTCCTCCACGGTGAGCAAATCCTCAATTCTTTGCACCCAAATAACTCCTTCCCTTCTCAATTTTATCCAGGCACCACTGGAACACCGTGCCACACTAACCTTCCTTCGCTGCCTCGGGTCACCATCACCAATCATGTCCAATGAACCTCCCCTGCTACCAACCCCCAAAATGGGATCCCCTCACCTCCTTACGCTTTCTCCTCCATCAATTCAACCCTAACACCACCACATCACCATCGTCACCATCCTACAGGGCCATCGCTGCTGTGCTCTCAATGCCAACCATCTCCAACCATCCCCAACCATTGCTAACCCCTCCTTGAGGTCCCTCTCCACTCCCTCTTGCTATCCTGAGCCTCGACGCCACAAATTCTACCACCGTGCGCCATCAGCAGCTTTGCCCGAGCCGTTACCTTGTTCAGAGTCACCAATAAGTAACCCCGCCTATTAAACGATGCCCCCTCTCTCACACAGTCGCTAACAAGCTGGTCCCACATGTCAGATTTCTTTTAAAACTGATTTAAAAAATTCAACAACTGACATATGGGTCCCACAGCTCGATTGGGTTTTTAAATAAATCAGTTTACTCAAACCGTGACCCCACATATCAGCCTTTGTGCAATAAACCATAATATTTGAAATTAAGAAAAGAATTATGAACAGTTCCACACAGTATTTTCCCTCTTCTTTTTCTTGATTTTCTCTCCTGGTAAAACTTTTATGGCCGTTCTCCCTCATACATACTCCAAATGATCTCATTTTTGTTTCTAAATTTTTAAAAATTAAAGATCTATCTCCTAGAATCTTTTTTGTAATATTTGATTTTCTTGTTTAGACGCCAACGTACCGGACGTGAAGTTGAACCAAAATAAGAACAAGCACTCGACGAGCAAGGTAAGTAGCCCCTTGATCACGTTGATCCTAGTTTTTCAAGGACTATGTTGCTTTCATTACAACTATTTTGTGCATGTTTATTCAAATAAAGTTGCTATATCTTTATATAGGAATTAGATATTGCCAATTGTTGAAACAAAAGCTACCTTAACATTGAAATGCCCCTGCCATTGTCACCATAGAAATAGTTACCCACTTACTAGAATAATTTTTGTGGGACTTAGAATAATATACCTAGCAAATGCATAGTCATGCTTATAATTGCCAAAAAAATTTTTTTGAAAAAATATAGTTTAGGGTGGGACACTTTGGAGAAATTCTTATGACCTATTTTGGACATGGTTATATATACTTCGAAAAACTCATGTTGGAAAAATGGAAAACAAAATTTTTTTTTGTCTTGGTGTCAGGGCCCCAAGTTTCAAAATTCTGGGACATCCGGAGTATCCGGATCAACATCCGGAATGTCCGGGCATATTGTCCGGAGTATCCGGATTAACCTGACCGAGCACCTCAACCCGGAGTGTCCGGACCAAATGTCCAGAGTGTCCGGGTTAGTGCTACCGAAGACCCCAACCCGGAGTCTCCGGGTTGAGTGTCCGGAGAGTCCGGTATTTGCGGGGGTTTAGTATAAAAATCCCATTTCGTGGCTCCCCTCCATTCTTTCTCTTCCATGTTGTTTCCCCACTCCTTGGTGCTACTCCCCTCCACCCCGAGCTCCACTCCGGCGAGCCCCACCGGCCGGCGACCTCCCGTGGCTCCTCCATCCCGTGGAACTCCTCCTCTAGCCGGTGTCCTCCTTCCTCTACCCGGCATTGTTCTCTGAGAGGAGCCGCCCAGATCGTCCTTGAGTTGTTGGATGAACAGTTACTCCCGTCGGGATTGGATCCTAGCAACAAATCACCGGAGGTGATCCCGATGCTAATACCCAAGCCCAATCGAGACAACTCTGCAAACATCCGAACTACTCGACAACAACCCCGGTATTCCCCCGGTATGCGATCCGAAACTCGCCCAGGATCCCCACATACCGGTTCCCAATGCCATATCAACATTCAATTCGCACAAAGGGGCATCGAGCCCCAAGCTCACTACCAGATACACAAAACGCGGAAGCAAACAAAACACACCACACGGCACAAAGAGGCCCAACAAAGACAACCAACAAAGACGCATCAACTAAGCGCATTTGTGTTCCATTACAGAAATAAAGGTAGCAGCTATTCACAAAAGTACCGCCCACTACTCTATGAAACAAAAGTAAAACACCCTGGTAGTGCCATGCCCAAACACTTCCGGGTGCACGAGTGTCGACGGCCTCTACTCGGTGCCCTGCCCGGTCACCGATAGGCAGTAGGGGCAAACACACCCCGCTGGATCCTCACCTGCAAAACCACAAAGCAGAAGCCTGAGTACAAAAGGTACTCACAAGTCTTACCCGTGGTCCATATACGACCGACTCCAAAGGATTATGCATTTAGATGTAGCAAGGAATAAGCCGAAGGTAGAACAGTTGCAAAACGCTTAACATTTGTTGTTTAGTTACCAGAACTACTCAAATCACAATTTTTAATGCGGTTGTTACTGCACCTACTTCCAATGTGAAGTTAACATTTAACCACCTCAACAGTTAACCACATTTAATTCAAGCTCAAGCCCAAAGGCGAACTTCTATTCAAGTTCTTACTACGTTGAGTAACATCTGACCAAGCTTGCTCATATCCGTGAGCACGGCAATTCGAATCGCTTAATTAACCCTGCAGGGAAGCATCGATCACACGACATGTGCCACGAAGGAACCTCATGTCAACCCCCTCCCATCCATACCAATTCGTTGGGGCATCTTCATGCGGTCCGGAAACCTAGCACCCCCTCGAGCAGCCCCAAGCCCGGCTTGGCGCCCGAGAGCCGGCCTAGGCCCCGCCCTCAACCACGTCCAACCACATGAGGGCATGGCCCATCGAACGGCATGCGATGAAAGAGTGGCTTACCGTACCATAATCAGGCATGCGATCAACCAAAAAGGTGCTTTAGCCACGTTACACCCGATCGGTCCTTAATCGACACGGACGAGACTAGCACACTTGGGTCTCCTTACCCAAGTGATCCAACTCTCTCGCCCGGTCTCAATTTTCATCATTTCCATAACTCACAAACAAACCCATTGCAACCCAATACTTTGTAAAGTACATCAATCTCAAGCGGTGGAACCTTCCACCACTTGGCCCAAACCCGACTTCTAAGCATACTAAGCATGACACAATTAGTACCCATAATCTAGCTCCAAAAGAGGGGTTCAACAAGCAATAATAGGAAGGGTACATTCAGCAAATAGGATCTAGCCTATCCCACATTTCAATTCCTAATGCAATACTTAATCAACCAATAAGAAGTTAATTCGCAAAAATAGATTACAATTATGGTTCAAAATGCTTAGGTGCTTGCCTTGATCTTCTGCTTGCGGATCGGCGATAGCCGGCTCTCCGGTAGTACCCTCAGTCGCCGCGGCGTCAAGCCCCGGGGGATCGTTCTCTACACGATTACAATGCACAATGAAATGCATGCCATGCGAAAGAAACAACAAAAAATACCACAATTTGCAAAACCCTCAACCGAACAGACCAGGGGAAACCGGACAGTCCGGGTATTTCATCCGGACAGTCCGGCTAACCCGGACATTCCGGACCTTGTGTCCGGATACTCCGGCCTAGGGCGGACACTCTGGGCTTTTAGTCCGGACACTCCGGACCTGGCGAGTTTTACCCAATGACTTGACGGATCGAGGTGCCGCCAAGTTCCACGGCACCGCGGGGACCCGATCTACGACATTCCTACATGCGGCAAAGCCGAGGGAACTTCAAGCTAGCTAGACCTCGAGAAAACGACACCCCACCACAAAAACCACACGCCAACTCTAATCGACCCTTGGATCGGCATCACCACTACCCGATCTACCTCACTAGTACCCACATTCATCAATCCAAGCCCCAATCCAACCCTAGAACCACTACACCCAAAACCCTAGAGCTCAAGATCCAACTCCAAACTCCCAAATCCAAACCTAAACCCTAAACCCACCATGGATGGCCTTCGAACCCAAGAAACCCACGAATCAACCCCCAAGAGAAAGACCTACCTCCAAGGATGATGGAGGAGAACAATGCCGGGTAGAGGAAGGAGGACACCGGCTAGAGGAGGAGTTCCTCGGGATGGAGGAGCCGTCGGGGAGGAGCCACGGAGGGTCACCGGCCGGTGGGGAGCTCACCGGGGTGGAGCTAGGGGTGGAGGAGACGCACTAGGGAGTGGAGGACAAATGGGGAAGAAAGAATGAAGTGGGGGAAGCCAAGAAACGGGACTTTTATTTCAACCCCCGCACAATCCGGACTCTCCGGACGCTCAACCCGGACACTCCGGGTTGGGGTCTTCGGTAGCACTAACCCGGACACTCCGGACATTTGGTCCGGACACTCCGGGTTGGGGTGCTCGGTCAGGTTAATTCGGATACTCCGGACAATATATCCGGACATTCCGGGTTATGTCCGGACATTCCGGATGTTGATCCGGATACTCCGGATGTCACATAATTTTTTTGAACTTAGGGCCGTGACATTCTCCTCCATCATCCTTGGAGGTAGGTCTCTCTCTTGGGGGTTGATTCGTGGGGTTCATGGGTTCTAAGGCCATCCATGGTGGGTTTAGGGTTTAGGTTTGGATTTGGGGGTTTGGAGTTGAATCTTGAGCTTTAGGGTTTTGGGTGTGGTGATTCTAGGGTTGGTTTGGGGCTTGGTTTGATGAATGTGGGTACTAGTGAGGTAGATTGGGTAGTGGTAATGCCGATCCAAGGGTCGTTTGGAGTTGGCTAGTGGTTTCATGGATTAGTGTCGTTCCTCGTGGGGTTGGGTTAGCTATAAGCTTCTTCGGCCTTGCAGCGTGTAGAAAAGTCATAGATCGGGTCCCTGCGGTGCCGTGGGACTTGGCGGCACCTCGGTCCGTTGAGTAGTTGGGCCAAGTGCTCCAGGTTCGGAATGTCCGGACCCCCAGTCCGGAGTGTCCGGACTAAAAGCCCGGAGTGTCCGCCCTAGGCCGGAGTATCCGGACACACGGTCCGGAATGTCCGGGTTAGCCGGAGAGTCCGGATAATAAACCCGGACTGTCCGGGTTCGCCTGGTCTGTCCAGTTGTGGGTTTTTGTGGGGTTGTGTGTTGAGCTCGTTTCTTTCGCATTGCATGCATCTTATTGTTGCATATTATTCGTGTAGAGAGCGATCCCGCGGGACTTGACTCCGCGGCGACTGAGGGTACTACCGGAGAGCCGGCTATCGCCGATCCGCAAGCAGAAGAGCAAGGCAAGCACCTAAGCATCTTGAACCATAATTATAATCTATTTTTTTGAATTAACTGCTTATTGGATGTTAAGTGATGCATTAGGAATTGAAATGAGGGATAGGCTAGATCCTATTTGCTGCATGTACCCTTCTTATTGTTGCTTGTTGAACACCTCCTTTGGAGCTAGATTATGGGTACTAATTGTGTCGTGCTTAGTATGCTTAGAAGTCGGGTTTGGGCCAAGTGGTGGAAGGTTCCACCGCTTGAGATTGATGCACTTTACAAGTATTGGGTTGCAATGGGTTGTTTATGAGAAATGAATTGATGAAATTTGAGACCGGGCGGGAGAGTTAGACATTTGGCTAAGGAGACCCAAATGTGGTAGTCCCGCCTGAGTCAGCTAAGGACCGATCCGATGTTTAACCGTAGCCGAGAACAAATTGGTTGATCACATGCCCGATTATGGTAAGGTAAGCCGCTCTTTTATCGCATGCCGTTCGATGGGCCATGCCCTCATGTGGTTGGACGTGGTTGAGGGCGGGGCCTAGGCCGGCTCTCGAGCGCCAAGCCGGGCTTGGGGCTGCTCGAGGGGGTGCTAGGTTTCCGGACCGCATGAAGATGCCCCAACGAATTGGTATGGATGGGAGGGGGTTGACATGAGGCTCCTTTGTGACACATGTCGTGTGATCAATGCTTCCCTGCAGGGTTAATTAAGCGATTCGAATTGCCGCACTCTCGGAGATGAGCACGCTTGGTTACATGTTACTACACGTAGTAATAACTTGAACTGAAGTTCGCCGTTGGGCTTGAGCTCGAATTGATTGTGATTAATGGTTGCATATTGTTTAATGTCAACTTCATTTAGTAGTAGGTGCTGTTACAGCCGCATTGGAGCTTTGAACTGAATAGTTTAAGTAACCAAACAACAAACGATAAGCATTTTGCAACTGTTTTACCTTCAGCTTATTCCTTGCTACATCCAAATGCATAATCCTTTGGAGTCGGTCATATATGGACCACGGGTAAGACTTGCGAGTACCTTTTGTACTCAGGCTTCTGTTTTGTGGTTTTGCAGGTGAGGATCCAGCGGGGTGTGAGTTTTGCCCCTACTGCCTATCGGTGACCGGGCGGGGCACCGAGTAGAGGCTGTCGACACTCGTGCGCCCGGAAGTGTTAGGGCATGACACTTCCGGGGTGTTTTACTTTTGTTGTATAGAATCGTAGGAGTTACTTTTGCGAACAGCTGTACTTTTATTTCTGCAATGGAACTCGTCTGCTTTTCGTTGGTCGTCTTTGTTGGTTGTCTTTGTTGGGCCTCTTTGTGCCGTGTTGTGTGTTTGTTTGCTTCCGCGTTTTCCTTGCGTCTCTGGTAGTGAGCTTGGGGCTCGATGCCCCTTTGTGCGAATTGAGTGTTGATATGGCATTGGGAACCGGTATGTGGGGATCCTGGGCGAGTTTCGGATCGCATACCGGGGGAATACCGGGGTTGTTGTCGAGTCGTTTGGATGTTTGTAGAGTTGTCTCGTTTGGGCTTGGGTATTAGCATCGGGATCACCTCCGGTGGTCTGTTGCTAGGATCCAAATCCGACGGGAGCGACTGTTCATCCAACAACTCGAGGACGATCTGGGCGGCTCCTCTCACTTGGCGAGTGGTGAGTGAGTGTGGAATTGAGATCAGTGTTAGTCTCGCTTAAGTAACTTATGGACCAAACTCAATTGTCGTTGGTCCTGGCATATACTGTGCAAACCACATGTCCTTATGGATAAGACCTGGCTGAATAATTTAGTAAGAGCTAGCATTATCCCCGCAGGCTGTAGATTATATATATATATATATATATATATATATATATATATATATATAAGTTTTATCGCGAATATATAATCCCCAGCAAGGTCTGCCACATCATTTTTTCGTGGAAGAGCCCACCAAAAAATCTAAAATTACATATAAGTTTTATCGGTTTTTTTGCAAAAAGGACCCATAGTTCCACATATTCGCGAGCGGGTCCTCTCCCATTTTATTTCCCAAAAAATGACCCCATGATTATGGAAATTGGCAGACGGCTCCTAGCCACCCTATTTTTTTAGAAAACCTCCCTGAGAAAATGAAATTATTTTGATGCTCCATTGGTTTTTTTAGAAAAAGACCCCTTGGTTTCGTATATTCGTGGATGCATTATCTGCCTTTTTTTATGTAAAAAAGACCCGTAGTTACACAAATTCATTGACAGCTCCTACCCAGCACATTTTTTATAAACCCCCTGAGAAAATAAAAAATGCGTTTAGATCCTCCTACCTTTTTTTACAAAAAGAATCCCTAACTAAATTTCGTATGGCGCGGCATCGTGCACGACTCTACCTTGTATTAGTTACTCTTCACAGATACATCATTTTTTTATACGTACAATCAAACTTTCAAAAGTTTTACTATTAATATCTTTTAAAATATTTAGATTGAATACATAAAAATCATATGTATATGTGTATATATATCAAGTATTTTCATAGTATCATATTTTTATTAGATTTTATTTTCAGCGATATAAGTTACATGTCAAAGTTCAATTTTAGAGACTGTCGATATTCAAAACAATATGTATTTGTGATCCGAGGGAGTAGCAGCTAATCAAGCGTAATTTGTTTTTGAAGGAAAATCAAGGTACTACGCGATACTGATTAATCGATGTCATGCACCCTTCCGTTTTTGATCCTGCGGTGCTGTGACTGCATCTGTACATTATTGTAGCAAGTGTAGTTATCAGCACATATCGATGGAGGTCAATCACGGCGGACAGCATATCATGTGCCACTCTCGGTCGGTACCGAATCAACGTGAAAAATTGGTAAAGTTTATGATATAATCTACATAGTGTTATTACCTTAAAATTTCAACTTCAAACACGTGTTAGAAGAAACAAACAAAGAAAAAAAGATAAATTTGTTGTGAATAATACCATTTGTCCTTTTCTTTTTGATTTATCATCTGCTAGAATTTTCGCATTTTCGTTACTTTCTAACACAGAATGAACTTAAATATGAAAACTTATAAATTTTTCACGTTGATTTGGAGTCTTAACCGGCCGGGGTTGCAGGCTGCACCTGATATGTTGGCGTCATATCGAGAGGCGTGCGAAAAGAAAGTCAACCACTGCAACGACGTATCGAGGCTAACATAAACGAAATTAATATTAATTCCCTATAATTATTCACTCCCAGAATCACTCGATCGTATTGCAATACTCAAACAAAAGCATATAATACTATGTCATGACCCCAACTCATTACAATGATACAGATATAGATCGATGATGCGACCCTTAGCAATCTGTACGTCCTAGCTATCGATCTCTTGGCAAGACCATGGACAGCAGATATCTGAAGTGAAATAAATTAATTAAACCAACTCGTCTTCCTAGGCAGCGGCGGTGGCGGCCTTCTTCTCCTTCTTAGCCATTTTGGGACGTTTCATCGATCCCTCGACCCTGCCTCCGAATATCTATCGTCGGCGATGCCACGGCGGTGGTGGTGGCAGCAGTGCTTACGGTGGGGGCAGTTGTTACGGCTGATCAGGCTCACCGTCGCTCCGCCGAAGCCAGTGCCGGCCAAGAACGCGAACACATACTTGTAGAGCGCCATATATCTGTTAACTAAATTGAAAGCCTCTCGTGATCAGCATGGGAAAGCCTCTTGTTTTCTGTGACTATGTGATTGCGGTGAGTAAGAATCAAGGAACACTACAGGAATTCGATCTATGTACGTTGGCCAAATATATTTACGTCAGTTCAAAAAAAACTGACGTAAATGATGGTATATTTACGTCGGCTACGCTAAACCGACGTAAAAAGTGATATTTACGTCGGCCAGGCCGACGGAAATAGCGCCCAACCGCGCCAGAAAAAATTAAAAAAACTGCAGGCATTTTTACGTCGGCTTGTCCACGTGGCGATTATTTACGTCGGTCTGGCCAGCCGACGTAAACATCACTCTATCTCTCTTTGTTGCATGGCAGGCGCATCAGTAGGCGGCTCTACAAGTAAGTCGTATGGTTGAATCCCAAAAATTCATATACTTATGTCTATTTCGTCATATGTTTGTATTCATGCTAGCCTTGTATATGTCGATGATTTACGTTCTTGCTATATGTGCTTAGTTGGTCGTGATGGTTAGTGGATACGATGACTGGTTGTTGTTATTGATATTATATTGAATACTGTCTTTGTCTGTTGAGTGGATGTCCACTATTTTAGGGGAGGTGCTGCCGGAATTTTTATTAAGTTCGGCAACCTCCTAGTCATTCTTGCTTTATATACATAAAAAAATTAAACTTATTAGAAGCAAACTACAAACTTACTTCTAGTTATGTATTTTAGCATTCATGCTTTAATTTTAGTTATATGTCGATGATTGTATGCATGCTTTAATTTTAGTTATATATTCATGCCAATTACATTTGTTCGGTTATATTCTTTAATTTTAGTTATGTATTCATGCTTTAATTTTAGTGATATGTCAATGATTCATGCCAATTACATTTCTTTGGTAGGAATATATGGCGCAGCAGTTCGGAAGACCACTAAATCTTCCCCCGTTCCAACCTCTACCCTTGTTTACCCCGCAATCTCCCAACATGGTATCATCAATTATTTAAATTTGTTTTAACATAATCTAGCTGTCTAACATCTGAATCTAACATATGTTCGTTGATATAGGGTTCAGCGGACCGCACACCGGATGCACATGTTGGAGGCACCGACGCTTCTTCTTCGAGTACTCCGCCGTCGGTTGGTGGCTTCTTAAACTCGGGAGGTGACGCCGGTAGTGGGCATCGCTTTGAAGATACTTCGCCAAATTGATGTTTGTATGAACAATGAGTAGTATGGTTCAACTGTGTCATGTCATGTTTGCAAATTGAAGTTTCTATGTGTTGTATGTCATGTATGCAAATTGAAGTTTCTATATATATGTCATATGTCATGCATGTTTGCAAATTGAATTGTGTCATCTAAATGGACGGATTGATGTTGGTTTATATGAATGCATTATTGAATGGCTTGAATTGATATTGTATGTCATCTGAATTGATATTTTTGTTGGCCAAATCCAGCCGACCAGAATCGATATTATACTGCCTGGTCGTCCCAGTATTTACGTCGGCCAGGGTCTGGCAGACGTAAATAGCCCAATATTTACGTCGGCCTGGGCCTGGCCGACGTAAATATCCCAAGTATTTACGTCGGCCTGAGCCTGACCGATGTAAATATCCCAAGTATTTACGTCGGCCAGGGTCTGGCCGACGTAAATAGCCCAGTATTTACATCGGCCTGGGCCTGGCCGACGTAAATAGCCCAGTATTTACGTCGGCCTGGGCCTGGCCGATGTAAATACTTATGCCACTGCCTAGCGTGGGGTGGTGACGTGGTTCGGTGACGTGGACATTATTTACGTCGGCCTCTTTGGCCGACGTAAATAAGTGCCACGTCACCCCCACTCAAGTCGAATGAGGACTACTATTCCTATTTACGTGGCCGACGTAAATAAGGGCTATTTACGTCGTTACCGACGTAAATAAGAGCTATTTACGTCGCTCAGTTTACGTCGGCCTATTTACGTCGGCTTTTGGCCTACGTAAATAGATCGGATTTCTGTAGTGGAAGCTGCAATATATGTCAAGGTCGGTCCTGAGTTTTTAGAGACCCGGGGCGAAATTATAAATGGAGGTCCCCATAACATAAGCATCAAAATATTTTTATATTACTATGTATCAACTGAAAAGACAATATTAAGTGTATTATAGAAATTGTTACCAATAAATAAATGGAAGTACAAAAGTGAGATTATTTACCTCAACATTTTGTAGAGATCATCTTAGGATATATCTTCTAACATTTCTAGATGCAAAATCATCAATTATGACATCAACATTAATGTCATCCAATAGTTTCTTCTCAATACATAAAGTTACTAGACTATTTAACCTTTCTTGAGACATTGTAGACCTTAAATAGTTTCTCAATAATTTCAATTTTGAAAAACTTCTTTCAGCTGATGCCATAGTTACCAGCATAGTAAATAAGATCCGATAAGTAACAATTCCACAGGATCTGCAGTTTTTTAGTTTTTAGATAGACACTGCGTGTTGTGTTTGGTCTCTGTCTCGGATGTGCTACAGTACCCGCGATGGAAAATAGATGTCCAGTCTAGTTTTGTTTTGATTTTTGCTTTGATGTGAAGCAGTCCAACTCTTGTAATTGAGTCTATATATTGCAATGAAATCAGAAAAGACGTGAGCAATTTCCACATCGCAAAAACAAGTATGTTATATAGTTTTAGTTCGATTGTTGTTTTTTCTCTGAAAATAGCGTTCAAGTCTGAAGCTTTTGTTAGTTAGTTTCAACCAAGAGTTGCACACGAATGTTTCAGCCGAAGCATGTCCGGCTGTAGCGTTTTCAGACAAGGAATAAAAAACTTGTCACTGGCATCTAGTTCTTGGACTGATTACCAACAACGATTGCTCTCGGCTCTCGTGCAGGTACGTAGTCTTCATATTATGACGGGATCACGGAGGAGCCCCGGTAATTTGGGGGCCTGGGACGGCCGCCCCGCTCGCCCCACCCCAGGGCCGGCCCTGATATATGTATATACATATATATAGGATCGACTAGCGCGGTGGTAATCATGGGTTCGGTCTCCTCTTAGCCCTTGATTCTTTTTCAACTCTTGGACAATATATGATTGATTATTTTGTGATGTGCTATCAACAGTGGCGTTTTCTTGGTCCCTTGTCCAAGGCAAGCAACCACGAGTGCGCCTAGTTGACAATAGAGGTGGGCACTTGGGTCGGGCTCTTTTGGGCTGGTCCGAGGCACAGTGGAATAGTTCGGTCCAAAGTCTGGCACACAACTATAGCACGGACCGTGTGGGCCTGAGAACCGGGTACGATGGGGCCGGCGGACCTATGCCGACACAGCACGAATGGGCACAGAGTCACGGATTAAGACCTGGAAGTTGGCAGATATTGTTGATTCAGGGCATCTTCGAGTATTGTGTTTATGTTTGATATTCTGTTGATGGAATATGTTGATGTGATTACTCTTTTATGTGATTAAAACAGATAGTTTAGTAGTAGTGATGTGTTTTATTTCTTTGCTCCATGTCCGTTTACTATATACGAATAATGAGATTACAATTTTGGCTCTTGACCCCAATTCTGTTCACAAGCTGAGAGAGAGAGAGAGAGAATGAAATATACAGGCGAGAAAGGGAAGAGAGATTGAGAGAAACAGACAAGAGAGATTTAAGAATAAATAAAATTTAGTTTCTTTTTTTTTCTAATATTTGTGTTCATTATCTTAGCACTATGTGTTTTTGGCTTTTTTCCCTCTCATCGCAAAAGTGCAAATGGATTGGACCTGGGCCAGCACGGCACGAAGCGCAACTAGGCTGTGCCTGGGCTCGTAGAAGGTGAGCTGGGCCGACACGACACGGCACGACGGACACGATGGACCATCGCGATCTAGCACGATTTAGATACAAAACATGATAAACCCATATCAAACTAACCCGACACGACACACGTTCATCTGTACTGACAATAGACGCTGACCATTCTAAGCGAACCATCTCCTTTTGCTTGCAATGAGCGACCATCTTCTACAGTAGCTAGCGTATAGTCTTACGGTTCATCCGACTGAGCGTATCGGCATCACGCACACGCTGCCGTCCATCCGATTTGCAGCTCTCACACCCGCACGTTCTGCTGTGGTCCCCACTAGACTGCACCCTGTTGCCCCCGACCTTATGGCTGCACCACGTCCACTCTTGCCCCCTGTGGACCATTGCTGTTTGGATTAATCAGTAATCACACAAGTGCAGCCCTAGCAAACGAAATAACCTTCCATCGCCACATGGGTGGATCAGCATGTGGACAAGGATGTACAGATATATACCTAAATTTTTGATAAAAATCTAGTACATAATATTCATATTAGGTGTATATACTAGTAGGTGGGTTCAAAAATACATATTTCAACCTTTAAGTCTATTTTAGCTCGTTCCACTCAATCCCTCTTACAATCTTTTATGCATGGCCCAATCGTCCAAAGTCCAGTCTTCCTCTGTTTCTCAAGTCCAAAACCCAATTTCGTCTCTATTCCACACGCCCCCATGCTCTCTCTGTGGCAGCGATGCAGCCGACAAAGGACAGCCCGACAGCGACGGACAAGGGCCACGGGGTAGGTACAAGCCGACCGGGAGCAAGGCAGCAGACGAGTGCTGAGCATCCCCAACACTGGCGAACGACGTAGGCTGATAGGCAGGCGGTGGCACAAGGAGCAATGCGCAACAGGGTAGCTCTGTGGTCGCAGTGAGCACCAACTTGGGATAAGAGGGTGTGACAACAGCGACGGTCGGCAGGTCAGGGCGGTGATGTCTGACGGGGTAGGGAGTAGCACGTGGCGTGTTGCAGGGCAGCCCTGTGGGCGCGGCGAGCCTGAGCCAGGGATAGAATGTGCAACGCCAGCGGTGACACCCAGCACGACAGGAAGTAGTGCTAAAACAACAGGTAGCAACTGAGCATTTGGTATCGGCAATCACACAAGTGGATTTTATTTCTTGCTTCCCTAGTCTGAAATCTCCAATTCATAAATCTATCAGCGTCACGTTAATTTGTAATGGTGAATCGTGATTTTTGAAATGTAGCATGCAGAGCATTCAAAAATGAAGAGGAAGGAATTTTTTTTTAAATAATACTTTTTTAAAACTAAATTGCGTTTTTAATATACGGAATAAAAAATTTGCAAAAATAATATGCCGTCGCCAAACGGTATGGCGAATACCCTATTTTCGCCGTACCGTGTGGCGAATACCCTATTTTCGCCACACGGTTCGGCGACAATACCCTAACCGCCGCAATTAAGCTGCTACACGGGTATCAAGGCTATTTTCGCCAAATGGTATGGCGAAGATACTATTTTCGCCGAACCGTGTGGCGAATACCCTATTTTCGCCATACCATTTGGCGAAAATAGGTTGTCGCCGAACCGTTTGGCGAAATTGGCTCGGTAAAAAAAGGCCCCCGAGATCGATCTCTGCTCGCTCGCTCGCCCAAAAAAAAACAGAGCGCTCGCTCGCCCGCCGCCGCCGGTAGAGAAGATAGAGAGGGAGAAGGAGAAGGAGAGGGAGAGGAAGGAGAGGGAGAAGGAGAAGGAGAGGAAGGAGAGGGAGAGGGAGAGGAAGGAGGAGGAGGAGAGGAGGAGAAGAAGAAAAAAGAGGAGGTAACATCGCAACTTTGTTTAATTTCATATTTTTCAATGTAGAGAGTGATTTAGAGTAATGTAATTTAGATTAGCGATGTAGAGTAGCGAAATTTAGAGTAGCGATCTAGAGTAGCGCAATTTAGATTAGCGATCTAGAGTAGCGCAATTTAGAGTAGCAATCTAGAGTAGCGCAATTTAGAGTAGCGATCTAGAGTAGCGCAAATTTAGATTAGCGATTCTAGTTGTTTAATGTAGAGTAGTGATATTAGTTAGACCTGATTAATTCCGATTAATCGTTATGCCTAGTTTTTTGACCGTAAGGAAAAAAAATGGAATATTTAGGGCTTCGATCACTAGCTAATCGGCCGATTTTTCTGAACATTGCATATTAGTAGCAAATAGGCATGTTATACGTGCGCTATATTATTATAATATTATAGTATCGATATCCCGATAGGTAATTATCGTTGTTCAATTTATGGTACAGATTTTACATTTTAGTAGGGATGCATAAATTTATTTTGTCTATGTCGTTGCAGTGATGTCGGAACCAGTGAAATTCAGGGTATATTATGGCGATGGTGAAGTAAAAAATGGGCAGAATGGAGTGGATTTAAGTCGCTGCGGTCACCATGGCCGAGCACTTGTCCCCGACATCGTTAGCATTCGTGATATAAAACTTTGGTTGACCCAATTTTTTTCCTGGATCCAAGTGTTTATTCTGTTAGCATCCAAATCGTATACACGCGTAGCAAGGGTGACCCTACCGTGTGGGAGTTGGAAGATGAGATCGAACACGCTTGTGGCGTAAATGGTTAAGATGGTGCAAGGGATCTAGCCTCGATTGTGTGATCTTGGTGCAAGCTTGCCCTAGGGAAGAGGTGAGTACTACTGGTGTGAGCGAGAGCAAAGACATCGGCTACTGGTGAACAAGTTCACCCAATGTGTCGGTTGAGGCAGCAAAGCGGGGATGATCACATGGATGCAGCAAGCGCAGAAGGCCTGGCCGATGAAGGGGAGGATATCGATCAACTTGTGGATCAATTGATTGGGTGGACCGCATGGCGACAGTAAGAGGAAGCCGAATGTTGGACCCAATCGATACCATCGGCGAAGATGATGACCGGGAGGAAAATGATGAAATGCATGGTAGGACTCGCTCAGCGGAGGTACCCATCCCCGATGAATGGAACAGGTAGAACAAAGCGGGTATGGAAGCTTTGTGGGGCCATGACTCGCATTGTGAGTATGGTACTGGTGCCATTCGGTTGAATCAAATGTTCCCGAACAATTCTGAATTGAAGTTGGCAGTGAGCTTGTGGGCACTATCGCTGCAAAGAGAGTTTCGGTTGTCCTGTCTAGCCTGAGATAAGTACACAAAGTGAAGTGCGAATCGATGGTTGTGAATTTAAAGTACATGCATACAAGCCGAAGTGTGAGACATATTGATTGCATCAAGAGTGGACGAGCACACATGCAGACTAGAAAATGTTCTTGTCAAACACCGTGAACTTGAATGCGGCTGTAATAGCTAGCGTGATGTTTAATGAAATCATTGAGAAGCGGGATATCGAGTGTTCAGATATTCGTAAAGCAATGTTACGAACATTTAAGTATCGATAAGCTACTCCATGGCCTGGCGTGCGGCGTAAAGCATTAGAGAAGAGGTTTGGCACATACGAGGCATCGTATTGCAACCTACCTCGTGTGCTTGAAGTACTGAAGCAAACCAATCCTGGCACATACACCGCTTTCAAAGAAAGCGAAGCAGATGCAAATGGGATCTGTACATTTCGTCGTGCTTTCTTTTCATTGGGGCCTTGCATTGCGTCATTCGTGCATCGTCGTCCATTGCTTTGTGTTGATGGCACATTTTTATTGGAAAATACAAGGGGCAGATTCTAACAGCCATTGCAATTGATGCGAACAACCACATACTTCCATTGGCCTTTGCTTTTGTTGAGGGTGAGAATCGGGATAGCTGGCTGTGGTTTTTCAGACATCTGAAGGTGGGGGTAGTTGGTGATCGGCCCAGCATGTGCATCATTCATGATCGTCACAAAGGTATCCTCTCGGCAATCAAGACTCTACAGGAGGACCGAGATGAACCATTTTCGTGGCCTGACCTGCAGAACAGGTGGTGCATGAGACATTTGGGTGCCAATTTCTTCAGGCAGTTCAAAAGCAAGAAACTGATAAATCTGTTTAAGAGGTTATGCAAGCGTAATCAGCACGTAAGTTCAACGCGCTTATTTGCCGAAGTTGGATAAGCACACCAAAGGCGCATATCGAAGAGATGAAGAAGCAACCACCTACGCCGAATCTAATGTCCACCCAAAAGGTTAACACCCTTGGGGAGCTCGATCCTCCTAATATGAGGAGACGAACGTCAAGGAACATTAAGTGTTTCTCGCACTGGATAGAGGCTGAGCCTCTAGAGAAGTGGGCATTGCTCCATGACACCGGAGGCGCCAGGTTAGTATGGTACATGAAAATATCAAAACAGCGCTAAACAATTTGGCCTGTTGTTCTAAACTGTTTTGCGTTGAACAGGTTTGGCATGATGACAACGAACATAGCCGAGGTTTACAATTGGGTCATCCGAGGCCTCCGTCCGCTTCCGCTTGTGGCCATCCTTGAAGGCATGTTGCACGGCATCGTTAGCTACTACCAAAAAAGGCATGCGGAAGCGGTACTTCATGCCTCCACATTGCAAACGCCGTATTGTTCGCGGATGATGACCTACATGGAGGAACGAACCATGAAAGCTCAAGAAGATATGGTGCGCGAGCTACGGGGTCACTGAATACCGCTTCGAGGTGACTCTTCGGTGCAAAAGGGGATTGGGAACGGACACAACGGTTATTACGCACGAGGTTAATCTAGGCCAAGGGGCATCTGGATGGTGTGAATGCAGCTGCAATAAGCCAAGACTTCTCCATATTCCTTGCTCACACGTGATGGCTGCTTGTGGGCAAATTGGGATGAACACGTCGCAATACATGTCCCCTTTCTACTTGAAGGATCATGTTGTCCATATCTGGTCGGGTGAGTTTCGTGGTTTTCGTGGACACGGTGATTTCACCGCGATTAACAGAGATGAGGGCATCTGCTTGCCGGATCCAACCTTGGCGGAGGTGTGCGGAAGGGCAACCGTCGCCCACGAGACTAGGCGCATTCGCAACAACATGGATGAATCTGAAGTGGGTGGCCCTCTTAGGAGGTGTTCTGAAAGCGGCGAGTATGGCCACAAGGCAAACCAAAGGCACGAGGGGTGTAGTTTCCGAAAGTGGTGGCGGCTATGTATCGAAATATGTTATTATATGCACGTTGGATGTCTTTTATTGTAATATTGACGCGATTGGGTGTCTTTTATTGATATATGTTGTGTCTCTCACATGTTGTGTACTTTTATTTATGTTCACCCCTTATGTCTTTTATACATATATGTATTGTAATATTGACGTGATTGGTTGTCTTTTATTCATATATGTTGTGTCTTTTATTCAGATATGTTGTGTTTGTCACATGTTGTGTACCTTTATTTATGTTCAACCCTGATGTCTTTTATTATTATACGTTGTGTACTTTTATTCACATATGTCGTGCTTGCCGTAAGTTGTGTAGTATGATTTATGTTGAAACATTTCTATGTGCAGTGGATGGAGCAGGTCGACTCACTCCTGGACCCTGCCTTGGATGCGCGGCATCAGGCGCACGTCCACACGCATGTAGGGGAATGACAAGTTGCCCTTATCATGGATTCGTGTGCCTAACAAGGCATGGTGCGTTGACGCCGCTTCCACACCAGGTTAGTTGCAAGACTTGTACATGTTCCATTGTTCGTACAATTAGTGTTCATTACATTCAATTCATTCAACTCTATGGTTCCTCGTTAGGCTTGCACGCGTCCGGGTCGCTCCGCTAGTCCGCATGGTGGAGGGTTCACCGCCGACCAGGCACAGGGTGACGACCAAGCAGTACGTGGTGACGACCCCAGGCACAGTGGTGACGACCGCAGCGGTCGCGGCGTTTCGCAGACGACCACTCGCCGTTAGCGTGTTTGGTCGATCACCGGAGGCCGGAGACGCACACTTTTCACCGCTGTCGGGGAGATGACGGTGACGCTGCAGACGCCGCCATGCTCATCGGATTGCCGATCGCCGGGCAGCGATCGGCCCTCGGTGGCTCTCTTTGGGTGGGGACGCGACTTCTGCTGCGCCGGCCGGGATCGCGGAGGTCGACCCACATATACCGCAGAGGGCGTGAAGCACGGGCCATCGAGGAGGTGGTTGGCACAGCCGAGGTTAGTGATTGTACATATTACTATGTTACTCCAGCTTTGCATAGCATTAACGTGATATCACACTATTTCAATTGTTGCAGTGCGGCCAGAGATGGCGGCCGAGCCCATGGACTACCAGGTTGCTAGGCACCTCGAGGCCTATCTCGCTTTGGTTGTTCGGCCGGGTGATGTTCACGCCGAGTCACGGCGACACCGTGGACGCCGTTGGATAGCCTACGACGGGCTATTGCGGACTCGAGCCTGACGATGTACCGGCGGTATCCTGGTTCGGCGGTTCTTGCTTCCACGCATCGCGCCTTTGCGACGCTGCGGCGTGAAGAAAGGCAGGAACTCCAATCTGACCCGGATGCCGCTTCTTCTTCAGCTTTGGTCATTCGAGCGCTTCTCCGTGGGTCGACCCTCGGCACTACACCGCCGACATGTACGGCGGTGATGCGCTGGACCGACCGACGATGGGCTCGCCCGACCAGGCGACGGTACATGTTCTTACTCATTAATGGAATTGTAATTTCAATGCCATCCGCTACTGATTATTTCTACTCTATTGCAGCCACGGTGGGCGGTGTGTCCAGGTACGTGCGGCGTACCTCGCCTTCACGGAGGCCTTCGACCACCTGAGGGACGAGAATGTCGTCTAGGACCCCTACAACGACGAGCGTGTAGGAGAGAGAGCTGCGGGGGGCCTGTCCATGCTCTGCGACAGGGACCAGCCTTACTGGAAGACGAGGAGGAAGCTCGTCTTCGACGTCTTCAGAGGACTACGCCACGCACCGAGTCCTCGTGCAGCTTTGGACTACGCCAGGTGGTCCCTGTTCCTTTGGGGAACGCGTGCGAAAGTGCACTCGTGAGTTACTCGCCACTACAGGAATGCTAAGTGCTTACGACATATTTGTAGTAATGAGGTCTTTTGTGCAGGTACTCCACCCAGGGACCCAAGAAGGCCATGGTGACCTTGCTGCAGAGGATGGCGCCGTGGCTTGCGCTGTGGGAGGGGGCGCTGAGGACGTTGTCGAGGAGGTCGCGCCTACGACCCCTCCTCCTACCAGGAGTACTTGTCCCGGCACGTGCCGGACCCGCACTGCCTCCTACGCGAGGAGCACCGCCCAGTGTTTGTCGCCGCATCGCAGACTTGTACTCGAGCCACGCAGATCTGCACCGCACTGCATGGTAAGTCTCGTTGTATTTTTACTCATTAATGCAATTGTAATTTCAATGCTATGTCATTATGTTTAATGTTTGTTTGTACGTGATAGGTGGACGAGGCGAGGGGCTTGCAGCAGCATGCCGCTGACTTTCTGTCTAGGCTGCAGCAGGGGACCACTTTCACAAATAAGCAGCCTATCGAGAGGCCATGGGGCATGTCGAGCTGCACTCGACGGATCGTGGAGCTTGGTGTCGCTTGGCGTGCCCCAGCCGATCAAGCTTTACCGGCACCTCGTCTAGGCCGCCACCCGATCTCCTCGCCTCGACACCACCTTCTCGACCACCGCTACAGCCTAGGGTCCAGCCTTCCACATCCAGTGCCTCCAGCCTGTGCACTACCGAGGATCCAGCTGGCAGACGCCACCACGCGGCCTACCATGGTCCCCACACCCGGTAAGCCGATAAACATTGATTGATCCCGCTTTGAATCTAATCTTCTCACTATAATTAAATGTTAATGTCTCAGATCGTAGGCCTCGTAGGACATGCCTCTACCGGACACCCGGCCAGGGCACGGCCCCACGACTACTAGCCCGATCGATTCTTCGCAGGGCTTCGTTCACGCAGCCTCCACCACGCAAAGACACGCCGCCTCCTCCAGCCACGCAGATCACGCAGCCTCCTGCGCAGACCCGTTGCCTCCCGCTGCGTGTCCCGCCGGTTCGGCAGACAGCCCTTCGGACTACGGCCAGGCGGGCCATCGCGGTGCCGCCCACGACCTCTCGACGATGCACTCCTTCGGCAAGGCCCGCGAAGGAGAGCTAGGGGTCGGGCCAGTGGTCGTGGTCCACCACCGGGGGGTGATCAGGCTTAGGATGTGCGTTATTTTTGGGTACTTTGTCCTATTATGCTTTACTATCTATTTTGTGTACTTCCTCATATACGTGGTCTATTATATATTTCTGTCATCTTTAGTCATATCAACCGCGTGTCATTATTGCTTTTTCAGCTTTTGTCATATCAACTTTTCCAGCCTTTGTCATTTCAATTTGCATAATGCCGCCAAAAGCCGGCTATGGCGTAGATTCCTGTTTAAAGTCGTGGGCATAGCCATGCTCATGTCATCATGAGCTGCGAAGCATCCGATGCTCGCGGATTTGAAATACTCAAGTCCGCGAGACTCTCCTTTGGTTGCCCCTTCGCCAGCTCTTTATAAACCCACCGAGGAGGGATATGTGCATCACGGCCTAACTTCCATAAACTTTAGTCTGCTTTTCCCACACACACGAGGGGCCACGATGTCGTTTCTACCGTCGCCTCTTCGAAGCGAAGGCTAACCCCAATACCGGATGAGAGTAGCGTTGACGCCCGATTCTGCCGGAGTTGCCACGCCCGAAATGTGATCGCAACCTGGTGGCGAAGGTTACGCAGCTTCACGACGGAGATACGGCCTCGCGGCCACTATCAAGCAGTTCGTGGCTTCGGGGTAAACCAAATGTTGTCCATACCCTAATTACGGTAACAGTACCATTTCATGCATCGTTATTTGTTTTTTTAGGACGAGGACCGTTGTTGCTTTTTCCAATGGATCGACGGGCTGGAACGACGTGATTATGAATTTCTCTACAACTGCCACGACGCCTACCCCACTTCGCCAGAGAACTTCACACGGTGGGAGAGGCCGCCGGGATATGTCCCCTACCTAGATCGACCGGAGTTAAGGGCCGGTGGGCAAGGGACGAACCAATCGGTTAGTTTCACGTGCCTCATGTTTCAGCTACAATGTACCCATTCTAAATCAATTCATCGCATACAGGACTTCAAAAAGAAGTTTGCAAAATGGCTCAAGTCAAGGCAAGAAAATCCTCCTTAGGGGCCAACGCAAAGCCAGGAACTGTGCGACCATGGCCTCCAGGCAGTGGTTGATACCGGCGACGAGGATCTAGCGGATAGAAGATTCTACCGGTGCCCTTTGTCCGAGGATGCCTGGTGCTGGTACTTCAACTGGGTGGACCCGGAGACGTACCACCCACATCTCAAACTTCCCGTATTTGATAACTGGGGAGAGCAACCCTCGCCGTGGTGCTACTACCTCCCAGAAAAGCCGGACCCCGAGTACGCAAACGGTATTCTCCAACCACCACAGCGGGCATACTGCATTGACTGCAGGGCACGTTTTCGGTTGTACAATAAGAAGCCCAACACACACCTCCTGGACCATATCGTGGAGTGCGAGCCAAAACAGAGTAGGCGTCTCGGCAAGTCTCCGGAAGGGCAAGAGGGTTCGTCCTCTCGAATGGTATGGGATAAGAGGAAGCAGCCGGCCGAGGTCCGCAGTACGCAACAAATCCTTGACGCATTACAAAGGCCATCCGGCAACCCCGGTGGTATTAACATAGGGGCGCCGGAAATCGGGAAGGCATGCCCATATGGGAGGGCAGGACTCCACAGAATGCACACAAACAAGTTACTTCTTACACCCCAGAGACGTATGGCATAGGCTACCCATTCGGCGATACCGGGAGCATCAAGGCACGGCCATGGAGCTCCTTCATAAGAGAGATTGAGCGGTGTCCGAGAACAAATCGCACAAGATTGACAGGTGATGTAATATGTAGAAAATGTATGGCATCATTCCCACTCTATTTAACATAGGCGAACGATCACTTGTTCCACCATTACAATCAGTGTTATTGGCACTTCTCCTAGCAATGCCGCCACTGTTTAATATCCGCTGTATCTGCCTGCACTAAGGTTGAGTTTGCGTACTAAGATTGCTGGCTGCATCTACATGCTTTTGTTATTGTCCTTTCTCATATTATGTCTTACCATTTAATTCTATCAGCGTAAACAACGGCGTAGATGAAAAATTTTCCCATAATATGGTACTCCATATATCAAAGAGCAAATCTGCGGTATTCGTGCCGGAAAATACATTCGAACGAGACATTTTACAGGCTGCCGAAAAGGCTTAAAAGTTATTGTTGACAATAGTACTTAGGGTTATTGTGGCGGTATATTTTTGTAGTGAACAAAGGCGTAGATGAAAAATTTTCCCATAATATGGTACTCCATATATCAAAGAGCAAATCTGCGGTATTCGTGCCGGAAAATACATTCGAACGAGACATTTTACAGTCATTAAAAGGCTTAAAAGTTATTGTTGACAATAGTACTTAGTTTTATTTTGTATTTATATTTTTGCAGTGAACAAAGGCGTAGATGAAAAATTTTCCCATAATATGGTACTCCATATATCAAAGAGCAAATCTGCGGTATTCGTGCCGAAAAATACATTCGAACGAGACATTTTACAGGCTGCCGAAAAGGCCTAAAAGTTATTGTTTACAATAGTACTTAGGGTTATTGTATGTATATTTTTGTAGTGGACAAAGGCGTAGATGAAATATTTTCCCATAATATGGTACTCCATATATCAAAGAGCAAATCATGCGGTATTCGTGTCTAAAAATACATTCGAACGAGACATTTTACAGTCACTAAAAGGCCTAAAAGTTATTGTTGACAATAGTACTTAGGGTTATTGTATGTATATTTTTGTAGTGAACAAAGGCGTAGATGAAATATTTTCCCATAATATGGTACTCCATATATCAAAGAGCAAATTCATGTGTATTCGTCTTTAAAAATACATTCGAACGAGACATTTTACAGTCACTAAAAGGCTTAAAAGTTATGGTTGACAATAGTACTTAGGGTTATTGTATGTATATTTTTGTAGTGAACAAAGGCGTAGATGAAAAATTTTCCCATAATATGGTACTCCATATATCAAAGAACAAATCTGCGGTATTCGTGCCAGAAAATACATTCGAACGAGACATTTTACAGGCTGCCGAAAAGGCTTAAAAGTTATTGTTGACAATAGTACTTAGGGTTATTGTGGCGGTATATTTTTGTAGTGAACAAAGGCGTAGATGAAATATTTTCCCATAATATGGTACTCCATATATCAAAAGAGCAAATCTGCGGTATTCGTGCCAAAAAATACATTCGAACGTGACATTTTACAGGCTGCCGAAAAGGCTTAAAAGTTATGGTTGACAATAGTATTTAGGGTTATTGTCGCAGTATATTTTTGCAGTGAACAAAGGCGTAGATGAAATATTTTTCCATAATATGGTACGATACCAACATATTTTTGCATAAATGGAACATCCAACACTATATGCATGTGGTATAATTATTTTATTCCATATTTTGTACATTTTCGCCATCCGGCTTGGCGACTACCTATTTTCGCCATACGGCTTGGCGAACTATATATTTTCGCCGTATAGCATGGCGACTACCTATTTTCGCCGAACGGTGTGGCGAATACCCTATTTTCGCCACAACGTACGGCGAAAATACCCTAACCCATGTTTCTGAACAATTAATAGCGCAATTAGCCTATTTTCGCCGAACCGTGTGGCGAAAATAGGGTATTCGCCAGACGGTACGGCGAAAATAGGGTGTTCGCCATACCGTTTGGCGACGGCATATTATTTTTGCAAATTTTTTATTCCGTATATTAAAAACGCAATTTGATTTAAAAAAAGTATTATTTTAAAAAAAAATTCGAAGAGGAAGATGTAGATTTTAAATCCCCAACTCATAAATCTCTAAATTATTTCAGGTGTTATTCTAGTAAAAAATTTTTGTACTTTGTATTTTTGCCATTATGAATATTTATGTTTTACGTCGAACAATATTTTTGTAACTCCAAACATCCATTTTGAAAATCTTAGATCCGCCACTGCACCGCCAAGTCTACCTCAATACTTTTGGTGTGATAATTTTTTGAAAATGTAGATGGCAACTTAGAAGTCACTTGATGGCAATTTTGAAGTTTCCAAATTCACAAAAAGTGATGGTCGCTAATGTTGAACTTTAGGTTGGTAAATTATTGAATTTGCATATGGTAACGTAAGTGCAGCTAATGATGGTAAACTTTCAACCTTTTCATGTTCACAGAACTGATGATAATTCTGAACTTAGGGTCCTAATTTCTTTCTTAAATCTATGATGATAACTTAGGGTTTGAATGATGGTAACCACTACTACAGAACTAGGCATCACAAGCGGGCTATTACAAGCGGTTATGTGCGAACCGCTTCTGGTTTTCGCCAGAAGCGGTTCGTGAGCAACGGTGGGGAGAGGGTTTTTACAAGAGGTTGGTTGTGTTGAACAACTATCACAAGCGGTTCGTATCCTAAACCGCTTCTGAATTATCACAACCGGTTTGACACCCCAACCGCTTGTAGAGTTATATATTTAGAATCGGTTGGTATATCAAACCGCTTCTGGAAGCGGTCCATTTAAACTCTTCGTCCTCCCGCCCCGAGCTCGATCGCAGACATGAACAGGGAAGGGCCTAGCACTGTTCTTGGGGGGAGTTGCTGTCCAAATTTTTGAAGGTCATGATTTAGCTTCAAATTAAGTGAATCAAGGTTAGTAACACCATGCTACCATCCTTCTCACCAAGATATTGTTGTTTCTTTTGCATTTAATGTGGAGAAAAATTAATTTTGATTGTTGAAGGTTTTTATTGCTAGCTCACTCCATAAGTTTAATTTTAGGCAAGATCATGATGAACTATGGTAGTTGTTTTCTCTAAAAGTGTTCTTAGGTTTAGAATCTTTAATGTAACACTCCTTCCGGTCCATCTCACTCTATAACTTTAATTTTAGGTAGGACCATGTTGAATTGTAGGGAGTTGTTTTACAAAAGTTGTTAGCTTTACAATCTTTAATATGACACTCCTCCCTTCAATGTAACAATAGTAGATCTAGGTTTGGAAGGAAATTATTAATGTTTTATGAAATAAAATAGGAAGAAAATTAAAGAGACAAAATGATTAGTTAAATTAAGTTCAAAAGGTAGAAGGATAAGGAAAAATTTGAAAAACCACTCCCTCCATCGCAAAATATATGGCATATAAATTCTTGCCACGGTATTAATTAAAAGTAGCGCATTAACTATTAATTTCTTTTCGATTATGTCTTGTACAACTATAAAACTAACAACATGTTTGAGTAGTTTTAATTACAAATGTAACTATATAACATGCATATATAAAATAGGTATATTAATTATTACCTTTGATAATAGCCAAAACATGGAAGCAATGGCTTTTCTAAATACTTGTCAAAGTACTTTGGAATGGAATTTTCCTACAATGTTATTTATGAAAAATAAAAGTGATATTATAAATAACACTTTAGTGAAAGATCTTTGAAGGTATCTGAAAATTAGATCTTTGTGTAGATGAACCGGCAATGGATGTACAATTCGGACCGTCGCTCCAGAGAGTTCATTGATGGCGTGAAGGCATTTCTTGATGCCGCTGTTGCATTCTTGCCTCGAGACAGCTTCATATGTTGTCCGTGCGTAGATTGCAAGAATGAGAAGGAGCACTCCCAACGCTTTCAGGTTATGACCCATTTGATCACGAGAGGTTTCATGCCAAACTACACCTATTGGACCAAGCATGGCGAAGTACAAGGGAGCAGCCAGGAAGACGATGAAGAAGACGGTGAAGAAGAAGAGGTATTCAACAGTATGCCAGACGCAACGCAATATTGTTCTGTGGAAGATACAGTCGGCGATCTTGGTGATGATGAGCTAGACCAGATGCTGCGTGATGGAGAGGGGGACTACACAGATGAAAGACAATTCGAGAAGTTTCAGCGCATGGTAGACGACCACAGGACACCTTTGTACCCAGACTGTGGGAGGGGCCACACGAAGCTCCGTACGACACTGAACTTAATGCAATGGAAGGCCAGAAATTGTGTGTCAGACAAGGGATTGAATGAATTGTTATCACTCATAAAGAATCTGCCTGGAAGATAACACGCTGCTGAATCTACATATGAAGCCAAGCAAGTCATCTGTCCCTTTGGGATTAGAAGTCTGAAGATACACGCATGTCGTAACGATTGTATCCTATATCGTAATGAGTATGTGGATTTGGATGCTTGTCCAGTGTGCAAAGAATCACGTTACAAGACGAAGCGTGAAGACCCAGGTGAAATAGATGGGGAGTGTAAGAAGAAGAGACCTCCCGCTAAGGCGGTGTAGTATTTCCCTGTGATCCTCGACAAAGCGTCTTTTTGCTAACAAAACGCATGCCAAAATGGTGCGTTGGCACAAAGAAGAACGTAAGGATGACGGGTTGCTTAGGCACCCCGCTGATGGGTCCCAGTGGAGGAAAGTCGATCGAACATTCCCAGACTTTGCAAATGAGGTGAGAAACATAAGGCTTGGGTTGAGTACCGATGGTATGAATCCTTTTGGCGACATGAGCAGTAGCCATATCACTTGGCCTGTTACACTATGTATGTATAATATTCCTCCTTGGTTGTGCATGAAGCGAAAATATATCATGATGCCATTGTTGATCCAAGGGCCGAAGCAACCTGGAAATGACATCGATGTCTATCTGAAACCATTGATGGAAGATCTTGTAAATTTGTGGGAGGATGGTGTACGGGTATGGGATGAGTACAAGAAGGAGTATTTCACCCTACATGCACTGTTGTTCGTAACGATCAATGACTGGCCCAAGGCTCGGCAACCTGTGCGGGAATACTACCAAAGGATATAAAGCATGCTTGCAATGCTTAGATGAAACCGACAAACTTGTACCTGAAAAACTCTCGAAAGGTTGTGTACATGGGCCATCGTAGGTTTCTTGTAAAGAGGCACCCATTGCGGAAAAAAGGAAGGTATTTTGATGGGAAAGCAGACCATCGTGATAAGCCTGAGCATCGTAGTGGGGCACGTGTGTTTGCCATGGTAAAAGATCTTAAAATAGTGTTTGGAAAGGGTCCTAGAAGCAATCGTGTCCCGAACGAGGAAGGTCAGGCACCCATCTGGAAGAAGAGATCAATATTTTGGGACTTGCCATATTGGGAAGTTTTGGAGATCCGTCACTCACTTGACTTCATGCACATCACGAAGAATGTTTGCTTGAACCTACTAGGATACTTGGATATGTACGGCAAATCGAAAGATACACTACAAGCTCGGAAGGACCTACAAGTTTTGGAGGCGAGGGATCGTCTACATCCGTAAAAGAGAGAGAAAGGACATTACCTAAATCCCATGAGTTACACTCTAAGCAAAGAAGAGAAAAAACATGATTGAGTGCTTGAATAGTGTGAAGGTCCCTTCAGGATACTCGTCAAATGTGAAGAGACTCATAAACATGAAAGAGAATAAAATCGTACACTGAAAGCTCATGACTGTCTTGTATTGATGACACAGTTGCTCCCAGTGGCTGTGAGAGGTAGTTTGCCTGAGTGGGTCTGGGTGACAATAATAAAGCTGTGTACCTTTTTCAACGCGGTTTCGCAGAAGGTCATCGATCCACATAAGCTAAGTAAGCTACAAGATGACGTGGTACAGTGTGGTCAGCCTTGAGATGATCTTTCCTCCTGCATTCTTTGATATTATGATTCATCTCACTGTTCACATTGTGAAAGAGATAGGTATTCTCGGGCCTGTGTTTTTGCACAACATGTTTCCTTTCGAGAGGTACATGAAAGTCCTAAAGAGTTATGTCCGTAACCGTTCACGTCCCGAAGGATGCATTGCGGAGGGTTATGGGACCGAGGAGGTGGTTGAGTTTTGTTTGGATTACATTGAGGATCTACATCCCATTGGTGTCCCTATATCACGCCATGAGGGGAGACTACGAGGAAAAGGGACACTAGGACGGAAAACAATTGCATGCAATGATCTCCTAACCTTTAAGCAAGCACATTTCACTGTTCTAAAACAATCAACCCTAGTGGCCCCGTACGTCCTTCAGCATAAGAGTATTCTACGCCGCGAATTCGCAGGGAGGTCGGAGGATTGGATCACAGTGAGGCACATGGATACTTTCGGCGCTTGGTTACAAAACTACATCCTTGTCAACGGGTCAGAAAATGAACAGTTGCAGCGCTTGGCTCGGATGCCATCTAGTGAAATCGTCACATTTCAGGGCTACGAGATAAATGGTTACACCTTCTACACAAAATGGCAGGATACCAAGAGCACCAACCAGAACAGCGGTGTCCGTATAGATGCCACTGACAACAAAGGCAATGTGGACACATATTATGGTTACATAGAAGAGATATGGGAGCTCGACTATGGACCATTGAAGGTCCCTCTGTTTAAGTGCCAGTGGGTCAAACTGACTTCAAGCGGCGTGAAGATCGACAAATACGGCATGACAACCGTCGACCTGACAGAAGTTGGCTATAGGCGCGAACCATTCGTCCTTGCCAACGATGTGAGACAAGTCTTCTACATAATGGACATGTCAAGCAAACCAAAGAAGCACAGGGAGAAGCAAAAGGATTGCAATAGTAAGCCAAAGCGACACGTGGTTCTCCATGGCAAACGAAGGATTGTTGGTGTTGAGGACGTCACAGACGAGGAAGAATATAATCAGTTCGACGAGCTCCCTCCCTTTGCGGTAGATGTCGACATAAATGTCCTAAATGTAATAGAAATCGATGCTCCTTATGTACGTCACGATCACGCAGAAGGAACACTTGTAAAGACAAAGTGATCATTAATTTTTGAATGGCCTTATAAATTTTGAATGGCCTTACTAATTTTTTATTGCACTTACTAATTTTTAAATGCATTAAACCAGGGGCGGATTACAGAAAGCCTATTAAAAGTCTACGAAAAATTATTGAAAAATCATTGAAAACAGATATTTGATCTAAGATCAGCTGGCCCAGCCCGGGCCATGGGCCTGGGCTAGCTCCGCCCCTGCATTAAACAATGTTTGAAAGAAATAATTAATTTTTGAATGTATTAAACAATTCTTGAATGGGTTAAATAATTTTTGAATGCATTAATAAAAGAGAAAATAAAAGAAGTAGCAGTATTTCTACAAGCGGTTCGTATTACCAACCGCTTGTAGAGGGTCATCTCTACAAGCGGTTCGTATTACCAACCGCTTGTAGAGGTCCATTAAATAAAGAAGAATTTGCGAGGGCGCGAGCGGGACTCGAACCCGCGGTCGCAGGTTAGGTCCACGCTCGAGCGCCACTCGCTAGCCGGGGGGGGTATGACCAACCGCTTGTAGAGGGCCCTGCCTCGCTTCAGTCTTAACTATCTACAAGCGGTTGGTATTACCAACCGCTTGTAGAGGGCCATTTGTACAAGCGGTTGGTATTAAGAACCGCGTGTTGAGGTACTTCTACAAGCGGTTGGTAATACGACCCGCTTGTAAAGGTGCACTTATAAATTCCCTTTACCCGGCTTCGTCTGATTCAACTCAAAAATTTTCTAAGTCCTCGCGCCATTGCGGTGAGCTCACATCGCCACCTTCAGCGCCATCGCAGCCAAGCTCGCCGTCGACACCTCCGCCACCGCGTGAGGCTGCGACGCCGCCATCGCCTCCTCCACCACAGAAGGGCCTAGGGTAGCCTTCTCCAATGCAAACACCCTCTTTTCTCGCTGCCCACAACGTGTTCGACAAAATGCCCACAAGAAAGATGCTTTGATATACATCCATATGCTTAAACAATTCGCTTTGATATCTTGAGGGTGATGTAAGCGTGTATAAGACTTGGGTTGTGAAGTTTTTTTTGAAAGCGGACCTAGGTTGTGATGTTATCTGTTGCTTTTTATCTTCTTGCTAGTATTAATGTATTTGGGAATGACTAACCTTACTTGTTTGTCAATTATTTGTATGTGAATAAAAGCCTCTTGATTGTTGATGTCTAGATGCTTTTGTAATCATCGTATATGTGTGTATATATATTCCTTAATTATTACTTTAATGACAGGACACATGCATGAAGCGGGTTAGTTTTTAATCATTTTTTTATATGAATGTGCTTTGATATTTTATTCATTGTACGAAAACGTAGAAATAGATAATATTTTATTTATTTGGCATTTGAAAATAATGATAGAAGTAATATAGCAATATGCACCTCAAATAAAATTTAATGATTCGCGATTATCTAAATATCCATGAATGTGCTTTACTTTAGTTAGGGCGATGATTCGACTATTTTCTTACATGAATGTGCTTTGATATGCTTCGATATGCTTAAACAATTTTTCATAAGTTCCCAAACATTCTTAGCAATCACACAATGAAAGAACAAATGAATAATGGATTCGTTTTCCATACAAAAACTACAACAAACACCTTATCGCATATAAAGATTTAGCCGAATAGTTTCCACTACTCTCGTACTGCCAAATTAGAGCGTCATCCTCCTCCACAAATCTAATGTTTTTCACGATCTCCAACAATTCAAACCACCTTATCATTAAACTTTCGGAGAAAGACCTCTTAAAAGTACATTTGCAATTAACACCATCCCAAACATCAGCAATAACAATACCCTTATTGATATCTCTCAGATTAGGAATACCTTCAGGGCCTTCCAGAGCGGAGATAAAATTTTTCCTTCTTCTTTGATTAGCCACCGCATGAAAGTATTTAGTATTTTTATCTTAATCATACATATTTTTTCCATAATTAGATAGATGGCGACACCAAGGCGTGATGCTCCTGATGTCGACATGGAAGAACAGTTCTTGCTAGATGTGATCGCTGCCGGTGATGCCAACATTGTCGACGACGCAGCCGGTGGATCCGGTGACCCGAACATTGTCGACGAAGCAGCCGATGGATCCGGTGACCCGAACATTGTCGACGAAGCAGCCGATGGATCCGGTGATGCAGCGGACAATGAGGGAAGCGAGGTAATGCCATGACAAACACTTTAATCATATTTAACCAATTAATATAAATGGCTCTGACATGAAAAATTCACATCTCTGTCCATTTTTAGCTCGGTACATTGAGCACCCAAACCAAGCGAGGTGCTAACAAGAAGCCTGCTACGAAGTTTGTTTTCACCAACATCGACAATGACGGGAAGCCAATTGCCCCTCTTTCTGCAGTAGGCCCGTTTAACAACGCATGTGGTTTCCACGTTAGGGATCATGTCCCAATTAGCATCAAGAAATGGTCTGAAGTTCCGCAAGCAACCAAGGAACTCCTTTGGAAAGATATCAAGGAGAACTTCAAATTTCCAAAAGGATACGAGAACAAGGCTAAGAGATACACTTTGAAGAAAATGGCAACCCAATTTCAATCGTGGAAAGTTCACTTGAACAACAAGTATGTCGAGAAGGGAGAAAGGCCAGATTTCAACAAACATCCCAAGCTGGCGGATCACTGGGATGCATTTGAAGAATACAAATTGTCAGAGGAAGGACAGGCCGCGAGCCTTCAGAACAAGATCAACGCTGGGAAGAAGAAATACCACCACCATCTTGGCACTGGTGGTTATGTTCAGGCTATACCTAAATGGGAGAAGCGGGAGGAAGAACTAATGGCCAAGAATATCACGCACATCGTTGATTGGGAATTCCGCCTGCGGAATTGGTTCATGGCTCACGGAGGGGCCCTTGCAGAGGACGGTAGCTTGTTGATGGCACCGGGAGCGGAGGATGTTGGAAATAGAATTGTTCAAGCTGCCGACATGTCTCGCTCATGTTCCTTAGTAAAAGATAGGGAGAACGACGAGCTCACACATGCACTTCAAAACCCTGAGCACCCAGGATGGACAAGAGGAATGGGATTGTCCGTGCCATGGAAGTACGGTTTCTCCAAAGATGCCGATACGTACAGGAGCCGGTCAAGAAGCAAAAGAAGAGAGGAATACAAATACAACTTACTGCAAAGGGATCTCAGAGCAACTCAGAAAGCATAGGAGAGATTGTTGACCAAAAGCTGCAGGCGGCACTCGGTAAACTTCAGGGAGCCGGTACAACCAATACCGCTAGCCCGCCCACCTCCGCGCGACGGAGTAGCTGCGCGTCCAACGCCGACCCACTCCAAGATCACATGGTACCGGTGCTTGACCTAGACAAGACGCAAAGGGGACAGCATCAAAGTTCGCCGAGAATGTGAGCTACACGTTCAGGTGCATAACCTCTCCACCAAGGTGGCATATGGCGTGGCGTACCTGGTGGAGTCAGGCCAGCTTTTCCATTCCAAAGAGATACCGCCAGGTTACTCGAAGGTCACGGTGGAGGAGGTGTCGAGCGGCTATGAAGATCTTCTGCTCGAGATTGATGGAGGGGACGACATCACCAAGCTTGGATAGGCCCTCCACAGAATCATCCTCTGGCGAAAAAGGTACATCATATTTCCAAAGACCATGGAGGTGACCTCTCCAACAATAGAAATCGAACAATTGGATGCGACCTCTCCGCAACAACAAAACCCGCCTCCTCCTACATCAACTCAACCTTTGCCCAAGGAAGCCCTGGCTCCACCTCCGCAAGGAAGCCCGACTCCACCTCCCGCCCAAGGAAGCTCGGCTTCACCTCCCGCCCAAGAAAGCCCGGCTCCACAATCTCCTCCAAGGAAGAAACTCCACTGAAGGGGCGATCTGCGATGCTACCCTGTACCAAGAAGGCCCGATCGCCAACTCGATCGTCAAAGGAACCTCCGAAAAGGGCATACGACATGACGGCTGAGGAGACACAAGAAACAGTTCGAAAGGAAATTGAGACACACTTCGCATCAAAGATGCCACCTCCCAAGGCGCAAATTGATCTGAAAGTTGCAACCCACTTTGAGACATGCCGTGGCAAAGACCTCTCGACCTCGACTAACTATGAACGCACAATAGCGAAGTCCGCATTGAAAGGAAACGGGCTAAGAAGGCGGTGGCAGCTAACAAGAAAGCCCAAGATCACCAACTAGACGAATTCTTGAGAGGGTCGGGGCTATCTTTAGCTGCAGCCTATGGGAGCGCCGAGATAATCTTCCAATGGCAGAGGTCAGGTGGCCATATAAGCTGGGCCATGACTTGGTTGCACCGGAAAAGATAAATGATCTGCCAACCAAGATGCGGCAATTTCATCAATGGTACATGGAACAGTCCGCTCAAGGAAGAACAATGTTCCCCGTCCAAATAAAAGAGATAGATTTCTGTCGTGGGGATCAACTCATATGGTTGGAATTCGAGGACTTGTACCAATTTTACCATCGAGACGCCGTCAACGTGTCTCTAATGAGCTGCTGGTGTCTGTAAGTACTTCCAGCTAATCATTGAGTTTACCATATATATGTGTTAATTTCGCCTAGTTCAATTGGAAAATGTAATAACTCATCCCCTTTGTATGTAGAATGGAGATACAACGATGTAGAATGGAGACTATCTTCGACATCGGCTTCATCGATCCATTAATTGTCAACGAGACTATATGTAAAGCCAACCCAAAAGAAGCTGAAGAATACATTCTGAAAGCTCTTTCAGAACAGTACTACAAATCGCACATACTTTTGCCCTTCAACTTCATGTACGTATATATACA
Source organism: Rhipidocladum racemiflorum (assembly GCA_036346355.1). NCBI lineage: Eukaryota > Viridiplantae > Streptophyta > Magnoliopsida > Poales > Poaceae > Rhipidocladum > Rhipidocladum racemiflorum. The sequence goes on from CM070583.1 coordinate 62,939,080, forward strand.
TGTCATCACACAACCTCTCGTTTATCCTTCTTCAAGACATTCATAATATGACTAATTACATATATGTTGCAATACATATATATAATAGGTTTCACCGGATCCTACTTATTATCAATGTCGATAGTGCGAAGATCATTGTGCAAGACTCAAGAAGAAAACCACAGCAAGATTTTCAGTTTGTCATTGATATCCTAAACAGGTAATATTGAGATGCCAACCTACATATATTTAAGTACTTCGAATACTCATAATTACTATTCATATAATAACGCATGACAGGGCATTCGCCACGTTCCGAACGAAGCATAAAGGAAAGAGTTCTAGGAATGAATTCACAGTGCAACTGAGCACTCGAGTACGTACTACAAAATATCAATTAAAGAATATATATGGCGTACAAATCTATCTTCTCAATAATTAATTGCATTCTTTTCAAACAAATCACTCCAGGTTCTACAGCAATTGGCCGGAAACAACTTATGTGGCTATTATGTGTGCCTCTACATGCAAAATCTTACCCATGGCGATATGCGACGACTGGACAACGAGGTGCGTGTGTTAAAAACAATTTTCTTAATACACTTATACTTCACGTATTCAAAGATTTATTTATTTCTTTCTTTTCGTAGTCTCAGCATTAATGAGACAGTGTGATCCCTTCGCATCGGGTAGAAGCGATCCAAGAACAACTTATTGGCTTCATTGTCGATGAGATTATAACCCCAGAGGCGAGTTCTATGCAAAAGGATGGAGAGATTGTCCTTCAATACGGACAGGTGAACTTACGGGATCTTCGTCTATGGACGCAAAAAGTGATGCACGCAAGAAATGATCTCAAGATCACCACCTTTGTACTCTTCGAAAGTTGGAAGCGTTTGCTTGTGCTCATCATTTTATGTATTGTAAAACTTGTGTGTATATATGCATTTACTTTGTAAATACATTATAAGTTTACTATTTGTGCAAACAAACTAATGTTTTTCTCAATTATAATATATATAATTATGCTGAAATAAACTTGTAGTTGTATTTAATTTAATTGCCAAATTTCATATTGGAAAGCATAAATATGAAATGGTTACAACGTCTCCACAAGCGGTTTGTAACAACAACCGCTTGTGGAGAGAGCACACGTGGCATCTCTCGCCACCAAAGGTGGAGGGGCTCTACAAGCGGTTGGTAACACCAACCGCTTGTGATTTGCCTCCACGTGGTCGCTTCCATCGCGCTCGACGCCTTCCGAACCGCTTGTGGTGCGGCACCACAAGCGGTTCGTGGAACCGCGAGTGATACCCACTGGGTATCACTCTCGGTTGCGTACAAGCGGTTCCATAACCGCTTGTGAAAGCGCTTACGAACCGCTTGTGTTGCACTATTCCCTGGTAGTGAACTTTTGATCTTTTCAAATTCGCAAATTGATGGTAATCTTGAACTTATGGTGGTAATTTTGTTAAACTATTGATGGTAACTTAGAGTCTAATTGGTGTTAACTTATGTATGACTTAGGGCCTGTTTGTTTTTTCTTTGAATTATCTAAAAGCTGATTTTAGATTATGGTTATAGAGAAGCTGATTCTCCAAAAGCTAGAATTCAAAAGCACATATAAAGTAGATTGTGGATTCTAGTGTACATGGATGGACTGGATTGTGAGAATTGGATTCTAGAATCGGACTGTTTGTTTTTTATTTAGCTTTCGGGGTCAGAATCTAGAATCAATAGCAAAATTAAACAGACCTTTAGTACGGTCCTTGGTAGCTTTTATTTTTTGGCTTGTATTTTTTGAATTTCTTGATATACATGACATAATTTAGTGGTAAATGTCACTAATAGAAGACAGAAAAAGTTTCTAAGATTATTCCACAAAATAAAAAGAAAAAGCTGGTGCTCTATAAGACTTGTATCCTTCTCTCTTTCAGAATTCCTAGGACAATTGCCGACTTGCCATAGTCTACTCAGCCCTACAACTTTACAGCTCGGCCTTTAAAGTCACCTGGGAGGATGATCTTTTGACAGTATACTTGACAATTCATCATGTTTAACTGTACACACATCAGGCAGCCAAGCTGGGACCATCATCAGCTCTCCTTCTCAGAGCCCTGATTCATAATCAGAATAAATGAGAATCCAGATCCTTCTCACCCACAGGCCACCGGCAAAGGAGGACACCCCCCACACCCCACAAAGCCATATAGTCAAATCACAAAGCAACACCACCCCCATGAAAACCTTTCCTTGAGAGGGACACACAGCACTTGCTGTCTACCCCAGGTCTCTCTCCTCCGGCCCTCCTTATCTGCAATCCTCATCACAAATTGCCATTGCATGTTTCATGCGCTGCAGGAAATCAAATGCAACCATGCACTGAACTTGAACCATTTATGGTTTGATAGTGTTAAGCATGGAGCTCAAGCAAATTGTCTGATTGGAGTTGTTTTGAGAGCTTAATTTGCATGGCCACTGTTATTGGATCATGGGTGGTGCTCAACTGTTTGATATTAACTTGTGCCCTAGGTTGTAGGGCTACCCACTGGGTTATTTGAACCAAAGATCTGTCAGGTTGTCTGGGTTGTCAGGATCATCTAGGGCCACACCTTTACTGCTCGGGATCACCTCGGCCCCAGCTGTGGATGACAGGGTCACCAACTGGGGATTTGTTATATAGGGCTCAACCTCAAACAATATTCCTGGATTAGAACGCAGATAACTCTATTATTTGTCATTTTCGTTGAGTTCATGATATGATATCTTGGTTTTGGAATTCTTTTTGCCAACCTGATGTGTGTGCAGTATCATCTTATCAAGAATGATTTTTGCATGCTTGTCGGGGCATTGAAAAAAAAACTGAATTTATATGATCTTTGACCAGTACATACGTATATCAAGTTGATGCATGCCACTGAAATCTCAGAATAAAATGACATTTCCAATTTGCAGTTCTAGCGCAGCCTCTTATATCAAGACAGGATTTGGCATGTGCGTGACAATAACAAAAAAATCTGAATTAGATCTGCAACCAGCACAACAAGTTGGCATGCCCACGCCTTCTGAATCTCAAAGCAAGTTGTTTAAGAGCATTATATTTGTAAAGATCATTTTCACAGTACAAATGACATTAACTTGCAATTTGCATATGCTAATTATTGCACTCAAAAGTACAGAATCCGGGGTGAAAAAAATTAAGCCACTTGGCCAGCGAGATAACTTAGACAGTGGCAGTTTCTAGCTGCCCATCTGCAGCTTTGCGCTGTATTCACAAAAAGGTATGCAATGTAAAATTGAATAGTTGAAACATCTGCAAGGAGGTAACTTAACTCGAAATATGACAAAAGCAAAAGAAAACTAAATGTGATTCTTGCATCCTGATTTTGCAGATATAAACAGAAAAAGCCCTAATCAAATCTCTACAACTAAGCATGCAAAATATGTACAAAACGTCATGCATTATTTTTTTTAAGAAAAAAAAGTTAGGCACACATAATGCCAATGTGAAAATAATGTTAATCTTGGGAGCTCTGATGCATGTTTGAACAAGAAGGAAAATGCCAAGAGCAAGAAGGTCGTATTGAAAGGAGAAGCAAACAGTGCAAGATAGCCATTCAAATATGCTATGGCCAAAACCTGGAAGAGACATCAGTACAGCACCCCACCTTCATGCTAGCCTTTCATAAAACAACAAGATCACATTAAGCTATGGTGTGCAGAAACGATGGATCAACAGTGTTCGGGTCTAACCTTTTTTATGAAAACTAGATCCTTGTCATATCACGTCACATCAAAAATAAGCCATTTATATAGGTCGTCATATGTAATGTTCAGAAGCACAATCAAGATCATGATTACTTATTTTCATACATTACTTTGCCATGAAATACTATTATGCACAGCGGCGAATTTTTTTATTTAATATTTATTTTAAATTTTTTTCCGAAAATAATTAACCGAATTTTTTTTTACGAAAATAGGCTTCGGTCGCCCGTATAAAGACCTGCATGCAAAAAACACAATTATAAAAATAAACACATGAAGGAGTGGATTTGTTAACATTTTCACAGCAGCGGAGCCGCCTGACATCAGAAGCCTGTAAGGAATATGGCCTATAATTAATAGCCCACCGAGAAGACAGCCCATCAGCAGTAGACCGGCCCGAGGCCTAACCTAATTCTGACTCCGCCCCTATTATGCACACACTTATCGTAGAACTGAAAAAGATCAAGAGAAGTGCACATGTTCATCTTGTACTTCCCTCGGCGTATAGAACTGAAAGACTTTAGAAATGTAAAGCAAACTTTGGAAAGAAGAAGTTGGCAGACAGCAATGGCTGGTCATCTCTGCACAAGCATTGTCAAAGATGTGGGACGTCACTAGGGTTCTTGTCGCGAAGAAAAAGAAAAACGATCTTTTTTCCCAATGTGATAAATCACCATCGAAAGAAAATCACTAGGACTAGCTAGAAGAAACCAGGTATTCAGAAATGATGGGTAAAAGGAATCTTTCTCATTGTGTGATGGCATGTGCTTCAGAAAGATAACGCAAGGTTAGATGGTGGGAGGAGCTGTATTTGCCAAAGTTGGTGCCAATTATGCGTGGAAAAAGTGGTATAAGATGTTGTAGAGGACCATGCAAAAGGAAGCAGATGGTGTGATCTTGCTGCCTTGATTAGCCTTTTCTGCTTGGTGATTTATGAAATAACCCTAAAAATCAAAACGAATTTAAATTTGAAGTTCTTTTGCAATCCTACTTGATTTGAATTTTTGGATTTTGGATTTGGAATTTTGATTTTGATTACCTGGGCCGATTTCCCTTCCCATCTTGGGCCGTCGGCCTGCTCCCTCCCGGCCTAGCCGGCCTGCACCGCTGGCCCCGTCCCCGTCGCCGCCTCTGCCCTTGCCCGCACGCCACGCAGACGCCGCTTCGCCGCGCCCATGACGTCCGCGCACGTAGTGCACGCCCACCGCCGCCCATGTCGTGCACGCCCGCCCGTGCGGGCAACGCCGCCGCACTCGCAACTCACCCCACCTCTCTCCTCCGCCCCGGGCCTATAAAAGGCTCTCCGCCCCAGCCTGTGACACTACGGAATGATGGTTTGAAACATTATAGATTTTGGCATTTATGGTACGACTTTATACCCTGTTTTTGGGCTGACCTGGGTGTTTGGGCCTTTCCGGGGGAGTTTTGGGCTGTGGGGGAGTTCGTTGGGCCTTGGGGGGCCTAGTTGGGCCGAAGGTGGGTGCTCTTGGCCCATGTGGGGGAGTTGGGGGGCAGCACACCCTGCCCATGCGCCCCCCAAACCCTACCCTTGCGCCTCTCCCTCCCCAATCCCACCTCCTAGCCGCCACCCCCCATCCTCTCCACCGTGCGCCCCCTCTCCTCCTCTCCCCATGCGCCACCCCTCCTCCCTCTCCTCTCCATCCTCCTTGCTGGCCTAGGAGAGCTCCTCTCGTCGCCACCCTGCTATTCTCTCCCTCGGGAAGCCCCGCGACGAGGAGATCCGACGGTTTCGGCGCGAGGAAGTCGATCGGGGGAACCGGGAGGAAAGGAAACTCATCGTTCGTGTTCGTCGGTGAAGGTATGGTCTTGGGCAATCCCTGGGGTTGGTCTAGATGTTGTGGTAGAGGGTGTTTTGATGCTTTTAGATCGAGTGATGGTGCTGCGATTGGGTAGATTTGATGAAATCTAGAGTTTGCCATGTTCTCTGTTTCGGGCAGATAGTGCACTCGACCTAGGGTTTGAGTTTTCGCGATTTTAGAGTCGGATTTTAGTTGGCCGCCTGTTGAGAAAGTTGTAGGTAACTTCAATACCTTTAATTGGATACTAAGAACGTCCAATTCCGCCCAGCCGTTTGAAAGTTATGGTCATTTTACCGAACGTGTTCAAATTTGTGACGTAATTGGGACAGAACGTAGTGTTTTGTAGATTAGACAATTTTAGAGTCCGAATCAGCTTTTCCCAATACTTAGAAAAAGTTAGAAAATTTCCTAAGCTTCGCGATGATGTACTCGTTTAATCTATTTGGAGATCTAGAGCTCAAGTTATGATAATTTGAAGTCTGCTGTCCGGGCGGGACAGATTCTCTGTTTCAGGCAGATTGTGCACTCGACCTAGGGTTTTAGTTTTCGCGATTTTAGATTCGGATTTTGGTCGGCCGCCTGTTAAGAAAGTTGTAGGTAACTTTAATACATTTAATTGGACACCAAGAACGTCCAATTCCGCCTAGCCGTTAGAAAGTTATGGTCATTTTACCGAACGTGTTCAAATCTGTGACGTAATTGGGATAGAACGTAGTGTTTTGTAGATTAGACAATTTTAGAGTCCGAATCAGCTTTTCCCAATACTTAGAAAAAGTTAGGAAATTTCCTAAGCTTCGCGATGATGTACTCGTTTAATCTATTTGGAGACCTAGAGCTCAAGTTATGATAATTTGAAGTCTGCTGTCCGGGCGGGACATATTCTCTGTTTTCCGGTTTTGGAAGTAGTTTGTGATGTCGGGGTAGACGGGCTTTTGCGTACTATTTTGGGGGCACGTTTTGAGTGTGTGGTATGTTTGTGCAGGTGGTGTGACCCCGGGAGTGCCCTAAACCTCTCGCCAATCCGTCGCCCGAGGTTAAGGCAAGTGTATTGTAATGGGTAGCGTATTGTATGTTGCTAATTGTGACTAGGTGCAAATTGTTTACATGATGTGCTATCTTGCCATGATTACATGTTGTGATATGTTGCCATGATTAGTGCTTGCCCATGTTATGATGAAAATGGATTATTATGATGATATGCCATATTTATTTCAGTTTGGTACAATTTGTTTATGTTTATGGCATAATCGCATACATGGTTGATCTGGCCCGGTCGGTGAGAAAGTCATAACTAGTCCGGCAAGGTCGGTGTGAAAGTTATGACTAATCAGGAGAGCCAATGAGTAAGTCTTACCTCGTGATTCCATCCACCGTGGTGAATGGAAGCGAGGAATAGGCACCCTCCATCTACGGGATGGAAGGGGGAAGAGGGTGCACGCCGACGGGTGTGCACTCAGCAATACCGGTATATGCTTCCAAGAGACATGTGCATTGCATTGCATTGCATACATGATGATGATAATGAGTTGTGTACAATGTGCTTTGTCATGGCTATGATGTTGTAGATGAGATTATGATTTGATCATGATGTTAAGCATGGTATGTAATGACGTTGGCATTGGATTGTTCTTTTCACTCCATTTCAATATACTTGCTGAGTGATGAACTCACGCTTGTGTTTATGTTGTTTTTCTTAGGTACTTTGACACCGACATGCGGGAAAGGGGCTTAGCGACACTTCATCACATAATTTCCTCACAATTAGACAATATTTACCTTTCGAAGTTGTGATCATGAGTCTAGTGTGATGAAACTAGGATTATGAGTTGTTCATGTGCTTGATTACATCCTTTACTTCGTATTGGTTCATGGAGTGGTTAAATTCATTATGCTAGACTTAAATTGCCGCATTATTACCTGTTATTGCTGCTTTAGATGATTTCCAATATGATATATCATGTGGTATTTTGTTGTTGCTCCGAATCATGGAAAAACAAAGGAGATGCTGCCGAAATTTCCGGTTTTTAGCATTTGCTCCTTTGCTGTAATTTATCTTTATTTGTGGTTTTTAGATGTTGACTAGTCTATGTTTGGTAACATTCAAGCATACTAGGTGCTGGGGTGTTACACATCCAACCTCGCCCCTCCCCTTCACTTCGCACGGTGAGCCCTCCCCGTGCCTACCTCTTCCCTGGCTCCCGCCGCGACATGCCGCCGCCGACATTCGCCCGGCTAGGGTTTCCCCTCTCCCCTCGCCGCTCGGGTGGGCCTAGCCCAGCTGGCCTCACCCGCTTGCCTCACCCCGTGGGCCGTCACGGCCCAGTGCCATGCGGCCCAGCACTGTGTTGGTCGGCCGCTTTTTCCTTTTCATTTTTTTTGGATTTTAATTATTTAATTAATCCGAATAATCATTTTAATTCCAAAAAAGCCTAGAAAATCCCAAAAATTCCAAGAAGCCTAAAACCCCCCACAAATACCTATTTCGGATCGTTTCACGCCATTGAGTCCAAAAATGATGTCTGTTCTGCAATCCGAAGCTCCGAAAATTTCCAAAATGACCAAATTGCCCTCCGTTCTCTCTCTCGGCCTGGTTTCAGTTTTCGTTTTCGTTTCACTTTTTTGTTTGTTTATTGTCGTTCGTCCTTCTCATGCTAGACCCGACTGTTGAGCAGTTCAAGGAGCATCAACAGTACCCGGAGCAGGAGCCGAACCCGATAGGAGACAAGTACGACTCCGTCGACTACAGTTCAGCCGATCCCGCCACTGAGCAAGGCAAGTCGTACCCCATTGATCATGTTGAACCAAATCATGCGTGTTATATTTAATAACTACTTTCTATCGCATTATTCACTGTATGTTGAAATATTGAAAACAGTTATTTTAGAATGACATGATATCTAGATAATGCCAAATTGCTCATGGAACTTCCTTGAAAATATTGAGCCATATTAAATCGTTGTTAACCCTAGATGATTAACTTGTACTAAGCCATATTAAATCCTTGTTAACCCTAGATGATTAACTTGTACTAAGCCATATTAAATCCTTGTTAACCCTAGATGATTAACTTGTACTATGTTAATTAGTTATTATTAATTCTGTTAGTTAGTTCAAATGCTTTTAAAAATAGACATGAAATACTGCCGAGTCGCTGACTTGGAATTTTGTGAAAATTGCTACAGTCAGGGGGACAGTATTGGACTAGCCACGAGGTGGATGTGAGTCCGATCCCTGACTGATGATTAATGCCATATTTGGTTTGGTGGCCGGTACGTGTAGGTACCGGATTGGGTTTGTGTTTGTATGGCTGATCTTTGGCAAATTAATTGTTGAAACCCCCCTTGAGCAAAGTAAATAACTTAAGTTTCCGCTAGACCACGAGTCGGACCAGTTGATTGAATCGTTTTCCGACATAGCTCAGTAACATTGATCATCCCCTGGGAATACTTACACTTGGAGGAAACCATTCTCAGTGAGGAGAATGGGGAGCGGCATTCCCGGAGTGGAATGACCGAAGGGTTTGGTGGAGCGGGAATGAGGTGTCATTCGTTGGTTCTCACAATGTAGGTTGCCTACTTAGTCTTGGAACACGGCCCCTACGTTAGCTAGTGGGGTCCCAAGAATGGTGGGCCCGAGTACCTATCGGGTAGGAGCTACCAGGAGAATGTTCAATCAAAAGGCTATGATGGTCTCGGCCCGGCCGCATGCATTTAAGTTGCATGTAATTTAACGCTTGGCATTAAAGGTCGTAGATATTGTTGGTGATATGCCCTAGAGGCAATCATGTGAGATGATTATATCATACGTCTATGTTCATGTACTTATCAGTTCCATGAATAAATGTCACTCCTTTGTTCATTGAGTACGACTTAATTGTGAAATACATTGGTTATATGATATTATTCTAAATGATCTCTGGTCACATATCATTATGTGGGACAATAGTGATTTGACCAGCACATATATTGATTGATGGTAATGTTTCACATACCATAGATATGGAGATATCAAATCAATAATGTGGGCACATGTTAGAGAACATGGGGTTGGATAGACCCGCTCTGAGACACTGCTGAGATTGTTATCTTAAGAAGTGCCATCAGGATGTAGTCTCGAGTGGTATACCTATATGATCCTTTGATCTGAGATTCTTATTGATTCTCAACATGTGTAATTGTATACTTTGGGGCTATCAAACGCTTCACCATAACAGGGGAGTTATAAAGGTAGATTACGGGTATGCCATGAAACATGACGTGAGATGTAAGAGATCAAGATGGAATTTGCCCCTCCTTGATAACGGGAGAGATATCTCTGGGCCCCTCAGCGTGGATGGATAAGGAAAAGTGCATGGCCATGCCAAAGTTATTAAAGAGTTAATCACGAATTATATCCATTACAATGACAAGTGAATTTGTCGAGCTATCACAAGGGTGGCATGCTTCTTGCCTTGAGCTTGACTGATATCGTGTGGCAAAAGGATCCTATGTGAGTATATCAAGGTTCAGCTGATTCGATCATTGTGTACATTCGGGGGTCAATATGTGCTGCTAGGTACCGCTATTGACTTGTGGTCTGGAAAAAGGGGTTCTCCGGGACCGCGGCTGACTTGTACATGAGCCTAATGGGTCACACACTTAACGGGTTGGATCATGTGTAATGGATAGGATCCATTAGTGGGTTTATGTGGATTTGGATCCTCTAGCGTCTTAATGGATTTCTATTGTAGAAGATCCATTAGTGCGAGCCCTAGTGGGCTTCTATTACAGAAGGCCCGTTAGTGCGCTCTATATAAAGGAGGTGTGGGGGCGTGCGGAGTGATAGTCTCCCCACCACAAGCCCTAGCCGCCACCTCGTCCCACTAAACCCTAGCCGCACGCGTGGGTGCTAGCACACCAGCGCGCGGTGATCCCACCCTGAACGTGTGGATACCGTAGAGGCGTCATCGCTGTTGCGTCGACGCTGATCGACTCAATCGGCTACATCAACTGTGCGACTACAACGAAGCTGTTGTGACGGCGATCCACGACGAGGAGGAGGTGTACCACGTCGTGTTCGACTACGTACTGTGCTTCGGAGCATGCGGGGAGGCTTCACCCACTCTACTTCTGCTGCTAACGTGCTCCAAGGGTAATGCTCCATGATCTCTGACTCGCATGTTTCCTGGGTGTTCACGGTAGAAAAGTTTTGTTTTCGGCTAGCGTAGCACCGCGTTCTCCTTCAGATATCTTGTGGGTAAAGCTGAACACCTCTGCAGAGTTAATCATGAATGGTAATCGGTTACGCCGTACTTCCGGTTAATGAAGTTAAGTTCGAATTGGGGTGACACCCGTAACTAAGCTCAAGTAATTATTTTGGAATTGTTGAATATGGCTAAGTGGTGTTGAACTTTGGAAACCCCCCCTTTTACTACTTATTTTATGGTTTGAGTTTCAAATGTAAAATGAATTTAGAAATAAAACTGCATCCACAATACTTAACCCTATTCCTTCCGCTTGTAAATCCTTGCATATAGTATTCAGAATTTTCCGTGCGACTTGTTGAGTATTCCCGTACTCACCCTAGCAAAACCGTGACCCTTTCAAAGTATGAAGAAGCTGGAGCGTATCAGGAATACGTAGATGGCGATCTTGTTTGGTTTTAAGGTCTTAGTCTTTTGCTCAGGCCCTGCTTGTGCGGTATTTTGGTCATGTAATCTATTGGAGCCTGCTGCGCCTCTTTTGTAAAAAAAACTTGGCCGTTAGGCCCTATATTCAATTAAAATAGTTGGAGTTAACTCTTCGTTTGGCAATGAAATGCTTGGTTCCCAACAGCTAATCATCCTGGATAGCTGTCGAGGTATTCAGACTTACCCCTAAAAAAGCGGGTTGTAACAATTTAATCATGAGCTGGTTTACTTTACATTTTAACCCGAGGTTGCAATGCTCAGCTTCCTTAGTGGGCAAGAGACTTCAGATCCAGTAAAAGCATACAAGCGTTTTTGTTAGCTAGGTTACTTGGGATCTTGCTGCCTTGATGAGCTTTTCTGCTTGATGATTTAATCATGAGCTAGTTATCTTTGGCTGTACTTTACATTTTAGTGTGAGGTTGGTATGCTCAGCTTCGTTAGTGGGCAATAGACTTGAGATCCAGTAAGGCATACAAGCTTTTTTGTAAGGTTACTTGAAATCTTGGCAAGAACTTTCTTGCGATGCTGCTTTGTTCCTGTGTGAGCTTACAGGAAATGGTCAATGGTTGGTTGGTATTGTAAAATCTTAGAAAAAGGAAAAGGACATGTGTTACAAATATCATCTGATATTTTTTTTCGTTTTTATAGTTCAATATGCTTGAAGTTTGCAGGGTATCTTTATTTTTAAACTGTGATACAAATATCTTTTGATTAAACCAAAATAAAGTAAAAAACCATCTGATAAACTCGAAAGCATAGGTTTTCTTAAAGGAACATGCTGCTTGACTCCTGTACTAGAAGTTTGGACATGCTGAAAACTGTGATGAAACTGAGGCAAAAAAAAAAAAATACAAATACTCTTTTACCTGGTTTGGAGTCTTGTGGGCCTAGGATGTACGACATGGGCCGGAATTTCGGCCTTAAGATAGCACTATGTGCTCAAAGAGAATAAATTTGCGGGCCAACTAGTCAGTGTCATTGGGCCGGCACCTATAATTAAGTTGAACAGCTGTTATCGTTTCTGAAAAAATGTCTGCATTGTAGCAACGCCACATAAAGGGCTCTCGCGGCTACCGAAAATGATCCTGAGATACCCATGCACCTTTGTTCTTGTAGGCCCCGTACACCGACGGGAACAATTAGCTTACCAAAATCCTCGTGTCAATGTCTATTTGCAACTTGCCGAATGTTCAAAAACGAAATACAGGACTAAGGGATGTACACCGGTCGTTTGACGGGCCGCCATCCACGAGAGAATGTGAGATGAGAGTTTATACAGATTCGGATGCTAAGTAAACGCTCTACTCCTATCGGTGTGTTCCCCGGAGGAGGAGTAGAAGGGTGTCCTTGTCCCAGCTCCCCGAGAAACACACTAGTTGTAGTACTTGTATTCAATGAGAGCCCAAGTTACATGTATGGGTTACAGTGAGTTTTTACAGGCGCTCAGCTTGTTACACAAAATACCATCATATCTCTACTGGAGCAGCTTAAGTGGGTGCATCTTGGTCATTCCAACGAAGAGGTAGTACATCCCACGTTGTCATCTCACGAGGGTAGACCTCTGACTCCAGGGTCCCACAAGGGATTTGGTGAACCTACTCAGTCCCCTGTGAGGAGACCTCTCGGGGGTATGCCTACGAGGTATGCCCGCAGGGTGTGAGGGGATCTTCCATAGCACTCTCGCGAGGTACACTTGCGGGGTATGAGGCGATCTCACGCGAGGTACGCCCTTGGGGTATGAAGCTGGCCAATTGGACAAGTGCTCGAGGAGGTATGAAGCTGGCTGTCTCCAGCTCAGCAAGGCAACCCTCGATCATGATTGTGGTTTGCCAGAAACTCGCGAAGTCATCATCTTCAAAAACCGCTTCGGTTGCTTTCACGTCCTTCGGCGACGGGGCATCCTTAGCGGCGGCGCGGGAATTGGACGCCATTGGAAGTGAGCACCAGAAAACTTTCTTTGAAGGAAGTCTGATTCAAAGGAAGTGGCAGAGCTCTCGAAGGGGCAGGTAATGGCAACAGTTCCAAGCACAGGAATATATACAATTTTTTCTTCCCAACGGGCAGATACGTTGAAAAGAAGTTGAAAAGAAGACGTTGTGCCCAGGTGTTACAGCTTTTGCAGGCCTCGGCATTAAATGCTGTCCTTTCTTGATATTTAGATACTAGAGATTTCATCATAACTCTGCTCAGAATCGAGTCACTGAATCGACATCGAGTTGCATGTGGTCATCCCAAAGACTCGAGGTGGGTTGAACGTTGGGCGCTCGACTTGGCACATCCCTACTCGATACTTGGCGGTTTCCCTCTAGTCGAATCGCGCGACGATGAGCTAGCAAGGTTTTATTCGACCAAGCTAAGTGCTTGATCGGTAATCGACCGAGCACTCGGAAAAGACCCTTCACTGAGCAGAGTTCGGGGCCTATTGTCGAATATCTAAATATGGGATATATGCGCACCCAAGAAACTCGGATATTATGCCACACACGGTGACTTACACATCAGGAAACTAACAATATCTCGAGCCTGAATTATACAGAATAAGATATGCATGGAAGGAATATCTGAAGGGAGTATGCCCTAGATCAATCATAGTGATGATTGTAATACGTCTTTGTTCATGTAATTATGATAACTTTGTTTATCGGTTCCCTGAATATATGTTACGACTTTGTTCATTGGATACGATCTGATTGTGAAACACATTGTCAAGTGACATTATTCTAAACGGGTCCCTGATCCATATCATTGCGAGGAGCGGTGATGATTTGATCAGCACATTTACTGGTTGATGGTAATGTTTCACATACCATAGATATGGAGATATCGAACCAATAAATGTGAACACATGTTGGAGAACATGGGTAGTCGGACAAGACCCACTCCGAGACGCTGTGAGTTGTTATCTATTATAACGCCATCAGCGTATAGTCTCGAGTGGTACGCCAATATGGTCCTTAGACCTGAGATTGCCATGGATGCCTAGCATGTAGACTTGTATGCTTTGGTATCATCAAACGCTACACCGTAACTGGGTAGTCATAAAGATGAATACTGGGTATGCCACGATACATCGCCAAGGGTGTGATGATCAAGATGGGATTTGCCCCTCCTAGATAACCAGAGAGATACCTCTGGGCACCTTGTGGGGATGGATAGGGAAAGCGCACGGCCGTGCTAATATGACTAAGGAGTTAGTCATGGTTTGTATCCATCACACTGTCGAGTGAAGTGGTCGAGCTATCAACAAGGGTGGCGCGCATCTCGCCTTGAGTTTGATTGGTATCGTGAGGCAAAAGGATCGTTTTGTGAGTGTATCAAGGTTCGGCCGAATATTGATTATGTGCATTCGGGGGTCAATACGTACTGCTAGGTGTCGCTGTTGATCAATGAATTGGAAACGGGTTTCCGAATTCATGTCCGACTTGCACTGAACCTAACGGGTCACACACTTAACGAGTTGGAATAGTTTAACGGGTTTGTGCGTGGATGGGATCCGGTTTGGAGATGGAAACCTAGTGGGCTTCGGCCCACTAGCGTGTCTATAAAAGGCAAGGCCAGGAACAGTGCACGGCACGGATTAGAACCCTCACCACGTTCAGCCATCGTGCATCCCTCCTGCTCCCCAGAAACCCTAGCTGGGTGGCGAGGTGCTAGCACACCCCGCACGTCGTTCCTGCTCGGTACGTGTGGATACTGGTAGAGGCGCTACCGCTCGCGGACGCGCTGGTTGGCGACCTTCCACCATCGACCCCGTGCAGGACGGCGACCACTCGGACGAGGTCTGCGACCACTCGGTGGGGATCGGTGTAACACCCCAAAATTTTGCTTTTCTTAAATTCAAGTGTGATTTGGCACTTTGGTGAATTTTTGGAATTTTCTAGAATTTATTTGGATTTATTTGGGATTTATTTGAATTTATTCCCTTTTGAAATAAATATAGAATTTAACTTTGCAAATAAAATTTTGTTGGAATTATTTTATTTGAGTCCAAAATGTTCCAAAATATTTTCTGGAATTTTTCTGAGTGTTTTGCTATTTTTAATGAATTAAATGAATTTCTGGGAATTAATTGGATTATTTAATCGCTGAAAATCGAGTTGGTTTTACTGTTCCACCGACCGAGCCCGAGTCTCACTCGAATCCGAGTCCGACTCGAACCCAACCTAAGCCTAACCCTAACCCTCTCGACCGTCCGATCAAGATCGAACGGCCGAGATTGAGCCACGTCACACGAGCCCGACTCCGACCGAGCCAGCCAGATCACCGAGCTGGACCCGAGCCCAACCTCGCGACCGTTGGATCTCGATCCAACGGCCGAGAGTGCGCCACGTCACCCTCTCCGTGTTGCCGCCGGACTCCGCCGCCGCCCGTGCGTGGGTCCTCGTTTTCCGCGCATATCACGGACGTCGAGGGGCTATTTAATGCGCCGCCACCCGTGTCGGGACCCCCTTTCCCGTGCGCACCCGTAGCCCTAACTCACCGAGCCCGAGTCGCCGCCGTTCGCCCGCGGGAGCTCGCCGAAGTTGGAGAAAGCTTCCGCCGCGGTTTTCCGCTGTTTGCCGCCGCCTCCGCCGTTTTCCGCCGCAGTTGAGTCCAGATCCGGAACCGCAAGGTTGTGACGCGTCGAAGGGGACCTCTCACCTCGCCGGAGGGTGCCCGGGACACCGTTTCGCGTGTCATCGTCTTCGTCCCCGGCAGCCGAAGCTCCACCGCACGCCATCACCGCTCGCAAGCTCCCTCAGCCGTCCGATCAAGATCCAACCGTCGCGGTGGGTCCACGCGTTACCTAAACCCATAGAGAGCAGATTAGTTCTGGACCGTTGGATCAAGATCCAACGGCCCACGTTCGTCCACGTCACCCCTGGTGAGATCCACGTGCTAACCTCTAGATCTATTTCCAACCGTTGGATCTAGATCCAATGGTTTAGATTGTGCCACGTAGCATTAACCGCACCGTACTAGATCCAACATCAGCCGTTAGATCTAGATCGAACGGCTAGGGTTAGCCACGTTGTAACGCTAGGGTTGATCTTGACCGTCCGATCAAGATTGAACGATCCTGGTCAGCCAAGTAGTTTCCTTAACGCGTTAAACCAGATCCGATCTGGCCCGTTGATTTTCAAATCAACGGCCGAGATCTAGCCACGTGGGCGGAAGTCTGACCGCCGCGGTCAGCGCGGTCGCCGCCCGGTCACCGCTGCCGTCACGTGTGACGTTAGCGTGGGGCCCGCGTGTCAGCGGCCCAGCCAACCGCACCATGACGTCACCGCTGACATCACGGTAGGGCCCGCATGTCAGCCGTCCCTCAACCGTGCGTGATGACGTCACTGCTGACGTCATCCAAGGGGCCCACCTGTCAGTGGGACACGTGCGCCGTGGACCGGGTCCACGGTGGACCAAGCCAAACCGTGCGCCGGGTCCATGAACCCGAGGCGACGTGGCGGCCTCTGATTGGTCCACGTGTCATGCTGACGCAATAAATTAATTTCCGAAAAAGAAAATGATTTATTAATTCGAATTATTGATTTTAAAAATGGATTCAAACTTCAAACGCTTATAATTTTTGCGTTTCAACTCCGATTTGGGTGATTCAAATTTCTAAATTTTCATAAAAATGAGACCTACTCAAATATGAATTTTAATTAATTTTTGTTTATGAATATTTCTCTGTTTTTATTTAATTAATGCTTTCTTTAAACTTGAAACGGTTATAACTTTTGCATTTAAACTCCTAATTTGACGATTCCAGTTTCTAAAAATTCATAAAATTATGCTCTATCTGTTTGTGAACTTTATTTGAAGTTTTGGACAATTTTTGTCTACTGTTTATTTATTTATTGCTATTTACACGCTTTACGAGTAGACGTTGAAGTGCCCGAAGGGTTCGAAGGTGAAGTATTGACTCAGGAGCCAGCTCAGGACCAAGAACAAGTACTCTTTGAAGGCAAGTTGTGCTTTGACCATGTTGATCCCATTTTCAAATTATTTTGGTTTAAATTATTGCACGCTAGTTTAATTAGAAAATGCTTTATTTAATTACGGGAAATTAGATAAGTGCCAAATTGCTGTATGACACCTTGGTTAATTAAATATGTGCCATGACCCCTTGTCACCCTAGTTGAGGTTTAAATAGTTGGACATTATTAAATTGCCAACATGGGAATTTAGATCGTTGTAGTATATTGCATAGACCTGCTACGTGCTTATGACATGATTTTGGACAGACAAATGTTAATATTGACTTAATGATATTGTGAAATCATGTGTTGAAAAATTGGCTTTGAACTGAAAAATTAACTTAGAATTGAATTTGCAAAAATGTGTTTGTTCATGTGTTCCGGACCAAACTTAAAGAAAACAGTAAGTTTCCCATCTACGACGGACAAACTTTGTTGGTCTGTTGTAAACATGTTTTGGCACTTTCCCATGTACGACGGACCAAGTTTTTGGGTCTGTCGTGGACATGCTTTTGAGATTCTGAGCCAAACTCAATTTTCCAAGAAACCAGTAAGTTTCACATGTACAACGGACAAAGTTTTTGGGTCTGTCGTGAATGGCTTTTTGAGGATTGTTTTCGCATGTACAACGGACAAAGTTTTTGGGTCCGTTGTGAACGTGTTTTCACCGGAATGTTTTCTTCTTGGAACTGAGAGTTTCACATGTACGCCGGACAGAGATTTCTTGTCCGTCGTGAATGGACTTTTTCTAGGGTTTTTGATTTTGGTCCGTTGTAAACGTGTTTTGCTCGGTTTGGATGTTTTGCAAGATTTGAAATGGTTTGAATTTGAGATTATGAAATTTGTGATGATTTCATGATACTTGTTTTGAAGTGGACTTTATGTAATGCTCATGTGAGTAGTTGCATGGATTGACATTGAGTCAAGTCGTGGACTTGTGCTAGGATTTGTTTTGTGGTTTGTTCATGTGTAGGTATTGCTCGAAGACGAATGTGGTCGATGACGGGACCGGAACTAGGTTCATGGAGGAACTGAGGTTCGGGACTAGGTTCAGGAGGAACTGAGGTCTTGGTGGTCAAGGATGTCATGCGGGACGTTCGGGCTAAGAGAATGGTGCACATGAAGAATGGTTAGTCACGTGAGAATGGCAGGAGGTCATTCGCGTGCAAAGTGTTAGTCACGTGAGTATGGCAGGTGGCTATACGCGTGCAAAGTGTTAGTCACGTGAGTATGGTAGGGTTGCCATACGCGTGCAAGAGTTGTACTCGGCCAGGTTGGGCCAAGTAGAGTTGTGTTGGATACGGATTCCTTCTAGGGAATAGGAATCGTATTCAGAACTCTTTGTGGGTTGGTGCTTTAAATAGGTGGGGGTCTCTGTTGAAAGGCATCAAGTAGAGCTGAGCGCATCAAGCTTTGAGCTTGGTTTTAGGGTTTGTACTCTTTTTGATGAGTGTATTTTAGACAAGAAATAAAGATCAATTCTTCCAAGATTTTTGCGTGCTACAAGAACCACGTGCTACTGATTTTCTGTTTTGGTTCTTGTTTGCATGCTTGTTCTAGTTCTAGATTGGTTTTTGTTCTTCAAGTTTTATCTTGATTTGATCCATCAAAACCTCTCTAAGGTATTGATCTAGTGTTTCTCAAAGTCTAGTTGATCAATCTTTTGTCGTTCTTGTTTAATCTTGAAGTTTTGATTAGATTGATTCTCGTCAAGTTCTGGATCAGCAAGCTTGCGAAGCTCATAACTTTTGATCCGTAAGTCCGATCGAGCTGATTCTTTTTGAGTTCGATTCGTATTGGAATCTAGTTTCTTGTGTCCAAATTTCAGATCGTTTCGACGGTTGGATCTCCGGGAATTCTCGTTTTACCAAACCTCTGTCATTCTGTTTTTGTCGAAAACGAGGCAATTATTTGGTTCTGTTTTGGGGTGAACTTTTAATAGGTCAAGAATTTGGTTTTAGCTTTGTAGGACCGAGTAGGCAACTAGAGGGGGGGTGAATAGATGCCGAATAAAATTCAACTATTTCTTTCAGAAAATTAAAGACCCCTAAATAGCGGAAGAATATTTAATATCGTAGAGATCAAAACCCTAGATTAATTAGCGAGACAAATCGAACAAAAATCAAAACTAGTTTTATCAAAACTCGAACAAACCTTCTAATCAAGAATCATAGCAAAAGAGTATGTAAAGAATTGCATAACCTTTTCTTTATTCCAAAGCCACTCCTTCCGGGAGGACACCAAAATCTCTAATCTCACAAGATTAGAAAACCACCAAAATCTCTAATCTCACAAGATTAGAAAACCACCAAAATCTCTAATCTCACAAGATTAGAAAACCTTAAACAAACTAAAGAAAACACAAAATCTCTTCTTTGTTGTAGGCACCTCTTGCTTCTTGCCCTTTGCCTTGGATGATTCTCTAAGCCCCTCGAACCCCCTATTTAAAGGGCTCCATAGCAGTTGATTCCTTCTTGTATACGGCAAACCGCCGTGGCTCTGTCCTCTTCTCGGACACGGCACAAACCGGCTGGCTCACCTCCCGTCGCTGCGCTCCTGCTGCCGTCCGTTGGCGTATCGTATTGGACTCGGAGACTTTCCAGAGCCGGATGCAAACACGACACCACCTGCATGCAAACACACACGATGCCACACTCACCACACACACATGCATGCAGCACTCACGCCATGCACACATGCAACTCACGCACACACACATGCATGCAGCACTCACGCCATGCACACACACACACTAGCATGCACACACATATGCATGCATTAAATACATTCACACACATATGCAAACACACACTCTAAAAATCAGATACACGCCAGACGACCACCTGGCCGCTTACGCGCAACGATCTCGACCTCACGTGCACCGCTTTAGTCCGAAACATCTCGCATGACACCTCGACCCTCACGACCTCGGTTCCTCCCTCGAACCTAGTCTCGGTCCCGTCATCGACCACGCTCGACCTCGAGCAACACCTGTGACGTGAACAAAAATACAAAACAATTTCCGAGCCCAAGTCCACGACTTGACTCAAATTAATCCATACAACCAACTGGTTTCAGATCTTTTTCAAATAAAGAAACCAAAAAATAAATCGGTTCAAATTGGTTTCAAATCTTTTTCAAATCGAGCCAAAATCAAATCAACTCAAATCTTTTTCAAATCTCTTCGAAAATTCAAATACTCATCATCAAAAACACATGGATCAAAAACAATGATCCTTCAATCTCCCTTGATGAGTAATTTGACAAAACACAATAAGATTTGACAAGAGTAAAAAAATTTGAGACCCAAAAGATTCCAAGACCAAGTAAAGACCAAGAAAATCCAAATTCTCAAACAGTTTGAAATTCACCTCTCTTTTTATTTTTCTTCTTCTTGACTTTTGCTCTCCCCCTTTTTGACAAAATAGTCATCAAGATCTCAAAACTCCCCCTTAATGAATGCAGTATCTCAAGCTTTGAAGTATATTCAAGGTATATAATCAAAGTAAAGCATTTGGAGAGTTTTTATGAGAGTTTTCACATTTTGTATCAATTTATCCAATGAGAAAGCAAATTGTGAGAATATGGAGGCTCTAACACATAGAATAGTTGTTGCATAAGCAAATTAGAGCAAACAAGTAAAATGTCATAAACTGATTTTGCCAAAGCTAAAAAGAAATCTATCATGAGCAAAGAGAGACTTTCAAATTCACTAATGTTTGTCTCAAGCCTTTTCAAAAATTTGAATTTCCTTTTTCTCTTTTAGCAAGTTTGACAATTTTGCTTTGTGATCAACAGGGATGACAAGTAACTGCACACTAGCCCATACTTGTGTATGAGTAGGTAGTTCTTTCTTGTATCTTTCTCAGTTTAAATTGGCAAGTGGCTTCACATTGTTCTGAACTTTTGTTTAGACAAGTAGCCTTTTCTTGCATCTTTTGAATTTAAATCCTGGCAAGGAAGCTGCACATTGTACTAAACTTGTGTTTAGCCAAGTAGCTTTTGCTTGCATCTTTTTCAACTTGCTTTTATCATTTAAAACACTGATTTTGCTTGAGACTCATAATGATCATTTGAAGTCCAACAAAAGCTCACCCATAGTTTCTAATCAGCTCTAGCCTTTCAATGAGATGACAAGAAACTTTTAAGCCTATTTCACAAATGCAATACCATAATGAACAAGAGCCAAAATATTCTTGAAAAGCATCTCAAATTGAATTATTTTAGTCTTTTAGTCTTTTAGTGAGAAGTGAAGCAATGTAGCATTAATTTGACTATATACACAAGAATAGTCAACAAAGCTTTGTACTACATGATGCAATGAAAACAGGGGAGTTTTCTTTAAGTGTAACGCCCACTTGTAGTAACCAAAGTCAAGTAACACAAATGAAAGAGTTAAAATCAAGACTCCCCCTCAAATCAACCCATGGGGATGAATGATCCCAAGTTCGGCGTAAGAAAGCAAAGCGAGAAGAATCAAGCGGCTTAGTGAAAATATCAGCAATTTGAGCATCCGAATCAACAAATTTCAGTTCAATAGCTCCTTTTCAACATGATCTCTAAGAAAATGATATCGAACATCAATGTGTTTAGTCCTTGAATGTTGAACAGGATTTTTAGCGATGTGAATTGCACTAGTATTATCACAAAGAAGTGGAACACTATTAAAGTTAATGCCGTAATCTTTAAGAGTTGAAGTGATCAAAGAATTTGTGAACAACAACTAGCGGTGTAAACGTATTCAACCAAAGAAGATCGGTGAGCAATCGAGGACTTTGTTTCTTAGAAGACCAAGAAACAAGTGAAGTGCCAAGAAAATGACATGTGCGGAAGTACTTTTTCTATCTAATCTACACCCCGCAAAATCAGCATCGAGAATATCCTAGAGTGTAGCGAAGAAGAACAAGAATACCAAATGCCAAATTCAGAAGTGGAGCGAAGATAATCGAAAATTCTTTTAATTGCTTGTCGATGTGAAGCACGCGGGGAAGCTTGAAAACGAGGACACAAGCACACGAAACTCAATTATCTCATCCTCAACAGCATCATCATCATCATCATCTTCATCAACAAAGATACTCTCCTCCGAACATATGCACATGTACCGCACTATTTTGACTAGTGCCTTTTAAGCAGAGGTGGAAGAAGCATCTTGAAAAATAACACTTTTAGCACGAGATGCACGAGTGAAGGAGAGAACCAATTCTTATCATCGGACAAGTGATGTGAGCATCCGAAATCCACTAGCCATATGTTCTCCTTCCTGCGTGAGAAGCCTACATAGAAGGCGAAAGTGTCGAGGTCTCGACATCTTTGGGGTTAGAAATAAGATGTTTAGGAATCCAAGATCTTGAGACACACGACGCTGCTTGAGTTGGCACAACCACGAGCATTCTTATGCATAAGCATTTGTCTTTCTCGTGTTCTTAGCAACAAGAGGTGTTTGCATCACCCTAGGCACATAATGAGAAATGAAACGTGCACCTGGAAATTAGACCTAGCCTTAGTTCTTTCTTTCTTTTGTTGTTTGGCTAGTCTAAAGCGAAATTCACCAAATGACCATCTTTCCCACAATGAGTGCAATTGTACTTTAACATATGGTTTGGCATTAGAAGTAACTTTTGCACTTGAAATAGTGGGAGATAGAGGCCGCTGATTTAATCAAAGTTCTTTTTAGACTCATTATCAATTTTCACATTTTTGCTCTCAACGAGTTTAGTAGAAGCATGAGAGTTAAAACCTAAACCCTGTTTTGTTGAAGCTCACTTTAGATTGATCTAAAATCATGTTAAAAATATTATTCAATTTTGTGAACCTAGAAATAGAATCTTGAAAGTAGTCAACAAATTTAGAAAGAATTAAAGAATTATCACAAGGAGAGTCAATTTTAGCTTTGCTTTCTGCAATTTGAACACGAGTTAATTTCATTAGTGAACATGTCATTTGTTAATTGGTTAACTATACAATTTTCATCTTTTAATTTCAACTCAAGAATTGAACTTTTAGAGCAAGCGATTTTACCATGTAAACTATCAGTAGAGCAACCAATATTTTTCACAAGTTTTCATTTTCAATTGTTTGGCATAAACTTGTTCTAGTTTAATCACATGTTCCTCTTTTAGTGACTTAATTTCAAATTTGAGATCTAAGCAAGTATCACAAATATTTTCCGAATTTGAATTTTTAAGATCAAAGTTTTCAGCTTTTAGCATGGATAGATCTTTTCTAAGCTTTTATTTTTGAGTGAAGATTTTCTTAAAGATTTTCTCAATATGACTAAAACTTCACAAAGCTCATCGTATGAAGGTATTACCTCATCACCGTGGCCGGAGGTGTGCTCGTTGTCACTAGAATCACTAGTGTTCCCTTTTGCCATGAAGCATAGTCCGGTGAGATCCTTCTCATTCAGCTTTGTTTGCTTCGCTTCCTTCTCATCTTGATTGAGTCATCAATGTCGCTTAAGTCTAAGCGACCAATTGCTCTCAAGACTTTGTTGAGCATCTTCTTTGTCCGATTGTTTATTTTTATCCTTGCTCTCTCTTGGCGGAAGGACTTGGAGGAGTTGCTTTGCTCCTTCTCCTCTCTGTCTTTGTTCTTGAAAGCGATTAGCACGGATGTGCCCCGCCTGCACTTGCTTGTAGCAGTGGATGGAGGCTCCTCTTCTCTCCCTTGATCTCATGTACAGCTGCATTGACACGCTTGGAAAGAAGAGCAAGTGTATCTTTCCGGTATTTGATCTAGCTGTTCATCACTAAGAGCACTCAAAGCAGAATGGAATATGATGATGAAGAACTATTATCATATGAAGAATTAGCATTAAGAGCCATAGAGTTATCATTGGAAGTTCTTGAAACAATGTCTATCTCAAAAGTCTTGAGACTAGAATATAGTTTATCCAAAGTCATTTCACTCATCTTATGAGCTTCCTAAAAGCGCCACTTTCATTTGCCGATTTTAAGATCAAGAGATGATAGGAAATGTCTAGCATTTTCAGAGTCGATGTACTTTACATCTACTGACTCTAAGATTGTTTAAGATTCTGTTAAAGCGAGCAAAACAATCATCTAGAGATTCTCGAGTTCATTTCAAATCTAGTGTATTCCTTTTTAAATTGATCTTGTCTAGCTTCTTTTTACAGAGTCGGTGCCCCTCATGATAATCTTGAAGAGATTTCCAAATTTCATGAGCAAAGTGGAGTAAATGATGCACTCTATCGAATTCTTTTCTAGCAAGTCCTTGAAGCAATATGTTTCTAGCTCTATTATTATTTTCAACATCTTTTTCAAACTCGATTTTATCAATATCATCATTAGAAGGAAGCTCGTACGAAATTTTTACCTTGCGCCAAATCGCGTTACCTTGAGCTTGAAGATATGCAGTCATCCGGATCCGCCAGTGGGGGAAGTCTGTGCCATCGAAGATTGGCGGCTTGTTTGAGTATTTCTCTGTTGCCATAACTTACCGTTTACTAATCACCTGTTAAGATGGATTAGTAGAGCCTGGCTCTGATACCACTTGTAGGACCGAGTAGGCAACTAGAGGGGGGGTGAATAGATGCCGAATAAAATTCAACTATTTCTTTCAGAAAATTAAAGACCCCTAAATAGCGGAAGAATATTTAATATCGTAGAGATCAAAACCCTAGATTAATTAGCGAGACAAATCGAACAAAAATCAAAACTAGTTTTATCAAAACTCGAACAAACCTTCTAATCAAGAATCATAGCAAAAGAGTATGTAAAGAATTGCATAACCTTTTCTTTATTCCAAAGCCACTCCTTCCGGGAGGACACCAAAATCTCTAATCTCACAAGATTAGAAAACCACCAAAATCTCTAATCTCACAAGATTAGAAAACCACCAAAATCTCTAATCTCACAAGATTAGAAAACCTTAAACAAACTAAAGAAAACACAAAATCTCTTCTTTGTTGTAGGCACCTCTTGCTTCTTGCCCTTTGCCTTGGATGATTCTCTAAGCCCCTCGAACCCCCTATTTAAAGGGCTCCATAGCAGTTGATTCCTTCTTGTATACGGCAAACCGGCTGGCTCCTGTCTCCTTCTCGGACACGGCACAAACCGGCTGGCTCACCTCCGTCCGCCGCGCTCCTGCTGCCGTCCGTTGGCGATCGTATTGGACTCGGAGACTTTCCAGGCCGGATGCAAACACGACACCACCTGCATGCAAACACACACGATGCCACACTCACCACACACACATGCATGCAGCACTCACGCCATGCACACATGCAACTCACGCACACACACATGCATGCAGCACTCACGCCATGCACACACACACACTAGCATGCACACACATATGCATGCATTAAATACATTCACACACATATGCAAACACACACTCTAAAAATCGTATACACGCGTACGACCACCTGCCGCTACGCTGCAACGATCTCGACCTCACGTGCACCGTTTCTCTAGTCCGAAACATCTCGCATGACACCCTCGACCCTCACGACCTCAGTTCCTCCCTGAACCTAGTCTCGGTCCCGTCATCGACCACGTTCGACCTCGAGCAACACCTGCACGTGAACAAAAATACAAAAACAATTTCCGAGCCCAAGTCCACGACTTGACTCAAATTAATCCATACAACCAACTGGTTTCAGATCTTTTTCAAATAAAGAAACCAAAAAATAAATCGGTTCAAATTGGTTTCAAATCTTTTTCAAATACTGAGCCAAAATCAAATCAACTCAAATCTTTTCAAATCTCTTCGAAAATTCAAATACTCATCATCAAAAACACATGGATCAAAAAACAATGATCCTTCAAGCTTCCGCACAATCATTCACCCCCCCTCTGATTGCTATATTCGTATACTTCGATCCTACAAGTGGTATCGGAGCAAGGTTTCTCTAATCTATCTTAACCGGTGATTAGATCAATGGATCGTTATTCGACAAAACCATGTGTGTTCGATGGTGTTGATTTTCAGTTTTGGAAGGCCAAGATGGAGGCGTTCATCCAAGCACAGGGCTTCACAATTTGGGAGAAGGTCTACAAGCCATATGAAGTCCTCGCAAAGCGACAACGTCAACGACACCAATCGCACACATGTTGAAGCAAATAGCAAGGCGCGCAACTTGATCATCCAAGGCTTGGGACGCAGCGACTTTGATCGTGTGGTTCATCTTCGATCCGCATATGAGGTATGGAAATCTCTTTGTGATTACCATGAAGGTTCTAACTTGTCAAAGAGGTTCGCCAAGATATTTACAAAAGGAATACATGCGTTTTGAGATGAAACCTAGTGAATCAGTAGATGACTTCTTTGCGTTTCAATAAAATTCTTAGCAATCTTCGTGCTGTTGGAGTTAGCTACACTGATGCTAAAATGCTCGACAATTGCTTAGTGCTTTGGACATGTCGGTGTGGGAGATGAAAGTAACATCTATACAAGAATCTACCGCCATGAGCACACTCACATTAGATGTTCTTTACTCTAAGTTGAAAACTCATGAGTTGGATGTTCTTGCCAGGAAGGGTAACATTAAATCAATTGCTTTGATCTCCAACCCTAACATGTTAAATGTAAATTCTTCTTCTAGCTTTGCCTTGTCTTCCATGTCTTCTTTAACAGGATGAGCAACTTGAAGAGTTTCCGAAGAAGATCCGGCACTACTCTCTTCTCGCTTTAACAAAGCTTTGCGAATGTGAGAATGAGAAAGAGAGGTGGTCCTCCAAGATGCTATGAGTGTGGTGACCTCAACCATATTCGCACAAATTGTCCTAAGCTTGCAGGAAAAACATCAAAGGAGGAGAAGGACAACGCGGAAGGAATGAGAAGAAAAGGCTCGTCAAATGATAGGAAGAAGAAGAGTTTCATCAACCGCAAGGTGGTTCACCGAGTTCTTTCCGCTCTTGAACAAGTCAATTTGAGCGATGTGGACTCGGAGAGCAGCGAAGATGATGCAACTCAAGCAAGCATGATTTAATGGGATTATGTCTCATGGCAAGCAGCAAGGATAGCTTCACCGAGGACGACCACGGCGACTTCAATGAGGTAGATCCTCTTATGATGAATTAGCTATTCTTTGTTGCTCGTCTTGGAAAATTGCTTGACAAACGTGATAAGAAAATTAAGAAACATGATTTCATTATTGAATCATTGAATGCTGAAATTACTAGACTTAAGACTTTGATTCCTAGTGATGATACTTGCAAATCATGTGACTTAATTTACAATGAGCTCACCTTGCTTAGAAAAGAACATGCTCTTTTGTTACATCTAAATGAGAAAAATGAGAAACATGTTGTACATGCTAGCTGTTCCACTGATGATTTGCATAGTTCAACTTCCTGTTCTAAATGCTCAACTCTTGAATTAAAACTGAAAGATGCAAATGCTAGGGTTTCTCAATTGACTGATAATCTGCTTTCACATGAAATTCTCTCATGCTCAACTTGTCGCAAGCAAAAAGGAAAAATAGATGTTCCCTGCAATAATTGTTTAATTCTTGCTAAGAAAGTTGATTACCTGCAAAACTCTTTGGAACGATTCACTAATGGCAAGAAAAAGTTGAACATGATCTTGAATCAATCCAAGGTTAGCACAAACAAGAGAGGTTTAGGTTTTGATCCTTATGCCACATATGAAACTAAACCTCGCACTGTTGTTCAGGCTCCTTGCAAAATTGAGTTATCTAATGAGCCTAAGAAAATTGCTTTTCAATCTGCTGGTTTTTTATCTTCTACTATGATGAATGCAAAATGTGCTTTTACTGTTAAAGCTAAACATCATGTCAAGTACACTTGCACTCATTGTGGTAGAGATGGACACTTAGTAAATTTTTGCTTTAAACTAGCCAAACAGCAAAAGAAGGAAAGAACTGAGGCTAGGTCAAATTTCAGCAAAGCACATTTTTATGCGCCTAGAGTGATGAAAACACCTTCTGTTCCTACAAACATGGGAAAAGGCAAATCTGATTTTGTGCATAAAAATTATCGTGTTGTACCTCTTGTTGTGTCGTGTGTCTCAAGATCGATTCCCAAAAATCTCATTCCTAACTTGATCGAGGCCTCGACATGTTTTGCTATGTAGGCTTCTCGCAAGGAAGGAGAACATATGGCTAGTGGATTCCGGATGCTCACGCCACATGTCAGGTAAAAGAATTGGTTCTCCTCCTCACTCGTGCATCTCGTCTTTGAAAGTGTTACTTTTGGAGATGCTTCTTCCTCTTCTGTTGTGGCAAAAGGTACAAGAAAGGTAAGTGACAAGTTTATGTTCAAGGATGTGGCTCTTGTTGAAAACTTGAAATATAACTTGCTTTCTGTCTCACAAATGCTTGATGAAGATCTTGAGATAAGCTTTAAGAAAAATGAATGCAAAGTGCTAGATGCTTGAGTGATCTTGTGTTCAAGATTTCGTTTTGGAAGAGTTTTTAAAGCTGATTTTGATGCATCACCTTCTTCTAAACATAGGTGTCTAATTGCCAATGTTTCTAAAGATTTATTCTTTTGGCATCGTAGACTTGGTCATGTTGGTTTTGATCATCTTACTCGTGTAAGGCAGTTTAGATCTCATACGTGGCTTGCCTAAGCTTAAGGGTGATAGCAATTTAGTATGTTCCTCTTGTAGACATGGTAAGATGATTGCAGTTCACATCCACCTCTTACCATGGTGATGACAAACGCTCCAGACAGCTTGTACATCTTGGATACATTGGACCATCTCGAGTTCAATCCTTTGGAGGCAAATGGTATGTGCTTGTGATTGTTGATGATTTTTCTAGATACTCTTGGGTATACTTTATGGCATCTAAGGATGAGGCTTTTAGTCATTTTAGAAGTCTTGTTCTTAGGCTTTCTATTGATCATCCAGGAGCTCTCAAAGCTTATTAGAAGTGATAATGGAACTGAATTCAAAAATGCTTCTTTAATCACTTTTTTGTCTTGAAAAGGAATTGATCATCAATTTTCATCACCTAGAGTGCCTCAACGAGAATGGTATAGTTGAAAGGAAAAACAGAACATTGGTTGAGATGGCTAGAACCATGTTAGATGAACATCACACTCCTAGGAACTTTTGGGGTGGCGATTTCAACTGCATGTTATGTTTCAAACTGTGTTTTTGAGATCAAAATTGGGTAAGACTCCATATGAGCTTCGGTTTGGACATAGACATACATTTCTCACTTTCGAGTTTTTGGATGCAAATGTTTTGTCTTGAAATGGAAATCTTGATAAATTTGAAGCTAGATCAATCGATGGCATTTTTCTTGGATATCTGCTCATACTGTAGCTATCGTGTGCTTGTTTTGGGAGACTAACAAAATTGTGGAAACTTGTGAAGTTACTTTTGATGAGTCTAGTCCGTACTAGTCCAAGTGATGGTGTACAAGCGCATACATTCGGGGGAGAAAATCTTTGAAGATAATGATGATGTTGAAGATGATGTCTTGACTCTTCTCTAATGCACAACAAGCTGTAGCACCCTTGGCACCTACTACTACATCACCTACAGCTAACCATCCTCAAGCTACAACATCATGTACATGCTGAAAATGAAGAAGGAGAAGGAGAAGTCTCAAAAGCCAATGCTCCCTTGCACATTCAAAAAATGCATCCATCTGAACAAATGATTGGAGACCTGAATGAGAGAGTCACTGATCCAGGTTTATTCATTCGACACTCATGCTCATTCTCGCTTTAGTTGCTTCTTTTGAACCCAAAGATATATCTCATGCATTATCGCCGAATCTTGGATCAATGCCATGCATGAAGAATTAGAGAATTTTGAACGAAATAAAGTTTGGAAACTTGTCTCACCACCTCCAGATTTTAATGTTATTGGAACTAGATGGGTTTTCAAAATAAACAAAGTGAGGATGGTGTTGTTGTTAGAAACAAGGCTAGATTGGTTGCTCAAGGTTACACTCAAATTGAAGGCTTAGATTTTGATGAAACCTTTGCTCCTGTTGCTAGAATTGAAGCCATTAGAATCCTTTTAGCTTTTGCTGCATCCAAAGGTTTCAAATTATATCAAATGGATGTGAAAAGTGCTTTTATGATTGTCTACATTAATGTGGAGTTTTATGTCAAGCAACCACCTGGTTTTGAAAATACAAAGTTTCCAATTCATGTGTTAAAAGTTTCAAAATCTTTTTTTGTTTTGAAACAAGCCCCTAGAGCATGGTATTTTAGGCTAAAAACCTTTTTACTTGAAAGGGGTTTTCAATGGGAAAGGTTGACAAACTCTTTTTTTACTCAAGCAAGGCAATGATCAAACGTCGATTCGATTTATGTTGATGATATTATCTTGGTGGTTCCTCTCATGTTTTAGTGTCTCGAGTTTTCGTAAACAATGAGAGAAAGGAGTTTGAGATGAGTATGATGGGTGAGTTGACATACTTTTGGGATTTCAAATCAAGCAAACGAAGGATGGTACTTTTGTACATCAAAGCAAATACACGAAAGACTTGCTACATCGCTTTGGAATGGAAAACAAAGACAAGCGATCATGACAACTATGGAAAGCAATTGCACACTTGATCCGGATGAAGATGGTGAGCGGTTGATCAAAAGGAATATAGAAGTATGATAGGTTCACTTTGTACCTCACTGCATCAAGGCGGATATACAATTTGTCGTGGTGCTTACGTGTGCTCGTTCAAGCTTCCCCACGTGCTTCACATCGATAAGCATTGTCAAAAGGATTTTCAGGTATCTTCATGGAACTCAAGATTTTGGCATTTGGCCGCGCTTCCTCATGCATTAGTTTGAGATCTTTTCTGATGCTGATTTTGGTGGATGTAGAATTGATAGGAAAAGCACTTCTGGTTCATGTCACTTCTTGAGAAATTCTCTCATTGCATGGTCATCTAGAAAGCAATCTGCTAAATTGCACAATCAAGCTGCTGAATCACGATATATAGGCGCTGCTAGTTGTTGTTCTCAAATTCTTGGATAGTAGCTACTCTTAAAGATTATGGGGTTAATTTGGATAGTGTTCCTCTTTTGTGTGATAACACTAGTGCAATTTGCATTGCTAAGAACCCGTGCAACACTCTAGAACAAAACACATTGACATCGATTTCACTTTCTTAGAGATCATGTTGAAAAAGGCAACATTGTGCTTCATCATGTGGATCTGAACATCAATTGGGCAGACATTTTACAAAACCTTTGTCTTCTTCTCGTTTTGCTTTCATTCGGGAGAACTTGGGATTGTTCATCCAATGGAGTTTGTTTTGAGGGGAGTTTCCTTGCCAAGTTCTTTCACTTAATGAGCTCACTTTATCATATTTCTTTATGTAATTGAGCTAATATATGATAATCTAATTGTCTCAATTCCTGGATCGATTGCTCATAGCTAAATACTCTGTGATATCTCACTCTTCAGGCTTGATATTGAATCCTCTTGACAAATTTGGGCTATGAAGCAAGTGTGGTTTCAACTTTACTCTTTCATAAGACCTTTTAATCACTTTTGCATGTTTATAATCAAAGAAAAATGAAAAGAAAAGGGAATCAATAAAAAAGGGTTGTTAAAAGCAAAAGCCTCAAGTTATGAGCTTCAGGATGCTTTCCCTTAAAGATAAGATGTATGCTTCAAGCATGCCATTCCCTCAAAAGACAAGATGTATGCTTCAAGCATGCCACTCCAAGGAAATAAAAGAAGTATGCTTCAAGCATGCCACATGCAGTTTACTGTTTAAAGATTAAATTGGTCCACTAGATTGGAGTTGAAACTACTTGCTCGCCCTGATTTGTTATTTGCTTCAACTTTGAGCCTTTGTTTTTCTACTAAAGGTTTTGCTTAGTACTTGGCTATAGTTGACTGAATTGAGGTTGAGATGCATGTCATTCCCTAACTTGTTAAACTCACATCAAGATCATGTATTTTGCATAATATATGATATATAAGGTTATATGATCGAATGAGCTCATCTTTTCCTATCTTGGCACTCCATTGTTTCTCTTTGTGAAATCATTGTTTCAAGAAAAATTTTGAACCTGTTCTCTCTTTTGTACTCTTGATGAATCCATTGTCAAAGGGGGAGAAATTTGGAAATCATTGAAAAGTTTAAAGAAAAAGGGAGAGTTGTTAAATTTGAGATTTTTTGGAGAAGTTTGGAGAATTTTTGAAATTTTTGGGCGCATTGCACATTCACACACATTTTCATTCTCAGGGGGAGATTTTGTTTTGCATTTTGGTCAAAGGGGATTGTGTTTACTTTGGTCTTTGATCCTTTGGATTTCAAAATCTTTTGTAAAGTGAATGCCAAATGTTCAATTCTATGTGTGTTGCCAATGTTTTCATCAAGGGGAGATTGTGAAATCATGTGTTGAAAAATTGGCTTTGAACTGAAAAATTAACTTAGAATTGAATTTGCAAAAATGTGTTTGTTCATGTGTTTGACAATCTGACAAGAAACAGTAAGTTTCACTTTCGCTGGACCAAACTTAAAGAAAATGCAGTAGTTTCCCATCTACGACGGACAAACTTTGTTGGTCTGTTGTAATATGTTTTGGCACTTTCCATGTCTGACGGACCAAGTTTTTGGGTCTGCGTGGACATGCTTTTGAGATTCTGAGCCAAACTCAATTTTCCAAGAAACCAGTAAGTTTCACATGTACAACGGACAAAGTTTTTGGTGCATCGTGAATGGCTTTTTGAGGATTGTTTTCGCATGTACAACGGACAAAGTTTTTGGGTCCCGTTGTGAGCGTGTTTTCACCGGAATGTTTTCTTCTTGAACCGAGAGTTTCACATGCACGCCGGACGAGATTTCTTGTCCCGAAGTCGTGAATGGACTTTTTCTAGGAGTTTTTGATTTTGGTCCGTTGTAAACGTGTTTTGCTTTCGCTTCTGGATGTTTTGCAAGATTTGAAATGGTTTGAATTTGAGATTATGAAATTTGTGATGATTTCATGATACTTGTTTTGAAGTGGACTTTATGCAATGCTCATGTGAGTAGTTGCATGGATTGACATTGAGTCAAGTCGTGGACTTGTGCTAGGATTTGTTTTGTGGTTTGTTCATGTGCGTATTGCTCGAAGGCAGATGTGGTCGATGACGGACCGGAACTAGGTTCATGGAGGAACTGGGTTCGGGACTAGGTTCAGGAGGAACCGAGGTCTTGGTGGTCAAGGATGTCATGCGGGACCGCTCGGGCTAAGAGAATGGTGCACATGAAGAATGGTTAGTCACGTGAGAATGGGCGGGAGGTCATTCGCTGCAAAGTGTTAGTCACGTGAGTATGGCAGGTGGCTATACGCGCGTGCAAAGTGTTAGTCACGTGAGTATGGTAGGGTTGCCATCTGGCGTGCAAGAGTTGTACTCGGCCAGGTTGGGCCAAGTAGAGTTGTGTTGGATACGGATTCCTTCTAGGAATAGGAATCGATTCTTAACTCTTTGTGGGTTGGTGCTTTTAAATAGGTGGGGGTCTCCTGTTGAAAGGCATCAAGTAGAGCTGAGCGCATCAAGCTTTGAGCTTGGTTTTAGGGTTTGTACTCTTTTGATGAGAGTATTTTGACAAGAAATAAAGATCAATTCTTCCAAGATTTTTGCGTGCTACAAGAACCACGTCCGCTCTGGTATTTTCTGTTTTGGTTCTTGTTTGCATGCTTGTTCTAGTTCTAGATTGGTTTTTGTTCTTCAAGTTTTATCTTGATTTGATCCATCAAAAACCTCTCTAAGGTATTGATCTAGTGTTTCTCAAAGTCTAGTTGATCAATCTTTTGTCGTTCTTGTTTAATCTTGAAGTTTTGATTAGATTGATTCTCGTCAAGTTCTGGATCAGCAAGCTTGCGAAGCTCATAACTTTTGATCCGTAAGTCCAATCGAGCTGATTCTTTTTGGGTTCGATTCGTATTGGAATCTAGTTTCTTGTGTCCAAATTTCAGATCGTTTCGACGGTTGGATCTCCGGGAATTCTCGTTTTACCAAACCTCTGTCATTCTGTTTTTGTCGAAAACGAGGCAATTATTTGGTTCTGTTTTGGGGTGAACTTTTAATAGGTCAAGAATTTGGTTTTAGCTTCCGCACAATCATTCACCCCCCCTCTGATTGCTATATTCGTATACTTCGATCCTACAGATATATTGAACCTGTTTTGGAAAGGTATCATGTGTTGTGATGTTGATGGCACGTGGTGCATGGTAATCAACTGGGGTTTGATAAATAGTCTTCGATCGGGGCATGTGGCAAGAATGATCGGGTGGGCCTGTTGTGGCATCGGGAACGTTGAGTTGGTTCTTCGGGTAGTCTTGCCCTGGTCACCCTAAGGACTTAACCTTGCAAGCCTTTGAACTGAGTCAAACGTGCAACCACATGTTTGTAATGGGACAGATTTAGTTGATTAAGTTGCTAATAACGTACCTGTGGGACCTCAGGATGTCAACTACACCTTTTGCGTAGTTGTACGGGGGAGCGTACCGGGGCTGCGGCCAGGTACCCATCTAATGGTGGATTGGCCTAAACTTCGCCTTCGCTAAGGGAAGGGTTAGTGTGCAATCACCGGGGAGGACCACTTGTGCTGTTAGAAGTTTCCGAAAGACTGTTACGGACACTCGCCTTTGTGGTGTTTGGCTGTATCTTGTGGGTAAAGTGCATAACCTCTGCAGAGCGTAAAATCTATTCGAATAGCCGTGTCCGCGGTATTGGACATCACTCGGGAATTACAGTCAAGGGTTAGATTCTCTTGAAAATAACTTGGACTTGGAGGGTTGGGTTGGTTTAATAATGATGATGATGGAAATGTGGATTAGAATCGGGAAAGGTGTTTATTTATTTGCTGGAAAAGTTATTGATCTTATACCTGTTTCTACTGCTTTCGAATCAACTTATGCTACTTATCAAATGCTGTTTCACTGCAATTACACCCTGAGCTACTCCTTTGTACTAAGCCATGCATGTAGTATATTAGTTTGCATTCTGTGCATGACTTGCTGAGTACTAAGTACTCACTCTTGCCACAATACAACACCAGTTGAAGAGGAGTCTACACCAGCTTTGGAGGAGGAGCTCCCAGAAGAACCGACTAACTAGGGTGCGAGCTCAGTCAGTTGCCTGTGGTATACTGGATGGCGCCACGAAGTTTTCTTATTTTCCGCTGCAGTTATTTCTCTCTTATTGAGTTTTCGCCCTGCGTGGCATATATTTGTAACTTGACCTTAAGGTCGAGCAACCAGTTTGATTAGCTAATTAAGTACCTTATTATTTCGTTGAGTATGATTGTGATATTTACCAATGTTGAGACTGTGTGCACTAGCGTGTTCCTGGACTAGTGCTGAATACACAAAGGGTCCGGATTTGCAAATCCGGGTCCCGGCAGAGGTGGTATCAGAGCCATACTGACTGTAGGCTCACCCATAGCTAGAATGGTCGTAGTGAGGATAAAATCTATTTTCTAAAGATAAAATTTGTCAAGATAATGAATGAATTCTCGACTTACCCCTTTATTTCTTATTCATACCCCTTGCTGAGTTCTTTTCGTCTTCCACATTGATTTTAAAATGTTGTGTTCTTACGCGAGCGTCTTTTGGCAGATGATGATGAAGAACAACTATGCCGAGCGTGAGGGAGGCTATTCCGCCGAGTTGTGGCGTATGCTTCAGTTTCTTAGAGGTTTTGAGAGACCGCTTTACCGAGGGACTACACTCGTGCAGGCAGGAGAAGTCATAGGATGGGACGTTGGGATCACGGTGTATGCCTGAGAGAAGACAAAGTTCAGCCGCCCTTTCCACTTCACCGCCAGGAGGTCTACCTTTGAGATGGGAATCCAGGAGGTGTCGCATCGAGCGATGCAGCAGATCGCCCGCACTTACTCCAGTGAGCTGGAAGGCACAGTGTTCCGTCACCACCCACGCCGAGACAGCAGAGCTCAGCGGAAGCCGATAGAAGATGAGGATGCTACCGTCACACACTTAGCCAGATTCGTCGCCGCCCAGGAGGAGCTTATCGATGACACAGTTCAGGAGTTGAAGAAGGCTCGTGAGCAGGTCGAGGAGGAGAAGAAGCACTTAGAGAATGCTCGTGAGTACGTCGCCTATGCTGCGGAAAGGATCGCAGAACTGGAGACAGCACTGTATGGGTAGGGCCCTGATCCAGTGTTGGAGTTGGAAGCCCTAGAGCCAGAGGAGGAACCAGAAGAGGCGCCACCTGCACCCGCGCCACAGCCGCAGCAGCAGCCAGATCCAGAACCAGAGGAAGACGCCGCGTCGTCAACCACAGCTGCAATTATGGGGCATGGCGATTGTTTCGCGCCGATGCCGCCGCACCCGCCGCGAGGAGGCAGTGGAGGTTTTCTTGACGAGTGAGCGTAGGTTTTGCTGTTAGGACTCCTTCGTCGAGTCGTGTTTTAGAATAAGAGTCACCCTTAGTGGCGTTAGACTCCGTGTTAGCCGTTGTGGATTTTCTTTGCTTGCTGAGTGTGCAGTATGTGTTGCAGGCCCTTAGGCGTTGTAAGCAACCATACCGAGTTATTATTGGTTTAATTATTAAAAAGGAATTTGAGTTACACTTTTCCCCCGCATAAGTTTCCCTATTACTTGTCTATTCTTGTTTCCATCTTATCCCTAAAACTTGGAGCAATCGACAGATGGTGAACACCCGCGGAAACCTCGGAGGCAATGGAAGTGGTTCTCGCCCAGCTGGGAACCTCAATGATGGAGCACCTGCACCCCAGCCAGCACCGCCAGTTGACATGCAGAATTTTGGAGCTTTTCTTGCTGCACAGACTCAGTTGATGCATGCGATGATGCAACAGATGCAGCACGTCACTTCTCAGGCCGCCGCTAATCAAGTCAATCAGGGACAACGCCAGCATTCAAGACTGTCAGAGTTCATGAAGACTCATCCACCCACTTTCTCCGGGAATGCCAATCCATTGGAGGCCGATGATTGGTTAAGGTCAATTGAGAGGAAGCTACACATTGCCCAATGCATGGGGAATGAGAAGGTACTCTACGCTTCTCATCAGTTGGAAGGTACCGTCGCAGAATGGTGGGAGAACTTCTGCGCCACGGGGGAGAACCCTCAGGACATCACTTGGGAGGAGTTTACAGTCGCATTTCGCCAGTATCACGTGCCTGAAGGAATTATGGACCTCAAGAAGGAAGAGTTCAGAGCACTGAAGCAAGGTAACCAGCTGGTGGCTGAATACCTGAAAAAGTTCACACAGCTTGCTTGTTACGCACCTGAAGACGTAGCTACAGATAAAGCCAGACAGTCTCGCTTTATGAAGGGACTTAACTCAGGACTGCGGGTGGGACTGATCACCCACACCTTTCCAAATTTCCAAGAATTGGTGAACAAGGCGCTTATTCTTGAGGACAAGCGCAAGGAACTGGACGACAACAGGAAGCGCAGGATGCAACAACAGGGGTCATGTCAGGGAGCGCAGCAACGTTTGAGGGTTGCACCAAATCAGTTTTTCAGGTTCCAACCACGAGAATCTTTGCAAGGACACGATCGCCCGGCACCAAGACCCGTCGATCGAATTATCGGACCCAGCTCGGCTAAACGCCGCTTGAGGCGATCAACGAGGAAACAGTGAGATCTTGCTACACATGCAACGAGCCAGGGCACTTTTCCAACGATTGCCCTAAGAAGACAGCAGTGACCCGATCCGCTTCAACTGGGATCCACACCAGCCAGGATGCGCCCGGCACGAGGAGCCAACCGAGGGACAAAGACGGCCAGAGCGGCACCAGACCGTGGTGAGAGGCCGAGTCAACCATGTCACCGCAGAGGCACTCCAGAATGCCACGGACGTCGTACTTGGTAAGTTACTTGTCAACTCAGTACCTGCAACAGTTTTGTTTGACTTTGGAGCTTCGCATTCGTTTGTTTCTCAAGGCTTTGCTGCTAAAAATGATTTGGAGATTGCAAGACTTAAATGCATGCTTTTAGTTCAAATCCCTGGTTCCGAACTCCGAACGAAAGTAGGATGTTCTGGGGTGAGAATATTAATAGATGGGATAGAGTTCCTAGCGAACCTTATTATGTTGGAAACCCAGACCTTAGATGTTATTTTGGGAATGGATTGGTTATCCAAGCACAAGGCTGTGCTAGATTGTGGACGAAGGATCATCTCAGTTGAAAGCCCGTGTGGAAGGAAAATGGAATTTCAATCTACCGCCGTTAGAGATGGACAGTTGATGGTTAACAGCGCAAAGGCAATCAGCATAGAAGATGTCTCAGTGGTGAATGAGTACCCAGATG
Source organism: Rhipidocladum racemiflorum (assembly GCA_036346355.1). NCBI lineage: Eukaryota > Viridiplantae > Streptophyta > Magnoliopsida > Poales > Poaceae > Rhipidocladum > Rhipidocladum racemiflorum. Next base: position 62,977,464 of record CM070583.1, read on the forward strand.
TTTTTCCTAAAGATCTACCTGGTATGCCGCCAGACAGAGACATAGAGTTTGTGATAGAGCTTGTACCTGGTACAGCGCCGATAGCAAAGAGACCCTATCGGATGTCCACCGAAGAATTGGTAGAAATGAAGAAGCAACTTGAAGAGCTGATGGAGAAAGGATTTATCAGACCAAGTTCGTCGCCGTGGGGAGCGCCAGTTCTGTTCGTTAAGAAGAAGGACAAAAGTTTCAGGATATGCATTGACTACCGTGCACCAATGAAGTCACCGTGAAGAATAAGAACCCGCTACCCAGGATCGATGATCTGTTTGATCAGCTGAGAGGAGCCGAAGTTTTCTCCAAGATTGATCTGAGATCGGGATACCACCAGTTGAAGATCCGATCAGAGAATATTCCGAAGACCGCATTTTCGTTAAGATACGGACATTATGAGTTTACAGTTATGTCCTTTGGTTTGACGAATGTGCCAGCCTATTTCATGAATATGATGAATAAGGTGTTCATGGAATATTTGGACAAGTTTGTCGTTGTGTTTATAGATGATATCTTAATCTACTCCAAGACAGAGGATGAACATGCAGAGCACTTGAGGCGAGTTTTGGAAAAGCTAAGGGAACAGCAACTCTTCGCCAAATTCAGTAAATGTGACTTTTGGAAGGACAAGGTGGAGTTCCTCGGACATGTAATGACCGCAGAGGGAGTCGCCGTAGATCCAAGCAAGGTAGAAGCTGTGTTACATTGGGAGCATCCGAAGACCGTGACCCAGATCCGGAGTTTTCTTGGTATGGCAGGTTACTACCGCCACTTCATTGAAGGCTTTTCGACAATTGCGAAACATCTTATGCAATTGTTGAAAGAGGAGAAGAAGTTTGCATGGACGCTGGAGTGCGAGAAAGGTTTTCAAGAACTAAAGAAGCGATTGACATCAGCGCCGGTGCTGGTCCTACCGGATGTTAATCAGAGCTTCAATATCTATTGTGATGCATCGCGCCAAGGACTTGGATGTGTGCTGATGCAGAATGGAAAGGTCGTCGCTTATGCATCAAGGCAGTTGAGGCCGCATGAGGAGAATTATCCAACGCATGACCTAGAGTTAGCTGCCATAGTGCATGCTTTGAAGTTGTGGTGTCACTATTTGATTGGAAACATATGTGAAGTATACACGGACCATAAGAGTCTTAAGTACATCTTCACCCAATCAGATCTGAACATGAGACAGAGGAGATGGTTAGAGTTGATCAAGGATTATAATGTTGAAATCCATTACCATGTAGGAAAGGCTAACGTGGTGGCCGATGCCCTGAGTCGGAAAAGCCATACTGTGAACATGTTGATAGCCACGAGTCAGGATGAGCTGTGTGAGGAATTTCAGAGATTGCAGATTGAAGTAGTACCAGAAGGATTTTTGGCCGTAGAAGTAAAGCCTACCCTGGAGGATCAGATCCGAGAAGGACAAAAGAATGATGACAAGATCCGTAGGATTAAGTCCAAGATGGAGGAAGGCAAGGCAAAGGACTTCAGACTGGACGAGCGAGGCACGTTATGGATGCAGGATAGAATCTGTGTGCCAAACAGGAAGGAGCTGAAGCAGCTGATTCTAGAAGAAGCCCATGACTCCAAGTATTCAATTCACCCAGGAAGTGCCAAGATGTATCAGGATATGAAGGAAAGATTCTTGTGGCCGAGCATGAAGCGTGAAGTTGCCGAATATGTTGCGCTGTGCGACATATGCCAGAGAGTCAAGGCAATGCACCAGAGACCCGCAGGATTGCTGCAGCCGTTGAAGATACCTGAGTGGAAGTGGGAAGAAATCGGAATGGATTTCATTACCGGTTTACCCACTCATGGAGGATATGATTCCACATGGGTTATAGTGGATCGCTTGAATAATGTCGCTCACTTTATTCCCGTGAAAACAACCTATTCGGGAGATAAATTAGCGGAGTTGTATATGACCAGGATCGTTTGTTTGCACGGAGTGCCGAAAAAGATTGTATCGGACAGAGGTACCCAGTTTACCTTGAGATTCTGGAATAAGCTGCATGAAGCCATGGGAGCTCGCTTGAACTTCAGTACAGCTTACCATCCGCAGACGGATGTGCAAACCGAAAGAGTTAATTAGATTCTAGAGGATATGTTAAGAGCATGTGCATTGTCTTATGCTACCTCTTGGGATAAAAGTCTGTCGTACGCTGAGTTCAGTTGTAACAACGGCTATCAATCAAGTTTGCAAATATCACCATTTGAAGCACTATACGGTCGACCCTGTCGAACACCGTTGAACTGGAAAGAGACAGGTGAACGCCGTGTCTTCGGACCGGACATTCTTCAAGAGGCCGAAGAACAGATTGCCATGATCCGAGAAAGACTGAAGATAGCACAGTCAAGACAGAAGAGCTACGCCGATAACCGTCGCCGAGACCTAAGCTTCAAGCCGGAAGATTTCGTGTATCTCAGAGTCACACCACTCAAGGGAGTTAAGAGATTCCATGCCAAAGAAAAACTCGCGCCGCGATATGTTGGACCATTTAAGGTTCTCAGCCGTAGAGGTGAAGTTGCGTATCAGCTGGAGTTACCGCAATCACTAGCAGGAGTACATAACGTGTTTCACGTGTCCCAGTTGAAGAAGTGTCTCCGAGTACCAGATGAGCAGACACCGCTAGAGTCAATTGAGCTACAAGAAGATCTGACTTACAAGGAACACCCCGTGAAGATTCTGGACACAATGGATCGAGAGACGAGAAACAAGTCAACCCGTTTCTGCAGAGTTCAATAGAGCAACCATGCGGAGAGTGAAGCAACTTGGGAGCGCGAAGAGGATTTGAAGAAAGAGTTTCCGAACATATTCTTTAGTAAGCCCTGAATCTCGGGGACGAGATTCTGTTAAGGGGGGGAGGTTTGTAACACCCAAAAATTTTGCTTTTCTTAAATTCAAGTGTGATTTGGCACTTTGGTGAATTTTTGGAATTTTCTGGAATTTATTTGGGATTTATTTGAATTTATTCCCTATTGAAATAATTACAGAATTTAACTTTGCAAATAAAATTTTGTTGGAATTATTTTATTTGAGTCCAAAATGCTCCAAAATATTTTCTAGAATTTTTCTGGAATTTTTCTGAGTGTTTTGCTATTTTTAACGAATTAAATGAATTTTTGGGAATTAATTGGATTATTTAATCGCCGAAAATCGAGTTGGTTTTACTGTTCCACCGACCGAGCCAGAGTCTGACTCAAACCCAACCTAACCCTAACCCTCTCGACCGTCCGATCAAGATCGAACGGCTGAGATTGAGCCACGTCACCCGAGCCCGACTCCGACTGAGCCAGCCAGATCACCGAGTCGGACCCGAGCCCAACCTCGCGACCGTTGGATCTCGATCCAACGGCCAAGAGTGCGCCACGTCACCCTCTCCGTGTTGCCGCCGGACTCCGCCGCCGCCCGTGCGTGGGTCCCCGTTTTCCGCGCATATCACGGACGTCGAGGGGCTATTTAATGCGCTGCCACCCGTGTCGGGACCCCCTTTCCCGTGCGCACCTGTAGCCCTAACTCACCGAGCCTGAGTCACCGCCGTTCGCCCGCGAGAGCTCGCCGAAGTTGGAGAAAGCTTCCGCCGCGGTTTTCCGCCGCCTCCACCGTTTTCCGCCGCCGTTGAGTCCAGATCTGGAACCGCAATGTTGTGACGCGTCGGAGGGGACCTCTCACCTCGCCGGAGCGTGCCCGGGACGCCGTTTCGCGTGTCGTCGTCTTCGTCCCCGGCAGCTAAAGCTCCGCCGCACGCCATCACCGCTCGCAAGCTCCCTCAGCCGTCCGATCAAGATCCAACCGTCACGGTGAGTCCACGCGTTACCTAAACCCGTAGAAAGCAGATTAGATCTGGACCGTTGGATCAAGATCCAACGGCCCACGTTCGATCACGTCACCCCCGGTGAGATCCACGTGCTAACATTTAGATTTATTTCCAACCGTTGGATCTAGATCCAACGGTTTAGATTGTGCCATGTAGCATTAACCGCACCGTACTAGATCAAACCTCAGCCGTTAGATCTAGATCGACCGGCTAGGGTTAGCCACGTTGTAACGCTAGGGTTGATCATGACTGTCCGATCAAGATCGAACGGTCCTGGTCAGCCAAGTAGTTTCCTTAACGCGTTAAACCACATCCAATCTGGGCCGTTGATTTTCAAATCAACGGCCGAGATCTAACCGCGTGGCGGAAATCGGCCGCGTGATCGGCGGTCGTCGCCCGATCACCGGCTAGATCACGTGTGACATCGGCGTGGGGGCCCAGCGTGTCGGCCAGACCAACCGCACCATGGCGTCACGGCGGCGTCACGGTGAAACCCGCATGTCGGCCGTCCCTCGGTAGTGCGTGATAGCGTCACTGGCGGCGTCATCCGAGGCCCGCTTTGTGAGTGGGACACGTCTTGTAGTGGACCAGGTCCACGGTGGACCAAGCCAAACCGTGCGCCGGGTCCATGGACCCGAGGCGACGTGGCGGCCTCTGATTGGTCAACGTGTCATGCTGATGCAATAAATTAATTTCCGAAAAAGAAAATGATTTATTAATTCGAATTATTGATTTCAAAAATGGATTCAAACTTCAAACGCTTATAACTTTTTCGTTTCAACTCCGATTTGAGTGATTCAAATTTCTAAATTTTCATAAAAATGAGACCTACTCAAATATGAATTTTAATTAATTTTTTTTATGAATATTTCTCTGTTTTTATTTAATTAATGCTTTCTTTAAACTTTAAACGGTTATAACTTTTGCATTTAAACTCCGAATTTGACGATTCCAGTTTCTAAAAATTCATAAAATTATGATCTCTCTATTTGTGAACTTTATTTGAAGTTTTGGACACTTTTTGTCTACTGTTTATTTATTTATTGCTATTTGCACGCTTTACGAGTAGACGTTGAAGTGCCCGAAGGCTTCGAAAGTGAAGTGTTGACCCAGGAGCCAGCTTAGGACCAAGAACAACTACTCTTTGAAGGCAAGTTGTGCTTTGACCATGTTGATCCCATTTTCAAATTATTTTGGTTTAAATTATTGCATGCTAGTTTAATTAGAAAATGCTTTATTTAATTACGGGAAATTAGATAAGTGCCAAATTGCTGTATGACACCTTGGTTAATTAAATATGTGCCATGACCCCTTGTCACCCTAGTTGAGGTTTAAATAGTTGGACATTATTAAATTGCCAACATGGGAATTTAGCTCATTGTAGTATATTGCTTAGACCTGCTACGTGCTTATGACATGATTTTTGACAAACAAATGTTAATATTGACTTAATGATATATTGAACCTGTTTTGGAAAGGTATCATGTGTTGTGATGTTGATGGCACGTGGTGCATGGTAATCAACTTGGGTTTGATAAATAGTCTTCGACCGGGGCATGTGGCAAGAATGATCGGGTGGGCCTGTAGTGGCACCGGGAACGTTGATTTGGTTCTTCGGGTAGTCTTGCCCTGGTCACCCTAAGGACTTAACCTTGCAAGCCTTTGAACTGAGTCAAACGTGCAACCACATGTTTGTAATGGGACGGACTTAGTTGATTAAGTTGCTAATAACGTACCTGTGGGACCTCAGGATGTCAACTACACCTTTTGCGTAGTTGTACGGGGGAGCGTACCGGGGCTGCGGCCAGGTACCCATCTAACGGTGGATTGGCCTAAACTTCACCTTCGCTAAGGGAAGGGTTAGTGTGCAATCACCGGGGAGGACCACTTGTGCTGTTAGAAGTTTCCGAAAGACTGTTACGGACACTCGCCTTTGTGGTGTTTGGCTGTATCTTGTGGGTAAAGTGCATAACCTCTGCAGAGCGTAAAATCTATTCGAATAGCCGTGTCCACGGTATTGGACATCGCTCGGGAATTACAGTCAAGGGTTAGATTCTCTTGAAAATAACTTGGACTTGGAGGGTCGGGTTGGTTTAATAATGATGATGATGGAAATGTGGATTAGAATCGGGAAAGATGTTTATTTATTTGTTGGAAAAGTTATTGATCTTATACCTGTTTCTACTACTTTCGAATCTACTTATGCTACTTGTCAAATGCTGTTTCACTGCAATTACACCCTGAGCTACTCCTTTGTACTAAGCCATGCATGTAGTATATTAGCTTGCATTCTGTGCATGACTTGCTGAGTACCAAGTACTCACCCTTGCCACAATACAACACCAGTTGAAGAGGAGTCTACACCAGCTTTGGAGGAGCAGCTCCCAGAAGAACCGACTAACTAGGGTGCGAGCCCAGTCAGTTGCCTGTGGTATACTGGATGGTGCCACGAAGTTATCTTATTTTCCGCTGCAGTTATTTCTCTCTTATTGAGTTTTCGCCTTGCGTGGCATATATTTGTAACTTGACCTTAAGGTCGAGCAACCAGTTTAATTAAGTACCTTATTATTTCGTTGAGTACGATTGTGATATTTACCAATGTTGAGACTGTGTGCACTAGCGTGTTCCTGGACTAGTGCTGAATACACAGAGGGTCCGGATTTGCAAATCCGGGTCCCGACAATCGGCGACCACTCGGACGAGGTCGGCGACCACTCGGTGGAGATCGGAGACCACTCGGTGCCGATCGGGAGCTGATCGACTACTTCCTCAGCGAGCGTGAATCTGCTTCCGCTGCATCTGCGCATCAAGGGTAACGATCAGTGATCCTTTACTTGCATGTGATCTTGGGTGTTCACGGTAGAAATTTTGTTTTTATGCTCGCGTAGCCTACACGTACCACAATAGTGGTATCAGAGCCGATCATGTGTAGTTTTGGATCTGGATCACGCGCACATGTCGATGTGCTATTGTTTCTATCACGGGTTGATTAGATCAATCGGTATCGGGGAAGTATGAGGTATGAGTTGTTGTGTAGGACCGAGTAGGCAACTAGAGGGGGGGTGAATAGATGCCGAATAAAATTCAACTATTTCTTTCGGAAAAATAAAGACCCCTAAAAAGCGGAAGAATATCTAATGTTGAGAGATCAAAACCCTAGATTAATTAGCGAGACAAGACGAACAAAAATCAAAACTAGTTCTATCAAAAATTGAACAAACCTTCTAATCAAGAATCAAAGCAAAAAAAAAATAAGAGAATATTGCATAAACTTATTTTTTTATTCCAAAGCCATCTTCAACAAGATGACACAAAAAAAAATCTTCTAATCTTCGATGATTAGAAAACCCTAAACAAAATCTCTAATCTCACAAGATTAGAAAACCCTAAACAAACCAAAGAGAGCACAAAAGCTTTTCTTTGTTGTAGGCACCTTTTGCTTCTTGCCCTATTGCCTTGGATGATTCTCTAAGCCCCTCGAACCCCCTATTTAAAAGGGCTCCATAGCGATTGATTCCTTCTTGTATCGGCAAACAGGACAGCAACCTTTGCCGCTAAACTCGGATTGAATTTATTCACTATTGACTTCTTGGCCGAACTCTCTCGGACAAAGCCGTCGGCAAGCGTCTTTACCTCTCCTTCTGCGTGTACACACACACACGTGATGCAACACTGCGCACACACCAAAGAAATGCACTCACGCCAACACATATGCATGACACACACACACATACACATGCATGCAAGACATGCACACACACTTGCATGCCCACACACGCACACTTGCATGCACACACAGTCACATGCAAAAACACACTTGCATGCACACACACACACACTCAATTGTATGTGTGAAAATTGAAGTCGTATGGCATTTCGACCACCTGCCGTCTGTAACGATCTCGACCTCACGTGCACTGTCATCTAGTCCGAAACATCTCGCATGACACCCTCGACCCTCACGACCTCAGTTCCTCCCTGAACCTAGTCTCGGTCCCGTCATCGACCACGTTCGACCTCGAGCAACACCTGCACGTGAACAAAAATACAAAAACAATTTCCGAGCCCAAGTCCACGACTTGACTCAAATTAATCCATACAACCAACTGGTTTCAGATCTTTTTCAAATAAAGAAACCAAAAAATAAATCGGTTCAAATTGGTTTCAAATCTTTTTAAAATACTGAGCCAAAATCAACTCAAATCTTTTCAAATCTCTTCGAATATTCAAATACTCATCATCAAAAACACATGGATCAAAAAACAATGATCCTTCAATCTCCCCCTTGATGAGTAATTTGACAAAACACAATATAAGATTTGACAAAGGTAAAGAAAAATACCAAATGAGAGTTTGAGACCAAAAAGATTCAAAAAGATTCCAAGACCAAGTAAATCCAAATTCTCAAACAGTTTGAAATTCTCCTCTCTTTTTATTTTTCTTCTTCTTGACTTTTGCTCTCCCCCTTTTTGACAAAATAGTCATCAAGATCTCAAGACTCCCCCTTAATGAATGCAGTATCTCAAGCTTTGAAGTATATTCAAGGTATATAATTAAAGTAAAGCATTTGGAGAGTTTTTACGAGAGTTTTCACATTTTGTATCAATTTATCCAATGAGAAGGCAAATCGTGAGAATATGAAGGCTCTAACACATAGAGTAGTTGTTGCATATGCAAATTAGAGCAAACAAGTAAAATGTCATAAACTGATTTTGCCAAAGCTAAAAAGAAATCTATCATGAGCAAAGAGAGACTTTCAAATTCACTAATGTTTGTCTCAAGCCTTTTTCAAAAATTGAATTTCCTTTTTCTCTTTTAGCAAGTTTGACAATTTTGCTTTGTGATCAACAGGGATGACAAGTAATACAGACACTAGCCCATACTTGTGTATGAGTAGGTAGTTCTTTCTTGTATCTTTCTTAGTTTATATTGGCAAGTGGCTTCACATTGTTACGAACTTTGTTTAGACAAGTAGCCTTTTCTTGCATCTTTTGAATTTAAATCCTGGCAAGGAAGCTGCACATTGTACTAAACTTGTGTTTAGCCAAGTAGCTTTTGCTTGCATCTTTTCAACTTGCTTTTAACATTAAAACACTGATTTTGCTTGAGACTCATAATGATCATTTGAAGTCCAACAAAAACTCACACATAGTTTCTAATCAGCTCTAGCCTTTCAAATGATGACAAGAAACTTTTAAGCCTATTTCACAAATGCAATACCATAATGAGCAAGAGCCAAAATATTCTCAAAAGCATCTCAAATTGAATTATTTTAGCCTTTTAGTGATAAGTAAAGCATTGAGCATTAACTTGGCTATATACACAAGAATAATCACCAAAGCTTTGTACTACATGATGCAATGTAAACAGGGGTTTTACTTGAGGTGTAAAGTCAAAAATACCACTTATAAAAAAATCACTTCTAGGAACCAAAGTCAAGTAACCCAAAAGAGATAAACTCAAGACTCCTCAAATCAACCCATGGGGATGAATGATCCCAAGTTCACGCGTGAAGAAAGCAAAAGCGAGAAAAATCAAGCGGTTTTAGTGAAAATATCGACAAAGTGAGCACCCGAATCAACAAATTTCCAGTTCAATAGCTCTTTTTTCAACATGATCTCTAAGAAAATGAAATCTGATGTCAATGTGTCCAAGAAAGAGAATTACTCAAGAAGTGGCATGAACCGGATGTACTTTTTCTATCAATTCCACATCCTCCAAATTCAAAGCATCAAAGAAAGGTCTTAAACTAATGCGTGAAGAAGCGAAAAGCCAAATGCCAAAATCTTGAGTACCACGGAGATACCTTAAAATCCTCTTGATAGCTTGTCGATGTGAAGCAGCGGGAAGCTTGAAAACGAGCACACAAGCACCGCAAGAAACTCCAATTATCTCATCCTCAACATGACATCATCATCATCTTCATCAACAAAGATACTCTCCCCTTGAACATATGCACATGTACTGCACTATTTGGACTAGTGCCTTTTCTTGCAGCAGAGGTGGAGGAAGCATCTTGAAAAATAACACTTTTAGTACGAGATGCACAAGTGAAGGAGGAGAACCAATTCTTATCATCGGACATGTGGCGTGAGCATCCGAATCCACTAGCCATATGTTCTCCTTCCTCGCGTGAGAAGCCTACATAGAAGCCGAGAAAGTGTCGAGGTCCGATCGGGGTTAGAAATAATATGTTTAGGAATCCAAGATCGAGACACATGACGCCTAGCTTGGCACAACACGAGCATTCTTATGCATAAAAGCGATTTGTCTTTTCTCGTGTTCTTAGTAACAAGAGGTGTTTGCATCACCCTAGGCACATAATGAGAAATAAAATGTGCACATGCAAATTAGACCGAGCATTAAACCTTTCTCTCTTTGTTGTTTAGCTAGTCTAAAGCAAAAGTTTACTAAATGCCCATCTCTACCACAATGAGTGCAAGTGTACTTAACATAATGTTTTGCTTTATGATGAAGCACATTTTGCATTCATCATAGTAGAAGTTAAAAGACCAAAGACATATTTAAAGGCAGTTTTCTTAGGCTCATTGACAATTTCAAATTTTTCCACTTTCAAGTGTTTTGACAACAGTGGGAGTATGTGATTTATGATGAGCATAAGAATCAAAACCTAAACCTTTGTTTTGAGTCTGACTTTTGATTGATCCAAAATCATGTTTAGGTTTTCTTGCCATCGGTGAAGCGTTCCAAAGAATTTTTGCAAGTAATCAACTTTCTTAGCAAGAGTTAAACAATTATCACAAGGAGTGTCAATTTTAGCTTTCTGTTCGGCAATTTGAACACGAGTTAATTTCATGAGTGAACATGTCATTTGTTAATTGGGTAACTCTACAATTTGCATCTTTTAATTTCAACTCAAGAATAGAACATTTAGAGCAAGCAATTTGATCATGTAAACTATCAAGAAAGCAACCAATATTTTTCACAAGTTTTCATTTTTCAATTGTTCGGCATAAACTTGTTCTAGTTTAATCACATGTTCCTCTTTTAGTGACTTAATTTCAAATTTGAGATCTAAGCAAGTATCGCAAATATTTTCGAGAATTTGAATTTCTAAGATCAAAGTTTTCAGATTTTAGCATGGATAGATCTTTTTCTAAGCTTTTATTTTTGGTGAAGATTTTCTTAAAGATTTTCTCAATATGACTAAAAAACTTCACAAAGCTCATCATCTGAAGGCATTACCTCATCACTGGAGAGTCTTTGTCTCGTTGTTACTAGAATCACTAGTGTTCCCTTTTGCCATGAAGCATAGTCAGGTGAGATCCTTCTCATTCAAACCGTTTGCTTCGCTTCCTTCTCATCTTGATTGAGTCATCAATGTCGCTTAAGTCTAAGCGACCAATTGCCTCGAAGACTTTGTTGAGCATCTTCTTTGTTCGTTGTTTATTTTTATCCTTGCTCTCTCTTGGCCAGGAAGGACTTGGAGGAGTTGCTTTGCTCCTTCTCCTCTTTATCTTTGTTCTTGAAACGAGTTAGCCGCGGATGTGCCTTGACCCTTGCGAGCTTGTAGCAAAGTGGATGGAGGCTCCTCTTCTCTCCCTTGATCTCATGTAAGCTGCATTGACACGCTTGGAAAGAAGAGCAAGTGTATCTTACATTGCATTTGATCTATTTGTTCATCACTAAGAGCACTCAAAGCGATAATGGAGTATGATGATGAAGAACTAGTAGCATTATCATATGAAGAATTAGCATTAAGAGCCATAGAATTATCATTGGAAGTTCTTGAAACAATGTCTATCTCAAAAGTCTTGAGACTAGAATATAGTTTATCCAAAGTCATTTCACTCATCTTATGAGCTTCCCTAAAAGCGATCACTTTCATTTGCCGATTTTAAGATCAAGAGATGATAGGAAATGTCTAGCATTTTCAGTCAGTGTACTTTACATCTACACTCTAAGATTGTTTAAGATTACATTTAAAAGCGAGCAAAACAATCATCTAGAGATTCTCGAGTTCATTTCAAATCTAGTGTATTCCTTTTAAATTGATCTTGCTCTAGCTTCTTTTACAGTCGGTGCCCTCATGATAATCTTGAAGAGATTTCCAAATTTCATGAAGCGAGTGAGTAAATGGAACTCTATCGAATTCCTTTTCTAGCAAGTCCTTGAAGCAATATGTTTCTAGCTCTATTATTGTTTTCAACATCTTTTTCAAACTCGATTTTATCAATATCATCATTAGAAGGAAGCTCGTATGAAATTTTACCTTGGCGCCAAATCGCATTACCTTGAGCTTGAAGATATGATCATTCGGATCCGCTTGATGGAAGTCTGTGCCATCGAAGATTGGCGGCTTGTTCGAGTATTTCTCGCTATTGCCATAACTTGCGTTTACTAATCACTGTTAAGATGGATTAGTAGAGCACAACTCGATACCACTTGTAGGACCGAGTAGGCAACTAGAGGGGTGAATAGATGCCGAATAAAATTCAACTATTTCTTTCGGAAAAATAAAGACCCTAAAAAGCGGAAAGAATATCTAATATTGAGAGATCAAAACCCTAGATTAATTAGCGAGACAAGACGAACAAAAATCAAAACTAGTTCTATCAAAAATTGAACAAACCTTCTAATCAAGAATCAAAGCAAAAAAAAATAAGAGAATATTGCATAAACTTATTTTTTTTATTCCAAAGCCATCTTCAACAAGATGACACAAAAAAAAAATCTTCTAATCTTCGATGATTAGAAAACCCTAAACAAAATCTCTAATCTCACAAGATTAGAAAACCCTAAACAAACCAAAGAGAGCACAAAAGCTTTTCTTTGTTGTAGGCACCTTTTGCTTCTTGCCCTATTGCATTGGATGATTCTCTAAGCCCCTCGAACCCCCTATTTAAAGGGCTCCATAGCAGTTGATTCCTTCTTGTATACGGCAAACCGGACAGCAACCGCACCTGCCAAACTCGGATTCGGAATTTATTCACTCGGATTGACCTGCCGACCGAACTCCTCTCGGACCACACAAGCCGTCGCTGCGCTCTTACCTTCCTGCGTGTACACACACACACGTGATGCAACACACGCACACACACAGCAATGCACTCACGCCAACACATATGCATGACACACACACACATACACATGCATGCAGCACATGCACACACACTTGCATGCCCACACACGCACACTTGCATGCACACACACTCACATGCATACACACACTTGCATGCACACACACACACACTCAATTGTATGTGTGAAAAATTCGTGAAACATACTTTCACGACCACTGCGCTCGCTGTAACGATCTCGACCTCACGTGCAATCATCTGGTAGAAACATCTCGCGCATGACACCCTCGACCCTCACGACCTCGGTTCGCCTCCTGAACCTCAGTCTCGGTCATCGCCGACCACGTTAACACGCTCGACCTCGAGCAACACACCGCGTGAACAAAAATACAAAAACAATTTCCGAGCCCAAGTCCACGACTTGACTCAAATTAATCCATACAACCAACTGGTTTCAGATCTTTTTCAAATAAAGAAACCAAAAAATAAATCGGTTCAAATTGGTTTCAAATCTTTTTTAAAATACTGAGCCAAAATCAACTCAAATCTTTTCAAATCTCTTCGAATATTCAAATACTCATCATCAAAAACACATGGATCAAAAAACAATGATCCTTCATGTTGGCTCTACACAATCGAAAAGATTAGTTTGTGCTCGTTTCAGATTCATGCCATGCATTACCCCTACCGGCTGGTAACACCATCGGGGTAGTAGCAAGTGCCGAACAGATCGAGATCGGTGTGGTCGCCGCCCTCTCAAGGGGACCTCGCGTGATGGACCGATGAAGATCGATCCTATGGAAACTGAGGCATTCTGATGGCTCGGAATCGGCTTGATGAGATCAATCCGATTGAATTTCCATAGCGTGCTCATAGATGCGATCTATGTACCCCAAAAAATTTTCTACGGGTGCTGCCCGCACCCGCGAGGGGCGCTGCCCCTTCGAACCCCGCCCGCTAACCGGCTAGTGGGACCGCCGTGATTGTCAGCATAATGCTCATAAATTAAAATTTGTTCACTTCCCGCGCGCTAGATTCGATCCAGCGCCTAACTTGTTTTTGCAGGGGATGTTGTGAACAGTATGGACCCTTTGTGTATGTGATGCATGATTGTATATTTCATGGCCTGCGTGTCATGGTTAATTGCAGCTGGTGGCTGTCCTACTGTCCTATTATTGTATAACGGCCTGCGTGCTGGCATGTGATGCCTTGAATCCTCATGTAGTTTTGCTACTAGCTGCTAGATGTAGTAGTTTAGTACATGTTCTTGGAGGCTTCAATTCTGATGGCCGGGTGTGCAAGGATGGTCATGGAAGATGGAGATCGCCACGCCATGGGCCATACTAGTTCACAGACTTTTTGATTGCCTATGATGATTTACCTTGCATTGCTATTCTTTCACATCATATGTGGTGAATATGTTAACCTGATTGAATAGTTTCCCTCAAAAAATTAAGAGTAAGATGCCCTTTTTCAATAGCTGCGTCTATTGTCTTGTACGTTGGTGGATAAGGTCTTGACAAGTCAGGAACGCCACCCTCTTACTTGTACAATAGAGTGAGTGTAGCCTAGCCCGTGCACTCACAAGCATAGTATTGGTTTGCTTAACGGAGTCATCCAAATAGGATTTGGGACTTCGGGGCATCAGTGTTGGGCGTCGGGGCATATAATGCCACCCCAACAAGCAAGAGTCACATATGATGTGATTGGCAAGGTGTTGCCTACCTATGTCACGGGTTCAAGTGGTATTGACAAATCCTTACCCGAACCGCAGTGACCATGGATCTTGTTCCATGGAGATTACCAGAGAGAAAGTGATCTTAATGGAAGCATCTTTTATTGAAATTGTTTAATAAGAGATTAACATGAACATAGTGCTGAAACTTTGCTTATTTATGTTGTAGATGGCACCAAACGCTGTTAATGCAAACACTGGTTGTAACTTGCGGTCGATTCTGGAGAGGGAAAAACTCTTTGGGACGAATTTTATGGATTGGTATCGTAACTTGAGAATTGTTCTCAAGGCTGAAGAGAAGGAATATGTTCTAGACGTTCCATATCCTGATGAATTGCCTGAAAATGCATCCGCTGCTGATAAGCGTGCTTATGAGAAGCACACTAACGATGCCCTAGACGTCAGCTGTCTCATGCTTGCCACAATGAACTCTGAGCTCCAAAAGCAATATGAGCACGCCGATGCCTACACTATGATTGTAGGTCTCAAGGGCATGTTTGAGAACCAAGCAAGGGCTGAAAGATATTCAATATCTAAAGCATTATTTGCGTGCAAGCTGGCTGAGGGTGCTCCTGTTAGCCCTCATGTAATCAAGCTGATTGGTTACATTGAGAGCCTGGAGAAGCTCGGCTTTCCGTTGCAAAATGAGTTGGTCACAGATGTGATTCTCTAGTCGCTCCCTGCGAGCTTTGAGCCGTTCATTTTGAACTTTCATATGAACATCCTGGAGAAGAATCTAACCGAACTACATGGAATGCTGAAAACTGCGGAAGAGAGCATAAAGAAAGGCACAAATCATGTGATGATGATTCAAAAGGATAAGAAAAGGAAGCGCAAGGCTACAAGTAGTGGTGAGGATAAGATCCAAGACCCAAAACGAAAGCCTAAAGAAAGGCCAAAGGTTGGCCCTAATGCTTCTGATAAATGTCACTACTACAAGGGTAGTGGGCATTGGAAGAGAAACTGTCCAAAGTACCTGGAAGACAAAAAGAAAGGAAAGGTTCCTTCTACTTCAGGTATTGATGTTATAGAAGTTAATCTTGCAACTTGTCCTACCGAGTCTTGGGTATTTGATACCGGATCAATGATTCATACTTGCAAATCGTTGCAGGGGTTAAGAAGGACTAGAGATTGCAAGATTGGCGAGTTGGAAATTTGAGTCGGCAATGGAGCAATGGTTGCTGTGAAGGCCGTTGGCGTCTATCCCTTGTCATTACCTTCTGGTTTAGTCATGGAATTGAATAATTGTTATTACATTCCTGCCTTGAGTAAGAACATTATCTCTTCTTCTTGTTTAGAGGAAGATGGTTATGATTTTGTAATAAAGAACAAGAATTGTTCTATTTATTTCAAAGGCTTGCTCTATGGTAACTGTCCATTGGTGAATGGACTGTATGTGCTAGATCTTGGTAATGCTTCTATAAATAATGTTAATGAACTCAAAACAAATGATACTAATTCCACTTATTTATGGCATTGTCGCTTGGGCCATATAAATAAAAGACGCATGGAGAAGCTCCATAAAGATGGTCTTCTTGGTTCATTAGATTTGGAGTCTTTTGAAACATGCGAGTCTTGTTTACTTGGCAAGATGACAAAGGCACCTTTCACTGGCACAAGTGAGAGAATGCGCGAGTTGTTGGCTCTCGTACATACTGATGTATGTGGACCAATGAGCTCAATGGCCAGAGGTGGTTATTAGTACTTCATTACTTTCACCGATGACTTTAGTAGATATGGCTATATCTATCTAATGAGGCATAAGTCTGAATCTTTTAAAAAGTTCAAAGAGTTTCAGAATGAAGTAGAAAATCATTTGGGCAAGAAAATTAAATTTCTACGGTCCGACCGTGGAGGTGAATATTTGAGCCAAGAGTTTAGTGATCATCTAAAGAGTTGTGGAATTGTTCCACAATTGACTCCGCCCGGGACGCCTCAATGGAATGGGGTATTCGAACGGAGGAACCGAACTTTGTTGGACATGGTACGGTCTATTATAACACCCCAAAATTTTGCTTTTCTTAAATTTATGTGTGATTTGGCACTTTGGTGAATTTTTGGAATTTTCTGGAATTTATTTGGATTTATTTGGAATTTATTTGAATTTATTCCATTTTGAAATAATTAAAGAAATTAAATTTTCAAATAAAGTTTTGTTGGAAATATTTTATTTGAGTCCCAAATGCTCTAAAATATTTTCCAAAATTTTCTGAGTCTTTTGCTATTTTTAATGAATTAAATAAATTACTGGAAATTATTTTAATTATTAAATCGCTGGAAAATCGAGTCGGGTCAAGTACTATTCATCCGACCGGACTCGAGTCCGACCCGAGCCACGTGATTCGGTCTAACCGCGTCCAAACCCTAACCATTGTGGACCGTCGGATCAAGATCCAACGGTCAAGATCCGCGCCGCACCGTTCGATCGGATCCGATCCGGATCCGTGCGCGCCAGGCCATCGTGGCCGTGGATCGCGCCACGTGGACGGTGGAGGCGTCGTCTTCCCCG
Source organism: Rhipidocladum racemiflorum (assembly GCA_036346355.1). Lineage (NCBI taxonomy): Eukaryota > Viridiplantae > Streptophyta > Magnoliopsida > Poales > Poaceae > Rhipidocladum > Rhipidocladum racemiflorum. The sequence goes on from CM070583.1 coordinate 62,994,597, forward strand.
GCCGGATCCGGCTCGGACTGCTCTGCCGTGTGGGCATAGGGCTCCGCCCTACGCGCGCATGCCGAGGCTATTTAAAGCCCCGCGCGCCGCCTCGAGGTTCGCTTCAACCGGCGCACCTTTGCCCCACCTCCCAAACCCTAGCCCGCCCGTTCGTGCCCGATTGCTCGCCGGAGTTGGTTGGGTCTCCACGGTGGTTTCTGCCATCTCCCGCCGTGTCAGAGCCGCTCGTCGACACCGAGCCGGATCGAAAACCCTCGCCGAGACGCGCCCGAGCCGTGAACCCATCTCGCTGGAGGAGCACTGCAACGCCGCTTCGAAGGTCGCCTTCCCCAGCTCCGTTCGTCCCCGACCACCGCATCGCCATCATCCCTCGCGAGCTCTGCGCACCGTCCGATCTTGATCGTGCGATTGAGGTGAGTTCACGTGCTTCCAAACCCGATTAGATCTGGACCGTTGGATCAAGATCCAACGGCCCACGATCACCACTTGCCGTAGCAGCATTAACGTAGGGTTAGATCTGGACCGTCCGATCTAGATCGAACGGCCCACGATCACCGTGTAGTTTTCAACGTGTTAACCCTGGATCTAATCGCGGCCGTTGATTTTCAAATCAACGGACACGATCGTGCCACGTGTACCCTGGCCGCATCGCGCACACGCTGAAGCGGCGTGTCTCGACACGCCCGCTGCGTGTCGGGCCGGGACAGCAGAACCGCACCATGACGTCATTGCTGATGTCACGGTGGGGCCCGCTTGTCAGCACCGTGGGCTGAGCCCCGCTGACGTCAGCAATGACGTCACCCGAAGGGACCCACCTGTTAGCGACATGTGGAGCCGTGGACCGAGTCCACGGTGGACCAAGCCAAGCTGTGGGCTGAGCCCATGAGCTGGCTGACGTCAGCCGCCCAATCAGAGGCTGCCACGTGTCCTCGCTGATGCAATAATTAATTTCGGAAAAGAAAATGATTTATTAATTCGAAATAATGATTTCAGATTTTGTTTCAAACTTCAAACGCTTATAACTTTTGCATTTCAACTCCGATTTGAGTGATTCAAATTTCTAAATTTGTATAAAATTGAGATCTACCTAATTATGAATTTTATTTAATTTTTGGACTAAAGTTTTTCTCTGTAATATTATTTAATTGATTATTTAAACTTTAAATAATTATAACTTTTGCATTTTAACTCCGATTTGAACGATTCCAGTTCCTAAAAATTCATAAAATTATGTTCTCTCTGTTTATGGATTTTATTTGGAGTTTTGGGATGTTTTTGCCTAGTGTTTATTCGTGTATTGCTATTTGCACGCTTTACGAGTAGACGTTGAAGTGCCGGAAGGATTCGAAGGAGAAGTGTTGACCCAGGAGCCAGCTCAGGACCAAGAACAAGTACTTTTTGAAGGCAAGTTATGCTTTGACCATGTTGATCCTATTTTGAAACTTATTTTGATTTAACTTATTGCATGCTAGTTCAATTATAAAATACTCTATTTAGATTTGGGAAATTAGATAAATGCCAAATTGCTGTATGACACCTTGATTACTTAAGTATGTGCCATGACCCCTTGTCACCCTAGTGTGGATTACTAGTTGGACATTACTAAATTGCCAACATGGGTTTGTAGATCGTTGTAGTATATGGCTTGGACCTGCTACGTACTCATGACATGATTTTGGACAATCAAATGTTAATATTGACTTAATGATATATTGAACCTATTTGGAAAGGTATCATGTGATGTTGATGGCACGTGGTGCATGGTAATCAACTGGGGTTTGATAAATCGCTTTTTGACCGGGGCATGTGGCAAGAATGATCAGGTGGGCCAGTTGTGGCATTGGGAATGATGTTTTGGTTCTTCGGGTAGTCTTGCCCTGGTCACCCTAAGGACTTCACCTTGCAAGCCTTTGAACTGAGTCAATCTTGCAACCACATGTTTGTAATGGGACGGACCTAGTTGATTAAGTTGCTAATAACGTACCTGTGGGACCTCAGGAGGTCAACTACACCCTTTGTGTATGTTGTACGGGGGAGCGTACCGGGGCTGAGGCCAGGTACCCATCTAACGGTTGGTTGGCCTAAACTTTGCCTTAGCTAAGGGAAGGGTTAGTGTGCAACAACCGGGGAGGACCACTTGTGCTGTTAGAAGTTTCCGAAAGACTTTGTTACGGGAACTCGCCTTTGTGGTGTTTGACTGTATCTTGTGGGTAAAGTGCATAACCTCTGCAGAGTGTAAAATCTATTCGAATAGCCGTGTCCGCGGTATTGGACATCGCTCGGGAATTACAGACAAGGGTTAGATTTTCTCAAAAATAACTTGGACTTGAAAGGTTGGGTTGGATTAATAATGATGTTGATAGAAATGTGGATTAGGATGGGAAAGATGTTTACTAAACCTTTGAAAAGTTATTTATGCTTTACTTGTTACTACTGCTTTCGAACCTACTTATGATACTTGTTAAATGCTCTTGCTGCAAATATACCTTGAGCCACTCCTTTGTATTAAGACATGCATGTAGTATATTAGCTGCATTCTGTGCATGACTTGCTGAGTACCAAGTACTCACCCTTGCCACAATACAACACCAGTTGAAGAGGAGTCTACACCAGCTTTGGAGGAGGAGCTCCCAGAAGATCCGTCTAACTAGGAAGCGAGCCGGTCGGTTGCACGTGGTATCTTTGGATGGCGCCACGAAGTTATCTTATTTTCATTGCTATTATTTCTCTCTTAATAAGTTTAGCCCTGCGTGCGTATATTTGTAACTTGACCATAAGGTCGAGTAACTTGATTTGACTATTTAATTAAAGTACTTTATTAGTATCGAGTGGTATGATTGTGATATTCATCGATGTTAAGACTGTGTGCACTAGCGCGTTCCTGGACTAGTGCTGAATACACAGAGGGTCCGGATTTGCAAATTCGGGTCCCGACATCTATGATGAGTCAAGTCGATCTTCCATTATCATTTTGGGGACACGCTCTAGAATCAGTTGCGTTCATGCTGAATAGGGTTCCATCTAAATCCGTTGATAAGACACCATATGAGATATGGAAAGGGAAACGTCCCGACTTGTCTTATCTTAAAATTTGGGGCTGTGAGGCTTATGTAAAACGTATGACGTCTGATAAGCTTCACGCCAAGTTGGACAAGTGCTTCTTTGTGGGGTACCCAAGGGAAACCAAAGGGTATTATTTTTATAACAGGGAAGAAGGCAAAGTGTTTGTCGCCCGGAATGGTGTCTTTTTGGAGAATGAGTTTTCCAAAAGAGCTAGTAGGAGCAAGGTGCAACTCGAAGAAGTTCGAGAAATACCTGAAAATGTTTCAGCACCAGCTAGTCCTTAGCAGGATGAGCAACGTATTGTTGAACCTGTTGATGAGGCGCCAGCCCCACGGAGGTCCTCACGGGCAAGCCGCACTCTTGAGAGGTTCATATTCCTCATGACGGAGCAACGCGATGTGTTATTATTGGAAAATGACGAGCCCAAGGACTATGAGGAAGCTATGGTGGGCCCAGACTCTGAGAAATGGCTGGAGGCCATGAGATCCGAGTTAATGTCCATGAATGATAATCAAGTTTGGATCTTGGTTGATCTGCCTGATGGTGTAAAAACTATCGAGTGCAAATGGGTCTTTAAGAAGAAGATAGACGCCGATGGAAATGTTCACTTTTTTAAGGCACGATTGGTGGCAAAAGGGTATAAGCAGATTCATGGGGTGGACTATGATGAAACTTATTCGCCAGTCACCATGGTAAAGTCTATCCGGATCATGCTAGCAATTGCCGCATATCATGATTATGAGATTCGGCAAATGGATGTCAAAACGGCTTTCCTAAATGGAAACCTAAGCGAGGATGTGTACATGGTACAACCCAAGGGTTTTGTTGATCCTACTAATGCTGGCAAGGTATGCAAGCTTAGGAAGTCCATTTATGGACTGAAGCAAGCATCTCAGAGTTGGAACCTTCGTTTTGATGAAGTGATCAAACAGTTTGGCTTCATCAAAAATGAGGAAGAGCCTTGCATTTACAAGAAGGCTAGTGGGAGCGCACTTGTATTTCTGGTCTTGTATGTGGATGACATACTATTGATCAAAAATGATGTTCCGATGTTAGATGCTGCACAATCTTATCTGAGAAAGAGTTTCTCGATGAAAGACTTGGGAGATGCAGCATATATTTTGGGCGTAAAGATCTATAGAGATAGATCAAAAAGGCTAATTGGATTGAGCCAAAGTACGTACATTGACAAGATATTGAAACGGTTCAACATGTATGATTCCAAGAAAGGTTTCTTACCAATGTCACATGGTGTAAGTCTTAGCAAGACTCAGTGTGCTTTGACACCTGATGAGCAAGAGAGAATGAGTCGGATTCCATATGCTTCAGCTATTGGATCCATCATGTATGCCATGCTGTGTACGCGCCCAGATGTGTCATATGTTCTGAGTGTCACGAGCAGGTACCAATCAAATCCTGGTGATAGTCACTGGGTGGCTGTAAAGAACATCCTTAAATACTTACGAAGGACTAAGGAGATGTTCTTGGTTTTTGGAGGAGAGGAGGAGCTCGTCGTAAAGGGTTACGCCGATGCTAGCTTCCAAACCGACAAAGATGATTCGCGATCGCAATCCGAGTTTGTATTCTGTCTCAATGGTGGGGCAGTGAGCTGGAAAAGTTCCAAGCAAGAGACAGTAGCTGATTCCACAACGGAGGCCAAGTACATTGCAGCTTCTGAAGCAGCAAAGGAAGCAGTTTGGATCAAGAAATTTGTTTCTGAGTTGGGCATGGTCGCTAGTGCATCCTATCCAGTGGACCTCTATTGTGACAATAGTGGTGCCATTGCACAAGCAAAGGAGCCTAGGTCCCACCAAAAATCCAAACATATACTCAGGCAATACCACCAGATCTGGGAGATCATTGAGAGAGGTGATGTGAAGATAAGCAAAGTGCACACGGATCTAAATGTGGCAGATCTGTTGACAAATCCCCTTCCACAACCAAAGCATGAGGCGCACACAAGAGCAATGGGTATTCGGTACATATATGATTGACTCTAGTGCAAGTGGGAGATTGAAGGGAATATGCCCTAGATCAATCATGGTGATGATTGTAATACGTCTTTGTTCATGTAATTATGATAACTTTGTTTATCGGTTCCCTGAATATATGTTACGACTTTGTTCATTGGATACGATCTGATTGTGAAACACATTGTCAAGTGACATTATTCTAAACAGGTCCCTGATCCATATCATTACAAGGAGCTGTGATGATTTGATCAGCACATTTACTGGTTGATGGTAATGTTTCACATACCATAGATATAGAGATATCGAACCAATAAATGTGGACACATGTTGGAGAACATGGGTAGCCGGACAAAACCCACTCCGAGACGCTGTGAGTTGTTATCTATTATAGCGCCATCAGCGTATAGTCTCGAGTGGTACGCCTATATGGTCATTAGACCTGAGATTGTCATGGATGCCTAGCATGTAGACTTATATGCTTTGGTATCATCAAACGCTACACCGTAACAGGGTAGTCATAAAGATGAATACTGGGTATGCCACGATACATCACCAAGGGTGTGATGATCAAGATGGGATTTGCCCCTCCTAGATAACGGGAGAGATACCTCTGGGCCCCTCGTGTGGAATGATAGGGAAAGCGCACGGCCGTTCTAATATGACTAAGGAGTTAGTCATGGTTTGTATCCATCACACTGTCGACTGAAGTGGTCGAGCTATCAACAAGGGTGGCGTGCATCTCGCCTTGAGTTTGACTGGTATCGTGAGGCAAAGGGATCGGTATGTGAGTGTATCAAGGTTCAGCCGAATATTGATTCTGTGCATTTGGGGGTCAATACGTACTGCCAGGTGCCGCTATTGATCAATGAATTGGAAACGGGTTTCCAAATTCATGTCCGACTTGCACTGAACCTAACGAGTCACACACTTAATGAGTTGAAATAGTTTAACGGGTTTGTGCGTGGATAGGATCCGCGTTGGAGATGGAAACCTAGCGGGCTTCGGCCCACTAGCGTGTCTATAAAAGGCGAGGCTAGGAATAGTGCACGGCATGGATTAGAACCCTCACCACGTTCAGCCGCCGTGCATCCCTCCTGCTCCCCAGAAACCCTAGCTGTGTGGCGAGGTGCTAGCACACCCCGCACGGCATTCCTGCTCGGTACGTGTGGATACCGGTAGAGGCGCTACCGCTCGCGGACGCGCTGGTCGGCGACCTTCCACCATCGACCCCACGCAGGTCGGCGACCACTCGGACGACGTCGGCGACCACTCGGCGGGGATCGGCGACCACTTGGACGAGGTCAGCGACCACTCAGTGCCAATCGGGAGGTGATCGACTACTTCCTCAACGTGCGTGAATCTGCTTCCGCTGCATCTGCGTGTCAAGGGTAACGATCGGTGATCCTTTACTTGCATGTGATCTTGGGTGTTCACGGTAGACATTTTGTTTTTATGCTCGCGTAGCCTACCTGTACCACAACAATATCCCTACACTTGGGAAGGACTCGGTCATGTTCCCTTTATGAGGAAATCAACCCGAGTACGCTGGATAATAAGGGAAGTTTGGATACACAACACAGATCTCGGAACGGAAGACTCCTCATCGAGTATGATCGGGTGTTCCACATCTACTACGACTCAGAAGAAGTCTACCCCAACCATATAAATAAGGGGGTAGACGCTCAGAAGAGCGGGGGAGAGAGTGTAACATCCTCATTTTGGCTTTCTGGCGAAAATGCTAATTTAAATAAAGTAAATTCAAAATTTGAAGTTTCATTGGTGTTTATATTAACCTGGCATCCAATCCCCTTCGAAATCAGGAATTAATTCCCTCCCGGGCGAAAAAGCGGATTTTCCAGTACCGCCGGTACCCGAAAATTCACCCGAGTCCAAAAATGCTCCAAAAAGTTCCAAACCACTTTTAAAATGTTCCAAATATTCCGAAATGATTTTAGGAATCATTCCCTGGATTTTTGGACCTCCGTTCCTATTTTATCTCGCGCGGATTTTGTTTAATGCCTGCGATCTGCGCCTGAATATCCAATTCCACAAAGATCATCCAAATTCAACCAAACCACTTCCATTGAGTTCCAAATAATCTAAAATGGCTCTAGGAATTTTTTCGGAATTTTTAGGCCATTTTTCCTTATTTTTTTTCTCTAGAGCGCATTGTTTGCGTAAAAGAGGGCGAATGGGAGCTTGACACGTGGCAGTGCTACAGTATTCATCTTCAACCTCAGGCTGAGAACGTACAGAGGGGGAGCTCTAGTTTCCATCCATGGCTAGCACCTTTGTGAAATCATGTGCTGAAAAATTGGCTTTGAACTGAAAAATTAACTTAGATTTGAATTTGCAAAATGTGTTTGTTCATGTGTTTTGACAATTTGACAAGAAAGCGATAAGATTACGATTAGCGCGGACAAAGTTCTCAAGAAGCAAGAAGTTTCCCATCCGCGACCAGACGGTGTTTTTGGGTCTGTTGTGAACATGTTTTTGAGCCCATGACCGAAGTCATTTTCACATGTACAACTGACAGCTTTTTCTTGGTCCGTTGTGAACAAGCTTTTTCCGGTTTGGATAATTTCTTGGAACCAAGATTTTCACATGTACAACGGACTAATTCTTTTTGTCCGTCGTGAATGGACTTTTCTAGGGTTTTACTTTTGTGAAACCGAAGGCGTGCTGCTTGCGCGGACAAGCTTCGGGGTCCGTTGTGAACTTGTTTTGAGCTCATGACCGAAGCCATTTTGCATGTACAACGGACCAACTTTGTTTGTCCGTTGTGAACGTGTTTTTCTGCGTTTGGTTGGCTTCTTGGAACAGAAACTTTTCCTTATACAACGGACCAACTTTGTTTGTCCGTCGTGAATCGTTCGCTCAATTAGGGTTTTGAGCGATTTGGATTTGAATTTTGAATGTGAATTTGAAATTTGTAATGATTTCATGATGCTTCTTTTGAAGTGGACTTTATGCAATGCTCATGTGAGTAGTTGCATGGATTGACATTGAGTCAAGTCGTGGACTTGTGCTCGGATTTGTTTTGTGGTTTGTTCATGTGCAGGTATTGCTCGAAGACGAATGTGGTCGATGACGGGACCGGAACTAGGTTCATGGAGGAACTGAGGTTCGGGACTAGGTTCAGGAGGAACCGAGGTCTTGGTGGTCAAGGATGTCATGCGGGACGTTCGGGCTAAGAGAATGGTGCACATGAAGAATGGTTAGTCACGTGAGAATGGCGAGGAGGTCATTCGCGTGCAAAGTGTTAGTCATGTGAGTATGGCGGTGGCCATACGCTGCGTGCAAAGTGTTAGTCACGTGAGTATGGTAGGGTTACCATACGCGTGCAAGAGTTGTACTCGGCCTGGTTGGGCCAAGTAGAGTTGAGTTGGATACGGATTCCTTCTAGGGAATAGGAATCGTATTCAGAACTCCTTGTGGGTTGGTGCTTTAAATAGGTGGGGGGTCTCTTGTTGAAAGGCACCAAGGAGAGCTGAGCGCATCAAGCTTTGAGCTTGGTTTTAGGGTTTGTACTCTTTTGATGAGAGTATTTTAGACAAGAAATAAAGATCAATTCTTCCAAGATTTTTGCGTGCTACAGTAACCACGTCGCTACAGTATTTTCTGTTTTGGTTCTTGTTTGCATGCTTGTTCTAGTTCTAGATTGGTTTTTGTTCTTCAAGTTTTATCTTGATTTGATCCATCAAAAACCTCTCTAGGGTATTGATCTAGTGTTTCTCAAAGTCTAGTTGATCAATCTTTTGTCGTTCTTGTTTAATCTTGAAGTTTTGATTAGATTGATTCTCGTCAAGTTCTGGATCAGCAAGCTTGCGAAGCTCATAACTTTTGATCCGTAAGTCCGATCGAGCTGATTCTTTTTGGTTTCGATTCATATTGGAATCTAGTTTCTTGTTTCCAAATTTCAGATCGTTTCGACGGTTGGATCTCTGGGAATTCTCGTTTTATCAAACCTCTGTCATTCTGTTTTTGTCGAAAACGAGGCAATTATTTGGTTCTGCTTTGGGGTGAACTTTTAATAGGTCAAGAATTTGGTTTTAGCTTCCGCACAATCATTCACCCCCCCTCTGATTGCTATATTCGTATACTTCGATCCTACAAGTGGTATCAGAGCAAGGTTTCTCTAATCTATCTTAACCGGTGATTAGATCAATGGATCGTTATTCGACAAAACCATGTGTGTTCGATGGTGTTGATTTTCAGTTTTGGAAGGCCAAGATGGAGGCGTTCATCCAAGCACAGGGCTTCACAATTTGGGAGAAGGTCTACAAGCCATATGAAGTCCCTGCAAACGACAACGGCAACGACACCAATCGCACACATGTTGACGCAAATCGCAAGGCGCGCAACTTGATCATCCAAGGCTTGGGACGCAATGACTTTGATCGTGTGGTTCATCTTCGATCCACATATGAGGTATGGAAATCTCTTTGTGATTACCATGAGGGTTCTAACTTGTCAAAGAGGTTCGCCAAGATATTTACAAAAAAGAATACATGCGTTTTGAGATGAAACCTAGTGAATCAGTAGATGACTTCTTTGCACGTTTCAATAAAATTCTTAGCAATCTACGTCTTTGTTGGAGTTAGCTACACCGATGCTGAAAATGCTCGACAATTGCTTAGTGCTTTGGACATGTCAGTGTGGGAGATGAAAGTAACATCTATACAAGAATCTACTACCATGAGCACACTCACATTAGATGTTCTTTACTCTAAGTTGAAAACTCATGAGTTGGATGTTCTTGCCAGGAAAGGTAACATTAAATCAATTGCTTTGATCTCTAACCCTAACATGTCAAATGCAAATTCTTCTTCTAGCTTTGCCTTGTCTTCCATGTCTTCTTTAACAGATGAGCAACTTGAAGAGTTTCTGAAGAAGATCTCGCACTACTCTCTTCTCGCTTTAACAAAGCTTTGCAGAATGTGAGAATGAGAAAGAGAGGTGGTCCTCCAAGATGCTATGAGTGTGGTGACCTCAACCATATTCGCACAAATTGTCCTAAGCTTGCAGGAAAAACATCAAAGGAGGAGAAGGACAACGGCGTAAGGAATGAGAAGAAAAGGGTCTCGTCAAATGATAGGAAGAAGAAGAGCTTCATCAACACGCAAGGTGGTTCACGAGTTCTTTCCGCTCTTGAACAAGTCAATTTGAGCGATGTGGACTCGGAGAGCAGCGAAGATGATGCAACTCCAAGCAAGCATGATTTGATAGGACTATGTCTCATGGCAAGCAGCAAGGATAGCCTCACCGAGGACGATCACGACAATGACTTCAATAAGGTAGATCCCTCTTATGATGAATTAGCTATTGCTGTTGCTCGTCTTGGAAAATTGCTTGACAAACGTGATAAGAAAATTAAGAAACATGATTTCATTATTGAATCATTGAATGCTGAAATTGCTAGACTTAAGACTTTGATTCCTAGTGATGATACTTGCAAATCATGTGACTTAATTTACAATGAGCTCACCTTGCTTAGGAAAGAACATGCTCTTTTGTTGCATCTAAATGAGAAAATGAGAAACATGTTGTACATGCTAGCTGTTCCAATCGATGATTTGCATAGTTCAACTTCTTGTTCTAAATGCTCAACTCTTGAATTAAAATTGAAAGATGCAAATGCTAGGGTTTCTCAATTAATCGATAATTTGCTTTCACATGAAATTCTCTCATGCTCAACTTGTCGCAAACAAAAGGAAAAGTAGATGTTCCTCGCAATAATTGTTTAACTCTTGCTAAGAAAGTTGTTTACTTGCAAAATTCTTTGGAACGTTTCACTAATGGCAAGAAGAAGTTGAACATGAGGTTGGTTCAATCTAAGGTTAGCACAAACAAGAGAGGTTTCGGTTTTGATCCTTATGCCACATATGAAGCTAAACCTCGCCCGGTTGTTGAGGCTCCTTGCCATATTGCGTTCTCGAATGAGCCTAAGAAAATTGCTTTTCAATCTGTTTGGTTTTTTATCTTCTACTATGATGAATGCAAAATGTGCTTTTACTGTTAAAGCTAAACATCATGTCAAGTACACTTGCACTCATTGTGGTAGAGATGGACACTTAGTAGATTTTTGCTTTAGACTAGCCAAGCAAAGAAAAGAAGGAAAGAACTAAGGCTAGGTCAAACTTCAGCAAAGCACATTTTTATGCGCCTAGAGTGATGAAAACACCTTCTGTTCCTACAAACATGGGAAAAGGCAAATCTGATTTTGTGCATAAAAATTATCGTGTTGTGCCTATCTGTTGTGCGTCGTGTGTCTCGATCGATTCCCAAAAATCTCATTCCTAACCCGATCGAGACCTCGACATGTTTTGTTGCTATGTAGGCTTCTCGCAAGGAAGGAGAACATATGGCTAGTGGATTAGGATGCTCACGCCACATGTCCGGTAATAAGAATTGGTTCTCCTCCTCACTCGTGCATCTCGTCTTTGAAAGTGTTACTTTTGGAGATGCTTCTTCCTCTTCTGTTGTGGCAAAAGGTACAATAAAGGTAAGTGACAAGTTTATGTTCAAAGATGTGGCTCTTGTTGAAAATTTGAAATATAACTTGCTTTCTGTCTCACAAATGCTTGATGAAGATCTTGAGATAAGCTTTAAGAAAAATGAATGCAAAGTGCTAGATGCTTCAGGTGATCTTGTGTTCAAAATTTCTCGTTTTGGAAGAGTCTTTAAAGCTGATTTTGATGCATCACCTTCTTCTAAGCATAGGTGTCTAATTGCCAATGTTTCTAAAGATTTATTCTTTTGGCATCGTAGACTTGGTCATGTTGGTTTTGATCATCTTACTCGTGTAAGTGGTTTAGATCTTATACGTGGCTTGCCTAAGCTTAAGGGTGATAGCAATCTAGTATGTTCTTCTTGTAGACATGGTAAGATGATTGCAGGTTCACATCCACCTCTTACCATGGTGATGACAAACGCTCCAGACAGCTTCTACATCTTGATACAGCTTGGACCATCTCGAGTTCAATCCTTTGGAGGCAAATGGTATGTGCTTGTGATTGTTGATGATTTTTCTAGATACTCTTGGGTATACTTTATGGCATCTAAGGATGAGGCTTTTAGTCATTTTAGAAGTCTTGTTCTTAGGCTTTCTATTGATCATCCAGGAGCTCTCAAAGCTATTAGAAGTGATAATGGAACTGAATTCAAAAATGCTTCTTTTAATCACTTTTGTACTGAAAAAGGAATTGATCATCAATTTTCATCACCTAGAGTGCCTCAACAGAATGGTGTAGTTGAAAGGAAAAACAGAACATTGGTTGAGATGGCTAGAACCATGTTAGATGAACATCACACTCCTAGAAACTTTTGGGCTGAAGCGATTTCAACTGCATGTTATGTTTCAAACCGTGTGTTTTTGAGATCAAAATTGGGTAAGACTCCATATGAGCTTCGGTTTGGACACAGGCCTACTGTTTCTCACTTTAGGGTTTTTGGATGCAAATGCTTTGTCTTGAAATCTGGAAATCTTGATAAATTTGAAGCTAGATCAATGGATGGCTTTTTCCTTGGATATCCTGCTCATACTCGTGGCTATCGTGTGCTTGTTTTGGAGACTAACAAAATTGTGGAAACTTGTGAAGTTACTTTTGATGAGGCTAGTCCAGGCACTAGTCCAAGTGATGCAGTCTGACGCATATGTTCAGGGGGAGAAAATCTTTGAAGATAATGATGATGTTGAAGATGAGGTCTTGACTATTTCTAATGCACAACAAGTGTAGCACCTTTGGCACCTACTACTACATCACCTACTGACTAACCATCCTCAAGCTACAACATCATCGTACATGCTGAAAATGAAGAAGGAGAAGGAGAAGGAGAAGTCTCAAAAGCCAATGCTCCCTTGTACATTCAAAAATGCATCCATCTGAACAAATGATTGGAGACCTAAATGAGAGAGTCACTCGATCCAGGTTTATTCATTCGACACTCATGCTCATTCTGCTTTAGTTGCTTCCTTTGAACCCAAAGATATATCTCATGCATTATCCGATTTAATCTTGGATCAATGCCATGCATGAAGAAATAGAGAATTTTGAACGAAATAAAGTTTGGAAACTTGTCTCACCTCCTCCAGATTTTAATGTTATTGGAACTAGATGGGTTTTCAAAAATAAACAAAGTGAGGATGGTGTTGTTGTTAGAAACAAGGCTAGATTGGTTGCTCAAGGTTACACTCAAATTGAAGGCTTAGATTTTGATGAAACCTTTGCTCCTGTTGCTAGAATTGAAGCCATTAGAATCCTTTAGCTTTTACTGCATCCAAAGGTTTCAAATTGTATCAAATGGATGTGAAAAGTGCTTTTCTTAATGGCTACATAAATGAGGAGGTTTATGTCAAGCAACCACCTGGTTTTGAAAATCCAAAGTTTCCAAATCATGTGTTCAAACTATCAAAAGCTTTGTATGGTTTGAAACAAGCCCCTAGAGCATGGTATGATAGGCTAAAAACCTTTTTACTTGAAAAGGGCTTTTTAATGGGAAAGGTTGACAAAACTCTCTTTTTACTCAAGCAAGGCAATGATCAACTATTCGTTCAGATTTATGTTGATGATATTATCTTTGGTGGTTCATCTCATGTTTTAGTGTCTGAGTTTTCAGAAACAATGAGGAAGGAGTTTGAGATGAGTATGATGGGTGAGTTGACATACTTTTTGGGATTTCAAATCAAGCAAACGAAGGATGGTACTTTTGTACATCAAAGCAAATACACGAAAGACTTGCTACATCGCTTTGGAATGGAAAGCGACAAGCCGATCATGACACCCATGGAGAGCACTTGCACTTGACCCTGATGAAGATGGTGAGCCGGTTGATCAAAAGGAATATAGAAGTATGATAGGTTCACTTTTGTACCTCACTGCATCAAGGCCGGATATACAATTTGCTGTATGCTTGTGTGCTCGTTTTCAAGCTTCCCCACGTGCTTCACATCGACAAGCTGTCAAAAGGATTTTCAGGTATCTTCATGGAACTCAAGATTTTGGCATTTGGCTTTCGCTTCCTCATGCATTAGTTTGAGATCTTTTACGATGCTGATTTTGGAGGATGTAGAATTGATAGGAAGAGCACTTCTGGTTCAGGTCACTTCTTGGGAAATTCTCTCATTGCATGGTCATCTAGAAAGCAATCTTACATTTGCACAATCAAGCTACTGAATCTGAATATGTGGCTGCTTTGCTAGTTGTTGTTCTCAAATTCTTTGGATAGTAGCTACACTAAAAGATTATGGGGTTAATTTGGATAGTGTTCCTCTTTTGTGTGATAACACTAGTGCAATTTGCATTGCTAAGAACCCTGCAACACTCTAGAACAAAACACATTGACATCGATTTCACTTTCTTAGAGATCATGTTGAAAAAGGCAACATTGTGCTTCATCATGTGGATCTGAACATCAATTGGCGGACATTTTCACAAAACCTTTGTCTTCTTCTCGCTTTTGCTTTTATTCGGGAGAACTTGGAATTGTTCATCCAATGGGATTGTTTTGAGGGAGTTTCTTTGCCAAGTTCTTTCACTTGATGAGCTCACTTTATCATATTTCTTTATATGTTATGTAATTGAGCTAATATATGATAATCTAATTGTCTCACTTGAACTAAAAATGACATTGTGGAATTCCCTGGACTGATTACCTATAGCTAAATACTCTGTGATATCTTACTCTTCTAGGCTTGATATTGAATCCTCTTGACAAATTTGGGCTATGAAGCAAGTGTGGTTTCAACTTTACTCTTTCATAAGACCTTTTAATCACTTTTGCATGTTTATAATCAAAGAAAAATGAAAAGAAAAGGGAATCAATAAAAAGGGGTTGTTAAAAGCAAAAAACCTCAAGTTATGTGCTTCAGGGTGCTTTCCCTAAAAAGATAAGATGTATGCTTCAAGCATGCCATTCCCTCAAAGATAAGATGTATGCTTCAAGCATGCCACTCCTAGAAAATAAAAGAAGTATGCTTCAAGCATGCCACATGCAACTTATTGTTTAAAGATTAAATTGGTCTACTAGATTGGAGTTGAAACTACTTGCTCGCCCTAAGTTGTTAGTTGCTTCAATTTTTAAAGTCTTGCTTTTTCTGCTAAGATCTTGATTAGTACTTGGCTATAGTTGACTAAATTGAGGTTGAGATGCATGTCATTCCCTAACTTGTTAAAATCACATCAAGATCATGTATTTTGCATATTATGTGATATATAAGGTTATATGATCAAATGAGCTCATCTTTTCCTATCTTGGCACTCCCTTGTTTCTCTTGGTGAAATCATTGTTTCAGGAAAAATTTTGAACCTGTTCTCTCTTTTACTCTTGATGAATCCATTGTCAAAGGGGGAGAAATTTGGGAATCATTGAAAAGTTTAAGGAAAAAGGGGGAGAAGAAAAAGGGGGAGTTGTTGGGGAGTTGTTTTTGGAAATTTGAGAATTTTGGGAGAAGTTTGGAGAATTTTGGAATTTTTGGACACATTGCACATTCACACACATTTTCCTTCTCAGGGGGAGATTTTGTTTTGCATTTTGGTCAAAGGGGGAATTCTGTGTTTTCTCTTTTTAGTCCTTGATCCTTTGGATTTCAAAATCTTTTGTAAAGTGAATGCCAAATGATTCAATTCTAAGTGGTGTTGCCAATGTTTTCATCAAGGGGGAGATTGTGAAATCATGTGCTGAAAAATTGGCTTTGAACTGAAAAATTAACTTAGATTTGAATTTGCAAAATGTGTTTGTTCATGTGTTTTGACAATTTGACAAGAAACAGTAAGTTACGCATTAGCGCATGACAAAGTTCTCAAGAAACAAGAAGTTTCCCATCCGCGACAGACGGTGTTTTTGGGTCTCATTGTGAACATGTTTTTGAGCCCATGACCAAGTCATTTTCACATGTACAACGGACAGCTTTTTCTTGGTCCGTTGTGAACAAGCTTTTTCGGTTTGGATAATTTCTTGGAACCAAGATTTTCACATGTACAACGGACTAATTCTTTTTGTCCGTCGTGAATGGACTTTTTCTAGGGTTTTACTTTTGTGAAACCGGCGTGGCACGCTTATGCGCGGACAAGCTTCTGGGGTCCGTTGTGAACTTGTTTTGAGCTCATGACCGAAGCCATTTTTGCATGTACAACGGACCAACTTTGTTTGTCCGTTGTGAACGTGTTTTTCTGCGTTTGGTTGGCTTCTTGGAACAGAAACTTTTCCTTATACAACGGACCAACTTTGTTTGTCCGTCGTGAATGCGTTTTCGCTCAATTAGGGTTTTGAGCGATTTGGATTTGAATTTTGAATGTGAATTTGAAATTTGTAATGATTTCATGATGCTTCTTTTGAAGTGGACTTTATGCAATGCTCATGTGAGTAGTTGCATGGATTGACATTGAGTCAAGTCGTGGACTTGTGCTCGGATTTGTTTTGTGGTTTGTTCATGTGCAGGTATTGCTCGAAGACGAATGTGGTCGATGACGGGACCGGAACTAGGTTCATGGAGGAACTGAGGTTCGGGACTAGGTTCAGGAGGAACCGAGGTCTTGGTGGTCAAGGATGTCATGCGGGACGTTCGGGCTAAGAGAATGGTGCACATGAAGAATGGTTAGTCACGTGAGAATGGCAGGAGGTCATTCGCGTGCAAAGTGTTAGTCACGTGAGTATGGCAGGTGGCCATACGCGTGCAAAGTGTTAGTCACGTGAGTATGGTAGGGTTACCATACGCGTGCAAGAGTTGTACTCGGCCTGGTTGGGCCAAGTAGAGTTGAGTTGGATACGGATTCCTTCTAGGGAATAGGAATCGTATTCAGAACTCCTTGTGGGTTGGTGCTTTAAATAGGTGGGGTCTCTGTTGAAAGGCACCAAGGAGAGCTGAGCGCATCAAGCTTTGAGCTTGGTTTTAGGGTTTGTACTCTTTTGATGAGAGTATTTTAGACAAGAAATAAAGATCAATTCTTCCAAGATTTTTAGTGCTACAAGAACCACGTCGCTACAAGATTTTCTGCTTTTGGTTCTTGTTTGCATGCTTGTTCTAGTTCTAGATTGGTTTTTGTTCTTCAAGTTTTATCTTGATTTGATCCATCAAAAACCTCTCTAGGGTATTGATCTAGTGTTTCTCAAAGTCTAGTTGATCAATCTTTTGTCGTTCTTGTTTAATCTTGAAGTTTTGATTAGATTGATTCTCGTCAAGTTCTGGATCAGCAAGCTTGCGAAGCTCATAACTTTTGATCCGTAAGTCCGATCGAGCTGATTCTTTTTGGTTTCGATTCGTATTGGAATCTAGTTTCTTGTGTCCAAATTTCAGATCGTTTCGACGGTTGGATCTCTGGGAATTCTCATTTTATCAAACCTCTGTCATTCTGTTTTTGTCGAAAACGAGGCAATTATTTGGTTCTGCTTTGGGGTGAACTTTTAATAGGTCAAGAATTTGGTTTTAGCTTCCGCACAATCATTCACCCCCCCTCTGATTGCTATATTCGTATACTTCGATCCTACACTTCTTTAATGCTCATAACTTTCCACTCAAAGCTCCAAATCCATCAAGGCCAGGTCCGTTGGAAAGATTTCGGCGAGGGGATTCCATTCCCGGCATTTATTTTTCCTAAATCATAGCGAAATGGCCGCGGTTTGCATGGAAACTGAAATCACGTTTAAGGCCATAACTTGGCCGTTTCTTCATCAAAGCGAGCGATTCCACTTCCATTTTCTTCGTATAAGAGTCCTTGTTCCGGAGGTATTATCTTCCTTTGGCCTCTTCAACCCAATACTCCGAGAGATCAAGAAAACCGACGATATCTCGCCGTTCTTCGTGTTCGTCGCGTTCGTGGTCATATCTCCTTCCTCGGTGGTTCATTCTCCGTTCCGTTTGTTTCTTTGTGTTAGCATGGGAGTCTAGTTTCTAAATCATCAATTGGTTTTAGGTCTCTTCAAGGATTGGCGACGAATTTTGGGATTTAATCATTTCGGCCGAACCCGTGTTCATCGTCGAGTTCATCTTCTCCGGTGAGAATCAACGCAATTCTTTTCGCCTATGTATCCCTAAGGATGTAATCTAGTAGTTCCAGACTTTTATTTGAGTCAAATTCATGAAAAAATGGTGGAGAAATCCGGATTTTTTGAATTTTGGGGAGCCTCTGTTCTTGGCTTGCGCCCGCGCGCCGGCGAGCCCCTCCGCCGCCGTCGCCGTACGGCCGCCGCCTCCGCCGCCCGTGCTTCGCCCGCTGCCGCGCCGTCGCTCGGCCTCCACGCGCTGGTGCCGCTCGGCCGCCAGCCGAGCGTAGTGGAGCCGCCGGTCTCTTCGCGACGCCGCCACCACCTTCCCGCTGCCGGCCGTCCCTCCCGTGCCCTCGGCCGGTGCCGCTGTCGCCGGAGCGCCACTGCCGCCCGCGTCCCCTCGCCGGTCGTTGCCGCCACCGGGCGCTCCGCCGCCACCCGCCGCCTCACGGTCGCCGGCCGCCACCGTCGGCTCTCCTCGACGCCCCTTGCTCTCTCTCTCTCCTCTGTTTCCTTCACCATGGCAAGCTTGAAGAAACACCTCCAACCCAATGACATGTAGGGCCCAATTGCGATGCACACAAACCAGTCAAAGCCAAGTCAAACCAGAGAGGAATATTCTGGGAATATTCTCGGTTTTCCGATTTATTTGAAATTCAAACTTCGGAAGCTCATAACTTTCTCATCCGAACTCCGTTTGACCCCATTCAAATTTCTAAATTCATCATAAATCAATACCTTCCTGCTAGTACTAATTTTATAATTTTTGGATTTTATTTATTTTCTGTTATTTATTTATTGCCTCGTTTTGCGTGTAGTCGACGATCCCGCCGCGACCGTCGATTTCGCCGTCGAGCCTTCCGAGTTCGACACTTCCGCCGAAACAGAAGGCAAGTCTCCTTGATGCACTTTGCTCCTATGTTTACAAAATGATTTAAATTGTTTATAAAGTTGCATGGCTATGTTTAATGAAATATGTCAAATATAAGTGTTAGTTATACCGAAATTGTCGATTCCTCCTTGACATTGTTAATCATATCCATTGTAACCCTTAGAACATTGTTTACACCATGCTTATGTTTATGTGGTACCCTTTGCTAAGTAGTACGGTAGAAATGCTTAGGGCCTTTTCGATAAAAGCAACCCATGGGTGGGATTATTCAAAAAGAATGTCATGAAATGTGATTTGAAAGTTATTATTATGGTTTTGGTCCTGTTTTGTTAAAAAAAAAAGAAAAGGAAAATGATTTTGACTTGGGCGGCATGGAATGTCGGGTGGGAGCGGATCAAGCCTTGATCCTTTTGTGAAAGTACCGCCTCAAGTCATATAAGGACCGACGCTTATGATTGTCATTTTAAGCATAACCGTACTACCACATGTCTATAATGGTACGACCTGGCCCACTAATTTGTAGAAGCCTAGTTTAGACTCACCACTCGGTTGTTGTGTGAGAGCCGGAAGGAGGCACTGTTGTGGTTGTTGTTTTGCTCACACGGCGCAAGAGGGGGCTTCTGTACTGGGTGGAGAGAACCCTAACAGTGGTGAAACCTCAGCGGGTGGGTCTAGCTAGGTAGGAACATCGTAACGGCCTTGTCACGATCTCTCTGCTGGCACACCAAAGGAAGTGTGCTAATAGCTTGGCATTAGGAGATGATCGTGTCTTGTGGGTAAAGTTGTACACCTCTGCAGAGTAAAACTATTCGAATAGCCGTGCCTACGGTTACAGGCAAAGCGAAGAATGCTTTCATATTGGTAGACTTTGATTTTGCTTTTAAAACTGAAAAGTGTTTTGTTTTGGGGTTCGGGAGTGGTTAGAACTCTCGAATGTTGTTTGGCGGAAAGAGCCAACCCAGGTGGTTAGAACCTGTTTTACGTTGACGGATGGAGTCACATGATTAACTTTGAGCTTTTAGCTGTTGGCGGATAGAGCCTTTATGTTAGTGATGGTGGTTAGAACCTCACTACAATAATAAATAATTCAATTATTAAAAAGAATTGTAAAAGATGCTTTGTGAAATTTATTACTTAAGTATGATTTAATCAAATGTGGCTTTATGCAAATAGACCCTACTAAGCTTCCTTTGGAAAGCCCCACATGATCATATTTTCCCGACTTGCTGAGTACTTTTGTACTCACGTGCTACACCAACATTGTAATCATCAGAGAATTATCAAGATGCCGAGGAAGAGGAGGAGCTCTTCGAGGAGGATTGCCAGGAGGTCTAGTTGCGTTCCTAGTCGTCGCCTGTGGCGTTGTGGCGTTCGCTCGTTTCGTTTTGCTTTTGTTTCCGCTGCTTTGTGTCCGGTCGTTGGACCGAGTATTGTAATAAGTGGCCATGTGGCCCATACTTGAATATTTATAATACAGTTTTCGTTATGTTCGGCAATGAAGTATCACTGTGACTGTGTGTACTAGCTACTGATCTGGGACTAGTACGGAAATACACAGGAGATTCTGGATAGCTGATCCGAGGTTTCACAGAGAGCGGAGACTCAAGCATACACACCCCGGGTAAGATAAGCGACAGGCAAATCTTCCTAGATAATCAAATAGGCTAGGTTTTAGCTAACCTCGATAAGTAATTATCAGTGTAACGAGAGCTTGAGCTCCCTGTTCTGTAATATGTTCTCCACAACATCATAGTACATCCACACAGGAGTAGGGTATTACTCGATCGAGAGGCCCGAACCTATCTATATTGTGTGCCATTGATTTCTTGGTTAACCCTGCGTCCCCGAAGGTACTTTTAAATGGCTGAACCAAAATTCGTGACTATTATCTACAATTTTCACAATAGCCGTCCCCTAGGAAATTACTTTAGAGTTTCCTAAATAGCTGACGGGTGCACATACCATGTGTATCCCCAGCGGCCCAGGACGACTGGTGGGCCGGTCCGGGCCCAACAATGGCCGGAGGCCAAGTGGGCCATCAAGTGCAGCCAGACCCCGATCAAAGCGATCGGGGGAATCCCTCCCACTGGTTGGGCGCCCCGTAGCGTCCGACCCGACCGAGGCGCCCATCGTGGGGCGCCAGCGCCAGGCACCAGCCGTTGTCACCTACCCCACGGACGCAACGACTCAGGGCGACCATACGAGGGTAGGTGGCCCCTTCCCCAGGCAGTGAGAGGGTCGCCAAAGTCAAGACACCCGTCTCATCACCCAGACGCGCGCAGCAGAGGAACGCGCTCCCTCCCGAGGAAACGCCAGAGTCAAAGCGCTACGTCAGCGCCTAGCGGGTGCATAGAGGGCAGGTGCGCCACTTCCCGTCGCAACGATGGACAGTTGATGGTTAACAGTACCAAGACAATCAGCATAGAGGATGTCCCGGTAGTGAATGAGTACACAGACGTTTTTCCCGAGGATCTACCTGGTATGCCGCCAGACAGGGACATAGAGTTTGTGATAGAGCTTGTACCGGGTACAGCACCGATAGCAAAGAGACCCTATCGGATGACTACCGAGGAGTTGGTAGAAATGAAGAAACAGCTGGAAGAGTTAATGGAGAAAGGATTTATCAGACCAAGTTCGTCGCCGTGGGGAGCACCAGTTTTGTTTGTCAGGAAGAAGGACGGGAGTTTCAGGATGTGCATTGACTACCGTGCACTCAATGAAGTCACCGTGAAGAATAAGTATCCGCTACCCAGGATTGATGATTTGTTTGATCAGTTAAGAGGAGCCGGAGTTTTCTCCAAGATTGATGCGAGATCGGGATACCATCGATTGAAGATCCGATCGAGGATATTCAAGATCGCATTCTCGTCAAGATATGGACATTACGAGTTCTGATTATGTCCTTTGGGAATTTAACGAATGCGCCAGCTTATTTCATGAATATGATGAATAAGGTGTTCATGGAATATTTAGACAAGTTTGTCGTCGTGTTCATAGACGATATCCTAATCTACTCCAAGACAGAGGATGAACATGCCGAACACTTAAGGCGAGTTTTGGAAAAGCCGAGGAACAAAGAACTTTTCGCCAAGTTCAAAGCAAGTGTGATTTTTGGAAGGACAAAGTGGAGTTTCTTGGACATGTAATGACTGAGAGGGAGTCGCCAGTAGATCCAAGCAAAGTAGAAGCTGTGTTACATTGGGAGGCGACCAAGATCGTGACCTGATTCGAGTTTCCTTGGAATGGCAGGATACTACCGCCGCTTTCATTGAAGGCTTCTCGACAATTGCGAAACCTCTTACGCAATTGCTTTGAAGAAGGAAAAGAAGTTTGCATGGACGCCGAGAATGTGAGAAAGGATTTCAGGAGCTGAAGAAGCGATTGACATCGGCACCGGTGTTAGTTCTACGGATGTTGCTCAAAGCTTCGATATTTATTGTGACGCATCGCGCCAAGGACTTGGATGTGTCTTTGTCTGCAGAATGGAAAGGTCGCCGCTTATGCATCAAGGCGATTGAGGCCGCATGAGGAAAATTATCCGACACATGACCTAGAGTTAGGCCGTAGTGCATGCTTTGAAGATATGGCGTCACTATCTCGATTGGAAACAGATGTGAAGTATATACGGATCATAAGAGCCTTAAGTACATATTCACCCGATCGGATCTGAATAAGAGGCAAAGGAGATGGATAGAGTTGATCAAGTACTATAATGTTGGAATACATTACAATACCGGGAAGGCCAACGTAGTAGCCGATTCTCTGAGTCGTAAAAGCCAAACCGAGAGTGCGTTGCTAGCCACAAGTCGGGATGAGTTATGTAAGGATTTTGAGAAAATGAAGATTGAGGTAGTACCTAAGCGGATTCTTGGCCGCATTGGAAGTAAAGCCTACTTTAGAGGACCAGATCCGAGAAGGACAGAAGGATGATGACAGGATCCTGAGGATTAAGTCCAAAAAGGAGGAAGGCAAGGCAGAGGACTTCAAGTGGGATGAGCAGGGCACGTTGTGGATGAAGGATCGCATTTGTGTGCCCAACAAAAGGAGTTAAAGCAAGCGATTCTCGAAGAAGCCCATGACTCCAAGTACTCGATTCATCCCGAAGCGCCAAGATGTATCGAGGATCTCAAGGAGAGATTACGGTGGCCGAGTATGAAACGTGAAGTTGCCGAGCATGTTGCATTGTGCGACGTATGCCAGAGAGTCAAGGCAATGCATCGAGACCAGCAGGATTGCTACGGTACCGAAGATACTCGAGTGGAAGTGGGAGGAAATCGGAATGGATTTCATTACGGTTTGTCAAGACTCAAGGAGGTTGTGACTCCATATGGGTTATAGTGGATCGCTTGACTAAAGTAGCCCATTTTATCCCCGTGAAGACCACTTACTCGGAGATAAATAAGCAGAGTTGTACATGATCAGGAACGTTTGTATGCACGGAGTGCCAAAGAGGATTGTATAGTACAGAGGTACCAAATTTAAATCAAGGTTACGGAATAAGTTGCATGAAGCCATGGGAACCCGTTTGAACTTCAAGATGACTTATCATCCATGCACGGATGGACAGGCCAGAAAGAGTCAACGGTCTGGAGGATATGTTGAGAGCTTGTGCATTGGCTTATGCTACCTCTTGGGATAAGAGTTTGCCGTATGCCGAGTTTAGTTACAACAATAGTTATCAGGCTAGTTTACTGAGATGTCACCTTTTGAGAGCCTTTGTATGGTCGACCTGTCGGACGCCATTGAATTGGAATGAGACCGGCGAACGCCGTGTCTTTGGGCCTGATATTCTTCAAGAGGCTGAAGAACAGATCGCCATGGTTAGGGAAAGGTTGAAGATAGCCCAATCTCGACAAAAGAGTTATCTTGACAATCGTCGCCGAGATTTGAGTTTTGAACCGTAAGACTTTGTATATCTCGAGTTACGCCTCAGGGAGTTAAGAGGTTCCATGCCAAAGGGAAACTTGCACCCGTTATGTTGGACCATTTAAGATTTTGAGCCGCAGAGGCGAAGTTGCTTATCATTGGAGTTGCCACGATCGTTAGCGAGGAGTACATGACGTATTCCATGTGTCCTGGGTTGAAGAAGTGTCTCCGAGTTCCTGAGGAACAGACATCGCTAGAGTCAATCGAGTTGCAAGAGGACTTAACTTATAAGGAACATCCTGTGAGGATTCTAGACACAATGGATCGAGAAACTAGAAACAAGTCAACCCGTTTCTGTAGAGTTCAGTGGAGCAACCATGAAGAAAGCGAAGCGACTAGGGAGCTGAAGAGGATTTGAAGAAAGAGTTTCCAAACCTATTCCTTTAGTAGGCCCCGAATCTAGGGACGAGATTCTATTAAGGGGGGAGGTTTGTAACACCCCAAAATTTTACTTTTCCTAAACTCATGTGTGATTTGGCACTTTGGTGAATTTTTGGAATTTTCTGGAATTTATTTGGATTTATTTGGAATTTATTTGAATTTATTCCATTTTGAAATAATTGAAGAATTTAATTTTGCAAATAAATTTTTGTTGGAAATATTTTATTTGAGTCCAAAATGATCCAAAGTATTTTCCAGAATTTTTCCGAATTTTTCCGAGTCATTTGCTATTTTTAATGAATTAAATGAATTACTAGGAATTATTTTAAATATTAAATCATTGGAAAATCAAACTCGGGTCAAGTACTGTTCATCCGACCGAGCCCGAGTCAGACTCGTGTTCGAGTCCGACCCGAGCCACGTGACTCGACCGAACCCACTCCTAACCCTAATCAATCCCAACCGTTGGATCAAGATCCAACTACCGAGATCCGGCCGACTTCGACTCCGAGCCAGATCGGCCCGGATCCGATCGCGCCCCGGCGATCGGGGCCGTTGATCGCGCCACGTGGGCGGGCTGACATTGCGTCGTCTCCGCCGAGTCCGAGCCGGACTCCGCGGTGAGAGCCGCCGTGACCGACTAGGGTTCCGCCGAGCACGCCTCCGGCTATTTAATGCCCGGATCGCACCCCGAGGATCGCCATCCCACGCCGGTCCCGAAACCCTAGCTCACGCCGCTAGGATCCCCACCGTCTCGCTGCTATTGTTCGCCGGAGTTGGTAAAGCACTCCGCCGCGGTTTCGCGCCGTTTCCGCCACCGTCCGCCATCCTCCGCCGACGTTGACCCCAGATCCAGATCCCTTGCGTCAAGGCGCACCCGTGCCTACCATCCACTTCGCCGGAGGGGCCCTGCAGCGCCGTCGGGCGTGTCATCGTCATCAGCTCCGGCCGCCGCAAGCCGCCGCACGCCATTGCCGTCGCCCGAGCTATCTCAGCCGTCCGATCAAGATCGCACGATCCAGATCTTGCCACGTCATCGCACGGTGAGGTTTCGTTACGATCTCTAGATCCAATCTCAACCATTGGATCTAAATCCAACGGTCCAGATTAACCGCGTTCACCCCAAACGCGTAACACCAGATCCAATCGCCCGTTGATTTTCAAATCAACGGCCTAGATCTAGCCACGTGGCGAAGGCCAACCGCCACGCCAGCGGCCGCCAAGGCATGAGAACGCGTGTCTCGACACGCTGGGCCCGCATGTCACGGCCCGCCAAATCGCACCATGACGCCACGATGACGTCATGGCAGTTCCCGCATGTCGCTGGTCGCCCTATGTCTTGGCGTCGACGCAGCAATGACGCCACGATGGACCCCACTGCCGCCACTGTGGCCGAGCCTCGCTGACGCCAAGATGTGACGCCACCCGAGGACCCACATGTCGATGACTGAACCGTGGACCAGGTCCACGGTGGACCCGAGCCGAGCGTGGACCGAGTCCATGGGCCTACCGACGCCAGACCAATCAGAGGCTGCCACGTGTCCTTCTGACGCAATAATTAATTTCGAAAAAGAAAATGATTTAATAAATCGGTTTAATAATTGATTTGAATTTCAAAACTTCAAACGCTTATAACTTTTATGCGTTTCAACTCCGATTTGAGCGATTCAAATTTCTAAATTTGTATAAAATTGAGATCTACCTAAATATGAATTTTATTTAATTTTTGGACTAAAGTTTTTCTCTGTAATATTATTTAATTGATTATTTAAACTTTAAATAATCATAACTTTTATGCTTTTAACTCCAAATTTGTGATTCCAGTTTCTAAAAATCTAGAAAATTATGTTCTCTCTGTTTATGGATTTTATTTGGAGTTTTGGGATGTTTTTGCCTAGTGTTTATTTGTGTATTTGCTATTTGCACGCTTTACGAGTAGACGTTGAAGTCTTGGGAAGGATTCGAAGGAGAAGTGTTGACTCAGGATCCAACTCAAGACCAAGAGCAAGTACTTTTTGAAGGCAAGTTGTGCTTTGACCATGTTGATCCTATTTGAAAATCTATTTTGATTTAAACTATTGCATGCTAGTTCAATTAGAAAGATACTTTGTTTAAACATGGGGGTTAGATAAATACCAATTTGCTATATGACACCTTGATTACTTAAGTATGTGCCATGACCCTTTGTCACCCTAGTTGTGGTTTACTAGTTGGACATTATTAAATTGCCAACATGGGTTTAGATCGTTGTAGTATAACGCTTAGACCTGCACGTGCTCATGACATGATTTTGGACAATCAAATGTTAATATTGACTTAATGATATATTGAACCTGTTTTGGAAAAGTATCATGTGATGTTGATGGCACGTGGTGCATGGTAATCAATCGGGTTTGATAAATGATTTCGGCCGGGGCATGTGGCAAGAGTAATCAGGTGGGCGGTTGTGGCATTGGGAGTGATGATTTGGTTTTGGGTAGTCTTGCCCTGGTCACTCTAAGGACTTAACCTTGCAAGCCTTTGAACTGGGTCATACTTGCAACCACATGGCTGGAATGGGACGGCCCTAGTTGACTAAGTCGCTAAGGACTCACTTGTGGAGCCTCAGGGTGTCAGTTACACCGTTTGTGTGATTGTACGGGGGAGCGTATCGTGGCTGTGGCCAGGTACCCATCTAACGGTGTGTTGGTCCCATACTTCGCCTTGGCTAAGGGAAGGGATGGTGTAGAGCACGAACCGGAGAGGACCACCTGTGTTGTTTGAGGCTTCCGAAAGGCTTTGTTACGAGGAACTTCGCCTTTGTGGTGTTTGATTTGTATCTTGTGGGTAAAGTGCATAACCTCTGCAGAGTGTAGAATCTATTTGAATAGCCGAGTCCACGGTACTGGACAATGCTCGGGAATTACAGTCAAGGGTTAGATTTTCTGAAAATAACTTGGATTTGAAAGGTTGGGTTGGTTTAACAAAGAAGATGATGGAAATATGGTTTAGGATGGGGAAAATGTTTGTTAAACTTCTTGAAAAGTTATTTATGCTTTACTTATTTCTACTGCTTTCGAATCTACTTTTATTACTTGTCAAAAGCTGTTTACCGCAAATATACCTTGAGCTATTCCTTTGTACCAAGCCATGCATATAGTATATTAGCTTGCATTCTGTGCATGACTTGCTGAGTACCAAGTACTCACCCTTGCCTCAACACAATACCAGTTGAAGAGGAGACTACGCGATTCGGAGGAAGATTTCCAAGAAGACCCGTCTACTTAGGGATGCGAGCCCGATCGGTTGCCTGTGGTATCTGGATGGCGCCACTAAGTTTATTTGATTTTCATTGCTATGATTTCTCTTTTAATAAGTTCTGCCTTGCAAGGCATATATTTGTAACTTGGCCATAAGGTCGAGTAACCCTTTGATTATTTAAATAAAGTACTTTGATAGTATCGTTTGGTATGATTGTGATATATACCGATGTTAAGACTGTGTGCACTAGCGCGTTCCTGGACTAGTGCTGAATACCTGAGAGGGTCCGGATTTGCAAATTCGGGTCCCGACAGAGGTGGTATCGAGCCATACTTGATTTGTAGGCTCAACCCTAGCTAGAATGGTCGTAGTGAGGATAAAACCTATTTTCTAAAGCTAAAAAGTTGTCAAGATAAGAAATGACCTCTCGACTTATCCCCTTCTCTCTTTTCTTGTCTCTTGCTGAAATTTTCCCTTACCTTGTCACAATTTAAAAATTCCGAGTTCTTACGTAAAGCACTCTTGTGACAGATGGAGGAAGAGTTCAACTACGTTGATCTGGGAGTTGGTCACGCCGCGGAACTTTGGCATATGCTTCAGACTCTCGGAGATTTTGAGAAGCCCCAATACCAAGTGGAAGTGATCAGACAAGCAGGATTAATCAAAGCTTGTGATGTGAAGATTGAGGTACCTGCTAGGAAAAAGGGCCCAGGCAATCGCCCGATACACTGCACTGCCAGGAGATCTACAATGCAGATGGGTATCCAAGAAGTATCACGACGAGCAATGCGGCACATTACCCGTATCCACGCCAGAGAATTGGAGAGCACGGTGTTCCGTTATCACCGCACAGATGATAACCTTCTTGACGAAGGAGATTCGGGATGAGGATGCCCGCGGTTACACAGTTGGCACGATTTGTCGTCGCCAGGAGGATGTACTAGATAATACAGGCAAGGAGCTCTGAAGGCCCGCAAGGAGATCACGGCAGAGAAGAACAGATGGCGGGAAGCTCAAGAGTATGTGGCACACCTTCTACGAAGGATTGACGAGTTGGAGATGACTTTGTACTGACTGCACTCGAGCCAAGATTTGAGCTACACGAGCCAGATCCAGAGGAGTCGGATCTCGATGAGGACACCGCTTCTTCGACTACCATAGAGGACACGATTCTTTGGACATGGCAATCGTTACGGCGCCTATGCCACGGCACCGTACCCAGTGCCGTGGAGGTTTTCTCGATGAGTGAGCATAGGTTCTATAGTGAGACTCCTTCGCCGAGTCGCGTCATAGAATAAAGAGTCACCCTTTAGGCGTTAGACTCCAGAGTTAGTTCGATTTGGATTTGCTTTGGTTGCTGAGTGTGCAGTATGTGTTGCAAGGCCCTTAGGCATTGTAAGCAGCCATACCAAGTTATTAATAATAAAGATGGACCTTAAAGTTACCCCTTTCGCCCCGCATAAGTTCCATATTACTTGTCTATTCTTGTTCCCCTCTCATCTCTAAACCTAGAGCAAATCGACAGATGGTAAACACCCGTGGAAACTTTGGAAGCAATGGGAGCGGTTCTCGCCACAGAAAACCCCAATGATGGAGCACCAAAGCACCGCCACTTTGGATATGCAGAATTTGGAGCTTTTCTTGCTGCCCAGACTCGATTGATGCATGCTATGATGCAACAAATGCAGCACGTCCTTCGCTCAGGCCACAGCCAATCAAGTTAATCAGAGGA
The DNA here is from genome assembly GCA_036346355.1 of Rhipidocladum racemiflorum. NCBI lineage: Eukaryota > Viridiplantae > Streptophyta > Magnoliopsida > Poales > Poaceae > Rhipidocladum > Rhipidocladum racemiflorum. Next base: position 63,023,788 of record CM070583.1, read on the forward strand.
CCACGCGAGAATACAAGATCACAAAGTTCATGAGAACTCACCCACCCACTTTCTCGGGGAATGCCAATCCATTGGAGGCCGACGATTGGTTAAGATCAATTGAGAGGAAGCTACACATAGCTCAATGCATAGGGAATGAGAAGGTACTTTACGCTTCTCATCGCTTGGAAGGAACAAATTACGAATGGTGGGAGAACTTCGTGCACGCAGAGAACCCTCAAGAAATCACGTGGGAAGAGTTCCCAGCTGCCTTCCGACAGTATCACGAGCCGGAAGGAATCACGGCCCTTAAGAAGGAGGAGTTCAGAGCCCTGAAGCAAGGTACTCAGCCAGTGGCCGACTCCCTGAACCAGTTCACACCGCTAGCACGCTACGCTTTGAGGATGTAGCGACAGATAAATCCAGGCAGTCTCGTTTCATGAAGGGACTTAACTCAGGATTGCAAGTAGGGTTGATCACCCACACCTTTCCAGATTTCCAAGAGTTGGTGAATAAAGCGCTTATTCTTGAGGACAAGCGCAAGGAACTGGATGAGAACAGGAAGCGCAGGATGCAACAAAGCAAGGATCACGTCGTGAACGCATAGCAGCGCTTGAGAGTTGCACCAAATCAGTTCTTGATTCCAACCACAGAATGCAACAAGGACACCCTCCCGCACCAAGACCCGCCAATCGAACTACTGCACCCAGCCCCGCTAGAAACGCTACTCGTGCAAAAGAAGGAACAGTGAGACGCCGCTACAATCAGAACGAGCCAGACACTTTGCCAACAAGCTGTCCAAAGAAGACAGCAGAGGCGACCCGATTCGCTTCAATCTAGGAACCACCCCAGCTAGGACGCCAGCACCAGGAGCCACACCCCAGACCATGGTGAGAGGCCGAGTCAACCATGTCACCGCAGATGCACTGCAGAATGCTACGGACGTCGTACTGGGTAAGTTACTTGTTAACTCGACTGCACATGCTTTTGTTTGACTCGAGCTTAGCATTCGTTTGTTTCGCAAAGGCTTTGCTACTAGAAATGACTTGAGAATTGCAAGACTTAAGTGCATGCTTTTAGTTCAAACCCTGGTTCGAACTCCGAACGGAAGTAGGATGTTCGGGTGAGAATACTAATAGATGGAATAGAGTTCCTAGCAAACCTTATAATTTGGGAGACCAGTCCTTTGTCGTCATATTTGTAATGGATTGGTTATCCAAGCACTAGGCTGTATTGTATTGTGGTCGAAGGACTATCTCAGTTGAGAGCCCGTGTGTGAATAAAGTGGTATTTCAAGCCACTGCAGATTAGAGATGGACGATTGATGGTTAACTTACCAAGACAATCAGCATAGAGGATGTCCCGGTAGTGAATGAGTACACAGAGGCGTTTTCCCGAGGATCTACCTGGTATGCCGCCAGACAGGGACATAGAGTTTGTGATAGAGCTTGTACTGTACAAAGACCGATAGCAAAGAGACCCTATCGGATGACTACCGAGGAGTTGGTAGAAATGAAGAAACAATTGGAAGAGTTAATGGAGAAAGGATTTATCGAGACCAAGTTAGTCGCCGTGGGGAGCACCAGTTTTGTTTGTCGGGAAGAAGGGCGGGAGTTTCAGGATGTGCATTGACTACCGTGCACTCAATGAAGTCACCGTGAAGAATAAGTATCCGCTACCCAGGATTGATGATTTGTTTGATCGATTAAGAGGAGCGGAGTTTTCTCCAAGATTGATCTGAGATCGGGATACCATCGATTGAAGATCCGATCAGAGGATATTCAAGATCGCATTCGTCAAGATATGGACATTACGAGTTTCTGATTATGTCCTTTGGGGTGACGAATCGCGCCACTTATTTCATGAATATGATGAATAAGGTGTTCATGGAATATTTAGACAAGTTTGTCGTCGTGTTCATAGACGATATCCTAATCTACTCCAAGACAGAGGATGAACATGCCGAACACTTAAGGCGAGTTTTGGAAAAGGCGAGGAACAGCAACTTTTCGCCAAGTTCACGCAAGTGTGATTTTTGGAAGGACAAAGTGGAGTTTCTTGGACATGTAATGACTGCAGAGAGGAGTCGCCAGTAGATCCAAGCAAAGTAGAAGCTGTGTTACATTGGGAGCACCAAGACTGTGACCTGATTCGGAGTTTCCTTGGAATGGCAGGATACTACCGCCGTTTCATTGAAGGCTTCTCGACAATTGCGAAACCTCTTACGCAATTCTTTGAAGAAGGAAAAGAAGTTTGCATGGACGCTTGAGAATGTGAGAAAGGATTTCAGAGCTGAAGAAGCGATTGACATCAAGACCGGTGTTAGTTCTACCGGATGTTGCTCAAAGCTTCGATATTTATTGTGACGCATCGCGCCAAGGACTTGGATGTGTCTTGATGCGAGAATGGAAAGGTCGCCGCTATGCATCAAGGCGCTTGAGGCCGCATGAGGAAAATTATCCGACACATGACCTAGAGTTAGCTGCCGTAGTGCATGCTTTGAAGATATGGCGTCACTATCTGATTGGAAACAGATGTGAAGTATATACGGATCATAAGAGCCTTAAGTACATATTCACCCAGTCGGATCTGAATATGAGGCAAAGGAGATGGCTAGAGTTGATCAAGGACTATAATGTTGGAATCCATTACCATCCCGGGAAGGCCAACGTAGTAGCCGATGCTCTGAGTCGGAAAAGCCATACCGTGAGTGCGTTGCTAGCCACAAGTCAGGATGAGTTATGTAAGGATTTTCAGAAAATGAAGATTGAGGTAGTACCTAGCGGATTCTTGGCCGCATTGGAAGTAAAGCCTACTTTAGAGGACCAGATCCGAGAAGGACAGAAGGATGATGACAGGATCCGTAGGATTAAGTCCAAAAAGGAGGAAGGCAAGGCAGAGGACTTCAAGTTGGATGAGCAAGGCACGTTGTGGATGAAGGATCGCATTTGTGTGCCTAACAAAAAGGAGTTAAAGCAACTGATTCTGGAAGAAGCCCATGACTCCAAGTACTCGATTCATCCTGGAAGCGCCAAGATGTATCAGGATCTGAAGGAGAGATTCTGGTGGCCGAGTATGAAACGTGAAGTTGCCGAGCATGTTGCATTGTGCGACGTATGCCAGAGAGTCAAGGCAATGCATCAGAGACCAGCAGGATTGCTACAGCCGCTGAAGATACCTGAGTGGAAGTGGGAGGAAATCGGAATGGATTTCATTACCGGTTTGCCGAAGACTCAAGGAGGTTGTGACTCCATATGGGTTATAGTGGATCGCTTGACTAAAGTAGCCCATTTTATCCCCGTGAAGACCACTTACTCGGGAGATAAATTAGCAGAGTTGTACATGATCAGGATTGTTTGTTTGCACGGAGTGCCAAAGAGGATTGTATCGGACAGAGGTACCCAATTTACCTCAAGGTTCTGGAATAAGTTGCATGAAGCCATGGGAACCCGTTTGAACTTCAAGATACCTTATCATCCATGCAGACGGATGGACAGACCGAAAGAGTCAACCAGATTCTGGAGGATATGTTGAGAGCTTGTGCATTGGCTTATGCTACCTCTTGGGATAAGAGTTTGCCGTATGCCGAGTTTAGTTACAACAATAGTTATCAGGCTAGTTTACAGATGTCACCTTTTGAGGCCTTTGTATGGTCGACCCTCTGACGCCATTGAATTGGAATGAGACCGTGACGCCGTGTCTTTGGGCCTGATATTCTTCAAGAGGCTGAAGAACAGATCGCCATGGTTAGGGAAAGGTTGAAGATAGCCCAATCTCGACAAAAGAGTTATCTTGACAATCGTCGCGAGATTTGAGTTTTGAACGAGAAGACTTTGTATATCTCGTAGTTACGCCTCTCGGGGAGTTAAGAGGTTCCATGCCAAAGGGAAACTTGCACCCTGCTATGTTGGACCATTTAAGATTTTGAGCCGCAGAGGCGAAGTTGCTTATCACCGGAGTTGCCACGATCGTTAGCAGGAGTACATGACGATTCCATGTGTCCCAGTTGAAGAAGTGTCTCCGAGTTCCTGAGGAACAGACATCGCTAGAGTCAATCGAGTTGCAAGAGGACTTAACTTATAAGGAACATCCTGTGAGGATTCTAGACACAATGGATCGAGAAACTAGAAACAAGTCAACCCGTTTCTGTAGAGTTCAGTGGAGCAACCATGAAGAAAGCGAAGCGACTTGGGAGCGCGAAGAGGATTTGAAGAAAGAGTTTCCAAACCTATTCCTTTAGTAGGCCCTGAATCTCGGGGACGAGATTCTATTAAGGGGGGGAGGTTTGTAACACCCCAAAATTTTACTTTTCCTAAACTCATGTGTGATTTGGCACTTTGGTGAATTTTTGGAATTTTCTGGAATTTATTTGGATTTATTTGGAATTTATTTGAATTTATTCCATTTTGAAATAATTGAAGAATTTAATTTTGCAAATAAATTTTTGTTGGAAATATTTTATTTGAGTCCAAAATGATCCAAAGTATTTTCCAGAATTTTTCTGGAATTTTTCTGAGTCATTTGCTATTTTTAATGAATTAAATGAATTACTAGGAATTATTTTAAATATTAAATCGCTGGAAAATCAAACTCGGGTCAAGGCATCGTTCATCCGACCGAGCCCGAGTCGACTTCGTGTTCGAGTCCGACCGAGCCACGTGACTCGACCGAACCCACTCCTAACTCCTAATCAATCCCAACCGTTGGATCAAGATCCAACTACCGAGATCCGCCGACTTCGACCCGAGCCAGTGATCCGCCGGATCCGATCGCGCTGCGGCGATCGGGGCCGTTGATCGCGCCACGGATCGGCTGCGATGTTGCGTCTCGCCGAGTCCGAGCCGGACTCACGGGTGAGAGCGCCGCGGACCGACCAGGGTTCCGCCGAGCACGCCTCCGGGCTATTTAATGCCGGATCGCACCCGAGGATCGCCATCCCACGCCGGTCCGAAACCTAGCTCACGCCGCTAGGATCCCCACCGTCGCCGCTATTGTTCGCCGGAGTTGGTAAAGCACTCCGCCGCAGCTCAAGGCTGCTTCCGCCACCGTCCCGCCATCCTCCGCCGACGTTGACCCCAGATCGAGATCCCTTGCGTCAAAGGCGCACCGTGCCTACCATCCACTTCAGCCGGAGGGGCCTGCGGGCCGTCGGGCGTGTCATCGTCATCGACTCGGCCGCAAGCCGCCGCGCGCCATTGCTGCCGCTCGAGCTATCTCGGCCGTCCGATCAAGATCGCACGATCCGAGATCTTGCCACGCCATCGCGACGGTGAGGTTTCGTTACGATCTCTAGATCCAATCTCAACCATTGGATCTAAATCCAACGGTCCAGATTAACCGCGTTCACCCCAAACGCGTAACACCAGATCCAATCTGGGCCGTTGATTTTCAAATCAACGGCCTAGATCTAGCCACGTGGCCAGAAGGCCAACCGCCGCGGTCAGCGCGGTCAGCGCCGCGCATGAGAACGTGTCTCTGACACGCTGGGCCCGCATGTCAGCGGCCCAGCCAAACTGCACCATGACGTCACGATGACGTCATGGCAGGCCCGCATGTCGCTGGTCGTCCCGGTGTCGCGTCGACGCCAAGAATGACGTCTGAGTGGACCCCACTGCCGGCAGTGGTGAGCCCCGCGGACGCCCGCAGTGACGTCACCCGAGGGGACCCACATGGCAGTGACCTGAACCGTGGACCAGGTCCCCGGTGGACCCGCGCCAAGCGTGGACCGAGTCCATGGGCGGTGGCGTCGGCCAGACCAATCGAGGCTGCCACGTGTCCTTCGACGCAATAATTAATTTCGAAAAAAGAAAATGATTTAATAAATCGGTTTAATAATTGATTTGAATTTCAAAACTTCAAACGCTTATAACTTTTGCGTTTCAACTCCGATTTGAGCGATTCAAATTTCTAAATTTGTATAAAATTGAGATCTACCTAAATATGAATTTTATTTAATTTTTGGACTAAAGTTTTTCTCTGTAATATTATTTAATTGATTATTTAAACTTTAAATAATCATAACTTTTGCGTTTTAACTCCAAATTTGACGATTCCAGTTTCTAAAAATCTAGAAAATTATGTTCTCTCTGTTTATGGATTTTATTTGGAGTTTTGGGATGTTTTTGCCTAGTGTTTATTTGTGTATTTGCTATTTGCACGCTTTTACGAGTAGACGTTGAAGTGCCTAAGGATTCGAAGGAGAAGTGTTGACTCAGGATCCAACTCAAGACCAAGAGCAAGTACTTTTTGAAGGCAAGTTGTGCTTTGACCATGTTGATCCTTTTTCGAAAATCTATTTTGATTTAAACTATTGCATGCTAGTTCAATTAGAAAGATACTTTGTTTAAACATGGGGGTTAGATAAATACCAATTTGCTATATGACACCTTGATTACTTAAGTATGTGCCATGACCCTTTGTCACCCTAGTTGTGGTTTACTAGTTGGACATTATTAAATTGCCAACATGGGTTTAGATCGTTGTAGTATCGCTTAGACACGCTTTCGTGCTCATGACATGATTTTGGACAATCAAATGTTAATATTGACTTAATGATATATTGAACCTGTTTTGGAAAAGTATCATGTGATGTTGATGGCACGTGGTGCATGGTAATCAAGCGGGGTTTGATAAACGATTTTCGGCCGGGGCATGTGGCAAGAGTAATCAGTGGGCCGATTGTGGCATTGGGAGTGATGATTTGGTTTTAGGGTAGTCTTGCCTGGTCACTCTAAGGACTTAACCTTGCAAGCCTTTGAACTGGGTCATACTTGCAACCACATGGCTGGAATGGGACGGCCCTAGTTGACTAAGTCGCTAAGGACTCACTTGTGGAGCCTCGTGGTGTCGGGCCATTACACCGCTTGTGTGATTATGCGGGGAGCGATCGTGGTACGTGGCCAGGTACCCATCTAATCGGTGTGTTGGTCCCATACTTCGCCTTGGCTAAGGGAAGGGATGGTGTAGAGCACGAACCGGAGAGGACCACCTGTGTTGTTTGAGGCTTCCGAAGGCTTTGTTACTGGGAACTCGCCTTTGTGGTGTTTGACTTGTATCTTGTGGGTAAAGTGCATAACCTCTGCAGAGTGTAGAATCTATTTGAATAGCCGAGTCCACTTGTCTTTGGACAATGCCTGGAATTACTGAGTCAAGGGTTAGATTTTACGAAAATAACTTGGATTTGAAAGGTTGGGTTGGTTTAACAAAGAAGATGATGGAAATATGGTTTAGGATGGGGAAAATGTTTGTTAAACTTCTTGAAAAGTTATTTATGCTTTACTTATTTCTACTGCTTTGAATCTACTTTTATTACTTGTCAAAAGTCATTTTACATAAATATACCTTGAGCTATTCCTTTGTACCAAGCCATGCATATAGTATATTAGCTTGCATTCTGTGCATGACTTGTCGAGTACCAAGTACTCACCCTTGCCTCAACACAATACCAGTTGAAGAGGAGATTACGCCATTTGGAGGAAGATTTCCAAGAAGACCCGTCTACTTAGGGATGCGAGCGATCGGTTACTGTGGTATACTTGGATGGCGCCAATAAGTTTATTTGATTTTCCGCTGCTATTATTTCTCTTTTAATAAGTTCTGCCTTGCAAGGCATATATTTGTAACTTGGCCATAAGGTCGAGTAACCCTTTGATTATTTAAATAAAGTACTTTGATAGTATCGTTTGGTATGATTGTGATATATACCGATGTTAAGACTGTGTGCACTAGCGCGTTCCTGGACTAGTGCTGAATACACGGAGGGTCCGGATTTGCAAATTCGGGGTCCCGACACACGACCTCCTGGAGGACTCCTCCAGTCGTGGCCCTAGCTCCAACCTGGAACGCGTCGCGGATGGGCCACACTCCCGTGAGTGCAACATGGCGGGCATGGCCGATCCGCCCGCAACTCCCGCAAGTCAGCAAGCTCACTCCCAGCGCACCGAAGCACAGGTAGCGGAGCGTCAGCACAAAAGCGCAGCGAGCCTCCAGGCTCGCCGCACCGAGCTCCAGCAGCAGCGCGATGAGCTGGAAGCCTGCAGGGCCGAGCTCGACAAACTCTAGGGTGACCTGGAGAAGGGTCAGTCTTTGCCCCTTCTCCGATTGGAGGCACGCGAGCACGCGCATGCCAGGTTCATCATCAGCTGGCCAAGGGGTCGGACGGTCTTTCGTTCTTCCCCCACGCAAGCCAGAACGTCGCTGTGGCTGCGATGCTACTCCGTGGCATCCTGGAGCCTGAGGACCCGGAGGCCAAGGCCACGTACCAGAACCTCTAGGGGTTGATGGAACGTGCTGCCATCCAGCACGTCCAGGGATCTGGCTCCCACCACTCGGGTGCCTCCTCGAGTCGTCTGAGCCGCGTTATCCCTCAGGGTCAGCAGACTCCAGCCGGGACAACATCGTAGCCCGACCGGCCCCAGGCCTCGTGCACTCCGGTGCGCCACCACCTGGGGAGCAACCACGACGTCCGCGCCACTCTCGAGGCGTGAAGAAGGGTGATGGACAGAGCAGCCCGCTCCCGGGTCGCGGACAGCGGTCAACGCAACGGCCGCAACCAGGGGAGACGCTCCAGGACTACATCTGGCGCTTCTCCCAACTGTGCAACAAGCTCCCCGATATCCGCAACGCCGACGTCATTGGGGCGTTCATCTACGGCACCATGTCCAAAACCTTGGTGCACAAACTGGGCTGCGCCAAGCCCAGAAGCACCAAGGAGCTCTTGGACATCGCCACCAACCATGCCTCTGGCGAAGAGGCTATGGGGGCCATCTTCGAGAAGGGGAAGGCCAAGCGAGAGCCCAGCACCGAAGTCGGTGCCCCCTCCGACCACTCCCACAAAATGAAGCGACGGGGGAAGCAATGCCGAGAAGGCGATCTGGTCGCGGCCGCCGACCGCCCTGCCAAGCAGTAGGCACGGCAGGTGCCCGACCACTTCGAGAAGCTGATGGACAGCCCATGTCCGAACCACGGGTACCCCGTCAAGCACAAGTACCAGGACTGCGAGGTCTTGAAGCGCTTCCTCTCCGGGAACTCCCCGCCGTCACGGGGCAAAGGGAAGAAGCAAGACACGACACCTGACGCCAAAGAGCCGAGGGCGGACGCCAAGTTTCCAGAATTCGATGGCTGCCTCATGATCTTCGGTGGGCAGCTTGTTACGCCGACAAACGGCACCTCAAGCTCGCCTACCGCGAGGTCCACACGGTGGCTCCCGCCGTGCCCTAGTATCTCCGGTGGTCGGAGTCCCCGACCACCTTTGATCGGGCCAATCATCCCGACCACATCCCGCAGCCAGGGAGATACCCACTGGTCGTCGACCCCATCGTCGGGATGAAGCGCCTGACCAAGGTGCTCATGGACGGTGGCAATGGTCTCAACATCCTGTATGTTGAGACCCTCGACGCCATGGGGGTACCTCGCTCGGGTCTCCGGCCGAGCAAGGTGCCCTTCCACGGCGTCGTCCCAGGCCAACAGGCTCACCCACTCGGGCAGGTCGACCTGCCCATCACCTTTGGAGGCCCGGACAACTTCCGCACCGAGACCCTCACTTTCGAGGTGGTGGATTTTTTCGGCTCCTACCACGCCATATTGGGGAGGCCATGCTACGCCAAGTTCATGGCGATCCCCAATTATACTTACCTCAAGCTGAAGATGCCGGGACCACGGGGAGTGATCACTGTGGCTTCATCCTTCTAGCTTGCCTTCAACTGCGAGCAAAGCAGTTGCGAGTTGGCATCGGCAGTCATCGCCTCCGCTGAGCTCGCCGACCTCCGGGAAAGGGCCCTTGGGTCCGCCCCCGACTCCGACAAGCCGGGGCCTAGCTCCTTCAAGTCCGCCGAGGACAAGAAGGCGATCGCGGTCGATCCCGAGGATGCCGCCAAGACCATGCGGGTCGGAGCCACGCTGCCCGCCAAATAGAAAAGCACGCTCGTCGACTTCCTCCGCGCCAATCGGGACGTCTTCACATGGAGGCCCTCAGACATGCCAGGAATCCCAAGGGAAGTCGCTGAGCACTCCCTGAACATTCGACCAGGCTCGAGGCCGGTCACCCAACGCCTGCGCCGCTTCAACAAAGAGAAGCGTAAGGCCATAGGGGAGGAGATCGCCAAACTTTTGGCCGCATGGTTTGTAAAAGAAGTACGCCACCCCGAGTGGCTGGCAAACCCTGTCCTTGTAAAAAAGAAAACTGGGCAATGGAGAATGTGCGTTGACTACATGAGCCTGAACAAGGTATGTCCCAAAGACCCGTTTTCATTGCCCCGCATCGACCAAGTTGTCGACTCAACCGCCGGGTGTGAATCCCTATCCTTTCTGGATGCCTACTCGGGCTATCACCAGATAGCGATGAAGGATTCTAACCAGCTCGCGACTTCTTTCATCACTCCATTCGGTTCATTCTGTTACGTAACGATGCCTTTTGGTCTAAAAAACGCGGGAGCTACATACCAGCGATGTATGCAAACGTGTTTCAACGACCAAATAGGCTGCAACATCGAGGTGTACATCGACGACATCGTCGTCAAAACCAAGAAGGCCAACGACCTCATCGCCAACCAGGAGGAATCTTTTGAGAACCTTCGGTAGTTTCGCATAAAGCTCAACCCTGAGAAGTGCATTTCCGGGGTCCTTAAGGGAAAGCTGCTCGGCTTCATCGTCTCCGAGTGTGGCATCGAAGCCAACCAGGAGAAGATCTCCGCTATCATGAGAATGGGCCCGATCAGCAACCTGAAGGGAGTCTAGAGGTTGAGGTCAGGAACGCCTTCAGTCGACTAAGGGCTTCCTGCGCCTCCTGCATCCAGCCAAATTGGTCAGCATTCCGTGTACTGGTCGCCCTGGCACTCGGAGAACTGCTCCTCCTCTACATCGCCGCCATGACCCAGGTCGTCAGCGCGGCGCTAGTCGTGGAGCGAGCAGAAGAAGGCCATGTGCTCAAAGTACAACGGCTGGTCTACTTCATCAGCGAAGTACTCTCCGGGACCAAGGCCCGGTACCCGCAGGTACAGAACTTGCTGTACGCAGTGCTCATCATGAAGAGGAAGCTGCTCCACTATTTCGATCGGCATCCCGTCTCTGTGGTGACCTCTTCACCACTCGGCGAGATCGTCCACAACCACGACGCCTCAGGGAGGATAGCCAAGTGGGTGCTTAAGCTCAACAGCCAAGACATATCGTACGTTCCTAGAACGGCGATCAAGTCACAAGTCTTGGCCGACTTCATCGTCGAATGGACCGAGGCGCAGGAGCCACCTGCCCTCGAAGACCCCGAGTACTGGACGATGTACTTCGATGGGTCCTTCACCAAGAACGGAGCGGGCGCTGGGGTCATCATATTCTCACCACTCGGGAACAAGCTCCAGTATGCCATCCGACTGCTCTTTGATGCAACCAACAACATCGTTGAGCACAAAGCCCTCGTCAACGGTCTCCGGATCGCTGCCGACCTCGGCACGCGTCGACTCTACGTACACGGCGACTCCAAGCTTGTCGTCGACCAGGTCATGAAGGCCACGGAACCTCGTGACGCCCGCATGGCAGCCTACTGCTGGGAAGTGCGCAAGCTTGAGGAGAGGTTCAAGGGCTTCGAGCTTCATCACAGCTACAAACGCTACAATGGTGAGGCCGATTCCCTAGCTAACCTCGCCTCCAGCAAAGGACCGGTCACACCGGGGATCTTCATCTTCGACCTCCACAAACCCTCCGTCCAGCTAGACTCGGCAGGTGAGAGCACGTCTGACCGACCAGAAAAGACCCCTCCGACCGCCGATCGGTCGGACGCGGGACCATCCGGGTCGGACCGCAACATGCTCACCGCCGACTCCGACTGGAAGCAGCCCTACATTGACCGACTAACTAATGGGTTGCTCCCTGTCGACCCAACCGAGTCCCATCGCCTCGCTCGACAGGCAAATTCCTTCGTCCTGGTCAGAGAAGACCTCTACAAGAGGAGCCCCTCTGTGATCTTCCAGAAGTGCATCCCGACCGACCAGGGAAGGGAGCTGTTGCTCGACATGGCGGCGTCTGCGGCCACCACACTGTGCCCCAGTCCCTCGTAGGGAAAGCCTTCCAACAAGGCTTCTACTGGCCAACCGCCGTGGCAGACGCCGAGCAGATTGTCCGCACCTGCGAAGGATGCCAATTCTTCGCTCGGTAGACACACCTTTCGGCGCAAGCCTTGCAGACGATCCCCATCACGTGGCCGTTTGCGGTCTAGGGGCTCGATCTGATCGGACCCTTCAAGAAAGCGCCCAGGGGCTTGACCCACCTACTTGTCGCGGTCGACAAGTTCACCAAGTGGATAGAAGCCAAGCCGCTCGCCACCATCACTTTGGCACAAGCGACCAACTTCTTCCACGACATCGTCTATCGGTTTGGAGTTCTGAACTCTATCATCACCAATAACAGGACATAGTTCACAGGGAAGGAGTTCCTCGAGTTCTGCGACAACTTCAACATCCGCGTTGACTGGGCGGCCGTGGCCCATCCGCGGGCTAACGGTCAAGCCGAGCGGGCAAATAGCAAGATCCTCTAGGGACTCAAGCCATGAATCTTCAGCTGACTGAAGAAATTCGCGGGGCGATGGGCAGTCGAGCAGCCCTCTGTTCTCTGGAGCCTGCGGACCACGCCAACCCGATTGACCGGATTCACACCATTCTTTATGGTGTTCGGCGCCGAAGCAGTATTGCCAACCAACATAGAGTACGGCGCCCCAAGACTTCAAGCCTTCGACGAGGCGCGGGGGCTCGAGTCACAACAAGACGCCATCGACCAGCTCGATGAGGCGCATGACGTGTCCGTCCTCCGATCGGCCAAATATCAACAAACGCTGCGACAGTACCACAGTCGACAGATCCGTGGTCGGTCCTTCAACATTGGGGACCTGGTCCTACGCCAGGTTCAGTCCAACAAAGACAGGCATGAACTTTCCTCTCCGTGGGAGGGCCCGTTCACTGTCGTGGAGATCATCCGACCCAGCACCTTCCAACTCAAGGACGCCGGCGGCAACATCGTCCCCAACGTGTGGAATATAGAAAAATTAAGGCGATTCTACCCCTTAGGATTTTTCTTGTCCACGTGCTACTTGGGGACCGCAAGTTCACAAGCTCATGCGGGCCGGTGATCTGACACCACTCCCTCCTCGCATGAACGCAAGTGAACATTTTTGTAATCAAAGTTCGCGCTTTTTTCTGCGCTTCGCCTAAAAGTGCTAACGCTCCGATTCACGCCCGACCCTTGCGGTTCCTAAAGGCTACAATCATTGAGTGCACAACACAGCGAGCAAGCGGGCGAGGGAAGAAACAAGTCCCAAGTTTCAATGAGATAAAACTTTATTTCATTAAAACTATTTACATTACGGGGAAGGGGGCCTGCATGCCCTCACTCTCCCCCGATCCATCCATCCACCTCATGACGGCTCTTCACGGCCGACTCGATAAGGGCCGCTCTCGCCTCATGGAGGCGGGGGACGGCTTGGAGAAGCGCGTCGACCTGTGCGGTGTCTTGCCTAACCAAGTCGGTTTCCACCCGCTCCACCATCCTCCTCCACGCCTCCGCCCAATAGGGCTCTGCCTTCCAGTTAAAGGGAGGGAGCTCCGCCATGAAGATAGGGAGGAGAGCATAGCTAGACTTGAAGACGAAGGAGAGGGGAGAGCGACTGCGTTACTAACGCATCCCACGCCCCCTATTATACCCCAATGCATAGAAGACAAAGAGGATCGCTGTAAATGTAGGGACGAGAAGCCGAAACGGTGTCGCGCTAATTCCAACGAAGCCTGACTACCCGAAAGTTAAGGCAACTCTATCCAAACTTTAACTCATTTTTGTGCCTCTTTTTCCACTCTATCCTCCTAGTTTAAGCATTGCGTGATGACCACAGCTTGGTCGCCACGCACCGCTCGGGGGCTACTAGTTCATAGGGCTCACGCGAACTGGTGACCCGACTAGCCATCGGATTCTCCCAGCGGTAACCCTCCCGACCGGGATGCTACGGCCTACGCCCCAGCGGCAACAGTTGCTAAGTAGTGCTTCGCGGAAGAAGGAAGTGCCCGCGCAAAATGATCCATGGTCGATCAGGAACACTCCTTTCCCGTGCGGACACAAGTGAACATCTTGCACCTAGGTTCGTGCTCCTTTTTTCGCGCTTCACCGAAAGTGCTAAAACTCTGATCCACGCCTGACCCCCGTGTTCCCTAAAGGCTACGATCGTCGAGTCTGCATCACAGCGAGCAAGCGCGAAAAGATGGCTCAAACTCGTAGTTGGCCCAACTAACTAAATCAATAGAACAAGCTTTAGCTCATCGTGTGCTAAAGATTTTTTACATCAGAAAACAAAATGTCTAGCCAAGGTTCTTCTGCAGCTCTGCGGAAGGAAACGATGTTGAGGCAACGGTCTCGCCGAGTCACGATCACAAGATCGACCAAGGGGGTGGCACACTTACCACCCGCAGATGCCCTCAGGGCACCCAGCTCTTCGTCGGCCTTGGCCTGAGCCTCTCGATCGCCTGCTCCGTCTTCGACAAGCTTCCTCGCCGAGGCCAGCTCTTCTTGAAGGCGTGCCACCTCCGACCGGGCAGCCCCCTCCGCGGCAGCAGCGGCGTCCTTGGCTCTATTGGCCTCCTCCAGAGAAGACCTGAGCTCGGACACCTCTGCTCTCAGGTCCCGGACCGTCGAGTGCCCATCTAACAGCGCCTGCGTGACCCCCTCAGCTCTTGGAGGGCTTCCTCCTCCTTCGCCCGCTCGCGGTTTAAGGCCTCCCGGGCATCGTGCAACACGGGACGCAGCCGGTCGCACTCCACCCGACGGCCATCCTCCGGTCGTATAGACTGCGGAGGAACTCGGATTTGCCCTCCGATCGGGTGCGCAAGCGCTGCAAAAAGGTAAGCATCCCCTCAGCCTACCGCAAGCCTGCCACGAAAGACGCAAAGACGAAGTTCGTTAGGCTCAGATCACCGATCGGATAAACCCTCTCAGCAACGGCGCCCAGCGCCCGGCCGAAAGAGGCGGCGATGAGGTCTAGATCCATCCGGATCCTGCTCATCTCAGCCTCGGCCTGCCGCATACCTCCCACAAGGTCCTCCGACTCCTTGCGCTCTGCCGCATCATCCTGGACAAGGCGCGGCCGCCCAGACAAGGCGCGGCCGCATACATCCATTACTAAGAATTTTATTGAAACGTGCAAAGAAGTCATCTAGCGACTCACCGGGTTTCATCTCAAATCGCATGTATTCTTTTTTGTAAAGATCTTGACGAACCTCTTTAATAGTGTTAGAACCCTCATGGTAATCACAAAGAGATTTC
Source organism: Rhipidocladum racemiflorum (assembly GCA_036346355.1). Taxonomy (NCBI): domain Eukaryota; kingdom Viridiplantae; phylum Streptophyta; class Magnoliopsida; order Poales; family Poaceae; genus Rhipidocladum; species Rhipidocladum racemiflorum. The sequence continues at coordinate 63,039,055 of CM070583.1, forward strand.
CATACCTCATATGCGGACTTGAGATGGATCACACGGTCAAAGTCGCTGCGTCCCAAACCTTGGATAATCAAGTTGCGCGCCTTGCTGTTTGCTTCAACATGTGTGCGATTGGTGTCGTTGACGTTGTCGTTTGCAGGGACTTCATATGGCTTGTAGACCTTCTCCCAAATTGTGAAGCCTTGTGCTTGGATGAACGCCTCCATCTTGGCCTTCCAAAACTGAAAATCAATACCATCGAACACACATGGTTTTGTCGAATAACGATCCATTAATCTAATCACCGGTTAAGATAGATTAAAAAAACCTTGCTCTGATACCACTTGTAGGATCGAAGTATACGAATATAGCAATCAGAGGGGGGGTGAATGATTGTGCGGAAGCTAAAACCAAATTCTTGATCCACTAAAAGTTCACCCCAAAACAGAACCAAATAATTGCCTCGTTTTCGACAAAAACAGAATGACAGAGGTTCGGTAAAACGCTAATTCCCGGAGATCCAACCGTTAGATTGATCTGAAATTTGGACATGAGAAACTAGATTCCAATACGAATCAAACCCAAAAAGAATCAGCTCGATCGGACTTACGGATTAAAAGTTATAAGCTTCGCAAGCTTGCTGTTCCAGAACTTGACGAAAATCAATCTAATCGAAACTTGTTGATTGATCAAGAACAACAAAAGATTTATCAACAAAACTTTGAGGAACACTAGATCAATACCCTAGAGAGGTTTTTGATGGATCAAATCAAGATGAAACTCAAAAAACAAAAACCAATCTAGAACTAGAACAAGTATGCAAACAAGAACCAAAAGAGAATATTGTAGCACACAAGGAACTAGAAGAATTTATCTTTATTTCTTTTGTCTAAAGTACTCCCATCAAAAGAGTACAAACCCTAAAACCAAGCTCAAGCTCCCTTGCGCCTGTTCTCCTACTTGGTTCGATTGATGCCCTTTAACAGGAGACACCCCTCCTATTTAAAGGACCAACCCACAAGGAGTTAGAATACGATTCCTATTCCCTAGAAGGAATCAGATTCAACACAACTCTACTTGGCCCAACCTGGCCGAGTACAACTCTTGCACGCTGCATGGCAACCCTACCATACTCACGTGACTAACACTTTGCACGCGTATGGCTACCTGCCATACTCACGTGACTAACACTTTGCACGCGAATGACCTCCTGCCATTCTCACGTGACTAACCATTCTTCATGTGCACCATTCTCTTAGCCCGAACGTCCCGCATGACATCCTTGACCACCAAGACCTCGGTTCCTCCCGAACCTAGTCCCGAACCTCAGTTCCTCCATGAACCTAGTTCCGGTCCCGTCATCGACCACATTCGTCTTCGAGCAATACCTGCACATGAACAAACCACAAAACAAATCCGAGCAAAAGTCCACGACTTGACTCAATGTCAATCCATGCAACTACTCACATGAGCATTGCATAAAGTCCACTTCAAGCATCATAAAATTCTCACAAATTTCATAATCTCAAAAACAAATCAAAATTCAAAGTCCAAATTTGCACAAACCCTAATCGAGCAAAAAGCCATTCACGACGGACCAAAAATTTGGTCCGCGTGACATGTAAAACTTATTGTCTTTTAAGAACTTAGTCCCGCGTAAAACGAAACTTCATCGCTTTTTTGTCAAATTGTCAAACACATGCACAATCACATTTTGCAAAACCAATTCTAAGTTAATTTTTCAGTTCAAAGCCAATTTTTCAGCACATGATTTCACATGACGGGAGCACCTCGGACGCCCAGATCGCGTGGCGGTCATGGATCCTGGTGGCGGTGGTGGAGACACTCTCGCCCCACGACTTCTAACTGTCGCTGACTGGGGCCGCTGGAAGCTCTCGCACTTAGTTCACGGCAAAGACTGGCCGCTGGCCATGCACGGCGTATCTTCTCAGGGCGGTGACGCTGTAGCTGGCCGACGGCGGCCAAAGACCGCCAATCGCCCGAATCTATTCTGCAGACCTCGGTGCTCACCGGCAGCCGCTGCCCGTTAGCCGCTCGATCGATCGGGCGGCACTCTCCTCGCCCATCGGCAATGAGGACGGCCTCACCCCACAGGGCCGCTACGGGGCATGCCACCAGCGCCGCGGCAGCCCCCGTGAAGGCCCTGCATGCGGCACACAGTTAGAAACCACTCAAGCAACTCCGCACGGTGTGACTCAACGCCGAAGAAGACGCTTACCGCGACGAGCGGGAGCGCGACACCCGCGCCCTCTTCGGTGCTCCACCGCGCGGAGGCGAGTCCGCTCTCCACCTTCGCGAGGTGTCGGGACCCCGAATTTGCAAATCCGGACCCTCTGTGTATTCAGCACTAGTCCAGGAACGCGCTAGTGCACACAGTCTTAACATCGGTAAATATCACAATCATACCAATCGATATTATCAATGTACTTTATTTAAATAACCAAACTGGTTACTTGACCTTATGGTCAAGTTACAAATGTATGCCTCGTAGGGCGAAACTTATTCAGAGAGAAACAATAGCAGCGGAAAATCAAATAAACTTCGTGGCGCCATCCAAGATACCATGTGCAACTGATCGGCTCGCATCCCTAAGTAGACGGGTCCTCTTGGAACTCCTCTTCCGAAATCGGCGTAGTCTCCTCTTCAACTGGTATTGTGTTGAGGCAAGGGTGAGTACTTGGTACTCAAAGAAGTCATGCACAGTAATGCAAGCTAATATACTATATGCATGGCTTGGTACAAAGGAATAGCTCAAGGTATATTTATGTAAAATGACTTTTGACAAGTAATAAAAGTAGATTCAAAGCAGTAGAAATAAGTAAAGCATAAATAACTTTTCAAGAAGTTTAACAAACATTTTCCCCATCCTAAACCACATTTCCATCATCTTCATTATTAAACCAACCCAACTTTTCAAATCCAAGTTATTTTCAGAAAGTCTAACCTTGATCTGTAATTCCAGAGCATTGTCCAAGACTGTGGACTCCTGGCTATTCAAATAGATTCTACACTCTGCAGAGGTTATGCACTTTACCCACAAGATACACCAAACACCACAAAGGCGAAGTTCCCCGTGAATAAAGCCTTTCGGAAGCCTCAAACAACACAGGTGGTCCTCTCAGGTTCGTGCTCTACACCATCCCTTCCCTTAGCCAAGGCGAAGTATGGGACCAACACACCGTTAGATGGGTACTGGCCACGCCACGATACGCTCCCCGCACAATCACACAAACGGTGTAATCGACACCCCGAGGCTCCACAAGTGAGTCCTTAGCGACTTAGTCAACTAGGGCCGTCCCATTCCAGCCATGTGGTTGCAAGTATGACCCAGTTCAAAGGCTTGCAAGGTTAAGTCCTTAGAGTGACCAGGGCAAGACTACCCGAAAAACCAAATCAACATCCCCAATGCCACAACTGGCCCCACCTGATTACTCTTGCCACATGCCCCGAATAAAATCGCTTATCAAACCCCAGTTGATTACCATGCACCACGTGCCATCAACACCACATGATACTTTTCCAAAACAGGTTCAATATATCATTAAGTCCATATTAGCATTTGATTGTCCAAAATCATGTTATGAGCACGTAGCAGGTCTAAGCAGTGTACTACAACGATCTAACCCATGTTGGCAATTTAATAATGTCCAACTAGTAATCCACAACTAGGGTGACAAGGGATCATGGCACATACTTAGATAATCAAGGTGTCATATAGCAAATTGGTATTTATCTAACCCCCATGTTTAAACAAAGTATCCTTCTAATTGATCTAGCATGCAATAGTTTAAATCAAAATAGATTTCAAAATAGGATCAACATGGTCAAAGCACAACTTGCCTTCAAAAAGCACTTGCTCTTGGTCTTGAGTTGGATCCTGAGTCAACACTTCTCCCTCGAATCCTTCCGGCACTTCAACGTCTACTCGTAAAGCGTGCAAATAGCAAATACCCAAATAAACAATAGGCAAAAACATCCCAAAACTCCAAATAAAATCCATAAACAGAGAGAACATAATTTTATGGATTTTTAGAAACTGGAATCGTCAAATTTGGAGTTAAAACGCAAAAGTTATGATTATTTAAAGTTTAAATAATCAATTAAATAATTTTGCAGAGAAAAACTTTAGTCCAAAAATTAAATAAAATTCATATTTAGGTAGATCTTAATTTTATACAAATTTAGAAATTTGAATCACTCAAATCGGAGTTGAAACGCAAAAGTTATAAGCGTTTGAAGTTTGAATCTAAATTTGAATCAATATTTCGAATTAATAAATCATTTTCTTTCGGAAATTAATTATTGCGTCATCGGTGACACGTGGCAGCCTTCGATTGAAGCGGTGGCGACGCCACCGGTCCATGAACTTGGTTCGGGTCCACGGTGGATCTGGTCCATCGGGCCGTCTTGGCGCCGACACGGTCCCACCCGTCAGTGGGTCGCGTGCGGTGGCCTGGCTACGTGGCACGATCCGAGCCGTTCGATTCGGATCGAACGGTTGAGGTTGGATCCAATCCACCGCAACGTGGATTTCGCTGCAGTGACGTGGACGAACGAGGGCCGTTGGATTTTGATCCAACGGTTGAGATCTATCCTGGGTTCTACAGGGTTGGGGCGCACGTGGCTAACCTGGACCGTTGGATCTTGATCTCACGGTCCAGATCCAATCTGGTTTTCTACCGCTTCAAGGAAACGTGGACTCACCGTGATCGCCGGATGAAGATCGGACGGCGGGCCGATCTTCGTGGGGTCTTGGCGGCGCTGGTTGTCGAGGTCTGGCCGGACTTGAAGACGACGACACACGGACGGCCGCCACAGGGCGATCCGGCCAAGTGAATGCCACTCCTAAACGCCGCTCGCCCTTGCGGTCTCTGGATCCGGCCACAAACACGACGGAGAACGGTGGACGGCGGCGAACGATGCCAAAACCCTAAACAACTCCTAATCAACTCCGGCGAGGAATCGCGAGCACGGAGGAGCTCTTCGAGTGGCGGCGGCTAGAGCAAAGGTGCGACGGTGACGGCGATCTCGCACGCACTCCACGCCTTAAATATCGCACGTACGCCGAGATTCGCTCGGTTTCGCGGGCGGAGCTTGCGTGGCGGCGAGTCCGCTCGAACACTGGGCGAGGCGGCGGCTCAATCCTAGCCGCCCACGCTGCAGACGACGGACGGCCACGATCGACGGCACCGGGTTCGACTTCGGTCTCGGCTCGGGGTGACGTGGCGCAATCACAACCGTTGGATCTTGATCCAACGGTCGCGTGGCTAGGGTTTCGGGGCGAGCGGGTTTGGCTCGACCACGTGGCTCGGGTCGGACTCGAGTCCGACTCAGACCCGAGGAACAGTAACCGACCCGGTCGGTCCTTTTCCAGCGAATTAATCATTAAAATAATTCCCAGTAATTCATTTAATTCATTAAAAATAGCAAATGACTCAGAAAAATTCCAGAAAAATTCTGGAAAATATTTTGGATCATTTTGGACTCAAATAAAATATTTCCAACAAAAATTTATTTGCAAAATTAAATTCTTTAATTATTTCAAAATGGAATAAATTCAAATAAATTCCAAATAAATCCAAATAAATTCCAGAAAATTCCAAAAATTCACCAAAGTGCCAAATCACATATGAATTTAGGAAAAGTAAAATTTTGGGGTGTTACACGAGGCCACCCCTGCAGGGGGCGCCCCCACCTGGGGCCCAATGGCGGCACCACCCGCGGCGGTTCCTTCGCCTAGGCTGCCGCCAGCTGGTAGCCCAAGGTCTTACAGGCGGTAAGGGTCGGCCCTGCCATCCCTGCCGCTGTCGCTTGAGGTCAACCCTTGTTCGCCCGACTCGACAGCGGTCGTGTCGATAACCTCTTCGCCGCGCGCGGCCCTTGCCGTGCGCTCTTGCCGCTTCTCCTCTCTCCTTTTCCACCTCCTCTCTTCCTTCCGCCTCCTGTAGTCGGAATCACGCTGCACGGCGCCCGCACGGGCCGCAGCCCTCAACTCCTTCTCCCATGGCACCAGGGCTCGGGACACCATCCCGGCGAGCCCCTGAAGAACACAGAAGCGCCAATCGAATCAAAACCCCAAGGGCTCGAAGGAAGGAAAGAGAAAGGGGGAAAGCTGCTTGGATTACCAGGTCCGGGGGGTGACCCGCCCAGAACGGCTCAGGATGGCCGGCCACTGCCACGGTGGCACCTCTGCCGATGACGGCAGAGACCCGAGCCTCGAGCTCCGCCGTGGGAAGCTCCACCTCCGCGGTCCTCATTGGGTCGGACACCCCCATGTACTGGAACATGGGGCGCGCCCGATCCATGAGGGGCTGGACATGCATCCTCATGAACGTGCGCATGATGACGTCGACGGTCAGGCCCTGCTCCCTTTGAACCTTGATCCGGTCAATAATCGCCTCCACCTTCTTCTTCTCCCTTTGGTCGGCGCCCCAGCCCCACTCGGGCCCCGCCGCGGGAGGCCGAGCGATGAAGGTCGGGGCGCTACCTCCGAGGTTATGGACGTAAAGCCACTCGGAGTGCCAACTATGGTTCGACGACGGCAGCTTCACCTCGATGTAGTCCGCCGCGCGGTCGCTCCGCAACTGGAAGGCCACGCCGCCGATGTGTACCGAAGCACCCACCGGTTTGTCCTTCATCAGCCGCGGCACAAAGAAGTGCCTCCAGAGCGCCCAGTGGGGATCGATCCCCAGGAACGCCTCGCACAACGTGATGAAGACCGCGATGTGAAGGACGCCATTGGTGTTGAGGTCGTGCACCTCCACCTTATAGAAGTGCAGCAACCCGCGGATGAAGGGGTGGAGCGGAAGGCCGAACCCGTACTCGTAGAACGAGGCGGGCACGATGATCTCGTCGGCATCCGGCGCAGGCATTGTCGCCCCCGTCGGCACCCTCCACCTCGAGACGCCCCGCAGGGGAAGGAACCCTTTCTTCTCCAAGGCAATCGCGTAGGTGGACTGGATGGAGCACCCCAGCCACGACATCCCTGAGAAACGAAAAAAGCGAGGAGGCAGGGGAAGAAGGAGGTATGGAACCCTCTGCCCGGGCTCCCTTTGCTCTCTTGTCTCCTTTTTTTGCAACAAGCAGAAGCAGGAAGGCGAGGAAGGCACATGCGAATGCCCATCCTGCTGCCCCCCGCGCCACCTTTATAGGCGATGGACGGATGCTACTGGAACAGGCGTCAGACGAACAAACGCCACCTCGAGCGAACCGTCGCACTTCACGTCCCTCTGACTACCAGTCTTTCTACGACTTGACAGCTGGTAAGACTCAACGGTTTCCAATTCCTCCACCACGCATTAATTCGTGACAGTTGGCCTATGGGAGGTGCAAGGACATCGCCTCGAGCAGCGCGCCCTACGCCCTCTCGGTCTCCGTCACCGGGCCAAGAGCCCCGCAACAGGTAGGTCAAGCCCACTTGGCCGCTGCGGCCCCGACTTGGCGGAGAGCCCGATAACTTACGCCCGGGGCCCAGTCGGGTGCCGCGGGTTTCGAAGGTCTAATCCGCCAAGCGGATTTAGGGCCGCCCCGGTCGATAACCGAGCGAGGGGCGAGGAAAGGGCGAGCCCCCAGTGGGCCTCTAGTTGGGTCGGCGAACGACCCGATCGCCTTAACTCGTGTCCGAGACCATACTTCACACTCTCCCGCAGAACCCATCGACGGGTGACAGCCGGCTGTGCTCCGGGTCGGCGGATAGCCCGGGGTCCGATACGGGATCGAGTAAAGAAAGGTTTTTTATGGAACGCCCCCAATGGGTCAGACACCCACGCCGGGATCGTCTGCTAGGAAAAATCCCCCTCGGGAGGGATCTCCAGGTTCCACTAGGATCACCCGTTACCAGCTCCACGAGCACAGTGTTCAAGCCAACCCGGTAAACACGCGTTCGCTCACCCCCTCCAGGTCCCACACCTGCGGACGGAGTGTATACGTGGGATAGACACCGGCCAATCCTCCAGCAAATAGCCTCACCGTATGGGGACTCAGGACAGACGCCCTTTGTCCAGCTACAACATAAAACGAGCACTCGGGCACCGGAACCTCACTAAAGGCATCCGGGCACCCGCGCCGACGAAGGCACCGTCCAGCTACGACGTGAAACGAGCACTCGGGCATCGAAACCTCGCTGAAGGCATCCGGGCATCCAGATCGTCCTCGAGTTGTTGGATGAACGGTTGCTCCCATCGGATTTGGATCTTAGCAACAAATCACCGGAGGCGATATTGATGCTACTACCCAAGCCCAATCGAGACAACTCCAAGAACATTCAAACAATTCGACAACCATCCCGGTATTCCCCCGGTATGCGATCCGAGCTCGCCCAGGATCCCCACATACCGGTTCCCATTGCTATATCACAAATCAATTCGCACAAAGGGGCATCAAGCCCCAAACCTCACTACCAGAGGTGCAAGAATTCACGGAAGCAACAAAACACACAACGCAGCACATGGAAGCCCAAAGAAAACGACCAAACAAAAGGCACCCACACGACGAAACGAAAGAGTACGAGATGGCATTTTTAAAACACAAGCGTAGCTGTACAACAAAAGATCCAACCCTATCCTATACAACAAAAGTAAAACTCCTCCAGAAGTGTCATGGCCTGAACACTTCCGAGAGTACAAGCGTCGTCAGCGTCTACTCGGTGCCCCGCCCGGTCACCGACAGGCAGTAGGGGCAAAACTCACACCCCGTTGGATCCTCACTTGCAAAACCACAAAAGCAGAAGCCTGAGAACAGAAGGTACTCGCAAGTCTTACCCATGGTCCATATACGACCGACTCCGAAAGGATATGCATTTGGATGTAGCAAGGAATGGGCCAAGGTAAATTTGCAGAAATGCTTACATTTGTTGCTTAGTTACTTAACTACTCAATTCATCAGCTCATTGCTGCGGTTATCACTGCACCTACTTCTAATGTGAAGTTAACATCTAACAATTTCAACAATTAACCACATTCATTACGAGCTCAAGCCTAAAGGCGAACTTCTGTTCAAGTTATTACTACGTTGAGTAACATCTGACCAAGCTTGCTCATATCCGAGAGCGTGGCAATTCGAATCGCTTAATTAACCCTGCAGGGAAGCATTAATCACACGACATGTGCCACGAAGGAACCTCATGTCAACCCCCTCCCATCCATACCCATTCGTTGGGGCATCTTCATGCGGTCCGGAAACATAGCACCCCCTCGAGCAGTCCCAAGCCCGACTTGGCGCTCGAGAGCCGGCCTAGGCCCCGCCCTCAACCACGTCCAACCACATGAGGGCATGGCCCATCGAACGGCATGCGATGAAAGAGCGGCTTACCGTACCATAATCAGGCATGCGATCAACCAAAAGGTGCTTTAGCCACGTTACACCCGATCGGTCCTTAATCGACACGGATGAGACTACCACACTTGAGTCTCCTTACCCAAGTGATCCAACTCTCTCGCCCGGTCTCATTTCACATTCAACCATACCCAAACCTTTCCACAATATATAGTAAAAAGTCCTCAAGCAGTGGAACCATCCACCACTCGGCCCGAAACCCGACCTCTAAGCATACTAAGCATCACGTGATTAATACCCAGAATCTAGCTCCAACCGAGGTGTCTAACAAGTAACAAGGATGGTACATGCAGCAAATAGGATCTAGCCTATCCCACATTTCAATTCCTAATGCAATACTCAACCACAATTAAGCAATTTATTCGCCAAAATAAATCATGTAAGGTTCAAGATGCTTAGGTGCTTGCCTTGCTCTCCTCGTCATGGATCGACAAATGACTTGCCCCTCGGCAACTCCCTCGACCACGGTGGTATCACCCTCCGCGGTTTCGTTCTCTACACGAATAATATGCAATAATAAGATGCATGCCATGCAATGAAACAACTAGAATGAAAACCCCTGACGAAACGACGCAACCGGATCGACCAACAAAACCCGGACAGACCAGGTAAACCCGGACAGTCCGGGTTTAATGTCCGGACAGTCCGGACAATCCGGACACTCCGCACCGTACGCCCGGACACTCCGGACCTGGCGTATGTCGCCCAATCAGAGCGAGGGATCGAGGTGCCACCGAGCTCAACGGCACCACGAGAACTCGATCTACCACTTTCCTAACACGCGGTCGAGTCGGAGAAGCTCCGAGCTAGCTCAACCATGACGAACGGGGCTCATTCATAACATCTCCAACCAAAATCCAATCCGATACTTAGAACGGCACCATCTAACCCCGATCCACAACCCTAATACCCAACATTGCCCAAACCAACCCACATCCAACCAACCCCAAAACCCTAACACTTCCAAAGTTTACCCCCAACCCCAAATCTACAACCCTAGCCCCAAAACCAACTCCTAAGGAAACCCTAGAACTCGAGGACCCACGAGTGGAGTCCAAGAAAAGATCTCACCTTCAATGGGGATGGAGGAGAGGGAAGGGAAGCCGGGTTGAGCTAAGAGGACGCCGGCTTGGGGAGGAGCTTGAGGTCACCGGGATGGAGAAGCCACCGGGGTGAAGCCACGGGAGGTCGCCGGAGTGGAGAGCTCACCGGAGACGATGTCGGGGTGGAGGTGACGCACGGGATGGGTGGAGGACAAGTGGAGAAGTAGAGAAGGGAGTGAAACCACGAAATGGGACTTTTATACAAAACCCTCCGCACGATCCGGACACTCCGGATGTTTAACCCGGAGATTCCGGGTTGGGGTCTTCGGTAGCCAACCCGGACACTCCGGACAATTTGGTCCGGATACTCCGGGTTAAGGCGCTCGGTCATGTTAATCCGGATACTCCGGACAATATATCCGGACATTCCGGGTTATGTCCGGACATTCCGGATGTTGATCCGGATACTCCGGATGTCCCAGAATTTTTGAAGTGTTGGGGCCTTGACAAACCCTCCCCCCTTAAGGGAATCTCGCCCCGAGATTCAGAACAAATGTACACACGGGCTAGGACCCTAACAGACATGCTTTAAGCTTTAGGAATTGTACGCCCGCACTTACATGGCATCGAAGAATTCAGGGTACTCGCTCTTTAGGCGATCTTCGGGTTCCCAAGTAGCCTCATCCTCAGTATGATTGCTCCATTGAATCTTGTAAAACTTTAGTGTTCTCCGTCGAGTCTTGCGTTCCGCTCTTTCTAGAACCCGAATCGAATGCTCTTGATAGGACAGATCCGGTTTAGGTGCAACTCCAAGGTCATCCACTTCAAGTGACTCGAAAGGAGTATGGAGACACTTCTTCAATTGGGAGACATGGAAGATATTGTGGACCATCTCGAGTGTGGGAGGAAGCTCTAGCTGATATGCCACCTGACCACGCTTCTCAAGGACTCGGAATGGCCCTATGTAACGAGACGCCAGCTTCCCTTTAATTCCAAACCGACGAGTGCCTCGAAGAGGGGAGACCTTCAGATAGATGAAGTCGCCCACGTCGAAGGAGAGAGGTCTCCTACGGCGATCGGCATAACTTTTCTGTCGCGATTGCGCTATCCTCAAGTTTCCCCGAATAGTCCTCACTTTTTCTTCTGCCTCCATGACCAGTTCAGGTCCAAGAAATGAACGCTCCCCACTCTCGGACCAATTTAGAGGTGCCCGACAGCTACGACCATAAAGTGCCTCAAAGGGGGACATTTGAATGCTGGTCTGGTAGCTATTGTTGTATGCACATTCAGCATAGGGGAGACATTCTTCCCACTTCTTCCCATAGGACAGGATACACGCTCTCAACATATCCTCGAGTATCTGATTGACCCTCTCAGTCTGGCCATCAATTTGGGGGTGATATGCTGAGCTGTGGAGTAGCTTCGTGCCCAGTGCTTCATGCAGACTTCTCTAGAATCGCGAGACAAACTGAGAGCCTCGATCCGAAACTATCCGCTTAGGCACTCCATGAAGGCATACAATCCTGGTGACATACAACTCTGCATACCTCTTAGCTGAGTAGGTGGTGCGAACGGCTAGGAAATGTGCAGACTTTGTTAACCGGTTGACAATCACCCAGATCGAGTCGTGACTCGAAGAAGTTAGAGGCAAGCCGGTGATGAAGTCCATACTGATGTCTTCCCACTTCTAGCTTGGTATGGGGAGAGGCTGAAGAGTACCAGCTGGCTTAAAGTGTTCAGCCTTCACCCGCTTGCAGACATCGCACTCAGACACATAACGAGCAATCTCGCGCTTCATGCAAGTCCACCAGAATTGCCGCCTGTGTCTTGGTACATTTTGTTACTGCCCGGATGGATTGTGAGCAACGAGTTATGGGCTTCATCGAGAATCACCCTTTTCAACTCTTGATCATCAGGGATGACTACGCGCTCACCGAACCATAAGGTTCCTTGATCATCCAGACGGAAACCAGGAGCTTGGCCGGAATTCACCTTGTCGCGAATTTGAGAGATACCCACATCATTCTTCTGATCCTCCCGAATTTGATCAAGCAATGTGGACTTCAACTCAACATTAGTTAGAAAACCTTCTCCTACCATTTCCAGGTTGAGCTTTTGGAATTCAGCACAAAGGGTGGCACTCCAAGGTCGAAGAGTAAGGCAATTGCATCGAGCCTTGCGACTCAATGCGTCAGCCACCACATTGGCCTTCCCAGGGTGGTAATGGACTTCTAAATTGTAGTCCTTAATCAACTCAAGCCACCATCTTTGCCTCATATTCAAGTCTGCCTGCGTGAAGATGTACTTGACGCTTTTGTGATCGGTGTAGATGTTGCACTTGTTCCCCAGGAGATAGTGGCGCCAAATCTTCAAAGCATGGACCACTGCTGCAAGCTCCAGATCATGGGTGGGGTAGTACTCTTCGTGGCGCTTTAGCTGCCGAGACGCGTAAGCGACAACTCGGCTGTCCTGCATAAGCACACAGCCGAGTCCGATGCCAGATGCATCACAATACACATCAAACGGCTCATGAATATTGGGCTGGGTGAGGACTGGAGCTGTGGTGAGGCGCTGCTTCAGAGTCTGAAATGCCTGCTCACAGCCCACAGACCACTTCAATTCGGTGCCCTTCTTCAACAACTCTGTCATGGGCTTGGCTATCTTGGAGAAGTCCTGAATGAAACGGCGGTAATAGCCAGCTAGCCCGAGAAAACTGCGAACCTCAGTAACGGACTTGGGCTGTTCCCACTTGAGTACATCTTGCACCTTGCTTGGGTCAACGGCTACACCTCGCTTGGAAAGGACATGCCCCAAAAATGACACCTCCTTCAACCAGAACTCGCACTTGCTGAACTTCGCATACAAGCGGTGTTCCCGAAGCCTTTCGAGAACAACGTGAAGGTGCTTGGCATGATCTTCCTCGTTGGCCGAATAGATGAGGATGTCATCAATGAAGATGACGACAAAAGAATCTAATTCTTCCATGAAGATGGAGTTCATAAGATACATGAAGTACGCCGGCGCATTCGTCAGCCCGAACGACATGACGGTGTACTCATACAGTCCATATCGAGTGGAAAAGGCTGTCTTCGGAATATCCTCAGCCCGGATCTTAATCTGATGGTACCTGAGCCTCATGTCAATCTTGGAGAATACCCGTGCACCAGCAAGCTGATCGAACAGGATATCAATCCGAGGCAGAGGGTACTCGTTCTTGATGGTGACAACATTCAAGGGACGGTAATCCACGCAGAGGCGAAGTGAACCGTCCTTCTTGGTCACGAACAGAGCCGAGCAGCCCCAAGGCGAGGAGCTCGGACGAATGAAGCCCTTGTCCATCAACTCCTTCAATTGAGTCTTCAGCTCAGCCAACTCGTTGGGCGGCATTCGATATGGCCGTTTGGAGACTGGAGCGGTCCCAGGCTGCAATTCCACTACAAATTCGATGTCCTGATCAGGTGGCATCCCCAGTAATTCCGTTGGGAACACATCCGGGTACTCCGACACCACGGAAACCAACTCTATCTCTGCGATTTCGGCACCATTCAGGGAGCAAAGGGTGGCCCTGCCCTCGTCAAGAAGTAACGTTAGCCGACCGCCCTTCGGTCCCTTTAGCGAGATGGTGCGGCGAGAATAATCCAGGATGGCTTGTTGTCGCGTCATCCAATTCATGCCCAAAATGACATCCATTCCACGGAGGTCAAGGAGTAGAAGGTTAACAGTGAAAGAAACCCCTTGAACTTGCACCGACACCTTCCTAACTACTTGATTGACCACCATCCTGGACCCCGGTGCCTCAATAAGAAATGGAGTGGCGCTGCAACTCACTCTCATCTGATGGTGCATGGCGAACTCCTTGCTAATAAATGAATGAGAAGCCCCCGAGTCAAACAATACTTTGGCAGAATGCCCACTAATGCATAACATACCCGTTAGCACGGTGTTATCCTCTGGAATCTCCTCGGCACCGACGTAGTTAACTCGGCCACGGGCTGGCGCTGGAAGTGGAGGTGGTGCTGTCACAACTAGAAGCCGTGGGGCGTTGGAGTTGTTGCCCCGCCTTGGAAATGGGCAGTCACGAATGAAGTGCCCCGCACGCCCGCAGTTGTAGCATGGGCCCGGCCCAATGGCCAGCCGCCGCCGTGTCCCCGACGGTGGTGGCGGGGGCCGAGGAGCAACCACAGGAGGTCGGGCCATCCCAGTCGGCAGGGGAGGTGTAGGAGCAGTTGCCCTCGGTGGTGGAGGGACAATGTGGGCCCGCTGCGAACTACTGCCCGTCGAGAACTACGCACCCCGCTTCCGCTTCTTCTCCTCTTGGTGGTTCCTCATCTTATGCTCAACGGTGATCGCCCGACTCACCAAGTCATTAAAGTCGGCAAAATCGCACACCGATAGCTTGTCCTGCATCTTGGCGGACATCCCATTCATGAAGCGGCTCTGCTTCTTCTCATCAGTATCGACCTCCTCTGGCGCATACTGGGCCAGGTAGTTGAACTCCCTCGAATAGTCCACTACCGTCTTGCTCAATTGCTTGAGGGCCAAAAACTGCTGCTTCTTGATATCCATGAGTCCTTTCGGGATGTGGTATGCTCGGAAGGCCTCACGGAACTTAGCCCATGTCACCTGGTGACTGGCGGGCTGCATCACCAAGAAGTTGGCCCACCAGGCGCCAGCGGGACCCTGAAGCTGCTGCGCTGCGAAGGGAACCTTCTGGAGGTCCTCACAATGGATGAGAGCGAACTTCTGCTCCATCATGCGCAGCCAGTCGTCAGCCTCCAAAGGGTCACTGGCTCTAGAGAAGACCGGCAGCTGGGTGTGCAAAAAGTCCAGGTAGCCATTTGGTCGGCCTCGCCCATCGCCGCGGCCACCTGGAACAGCTTGGTTCTGAACCAGCATCTCGAGAATTCGGTTGGTGGTCTCCTGGTTCCTCTCGGACTGCAACAAGATATCCAGCACATTGGGAGGAGGAGACGGATCACCATGGCCAGGCTGTGATCGCCCAGCACCACCATCATCGCCCATACCTCCACGGGTTCTCATTTCTGTCGTCAGTCAAGGTCAACGACAAGAGTTAGAACCCCCACAGAAAGGACAAAGCCTAAACGTAGAAAACCTCGAACTGACCCCCACTTTAGACTATAGCACCCCACGACGGAGTCCCACAAGTCTAGCATACCCAAAAACCCAATTCATGATGCAAGACGGCATGGCACATGCATGGCATGAGATTAGATGCACGATTCCAACGTAACCCTCACACTCACCACTATAACCTAAGACGGGGATAAGCATTTCCTTCTATCTAATACATTATGACACCCCTAAAAATCTCCTAACTGGTCATCAAGTTGGGGTCCGTCTTTGTGCGCCTTGCTCTGATACCAGCCCTGAGAGGAGCTATCCAGATCGTCCTCGAGTTGTTGGATGAACGGTTGCTCCCATCGGATTTGGATCTTAGCAACAAATCACCGGAGGCGATATTGATGCTACTACCCAAGCCCAATCGAGACAACTCCAAGAACATCCAAACAATTCGACAACCATCCCGGTATTCCCCCGGTATGCGATCCGAGCTCACCCAGGATCCCCACATACCAGTTCCCATTGCTATATCACAAATCAATTCGCACAAAGGGGCATCGAGCCCCAAACCTCACTACCAGAGGCGCAAGAATTCACGGAAGCAAAAAAACACACAACGCAGCACACGGAAGCCCAAAGAAAACGACCAAACAAAAGGCACCCACACGACGAAACGAAAGAGTACGAGATGGCATTTTTAAAACACAAGCGTAGCTGTACAACAAAAGATCCAACCCTATCCTATACAACAAAAGTAAAACTCCTCCGGAAGTGTCATGCCCTGAACACTTCCGGCGTACAAGCGTCGTCAGCCTCTACTCGGTGCCCCGCCCGGTCACCGACAGGCAGTAGGGGCAAAACTCACACCCCGTTGGGTCCTCACCTGCAAAACCACAAAAGCAGAAGCCTGAGTACAGAAGGTACTCGCAAGTCTTACCCATGGTCCATATACGACCGACTCCGAAAGGATATGCATTTGGATGTAGCAAGGAATGGGCCAAGGTAAATTTGCAGAAATGCTTACATTTGTTGCTTAGTTACTTAACTACTCAATTCATTAGCTCATTGCTGCGGTTATCACTGCACCTACTTCTAATGTGAAGTTAACATCTAACAATTTCAACAATTAACCACATTCATTATGAGCTCAAGCCCAAAGGCGAACTTCTGTTCAAGTTATTACTACGTTGAGTAACATCTGACCAAGCTTGCTCATATCCGAGAGCGCGGCAATTCGAATCGCTTAATTAACCCTGCAGGGAAGCATTGATCACACGACATGTGCCACGAAGGAACCTCATGTCAACCCCCTCCCATCCATACCCATTCGTTGGGGCATCTTCATGCGGTCCGAAAACATAGCACCCCCTCGAGCAGTCCCAAGCCCGACTTGGCGCTCGAGAGCCGGCCTAGGCCCCGCCCTCAACCACGTCCAACCACATGAGGGCATGGCCCATCGAACGGCATGCGATAAAAGAGCGGCTTACCGTACCATAATCAGGCATGCAATCAACCAAAAGGTGCTTTAGCCACATTACACCCGATCGGTCTTTAGTCGACACGGACGAGACTACCACACTTGAGTCTCCTTACCCAAGTGATCCAACTCTCTCGCCCGGTCTCATTTCACATTCAACCATACCCAAACCTTTCCACAATATATAGTAAAAAGTCCTCAAGCAGTGGAACCATCCACCACTCGGCCCGAAACCCGACCTCTAAGCATACTAAGCATGACGTGATTAATACCCATAATCTAGCTCCAACGGAGGTGTCTAGCAAGTAACAAGGATGGTACATGCAGCAAATAGGATCTAGCCTATCCCACATTTCAATTCCTAATGCAATACTCAACCACAATTAAGCAATTTATTCGTCAAAATAAATCATGTAAGGTTCAAGATGCTTAGGTGCTTGCCTTGCTCTCCTGCTCGCGAATCGACAACGACTTGCCCCTCGGCAACTCCCTCGACCACGGCGGTATCACCCTCCGCGGTTTCGTTCTCTACACGAATAATATGCAACAATAAGATGCATGCCATGCAATGAAACAACTAGAATGAAAACCCCCGATGAAACGACGCAACCGGACCGACCAACATAACCCGAACAGACCAGGTAAACCCGGACAGTCCGGGTTTAATGTCCGGACAGTCCGGACAATCCGGACACTCCGGACCGTCCGCCCGGACACTCCGGACCTGGCGTATGTCGCCCAATCAGAGCGAGGGATCGAGGTGCCACCGAGCTCAACGGCACCACGAGAACTCGATCTACCACTTTCCTAACACGCGGTCGAGTCGGAGAAGCTCCGAGCTAGCTCAACCACGACGAACGGGGCTCATTCATAACATCTCCAACCAAAATCCAATCCGATACTTAGAACGGCACAATCTAACCCCGATCCACAACCCTAATACCCAACATTGCCCAAACCAACCCACATCCAACCAACCCCAAAACCCTAACACTTCCAAAGTTTACCCCAACCCCAAATCTACAACCCTAGCCCCAAAACCAACTCCTAAGGAAACCCTAGAACTCGAGGACCCACGAGTGGAGTCCAAGAAAAGGTCTCACCTTCAATGGGGATGGAGGAGAGGGAGGGGAAGCCGGGTTGAGCTAAGAGGACGCCGGCTTGGGGAGGAGCTTGAGGTCACCGGGATGGAGAAGCCACCGGGGTGGAGCCATGGGAGGTCGCCGGAGTGGAGAGCTCACCGGAGACGAGGTCGGGGCGGAGGAGACGCACGGGATGGGTGGAGGACAAGTGGAGAAGAAGAGAAGGGAGTGAAACCACGAAATGGGACTTTTATACAAAACCCCCTGCACGATCCGGACACTCCGGATGTTTAACCCGGAGACTCCGGGTTGGGGTCTTCGGTAGCCAACTCGGACACTCCGGACAATTTGGTCCGGATACTCCGGGTTGAGGCGCTCGGTCAGGTTAATCCGGATACTCCGGACAATATATCCGGACATTCCGAGTTATGTCCGGACATTCCGGATGTTGATCCGGATACTCCGGATGTCCCAGAATTTTTGAAGTGTTGGGGCCTTGACAGCCATCAAAACCCCAAAGGAACCCTTAAAAAAATTACCTTTCCGGAGATCGATGAGCTCGACGACGAACTCGAATATCCCTCAGATCGCACAGCAGAGAGATGAAGGGGGATTTGCGGTTTGGAAAGAAGAAGGACACAAAGGGAAGAGGATGAGGTGGCTGCTGCCTAGGAGGGAGAGGAGGAGGCGCAAGGGGAGATGAGGGGGCGCAAGGGGGAGATGATGGGGAGGTGGGGCTAGTTCCCTCCAAAAGGGTCCGAACTCACCTAAAAAAACCCATAAACAGGCCCCCACCGGCCCAATCCCCGATCCCCGACTTCCTTTAATTCTAGACAAAGATCTGCGTTATTACAAGGTGATGGGATGCAATGTGGGAGAAAGGAGCAGCGTCAACTGTGTGCCTAGGTGGATGGATTGTGTGGGACGTGGGAAAAAATGGTTTGATAGGTGAACACATGTTATCCATCAAGATAGATATGGTTTTTTTTTTTCTATGTTCAATTATATACTCACAAACCAAGTGGTCCATAACTCAAGATCTATCACCACGATGTCTTGAGTTACACAAAATTAAAAAATAAATGAGTAGTAGATGGTGATTACTTATTGCTTTTTTTGCTTTAAGATTTGTACAATTCATATTAGAAAGAAAAGCATATAAACACCACTCTGAGCGAGCTGGGATTCTGTAAATCCTATGCATAAAAGCCTGTTTAGAACCCTTGAAACGCAGAAGTTCCACATAAATTTCTTCAATTCCTATAAAAAAAATCAGAAAAGTATCCCACGTTCCGACGGTCCAAACGGGCCCAAATACACCATGTTCCTATCCAGTGAGATCGAGAAGTGAAAAGCGAAGTGCCACGATGATGAGGACCGTAGCGGAGCATGGCTATCAAATCACGATGGAATTCATGATGATTATTTACTGAGATCCCAAAAGTATCGTGGGGTCTAGCTTCTCCATAAGCCCGTTTGAAGTCTTTGAAGCTAGAGCTTAACACACGGCATGGCAGCAAGGTCGATCAGCTTCGTTGCCTCTTCAGCCCCACGAGTAGAGAAACCCCAAACTTAGGTACCGTCGTCATTGTTCGCCATGCCATCGCACAAGAAGATCCGCCGCCGACAAGATTTGTCGCGTCACTGCCCGATTCACCACTGATAATTAAGAGGAAGGCCGTCGTGTGGTGAGCCTGAACGCTAGAGCTGTCGAACTACGTAACAAAAGACCAACTTAGAAATGGTTGCGCACTGCCTAGAGTATATTATAACCTTATTTCTCATATACCATTTAAACGATATTGTTATATCTCTTTTATCATTCTAAACATGCTCTAATACTGATTATAAGATACATCAAAATGAGTTCTGTAAAAAAAAAAAAAAAATTCATCCATGTGGGAAAGTGTGTGAAAGCTAATATTTAACAAAAGCCCAACTTAGAATAAATTAACCTCTCAATTCTTTAGTTCCGGTTTCTCCTCGAGTTACCTTCGAACCCGGAAGCCCAAGCCAAAGCCTAGCCAACCGGGCCCTAGCTCATAGTTTTCGTACGTCGTAAATCCAAATCTTGAAATTGCCCTCCCTCCTTCCTTTTTTTTCAAAAAAAAGAAAGATCATGCTCTAGCTTTACACAGGATGTCAAAATCTATATGAAAGGCACAAGATGCGCGCTAGAAAAGAAAAAAAAAACGGATCGAAGCAAAGAAAGGTGGATTCTCACGAAGCAGCCAATATGTACAACAAGTAGTCTATATGACCACACATACCTAAACGCTACAAAAGCCACAGCACACAACCACCATTGTACGACGTGAAGCAGTCAATTAGCAGCGCAACGCTGGCGTGTTCATCTGAGAAACCAGATGACCGCAGTGCAGATCGATGATTCGCTCGCACCACCAAAGGAGCAGCCATGGAGACAGGAAGCCATTGGATTTCACACGCAGTTTTCTCGTGTTCCCAACCTGCGGTCTCTTTCGCAGAAGCCATCACAAACGAAACAAGATGCAGCACAGCTGGTCTGTGGCCGCCTGCTGATGCGTGCGTGGTGTTGTTCTTGACCGGACGACGCTGGAGACCGCGAAAAACCGTGGCGACTGACGATTTCAGGTGGTCTCAGAACCCGATGATCTCGTCCGGCACGGTCACGAACCTCGTCCTCTTCTGAAAATTAAGAAGCACGGAAACAGGCTTGAGAGAATTCAGAAGGATTCAGCAACCAGGCTACTAACTAATTACTTGGACAAAGCATCATCCCAGCATACACCTAGTGCTGCTAATCTCTTTGATTTGCTACATGGAAAAGAATCTGAACAATGATCGTGTGTTGCCGCTGCTGTTGCAAAGTGCTTCAGTGCATGACTCGTGGCGTTGTGGTCGCGGCAGCTTTTTTTTTTTTTTTTGCATTAGTTTCGCTTTGAACAAAAGCTACCTACATATCTACCTTTCGATCGTGTGGCCTCTCTGCCCCTTTCCGACCGAAAGGTGACGGCCATGATTGTCCGGCCGGACCGATGGCTGCCAGCACGATTTATCCACGACCTAACCGACAATGCCTTTCGTTGATTTCGTTGCAGGGACAATAACCACTAACCAGTTTATGCCTATCTCATTCACTGGAATGCTGTGGAGATGTGAATGGAACTTGTAAGTTAAGCGAACTTGTGAGTTAATTGTGAGAATCAAATGGTGTCCAAAAGGACTGGAGATAGATCTGAACATGTGAGAACACTTGCCAGCTGATGCGTGTAGATGTGCAAGGGATACGAATGATTCCACAGCTAGCTAGTCTAATCTCCCAAGGAAACTGAAGAGTTGATTTCAGGCCACGTACAGAGAGGCACTCTATAAGGTAAAAGCCCGTAGCTTTCAAGTACACACTTTCCGATCGAGAAACTAAATTGCCCACAAATGTTACACTAGCAATTGTGTTAGTAACGTGGAGTAGCGGTATGTGATTCCAAATTAGAGGAGTCAACTATAGAGAGAATTAAATTAGTTGTATCAACTCTTCAAGAGCATGAGATCGGTAGAGGACTTGTCGGTCCCCACTAAATTAAGTGTTGACATGAAAATAATTAATTCGATTAGTGCTCTGTTTTATTTATACGTCGAAGCGATATTGTACATCCTCACTCACATGCACTCCTAGGAGCGGATCCAACGGTGAGTTAAGGGAGCTGACGCATATCTTACTGTCGGCAGTACCGTAGGTACCCTCTCTTAGCATACCGCCGGTGGGCGTGCGTGAGTGGCGAGCCGAAGGTGCGCGTGCAAGCCGACTATAAGCCAGCGTCGGACACCAAGGACGTGCGTCGGTTCATGCGGGAGGGTATTCGGCAAGTCGGTGAACATACCTTCATGAACCATACCACCAAAGCTTCTGCGTACATGCTACTATATCAAGTCCACGCTTGCAATTAAACCTAGCTGCTTTGGAAAATTAACACCTTCCGCCAGAGTAGTAAACTCTTCTACTCCTCTTGTAAAGTATTCACTATCTAAAGCAAACCAATCTAATCCACATTGAGTTCTTCTTTTTAATAGGGACAACCACTTAATCAGTGAAGCTGCGTAGTAATATATACCCTAACTAAGGTAACGCCACAAGACTACAGAATCAAATCCCGCAAATTCCACAATACATATGGTCACTAAACATGCACGAAACGGTGAACAATTTGAAGTGACATCGATGCCAAACCAGATGACTCACTACTCACTGACCTGCACATCGATGGCCAGTACTCCTTGTTAGAATAGTCCCACATTGGTTGTGGAAGGGCAAATGACCTAACTTATAAGTGGAGGAAGTCCCTCACCTCTTAGCTAGCTTTTGGGGTTGAGAAGGCCCTTACGATCCAACAATTGGTATCAGAGCCCGGTTCTAACATCTTTGGCCCGATGGACACTAGGATATGAAGGCCAGATGGACTGTGGCCCTAAGGGACTGTCGGTGTACGGTGAAGGGGCGATGAACGGCTGAGAGATACCAATATGTGAAGGGGGGATTGTTAGAATAGTCCCACATTGGTTGTGGAAGGGCAAAGAACCTAACTTATAAGTGGAGGAAGACCCTCACCTCTTAAGCTAGCTTTTGGGGTTGAGAAGGCTCTTACGATCCAACAATTGGTATATTGAGATGCATGCACCAGCCAGTTCACCCAAAAGCTTAAGCTGATGAGGAAAGACGGGCAATTCACTTATACTTCAACACTCCCCCCTCACGTATAGGCTCCCTCAGGCCTAAGACGTGGAATAGAAGTGGGTTGCAATTATTATTTTTTAATTGCACCAACCAGGTCTTGAACTCGAGACCTCTTGACTCTGATACCATATTGAGTTGCATGCACCA
This sequence comes from Rhipidocladum racemiflorum, assembly GCA_036346355.1. Classification (NCBI taxonomy): domain Eukaryota; kingdom Viridiplantae; phylum Streptophyta; class Magnoliopsida; order Poales; family Poaceae; genus Rhipidocladum; species Rhipidocladum racemiflorum. Next base: position 63,061,927 of record CM070583.1, read on the forward strand.
GCCAATTCACCAAAAAGCTTAAACTGATGAGGAAAGACGGGCAATTCACTTATACTTCAACACTCCCCCTCACGTGTAGGCTCTCTCAGGCCTAAGACGTGAAATAGAAGTGGATTGCAATTATTATTTTTTAATTGCACCAACTGGTTCTTGAACTCAAGATTTCTTGGCTTTGATACCATATTGAGTTGCATGCACCAGCCAGTTCACCCAAAAGCTTAAGCTAATGAGGAAAGACAGGCAATTCACTTATACTTCAACACTCCTGAAATTGACCCGGCTCGCTCCGATCTCTTAACTCATCAGGGAGGTTGGAGAGATGATCAATGGGCAGCAATTGTACAAGGCCTTGTTAAGAATTACTGCTTCCGACCAAAAATGTATGATATATATTTTTTATGATCTTACCTTTAAATATAAAACGTATTTCACAATTTAATACAAAGTTATTGTGATGTTTAATTCATGCATGCATTAAATATAGTGCTTAAAAAAATAATTAGAGAGAGTATAATAATATTAAATATCTTATTTGTCTACGTCCTAAAAAAATATATCTTGTAAGTTTAGACCGAGAGAGTACTAACTGATCGCTCCGTCTCATAAAAAGAAAAACACTAACTGCCCATGGTACCTGCCCCCTTCGTCTGTTACGTTCGTCACATGCCTGACTACATCACCCAACTGTTCTAGGCTACCACGCAAGCTTCTTTTCCTTCTCTTTTCTTTTTTCTTCTTCCCTATGCATGCTGCCAACCTCCAAACTGGTAAAGGAGTAAGGGAAGAAAGCTTACCTGTTCCAGAGACGAACAAGATTTGCATGGCTCTAAGTAATCATCTTTGATCAATTGCATCCGACTGTTAATTGATTAATTTCTCATACTCACTAACTAGCACGACATGACTTATCGGCGCCAGGCCTATTAGTAAGTGATTCAGTCACTGAAATTCCAGAACACGCATGAGAACTTTTTTTGAAAGGATTTTTGTGCATCACTATTTTAAAATTGTATATGCTTTAAAATTTATGTAATTTATATTGAAAGGATATGTACACAGCAATGTTCTTTTTTTAAGTTACTTGAGATGGTACTCCGAATAAGCTTGTGTATGCATGAAACGAGGCATTGTCGAAATTTTGTTAAAGAATTCTGATTTTGTTGCAGTGGAAAGGAGCAAAGGACTATTGGAGGACAAACGGGGTGTATATGATATGTGAGGTTGTTTAATTATTACCTCTTTCTTGCCGGCGGCCTGCTTCTTGTCCTCCGACGAGGTGAGCGCCGCCGGCAGCGGGATGACGGGCGTGACCGGCGCGGAGCGGTGGTCCCTGGCGACGCAGAGCTGCATGATCTTCTCGGCGGCCTCGGCGGCGTCGCGGCTCTCCTTGACGAGCCGCGCGACCTCGGCCTTGGGCAGGCGCATCCGCAGCCGCACCGCGCCGTCCGCGGTGGTCTCCACGGACGACGCCGGGGAGGAAGCCAGCACCGCCGCAGCGACGTCCGAGGCCGACCGGCGGGAGAGCATGAGGCTCTCGAGCCGCTCGCCAGCGCCGACGGGGAGCGCGCCCGACCACGTCCTGCGCGGCGCGCGCCTGGCGAGCCGGGGCAGTTCCACCAAGCAGTAGAGCTTCCCGGGCTTGAGCGGCGCGTCGGCGTCGAGCGGCCGTGCCCGCACCCCGAGCCGCCTCACCTCCTCCGACTCGAGCAGGTGGTGCCCCGGGTGGTCCCGCAGCGCCGCGCCCGCCACCGCCGGCACCCGGTACCTGTACGTCGTCCCGTCCACCTTCATCACCCTCGCCGTCCGCCGCTTCCCGCCAATGGCGTTGCCCATCCGCACCACCACCACACTCAACTCCTCCTACTCCCGTGTTTCTTGAGGCGTAGCGCGTGTAACAGAGTTTGTGCGCATCAAGCGAGAGATTTGTTAACCAACGTGAGGTCGCGACAGATAGGGGGAATATAATGGTGTGTTTGGTTCTTGGGATGTAATTGAATAGGATACTATTTGGTTCTATTATTTTGGGTGAATGAGATGATTTAGCATTTAAAAGAAATATTCCTCAAATTTGTATCAGTTGATCTAGGATGGGATGGTTCAATTCAAGCAACCAAACGTATGGATGTCTTTTTTCTTGAACCATTTTATACATGTACTACTTGGTACAAGTAACCAAACGCATTCTAAGACATGCATGTGATGCGAGCGAGTAAAACATCATGTCTACTTAGTTAACCTCTAATTTTTACTAGCCGCTGATTATTATATGGGTGTCATAGGGCGACATGTTTGCAAATCATTGCATTCGCCATGTAAGCCTTAGCTTTTTTCGGCTTTTTTTATTATCTTTTTATGTATAAATTTATAAAAATAGTCTACTTTCTAACCGTAGAAGATGCGATAGGCGACACATGTCACTTGACACGTTTGAAAAGCTTGGTAGCGTTCCGTGCCTGTGGCAAGCCAATCGGTCGTGTCAGCAGTGCTGGACCCGCCTCGCTGTCATGCTGCCCCAGCTCGAAAAGAGCTCACACGCTCGACGCACCACCTACCAGCTCCTGATGCTCGGTAGCAGCCCTACCGAGCTTTACTTGATAGCTGTCCGGAAAGCTACCGAGCTCCCGAGCGCGCTAAGTGACACTTGTCACCATTCGCGATCGAGGGGATGGCTATTTTTATATATCTTTTGAGAAGGGACCAGGTTTGAAAAAATAATTTGGTTGAAACTAGAAAAGGTAGGACTCTTGACGATCCATCAACAGTAGAGATGCTCAACTTGGCACGAATAACAAAATTTTTTTAAAAAAATAAAGAAATAATATATTAAAATGAATAATAACAAAATACCTTCCTATTGATATTTGAATTGTCGGTAGAATTTTTGTCGATATTTTAAATATCAACAGGGAGTTTGTCGCTATATGAAATATTGACAGAGAATGTGTCGATATTTCAAATGGTGACAGAGAGTCTATCGACAAAGGACAAAGAGCACACTTAAGGCTTGGCCGAGACCCCTCTTGCAAAAAGCATTGCTGTCAATTAAATTTCCAAAAATTATCGATTAAATTTCCAAAAAATTGCATTACATCATTGAACAATGAGGAGGTCGTCCATTTCGGCAGCGTAGTCCATCCCACCCTTTTACAATCCCAAAAGGTGCACTTCTATCATACTTTTGTCCTTGTTAGTACTTGGTCCATGACACCATTTGTACCGTCCCATGTACCAACGCGAACATGGGCACCGAACCAAACTGTATGGGCCATCTAGACCCCATGTTTATTATGAAATGATTAATTTTGACTTTAACAAAAAAATGCAATGGAAGATTCAAGAATATGTACAATTGAACGGTACTACTGGAACCGTTCTAGTACGAATTCGATACAAATTGAATAGAATAATTACACATACTGAAGGCCAAAATGGCGATCAGAGGGGTGTGAATGGTCCTAAATTAAAATTTCCCCTTCAAAAAGAATCCAACCAAAGACCTCACTTCAAGCAATTAAGCACAGAAGAGCAAAAACTGAAGAGTCTATTCTGGCCGGTGCTACCGTGGTAGCAAGAGTGGTAGTACCGGAGGTCGGTACTACCGGCTGATTCTGGGTGGTAGTACTAGCTTCAAGAACAAAAGGCAGAAACAAAATGATCACAAAGGTAAAACTAAAGGATCTCTTGATCGGCTGGTCCAAAATCCACGAAACTTGAAATGCACCTTCTTATTGATGTCAAGAACATATTCTAACATTCAATCACAAGGATTGACGTCAAAGTCCCGACCTTTACCCAATCAAAGAAAGAGTGCACCAAGAATCAAAATCTCAATCTTGGACTTGCTCGTGGGGTTTTGATGATCAAAATGATCTTGGGTCACCTCCTACACGTCAAAGCAAGCAATAACTCAAGAGAAGAACTTTAAGAACACAATTGACAAAGATTTCTTTAAGATTTAGCAAAAGATCGGCTCTAGAGAGAAACAAGAGAGGCGGTGCCTAGGTGATTGAGATATGGTCTATGGAAGATTCATCCTTCAATCACTCATGCTTGGCACAAAATCCACAAGTATTTAGAAGAAGGGGAAGCAAATCCAAATGTGCAAAATTTAAATTGCAGGAAAGTAAATACTGAATTTAAATTGCGGAATGTAAAGACATAATGTAAATGTGAAATTTAAATTTAGAAGAAAAGGAAAATGAATTTTTTTTTCTAGTTGAAGGTTTACAAAGCTTCACAACAAGGTGGGTAAAATTCAAAGAAGCACAAAAATCTTCAAGAGGAGAGACACCCCTCTCCCCCTCTATTCATAACACAAGGGAGTTAATATCCACCCTTGATGACCTTCATGACCCTCAAGAAACCTCATTAAGGGTTGAGATGCACTTCCTCCCTCATAAATGGGCTAATCCGCAACTCAAAAGCATAACTGGTTTTGCACACTTCTCAAAGAGAGCTAACTTGGCCGCTACTCCATCCTCTAAACTGCAATCCAACAACGCTCCTTGATCCGAGCAGCTTCAAGCTTCCAAGATAGCATCCCAGCCGTTCACTTACCTCCATGGCATGCAGCGACTCCGTCTCTGGTCATCCTCCAGCGATCCCCGACCGTTTGGACCTTCGACGTCCCTCTCCTAGTCCTGGTCATCCTCCACCTCACAATGACCTCGCGTCGCCGTCCTGCAAGCATCAAAAAACAAAGAAACTCATCACATAACATTGTCCAATAATTTATGCACATTAATCAATCACATGAAAAATATTGCATTTATTTCAGATCATATCTCACAGTAAAAGTTAGCACTACTGCCCATCTGGGACCGGTGGTACCGTTCAGCCGGCACTACCACTCCCAGAGTTCGGTAGTGCCGCTCGCACTAAAGTCTATGCAAGAACACCTCTATGTAAAATAACTACCATCATTCTATGGCCGGTAGCCCCGATAGGCCAGCACTACCGCCATCCCAGGACATCACTATTGCACTCAAATTGCTTCCTTTTCAAAATCTAATTCAAATTCAAACTCAAACATGATCAAACCTAGCTCAAATAAAGTTGAATACTCATCACAAACATGGATGGGCCTCCACATGATCTTTCAATCTCTCCCTTGATGAGTACATTGATAAATCACCAAAAAGACAATAAGAGAGCATGTATGTATGAAATGCATCCTAAAAGAGCTTTGAAGATTTTCCAAGTGATTATTTAGACAAAGTAAAGGATCGAGATGGCCATCAGAGAGGGGGGTGAATGATCCAAAATACAATTTCCCCCACTCAAAATACTCCAAACAAGCCCGCAATGAAAATCCAAAAAACCTAAAGATTTTTCTTCAGACCGGTGCTCCTCAAAATCACCAACCCTTCAAAACCCGAACAATTAGACAACTATGTGTACCTCTAGCTTGCATGGATGAGAACTATGAATTATGTGAGGAATTTTTGAATCACAATCCTGGATGTCAAGTGTCCAAATAAAAAGGAATCAATTCAAATACTTCTTTCCGAAAAGAGATCAAGCCAAATCACCAATGTCTCTTTTAGAAAAGCAAAAGCAGATTTTTCAGAAATTATCCTCACTTGGAGCAGGTGGTTGGCGCATTTCTGTTACTCTAGAATTTTTGGGAATTTTTATCCCTATGAAAAAATGAGTCATGAATTACTCCACCAAAGACCACTTCAAAAAACCTTGTATAATAATCAGAAAAAATCAAACACCACAGATAGTCAAGAACTTCGACCAAAAAGTTTTGGGCTTGGTATTCACCTCATAGCGCCCAAACGGTGAAACCGGTAGACTCCTCAATTTTTTCCATTTATGGATATATTAGTTACACACCTTCTCCAATAAGAATCACCCAAAAAAGATTTTTCTAAAAATCAAATGCTGACTACTGCGCGAAGAACAAGTTCAGGACAGATTTGCAACTTGATATAAAATTGATCTCTAGTCTATCCTAGGGTGCAAGAGAGATGTAAAGCCATATGAGCACCCTCAAGGCATCTTAGATCAATAGCATTTAGAAGGAGGGGAGGCAAATCCAGATTGTGAGAAAGTAAATTGCGAGAATTTAAATGCTGAATTTAAGACATAAAGTAAATGCGTAATGTAAATTTAATCATAAATGAAAATGATTTGCATTGTAGGAAGGGGAGGTTTACAAAGCCTCACAACAAGGTGGGCAAAGCTCAAATATGCATAAAAACCTCTACAACCTTTTCATGAGGGAGGGCACCCCTCCCCCTCTATTTATACTACTCTTGGGCCACCTACCACCCTTGGATGAGTCCCCTAACCCTAGAGCACTCCACCAAGGGCTAGGATTAACCCACTCACACAACCATGCAAGGGCAACCCAAAATCACACACATAATGGGTTTTCTTGCATGGTTTTCAAAGCATACTACCTAGACCCGCTGTCCTATCAACTAGACCACGATCCAATAGCCCTCATCGATCATCGCGGCATCTAGCTAGTATCATCATCTTTCCTTGTCTTCTTGACTTGCTCGGACTCCATCTCCAATCATCTTCCAGCGAACTTCAACCGTCTGGACCTCCGACGCACCTCGCCTAGTCCCGGTTGTGACACTACGGAAGGTCGTAACGATATAAAATATGACATTATATATATATTTTGGATTTTCGGTACGACTTTATAGCGCTTTTCCGGGCCGTTTTCGGTCGTTTGGGCCTTTTTGGGGAAACTTGGGCCTTGGGGGGATCTTTTTGGGCCTGAGGTGGGGGCTTCTAGGCCCATGTGGGGAGGAGGGGGTAGCCACCCTACCTAGGGCGCCCCCAACACCTCCCCATGCGCCCCACCTCCTCCTCCTTCCCCTCCCATAGCCGTCGCCCCCTTGCCCCTTGCCATGCGCCACCATCTCCCCTTCCCCTTGCACCACCACCTCTCCACCTCCCTTGCTGCCCCTAGGGGAGTTCTCCACCTCAACACCTCGAAGATCCATCCGTTGGAGCGCTCCGCGATGAGGAGATCCGACGGGATTGGAGCGAGGAAGGAGATCGCGCGAACCAGGAGGAAATCTATTGGGTTTTCGTGTGTCGGGCGAAGTTATGGCCATGGGAATCCTTGGGGTTGGTCTAGGATCTGTTCTAAGGGTGATTATCATGTTTTTAGATCAATTGGTGGTGCTGGAATTGAGTAGATTAGATTAGATCTAGAAGTTGCCACATTCTCTGTTTCGGGCAGCATGAGCAGTCGACCTAGGGTTTGGGTTTTCCTCAATTTAGAGTCGGAATTTGGTCGTACAGCTGTTGAAGAAGTTGTATGTAATTTCAATATCTTTCCGTGGGTATAAAGAACATTAAATTCCGCTTAGCCGTTTGAAAGTTAAGCTTGTTTTACCGAACGTATTAAAATCTGTGACGTGATTGGAACAGATCACGGTATTCGGTAGATTAAACCACTTTAGAGTCCGAATCAGTCTTTCCATATACTTAGAAAAAGTTAGGAAATTTCCTAAGCTACGCAAGGATGTACTCGTTTAATTGATTCGGAGTCTTAGAACTCAAGTTGTGCCTTTTGGAAGGCTGTTGTCCCGACGGGACAGAACCTCTGTTTTTGGGTTTAGCGAGTAGTTTGCGATGTCGGGGTAGAAGAGGGTTTGCTTACTGTTTGGTGGACATGATTGTGAGTGTGTGGTCCCTATGTGCAGGTGGTGTGACCCCGGGAGTGCCTTCTACTTCTCGCCAATCCGTCGCCGTGGTTGAGGCAAGTGTATTGGAATGGGTAGCGGGTTATCGTTTGCTTGATCGGTTGTGATTGAAATTTAATATATGATATGTTCACATTAATGATTGCCAATGATATGATGAGTATGCTTACTATGCTATGAAGCCAAGTTTTAATGTACAAGTGATTTATGATGTTGGCATGTTTGCATACATGGCATGATACATGGCCCGGGCGGTGAGAAAGTCATAACTAGTCCGGGGAAGGTCGGTGAGAAAGTTATGACTATTCCGGAGAGCCAATGAGTAAGTCCTACATCGTGATTCCATCCACCGCGGTGTATGGAATCGAGGAGTAGGCACCCTCCATCTTCGGGATGGAAGGGGGGAGAGGGTGCGCACCGACGGGTGTGTACTCAACCATACCGGTATGAGTTTCCAGGAGATATGTGCATCGCATTGCATTATATGAGGATGTTATATGATGATGATATATGATGATATCAATGATATGCTTACGCTATGAATATGAGATGTGTATGATGTTGTATGTGAAAAGTGGTGATGAAGGTATTATAATGTATATTCTTGTTCCATTACAATATACTTGCTGAGTGATGAACTCACGCTTGTGTTTATGTTGTTTTTCTTAGGTACCATGAAAACGGCATGCGGAAAAAAGGGCATTAGCTACACATCTACACGTAGCTTCACATTATTATACAGTTTAAACAGTGGGAGCCATGATAATAATGATTAGTGCCATGAATCTTGGTGTATGGGCTTGAGTTCATCGTTTGGTTAGTTATATTTGTTGGAATGGTTGAATTCCTTATTTTAGACATAAGTGATGCTTTACTCATTGTTATTGCTGTTTTAGATGTCTTATGCTATGATATAACTTGCATTGTTATTACTCTTGCTCCAATTCATGTTAAAACAAAGGAGATGCTGCCGAAATTTCGGTTTTTAGCATTTACTCCTTTGCTGTAATTTATCTTAGTTTATGGTACTTAGATGTTGTTTAGACTATGTTTTGTAGCATTCGGGTATATTAAATGCCGGGGTGTTACAGTTGGTATCAGAGCGGGCTGTAGGTCCCTGGAATGTGTACTTTTAGTGTCATGCTATAGGGTACAACTAAAATGTGATGTGGAATAACTTAGAAACATGGCTTAGGTCTTAACTAAAATTTTGTCATAGGATAGCAACATTAAAACTTGCAAAAGTGGTATAACTAATCTAAAATTTGACACACAATGGATGCACAGTAGGAAAGGGTATGGGTATCGTTTCTTTACGCTTAAATGTTGTATTTAAGCTTTGATGTTGAATGCTTCTTTTGATAATGCATGTTGCTATGTCTATGAGATAAATGATTGAATTGTTCTTGTGGTTGTGTTAAAGTGGGGTTGTGGTGCCGAAGGGTTTCGGTCACCTCTTTTTGTTCATAGTAAGGGTGTGGTTTGACGGTGTGGCCGGTTAGCGCCATCACCGAAGAACTATTAACCCTTGTGGGAGAAGAGTGCTTATCCTTTCTGTCGTAGACCGGGTAGTTGGATGGAGTCGAATAGAAGAGTTTGTGGTGGATTCTTTCAGTTGCTCTTTACTGTTCTAACGATCGGTTTCGGTTTGTCTTCTCCGCTCTGGTTGATTGAAACCAAAAGAAAAGTGTTTGGTATTGGATTTTCGCGGATTGTTCCGTATGCGGTGTGTGGTTTTGTCTTCCTTGGTTGAATACGAAGAAGAGTCTAGTGTTGTCTTTCTCCAAGGTCAAAAGAGTTATTGCGGCGTTATGACAGACCTGGTTGTCAGGGCTGAAGTTCTGTGGCTTTGTAGGAGTAAGTGGTGTGTGATTTCGTCATTTTACTGGTTTGAGAAATCATCTTTGAAAAACCCTTCTTGTTTCATGAAAGTTTGGGGTTTGGTGTTAAGGTTTTATTTGAAAAGGTTTACTTGATCGCTTGGTTCCCTTTCGAGAAAATTGTCTTTCAACCATTTTCCTCTATGGGAGTCTTTGAGATTGAAAAGTGTTTTGGAGAACTCCTTTTGCATGACCAAGTTTGGGTTTGTCTCATTGCAATTTTGAGAGTCAAGTTTCCTTATAAATTTGGGATGAGTTTTAAAATGAAAATGCTGCAATCAAAGTAAGTAGTCTTTTGACTGAAATCGTTTGTCCCTAGTAAGAATTGTTGTTTAGCATGTTATGTAGCATGTACCAATGTGGTTTATGGAAATGATTTGTTCTTAAGTTAATTGGTGAGTTGAATTAGTTAAATGTAATATTTGTGTTTAGCTTAAGATTAAATGAACTTCTAGTGTTGTAGATTACTCTTAGCGATAATGATTGAATGTGTTAATGTACATGCTTAGAATCTGTTTCCTTGCTTTAAAAGTGCTGATGATCCTCGTTAATGTTAAAAGTTTAAACCCTGATTCATAGTTAAAATATTAAGATGATGTAGACTGCTGTTATTGTTAAAGAAACTTTGCTGGTTGTTTAAAGATGTTCTAATCTAATGGATTAATAGAGAAATTTAATCGTGTTGCCTAGTGACTTTAATTTGGAAGTTGATTAGAGTTGCTATTTATGTTGTTGCAAACTACTAGTATATTTGGAAGTATGCAGTTGTATCTCTACAATGTTAGTATTGATATCAATTGAGAAGACATAAGACTTATTGTTAATGATGTTGTTAAGGGCAGTGTTAAGGCTAGTATTCAATCTCTTTTAATAGTTGGAGTATGTTGTGTAGTGACAATTTTGTTGTAACCTATGTATAGGGTAGCTAAAAGCAATGTTGTTGATTGATGATTATGCAAATTATTGATATTGATGACTTGGTAGTGTTGTTAATTGTTGGAAACCATTGATCCAATAGAGAAAAGTGTAAAACTGTGGTATTATTGTCGAGTGCATGTTGTGATGGGATGAACAATGGATAATAATCATGATGTAGAATTTTATCCTTAATGAATGTATGTCTTAGAGTCAAATTTACGAACTTTATCTTATGGAGATAATATCTACCTGTTGAAGTCATTTATTGATTGAACAAGTTTCAATTGTCAAGATTTTGACGTATGGATAGTACAAAATTTATAGGTTGACCATGCTCAAGTAGCTGTTGAAGTACTATGTTTAAAATATAGAATATGTTGTTATATGATTTGGTGATCCGTGGGGATCATGTCAATGTAGTCTTGGTTGGGTGCCTTTGTGATAAGCATCTTAAACCTTAATTAAAAGTGTTGGGAATGGTAACTAGAGAAAGAAATTGTTATGTAAATTTTGTTAAATCCGGTTGGACTCTCTTGATGGGTAAATAGTGATTTTTGAATGCTTAAATGGTAAGTGTAGTGGAATACAAGTTATGGTGGGATTCATGCTGAGTTGGTGTTTAAAACCCTTTCAACTGGTGTGGTTGTTTGCCATTTTCGGTCAAGGTATTCCTTGTGTTGTGTTTCCGAGTTTCCCTAAAACCCGTAGCTATTGGTGCCAATCTTTGGTTTTGGCTATTTTGTTTAATTTGTGTTATGAGTATGGATTTACACCCAAAAGTTTTTGAGTGGATCGCGCTCCTTCGCGTTCACCCTGAATTATCTTTGGAATAAATTTTAACGGAAGCAGATGGACATAGTGGGTTGTGTTGGAAATTCTTGAGATTTAATTTGTAACTCTTTTTTACTGGAGTTGGATTTATTTGCATAACGTGTGTGGTGTTTGGAAGTGCTCCAAAAGGTGGTTTTTATGGATGTTTCATCGGTGATGTTGTTAGCAAAGTGTTCACTTTTGGGATATGAGTTTCCCTTTCTTTTGAGAAAAAATATGTGGCGGTTGTATGTACAGATGTTTGACTTTGGAGTCGATGTTCTTTTCCAAAATGTTGATTTTGGTTAAAATGCGATGTTTTGCAAGTTTAGTTTTCAAATTGACGTGGCTTCCTTTACGATGTGGTGTTCCTATTAATGGTGTTGCCGTCATAGTTTATATGAATTTCGCAGCCATCAATGTTATGTGTGTTTCAAACATGTGATACCGAGGAAGTAGTCGATTGGTGAATGATTATTCGATATTGTTGTTACATGAAGAATGAATGGTGAAATGGAAGCATGACATTGTTTATAGATGTTTAATGATGAAAGAGTCGATGAGCCAGGTCGGTGAGAAAGTCATATATGGATATATGACTAATCCGGAGTGCTCTTGAAAAGTGTGCATGAATAACATAAATTGAGATTTCTAGTTCTTTCCGGTATGTAAAGAAACAGTGAAGAATTTCTGGTATGTTGGTTGTGGTGTAGGAGATTTGTGTTTCCTTTGCGTCTTGACTTAGGAAATTAAAATGAATACTCTTTGGTTGTTGTCGAATTTTTTTCTTCCAAAGTGGCTTTTAGCGCTTTGGGGTTCGAGTTGTTGTGTGTGGATCAATTGGGTTCATGGCCTATGTTTGAGCTTACTCAACGATTGTACCCTTTGTTCTGATCCTTTGAGTGGAAGAATGTGAGGACGAGACCTTCTAAGAAAGAGAAATCTATTGTGGGTTTGTAATGACCTAAGATATTAGGTCATGCTAGTGGTTGATCGTAACTAGTTTGGATGTGGAGAGTAAAGGAAGGTTGGGTATGACCCAATTCAAACTTTCCTGGAGAATTGCTTCGTCAATGCGTCCCTCGGTAGGGGTCTTCTCCTTGTTGATTAAAAGTATTAGTGGACCACTGAGTGGTTGCTAGTAATTGTTTTTCCTTTTCAGAGTGTATTGGATCTTTCTGTCGCTGAGGTTGAGCGAGGTTGTGTCAACCGTAGCAATTTTGTTGATACTGTTTCTTACGGGTTTAAGGACCCTGGTTGCAAAGTAGGCCTTTCCTTTCGGTGGTAGTGTTGGGTATTGGTCTTTTGTAAAAGATCAATCTTTTGCAAGGATTTAACCTCGTTTGTTCAAATAGTTGGTGGTCTTGGAGTGATTGTCTCCCTTGGTTCCCGTCGTCTTCAATACGATGAACCATAGTAGAGAGGTTGAGGTGTGGAAGCACTTTTGTGCATGGGAGCTGAAGAGGGTTCTAGAGGTTGGTGCCGTGTTCTTCTGAGGAGAAACATCGGTTAAAGGGATCGGGCACTTTAGTGCCAAGGAATGTATGGAATGAGGAGTGTGAGACCGTTTTCTTTCACGGTTTGTTTGGGGAGCTTATCCTATCTTTGGTCGTTTTGAGTCTTTCTGTAAGTGCTTTTTTTTGTTGATGTCGAGTAAGTTCTGGCAAGTTTTGAATATGAAGTTGTCTCTAGAGCCGTCAGTCTTCGAGCCTTAGCTCCTTGTTATGAGAGTTGGTTGGTGCAAATCGTAGGAGTTTCTGAGCGGGTTCAGAGAAGTGAACCTTAGCTCCCTTTGATTTAGTTGTTTTGCGTAGTGGTGTGGCAAGGATTCGATGTCGAATCCTGTTGAAGGGGGGGGGAGAATGTGACACTATGGAAGGTCGTAATGATATAAAATATTACATTATATATATATATTGGCTTTTCGGTACGACTTTATAGCGCTTTTCTGGGCCGTTTTCGGTCGTTTGGGCCTTTTCCGAGGAAATTTGGGCCTTGGGGGGATCTTTTTGGGCCTAAGGTGGGGGTTTCTTGGCCCATGTGGGGAGGAGGGGGCAGCCACCCTAACCTAGGGTGCCCCCAACACCTCCCCATGCGCCCCACCTCCTCCTCCTCCCCCTTCCATAGCCGCCGCCCCCTTGGCCCTTGCCATGCGCCACCATCTCCCCTTCCCCTTGCACCACCACCTCTCCACCACCTCTCCACCTCCCTTGCTACCCCTAGGGGAGTTCTCCACCTCAACACCTCGAAGATCCATCCGTTGGAGCACTCCGCGACGAGGAGATCCGGCGGGATTGGAGCGAGGAAGGAGATCGCGCGAACCAGGAGATCTATTGGGTTTTCATGCGTTGGGCGAAGGTATGGCCATGGGAATCCTTGGGGTTGGTCTAGGATCTGTTCTAAGGGTGATTATCATGTTTTTAGATCAATTGGTGGTGCTGGAATTGAGTAGATTAGATTAGATCTAGAAGATGCCACGTTCTCTATTTCGGGCAGCATGAGCAGTCGACCTAGGGTTTGGGTCTTCCTCAATTTAGAATTGGAATTTGGTCGTACGGCTGTTGAAGAAGTTGTAGGTAATTTCAATATCTTTCCGTGGGTATAAAGAACATTAAATTCCGCTCAGCCGTTTGAAAATTATGCTTGTTTTACCGAATGTATTAAAATCTGTGACGTGATTGGAACAGATCACGGTATTCTGTAGATTAAACCACTTTAGAGTCCGAATCAGTCTTTCCATATACTTAGAAAAAGTTATGAAATTTCCTAAGCTACGCGAGGATGTACTCGTTTAATTGATTCGTAGTTTTAGAACTCAAGTTGTGCCTTTTGGAAGGCTGCTGTCCCGACGGGACAAAACCTCTGTTTTTGGGTTTAGCGAGTAGTTTGCGATGTCGGCGTAGAAGAGGGTTTGCTTACTATTTTGTGGACATGATTGTGAGTGTGGTCCCTATGTGTAGGTGGTGTGACCCCGGGAGTGCCTTCTACTTCTCGCCAATACGTCGCCGTGGTCGAGGCAAGTGTATTGGAATGGGTAGCGGGTTATCGTTTGCTTGATCGGTTGTGATTGAAATTTAATATATGATATGTTCACATGCCATGCTTTAATGATTGCCAATGATATGATGAGTATGCTTACTATGCTATGAAGCCATGTGTTAATGTACAAGTGATTTATGATGTTGGCATGTTTGCATACATGGCATGATACATGGCCCGGGCGGTGAGAAAGTCATAACTAGTCCGGGGAAGGTCGGTGAGAAAGTTATGACTATTCCGGAGAGCCAATGAGTAAGTCCTACATCGTGATTCCATCCACCGTGGTGTGGGGAAGCGAGGAGTAGGCACCCTCCATCTTCGGGATGGAAGGGGGGAGACGGTGCACACCGACGGGTGCGTACTCAACCATACCGGTATGAGTTTCCAGGATATATGTGCATCGCATTGCATTGCATTATATGAGGATGTTATATGATGATGATATATGATGATGTCAATGATATGCTTATGCTATGAATATGAGATGTGCATGATGTTGTATGTGAAAAGTGGTGATGAAGGTATTATAATGTATATTCTTGTTCCATTGCAATATACTTGCTGAGTGATGAACTCACGCTTGTATTTATGTTGTTTTTCTTAGGTACCATGAAACCGGCATGCGGGAAAAAGGGCATTAGCTACACATCTACACGTAGCTTCACATTATTATACAGTTTAAACAGTGGGAGCCATGATAATAATGATTAGTGCCATGAATCTTGGTGTATGGGCTTGAGTTCATCGTTTGGTTGGTTATATTTGTTGGAATGGTTGAATTCCTTATTTTAGACATAAGTGATGCTTTACTCATTGTTATTGCTGTTTTAGATGTCTTATGCTATGATATAACTTGCCTTGTTATTACTCTTGCTCCAATTCATGTTAAAACAAAGGAGATGCTGCCGAAATTTCGGTTTTTAGCATTTACTCCTTTGCTGTAATTTATCTTAGTTTATGGTATTTAGATGTTGTTTAGACTATGTTTGGTAGCATTCGGGCATGACCTAGCACCGTCATGCTGTAACCATCAAAGACAATGAAAACCCATCACACAGCAATGTCCAAAAAGATCAATAATCATCACACATGCTCAAACAAAAATCGTATTTCGATTGTTTGCTTGAAGCTGACACAACTCAAATTGCTTCCTATTTAATTCCAATTCAATCAAACTCAAACCTAAGTGTACCTTGCTCAAATAAAGTCAAATACTCATCACAATCATGGATGGACCATCACATGGTCCTTCACAAAGTATGACACCAAGCTACTTAAATTCAGATTATGTCAAACTAAGTTATATCCAATTGCATATCTCAATATCCTTGCTACCAATCTTTTAAAAGAAATTTGCTATTTTGCATGATTTCAACAAAGAGCAAAGACTAGAAGTGAAGACAACTCAAGGATCAAATGGATATAGTAGAGTTCAACCTAATCAATACGAAGCTATAAATGCATAGGAGAACCCTCATGCTCAATCCTCTTTCAAATGCAAACTTTGAATTTAATGCACACAAAGTGGTGTAGAGAGCTTATCCTAATAAAGTACATCCTTGACTAGAAGCCATTGACAAAGGCTTTCTAGGCTTCACTCTCTTCCACACTTTCTTTTGAATTTATTTGCATTTATCAATTTTGATTGACTCAAGCCATAATCAACCATCTTAAGCATGGCACTTAAAAGAGTGGTCTTGGTCAAACACAATACATCCCAGGGCAATGGAAAGCAGTCTCATGAATATAAAGTGTTGAGATCAATTTTAGCACACACAAGTCAATTCTTAATCATTTTCAGCACTTAGATTCATGAGCATTTTGAGGATTCTACAATATAACAAACTAGCTTAAACCATGTTGCTCTAGGGACTATAGTAGAAACCCAAAATTTTACAAAACATGTCATAAGCACCTAGTAAAGAAATATAGCAAGTAAAAGCAACAAGTATCATCAAGTTTTCATTAAAGCCTAATTTTAAATTTCAGCAAGCTTAGCACAATGAATCAATAGCAATTAGACATGAGTAAGCTAGCATGTTCCTCAAAAAAGTACCATGTGCATAACAACATAATTAACTCAATTGCACAATAGACAAAGCTCAGAAATAGAAAAAGAAGTCTATATGCAATGCATAATGATTAGTATCTAGAAACTCTCCCTCAACAAGTGTGTCAATTTTAGCACAATTCTGATTCAAGTTGAATTATTAGCATAACCAATTGCAGAAATGTATAAATAAACTCAACTAAAAACAAAAATATAGGATGCAAAGGAAAGGTCATGAGACTAACAGTTTGGGTGGACAATGTAGCATAGATAAGATGGTGAAGAACACTATAGTTCAGACTCGCTCTCATCTTCCCCACATGACTAACATAGGAAAGCTGATTCTACAGACTCAAGCTAACACACAGACCCTGTCTACCCAAGGGGGTCAACACCTGCTAGACCTACAAGACTGCGAGGGAACTCAACCTAGACAGAAGAGAATAGCTAATTAAGCATGATATTAACCTATAGCATAAGATGAGAGGTCCATGCAAAGCATGCCAGAAATCTACGTGAAGTGATGTAACACCCCAATTTTTGCTTTTCATGAATTTAAATGTCATTTTGCACTTTGGTCAATTTTTGGAATTTTTTGGAATTTATTTGGATTTAATTTGAATTTATTCCCTTTTGAAATAATTAAAGAATTAAATTTATAAATAAAATTTTGTAGGGAATATTTTATTTGAGTCCAAAATGTCTCAAAGTATTTTCCAGAATTTTTCTGATTATTTTGCTATTTTTCTCAAATTATTTGAATTTCTAGAAATTATTTTGAATATTTAACCGCTGAGTTGGTTTTACTGTTCATGCGATCGGGCCCGAGTCAGACCCGAGTCTGAGTCCGACCTGAGCTAGCCGCACCACGCGGTTCGGTCCAACCGCATCGCGCCCGAGCCTAGTCGCGTGACCGTTGGATCGAGATCCAACGGCCAGCGTTTCGCCACGTCACCCAATCCGAACCCAATTCGGATTCCACCGTCGCCGCCGAGTGGGCCTCGGTTTCCGCGGTTTTCATGGACGCCGAGGGCCCTATTTAATGCGCCGCCACCCCTGTCATGTAGCCCTCTTCCGTGCGCACCCGTAGCCCTAGACCTTCGCGCCTGAGCCGCCGCCGTTCGCCCGCAAGAGCTCGCCGTAGTTGGATTAGGGTTCCGCCGCGGTTCTCCGTTGTTTCCGCTGCCGTCCGCCGTCCTCCGCCGTCACCGAGCCCAAATCCGGATCCGCCGCGTCAAGCCGCGTCAGGGGGTACCATCCACTTCGCTGGAGCGTGCCCGCAACGCCGTTCGGGTGGTCATCGTCTTCGTCTCCAGCCAGCCAGCTTCGCCGTGGACATCGCCAACCTCGCTAGCTTCGTGCAACGTTCGATCATGATCCAAAGGCCCAGATTCGTCCACGTCGCCCGAAGGTAAAATTTCCACGTTTCAGTTTTTAGATCTAATCCCAACCGTTGGATCTAAATCCAACGGCTTAGATTAAGCCACGTGATCGTAAATTGCACCGTGCCTATATTAGATATCAGCCGTTAGATCTAGATCGTACGGTCAGCGTTAACCACGTTGTAGCATTAGATGTAATCTCGGCAGTTCAATCGAAATCGAACGCGTAGATTGAGCCACGTGTCGCGCGCCGGGTCAAGCCACGTCACCCCCAGAGACGCGGTGAAACCCCATCGGATCTCGACCATTGTAACATCCTCAAATTTATAAAAGTCAAAAATCCAAATATTAAAATGTGAACTCATTTTATTGTTGCATTTTATGCTTAATATGTGCAAATTATTGTTTTGTTGGGTGATTTAGTGATTAATGGAATAAAATAAAAGAAGGAAAAAGAGAAAATATCAATTGGTAAAGTGGTTAGAAATGAAAATTTCCTTAGTAAATTTTACATCAGACCTTGGACAACCCTATAATCATCCTTAGCTGGTTAAGAGACCATGTGAAGGTATTTAAGTGAGATAAAACCATTTTTAATTTGACATCTCTATCTCTGTCCAGACCTATGTCAGAATTGTGGAGAAAAACGTGTTGCATTCTAGACCTTAGGATTTTACCATGTCATCTTGACTACCTTAAGTTCATCCACAAAAATCTGCAAAAATTTATAAGTAGTTTAACTATTTATTTCCAATTAAATAACACAGAATTGGAAATCTGCAGAAATCAGTAAAAGAATTTTTGAAAAATAAATGTTATGATTTTAGTGCTGAAATTTTTATGGTAGATCCCTGGTAAAGAACCACACCCTCGATAAAAATTTCAGAAATAAATATGTTGATTTAGTTCCTTAACCAATTCAAAAACTGAAATGAATTTTCTGTGTCTTTGGCATTGTCAGAATTTTTAATAAAAGATATAGAAGAGATAATTACTCGAAATTTTTACCATAGGTAAATATATTGTTCAGGATTCAGAGGTAAAAATTTCAGAAATACTTAGCTAGGAGAATTGCCCTGATTAAATGCATCTTTGGAGAGCTACCAAATGCGTTGAACCTTTTCCCCTCTCTCCTTTGGCTGGCATGTGGGCCAACCTCCATTAATGCGTGTCAGACCAGCCCCCTTTGCCCCCATTCGCTGACCAGTGGGTCCTCTTCTCCTTGGGACCCAATCTGGCCCGTGTACCCCACTCACATCTCTATCTCACTGCCATGTGGGCCTTCTTCTAAATGAGCCGCCCCACCTGTCATTTGCTTGCCTCACCCTCTCCATCTCTCTCTGTCGCGTGGCCTGGACCCACCCGTCGAGCCTTCTCCTTCCCTTCGCTCTTCTGCTGCGTGCGTGGTCGGGCAACCGAGCGAGGTGCACCGCCTCTGGCCTCTCCTCTCTGGAATCGCTCGCTCGGCTCAGAGCAACCACGCCACCCCTCGCCTAACACCACCGCCACCTTGCCTAGCCGGCCATACCTCTCTCTGTTGCAAGCCGCCAAACCTCGCCGAGTTCACACCGTGGTCAAGCTTATCTACCGCCTCAATCCGGCTATAA
Organism: Rhipidocladum racemiflorum; assembly: GCA_036346355.1. Taxonomy (NCBI): domain Eukaryota; kingdom Viridiplantae; phylum Streptophyta; class Magnoliopsida; order Poales; family Poaceae; genus Rhipidocladum; species Rhipidocladum racemiflorum. Next base: position 63,081,289 of record CM070583.1, read on the forward strand.
AAGGGCACGTTGGGATCGCATTTGTGTTGTGCCTCCTTCTCCTATCTCTTTCACCATCCATTTTTCCTCAAAGCCGAGAAACCGTGCTTCTTCTCCATCTCCGGCGGAACCCGAATTGGGCGAAAACGCAAATTGACTCGACACGGTAAGGGAATTCCCAAATTGATGAATCGTGAAGCATCTCTAGTCGCTAATGAACCTTTTGCGCACCTTCTTCCAGCCCGAAGTAGCCCGAGAAGCTCCCTCACCGTACAATCCCTTCCGCCATTAATCACCAAGACGGTGAGAACACAACTCAGCCGCCCACTCTTCGGTTTGGTGTATGGATCGCATTCTTAGAGCTCCCTGTTGCTCTCACGCATGATTATTATGGCTAGAACCTGAAGTAGAACCGTTACACCTTGCATCATCAGTAGCGCCGCCGTCCACCGCCGCGCGCACAAATTCTTCAAACAACAACCCCAACCGAGTGATGCCCTAGGTCCATCATGGTCCCGTGACGCTTTAGGAACCAGCCAAAACCGATCGACGTCGCCGGTTAGTCGCCGGTGAGCTCAGACTCAGCCTCCCCTGTGCTGGCTCACTGACGCGCGGGACCCCCATATCAGCCGCTCGCTCTGAGCCACTCCACTGCAAAGCCAAGCCAGCCACTGGCCGTTGGGCCCAAGTTGTCAGTGACTTAGCCAAGTCAAATGGGTTCAGCCCGCGCAAACGATGAGAATACGTATTCCTCTAAGGAAAACGTAATTTCCCAATTTCCTGAATTCAATTAACCGGATGGCTTCAAACTTAAATAACTTTTTATCTATAGCTCCAAATTGAATGAAACAAATTTCTAAATTCATTATAAATCCTCTAGTTTCATAATATGCAAAAATATTTGATACTTGTTTAGTAAATTAACTTTGAATTTAAATTTGAATCTTGAAATTTGAATGGGTTCCATATAGAATTTTTGCAAACTAAGACCAAATTGAGTGAAACTAATTTTGTTTGAATCCTTGGGTCGAATAATGTCCAAATATGTAATTAGATTTGAATTTGGAGCTAGTTTGTGAAAATTTCTTGTTAGGGTTGAATTTAAGACATAAGATTAATATAGTTATTATAACTTACAAAAAAAAAATGGTTCAAAATGAATGAAACTTGTTTCTTTGTGCTTATTACACTAATTAGGATCAGATGGTGAGATGAAAGTTAGGGTGCACCATATACCTTCATTTAATATGATTAAGATTGCTTTCCATGCTAATTCATGATTAGTGCAATTGATCATACACACTGGAAATGAACTTTGTTAAATTTAATTTTACAATCTTAGCTTCCTGAATTCGTAAATTAAAATAAATAAATACACAAAGAAAGGTAGTTGTGCTGTATACCCTTATATCTTTACCCTTAGGACCCAAAACCATATAACTCAGATATTACATGAAATGATGAACGTGATTGCCATCATTGATTGATTTGGATTGATTTCATTTGAATCTTTCATCTTTTGTCTCTCGTTGTTTATGCATTTGCTTCTTTTGTCGATATTGAAGTATTTCATTTGCTATGTTCTTAATCGACGTATAGACGCCGAGACTACCGACTTCATTGTCGATTTACACTAATCCAAATTTATTCTACCGAGGAGCAAGGCAAGCAACCCCTTTGAGCATTCTTGAACCTGCATTTCATAATCCACTAAAATGTGATTAAGAATCTTCCTGCATGCTCATATTTCTATAAATCTTTAATTTGTGTTACTTGGTAGTTATAACCCGAATTGATGGATTCCCTTAATCATGCTAACATACGATCCATGAGAACCATAGGAATGGTTAAGTCCATTAAACTGGGTATAATCGCTTATTTACCTGTAATTGCTTAGCACTGCTTTAGGTCAATACTGGAAATGTTTACAACCATACTTCTATTTATGAAATCTTTTATGGTTTATTTAAGCAAAGAAAGGATCTTGGTAGTTTGATAAAAATGAAAATAAAACTCTTGCTTTCGACATGGGTGATTATTGGCAATATACTGTTGTACATTTTTTAACGTTTACGTATAAAGGTTGGAGTATTGCCCATGTCATATTAAGGACCGAGCTAATGTGTTGTTTTCAGGCCAAGATAACCGTACATCCACAAGTACTGAAATGGGACAGTCTTAACCTATTAAAATTATTTGAAACTAGCTTTGCACATTGGTAGGCAGTTGTAGCACGGGCACTCCAGATATAGGTTTGCTCGAGGGAGGTGTCATCACCGAGGTGTTGGCATCTGCCGTTGTAACGATGTACGCCTGGCTATGAATTTGGGGCTGTTCTATTCCTGGTGGGTCTTTGACTCCGGAATTTCTATTCCTGGTGGGTTACTGACTCCGGAATTACTTTTACCTTTTTAGCTTCCATCATAGTCAGGAGTAACGTCATTGGGCTAGTGCAAAGTTAAGGTTCAAGTAATCGAACGGTTTCGTTATGAACTCCCCGCGGACATACCAAAGGAAGTGTGTCTTATAGCTTGCAAAAAGGGAGAACATATCTTGTGGGTAAAGCAGTACAAACTCTGCAGAGTCTAAATCTAATCGATTAGCCGCGCTCGCGGTCATGAGCACTTGGTAAAGTCATCACATAGTTAATTGTTTTCTATTTTTGAAAACCTATTTAAATGGTTTGGGAATGATTTATATCAGTGAAGATGTCACCTATGGTTATACTGAATTGTTAAGACCATGGAGGGTCTTGTTCGTTATCTTACTCACGAAAGGGGCCGTGAGTGGATTGTTATCATCTATCTCATTATTTGTTATTTCAAGTACTATCAAATTGTTTCAAATTCTGTTTACGCTTCCCATTACTATTCAGTAATACTTCATTAGATTTTTGCTTTCTGCAAAACAACCGTAGAAACCCACTTTTCTTTCGAGCTTGCATATATTCTAGAATTTGCAAACACTACAAAGTCTTGCGAGTACCAACGTACTCAACTTGCTTCAACAATGTTTTTAGGTGAAGAACAAGAATACCTCACGATTTATAACAATAATGAAGATCTCGTAAATTATGGCGACGACTGTTTTCTCTAGGTTCATCTCGTCTGTTGCCTGTGGAGTTTTGGGTTTAGTAGGCAAACAATGAGACGTGTGTTTTATTGCTACTTTTGGTATTGTAATGAACCCTTATTGTAATAAAAGTTGAACTTGTGTATGGCTGTAATTTCAAATTGTGTTGGTGCGTGCCAGCCACTGATCATGGGAATGGCACAGGATGCACTTAAAGAACCTCATATTTATGTTATTTACTGACATAAAAATGAGGGTCTCACAGTTTGGTATCAGAGCCATGCTGACTGTAGGAGAACCTTAGATAGAATGGACGATAGTATAATTTAAAAACTTCAAAGAAAATAAATTTTATGATCAGAAATATTAAATTGTTATATACATTATTAATCTTCCCTTAATATAACCATTGGAAATGTTCTTGTTACAATATTATGTATAAATCTGTTCCTTTCAAAATTTATATTTACCTTGTATTAAAATACTAATTCCTTATCAAACTACAGATGGACATGATTTTGCCTTTCCATGATTCCAACCATCGGGAGGATGATGGAATGATGGGAGTCCTGGCTCGGTTAATGGATTACGCTGGTTACGAGGAGAACCCTCGTTATATCAGATTTCATGCCATACTTAGCGATCCGACAAGGAGTACGCCGCGACGACTCCATATCCCTCGCACGAGCTCTTTATGACGAAGGAGAACGCGTTCTTTTGAAGGCTTTGGTTCAACCATGACGGATGCAATGAATGAGGCCGCCTATACAGCTATCGTTCGACTCCGCCATGCTCTTTCAGAACTTGGCCCAACATATCGTCTTTATCCTTGTCGCCCACCTATTGGAGGAACTTCCTACATTAGTCCTGATGGAATCCGCAATAAGAGCCTTCATCATCTTGTAGATTTTGTAAACGCTTCCGATAAACACCACCGCTCGATGGCAGCAGAGTTGGTCCAAGCTCGCCGTCGAATAGCGCACCTCGAAGGAACCATTGCCTCTTATGAAGCATTAGGGCTTGCCTCACAGCCAGTGTCAAATCCACAGCCCGAGGTTCCCTATACTCAGGAAAAGGCTATACCAACAAACCTGCTAGCACCCATCAACCAATATCAGGAGGCTAACCCCACTGTCTCCTTACAAAGCTCTTCGAACTTACCCCAGGATCCAGGACTGGGTAATGACGCTTGGGCATTAGGCGATTTAGTGTAAGTCGCTAGGGTTAGAAGGATCACTAGTTACCTTATCATTATGTAGTAGTAGTGGGCAAGCAGGTCTTTTGGTTGTAAAAATTATATGGTTTGAATAAAGAGCTTTTGCTGTACTTTGTGTGTGCTTTTGGTTCTTTCTCGTGATTGTTTAATGTTCTATTTCAACCTCGCATTGTTGTGATCCTTTGTATTAACATCATAACAACTCGCACCTTTCTTTTTAATGAATTTCTTTAAGAATAATAAAATTTTAAGGAATGAAATGTTTCCTTGTGACCAATAGAGTTTGAATTGAATCTTTCAAATTGCTAGCTTAACCATCTAATCAATATTTTACCTCTTCATCGGAATTGGAATTTCAGGATGCCTCAGAACTAGATCTCTTCATGGGATCCTGGAAAGTGAAGCTTCAAAGGAGCCATTGCCTCCATGTGAAGTGCTTCCTACTCCAGCGCAACCTAATCCAATGCATCCTTCTACAAGAGCTTCATCCTCTCGTCAAATTCCAGATCCACCACATCCAAACCTAAATCCAAATCCTAATCAGCAAGATGGAATTCGGAGGAGCAATTGCTGTGTCCGCCGACCATGGCACAAGTTTTGGCGATGATTGAGCAAAATCGCCAGACTCATACCCTTCTTCTCGCAACAACCGTGCGTAATACCTCTAATCAAGGAGCCCGTGGTGGTGGTGCCCCACAATCCAAGCCGATCGAGTTTTTAAAGACTCGGCCTCCCACTTTCTCCGCATCAGTTGATCCATTGACGCCGATGATTGGCTGCGTCGGTGGAAGGCAAGCTGAACATTGCACGTGCAATGACCGGAGAAAGTTTTGTATGCTTCCTACCGGTTGAGTGGAGCTGCGGCTTCCTGGTGGGAAAACTACCAAGCTTATACTTCCACTAGAGCAAGTCTCTTGGGATGCCTTTAAAGATGTTTTTCGTCGAACCCATATCCCTTCCAAAATTTAGTAGACGTGAAAAGGCGGGAATTCCTTGACCTTCGTCAGGGAAATCAGACGGTGATAGAATATCTTCATCGCTTTAACTATCTATCCCGTTATGCCCCGTCTGAAGTTACCCTAAACGCCGCAAACCGAACGCTCCGGATAACTTGAATGATGAAGTCAAATGTGCGTTAGTCATTTCGACATTGATGACTTCCAAACTTTGGTGAACAAGGCAATTCGAGTGGAGAATAGCACTCGAGCTGCCATGGAATCACGAAAGAGAAAATGGATGGCCCAAAAGAATGCCAGTGCCGGATCATCTAGGCCTCGCCCTGCACCTCAGGGCAATATGCGACCACCTGTTCCGCCACCACAGCAGAGGCGTCGTGGTCCCGCCGACCTCGGCAGCCTTTGGCACGTCCTGGCGAACCCTCATCGAGCACGCCACCGAGCAGCCACCCAAACTCCAAATGTCACATGCTTCAAGTGCAAACAGCTTGGGCATTATGCTAATAATTGTCCAAGCAAGGGAATCCCTCAGCGACCCCCTAGTCGTCCTCAAGGATCCGGAGGACAACAAGCCGGAAGACCAGCTCAAGCCGCAAGCCAAGGACGTTTACATCATGTGACGGCAGAAGAAGCAACTGAAGCACCAGACGTGGTTCTGGGTATGTTTTCCGTCCATTCCTTTCCCACTTTAGTATTATTCGATTCCGGTGCATCTCATTCCTTTATATCCAAAAAGTTCGTAGAAACACATCAAATCCAAACAGATCTATTACCTGTTCCTATGATAATCTACTCCCCAGGAGCAAAAATGAGAACCACTAAAATGTGTCCTAAGGTTAGCATTACAATAAATGAAGTTCTATTTTATGCTGATCTTATCCTTATAGAAACCCCAGGATTAGACATCATTCTTGGTATGGATTGGTTAGCAAAGAATAAAGGACGGATAGATTGTGCTAATAGATCCATATCTCTTATCAATCTCGAAGGAGTTAAAGTGAATTTTAGTTCTACCCAAAATCCTTCGAATCAAGAACTTGTCTCAATGCAATGGTATTAGAAAAGATTCAATCTGCTCTGTAGTTTCCAACTTTCCGATGTATTTCCGTAAGAATTGCCAGGTTTGCCACGGATCGTGACATAGAATTCGCCATTGATCTTATACCTGGTACAGCTCCAATTGCTAAACCCCTTATCGAATGCCACCAAATGAGTTAGTAGAACTCAAAAAGCAAATTCAAGAACAGTTGGACAAAAAGTTTATTCGACCAAGTACTTCCCCTTGGGGTAGCCCAGTCCTCTTTGTTAGTAAAAAGGACGGTAGTCTACGCATGTGTGTGGATTATCGTGCTCTCAATGATGTTACTATCAAAAATAAATATCCTTTACCCCGAATTGATGATCTGTTCGATCAATTAACCGGTGCCCAAATCTTCTCCAAAATCGATCTCAGGCATGGATATTATCAGTTAAAAATCCGACCGGAGGATATTCCCAAAACAGCATTTACCACTCGTTACGGCTTATATGAATATGTCGTAATGTCCTTCGGACTTACAAATGCTCCCGCTAGCTTTATGAGCTTAATGAATAAAGTCTTCATGGAGTATCTTGATAAGTTCGTAGTGGTATTCATAGATGATATTCTCATCTATTCCAAAAATGAAGAAGATCATACCCAACATCTACACATGGTACTTGAGAAACTCCGAGAACACAAGTTATATGCCAAATTTGAGAAATGTGAATTTTGGTTAAAGGAAGTTGCTTTCCTCGGGCATATTCTTTCTAAAGGTGGAATTTCTGTTGATTCCATTAAAGTACAAACAGTCCAAAATCGAGCAACTAAAATCTGTTCTCAACCAAGTTTCCTCGGTTTAGCGGGATATTATCGCCGCTTTATCGAAAACTTCTCCAAAATCGCTAAACCTTTGACTCAGCTCTTGAAGAAAGAAAAGAAATATGAATGGACCTGCACGCGAAGCAAGTTTTCTCGAACTAAAGAAACGGTTAACCACGGCCCGATCTTTGGTGTTACCCGACATCCATAAGAGCTTCGATGTTTATTGCGATGCCTCACGCAATGGTCTTGGTTGCGTGTTGATGCAAGAAATGAAAGTCGAGCTTATGCTTCTCGCCGCCTTCGGCCTCATGAACTTAATTATCCAACTCATGATTTGGAACTAGTGCAGAGTGCATGCCCTAAAAATCAAGCGTCACTACCTTATTGGAAACAAGTGTAACATCTACACCGATCATAAGAGCTTAAAATACTTCTTTACCCAATCGGATCTTAATCATGCGGCAAAGGAGATGGCTAGAGCTAATAAAGGATTACGACCTTAGTATTCATTACCATCCTGGTAAAGCTAATGTCGAAAGCAGATGCTCTAAGCCGTAAACTTCATTGTATGACGGTGTCAGCATACACTAACCAATCTGAATTAGTAAAGGAGTTTCAGAAACTTAATTTGGGAATTGTTGAGAAAGGATTTATTGCTAATCTTCAAATGCAACCAAATCTGAAAACCCAAATTAAGATAGCTCAATCCAAAGATGAAGCAATATTAAAAATCCGAGAAGAGTTGAGACGAGGCAAAGAATTGGAATTTTCAGAAGATTCAGATGGTATACTCCAATTCAAGAATCGAATCTATGTCCCTAATGATCTAGAAATCAAGAACCTGATCTTGAGTGAAGCTCATGAATCACCTCTTTCTATCCATCCGGGTAGTACCAAAATGTATCAAGATCTGAAGCGGGAATATTGGTGGCCCGACATGAAAAAGGAAATCGCCGAGTATATCGCAAAGTGTGATATATGTCAGCGAGTAAAAGCCGAGCATCAACGTCCTGCTGGTCTTCTTCACCCTCTCGAGATTCCAAAATGGAAATGGGATGCTGTAAGTATGGATTTCATTACTGGTCTGCCGAGGACCAGGAAAGGGCATGATTCTATTTGGGTTATCGTTGATCGATTAACCAAAGTTTCCCATTTCATACCAGTCAAAACCACTCACCCTGGAGACAAACTCGCGGAGTTGTATCTTGAAAACATTGTTCGTCTTCACGGAGTTCCCAAGACAATTGTATCTGATCGTGGATCTCAATTTACATCTCGTTTCTGGGAAAGTTTGCATACACTGTTAGGGACAAAGCTAAAATTTAGTACGGCTTATCATCCCCAAACAGATGGGCAGACTGAGCGGACCAACCAAACATTAGAGGACATGCTGAGAGCTTGTGTGCTGTCTTATGGCATGAATTGGGAGAAAAGTTTACCCTTTGCTGAATTCTCCTACAATAATAGCTTTCAAGCCAGTCTTCAAATATCCCCTTTTGAAGCACTTTATGGAAGGAAGTGCCGAACCCCTCTCTTTTGGTCCTAAATCGAGAAAGGAATTTCTTCGCCCGTATATTATCCAAGAAGCCCAAGAGCAAGTTGATGTGATTAGAAGTCGACTCAAGGAAGCTCAATCACGTCAGAAGAGTTACGCCGACAATCGTCGACGTGATTTAAGTTTTGTAGTCGGAGATCATGTCTATTTGAAAGTTTCCCCTCTTCGCGGAGTTAAATGTCGTTTCCAAATCCATGGAAACTAGCTCCTCGATATATCGGACCATACCCAATTATCGAAAAGTTGGGAGAAGTGGCATATAAGTTGGAATTGCCGCCCCGTTTGTCGGAAGTTCATAACGTCTTCCATGTATCCCAACTCAAGAAATGTCTTCGTGTACCAACTGATCTTACTAATCTTGACGATCTCAATTTGCAACCCGATCTATCCTATCGAGAGCATCCTATTCGCATTCTTGAAGAAATCGAGCGACATACAAGGAACAAAATCCATAGGATGTTGAAAGTTCAGTGGAGTAATCATAACGAGGAAGAAGCCACGTGGGAGCGAGAAGATCATCTCATGAATGAGTTTCCAGAATTCTTCTAGATTTCCTTAGCCCTCACAAATCTGGAGGACGAGATTTTTGTAAGGAGGGTAGATCTGTAACATCCTCAAATTTATAAAAGTCAAAAATCCAAATATTAAAATGTGAACTCATTTTATTGTTGCATTTTATGCTTAATATGTGCAAATTATTGTTTTGTTGGGTGATTTAGTGATTAATGGAATAAAATAAAAGAAGGAAAAAGAGAAAATATCAATTGGTAAAGTGGTTAGAAATGAAAATTTCCTTAGTAAATTTTACATCAGACCTTGGACAACCCTATAATCATCCTTAGCTGGTTAAGAGACCATGTGAAGGTATTTAAGTGAGATAAAACCATTTTTAATTTGACATCTCTATCTCTGTCCAGACCTATGTCAGAATTGTGGAGAAAAACGTGTTGCATTCTAGACCTTAGGATTTTTACCATGTCATCTTGACTACCTTAAGTTCATCCACAAAAATCTGCAAAAATTTATAAGTAGTTTAACTATTTATTTCCAATTAAATAACACAGAATTGGAAATCTGCAGAAATCAGTAAAAGAATTTTTGAAAAATAAATGTTATGATTTTAGTGCTGAAATTTTTATGGTAGATCTCTGGTAAAGAACCACACCCTCGATAAAAATTTCAGAAATAAATATGTTGATTTAGTTCCTTAACCAATTCAAAAACTGAAATGAATTTTCTGTGTCTTTGGCATTGTCAGAATTTTTAATAAAAGATATAGAAGAGATAATTACTCGAAATTTTTACCATAGGTAAATATATTGTTCAGGATTCAGAGGTAAAAATTTCAGAAATACTTAGCTAGGAGAATTGCCCTGATTAAATGCATCTTTGGAGAGCTACCAAATGCGTTGAACCTTTTCCCCTCTCTCCTTTGGCTGGCATGTGGGCCAACCTCCATTAATGCATGTCAGACCAGCCCCCTTTGCCCCCATTCGCTGACCAGTGGGTCCTCTTCTCCTTGGGACCCAATCTGGCCCGTGTACCCCACTCACATCTCTATCTCACTGCCATGTGGGCCTTCTTCTCGTGAGCCGGCCCCACTGTCATTTGCTTGCCTCACCTCTCTCCATCTCTCTCTCGTCGCGTGGGGTCGGGACCCACCCGTCGAGCCTTCTCCTTCCCTTCGCTTCTTCTCTGCTCGTGCGTGGCCGAAGCAACCGAGCGAGGTGCACCGCCTCTGGCCTCTCCTCTCTCGGAATCGCTCGGCTCACCCAGAGCAACCACGCCACCCCTCGTCTGACACCACCGCCACCTTGCCTAGCCGGCCATACCTCTCTCTGTTGCAAGCCGCCAAACCCCTCGCCGAGTTCACACCGTGGTCAAGCTTATCTACCGCCTCAATCCGGCTATAAAAGGGCACGTTGGGATCGCATTTGTGTTGTGCCTCCTTCTCCTATCTCTTTCACCATCCATTTTTCCTCAAAGCCGAGAAACCGTGCTTCTTCTCCATCTCCGGCGGAACCCGAATTGGGCGAAAACGCAAATTGACTCGACACGGTAAGGGAATTCCCAAATTGATGAATCGTGAAGCATCTCTAGTCGCTAATGAACCTTTTGCGCACCTTCTTCCAGCCCGAAGTAGCCCGAGAAGCTCCCTCACCGTACAATCCCTTCCGCCATTAACGGCGCACGGTGAGAACACAACTCAGCCGTCCACTCTTCGGTTTCAGTGTATGGATCGCATTCTTAGAGCTCCCTGTTGCTCTCACGCATGATTATTATGGCTAGAACCTGAAGTAGAACCGTTACACCTTGCATCACCGTGTAGCGCCGCCGTCCACCGCCGCGCGCACAAATTCTTCAAACAACAACCCCAACCGAGTGATGCCCTAGGTCCATCATGGTCCCGTGACGCTTTAGGAACCAGCCAAAACCGATCGACGTCGCCGGTTAGTCGCCGGTGAGCTCAGATCGACCTCCTGTGGCCGGCTCATCGACGTGGGACCCCATATCGCCCGGCCGCTCTGAGCCACTCCACTGCAAAGCCAAGCCAGCCACTGGCCGTTGGGCCCAAGTTGTCAGTGACTTAGCCAAGTCAAATGGGTTCACCTCACAGAACGATGAGAATACGTATTCCTCTAAGGAAAACGTAATTTCCCAATTTCCTGAATTCAATTAACCGGATGGCTTCAAACTTAAATAACTTTTTATCTATAGCTCCAAATTGAATGAAACAAATTTCTAAATTCATTATAAATCCTCTAGTTTCATAATATGCAAAAATATTTGATACTTGTTTAGTAAATTAACTTTGAATTTAAATTTGAATCTTGAAATTTGAATGGGTTCCATATAGAATTTTTGCAAACTAAGACCAAATTGAGTGAAACTAATTTTGTTTGAATCCTTGGGTCTAATAATGTCAAATTATGTAATTAGATTTGAATTTGGAGCTAGTTTGTGAAAATTTCTTGTTAGGTTGAATTTAAGACATAAGATTAATATAGTTATTATAACTTACAAAAAAATGGTTCAAAATGAATGAAACTTGTTTCTTTGTGCTTATTACACTAATTAGGATCAGATGGTGAGATGAAAGTTAGGTGCACCATATACCTTCATTTAATATGATTAAGATTGCTTTCCATGCTAATTCATGATTAGTGCAATTGATCATACACACTGAAATGAACTTTGTTAAATTTAATTTTACAATCTTAGCTTCTGAATTCGTAAATTAAAATAAATAAATACACAAAGAAAGGTAGTTGTCTTGTATACCCTTATATCTTTACCCTTAGGACCCAAAACCATATAACTCAGATATTACATGAAATGATGAACGTGATTGCCATCATTGATTGATTTGGATTGATTTCATTTGAATCTTTCATCTTTTGTCTCTGTTGTTTATGCATTTGCTTCTTTTGTCGATATTGAAGTATTTCATTTGCTATGTTCTTAATCGACGTATAGACGCTGAGACTACCGACTTCGCTGTCGACGACACTAATCCAGCCTATTCTACCGAGGAGCAAGGCAAGCACCCCCTTGAGCATTCTTGAACCCAGATTTCATAATCCACTAAAATGTGATTAAGAATCTTCCTGCATGCTCATATTTCTATAAATCTTTAATTTGTGTTACTTGGTAGTTATAACCCGAATTGATGGATTCCCTTAATCATGCTAACATACGATCCATGAGAACCATAGGAATGGTTAAGTCAATTAAACTCGGTATAATCGCTTATTTACTCAGAATTGCTTAGCACTGCTTTAGGTCAATACTGGAAATGTTTACAACCATACTTCTATTTATGAAATCTTTTATGGTTTATTTAAGCAGTAAAGGATACTGGTAGTTTGATAAAAATGAAAATAAAACTACTGTTTCGACATGGGTGATTATTGGCAATAGCCGGTTGTACATGTTTTAACGTGTACGTAGAAAGGGTGGAGTATTGCCCATGTCATATTAAGGACCGAGCTAATGTGTTGTTTTCAGGCCAAGATAACCGTACATCCACAAGTACTTGAAATGGGACAGTCTTAACCTATTAAAATTATTTGAAACTAGCTTTGCACATTGGTAGGCGATTGTAGCACGGGCACTCCGTATATAGGTTTGCTCGAGGAGGTGTCATCACCGAGGTGTTGGCATCTGCCGTTGTAACGATGTACGCCTGGCTATGAATTTGGGGCTGTTCTATTCCTGGTGGGTCTTTGACTCCGGAATTTCTATTCCTGGTGGGTTACTGACTCCGGAATTACTTTTACCTTTTTAGCTTCCATCATAGTCAGGAGTAACGTCATTGGGCTAGTGCAAAGTTAAGGTTCAAGTAATCGAACGGTTTCGTTATGAACTCCCCGCGGACATACCAAAGGAAGTGTGTCTTATAGCTTGCAAAAAGGGAGAACATATCTTGTGGGTAAAGCAGTACAAACTCTGCAGAGTCTAAATCTAATCGATTAGCCGCCATGATCATGAGCACTTGGTAAAGTCATCACATAGTTAATTGTTTTCTATTTTTGAAAACCTATTTAAATGGTTTGGGAATGATTTATATCAGTGAAGATGTCACCTATGGTTATACTGAATTGTTAAGACCATGGAGGGTCTTGTTCGTTATCTTACTCACGAAAGGGGCCGTGAGTGGATTGTTATCATCTATCTCATTATTTGTTATTTCAAGTACTATCAAATTGTTTCAAATTCTGTTTACGCTTCCCATTACTATTCAGTAATACTTCATTCAGATTTTTGCTTTCTGCAAAACAACCGTAGAAACCCACTTTTCTTTCGAGCTTGCATATATTCTAGAATTTGCAAACACTACAAAGTCTTGCGAGTACCAACGTACTCAACTTGCTTCAACAATGTTTTTAGGTGAAGAACAAAAATACCCTGCTGACGATAACAATAATGAAGATCTCGTAAATTATGGCGACGACTGTTCTCTCTAGGTTCATCTCGTCTGTTGCCTGTGGAGTTTTGGGTTTAGTAGGCAAACAATGAGACGTGTGTTTTATTGCTACTTTTGGTATTGTAATGAACCCTTATTGTAATAAAAGTTGAACTTGTGTATGGCTGTAATTTCAAATTGTGTTGGTGCGTGCCAGCCACTGATCATGGGAATGGCACAGGATGCACTTAAAGAACCTCATATTTATGTTATTTACTGACATAAAAATGAGGGTCTCACAACCATCCAATCAAGATCGAACGGTCCAGATCAACCGCGTTATTTCCAAATCAACGGCCCAGATTGTGCCACGTGTCCGGGAGTTGGACCGGCACGGTCAGCGTCGCGATCGTGCCGCCGATGTCGGCGTAACGCCACGTAGGCCCGCATGTCAGCGGCTGGCCCAACGTCTCCATGACGTCACCCGTGATGTCATGCTGACGTCACGTGGGGCCCCCGTGTCAGCTGTCCTCGGCCGACGTGTCGTGCAGACGCAATAAATGGAATTTTCCAATAGAAAAATAAATGGATTAATTCGGTTTAATGATTTATTTGAATTTTCAAACTTCAAACAATTATAACTTTTGCGTTTTAACTCCGATTTGGGCGATTCCAATTTCTAAAAATTCGTAAAATTATACCCTTTCTGTTTATGGACTTTATTTGATGTTTTGAGCAATGTGCATATACTATTTTATTTATTTATTGCTATTTGCACGCATTACGAGTAGACGTTGAAGTACCCGAGGGCTTCGAAGGAGAAATGTTGACCTAGGAGCCAACACAAGACCAAGAACAAGTACTCTTTGAAGGCAAGTTGTGCTTCAACCATGTTGAGCCCATTCTTTGGAAATTATGTTGTTTCAAAGTATTGCTTGCTAATTTAATTAGAATTTATGTTGATTAATTCTGGGATTAGTTAAATACCTAATTCTTGTATGACACCTAGATGTATATATAATTGTATGCTATGAACCCTTGTCACCCTAGTTGTGGATTATTTAGTTGGACATTATTAAATTGGCAACATGGGTAATTAGACCGTTGTAGTATATTGCTTAGACCTGCCACGTAGTCACAACATGATTTTGGATAATTACATGTTAACATTGACTTAATGACATACGGAACATGTTTTTGAGAAGTGTCATGTGTTATTGATGTTGTTATCGATGGCACGTGGTGCATGGTAAACAATTGGGATTTGATATATAGATTTAGACCGGGGCATGTGGCGAGAATGATCGGGTGGGCCAGTTGTGGCACCGGGAACGTTGATTTGGTTCTTCGGGTAGTCTTGCCCTGGTCAACCTAAGGACTTAACCTTGCAAGCCTTTGAACTGAGTCAAACGTGCAACCACATGTCTGTAATGGGACGGACCTAGTTGATTAGGTTGCTAATAACGTACCTGTGGGACCTCAGGGTGTCAACTATACCTTTTGTGTAGTTGTACGGGGGAGCGTACCGGGGCTACGACCAGGTACCCATCTAACAGTTGATTGGCC
This sequence comes from Rhipidocladum racemiflorum, assembly GCA_036346355.1. Classification (NCBI taxonomy): domain Eukaryota; kingdom Viridiplantae; phylum Streptophyta; class Magnoliopsida; order Poales; family Poaceae; genus Rhipidocladum; species Rhipidocladum racemiflorum. Next base: position 63,096,382 of record CM070583.1, read on the forward strand.
TAGACTTCGCCTTTGCTAAGGGAAGAGTTAGTGTGCAATAACCGGGGAGGCCCACTTGTGCTGTTAGAAGTTTCCGAAAGACTTTGTTATGGACACTCACCTTTGTGGTGTTTGGCTGTATCTTGTGGGTAGAGTGCATAACCTCTGCAGAGTGTAAAATCTATTCGAATAGCCGTGTCCGCGGCATTGGACATTGCTCGGGAATTACAGTCAAGGGTTAGACTTTCATGAAAACAACTTGGACTTGAAAAGTTTGGTTGGGTTTAATGATGATGTTGATGGAAATGTGGATTAGGAAAGGGAAAGTGTTTACTTAACTCCTGGAAAAGTTATTGATACTACATTGCTTCTACTGCTTTCGAATCTACTTATGTTACTTGCTAATTGTCGCATCGCAAATGAACCTGTTAACCTACCCTTTGTATCAAGCCATGCATATAGAATATTAGTTGAATTCTGTGCATGACTTGCTGAGTACCAAGTACTCACCCTTGCCACAATACAACACCAGTTGAAGAAGAATCAACGCCAGCACTGGAGGAGGAGCTCCAGGAAGAGCCGACAAGCTAGGGGGAGAGCCCAGTCAGTTGCCTGTGGCATATTGGTTGGCGCCACGCGATTTCTTTATATTCCGCTGCAGTTTTTGTTTGAGTAAGACTTTAGCCCTGCGAGGCGTACTTTTGTAACTTGACCATAAGGTTGAGCAACCCGTTATATTTCCGTTCTATAAAGTACTTAATCATTCGTTGAGTATGATTGTGATATGTACCGATGTTGAGACTGTGTGCACTAGCGTGATCCTGGACTAGTGCTGAATACACAGAGTGTCCGGATTTGCAAATTTGGGTCCCGACAAGTGAACTCCTAACACTAAGACTTAGCACAAATACACCCAAGAGATGCAAACAGAAAGAAAATACTAAATATAAATATGATACATATAATACAAATCAGCTCCCCTCAAATAATGCCGTATGGACTCACGACGCCAAGCTCTCCTCTCAGGGCTACAAACCTAGAGCTATGCAAAGGCTTCATGAAGATGTCTGCAATCTGGTGGTCACTCTCCGCAAACTAGAGCACTAGATCACCCTTCTCCACATGGTCTCTAAGGAAATGATATCTAACGTTAATATGCTTGGTCCTGGAGTGCTGCACTGGGTTCTTAGCAATGTGGATGGTAGAAGTGTTATCAAAGAAAAGTGGAACCATATGAAAAGCTAACCTAAAGTCCTGCAGGGTAAATCTCATCCAGAGCATCTGGCTGTAGCAACATACTCGGTCTCTGCGATGGACTGTGCAACTCCAGACTATTTCCTAGAAGACCAAGAGACAAGAGAAATGCCAATAAATTGGCAAGTGCCATAAGTGCTCTTCCTATCTATCCTGCAGCCAACAAGTCTGTGTCTGAGAAGGCTCGAAGGCACAGATAAGAAGAGAAAGAGTACCGGATACCATGATCATTGGTAGTTTGAAGGCACCTGAATATGCGCTTCACAGCCTGGCGGTAGCGTACAAACACACAGAAAAGTATGTTTGGCCTCGAGGCTGTGAGGTACAAGAGGGAGCCAATCATCCTCCGGAACTCCATTTGATCAATTAGCTCACCATCCTTGTCAGGCTCGAGGATAGCAGTGGTGGCGTAGGAGTCATCATCGGCTTCCATCAGACATGTTGAAGCGCCTCATGAGGTTTCGAGTATACTTGTCTTGATGCATGAAAATACCCATCATAGTTTGCTTGATCTAGAAGCCGAGGAAGTAGCTCAACTAGCCCATCATGCTCATCTCAAACTCAGTGCTCATCACATCCGAAAACTGAGACACAAGGTATGCGAGGAGCCACCAAAGATAATATCATCAACATAGATTTAGACGAGGAGAAAGTATGATTCTATGTGTCTGACGTATAGGGTCTTATCTACCTTACCCATATCAAACCCATGACTAAGGAGGTAGGACATAAGCCTCTTATACCAAGCTCTAGGGGCTTACTTAAATCCATACAGGGCTTTAGAAAGCTTGTAGACATGGTTTGGGTATTTGGGGTTCTCGAATCTTAGAGACTGCCTGACATAAATGTAACACCCCAAAATTTTGATTTTCATGAATTAAAATAAGATTTGGCACTTTGGTGAATTTTTGGAATTTTCTGGAATTTATTTGGATTTATTTGGAATTTATTTGAATTTATTCCCTTTTGAAATAATTAAAGAATTTGATTTTGCAAATAAATTTTTGTTGGAAATATTTTATTTGAGTCCAAAATGCTCCAAAATATTTTCTAGAATTTTCCTGGATTTGTTCTGAGTATTTTGCTATTTTTAATGAATTAAATGAATTTCTGGGAATTAATTTGGATTATTTAATCGCTGGAAAACCTAACCGGTTTGTATTGTTCATCCGACCGAACCTGAGTCCAAGTCAGACTCGAGTCCGACCCGAGCCAGCCGTTCCGGTCGAACCCAGTCGCCTAACCCTAATCCTCTCGACCGTCCGATCGAGATCGAACGGCCGAGATTGAGCCACATCGCCCGAATCCGAGCCCGACCGAGCCAGCCTAGTCGCCCGAGCTGGACCCAAGCCCAAACCCCCGCACCATTGGATCTTGATCCAACGGCTCACGTTGAGCCACGTCACCCCAATCCGAATCCAATTCGGATTCCGCCACCGCAACTGTGTGGGCCTCGGTTTCCGCGAGTTTCACGGACGCCGAGGGCCCTATTTAATGCGCCGCCGTCGCCATCGGGTAGCCGACTTTCGTGCGCACCCGTAGCCCTAGCCCACGTCGCCTGAGCCGCCGCAGTTTGCCCGCGCGAGCTCGCCATAGTTAGTCTTGCACTCCGCCGCGGTTAATCGCCGATTCCGCCGCCGTCCGCCGTCCTCCGCCGCCGTTGAGCTCAGATCCGGAACCGCAAGGTCAAGCCGCGCCAGAGGGGACCTTTCACTTCGCTGGAATCGCGCCCAAACACCGTCGGGCGTGTCGCCGTCCTCATCTCCGGTGAGCAAGCTCCGCCGCACGCCATCGCCGTCGATTGAGCTCCACCAACCGTCCGATCTTGATCCAAGGGCCCAGAATCGTCCACGTCACCCCCGGTGAGATCCACGTTCTAATCCCCGGGTCTATTTCCAACCGTTGGATTTAGATCCAATGGCGTAGATCGCGCCACGTAGCTAGAACCGCACCACACTAAATCCAATCTCAGCCGTTAGATCTAGATCAAACGGCTAGGGTTAGCCGCGTTGTAAACTCCAGATTGGATCTTGACCGTCCGATCAAGATCGAACGGTCCAGATCAGCCGAGTAGTTTCTTAACGTGTTAAGCCAGATCCGATCTGGGCCGTTGATTTTCAAATCAACGGCCGAGATTTAGCCACGTCTTGGGAAGGTGGCCGTCGTCAGCCGCGGTCATGTTAATCGCGGCGTCGCCAAGACGTGTCGTCAGCATGGGACCCGCACGTCAGTGACCGCCGAACCGCACCATGACGTCACCCGTGACGTCATGCTGACGTAACGGTGGGGCCCGCGTGTCAGCCCGCTCGGCTGAGCCGTGCGTGATGACGTCACTGCTGACGTCATCCGAGGGGCCCACCTGTCAGTGAGACACGTGAGCCGTGGACCGGGTCCACGGTGGACCGAGCCAAACCGTGCGCCGGGTCCATGGACCCGAGGCGACGTGGCGGCTCCCGACTGATCCACGTGTCATGCTGACGCAATAATTCAATTTCCGAAAAAGAAAATGATTTATTAATTTGAATTGTTGATTTCAAAAATGGATTCAAACTTCAAACGCTTATAACTTTTGCGTTTCAACTCCGATTTGAGTGATTCCAATTTCTAAATTTTCATAAAAATGAGACCTACTCAAATATGAATTTTAATTAATTTTTGTTTATGAATATTTCTCTGTTTTTATTTAATTAATGCTTTCTTTAAACTCTAAACATTTATAACTTTTGCATTTAAACTCCGAATTTGACGATTCCAGTTTCTAAAAATTCATAAAATTATGCTCTCTCTGTTTATGAACTTTATTTGGATGTTTGGACAATTTTTGTCTACTGTTTATTTATTTATTGCTATTTGCACGCCTTACGAGTAGATGTTGAAGTGCCCGAAGGCTTCGAAGGTGAAGTGTTGACCCAGGAGCCAGCTCAGGACCAAGAACAAGTACTCTTTGAAGGCAAGTTGTGCCTTGACCATGTTGATCCCATTTTGAAATTAATTTGATTTAAATTATTGCATGCTAGTTCAACTATAAAATGCTTTAATTTATTTTGGGAGATTAGTTAATTACCTAGTTGTTGTATGCCACCTTGACATGGATAGTTGAATGCCATGAACCCCTTGTCACCCTAGTTGAGGATTAAATAGTTGGACATTACTAAATTGCCAACATGGGAATTTAGATCGTTGTAGTATATTGCTTAGACCTGCTACGTGCTCATGACATGATTTTGGACAATCAAATGTTAATATTGACTTTATGATATATTGAACCTGTTTTGGAAAGGTATCGTGTGTTGCGATGTTGATGGCACGTGGTGCATGGTAATCAACTGGGGTTTGATAAATAGTTTTCGACCGGGGTATGTGGCAAGAATGATCGGGTGGGCCAGTTGTGGCACCGGGAGCGTTGATTTGGTTCTTCGGGTAGTCTTGCCCTGGTCACCCTAAGGACTTAACCTTGCAAGCCTTTGAACTGAGTCAAACGTGCAACCACATGTCTGTAATGGGACGGACCTAGTTGATTAAGTTGCTAATAACGTACCTGTGGGACCTCAGGATGTCAACTACACCTTTTGTGTAGATGTACAGGGGAGCGTACCAGGGCTGCGGCCAGGTACCCATCTAACGGTGGATTGGCCTAAACGTCGCCTTCGCGAAGGGAAGGGTTAGTGTGCAATCACCGGGGAGGACCACTTGTGCTGTTAGAAGTTTCCGAAAGACTTTGTTACGGACACTCGCGTTTGTGGTGTTTGGCTGTATCTTGTGGGTAAAGTGCATAACCTCTGCAGAGTGTAAAATCTATTCGAATAGCCGTGTCCGCGGTATTGGACATCGCTCGGGAATTACAGTCAAGAGTTAGATTCTCTTGAAAATGACTTGGACTTGGAAGGTCTGGTTTGGTTTAATAATGGTGTTGATGGAAATGTGGATTTGGATTGGAAAAGATGTTTATTTAATTACTGGAAAAGTTATTGCTCTTAAACATGTTTCTACTGTTTTTTTTAATCTACTTATGTTACTTGTTGAAATGTTGTTTTACCGCAATTATACCCTGAGCTACTCCTTTGTACTAAGCCATGCATGTAGTATATTAGTTTGCATTTCTGTGCATGACTTGCTGAGTACCAAGTACTCACCCTTGCCACAATACAACACCAATTGAAGAGGAGTCTACACCAGCTTTGGAGGAGGAGCTCCCAGAAGAACCGACTAACTAGGGAGCGAGCCCAGTCAGTTGCCTGTGGTATACTGGATGGTGCCACGAAGTTATCTTATTTTTCGCTGCAGTTATTTCTCTCTTATTGAGTTTTCGCCCTGCGTGGCATATATTTGTAACTTGACCCTAAGATCGAGCAACCCGTTGGTTAACTATTTAAGGTACCTTATTATTTCGTTGAGTATGATTGTGATATTTACCAATGTTGAGACTGTGTGCACTAGCGCGTTCCTGGACTAGTGCTGAATACACAGAGGGTCCGGATTTGCAAATTCGGGTCCCGACAGAGGTGGTATCAGAGCCATACTGACTGTAGCCTCACCCATAGTTAGATTGGTCGTAGTGAGGATAAAACCTATTTTCTAAAGCTAAAACTTGTCAAGATAATAAATGAATTCTCGACTTACCCCTTTCTTCCTTGTTCATACCCCTTGCTGAGTTCTTTTCGTCTTCCACATTGATTTTAAAATGTTGCGTTTTTACGCGAGCGTCTTTTGGCAGATGATGATGAAGAACAACTACGCTGAGCGTGAAGGAGGCTATGCTGCCGAGTTATGGCGTATGCTTCAGTTTCTTGGAGGTTTTGAGAGACCGCTCTACCGAGGGACTACACTCGTGCAGGCAGGAGAGGTCATAGGATGGGACGTCTGGATCACAGTGTATGCCCGAGAGAAGACGAAGTTCAGCCGCCCTTTCCACTTCACCGCCAGGAGGTCCACCTTTGAGATGGGAATCCAGGAAGTGTCACGTCGAGCAATGCAGCAGATCGCTCGCACCTGCTCCAGGGAGCTGGAAGGCACAATATTCCGTCACCACCCACGCCGATACAGCAGAGCTCAGCGAAAGCCGATAGAAGATGAGGATGCTACCGTCACTCACTTAGCCAGATTCGTCGCCGCTCAGGGGGAGCTGATCGATGACACAGTTCAGGAGTTGAAGAAGGCTCGCGAGCAAGTTGAGGAGGAGAAGAAGCACTTAGAGAATGCTCGTGAGTACGTCGCTAATGCTGCGGAGAGGATCACAGAGCTAGAGACCGCACTGTACGGACAGGGCCCCGATCCAGTGTTGGAGTTGGAAGCCCCAGAGCCAGAGGAGGAACCAGAAGAGGCGCCACCTACACCCACGCCACAGCCACAGCACCAGCCAGATCCACAGTGTAACACCCCAAAATTTTGCTTTTCTTAAATTCAAGTGTGATTTGGCACTTTGGTGAATTTTTGGAATTTTCTAGAATTTATTTGGATTTATTTGGAATTTTTTTGAATTTATTCCATTTTGAAATAATTAAAGAATTTAACTTTGCAAATAAAATTTTATTGGAAATATTTTATTTGAGTCCAAATGTTCCAAAATATTTTCCAGAATTTTTCTGGGATTTTTCTGAGTGTTTTGCTATTTTTAATGAATTAAATGAATTTTTGGGAATTAATTTGAATTATTTAATTGGATTAATAGCGAGTGGGTTTGCACTGTTCAACCGACCGAGCCCTAGTCAGACTCGAGTTCGAGTTCGACTCGAACCCAACCGAGCCTAACCCTCTCGACCGTCCGATCAAGATCGAACGGCCGAGATTGAGCGACGTCACCCGAGCCCGAGCCCGACCGAGCCGACCACCGCCGAGTCAGACCGAGCCCAAACCCTTGCACCGTTGGATCTTGATCCAACGGCTGTCTGCGCCACGCCGCCCTCGCCGTGTCCGGTCGGACTCCGCGACGTATCGTTTCGCCGCGGATTCCGCGAGGATCTCGGCCTGGCGCCGTGATTTAATGCCTGGACTCGCGCCGAGGTTCGCTTTACGTCAGGCGTCGCTTTTCCCAGTGCCCTAGCCCTACCCGCCCGTTGACTCCGCTTATTGCTCGCCAGAAGTTGCGTGAAGCTCCGCCGCGGACTTTGCTTCGCCCGCCGCCGCCGTTCTCCGCCGCTTGAGGTCGGATCCGAACCGCAAGGCCAAGACACGTCGGAGGTATCTTCCACTCACGAGAAGCCCCGAGGCATCGCCGCCGCGGGTCGCCGCCATCGCTCCGGTGACTCCTCGCCCCGCCGGCCGCTGCCGACTCGAAGCTCGCTTCCACTGGTCCGATCTAGAGCCAACGCCTAGATCACGCCACGCCACCCCGGTGAGTTCCACGCTGAAATCCCAGAGATCTATTTCCAACCGCTTGGATCTAGATCCAACGGTTTAGATCTTGCCGCGAGCCTAAACCGCACCGAGCCAGGATAGATCTCACCGCTCGATTTAGATCGAGCGGTTAGGGTTAGCCGCTGTAAACGTTAGATTGGATCTTGACCGTCCGATCAAGATCGAACGGTCCGAATCGGCCGAGTAGTTTCTTAACGTGAGAGTCCAGATCAACTGGGCCGTTGATTTTCAACGGCCGAGATCTAGCCACGTGGCCGGGAGGCCGTCATGATCGCGGCGATCGGCGCCCGTAGCGATGGCGGCGTGTCTCTAACACGGGGCCCGCGTGTCGCTGGGGCCCAGCGTCGGCGTGCTCGGTAAGTGCACCATGACGTCACCGCTGACGTCACGGTGGGGCCCAGCTGTCAGCCGTCCTCAGCCGTGCGTGATGACGTCACTGCTGACGTCATCCGAGGGGCCCACCTGTCAGCGAGACACGTGAGCCGTGGACCAGGTCCACGGTGGACCGAGCCGCGCCCGTGCGCCGGGTCCATTGACCCGAGGCGATGTGGCGGCACCGGATTGGTCCACGTGTCACGCTGACGCAATAAAAGAATTTCCGAAAAAGAAAATGATTTATTAATTCGAATTATTGATTTCAGATTTTGATTCAAACTTCAAACGCTTATAACTTTTGCATTTTAACTCCGATTTGAGTGATTCAAATTTCTAAATTTGTATAAAATTGAGATCTACCTAATGATGAATTTTATTTAATTTTTGGACTAAAGTTTTTCTCTGTAATATTATTTAATTGATTATTTAAACTTCAAAATGCTATAACTTTTGCATTTAAACTCCGAATTTGACGATTCCAGTTTCTAAAAATTCATAAAATTATGCTCTCTCTGTTTATGAACTTTCTTTGGATGTTTGGACACTTTTTGTCTACTGTTTATTTATTTATTTGCCATTTGCACGCTTTACGAGTAGACGTCAAAGTGCCCGAAGGATTCGAAGGACAAGTGTTGACCCAGGAGCCAGCTCAGGACCAAGAACAAGTAGTTTTTGAAGGCAAGTTGTGCTTTGACCATGTTGATCCCAATTTCAAATTAATTCGATTCAAAACTATTGCATGCTAGTTCAATTAGAAAATACTTTATTTAAATATGGGAAATTAGATAAATGCCTAATTGTTGTATGACACCTTGGTTAATTAAATATGTGCCATGACCCTTGTCACCATAGTTGTGGTTTACTAGTTGGACATTATTAAATTGCCAACATGGGAATTTAGAACGTTGTAGTATATTGCTTAGACCCACTACGTGCTCATGACATGATTTTGGACAATCAAATGTTAATATTGACTTAATGATATATTGAACCTGTTTTGGAAAGGTATCATGTGTTGTGATGTTGATGGCACGTGGTGCATGGTAATCAACTAGGATTTGATAAATAGCTTTTGACCGGGGCATGTGGCAAGAATGATCAGGTGGGCCAGTTGTGGCACCGGAAATGCTGGTTTGGTTCTTCGGGTAGTCTTGCCCTGGTCACCCTAAGGACTTAACCTTGCAAGCCTTTGAACTGAGTCAAGCATGCAACCACATGTCTGTAATGGGACGGACCTAGTTGATTAAGTTGCTAATAACGTACCTGTGGGACCTCTGGGTGTCAACTACACCCTTTGTGTATATTGTACGGGGGAGCGTACCGGGGTTGCGGCCAGGTACCCATCTAACGGTGGATTGACCTAAACTTCGCCTTTGCTAATGGAAAGGTTAGTGTGCAACACCGGAGAGGACCACTTGTGCTGTTAAAAGTTTCCGAAAGACTTTGTTACAGGAACTCGCCTTTGTGGTGTTTGACTGTATCTTGTGGGTAAATTGCATAACCTCTACAGAGTGTAAAATCTATTCGAATAGCCATGTCCGCGGTATTGGACATCGCTCGGGAATTGCAGTCAAGGGTTAGACTTTCTCAAAAATAACTTGGACTTGAAAGGTTAGGTTGGTTTAATAATGATGTTGATGGAAATGTGGATTAGGATTGGGAAAGATGTTTATTTAACTCCTGGAAAAGTTAGTAATGATATACTTATTTCTACTGCTTTCGAATCTACTTATATTATTTGTTAAATGCTGTTTACTGCAAATATACCTTGAGCTATTCCTTTGTATCAAGCCATGCATATAGTATATTAGCTTGCATTCTGTGCATGACTTGCTGAGTACCAAGTACTCACCCTTGCCGCAATACAACACCAGTTGAAGAGGGGACTACACCAGCTTTGGAGGAGGAGCTCCAAGAGGAGCCGTCTGCTTAGGGAGCGAGCCCAGTCAGTTGCCTGTGGTATACTGGATGGTGCCACGAAGTTATCTTATTTTCCGCTGCTATTATTTCTCTTTTAATAAGTTTCGCCCTGCGAGGCGTATATTTGTAACTTGACCATAAGGTCGAGCAACCAGTTTGTTTATCTAATTAAAAGTACTTTATTTGTATCGAGTGGTATGATTGTGATATTTACCAATATTGAGACTGTATGCACTAGCGCGTTCCTGGACTAGTGCTGAATACACAGAGGGTCCGGATTTGCAGATTCGGGTCCCGACAGAGGTGGTATCAGAGCCATACTGACCGTAGGCTCACCCATAGTTAGAATGGTCGTAGTGAGGATAAAACCTATTTTCTAAAGTTAAAAGTGGTCAAGATAATGAATGAATTCTCAACTTACCCCTTTTCTTCCTTGTTCATACCCCTTGCTGAGTTCTTTTCGTCTTCCACATTGATTTTAAAATGCTGCGTTCTTACGCGAGCGTCTTTTGGCAGATGATGATGAAGAACAACTACGCTGAGCGTGAAGGTGGCTATGCCGCCGAGTTGTGGCGTACGCTTCAGTTTCTTGGAGGTTTTGAGAGGCCGCTCTACCGAGGGACTACACTTGTGCAAGCAGGACTGGTCATAGGATGGGACGTCCAGATCACGATGTATGCCCGAGAGAAGACAAAGTTCAGCCGCCCTTTCCACTTCACCGCCAGGAGGTCTACCTTTGAGATTGGAATCCAGGAGGTGTCACGCCGCAATGCAGCAGATCGCTCGCACCTACTTCAGGGAGCTGGAAGGCACAGTGTTCCATCACCACCCACACCGAGACAACAGAGCTCAACGGAAGCCGATAGAAGATGAGGATGCTACTGTCACTCACTTAGCTAGATTCGTCGCCGCTCAGGAGGAGCTGATCGAAGACACAGTTCAGGAGTTGAAGAAGGCTCGTGAGCAGGTTGAGGATGTGAAGAAGCACTTGGAGAATGCTCGTGAGTACATCGCCTATGCTGCAGAAAGGATCGCAGAGCTGGAGACTGCACTGTATGGCCAGGGTCCCGATCCAGTGTTGGAGTTGGACACTCCAGACCCAGAGGAGGAACCAGAAGATGCGCCACCTGCACCCGCACCACAGCCACAGCAACAGCCAGATCTAGAACCAGTGGAGGACGCCACGTCGTCAACCACAGCTGCAGTTGTGGGGCATGGCGATTGTTTCGCGCCGATGCCGTCGCACCCGCCGCGAGGAGGCAGTGGAGGTTTTCTCGACGAGTGAGCGTAGGCGTTGAGGTTGAGACTCCTTCGTCGATTCGCGTTATAGAATAAGAGTCACCCTTTAGAGGCGTTGGATTTTCATTGTTTGCTGAGTGTGCAGTATGTGTTGCAAGGCCCTTAGGCATTGTAAGCAACCATACCAAGTTATTACTATTATTAATAATAAAGTTGGATTTTGAGTTACACTTTTCCCCCGCATAGTTTCCTATTACTTGTCTATTCTTGTTCCCTCTCATCTCTAAAACTTGGAGCAATCGACAGATGGTGAATACTCGCTGAAACCTTGGAGGCAATGGGAGTGGTTCTCACCCAGCTGGAAACCCCAACAATGAAGCACCTGCACCCCAACCAGCACCGCTAGTTGACATGCAGAATTTTGGAGCTTTTCTTGCCACTCAGACTCACTTGATGCATGCTATGATGCAACAAATGCAACACGTCTGTCGGGACCCCGAATTTGCAAATCCGGACCCTCTGTGTATTCAGCACTAGTCCAGGAACGCGCTAGTGCACACAGTCTTAACATCGGTAAATATCACAATCATACCATTCGATACTAATAAAGTACTTTATTTAAATAACCAAACTGGTTGCTTGACCTTATGGCCAAGTTACAAATATACGCCTCGCAAGGCGAAACTTATTAAGAGAGAAATAGTAGCAGCGGAAAATCAAATAACTTCGTGGCGCCATCCAAGATACCACAGCAACCGATCGGCTCGCTTCCCTAAGTAGACGGTTCCTTTTGGAGTTCCTCCTCCAAAGCTGGTGTAGTCTCCTCTTCAACTGGTGTTATATTGTGGCAAGGGTGAGTACTTGGTACTCAGCAAGTCATGCACAGAATGCAGGCTAATATACTATATGCATGGCTTGGTACAAAGGAATAGCTCAAGGTATTTTTGCAGTAAACAGCATTTAACAAGTATCATAAGTAGATTCGAAAGCAGTAGAAACAAGTAAAGCATAAATAACTTTTCAAGGAGTTTAATAAACATCTTTCCCATCCTAATCCACATTTCCATCAACATCATTATTAATCCAACCCAACCTTTCCAAACCAAGTTATTTTTGAGAAAATCTAACCCTTGACTGTAATTCCCGAGCGATGTCCAATACCGCAGACACGGCTATTCGAATAGATTCTACACTCTGCAGAGGTTATGCACTTTACCCACAAGATACAGTCAAACACCACAAAGGCGAGTTCCCGTAACAAAGTCTTTCGGAAACCTCTAACAATACAAGTGGTCCTCCCCGGTTATTGCGCACTAACCCTTCCCTTAGCTAAGGCGAAGTCTAGGCCAATCAACCGTTAGATGGGTACCTGGCCTCAGCCCCGGTACGCTCCACCGTACAACTTACACAAAGGGTGTAGTTGACCTCCTGAGGTCCCACAGGTACGTTATTAGCAACTTAGTCAACTAGGTCCGTCCCATTATAGACATGTGGTTGCACGTTAGACCCAGTTCAAAGGCTTGCAAGGTTAAGTCCTTAGGGTGACCAGGGCAAGACTACCCGAAGAACCAAATCAACATCCCCAATGCCACAACTGGCCCACCTGATTACTCTTGCCACATGCCCCGGTCGAAAAACTATTTATCAAACCCCAGTTGATTACCATGCACCACGTGCCATCAACATCACATGATACCTTTCCAAAATAGGTTCAATATATCATTAAGTCAATATTAATCATTTGATTGTCCAAAATCATGTCATGAGCACGTAGCAGGTGTAAGCAGTTTACTACAACGGTCTAAAACCCATGTTGGCAAGTTAATAATGTCCAACTAGTAAACCACAACTAGGGTGACAAGGGCCATGGCACATATTTAAATAATCAAGGTGTCATACAGCAAATTGGTATTTATCTAGTCCCCCATATTTAAATAAAGTATTTTCTAAGTGAACTAGCATGCAATAGGTTAAATCAAAATAGATTTCAAAATAGGATCAACATGGTCAAAGCACAACTTGCCTTCAAAAAGTACTTGTTCTTGGTCTTGAGTTGGATCCTGAGTCAATACTTCTCCTTCAAATCCTTCCGGCACTTCAACGTCTACTCGTAAAGCGTGCAAATAGCAAATACACATATAAACAATAGGCAAAAAGTGTCCAAACATCCAAATAAAATCCATAAACAGAGAGAACATAATTTTATGAATTTTTAGAAACTGGAATCGTCAAATTTGGAGTTAAAATGCAAAAGTTATAGCATTTTGAAGTTTAAATAATCAATTAAATAATTTTACAGAGAAAAACTTTAGTCCAAAAATTAAATAAAATTCATATTTAGGTAGGTCTCAATTTTATACAAATTTAGAAATTTGAATCACTCAAATCGGAGTTGAAACGCAAAAGTTATAAGCGTTTGAAGTTTTGAAATTCAAATCAATTATTAAACCAAATTATTAAATCATTTTCTTTTTCGGAAATTAATTATTGCGTCAGCCTGGACACGTGGCAGCCTCTGATTGGTTGGCTGACGTCAGCCGGTCCATGGACTTGGTCCATGCTCGGCTCGGGTCTACCGTGGACTCGGTCCATGGTTCACGTGTCGCTGACATGTGGGCCCCCCCTCGGGTGACGTCACTGCTGACGTCAGCGGGGCTCAGCCCTCAGCGCTGACAGGTGGGTTCCACCGATGACGTCATGGGTGACGTCACGGTGCGGTCGCTGACATGCGGGCCCGGCGTGTCGGTGACCCACGCGCACGCCCGCGTGGCGCGGCGGTTCGGCTTCCTAGACACGTGGCACGATCGTGGCCGTTAGTTTGAAATCCGACGGCTAGGATTGGGTTTGGGCCTCATGTGCTTGGGGCGCACGGGTTGATCTGGGCCGTTGGATCTTGATCTAACGGTCCAGATCCACCCAGCCCTGCGGTTCTGCTACGTGGCACGACCTAAGCCGTTGGATCTAGATCCAACGGTTGAGATTAGATCTAGGATTTTCAACGGATAACTCACCGAGGGTGACGTGGCGCGATCTGGGCCTTTGGATCTTGATCGGACGGTTGGTGGAGCTCGGGGTCGGCGCGATGGCACGCTGGCGGCGCTTAGCTTGGCCGAGATGAAGACGATGACCACGGTCTCGGCGTCCGGCGCGCTCCGGCGAGGTGAGTTGTCCCACGGTGCGCTGGCCGGGGATTACTGGATCCGGTCTTGATGCGGCGAGGACGGCGCAAGGCGTCGCGAAAACGGCTAGAACATGGCGGCTCTCAAACTTCGGCGAGCGATTCAGCGGACCTACGGCCGAGGCTCGGTGAGCTAGGCGATGGTCGCTGGGGTCAAGGCGGTCCTCGAGGCGCAACCCGGGCATTAAATACCCTCGGCGTCCGTGCGGAAAACGGAAACCTAGACCCACACGGCGGCGGGCGCGGCGGCGGAGTCTAGCTCGGATCCGGCGGGGACGACGACGGTCGACCGTCCACGTGGCGCGATCAACGGCCACGATCGCACGGTCGAAACCAGTTTCGGCCCGGTCTCGGCTCGAACCGATGCGATCCAATCCGGACCGTTGGATCTCGATCCAACGGTCGGGATCAACTTGGGTTAGGGTTGGGTTCGACCGACTCGGCTGGCTCGGGTCGGACTCGAGTCTGACTCGGGTGCGGCTCGGTCGGATGAACAGTACAAACCCACTCGCATTTTCCAGCGATTTAATATTTAAAATATTTCCCAGTAATTCATTTAATTCATTAAAAATAGCAAAATACTCAGAAAAATTCCAGAAAAATTCTGGAAAATATTTTAGGGTATTTAGGACTCAAATAAAATATTTCCAACAAAATTTTATTTGCAAAATTTAATTCTTTAATTATTTCAAAATGGAATAAATTCAAATAAATTCCAAATAAATCCAAATAAATTCCAGAAAATTCCAAAAATTCACCAAAGTGCCAAATCACACATGAATTTAAGAAAAGCAAAATTTTGGGGTGTTACAACGTCACTGCTCAGCCCGCCGCTAATCAAGTCAATCAGGGACAACGCCAGAATACAAGACTGTCAGAGTTCATGAGGACTCATCCACCCACTTTCTCCGGGATGTTCTGGGGTAAGAATATTAATAGATGGGATAGAGTTCCTAGCGAACCTTATTATTTTGGAAACGCAGACCTTAGATGTTATTTTGGGAATGGATTGGTTATCCAAGCACAAGGCCGTATTGGATTGTGGACGAAGGACTATCTCAGTTGAGAGCCCGTGTGGAAAGAATGTGGAATTTCAAGCTACCGCCGTTAGAGATGGACAGTTGATGGTTAACAGCACCAAGGCAATCGGCATAGAAGATGTCTCAGTGGTAAATGAGTATCCAGATGTTTTTCTTGAAGATCTACCTGGTATGCCGCCAGACAGGGACATAGAGTTTGTGATAGAGCTTGTACCTGGTACCGCGCCAATAGCAAAGAGACCTTATCGGATGTCCACCGAAGAATTGGTAGAGATGAAGAAGCAACTTGAAGAGTTAATGGAGAAAGGATTTATCAGACCGAGTTCGTCGCTGTGGGGAGCGCCAATTTTGTTTGTCAAGAAGAAGGACGGGAGTTTCAGGATGTGCGTTGACTACCGTGCACTCAACAAAGTCACCGTGAAGAATAAGTATCCAGTACCCAGGATCGATGATCTGTTTGATCAGCTAAGAGGACCCGGAGTTTTCTCCAAGATTGATCTGAGATCGGGATACCACCAGTTGAAGATCCGATCAGCGGATATTTCGAAAACCGCATTCTCGTCAAGATACGGACATTACGAGTTTACAGTTATGTCCTTTGGTCTGACAAATGCACTAGCATATTTCATGAATATGATGAATAAGGTGTTCATGGAATATTTGGACAAGTTTGTTGTTGTGTTCATAGATGATATCTTAGTCTACTCCAAGACAGAGGATGAACATACAGAGCACTTGAGGCGAGTGTTGGAAAAGCTAAGGGAACAACAACTTTTCGCCAAGTTCAGCATGTGTGACTTTTGGAAGGACAAAGTGGAGTTCCTTGGACATGTAATGACCGCGGAAGGAGTCGTCGTAGATCCAAGCAAGGTAGAAGCTGTGTTACATTGGGAGCCGCCGAAGACCGTGACCCAGATCCGGAGTTTTCTTGGTATGGCAGGTTACTATCGCCGTTTCATTGAAGGTTTTTCGACAATTGCAAAACCTCTTACGCAATTGTTGAAAAAGGAGAAGAAGTTTGCATGGACGCTGGAGTGCGAGAAAGGTTTTCAGGAGCTGAAGAAACGATTGACATCAGCGCCAGTGTTAGTTCTACCGGATGTTAATCAAAGCTTTGACATTTATTGTGACGCATCGCGCCAAGGACTTGGATGTGTGCTGATGCAGAATGGGAAGGTCGTCGCTTATGCATCAAGATAGTTGAGGCCACATGAGGAGAATTATCCGACGCATGACCTGGAGCTAGCTGCCGTAGTGCATGCCTTGAAATTATGGCGTCACTATTTAATTGGACACAGATGTGAAGTATACACGGACCATAAGAGTCTTAAGTACATCTTCACCCAATCAGACCTGAACATGAGGCAGAGGAGATGGTTAGAGTTGATCAAGGACTACAATGTTGGAATCCATTACCATCCCGGGAAGGCCAACATAGTTGCCGATGCTCTGAGTCGGAAGAGCCATGCTGTGAACATGTTGATAGCCATAAGTCAGGAGGAGCTATGTGAGGATTTCCAGAGACTGCAGATTGAAGTCGTACCAGAAGGATTCTTGGCAGCATTGGAAGTGAAGCCTACCCTAGAAGATCAGATCCGAGAAGGACAGAAGGATGATGACAAGATCCGAAGGATTAAGTCCAACATGGATGAAGGCAAGGCAGAGGACTTCAAGTTGGATGAGCAGGGCACGTTATGGATGAAGGGTCGCATTTGTGTGCCGAACAAGAAGGAGCTGAAGCAGTTGATTTTAGAAGAAGCCCATGATTCAAAGTATTCCATTCATCCTGGAAGCGCCAAGATGTATCAAGATTTGAAGGAAAGATTCTGGTGGCCGAGCATGAAGCGTGAAGTTGCGGAGCATGTTGCGCTGTGCGACATATGCCAGAGAGTCAAGGCAATGCATCAGAGACCAGCAGGATTGTTACAGCCGTTGAAGATACCTAAGTGGAAATGGGAGGAAATCGGAGACCAGCAGGATTGTTACAGCCGTTGAAGATCCATCAGAGACCAGCAGGATTGTTACAGCCGTTGAAGACCAGCAGGAGAGTTAATTGAGTTGCAAGAGGACTTGACTTATAAGGAGCATCCCGTGAGGATTCTGGACACAATGGATCGAGAAACTAGAAACAAGTCAACCCGTTTCTCAGAGAGTTCAAGTGGAGCAACCATGAAGAAAGCGAAGCGACTTTGGGAGCGAAGAGGATTTGAAGAAAGAATTTCCAAACCTATTCCTTTAGTAAGCCCTGAATCTCGGGGACGAGATTCTATTAAGGGGGGGAGGTTTGTAACACCCCAAAAATTTTGCTTTTATTAAATTCATGTGTGATTTGGCACTTTGGTGAATTTTTGGAATTTACTGGAATTTATTTGGATTTATTTGGAATTTATTTGAATTTATTCCATTTTGAAATAATTAAAGAATTTAATTTTGCAAATAAAATTTTGTTGGAAATATTTTATTTGAGTCCAAAATAATCCAAAATATTTTCCAGAATTTTTCCGAATTTTTCGAGTCATTTGCTATTTTTAATGAATTAAATGAATTATCGGGAATTATTTTAAATATTAAATCATTGGAAAATGCGAGTGGGTTTATCTTGTTCATCCGGCCGAGCCCGAAGTCGAACCCGAGCTCGAGTCCGACCGAACCCAACTAGAACCACGCTTGAACCCAACCGTGTGTCGGCCGAAACCCTAGCTCTGCGACCGTTGGATCAAGATCCAACGGCCCGCGTGGGTCAGCGTCGCCGTGGGTGACCGAGTAGATGCGTAGCGCCAGTTCGAATCGGAACCGTGGATAATGACACGTGTACGGCTCCTGTGCATCGTGCTCGTTCCAATTTCCCCGGCGAGACAGTTCATCTCCGCCGCCGTGTTGGATTCGGAAACCTAGCCTATTTAAAGAGGGGATCGGTGCCCGAGGAACGCCATCCCACGCCGGTCCCGAAACCCTTGCTCGCGCCGCTAGGATCCCCACCGTCTAGCCGCTATTGCTCGCCGAAGTCAAGAACGACCACGTGTGTTCTTCGTTCTCCGCCAGAAACCAGCCGCTCGTCGAAACCGAAGACGGATTTGGACTTCCAGGAGGAGGCGAACCTGGGGCGCACACTTCATCTCACCTGGAATCGCGAAGAAACGCCGCTATGAAGGTCGTCTCCTTCTTCTCCGGCCAAACCAGCGCCGCCGTACCGCCATCGCCGCTTGAAGCTCGGATAGCCGTCGGATCTTCATCCAACGGCCCAGGTTAGCCACGCGCCCCAACCTCAGAGAACCCAGGTTAGATCTCAACCGTTGGATCAAAATCCAACGGCCCTCATTCGCCCACGCCATCGCAACGAAATCCACGTTGCGGTGGATTGATCAATCTCAACCGCTCGATCCGAATCGAACGGCTCGGATCGTACACGTAGCCAGGCCACCGCGATCGCGTGGAGGCGTGCGGCCCGACAGGCGGGCCCGCATGTCGGCGATCGCACGCCGTGGTACCGGATCCACCGTGGACCCGTGCCGCCCGTGGACCCGATCCATGGACCAGGACACGTGGTAGCACCGGGTGGTGCCACGTGTCATGTCGACGCCAAGATGACGTCATCACGAACCCGTTCGGTGGTGACGCGTCAGCGCGGTCAATGGACCAATCACAGGCCGCCACGTGTCCATCTTTGGCCTTAATAATTAATTTCCGAAAAAAAGAAAATGATTTATTAATTCGAAATATTGATTCAAATTTAGATTCAAACTTCAAACGCTTATAACTTTTGCGTTTCAACTCCGATTTGAGTGATTCAAATTTCTAAATTTGTATAAAATTGAGATCTACCTAAATATGAATTTTATTTAATTTTTAGACTAAAGTTTTTCTTTGCAAAATTATTTAATTGATTATTTAAACTTTAAATAATCATAACTTTTGCGTTTTAACTCCAAATTTGACGATTCCAGTTTCTAAAAATCCATAAAATTATGTTCTTTCTGTTTGTGGATTTTATTTGGATGTTTGGACAATTTTGCCTAGTGTTTATTTGTGTATTTGCTATTTGCACGCTACGAGTAGAGCGTTGAAGTACCTGGGAAGGATTCGAAGGAGAAGTATTAACTCAGGATCCAACTCAAGACCAAGAGCAAGTACTTTTTGAAGGCAAGTTGTGCTTTGACCATGTTGATCCTATTTCGAAATCTATTTTGATTTAAACTATTGCATGCGAGATCAATTAGAAAGATACTTTGTTTAAACATGGGGTTAGATAAATACCAATTTCTTGTATGACACCTTGATTATTTAAGTATGTGCCATGACCCTTGTCACCCTAGTTGTGGTTTACTAGTTGGACATAATCAAATTGCCAACATGGGTTTTAGACCGTTGTAGTGTATTGCTTAGACCTCACTACGTGCTCATGACATGAAGTTGGACAATCAAATGTTAATATTGACTTAATGATATATTGAACCTGTTTTGGAAAGGTATCATGTGATGTTGATAGCACGTGGTGCTTGGTAATCAACTGGGGTTTTGATAAATAGTTTTCGGCCAGGGCATGTGGCAAGAATGATCAGGTGGGCGGTGTGGCAATCGGGATGTTGATTTGGTTCTTGGGTAGTCTTGCCCTGGTCACTCTAAGGACTTAACCTTGCAAGCCTTTGAACTGGGTCATACTTGCAACCACATGGCTGGAATGGGGCGGCCCTAGTTGACTAAGTCGCTAAGGACTCACTTGTGGAGCCTCGGGTGTCAATTACACCGTTTGTGTGATTGTACGGGGGAGCGTATCGTGGCCGTGGCCAGATACCCATCTAACGGTGTGTTGGTCCCATACTTCGCCTTGGCTAAGGGAAGGGATGGTGTAGAGCACGAACCGGAGAGGACCACCTGTGTTGTTTGAGGCTTCAGAAAGGCTTTGTTACGGGAACTCGCCTTTGTGGTGTTTGACTGTATCTTGTGGGTAAAGTGCATAACCTCTGCAGAGTGTAGAATCTATTTAAATAGCCGAGTCCACGGTACTGGACAATGCTCGGGGATTACAGTCAAGGGTTAGACTTTCTGAAAATAACTTGGATTTGAAAGGTTGGTTTGGTTTAGTAATGAAGATGATAGAAATGTGGTTTAGGATGGGGAAAATGTTTATTAAATTTCACGAAAAGTTATTTATGCTTTACTTATTTCTACCGCTTTCGAATCTACTTATATTACTTTTCAAATGTTTCTTTCGCAAATATACCTTGAGCTATTCCTTTGTACCAAGCCATGCATATAGTATATTAGCCTGCATTCTGTGCATGACTTGTCGAGTACCAAGTACTCACCCTTGCCTCAACACAATATCGGTTGAAGAGGAGACTATGCCGGTGTGGAGGAGGAACTCCAGGAGGATCCGTCTACTTAGGAAGCGAGCCCGATCGGTTGCACGTGGTATCTTTGGATGGCACCACGGGTTATCTTATTTTCCGCTGCTATTATTTCTCTTTTAATAAGTTTCGCCTTGTGAGGCATATATTTGTAACTTGGCCATAAGGTCGAGTAACTAGCTTTAGTTATTTAAATAAAGTACTTTATTGGTATCGAGTGGTATGATTGTGATATTTACCAATGTTAAGACTGCGGTGCACTAAGCGCGTTCTGGACTAGTGCTGAATACACAGAGGGTCGGATTTGCAAATTCGGGGTCCCGACAGAGGTGGTATCGTGAGCCATACTTGATTGTAGGCTCAACCCTAGCTAGAATGGTCGTAGTGAGGATAAAACCTATTTTCTAAAGCTAAAAATTTGTGAAGACAAGAAATGACATCTCGACTTATCCCTTCTCTCTTTTCTTGTCTCTTGCTGAAATTTTCCCTTACCTTGTCACAATTTAAAAATTCCGAGTTCTTACGTAAAGCACTCTTGTGTGACAGATGGAGGAAGAGTTCAACTACGTTGATCTCGGGAGTTGGTCACGCTGCAGAACTTTGGCATATGCTCTGAGACTCTCGGAGATTTTGAGAAGCCCCAATACCAAGTGGAAGTGATCGGACAAAGCGGGATTGATCAAGGCTTGTGGCGTGAGGATTGAGGTACTGCTAGGAAAAAGGGCCCAGCAATCGCCCGATACATCGCACCTTTGCCAGGAGATCTACAATGCGAGATGGGTATCCAAGAAGTATCACGACAAGCAATGCGGCACATTACCCGTATTCACGCCAGAGAATTGGAGAGCACGGTGTTCCGTTATCATCACAGCGATAACCTTCTTGACCGGCGATTCAGGATGAGGATGCCACGGTTACACGATTTGGCACGATTTGTCGTCGCCAGGAGGATGTACTAGATAATACAAGCAAGGAGCTACGAAGGCCCGCAAGGAAATCACGATAGAGAAGAACAGATGGCGGGAAGCTCAAGAGTATGTGGCACACCTTCTACGAAGGATTGACGAGTTGGAGATGACCTTGTAATGGACGGACCGTGAGCCAAGATTGAGCTACACGAGCCAGATCCAGAGGAGTCGGATCTCGATGAGGACACCGCTTCTTCGACTATCATAGAGGACACGATTCTTTGGACATGGCGATCGTTACGCGCCTATGCCACAAAGACCGTGCACCCGTGCCGTGGAGGTTTTCGATGAGTGAGCATAGGTTCTATAGTGAGACTCCTTCGCCGAGTCACGTCATATAATAAAGAGTCACCCTTTAGGCATTAGACTCAGAGTTAGTTCGATTTGGATTTGCTTTGTTTGTCGAGTGTGCAGTATGTGTTGCAAGGCCCTTAGGCATTGTAAGTGACCATACCAAGTTATTAATAATAAAGTTGGACCTTAAAGTTACCCCTTCGCCCGCATAAGTTCCATGTTACTTGTCTATTCTTGTTTCCCTCTCATCTCTAAACCTAGAGCAAACCGACAGATGGTGAACACCGTGGAAACTTTGGAAGCACCGGGAGTGGTTCTCGCCGTAAAAACCCCAATGATGGAGCACTAGCACCGCCATCGGATATGCAGAATTTGGAGCTTTTCTTGCTGCCCAGACTCGGTTGATGCATGCTATGATGCAACAAATGCAGCACGTCACTGCTCAGGCCATAGCTAATCAAGTTAATCAGGGACCACGCCAGAATACAAGACTATCAGAGTTCATGAGAACTCACCCACCCACTTTCTCTGGGAATGCCAATCCATTGGAGGCCGATGATTGGTTAAGATCAATCGAGAGGAAGCTACACATAGCTCAATGCATAGGAAATGAGAAGGTACTCTACGCTTCTCATCAGCTGGAAGGAACAGCCGCCGAATGGTGGGAGAACACATGCCACGCAAGAGAACCCTCAAGATATCACTTGGGAAGAGTTCACAATTTGCATTAAGCGATTATCACGTGCCTGAAGGAATCATGGACCTTAAGAAGGAGGAGTTCAGAGCACTGAAGCAAGGTAATCAGCCAGTGGCCGACTACCTAAACAAGTTTACACAGCTAGCACGCTACGCGCCTGAGGATGTAGCGACAGGTAAATCCAGACAGTCTCGTTTTATGAAGGGACTTAACTCAGGATTGCAAGACTTAAGTGCATGCTTTTAGTTCAAACCCCTGGTTCCGAACGAAAGTAGGATGTTCCGGGGTGAGAATACTAATAGATGGAATAGAGTTCCTAGCAAACCTTATAATTTTGGAGACCCAGACCTTAGACGTCATATTGGGAATGGATTGGTTATCCAAGCACAAGGCCGTATTGGATTGTGGACGAAGGACCATCTCAATTGAGAGCCCGTGTGGGAAGAAAGTGGAATTTCAAGCCACTTTGTAGTTAGAGATGGACGATTAATGGTTAACTTGCATACCAAGGCAATCAGCATAGAGGATGTCCCAAGAGTGAATGAGTACCCAGATGTTTTTCCCGAAGATCTACCCGGTATGCCAGAGACGGGGACATAGAGTTTGTGATAGAGCTGGTACCTGCACAAAGACCGATAGCAAAGAGACCCTATCGGATGTCCACCGAGGAGTTGGTAGAAATGAAGAAACAGCTAGAAGAGTTAATGGAGAAAGGATTTATCAGACCGAGTTCGTCGCCGTGGGAGCACCAGTTTTGTTTGTCAAGAAGGAGGACGGGAGTTTCAGGATGTGCATTGACTACCGTGCACTCAATGAAGTCACCGTGAAGAATAAGTATCCGCTACCCAGGATTGATGATTTGTTTGATCAGTTAAGAGGAGCCGGAGTTTTCTCAAGATTGATCTCGAGATCGGGATACCATCGATTGAAGATCCGATCGAGAAGATATTCAAGAAAGCGCATTCTCGTCAAGATATGGACATTACGAGTTTCTGATTATGTCCTTTGGGCCGACGAATGCGCCAAATTTATTTCATGAATATGATGAATAAGGTGTTCATGGAATATTTGGACAAGTTTGTCGTCGTGTTCATAGACGATATCCTAATCTACTCCAAGACAGAGGATGAACATGCCGAACACTTAAGGCGAGTTTTGGAAAAGCTGAGGAAGCGACAACTTTTCGCCAAGTTCAGCAAGTGTGAGTTTTGGAAGGACAAGGTGGAGTTTCTTGGATATGTAATGACCGCAAAAGGAGTCGCCGTAGATCCAAGCAAAGTAGAAGCCGTGTTACATTGGGAGCATCCAAGGCGTGACCAGATTCGAGTTTCCTTGGAATGGCAGGATACTACCGCCGTTTCATCGAAGGCTTCTCGACAATTGCGAAACCTCTTACGCAATCTTTGAGGAAGGAAAAGAAGTTTGCATGGACGCCGGAATGTGAGAAAGGATTTCAGGAACTGAAAAAGCGATTGACATCAGCACCGGTGTTAGTTCTACCGGATGTTGCTCAAAGCTTCGATATTTATTGTGACGCATCGTGCCAAGGACTTGGATGTGTGCTGATGCAGAATGGAAAGGTCGTCGCTTATGCATCAAGGCAGTTGAGGCCGCATGATGAAAATTATCCGACACATGACCTAGAGTTAGCTGCCGTAGTGCATGCTTTGAAGATATGGCGTCACTATCTGATTGGAAACAGATGTGAAGTATATACGGATCATAAGAGCCTTAAATACATATTCACCCAGTCGGATTTGAACATGAGGCAGAGGAGATGGTTAGAGTTGATCAAGGACTACAATGTTGGAATCCATTACCATCCCGGGAAGGCCAACGTAGTTGCCGATGCCTTGAGTCGGAAAAGCCATACCGTGAGTACGTTGCTAGCCACAAGTCAGGATGAGTTATGCCAGGAATTTCAGAAAATGAAGATTGAGGTAGTACCTAGCGGATTCTTGGCCGCATTAGAAGTAAAGCCTACCCTAGAGGATCAGATCCGAGAAGGACAGAAGGATGATGACAAGATCCGTAGGATTAAGTCCAAAATGGAGGAAGGCAAGGCAAAGGATTTCAAGCTAGATGGGCAGAGCGCGTTATGGATGAAGGATCGGATTTGCGTGCCAAATAAGAAGGGAATTAAAGCAACTGATTCTGGAGGAAGCCCATGACTCCAAGTATTCAATTCACCCAGGGAGTGCCAAAATGTATCAGGATTTGAAGGAAAGATTCTGGTGGCCGAGTATGAAACGTGAAGTTGCCGAGCATGTTGCATTGTGCGGCGTATGCCGAGAGTCAAGGCAATGCATCGAGACCAGCAGGATTGCTACAACCGCTGAAAATACACGAGTGGAAGTGGGAGGAAATCGGAATGGATTTCATTACCGGTTTGTCAAGACTCAAGGAGGTTATGACTCCATATGGGTTATAGTGGATCGCTTGACTAAAGTAGCCCATTTTATCCCGTGAAGACCACTTACTCGGAGATAAATTAAGCGTAATTATACATGATCAGGATTGTCTGTTTGCACGGAGTGCCCAAGAGGATCAGATCGGATGAGGTACCCAATTTACCTCAAAGGTTACGGAATAAGTTGCATGAAGCCATGGGAACCCGCTTGAACTTCAAGATGACTTATCATCCACAGACGGACGGGCAGACCGAAAGAGTCAACCAGATTCTGGAGGATATGTTGAGAGCTTGTGCACTAGCTTATGCTACTTCTTGGGATAAGAGTTTACCGTATGCCGAGTTCAGTTACAACAATAGTTATCAGGCTAGTTTACAGATGTCACCTTTTGAGGCACTGTATGGTCGACCCTGTCGGACGCCATTGAATTGGAATGAGACCGGCGAGCGCCGTGTCTTTGGGCCTGATATTCTTCAAGAAGTCAAGAACAGTCGCCATGATTAGGAAAGGTTGAAGATAGCCCAATCTCGTGTAAGAGTTATCTTGACAATCGTCGCCGAGATTTGAGTTTTGAACCGTAAGACTTTGTATACCTCGAGTTACGCCTCGTGGGAGTTAAGAGGTTCCATGCCAAAGGGAAACTCGCACCCTGTTATGTTGGACCATTTAAGATTTTGAGTCGCAGAGGCGGTTGCTTATCACCGGAGTTGCCACGATCGTTGGCAGGAGTGCATGATGTATTCCATGTGTCGATTGAAGAAGTGCCTCCGAGTTCCCGAGAGCAGACACCGCTAGAGTTAATTGAGTTGCAAGAGGAGTTGACTTATAAGGAGCATCCCGTGAGGATTCTGGACACAATGGATCGAGAAACTCGAGACAAGGCAACCCGTTTCAGAGAGTTCAAGGAGCAACCATGAAGAAAGCGAAGCGACTTGGGAGCTTGAAGAGGATTTGAAGAAAGAATTTCCAAACCTATTCCTTTAGTAAGCCCTGAATCTCGGGACGAGATTCTATTAAGGGGGGGAGGTTTGTAACACCCCAAAAATTTTGCTTTTATTAAATTCATGTGTGATTTGGCACTTTGGTGAATTTTTGGAATTTACTGGAATTTATTTGGATTTATTTGGAATTTATTTGAATTTATTCCATTTTGAAATAATTAAAGAATTTAATTTTGCAAATAAAATTTTGTTGGAAATATTTTATTTGAGTCCAAAATAATCCAAAATATTTTCCAGAATTTTTCTGGAATTTTTCTGAGTCATTTGCTATTTTTAATGAATTAAATGAATTATCGGGAATTATTTTAAATATTAAATCATTTGGAAAATGCGAGTGGGTTTGTATCTTGTTCATCCGATCGAGCCCGAGTCGAACCCGAGCTCGAGTCCGACCGAACCCAACTCGAACCACGCTTGAACCCAACCGTGTCGGCCGAAACTCCTAGCTCTGCGGCCAGTTGGATCAAGATCCAACGGCCGCGCGGGTCGCCGCCGTGGGTGACCGAGTAGATGCGTAGCGCCCGATTCGAATCGGAACCGTGGATAATGACACGTGTACGGCTCCTGTGCATCGTGCTCGTTCCAATTTCCTGGCGAGACTGTTCATCTCAGCCGCAGTGTTGGATTCGGAAACCTAGCCTATTTAAAGAGGGGATCGGTGCCCGAGGAACGCCATCCCACGCCGGTCCCGAAACCCTAGCTCGCGCCGCTAGGATCCCCACCGTCTAGCCGCTATTGCTCGAAGTCAAGAATACGGCATTGTGGTGTTCTTCGTTCTCCGCCGAAACCGGGCCGCTCCGTCGATACCGAAGACGGATTTGGACTTCCAGTAGCAGTACGAACCTGTGCGCACACTTCATATAACCTGAATCGCGAAGAAACGCCGTTGCGAAGGTCGTCTCCTTCCTCTCCGGCCAAACCAGCGCCGCCAGACGCCATCGCCGCTTCGAGCTCGGATAGCCGTCGGATCTTCATCCAACGGTCCAGGTTAGCCACGCGCGCCCCAACCCTGTAGAGAACCCAGGTTAGATCTCAACCGTTGGATCAAAATCCAACGGCCCTCGCTCGTCCACGCCATCGCAACGAAATCCACGTTGCGGTGGATTGATCCAATCTCAACCGCTCGATCCGAATCGAACGGCTCGGATCGTGCCACGTAGCCAGGCCACCGCATCGCTGCGGAGGCGTGCCGCCGATGTGGCGGGCCCGCATGTCGGCGATCGTGACGCTGCGTGTCACCGGATCCACCGTGGACCCGTGCGCCTGCGTGGACTCCGATCCATGGACCGGACACGTGGTAGCACCGGTGGTGCCACGTGTCATGCCGACGCCAAGATGACGTCATCACGAACCTGCTCGGTGACGCCAGCGTCACCGTGGGACCAATCACAGGCCGCCACGTGTCCATGCCGACGCAATAATTAATTTCGAAAAGAAAATGATTTATTAATTCGAAATATTGATTCAAATTTAGATTCAAACTTCAAACGCTTATAACTTTTGCGTTTCAACTCCGATTTGAGTGATTCAAATTTCTAAATTTGTATAAAATTGAGATCTACCTAAATATGAATTTTATTTAATTTTTAGACTAAAGTTTTTCTTTGCAAAATTATTTAATTGATTATTTAAACTTTAAATAATCATAACTTTTATGCTTTTAACTCCAAATTTGACGATTCAGTTTCTAAAAATCCATAAAATTATGTTCTTTCTGTTTGTGGATTTTATTTGGATGTTTGGACACTTTTTGCCTAGTGTTTATTTGTGTATTTGCTATTTGCACGCTTTACGAGTAGACGTTGAAGTACCTAAGGATTCAAGGAGAAGTATTAACTCAGGATCCAACTCAAGACCAAGAGCAAGTACTTTTGAAGGCAAGTTGTGCTTTGACCATGTTGATCCTATTTCAAATCTATTTTGATTTAAACTATTGCATGCTAGATCAATTAGAAAGATACTTTGTTTAAACATGGGGTTAGATAAATACCAATTTGGCTGTATGACACCTTGATTATTTAAGTATGTGCCATGACCCTTGTCACCCTAGTTGTGGTTTACTAGTTGGACATAATCAAATTGCCAACATGGGTTTTAGACCGTTGTAGTGTATTGCTTAGACACACTACGTGCTCATGACATGAATTTGGACAATCAAATGTTAATATTGACTTAATGATATATTGAACCTGTTTTGGAAAGGTATCATGTGATGTTGATAGCACGTGGTGCTTGGTAATCAATCGGGGTTTTGATAAATAGTTTTCAACGGGGCATGTGGCAAGAATGATCGGTGGGCGGTGTGGCACTAGGGATGTTGATTTGGTTCTTGGTAGTCTTGCCTGGTCACTCTAAGGACTTAACCTTGCAAGCCTTTGAACTGGGTCATACTTGCAACCACATGGCTGGAATGGGACGGCCCTAGTTGACTAAGTCGCTAAGGACTCACTTGTGGAGCCTCAAGGTGTCAATTACACCGTTTGTGTGATTGTACGGGGAGCCGTATCGTGGCCGTGGCCGATACCCATCTAACGGTGTGTTGGTCCCATACTTCGCCTTGGCTAAGGGAAGGGATGGTGTAGAGCACGAACCTGAGAGGACCACCTGTGTTGTTTGAGGCTTCCAAAGGCTTTATTAGGAACTTCGCCTTTGTGGTGTTTATTTGTATCTTGTGGGTAAAGTGCATAACCTCTGCAGAGTGTAGAATCTATTTAAATAGCCGAGTCCACTGATCTTGGACAATGCTCGGGGATTACTGAGTCAAGGGTTAGACTTTCTGAAAATAACTTGGATTTGAAAGGTTGGTTTGGTTTAGTAATGAAGATGATAGAAATGTGGTTTAGGATGGGGAAAATGTTTATTAAACTTTCTGAAAAGTTATTTATGCTTTACTTATTTCTACCGCTTTGAATCTACTTATATTACTTTTCAAATGCTGTTTCGCAAATATACCTTGAGCTATTCCTTTGTACCAAGCCATGCATATAGTATATTAGCCTGCATTCTGTGCATGACTTGCTGAGTACCAAGTACTCACCCTTGCCTCAACACAATATCAGTTGAAGAGGAGACTATGCGGTGTGGAGGAGGAACTCGGGAGGATCCGTCTACTTAGGGAAGCGAGCCCGATCGATTGCCTGTGGTATACTGGATGGCACCACGAAGTTATCTTATTTTCCGCTGCTATTATTTCTCTTTTAATAAGTTTCGCCTTGTGAGGCATATATTTGTAACTTGGCCATAAGGTCGAGTAACCAGTTTGGTTATTTAAATAAAGTACTTTATTGGTATCGAGTGGTATGATTGTGATATTTACCAATGTTAAGACTGTGTGCACTAGCGCGTTCCTGGACTAGTGCTGAATACACAGAGGGTCCGGATTTGCAAATTCGGGGTCCCGACAACTGCTGACGTCATCCGAGGGACCCACTTGTCAGCGAGACACGTGAGCCGTGGACCAGGTCCACGGTGGACTGAGCCGCGCCCGTGCGCCGGGTCCATGGAGCCGAGGCGACGTGGCGGCACCGGATTGGTCCACGTGTCACGCTGGCGCAATAAAAGAATTTTCGAAAAAGAAAATGATTTATTAATTCGAATTATTGATTTCAGAATTTGATTCAAACTTTAAACGCTTATAACTTTTGCATTTTAACTCCGATTTGAGTGATTCAAATTTCTAAATTTGTATAAAATTGAGATCTACCTAATTATGAATTTTATTTAATTTTTGGACTAAATTTTTTCTCTGTAATATTATTTAATTGATTATTTAAACTTCAAAATGTTATAACTTTTGCATTTAAACTCCGAATTTGATGATTCCAGTTTCTAAAAATTCATAAAATTATGCTCTCTCTGTTTATGAACTTTCTTTGGATGTTTGGACACTTTTTGTCTACTGTTTATTTATTTATTTGCCATTTCCACGCTTTACGAGTAGACGTCGAAGTGCCCGAAGGATTCGAAGGAGAAGTGTTGACCCAGGAGCCAGCTCAGGACCAAGAACAAGTACTTTTTGAAGGCAAGTTGTGCTTTGACCATGTTGATCCCAATTTCAAATTAATTCAATTCAAAACTATTGCATGCTAGTTCAATTAGAAAATACTTTATTTAAATATGGGAAATTAGATAAATGCCTAATTGCTGTATGACACCTTGGTTAATTAAATATGTGCCATGACACTTGTCACCATAGTTGTGGTTTACTAGTTGGACATTATTAAATTGCCAACATGGGAATTTAGACCGTTGTAGTATATTGCTTAGACCCGCTACGTGCTCATGACATGATTTTGGACAATCAAATGTTAATATTGACTTAATGATATATTGAACCTGTTTTGGAAAGGTATCATGTGTTGTGATGTTGATGGCATGTGGTGCATGGTAATCAACTGGGATTTGATAAATAGCTTTTGACCAGGGCATGTGGCAAGAATGATCAGGTGGGCCAGTTGTGGCACCGGAAATGTTGGTTTGGTTCTTCGGGTAGTCTGCCCTGGTCACCCTAAGGACTTAACCTTGCAAGCCTTTGAACTGAGTCAAGAGTGCAACTACATGTCTGTAATGGGACAGACCTAGTTGATTAAGTTGCTAATAACGTACCTGTGGGACCTCTGGGTGTCAACTACACCATTTGTGTATGTTGTACGGGGGAGCGTACCGGGGCTGCGGCCAGGTACCCATCTAACGGTGGATTGACCTAAACTTCGCCTTTGCTAAGGGAAGGGTTAGTGTGCAACACCGGAGAGGACCACTTGTGCTGTTAAAAGTTTCCGAAAGACTTTGTTACGGGAACTCGCCTTTGTGGTGTTTGACTGTATCTTGTGGGTAAAGTGCATAACCTCTACAGAGTGTAAAATCTATTCGAATAGCCGTGTCCGCGGTATTGGACATCGCTCGAGAATTACAGTCAAGGGTTAGATTTGAATACACAGAGGGTCCGGATTTGCAGATTCGGGTCCCGACACAGAGCCAGAGGTGGACGCCGCGTCGTCAACCACAGCTGCAGTTGTGGGCATGGCGATTGTTTCGCGCCGATGCCACCGCACCCGCCGCGAGGAGGCAGTGGAGGTTTTCTTGGACGAGTGAGCGTAGGTTTTGCTGTTAGGACTCCTTCGTCGAGTCGCGTTTTAGAATAAGAGTCACCCTTAAAGGCGTTAGACTCCTGTGTTAGTCATTTGGATTTTCCTTACTTGCTGTATGTGCAGTATGTGTTGCAGGCCCTTAGGCATTGTAAGCAACCATACCGAGTTATTATTGGTTTATTTATTGAAAAGGAATTTGAGTTACACATTTCCCCGCATAGTTTCCCAATTACTTGTCTATGCTTGTTTCCCCCTTATCCCTAAACCTTGGAGCAATCAACAGATGGTGAACACCCGCGGAAACCTTGGAGGCAACGGCAGTGGTTCTCGCCCAGCTGGGAACCCCAATGATGGAGCACCTACACCCCAGCCAGCACCGCCAGTTGACATGCAGAATTTTGATGCAACAGATGCAGCACTTCACTTCTCAGGCCGCCGCTAATCAAGTCAATCAGGGACAACGCCAGAATTCAAGACTGTCAGAGTTCATGAGGACTCATCCACCCACTTTCTCCGGGAATGCCAATCTGTTGGAGGCCGATGATTGGTTAAGGTCAATTGAGAGGAAGCTACACATTGCCCAATGCATGGGAAATGAGAAGGTACTCTACGCTTCTCATCAGTTGGAAGGGACCGCCGCAGAATGGTGGGAGAACTTCCGTGCCACGCGGGAGAACCCTCAGGACATCACTTGGGAGGAGTTTACAACTGTATTTCATCAGTATCACATGCCTGAAGGAATCATGGACCTCAAGAAGGAGGAATTCAGGGCTCTGAAGCAAGGCAGCCAGCCAGTGGCCGAATACCTGAATAAGTTCACACAGCTTGCACGTTACGCACCTGAGGACGTAGCGACAGATAAAGCCAGACAATCTCGCTTTATGAAGGGACTTAACTCAGGACTACAGGTGGGACTGATCACCCACACCTTTCCAGATTTCCAAGAGCTTGTGAACAAGGCGCTCATTCTTGAAGATAAGCGCAAGGAACTGGATGAGAACCGGAAGCGAAGGATGCAACAGCAGGGATCGCGTCAGAGAGTGCAGCAACGTTTGAGGGTTGCGCCAAATCAGTTTTTCAGATTCCAGCCGCAGAATGCTGCAAGGACACAGTCGCCAGCACGAAGACCCGTCAATCAGAATTATCAGACCCCAGCTCCAGCCAGAAACACCGCTTCAGGCAGTCAACAGGGGACAGTGAGACGCTGCTACACATTCAACGAGCCAGGACACTTTTCCAACAATTGCCCTAAGAAGACAGCAGGAGTGACCCCAGTCCGCTTCAATCTGGGATCCACACCAGCCAGGACACCAGCACCAGGAGCCAACCACGGGATAGCACAGCCAGGAGTAGCACCCCAGACCGTGGTGAGAGGCCGAGTCAACCATGTCACCGCAGAGGCACTTCAGAATGCCACGGACGTCGTACTGGGTAAGTTACTTGTCAACTTCGATTCGCACAGTGATTTTGTTTGACTCTGGAGCTTCGCATTCGTTTGTTTCTCAAGGCTTTGCTGCTAAAAATGATTTGGAGATTGCAAGACTTAAATGCATGCTTTTAGTTCAAACCCCTGGTTCCGAACTCCGAACGAAAGTAGGATGTTCTGGGGTAAGAATATTAATAGATGGGGTACAATTCCTAGCGAACCTTATTGTATTGGAAACCCAGACCTTAGATGTTATTTTGGGAATGGATTGGTGATCGAAGCACAAAGCTGTGCTGGATTGTGGACGAAGGATTATTTCAGTTGAGAGCCCGTGTGGGAGGAAAGTGGAATTTCAAGCTACCGCCGTTAGAGATGGAAAATTGATGGTTAACAGCGCCAAG
Organism: Rhipidocladum racemiflorum; assembly: GCA_036346355.1. Taxonomy (NCBI): domain Eukaryota; kingdom Viridiplantae; phylum Streptophyta; class Magnoliopsida; order Poales; family Poaceae; genus Rhipidocladum; species Rhipidocladum racemiflorum. The sequence goes on from CM070583.1 coordinate 63,129,354, forward strand.
GCAATCAGCATAGAAGATGTCTCAGTGGTGAATGAGTACCCAGATGTTTTTCCTGAAGATCTACCTGGTATGCCGCCAGACAGAGACATATAGTTTGTGATAGAACTTGTACCTGGTACGGCTCCGATAGCAGAGAGACCTTACCGGATGTCCACCGAAGAATTGGTAGAGATGAAGAAACAACTTGAGGAGTTGATGGAGAAAGGATTCATTAGACCAAGTTCGTCGCCGTGGGGAGCGCCAGTTCTGTTTGTTAAGAAGAAGGATGGGAGTTTCAGGATGTGCATTGACTAGCATGCACTCAATGAAGTCACCGTGAAGAATAAGTACCCGCTACCCAGGATCGATGATTTTTTTGATCAGCTGAGAGGAGCCGGAGTTTTCTCCAAGATTGATCTGAGATCGGGATACCGACAGTTGATGATCCGATCGGAAGATATTCCGAAGACCGCATTTTCGTCAAGATATGGACATTACGAGTTTACAATTATGTACTTTGGTTTGACGAATGCGCTAGCATATTTCATGAATATGATGAATAAGGTGTTCATGGAGTACTTGGATAAGTTTGTCGTTGTGTTCATAGATGATATCTTAATCTACTCCAAGACAGAGGATGAACATGCATAGCACTTGAGGCGAGTTTTGGAAAAGCTGAGGGAACAGCAACTTTTCGCCAAGTTCAGCAAGTGTGATTTTTGGAAGGACAAGGTGGAATTCCTCGGACATGTAATGACCGCAGAGGGAGTCGCCGTAGATCCAAGCAAAGTAGATGCTGTGTTACATTGGGAGCAGCCGAAGACCGTGACCCAGATCCAGAGTTTTCTTAGTATGGCAGGTTACTACCGCCGCTTCATTGAAGGCTTTTCGACAATTGCGAAACCTCTTACGCAATTGTTGAAAAAGGAGAAGAAGTTTGCATGGACGCCGGAGTGCGAGAAAGATTTTTAAGAACTAAAGAAGCGATTGATATCAGCGCCGGTGTTGGTCCTACCGGATGTTAATCAGAGCTTCGATATTTATTGTGATGCATCGCGCCAAGGACTCGGATGTGTGCTGATGCAGAATGGAAAGGTCGTCGCTTATGCATCAAGGCAGTTGAGGCCGCATGAGGAGAATTATCCAACGCATGACCTAGAGTTAGCTGTCGTAGTGCATGCTTTGAAGTTGTGGCGTCACTATTTGATTGGAAACAGATGTGAAGTATACACGGATCATAAGAGTCTTAAATACATCTTCACCCAATCAGACCTGAACATGAGGCAGAGGAGATGGTTAGAGTTGATCAAGGATTATAATGATGGAATCCACTACCATCCCAGGAAGGCCAACATGGTGGCCGATGCCCTGAGTCGGAAAAGCCATACTGTGAACATGTTGATAGCCACGAGTCAGGATGAGCTATGTGAGGAATTTCAGAGATTGCAGATTGAAGTCGTACCAGAAGGATTCTTGGCCGCATTAGAAGTGAAGCCTACCCTAGAAGATCAGATCCGAGAAGGACAGAAGGATGATAACAAGATTCGCAGAATTAAGTCCAATATGGATGAAGACAAGGCAAAGGACTTCAGACTGGACGAGCAAGGCATGTTATGGATGCAGGATAGAATCTGTGTACCAAACAAGAAGGAACTGAAGCAGTTGATCTTGGAAGAAGCCCATGACTCCAAGTATTCGATTCATCCGAGAAGAGCCAAGATGTATCAGGATTTGAAGGAAAGATTCTGGTGGCCGAGCATGAAGCGTGAAGTTGCCGAACATGTTGCGCTGTGCGACATATGCTAGAGAGTCAAGGCAATGCACCAGAGACCCGCAGGATTGCTGCAGCCGTTGAAGATACCTGAGTGGAAGTGGGAAGAAATCGGTTTACCCAAGACTCAAGGAGGATATGATTCCATATGGGTTATAGTAGACCGCTTGACTAAAGTCGCCCATTTTATTCCAGTAAAGACAACCTATTCGGGGGATAAGTTAGCCGAGTTATACATGACCAGGATCGTTTGTCTGCACGGAGTGCCGAAGAAGATTGTATCGGACAGAGGTACCCAGTTTAACTCGAGGTTCTGGAATAAGCTGCATGAGGCCATGGGAACCCGTTTGAACTTCAGTACAGTTTATCATCCGCAGACAGATGGGCAAACCGAAAGTATGATGCCCTAGAACTTGAGAGTGATTGTAGGGTTTTTCTTCCTTGTTTTTGTTTCGGAAAGGAATGACGGTTTCGTCGGGGGATGAAACAATTGAAGAAAATGCTGCATTTTAATATTAATTTTGGTGTTTCGGGCTAGGGGAAAAAGGCTGAAGAAAACACAGGCCTGGACCAGAATCCCCTTCCCACCTCCCCCTCCCCACCCCCCTAGTGGGCCGGCCCACTTCCCCCACCAAGGGGTGCGCCCCCACCTTGTGGCCGGCCACCCTCCCCAAACCCTAGGGTGCCTCCCCTTCCTCCCCTAGCAGCCACACCACATCTCCTCTCCCTCCCCTGCGTGGTGGCTCAAGATCCGCCGCGAAACGCGAAGGAGAAAGCGAGAAGAGGATCCGTGGAGGCGTGGGGAACAAGCAGATTTCGTTTTCGGTGATCATCGCGTGTTCTTCGTGGGATCTCAAGGGAGAACTTTAGGTAAAATTCCCAATCTTTTACCCCCTGTCATACCTAGGATTGGGAGTGTTTTAGATCTAGTGGTGATTGGATGGGATGGGATTTGAAGGGGGAGAAGGGTAGTTGTTCACGTGGTGCTGTTTCTGAGAGGGAAGATTGTGCAGCACGGCTTGTTTCATGTTTTACGTGACCTAGACGATTTTTCCTGCAAAAACCTATAACTAGAAAGTTGTAGATAACGTCGAGATCTAGCTTCTGTAATGTTTTCAGAATTTTTGGGACGACGGTATGAGAGTTATCTCTGTTGGAAGTTGATGAACAGAATCTGGAAACAGATTTCGTCCCCTGTGTTGGACGTCTGTTTAGTCATAATTAACAATGGAATTGAAATTTATGGTCTTCATGAAAGCTGTAGATCTCGTCAATATCTAGCTCCTGTAATTTTTTTATATTTTTCTGATCTGTATAGAAAAAGATACGAAATTGTGAAGAGTGGTTGCTGCTGTTTAACCCGGACAGATTGGGGTTTTTGGCGTTTAAGAAGGGAACGGGGGTTAGGAAGCGCGTGTTCGAGTTACGTGATCATTTGTGTTGTCTCTATGTACTGAAATAATGCTTGTTCAGGTGGTGCCCCTTCTGGACGCAACTAGATTCGTCTTCAACGTCGGTAAAGGCAAGTGGAAGTAGCGGTCTTGCTAAACTATAACTCGCTATTTGTTTCGTCTTCAATATAAACCTTAATTGCAGCACACCTACATGGTTTAACTACTTGTTTATGAGATTGCAATATCCTATCCTGCATTGTGATGTGGTTGTTTGGCTTTTGAATCATGAGTAAGAATGAAGAAAGATGCTGTTTGCAAGATGAATTGTTGAGATATTCTATCTCAATGATGTTCGCATTTTATCCATGCTATTTGATGGTATGCAAGCATGTGAATTCAGAGTGGGAAGTTATGAATGTATTTATGCATGAAGCATTAACTGCATAATCATGCATTGGAAGTTTGTCGACGCCAGCGTGCGCGACCGTACCGGTACAACACCGTGTGTTCCTGAGAAAGGGCACGGTGAGGAGGATCATGGCATAAGCATGTGCACAATCATATGCATTCTACTGAGGTTGTGTGGACTCTGTAATGTGGTATTGGACATGAGGAATTTGGTATGCTAGTTTTACTGTGGCTGTGTTATTTGTTAGAAGTTGTTCCGCTTGCTGAGATTACCCAATCTCACCCCTTGTTATTTTGTTGTTTTCAGGTAGTTCTCGCGAGTCGTAAGCTTGAAGGGTGGGCTTAGTAGCACAATCAACCCTCCGGGGTCATCACGAATCACATGGACTAGTGCATTTAATAATTCATTAGCTTGCTGAAATTTTATTAATCATAGACCTGTTGATGTCCTCTTTGGAGCTGTTTTACGTTTATGTTTGTTTTTTGGTTGATTTAGACTTGTTATCTCTAGTATTGATGCTTTTATGTTATTCCCGTTTGTAATGTTTATTATGAATCTTGTTGTCGCTTCCGTTTTGTCCTAATTTTAGGGGAGATGCTGTCGAAATTTTCTTGTACGACAGTTTAGATTTGTAGGGTGTTACAGTTGGTATCAGAGTGGGCTTCAGGTCCGTGGTGTATGAACTTAGTGAAATACCATAGGTTCAACTAAAATGTGATTTGGGATAACTTAGAAACATGGCTTAGAGTTATACTTAAAAAAATTTGCCATAGGATAGCAACATTAAAATTTGTGTTAGTGGAATAACTAATTTAAAATTTGACATACATGGATGCACTGAGAGGAAAGGGTATGGGTATCGTTGCCTCATGCTTAAAGGTTGAATTTAAGCTTTGTTGTTGAATGCTACGTTTGATAATGTATGTTACTATGATTTTGAGATGATTGATTGAGTTGTTCTTGTTATCGTGATAAGGGAGGTTGTGGTGCGAAGGGTTTCGGTCACCTTTTGTTTGTAGTGAGGCTGTGGTTTGACGGTGTGGCGGGTAGAGTCACCACCGAAGAACTATTAAACCCCTGTAGGGAAAGAGTACTTATCCGTGTCTGTCGTAGATCGGGTAGTGACTGGAGTCAAATAGAAGAGGTTGGTGATGGATTCCTTCGGGTGTTCTTTACCGTGTTGACGGTCGGTTTTGGTTGGTTTTCTCGGGTATGTGGTTGGTTGAAACCGAGGAAAATGCTTAGTTTTGAGCACTCGCTGATTGTCCTTTTGGCGGTTTGTGGTTTTGTCTCCTTTGAGTGAAGACACAGAAGAAGAGTTCTACGTTGCGCGTCTTTTGGTCACAATTTTGCTTTGGCTTTGATTTATTGTTATGGACTGTCGTTGGGAGGAAATTTCTGTGGTTGTTGTTTCCCGATTTTTTTAAAAAAGAAGGGGTTGGAGTTTCTCTGTTGCAGATCAAAATTTGGATGGAGCTAAGTTTGAATCTTTATCGGAAAAATTTGGTTGGACATTTGGTCTTCCCTTATGCATCCGTCTTCCTTTGTGGAAAGTGTAGGTTTTGGATTTCTTGAAGAGTTTTGGTTACTAGGATTGAACATTTGAGGGTCGAACTCTCTTGCATTTATGTTTGGATTTTGTTTTTCTTCCTTGACCATGGACAATGTTTAAAGCTTTAAATCTTGATGCGTAATTAGAACATTAAGATGATGTAAACTACTGTGAAGGTAATAGAAAATTGGTGGGTTATTTAGAGACATTTTAATATAAGGTCGGTAGAACAATTTAATTGTAATGGTGGACTACCGATATTGTTAAAGAAACCATGCTGGTTGTTTAAAGATGTTCTAATTTAACGTGTTAATAGAGAAATTTAATCGTGTTGGCTAGTGACTTTAACTTGGAAATTGATTAGAGTTGATATTTATGACGTTGCAAACTATTAGTAGATTCTAAGTATGCGGTTGTGTTCCAATAATGCTAGTATCGAGTATCAATTGGGAAGACATAAGTTTTTTCCATTGCCGTAAGAGCTTTGTGATGATTTAACCTATTCAGTTCACTTTAAAAAAGGTCGAGTATGTCTTGGAGTGGCAATTTTGCTATAACCCGTGTATAGGGTAGCTAAAAAAAAATTTAAATTTAATTTAACGTTGTTGTTTTAAGAGCTTTTGATGGCTTAAATTATTCAATCTATTTTACATAGTAGGAGTATGTTGTGTAGTGACAGTTTGTCATAGCCTATGGATAGGGTAACTAAAAGCAATGTTGTTGTTTTACAATTATGCCAATTATTGATATTGATGACTCAGTAGTGGTGGTAACTGTTTAGATTAATTGTTGAAAACCTTTGTTAAAATGGGGGAAATTGTAACATGTTGTGATGGAGTGAACCATGGATAGTTAGCATGACGCGTGATTTTGTCCTTAATAAATGTATGTTTTAAAGTTCTATTTACGATTTGTGCCTTGTTGAGATAATATTTACTTGTTGAGTCATCTTTTAGGTGAATAAATTTCCATTGTCGAGATGTTGACGCGTATGTGGTATGGAATTTATAGGTTCATCATGCTGAAAGACTTGTTGAAGCACTGCCTTTCAAATTTAGAATATGATGTTATAGGTTAGCTGCTCCGTGGGGATCTTGATGAGGTAGTGTTGGTTGGATGTGTTTTTGATAAGCCTTTGTGAACTTTATTTATAATTGTGGAAAAGGTAATAAGAGTAAGAATTTGTTGTGTAGTTGTTGTTAAATCCTGATGGGCCTTCTCAATGAGTAAATAGGGAATATTGAAATCTAAATGGTAAGGGTAGTGGAATACTATAGATGGCGGGAGTTATGCTGAACTTATGATTAAAAATTCATATGGATTGGTTTGTCAGTTTGATATTTGGGTTGAATACTTTCGGTCAAAGTATTCTTTGTGCTGTGTTTGAGTTTCCTAAATTTAGAATGATTCTGACAAATGTGGGTTAATTTCGAGGCTTAAAACAAGGACAAAAGAATGATTAACCTTGAAGTAATTTGTGGAGATTTTGGAATGTTATTCTATTAAATATCGTCGTTCATTCGTCTTTGATAAGAAAACTAGCTTAAGTTATGAATGCGAAATTTATGCTCAAGGATGTATGCTTTATTTGTGTCCGTAGTTTTCAAGGTCGAGTTATCGGTTGCATTGTTGATTAAAAGAAGTAGCTAATCCAATGTAAGTTTTGGAACTTCATGATCTGGAAATATTTGTATTTCTATTTTGGGCTAGAGTTGTGTTGTGGTGTGAGGTGTTTGACAGTTTTCGTTTAAGAGACGATTCTTCTGGTTGTGACATGAACGATATTCGTGGTTGAAACAATTTTTTCTGTTGGGAAGTGAGTTTGGTTCCTTTTAAGGAAAAAGAGATGGTGGTTGTGTGGAAGCATTTAATTCCTTGATCGGTTTCTTTTTCTGAATTGCTTGGCCTTGGATAAAAGTGAGATGATTTGTTTTGGTAAAAGTGAAATGCATTTGCAGAAGACTTTCGCGGTGTTTCTCTTTTGAATAGAGCTTCTCCCCGAAGAAATTTTTTTTTTGGTGTTTTTGGTTCTATGGAGTTCCTCTTCCAAGTTGAGTTCCCGTGTATGTGAATTTCAGCCTTTTGGTTTAAAGGTGGTGATTGTCGTTCGTTGTGTTAGTGAGAATTAAGATTTCTTTTACGTTCAAGCTTGGGGTAAGAAAATGAATGTTTATGTTATGGTTGAGTATATTCAAGGATTGCACTCCTTGCCCTGGTCCTTGGGTGGAAGAATGTGAAGGCGAAACCTTCTTACAAGGGAAAACTAGTGTGGGCATTGATCGTAAGTAGTTTAAAAGTGAAGAGTAAAGAAAGGTTGTGTATGACTCAATTCAAACCTTTTTGGAGAATTGTTTTCATTGATGTGTTCCTCGGTGGGGTTGCTTAATTTAGTAGTGGACAACTTGGAAGTTGCAGGTAATTACATTATTTTTGGAACTTTTTGTCATTTGGAGTTCGGCGAGTTTGTGTCAAGTAGTGATTGTGTTCGGTTGTTATTGTTTCGCGGATGTACGGACCACTGGTTGTAAAGTAGGCTATCTCTGTCGTTGGTAAGGGTGGATATTGGTTCTTTTTGTAAAAGATCAATCACTTGAAGGAGATAGGAGTTTGTGTTTGGGTTGATTTAGAGACTTACCTAGAGCGTTGTGTCTCACATGGTTCGCGTCGTCCGAATCACGACGAACTATGGTAGAGGAGTTGAGATTGGAATGCGGAGTTTCGCGATCGGGTTGAAGAGAGAAGTGGGAGTTGAGATTCGGATCGATGCAGATTCACCTAATAGGTGTCCTTTTTTTAATAGGGAATAGTTAGTGTTAGTGTCCAATGAAAGATTTGTGGACCAATTAGTGCAGCGGGATGCAACTTGGGAACTTGAGGACCAGATGCGGAAGAAGTATCCTACACTCTTTGAGGATGCTTTGAAGGAAAATTGTTGTTTACCTTTTTGCCTTCCTTTTCTTTTCTTTCCGTAGCTAAAAGGAGAAGATTCGGGGCGAATCCTTTTTAAGGAGGGAGAATGTGATGCCCTAGGACTTGAGAGTGATTGTAGGGTTTTCTTCCTTGTTTTTGTTTGGAAAGGAATGACGGTTTTGTCGAGGATGAAACAATTGAAGAAAATGCTGCATTTTAATATTAATTTTGGTGTTTCGGGCTAGGGAAAAGGCTGAAGAAAACCTGGGCCTGGGCCGAATCCCCTTCCCACCTCCACCTCCCACCCCCTAGTGGGCCGGCCCACTTCCCACCAAAGTGCGCCCCACCTTGTGGCCGGCCACCCTCCCCAAACCCTAGGTGCCTCCTTCCTCCCCTAGCAGCCACACCACATCTCCTCTCCCTCCCCTGCGTGGTGGCTCAAGATCCACAAACGCGAAAGAGAAAGCGAGAAGAGGATCCGTGGAGGCGTGGGGAACAAGCAGATTTCGTTTTCGGTGATCATCGCGTGTTCTTCGTGGGATCTCAAGGGAGAACTTTAGGTAAAATTCCCAATCTTTTACCCCCTGTCATACCTAGGATTGGGAGTGTTTTAGATCTAGTGGTGATTGGATTGGATGGGATTTGAAGGGGGAGAAGGGTAGTTGTTCACGTGGTGCTGTTTCTGAGAGGGAAGATTGTGTAGCACGGCTTGTTTCATGTTTTACGTGACCTAGACGATTTTTCCTGCAAAAACCTATAACTAGAAAGTTGTAGATAACGTCGAGATCTAGCTTCTGTAATGTTTTCAGAATTTTTGGGACGACGGTATGAGAGTTATCTCTGTTGGAAGTTGACGAACAGAATCTGGAAACAGATTTCGTCCCCTGTGTTGGACGTCTGTTTAGTCATAATTAACAATGGAATTGAAATTTATGGTCTTCATGAAAGCTGTAGATCTCGTCAATATCTAGCTCCTGTAATTTTTTTATATTTTTCTGATCTGTATAGAAAAAGATACGAAATTGTGAAGAGTGGTTGCTGCTGTTTAACCGGACAGATTGGGGTTTTGGCGTTTAAGAAGGAGCAGGGGTTAGGAAGCGCGTGTTCGAGTTACGTGATCATTTGTGTTGTCTCTATGTACTGAAATAATGCTTGTTCAGGTGGTGCCCCTTCTGGACGCAACTAGATTCGTCTTCAACGTCGGTAAAGGCAAGTGGAAGTAGCGGTCTTGCTAAACTATAACTCGCTATTTGTTTCGTCTTCAATATAAACCTTAATTGCAGCACACCTACATGGTTTAACTACTTGTTTATGAGATTGCAATATCCTATCCTGCATTGTGATGTGGTTGTTTGGCTTTTGAATCATGAGTAAGAATGAAGAAAGATGTTGTTTGCAAGATGAATTGTTGAGATATTCTATCTCAATGATGTTCGCATTTTATCCATGCTATTTGATGGTATGCAAGCATGTGAATTCAGAGTGGGAAGTTATGAATGTATTTATGCATGAAGCATTAACTGCATAATCATGCATTGGAAGTTTGTCGACGCCTTGGCGTGCGCGGATCAAGTGCAGTACAACACCGTGTGTTCGTGAGAAAGGGCACGGTGAGGAGGATCATGGCATAAGCATGTGCACAATCATATGCATTCTACTGAGGTTGTGTGGACTCTCTAATGTGGTATTAGACATGAGGAATTTGGTATGCTAGTTTCTTTGTGGCTGTGTTATTTGTTAGAAGTTGTTCCGCTTGCTGAGATTACCCAATCTCACCCCTTGTTATTTTGTTGTTTTCAGGTAGTTCTCACGAGTCGTAAGCTTGAAGGGTGGGCTTAGTAGCACAATCAACCCTCCGGGGTCATCACGAATCACATGGACTAGTGCATTTAATAATTCATTAGCTTGCTGAAATTTTATTAATCATAGACCTGTTGATGTCCTCTTTGGAGCTGTTTTACGTTTATGTTTGTTTTCTGGTTGATTTAGACTTGTTATCTCTAGTATTGATGCTTTTATGTTATTCCTGTTTGTAATGTTTATTATGAATCTTGTTGTCGCTTCCGTTTTGTCCTAATTTTAGGGGAGATCTTTGTCGAAATTTTCTTGTATGACAGTTTAGATTTGTAGGGTGTTATTCTGATTGGTATCGAGTGGGCTTGAGTCCGTGGTGTATGAACTTAGTGAAATACCATAGGTTCAACTAAAATGTGATTTGGGATAACTTAGAAACATGGCTTAGGTTATACTTAAAAAAAAATTTGCCATAGGATAGCAACATTAAAATTTGTGTTAGTGGAATAACTAATTTAAAATTTGACATACATGGATGCACAGTAGGAAAGGGTATGGGTATCGTTGCCTCATGCTTAAAGGTTGAATTTAAGCTTTGTTGTTGAATGCTACGTTTGATAATGTATGTTACTATGATTTTGAGATGATTGATTGAGTTGTTCTTGTTATCGTGATAAGGGAGGTTGTGGTGCCGAAGGGTTTCGGTCACCTTTTGTTTGTAGTGAGGCTGTGGTTTGACGGTGTGGCCGGGTAGAGTCACCACCGAAGAACTATTAAACCCCTGTAGGGAAAGAGTACTTATCCGTGTCTGCCGTAGATCGGGTAGTGACTGGAGTCAAATAGAAGAGGTTGGTGATGGATTCCTTCGGATGTTCTTTACCGTGTTGACGGTCGGTTTTGGTTGGTTTTCTGGGTATGTGGTTGGTTCGAAACCGAGGAAAATGCTTAGTTTTGAGCACTCGCTGATTGTCCTTTTGGCGGTTTGTGGTTTTGTCTCCTTTGAGTGAAGACACAGAAGAAGAGTTCTACGTTGCGCGTCTTTTGGTCACAATTTTGCTTTGGCACCTAATTTATTGTTATGGACTGTCGTTGGGAGGAAATTTCTGTGGTTGTTGTTTCCCCGATTTTTTTTTAAAAAAGAAGGGGGTTGGAGTTTCTCCTGTTGCAGATCAAGCTGGATGGAGCTAAGTTTGAATCTTTATCGGAAAAATTTGGTTGGACATTTGGTCTTCCCTTATGCATCCGTCTTCCTTTGTGGAAAGTGTAGGTTTTGGATTTCTTGAAGAGTTTTGGTTACTAGGATTGAACATTTGAGGGTCGAACTCTCTTGCATTTATGTTTGGATTTTGTTTTTCTTCCTTGACCATGGACAATGTTTAAAGCTTTAAATCTTGATGCGTAATTAGAACATTAAGATGATGTAAACTACTGTGAAGGTAATAGAAAATTGGTGGGTTATTTAGAGACATTTTAATATAAGGTCGGTAGAACAATTTAATTGTAATGGTGGACTACCGATATTGTTAAAGAAACCATGCTGGTTGTTTAAAGATGTTCTAATTTAACGTGTTAATAGAGAAATTTAATCGTGTTGGCTAGTGACTTTAACTTGGAAATTGATTAGAGTTGATATTTATGACGTTGCAAACTATTAGTAGATTCGGAAGTATGCAGTTGTGTTCCAATAATGCTAGTATCGATATCAATTGGGAAGACATAAGTTTTTTCCATTGCCGTAAGAGCTTTGTGATGATTTAACCTATTCAGTTCACTTTAAAAAAAAAGGCTGGAGTATGTCTTGGAGTGGCAATTTTGCTATAACCCGTGTATAGGGTAGCTAAAAAAAAATTTAAATTTAATTTAACGTTGTTGTTTTAAGAGCTTTTGATGGCTTAAATTATTCAATCTATTTTACATAGTTGGAGTATGTTGTGTAGTGACAGTTTGTCATAGCCTATGGATAGGGTAACTAAAAGCAATGTTGTTGTTTTACAATTATGCCAATTATTGATATTGATGACTCAGTAGTGGTGGTAACTGTTTAGATTAATTGTTGAAAACCTTTGTTAAAATGGGAGAAATTGTAACATGTTGTGATGGAGTGAACCATGGATAGTTAGCATGACGCGTGATTTTGTCCTTAATAAATGTATGTTTTAAAGTTCTATTTACGATTTGTGCCTTGTTGAGATAATATTTACTTGTTGAGTCATCTTTTAGGTGAATAAATTTCCATTGTCGAGAAGTTGACGCGTATGTGGTATGGAATTTATAGGTTCATCATCTTTGAAAGACTTGTTGAAGCACTGCCTTTCAAATTTAGAATATGATGTTATAGGTTAGAATTTGCTCAGTGGGGATCTTGATGAGGTAGTGTTGGTTGGATGTGTTTTTGATAAGCACTTTGTGAACTTTATTTATAATTGTGGAAAGGTAATAAGAGTAAGAATTTGTTGTGTAGTTGTTGTTTAAATCTGATGGGCCTTCTCAATGAGTAAATAGGGAATATTGAAATCTAAAGGGTAAGGGTAGTGGAATACTATAGATGGCGGGAGTTATGCTGAACTTATGATTAAAAATTCATATGGATTGGTTTGTCTGTTTGATATTTGGGTTGAATACTTTCGGTCAAAGTATTCTTTGTCTTTGTTTGAGTTTCCCTAAATTTAGAATGATTACGACAAATGTGGGTTAATTTGAGGCTTAAAACAAGGACAAAAGAATGATTAACCTTGAAGTAATTTGTGGAGATTTTGGAATGTTATTCTATTAAATATAAATCGTTCATTCGTCTTTGTTAAGAAAACTAGCTTAAGTTATGAATGCGAAATTTATGCTCAAGGATGTATGCTTTATTTGTGTCCGTAGTTTTCAAGGTCGAGTTATCGGTTGCATTGTTGATTAAAAGAAGTAGCTAATCCAATGTAAGTTTTGGAACTTCATGATCTGGAAATATTTGTATTTCTATTTTGGGCTAGAGTTGTGTTGTGGTGTGAGGTGTTTGTGATTTTTCGTTTAAGAGAGCGATTCTTCCGGTTGTGACATGAGCGATATTCGTGGTTGAAACAATTTTTATGTTGGGAAGTGAGTTTGGTTCCTTTTAAGGAAAAAGAGATGGTGGTTGTGTGGAAGCATTTAATTCCTTGATCGGTTTCTTTTACGAATTGCTTGGCCTTGGATAAAAGTGAGATGATTTGTTTTGGTAAAAGTGAAATGCATTTGCGAGAAGACTTTGCGGTGTTTCTCTTTTGAATAGAGCTTCTCCCGAAGAAATTTTTTTGGTGTTTTTGGTTCTATGGAGTTCCTCTTCCAAGTTGAGTTCCGTGTATGTGAATTTCAGCCTTTTGGTTTAAAGGTGGTGATTGTAGTTCGTTTTTTTATAGAGAATTAAGATTTCTTTTACGTTCAAGCTTGGGGTAAGAAAATGAATGTTTATGTTATGGTTGAGTATATTCAAGGATTGCACTCCTTGCCCTGGTCCTTGGGTGGAAGAATGTGAAGGCGAAACCTTCTTACAAGGGAAAACTAGTGTGGGTCGTTGATCGTAAGTAGTTTAAAAGTGAAGAGTAAAGAAAGGTTGTGTATGACTCAATTCAAACCTTTTTGGAGAATTGTTTTCATTGATGTGTTCCTCGGTGGGGTTGCTTAATTTAGTAGTGGACAACTTGGAAGTTGCAGGTAATTACATTATTTTTTTGGAACTTTTTGTCGCTGTCTGAGTTCGGCGAGTTTGTGTCAACCGTAGTGATTGTGTTCGGTTGTTATTGTTTCTGCGGATGTACGGACCCTGGTTGTAAAGTAGGCTATCTCTGTCGTTGGTAAGGGTGGATATTGGTTCTTTTTGTAAAAGATCAATCACTTGAAGGAGATAGGAGTTTGTGTTTGGGTTGATTTAGAGACTTACCTAGAGCGTTGTGTCTCACATGGTTCGCGTCGTCCAGAATGCGACGAACTGTGGTAGAGGAGTTGAGATTGGAATGCGGAGTTTCGCGATCGGGTTGAAGAGAGAAGTGGGAGTTGAGATTCCAGATCGATACCAGATTCACCTAATAGGTGTCCTTTTTAATAGGGGAATAGTTCGTGTTAGTGTCCAATGAAAGATTTGTGGACCAATTAGTCTGAGCGGGATGCAACTTGGGAACTTGAGGACCAGATGCGGAAGAAGTATCCTACACTCTTTGAGGATGCTGAAGGAAAATTGTTGTTTACCTTTTTGCCTTCCTTTTCTTTTTCTTTCCGTAGCTAAAAGGAGAAAATTCGGGGACGAATCCTTTTTAAGGAGGGGAGAATGTGATGCCCTAGGACTTGAGAGTGATTGTAGGGTTTTTCTTCCTTGTTTTTGTTTCGGAAAGGAATGACGGTTTTGTCGGGGGATGAAACAATTGAAGAAAATGCTGCATTTTAATATTAATTTTGGTGTTTCGGGCTAGGGGAAAAAGGCTGAAGAAAACCTGGGCCTGGGCCGAATCCCCTTCCCACCTCCACCTCCCACCCCCTTGTGGGCCGGCCCACTTCCCCACCAAGGGGTGCGCCCACCTTGTGGCCGGCCACCTCCCCAAACCTAGGGTGCCTCCCCTTCCTCCCTAGCAGCCACACCACATCTCCTCTCCCTCCCCTGCGTGGTGGCTCAAGATCCATGTGGCTTGAAGGAGAAAGCGAGAAGAGGATCCGTGGAGGCGTGGGGAACAAGCAGATTTCGTTTTCGGTGATCATCGCGTGTTCTTCGTGGGATCTCAAGGGAGAACTTTAGGTAAAATTCCCAATCTTTTACCCCCTGTCATACCTAGGATTGGGAGTGTTTTAGATCTAGTGGTGATTGGATTGGATGGGATTTGAAGGGGGAGAAGGGTAGTTGTTCACGTGGTGCTGTTTCTGAGAGGGAAGATTGTGTAGCACGGCTTGTTTCATGTTTTACGTGACCTAGACGATTTTTCCTGCAAAAACCTATAACTAGAAAGTTGTAGATAACGTCGAGATCTAGCTTCTGTAATGTTTTCAGAATTTTTGGGACGACGGTATGAGAGTTATCTCTGTTGGAAGTTGACGAACAGAATCTGGAAACAGATTTCGTCCCCTGTGTTGGACGTCTGTTTAGTCATAATTAACAATGGAATTGAAATTTATGGTCTTCATGAAAGCTGTAGATCTCGTCAATATCTAGCTCCTGTAATTTTTTTATATTTTTCTGATCTGTATAGAAAAGATACGAAATTGTGAAGAGTGGTTGCTGCTGTTTAACCCGGACAGATTGGGGTTTTTGGCGTTTAAGAAGGAGCAGGGGTTAGGAAGCGCGTGTTCGAGTTACGTGATCATTTGTGTTGTCTCTATGTACTGAAATAATGCTTGTTCAGGTGGTGCCCCTTCTGGACGCAACTAGATTCGTCTTCAACGTCGGTAAAGGCAAGTGGAAGTAAGCGGTCTTGCTAAACTATAACTTCGCTATTTGTTTCGTCTTCAATATAAACCTTAATTGCAGCACACCTACATGGTTTAACTACTTGTTTATGAGATTGCAATATCCTATCCTGCATTGTGATGTGGTTGTTTGGCTTTTGAATCATGAGTAAGAATGAAGAAAGATGTTGTTTGCAAGATGAATTGTTGAGATATTCTATCTCAATGATGTTCGCATTTTATCCATGCTATTTGATGGTATGCAAGCATGTGAATTCAGAGTGGGAAGTTATGAATGTATTTATGCATGAAGCATTAACTGCATAATCATGCATTGGAAGTTTGTCGGCCTTGACGTCTTGTGGCCAGACGATACAACACCGTGTGTTCTGAGAAAGGCACGGTGAGGAGGATCATGGCATAAGCATGTGCACAATCATATGCATTCTACTGAGGTTGTGTGGACTCTGTAATGTGGTATTGGACATGAGGAATTTGGTATGCTAGTTTCTTGTGGTTGTGTTATTTGTTAGAAGTTGTTCGCTTGCTGAGATTACCCAATCTCACCCCTTGTTATTTTGTTGTTTTCAGGTAGTTCTCGCGAGTCGTAAGCTTGAAGGGTGGGCTTAGTAGCACAATCAACCCTCCGGGGTCATCACGAATCACATGGACTAGTGCATTTAATAATTCATTAGCTTGCTGAAATTTTATTAATCATAGACCTGTTGATGTCCTCTTTGGAGCTGTTTTACGTTTATGTTTGTTTTCTGGTTGATTTAGACTTGTTATCTCTAGTATTGATGCTTTTATGTTATTCCCGTTTGTAATGTTTATTATGAATCTTGTTGTCGCTTCCGTTTTGTCCTAATTTTAGGGGAGATGCTGTCGAAATTTTCTTGTACGACAGTTTAGATTTGTAGGGTGTTACAGAAAGAGTCAGTCAGATTCTAGAGGACATTTTACGAGCTTGTGCATTAGCTTATGCTACCTCTTGGGATAAAAGTCTGCCGTATGCTGAGTTCAGCTATAATAACAGCTATCAGGCCAGTCTGCAGATGTCGCCATTTGAAGCACTATACGGTCGACCTTGTTGGACACCATTGAACTGGAATGAGACAGGTGAACGCCGTGTTTTTGGGCCGGATATTCTTCAAGAAGCCGAAGAACAGATTGCCATGATCCAAGAAAGACTAAAGATAGCACAGTCAAGACAGAAGAGCTACGCCGATAACCGTCGCCGAGACCTGAGTTTTGAACCAGAAGATTTCGTGTATCTCAGAGTCACACCTCTCAGAGGAGTTAAGAGATTCCATGCCAAAGGAAAACTCGCGCCGCGATATGTTGGACCATTCAAGGTTCTCAGTCGTAGAGGGGAAGTTGCGTACTAGTTGGAGCTACCACAATCACTAGCAGGAGTACATGACGTGTTCCACGTGTCTCAGCTGAAGAAGTGTCTCAGAGTACCTGATGAGCAGACACCGCTAGAGACAATCGAGCTACAAGAGGACCTGACTTACAAGGAACATCCTGTCAAGATTTTAGACACCATGGATCGATAGACGAGGAACAAGTCAACCCGTTTCTGCAGAGTTCAATGGAGCAACCACGCGGAGAGTGAAGCAACTTGGGAGCGCGAAGAGGATTTGAAGGAGTTTCCGAACCTATTCTTTAGTAAGCCCTGAATCTCGGGGACGAGATTCTGTTAAGGGGGGAGGTTTGTAACACCCCAAAATTTTTCTTTTCATGAATTAAAATAAGATTTGGCACTTTGGTGAATTTTTGTAATTTTCTGGAATTTATTTGGATTTATTTGGAATTTATTTGAATTTATTCCCTTTTGAAATAATTAAAAAAATTTGATTTTACAAATAAATTTTTGTTGGAAATATTTTATTTGAGTCCAAAATGCTCCAAAATATTTTCCCGAATTTTCCTGGATTTTTTCTGAGTATTTTGCTATTTTTAATGAATTAAATGAATTTCTGGGAATTAATTTGGATTATTTAATCGCTAGAAAACCTAACCGGTTTGTACTGTTCATCCGACCAGACCCGACTGCAAGTCAGACTAGAGTCCGACCCGAGCCAACCGTTCCGGTCGAACCCAGTCGCCTAACCCTAATCCTCTCGACCGTCCGATCGAGATCGAACGGCCGAGAATGAGCCACGTCGCCCGAACCCGAGCCCGACCGAGCCAGCCCAGTCGCCCGAGCCAAACCCGAGCCCAAACCCCCGCACCGTTGGATCTTGATCCAACGGCTCACGTTGAGCCACGTCACCCCAATCAGAATCCAATTCGGATTCCGCCGGCGCAACTGTGTGGGCCTCGGTTTCCGCGAGTTTCACGGACATCGAGGGCCCTATTTAATGCGTCGCCGCCGCCACCAGGTAGCCGACTTCCGTGCGCACCCGTAGCCCTAGCCCACGTCGCTTGAGGCACCGCCGTTTGCCCGCGCGAGCTCGCCGTAGTTAGTCTTGCACTCCGCCGCGGTTAATCGCCGATTCCGCCGCCGTCCGCCGTCCTCCGCCGCCGTTGAGCTCAGATCCGGAACCGCAAGGTCAAGCCGCGCCATAGGGGACCTTTCACTTCGCCGAAATCGCGCGCAAACGCCGTCAGGCGTGTTGCCGTCCTCGTCTCCGGTGAGCCAGCTCCGCCGCGCGCTGTGGGATGCCTGAGAAGGGGGTCCCGCGAGTGGGGCCTACACCCGACTGGGCCGAAGGCGGAGCAGTAGGGCCAGAGCCTGGAAGCGCCATGATGAGCCCGAGGGATGGCCCGACTTCTTCCCCATGGCAGCTCGCCGATCCTTCAGCGAAGCTTCGTGCCACGCCCAAACAACCCGTCAAAAGCAAAGCATGCGGCCTGACATCGGCAGAGCCTGCAGGTGCCGGAACCTGGCGGAGTGGCAGGCACGGGTCGGGGAAGGCACGATCGCATCCCCTGGACGTAGTGGGGCCCAGTCGATAAGAGACAAAGTACGTACTCATGAAACCACCATGTTCAGGGCTAGGTGGTGCCCATCTTGTGGCATATCCTTCCCCTAGTATATAAAGGGGGGGAAGAAAAAAAAAGGGAGGCTCATATATCCAAGAACATAGGACTATGGTATTATCTCCTCCGTGAGAGCCCGAACCTATCTAAAAAGAGATCGCCCTCGCATCCTGTGTTACCATCTAGCTCAGATCCCGCACGAATCCCCTAGAATCACAAATCTCATTGCCGGCGAAAGCAATCGTCGACAGTTGGCACGCCAGGTAGGGGGTTGTGTCAAGATCTCCATCGAGCTTGATGGCTGCGATGAGCGGAGTCTCCACAGTCTTCTTCCCGGGTTAGGTTTTCCGCTTCGGAAGCCTGACCTTCATCTCGAACAGCCTCGGGAACCTTTACCTCTCTGAGGAGGCCGCGCTGGAGGGCTGCGAGGTCTCCGGAGAGCCATCGTCACGACTTCCGCGTCGATCAGGAGGTCCCCCTGTCTCATGCTCTAAAGCACCGAGTAGGGGACCGAAGGTCTGGTCCTGCCAGGGAGTCGGACTCATGGACGCCGAGACACGAATGGTGGGGGTTCTCATCGCCAAACCACTCGGCACTTCCGAGCGCCTGGAGCTATCCTCTTCAGGCTCGCCCACCTCACCGGCCGAGTAAGAAGAAAGCCTAGAGAGTTGCAGGAATTTCCGTAGAGTCTGCGTAATCGAGGGCTCGCGGGCGGATTTGCAGCAACGCCTCGACACTTCGGCCGCCGCCGACTTGGAAGGTGGCCGAACAACAGAACCGGACGCGCGGGCGTGTGCTCTGCGGGACCATGCCCGTGGCGTCAATGAAGACATTCTGCAAGCCAAGATGGGGGACCAAGCAGTCTTCCGTACTCCACAGCAGAATATCGTCGCCTCCAAGACGCTCCTGGATACCTTGAGCCCTATGATGGGGGCGGGCGATCCAACCGCCCCGATTGTGGCCCAAGTAAAGGCCATGGTGACGGCGGCTATCCGGTGAGGCCCGACCGACACCGGCCCGGCAAAGGAAGCGGTCCGCGCGGTCAGCGTGGACCTGCAGGCCGCCACGGCCAGGTGTCAGGTCGGGAAGCCCCCCTCCAGGGACGTCATGTTCCTCCCCGCGGAGACGACTTGCGACACAGCATCAACCGCGACCTCCGTTCCGACCTCGACGCCAGGCGCCGCGACCGAGAAAGGGAGGAGCAACACCGCCATGCCGACGAGTATGAACGTTACGGCATCCTTCCACGAGATCGCGAAGCACGCCAGGTGCGATCCCCTCCACGCCGATCACCGCCCGGGGGTTGCCGTGGGGTCATAGAAGGGGTTCGCGCGTTTACCCCTCACCTACGCCGAGTGGTTTGGCATGATGGGTTTAATCCAAAGGGCATCACTAGGTTTGACGGTGAGAGGGACCCGGAGGCTTGGTTACAGGTCTATGCTCTAGCAGTTAGGGCTGCCGGGGGGATCAGAAAGTAATAGCAAATTACTTACTAGTTACCCTCTCGCCCCTAGGCCAAGCTTGGCTCACTGGACTCCCAGCGAACTCTATAGATTCCTCGGGAGATCTGTGTGAGCAATTTATTTCAAACTTCCAAGGCACGTATGAGTGCCCGGACACCCCTTGGGACCTCAATCAGCTACACCAAAAGAGGAACGAGTCCCTCCGGGAATTCGTCAAGTGCTTCATGCACAGGAAAAGCACTGTTCGGGATGTCATGGATGCGGTTGTGATAGCTGCCTTCCAGAAGTGAGTCAGCGACCCTGATCTCATCAGAAAGATGTCTCGGAAGCCACCAACGTCGGTTCGTGAGCTGTTCGCCCTAGCGGACCGCTACGCTTCAGCCTCCGAGGCCTTGGCGGAACGGCATGACGAGGGGAAGGGTCAGGCCGAGCCCCCCCGGCGGAAGGAAAAGAAGCGCAAGGGTGAAGAGCTAGTGGCAGTCGCTGAACCTACTCACCCTCGCGCCCTCAAAGAGGACGGATATGACAAGGTGATGAACTCGCTTTGCCCCTTTCATCCAAAGGGGAGACATGCCGCCAAGGACTGCTTCACTTTGAAGAGATTTGCCCGGGAGAGCAAGAAGCAGGCTGGACAAGGTCCAAGTGGACATGCCGCCAAGCCGCCTCCCCCCGAAGCCGAGGAAGACTATCAGGAAGTCGATCTCGAGCTTAACTACATATTTGGGGGTTTGGCTGCGTATGAGTCCAAGCGGAAGCAAAAGCTTACCGCCCGAGACATCAACGCAATAGAGCCGGAGACCCCCCAGTACGTATGGTGGTCTGAGGTCGTGATAACTTACGACCGCTCGGATCACCCAGATCGAGTCCCATTCCCCGGTAGATATCCGCTTGTCTTGGCGCCCGTTGTCCGCGGCATCAAGCTCAAGAGGGTATTGATTGACGGTGGAAGTGGGCTCAACGTCCTCTTTATCAAAACTCTTGACGACATGGGAATTCCACGGTCGGAGCTTAAGCGCGGGTCGTCGCCTTTTCACGGTGTCATACCCGGAACGTCCGCGACACCACTCGGACAAATCACTCTGCCGGTCACTTTCGGTGCAAGAGAAAATCACCGGACAGAGAACCTTGGCTTCGAGGTGGCTGATTTCGCGATCATGCCATCTTGGGGAGACCAGCGCTAGCCAAGTTCATGGCAGTGCCCCACTATGCGTACCTGGCACTGAAAATGCCAGGGCCGAGTGGTATTATCGCTTTACGCGGTGATATCTGGTAGTCTTTTTCCTGTGATAGGGAGAGCAGCGAGATGGCCGAGTCCCTGGAGGCGCGAGCGGGTCGGGAGAGGATTCAGCAAGAGGCGGATTCCGACAATCCGGCAAGAGGATCCTGAACCCTGGGATTGGTCCCGAAGAAGATACCAAGAGAATTACCCTCGACCCATCCGATTTGGCTCAAACGGCCTTGATCGGGACAGTGCTCAGAAAGAAATAGGAGGACGCGCTCGTCACCTTTCTGCGGGCAAACAAAGACGTCTTTGCCTGGAAGCCGTCGGACATGCCCGGTGTCCCCAGGGAGGTGATCGATCACGCGCTGAACGTAAATGAATCGGCCAGGCCGGTCAAGCAAAGGTTACGACGGTTCGCCCAAGACAGCCGAGAGGCCATCAGGGAGATCACAAAACTGCTTGCCGCAGGTTTTATCAAAGAAGTGTATCATCCCAACTGGTTGGCAAACCCTGTACTCGTTCAAAAGAAGAATAAAAGTTGGCGCATGTGTGTCGACTATACCGACCTCAACAAGGCTTGCCCAAAAGATCCTTTTGGTCTGCCCCGCATCGATCAAGTGGTGGACTCCACGGCTGGATCTCAACTACTCAGTTTCCTGGACGCCTACTCAGGCTATCACCAAATTCGGCTTCGAGAGGAGGATTGTGAGAAGACTTCGTTTATCACTCCATTCGGAGCATATTGCTATGTCACCATGCCATTTGGGCTGAAAAACGCTGGCGCAACTTATCGGTAGCGTCTGATGGTGTTTTCACCATCAGCTCGGACGCAACGTAGAGGCATATGTGGATGATGTAGTGGTGAAAACACAGACCAAGGACAGTCTCACCTCTGATCTGGCCGAGACGTTCGCAAGTCTAAGGGCGTTCCGGATGAGGCTAAACCCTGAGAAGTGCGTTTTCGGAGTTTCTTCCAGGAAACTACTCGGGTTCATTGTCTCTCATCGTGGGATCGAGCCAAACCCGGAGAAAATCGGGGCCATCATGAGGATGGCCCCACCTACCAGCCAGAAAGATGTTCAAAAACTTACTGGCTGCATGGATTCTACACTTGGCGAGTTTATCTCGGTTGGGGTTCGGGGGATGCCTTTTTTCAAGCTCCTCAAGAAGCAGGACCGTTTTGAATGGACGGCAGAGGCACAGCAAGCCTTCGAAGAACTCAAGGTGTTCCTCTCCACCCCTCCAATCCTAGTCTCGCCGGTGCCAGGTGAACTTCTCCTGCTTTACATAGCGGCAACAACTCATGTAGTCAGTGCCGCGATAGTTGTGGAGCGGGAAGAGTCTGGACACCGCTACGGCGTACAACGCCCGGTTTATTTTGTCAGCGAAGTACTGGGCGAATCCAAGACGCGATATCCTCAAGTTCAGAAGCTTCTATACGCAATTTTGATCTCATCCCGGAAGCTGAAGCATTATTTCCAAGGGCACTCGATTTCAGTAGTGACTTCTTTCCCCGTGGGAGAGGTCCTCCATAATCGAGAAGCTACTGGGAGAATCTCCAAGTGGGCGGTCGAGCTTGGAGCCTTCGACATCTCGTTCAAGCCGCACACCGCCGTCAAGTCCCAGGCTTTGGCCGACTTTACGGCCGAGTGGACTGAATCCCAGGCTCCCCGCATGAAAGAAGAGTCGGAGTATTGGACCATGCACTTCGACGGATCTCTCATGCTCGGCGGGGCCGGGGAGGGAATTCTCCTCGTCTCGCCGAAAGGCGATAGATTGAGGTACATCCTTCGGATTCACTTCACGGCCTCGAACTATGCCGCAGAGTACGAGGCGCTCATCCACGGGCTCCGCATCGCCACATCGCTCGGAATCCGATGACTGGCGGTTCGCGGTGACTCCCAGTTGGTGGTGAGTCAAGTACAGAAGGACTAGTCGTGCGTCGATCAGACTATGACGGCGTATTGCCAACAAGTCCGAGAATTGGAAGGAAAGTTTGACGGTCTGGAGCTGGTCCATGTTCTCCGCAGCAATAATGAAGCAGCCGATGAGTTGGCTAAGATGGGAGCCACTCGGGCAGAGGTCCCGAGTGGTATCTTCGTCCAGGATCTTTATGAACCAACTGTTGCAAAACGACGGGAGCCAAGTAAGGATCCTGAGACCGGAGTCCTGCTCATTAACCCCGACTGGACGGCCCCATATCTGGATTATCTCCTGAAGGACAAACTTCCAGAGGCAACTGCTCTGGCTGAGCGCGTCTCCCGACAAGCCAAATCCTATGTGGTGGTTGGCGAGGAGCTCTTTCGGAAGAGCACCTCAGGTGTCCTCAGGCGGTGCATTTCGGAACAGGTGGGAAGAGACCTGCTCAAAGAAATCCACTCGGGGATGTGCGGCCATCACGCGGCGTCAAGCGCCTTGGTTGGGAAAGCCTACCGCCAGGGCTTCTTTTGGCCTACCGCGGTGACGGATGCTAAGGAGATCGTTCGAACTTGCGAGGGCTGCCAGTTCTATGCAAGGCAGACACATTTGCCGGCACAGGAGCTGCTGTCGGGACCCGAATGTGCAAATCCGGACCCTCTGTGTATTCAGCACTAGTCCAGGATCACGCTAGTGCACACAGTCTCAACATAGATGAATATCACAATCATACTCAGCAGAATAGTAAAAATAACTCAATAATAGAATATAAACTATTGAACGACCTTAAGGTTAACCTTACATTTGTGAGGCCTTAACGGCTTCAACTCCAAATAAGCGGCAATGAGCGAAGAACATCGGTGAATCCCATCAATACGCCACAGGCAAGCGCGTGAGGTTCGACTCCTAGATAATCGCCTTCTCACGGAACTTCTTCTTCTTCGACGATGAAGACTTTTGCTCACTGGTGATTGTTTGTTTGCAAGGGGTGAGTACATAAAGCACTCAGCAAGTCATGCACAGAATGCAAGTCTAATAACTATATGCATGGCTTATTCCAAATGACAGGCTGAAGGGGTTGTTTTGCAATAAACATCATTCACAAATATTCATAATAGATTGTAAGCGGTAAAACAGATAACAATAGTAATAATTTCATAGTTGTTTCACAAGTAAACCATTCCACATCCTTAAACAATTATCACTTTTCCACAGGCAAACTGCCTCCAATCCCAAGTTCAATTTTATGAAAAGCTAACCCTTGACTGTAATCCTCGAGCAATGTCCAGTACCGCGGACACGGCTATTCGAATAGATTTTACACTCTGCAGAGGTTATACACTTTACCCACAAGATACGATCAACTCACCACGTCAGCCGTGAATCGCCATACAAGGGTATGCGAATGAGTGATCATAACAAAGTCTTTCGGAAGCCTCTAACTACACAAGTGAACCTCTCCAGTTTTTGCCCTACACCATCCCTTCCCTTAGCAAAGGCGAAGAATGGGACCAACATACCGTTGGATGGGTACCATGCCGCAGCCCTGGTATGCTCTCCCTTCAAGCTACACAAACGGTGTAGTTGACACCCCGAGGTACCACAAGTAAGTTATTAGCAACTTAATCAACTAGGTCCGTCCCATTACAGACATGTGGTTGTACGTTTGACTCAGTTCAAAGGCTTGCAAGGTTAAGTCCTTAGGGTGACCAGGGCAAGACTACCCAAAGCACCAAAACGATTTCCCCGGTGCCAACCATGGCCCACCAGCTCATTCTTGCCACTTGCCCCAGTCCAAATCATTTTATCACCCCAGTTGATTATTGCGCAACACAATGCCAACAACAACTCAACATCCTTGAAGAAGCACGAAGGCCTCCGCATATCAACATCATCGTGTCGGCAACACGTCACACCATTTCAAAATACATTGCATATTCCATTAGTCAATATTGAGCTTTTGTATTTCCAAAACGATGTCAAGGGTTCGTTGCAAGACTAAGCAGCTACTGACGGTCTAACTAACCCATGTCGGCAAAGTATTTACAAGGTGGCAATAACAAGTAGGTTGATTATCTAATCCCAAATTAATTGAAACAATTTAACTCAAACTAGCATGCAATAATTTGAAACAACATAAGTTTCGAAAATGGGATCAACATGGTCAAGCACAACTTGCCTGGCCCTTGCAAACTTTACTGTCCTTTACTCTTTATCCTTGATCCTCGAGCTTCAACTTCCACTTTCTCGATCCTCAGCTCGATCGAACAACTTCCGGACGACACGTCTAACGATTAAAGAAGAAGCAAATACAAACCAATTCAAAAGACAAATCAAGTAAACTCCAAATTAAGAACGAACAGCATTGGGCACAACGGCTTGGAAGGATTTGGGAAGCATTGGGCACAACGGATTAGATCAAAGAGTTGACAAAAGAGAACGGGCTTTCGAGAAAACACCGAAAAGGGAAAGATTAA
Source organism: Rhipidocladum racemiflorum (assembly GCA_036346355.1). Lineage (NCBI taxonomy): Eukaryota > Viridiplantae > Streptophyta > Magnoliopsida > Poales > Poaceae > Rhipidocladum > Rhipidocladum racemiflorum. The sequence goes on from CM070583.1 coordinate 63,154,624, forward strand.
TAACTGGGAAAGAAAGAATAATATTCTGAAGAATATTTCTTCTGAAGTTATTATCTTGATTGGACAAATGATGACATATGGGCTCTCGATCTACAGATCGGGTCCATAAGGATATGTTAGTTCACAATGAACTAAACTGAAGCTCAAGGTTGACTTTTGTTGACTGAACGGACACAGTCAAACAAAAAAGAGACGGATAGATCGGGCACAGGGGTATGACAGATGGCCAATGGTGTATCGACCAAGTCCACGAAGGAATTCTCGATTAAGGCATATTAGGTTTTCAGGGATAAGACAAGACAAGTGTCTTACCACGATTGAAACAACAGAAAAGATTGCAAAGATAACAACGCGGCTCACGATGAACTTAGTCCATCGAACTGGCCTTAGGTTAGGGTTTTGATTCGGCTTGGAAGATGACATGACGATGAGGCTAGGCTCACGTCATGATGATAGAACAGATGAGGACATCGCACTAGGGCTCTTGCATGAATGCACGCATGCGATGACAATAAAGCGATGAGAGCTAATCGTTAATGATGAAGCGTTAACGCCAGAGCGTTAACTAGGAAACATTAACGGTGGAATGTTAACGACGGAACGTTAACGGCGAAACGTTAACGGAGGAACGTTAATGACGGAGCGTTAACGACAGAGCGTTAACGGTGAAACGTTAACGGCAAAACGTTAACGGAGGAGCGTTAACGACGAAATGTTAACGGCGGAACGTTAACGACGGAGCGTTAACGGCAATGTAGCGGAGGAACGCACGCGAGCGCAACGGCGGAGGTCAAACAATGATAGGGTACTCATGAAGCCAAATAGCGACCGTCGGTACAACGACACGGCCGTGACAAAACGCAACCAAGGACGGCTAACCGGTGCGCGAACCGGCGGCACGGGCTAGGTTGAAAAATAACGATTTAAGGCCGGCACCGGGCTTCTCGGCAAACGGAGACCAAAAGAACCTTAATGATGGACCAAAACAGTACAAGATGATCCTCCGGACGCGACAACACGGCCGGAGCGAACCAAAATAGCCGGCGTCAAAAGGCGACGCGCGGCGACGGCAAACGGTGGCCTAAATATATAAAAAAAATTCCGGAGGATGGGATGGCAAAGGGAGAATGTCTACTGCGTAGAACGTGGCGAGACGAACTCAACGGTATAGGCAGATTTTGCGGTGCCCTTCCGGATAATCACAAACTGCCGATTAACAGGTTTCGGATCAAAACTTTGGACGGCTATAACTTCTAGAATAATGATCAGAACTTAACGAAATTTGACCGAGAGCTAGATGGGACCAAGAGGCACACCGTGACGCAGGTGGCTCGAAGAAATACCTTCTGGAACAGCGGGGAACGCGCGAGGAAGTTTGCCGCTGTTTGAAACGCAGTCTGTTCGCAATCTGATCGGAGAAATTATTTTTCTGCGCCAAATCCAGAGGGAAAAACCATGAGGCAAGATGTGCATCACGTAGAATACATCCCCAGGAGTCTACACAAAAAATTTCACGGTCAAACTCGAAAAATTGAGGGAGTTATGGCCTCGGCAAGATTCGAGATTGAAACGGCCATAACTTTTGATCTCGTGGGCCAAATTGGCTGAATTTTGGAAAGCAAGTAGATGGTACCTTGTGGCACACCATGGCGAAGACGGATCTCGAAAAGAATCGACGAGCTGCCCGGGACGCGGCTCCAAAGTTCGGCCGACGTTGGGGCGACATCCGGAGGACATTGGATCGTTTTGGAATTTTAGAAAATTCATCTGAGGTCTAGGGGACGTGTGGGAGGTCTACAAGGGTTAGGGGTGGCGGCTAGGTCAAGCAAAAAAAATTTGGACGCGTTTGGAGCAAAAACGGGCCTTGTAGGCATTTATACGAGCACCTTCCGTGCGTGGCTCGGACTGGGCTGACGTGGCGCGCTGTGGTGGCGACACGTGGCATTTTCGAATAAAAACGATTCCGAAAATTCAAATAAATCATTTGAAGCAATAAAAATACCCGAAAAATTCTAGAAAAATTCTAGAAAATATTTTGAGATATTTTGAACTTAAATAAAATATTTTCAGAAAAAATTTATATAAACTTTTCCAAATAATTAATTAATTTTAATAAAAGGGCTTAACACAAATCGATCCCGAATAAATCATTTTAGGCAATAAAAATACCCGAAAAATTCTAGAAAAATTCTAGAAAATATTTTGAGATATTTTAAACTCAAATAAAATATTTGCAAGAAAAATTTATATAAACTTTTCCAAATAATTAATTAATTTCAATAAAAGGGCTTAATACAAATCAAATTTGAATAGATCCAATAAATAGCAAATGAGTTCCGAAAAATCTCAAAAATTACAGAAGAACTTATTGAAGCACAAGGAACCCAAATAAAATTAAATTTATTTTATTTGAGGTTTAGAATAATCAAATTAAATTGTTTTAGCTTTAAGAAAATTCAAACCAAGCTTTATAAATGCGAGAAAATCGACGGAAATTTTTGGGAAGCTAAACTAAACCAAAAAATTTTGAAAACCCAAATTTTTGGATGTTACAGCTGCAAACTATCCCCATCTCTTGGCCCTTTGCGGTCTGGGGGCTCGACTTAGTCGGCCCAGTCAAGAAGGCGCAATGTGGTTTCGCCTACCTTTTCGTAGCCATTGACAAGTTCACCAAGTGGATCGAAGATAAACCAGTCGCCACGATCACTGCGCTTAAGGCCAAGGAGTTCTTCCAGGATATCGTGGTCAGATTCGGAGTTCCTAACCGGATCATTACAGACAACGGTACCCAATTCAGGAGTGAAGAATTTCAAGAGTGGTGCGAAGGCGTCAGAATCAAGATTTGCTTCGCCTCGGTAACTCATCCACGAAGCAATGGGTAGGTGGAGCGGGCTAATGGCTTAGTCCTTCAGGGCCTCAAGGCCAGGGTCTTCGATCGCCTCAAACCATACGCTGCCCGATGGGTGAAAGAGTTACCGTCGGTACTCTGGGGACTCAGAACCACTCCCAGCCGGGCAACTGGGCAAACTCCCTTTTTCCTAGTTTATGGTGCAGAGGCGGTTCTGCCGACTGAACTAGAATTCGAATCCACGAGGGTTCAGAATTACAAGGAAGCCGAGTCCGAGGGGAGCCGAATGGTAGAGCTTGATCAACCCGAGGAGGCCCGAAACGTTGCAGCCATCCAGTCGGCCAAGTACCTCCAGGGACTTCGGCGTTACCATTCTCGCAATGTCAGAAGTAGAGTCTTTTCAAAAGGAGATCTGGTCCTCAGGAGGAACCAGAAAAGTGAGCACAAGCTCTCTCCAATTTGGGAAGGTCCGTACATTGTGGAGGAGATGGTCCGGCCGGGTGCCTATCGACTCAGACGGAAAGATGGCGAGGTCCTGGCGAATACATGGAACGCCGAACAGCTGCGTCGCTTCTACGCATAAGTTATGTATCTCACTCCCGTGCATTAAATAAAGCTCCCGATTGTCTAGTACTTTGATCAGTTTTGACTAGTGACCCGATTAATCCCGAGTGGTTATCACCCTACTAGCGTATCGTCTGATCCGAGCCGTGCCGATACAGAATACACGAAGATGGACGTTCGATATGAGATCGCGTCAAGCGGCAATATCCGAACGTCTGTACTAGCGCACGAGTTGGAAAAGACTAAGCTAAAAGAAGCTACCAACCACTCGGGAATAACGATCGATACTCTAGGAATTTCGCTGAACAGAGATCGGGGTCACTAGACTGTAGTCGATGAAAATTCGGCCCTCCAGCACCTCGGCTTGCGAGAAGTGAAATTTGTCGACTAGTGTAAACTACTCAAAGAAAAATGATCAAACTTAGAGGAACAAAAGAGCGTCGATTAGTATTCCATAACGACAGTAATTTACATTACTAACTTTTTTCATTTTCTCGTAAAAAAAAGAGAAGGGCGGCTCCTACCACCGATCTTGCTACCGCTACTGTTGGTGCTGCTGGTGCAGCTGGAGCTGCTGCGGGTGCTGCCGCTGGGAGGCCCAGGGGCAGAGTCGTCGAGGTCAGACGCGGTGCGCGCGACCCAGTGCCGCCAGGATCTCGTCCTCAACCACCCAAAGGGGTGGTATAAGGCAGACGAGAGCCCTAACGGCTAGGTCGTCGCGGCGTTCGCGCCCGACCATCTCTGTGATAATCTCGGCCACCTCATGGAGCCCCAGGGCCACCTCCAGCAAGGCGGCCACAGCGGCGGCGTCCCCGGCGGCCCCGTCCTCTTCTTTCGCCTCCAGAATGGCGAAGTCGTGTTCCTCCCAGGACTCCGCCTCCTCCCAGCTGTGGAGCAGTCCGAAGAACCGCTGGCGAAAAAACGCCGCGTAGGGGCCAACAAACCTCCTCGTGTTAGACATGGAGGAAAGCTGGGAGGAAGGAGGGGAAGAAGACTCGAAGAGAGGGACGATCGCTCAAGAGCGGTGACGTCCCATTTATAGGCCGTGCATGGTTCCGGAGTCGAGGCGACGCCATTTAAAGACACAGAAGACGAAGCGACGCCGCGATGCTGCCAATGTCCTCGAAGCACGAAGAAGATCAACATGTGTCAGGCGCCGTTCCGACGTAATCTGAATGGAACGAAGGGACATATCGCCAGGCACGTGTCAGGCGCGGTTCAAATTAAGTTGTCCTTCCCGCGGAGTGGGCCCAATTAAGCGGAAGGTGACCACATGAACTTGGGGGCTAAACCACTCAGCCAGGAAGCCGCAACGTGGTTCCCGACGCTCGAGGACGAGGACATTTCGGACACCAGCCACTCGAAAAAGCGTGCCTGGGGCGAGAAGGACACAAACTAAGTCCCGGCGCTCGAGGGCTGAACCACTCGGCCAGAAGGGTAGCAAATGCTGTCCCGAGTGCTACTCAAAGTCCCGACGCTCGAGGGCAGAACCACTCGGCCAGAAAGGTCGCAAAAGCTATTTAACCCAACAAAGTTCAAATGAGGCAAGTCATATGAAAACTTCGAACAGCGCCTTACACAAGAGTCAACGTTTGACACGAAGGGGTACATCAAAGCCAAAATTCAAGATTCTCTAACAAGGCCTGCGATGTACCGGTGACCTCTTCGAGCAGTGCGTTGGCCTTGTCTTCATCACAGGCGAAACCCTCTTTGACAGCTTCAAGGTCAACCCTTGGATAGTGAGATTTGATCATAGCCAACGCCTGGTTCGCACTCATGGTCGCCGACTCCTTTGCATAAGCTTTGATCCTGTCGGCTCCACCCGTGAGAAGCGGAACGGTGTCATCCTCCTGGCCTAGTTCGGCTCCTTCGATACGCAGAAGATGCAGAACTGGCTCGCAGGCGATGCGTAGCTCCGTGTGACTTCGTTCGACAGCGGCTATCTTCCCCTTGTATTCTGCACCAAAGCCAAGCTGCCGCTAAAGAACACACCCAGCGCCAAGCACGTTCAATTCAAGCAAAGAGAGCTTACCCTCCAACTCTCGCTGTGTCTTCTCCAAGCCAGCTCGAGTTTCGAGGTTAGAGCTTTCTGAAGCCTCCAGTCGTGCCCTCAACTCAGCGATGGTCGAGTCGCGTTCTGAAACACGAGGTCGCCGTCATTTTTCCTAGCTACTTAAGAAAGTGTCCATAAAAAACCCAGGGAGGAATCTTACCTTCGAGCGTATGCTCAAGCTCCGCTTTTGCCTCTCAGAGCATCATGCATTGGGTCTCTAGCCCGTGGACCTCTCTCCATCTGTCGCCGCTGATCTCGTTGACCTTGTCCTGATACTTCTGGTGCTCCTTGAGCTTGGGGAGCACCTTCCGAAAAAACCGCGACCTCTGCTCCGAGCGCTCTACCATGTCCTAGGCGACATGGCAGAGTTTCAGGTGGAGGCCAGCATTCCCTAATGATAACAGACTAAAGAAAGACAGAAAACTCACCCTGACGAGCGTGCTACACCTGACGGTGAGCTCGTAAAGCTCCGTCCGAGCCGCTATCTCCGCTTCCTCGTCCTCCTCCATCCCTTTCCAGTCGAAACCCCCCTCACACCACACGGTCTGATTCGGGGGCTTCGGTAGAGAACCGAGCGGTGGTGGCTCTCGGTGCACCTCCTCCACTTTGGGAGGCGAAGCTAGGTCAAGCTCATCGACTGCCGGACCACTCGACGGCTCAGCGGTCGGGCCAGCAGCACGAGGTGGCGACGCCCCAGCTACCGAAGGAGACGGTGACCTAGCCGACGAGGGGGGGTCCCCCTTGGAGAAGCCGGCTCCGGGGGCTCCTTTTCAGGAGACCCCTCCACTAGGACGTCCATAGTAGGAGTCCTGAATTGACAAAAAGGAAATGTCTCAGCACAGGTAAGAACAAAAAGATAAGGATTGCTCGAAAGAATACCTCCTGGATTTTTTAAACTTCATCCCAGGCTTCATCCGAAGCCCGACCCGGCACCAGCAGTCGGGGCTGCCCCTGAGACAGAGGGCTGCGGCTCTACGCCTTGTGACCCGGGGACACTGGAGGTCGAAGGCCCGACCGGCGAGGGATCAGCAGCCTCCTCCGCCGATTGCCGGCGCAGCTCATCGGCCGAAGTGTTAGCCGCTCGCTTAGCCTGAACATTCCTCAGCCGAGAGAGGCCGACGACCGGAGCGTCAGAAAAGGACTCACGTTCCTGAAAGATGAACTATTGCGCGTTGTCAGAATCGCACATCAGGCAAAAATCATGGGACAGCTTCTCGAGAGAGTGGGACACTCACAGGAGGGGGAGGGTTCGCCGCCGAGAATTTGTGAGGGCAGCCCCTGTTGGTAATCTCAGTGCCAGGCGCGAAGAAGTCAACCACCCGCGCCGCCAATGCATCTCTCGATAGGGACATGCTTGTCTCCCGGATGGGATCCTGAGTCCCGCCGTACTGGAACCCCAAGTGGATTCTCTCCTTTAAGGGTTGCACCCGGCGCTTCACAAAGCTGATCGCGATCCTGGGGCCTGACAGCCCCCGACTCTTCAGATCATTAATCCACGCCAGAAGCTCGGCGACTTGGTTCAACCCGCCGCCGTCTGGGGCATCACTCCAGCATCGAGAAGCTTTAGGGGCGCGGCCAGTGAAAGGGGCGAGAAAAGGATCAACATTTGCACAATAGAACCACTCCCGCCTCCAACCTTTAAGGGAAGTCTTGAGGGGGATGGCGAAGTAATGTTTCTTCATGCCCTCTTGCAGCTGAAGTCCGGCGCCCCCACTGACGCTGGGAGCAGCCCGGTTCGGATGAGGCTTGAGCAGGAAGAGGGAGCGAAACAAGTCAAAATGAGAACGTATCCCAAGATACGCCTCGCAAAGTTGAACGAAGAGAGCAATGTGAAGAATGGAGTTGGGATTCAAATTGATCAGCTCGATCTCGTAAAAGTGAAGGAGCCCTCAGAAAAAGGCGCTCCCAGGAATGCTAAATCCCCGCCAAAAGGACTCGAAGACCACGATCTCATTATCCAGGGGTAGGGGGTAAGGATCACTTGCGGCGGGACGGGCGGAGATCAACTCCAGCGGAGGGATAACGCCGGCCGCGACCAGCTCCTCCAGGCGGGACTCCATAGTAATAGAGGTCTCCCACCCCGTGTTCGCCGGACCAGCGCCATCCTCCGACGACGACGAAGAAGAGGAAGAAGAAGAAGACATCTCGATGAAGGAGACCCTATGGGAGCAACCGCCGAGAGTCTTGGGCGCGAAACTAGAAACCCTAGGTCGCCCAGATCGCCAAAGGAGATTCGAAGATTTCTCAGCCGTGGTGGGGGAGGGGCAAAGATGTCTTTACCCCAGCAAGGTTTTCCTCATTTATAAGAAATGAGCCTCAATTTTCGCCTTACGGCGGGAAAAGCAAGGGCTTCCGGGCTCGATTCTGGGCCAGATCTAGGGCACGCCCCACATTGGGCCAAGAGCTGTGTCGCGCAAAACGCGACCAGGTGTCAAGTCTGGTTCGAAGTTTGGGATAAAGTGCGCCCCATGATGGGCCTGAACGCCGGCCGCCACGGAAGATTGGGGCCGGGCATTTTCCGAACATCCTCCAGCGGTATGCTCCATAATTTGGGGTCAACTGCCGGTCGCTGCTGTATAGCGGGATCGGGTATCGTGGGAGGATTTTTAATAACACAGTCTTGAGAATGCGCTCCATGAGAGTCTGAAGCAGTGCGCCGTCAATGGGCACAGGCATTATTCTATATGACCAAGGTATGCCCCATGAGGGTCGATCGAGCTTTGCAAGCCGATTGCCGCACACCGTAAACGGATGCGGGTATCACCCGGCCACGAGCCAAAAGACTATGGTACGCCCCATGAGGGTCAGCTGAGCAACAAGCCAGTTGCCACGCACCGTAAACGGGCGCGGGTACCACTCGGCCACGAGCCAAAATACTATGGTACGCCCCATAAGGGTCAGCTGAGCAACAAGCCAGTTGCTACGCACCGTAAACGGGCGCAGGTACCACTCGGCCACGAGCCAAAAGACTATGGTACGCCCCATGAGGGTCAGCTGAGCGACAAGCTTGTCACAAGACCGTGAACGCGCGGTACCACTCGACCACGAGCCAAAAGACTATGGTACGCCCCATGAGGGTCACCGAGCGACAAGGTTGCTGCCGCAATCGTAAACGGGGGCGGGTACCACTCGGCCACGAGCCAAAAGACTATGGTACGCCCCATGAGGGTCAGCTGAGCGACAAGCCGGTTGCCGCGCACCGTAAATGGGCGCGGATACCACTCGGCCACGAGCCAACCAACCACGGTGGCCTTACTTAACAAGTTCTTTACGATCTTTTTTCCCACAAAATCTTTATGACAGGATAAGAGGAGGAAACCCGATCCTAAAGCACTTGGGGGCTGCTGTGGGATGCCTGAGAAGGGGGTCCCGCGAGTGGGGCCTACACTCGACTGGGCCGAAGGCGGAGCAGTAGGGCCAGAGCCTGGAAGCGCCATGATGGGCCCGGGGGATGGCCCGACTTCTTCCCCAAGGCAGCTCGCCGATCCTTCAGCGAAGCTTCGTGCCACGCCCAAACAACCCGTCAAAAGCAAAGCATGCGGCCTGACATCGGCAGAGCCTGCAGGCGCCGGAACCTGGCGGAGTGGCAGGCGCGGGTCGGGGAAGGCACGACCGCATCCCCTGGACGTAGTGGGGCCTAGTCGATAAGAGACAAAGTACGTACTCATGAAGCCACCATGTTCAGGGCCAGGTGGCGCCCATCTTGTGGCATATCCTTCCCCTAGTATATAAAGGGGGGAAAGAAAAAAAGGGAGGCTCATATATCCAAGAACACAGGACTAGGGTATTATCTCCTTCGTGAGAGCCCGAACCTGTCTAAAAAGAGATCGCCCTCGCATCCTGTGTTACCATCTAGCTCAGATCCCGCACGAATCCCCTAGAATCACAAATCTCATCACCGTCGATCGAGCTCCACCAACCGTCCGATCCTGATCCAAGGGCCCAGAATCGTCCACGTCACCCTCGGTGAGATCCACGTTCTAATCCCCGGGTCTATTTCCAACCGTTGGATTTAGATCCAACGGCGTAGATCGCGCCACGTAGCTAGAACCGCACCGCACTAGATCCAATCTCAGCCGTTTGATCTAGATCAAACGGCTAGGGTTAGCTGCGTTGTAAACTCCAGATTGGATCTTGATCGTTCGATGAAGATCGAACGGTCCAGATCAGCCGAGTAGTTTCTTAACGCGTTAAGCCAGATCCGATCTGGGCCGTTGATTTTCAAATCAACGGTCGAGATTTAGCCACGCGTTTGAAGGTCGACTGTCGCGTCGGGCGGCCACCGATGGGGCCGCCACCGACGCCAAGACGCGACATCAGCGTGGGACCCGCACGTTAGTGACCGACGAACCGCACCATAACGTCACCCGTGACGTCATGCTGACGTAACAGTGGGGCCCGCGTGTCAGCCCGCTTCGGGCCGGAAGTTGCGCGTGATGACGCCATCGGCCGACGCTATCCGAGGGGCCCACCGCCGCTGAGACACGTGAGCCGTGGACCGGGTCCACGGTGGACCGAGCCAAACCGTGCGCTGGGTCCATGGACCCGAGGCGACATGGCGGCTCCCGATTGGTCCACGTGTCATGCTGATGCAATAATTCAACTTCCGAAAAAGAAAATGATTTATTAATTTGAATTGTTGATTTCAAAAATGGATTCAAACTTCAAACGCTTATAACTTTTGCGTTTCAACTCCGATTTGAGTGATTCCAATTTCTAAATTTTCATAAAAATTAGACCTACTCAAATATGAATTTTAATTAATTTTTGTTTATGAATATTTCTCTGTTTTTATTTAATTAATGCTTTCTTTAAACTTTAAACGGTTATAACTTTTGCATTTAAACTCCGAATTTGACGATTCCAGTTTCTAAAAATTCATAAAATTATGCTCTCTCTGTTTATGAATTTTATTTGGTTGTTTGGACACTTTTTGTCTACTGTTTATTTATTTATTGCTATTTGCACGCTTTACGAGTAGACGTTGAAGTGCCCGAAGGCTTCGAAGGTGAAGTGTTGACTCAGGAGCCAGCTCAAGACCAAGAACAAGTACTCTTTGAAGGCAAGTTGTGCCTTGACCATGTTGATCCCATTTTGAAATTAATTTGATTTAAATTATTTCATGCTAGTTCAACTATAAAATGCTTTAATTGATTTTGGGAGATTAGTTAATTACCTAGTTGTTGTATGCCACCTTGACATAGATAGTTGAATGCCATGAACCCCTTGTCACCCTAGTTGAGGATTAAATAGTTGGACATTACTAAATTGCCAACATGGGAATTTAGATCGTTGTAGTATATTGCTTAGACCTGCTACGTGCTCATGATATGATTTTGGACAATCAAATGTTAATATTGACTTAATGATATATTGAACCTGTTTTGGAAAGGTATCGTGTGTTGCGATGTCGATGGCACGTGGTGCATGGTAATCAACTGGAGTTTGATAAATAGTTTTCGACCGGGGCATGTGGCAAGAATGATCGTGTGGGCCAGTTGTGGCACCGGGAGCGTTGATTTGGTTCTTCGGGTAGTCTTGCCCTGTTCACCCTAAGGACTTAACCTTGCAAGCCTTTGAACAGAGTCAAACGTGCAACCACATGTCTGTAATGGGACGGACCTAGTTGATTAAGTTGCTAATAACGTACCTGTGGGACCTTAGGATGTCAACTACACCTTTTGTGTAGTTGTACGTGGGAGCATACCGGGGCTGCGGCCAGGTACCCATCTAACGGTGGATTGGCCTAAACTTCGCCTTCGCGAAGGGAAGGGTTAGTGTGCAATCACCGGGGAGGACCACTTGTGCTGTTAGAAGTTTCCGAAAGACTTTGTTACGGACACTCGCCTTTGTGGTGTTTGGTTGTATCTTGTGGGTAAAGTGCATAACCTCTGCAGAGTGTAAAATCTATTCGAATAGCCGTGTCTGCGGTATTGGACATCGCTCGGGAATTACAGTCAAGGGTTAGATTCTCTTGAAAATGACTTGGACTTGGAAGATCTGGTTTGGTTTAATAATGATGTTGATGGAAATGTGGATTTGGATTGGAAAAGATGTTTATTTAATTACTGGAAAAGTTATTGCTCTTAAACATGTTTCTACTGTTTTTTTAATCTACTTATGTTACTTGTTAAAATGCTGTTTTACCGCAATTATACCCTAAGCTACTACTTTGTACTAAGCCATGCATGTAGTATATTAGTTTGCATTTCTGTGCATGACTTGCTGAGTACCAAGTACTCACCCTTGCCACAATACAACACCAGTTGAAGAGGAGTCTACACCAGCTTTGGAGGAGGAGCTCCCAGAAGAACCGACTAACTAGGGAGCGAGCCCAGTCAGTTGCCTGTGGTATACTGGATGGCGCCACGAAGTTATTTTATTTTTCGCTGTAGTTATTTCTCTCTTATTGAGTTTTCGCCCTGCGTGGCATATATTTGTAACTTGACCCTAAGGTCGAGCAACCTGTTGGTTAACTATTTAAGGTACCTTATTATTTCGTTGAGTATGATTGTGATATTTACCAATGTTGAGACTGTGTGCACTAGCGCGTTCCTGGACTAGTGCTGAATACACAGAGGGTCCGGATTTGCAAATTCGGGTCCCGACAATAAACCTCTTTCTCAATATAGCCATTAAGGATTGCACTTTTGACATCCATTTGATAATACTTGAAGCCCTTGGATGCCAAAAAAGCAAGCAGGATCCTAGTGGCCTCTAGTCTAACTACAGGGGCGAAGATCTCCTCAAAGTCAAGACCTTCAACTTGAGTAAATCCCTGAGCGACTATCCTAGCCTTGTTTCTTATGACTACCCCATCCTCGCTTTGCTTGTTCTTGAACACCCATCTAGTCCCAATGATATTATGACCAGATGGGGCTTGAAAAGCTGTCTTACCTTGTTCCTCTCGATGTTCTTGAGTTCCTTATGCATAGAATTAATCCAAGACTCATCAAATAATGCATGAGAAATATTCTTTGGCTCGAAAGAGGAAACAAAGGCATAATGGTGGTAGAAGGAAGACAGACCCGATTTTGAGCATGTGACATGCTTGAACAAATCACTGATCATTTGATCAAGTGGATGATGTCTCTGAATATGGTGAGGAGGTCCAAATGTAGAAGTGGCCTCTACCTCTTACGTGGAAAAGATAGGAACAGAGCCATTGTTCACTGAAGAGTCAGAAGGTAAGGGTTATTCTTCCTGAGGTGTAGAGATAGAAACAGGAAGCACCTCAGGTGTAAAGGGGATTGAATCTGGCTGAGGACCATCATTTCCATCATCCTTTACAAAAATGATCTCAGAGAGAGGGGAAAAAATATATGGTCTAATACCTGGACTAGTCTCTCATCGAAGGTCACCACAAAGATCTCTATAACCCTACTAGACTCACAACCCCAGACCCTATAGCTACAAGAAGAAGTCGAGAAAACTAAAAAAGATGCCATCAGAAGAACGTGGCTCAAACTTATCTAGGTTCCCAGACTTCAGGAAAAGCACTTGCAACCAAGAACTCAAAAATGCAAAACACGGGACTTTCCCCCATATCTCAGCTCGTAAGAGGTGTGGTGCAAGTATGCCCTCAGAAAAACAATGTTCAAAACATGGCAAGCAGTAGCTACAGCCTCAGCCCAAAACTTCCTAGAAGTGTTGTACTCATCTAGCATCATCCTAGCCATCTCTACTAGGGTCCTGTTCTACCTCTCCACTATGCCATTCTGCTGAGGAATGTATGGAGAAGAGAACTGATGCTCAATACCCGATTTAGTACAGAATCTCTCAAAGTAAGAGTTCTTGAACTCCATGCCATTGTCACTGTGTATAGCTCGTAAAGCACTTGAGAGCTCAATTGACAACCTACAAACCAAACCCCTAAAGTGGGTAAAATACTCATCCTTCGAGGCCATGAAAAAACACCCAATAATATATCAAAAAATCATCAACAATAACAAGAATGTACCACTTCCCACCTGCTGACCGCACTCTAGCTGAACCAACTGTGTCCATGTGTAGAAGTTGTCCTGGTGCATCAGTCATCACAATAGTGACTGGAGGATGAGAAGCAGCAACCATCTTACCATATCAGTAAGGAGAACAAACCATATCTTTGACCATCTTGACCTTAGGCAAACCACGAATGAGATCATTGATGCTAACTCGGGTCAAATGATCAAAGCCAATGTGACCAAATTTCCTATGCCAGAAGGAGAGATCACCAGACTCAGAAGCAATCACATAGAAGAGAGCCTCCAAAACAACAAGAAAAATAAGCACAATAGACTCACAAATTGTCGGGACCTGAATATGCAAATCCGGACCCTCTGTGTATTCAACACTAGTCCAGGATCACGCTAGTGCACAGTCTCAACATTGGTAAATATCACAGTCATACTCAGCGAAATAATAAAGTACTTTATTTAATTAACCAAACTGGTTGCTCAACCTTATTGTCAAGTTACAAAAGATACGCCTTGCAGGGTAGAAACTTATCAAAATAAATAACTACAGCAGAAAAAAAATAAAAAAACGCCTGGCGCCAACCAATATGCCACAAAGAAACGAATGGCGCCAGCCAATATGCCACAGGCAACTGACTGGGCTCGCTCCCTAGGTAGACGGCTCCTCCTGAAGTTCTTCATCCAAAGCTGGCGTCGCTTCTTCTTCCACTGGTGTTGTATTGTTGCAAGGGGTGAGTACTTGGTACTCAACAAGTCATGCACAGAATGCAAAGCTAATATTCTACATGCATGGCTTAATACAAGGAACAGGCTCATGGTTCATTTGCAGTGAAACAGCATTCATAAATACAGTAATAGATTGCAAAGCAGTAAAAGAATAGTAAAGGTAATAACTTTCACAATCATTGCACAAGTAAAGCATTTCACAACCTAAGTCCAATTCTCAGTCCCAACCCAACCATTTACCAAAGCCAAGTTATTTTCATGAAAGTCTAACCCTTGACTGTAATCCCCGAGCAATGTCCAATGCCGCGGACTCGGCTATTCAAATAGATTTACACTCTGAAGAGGTTATGCACTTTACCCACAAGATACAGTCAAACACCACAAAGGCGAGTGCTCGTAACAAAGTCTTTCGGAAACCTCAAACTATACAAGTGAACCTCTCCGGTTGCCATACACCATCCCTTCCCTCAGCAGAGGCGAAGTATGGGATCGACATACCGTTAGATGGGTACCATGCCGCAGCACCTGGTACGCTCCCCCTACAACGACACAAAAGGTATAGTTGACACCCCGATGTATCACATGCAAGTTATTAGCAACCTACTCCACTAGGTCTGTCCCATTCAACTTTCCCGGTGCCCACCATGGCCCACCAGATCAATCATGCCACTTGCTCCGGTCAAAAGCAGTTAAACACGCCAGTTGATTGCCATGCACCACGTGCCATCAACATCATCAACAACACATGACACTTCTCCAAAAACATGTTCCATATCTCATTAAGTCAATATTAATATTTGGTACTCAAAATCACGTTACAACACGTGGCAGGGCTAAGCATACTACAAACGTGCTAATTAACCCATGTTGGCAATTATTAATGTCCAACTAATTATCTACAACTAGGGTGACAAAGGGGTTCATGGCATACAATTATATATGTCAAGGTGGCATACAACAATTAGGCATTTAACTAATCCATGAATTATTTAAAAGCATTTCTAATTAAACTAGCATGCAATAATTTGAATCAACATAATTCTCGAAAATGGGATCAACATGGTCAAAGCACAACTTGCCTTCAAAGAGTATTGGTTCCTGGTCTTGAGTTGGCTCTTGGGTCAAAACTTCACCTTCAAAGCCTTCGGGCACTTCAACGTCTACGCGTAATAGATGAAAATAGCAATAAATAACTAAAACAGAGAGCAAATCAAATCCAAAAATCAAATAAAATTCAGAATCAAATAGAGCTTGATTTTACAAAATTTTAGAAATTGGAATCACTTAAATTGGAGTTAAAACGCAAAAGTTATAAGCATTTGAAGTTTGAAAAATCAATTAAAAGAATAAATCAAATTATCTCATTTATTTTTCTATTGAAAAATCCAGATTATGACATCAGCAACAAAATGACAAAAATAAAAATATATTTTTCAAAAAATAATGTGTCGCTGACAAGCTGACCCACCGATGACGTCATCGCTGATGTCACGCACGCACGGGTGTGCTATTCCATCTAAACCGTTGATTCAAAATCCAACGGTCCAGATCTAATCGAGATCGGACCGGTCCGAACTGAACACTAGATTAGAGTGGTCTGAACTCAACAGGCATACGTGGCGCAATCTGAGCCATTCGATCTAAATCCGACGATCAAGAATGAACGTGCTACGGCGTGCTAACCTTCCACGCGCGACGTGCTATTTGTGACGTGGCCCAACCTAGGTCGTCCAATCTAGATCCAACGGTTGGTAATAGATCTAATCTAGTGAAATAACAAAACTATGCGATTCAATCTAACTGTACGATCTTGATCCGACGGTCAAAACAAATGTGCTATGGCGTGCTATTTTGCTAGCTGCGGCGTGCTATTCAATATGAACCGTTCAATTTAGATCGCACGGTCACGATCAAACTAGGATCGGACCGATCCGAACTTATCGAGCCTACGTGGCCTAATCTGATGCGTTGGATCTTGATCCAACGGTTCAGATTGCATCTAAACTCTACGGGGATTAGGGCGACGTGGACTCACCGAGGCGGTAGGATCTCGATCGGACGGTTGACAGAGCTCAATGGCGGCGATGGCTTCGCGGTGGCTTGCGGCCGCCGGAGCTGAGGACAATGACCACGGGGAAGACGTTTGGGCGCGGTTCTGGCGAAATGGATGGTACCCCCATATGCGTCTCGACGCGATGGTCTCAGATCTGGGCACCAACGCGGCGGAGGACAGCGGACAGCAGCGAAAAATAGCAAAATCCATGGCGGAACCCTAGCACAACTTTGACGAGCGATTGCGGCGAGGCTACGACGGTTGGAGCTTGATGACCTAGGCAACCGGTGCGCACGGAAACAGAGAACATGACACGGGTGGCGATGCATTAAATAGCCCCCTCGACATCTGTGAAATCCGCGGAAAATGAGACCCACCCGCACGTGGCGGCGGAATCTGGCGGTGGCACGGACTAGGTGACGTGGCCGCATCCTAGCCGTTGGATCAAGATCCAATGGTCACGCGGTTAGGGTTTGGGTCCGGTTCGTTCGGGCTCGAGCCCGACTTGGTCGGTTGAACAGTACTAACCCGCTAGGGTTTCCAGCGTTTTAATATTTAAAAATAATTCTAGAAATTCATTTAATTCGGAAAAAATAGCAAAATACTCAAAAAAATTCCAGAAAAATTCTGAAAAATACTTTGAGACATTTTGGACTTAAATAAAATATTTCAAACAAAACTTTATTTAAAACTTCTAAATATTTAAATAATAAGATAAAAGACATAATTCAAATTAAATCCAAATAAATTCCAAAAATTCCCAAAAATTCTCAAAAGTGCAAAATACCATTTAAATACATGAAAAGTAAAAATTAGGGTGTTACACAAATCTAGAAATCCCACAAACTAACTCCCTAGAAGAATCAAGAGTTCTGTAGGCATTACTCTTAAAACTCACCTCGAAATTATCATCGATAAACTGAGAAACAGAAAGTGAAAGATCGGAATGGCGATCAGAGGGGGGGAGGTGAATGATCCCAAAATAAAACTTCCCCCACCTACTGGACAAATAGCATCCAACCGAAAACTCTCTTGCAAGGAATAAAGATCCTGGAGCAAAAACTCTCTCCTGGGGCAAAAAAAAATATATGATCTAGGCTTGCTCATGGGATTTTGAAGATCAAGATGAACTTGGATACCTTCCCACAAGTCATAGCAAGCTAGAGGTCACAAAGAAACTCATCAAAACACGATCAAACAAGGATTCATCAATGGAGGCAGAAAAGATCAGTATCTCGCAAAACTCGAAACAAGGATTGCCTAGATGATTGGGATATGATCTAAGTGAAGACTCATCCAATCAATCTCTCATCCTTGGCAATAAGAACAAGAAGCAAGTAGAAGGAGGGGAGGCAAATCCAACTTGCAGAATTTAAATTGCGAGAATGTAAAGACTGAATTTAAATTGCGTAATGTAAAGACTGAATTTAAATTGTGTAATGTAAAGACATAATGTAAATGCGGAATTTAAATTCAGAGTTGAGAGAATGTTTTTGTATTTTTTTTCTTTGGAAGTTTTTACAAATCCTCACTTCATGTGGGCAAAGCTCAAAGGAGCACCAAAAACTTCTTACAAAAAAACGCACCAGGGGAGGCTAACCCTACCCCTCTATTTATAGTGTTCTGGGATCAATTCTCACCCTTAGATATCTTGCTTCAATCCTAAGCTAACTTCCACGGGTTAAGATTTGATCCCACACTTTCTCTCACATGGGTTGCACTGATTCACTTTTACACATACTTTCTAAAAGCAACTTTAAGTGATCAGTTCAACAACCCTCTCACAGAAGCTAACTTGACCACTACTTTAGCTCTAAAGACCAAAAACTCCCTGGTCTACTAGACCTAAAAAGCCTCAGCTTAGCAGACACTTTGTCTCCTTGTCTCCTTGGACTACATTGGTTCCATCTCCGGCGATCTCCGGCCATCTTGAACCTCTGGCAACCCTTGCCTAGTTCCGACCTCCCTTCGCCTCACCATGACCACCAAACAGAGCCCTGCATCCATCATAGACAAGGAAAACACATCACATAGCATTGCTGAAGAATAATATGCAATTTTTCGTCAAAGCTCAACAGAGCACAAAGCATCAATGACAACCCTCTTGATTAGTCCGGCGTCACTCACGACGGACCAAACAATTGGTCCGGCGTACATGGGGACTAAACCCTGGATTTTTTTAGTTCACGCCAAACCAAAACTTTGGTCCGGTTTAACTCACAACGGACCAAAAAATTGGTTCAGCGTACACGTCGAACTCTCGGTTAATTGAAAAACTTGGTCCGGCGCAAAAGCCTCAATTTCACGTTCACGGCGGATCAAAGAAAATCGGTCCGGCGTACATGGAGACTAAACCCTAGAATTAGCCATTCATGACGGACCGAAACTTTGGTCCGGCGTTACTTACGACGGATCGAACAATTGGTCCAGCGCAAATGAAAATGGTCATTTCTAACTTGGTCCGTCGCAAATGGAAAACTCTCTGTTTCTTGATTCCTTTGGTCCGGCGCAAATGGGAAACTCTCTGTTTCTTGATTCCTTTGATCCGGCGCAAAACAAAATACTTTCAATTCAAAATCCATTTCAAATCCAAATCAAATCAAACTCAAACCTGAGCAACCCAAGCTCAAAACACGTCAAATACTCATCACAAACAAGGATGGACCTCCACATGGTCCTTCAGAAAGCAAATTGTATTGTAACTTACTCACTAAGGCAACATCCTTAAGAATAAAATTATGATTAATGCAAATAGTACATTTAGCGATGACTCTACCGGATGAAGCATCTCCAAGTTGATCAACTCATCACCGAAAGCTCGGACTAGGGAAGAGAATCAACGAGAATCTCCAGTCATGTGGCGATAATAGCCGGAGTGTATGATCCAAATTTCTCCCTTCCCTATCCTATGAACTTGAATCAATGAGAGCAAAAAATAGATGACTCGGTACTAGGACAGATCAATGCAAATTTAGGAACCCAATACTGAGTCACCTAAGCATAATAAGCAATCATAGGAGCAAAAGAATGAAACCTAGTGTCTCTCTGTGACTACTCTCACAAATTCAGTATCAACTCATGTAGGACGTCTTGGAGCTGGTGCTGGGATGGTCCGCCGGCGATCAAAGGCCGGACCATCCCAGTGGTGCTGCCCAAACTTCCTACTGGAGGAAGCAAACTCACACCACAGATATCCACCTCAATGGGAAGAAAGAGAAATATCAAGAGGATGGCGAAAAGACTGATTACGAACAGCTTTGAGATGAAAACTATAAGTAATGGCCTGAAAACCAAGTCCCGAACGCTATCTAAAAACAAGAGACTCTCTAATCTGTCTATCCTGTCAAGAAGTAGTGTGTACCTTAGGAGCACTCAGAGTCTAGGGATGACCTTGAATACCCCTAAAGGCATGAACACATTCATGTTGTGTGATCTTGGCTCTTCTTAAATAGAAATCAGCAAGGTGTCCATCCTTCTAATAGAAGGTACATGTATACCTCGCCTTGCAGGTTGAAGTAGCAAGAGAAGATCCCATGGATAGTCCTAGCTAACCTAAACACAGTGGTGCTCATTCAAGGAGCAATCATAATCTCTTCACTCTTGGAGGCACACACAACTGTAAACAGATGTGCCCATGCATGCTTTGAGTAGTCAAATCCTAGACCCTGATTAAATATACTAATCTTGGATTGGTTTATGATGAGATTGAGTTTCTTCTTGCCTCGTACAAATTTATCGACAGTGCTCATGAGGTATTCACACTCTCAAAAAAGTGAGGCATAGGAATAATAGGGGGAAGAAGTGTAAGAAGAGCCAGAAGAAGAAGAATGAACAGCCCGTGCATATCTCTCCCAATGCACGGCTGCCTCAATCTTGATAGCCTCACAAAAAATGCAAGGGGTATTTCTAATCCTAACAGCCTGGGCCTCTAACTTCTACTTAAGCTCGATATGGATTTTATCGAAGTCACCCTCAATCTCAGTACAAGCAACCATCTTGTCACTTAGCTAGTAAGTCCTTAGCAAGTTCAGCACACTTGACTTCTAAAGCATCATTGTCAAGTTTTAGCTGCCTACAGCCCTCATATGAGCTAACTGGGTCCTTAGAAGCGTGTAATTCTAGCTCATCATTTCTAACAGTAAGCTTCGTAAGGTGAATGCTCATGGAATCAATTTCAGAAAGCAATTTAGGGCAATTTTCACATGATGCTGTAGTATGAGCATGATGAAAACTAGCATCTACAGAAATAAGATCAACAGAACAAGTGCTAGCATTCTTCAACTTAAGACCCTCAAGCTTAGAAAGCACACTATCATGCATGGTCCTTAGTTTCTCTAGCTCCACAAGCAAAGCATCACAAAGAGTACACTCAGCATCACTGGAGGGAGAAGATCTAAGTGAAGCTACCTCCTGTGATAGACTATCTACCTCCTTCTCTAACGTCAAACACCTTGACCTAGCCTTAGCATGAAATTTTCCTAACTTACAAAAGGCATCGTCAAGCTCATCATAGGTGGGTACCTCTTCAGAGTCACTATAGAGATCATTTTCATTAATGCCGTTGGCGTCCACCATGAAACACTTGCCGGTGAAGTCGTCACTGCCCTTGGTCTTCTCTCGTGGATCATCCTTGCCCTTGTCGCTCCAGGTCTCCA
Source organism: Rhipidocladum racemiflorum (assembly GCA_036346355.1). Classification (NCBI taxonomy): domain Eukaryota; kingdom Viridiplantae; phylum Streptophyta; class Magnoliopsida; order Poales; family Poaceae; genus Rhipidocladum; species Rhipidocladum racemiflorum. Next base: position 63,175,481 of record CM070583.1, read on the forward strand.
TGTAATCGAGGTTGACCTCATTGAGTGCGGCGAGGATGCGATGGAAGAGCTTCTTGTTCATGGATATGTTATGGTACTTCTTCTCACGCATTGGCTCATGAGCTGGAGGCTTCTTTTTGCAGTTCTTGTTGGTGTAGTCATTCTTGCTAGAACCTCCAACCTCGTTCTTACCCTTCTCCAGCTTGGGGTAGTTTGCTAGAATGTGTTTGGGGCCACCACACTCGAAGAAGGTGAATGGGCCACCTCTCTTCCTCTTCCTCACCATCTTATGTGTGTGGGAAAACTTGCAAACCAAAAAAGCAAGTTCATTGTCTAGAAACTTGTTCAGTTGTTCATCGCTTAGCTTGCAAAAGAAACGAAAGGAAGAATAAAAAATGGATCCTATGGGATCGGTGACCAAAACCATCGACTTTGACTTTGTCTTACAAGAGACAGCGTCGATCTCACGAGTCTTGAGTCGGGAATAAAGCTCGTCAAGGTCAAAAGATCTGCGGTACCCTTAATGGTGGTCACCTTTCCCACACTTGTAGATCGAGTGCTATTAGAAAATGCCTATCATTCTTCGAGTCAGATTATGTGGAACCGACTGATCGGATATCGCTAAGGATCTTAGTGAAACAACCAAAACATTGATCAAGTCTCACTAGCGTGCTACTCAAACTTGTTGTAGTCACACTTATATTGATCTTGTCTCACTGTTTTGATCTGAGTGGTGACCTCATCGTAAACTGTGATACCACGGAGTGTCGTAACCTTACAAAAGTGAATGTTGAGCTCAAAAAAATTATGAAATATGGTATTGGAGGTTAAAAACCATATGTTATGAGGTTTAATTTCGTTTCCGGGCCGTTTCCGGGAGTTTGGGCCTTTCCGGGGGAGTTTGGGCCTAAAAGAGGGGGTTGTGGGCTTTAGTGGGATGGAGTATGAGTCCATTTAGGACTAGGATTCCTGTTTGGGCTGGTTATTAGGGGTCCACCCTGCCCTAGTTTGCGCCCCCACCAGCCCTTGGGCGCCTCCACCACCTCCCCTTGGCCCTAGCCGCCCCACCTCCTCTCCCCCCCTTTGGCCGTGCGCCCCCCCCCTTTGCCCCCTTTGCTCCCCACCTCTCCACCACCTCTCCTCCACCCCTTGCTGCCCTAGGGTAGCCTCCCCACCGCTGCACCTCGAAGATCCATCCATTGGAGCGAGGAGCGATCCGGGAGGAGTTTTCGTTGGGTTTTCGTGCGTCGGGCGAAGGTATGGCCATGGGAAACCTTGGGGTTGGGCTAGGTACTGTTCTAAGGATCATTATCATGTTTTTAGATCAATTGGTGGTTCTAGAATTGAGTAGATTGGATTAGATCTAGAAGTTGCCATGTTCTCTGTTTCGGGCAGCATGAGCAGTCGACCTAGGGTTTGGTTTTTCGCCAATTTAGAGTCGGAATTTGGTCGTACGGCTGGTGAAGAAGTTGTAGGTAATTTCAATACCTTTCGGTGGGTATAAAGAACTTTAAATTCTGCCCAGCCGTTTGAAAGTTATGCTTGTTTTACCGAGCGTATTAAAATCTATGACGTGATTGGAACAGATCACGATATTTTGTAGATTAAACAACTTTAGAGTCCGAATCAGTCTTTCTGTATACTTAGAAAAAGTTAGGAAATTTCCTAAGCTACACGAGGATGTACTTGTTTAATTGATTCGGAGTCCCGGAACCCAAGTTATGCCTTTTGGAAAGCTGCTGTCCCGACGGGACAGAATCTCTGTTTTTGGGTTTTGCGAGTAGTTGGCAATGTCGGGGTAGATGGGGGTTTGCGTACTGTTTTGTGGACATGATTGTGAGTGTGTGGTTCCTATGTGCAGGTGGTGCGACCCCGGGAGTGTCTTCTACTTCCCGCCAATCCGTTGCTCGTGGTTGAGGCAAGTGTATTGTAATGGATAGCGGTTTGTAGGTTGCTAGTTGAGACTAGATGTACTTGATTATATGATATGATCACTTGCCATGCTTTAATGATTGCCTATGATATGGTGAGTATGCTATGATGCCATGTGTTAATGTACAAGTTAATTATGATGTTGGCATATTTGCATACATGGCATGTTACATGGCCCGGGCGGTGAGAAAGTCATAACTAATCCGGGGAAAGTTGGTGAGAAAGTTATGACTATTCTGGAGAGCCAATGAGTAAGTCATACATCGTGATTCCATCCACCGCGGTGTGGGGAAGCGAGGAGTAGGCACCCTCCATCTTCGGGATGGAAGGGGGGAGAGGGTGCACACCGACGGGTGCGTACTCAACCATACCGGTATGAGTTTCCAAGGAGACATGAGCATCACATTGCAACATAATGATGACGATAATGATATGTGATCATGAATGAGATGGTTTACACGATGTGAGATATTATTGCCATGTAATTGTTCTTGTTGTACCATTGCAATATGCTTGCTGAGTTTTGGGCTCACGCTTGTGTTTTCTTGTTGTTTTAGGTACCATGAGACCGGCATGTGGGGAAGGGAAATAGTCACACTTCCGCACGTAGCTTCACTCATTTGATTCCACAAGTCATTCAATTAGTTTTTTGAGAATAAACTGCGTGTGATGATTATTGCTTTAAGGTTTAGCTTCGCTTTATGAGAGTCTTATTGTTCGTTTGACTCTTGGAGACATTAAATGCTTGAAAGTAGACTTATATTGTCGTTAAGTCTTTAATTATTGCTGTTTTAGCTGTCTCTCATATTGCCTTATATTGCTTTACTGTGTTGCTCCTTCAAATCATGTTAAAACAAAGGAGAATATTAAATGCCGGGGTGTTACATAAGCATCGAGGGTCACCCCGATCTGATGAGTAGATCGTAGGTGAGAGATTTAGTCATACTCACTTCGGCTTAAGCCCTGTATGAGGATATTACTTACCTTAGCATTTGCCACAACAACAACCATGTTTGCGGCTATGACATTCTCATTGCCAGGGACCTCATACAGGAGATTCACCTTCAGGCAAATTAGAAGGCGTTGGGCAGTGTTGTATGACTCCATTCTTGACTTATAGAATGAATAGTCAAGTCCTAAGAAAATCAGAGATTTGATTAAATATTTGTCCATCGCCATGGCTCTTGAGACCAATCAAGATCTATGGAAGAGCAAAACCGGCTCTCATATCAATTAAAGGACCAAAATGGCAATCAGAGGGGGGTGAATGGTCCCAAATTAAAATTCCCCCCATCAAAAAGAATCTAACCAAATATCTCACTTCAAGCAATGAAGCACAGAAGATCAAAAACCAAAGAGTCTGTTCTGGCCAATTGTCGGGACCCCGAATTTGCAAATCCGGACCCTCTGTGTATTCAGCACTAGTCCAGGAACGCGCTAGTGCACACAGTCTTAACATCGGTAAATATCACAATCATACCAATCGATATTATCAAAGTACTTTATTTAAATAACCAAACTGGTTACTTGACCTCATGGTCAAGTTACAAATGTATGCCTCGTAGGGCGAAACTTATTCAGAGAGAAACAATAGCAGCGGAAAATCAAATAAACTTCGTGGCGCCATCCAAAGATACCACAGGCAATCGATCGGGCTCGCATCCCTAAGTAGACGGGTCCTCTTGGAACTCCTCCTCCGAAACTGGCATAGTCTCCTCTTCAACTGGTATTGTGTTGAGGCAAGGGTGAGTACTTGGTACTCAGCAAGTCATGCACAGAATGCAAGCTAATATACTATATGCATGGCTTGGTACAAAGGAATAGCTCAGGGTATATTTGCAGTAAACAGCTTTTGACAAGTAATAAAAGTAGATTCGAAAGCAGTAGAAATAAGTAAAGCATAAATAACTTCTCAAGAAATTTAATAAACATTTTTCCCATCCTAAACCACATTTCCATCATCTTCATTGCTAAACCAACCCATCTTTTCAAAACAAGTTATTTTCAGAAAGTCTACCCCTTGACTGTAATTCCCGAGCATTGTCCAAAGTGGACTCGGCTTATTCAAATAGATTCTACACTCTGCAGAGGTTATGCACTTTACCCACAAGATACAATCCACTCACCACGTCGGTAGTGAATCGCCATACAAGAGTATGCGAATGAGCGATCATAACAAAGCCTTCGGAAGCCTCAAACAACACAGGTGGTCCTCTCAGACGTGCTCTACACCATCCCTTCCTTAGCCAAGGCGAAGTATGGGACCAACACACCGTTAGATGGGTACTGGCCACAGCCACGATACACGCTCCCGCACAATCACACAAACGGTGTAATCGACACCCTGAGGCTCCACAAGTGAGTCCTTAGCGACTTAATCAACTAGGGCCGTCCCATTCGACCCATGTGGTTGCAAGTATGACCCAGTTCAAAGGCTTGCAAGGTTAAGTCCTTAGAGTGACCAGGGCAAGACTACCCGAAAAACCAAATCAACACTCCCAATGCCACAACTGGCCCACCTGATTACTCTTGCCACATGCCCCGATAAAATCATTTTATCAAACCCCAGTTGATTACCATGCACCACGTGCCGTCAACATCACATGATACTTTTCCAAAACAGGTTCAATATATCATTAAGTCCATATTATCATTTGATTGTCCAAAATCATGTCGTGAGCACGAGCGTGTCTAAGCAAAGATACTACAACGGTCTAAACCCATGTTGGCAATTTAATAATGTCCAACTAGTAAACCACAACTAGGGTGACGAGGGATCATGGCACATACTTAGATAATCAAGGTGTCATACAGCAAATTGGTATTTATCTAACCCCCATGTTTAAATAAAATATCTTTCTAATTGAACTAGCATGCAATAGTTTAAATCAAAATAGATTTCGAAATAGGATCAACATGGTCAAAGCACAACTTGCCTTCAAAAAGTACTTGCTCTTGGTCTTGAGTTGGATCCTGAGTCAACACTTCTCCTTGAATCCTTCCTAAGCACTTCAACGTCTACTCGTAAAGCGTGCAAATAGCAAATACACAAATAAACACTATGCAAAAAGATCCCAAAACTCCAAATAAAATCCATAAACAGAGAGAACATAATTTCCTGGATTTTTAGAAACTGGAATCGTCAAATTTGGAGTTAAAACGCGAAAGTTATGATTATTTAAAGTTTAAATAATCAATTAAATAATTTTGCAGAGAAAAACTTTAGTCCAAAAATTAAATAAAATTTATATTTAGGTAGATCTCAATTTTATACAAATTTAGAAATTTGAATCGCTCAAATCGGAGTTGAAACGCAAAAGTTATAAGCGTTTGAAGTTTGAATCTAAATTTGAATCAATATTTCGAATTAATAAATCATTTTCTTTTTCGGAAATCAATTATTGCGTCAGCATGGACACGTGGCAGCCTCTGATTGGCCTGCTGACGTCAGCCGGTCCATGGACTTGGTCCACGCTCGGCTCGGGTCTACGGTGGACTCGGTCCACGACTTCACGTGGATCGACATGTGGGCCTGCCAGATGACGTCATTGTCGACGTCAAAGACACCGCTGGGACAACGACAGCGGAGCCCGGCCATGACGTCAGCGTGACGTCATGGTGTGGTTCGGCCGAGCCGCTGACACGCGGGCCTGCGTGTCGGCCACGCCAGACGTCTGGCCCGACCGCGTCGGCCCAACTTCCCGACGGCGTGGCGCAATCACGCACCGCTGATTTGAAATTCAACGGCGGATTGGATCTAGTGTTGACACGTTTAGGTTAACGCATTGATTTCGGACCGCTGGATCTAGATCCAACGGCCGATTGATCCGAGTCCGGCGTGATCTCACCGGCGGGTGACGTGGCGAGATCCTAGCCGTGCGATCTGGATCGGACGGTAGCGATGAGCTTCGCGAACGGCGATGGCGACGCGACGGAGCAGCGGGCCACCGGAGATGAAGACGACGACGAGTCCAACGGTGCTTCGGGCTTCTCCGGCGAGGTGAGGGTACTCTAACGCTGCCTCGCCTTTGGGGAATCCGGATCTGGGCTTGATGACGGCGGAGGACGACGGACGGCAGCAATATCGGCGTTTAACCGCGGCGGAACAGACTTCCAACTCCGGCGAGCTCGTGCGGCCAAACGGCGGCGGCTCAGGCGAGATGGCTCGGGGGAACGGGTGCGCAAGGATGAGGGCAACCTCGGGGGACGTCTCACGCTTTAAATAGCCTCGGCGTTCGTGCCCTAGAGCGGAAACCTAGTTCGTTACTGGCGGCGCGGCGGCGGAGTCCAGCTTCGGACTTGGCGAAGACGACGAAATCGTGGCCGTCCCACGTGTCGCGATCAACGGCCACGATCGCGACGGGCGCTTGTCGGGTCCGGCCTGACGCGGCTCGAGCCGCGAGATCTCGGTAGTTGGATCTTGATCCAACGGTTGGGATTGACTAGGGTTAGGAGTGGGTTCGGTCGAGTCACGTGGCTCGGGTCGGACTCGAACTCGAGTCTGACTCGGGCTCGGTCGGATGAACAGTACTTGACCCGAGTTTGATTTTCCAGCGATTTAATATTTAAAATAATTCCTAGTAATTCATTTAATTCATTAAAAATAGCAAATGACTCAGAAAAATTCCAGAAAAATTCTGGAAAATACTTTGGATCATTTTGGACTCAAATAAAATATTTCCAACAAAAATTTATTTGCAAATTTAAATTCTTTAATTATTTCAAAATGGAATAAATTCAAATAAATTCCAAATAAATCCAAATAAATTCCAGAAAATTCCAAAAATTCACCAAAGTGCCAAATCACACATGAATTTAAGAAAAGCAAAATTTTGGGGTGTTACAAACCTCCCCCCTTAATAGAATCTCGTCCCGAGATTCGGGCTCACTAAAGGAATAGGTTTGGAAATTCTTTCTTCAAATCCTCTTCGCTCCCAAGTCGCTTCACTTTCTTCATGGTTGCTCCACTTGAACTCTCTGAAACGGGTTGACTTGTTTCTAGTTTCTCGATCCATTGTGTCTAGAATCCTCACGGGATGCTCCTTATAAGTCAAGTCCTCTTGCAACTCAATTGACTCTAGCGATGTCTGCTCGGGAACTCGGAGACACTTCTTCAACTCGGGACGCATGGAATACGTCATGTACTCCTCGCTAACGACTGTGGCAACTCCGGTGATAAGCAACTTCGCCTCATGCGGCTCAAAATCTTAAATGGTCCAACATAACGGGGTGCAAGTTTCCCTTTGGCATGGAACCTCTTAACTCCCGAGAGGCGTAACTCGAGGTATACAAAGTCTTCTCGGTTCAAAACTCAAATCTCGCGACGATTGTCAAGATAACTCTTTTGTCGTGATTGGGCTATCTTCAACCTTTCCCTAATCATAGCGACCGCTTCTTGACCTCTTGAAGAATATCAGGCCCAAAGACACGGCGCCACGGCGGTCTCATTCCAATTCAATGGCGTCCGACAGGGTCGACCATCTGGCCTCAAAAGGTGACATCTCAGAACTAGCCTCGATAACTATTGTTGTAACTGAACTCGGCATACGGCAAACTTTTATCCCAAGAGGTAGCATAAGCCAATGCACAAGCTCTCAACATATCCTCGAATCTGGTTGACTCTTTCTGGCCTGTCCATCCGATGCGTGGATGATAAGGTATCTTGAAGTTTAAACGGGTTCCCATGGCTTCATGCAACTTATTCCAGAACCTTGAGGTAAATTGGGTACCTCTGTCCGATACAATCCTCTTTGGCACTCCGTGCAAACAAACAATCCTGATCATGTACAACTCTGCTAACTTATCTCCCGAGTAGGTGGTCTTCACGGGGATAAAATGGGCTACTTTAGTCAAGCGATCCACTATAACCCATATGGAGTCATAACCTCCTTGAGTCTTCGGCAAACCGGTAATGAAATCCATTCCGATTTCCTCCCACTTCCACTCAGGTATCTTCAGCGGCTGTAGCAATCCTGCTGGTCTCTGATGCATTGCCTTGACTCTCTGGCATACGTCGCACAGTGCAACATGCTCGGCAACTTCACGTTTCATACTCGGCCACCAGAACCTCTCCTTCAGATCCTGATACATCTTGGCGCTTCCAGGATGAATCGAGTACTTGGAGTCATGGGCTTCTTCCAAAATCAGTTGCTTTAACTCCTTTTTGTTAGGCACACAAATGCGATCCTTCATCCATAACGTGCCTTGCTCGTCTAGCTTGAAATCCTTTGCCTTGCCTCCCTCCATTTTGGACTTAATCCTACGGATCTTGTCATCATCCTTCTGTCCTTCTCGGATCTGGTCCTCTAAAGTAGGCTTTACTTCCAATGCGGCCAAGAATCCGCTAGGTACAACCTCAATCTTCATTTTCTGGAAATCTTCACATAACTCATCCTTTCTCGTGACTAGAAACGTACTCACGGTATGTCTTTTCCGGCTCAGAGCATCGGCTACTACGTTGGCCTTCCCGGGATGGTAATGGATTCCAACATTCGAGTCCTTGATCATATCTAGCCATCTCCTTTGCCTCATATTCAGATCCGACTGGGTGAATATGTACTTAAGGCTCTTATGATCCGTATATACTTCACATCTGCTTTCCAATCGATAGTGACGCCATATCTTCAAAGCATGCACTACGGCTGACTAACTCTAGGTCATGTGTCGGATAATTTTCCTCATGCGGCCTCAATCGCCTTGATGCATAAGCGGCGACCTTTCCGCTCGTGCAAAGACACATCCAAGTCCTTGGCGCGTGCGTCACAATAAATATCGAAGCTTTGAGCAACATCCGGTAGAACTAACACTGGTGCCGACGTCAATCGCTTCTTCACTCTGAAATCCTTTCTCACATTCTCAAGGCGTCCATGCAAACTTCTTTTCCTTCTTCAAAGCAATTGCGTAAGAGGTTTCGCAATTGTCGAGAAGCCTTCAATGAAACGGCGGTAGTATCCTGCCATTCCAAGGAAACTCGAACTGGGTCACCGCCTTTGGTTGTTCCCAATGTAACACAGCTTCTACTTTGCTTGGATCCACGGCGACTCCCTCTGCGGTCATTACATGTCCAAGAAACTCCACCTTGTCCTTCCAAAAATCACACTTGCTGAACTTGGCGAAAAGTTGCTTTGTTCCTCGCCTTTTCCAAAACTCGCCTTAAGTGTTCGGCATGTTCATCCTCCTGTCTTGGAGTAGATTAGGATATCGTCTATGAACACGCATTTACAAACTTGTCCAAATATTCCATGAACACCTTATTCATCATATTCATGAAATAAGTGGCGCATTCGTTAGCCCAAAGGACATAATCAGAACTCAGAATGTCCATATCTTGACGAGAATGCGATCTTGAATATCTTACGATCGGATCTTCAATCGATGGTATCCCGATCTCAGGTCAATCTTGGAGAAAACTCCGGCTCCTCTTAATCGATCAAACAAATCATCAATCCTGGGTAGCGGATACTTATTTTTCACGGTGACTTCATTGAGTGCACGGTAGTCAATGCACATCCTGAAACTCCCGCCCTTCTTCTTGACAAACAAAATCGGTGCTCCCACGGCGCATTTAACTTGGTCTCGATAAATCCTTTCTCCATTAACCCTTCTAGCTTGTTTCTTCATTTCTACCAACTCCTCGGTAGACATCCGATAGGGTCTCTTTGCTATCGGTCTTTGTGCAGTACAAGCTCTATTACAAACTCTATGTCCCTGTCCGGCGGCATACCAGGTAGATCTTCGGGAAAAACATCTGGGTACTCATTCACTACTGGGACATCCTCTATGCTGATTGCCTTGGTACTGTTAACCATCAACTGTCCCTCTCTAACTGCAGTGGCTTGAAATTCCACTTTCTTCCCACACGGGCTCTCAACTGAGATAGTCCTTCGTCCACAATCCAATACGGCCTTGTGCTTGGATAACCAATCCATTCCCAATATAACATCTAAGGTGCAGGTCTCCAAAATTATAAGGTTTGCTAGGAACTCTATTCCATCTATTAGTATTCTCACCGGAACATCCTACTTCCGCTCGGAGTTCGGAACCAGGGGTTTGAACTAAAAGCATGCACTTAAGTCTTGCAATTCTCAAGTCATTTCTAGTAGCAAAGCCTTGCGAAACAAACGAATGCGAAGCTCAGAGTCAAACAAAATCATTGCAGGTCTTGAGTTAACAAGTAACTTACCCAAGACGACGTCAGTAGCATTTTGCGGTGCATCTGCGGTGACATGGTTGACTCGGCCTCTCACCACGATGCAGGGTGTGGCTCTGAGTCGGGCGTCCTAGCTGGGGTGGTGCCTCGGTTGAAGCGAGCTGGGGTCGCTCCTGCTGTCTTCTTCGGACAACTGGTGGGACAGTGTCCTGGCTCGTTGCGATTGTAATGGCGTCTCACTTGTTCCTTCTTGTTGCACAGGGTAGCGTTTCTAGCGGGGGCTGGGGTTTGGTAGTTCTGACTGGCAGGTCTTGGTGCTGGGGATGGTGTCCTTGTCGCACTCTGCGGTTGGAATCTGAAGAATTGATTTGGTGCAACTCTCAAGCGCTGTTGCGTTCCCTGGCGTGATCCTTGCTGTTGCATCCTGCGCTTCCTGTTCTCATCCAGTTCCTTGCGCTTGTCCTCAAGAATAAGTGCCTTATTCACCAACTCTTGGAAATCTGGAAAGGTGTGGGTGATCAACCCAACTTGCAATCCTGAGTTAAGTCCCTTCATAAAACGAGACTGTCTGGATTTATCTGTCGCTACATCCTCAGGTGCGTAGCGTGCTAGCTGTGTGAACTTGTTCAGGTAGTCGGCCACTGGCTGATTACCTTGCTTCAGTGCTCTGAACTCCTCCTTCTTAAGGTCCATGATTCCTTCAGGCACGTGATACTGTCGGAATGCAGCTGTGAACTCTTCCCAAGTGATTTCTTGAGGGTTCTCCTGCGTGGCACAGAAGTTCTCCCACCACTCGTGTTTGTTCCTTCCAAGCGATGAGAAGCGTAAAGTACCTTCTCATTCCCTATGCATTGAGCTATGTGTAGCTTCCTCTCGATTGATCTTAACCAATCATCGGCCTCCAATGGATTGGCATTCCCGAGAGAAAGTGGGTGGGTGAGTCCTCATGAACTCGGCGACCTTGTATTACAAGCGTGGTCCCGATTAACTTGATTAGCGGTGGTGCGAGCGGTGGCGTGCTGCATTTGTTGCATCATAGCATGCATCAATCGAGTCCGGGCAGCAAGAAACGCCCGAAATTCTGCATATCGGTGGCGGTCTTTGGTGCTCCATCATTGGGGTTTTCTGCTGGGCGAGATCCACTCCCATTGCTTCCAAAGTTTCCACGGGTGTTCACCATCTGTTGATTTGCTCTAGGTTTAGAGATGAGAGGGAAACAAGAATAGACAAGTAATATGGAACTTATGCGGGGCGAAAAGGGTAACTTTAAGGTCCAACTTTATTATTTATAACTTGGTATGGCTGCTTACAATGCCTAAGGGCCTTGCAACACATACTGCACACTCAGCAACCAAAGCAAATCCAAATCGAACTAACTCTGGAGTCTATCGCCTAAAGGGTGACTCTTTATTCTATGACTCGACTCGGCGAAGGAGTCTCACTATAGAACCCATGCTCACTCATCAAGAAAACCTCCACGGCCTGGGTACGGATGCTGTGGCATAGGCGCGAAACGATTGCCATGTCCAAAGAATCGTGTCATCCGTGGTAGTCGAGCGATGTCCTCATCGAGATCGACTCTTCCGGATCTGGCTCGTGTAGCTCAGTCACGGCTCGGGTCCGGTCCGCATAAAGTCATCTCCAACTCGTCAATCCTTCGCAGAAGATGTGCCACATACTCTTGAGCTTCCCGCCATCTGTTTCTTCTCTGTCGTGATCTCCTTGCGGGCCTTACGTAGCTCCTTGCTTGTATTATCTAGTACATCCTCCTGGCGACAATAAATCGTGCCAAGCGTAACCGCAGTGGCATCCTCATCCCGAATCTCCTTCGGTCAAGAAGGTTATCACCGCGGGTGATAACGGAACACCGTACTCTCAATTCTCTGGCGTAGATCACGGGTAATGTGCCGCATTGCGGCGTCGTGATACTTCTTGGATACCCATCTGCATTGTAGATCTCCTGGCGGTGCGCTGTATCGGCCGATTGCCTGGCCCTTTTTCCTAGCAGGTACCTCAATCTTCACGTCACAAGCCTTGATCAATCCCGCTTGTCTCGATCACTTCCACTTGGTATTGGGGCTTCTCAAAATCTCCGAGAGTGTAGCATATGCCAAAGTTCCGCGGGCGTGACCAACTCCCGAGATCAACGTAGTTGAACTCTTCTTCCATCTGTCACAAGAGTGCTTTACGTAAGAACTTCGGAATTTTTAAATTGTGACAAGGTAAGGGAAAATTTCAGCAAGAGACAAGAAAAGAGAGAAGGGGATAAGTCGAGATGTCATTTCTTGTCTTCACAAATTTTTAGCTTTTAGAAAATAGGTTTTATCCTCACTACGACCATTCTAGCTTAGGGTTGAGCCTACAGTCAAGTATGGCTCTGATACCACCTCTGTCGGGACCCCGAATTTGCAAATCCGGACCCTCTGTGTATTCAGCACTAGTCCAGGAACGCGCTAGTGCACCCAGTCTTAACATCGTTATATATCACAATCATACCATTCGATACTATCAAAGTACTTTATTTAAATAACCAACTGGTTACTTGACCTCATGGTCAAGTTACAAATGTATGCCTCGTAGGGCTAAACTTATTCAGAGAGAAACAATAGCGGCGGAAAATCAAATAAACTGTGGCGCCATCCAAAGATACCACAGGCAAATCGATCGGGCTCGCATCCCTAAGTAGACGGGTCCTCTTGGAACTCCTCCTCCGAAAGCGGCATAGTCTCCTCTTCAACTGGTATTGTGTTGAGGGACGGGTGAGTACTTGGTACTCAGCAAGTCATGCATCGAATGCACGCTAATATACTATATGCATGGCTTGGTACAAAGGAATAGCTCAGGGTATATTTGCAGTAAACAGCTTTTGACAAGTAATAAAAGTAGATTCGAAAGCAGTAGAAATAAGTAAAGCATAAATAACTTCTCAAGAAATTTAATAAACATTTTTCCCATCCTAAACCACATTTCCATCATCTTCATTGCTAAACCAACCCATCTTTTCAAAACAAGTTATTTTCAGAAAGTCTACCCCTTGACTGTAATTCCCGAGCATTGTCGATCGTGGACTCGGCTATTCAAATAGATTCTACACTCTGCAGAGGTTATGCACTTTACCCACAAGATACAATCCACTCACCACGTCAGCCGTGAATCGCCATACAAGAGTATGCGAATGAGCGATCATAACAAAGCCTTTCGGAAGCCTCAAACAACACAGGTGGTCCTCTCCGGTACGTGCTCTACACCATCCCTTCCCTTAGCCAAGGCGAAGTATGGGACCAACACACCGTTAGATGGGTACCTGGCCACAGCCACGATACGCTCCCCCGTACAATCACACAAACGGTGTAACTGACACCCTGAGGCTCCACAAGTGAGTCCTTAGCGACTTAGTCAACTAGGGCCGTCCCATTCCAGCCATGTGGTTGCAAGTATGACCCAGTTCAAAGGCTTGCAAGGTTAAGTCCTTAGAGTGACCAGGGCAAGACTACCCGAAAAACCAAATCAACACTCCCAATGCCACAACTGGCCCACCTGATTACTCTTGCCACATGCCCCGGTCGAAAACTGTTTATCAAACCCCAGTTGATTACCATGCACCACGTGCCGTCAACATCACATGATACTTTTCCAAAACAGGTTCAATATATCATTAAGTCCATATTATCATTTGATTGTCCAAAATCATGTCGTGAGCACGTAGCAGGTCTAAGCAGCATACTACAACGGTCTAAACCCATGTTGGCAATTTAATAATGTCCAACTAGTAAACCACAACTAGGGTGACGAGGGATCATGGCACATACTTAGATAATCAAGGTGTCATACTGAAATTGGTATTTATCTAACCCCATGTTTAAATAAAATATCTTTCTAATTGAACTAGCATGCAATAGTTTAAATCAAAATAGATTTCGAAATAGGATCAACATGGTCAAAGCACAACTTGCCTTCAAAAAGTACTTGCTCTTGGTCTTGAGTTGGATCCTGAGTCAACACTTCTCCTTCGAATCCTTCCGGCACTTCAACGTCTACTCGTAAAGCGTGCAAATAGCAAATACACAAATAAACACTATGCAAAAGATCCCAAAACTCCAAATAAAATCCATAAACAGAGAGAACATAATTTCCTGGATTTTTAGAAACTGGAATAAATCAAATTTGGAGTTAAAACGCGAAAGTTATGATTATTTAAAGTTTAAATAATCAATTAAATAATTTTGCAGAGAAAAACTTTAGTCCAAAAATTAAATAAAATTTATATTTAGGTAGATCTCAATTTTATACAAATTTAGAAATTTGAATCGCTCAAATCGGAGTTGAAACGCAAAAGTTATAAGCGTTTGAAGTTTGAATCTAAATTTGAATCAATATTTCGAATTAATAAATCATTTTCTTTTTCGGAAATCAATTATTGCGTCAGCATGGACACGTGGCAGCCTCTGATTGGCCTGCTGACGTCAGCCGGTCCATGGACTTGGTCCACGCTCGGCTCGGGTCTACGGTGGACTCGGTCCACGACTCTACGTGACTGACATGTGGGCCTACAGATGACGTCATTCGCGGCGTCGCCTGACATCGGGGATACCGGCCGACAGCGGGCCCGCCATGACGTCAGCGTGACGTCATGGTGTGGTTCGGCCGAGCCGCTGACACCCGGGCTGCGTGTCCGCCACGTCTGGCCGCTGACCGTCGGTCCAACTTCCCGGACGCGTGGCGCAATCACGACCGTTGATTTGAAATTCAACGGCGCGGATTGGATCTAGTGTTGACACGTTTAGGTTAACGCATTGATTTCGGACCGTTGGATCTAGATCCAACGGTCGGGATTGATCTGAGTCCGGCGTGATCTCACCGGGCGGGTGACGTGGCGAGACCCTAGTCGCGGCGATCCGGATCGGACGGCCGATGAGCTCGCGAACGGCGATGGCGACGCTGACGGAGCGATGGCCACCGGAGATGAAGACGACGACGAGTCCAACGGTGCCGGGCTTCTCCGCGAGGTGAGGGGTACTCGAACGCGCCTCGTCTTGGGGAATCCGGATCTGGGCTTGATGACGGCGAGGACGACGACTGACGGCAAAGAATATCGGCGTTTAACGCGGCGAACAGACTTCCAACTCCGGCGAGCTCGTGCGGCCAAACGGGCGCGGGCTCAAAGAGATGGCTCGGGGGAACGGGTGCGCAAGGATGAGGGCAACCTCGGGGGACGTCTCACGCTTTAAATAGCCTCGGCGTTCGTGCCCTAGACGGAAACCTAGTTCGTTACGGCGGCGGGCGCGGCGGCGGAGTCCAGCTCGGACTTGGCGAAGACGACGAAATCGTGGCCGTCCACGTGTCGCGATCAACGGCCACGATCGCACGGCGCGATCGGGTCCGGGTCGGACGCGGCTCGAACCGGTACGGCAGATCTCAGCCGTTGGATCTTGATCCAACGGTTGGGATTGACTAGGGTTAGGAGTGGGTTCGGTCGAGTCACGTGGCTCGGGTCGGACTCGAACTCGAGTCTGACTCGGGCTCGGTCGGATGAACAGTACTTGACCCGAGTTTGATTTTCCAGCGATTTAATATTTAAAATAATTCCTAGTAATTCATTTAATTCATTAAAAATAGCAAATGACTCAGAAAAATTCCAGAAAAATTCTGGAAAATACTTTGGATCATTTTGGACTCAAATAAAATATTTCCAACAAAAATTTATTTGCAAATTTAAATTCTTTAATTATTTCAAAATGGAATAAATTCAAATAAATTCCAAATAAATCCAAATAAATTCCAGAAAATTCCAAAAATTCACCAAAGTGCCAAATCACACATGAATTTAAGAAAAGCAAAATTTTGGGGTGTTACACCAATGCTACCGTGGTACAAGGAGAGGTCGGTACTACTAGCTGATTCTAGGCGGTAGTACCGGCTTCAAGAACAGAAGGCAAAAACAGAACGATCACAAAGGTAAAACTAAAGGATCTCTTGATCGGTTAGTCCAAAATGCACAAAACTTAAAATGAACCTTCTTATGGATGTCAAGAACCTATTCCAATGTTCAATCACAAGGATTGAAGTCAAAGTCCCAACCTTTAACCAATCAAAGGAAGAGTGCACCAAGAATCAAAATTTTGATTATCAAAATGATCTTGGGCCACCTCTTACATGTCAAAGCAAGAAAGAACTCAAGAGAAGAACTCCAAGAACACAATCGACAAAGATTTCCCTAAGATTTAGCAATAGGTCGATTTTATAGAGAAATAAGAGAGGCAATGCCTAAGTGATTGGGATATGGTATAAGGAAGATTCATCCTTCAATCACTAATCCTTTGCACAAAATCCACAAGCATTTAGAAGGAGGGGAAGCAAATCCAAATGTGTGGAATTTAAATTGCAGGAAAGTAAATACTGAATTTAAATTACAGAATGTAAGGACATAATCTAAATGCGGAATTTAAATTCAGAAGAAAAGGAAATGAATTTTTATTTTTCTGGTTGAAGGTTTACAAAGCCTCACAACAAGGTGGGCAAAAGCTCAAAGGAGCACAAAAACCTTCAGGAGGATAGACACCCCTCCCCCCTCTATTTATAGCGCAAGGGAGTCAATATCCACCCTTGATGACCTTCTTCATCCTCAAGAAACCTCATCAAAGGCTGATATGCACTCCCTATCTCATACATGGGCTAACCCGCAACCCAATTGTGACACTACGGGAGGTTGAAACAATAATAAAACGTGAAATTGGAGAATTAAAACCTTACGGTATGAGGTTTTAGCGAGTTTTGGGCCGTTTTCGGGTGTTTGGGCCTGTCTGGGAGAGTTTGGGCCTTGGGGGAAGCAGTTTGGGCCTTGGGGGATCAAGTTGGGCCATAGGTGGGGATCACTTGGCCCATGTGGGGGAGGTGGGGCAGAAAAAATCCTGCCCCATGCGCCCCTAACCCTAGCCGCCACTCCACCTCCTCCTTCCACCACCCAAGTCGCCACCCCCACCTTGGGCGCCTCCTCTCCCCATGCGCCATCCCCATCCCTCTCCACCACCCTTGCTGCCCCTAGGGGAGCTCCCCACCTCGCCACCTCGCTGTCCCCTCCATCGGGAAGCCCCACGACGAGGAGATCCGGCAATTTCGGCGCGAGGAGGACGATCGGGGAACCCGAGAGGAAGGATTTCGGCGTTCGTCGTTCTTCGGGCTGAGGTATGGCTAGGGGAATCCTTGGGGTTGGTCTAGGTGTTGTTCTAGAGGGTATTTGGATGCTTTTAGATCAAGTGGTGGTGCTGTGATTGGGTAGATTAGATGAAAACTAGAGTTTGCCACGTTCTCTGCTTTGGGCAGATTGTGCAGTCGACCTAGAGTTTGAGTTTTCGCGACCTGAGGTTCGGAATTTGGTCGGCCACCTGTTGAGAAACTTGTAGGTAACTTCAATACCTTTCAGTGGACATAAAGAACGTCCAATTCTGCTCAGCTGTTTGAAAGTTATGCTCAATTTACCGAACGTGTTCAAATCTGTGACGTAGCTGGGACAGAACGTAGTGTTTTGTAGATTAAACAACTTTAGATTCCGAATCAGTTTTTCCATATACTTGGAAAAGTTAGGAAATTTCCTAAGCTACGCGAGGATGTACTTGTTTAATCGATTCGGATTCCTAGATCTAAAGTTATGATAGTTTGAAGTCTGCTGTCCCGGGGGGGAGGACAGATTCTCTGTTTTTCGTTTTCGGGAGTAGTTTGCGATATCGGGGTAGATGGGCAATGGCGTACTGTTTTGTGGGCACATTGTGATTGTGTGGTATCTTTGTGTAGGTGGTGTGACCCTGGGAGTGCCCTCCTCATCCCGCCAATCCATCGCCCGAGGTTAAGGCAAATGTATTGGGATGGGTAGCATGTGGTTTATTTGCTTGTCTTGACTAGATGCAATTGTTTTCATGTTATGATATCTTGCCATGCTTAGTATTTGCCATGATATGATAAAAAGGGTATGTTAAGATGTTATGGTATGGTTTGTGGTTAATGATTATGGCATATGTTGCATACATGGCATGAAACTTGGCCCGGTCGGTGAGAACGTCATAACTATTCCGGTAAGGTCGGTGAGAAAGTTATGACTAATCCGGAGCACCATGGATGTAAGACCTACCTTGTGATTCCACCCACGCGGTGAGTGGAAGCGAGGAGTAGGCACCCTCCATCTACAGGATGGAAGGGGGGCGTGGGTGCACGCCGACTGGTGTGCACTCGGCAATACCGGTATTTGCGTCAAGGAGACATGTGCATTGCATTGCATTGCATACATGATGATGATGATGATGATGAAATGATTTCAATGAGGTTGAGATATGAGTATGATGTTGCATATGATGTATGACTTATTCACGATGTTAAGTTTGCTATGTAGTGCTGCTAATATTGAATTGTTCTGTATGACCTATTGCAATATACTTGCTGAGTGATGAACTCACGCTTGTATTTTATGTTGTTTTAGGTACCATGACACCGGCATGTGGGAAGGGGCATTATCTACACATCTTCACGTAGTTCTAGTCATATTTACCAATTTGAGTCATGATCATAATAAGTGCCATGAACTTGGTTTATGGAATAGTTTAGTGTGCTTGTGATCCTTATTTGCTTAGCTATATATTATGGAGTGGTTGGATTCAGTTTTATTGGTTTATGTTGATGATTTATCCATTGATATTGATGTTTTAGATGTCTTATGCTATGATATATCTTGCTATGTGATTGCTATTGCTCCAATTCATGATAAAACAAAGGAGATGCTGCCGAAATTTTGGTTTTTAGCATTTGCGCCTTTGCTGTAATTTATTTTTAATTTGTGGTAATTAGGTGATGTTTAGTCTATGTTTGGTAGCATTCGGGCATACTAGATGCCGGGGTGTTACAGTTGGTATCAGAGGGGGCTGTAGGTCCTTGGAACATGTATTCTAGTGAAATACCATAGGGTCAACTAAAATTTTGATGTGGAATAACCAAGAAACATGGCTTAGGTTGTACTTAAAATTTTGTCTTAGGATAGAAACATTAAAACTTGTGTAAGTGGAGTAACTAATTTAAAATTTGACATACATGGATGCACAGTAGGAAAGGTTATGGGTATCGTTACTTTACGCTTAAATGTTATATTTAAGCCTTGATGTTGAATGCTTTATGTGATAATGTATGTTGCTACGTTATTGAGAGAATTGATTGGATTGTTCTTGTTATTGTGATGTAGTGGGGTTGCGGTGCCGAAAGGTTTCGGTCACCTCTTTTTGTTCATAGTATGGGTGTGGTTTGACGGTGTGGTCGATTAGCGCCATCATCGAAGAACTATTAACCCCTGTGGGAGAAAAGTGCTTACCTTTTCTGTCGTAGATCGGGTAGATGACTAGAGACAAATAGAAGAGTTGGTGGTTGATTCCTTCAGATGTTCTTTATTGTCCATACGGTCGGTTTGGTTGGTTTTCTTGGTTTTAGTTGATTGAAATCAAAAGAAAAGTGTTTGGTATTGGATTTTCGTGGATTGTTCCGTAGGCGGTTTGTGGTTTTGTCTTCCTTGGTTGAAGACAAAGATGAAGAGTCTAGTGTTGCGTTTCTTTTGGTCGCCTTTCCAGCTTTGATGCTTAGTTTGTTGATTGCTTTATGGGGGAGAAGCATTCAATTTATTGCTGTGTTTGTCTTTCTCCGAGGTCAAAAGAGTTATTACGGCGTTATGCCAGACCTGGTTGTCAGGGCTGAAGTCCTGTGGCTTTGTAGGAGTAAGTGGTGTTTGATTTCGTCACTTTACTGGTTTAAGAAATCATCTTTGAAAACCCTTCTTGTTTCGTGAAAGTTTGGGGTTTGGTGTTAAGGTTTTATTTGAAAAGGATTACTTGATCGCTTGGTCCCCTTTTAAGAAAATTGTCTTTCAACCATTTTCCTCTATGGGAGTCTTTGAGATTGAAAAGCGTTTTGGAGAATTTCCTTTTTGCATGACCAAGTTT
This sequence comes from Rhipidocladum racemiflorum, assembly GCA_036346355.1. NCBI lineage: Eukaryota > Viridiplantae > Streptophyta > Magnoliopsida > Poales > Poaceae > Rhipidocladum > Rhipidocladum racemiflorum. Next base: position 63,195,509 of record CM070583.1, read on the forward strand.
GGGTCTGTCTCATTGCAATTTTGAGAGTCAAGTTTCCTTGTGAATTTGGGTTGAGTTTTAAAAATAAAATGCTGCAAACAAAGTAAGTAGTCTTTTGACTGAAATTGTTTATCACTAGTGAGAATTGTTGTTTAGCATGTTATGTAGTATGTACCAATGTGGTTTATGGAATGATGTATTATTAAGTTAATTTGTGAGTTGAAATAATTCAATGCGGTTGTTATCTTTAGCTTGAGAATAAATAGGCTACTAGTGTTGTAGAGTACTCTATAGGGAGAATGATTAAATGTGTTAATGTATATGTTTAGAATCTGTCGCTTTTCTTTAAAAGTGCTTATGACCCTCGATACTGGTTAAAGTTTTAAGCCTTGATGCGTAGTGAAAACATTAAGATGATGTAAACTACTATTACTATTAAAGATGTTCTAACTTAATGTGTTAGTAGAGAAATTTAATCTTGCTAGCTTGTGACCCTAACTTGGAGGTTGATTAGAGTTGCTATTTATGTTGTTGTTGCAAACTATTAGCATAATTGGAAGTACGCAGTGGTGTTCCTGAAATGCTAGTATTCATGTTATGCTATCTTTCCATGCTTAGTATTTGCCATGATATTATAAAAAGGGTATGTTAAGATGCTATGCAATGGTTTGTGGTTAATGATTACGGCATATGTTGCATGCATGGCATGAAACTTGGCCCGGTCGGTGAGAATGTCATAACTATTCCGGTAAGGTCGGTGAGAAAGTTATGACAAATCCGGAGCGCCATGGATGTAAGACCTACCTTGTGATTCCACCCACGCGGTGAGTGGAAGCGAGGAGTAGGCACCCTCCATCTACGGGATGGAAGGGGGACGTGGGTGCACGCCGACAGGTGTGCACTCGGCAATACCGGTATTTGCGTCGAGGAGACATGTGCATTGCATTGCATTGCATACATGATGATGATGATGATGAAATGATTTCAATGAGGTTGAGATATGAGTATGATGTTGCATATGATGTATGACTTAATCATGATGTTAAATTTGCTATGTAGTGATGATAATATTGAATTATTCTGTATGACCCATTGCAATATACTTGCTGAGTGATGAACTCACGCTTGTGTTTTATGTTGTTTTAGGTACCATGACACCGACATATGGGAAGGGGCATTAGCTACACATCTTCACGTAGTTCCAGTCATATTTACCAATTTGAGTCATGATCATAATAAGTGCCATGAACTTGGTGTATGGAATAGTTTAGTGTGATTGTGATCCTTATTTGCTTAGCTATAGATTATGGAGTGGTTGGATTCGGTTTTATTGGTTTATGTTGATCCTTATTTGCTTAGCTATAATAAGTGCCAATGTATAACGGGTTTTTCACACTTCTCAAAGCGAGCTAACTTGGCCGCTACTCTAACCTCTAAAGCACAATCCAACATCTCTCCTTGATCCGAGCAGCTCCAAGATAGCATCCCAGCCATTCCCTTGCCTCCATGGCTCACAACGACTTCATCTCCGGTCATCCTCTGGTGATCCCCGACCGTTTGGGCCTTCGGCGCACCTCACCTAGTCCCGGTCTTCCTCTGCGTCACCATGACCTCGAGCCATCGTCCTGCAACTATCAAAAATTGATGAAACCCATCACATAGCATTGTCCAATAATTTATGCACATTAATCAATTACATGAACAATATTGCAATTATTTCAGATCATGTTTCACAGTAAAAGTCGGCACTTCCTCCCATCTAGGACCAGTTGTACTGCTCGGCTGGCACTACCTCTCCTAGAGTTCAGTTGTGCCACTCGCGCTAAAGTCCATGCGATAACACATTTCTGGAAAATAACTACCACTACCCTACGGTCGGTAGCTCCAATAGGCTGGCACTACCGCCATCCCAAGCCAGTAGTGCTGCCCTACACTGACTGCACCTCAAATTGCTTCCTTTTCAAAATATAATTCAAATCCAAACTTAAATAAAAGCAAACATAGCTCAAACAAAGTCAAATACTCATCACAAATATAGATAGACCTCGACATGGCCTTTCTCATACAAACTAAATACAATGGTTACGATTAGAAATTGAACACAATAATGACACAAACAAAGTTCATACATTAATTAGACATATGAATTCCATACACCAATTTAGAATTACACATACAAAGATTGTACATTATTTAGACATACACTAATTTCGTACACTAATTTGACATACGAGTTATCTACAATAATTTAACATGCAAAGTTCATACAATAATTTCACGGCCTCTAAACCATTGGGCAATACTTGAATGTGTGCCCCGTCTTCTTGCAAAATGGAACATTTCTTCACACGATGCCCACTTTCCGCCACATCCATGTTGTTCCTCATACGTCTTGTCTGCCGACACCCTACGCCCTTTAGCTTGCTGACGTTTGGCACCCAATGTGTGTCCTCCCAACTGTGATGCTTCAGCACCCACTGTTTGGCAAGGGATAAATCAGAATCATAAACTGACACATTTTCAACGGATCGTAACTAATGTTGTTTTCATATGGAAAGTATCGGAGGAAATCAAAACTAACACGGGTAGTTGAAGGAGAGACCGAGAAGGACACGATCAAGCCTGGGGCTATAAAAGAAGATGGTGGGCAATGTTAGAATACACACAATCAACCAAACACTTGTTCTACTTTATTTTTCTTCGACTTATTAGTAGTTTCTTTTAGTTTTGTAATCTACCCTTTGTAATTCGTTTTGATCAACAAATTTGCGCATCGTCGATTGTTGATTTTATCAATTTATGCCAATTCAGGTATGCTTTTCTCCGATCTTGCTGTGCATGGCTTTTTTTTTGGGAAAAACTACCTTTACCCATCTGATTTGTCTAAATAGGTTGATCAGATTTATTAGTTGCCTTTTAGTCGAAATCGGCTTGAATCAACCTACTAGATCACCTTATTGTTGAAAGATTGAATCGGTTCAATAGTCAATTTAGGCCCTATTTAGCAGAGCTCCAGATCCCAGCTCCACCTCAGATCTGATACTTGTAGGCCAAAATAAAGTGAATTAAGTTTATATTTTTGTTCTAAAATGTAAACAAGATGACCCACCTAAACACTTTTAATATACCCACAGCTCCAGTTCCACGAATTTGGTGGAGCTAGGGACACCCAACTCCACCAGATTCAAAGATCTAGTGGAGCTGGAGCTCTGCCAAACAGGGCCTTAATCATCTTATTCACTTGCCGATTGTAGGATCAAATCGGCTGGCAAGCTCGCACCCAAGAAATAAATCCGGTGTTTGCGTGTGTTGATTGCAATTAACTTGTCATCAAGTTTTTGGCACCAACACACTTTTGGCACGCCCGGTGGGACTTGATTGGACAATATATCTACTTTTGGAAAATCAACCTCCCTGTCTGACATTAATACTGAAGCGATAATCATCCCTACATTGGACGATTTGATGCCAAAATAGCACAAGGAAATCGAGGACCAGAAAGCTACATTTGAGTAGATGATGCTCAACTGCTACCAAAAAACCTAATGGGGCATTACGTAGAAACCCACGCTACCGACGGTCAACTTCGGCAACAAGAATCTCCCACATGCTGCTGAGAAAGCACAGATAAGCCAATATATGACTGCTCAGGCATAGTTATCGGATATGATTAATCAATCTATACATTGCGCTCTCATCAACCAGTCATCGGCTCTGGTCACTACCCTTAGGGCGATGATAGCAAATAGCATCAAGGAAGTTGCACAAGAACAGTGTTGGCTGGTACTTTGCTTGACTCATTGCAAGCTTTGTCGACATATCTAGTATACTCCATGGAGGCAGACTACTCAAATATTAAGCCAACGGTTGATCAAAAGCCGTCGGCTAATGCCCCCACTATGGCACCGGCGCAACTAACCATGATCTTGCCACGGGACCGTCTAACAAGTGGGGTAAGACACTATCAAGTTTATACAGATTGCTCCAAATTGGGCAATTGATCTAGCTTACCCCCGTCTGCGACATATTGCGCATACCCTGGATCGGCTGCTCAGCCGATCGAAACTGATGTATGCCCTCAATACGTTGAGCTGATTCCTCCGCGGGATTCGGCCCTTTATAGGGTTGTCACGTACTCAGAACCATTCGTCCCATTACCTGAGCCAATAATGAGACAGCAACATATCGGATACAAGCAACCACGCGGTCTTGTGCAACCCCAGTCACAGCGCCAACCGGAGTTTGCACTTAGGGGGGCAACCCGAATTCAGCCCCAATCGACAGGCGCCTCAGGATTAGGTGGCGGCGGCTAGAGAAACTGACTGGGTTGAACCTATTTGTGTCGTTTTGAGAGACCAGTTTGGCACGTAGTCAAAGGGGTGAACTATCAGCTACATAAAGCCATATCCAGATTACATCGAGTGGATTCTGTACCCCAATGGGTATAGGGTTCCTGACTTCACCAAGTTTTCTAGGGACGATTCCACTAGACATTAGAGGACATCGAACACTTCGTGGCACAATGTGGGGAAGCCGCAAAGTCCAATGGACTCAAGGTAAAACTGTTCCCGTTATCATTGTTTGGGGAGGCCTTTACATGGTTCACAATGCTACCCCCAAATTTGGTCAATACTTGGACCGATTTAGAAAGCCAGTTCCACGAATGCTTTTTTTTTGTGAAAGCTTAGAATTGAGAATATCGGATCTATGCTCTATCCGACAGACATTTGGGAAATCGGTGATGGACTAATAAAGAGATTTAGGGAAGTTAGAAATCGGTGTTTCAGCGTCACGCTGCTTGATAATCAACTAGCCGATTTAGCCTTCCAAGGGTTAATTCCTCCTCTGAAGGAGAAGTCTAGTGGCCCTTTTGCACAAGGTGTCGGATCAAGAAAGCCAATTCTTTAAGAATAAGGGTTTTAAAGATAAGTTTAAAAACAATAACAAGGATAAGGAAAAGTCCAATGTTAACCTTGTCGGATATGAATTTGGTAGTTCATCTGATGAGGAGGAAGCTGAAATAAATATATCCGAATGGGTCAAAGGGAACAAGGAATCCCTAGTCTGTTCATGGCTAAAACAGACTAAAGCTAACTCGGAGATTAAGTACTCCTTTGATGTGACCAAGTGCGATCATATTTTTGATTTATTTTTACAAGAAAAGCTCATACGGTTGCTTGAGGGTCACACTATGCAATTGGTTGATGAGATCAAAATGCGTATATATTGAAAATGGCATCACTCACTTTGCATAATACTAACGATTGCAATATCTTTTGCCAATAGATACAGTCAACAATTGAAGATGGTTGACTGAAGTTTGTAGAGGAGTTGACTATGCAACTTGATGCCAACCCTTTCCCTATCAACATGGTCAGTTGCTCGTCTAAAGGAAAGGAGCTGGCGTGGGGCGAGATCCATTTGTTGTCTACATCGGCTAAAAGCAGTCGACGAGCCAAGGTAAAGACAGCGAATGGTGGGGAAACAATCAAAATTACGGTTGGTTCAATCCAAATCGAGACCGACCATGAAGGTAAGCACTCCAGAACAATTAAACTGAAGGGAGAGCTTAAAGGAGGCAAGTGGTACAAAGCTGAGAGATCCATACCACCGAGGAAGCCGATATAGATGCATAAGCCAAAATTTTATCAACTATTGGCCAAGTACGAGTGAAGGGGCCAGAAGCTTCAGGAAAGACTCCAATGGCAGCCAATAGAACCTGATAGGCCAACTGCTGTTGTGAAGGCTCACAAACGATGCCCTTTTTGGTAGTTCTACTGGGAGTGGGGGTTGGCACTATCGTCTCCCTATGATTGCCCAATGCAGCATTATCCTAGGCAACATCGAGAACACAAACCATCGGCTAAGTCTCAAGGGTCAGAACCCGATTTAAGCCGATGAAGGGAAAATCAGAGGAGGTCAGTCATGAGAGGATCTCCAAGCCCGTGCAAAAATAGGAGCAGCTCGATCAAGGGCACGAAGAGGTAGGTCTAGATTTAGCTGGTAAGATACGCAAACCAATTGAACTGATGCCACGATGGTGTCCTTCAGGCCTGAGTAAATCACAAAGACAAAGAAAAGTAGAATGACAAAAATTTTAATAGATTTCGTCCAATCAAGGTGGTGAAAAAGGAGTGGAGAAGAAAGGAGGTTGTCCAGGAGGATCTTGATTCAGCCAACGACCTAGATTCTCCTATTGTGCGCAATGACACGCCTGACCAGTGGATATCAATATGATATTTGCTTTGTCGACTAAGTTCAAAGCACAGATGCCATCTGATAAGGAATCCTATGCTCAACTGTGCCTTGGGTCGTCAGAAGTTGTTTTTGAAAAGCCAGAAGATGATCATCGGCACCTTAAACCATTATACTTGAAGGGTCACATTAATGGAAAGCCGATATCAAGGATGTTGGTGGATAGTGGTGCGACTGTTAACTTGATGCCTTACTCAACTTGTAAAAAGATGTGTAAGTTCGATGAGGATCTCATCAAGACCAACATGGTGTTGAACGATTTTACTAGAGATACTATGGAAGCTAGAGGCGTCATGGTGACTGAGCTCATGGTTGGCAGTAAAACTTTGCCGATAGCATTCTTTGTAGTTGACGCTAAAGGAAGCTACATGTGTTGCTGGGCAGGGATTGTATACGTGCAAACTACTGTATCCCATCGACTATGAATCCTAAATTGATACGGTGGAATGACGATCAAGTTGAAGTGGTCAAAGCCGACACTTCAGCCCATATAGCCATGGCCAGTCTAGAGGCCAATTGGCAGCATGAAGGGGCCAAGTGCATATCAGTTGAAACTCTTTAAGATTATGATTTCATATATATAATCCAATTAGGTGTAAGTCCGATAAGCGTGAAACCAAGCATGTTCGATCAGACAAGTGAGATTTCATGCTGATGGAATCCAAATTGGCCGTAAAAAAGTTACGAGATAAGATGCGAGGCTATCAGCAAATAACAGATAGCTATGAAGCCTTTGAAGACTTTGAAGATGTTGAAAGATTTGGACAAGGCTTCATGTCTACCGATCCATTAGAAGAACTAGATATAGGTGATGGTGATCAGAAAAGACCAACTTTTATCAATTCTAAATTGCTTATTGAATACAAAGAAAAGTTATTTAGTTTATTAAAAATGAGTAGCATGAGATTCCTGGTTTAAGCCTGCAACTTATTGAACATCGGCTATCGATAAGATCAGGCTATCGCCCATTTAGGCAATCCCCTAGACGATTTAATCCGGCTATGTATGATAAGATAAAATAAAGAATAGAGTGATTATTGGAAGCCAAGTTTATTAGGCATCGCCGATATGCTGAGTGGGTTTCCAACATCATTCCCATAATGAAGAAAAATGATAAACTTAGGGTGTATGCTGATTTCAGGGATTTAAACAAGGCTACACCTAAAGATGAATACCCGATGCCTATAGCCGATATGCTTATCAATGCTGCATCTGAGAATAAAATTATTAGTTTCCTTGATGGCAATGTTGGCTACAATCAAATATTCATGGCCGAAGCCGATATTCATATGACGACTTTCAGGTGCCTTAGAGCATTGGGGTTATTTGAATGGGTCGTGATGATGTTCGGCTTGAAAAACGTAGGTGCTATGTATCAGAGGGTTGTGAATTTGATCTTCTATGAGTTGATCAGCCATATTGTAGAGATATACATTGATGACATTGTTGTGAAATCGACAGGTGATTATCAATATTTGGCTGACCTAGAGGTGTTCAAGAGAACCAAGATGCATAATTTGAAGATGAATCCTTTCAAGCGTGCTTTTGGGGTATCGCCTGGATAATTTCTCGGATTTATGGTGCATCAAAGAGGGATTGAAGTGAACCAAGAGCGGGTTAAAGCCATAACCAATACACAGCCCCCAAAGAGCAAGAAAGACCTCCAGAAATTGACCGGTAAGATTAATTACTTGAGGCGGTTCATATCAGACCTATTTGGTCGAATTGATGATTTCACCCCACTACTGAGGATAAGAGTAAGTCAAGAGTTTGTGTAGGGAGCTCACCAACAAAGAGCTTTTAACAATATCAAGCAATATTTATCGAAACCTCAAGTTCTAATTGTACCATGAAAAGGTGTACCATTCAAGTTGTATATATCGGCTGAAGAGTTGACAATTGGAGAAGTACTAGTACAGAAAGTCGATGGCAAGGAATAAGTAATCTTCTATTTAAGCCGACGACTAATTGATGATGAAACAAAGTATCCTCCCATTGAGAGGCTTTGTTTATCTTTATATTTTGCCTACACCAAGTTAAGGCATTACATACTGGAATCAACTTGTACTGTCATTTTGCAAAGCCAATATAAGTAAGTACATGCTATCTGCTTCGGTACTAAAAGGTCGACTTGGGAAGTGGGCTTATAGGCTTACTGAGTTCGACTTAACATTTGAATCAGCTAAAGCAGTTAAAGGGCATGTAATAGCTGATTTTATAACAGAACACAGGATCGATTGTGGATTGGTAATCATTGCCCCTTGGCAAATGTACTTTTAAGGGTCAGTTTGTAGAGAAGGTGATGGTATTAGCATTGTGTTAATCTCCCCAAAAGGGTATAGTTTTGAGTTTGTGTTTAGGCTCAATTACCAATGTAACACCTCAGCACCAAATATGCCGCGAATGTCACCCAAAAGATACTAGTAGCAACCAAAAACACATATTTAACAATAAAATACAGCAACTACTTTAATAGCTTAAACGAAATTTCGGAAGCATGTACTCTGTTTGTCCATGGTTTGAACCATTAATAATAATCTCATAACACAAAAGCATAATAGAGGACATCTATAACAGGAATAACAGGAATTTTAGCATCAATTCAAGCCAAGAATATAAATTTAAACGCCTCATGAACCCATACGGAGTGAGCAATTAAACATAGCAAACGGCATAACATAAACCATGTTTAGTTCAATAAAATTAACCATCACAGCTAGGAAAGGGGGGTATGTAATTGTCTAATTAAGTGAAACTAGGTGGAGACGTGAAGCTAGCTCCCTTCCCACATGATGAATTCAAGGTACCTAAAAAAACATTTAAACAACAAGCGTGAGTTCATCACTCAGCAAAGTGTATTGCAATGGAATGAAACAATAACTGTGAACATACATACGTTTTGTCAACCATAAATCATGGGGAACAACTCATAAAAACAAACTTCTTCATTAACCTCTTCATTCATGCAATGCAATGCACATGTCTGTTTGCTTAGCACCTACCGATATTTCCGAGTGCACAACAGTTGGTGTGCACCCTCTTTCCCTTCCATCCCGTGGAGGGGCCTACTCTTATTGACTCGCTCCCCTTCACCTCGGTGGATGGGACTACGAGGTAGGACTTTTGTTAGTGGCGCTCCGGATTAGGCATAACTTTCTCACCGACCTTACCGGACTAGTTATGACTTTCTCACCGACCTGGCCTGCTCTCATGCTATGAATGCAAAAGATGCAACATTTACCTTTCATCATTCTATTGTTATGCATCAACAACCCCAATAGAGCATTTACAATCTAAGTTCAACACTAAGACATAGTAACAAATCATCTCATATGATTGTATCACAACAATAAGCAAGCATGTGGGCACCGAACCACATTCATCACAATAATAAGCAAGCATATGACAACCGAACCACATTCATCACGATACACTTGCCTTCAACCTCGCGAGACGGAGTGGTGAGATGTTGATGGCACTCCCGGGGTCACCCCACCTGCACATATGTATAATATACTCAAAAACATGCCCTCAAAACAACACAAGACCAATCAACTACATCTACTTCGCAACCCACTCCTAAAACCCGAAAAACAGCAATCTGTCCAAACGGGACAGCAGACTTCAAACGGTCATAACTTGAGTTTAACAAATCCAAATCAAGTAAACGAATATATTTTCTCAAACTACAGGAAATTTCCCATCTTTTTCTATGTATTCGAAATGTCTCATTCGGCCTCTAAGTTCCTTTAATCTACAGATGAACACAGACTGTACCAATTGAGACACAGATTGGATAGCGCTTCGTAAAAAGGGCATAACTTTCAAATGGCTGAACAAAATTTAGTGATTTCAGTGGACAATTAAAGGTATTTCAATTATCTACAACTTTTGCAACAGCCGGTCCCCCAGAAAACGCATCTAACATTCTCAAAATCGCACCCTAAAACAGCACTCCAATCTGCCCGAGAACAGAACGTGAATCAGATCTGGTTTTCCCCTAATCTAACTAGTTGCAGGACCTAATTTGTGATGCCCTAGAACTTTAGAGCGATCCTAGGGTTTTTCTTTCTCTGTTGTTTCGGAAAGAATGAGGGAAATTGTTGGGGAATTAATTAATTGAAGTTTATGCGGCGTATTAATATTATATTTGGAGTTTACGGCCAGAAACAGCCGAGGAAAACTTGGGCCTGGCTGGGAATTCTTCTCCCACTCCCCTCCCATGCCCTAAGTGGGCCGGCCCACCTCCCCCACCCCAAGCCCTAGGGCACCTCCCCCTCTCCCCCTAGCAGCCCCCACTCCACCTCTTCCTCCCCTTGCGTGGTGGCTCAAGATCCACCGCGAAACGCGAAGGAGAAAACGAGAAGAGGATCTGTGGAGGCGAGGAGGACGAACAGATTTCCGTTACGGAGATCGTTGCGCGTTCTTCGTGGGTTCGCAAGGGGGAACTCAAGGTAAAATTCCCAATCTTTTACCCCTATTCTAACTAGGGATTAGGAGTGTATTAGATCTGGTGGTGAGTGTTTTGGTTGGATCTTGATGGGGGGAAGGGTAGATGTTCACGTGGTGCTGTTTTTGGAAGGGAAGATTGTGCAGCGCGGATTTTTTCGCGGTTTAAGTGGCATAGATGATTTTTCCTGCAAAAACCTATATCTAGAAAGTTGTAGATAACGTCGAGACCTAGCTTCTGTATTTTTTTCAGAATTTTTGGACCGTCGGACTGAGATTTATCTCTGTTGGAAGATGACGAACAGAATCTGGAAACAGATTTCGTCCACTGTGTTGGGCGGTTGTTTAGGCATATTTAACAGTGGAATTGAAATTTTTGATCTTCATGAAAGTTGTAGATCTCGTCAATATCTAGCTACTGTAATTTTTCTGTATTTTTATGAACAGTACAAAAAAGATACGAAATTGGGAAGAGAGGTTGCTGCTGTTCGATCCGGACAGATCGGGGTTTTCGGTGTTTAAAAGGGGAACGGGTTGTAGGAAACGCGTGTTTGAATTGTGTGATCAATTGTGGTGTTATTATATACTGAAATTATGCTTGTTCAGGTGGTGCCCCTTCTGGACGCAACTAGATTCGTCATCCACGTCGGTAAAGGCAAGTGGAAGTAGCGGTCTTGCTAAACTATAACCCGCTATTTGTCTCTGGCTTCAATATAAACCTTAATTGCAGCACACCTACATGGTTTAACTACTTGTTTATGAGATTGCAATATCCTATCCTGCATTGTGATGTGGTTGTTTGGCTTTTGAATCATGAGTAAGAATGAAGAAAGATGTTGTTTGCAAGATGAATTGTTGAGGTATTCTATCTCAATGATGTTCGCATTTTATCCATGTTATTTGATGGTATGCAAGCATGTGGATTCAGAGTGGGAAGTTATGAATGTATTTATGCATGAAGCATTAACTGCATAATCATGCATTGGAAGTTTGTCGACGCCATGCCTGATGCAAGAGTCGTACAACAATCGCGGTGTTCCCCGAGAAAGGGCACGGTGAGGAGGATCATGGCATAAGCATGCACAATCATATGCATTCTCTTGAGGTTGTGTGGACTCAGTAATGTGGTATTGGACATGAGGAATTTGGTATGCTAGTTTTACTGCGGGCTGTGTTATTTGTTAGAAGTTGTTCCGCTTGTCGAGATTACCCAATCTCACCCCTTGTTATTTTGTTGTTTTGTAGTTCTCGAGTCGTAAGTTTGAAGGGTGGGCTTAGTAGCACAATCAACTCCTCCGGTCATCACGAATCACATGGACTAGTGCATTTAATAATTCATTAGCTTGCTGAAATTTTATTAATTATAGACCTGTTGATGTCCTCTTTAGAGCTGTTTTACGTTTATGTTTGTTTCCTGGTTGATTTAGACTTGTTATCTCTAGTATTGATGCTTTTATGTTATTCCTGTTTGTAATGTTTATTATGAATCTTGTTGTCGCTTCCGTTTTGTCCTAATTTTAGGGGAGATGCTGTCGAAATTTTCTTGTATGACAGTTTAGATTTGTAGGGTGTTACATAATTAGAGGCTAATAGCACCACAATTCCCCACTAGAATAGTACCTAATCCAGCCCAAAAACTCCCAAAAACCATACCTTTTCTCAACGAATCGAAAAACCGACGAAACCGCTCCTTCTCCCGGCCACGAACTCCCTCCAAACGCCGGATCCTCTCGGTTACAAGGATTCCCAACGGAGAGATCGACGGAGGCAATGCGTGGAAGCAATGGGAGGGGAAGACCCCTAGCTAGGGCAAGCTATGGTGGAGGAGGAAGAGGAAAGGGGGGCGCATGGGAGGGGGAAAGGGCTAGGGTTTGCTGCCTCCCATCCCCACATGGGCCAAAACCCTCCCAGTAAAAGCCCAGAAAGCGGTCCCCCAAGGCCCAAACTCCCCGACAACGGCCCACAAACCTGAAAAAGCCCAAAAATGCGACATAACTCCAGGTCCGTGGTGTATGAACTTAGTGAAATATCATAGGGTCAACTAAAATCTTGATTTTGGGAAAACCTAGAAACATGGCTTAGGTTATACTTAAATTTTTTCCTTAGGATAGCAACATTAAAACTTGTGTAAGTGAAATAATTAATTTAAAATTTGACACAATTGGAGCACAGTAGGATGGGTAATGGTTTGTCATTGCATTACGCTTTAATGTTATTTGAGCTTTGATGAAGAATGTTATGTTTTGATGATGCTTGATGTTATGATGATGCTTATGGTTATGGTTATAAAGAGTTAAGTGAATAAAGGCGTTTATGTGGAATAGTTATGCCAAAGGGGTTCAGTTATGTCCTTTTGACCGTGGTGTGAGCCTTGGTTGTGGGTGTGGCTTCGTAGAGCCACCACCGGAGGTTTAAGAATCTCTCATTGGGGAGAGTTTTGGTTAAATACGGTATAGCGTGGAGAGTTTGTGGAGAATGTTGTTTTGGTTGTAAAATCGATGATTTGAGTCAAAGAAGAGAGTTTAGTGTTGCGTCTTAATTGGTTTCTTTGCAAAGAAAACTATTGTTTATTCTTTTTCTTGTCTTCTTCCGAGTCTGAAAGAAGTTATTGAAGTTTTATGCACAACTTAAGTTGTATGGATTTGTGTTTTGTGACTTTATCAGGCAAGGATTACTTGATCGCTTGGTTGCTACTTTTGTGAGAAAAAAATATATTCTTTCAAGTCTTTAAGCTTGAAATGTGTTTTGGGGAATTTTTGCATGACCAAGTTTGAGTCTTGTCTTATTACAACTTTGAGAGTCAAGTTTCTTTGTGAGATTTGGTTGGGTTTTCTGGAAACAAAAATGTTGCAAACAACGTGAGTAATCTTTTGACTAACATTATTTGTCAGTAGTGAGAATTGTTGTTTACCATATTATTTAGTTGTAACACCCCGGCATCTAGTATGCCAGAATGCTACCAAACATAGACTAAACAACATCTAAATACCACAAATAAAGATAAATTACAGCAAAGGCACAAATGCTAAAATCGAAATTTCGGCAGCATCTCCTTTGTTTTAACATGAATTGAAGTGATAGCAATAACAAGGCAAGTCATATCATAACATAAAACATCTAAAGCAGCAATATAAATGAATATAGCATCAACATAAGACAATAATACCAAATCCAACCACTCCATAAACTATAGCTAAGCAAATAAGGATCACAAGCACACAAATGAATCCATACACCAAGTTTCATGGCACTTATTATGATCATGACTCAAGTTGATAAATCTGCCTAAAGGTGTGGAGCTACGTGAAGATGTGTAGCTAATGCCCCTCCCCACATGCCGGCGTCATGGTACCTAAAAACAGCATAAAACACAAGCGTGAGTTCATTACTCAGCAAGTATATTGCAAAGGAACAAAAGAACAAATACATTGCTACAACACTACATATCATGCTTAATCACCAAAATCATGCTCACATCTCATTATTCACATATCATCACCATTATGTATGCAATGTGATGTGATGCTCATGTCTCCTTGGAAACTCATACCGGTATGGTTGAGTACACAACCGTCGGTGTGCACCCTCTTTCCCCTTCCATCCCGAAGATGGAGGGTGCCTACTCCTCGCTTCCATTCACCGCGATGGATGGAATCACGATGTAGGTCTTACTCAATGGCCCTCCGGACTAGTCATAACTTTCTCACCGACCTTACTGGACTAGTTATGACTTTCTCACCGACCCGGCCATGTCTCATGCCATGTATGCAATTATGCCAACATCATAAATAACTTGCACATTAACTCATGGCATCACATCATAATAAACTGTTTTCATCATATCAAAGGCAAACATTAAAGCATGGCATGTTATCACATCATATATTCAATTGCAACTAGTCAAAACTAGCAACCTACAACCCGCTACCCATTCCAATACACTTGCCTTAACCTCGGGCGACGGATTGGTGAGATGAAGAGGGCACTCCCGGGGTCACACCACCTGCATATAGAGACCACACACTCAAAATGTGCCCACAAAACAGTACGCAATTGCCCATCCTCCCCGACTTCGCAAACTACTCCCCAAACCGAAAAACAGAGACTCTGTCCCAACGGGACAGCAGCCTTCGAAATGCCATAACTTGGGCTTAACAACTCCAAATCAAGTAAACGAGTACACCATCACGAAGCTTAGGAAATTTCCTAACTTTTTCTAAGTATTGGGAAAAGCTGATTCAGAATCTAAAGTTGTCTAATCTACAAAACACTACGTTCTGTCCTAGCTACGTCACAGATTTGAACACGTTCGGTAAATCGAGCATAACGTTCAAACGGATAGGTGGAATTGGACGTTCTTTATGTCTACTGAAAGGTATTGAAATTACCTACAACTTTCTCAACAGGCGGCCGACCAAATTCCGGATCTAAGGTCGCGAAAACTCAAACCCTAGGTCGACTGCACAATCTGCCCGTAGCAGAGAACGTGGCAAACTCTAGTTTTCATCCAATCTACCCAATCACAGCACCACCTCTTGATCTAAAAGCATTAAAATACCATCTAGCACAGCCCCTAGACCAACCCCAAGAACTACCCCTAGCCATACCTTCGCCCGATGAACGATGAACCAACGAATCTCCTCCCGGTTCTCCCGATCTCCTTCCTCGCTCCAAATCCACCCGATCTCCTCATCGTGGAGCGCTCCAATTGTGAAAACAGTGGGATGGCGAGGTGAGGCGCTCCCCCTAGAGCAGCAAGGATGGTGGAGAGGGGAGGGGAGGGGTGGTGGCGCAATGGGGGAGATGGAGGAGAGGGCGCACGGCAATGGGGGGCGGCGGCTAGCTTGCGGAGAAGGGAGGCACCACAAGGGGAGGGAGGGGGCGTGTGGGGGGCGGCTAGGGCAGGGAGGGGGCACACCAAGCCCCCTTAACCTGGTCTGCCCCCCTCATGGGCCCATATCCCTCCCACTAAAGCCCACAACTCATCCCCCTTGGGCCCAAACTTCCCCGGAAAGGCCCAAACTCCTGAAATCGGCCCGAAAACACGATTAAATGGCATAACGTAAAGTTTTTAACCTTTAATTTCACATTTTATAAGATTACGACATTCCGTAGTGTCATATTCTCCCCCCTTCAACAGGATTCGACCTCGAATCCAAGACACACCAATACGCAACCCAACAAAACAAAAGATAGTTAGGTTTCACATCTCATACCTGAGGCGAAAAGCTCGGGGTACTTCTCGCGCATGCGAGACTCCAGCTCCCAAGTCGCTTCCCTCTCAGTTTGATGTGACCATAGGACTTTGACAAACTTGAGAGTCCTGTTCTTCATCACCCGCTCTGAATTCTCCAAAATTTTCACAGGACGGGACTCGAAGGTGAGGTCCTGCTCAAGCACCAGTGGTTCCAACGGAACCACCAACTCTGGGTCATGCAAGTACTTCCTCAACATCGAGACATGGAATACGTTATGGACTCCCTGCATTGACTCCGGTAGCTCCAAGCGATAGTCCAACTTTCCAACTCGAGCTGAGATAGGAAATGGCCCAACATACCTCGGACTGATCTTCCCTTTTGTGCCAAAACGCACCACACCCTTTTTGGGAGATACTCGCAAGAGCACCCTATCACCCACCTCAAACTCTAAATCTTGCCTCCTCACATTAGCATAGCTTTTCTGTCTACTCTGCGCTGCAAGAAGGTTCTGCCGTAACTCTGCCACGCGATCAACAGTCTGTTGAACCCAATCCGGTCCAAGGACCGCTCTCTCTCCCACTGCATCCCAACAAAGAGGCGATCTGCACTTCCGGCCATACAACACCTCATAAAGAGCAGCCCAGATGCTGGAATGATAGCTATTATTGTAAGCGAATTCTGCCAAAGGCAAATGACCTTCCCAACTACCCTTTCAAGCCATCACACATGCCCTGAGCATGTCTTCCAAAGTCTGAATGGTACGCTCAGACTGCCCATCCGTCTGAGGGTGAAAAGCGGTACTAAGACAAAGCTGTGTACCCAAAGCACTCTGCAAGCTCTCCCAAAATTTTGAGACAAATTTTGCATCCCGGTCAGAGACAATCGTCTTGGGTACACCATGCAGTCTCACAATCTCCCGCACATAGATGGGAGCCAACTCACTCGCTGAATTGGTAGTGCGGATAGGAATGAAGTGCACAGATTTGCTAAGACGATCCACCATAACCCAAATAGCATCCTTCCCTCGTGGATTACGAGGTAGGCCAACCACGAAATCCATGGAAATGTCATCCCAAGGCCAAACAGGAATCTCCAATGGCTTCAACAAGCCAGCGGGATGCTTGTGTTCGGCCTTTATCTTCTGACAAATCCCACAAGACGCCACATACTTGGCGATATCAACTCTCATCCTTTTCCACCAGAAGTTCTTTTTCAGATCCCTGTACATCTTGGTCTCCCAAGGATGAATCGTGTACGGGGTGCGATGAGCCTCTCTCAAGATGTCATCTTTGACTTGGGATTTCTGAGGTACACACAGGCGACCCTGAAATCTTAGAGCTCCCACATCATCAATGGAAAAGTCTCCAGTCTTACCATCCTCAAGGCGTTTCCTCACCTGCTGGAGCAAACGTGTAACATCCCAAAATTTGGGTTTTCAAAAATTTTTGGTTTAGTTTAGCTTTCAAAATTTTTAGTTGATTTTCTCGCGTTTATAAAACTTGATTTGAATTTTTCTAAAAGCTAAAATAATTTAATTTGATTATTCTAGACCTCAAATAAAATAAATTTAATTTTATTTGGATTCCTTGTGTTTCAAGAAGTTCTTCTGTAATTTTCGAGATTTTTCGGAGCTCGTTTGCTATTTATTGGATCTATTCGAATTTGATTTGAATTAAGCCCTTTTATTGAAATTAATTAATTATTTGGAAAAATTTATATAAAGTTTTGTTGAAAATATTTTATTTGAGTTTACAATATCTCAAAATATTTTCTAGAATTTTTCTAGAATTTTTCGGGTATTTTTATTGCTCTAAATGATTTATTGGAATTTGTGGAATTGTTTTTATTCGAAAAAGATTGGAAAATCCGGTTTTTGGAAGTGGGCCGGCCCATCCCGTGCACAAGGCCAGCGCCCCACTTGGGCCAGGCCACTCCGCTGCCACGTGTCGCCCCCACAAAGCGCCACGTCGCCTCCGGATCCGATCCGCACACCAACTGCTCGGTAAAATGCCTATAAGGCCCGTTTTTGCTCCAAACGCGTCCAAATTTTTTGTGCTTAACCTAGCCGCCACCCCTAACCCCTGTAGACCTCCCACACATCCTCTAGACCTCAGATCAATTTTCTAAAATTCCAAAACCATCCAATGTCGCCCGAACGTCGCCCGACGCCGGCCGAAATTTGGAGCCGCGTCCCGGGCAGCTCGTCGACTCTTTTCGAGATCCATCTTTGCCATGGTGTGCCACAAGGTACCATCTGCTTGCTGTCCAAAATTCAACCAATTTGGCCCAAGGGATCAAAAGTTACAGCCGTTTAAATCTCGAATCTTGCCGAGGCCATAACTCCCTCAATTTTTCGAGTTTGACGGTGAAATTTTTTGTGTAGACTCCTGGGGATGTCCTATACAGGATGCACATTTCCCCAAGGTTTTTCCCTCTGGATTTGGCACAGAAAAATAAATTCTCCGTTCAGACTGCGTTCCAAACAGCGGCAAACTTCCTCGCGCATTCCCCGCTGTTCCAGATGGTATTTCTTTGAGCCACCTGTGTCACGGTGTGCCTCTTGGTCCCATCTAGCTCTCGGTCAAATTTCGTTAAGTTCCGATCATTATTCTAGAAGTTATGGCCGTCCAAAGTTTTGATCCGAAACCCGTTAATCGGCAGTTTGTGATTAATCCGGAGGGGCGCCGCAAAATCCGCCTATACCGTTGAGTTCGTCTCGCCGCGTTCTACGCAGTGGACATTCTCCCTTTGCCATCCCATCCTCCGGAATTTTTTTTATATATTTAGGCCGCGGTTTCGCCGTCGCCGCGCGTCGCCTTTTGACGCCGCATATTTTGGTTCGCTCCGGCCGTGTTGTCGCGTCCGGTGGATCATCTTGTACTGTTTTTGTCCATCTTTAGGGTCCAAGCGGTCTCCGTTTGCCGAGAAGACCGACGCCCGCCTTAAACCGTTGTCTTTCGGCCTAAACCGTTGCCGCCGGTTCGCGCACCGGTTAACCATCCTTGGTAGCGTTCTACCGCAGCCATGTTGTTGCACTGATGGTCGCTACCTTGTTTCATGAGTATCCTATCATTGTTGACCTCCACCGTTAACGTTCGCCGTTAACGATCCACCGTTAACGTTTTGCCGTTAACGTTCGCCGTTAACGTTTTGCCGTTAACGTTCGCCGTTAACGTTTCCCCGTTAACGTTTTGCCATTAACGTTTCCCCGTTAACGTTTCCCCGTTAACGTTCCTTCGTTAACGTTCCGTTAACGTTCCTCCGCTAACGTTTTGCTGTCAATGTTTCCCCGTTAACGCTCCGTCGTTAACGCTTCGCCGTTAACGTTTCGCCGTTAACGTTCCGTTGATGTTCCACCGTTAATGCTCCGTCGTTAACGCTCCGTCGTTAACGTTCCACCGTTAACGTTTCGCCGTTAACGCTTCATCGTTAACGCTTGGCTCTCATCGCTTCGTTGTCATCGCATGCGTGCATTCATGCACAGATCCTAGTGCGATGCCTTCGTCTTCTCTATCATCATGACGTGAGCCTAGCCTCATCGTCATGTCATCTTCAAAGCCGAATCAAAACCCTAACCTAAGACTGGCTCGATGAGCTAAGTTTATCGTGAGCCGCGTTGATATCTTTGCAATCTTTTCCGTTGTTTCAATCGTGGTAAGACACTTGTCTTGTCTTATCCCTGAAAACCTAATCCACCTTTAACCTAGACTTCATTCGTGGACTTGGTCAATAGACCAATGGCCATCTGTCATACCCCTGTGCCCGATCTATCCGTCTCACTTTTGTTTGACCGTGTTTCGTTCGGTCAACAAAAGTCAACCTTGAGCTTCAGTTTAGTTCATTGTGAACTAACATATTCTTATGGACCCGATCTATAGATCAAGAGCCCATATGTCGCTATCTGTCCAATCAAGATAATAACTTCGGAAGAAATATTCTTCGGAATATTATTCTTTCTTCCCCAGTTATTAATCTTTCCCTTTTCGGTGTTTTTCCGAAAGCCCGTCCTCTCTTGTCCAATCTTTGATCCAATCCTTTCAAGTTCCTAATTTTATCCCAGCTGCTGTGCCCAATGCTGTTCGTTCTTAATTTGGAGTTTATTTGAATCGTCTTTTGAGTTTTGTTGTATTTGTGTTTCTTTATCGTTAGACGTGGTGTCCTAAGTCGCTCGAGCGAAATGAGGATCGAAAGTGGAAGTTGAAGATCGAGGACCAAGGATCAAGGATAAAGAGTAAAAGACAGTAAAGTTTGCAAGGGCCAGGCAAGTTATGCTTTGACCATATTGATCCTATTTTGAAACCTATTTTGACATAATTTATTGCATGCTAGTTCAATTAAAAAATACTTTATTTAAATATGTGAAATTAGATAAATGCCAATTTGCTGTATGACCCCTTGATTACTTAAATATGTGCCATGACCCCTTGTCACCCTAGTTGTGGATTATTAGTTGGACATTATTAAATTGCCAACATGGGATTTTAGACCGTTGTAGTATATGGCTTAGACCTGCTACGTGCTCATGACATGATTTTTGGACAATCAAATGTTAATATTGACTTAATGATATATTGAACCTGTTTTGGAAAAGGTATCATGTGTTGTGATGTTAATGGCACGTGGTGCATGGTAATCAACTGGGGTTTGATAAATAATTTTCGACCGGGGCATGTGGCAAGAATGATCAGGTGGGCCAGTTGTGGCACTGGGAACGTTGTGTTGGTTCTTCGGGTAGTCTTGCCCTGGTCACCCTAAGGACTTAACCTTGCAAGCCTTTGAACTGAGTCAATCGTACAACCACATGGCTGTAATGGGACGGACCTAGTTGATTAAGTCGCTAATAACTTGCTTGTGGTACCTCGGGGTGTCAACTACACCGTTTGTGTAGCTTGAAGGGGGAGCGTACCAGGGCTGCGGCATGGTACCCATCCAACGGTATGTCGGTCCCATACTTCGCCTTAGCTAAGGGAAGGGATGGTGTAGGGCAAAAACCGGAGAGGTTCACTTGTGTAGTTAGAGGCTTCCGAAAGACTTTGTTATAATCACTCATTCGCATACTCTTGTATGGCGATTCACGGCTGACGTGGTGACCAGATTGTATCTTGTGGGTAAAGTGTATAACCTCTACAGAGTGTAAAACCTATTCGAATAGCCGAGTCCGCGGTAATGGACAATGCTCGGGGATTACAGTCAAGGGTTAGCTTTTCATGAAAATGAACTTGGGTTTGGAGGCAGTTTGCCTGTGGAAAAGTGATAATTGTTTAAGGATGTGGAATGGTTTACTTGTGAAACAACTGTGAAATTATTACTATTGTTATCTATTTTACTGCTTTACAATCTATTATGAATATTTGTGAATGCTGTTTATTGCAAAATAACCCCTTCAGCCTGTCATTTGGAATAAGCCATGCATATAGTTATTAGACTTGCATTCTGTGCATGACTTGCTGAGTGCTTTATGTACTCACCCCTTGTAAACAAACAATCACCAGTGAGCAAAAGTCTACATCGTCGAAGAAGAAGAAGTTCCGTGAGAAGGCGATTATCTAGGAGTTGAACCCTGTCAGTTGCCTGTGGCGTATTGATGGGATTCATCGGTGTTCTTCGTTCCGCTGCTGCTTATTTGGAGTCGAAGCTGTCAAGGCTTCACAAATGTAAGGTTGACCTTAAGGTCGTTCAATAATTTATATTCTATTATTGAGTTACTTTTATTATTTCGCTGCGTATGATTGTGATATTCATCTATGTTGAGACTGTGTGCACTAGCGTGATCCTGGACTAGTGCAGAATACACAGAGGGTCCGGATTTGCATATTCGAGTCCCGACAGAGGTGGTATCAGAGCCATACTGACTGTAGGTCTTGACCTTAGATAGATTGGCCGTCTTTAGGAGCTTCAAAATTATTTTCTAAAGAGAAAATTTAACTTGAAAGAATAATACATTCTTGACTTATCTTATTCTTCCATTCTTTCCTCTTTGCTGAAAGTTCTATCCTTCCCTTCGATTTAAATGGAAATCTTACCTGAGTTGTTCCGAATAGTTAACGATGTTTCACACTTAAGGAGAAAGTACTGGATGTAGCCGTCAACCCTGAAGATCGTGAAGTAAGGAATCATCGAGCTCGAAGAGAAGTGGATCGATGAAGTGTTCCAGAAGCTTGAAGAACCAGTGCTTAGTAGTAAGTTGAGACTCATGTGTGAGAGTCCCGTCTCTTAAGATAGGAGTGTTACCCTTTTAGCCGCTAGATTATTGTGTGCTTAGGAATTTGGTTCTTCATTGATTGCTGAGTGTGCAGTATGTGTTGCAAAGCTTTTAGGCTTGGATAAGCAACCATACCTAGTTTTTAGTTGTTTGTATAAGTTTTTGGGTTAAACCTGTTCTCCCCGCAATAGGATTCTTGAACCTCATCTATGCTTTTTCCCTCTTATCTAAACCTTGGAGTGATCAACAAATGGAAAGGACCAACTACAGCAGTGACTTCGGGGCAGTTCAAGTCAATTCAGTTGCTACTACTGGTGTCAGTGATAAAGCAGATAGTGACCAGCAGTCGTCCACTGTACCAACCGTGACAATTCAACACTTGGATCAGTTTGTAACCACCCATGTTTGATGGATCAGCCACTCTCAAGGACGCAAAAATTTGGCTTCGTGTCATAGAAGAGCAGCTGGCTTTAGTACAATGTGAAGATGAAGAGAAGGTCCCCTAAGCTACTTGCTAGTTAAAAGGAGATGCATTAGTCTGGAGGAAAGGTTTCTACGCCACCTCGGAAGATGGACATACTATCACTTGGTTGGAGTTTGTCACCGCCCTTCGTCAGTTTGTTGCGTCGTCAAATGATAGTGTGACTACGACAAGTTCAGAGATGTGTACAACCCCTGCACCCGATACCATACCGAGACGTTGTTCTTTGAAGTGTTGTCAACCAAACAAATCAGAAGATCGTGCATGCATCCGATGTGGAGAAATAGGACACACTACTGATGAACATGTAATCAATTGTTCCAGCTGTGAAGGAAGCCATTTACCCAAAGAATGTCCTATGTGCAACATCACATGCTATCTTTGTGAAGGCCGTGATCACTGCCCATCTCAATGTTCCCTGGATTCAGTAGTAACCGTTGTGACTCGGCATCAGCGAGAGAATTTTCGAGCTGTCATTGCTCAAGAGTTAGCAAAAAGAGAAGGATTGTCATCCGCACCAGCTGTGCCACGTGGAGAAAAGAAGAAGAAGCATGTCAACCCTATCCATCTACCTCAGGAAATCAGTAATACTTGGTCACCATGGAATTGTTTCTTTTGTGATAAATGAGGTCATTGGCCTAGAGAATGCCCCATCAACCCGGCACGATGACCCAAACGTTCATGCTACAACTGTGGCGAGTCAGGTCATTTGTTAAAGAATGCCCACAGAAAGATCAAGCAATTTTTGAAGCCATGATCATCTCAGAAATTACCGCAGTAAAGTTTGTAACACCAAAAGTGAATGGTAAGGCTATGGAAGCAACTTGCTTAAGGAGCCAGTTGAAGCAAGAGGAGTTGGTTAACAAAGGCCTTAACCTAAAAGATGAGTGCAAGGAATTGGAAGACCACTGCAAGCATCAGAAGTCTAGCCAAGGAGGACCACTGCAACAGCGAATGAGGAGTGCTCCTCAACAACTCAGTTGCCATACTGCTCAGATTTTGTTCGAGATACTTTCACCTGTGCTTCACCCTGATGGTTAGAGTTTTCATAACATCAACCCAGTGAAAAGTCCTCACGGAAGAAGCCAACAGGCATCAGTTAAGCGTTGCTTCAGATGCAATGAGCTGGGACACTATGCTAATAGTTGTCCTAGGAGAAAAGGTGTCATACTTTTTCACTTCAACCCTAGTCCCTCGCCTACCGAGACACTTGCGTCAGAAAGTGAATTGTGAAGGAGTATTCAGTTGATACAGAGTTCCAGTCAATGATGAAGAATCAAGCCGACAAAGATAGTGCCAGACCAACCGAAATGCTATCCAAGTCCTGTTGAAGACTGCGTAATTGCAAGTAAGCTTTGTTGTCAGATACAGTCTGTCCAATTTCTACGAGAAGCCGAAAATCAAGTGTTCAGAAATAGAAGCAAGGAGCCTATCAATGGAGTTGCCAGAAACGTCAGCTTGAGTGCATGAGATGTTCAAGATTTCTCGACAAAGAATGTATCAAGATATTCCGCAGAAGAAGTGCCTTGTGCCCGAAAAGCAGACACAGTTGGAGTCAGTGGACTTGTAAGAGGACCTCATCCGCAAGGAGCAGCCTGCAAAATTTTGGATGTTACCAAGCGTTTGTTCAGAAGCGACCCCTGTCCAAGTGTGCAGTTGCTTGGAAGTTCGAGGAAGCTCAAGAGTTGAGTCCGCCTAAACCTAATTTTATAGTCAGCCCTGAATCTCGGGGACGAGATTCTGTTAAGGGGGGGGGAGATTTGTAACATCCCAAAATTTAGGTTTTCAAAAATTTTTGGTTTAGTTTAGCTTTCAAAATTTTTAGTTGATTTTCTCGCGTTTATAAAACTTGATTTGAATTTTTCTAAAAGCTAAAACAATTTAATTTGATTATTCTAGACCTCAAATAAAATAAATTTTATTTTATTTGGATTCCTTGTGTTTCAAGAAGTTCTTCTGTAATTTTTGAGATTTTTCGGAGCTCGTTTGCTATTTATTGGATCTATTCGAATTTGATTTGAATTAAGCCCTTTTATTGAAATTAATTAATTATTTGGAAAAGTTTATATAAAGTTTTGTTGAAAATATTTTATTTGATTTTACAATATCTAAAAATATTTTCTAGAATTTTTCTAGAATTTTTCGGGTATTTTTATTGCTCTAAATGATTTATTGGAATTTGTGGAATTGTTTTTATTCGAAAAAGATTGGAAAATCCGGTTTTTGGAAGTGGGCCGGCCCATCCCGTGCACCAGGCCAGTGCCCCACTTGGTCCAGGCCACCCCGCTGCCACGTGTCGCCCCCACAACGCGCCACGTCGCCTCCGGATTCGATCCGCACACCAACTGCTCGGTAAAATGCCTATAAGGCCCGTTTTTGCCCCAAACGCGTCCAAATTTTTTGTGCTTAACCTAGCCGCCACCCCTAACCCCTGTAGACCTCCCACACGTCCTCTAGACCTCAGATCAATTTTCTAAAATTCCAAAACCATCCAATGTCGCCCGAACGTCGCCCGATGCCGGTCGAACTTTGGAGCCGCGTCTTGGGCAGCTCGTCGACTCTTTTCGAGATCTATCTTCGCCATGGTGTGTCACAAGGTACCATCTGCTTGCTGTCCAAAATTTAACCAATTTGGCCCAAGGGATCAAAAGTTACAGCCGTTTCAATCTCGAATCTTGCCGAGGCCATAACTCCCTCAATTTTTCGAGTTTGATGGTGAAATTTTTTTTGTAGACTCCTGGGGATGTCCTCTACAGGATGCACATCTTGACCCAAGGTTTTGCCCTCTGTATTTGGCATAGAAAAATAAATTCTCCGTTCAGACTGCGTTCCAAACAGCGGCAAACTTCCTCGCGCGTTCCCCACTGTTCCAGAAGGTATTTCTCCAAGCCACCTACGTCACGGTGTGCCTCTTGGTCCCATCTAGCTCTCAGTCAAATTTCGTTAAGTTCCGATCATTATTCTAGAAGTTATGGCCGTCCAAAGTTTTGATCCGAAACCCGTTAATCGGCAGTTTGTGATTAATCCGGAGGAGCGCCGCAAAATCCGCCTATACCGTTGAGTTCGTCTCGCCGCGTTCTACGCAGTGGACATTCTCCCTTTGCCATCCCATCCTCCGGAATTTTTTTTTATATATTTAGGCCGTGGTTTCATGCCAAGGCCGCCTTTTGACGCCGCATATTTTGGTTCGCTCCGGCCGTGTTGTCGCGTCCGGTGAATCATCTTGTACTGTTTTTGTCCATCTTTAGGGTCCAAGCGGTCTCCGTTTGCCGAGAAGCCCGACGCCCGCCTTAAACCGTCGTCTTTCGGCCTAAACTGTTGCCGCCGGTTCGCACACCGGTTAACCATCCTTGGTAGCGTTCTACCGCGGCCATGTCATTGCACCGACGGTCGCTACCTTGTTTCATGAGTATCCTATCATTGTTGACCTCCACCGTTAAAGTTCGCCGTTAACAATCCACCGTTAACGTTTTGCCGTTAACGTTCGCCCTTGTAGGACCGAGTAGGCAACTAGAGGGGGGGGTGAATAGATGCCGAATAAAATTCAATTATTTCTTTCGGAAAATTAAAGACCCCTAAATAGCGGACGAATATTTTATATCGTAGAGATCAAAACCCTAGATTAATTAGCGAGACAAGTCGAACATAAATTAAAACTAGTTCTATCAAAAATCGAACAATCCTTCTAATCAAGAATCATAGCAAAAGAGTATGTAAAGAATTGTATAACCTTTTCTTTATTCCAAAGCCACTCCTTCCGGGAGGACACCAAAATCTCTAATCTCACAAGATTAGAAAACCACCAAAATCTCTAATCTCACAAGATTAGAAAACCTTAAACAAACTAAAGAAAACACAAAATCTCTTCTTTGTTGTAGGCACCTCTTGCTTCTTGCCCTTTGCCTTTGATGAGTTCTAAGCCCCTAGAACCCTCTATTTAAAGGACAAGAGTCACCCAAAAATCTATCAAGAATCTGTTTAGACTTAGGAATCCTTTTTCTATTTTTCCCGCCGTCTTGACACAGACTCGGATTGCTGGCCTCTTCGGACACGGAGAAGAACTGCTGCTTCGGTGATTTGGTCAGCCTTCGCAACACAGCAGTGCACACACACGTAAAGCATTAAATGCACACACACGCACTCAGAGCACACTCACGTCACGCACACACACACATCACGGCGATGCACTCACACATGCACGCACGTCACACACACACTCCATGCATGCACACACACATGCAGCACGTCACACACACACTCCATGCATGCACATACACATGCATTAAATGCATTCACACACACACACATGCTCGTATGCACACACACATGCAGCACGCAACACACACACTTGCATGCACACACACACACACACTCAATGCATGCATGCATATTCACACACAATGCAAGTATCAAAAATTCGTATACACGCGTACGGCCTCCTGCCACTACGCTGCAACGATCTCGATCTCACGCGCACCGTTCTCTAGTCCGAACGTCTCGCATGACACCCTCGACCCTCACGACCTCAGTTCCTCCCTTGAACCTAGTCTCGGTCCTGTCACCGACCACGTTCGACCTCAAGCAACACCTGCACATGAACAAAAACACACAAACAATTTCCGAGCCCAAGTCCGCGACTTGACTCACATTAATCCATACAACCACTAAATAATCAAACCACTTTCAAATCTTATCAAATAATCAAATCAATTTCAACTCTTTTCAAATACTCATCATCAAAAACAATTGGATAAAAAACAATGATCCTTCAATCTCCCCCTTGATGAGTAATTTGACAAAACACAATAAGATTTGACAAGAGTATAGAAAAAAAATGAGAGTTTGAGACCCAAAAGATTCCAAGACCAAGTAAAGACCAAGTAAATCCAAATTCTCAAACAGTTTGAAATTCTCCTCTCTTTTTATTTTTCTTCTTCTTGACTTTTGCTCTCCCCCTTTTTGACAAAATAGTCATCAAGATCTCAAAACTCCCCCTTAATGAATGCAGTATCTCAAGCTTTGAAGTATATTCAAGGTATATAATCAAAGTAAAGCATTTGGAGAGTTTTTACGAGAGTTTTCACATTTTGTATCAATTTATCCAATGAGAAAGCAAATTGTGAGAATATGGAGGCTCTAACACATAGAATAGTTGTTGCATAAGCAAATTAGAGCAAACAAGTGAAATGTCATAAACTGATTTTGCCAAAGCAAAAAAAAATCTATCATGAGCAAAGAGGGACTTTCAAATTCACTAATGTTTGTCTCAAGCCTTTTCAAAAATTTGAATTTCCTTTTTCTCTTTTAGCAAGTTTGACAATTTTGCTTTGTGATCAACAGGGATGACAAGTAACTGCACACTAGCCCATACTTGTGTATGAGTAGGTAGTTCTTTCTTGTATCTTTCTCAGTTTAAATTGGCAAGTGGCTTCACATTGTTCTGAACTTTTGTTTAGACAAGTAGCCTTTTCTTGCATCTTTTGAATTTAAATCCCTGGCAAGGAAGCTGCACATTGTACTAAACTTGTGTTTAGCCAAGTAGCTTTTGCTTGCATCTTTTTCAACTTGCTTTTAATATTAAAACACTGATTTTGCTTGAGA
This sequence comes from Rhipidocladum racemiflorum, assembly GCA_036346355.1. NCBI lineage: Eukaryota > Viridiplantae > Streptophyta > Magnoliopsida > Poales > Poaceae > Rhipidocladum > Rhipidocladum racemiflorum. The sequence continues at coordinate 63,223,674 of CM070583.1, forward strand.
CTCATAATGATCATTTGAAGTCCAACAAAAAGCTCACACATAGTTTCTAATCAGCTCTAGCCTTTCAACAGATGACAAGAAACTTTTAAGCCTATTTCACAAATGCAATACCATAATGAACAAGAGCCAAAATATTCTCGAAAAGCATCTCAAATTGAATTATTTTAGTCTTTTAGTCTTTTAGTGAGAAGTGAAGCAATGTAGCATTAATTTGACTATATACACAAGAATAGTCAACAAAGCTTTGTACTACATGATGCAATGAAAACAGGGGAGTTTTCTTTAAGTGTAACGTCAAAATAGCTCCTTGTAGTAACCAAAGTCAAGTAACACAAATGAAAGAGTTAAAATCAAGACTCCTCAAATCAACCCATGGGGATGAATGATCCCAAGTTCGCCGCGTAAGAAAGCAAAGCGAGAAGAATCAAGCGGCTTAGTGAAAATATCAGCAATTTGAGCATCCGAATCAACAAATTTCAGTTCAATAACTCCTTTTTCAACATGATCTCTAAGAAAATGATATCGAACATCAATGTGTTTAGTCCTTGAATGTTGAACAGGATTTTTAGCGATGTGAATTGCACTAGTATTATCACAAAGAAGTGGAACACTATTAAAGTTAATGCCGTAATCTTTAAGAGTTGAAGTGATCCAAAGAATTTGTGAAGAACAACTAGCGGCTGCAACGTATTCAGCTTCAGAGAGATTGAGCAATCGAGGACTGTTTCTTAGAAGACCAAGAAACAAGTGAAGTGCCAAGAAAATGACATGTGCCAGAAGTACTCTTTCTATCTAATCTACACCCCGCAAAATCAGCATCAGAATATCCTAGGAGTGTAAGCGAAGAAGAACAAGAATACCAAATGCCAAATTCAGAAGTGGAGCGAAGATACCTGAAAATTCTTTTAATTGCTTGTCGATGTGATTCTTGAGGAGAGGCTTGAAATCGAGCGCACAAACATACTGCAAAATGTATGTCAGGCCTCGAATCAGTCAAGTACAGAAGTGATCCAATCATGCTTCTGTATTCTTTTTGGTCCATCTCGACACCATTTTCGTCAAGATCCAAAATTGTTGTTGTGCTCATTGGAGTAGATACTGACTTTCCTTCTCCCATGTCGAATTTCTTTAGTAGCTCTTTGTATACTTGGATTGGTGCAAGAAGATCCCTTCTTTCGCTTGCTTGATTTGAAATCCAAGGAAGTATGTCAACTCTCCCATCATACTCATCTCGAATTCCCTGGATATCAGCTCAGAAAACTGCAACACAAGAGAGTGGGAGGATCCTCCAAAGATAATATCATCCACATAAATTTGCACCACAAGGAATTGATCATTTGAATTTTGAGTAAACATAGTTTTATCAACTTTTCCCATCTCAAAATTATGTTGAAGCAAGAAGCCTTTTAATCTATCATACCATGCACGAGGAGCTTGTTTTAATCCATAAAGAGCTTTTGATAAACGATACACATGATTAGGAAATTTTTCATTTTCAAAACCAGGGGGTTGTTTCACAAAAATTTCTTCTTCTATAAAACCGTTTAGAAAAGCACTTTTCACATCCATTTGAAATAACTTAAAACCTTTTGAAGCTGCAAAAGCCAAGAGGATGCGAATAGCTTCTAAACGAGCAACAGGAGCAAATGTTTCATCAAAATCAATTCCTTCAAGTTGAGAATATCCTTGAGCTACAAGTCTAGCTTTATTTCTAACAATTATTCCATCTTCATTTAACTTGTTCTTAAAAACCCATTTTGTTCCAATAATGTTTTGATTTTTAGGAGGTTCCACTAAAGACCAAACTTTATTCCTTTCAAAGTTTTCTAACTCTTCATGCATCGCATCTACCCAAGAACTATCAGTTAAAGCATGAGTAATGTTCTTAGGTTCAAAATTTGCAACAAAAGCAGAATGCATGCATAAAAGAGTTTGAGATGAATTAGAACGTGTCACCCTTTCATGAAGACTTCCAATAATTTGTTCAGAGGATGGTTCTTTAAAACAAGAAGGGAGGTCCAGTTGTTTCGATCGTCGTGGGAGGTGTAAGAGAATCAAGTAGTAGTCACATCAATTTGTTCAGAACATCTTCCCGCTCAGTAGGTATGAGCTCATCATCATCATTATCTTCATCATTTTCTTGAATCTTTTATCCAAAAGATTGGCTCTAAATCTTCTCGTGAACCTGAAATGTCGGGTCTAGCTCCAGGGCTAGCCTCATCAAAAGTAACATCGCATGTCTCCAACAATTTGTTAGTCGATAAATCAAGTACACGATATCCACGAGAGTGCAACGAATAGCCAAGGAAAATACCATCTGTACTACGAGCTTCGAATTTATCAAGATTTCCATGTTTAAGAATAAAGCATTTGCAACCAAACACTCGTAAGTGAGAAACAGATGGTTTACGATCAAATCTCAGTTCATAAGATGTTTTACCAAGTAAAGCTCTGAGATAGACCCTATTTGATATATAGCAAGCAGAAGAAATTGCCTCAGCCCAAAATTTTCTTGAAGTGTTGTATTCATCTAGCATAGTTCTAGCCATTTGAATCAAAGTTCTATTTTTCCTTTCTACAACACCATTCTGTGAGGGAGAATATGGCGAAGAAAATTGATGTTCAATCCCATTAGTTTCACAAAAAGATTTAAACAAGGCATTTTTGAATTCTGTACCATTATCTGTTCTTATGGCTTTCAATGAGTTAGGCAATTCATTTATCAATCTCTTAATGAAGACATGAAAGAGTCCAAAAATCTCATCTTTTGAAGACAGAAAATGCACCCAAGAGTATCTCGAATAATCATCAACTATTACTAGAAAGTACCACTTACCTCCCACGATTGTACTTAGATGGTCCTACTGTATCCATGTGAAGAAGTTGACCAGGGCCAGTGGTCATTACAGTAGAGATAGGAGCATGAGGGGCTCCAACCATCTTACCATGTCGACAGGAAGCACAAACAATGTCTTTGCAAGATTTTAATTTTGGCAAGCCACGAATTAAGTCTAGACCACTCAATCTAGATAACAGATCAAAGCCCATGTGACCTAACCGACGATGCCAAAAATTGAGATTTCTAGATTCTGAAGCAACAAAACAATGTGAACTTGAAGCATTGCTAAAATTTGTTATGAAAATTTTTCCAAGTATAGATATCTCAAGAGTCAAGTTTCTAGAAGCATCAAGTACTCTACATGCATTTGGTTTAAAACTCACTTCATAGTTTTCATCCAACAATTGAGATACAGACAGAAGGTTGAATTTCAGTTTAGACACCAAAGAGACATTCTTTAAAGTAAAGTGATCATTCACCTTCACTGTACCTTTTGCAATGACGCGTCCAGTAGTAGCATTTCCAAAAGTGATCGTTTCGTTCCCGGATGCTTTTGTTAGGGAGGAGAACCAACTTGGGTTGCCTGTCATGTGTTGGCAACATCCTGAATCAACAACCCAGATGTTCTCCTTCCCTTCTCGTACCACCTACATGTTATGAACAGAAGATGTCGAGGATTCATTGGGGTTCTGAAATATGATTTAGGTATCCAGCACTGAATCACTTGACGAGGAGGTGATCGTACAAAAGCTTGTGAATGCAAAGTAGATGAATTTCCAGGTATTTTGTTTGCTTTTACTAGCGGAACATGTGGAGAAATGATACGTGTTTGTCTAAAGTTAGACTTAGCCTTTGAATTTTCCTTTCTCTGTTGTTTGGCTAGTCTAAAACAAAAATTCATCAAATGACCATCTTTTCCACAATGAGTGCAATTGTACTTAACAAATGGTTTGACTTTAGAAGCAGAAGCAACATTTGCATTCATCATAGTAGAAGATAAAATTCCAGCAAATTTGAAGACAGTTTTCTCAGGTTCTTTGACAATTTCAAACTTTCCACTTTCAAGAGTTTTAACAATAGTAGGAGCATATGATTTGTGATGAGCATAAGGATCAAAACCTAAACCTTTGTGATGAGTGCTGACTCTTGATTGATCCAAAATCATATTTAGATTTTTCTTTCCTTTAGTAAAACGTTCTAAAGACTTTTCCAAGTAATCAATTTTTCGAGAGAGTGTTAAACAATTATTACAGGAAACATCTACTTTTTCTTTTTGCTTGCGACAAGTTGAGCATGAAAGAACTTCATGTGTAAGAAAATCATTAAACAATTGAGTAATCTTAGCATCTGCATCATGCAACTTCAATTCTAGTATGGGACATTTAGAACAAGAAGTTTGACCATGTAAACCATCAGTAGAGCAACCAACATTTTTCACAAGTTTTTCATTTTTCAATTGTTTGGCATAAACTTGTTCTAGTTTAATCATATGTTCCTCTTTTAGAGATTTAATTTCAAATTTGAGATCTAAGCAAGAATCACATGTCTTTTTAGAATTTGAATTTCTAAGATCAAAGTTTTCAGTTTTCAGCATGGATAGATCTTTCTCTAAGTTTTTATTTTTGAGTGAAGATTTTCTTAAAGATTTTCTCAATATGACTAAAACTTCACAAAGCTCATCATACGAAGGTATTACCTCATCACCGTCGCTGGAGGTGCTATCGTTGTCACTAGAATCACTAGTGTTCCCTTTCGCCATGAAGCACAGTCCGGTGAAATCTTTCTCGTTCAGCTTCGTTTGCTTCGCTTCCTTCTCATCGTCAGTTGAATCATCAATGTCGCTTAAGTCTAAGCGACCAATTGCCGCGAAGACTTTGTTGAGCATCTTCTTTGTCCGTTGCTTATTTTTGTCCTTGCTCTCTTTTGGCCGGAAGGACTTGGAGGAGTTGCTTTGCTCCTTCTCCTCTTTATCTTTGTTCTTGAAACAGTTAGCATGGATGTGCCCGGCCTTGCCGCAGTTGTAGCAGTGGATGGAGGCTCCTCTTCTCTCCCTTGATCTCATGTAAGCTGCATTGACACGCTTGGAAAGAAGAGCAAGTGTATCTTCTGGTATTTGATCTAGCTGTTCATCACTAAGAGCACTCAAAGCAGTAATGGAATATGATGATGAAGAACTAGTAGCATTATCATATGAAGAATTAGCATTAAGAGCCATAGAGTTATCATTGGAAGTTCTTGAAACAATGTCTATCTCAAAAATCTTGAGACTAGAATATAGTTTATCCAAAGTCATTTCACTCATCTTATGAGCTTCCCTAAAAGCGATCACTTTCATTTGCCGATTTTAAGATCAAGAGATGATAGGAAATGTCTAGCATTTTCAGAGTCATGTACTTTATATCTACAGCTCTAAGATTGTTTAAGATTACATTAAAGCGAGCAAAACAATCATCTAGAGATTCTCCAGAGTTCATTTCAAATCTAGTGTATTCCTTTTAAATTGATCTTGCCTAGCTTCTTTTACAGTCGATTGCCCTCATGATAATCTTGAAGAGATTTCCAAATTTCATGAGCGATGAGTAAATGATGAACTCTATCGAATTCTTTTCTAGCAAGTCCTTGAAGCAATATGTTTCTAGCTCTATTATTGTTTTCAACATCTTTTTCAAACTCGATTTTATCAATATCATCATTAGAAGGAAGCTCGTACGAAATTTTTACCTTGCGCCAAATCGCGTTACCTTGAGCTTGAAGATATGCAGTCATCCGGATCCGCCAGTGGGGGAAGTCTGTGCCATCGAAGATTGGCGGTTTGTTTGAGTATTTCTCTGTTGCCATAACTTACCGTTTACTAATCACCTGTTAAGATGGATTAGTAGAACCTTGCTCTGATACCACTTGTAGGACCGAGTAGGCAACTAGAGGGGGGGTGAATAGATGCCGAATAAAATTCAATTATTTCTTTCGGAAAATTAAAGACCCCTAAATAGCGGAAGAATATTTTATATCGTAGAGATCAAAACCCTAGATTAATTAGCGAGACAAGTCGAACATAAATCAAAACTAGTTCTATCAAAAATCGAACAATCTTTCTAATCAAGAATCATAGCAAAAGAGTATGTAAAGAATTGTATAACCTTTTCTTTATTCCAAAGCCACTCCTTCCGGGAGGACACCAAAATCTCTAATCTCACAAGATTAGAAAACCACCAAAATCTCTAATCTCACAAGATTAGAAAACCTTAAACAAACTAAAGAAAACACAAAATCTCTTCTTTGTTGTAGGCACCTCTTGCTTCTTGCCCTTTGCCTTTGATGAGTTCTAAGCCCCTAGAACCCTCTATTTAAAGGACAAGAGTCACCCAAAAATCTATCAAGAATCTGTTTAGACTTAGGAATCCTTTTTCTATTTTTCCCGCCGTCTCCACACAGACTCGGATTGCTGGCCTCTTCGGACACGGAGAAGAACTGCTGCTTCGGTGATTTGGTCAGCCTTCGCAACACAGCAGTGCACACACACGTAAAGCATTAAATGCACACACACGCACTCACAGCACACTGACGCCACGCACACACACACATCACGGCGATGCACTCACACATGCACGCACGTCACACACACACTCCATGCAGGCACACACACATGCATTAAATGCATTCACACACACACACATGCATGCACACACACATGCAGCACGTCACACACACACTCCATGCATGCACATACACATGCATTAAATGCATTCACACACACACACATGCTCGTATGCACACACACATGCAGCACGCAACACACACACTTGCATGCACACACACACACACACTCAATGCATGCATGCATATTCACACACAATGCAAGTATCAAAAATTCGTATACACGCGTACGGCCTCCTGCCACTACGCTGCAACGATCTCGATCTCACGCGCACCGTTCTCTAGTCCGAACGTCTCGCATGACACCCTCGACCCTCACGACCTCAGTTCCTCCCTTGAACCTAGTCTCGGTCCTGTCACCGACCACGTTCGACCTCAAGCAACACCTGCACATGAACAAAAACACACAAACAATTTCCGAGCCCAAGTCCGCGACTTGACTCACATTAATCCATACAACCACTAAATAATCAAACCACTTTCAAATCTTATCAAATAATCAAATCAATTTCAACTCTTTTCAAATACTCATCATCAAAAACAATTGGATAAAAAACAATGATCCTTCAGTTAACGTTTCCCCGTTAACGTTTTGCCGTTAACGTTCGCCGTTAACGTTTCCCCGTTAACGTTTCCCCGTTAACGTTTCCCCATTAACGTTTTGCCGTTAACGTTCGCCATTAACGTTTCCCCGTTAACGTTTCCCCGTTAATGTTCCTTCGTTAACGTTCCGTTAACGTTCCTCCACTAACGTTTTGCCGTCAATGTTTCCCCGTTAACGCTCCGTCGTTAACGCTTCGCCGTTAACGTTTCGCAGTTAACGTTCCGTTGATGTTCCACCGTTAATGCTCCATCGTTAACGCTCCGTCGTTAACGTTCCACCGTTAACGTTTCGCCGTTAACGCTTCATCGTTAACGCTTGGCTCTCATCGCTTCGTTATCATCGCATGCGTGCATTCATGCACAGATCCTAGTGCGATGCCTTTGTCTTCTCTATCATCATGACGTGAGCCTAGCCTCATCGTCATGTCATCTTCAAAGCCGAATCAAAACCCTAACCTAAGACTGGTTCGATGAACTAAGTTTATCGTGAGCCGCGTTGATATCTTTGCAATCTTTTCCGTTGTTTCAATCGTGGTAAGACACTTGTCTTGTCTTATCCCTGAAAACCTAATCCACCTTTAACCTAGACTTCATTCGTGGACTTGGTCAATAGACCAATGGCCATCTGTCATACCCCTGTGCCCGATCTATCCGTCTCTCTTTTGTTTGACCGTGTTTTGTTCGGTCAACAAAAGTCAACCTTGAGCTTCAATTTAGTTCATTGTGAACTAACATATTCTTATGGACCCGATCTATAGATCAAGAGCCCATATGTCGCTATCTGTCCAATCAAGATAATAACTTCGGAAGAAATATTCTTCGAAATATTATTCTTTCTTTCCCAGTTATTAATCTTTCCCTTTTCGGTGTTTTTCCGAAAGCCCGTCCTCTCTTGTCCAATCTTTGATCCAATCCTTTCAAGTTCCTAATTTTATCCCAGCTGTTGTGCCCAATGCTGTTCGTTCTTAATTTGGAGTTTATTTGAATCGTCTTTTGAGTTTTGTTGTATTTGTGTTTCTTTATCGTTAGACGTGTTGTCCGGAAGTCGTTCGAGCGAGCTGAGGATCGAGAAAGTGGAAGTTGAAGATCGAGGACCAAGGATCAAGGATAAAGAGTAAAAGACAGTAAAGTTTGCAAGGGCCAGGCAAGTTATGCTTTGACCATATTGATCCTATTTTGAAACCTATTTTGATTTAATTTATTGCATGCTAGTTCAATTAGAAAATACTTTATTTAAATATGGGAAATTAGATAAATGCCAATTTGCTGTATGACACCTTGATTACTTAAATATGTGCCATGACCCCTTGTCACCCTAGTTGTGGATTATTAGTTGGACATTATTAAATTGCCAACATGGGATTTTAGACCGTTGTAGTATATGGCTTAGACCTGCTACGTGCTCATGACATGATTTTTGGACAATCAAATGTTAATATTGACTTAATGATATACTGAACCTGTTTTGGAAAAGGTATCATGTGCTGTGATGTTAATGGCACGTGGTGCATGGTAATCAACTGGGGTTTGATAAATAGTTTTCGACCGGGGCATGTGGCAAGAATGATCAGGTGGGCCAGTTGTGGCACCGGGAACGTTGTGTTGGTTCTTCGGGTAGTCTTGCCCTGGTCACCCTAAGGACTTAACCTTGCAAGCCTTTGAACTGAGTCAATGTACAACCACATGGCTGTAATGGGACGGACCCAGTTGATTAAGTCGCTAATAACTTGCTTGTGGTACCTCGAGGTGTCAACTACACCGTTTGTGTAGCTTGAAGGGGGAGCGCGTGCAGGCTGCGGCATGGTACCCATCCAACGGTATGTCGGTCCCATACTTCGCCTTAGCTAAGGGAAGGGATGGTGTAGGGCAAAAACCGGAGAGGTTCACTTGTGTAGTTAGAGGCTTCCGAAAGACTTTGTTATGATCACTCATTCGCATACTCTTGTATGGCGATTCACGGCTGACGTGGTGACCGGATTGTATCTTGTGGGTAAAGTGTATAACCTCTGCAGAGTGTAAAACCTATTCGAATAGCCGAGTCCGCGGTAATGGACAATGCTCGGGGATTACAGTCAAGGGTTAGCTTTTCATGAAAATGAACTTGGGTTTGGAGGCAGTTTGCCTGTGGAAAAGTGTGAATCATGTGATGAAAAATTGGCTTGATTTTGTGCTGAAAAATTGGTTAGGATTAATCTTGCAAAATTGCTTGCATGAAGGACCAAACATTCAAACATCCAAAAACAAGAGACTTTGCATTTGCGCCAGACCAAACATCCAAAAACAGTGAGTTTCGCATGTATGACGGACCAAACTTTTTGGTCTGTCATAAACGTGATTTTGATGTTTTTACGCTTGTTCAAGAAATCGCGTTTTTCCCATGTATGACAAACCAAATTTTTTGGTCTGTCATACACATGCTTTTGGCGATCTCGTTTTTCCCATGTATGACAAACCAAATTTTTTGGTCTGTCATACACATGTTTTTTGGCGACCTTGTTTTTCCCATGTATGACAAACCAAATTTTTTGGTCTGTCATACACATGTTTTTGGCGACCTCGTTTTTTCCATGAATGACAGACCAAATTTTTTGGTATGTCGTAAATGTGCTTCTGAAGGTTTTTGCGCGGGACCAAGTTCTTAAAATCAGTAAGTTTTACATGTACGCCGGACCAAATTTTTTGGTCCGTCGTGAATGCGTTTTTGCTCGATTAGGGTTTTGAGCAAACTTGGAATTGTGTTTGATTTGTTTTTGAGATTATGAAATTTGTGAGAATTTCATGATGCTTGAAGTGGACTTTATGCAATGCTCATGTGAGTAGTTGCATGGATTGACATTGAGTCAAGTCGTGGACTTGTGCTCGGATTTGTTTTGTGGTTTGTTCATGTGCAGGTATTGCTCGAAGACGAATGTGGTCGATGACGGGACCGGAACTAGGTTCATGGAGGAACTGAGGTTCGGGACTAGGTTCAGGAGGAACTGAGGTCTTGGTGGTCAAGGATGTCATGCGGGACATTCGGGCTAAGAGAATGGTGCACATGAAGAATGGTTAGTCATGTGAGAATGGCAGGAGGTCATTCACGTGCAAAGTATTAGTCACGTGAGTATGGCAGGTGGCCATACGCGTGCAAAGTGTTAGTCACGTGAGTATGGTAGGGTTGCCATATGCGTGCAAGAGTTGTACTCGGCCAGGTTGGGCCAAGTAGAGTTGTGTTGGATACAGATTCCTTCTAGGGAATAGGAATTGTATTCAGGACTACTTGTGGGTTGGTCCTTTAAATAGGAGGGGTTGTCTCCTGTTGAAGGGCATCAAGCTTTGAGCAAGTTTTAGGGTTTGCACTCTTTTGATGAGAGTACTTTAGACAAAAGAAATAAAGATCAATTCTTCCAAGATTCTTGCGTGCTCTGATAGCTGCGTTGCTCTGATAACCGCGTTGCTACAGTGTTTTCTGTTTTGGTTCTTGTTTGCATGCTTGTTCTAATTCTAGATTGGTTTTTGATCGTTGAGTTTCATCTTGATTTGATCCATCAAAAACCTTTCTAGGGTATTGATTTAGAGTTCCTCAAAGTCTAGTTGATTAATCGTTTGAAGATCTTGTTTAATCTTGAAGTTTTGATTAGATTAGTTTTCGTCAAGTTCTGGAACAGCAACCTTGCAAAGTTCATAACTTTTGATCCGTAAGTCCGATCGAGCTGGTTCTTTTTGGTTTCGATTCGTATTGGAATCGAGTTTCTTGTGTCCAAATTTCAGATCGTTCCGACAGTTGGATCTCCGGGAATTCGCGTTTTACTGAACCTCTGTCATTCTGTTTTTGTCGAAAACGAGGCAATTATTTGGTTCTGTTTTGGGGTGAACTTTTAATAGATCAAGATTTTGGTTTTAGCTTCCGCACAATCATTCACCCCCCTCTGATTGCTATATTCGTATACTTCGATCCTACAAAAAGTGATAATTGTTTAAGGATGTGGAATGGTTTACTTGTGAAACAACTGTGAAATTATTACTATTGTTATCTATTTTACCGCTTTACAATCTATTATGAATATTTGTGAATGCTATTTATTGCAAAATAACCCCTTCAGCCTGTCATTTGGAATAAGCCATGCATATAGTTATTAGACTTGCATTCTGTGCATGACTTGCTGAGTGCTTTATGTACTCACCCCTTGCAAACAAACAATCACCAGTGAGCAAAAGTCTACATCGTCGAAGAAGAAGAAGTTCCGTGAGATGGCGATTATCTAGGAGTTGAACCCTGTCAGTTGCCTGTGGTGTATTGATGGGATTCACCGGTGTTCTTCGTTCCGCTGCTGCTTATTTGGAGTCGAAGCCGTCAAGGCTTCACAAATGTAAGGTTGACCTTAAGGTCGTTCAATAGTTTATATTCTATTATTGAGTTACTTTTATTATTCCGCTGCGTATGATTGTGATATTCATCTATGTTGAGACTGTGTGCACTAGCGTGATCCTGGACTAGTGCAGAATACACAGAGGTTCCAGATTTGCATATTCGGGTCCCGACAAAACGATCATGCTGTTGTGCTTCCCGCACACGCTCGGGGATCGCTAACTCAAGAATCAATTGAGTTTCAGCTTGCACGGTCCCCGCAAAACAGTAAGAGACTCCCAATCGCTCAAAATCAGCAACAAGATAATCAATGACAGGGGGCATTGTCTTGCGACTGAGAGCGTCAGCTACTACATTTGCCTTGCCCGGATGATAATGGATTGTGATGTCATAATCCTTTATCACTTCCAGCCACCTCCTATGTGACACTTCAGGTTGTCGAGACACCGTAAAAAGTGAAAATAGAGAATGTGACATTATAGTTTGTGAATTGAGAGCATGGCATTACGTTTCGACTTTATATTATGTTTTGGGCCGTATTTTAGGTTTCTGGGCCTTTCCGGGAGGGTTTGGGCCTCTCCGGGGAAGTTTGGGCCTAAGGGGATGAGTCGTGGGCCTTAGTGGGAGGGGATTTGGGCCCATGAGGGAGGGGGGAACTGATTTTTTTCCTGCCCTAGGCGCCCTCTCCCTGCCTCTGGTGCGCCCCCACCCCTTTACCCCACCTAGCTGCCGCCTCCCCTCACCTCCCCTCACCTCCCCTTGCCGTGCGCCCCTCACCTCACCTCCCCTTGCGCCACCACTCCTCTCCTCTCCTCTCCACCACCCTTGCTGCCCCTAGGGGAGTTCTCCACCTCACCACCCCGCAGATCCGTCCATTGGAGCGCTCCGCGACGAGGAGATCCGGTGGATTTGGAGTGAGGAAGGAGATCGCGCGAACCGGGAGGAGATCCGTTGGGTTTTCTTTCGTCGGGCGAAGGTGGTGTGACCCCGGGAGTGCCTTCTACTTCTCGCCAATCCATCGCCCGTGGTTGAGGCAAGTGTATTGGAATGGGTAGCGAGTTGTAGATTGCTAGTTTTGTTGAGTTGAAATTGAATATATGATGTGTTCACGTGCCATGCTTTAATGTTTGCCATTGATATGATGAATATGGTCTATTATGTTGTGATGCCATGTGATTAATGTACGAGTTATTTATGATGTTGGCATGTTTGCATACATGGCATGATACATGGCCCGGGCGGTGAGAAAGTCATAACTAGTCCGGGGAAGGTCGGTGAGAAAGTTATGACTATTCCGGAGAGCCAATGAGTAAGTCCTACATCGTGATTCCATCCACCGCGGTGTATGGAAACGAGGAGTAGGCACCCTCCATCTTCGGGATGGAAGGGGGGAGAGGGTGCACACCGACGGGTGTGTACTCAACCATACCGGTGTGAGTTTCCAGGAGATATGTGCATCGCATTGCATTGCATTATATGAGGATGTTATATTATGATGATATATGATGATGTCAATGATATGCTTACGCTATGAATATGAGATGTGTATGATGTCGTATGTGAAAAGTGGTGATGAAGGTATTAGAATGTATTTTCTTGTTCCATTGCAATATACTTGCTGAGTGATGAACTCACGCTTGTGTTTATGTTGTTTTTCTTAGGTACCATGAAACCGGCATGCGGGAAAGGGAGCTAATCACACGTCATCACTTAGCATCACACATATAAACAATGACATGTTCCTTCCTTTAAATTGTGATGGTTAATTTGTGTGCTTGGTTTCCTCATTTACTTCGTTTGGCTCATGAGATAGTTGGAATCTTTATTCTAGTCTTATACTGCTGCTAGAACCTTTATTATTGATGATTTAGATGTCATTCTTTATACTATATCCTGTGATCATATTGTTGTTGCTTCAATTCATGGGAAAACAAAGGAGATGCTGCCGAAATTTTCGGTTTTAGCATTTACTCCTTTGCTGTAATTTATCTTAGTTTATGGTATTTAGATGTTGTTTAGCCTATGTTTGGTAGCATTCAGGCATGCTAGATGTCGGGGTGTTACATCCTCTGCCTCAAGTTCAAATCTTTCTGAGTAAAGATGTACTTGAGGCTCTTATGATCAGTGAAGATATCACAAGACTCGCCATACAGATAGTGCCTCCATACCTTCAATGCAAACACCACGGCTGCTAGCTCAAGATCATGAGTGGGATAGTTTTGCTCATGCTTTTTCAACTGCCTCGATGCATAAGCAATCACCTTGCCATCTTGCATGAGCACACAACCAAGTCCCACACGAGAAGCATCAGAATAGACAGTGAAACTGTAACACCCCAGCTTGTACTAAGCCCAGAATGTCACCAAACATAGACCATAACACGTTTAATACCATAATTTAAGGTAAAATTACAGCAAGTAATCATTTAGCATACATTGAAAATTTTGACAGCATCTCCTTTGTTTATGCATGAAACTTAACAACATAACATCATATCAATATGTAGGGCAAACAAGATCTCCATACGCAGCGATAATGATAGCTAATCATCAACTAAAACATCAATAAGCATCGTAAGCAAAAGAATAAGCATCAATTTAAGTCTAGGAAGATATAACAACTCGCTCCATAGCCCCACATGTTACACATGGGAGAAACAACCAAACATAAAGACCATACACTAATGATTATTGTAACACTTATTGCCGTGTCTCCAAAACGGGTGAATTAGCTAGATTATGATACTACGTGGAGGAGTGTGGCTAGATCCCTTTCCCGCGCGCCGATTTCATGGTACCTAAAGAAACAAACAACGAAAACACAAGCGTGAGTTCATAACTCAGCAAAGTGTATTGTAATGAATCAACAAGGATCAGGACCACAAACCATCATTCCAGTCTCCACGGTTATATCACAACACATCATATTTAATATTATATACATCCTTTAAAACAACATGATAATCATCTCATGAGTATCTCATGAGTACTCTACTCATCATCTCATAAACATCTTTATTCATGTATAACATTCATGCAATGCAATGCACATGTCTCCTGGAATTCTCATACCGGTATGGTTGAGTGCACACCCGTCGGCATGCACCCTTTTCCCCCTCCTATCCCAAAGATGGAGGGTGCCTATCACTCGCTTCCATTCACCTCGGTGACGGAGTCACGATGTAGGACTTACTCAAAAGAATAGCCCCGGACTAGTCATAACGGTTCTCACCGACCCTACCGGAATAGTTATGACTTATCTCACCGGACGGCCATGAAAATATGCCATGTATGCAAAATGGACAGCAACATATACAGAAATAGAAATATTGCATATCAACACATGGCATCTCCACATGTAGGACCGTATTCAACAATTGACGGTTACCGTTCAAAACATGGCATGCGAATCATTTGTCAACAACAAGCATTGTTAATCATGGCATGAGGACACCATATCATCGATAACATTTAAATCATGGCCTAAGGACCTCCTATCAATTATAACATGTAAATCATGGCAAAACAACATGTTATCTATTCCAAATACTATCAAGCAATTCTAGCAACACATATATCATACAATCCACGCAACACACTTGCCTTCAACCACGAGTAACGGAGTGACGAGAGGTTGAGTGCACTCCCGGAGGCACACAACCTGCAAACACGTGCCACACACTCAAATTGGGTCCACAAAACAGCACACATACATCCCACTACCCCGATTTCGCTTACAACTCCTAAAATCAGAAAACAGCAAATCTGTCCCTTTGGGACAGCGGACTTCGAATGGGCATAACTTCTGTTCTAGGACTCCAAATTGAATAAACAAGTACATCCTCACATAGCTTAGGAAAATTCCCAACTTTTTCTAGTTATTGGGAAAAGCCAAATCGGCCTCTAAAATAGTTTAATCTAACGTTGAACACGAACTGTCTCAATCTCGTCACAGATTTGACAGCGCTCGGTAAAACAGCCATAACTTCCAAACGGCTGATCAGAATTTAACGTTCTTTATATCCACGGAAAGATAATTAAATTACCTACAACTTCTTCCACGTACATACTACCAGATTCCGACTCTAAATTCGCGAAAACGCCTGCCCTAGTTCGGGTTCCCAATCTGCCCGAACAGAACGTGAATACAATCCAAGTTTTCATCAATTCTACCCCATGGCAGCACCTCCCTTGATCTAAAAACATAGAAATCCCCGACTACAACAGCATATAATCAATCCCAAAGGTTTTCCCCATTACCTTCTTGACGAACCACGAATTTGACGAACTTTTCCCCACGCGATCTCCACCCGATCTCTTCCCACGCGCCGTTTCCACCGGACCTCCTCGTCGCGGATCCTCCCACCGGCGACGACAGCACCAAAGCGTGATGTGGCAGCGAGGGGAAGGTCTAGGGCGCACCCGCAAGGGGGAGAAGGGTGGAGAGGAGGGGTGGTTTTGCAAAGGAGGAGAGGTGGGGAGATTTGGGGAAGATGGGGGAGAGGAGGTGGGGGTGACGGCTCAAAGGGGGAGAGATAGGGGGCGCATGGGGGAAGGGGCAGCAGGTGTGCTGCCCTAGCACACCCCCACATGGGCCCAATTCATCCCACCGACGGCCCAAATTGTTTCCCCCACGGCCCGATCACTCGGAAACGGCCCAAAACGACCCCGGAGAGGCCCGAAACGCGCTAAAACGCCATACCGTAGGGTTCAAATTGAAAAATTCATACTTTCTAAAGTTATGCCAACCCGTAGTATCACAGAAACGCCTCCCAGGCTCGGGAAGGGTAAGGACAGGAGCAGTCACCAACTTCTCCTTCAAAGTGCAGAAACTATGCTCACACTCAGCAGACCACTAAAATTTCATCCCTTTCTGGGTCAACTGGGAAAGCGGCTTAGCAATGATAGAGAAACCCTGCACAAAATGTCGATAGTAGCCAGCTAACCCAAGGAAACTACGCACCTCTTTGACATTGGAAGGCCTCTTCCAATCCAAAACTGCTGAGACTTTGCTAGGATCTACAGATATGCCCTCTAGATTGATAATGTGGCCAAGAAAACCCACTTCTGAAATCCAGAACTCGCACTTTTTCAATATAGCAAAGAGTTGATTCTCCCTAAAAGAACTGATTATCTACAACTTTCTCAACAGGAGGCCGACCAAATTCCGAATCTAAAAACCCCAAAACTGCAACCGAAGTCAACTGTCAGGAATTGGCCAAGGCTACTGCGCGAAACAGATCTACTAAACGAATCTATACCTCTAATTATAGCACCTAAACATAAATTCTAGGCATGAAACCCTCCTCCTAACCAGCAACACAACCCTACCAAAGGATCTGCCCATCCTTACTTCCCTCGAAGAACCACTCGAACGCCGAATCTTCTCCTCCCGGTCCCCCAATCTCCTTCCACGCTCCGATTCCGCCGGATCCTCTAGTCGCGGAGCTTCCCAACGGCGAGGACAGCGAAGAGGAGGGGTTTGGAAGCAAGGGATGGGGTGGAACTCGCCTAGGGCCGGCTAGAGGAGGTAGAGGAGGAAGGGGAAGGGTGGAGGCACAAGTGGGGAGAGGGGGGCGCATGGGGAGTTGTGGGAGGCTAGGGTTTGGCTAGTTGGGGTGCACAAAGGGCATGGGCAGCAGGCTTGCTGCCCAATTCCACCTCCATGTGGGCTTTATCTCCCCCCACCTTCGGACAAAATTAGTCCCCCAAGGCCCAAGTTAGATCGTCCAAGGCCCAAACTCCCCCGGAAGGCCCAATTCCCCCTGGAAGGGCCCAAACTCCGGGAAAGGCCCAAAAGCATGCTACAAAATTGTACCGTCATGCCGACATCGGAAATGACTCACACCGTCATTCCGTAGTGTCACAGAAGGCTTCATCGTCGGCTACCTCTTCCTCCGCGTGCACCTCAGCCGATAGCTCCTCTTGAATGCCAGTGGAAATGGCCGAATCATTGTCTTCAATCAACCAAGATAGGGGAGAATAGTCAGTGATGGAGAAGTTAAAAGATGAAGACATAGTGGCTTATGGAGGGTGAAAAGAATTTACTGCAAAACTGAGTGGTAACCTCAGTGAGTTACCCGGTATTTATAAGGTAAATTAGGCAAATGAAATGTCAATCATCGGGATCATGAAGCATCATTTGTATAAAACGAGGAGAAGATGGAATGGTTCTACGCGTGGGCAGCCAAAGAATTAATGAGTGCAGTATTCCCAGAAGATTAATCCATGCATTATTTAAAGTAGCAATCTCAAAAATAGGGGATGATGTCAGATGAACGATGTAATAATGTCACACTAAAGAATGTGTGGTTGGAAGGCCGATACGACATAGAATTTTGGGGCATATCCAAGCATATCCCCAAAATTGGGGGGCATATGTTGACACCCGAATTTGGTATGTGGCTGATTTTGCTAGAATCGGTTTGGAATAATTTTGGCAAGGGATAAATCGGAGTCATATACCGATACTTTTTTAGTAGATCATAACTAATATTGTTTTCATATGGAAAGTATCGGAGGAAATCAAAGCCAACATGGGCAGTTGAAGGAGAGACAGAGAAGGACACGATCACTCCTGGGATTATAAAAGAAGATGGTGGGTGACGTCAGAATACACATAATCAACCAAACACTTGTTCTACTTTACTTTTCATCGACTTAGTAGTAGTTTCTTTTAGTTTTGTAATCTGCCGTTTGTAATTCATTTCGATCAACAAAGTTGTGCATCGTTGATTGTTGATTTTATCAATTTACGCCAATTTAGGTTTGCTTTTCTCCCATCTTGCTGTGCATCACCTTTTTTGGGAAAAACATCCTTTACCCATCTGATTTGTCTAAAAAGATTGATCAGATTTATCGGTTACCTTTTCGTCGAAATCGGCTTTAATCAACCGACTAGATCACCTTATTATTGAAAGATTGAATCAGTTCGATAGTCGATTTAATCATCTTATTCTCTTGCCGATTGTAGTATTAAATCAACTGGCACGCTCGCACCCATGAAATAAACCCGGTGTTTGCGTGTGTTGGTTGCAATTAACCCTTCATCAAGTGTTTGGCGCCAACACCTTTCTTCTCCATGTATGTACAAAATAATGTTCGAGTATTTTAGAGCAGGATCATTCATGCGGATGAACGCCCTAGCATGACGATACACAAAGTACTTCATGATTCCACGAAGAACACCCTCCACTATAGCTACCAGAGGAAGGGGTCTCAGGCCCCGCATGACCCAATTGTAAACTCATCCAAGTTTGTCATCATGACTGCATACCTTGCACCATCTGTGTCATAAAGCAAAGCTCACTTCTCCTTAGGCTCATGCTCTATCCATTCGGATAATCATTTCATGGCCATTCCGTTCCTCCGAACTAAGTGCGAAGGATCCACGAGTAACTCTTGAAGAGCTACTAAGCCTCCTCTATGCCAACTATTGCTCTCTTTGTTGCCTGGATGTTTGCTTGTCCAACTTCCTCCATAGTACAATGAATTATCTGTGCTAGTTTTGGTCTCACAGCCTCTTAAACAGCTTCATAAGGGCCTTGTTCCTGAATTGCTTATAGAAGTTAGCACCTTTGTACCATTTGCACCACCTATTATGCAAATCAAGCCATGGATGTGTCTCATCTACACCTTGCTGCAACTGCACAATTGCCTTCAATAGACCGGGAAGCCAATCATGTATGACACACACTCTAGGTCGCTGATCTACGGCATCGGCTTTCATATTCCGTAGAAATTAGAGCCAACTATCAGTGTTCTAACCCTCCATGAATATGAGTGCTACAAGAAGAACCTAATTGTTGCCATCTACTCCTATGGCAGTCAATATCTGGCCTTTGTATTTCCTAGTGAGAAACATCCTGTCCATGTATAACAACAGATGGCAATGTCTGAATGCGTTGATGCATTCACCGAAAACAAAGAATGCCCACTTTAGTACCATCTTCCTAGGGAAGTGATGCGAAGGCTACTCATAAATATCAACGTAAGTCCCAACATTCCTTTCCTTGATCACCTTGAGCATACCTGGCAAGTTCTAATAAGAGTCTTCGTACATACCAAAGCTTGCTTCCAATGCCTTCCGCTTTGCTCTCCAAGCCTTCGCATAGCTTATGGTGTACTAAAACCTCTACTCTATTGCAAGTATGATGGCACGTGGCTCTAAATGCAGGTTTCCCAACTTTTCCTGTTCATAGCATTCACAACAAAGCCTGAAGATAAGTTTCTATGTGATTGCGTAGACTCCATCAGCACGTATGTGTGTGAGACGACTATAGAACACTTCCAAATGGTGTCCCACTTAGGCTGGTACGTATGGACAAACCATGGGTAACCCTCCATCCAGCATCTTACATTGTACACCCACTAATTTGACTTTGCAACCTTGAAGGTTATCTGTAGTGACACTATCCCTGCTTTCACTGCTTCCTACACCTCACACTTATTCTTGTAAATTACTCCTTGCCACAACTCATTCTTATCGTACTCCCATGTGATGTCTTCACCCTCATTTACCACCAGCCTATTGAACTGACACTTGTCCTATTCCGTAGGGAAAGGCTCTTAATCATCTTCATCATTACTTAAACCCTCGAAGTCACCATTCTCTGCTTCCATCGCTTCTACCAACAATTCAATATATTCCCCCTTGTCTACCACACCCATTAGTTCCTGAACATCCGATGTTAGAACATCAACTTCCTCGCCTTGCACTCCCTCCTGACCCGAACTCACATCCTGCCTCACTAAATATTCTGCACTTCGGCTGCTCTCCCTAACTTCCTCTGGTTCATCACCAACACCCACTTCCTGCATCACATGGATGGCATGAACTTTCTGAAATGCTTGCACCAACAACACTAATGGCCATCCTTTCTCATTCATCATTCCTAAATATGAGCTCCACGACTTTGGCACCTTCAGTTCCACTGACTCCCAGTATGTGCAATCTATTCTCTGACACCCTACTCCATGCAACTTGAGATCATGCAAATCATGGTTCAATAAGAACAAGCGGTACAACCATCTAGTAACCGTGCCCTATGAACGCTCCCCTTCACTTGTCAGACTAGCCACCACACTTGAAAAATGACCTAGTTCCACCCCTTGTGCACCGATGTATGGAATCCCTTCTCCATAGTGTATTCAGCGCAAGTTCGGGAAAGCCAACACGGTTGGCTGATACGGGTGCGAATTCAGCGCAAGTTCGGGAATGCTGGTACGGTTTTGGATTGATGAAAGCCAACACGGTGTCGGATTGAGGGGTCATGATTGTATGGTAAGAAGTATGTTAAAGAGGAAATCAAGGCTGATATGACCAGGATCAGATACAATCATGCCCAGGATGGCAAGAGGAGTTCGAGGCTAATACGGGCGATTGGTGATGTGACACTACGGAATGACGGTATGATTCATTTTCAATGTCGGCATTAAGGAACGACTTTGGTGTCATGTTTTTGGGCCTTTTCGGGGGGGATGGGCCTTCCGGGGGAGAATTTGGGCTTCTGGGGGAGTTTGGGCCTTGGGGGATCTAATTTGGGCCAAAGGTGGGGAAGTTTTAGGCCCGTGAGGAGGAGGTAAGGGCAGCAGCCCTGCTGCCCCCCATGCGCCCCCCATAGGCAACCCTAGCCGCCGCCTCCCTCCATCCCATGTGCCCCCCTCTCCCCCACTTGCGCCTCCACCTTTCCCCTTCCTCCCTCACCTCCCTCCCCTCCCCTAGTTGGCCCTAGAGCCTCTCCCTCCACATGATCTCGCTGTCCGGGAGCTCTCCGTCCAAGAAGATCCGACGTTCCCGGCGATTCCGGCATTCCCAGCAATTGGAGGAGAGATCGGGTCGCAAGGGAGGTATTTGTCGACCGGGTGATCCGTCAAGAAAAGGTAAGGATTTGGAGACTTGTTCGGGGTGGTTTAGGTGCTATTAGATGGGTAATTTCATGGTTAAATTTGGTGTTTAGGTGCTGTTCCTAGATGAGATTAGGGAGATTGCATTTGCTGTCCCACGTTCTGTTTCGGGCAGATTGGACCCCCGACCTAGGGTTTGCGATTTCACAATTTTAGATTCAGAATTTGGTCATCCGCCTATCGAAGAAGTTGTAGATAATTTCAATAACTTTCAGTGGACACCAGGAATGCATAATTCCGATCAGCCGTTTGAAAGTTATGGTCATTTTACCGAACGTGTTCAAAACTATGACGTGATTGGAACAGATCGGGTTGATCTGTAGATTAGGCAATTTTACAAGCCGAATCAGTTTTTCCCAATACTTATAAAAAGCTAGGAAATTTTCTAAGCTTCACGATGATGTACTCGTTTACTTGATTTGGAGTTTTAGAACTCAAGTTATGATTGTTGGAAGCCTGCTGTCCCAACGGACAGATTGGTCTGTTTTTCAGGTTTTCGGGGTTTCGGGTAGAATCGTTGTGTTCTGAGTTTTTTACTTGCTTGGGTGGTATGATATTGAGTGGAAAACATGTATTTGCAGGTGGTGTGACCCCAGGAGTGGCATCATCATCTCGCCACACCGTTCCGAAGGGTTAAAGGCAAGTGTATTGGAATGGGTTGTGTGTTGTAAGAATTGCTAGACTTGCTTAGGTGCAATGTGATTACATGATATACTAACTTTCCATGATTGATGTTTGCCTATGACATGATGAACATGATTTCATATTGATCATGAATTCGTTGTATCAAATGTTTATGCCAATCTTTACATGTTTATGTCATATGTGCATTCATAATGGAAGAGGCATCCCATGCTGATGCGGGCCTCTGTGTTCACACATAGTGAACATGAAAGACCTACCTCGTAGTCCTATCCACGGTTGTGTATGGGAGCGGGTCAATAAGAGTAGGCACCCTCCTTCTACGGGATGGAAGGGGAAAGGGGGTGCACGCCGACGGGTGTGCACTCGGCAATACCGGTATGTGCTTCAAAGAGATATGTGCATTGCATGAATGAAGTGGTTTATGAAAGGATTATGATGTTCTATGAGATGCATATGAAGAGGTTATTTGAGATGTCTATGATGATGTTATATGAGAGCATAAATGAAGTTCATGAGTTGATTCTTAGGATATGTGAATGGCATTAAGTATGTATGTGAATTGTTATTGTTTTTGTACCATTGCAATACACTTCGCTGAGTGATGAACTCATGCTTGTGTTTTTATGATGTTTTTAGGTACCATGAAACTGGCATGCGGGAAAGGGAGCTAGTCACACGTAATCACTTAGCATCACACATTTAAACAATGACATGTTCCTTCTTTTAATTGTGATGGTTAATTCATTGAACTAAATTGTGGTTTTGATGCTTCGTTGGTCATCATGAGTAAATGATTAGTCCATATTTGACATGTGATGGATAGGCTTATATCCTTAGTTGTATGGTGGCTGAAATTCCTGATTGTCAATTGTTATTGCTATTTTAGATGTTTCGTATCATGCTATATCTTGTCTTATTATTGCTGTTGCCACATTTCATGAAAAAACAAAGGAGATGCTACCGAAATTTTTGGTTTAGCATTTGCGCCTTTGTTGTAATTTATCTTTATTTGTGGTATTTAGATGTTGTTTAGTCTATGTTTGGTGACATCCAGGGCATACTAGATGCGGGGGTGTTACAGGTGAGACCAAAACGGACATGATCGGGCAATAGGTTATAAAAGGGGACGACGGACTACGTCAGGGACACAGAGAATCATATACACAAACCAATCCATACTTTTTCTTTTACGTAGGAGTAGACACTTAGGCCCTGCTTGGATGAGTGGTAATTTCTTGAGAGGTTTTGGGATTTAGTTCAAATTTGAACTAAATCCTAAAACATTCCAATGAAATACCCCTAATCCAAGCACCCCCTTAGCTTTTAATCTTCCCTTTGTAATACACATTGATCAATAAAGCTGCGCATCGCCAATTGTTGATCATTGCTGTGTTACGCCATACCAGGTTTAGATTTTTCTCCGATCTTGTTGCACATCATCTTTTTTGGGAGAAGAGGCCTTTACCCATCTAGTTGACTTCATTGAGCCAATTAGATCTACTGTTTACCGTGATATGCATCGGCTTGTATTAACTGGCCAGATCTATCCATCGTTGAGAGTTTCAATCGATTTCTTAGCTGATCTCATTGATAACAGTCCCTCTTGCCGATTGCAGGATCAAATTAGCTGACACGCACACGACCCAAACTTGAACCCAGCGTTCTCCTGTGCTAGAGGCAATTAACCCTTCGTTAAGTTTTTTGCGCCATACACCTTTGGCACGCCTAGTGTGAAAGATACAAATAGGTATGGCATCAACAGAAAAACCTACAGCGACGTCCGACATCAACTCCGACGCGATAATCGTGCCGACAATGGCCGATTTAACGCCGGAACAACGAAAAGAAGTCAAAGATCAGAAGGCTGCGTTTGAGCAGATGGTGCTAAGCTGCTACCAGGAGACACAACACGGCATCACGCAGAAGACGGCGCTACCGACAGTCAGTTTCGTCGGTAAGGATGCTTCCGATGCCACCGAGAAACCCCTGGTAAGCCAATATTTGCCTGCCCAAGTTGAACTATCGGATATGATTAATTAGTCCATAAATTGCACATTACTAAATCAGTCATCGGCCCAAGTGACTACACTTAGGCCGTTGATATCTAACAGCATCAAGGAGGTGGCGCAAGAACTCGTAGCGGCTGGTTCTCTTTTCGAGCCGCCACATCCTCTGCCCACATACCCAGTTTTCTCGATCAGGCAAAACACCCAGATCGTAAAGCTAATGGTCGACAACAAACCATCAGCTATGGTCATGGTGCCTGCACCATCACAGCCGACCATAATCTTACCTAGAGATCACGGGACAAGCGAGGTCATGCAGTACTACGCTCATACGGATGGCACTAGGATGAGTTGCTCATCCAGCGTGCCCCAAGGCACACCACCTCAAAGGTTCCCTAGATCTACTCCACAGCTGGTTAGGGGCGCCCAATACACAGAGTCGGTCCCGGCACAGGACTTTTACAGGGTTGTTACGTACTTAGAGCCTTTCGTGCCGCTGCAATAGCTTGTAAGGCATCAGCCTATCGGCTACGAGCCGCTACAAGATGAACTGCAGCCCAGGCTACTGTGCCTACCTGAGTTCGCACTCAGGGGCATCGCCATGAACCGCCCGAATTTGCATTCCGGGGGTGTCGTCACGAGCCTGGCCGATAGGCGCTCCCGGCACATGTCACACCACGTACGGGAGCCGACTGGACCGAAGCTATCACAACTGTCCTAAGGGACCAATTCGGCATAAAGCTGAGAGGACGAACTCTCAATTATAGGAAGTCGTATCCCAAATACATCGACAGGATCCCATACCCCAACGGGTATAGAGTGCCTAATTTCACCAAATTTTCAGGCAATGATGTGACCACCACCATGGAGCACGTCGGCTGCTTCGTAGTGCAATGTGGGGAGGCTGCGCACTCCGATGGGCTCAGGGTAAAACTGTTCCCATTATCCTTGTTCGGAGCGGCCTTCACGTGGTTCACCACACTACCCCCAAATTCGGTCAACACCTAGGCCGATTTGGAAAACCGATTCCACGAGTATTTCTTTTGCGAGAACTTAGAGTTGCCAATCTTTGACCTAAGTTCCATGCGGCAGAAGTTTGGGGAATCGGTAGCTGAGTACATCAAAAAGTTTAGGGAGGTACGAAACCGATGCTTCAGCATCATACTATCAGGTAATCAGTTAGCCGATTTGGCCTTTCAGGGGCTAATCCTTCCCTTGAGAGGGAAATTCGGCGGCCAAGAATTCACCGATCTTAGCCACCTCCTGCATAGGGTATCTGCTCAAGAAAGCTGATTCTACAAAAGTAAAGGGTTTCAGGATAGGTTCAAAAACGTTAAAGAAAAGGACCTAAGGTCAATCTCGTAGAGTATGAATCGGAAGAGTCAGCCAATGAAGAGGAAGCATACATTAATGTGGCTGAGTGGGTTAAGGGGAATAAAAAGTCCTTAGTGTGCTCCTAGCTCAAACCGACTAAATCTAAGTCAGAAGTTGAATACTCTTTTGATGTGACCAAGTGCGATCACATCTTTGACTTGTTATTACAAGAAAAGTTAGTACGATTGCCCTAAGGGCATGCCAAACCATCGGCCGAAGAGCTCAAGAGGCGCAAGTATTGCAAGCGGCACAATTCCTTTTTGCATAATACTAACAATTGCAATATTGTCCATCAACAGATATAGTCGGCATTGAGGACGGACGACTAAAGTTTGTAGAAGAGCAAGCTCTGTAGGTGGACACCAATCCTTTTCGGTCAACATAGTCAGCGGTTCATCTAAGGGGAAAGAGTTGGTACGAGACGAGGTCTGCTCACTACCATCATTGGCTGCAACAAGGTGCCAAGCTGATGAGAAGACATTGAGCGGAAAAGACACGATACAGATCATGGTCGGTTCAATCCGAATCAAAGCTGATCACGAAGGAAACACTTGAGGACAATCAAGATGAGGGGAAAACCTGAAGTCGGCAAACAATATAAGGTTGAAAGGCTAGTACCGCCAAGAAAGCCAATCCAGAAGGCTAAGCCGACTTTTGCCTAACTGTTGGCCAAATACGAGCGAAGAAGTCAAAAATCACAGAACAAACCATGACGACCATCGGTAAATGCGTACCGGCCAGCAGCTGCCGAGAAGGCCCACAAGCGGTGCCCTTTCTGGCAGTTTTGGTGGGAGCATGGATTGGCATTACCGTCTCCTTACGTCTGCCCGATGCAACAATGCCCAGAACAAGACCAGGAACACGTGCCAATGAGACAGGCGCCGGAACCACACCTCGGCTGACGTTAGGAGAATCAGAGAAGGCGGTCCACAAGAGGATCTCCAGGCCATCTCAGGTGCAAAGACAGCTAGAGTAGAAGCATGAAGCCAGTGGTCGGAATCGACCAAACATGGGAGTCAAAGGAAGCCGATCCAAGAAAGGGTTTTCGGACCGGCTGGGGCTCACGAATAGCCAGAAGAGAAGGGCAAAGAAGCTGATGTTTCAGAGTTGGCTGAGAAAATTCGCTAGCCGATAGAACCAAAGCTACGATGGTGTCCTTCAGGGTTAACAAAATTGCAAAGGTGTTGGCTTCAACACCTTAGGACACAGGAGTTACGTGAAGCCGAGGAAGAGAAGCAGAGGGACAAAGTGTTCAACAAGCTGCGTCCTGTAAAGACAGTAAGGAAGGAATGGCAAAGGAAATAAGTCATGTAGGAAGAGTTGCACTCAGCCGACGATAGGGATTTGCCAGTGGTGTGGGATGACACACCACCGCCGATGGATATCAACATGGTGTTTGCTCTATCGGCCGAGTTCAGAGCACAAGCAACACCAACCCTGGAGCCCTGCGCACAGTTGTGTTTAGTGTCACCGGAAGCCATCTTCAAGAAACCCGAAGAGGACCATCGGCGCCTAAAGCCGCTATACCTGAAAGGTCATATTAACGGCAAGCCAATATCCAAGATATTGGTGGATAGTGGAGCAATTGTCAACTTGATGTCATACTCGACATGCAAAAAGTTGGGTAAGTCCGATGAGGATCTCATTAAGACCAATATGGTGTTGAATGACTTTATAGGAGATCCTATCGAGGCCAAGGGCATCATGGTAACCGAACTAATCGTCGGAAGCAAAACTTTGATGACTGCCTTTTTCGTGTTCAACGTGAGGGGAGTTACAATGTACTGCTGGGGAGAGATTGGATACACGCTAACTGCTGCATCTTGTCAACTATGCATCAGAAGTTGATACAATGGAACGGTGATGTAGTCGAGGTTGTGGAAGCCGATAATTCAGCTCACATCGCCATGGCCAGCCTAGAGGCCAATTGGCCACACGAGGGAGCAAGATGTATCTCGGGCAGAACATTGGAGGACTGTGACTTTGTTTGCGTCAATCAAGCTTGGATCAGTCCGATCAGTGTAAGGCCAAG
This sequence comes from Rhipidocladum racemiflorum, assembly GCA_036346355.1. Lineage (NCBI taxonomy): Eukaryota > Viridiplantae > Streptophyta > Magnoliopsida > Poales > Poaceae > Rhipidocladum > Rhipidocladum racemiflorum. The sequence continues at coordinate 63,251,080 of CM070583.1, forward strand.
CACGCTTGATTGGACGAGTGAAACTCTGCGTTGATGGAAACCGAATCAGTAGTAAAATTATTGGAAGAGAGGGCGCGAAGTTATCGGTAGACGACCGATAGTTTGAAGCCATCGGAGACGTCGAAGACGTTGAGAAGCTTAGGCAAGGATTCACGTCAGCCGATCAGATAGAAGAAGTAGATATAGGCGTTGGCAATCGAAAAAGACCGACCTTCATCAACTCTAGACTACATGTTAGATATAAAGAAAAGGTTGTAAGATTGATAAAAGAATATAGAGATTTTTTCGCTTGGGAGTATCATGAGATGCCAAGACTAAGCCGACAGCTCATCGAGCATCGGCTACCAATAAAGCCGGGATATCAGCCATTTAAACAGTCTCCTAGACAGTTTAACATGGCTATACACGACAAAATAAAGGAAGAAATAGAATGACTGTTGGAGGCCAAGTTCATTAGACCTTGCCGGTATGCCGAATGGGTCTCCAACATCGTTCCAGTAATGAAGAAGAACGGTAAACTTAGGGTGTGCATCGATTTCAGATATATAAATAAGGCTACTCCCAAAGATAAGTACCCGATGCCCATAGCCGATATGCTCATCGATGTTGCGTCGGGGAATAAGATCATTAGCTTCCTCAACGAAAATGCAGGATACAACCAAATATTTATGGTTGAAGCCGATATTCAAAAGACAGCTTTCCGATGCCCCGGAGCGCTGGGGTTATTTGAATGGGTTGTCATGACATTCGGCTTAGAGAATGCTGGAGCTACGTATCAGAGAGCTATGAATCTGGTTTTTCATGAACTAATCGACATACTAATCGACCACATCGTAGAGATATACATTGATGATGTTGTAGTGAAATCAATGAGTGATCACCAGCATTTGGTTGACATAGAAGAAGTATTCAAGAAGATGCGAGCACACAGGCTGAAGATGAATCCTCTGAAGTGTGTGTTTGGGGTATCGACTGGGCAGTTTCTCGGGTTCATGGTGCACGAAAGAGGGATTGAAGTGAACCAAAAATGAGTCAAGGCTATAACCAATACACAACCACCAAAAAATAAAAAGGATCTCCAAAAATTGGCTGGTAAGATCAATTACTTATGGCGGTTTATTTCAAACTTATCTGGTCGGATTAATGCATTCACCCCATTGCTGAGGATAAAAGAAAACCAAGAGTTTATATGGGGAGAGGACCAGCAAAAAGCTTTTGATGATATCAAGAGATATATATCAAAACCCCTAGTTTTGTTAGCACCACGGAAAGGGGTACCGTTCAAATTATACATATCAGGAAAAAAGGCAACGATCGGAGCAGTCTTGATGCAGGAGGTGGGTGCCAAGGAACAACCAATATTTTACTTAAGCCGATGGCTGGTTGACGCTAAAACCAGATACCCGCTGTTGAGAAGCTTTGCTTGTCTCTATACTTCACCTGTACAAAGCTAAGACAGTACATATTAGCATCAACATCTACAGTTGTTTGCAAGGCCGACGTTCTGAAATATATGCTATCTGCCCCTATAATGAAAGATCGACTTGGGAAGTGGGCCTATAGGCTTACTGAGTTCGACCTAACGTTTGAATCAGTTAAATCTGTGAAAGGACAAGTAGTGGCTGATTTTATTACGAATCGTACTCCTATTTTTGGATTAGTAATCATTGCCCCTTGGCAGCTAAACTTCGATGGATCAGTATGCAGGGAAGGAGACGGCATCAGGATAGTGCTAATATCCTTGAAGGGATATAGCTTTGAGTTCACATTCAGACTCAACTGCCGATGTTCAAATAATCAGGCGGAATATGAAGCTTTGCTCAGGGGACTATGTATGTTGCATAGTCTTAGGGTGGATTCTATTGAAGGTTACTACGATTCCCAGCTCGTAGTCCACCAAGTGCGAAGAGATTTCAATTGCTACGATGAGATCTTGACCAAATATTTGGCACAATGTAGAGAGCTGATCGGATCCTTCAGCTTTTTTGCAATCGACCACATACCCCGAGGACAGAACGGTTGAGCTAACGTGTTGGCACAACAAGCATCGGGATACAAAATCTTTGATATGTTAGTTGATTGTGAGCCGATCGAGAAAACAGTAATGTGCTCAGCGATAGCAGATTGGTGCGCAAAGGTATTGGCTTATTTGATAGATCCCTCAACGCCAACGAATGTAAAGGACAAGAGGCAAGCTCTGAAGTATGTCATGATTGATAATACACTGCATTATCGGACTTTAGAAGGTTTGCTGCTTCGTTGTCTCAGTGCCAAAGAAACAATGATGGCAATGGGGGAAGTCCACGAAGGAATCTGCGGGATACATCAGTTGTCTCACAAAATGAAGTGGTTACTAAGGCACACCGGTTACTATTGGCTGATGATGTTAGAAGATTGCTTCCTATATTATAAAGGATGCCAAGATTGCCAAAAGTTTGAGAACATGCAGAATGCACCTGCAACAACCTTACATCCGATCATAAAGCCTTGGCCCTTTCGAGGGTGGGGTATAGACGTAATCGGGCAAATTCATCCTGCCTTGAGCAAAGGGCATATATTTATTTTGGTTGCAACTGATTACTTCTCTAAGTGGGTCGAAGCAATCCCATTAAAAAGGGTTACGAGTATAGAGGTAATAGCTTTTGTGCAGGAACACATTGTCTATTAGTTTGGAATCCCATAAACAATCATGACCGATCAAGGCACTGTGTTAATGTCAGAGGCGTTCCAGAATTTTGCCAAAAACCTTGGGATCAGAATGTTGAACTCCTCACCATACTATGCACAGGCCAACAGGCAAGCAGAGTCATCGAATAAGACATTGATCAAATTAATCAAGAGAAAGATCGACGACAAACCCAGGAGTTGGCACATGGTGTTGGCCGATGCATCGTGGGCATATCGGGTATCTTGCCATGGGGTTACTAAATTATCACCATATGAGCTAGTGTATGGGTAGGAAGCTATGTTGCCAATAGAAGTCAGTATATATTCACTAAGGACCGCCAATTAGGACACTCTATCGGCCTAAAATTATAAGGACGCATTAGCCAATAACCTAGAGGATTTGACGAAATTAAGGCTTAGAACAATAGAACAGATCCAGAAGAACAAAGCTAGGGTAGCGAGGACGTACAAGAAAGTTGTAACAAAATCATTCGAAGAAGGTGATCTGGTGTGGAAAACCATCCTGCCCGTTGGGGTAAAAGATTGCCAATATGGGAAATGGTCTCCTACGTGGGAAGGGCCATATAAAATAAATTGGCTAGTCCAAGGTAACTCGTATATGTTGGAAACTTTGGTGAGAACTGTTCACTAAAGCTATGAATGGGAAATACTTGAAGAGGTATCATCCCAGCATCTTGGTAAAATCCTAGTAGTACTAGTTGAAGTTGACATAGCTGATCAGCCGACGCCAGCCAGTCGAGAGGCCAAATTAACTCGGTGCGGTTAATTATGGCCATGTGGCCGACGATGCATGTCTCCCTTAAAAAAAATGGGGAAAGCAATATAAGAAAATCAAAGCTGATTCAATATAGTTTCAATATGTGTTGTTGTATTCTACACCAGGGTGCCCACTTCACCGTAGTAAGGGTGCTAGGTGGTCGCCCAGCGGATAGGTGGCGTCCAGGCCACGCCGTTGGGCGGTCAGCAAGGTGGTCGCCCAGCGGACAGGTGGTGTCCAGGCCACGCCGCTGGCGGTCAACAAGATGGTCGCCCAGTGGACAGGTGGCGTCCAGGCCACGCCGCTGGCGGTCAGTATGGTGGTCGCCCAGCGGACAGGTGGCATCCAGGCCACGCCGTTGGTGGTCAGTATGGTGGTCGCCCAGCGGACAGGTGGCGTCCAGGCCACGCCGTTGGCGCTCAGCTCCCGAGGCTACCTAGTGGTCTGTGCCACCAGACAGAGGATCAAAAGCATTTAATGCGTATCGTGCGCATTAAATAGGGGTAATGAAGGCCACAGTGTGACAGCACATGTTCCCAACACCTGCATTTATTACGGGTGATGTCACGGCGAAATCCCCCCTGGCGAAGCGGGCGGAGCCGGCAGGCACGCGGGGCCCAAGGCCGGGGTGAAGTCGGCTATGTTAGAGCATTAAGTGCGACGCAAGAATAGTGACAGGTGCATTAAATGCGGTATAGCAATGTAATGAGTGTGGTACACTAATGTAAGCTCCCGTGCGCCCCAGCTAGCCCAAGTATAAAAGGAAACCGGGGTGCATGGGAGAAGGGGTTCGATTGATTCGGTTCAATTCTTCATCCTTTGAAGAGCCGTTCCATCTCTTGGGATTGTCTCAGTTTCCCCCAAGAACAAAAGCAAGAACACATAAGCAGGACTAGGGCTATTACTCTTTAGGAGGGCCCGAACCTGGGAAAACCCAAGCATCCCTTTGCAAGCTTCGCCATTGATTCCTCTCCTCCATCTTTAGAGCGATCTCCACGAAAGCCCCCCGTTCGAACTTCATATACACCTGATCCGAAGCTGTCTGTTGGCTCTTACGCCATTAGTGGCGCGCTAGGTAGGGGGCTCGGTGGTTAGATTGCCCTTTCTTCTTCAACTTTCTCGCGAAGCTTGCACAAAACTTTGGCGGTCGTCGGCATGGCGGATTCACGTTCCAAGCACGGCGACCTACCTGAAGAGAACAGCGCTCATAGCCGATCCCCGCGCCCGGCTAGGGCATCGGACCACCCGGGTCCCTCCGTCCTGGGAGGGACGTGTGTTGCTTCCGCGCTGGGAGGACAGCCCGTCCGACGGCGCCTGTTGATGGTAGACGACACCCCTGCGCGAAATCTTCAAGCGGCTCAGCTGCTCCTCGATCACCCTCCAGTTACGCTAGGGGGCGAAACCCCGACCGCTCCACGGCTGTCGAACATCGCCCGCCTAGTGGATGCCGCCCAGCAACAGGTAGAGGCGGCAAACCAGCCGGGCGCTTCCGGCGTTGGGCGGCAGGACGTGCACGCGATGGATACGCAGGCTTCCAGCCGCCCCAACAAAGTTTTTTTTGGCCACGAGGGCCGGGACAAAGGGAAGGGTGCGCAGGTTGCAGCCCCTCAGATATCTGGGACGTGCACATGCTCCCACCCTTTCTCACGGTCCCCCCAAGCCGATGGGGGGCCACGAGGATCTGAGGGCCCGTCTAGGCGAAATGCGGTTTCAGCGCGATGATGACTTGCGCAATGTCCTTAGGGGGCATTGTGAGAATGCGCAACGTCGCGCTGGCTGCCCGACGCCTAGCCGTCGGGGGGAGATCTCGCCCCCTGACTCCAGGGAGAGCGTAGACTCGCACTCCTCGACCCCCTCTCGTGGCCGAGGAGCAGGCGAGCAACGCTGCTCCCCCTACAACGTTGGATGCCAGGCGTTTTCCCTCCGCCTACGCCAAGCTGCGTGGCCGGAGAGATTCCGCCCTGCGTCCATCGAAAAATACGACGGTACCACCAACCCGGAGGAGTTCCTACAGATCTACACTACGGTGGTGCGTGCTGTGGGAGGGTCTGAAAAGATCATGGCCAACTACCTCCCGACGTCGTTGACGGGCTATGCCCGCTCCTGGCTGCTGAACCTCCCGCGAGGCTCCGTGCACTCGTGGTAAGAACTATGCGACCATTTCGTCGCCAATTTCCAGGGCTCCTACACTCAGCCAGGCGTGGAGGATGACCTCCACGCCCTGGAACAGACAAAGGGGGAGTCCCTGAGGGAATTTATCCAGCGGTTCAGCCACTGCCGTAACACAATCCCCCGGATTTCCGAGCAATCGGTGATCATCGCGTTCCGGAGGGGGGTTCGGGATCAGAAGATGCAGGAGAAGATGGCTACCCACACTATATCAACCACCTCCGAGATGTGCTCCTTGGCGCATAAATGCGCCAGGGCGGCAGAGGCCCGGGAGCGCGAGGCAGGGCTTTCCGGTCACAGCGAGGCAGGAACCTCGAAAGCTTCCGATCACAAGAAGAAGAAGAAGCGCAAAGAGGCCAGCGCCGGAGAGATCCTGGTCGCTGAGCTGGAAGCCAACCCCGGAGGCGCGACCGCCGGGACAGGAGGGGTGATCGTAGGGACCACCGTTCACCCCGCCGAGAAGAAGACGGGGGCAAACCCTACTGCCCCATCCACAGGACCAGCGGACATGATCTGGCGGATTGCCAGGTCGTGTCCAAACTAGTGGAACAACGGCTCAAGAAACACCGCGAAGACGACCACGGCGACGCGGGTGAAGACCCTGCTCCGCTGGCCTTTCAGCAAGCGGAGCACACGGTGGAGTTCATTCACGGTGGCTCCACCACCTACTCTTCAAACTCGCAGTACAAGCGGGAATTGAGGGAGGTATGCGCCACCGTGCAAACGCCCGAGGCGAGCAGGCCACTAAAATGGTCGGAGGTGCCGATCACTTTCAGTCGAGCCGTGTAACACCCCAATTTTTGCTTTTCATGAATTTAAAAGAGATTTGGCAATTTTGTGAATTTTTGGAATTTTCTAGAATTTAATTGGATTTATTTGGAGTTTATTTGAATTTATTCCCTTTTGACATAATTAAAGAACTTAATTTTGCAAATAAAATTTTGTTGGAAATATTTTATTTGAGTTCAAAATGTTTCAAAATATTTTCTGGAATTTTTCTGAGTGTTTTGCTATTTTTAATGAATTAAATAAATTTCTGGGAATTAATTTGATTATTTAATCGCTGGAAAAACCCAAACCGGTTTCACTGTTCATCCGACCGGACCCGAGTCCGAGTCAGACTCGAGTCTGACCCGGACCCGACCGCGCCAGCCGTCTCGGTCGAACCCAATCACCAAACCCTAACGCGCGTGACCGTCAGATCGAGATCCAACGGCCACGATCGCGCCACGTCGCCAGAACCCGAGCCCGACCGAGCCAACCAGGTCGCCCGAGCCGGACCCGAGCCCAAACCCCCATGCCGTTGGATCTTGATCCAACGGTCCACGTTGAGCCACGTCACCCAATCCGAATCCATTTCGGATTCCGCCTCCGCAGCCGTGTGGGCCTCGGTTTCCGCGATTTTCATGGACGCCGAGGGACCTATTTAATGCGCCGACGCCACCACCGGGTAGCCGACTCCCGTGCGCACCCGTAGCACTAGACCACATCGCCTGAGCCGCCGCCGTTTGCCCGCTAGAGCTCGCCGTAGTTGCGTTAGGTTTCCACCGCGGTTAAGCGTCGTTTCCGCCGTTGTCCGCCGTCCTCCGCCGCTATTGAGCCCAGATCCAGAACCGCAAAGACAAGGCGCATCGGAGAGTACCATTCACTTCACCGAAGGGGCCCCGCAACGCCGTTGCCGTGGTCATCGTCCTAGTCTCCGGTGAGCCAGCTCCGCCGCGCGCCATCGCCGTCGCTCGAACTACACCGACTGTCCGATCAAGATCCAAGGGCCCAGATTCGTCCACGTCACCCCCGGTGAGATCTCACGTGTTAATCTCTAGATCTGTTTCCAACCGTTGATCTAGACCCAACGGTTTAGATTGTGCCACGTAGCTAAAAACCGCATCGTGCTTGGTTAGATGTCAGCCGTTAGATCTAGATCGAACGGCTAGGGTTAGCTGCGTTGTAAATGCTAGATTGGATCTTGACCGTCCGATCAAGATCGAATGGACCAGGTGGACCGAGTAGTTTTTCACCGTGTGAGGTTGGATCCGATCTGGACCGTTGATTTTCAAATCAACGGACCAGATCATGCCACGTGCTCGGAAGTTGGACCGTCGCGGTCAACCCAGTCAGCCGCGGTCGCCGCTGACGTCAGCCGTGACGTCACGTGGGGCCCGCGTGTCAGCGACCGAACCAAACCGCACCATGACATCATGCTGACGTCACGGTGGGGCCCGCGTGTCAGCCCACTCGGCCGCACCATGCACTGACGTCATCCGAAGGGGCCCACATGTCAGTGGGACATGTATTCGTGGACCGGGTCCACGGTGGACCCAAACCGAACCGTGGACCACGTCCATGGACCGGCTGACGCAATAAATCGATTTTTCAATAGAAAAATAATTCGGTGAAAAATCAAAATCCATGCTGACGTCATTATTCGGTTTTTTAGTATAAAAATAAATGAATTAATTCGGATTATTGGTTTATTTGAATTTTGAAACTTCAAACGCTTATAACTTTTGCAATGTAACTCCGATTTGAGTGATTCAAATTTCTAAATTATCATAAAATTGAGATCTACCTAAAGGTGAATTTTATTTAATTTTTGGACCAAAGTTTTTTCTCTATAATATTATTTAATTGATTATTTAAACTTTAAACGCTTGTAACTTTTGCGTTTTAACTCCGATTTTGCCCATTCAAATTCCTAAAAATTCATAAATTTATGCTCTCTCTGTTATGGACTTTATTTCGATGTTTGGACACTTTTTATCTACTATTTATTAATTTATTGCTATCTACACGCTTTACGAGTAGACGTTGAAGTGCCCGAACGCTTCGAAGGTGAAGTGTTGACCCAAGAGGCAGTTCAAGACCAAGAACAAATACTCTTTGAAGGCAAGTTGTGCTTTGACCATGTTGATCCCATTTTCAAATTAATTTGGTTTAAATTATTGCATGCTAGATTAATTTAGAAAATGCTTTATTTAATTATGGGAAATTAGATAAATGCCAAATTGCTGTATGACACCTTGGTTAATTAAATATGTGCCATGACCCTTGCCACCCTAGTTGTGGATTATTAGTTGGATATTATTAAATTGCCAATATGGGTAGTTAGACCGACATAGTATGCTTAGCCTTGCCACGTGAAATGTTTTGGACAATCAAATGCTAATATTGACTTAATGAGATATTGCACCTGTTTTTGAGAGAAGTATCATGTGTTATGACTGTCGATGGCACGTGGTGCATGGTAATCAACTGGGGGTTTGATAAATAGATTTTGACCGGGGCATGTGGCAAGAATGATCGGGTGGGCCAGTTGTGGCACCGGGAGAGTTGATTTGGTTCTTCGGGTAGTCTTGCCCAGGTCACCCTAAGGACTTAACCTTGCAAGCCTTTGAACTGAGTCAAACGTGCAACCACATGTCTATAATGGGACGGACCTAGTTAATTAAGTTGCTAATAACGTACCTGTGGGACCTCGGGGTGTCAACTATACCTTTTGTGTAGTTGTACGGGGGAGCGTACCGGGGCTGCGGCCAGGTACCCATCTAACGGTGGATTGGCCTACACTTCGCCTTCGCTAAGGGAAGGGTTAGTGTGTGTAACACCCCAAAATTTTGCTTTTCTTAAATTCATGTGTGATTTGGCACTTTGGTGAATTTTTGGAATTTTCTGGAATTTATTTGGATTTATTTGGAATTTATTTGAATTTATTCCATTTTGAAATAATTAAAGAATTTAAATTTGCAAATAAATTTTTGTTGGAAATATTTTATTTGAGTCCAAAATGATCCAAAGTATTTTCAGAATTTTTCGAATTTTTCGAGTCATTTGCTATTTTTAATGAATTAAATGAATTACTAGGAATTATTTTAAATATTAAATCGCTGGAAAATCAAACTCGGGTCAAGTACTGTTCATCCGACCGAGCCCGAGTCAGACTCGAGTTCGAGTCCGACCCGAGCCACGTGACTCGACCGAACCCACTCCTAACCCTAGTCAATCCCAACCGTTGGATCAAGCTCCAACGGCTGAGATCTCGGGATTCGAGCAGCGTCCGACCGGACCGATCGCGCCGGCGATCGTGGCGTTGATCGCGACACGTGGACGGCCACGATTTCGTCGTCTTCGCCAAGTCGAGTGGACTCGCCGCGCGCCGCCAGAACGAACTAGGTTTCCGTCTAGGCGAACGCCGAGGCTATTTAAAGCGTGAGACGCCCCCCGAGGTTGCCCTCATCCTTGCGCACCCGTTCCTCGAGCCATCTCGCTGAAAGCCGCCGCCGTTTGGCCGCACGAGCTCGCCGGAGTTGGAAGTCATTCGCCGCGGTTAAACGCCGATATTGCCGCCGTCGCTGCCGCCTCCGCCGTCATCAAGCCCGATCCGGATTCCCCAAGGCGAGGCGCGTCGAGTACCTCACCTCGCCGGAGAAGCCCGGCACCGTTGGACTCGTCCATCGTCTTCATCTCCGGTGGCCATCGCTCCGTCGCGTCGCCATCGCCGTTCGCGAAGCTCGTCACCGTCCGATCGATCGCACGGCTAGGATCTCGCCACGTCACCCCGCCGGTGAGATCACGCTTCGAACTCCAGATCCAATCTCGACCGTTGGATCTAGATCCAACGGTCCGAAATCAATGCGTTAACCTAAACGTGTCAACACTAGATCCAATCCGCGCCGTTGAATTTCAAATCAACGGTCGGGATTGCGCCACGCAGCGTCGGGAAGTTGGGCCAAGCGCGGTCGGCGCGTGCGTGGCCGACCGCCAGCGTGTCGGCGGCTCGGCCGAACCACACCATGACGTCCACGACGTCATGGCGGCCCGCTGTCGCCATCGGCGGTGTCTTGGCGTCGGCCAATGGCGTCATCCAGAGGCCCACATGTCGATCCACGTAGAGTCGTGGACCGAGTCCACCGTAGACAGCCGGCGTGGACCAAGTCCATGGACCGGTGGCGTCGGCGAGCCAATCGAGGCTGCCACGTGTCCATGCTGACGCAATAATTGATTTCCGAAAAAGAAAATGATTTATTAATTCGAAATATTGATTCAAATTTAGATTCAAACTTCAAACGCTTATAACTTTTGCGTTTCAACTCCGATTTGAGCGATTCAAATTTCTAAATTTGTATAAAATTGAGATCTACCTAAATATAAATTTTATTTAATTTTTGGACTAAAGTTTTTCTCTGCAAAATTATTTAATTGATTATTTAAACTTTAAATAATCATAACTTTCGCGTTTTAACTCCAAATTTGACGATTCCAGTTTCTAAAAATCCAGAAAATTATGTTCTCTCTGTTTATGGATTTTATTTGGAGTTTTGGGATCTTTTTGCATAGTGTTTATTTGTGTATTTGCTATTTGCACGCTTTACGAGTAGAGCGTTGAAGTCTTGGGAAGGATTCGAAGGAGAAGTGTTGACTCAGGATCCAACTCAAGACCAAGAGCAAGTACTTTTTGAAGGCAAGTTGTGCTTTGACCATGTTGATCCTATTTCGAAATCTATTTTGATTTAAACTATTGCATGCTAGTTCAATTAGAAAGATATTTTATTTAAACATGGGGGTTAGATAAATACCAATTTGCTATATGACACCTTGATTATTTAAGTATGTGCCATGACCCTTTGTCACCCTAGTTGTGGTTTACTAGTTGGACATTATCAAATTGCCAACATGGGTTAGACCGTTGTAGTATACTGCTTAGACCTGCTACGTGCTCATGACATGATTTTGGATAATCAAATGCTAATATTGACTTAATGATATATTGAACCTGTTTTGGAAAAGTATCATGTGATGTTGACACGTGGTGCATGGTAATCAAGCGGGTTTGATAAACATTTCGGCGGGCATGTGGCAAGAGTAATCAGGTGGGCGGTTGTGGCATTGGGAGTGTTGATTTGGTTTTGGGTAGTCTTGCCCTGGTCACTCTAAGGACTTAACCTTGCAAGCCTTTGAACTGGGTCATACTTGCAACCACATGGCTGGAATGGGACGGCCCTAGTTGATTAAGTCGCTAAGGACTCACTTGTGGAGCCTCGGGTGTCGATTACACCGTTTGTGTGATTATGCGGGAGCGTATCGTGGGCGTGGCCAGTACCCATCTAACGGTGTGTTGGTCCCATACTTCGCCTTGGCTAAGGGAAGGGATGGTGTAGAGCACGTCTGGGAGAGGACCACTGTGTTGTTTGAGGCTTCCGAAAGGCTTTGTTATGATCGCTCATTCGCATACTCTTGTATGGCGATTCACGGCTGACGTGGTGAGTGGATTGTATCTTGTGGGTAAAGTGCATAACCTCTGCAGAGTGTAGAATCTATTTGAATAGCCGAGTCCACTGATCGGACAATGCTCGGGAATTACAGTCAAGGGGTAGACTTTCTGAAAATAACTTGTTTTGAAAAGTTGGGTTGGTTTAACAATGAAGATGATGGAAATGTGGTTTAGGATGGGGAAAATGTTTATTAAATTTCCTGAAAAGTTATTTATGCTTTACTTATTTTCTTGCTTTGAATCTACTTTTATTACTTGTCAAAGTCATTTCTTTGCAAATATACCCTGAGCTATTCCTTTGTACCAAGCCATGCATATAGTATATTAGCTTGCATTCTGTGCATGACTTGCTGAGTACCAAGTACTCACCCTTGCCTCAACACAATACCAGTTGAAGAGGAGACTACGCCAGTTTCGGAGGAGGAGTTCCAAGAGGACCCGTCTAATTAGGGATGCGAGCCCAGTCAGTTGCCTGTGGTATACTGGATGGCGCCACGAAGTTTATTTGATTTTCCGCTGCTATTGTTTCTCTCTGAATAAGTTTCGCCCTACGAGGCATACATTTGTAACTTGACCATAAGGTCAAGTAACCAGTTTGGTTATTTAAATAAAGTACTTTGATAATATCGATTGGTATGATTGTGATATTTACCGATGTTAAGACTGTGTGCACTAGCGCGTTCCTGGACTAGTGCTGAATACACAGAGGGTCCGGATTTGCAAATTCGGGGTCCCGACAGAGGTGGTATCGAGCCATACTATTTGTAGGCTCAACCCTAAGCTAGAATGGTCGTAGTGAGGATAAAACCTATTTTCTAAAAGCTAAAAATTTGTGAAGACAAGAAATGACATCTCGACTTATCCCCTTCTCTCTTTTCTTGTCTCTTGCTGAAATTTTCCCTTACCTTGTCACAATTTAAAAATTCCGAGTTCTTACGTAAAGCACTCTTGTGACAGATGGAAGAAGAGTTCAACTACGTTGATCTGGGAGTTGGTCACGCCGCGGAACTTTGGCATATGCTACAGACTCTCGGAGATTTTGAGAAGCCCCAATACCAAGTGGAAGTGATCAGACAAGCGGGATTGATCAAGGCTTGTGACGTGAAGATTGAGGTACCTGCTAGGAAAAAGGGCCCAGGCAATCGGCCGATACACTGCACTGCCAGGAGATCTACAATGCAGATGGGTATCCAAGAAGTATCACGACGCGCAATGCGGCACATTACCCGTATCTACGCCAGAGAATTGGAGAGTACGGTGTTCCGTTATCACCCGCGCAGTGATAACCTTCTTGACCCGAAGGAGATTCGGGATGAGGATGCCACGGTTACACAGTTGGCACGATTTATTGTCGCCCAGGAGGATGTACTAGATAATACAAGCAAGGAGCTCTGAGAAGGCCCGCAAGGAGATCACGGCGAAGAAGAAACGAGATGGCGGGAAGCTCAAGAGTATGTGGCACATCTTCTGCGAAGGATTGACGAGTTGGAGATGACTTTGTACGGACCGGACCGAGCGATTACTCGAGCTACACGAGCCAGATCCTAAGAGTCGATCTCGATGAGGACACGCTTCTTCGACTACCACGGATGACGATTCTGGACATGGCAATCGTTTCGCGCCTATGCCACAGCATCCGTACCCAGGCCGTGGAGGTTTTCTTGATGAGTGAGCATAGGTTCTATAGTGAGACTCCTTCGCCGAGTCGAGTCATAGAATAAAGAGTCACCCTTTAGGCGATAGACTCCAGAGTTAGTTCGATTTGGATTTGCTTTGGTTGCTGAGTGTGCAGTATGTGTTGCAAGGCCCTTAGGCATTGTAAGCGACCATACCAAGTTATAAATAATAAAGTTGGACCTTAAAGTTACCCTTTTAGCCCCGCATAAGTTCCATATTACTTGTCTATTCTTGTTTCCCTCTCATCTCTAAACCTAGAGCAAATCAGCAGATGGTGAACACCGTGGAAACTTTGGAAGCAATGGGAGTGGATCCCGCCGAAAACCCGGTGATGGAGCACCGGCACCGCCACTTTGGATATGCAGAATTGGAGCGTTTCTTGCTGCCTGAGACTCGATTGATGCATGCTATGATGCAACAAATGCAGCACGTCCTTTGCTCGGACCACTTTGCTAATCAAGTTAATCAGTGACCACGCTTGAGAATACAAAGGCCGTCGAGTTCATGAGGACTCACCCACCCACTTTCTCTGGGAATGCCAATCCATTGGAGGCCGATGATTGGTTAAGATCAATCGAGAGGAAGCTACACATAGCTCAATGCATAGGAATGAGAAGGTACTTTACGCTTCTCATCGAGTTGGAAGGAACAGGCCAGTGGTGGGAGAACTTACATGCCACGAGAGAACCCTCAAGAAATCACTTGGGAAGAGTTCACGGTACATTAAGCGATTATCACGTGCTGAAGGAATCATGGACCTTAAGAAGGAGGAGTTCGAGCAGAAGCAAGGTAATCAGCCGGTGGCGACTACGAACAAGTTCACACAGCTAGCACGCTACGCTTTGAGGATGTAGCGACAGGATAAATCCAGGCAGTCTCGTTTTATGAAGGGACTTAACTTTCGGGATTGCAAGTTGGGTTGATCACCCACACCTTTCCAGATTTCCAAGAGTTGGTGAATAAGGCACTTATTCTTGAGGACAAGCGCAAGGAACCGGATGAGAACAGAAGCGCGAGGATGCAACAAAGAAGGATCACGCAAGAACGCATAGCGCTTGAGAGTTGCACCAAATCAATTCTTGATTCCAACCGCAGAGTGCGACAAGGACACCATCCCCAAGACCAAGACACGCGATCGAACTACCAAACCCCACCCCGCTTAGAAACGCTACGTGCGATCGGAAAACGGTGAGATGTTACAATGCAACGAGCCAGGACACTTTGCCATGATTGTCCAAAGAAGACAGAGAAGCGACCCGATTCGCTTCAACCTAGGCACCACCCGGCTAGGACGCCAAAGAGGAGCCACACCCAGGCCGTGGTGAGAGGCCGAGTCAACCATGTCACCGCAGATGCCTTTGCAAAATGCTACTGACGTCGTCTGGGTAAGTTACTTGTTAACTCGATACACAGCAGTTTTGTTTGACTCTGGAGCTTCGCATTCGTTTGTTTCGCAAGGCTTTGCTACTAGAAATGACTTGAGAATTGCAAGACTTAAGTGCATGCTTTTAGTTCAAACCCCTGGTTCCGAACTCCGAACGGAAGTAGGATGTTCCGGGGTGAGAATACTAATAGATGGAATAGAGTTCCTAGCGAACCTTATAATTTTGGAGACCCAGACCTTAGACGTTATATTGGGAATGGATTGGTTATCCAAGCACAAGGCTGTATTGGATTGTGGACGAAGCACTATCTCAGTTGAGAGCCCGTGTGGGAAGAAAGTGGAATTTCAAGCCACTGCAGTTAGAGATGGACAGTTGATGGTTAACAGTACCAAGGCAATCAGCATAGAGGATGTCCCAGTAGTGAATGAGTACCCAGATGTTTTTCCCGAAGACCTACCTGGTATGCCGCTGACGAGGACATAGAGTTTGTGATAGAGCTTGTACTGCACAAGATAGCAAAGAGACCCTATCGGATGTCTGAGGAGTTGGTAGAAATGAAGAAACTAGAAGAGTTAATGGAGAAAGGATTTATCAGACCAAGTTCGTCGCCGTGGGGAGCACCAGTTTTGTTTGTCAAGAAGAAGGACGGGAGTTTCAGGATGTGCATTGACTACCGTGCACTCAATGAAGTCACCGTGAAAAATAAGTATCCGCTACCCAGGATTGATGATTTGTTTGATCAGTTAAGAGGAGCCGGAGTTTTCTCCAAGATTGACCTGAGATCGGGATACCATCAGTTGAAGATCCGATCAGAAGATATTCCGAAGACTGCATTCTCGTCAAGATATGGACATTACGAGTTCTGATTATGTCCTTTGGGCGAACGAATGCGCCCGGCTTATTTAATGAATATGATTAATAAGGTTTTCTTGGAATATTTGGACAAGTTTGTCGTCGTGTTCATAGACGATATCCTAATCTACTCCAAGACAGAGGATGAACATCTTAGAACACTTAAGGCGAGTTTTGGAAAAGTCGAGGAACAAAGAACTTTTCGCCAAGTTCAGCAAGTGTGATTTTTGGAAGGACAAGGTGGAGTTTCTTGGACATGTAATGACCGCAGAGGGAGTCGCCGTGGATCCAAGCAAAGTAGAAGCTGTGTTACATTGGGAACAACCAAAGACGGTGACCAGATTCGGAGTTTCCTTGGAATGGCAGGATACTACCGCCGTTTCATTGAAGGCTTCTCGACAATTGCGAAACCTCTTACGCAATTGAAGAAGGAAAAGAAGTTTGCATGGACGCCTTGAGAATGTGAGAAAGGATTTCAGAGTGAAGAAGCGATTGACATCAAGACCGGTGTTAGTTCTAGGATGTTGCTCAAAGCTTCGATATTTATTGTGACGCATCGCGCTAAGGACTTGGATGTGTGCCGATGCACGAACGGAAAGGTCGCCGCTTATGCATCAAGGCGATTGAGGCCGCATGAGGAAAATTATCCGACACATGACCTAGAGTTAGCCGTAGTGCATGCTTTGAAGATATGGCGTCACTATCTCGATTGGAAACAGATGTGAAGTATATACGGATCATAAGAGCCTTAAGTACATATTCACAGATCGGATCTGAATATGAGGCAAAGGAGATGGCTAGAGTTGATCAAGGACTATAATGTTGGAATCCATTACCATCCCGGGAAGGCCAACGTAGTAGCCGATGCTCTGAGCCGGAAAAGCCATACCGTGAGTACGTTGCTAGTCACGAGTCAGGATGAGTTATGTGAGGATTTCCAGAAAATGAAGATTGAGGTTGTACCTAGCGGATTCTTGGCCGCATTGGAAGTAAAGCCTACTTTAGAGGACCAGATCCGAGAAGGACAGAAGGATGATGACAAGATCCGTAGGATTAAGTCCAAAATGGAGGGAGGCAAGGCAAAGGATTTCAAGCTAGACGAGCAAGGCACGTTATGGATGAAGGATCGCATTTGTGTGCCTAACAAAAAGGAGTTAAAGCAGCTGATTTTGGAAGAAGCCCATGACTCCAAGTACTCGATTCATCCTGGAAGCGCCAAGATGTATCAGGATCTGAAGGAGAGATTCTGGTGGCCGAGTATGAAACGTGAAGTTGCCGAGCATGTTGCATTGTGCGACGTATGCCAGAGAGTCAAGGCAATGCATCGAGAGACCGGGATTGCTACCGCTGAAAATACGAGTGGAAGTGGGAGGAAATCGGAATGGATTTCATTACCGGTTTGTCGAAGACTCAAGGAGGTTATGACTCCATATGGGTTATAGTGGATCGTTTGACTAAAGTAGCCCATTTTATCAGTGAAGACCACTTACTCGGGAGATAAATTAGCGTAATTGTACATGATCAGGATTGTCTGTTTGCACGGGTTCCAAAGAGGATTGTATCGGACAGAGGTACCCAATTTACCTCAAGGTTGGAATAAGTTGCATGAAGCCATGGGAACCCGCTTTGAACTTCAAGATGACTTATCATCCATGCACGGATGGACAGACCGAAAGAGTCAATGATTCTCGGAAGATATGTTGAGAGCTTGTGCATTGGCTTATGCTACCTCTTGGGATAAGAGTTTGCCGTATGCCGAGTTTAGTTACAACAATAGTTATCGAGGCTAGTTCTGATGTCACCTTTTGAGGCCTTTGTATGGTCGACTGTCGGACGCCATTGAATTGGAATGAGACCGTGGCGCCGTGTCTTTGGGCCTGATATTCTTCAAGAGGTGAAGAGCGGATCGCTATGATTAGAGAAAGGTTGAAGATAGCCCAATCTCGACAGAAGAGTTATCTTGACAATCGCCGAGATTTGAGTTTTGAACCAGAAGACTTTGTATACCTCAGAGTTACGCCTCTCAGGGGAGTTAAGAGGTTCCATGCCAAAGGGAAACTCGCACCCCGTTATGTTGGACCATTTAAGATTTTGAGCCGCAGAGGCGAAGTTGCTTACCGTGGAGTTGCCACGATCGTTAGCGAGGAGTACACGGCGTATTCCATGTGTCCCAGTTGAAGAAGTGTCCCGAGTTCACGAGAGCAGACACCGCTAGAGTTAATTGAGTTGCAAGAGGATTTGACTTATAAGGAGCATCCCGTAAGGATTCTAGACACAATGGATCGAGAAACTAGAAACAAGTCGACCCGTTTCTGTAGAGTTCGATTGGAGCAACCATGAAGAAAGTGAAGCGACTTGGGGCCTTGAAGAGGATTTGAAGAAAGAATTTCCAAACCTATTCCTTTAGTGAGCCACTGAATCTCTGGGACGAGATTCTATTAAGGGGGAGGTTTGTAACACCCCAAAATTTTGCTTTTCTTAAATTCATGTGTGATTTGGCACTTTGGTGAATTTTGGAATTTTCGGAATTTATTTGGATTTATTTGGAATTTATTTGAATTTATTCCATTTTGAAATAATTAAAGAATTTAAATTTGCAAATAAATTTTTGTTGGAAATATTTTATTTGAGTCCAAAATGATCCAAAGTATTTTCCAGAATTTTTCCGAATTTTTCGAGTCATTTGCTATTTTTAATGAATTAAATGAATTACTAGGAATTATTTTAAATATTAAATCGCTGGAAAATCAAACTCGGGTCAAATCTTGTTCATCCGATCGAGCGAGTCGGACTCGAGTTCGAGTCCGACCAGAGCCACGTGACTCGGCCGAACCCATCTAACCCTAGTCAATCCCAACCGTTGGATCAAGATCCAGCGGTGAGATCTGCCAGACGGTTCGAGCCGCGTCCGACCCGGACCCGATCGCGCCGTGCGATCGTGGCCGTTGATCGCGACACGTGGACGGCCACGATTTCGTCGTCTTCGTCAAGTCCGAGCTGGACTCCGCCGCCGCGCCCGCCGCCGTAACGAACTAGGTTTCCGTCAGGCACGAACGCCGAGGCTATTTAAAGCGTGAGGCGTCCCGAGGTTGCCCTCATCCTTGCGCACCCGTTCCCTCGAGGCCATCTCGCCGAGCCGCCGTTTGGCGCACGAGCTCGCCGGAGTTGGAAGTCGTTCGCGCGGTTAACGCCGATATTCTGCCGCCCGCCGCCCTCCGCCGTCATCAAGCCTGCATCCGGATTCCCAAGGCGAGACGCGTGCTCGAGTACCTCACCTCGCCGGAGAAGCCCAAGCACCGTTGGACTCGTGTCGTCTTCATCTCCGGTGGCCACGCCCGTCGCGTCGCCATCGCCGTTCGCGAGCTCGGCACCGTCCGATCCGATCGCACGGCTAGGATCTCGCCACGTCACCCCGCCGGTGAGATCACGCCGAACTCGAGATCAATCCCGGCCGTTGGATCTAGATCCAACGATCCAAATCAATGCGTTAACCTAAGCGTGTCAACACTAGATCCAATCCGCGCTGAATTTCAAATCAACGGCCGTGATTGCGCCACGCGTCGGAAGTTGGACCGACGCCGGCAGTCTGGCGCGTGACGCTGACACGCTGGGCCCGCGTGTCAGCGGCTCGGCCGAACCACACCATGACGTCACGCTGACGTCATGGCGGGCCCGCTTGTCAGCAGCTGTCCCAGCAGTGTGCTGACGTCAGCAATGACGTCATCTGTAGGCCCACATGTCAGTCACGTAGAGTCGTGGACCGAGTCCACCGTAGACCCGAGCCGAGCGTGGACCAAGTCCATGGACCGGCTGACGTCAGCAGGCCAATCAGAGGCTGCCACGTGTCCATGCTGACGCAATAATTGATTTCCGAAAAAGAAAATGATTTATTAATTCGAAATATTGATTCAAATTTAGATTCAAACTTCAAACGCTTATAACTTTTGCGTTTCAACTCCGATTTGAGCGATTCAAATTTCTAAATTTGTATAAAATTGAGATCTACCTAAATATAAATTTTATTTAATTTTTGGACTAAAGTTTTTCTCTGCAAAATTATTTAATTGATTATTTAAACTTTAAATAATCATAACTTTCGCGTTTTAACTCCAAATTTGTGATTCAGTTTCTAAAAATCCAGAAAATTATGTTCTCTCTGTTTATGGATTTTATTTGGAGTTTTGGGATCTTTTGCATAGTGTTTATTTGTGTATTTGCTATTTGCACGCTTTACGAGTAGACGTTGAAGTGCCGGAAGGATTCGAAGGAGAAGTGTTGACTCAGGATCCAACTCAAGACCAAGAGCAAGTACTTTTTGAAGGCAAGTTGTGCTTTGACCATGTTGATCCTATTTGAAATCTATTTTGATTTAAACTATTGCATGCTAGTTCAATTAGAAAGATATTTTATTTAAACATGGGGTTAGATAAATACCAATTTGCTATATGACACCTTGATTATTTAAGTATGTGCCATGACCCTTTGTCACCCTAGTTGTGGTTTACTAGTTGGACATTATCAAATTGCCAACATGGGTTAGACCAGTTGTAGTATGTTGCTTAGACACGCTTACGTGCTCATGACATGATTTTGGATAATCAAATGCTAATATTGACTTAATGATATATTGAACCTGTTTTGGAAAAGTATCATGTGATGTTGACGACGTGGTGCATGGTAATCAACTGGGTTTGATAAACGCTGAGGGGCATGTGGCAAGAGTAATCGTGGGCGATTGTGGCATTGGGAGTGTTGATTTGGTTTTTCGGGTAGTCTTGCCCTGGTCACTCTAAGGACTTAACCTTGCAAGCCTTTGGCTGGTCATACTTGCAACCACATGGCTGGAATGGGACGGCCCTAGTTGATTAAGTCGCTAAGGACTCACTTGTGGAGCCTCAGGGTGTCGATTACACCGTTTGTGTGATTATGCGGGGGGCGTATCGTGGGCTGTGGCAGTACCCATCTAACGGTGTGTTGGTCCCATACTTCGCCTTGGCTAAGGAAGGGATGGTGTAGAGCACGTCTCGAGAGGACCACCTGTGTTGTTTGAGGCTTAGAAAGGCTTTGTTATGATCGCTCATTCGCATACTCTTGTATGGCGATTCACGGCGACGTGGTGAGTGGATTGTATCTTGTGGGTAAAGTGCATAACCTCTGCAGAGTGTAGAATCTATTTGAATAGCCGAGTCCACTTTGATCGACAATGCTCGGGAATTACAGTCAAGGGGTAGACTTTCTGAAAATAACTTGTTTTGAAAAGTTGGGTTGGTTTAACAATGAAGATGATGGAAATGTGGTTTAGGATGGGGAAAATGTTTATTAAATTTCCTGAAAAGTTATTTATGCTTTACTTATTTTTACTGCTTTCGAATCTACTTTTATTACTTGTCAAAAGTCATTTCTTGCAAATATACTGAGCTATTCCTTTGTACCAAGCCATGCATATAGTATATTAGCTTGCATTACGTGCATGACTTGTCGAGTACCAAGTACTCACCCTTGCCTCAACACAATACCAGTTGAAGAGGAGACTACGCGATTTGGAGGAGGAGTTCCAAGAGGACCCGTCTAATTAGGGATGCGAGCCCGATCGGTTACTGTGGTATCTTGGATGGCGCCACAGTTTATTTGATTTTCATTGCTATTGTTTCTCTCTGAATAAGTTTAGCCCTACGAGGCATACATTTGTAACTTGACCATAAGGTCAAGTAACGATTAGTTATTTAAATAAAGTACTTTGATAATATCGATTGGTATGATTGTGATATTTACCGATGTTAAGACTGTGTGCACTAGCGCGTTCCTGGACTAGTGCTGAATACACAGAGGGTCCGGATTTGCAAATTCGGGGTCCCGACAGTGTGCAACAACCGGGGAAGCCCACTTGTGCTGTTAGAAGTTTCCGAAAAACTTTGTTACGGACACTCGCCTTTGTGGCGTTTGGCTGTATCTTGTGGGTAAAGTGCATAACCTCTGCAGAATGTAAAATCTATTCGAATAGCCGTGTCCGCGGCATTGGACATCGCTCGGGGATTACAGTCAAGGGTTAGACTTTCTTGAAAATGACTTGGACTTGATAGGTTTGGTTTGGTTTAATAATGATGTTGATGGAAATGTGGATTAGGAATGGAAAAGATGTTTATTTAACTCCTGGAAAAGTTATTGCTCTTAAACTTGTTTCTACTGCTTTCGAATCTACTTATGTTACTTGTCAAATGCTGTTTTACTGCAATTATACCCTGAGCTACTCCTTTGTACAAAGCCATGCATGTAGAATATTAGTTTGCATTCTGTGCATGACTTGCTGAGTACCAAGTACTCACCCTTGCCACAATACAACACCAGTTGAAGAAGACTCTACACCAGCTTCGGAGGAGGAACTCCAAGAGGAACCGTCTAACTAGGGAGCGAGCCCAGTCAGTTGCCTGTGGTATACTGGATGGCGCCACGAAGTTATCTTATTTTTCGCTGCTGTTATTTCTCTTTTATTAAGTTCTCGCCCTGCGTGGCGAATACTTGTAACTTGACCTTAAGGTCGAGCAACCAGCTTGGTTAACTATTTAAGGTACCATATTATTTCGTTAAGTATGATTGTGATATTTACCAATGTTGAGACTGTGTGCACTAGCGTGTTCCTGGACTAGTGCTGAATACACAGAGGGTCCGAATTTGCAAATTTGGGTCCCGATAGAGGTGGTATCAGAGCCATATTGACTGTAGGCTCACCCATAGTTAGATTGGTCGTAGTGAGGATAAAACCTATTTTTTAAAGATAAAATTTGTTAAGATAATGAATGAATTCTCGACTTACCCCTTTCTCTCTTGTTCATACCCCTTGCTGAGTTCTTTTCATCTTCCACATTGATTTTAAAATGTTGCGTTTTTACGCAAGTGTCTTTCGACATATGATGATGAAGAACAACTACGCCGAGCGTGAAGGTGGCTATGCTGCCGAGTTGTGGCGTATGCTTCAATTTTCTGGAGGTTTTGAGAGGCCGCTCTACCGAGGGACTACACTCGTGCAGGCAGGATTGTTCATAGGATGGGACGTGAGGATCACGATGTATGCCCGAAAGAAGACGAAGTTTAGCCGCCCATTCCACTTCACTGCCAGGAGGTCTACCTTTGAGATAGGAATTCAGGAGGTGTCGCGTCGAGCGATGCAGCAGATCGCTCGCACCTACTCCAGGGAGCTGGAAGGCACAGTATTCCGTCACCACCCACGCCGAGACAGCAGAGCTCAACAGAAGCCGATAGAGGATGAGGATGCTACCGTCACTCACTTAGCCAGATTCGTCGTCGCTCAGGAGGAGCTGATCGATGACACAGTCCAAGAGTTGAAGAAGGCTCGTGAGCAGGTTGAGGAAGAGAAAAAGCATTTAGAGAATGCTCGCGAGTACGTCGCCTATGCTGCGAAAAGGATCGCAGAGCTGGAGACTGCACTGTATGGATAGTGCCCCGATCCAGTGTTGGAGTTGGACGCCCTAGAGCCAGATGAGGACCCAGAAGAGGTGCCACCTGCACCCGCGCCACAGCACCAGCCAGATCCAGAGCCAGAATAGGACGCGGCGTCGTCAACCACAGCTGCAGTTGCAGGGCATGGCAATTGTTTCGCGCCTATGCCGCCGCACCCGCCCTAAGGAGGCAGTGGAGGTTTTCTCGACGAGTGAGCGTAAGCGTTGAGGTTGAGACTCCTTCGTCGAGTTGCGTTATAGAATAAGAGTCACCCCTTTAGGCGTTAGACTCCAGTAAGAGTCGATTTGGATTTTCATTGCTTGTTGAGTGTGCAGTATGTGTTGCAAGGCCCTTCGGCATTGTGAGCAACCATACCAAGTTATTATTATTAGATTATAAAGTTGGATTTTTCAGTTACACTTTCCCCGCATAAGTTTCCCTACTACTTGTCTATTCTTGTTCCCTCTCATCTCTGAAACCTTGGAGTAATCGACAGATGGTGAACACCCGCGGAAAACTTGGAGGCAATGGAAGTGGTTCTCGCCCAGCTGGGAACCCCAACGATGGAGCACCTGCAACCCAGCCGGCACCGCCAGTTGACAAGCAGAATTTTGGAGCTTTTCTCGCCGCACAGACCCAGCTGATGCATGCGATGATGCAGCAGATGCAACAGATCACCGCTCACGCCACTTCTAATCAGAATAATCAAGTCAATCAGGGACAACGCCAGAATTCAAGACTGTCAGAGTTCATGAGGACTCATCTACCCACTTTCTCTGGGAATGCCAATCTGTTGGAGGCCGATGATTGGTTAAGGTCAATAGAGAGGAAGCTACACATTGCCCAATGCATGGGAAATGAGAAGGTACTCTACGCTTCTCATCAGTTGGAAGGGACCACCGCAGAATGGTGGGAGAACTTCTGCGCCACGCGGGAGAACCCTCAGGACATCACTTGGGAGGAGTTTACCACCGCATTTCGTCAGTATCACGTGCCTGAAGGAATTATGGACCTCAATAAGGAGGAGTTCAGAGCACTGAAGCAAGGTAATCAGCCGGTGGCCGAATACCTGAATAAGTTCACACAGCTTGCACATTACACACCTGAAGACGTAGCGACAGATAAAGCCAAACAATCTCGCTTTATGAAGGGACTTAACTCAGGACTGCAGGTGTGATTGATCACCCACACCTTTCCAGATTTCCAGGAACTTGTGAACAAGGCGCTCATTCTTGAAGATAAGCGTAAGGAACTGGATGAGAACCGGAAGCGAAGGTTGCAATAGCAAGGATTGCGTCAGGGAGCGCACCAACGTTTGAGGGTTGCGCCAAATCAGTTCTTTAGATTCCAGTCGCAGAATGCAACAAGGACACCGTCACCAGCATCGAGACCTGTCAATCAGAATTATCAGACCCCAGCTCCAGCCAGAAATGCCGCTTCAGGTAGTCAACAGGGGACAATGAGACACTGCTACACATGCAACGAGCCGGGGCACTTTTCCAATAGTTGCCCCAAGAAGATAGCAGGAGTGACCCCAGTCCGCTTCAATCTGGGATTCACACCAGCCAGGACGCCTGCACCCGGAGCAAACCGCAGACAAAGACAGCTGGGAGCCACGCCTGCAGGCCGTAGTGAGGCCGAGTCAACCATGTCACCGCAGAGGCACTCGAGAATGCCACAGGCGTCGTCTTTGGGTAAGTTACTTGTCAACTCAGTACCTGCAATAGTTTTGTTTGACTCTGGAGCTTCGCATTCATTTGTTTCTCAAGGCTTTGCTGCTAAAAATGATTTGGAGATTGCAAGACTTAAATGCATGCTTTTAGTTCAAACCCCTGGTTCCGAACTCCGAACTAAAGTAGGATGTTCTAGGGTGAGAATATTAATAGATGGGGTAGAATTCCTAGCGAACCTTATTATATTGGAAACCCAGACCTTAGATGTTATTTTGGGAATGGATTGGTTATCCAAGCACAAGGCTGTGCTAGATTGTGGAAGAAGGATTATCTTAGTTGAGAGCCCGTGTGGAAGGAAAGTCGAATTTCAAGCCATCGCCGTTAGAGATGGACAGTTGATGGTTAACCGCGCACAGGCAATCAGCATAGAAGATGTCTCATTAGTGAATGAGTATCCAGATGTTTTTCCTGAAGATCTACCTGGTATGCCACCAGACAGAGACATAGAGTTTGTGATAGAGCTTGTACCTGGTACAGCGCCGATAGCAAAGAGACCTTATCGGATGTCCACCGAAGAATTGGTAGAGATGAAGAAGCAGCTTGAAGAGCTGATGGAGAAGGGATTCATCAGACCGAGTTCGTCGCCATGGGGAGCGCCAGTTCTGTTCGTCAAGAAGAAGGACGGGAGTTTTAGGATGTGCATTGACTACCGTGCACTTAATGAAGTCACCGTGAAGAACTCAGCAAGGGGTATGAACAAGGAAGAAAAGGGGTAAGTCGAGAATTCATTCGTTATCTTGACAAATTTTATCTTTAGAAAATAGGTTTTATCCTCCCTACAACCATTCTAGCTATGGGTGAGCCTACAGTCAGTATGGCTCTGATACCACCTCTGTCGGGACCCGAATTTGCAAATCCGGACCCTATGTGTATTCAGCACTAGTCCATGAACGCGTTAGTGCACACAGTCTCAACATTGGCAAATATCACAATCATACTCAACGAATAATAGGGTACTTTAATTAGTTAACCAAACTGGTTGCTTGACATTATGGTCAAGTTACAAATATACGCCTCGCAGGGCGAAACTTATTAAAAGAGAAATAACTGCAGCGGAAAATAAGATAACTTCGTGGCGCCATCCAGTATACCATAGGCAACTGACTGGCCTCGCTCCCTAGTTATACGGTTCCTCTGGGAGCTCCTCCTCCAAAGCTGGTGTAGATTCTTCTTCAACTGGTGTTGTATTGCGGCAAGGGTGAGTACTTGGTACTCAGCAAGTCATGCACAGAATGCAGCTAATATACTACATGCATGGCTTAATACAAAGGAGTGGCTCAAGGTATATTTGCAGTAAAGAGCATTTAACAAGTATCATAAGTAGATTCGAAAGCAGTAAAAACAAGTATAGCATCAATAACTTTTCCAAGAGTTAAATAAACATCTTTCTCCATTCCTAATCCATATTTCCATCAACATCATTATTAACCAAACCCAACCTTTCAAGTCCAAGTCATTTTCAAGAAAGTCTAACCCTTGACTGTAATTCCCGAGCGATGTCCAATACCGCAGACCCGGCTATTCGAATAGATTTTACACTCTGCAGAGGTTATGCACTTTACCCACAAGATACAGTCAAACACCACAAAGGCGAGTGTCCGTAACAAAGCCTTTCGGAAAATTTCTAACAGTACAAGTGGTCCTCCCCGATGATTGCACACTAACCCTTCCCTTAGCGAAGGCGAAGTTTAGGACAATCCACCGTTAGATGGGTACCTGGCCGCAGCCCCGGTACGCTCCCCCGTACAACTACACAAAGGGTGTAGTTGACATGTTGAGGTCCCACAGGTACGTTATTAGCTACTTAATCAACTAGGTCTGTCCCATTACAGACATGTGGTTGCACGCTTGACTCAGTTCAAAGGCTTGCAAGGTTAAGTCCTTAGGGTGACCAGGGCAAGACTACCCGAAGAACCAAATCGACGTTCCCAGTGCCACAACTGGCCCACCCGAACATTCTTGCCACAAGCCCCGGTCGAAAACTATTTATCAAACCCCAGTTGATTACCATGCACCACGTGCCATCAACATCACATGATACCTTCCCAAAACAGGTTCAATATATCATTAAGTCAATATTAACATTTGATTGTCCAAAAATCATGTCATGAGCACGTAGCAGGTCTAAGCAATATACTACAACGATCTAAAATCCCATGTTGGCAATTTAGTAATGTCCAACTATTTAATCCTCAACTAGGGTGACAAGGGATCATGGCACATATTTAATTAACCAAGGTGTCATACAACAATTTGGCATCTATCTAATTCCCCGGAATTTAAATAAAGTATTTTCTAATTAAACTAGCATGCAATAATTTAAACCCAAAGTAATTTGAAAATGGGATCAACATGGTCAAAGCACAACTTGCCTTCAAAGAGTACTTGGTCTTGGTCCTGAGCTGGCTCCTGGGTCAACACTTCACCTTCGAAGCCTTCGGGCACTTCAACGTCTACTCGTAAAGCGTGCAAATAGCAATAAATAAATGAACAGAAGACAAAAAGTGTCCAAAAATCCAAATAAAGTTCACAAACAGAGAGAGCATAATTTTATGAATTTTTAGAAACTGGAATCGTCAAATTTGGAGTTTAAATGCAAAAGTTACAACCATTTAGAGTTTAAATAATCAATTAAATAATATTATAGAGAAAAATTTTAGTCGAAAAATTAAATAAAATTCATCATTAGGTAGATCTCAATTTTATACAAATTTAGAAATTTGAATCACTCAAATTGGAGTTGAAACGCAAAAGTTATAAGCGTTTGAAGTTTGAATCTAAATTTGAATCAATAATTCGAATTAATAAATCATTTTCTTTTTCGGAAATTCAATTATTGCGTCAGCAGTGACACGTGGACCAATCGGGAGTCGCCACGTCGCCTCGGGTCCATGGACCCGGTGCACGGTTTGGCTCGGTCCACCGTGGACCCGGTCCACGGCTCATGTCCCTGACAAGTGGGCCCTGCTGGTGACGTCAGCATGACGTCAGCACACGGCTTAGCCGAGTGGGCTGACAGGCGGGCCCCACCGTGACGTCAGCGTGATGTCATGGTGCGGTTTTGCTCGATCGCTGACACGCGGGCCCCGCGTGACGTCACGGCCGACGCCGGGCCGCGGCGTGGCGCTACGACCGCGACGGCCGGGCCTCTCGCCACGTGGCGTGATCTCGACCGTTGATTTGAAAATCAACAGCCCAGATTAGATCTGGCTTAACACAGTAGAAAACTACTCGGCTGATCTGGACCGTTCGATCTTGAACGGACGGTCAAGATCCAATCTAAGGAAAACAACGCGGCTAACCCTAACCGTTTGATCTAGATCTAACGGCTGAGATCTATCCTAGCTCAGTGCAGTTCTAGCTACGTGGCACGATCTGAACCGTTGGATCTAGATCCAACGGTTGGAAATAGATCTAGGGATTTCAACGTGGAAACTCACCGAGGGGTGACGTGGCGTGATCTGGGCCCTTGGATCTGGATCGGACGGCTGGTGGAGCTCGATCGACGGCGATGGCTTGCGGCGGAGCAACGTCACCGGAGACGGGGACGGCGACATGCCCGACGGCGTTGCGGGGCCTCTCCGGCGAAGTGAGTGGCACTCACCGACGCGGCTTCACCTCACGGTTCCGGATCTGGGCTTAACGGCGGCGGAGGACGGCGAACGGCGGCGGAATCTGCAATTAACCGCTGCGGAGCACTAGGGCAACTACGACGAGCTCGCGCGGGCAAACGGCGGCGGCTCAGGCGGCGTGGGCTAGGGCTATGGGTGCGCATGGAAGTCGGAAACGCGACAGCGGCGGCGGCGCATTAAATAGGGCTCTCGACGTCCGTGAAATGCGCGGAAACCGAGGCCCACTCCGTTGCGGCGGCGGAATCCGAAAGGGATTCGGATTGGGTGACGTTGCTAAACGTTAGCCATTGGATCAAGATCCAACGGTGCGGGGGTTTGGGCGCGGGTCTGACTCGGGCGAGCTGGCTGGCTTGGGTTCGGTCGACGTGGCTCAATCGTGGCCGTTGGATCAAGATCCAACGGTCACGCGGTTAGGGTTCGACCGAAACGGCTGGCTCGGCTCGGACTCGAGTCTGACTCGGACTCGGGTCCAGTCGGATGAACAGTACAAACCGGTTAGGTTTTCCAACGATTAAATAATCCAATTAATTTCTCAGAAATTCATTTAATTCATTAAAAATAGCAAAAGACTCAGAAAAATTCCAGAAAAATTCTGGAAAATATTTTGGATCATTTTGGACTCAAATAAAATATTTCCAACAAATTTTTTATTTGCAAAGTTAAATTCTTTAATTATTTCAAAAGGGGATAAATTCAAATAAATTCCAAATAAATCCAAATAAATTCCAGAAAATTCCAAAAATTCACCAAAGTGCCAAATCACACATGAATTTAAGAAAAGTAAAATTTTGGGGTATTACAAAGCTCCCCCCTTAATAGAATCTCGTCTCCGAGATTCAGGGCTTACTAAAGAATAGGTTCGGAAACTCTTTCTTCAAATCCTCCTCACGCTCCCAAGTTGCTTCACTCTCCGCGTGGTTGCTCCATTGAACTCTGCAGAAACGGGTTGACTTGTTTCTCATCTCTCGGTCCATGGTGTCCAAAATCTTCACGGGGTGCTCCTCATAAGTCAGATCCTCTTGTAACTCGATTGACTCTAGTGGTGTCTGCTCATCAAGTACTCGTAGGCACTTCTTCAACTGGGATACGTGAAACACGTCATGCACTCCTGCTAGTGATTGCAGTAACTCCAGTTGGTATGCAACTTCACCTCTACGGCTGAGAACCTTAAATGGTCCAACATATCTCGGCGCGAGTTTTCCTTTGGCATGGAATCTCTTAACTCCTCTGAGTGGTGTGACTCTGAGATACACGAAATCTTCTGGTTCAAAACTCAGGTCTCGGCGACGGTTATCAGCATAACTCTTCTGTCGTGATTGGGCTATCTTCAATCTCTCCCTGATCATGGCAATCTGTTCTTCGGCTTCTTGGAGAATATCTGGCCCAAAGACACGGCGTTCACCTGTCTCGTTCCAATTCAACGGTGTTCGACAAGGTCGACCGTATAGTGCTTCGAATGGTGACATCTGCAAACTTGCTTGATAGCTGTTGTTGTAGCTGAACTTAGCGTACGGCAGACTTTTATCCCAAGAGGTAGCATAAGCCAATGCACACGCTCTTAACATATCCTCAAAAATCTGATTAACTCTTTCGGTTTGCCCATCCATCTGCGAATGATAAGTTGTACTGAAGTTCAAACGGGTTTGCATGGCTTCATGCAGTTTATTCCAGAACCTCGATGTAAACTGGGTACCTCTGTCCTATACAATCTTCTTCGGTACTCTGTGCAAACAGACGATCCTGGTCATATACAATTCTGCTAACTTGTCTCCCGAGTAAGTGGTCTTCATTGGAATAAAATGGGCGACCTTAGTCAAGCGGTCTATTATGACCCATATGGAGTCATATCCTCCTTGAGTCTTGGGTAAACCGGTAATGAAGTCCATTCCGATTTCCTCCCACTTCCACTCAGGTATCTTCAACGGCTGTAGCAGTCCTGCTGGTCTCTGATGCATTGCCTTGACTCTCTGGCATATGTCGCACAACGCAACATGCTCGGCAACCTCACGCTTCATGCTCGGCCACCAGAATCTTTCCTTCAAATCCTGATACATCTTGGCACTTCCAGGATGAATTGAATACTTGGAGTCATGGGCTTCTTCTAGAATCAATTGCTTCAGCTCCTTCTGGTTTGGCACACATATTCGATCCTGCATCCATAATGTGCCTTGTTCGTCCAACTTGAAATCCTTTGCCTTGCCTTCATCTATCTTGGACTTGATCATGCGGATATTGTCATCATCCTTCTGTCCTTCTCGGATCTGATCCTCCAGGGTAGGCTTTACTTCTAATGTGGCCAAGAATCCTTCTGGTACTACTTCAATCTGCATCTTCTGGAAATCCTCACATAGCTCATCCTAACTTGTGGCTATCAACACGTTCACAGTATGGCTTTTCCGACTCAAAGCATCGGCCACCACGTTGGCCTTTCCGGGATGGTAATGGATTCCAACATTATAATCCTTGATCAACTCTAACCATCTCCTTTGCCTCATGTTCAGGTTTGATTGGGTGAAGATGTACTTAAGACTCTTATGGTCCGTGTATACTTCACATCTGTTCCCGATCAAATAGTGACGCCATAACTTCAAAGCATGCACTACGGCAGCTAGCTCTAGGTCATGCGTTGGATAATTCTCCTCATGTGGCCTCAACTGCCTTGATGCCTAAGCGAGGACCTTTCCATTCTGCATCAGCACACACCCAAGTCCTTGGCGCGATGCGTCACAATAAATATCAAAGCTTTGATTGACATCCGGTAGAATCAACACCGGCGCTGATGTAAATCGCTTCTTCAACTCTTGAAAACCTTTTTCGCACTCTGGTGTCCATGCAAACTTCTTCTCCTTTTTCAACAATTGCGTAAGAGGTTTCGCAATGGTCGAAAAGCCTTCAATGAAATGGCGGTAGTAACCTGCCATACCAAGAAAACTCCGGATCTGGGTCACGGTCTTCGGCTGTTCCCAATGTAACACAGCTTCTACCTTGCTTGGATCAACGGCGACTCCTTCTGCGGTCATTACATGTCCGAGGAACTCCACCTTGTCCTTCCAAAAGTCACACTTGCTGAACTTGGTGAAAAGTTGCTGTTCCCTCAGCTTTTCCAAAACTCGCCTCAAGTGCTCTGCGTGTTCATCCTCTGTCTTGGATTAGATTAAGATATAATCTATAAACACAACAACAAACTTGTCCAAATATTCCATGAACACCTTATTCATCATATTCATGAAATATGATGGCGCATTCGTCAAACCAAAGGACATAACAGTAAACTCGTAATGTCCATATCTTGACGAGAATGCGGTTTTCGGGATATCTTTCGATCGGATCTTCAACTTGTGGTATCCCGATCTCAGATCAATCTTGGAGAAAACTCCGGCTCCTCTCAGTTGATCAAACAGATCATCGATCCTGGGTAATGGGTACTTGTTCTTCACGGTTACTTCATTGAGTGCATGGTAGTCAATGCACATCCTGAAACTCCCGTCCTTCTTCTTGACAAACAAAACTAGCGCTCCCCACGGCGACGAACTCGGTCTGATAAATCTTTTCTCCATCAGCTCTTCAAACTGCTTCTTCATCTCCACCAATTCTTCGGTGGACATCCGGTAAGGTCTCTTTGCTATCGGCGCTGTACCAGGTACAAGCTCTATCACAAACTCTATGTCCCTGTCTGGCGGCATACCAGGTAGATCTTCAGGAAAAACATCTGCGTACTCATTCACCACTGAGACATCTTCTATGCTGATTGCCTTGGTGCTGTTAACCATCAACTGTCCATCTCTAACGGCGGTGGCTCGAAATTCCACTTTCCTTCCACACGGGCTTTGAACTGAGATAATCCTTCGTCCACAATCCAAAACGGCATTGTGCTGGGATAACTAATCCATTTCCAAAATAACATCTAAGGTTTGGGTCTCCAACATAATAAGGTTCGCTAGGAACTCTATCCCATCTATTAATACTCTTACCCCAGAACATCCTACTTTAGTTCGGAGTTCAGACCCAGGGGTTTGAACTAAAAGCATGCATTTAAGTCTTGCAATCTCCAAATCATTTTTAGCAGCAAAGCCTTGAGAAACAAACGAATGCGAAGCTCCAGAATCAAACAAAACTGTGCAGTGTATCGAGTTAACAAGTAACTTACCCAGACGACGTCCGTGGCATTCTCGCGGTGCATCTGCGGTGACATGGTTGACTCGGCCTCTCACCACGATGCAGGGTGCTTTGCTCCTGGTCTTTGTCCCTCGGTTGGCTCCTGGTGCATGCGTCCTGGCTGGTGTGGATCCCAGATTGAAGCGGACTAGGGTCACTCCTGCTGTCTTCTTAGGGAAACTGTTGGCAAAGTGTCCTGGCTCGTTGCAATTGTAGCAGCGTTTCACTGTCCCCTGTTGACTGCCTGAAGCGGCATTTCTGGCTGGTGCTGGGGTCTGATAGTTCTGATTGACAGGTCTTGGTGCTGGTGACGGTGTCCTTGTTGCATTCTGTGGCTGGAATCTGAAAAACTGATTTGGCGCAACCCTCAAACATTGCTGTGCTCCCTGACGCGATCCCTGCTGTTGCATCCTTCGCTTCCTATTGTCGTCCAGCTCCTTGCGCTTATCCTCAAGAATAAGCGCTTTATTCACCAACTCTTGGAAATCTGGAAAGGTGTGGGTGATCAGTCCCACCTGTAGTCCTGAGTTAAGTCCCTTCATAAAGCGAGACTGTCTGGCTTTATCTGTCGCTACATCCTCAGGTGCGTAGCGTGCAAGCTGTGTGAACTTGTTCAGGTATTCGGCCACCGGCTGATTACCTTGCTTCAGTGCTCTGAACTCCTCCTTCTTGAGGTCCATGATTCCTTCCGGCACATGATACTGATGAAACGCAGCTATAAACTCCTCCCAAGTGATGTCTTGAGGGTTCTCTTGCATGGCACAGAAGTTCTCCCACCATTCGGCAGCTGTCCCTTCCAACTGATGAGAAGCGTAGAGTACCATCTCATTTCCCATGCATTGAGCAATGTGTAGCTTCCTCTCTATTGATCTTAACCAATCATCAGCCTCCAACGGATTGGCATTCCCAGAGAAAGTGGGTGGGTGAGTCCTCATGAACTCTGACAGTCTTGTATTATGGCGTTGTCCCTGATTGACTAGATTGGCAGTGGCCTGAGCAGTGACGTGTTGCATCTGTTGCATCATAGCATGCATCAATTGAGTCTGAGCAATAAGAAAAGCTCCAAAATTCTACATGTCAACTGGCGACGCTAGGTGGGGTGCAGGTGCTCCATCATTGGGGTTTCCAGCTGGGCGAGAACCACTTCCATTGCCTCCAAGGTTTCCGCGGGTGTTCACTATCTGTCGATTGTTCCAATGTTTCAGAGATGAGAGGGAACAAGAATAGACAAGTAGTAGGGAAACTATGCGGGGGAAAAGTGTAACTCAATATTCAACTTTATTATTATTAATAATAACTTGGTATGGTTGCTTACAATGCCTAAGGGCCTGCAACACATACTGCACACTCAGCAAACAATGAAAATCCAACGCCTCTAAGGGTGAATCTTATTCTATAACGCGACTCGACGAAGGAGTCTCAACCTCAAAACCTACGCTCACTCGTCCAGAAAACCTTCACTGCCTCCTCGCGGCGGGTGTGGCGGCATAGGCGCAAAACAATCGCCATGCCCCACAACTGCAGCTGTGGTTAATGACGCGGCGTCTTCCTCTGGCTCTAGATCTAGCTGCTGTTGTGGCTGTGGCGCGGGTGTAGGTGGCGCCTCTTCTGGTTCCTCCTCTGGCTCTGTAGCGTCCAACTCCAACATTGGATCAGGACCCTGGCCATACAGTGCGGTCTCCAGCTCTGCGATCCTTTCCGCAGCATAAGCGACGTACTCACGAGCATTCTCTAAGTGCTTCTTCTCCTCCTCGACCTGCTCACGAGCTATCTTCAACTCCTGAACTGTGTCTTCGATCAGCTCCTCCTGAGCGGCGACGAATCTGGCTAAGTGAGTGACGGTAGCATCCTTATCTTCTATCGGCTTTCGTTGAACTTTGCTGTCTCGGCGTGGGTGGTGACGAAACACTGTGCCTTCCAGCTCCCTGGAGTAAGTGCGAGCGATCTGCTGCATTGCTCGATGCGACACCTCCTGGATTCCAATCTCAAAGGTAGACCTCCTGGCGGTGAAGTGGAAAGGGCGGCTAAACTTTGTCTTCTCTCGGGCATACACCGTGATCCGGATGTCCTATCCTATGACCAGTCCTGCCTGCACGAGTGTAGTCCCTCGGTAGAGCGGCCTCTCAAAACCTCCAAGAAACTGAAGCATATGCCACAACTCGACAGCATAGCCTCCTTCACGCTCGGCGTAGTTGTTCTTCATCATCATCTGTCAAAGGATACATGCATAAGAACGCAACATTTTAAAATCGATGTGGAAGACGAAAAGAACTCAGCAAGGGGTATGAACAAGGAAGAAAAGGGGTAAGTCGAGAATTCATTCATTATCTTGACAAATTTTATCTTTAGAAAATAGGTTTTATCCTCCCTACGACCATTCTAGCTATGGGTGAGCCTACAGTTAGTATGGCTTTGATACCACCTCTGTCGGGACCCGAATTTGCAAATCCGGATCCTCTGTGTATTCAGCACTAGTCCAGGAACGCGCTAGTGCACACAGTCTCAACATTGGCAAATATCACAATCATACTCAATGAATAATAGGGTACTTTAATTAGTTAACCAAACTGGTTGCTTGACCTTATGGTCAAGTTACAAATATACGCCTCGCAGGGCGAAACTTATTAAAAGAGAAATAACTGCAGCGAAAAATAAGATAACTTCGTGGTGCCATCCAGTATACCACAGGCAACTGACTCGGCTCACTCCCTAGTTAGACGGTTCCTCTGGGAGATCCTCCTCCAAAGCTGGTGTAGATTCTTCTTCAACTGGTGTTGTATTGCGGCAAGGGTGAGTACTTGGTACTCAGCAAGTCATGCACAGAATGCAGCTAATATACTACATGCATGGCTTAATACAAAGGAGTGGCTCAAGGTATATTTGCAGTAAAGAGCATTTAACAAGTATCATAAGTAGATTCGAAAGCAGTAAAAACAAGTATAGCATCAATAACTTTTCCAGGAGTTAAATAAACTTCTTTCTCCACTCCTAATCCATATTTCCATCAACATCATTATTAACCAAACCCAACCTTTCAAGTCCAAGTCATTTTCAAGAAAGTCTAACCATTGACTGTAATTCCCAAGTGATGTCCAATACCGTGGAGCCGGCTATTTGAATAGATTTTACACTCTGCAGAGGTTATGCACTTTACCCACAAGATACAGTCAAACACCACAAAGGCGAGTGTCCGTAACAAAGCCTTTCGGAAAACTTCTAACAGTACAAGTGGTCCTCCCCGTTGATTGCACACTAACCCTTCCCTTAGCGAAGGCGAAGTTTAGGCCAATCCAACGTTAGATGGGTACCTGGCCGCAGCCCCGGTACGCTCCCCCGTACAACTAAACAAAGGGTGTAGTTGACATCCTGAGGTCCCACAGGTACGTTATTAGCAACTTAATCAACTAGGTCTGTCCCATTACAGACATGTGGTTGCACGCTTAACTCAGTTCAAAGGCTTGCAAGGTTAAGTCCTTAGGGTGACCAGGACAAGACTACCCGAAGAACCAAATCGACGTTCCCGGTGCCACAACTAGTCCACCCGAACATTCTTGCCACAAGCCCCGGTCGAAAACTATTTATCAAACCCCAGTTGATTACCATGCACCACGTGCCATCAACATCACATGATACCTTCCCAAAACAGGTTCAATATATCATTAAGTCAATATTAACATTTGATTGTCCAAAAATCATGTCATGAGCACGTAGCAGGTCTAAGCAATATACTACAACGATCTAAAATCCCATGTTGGCAATTTAGTAATGTCCAACTATTTAATCCTCAACTAGGGTGACAAGGGATCATGACACATATTTAATTAACCAAGGAGTCATACAACAATTTGGCATCTATCTAATTCCCCGGAATTTAAATAAAGTATTTTCTAATTAAACTAGCATGCAATAATTTAAACCCAAAGTAATTTGAAAATGGGATCAACATGGTCAAAGCACAACTTGCCTTCAAAGAGTATTTGGTCTTGGTCCTGAGCTGGCTCCTGGGTCAACACTTCACCTTCGAAGCCTTCGGGCACTTCAACGTCTACTCGTAAAGCGTGCAAATAGCAATAAATAAATGAACAGAAGACAAAAAGTGTCCAAACATCCAAATAAAGTTCACAAACAGAGAGAGGATAATTTTATGAATTTTTAGAAACTAGAATCGTCAAATTTGGAGTTTAAATGCAAAAGTTACAACCATTTAGAGTTTAAATAATCAATTAAATAATATTACAGAGAAAAACTTTAGTCCAAAAATTAAATAAAATTCATCATTAGGTAGATCTCAATTTTATACAAATTTAGAAATTTGAATCACTCAAATTGGAGTTGAAACGCAAAAGTTATAAGCATTTGAAGTTTGAATCTAAATTTGAATCAATAATTCGAATTAATAAATCATTTTCTTTTTCGGAAATTCAATTATTGCGTCAGCAGTGACACATGGACCAATCGGGAGCCGCCACATCACCTCGGGTCCATGGACCCGGCGCACGGTTTGGCTCGGTCCACCGTGGACCCGGTCCACGGCTCATGTCCCTGACAAGTGGGCCCTGCTGGTGACGTCAGCATGACGTCAGCACACGGCTCAGCCGAGTGGGCCGACAAGCGGGCCCCACCGTGACGCCAGCGTAATGTCATGGTGCGGTTTGGCTCGATCGCTGACACGCGGGCCCCGCGTGACGTCACGGCTGACGTCAGCGGCGATCGGCGTGGCCGCGCGGACCGCGACGGTCAGTCTCCTCGCCACGTGGCGTGATCTCGGCCGTTGATTTGAAAATCAACGTTCCAGATTAGATCTGGCTTAACACAGTAGAAAACTACTCGGCTGATCTGGACCGTTCGATCTTGATCGGACGGTCAAGATCCAATCGAAGGAAAACAACGCGGCTAACCCTAACCGTTTGATCTAGATCTAACGGCTGAGATCTATCCTAGCTCAGTGCAGTTCTAGCTACGTGGCACGATCTGAACCGTTGGATCTAGATCCCACGGTTGGAAATAGATCTGGGGATTTCAACGTGGAAACTCACCGAGGGGTGACGTGGCGTGATCTGGGTCCTTGGATCTGGATCGGACGGCTGGTGGAGCTCGATCGACTGTGATGGCTTGCGGTGGAGCAAGGTCACCAGAGACGGGGACGGCGACACGCCCGACGGCGTTGCGGGGCCTCTCCGGCGAAGTGAGTGGCACTCACCGACGCCGCTTGACCTCACGGTTCCGGATCTGGGCTTAACGGCGGCGGAGGACGGCGGACGGCGGTGAAATCTGCAATTAACCGCGGCGTGGGCTAGGGCGGTGGCTCAGGCGGCGTGGGCTAGGGCTACGGGTGCGCACGGAAGTCGGCAATGCGACAGCGGTGGCGGCGCATTAAATAGGGCTCTCGACGTCCGTGAAACGTGCAGAAACCGAGGCCCACTCCTGTTGGACCGAGTAGGCAACTAGAGGGGGGGTGAATAGATGCCGAATTAAATTTAATGTTTTCTTTCGGAAAATTAAATACCCCTAAACAACGGAAGAATATCTAATATCTTAGAGATCAAAACCCTAGATTAATTAGCGAAACAAATCGAACAAGAGCAAGAACTAGTTCTAACAAAATGAAGAACAAATCTTCTAATCAAGAATCAAAGCGAAAAAGAATATTGTATAAACTTATCTCTTTATTCCAAAGCCATCTTCAACAAGATGACACCCAAAAAAAAACCTTTCTAATCTTCAAAGATTAGAAAACCCTAAACGAACTAATAGAGCATACAAGCTCTTCTTTGCACCTTGTGCTTGATTGAACAATTGTTCGCTTGATCGATTGCTTGAATTTCTAAGCCCTTACAACCTCTATTTAAAGGACTCCACAGCCACCGATTCCATCTTGTATTCGGATCAAACAAGCCGTCTCCATGCCAAACCGCAACCACGCCGGCCGACTCGGATAGCAAAAATTCCTCTCGGACATGGCAACTCGGCTGGCTCTGTCTCCTCTCGGACACGGCATCGGACAGCAATCATACCGGCCGAATTCCTCTTGGACTCGGCAAAACGGCTTGCTCTGTCAGACATCCTGCACACATACGACACACACACACGTCTCGGCACTCACGCACACACACATGCAGCATGCACACACACCACGCACGCTACAACACGCCACGCACACACACATTAAATGCATACATGCATTTCTATGCATGCACACACACACACACATGCTCGTATGTACACACACACATGCAGCACGCACACACACATGCATGCACACGCACACACACTTGCATGCACACACACACTCAATGCATGCATGCATATTCACACACAATGCATGTATCAAAAATTCGTATACACGCGTACGGCCTCCTGCCACTACGCTGCAACGATCTCGATCTCACGTGCACCGTTCTCAAATCCGAACGTCTCGCATGACACCCTCGACCCTCACGACCTCAGTTCCTCCCTTGAACCTAGTCTCAGTCCTGTCACCGACCACGCTCGACCTCAAGCAACACCTGCACGTGAACAAAAACACACAAACAATTTCCGAGCCCAAGTCCGCGACTTGACTCAAGTTAATCCATGCAACCATTGCATCAAATATTCCTAAGAATACAGTTTCAAAACACGAACCAAAACTCGTTCGTAAATTCAAATCTTTTTCGGATAACCAAACTGATTTCTGATCTTTTTTAAAATAAAGAAACCAAAAATAAATCTTTTTGAATTTTCAAACTGGTTTCAAAACTTTTTCAAATAACAAATTGATTTCTAATATTTTCAAAAATGAAACCAAAATCAAATCAATTCAGATCTTTTCAAATCTTCAAACCAAGTTCAAATCTTTTCGAATATTTAAATACTCATCATCAAAATCAATTGGATCAAAAACAATGATCCTTCAATCTCCCCCTTGATGAGTAATTTGACAAAACACAATATAAGATTTGACAAGTGTATAGAAAAATACCAAATGAGAGTTTGAGACCAAAAAAGATTCCAAGACCAAGTAAAGACCAAGTAAATCCAAATTCTCAAACAGTTTGAATTTCTCCTTTCTTTCTATTTTTCTTCTTCTTGACTTGCTCTCCCCCTTTTTGACAAAATAGTCATCAAGATCTCAAAACTCCCCCTTAATGAATGCAGTATCTCAAGCTTTGAAGTATATTCAAGGTATATAA
The DNA here is from genome assembly GCA_036346355.1 of Rhipidocladum racemiflorum. Classification (NCBI taxonomy): domain Eukaryota; kingdom Viridiplantae; phylum Streptophyta; class Magnoliopsida; order Poales; family Poaceae; genus Rhipidocladum; species Rhipidocladum racemiflorum. The sequence continues at coordinate 63,291,023 of CM070583.1, forward strand.
TCAAAGTAAAGCATTTGGACAGTTTTTAGGAGAACTTTCTCATTTTGTATCAATTTATCCAATGAGAAAGCAATTTGTGAGAATATGAAGGTTCTAACACATAGAATAGTTATTGCATAAGCAAATTAGAGCAAACAAGTAAAATGTCATAAACTGATTTTGCCAAAGCGAAAAATAAATCTATCATGAGCATAGAGAGACTTTCAAATTCACTAATGTTTGTCTCAAGGCTTTTTTTAACCATTTGAATTTCCTTTTTCTCTTTTAGCAAGTTTGACAATTTTGCTTTGTGATCAACAGGGATGACAAGTAACTGCACACTAGCCCATACTTGTGTATGAGTAGGTAGTTCTTTCTTGTATCTTTCTCAGTTTAAATTGGCAATTGGCTTCACATTGTTCTGAACTTTTGTTTAGACAAGTAGCCTTTTCTTGCATCTTTTGCATTTAAATCCCTGGCAAGGAAGCTGCACATTGTACTAAACTTGTGTTTAGCCAAGTAGCTTTTGCTTGCATCTTTTTCAACTTGCTTTTAACATTAAAACACTAATTTTGCTTGAGACTCATAATGATCATTTGAAGTCCAACAAAAAGCTCACACATAGTTTCTAATCAGCTCTAGCCTTTCAACAGATGACAAGAAACTTTTAAGCCTATTTCACAAATGCAATACCATAATGAGCAAGAGCCAAAATATTCTCGAAAAGCATCTCAAATTGAATTATTTTAGTTTTTTAGTGAGAAGTGAAGTAATGATAGCATTAATTTGACTATATACACAAGAATAGTCAACAAAGCTTTGTACTACATGATGCAATGAAAACAGGGGATTTTTCTTTAAGTGTAACGTCAAAATAGCTCCTTGTAGTAACCAAATGTAGTAAAAACACCACTTGTAGTAACCAAAGTCAAGTAACCCAAATGTAAGAGATAAATTCAAGACTCCCCCTCAAATCAACCCATGGGGATGAATGATCCCAAGTTCGCCGCGTAAGAAAGCAAAGCGAGAAGAATCAAGCGGCTTAGTGAAAATATCAGCAATTTGAGCATCCGAATCAACAAATTTCAGTTCAATAGCTCTTTTTTCAACATGATCTCTAAGAAAATGATATCGAACATCAATGTGTTTAGTCCTTGAATGTTGAACAGGATTTTTAGCGATGTGAATTGCGCTAGTATTATCACAAAGAAGTGGAACACTATTAAAGTTAATGTCGTAATCTTTAAGAGTTGAAGTGATCCAAAGAATTTGTGAACAACAACTAGCGGATGCAACGTATTCAGCTTCAGCAGTAGATTGAGCAACTGAGGACTGTTTCTTAGAAGACCATGAAACAAGTGAAGTGCCAAGAAAATGACATGTGCCAGAAGTACTCTTTCTATCTAATCTACACCCCGCAAAATCAGCATCAGAATATCTTAGGAGTGTAAGCGAAGAAGAACAAGAATACCAAATGCCAAATTCAGAAGTGAAGCGAAGATACCTGAAAATTCTTTTAATTGCTTGTCGATGTGATTCTCGAGGAGAGGCTTGAAATCGAGCGCACAAACATACTGTAAAATGTATGTCAGGCCTCGAAGCGATCAAATCTGAAGTGATCCAATCATGCTTCTGTATTCCTTTTGGTCCATCTCGACACCATTTTCGTTAGGATCCAAAATTGTTGTTGTGCTTATTGGAGTAGATACTGACTTTCCTTCTCCCATATCGAATTTCTTTAGTAGCTCCTTTATATACTTGGATTGGTGCAGGAAGATCCCGTCTTTCGCTTGCTTGATTTGAAATCCAAGAAAGTATGTCAACTCTCCCATCATACTCATCTCGAATTCCCTGGACATTAGCTCAGAAAAATGCAACACAAGAGAGTGGGAGGATCCTCCAAAGATAATATCATCCACATAAATTTGCACCACAAGAAATTGATCATTTGAATTTTGAGTAAATAGAGTTTTATCAACTTTTCCCATCACAAAATTTTGTTGAAGCAAGAAGCCTTTTAATCTATCATACCAAGCACGAGGGGCTTGTTTTAATCCATAAAGAGCTTTTGACAAACGATATACATGATTAGGAAATTTTTCATTTTCAAAGCCAGGAGGTTGTTTCACAAAAACTTCTTCTATAAAACCGTTTAGAAAAGCACTTTTCACATCCATTTGAAATAACTTAAAACCTTTTGATGCTGCAAATGCCAAGAGAATGCGAATAGCTTCTAAACGAGCAACATGAGCAAATGTTTCATCAAAATCAATTCCTTCAAGTTGGGAATAACCTTGAGCTACAAGTCTAGCTTTGTTTCTAACAATTATTCCATCTTCATTTAACTTGTTCTTAAAAACCCATTTTGTTCCAATAATGTTTTGATTTTTAGGAGGTTCCACTAAAGACCAAACTTTATTCCGTTCAAAATTTTCTAACTCTTCATGCATCGCATCTACCCAAGAACTATCAGTTAAAGCATGAGTAATGTTCTTAGGTTCAAAATTTGCAACAAAAGCAGAATGCATGCATAAAAGAGTTTAAGATGAATTAGAACGTGTCACCCTTTCATGAAGTCTTCCAATAATTTATTCAGGAGGATGATTCTTCAAAACAGCAAGGGGAGGTCCAGTTGATTCAGTCGTCGTGGGAGGTGCAGGAAGGTCTGAAGTAGTAGTCACATCAATTGGTTCAGGAACAACTTCTCGTTCTGTAGGTATGACCTCATCATCATCGTTATCTTCAATATCTTCTTCGAATCTTTTGTCCAAAAAGATTGGCTCTAGATCTTCTCGTGAACCTGAAATGTCGGGTCTAGCTCCAGGGCTAGCCTCATCAAAAGTAACATCGCATGTCTCCAACATTTTGTTAGTTGATAAATCAAGTACACGATATCCACGAGAGTGCAACGAGTAACCAAGGAAGATGCCATCTGTACTACGAGCATCGAATTTATCAAGATTTCCATGCTTAAGAATAAAGCATTTGCAACCAAACACTCGTAAGTGAGAAACAGAAGGTTTAAGATCAAATCTCAGTTCATAAAATGTTTTACCAAGTAAAGCTCTGAGATAGACCCTATTTGATATATAGCAAGCAGAAGAAATTGCCTCAGCACAAAATTTTCTTGAAGTGTTGTATTCATCTAGCATAGTTCTAGCCATTTGAATCAAAGTTCTATTTTTCCTTTCTACAACACCATTTTGAGAGGGAGAATATGGCGAAGAAAATTGATGTTCAATTCCATTAGTTTCACAAAAAGATTTGAACAAAGCATTTTTGAATTCCGTACCATTATCAGTTCTTATGGCTTTCAATGTGTTAGGCAATTCATTTATCAATCTCTTAATGAAGACATGAAAGAGTCCAAAAATCTCATCTTTTGAAGACAGAAAATGCACCCAAGAGTATCTCGAATAATCATCAACTATTACTAGAAAAAGTACCACTTACCTCCGGCCGATTGTACTCGAGATGGTCCTACTGTATCCATGTGAAGAAGTTGACCAGGGCCAGTGGTCATTACAGTAGAGACAGGAGCATGAGGGGCTCCAACCATCTTACCATGTCGATAGGAAGCACAAACAATGTCTTTGCAAGATTTTAATTTCGGCAAGCCACGAATTAAGTCTAGACCACTCAATCTAGATAACAGATCAAAGCCCATGTGACCTAACCGACGATGCCAAAAATTGAGATTTCTAGATTCTGAAGCAACAAAACAATGTGAACTTGAAGCATTGCTAAAATTTGCTATGAAAATTTTTCCAAGTCTAGATATCTCAAGAGTCAAGTTTCCAGAAGCATCGAGTACTCTACATGCATTCGGTTTAAAACTCACTTCAAAGTTTTCATCCAACAATTGAGATACGCATGAAGGTTGAATTTCAGTTTAGACACCAAAGAGACATTCTTTAAAGTAAAGTGATCATTCACCTTCACTTGTACCTTTTGCAATGACGCGTCGGTAGTAGCATCTCCAAAAGTGATCGTTTCGTTTCCCGGATGCTTTTGTTAGGAGGAGAACCAACTTGGGTTGCTGTCATGTGTTGGCGGCATCCTGAATCAACAACCCAGATGTTCTCCTTCCCTTCTCGTACCACCTACATGTTATGAGCAGAAGATGCCGAGGATTCATTGGGGTTAGAAAAATATGATTTAGGTATCCAAAGATTGAATTACTCGACGAGGAGGTGATCGTACAAAAGTTCGTGAATGCAAAGTAGATGAATTTCCAGGTATTTTGTTTGCTTTCACTAGCGGAACATGTGGAGAAATGATACGTGTTTGTCTAAAGTTAGACTTAGCCTTTGAATTTTCCTTTCTCTGTTGTTTGGCTAGTTTAAAACAAAAATTCATCAAATGACCATCTTTTCCACAATGAGTGCAATTGTACTTAACAAATGGTTTGACTTTAGAAGCAGAAGCAACATTTGCATTCATCATAGTAGAAGATAAAATTCCAAAGCAGATTTGAAGACGCTTTTCGGGTTCTTTGACAATTTCAAACTTTCCACTTTCAAGAGTTTTAACAATAGTAGGAGCATATGATTTGTGATGAGCATAAGGATCAAAACCTAAACCTTTGTGATGAGTGCTGACTTTTGATTGATCCAAAATCATATTTAGATTTTTCTTTCCTTTAGTAAAAGCGTTCTAAAGACTTTTCCAAGTAATCAATTTTTCGAGAGAGTGTTAAACAATTATTACAGGAAACATCTACTTTTTCTTTTTGCTTGCGACAAGTTGAGCATGAAAGAACTTCATGTGTAAGCAAATCATTAAACAATTGAGTAATCTTAGCATCTGCATCATGCAACTTCAATTCTAGTATGGGACATTTAGAACAAGAAGTTTGACCATGTAAACCATCAGTAGAGCAACCAATATTTTTCACAAGTTTTTCATTTTTCAATTGTTTGGCATAAACTTGTTCTAGTTTAATCATATGTTCCTCTTTTAGAGATTTAATTTCAAATTTGAGATCTAAGCAAGAATCACATGTCTTTTCAGAATTTGAATTTCTAAGATCAAAGTTTTCAGTTTCCAGCATGGATAGATCTTTCTCTAAGTTTTTATTTTTGAGTGAACATTTTCTTAAAGATTTTCTCAATATGACTAAAACTTCACAAAGCTCATCATATGAAGGTATTACCTCATCACCGTCATTTGGAGGTGTTGTCGTTGTCACTAGAATCACTAGTGTTCCCTTTCGCCATGAAGCACAGTCCGGTGAAATCTTTCTCGTTCAGCTTCGTTTGCTTCGCTTCCTTCTCATCGTCAGTTGAATCATCAATGTCGCTTAAGTCTAAGCGACCAATTGCAGCGAAGACTTTGTTGAGCATCTTCTTCGTCCGTTGCTTATTTTTGTCCTTGCTCTCTTTTGGCCGGAAGGATTTGGAGGAGTTGCTTTGATCCTTCTCGTCTCTATCTTTTTTCTTGAAGCAGTTAGCACGGATGTGTCCTGCCTTGCCGCAGTTGTAGCAGTGGATGGAGGTTCCTCTTCTCTCCCTTGATCTCATGTACGCTGCATTGACACGCTTGGAAAGAAGAGCAAGTGTATCTTCTGCTATTTGATCTAGCTGTTCATCATTAAGAGCACTCAAGGCAGTAATGGAATATGATGATGAAGAACTAGTAGCATTATCACATGAAGAAGAATTTGCATTAAGAGCCAAAGAGTTATCATTGGATGTTCTGGAAACAATGTCTATCTCAAAAGTTTTGAGACTAGAATATAATTTATCCAATGTCATTTCACTCATCTTGTGAGCCTCCCTAAATGCAGTCACTTTCATTTGCCAGATTTTAAGATCAAGAGATGATAGGAAATGTCTAGCATTTTCAGATTCAGTGTATTTAACATCTACAGCTCTAAGATTGTTTAAGATTTTGTTAAAGCGAGCAAAATAATCATCTAGAGATTATCTAGAGTTCATTTCAAATCTAGTGTATTCCTTTTTAAATTGATCTTGCCTAGCTTCTTTTACAGAGTCAGTGCCCTCATGATAATCTTGAAGAGATTTCCAAATTTCATTAGCAGTTAGTAAATGACAGACTCTATCGAATTCTTTTCTAGTAAGTCCTTGAAGCAATATGTTTCTAGCTCTATTATTATTTTCAACATCCTTTTCAAACTCGATTTTATCAATATCATCATTAGAAGGAAGCTCGTACGGAATTTTTACCTTGCGCCAAATTGCGTTACCTTGAGCTTGAAGATATCTGATCATCGGATCCGCTTGATGGGAAATGCATTGCCATCGAAGATTGGCGGCTTGTTCGAGTATTTCTCTGTTGCCATAACTTACCGTTTACTAATCACCTGTTAAGATGGATTAGTAGAACCTTGCTCTGATACCACTTGTAGGACCGAGTAGGCAACTAGAGGGGGGGTGATAGATGCCGAAATAAAATTTAATGTTTTCTTTCGGAAAATTAAATACCCTTAAACAACGGAAGAATATCTAATATCTTAGAGATCAAAACCCTAGATTAATTAACGAAACAAATCGAACAAGAGCAAGAACTAGTTCTAATAAAATGAAGAACAAATCTTCTAATCAAGAATCAAAGCGAAAAGAATATTGTATAAACTTATCTCTTTATTCCAAAGCCATCTTCAACAAGATGACACCAAAAAAAAAACCTTTCTAATCTTCAAAGATTAGAAAACCCTAAACGAACTAATAGAGCATACAATCTCTTCTTTGCACCTTGTGCTTGATTGAACAATTGTTCGCTTGATCGATTGCTTGAATTTCTAAGCCCTTACAACCTCTATTTAAAGGACTCCACAGCCACCGATTCCATCTTGTATTCGGATCAAACAAGCCGTCTCCATGCCAAACCGCAACCACGCCGGCCGGCTCGGATAGCAAAAACTCCTCTCAGATATGGCAACTCGGCTGGCTCTGTCTCCTCTCGGACACGGCATCGGACAGCAATCATACCGGTCAAATTCCTCTTGGACTCGGCAAAACGGCTTGCTCTGTCAGACATCCTGCACACATACAACACACACACGTCTCGGCACTCACGCACACACACATGCAGCACGCACACACACCACGCACGCTACAACACGCCACGCACACACACATTAAATGCATACATGCATTTGTATGCATGCACACACACACACACACTTGCATGCACACACACATGCTCGTATGCACACACACATGCAGCACGCACACACACATGCATGCACACGCACACACACTTGCATGCACACACACACACTCAATGCATGCATGCATATTCACACACAATGCATGTATCAAAAATTCGTATACACGCGTACGGCCTCCTGCCACTACGCTGCAACGATCTCGATCTCACGTGCACCGTTCTCTAATCCGAACGTCTCGCATGACACCCTCGACCCTCACGACCTCAGTTCCTCCCTTGAACCTAGTCTCGGTCCTGTCACCGACCACGTTCGACCTCAAGCAACACCTGCACGTGAACAAAAACACACAAACAATTTCCGAGCCCAAGTCCGCGACTTGACTCAAGTTAATCCATGCAACCATTGCATCAAATATTCCTAAGAATACAGTTTCAAAACACGAACCAAAACTCGTTCGTAAATTCAAATCTTTTTCGGATAACCAAACTGATTTCTGATCTTTTTTAAAATAAAGAAACCAAAAATAAATCTTTTTGAATTCTCAAACTGGTTTCAAAACTTTTTCAAATAACAAATTGTTTCTAATCTTTTCAAAAATGAAACCAAAATCAAATCAATTCAGATCTTTTCAAATCTTCAAACCAAGTTCAAATCTTTTTGAATATTCAAATACTCATCATCAAAATCAAATGGATCAAAAACAATGATCCTTCAACTCCGTTGCGGCGGCGGAATCCGAAAGGGATTCGGATTGGGTGACGTGGCTAAACGTCAGCCGTTAGATCAAGATCCAACGGTGCGGGGGTTTGGGCGCAGGTCTGACTCGGGCGAGCTGGCTGGCTCGGTCGGGCTCGGGTTCGGTCGACGTGGCTCAATCGTGGCCGTTGGATCAAGATCCAACGGTCACGCGGTTAGGGTTCGGCCGAGCGGGTTCGACCGAAACGGCTGGCTCGGGTCGAACTCGAGTCTGACTCGGACTCGGGTTCGGTCGGATGAACAGTACAAACCGGTTAGGTTTTCCAGCGATTAAATAATCCAATTAATTTCTCAGAAATTCATTTAATTCATTAAAAATAGCAAAAGACTCAGAAAAATTCCAAAAAAATTCTGGAAAATATTTTGGATCATTTTGGACTCAAATAAAATATTTCCAACAAATTTTTTATTTGAAAAGTTAAATTCTTTAATTATTTCAAAAGGGGATAAATTCAAATAAATTCCAAATAAATCCAAATAAATTCCAGAAAATTCCAAAAATTCACCAAAGTGCCAAATCACACATGAATTTAAGAAAATCAAAATTTTGGGGTGTTACAAGCCTACCCTGGAGGATCAGATCCGAGAAGAACAGAAGAAGGATGACAAGATCCGTAGGATTAAGTCCAAGATGGATGAAGGCAAGGCGGAAGACTTCAAACTGGACGAGCAAAGCACGTTATGGATGCAGGATCGAATCTGTGTGCCAAACAAGAAGGAGCTGAAGCAGTTGATCCTAGAAGAAGCCCACGACTCCAAGTATTCAATCCATCCGGGAAGTGCCAAGATGTATCAGGATTTGAAGGAAAGATTCTGGTGGCCGAGCATGAAGCATGAAGTTGCCGAGCATGTTGCGCTGTGCGACACATGCCAGAGGGTCAAGGCAATGCATCAGAGACCAGCAGGATTACTACAGCCGTTGAAGATACCTGAGTGGAAATGGGAGGAAATCGGAATGGACTTCATTACCGGTTTGCTGAAAACCCAGGGTGGATTGACTCCATATGGGTCATAGTGGATCGCTTGACTAAGGTCGCTCACTTTATTCCCGTGAAGACCACCTATTCGGGAGATAAGTTAGCAGAATTGTATATGACCAGGATCGTCTGTTTGCACGGAGTGCCGAAGAAGATCGTATCGGACAGAGGTACCCAGTTTACCTCGAGGTTCTGGAATAAGCTGCATGAAGCCATGGGAACCCATCTGAACTTTAGTACAGCATATCACCCGCAGACGGATGGACAGACCGAAAGAGTTAATCAGATATTGGAGGATATGTTAAGAGCGTGTGCATTGGCTTATGCTACCTCTTGGGATAAGAGTCTGCTGTATGCTGAGTTCAGCTACAACAATAGCTATCAAGCAAGTTTGCAAATGTCACCATTTGAGGCACTATACGGTCGACCTTGTCGAACACCATTGAACTGGAATGAGACAGTTGAACGCCGTGTCTTTGGGCCGGACATTCCTCAAGAAGCTGAAGAGCAGATTGTCATGATCCGGGAAAGACTGAAGATAACACAGTCAAGACAGAAGAGCTACGCCGATAACCGTCGCCGAGACCTGAGTTTTGAACCAGAAGATTTCGTATATCTCAGAGTCACACCACTCAAGGGAGTTAAGAGATTCCATGCCAAAGGAAAACTCGCGCCGCGATATGTTGGACCATTTAAGGTTCTCAGCCGTAGAGGTGATGTTGCGTACCATCTAGAGTTATCGCAATCACTAGCAGGAGTACATGACGTGTTCCACATGTCCCAGCTGAAGAAGTGTCTTCGAGTACCTGATGAGCAGACACCGTTAGAGTCAATTGAGCTACAAGAGGATCTGACTTACAAGGAACACCCCGTCAAGATTTTGGACCCAATGGATCGAGAAACGAGAAATAAGTCAACCCGTTTTTGCAGAGTTCAATGGAGCAACCATGCAGAGAGTGAAGCAACTTGGGAGCGCGAGGATTTGAAGAAAGAGTTTCCGAACCTATTCTTTAGTAAGCCCTGAATCTCGGGGACGAGATTCTGTTAAGGGGGGAGGTTTGTAACACCCCAATTTTTTCTTTTCATGAATTTAAACAAGATTTGGCAATTTTGTTCATTTTTGGAATTTTTTGGAATTTATTTCGAATTGATTTGAATTTATTCCCTTTTGAAATAATTAAAGAATTTAATTTTGCAAATAAAATTTTGTTGGAAATATTTTATTTGAGTCCAAAATGTTCCAAAATATTTTCTAGAATTTTTCTGAGTGTTTTGCTATTTTTAATGAATTAAATGAATTTCTGGGAATTAATTTGATTATTTAATCGCTGGAAAAACCCAAACCGATTTCACTGTTCATCCAACCGGAGCAGAGTCCGAGTCAGACTCAAGTCCGACCCGGACCCGACCGCGCCAGCCGTCTCGGTCGAACCCAGTCACCAAACCCTAACGCGCGAGACCATCGGATCGAGATTGAACGGCCACGATCGCGCCACGTCGCCCGAACCCGAGCCCGACCGAGCCAACCAGGTCTCCCGAGCCGGACCCGAGCCCAAACCCCCGTGCCGTTGGATCTTGATCCAACGGTCCACCTTGAGCCACGTCACCCAATCCGAATGCATTTCGGATTCCACCGCCGCAGCCGTGTGGGCCTCTGTTTTCGCGATTTTCACAGACGCCGAGGGACCTATTTAATGCACCGCTGCCACCACTGGGTAGCCGACTCCTGAGCCGCCGCCATTTGCCCGCTAGAGCTCGCCGTAGTTGCGTTAGGTTTCCGCCGCGGTTAAGCGTCGTTTCCGCCGCCGTCCGCCGTCCTCCGCCTCCGTTGAGCCTAGATCCGGAACTGCAAGGACGAGGCGCATCGGAGAGTACCATTCACTTCGCCGGAGGGGCCCCGCAACGCCATTGCCGTGGTCGTCGTCCTAGTCTCCGGTGAGCCAGCTCCGCCGCGCGCCATCGCTGTCGCTCGAGCTACACTGACTGTCAGGTCAAGATCCAAGGGCCCAGATTCGTCCACGTCACCCCCGGTGAGATCTCACGTGTTAATCTCTAGATCTGTTTCCATCCGTTGTGTAACACCCCAAAATTTTGCTTTTCTTAAATTCATGTGTGATTTGGCACTTTGGTGAATTTTTGGAATTTTCTGGAATTTATTTGGATTTATTTGGAATTTATTTGAATTTATTCCATTTTGAAATAATTAAAGAATTTAATTTTGCAAATAAAATTTTGCTGGAAATATTTTATTTGAGTCCAAAATGATCCAAAATATTTTCGGAATTTTTAGGAATTTTACGAGTATTTTGCTATTTTAATGAATTAAATGAATTCTTGGAATTATTTTAAATATTAAATGTTTGGAAATCAAGCGAGTCGATTCTTGTTCATCGACGGGCCGAGTCGGACTCGAGTTCGAGTCCGACCGAGGCATTGATTGACTCGATCAAACGACTCAAAACCTAATCAATCCCAGCGTTGGATCAAGATCCAGCGGTGAGATCCGCCCGTGCTGCGGTTCGAGCCGTATCGGCCCGGATCCGATCGCGCCCGTCGCGATCGTGGCCGTTGTCGTGCCGCGTGGGCGGCTGGCGTCATCGTCTCGCGAGTCGAGCGGACTCCGCCCGCCAGCGCCCGCCGCCCGTGTAGAACTAGGTTTAGTCTACCGAACACGAAGCAGAGGCTATTTAAAGCGTGAGCGTCCCCAAGGGGTTGCCCTCATCTTTGCGCTTCCCGTTCCCGACCATCTACTTTGAGCCGTCGCCCGTTTGCCGTGCGTGCTCGCGGGAGTTGGAGCCTGTCGCGGCCAGTTGAAACGCCGATTCCGCCGCCCGTCAGTCGTCTTCCGCGAAAGGAGCCCGAGTCCGGAACCACCGTGAATGAACACAACGAAGGAAGGATTCATCTCGCCGGGCGACCGAAGCCGTCCGGGCTCGTCGTCGTTCGTCTCGGTGCCCAAGCCTCATGGCGCCATCGCGGACTTGCGAGCTCGGTGAACCGTCGAGATCCGGATCGGACGGTTGAGGTGAGTCCGTGTTCCAAACTGATTAGATCTAGGCCGTTGGATCAAGATCCAGCGGTTCTGAGCTGCCGCGTCTTGTAGGTAGTGTTATTATAGGATTAGATCTGGACCGTCGGAGTCTAGATCGAGCGGCCCACGATCAGCAGTAGTTTCAGCGTGTTAACCACGGATCTAATCCCGGCGCGGTTGATTTCAAACCAGCGGTAGTGATTGCGCCGCGTGTCGGGAAGTTGGACCGGCCAGGTCGGTCGTCGTCTGGCGTCGTGGCCAGCCCGACAGCGGGGCCACGCGTGTCGGTATTGCCGTGGCGTCACCATGGCGTCATCGGTGGACCCTGTCGACCGCAGTGGTGAGCCACGTTGACGTCGTGATAGCGTCACGAGTGGTCCCATGTCGACACGTAGAGTCGTGGGCCAGGAGTCCGCAGTAGACCAGTAGGCGTGGACCAAGTCCATGGACGGCTGGCGTCAGCCAACCAATCAGAATGCCCGCGTGTCCATCTTGGCGCAATAATTAATTTCGAAAAGAAAATGATTTATTAATTCGAAATATTGATTCAAATTTAGATTCAAACTAGCGCTTATAACTTTTGCGTTTCAACTCCGATTGAGTGATTCAAATTTCTAAATTTGTATAAAATTCAGATCTACTCAAATATGAATTTTATTTAATTTTGGACTAAAGTTTTTCTCTGTAAAATTATTTAATTGATTATTTAAACTTTAAATAATCATAACTTTTTCGCGTTTAACTCCAAATTTGTGATTCCAGTTTCTAAAATCCATAAAATTATGTTCTTTCTGTTTGTGGATTTTATTTGGATGTTTGTACATTTTTGCCTATTGTTTATTTGTGTATTTGCTATTTGCACGCTTCTGAGTAGATGTTGAAGTCTGGGAAGGATTCGAAGGAGAAGTATTAACTCAGGATCCAACTCAAGACCAAGAACAAGTACTTTTTGAAGGCAAGTTGTGCTTTGACCATATTGATCCTATTTGAAATCTATTTTGATTTAAACTATTGCATGCTAGTTGATTAGAAAAATACTTTGCTTAAACATAGGGATTAGATAAATACCAATTTCTTTGTATGACACCTTGATTATCTAAGTATGTGCCATGATCCTTGTCACCTAGTTATGGATTACTAGTTGGACATTATTAAATCGCCAACATGGGTTTAGGCCGTTTGTAATTACCTTTGCTTACACACTCGTGCTCATGACATGATTTTGGACAATCAAATGTTAATATTGACTTAATGATATATTGAACCTGTTTTGGAAAGGCATCATGTGATGTTGATGGCTTACGTGGTGCATAGTAATCAAGCTGAGTTTGATAAAGCGATTTCGGCCAGGGCATGTGGCAAGAAGTAATCAGTGGGCGATTGTGGTATTGGGAGTGTTGATTTGGTTCTTGGGTAGTCTTGCCTGGTCACCTAAGGACTTAACCTTGCAAGCCTTTGAGGCGGGTCTAACGTGCAACCACATATGCATGTAATGGGGCGGACCTAGTTGACTAAGTTGCTAATAGCATGCACTGTAGGACCTCGGAGGTCAACTACACCCTTTGTGTAAGTTATGCGGGGGAGGCGTCTGGGTGAGGCAGTACCCATCTAACAGTTGATTGGCCTAGGAGCTTCGCCTTAAGCGAAGGAAGGGTTAGTCTTAATAACCGGGGAGGACCACTTGTATTGTTAGAGGTTTCGAAAGACTTTATTCTGGGGAACTTCGCCTTTGTGGTGTTATTTGTATCTTGTGGGTAAAGTGCATAACCTCTGCAGAGTTTAGAATCTATTCGAATAGCCGTGTCCGCGGTATTGGACATCGCTCGGTTGAAAGGTTGGGTTAGATTTTCTCAAAAATAACTTTGGTTTGAAAGGTTGGGTTGGTTTAATAATGAAGGTGATGGAAATGTGGTTTAGGATGGGGAAAATGTTTATTTAACTTCTTGAAAAGTTATTTATGCTTTACTTATTTCTACTGCTTTCGAATCTACTTATATTACTTGTTAAATCTTGTTTCTTGCCAAATATACCTTGAGCTATTCCTTTGTACCAAGCCATGCATATAGTATATTGCTTTGCATTACTGTGCATGACTTCTTTGAGTACCATTAAGTACTCACCCTTGCCTCAACACAATATCGAGTTGAAGAGGAAGTGCCTTGACTTTGGAGGAGGAACTCCAAGAGGATCCATCTACTTAGGGATCACGAGCCCGGTCGGTTGCACGTGGTATCTTGGATGGCACCACGAAGTTATCTTATTTTCATTGCTATTATTTTTCTCTGAATAAGTTTAAGCCTTACGAGGCATACATTTGTAACTTGGCCATAAGGTCGAGTAACTTGATTTAGTTATTTAAATAAAGTACTTTATTGGTATCGAGTGGTATGATTGTGATATTTACCAATGTTAAGGCCCGTATTGCACTAAGCGGCGTTCTGGACTAGTCTTTGAATACCTGAGAGAGTCGGATTTGCAAATTCGGGGTCCCGACACGTTGGTTCTAGATCCAACGGTTTAGATTGTGCCACGTAGCTAAAAACCGCACCGTGCTTGGTTAGATGTCAGCCGTTAGATCTAGATCGAACGGCTAGGGTTAGCTGCGTTGTAAATGCTAGATTGGATCTTGACCGTCCGATCAAGATCGAATGGTCCAGGTGGACCGAGTAGTTTTTCACCGCATGAGGTTGGATCCGATCTGGACGTGCTCGGAAGTTGGACCATCGTGGTCAACCCAGTCAGCCGCGGTCACCGCTGACGTTAGCCGTGACGTCATGTGGGGCCCGCGTGTTAGCGACCGAGCCAAACCGCACCATGACGTCATGCTGACGTCACGGTGGGGCCCGCGTGTCAGCCTACTCGGCCGCACCATGCAGCGTCCAAGATCGGCGTCATCAGAAGAACCCACATGTCAGTGGGACATGTATTCGTGGACCGGGTCCACGGTGGACCCAAACCGAACCGTGGACCATGTCCATGGACCGGCTGACGCAATAAATCGATTTTTCAATAGAAAAAGAATTCGGTGAAAAATCAAAATCCATGCTGACGTCATGCTGATGTCATTATTCGGTTTTTCAGTATAAAAATAAATGAATTGATTCGGATTATTGGTTTATTTGAATTTTGAAACTTCAAACGCTTATAACTTTTGCAATTTAACTCCGATTTGAGTGATTCAAATTTATAAATTTTCATAGAATTGAGATCTACCTAATGGTGAATTTTATTTAATTTTTGGACCAAAGTTTTTTCTCTGTAATATTATTTAATTGATTATTTAAACTTTAAACGCTTGTAACTTTTGCGTTTTAACTCCGATATTGCCGATTCAAATTCCTAAAAATTCTTAAAATTATGCTCTCTTTGTTTATGGACTTTATTTGGATGTTTGGACACTTTTTGTCTACTGTTTATTTATTTATTGCTATTTGCACGCTTTACGAGTAAACATTGAAGTGTCCGAAGGCTTCGAAGGTGAAGTGTTGACCCAGGAGGCAGTTCAAGACTAAGAACAAGTACTCTTTGAAGGCAAGTTGTGCTTTGACCATGTTGATCCCATTTTCAAATTAATTTGGTTTAAATTATTGCATGCTAGATTAATTTAGAAAATGCTTTATTTAATTATGGGAAATTAGATAAATGCCAAATTGCTGTATGACACCTTGGTTAATTAAATATGTGCCATGACCCCTTGTCACCCTAGTTGTGGATTATTAGTTGGACATTATTAAATTGCCAATATGGGTAGTTAGACCGACATAGTATGCTTAGCCTTGCCACGTGAAATGTTTTGGACAATCAAATGCTAATATTGACTTAATGAGATAT
Source organism: Rhipidocladum racemiflorum (assembly GCA_036346355.1). Lineage (NCBI taxonomy): Eukaryota > Viridiplantae > Streptophyta > Magnoliopsida > Poales > Poaceae > Rhipidocladum > Rhipidocladum racemiflorum. Next base: position 63,306,732 of record CM070583.1, read on the forward strand.
TGCAACTGTTTTTGAGAGAAGTATCATGTGTTATGACTGTCGATGGCACGTGGTGCATGGTAATCAACTGGGGGTTTGATAAATAGATTTTGACCAGGGCATGTGGCAAGAATGATCGGGTGGGCCAGTTGTGGCACCGGGAGCGTTGATTTGGTTCTTCGGGTAGTCTTGCCCTGGTCACCCTAAGGACTTAACCTTGCAAGCCTTTGAACCTAGTCAAACGTGCAACCACATGTCTATAATGGGACAGACCTAGTTGATTAAGTTGCTAATAACGTACCTGTGGGATCTCGGGGTGTCAACTATACCTTTTGTGTAGTTGTACGGGGGAGCGTACCAGGGCTGCGGCCAGGTACCCATCTAACGGTTGATTGGCCTAAACTTCGCCTTCGCTAAGGGAAGGGTTAGTGTGCAACAACCGGGGAGGCCCACTTGTGCTGTTAGAAGTTTCCGAAAGACTTTGTTACGGACACTCGCCTTTGTGGCGTTTGGCTGTATCTTGTGGGTAAAGTGCATAACCTCTGCAGAGTGTAAAATCTTTTCGAATAGCCGTGTCCACGGCATTGGACATCGCTCAGGGATTACAGTCAAGGGTTAGACTTTCTTGAAAATGACTTGGACTTGATAGGTTGGGTTTGGTTTAATAATGATGTTGATGGAAATGTGGATTAGGAATGGAAAAGATGTTCATTTAACTCCTGGAAAAGTTATTGCTCTTAAACTTGTTTCTACTGCTTTCGAATCTACTTATGTTACTTGTCAAATGCTGTTTTACTTCAATTATACCCTGAGCTACTCCTTTGTACAAAGCCATGCATGTAGTATATTAGTTTGCATTCTGTGCATGACTTGCTGAGTACCAAGTACTCACCCTTGCCAAAATACAACACTAGTTGAAGAAGATTCTACACCAGCTTCGGAGGAGGAACTCCAAGAGGAACCGTCTAACTAGGGAGCGAGCCCAGTCAGTTGCCTGTGGTATACTGGATGGCGCCACGAAGTTATCTTATTTTCCGCTGCTGTTATTTCTCTTTTATTAAGTTCTCGCCCTGCGTGGCGAATACTTGTAACTTGACCTTAAGGTCGAGCAACCAGCTTGGTTAACTATTTAAGGTACCATATTATTTCGTTAAGTATGATTGTGATATTTACCAATGTTGAAACTGTGTGCACTAGCATGTTCCTGGACTAGTGCTGAATACACAGAGGGTCCGAATTTGCAAATTCGGGTCCCGACAAGCCGACCACCCGGAGAGCGCTTCTGACCCGAGCCATCTTTCGATTGTGGTTTCCCCCACGGTCCGGAATGCGAGACTCGGGCGAGTGCTTGTTGATGGAGGAAGCTCCATCAACCTCATGTCAGTTGGGGCGTTCAGGGCACTCCAAATTCCCTATGATGAGTTGCGCCCGGCCCCTCTCTTCTACGAAGTTGCCCCTGGGGTAGGCTTGATGCCCCTGGGACAAGTCCGGCTGCCCGTCACATTCGGAAGTGTGGAGAACTTCCGGACAGAGAGAATCAATTTTGAGGTCGCCGACTTCGACCTCCCCTACAACGTTTTACTTGGCCGACCAGCTTTGGTCAAGTTCATGGCGGCCAAGCATTATGCCTACATGATAGTGAAGATCCCTGGGCCTGGAGGCCCAATTACTGTGAAGGTGGATCGGCTGGAAGCCCTGCGCCTCAGCAAGCAGGTGCAGGACCTGGCCGGCGCCACCTGCTCAGCCCGAGGCGAGGATGACTGCCCAGAGGTCCCCCGGTCAAGGCTTGCGCTTCACCCGGTCCCTCGGGTGAGGTGAAGGTGGTCCCCGTGGGTGAGGACGGTTCTGGGAAGGCCGTGAAGATCGACGCCAACCTCAGCGCCAAATAGGAAGACGCGCTTGTCACCTTCCTCCGGTCTAACCTAGATGTGTTTGCCTGGGAACCATCTGAAATGACTGGGGTCCCTAGGGAGGTGATTGAGCACCGATTGGCAACGCTCCCTGGAGTGCACCCAGTCCGGCAGAAAGTCCGGAGGCAGGCACCAGAGCGGCAAGATGCCATTCGGGATGAGGTGGAGAAACTGCTGCATGCAAGGATCGTACGGGAGGCCACCTACCCTGAGTGGCTGGCCAACCCCGTGTTTGTCAAGAAGTCAAACGGGAAGTGGCGGATGTGCATTGACTTCACCGACCTTATCAAAGCCTGCCCCAAGGACCCGTACCCCCTGCCGCGAATAGACATCGTCATCGACTCCACAGCAGGGTGCGGGGTCTTGTGCTTCCTGGACGCCTACTCCGGCTACCACCAGATCAGCATGGCGCGGGAAGACGAGGAGAAGACTACTTTTGAGAACCCTCTCGCCGTGTACTGTTATGTCCGAATGCCCTTCGGGCTGAAGAACGCTGGCTCAACCTACCAGCGAGCTATGCATACTGTATTTTAGTCGCAAATTGGAAGAAATCTTGAAGTGTATGTTGATGACTTGGTAGTGAAGACCAAAAAGACTGCTGGGCTTATTGAAGATCTAGAGGAGACTTTCTCCCACTTCCGGTAGTATTGTTTGAAGCAGAATCCTGAGAAGTGTGTGTTCGGCGTGTTGTCCGAAAAACTGCTCGGGTTCCTCGTTTACAATCGTGGAATCGAGGTCAACCCAGAAAAGATCGCGGCCATTGAGCGGATGCAGCCACCCACACGGCTCAAGCAAGTACAGTGCCTAGCTGGTCGCCTGTGATGCCTTAGAGCGTCAGAGCGATTCTAGGGTTCCTTTTCCTGGTTTTGTTTCGGGAGAGGAATGAAGGATTTGTCGGGGGATGAAATAATTGAAGTTTATCCGGCGTATTAATATTAAATTTGGAGTTGTCGGGCTAGAAACAGTGGGCCGAGGAAAACACGGGCACAGGCTGCGAATCCCCTCCCCACCTCTCTCTCTTTTCCCCTAGTGGGCCGGCCCACCATATAAAAGGGGTGTCACCCCCAACCCTAGGGCGCCTCCCCCATTCCCCCTAGCAGCCGCCACCCCCTGTTCTTCCTCCCTTGCATGGTGGCTCAAGATCCACCAGCGAAGGAGAGAGCGAAGGGGATCCGTGGAGGCGAGGAGTTCGATCAGATTTCCGTTCGGGGATGTCGCGTGTTCTTCGTGGGATCTCAAGGAGAACTCAAGGTAAAATTCCCAATCTTTTACCCCTGTTCTACCTAGAGGATTAGGAGTGTATTAGATCTGGTGGTGAGTGGTTTGGATGGATCTTGATGGGGAGAAGGGTAGATGTTCACGTGGTGCTGTTTTTGGAAAGGAGATTGTGCAGCGCGGATTGTTTCACGTTTTACGTGGCATAGATGATTTTTCCTGCCAAAACCTATAACTAGAAAGTTGTAGATAACGTCGAGACCTAGCTTCTGTAATTTTTCCAGAATTTTTGAGGATGTGTTCTGAGAGTTATCGCTGTTGCAAACCGACGAACAGAATCTGGGAACAGATTTCATCCACTGTGTTGGGCGACTGTTTAGGCATATTTAACAGAGGAATTAGAATTTATGATCTTCTGGAAAGTTGTAGATCTCGTCAATATCTAGCTCCTGTAATTTTTTCATATTTTTATGTTCTGTGGAAAAAAGATACGAAAAAGAGAATGGGGTTGCTGCTGTTCGATCCGGACAGATCGGGGTTTCGGTGTTGGAAAAGAGAGCGGGTTGTAGGAAGGTGCGTGTTTGAGTTGTGTGATCAATTGTGGTGTTATTGCATACTGAAAATATGCTTGTACAGGTGGTGCCCCTTCTGGGCGCAACTAGATCCGTCGTCTCGTCGGTAAAGGCAAGTGGAAGTAGTGTTATGGTTGAGCTATACATCGTTGTTTGCATTGCCTTCGTTATATTTCAAGATGACATTAATCATACATGGTTTGATCATTTGCTGGGAAGATTGCAATAATTAGATTAGCAATGTGATGATGTGCTTTGGCTTTGAACCATGAGTAAAGAGAAGAATGATGTTGCCTATTGGTTGAGTTGTCTAAATAGTTCATCTCAATGTTATTTGTTTTTCTATCCATGTTATATGATGGCATGCAAATATGTGGACTCAATGTGGAAAATTATGAATGAATTCATGCAAGAAGCATTAACTGCACAATCATGCATTGGAAGTTTGTCGGCCTTGCGCGACGTCTTGAGCCGTACAACACCGTGTGTTCCTGAGAAGAACGCAGGTGAGGAGGAACATGGCATAAGCATGTGCATCAATCATATGCATTTTACTGAAGTGGCGTGGACTCTTTGATGTGGTATTGTATATGAGGAATGTGGACTCTTTGATGTGGTATTGTATATGAGGAATGTGGAATGAACATGGCATAAGCATGTGCATCAATCATATGCATTTCTTGAAGTGGTGTGGACTCTTTGATGAGGTATTGTATATGAGGAATGTGGACTCTATAATGTGGTATTGGACATGAGGAATTTGGTATGCTAGTTTCTGTGGGTTTGTGTTATTCGTTAGAAGTTGTTCCGCTTCTTTGAGATTACCCAATCTCACCCCTTGTTATTTTGTTGTTTTCAGGTAGTTCTCATGAGTTGTAAGCTTGAAGGGTGGGCTTAGTAGCACAATCAACCCTCGGGGTCATCACGAATCACATGGACTAGTGCATTTAATAATTCATTAGCTTGCTGAAATTTTATTAATCCTAGACCTGTTGATGTCCTCTTTGGAGCTGTTTTACGTTTATGTTTGTTTTACTGGTTGATTTAGACTTGTTATCTCTAGTATTGATGCTTTTATGTTATTCCTGTTTATAATGGTTATTATGAATCTTGTTGTCGCTTCCGTTTGTCCTAATTTTAGGAGAGATCTTTGTCGAAATTTTCTTATCACAATGATTTAGATTTGTAAGTGTTACAGTTGGTATGAAGAGAAATTTGTAGAGTCCTTGGAATGTCTATTTTTAGTGTCATACTATAGGATACAACTAAAATGTGATGTGGAATAACTTAGAAACATGGCCTAGAGTTTTAATTAAAATCTTGTCATAGGATAGCAACATTAAAACTTGTGTAAGTGGAATCACTAATTTAAAATTTGACACACATGGATGCCTGAGTAGGAAAGAGGTATGGGTATCGTTGCCTTATGCTTAAAGGTTGAATTTAAGCTTTGTTGTTGAATGCTACTTTTGATGATGTATAATGCTATATTTATGATAGATTTGATTGAGTTGCTTCATTTGTGATAAAGTGTGGTTGTAGTCTTAGAAGGGTTTCGGTCACCTTTTGTTTGTAGTGAGGCTGTGGTTTGGCCGGTGTGGCGGGTAGAGTCACCACGAAGAACTATTAAACCCACAGCAGGAAAAGTACTTATCCGTGTACTGCATGCGTAGATCGGGTAGTAGGAGTCAAATAGAAGAGGTTGGTGATGGATTCCTTCGGATGTTCTTTACCGTCTTGACGGTCGATTTTGGTTGGTTTTACGGGTATGTGGTTGGTTCGAAACCGAGGAAAATGCTTAGTTTTGAGCACTCGCTGATTTGTCCTTTTGGCGGTTTGTGGTTTGTCTCCTTTGAGTGAAGACCACGAAGAAGAGTTCTCGTTAGCGTCTTTTGGTCACAATTTTGCTTTGGCTGATTTATTGTGATGGACTGTCGTTGGGAGGAAATTTCTGTGGTTGTTGTTTCCCGATTTTTTTAAAAGAAGGGGTTGGAGTTTCTCTGCAGATCAAAATTTGGATGGAGCTAAGTTTGAATCTTTATCGGAAAATTTTAGTTGGACATTTGGTCTTCCCTTTTGCATCCGTCTTCCTTTGTGGAAAGTGTAGGTTTTGGATTTCTTGAAGAGTTTTGGATACTATGATTGGACATTTGAGGGTCGAGCTCTCTTGCATTTATGTTTGGATTTTGCTTTTCTTCCTTGCACGAAAAGAAGAAATTTTTATCGGTGTTTGTTCTTGATCTAGAACGTGTGTTTGTTTTTAATGTTGGCATTGCCTCCTGTTTGTCAAGGTAGGTGACCCATGCGGTGTTTAGAAATTTTATGTTTGTGTTACGTAGTATGTAACAATGTGGTTTATGGAATGATGTACTTCTAAGTTAATTTGTGAGTTGAATCAATTAAAATGTAATTGTTATCTTTAGCTTGAGATTAAATAAACTTACGGTATTGTAGATTGTTCTATAAGCGATAATGATTGAATGTGTTAATGTGCATGCTTAGGATTTATTGCATTATTTTAATGTGCCCTTGACCATGGACAATGTTTAAAGCTTTAAATCTTGATGCGTAGTTAGAACATTACGATGATGTAAACTCTTATGTGAAGGTAATAGAAAATTAGTGGGTTATTTAGAGACATTTTTAATATAAGGGGCGGTAGAACAATTTAATTGTAATGGTGGACTACCGATATTATTAAAGAAACCATCTTTGGTTGTTTAAAGATGTTCTAATTTAATCGTGTTGGCTAGTGACTTTAACTTGGAAATCGATTAGAGTTGATATTTATGACGTTGCAAACTATTAGTAGATTCGGAAGTATGCGATTGCGTTCAATAATGCTAGTATCGATATCAATTGGGAAGACATAAGTTTTGCCATTGCCGTAGAGCTTTGGATGGCTTAAATTATTCAATCTATTTTACATAATTGGAGTATGTTGTGTAGTGACATTTGTCATAGCCTATGGATAAGATAACTAAAAGCAATGTTGTTGTTTTACATTAATGCCAATTATTGATATTGATGACTTAGTAGTGGTGGTAACTGATTAGATTAATTGTTGAAAACCTTTGTTAAAATGGTGGAAATTGTAACATGTTGTGATGGAGTGAACCAGGGGATAGTTAGCATGGCGGCGTGATTTTGTCCTTAATAAATGTATGTTTTAAACTTCTATTTACGATTGGTGCCTTGTTGAGATAATATTTACTTGTTGAGTCATCTTTTAGGTGAATAAATTTCCATTGTCGAGATGTTGGCGTATGTGGTATGGAATTTATAGGTTCATCATCTTTGAAAGACTTGTTGAAGCATAACGCCTTTCAAATTTAGAATATGATGATATAGGTTAGTTTTGCTCGTGGGGATCTTGATGAGGTAGTGTTGCTTGGATGTGTTTTGATAAGCACTTGTGAACTTTATTTATAATTGTGGAAAAGGTAATAAGAGTAAGAATTTGTTGTGTAGTTGTTGTTAAATCTGATGGGCCTTCTCAATGAGTAAATAGGGAATATTGAAATCTAAATGGTAAGGGTAGTGGAATGCTATAGATGGCGGGAGTTATGCTTTGAACTTATGATTAAAAATTCATATGGATTGGTTTGTCTGTTTGATATTTGGGTTGAATAGTTTCGGTCAAAGTATTCTTTGTCTTTGTGTTTGAGTTTCCCTAAACTTAGAATGGATTACGACAAATGTGGGTTAATTTCGAGGCTTAAAACAAGGATAAAAGAATGATTAACCCTGAGTAATTTGTGGAAATTTTGGAATGTTATTCTATTAAATATCGTCATTCATTCATCTTTGATAAGAAAACTAGCTTAAGTTATGAATGCGACATTTATGCTCAAGGATGTATGTATTGTGTCCGTAGTTTTCAAGGTCGAGTTATCGGTTGCATTGTTGATCAAAAGAAGTAGCTAATCAATGTAAGATTTGGAACTTCATGATCGCGGAAATATTTGTATTTCTATTTTGGGCTAGAGTTGTGTTGTGGTGTGAGGTGTTTGGCGGTTTTTGTTTAAGAGAGCGATTCTTAGTTTGTGATATGAATGATATTAAATGGTTGAAACAATTTTCTGTTAGGAAGTAGATTTGGTTCCTTTTTAAGGAAAAAGAGATGAGTGGTTGTGTGGAAGCATTTAATTCCTTGATCGGTTTCTTTTTAAGAATGGCTTGGCCTTGGATAAAAGTGAGATGATTTGTTTTGGTAAAAGTGAAATGCATTTCTGAGAAGACTTTCACGGTGTTTCTCTTTGAATAGAGCTTCTCCCAGAAGAAAATTTTTTTGGTGTTTTTGGTTCTATGGAGTTCTCTTCCAAGTTGAGTTCCGTGTATGTGAATTTCAGCCCTTTGGTTTAAAGGTGGTGATTGTCGATTCGTTGTGTTAGTGAGAATTAAGATTTCTTTTACGTTCAAGCAGGGAGGTAAGAAAATGAATGTTTATGTTATGGTTGAGTATATTCAAAGGATTGTACTCCTTACCACAGTCCTTGGGTGGAAGAATGTGAAGGCAAAACCTTCTTACAAGGGAAAACTAGTGTGAGTCATTGATCGTAGGTAGTTTAAAAGTGAAGAGAGTAAAGGAAGGTTGTGTATGACTCAATTCAAACCTTTTACGGAGAATTGTTTTCATTGATGTGTTCCTCGGTGGGGTTGCTTAATTTCGTAGTGTGGACAACTTGGAAGTTGCGAGTAATTACATTAATTTTGGAACTTTTGTCGGCTGGGTTGAAGCGAGTTTGTGTCAACTTACGTAGTGATTGTGTTCGGTTGTTATTGTTTACTGGCAGTTCACGGACCCTGGTTGTAAGTAGGCTATCTCATCGTTGGTAAGGGTGGATATTGGTTCTTTTGTAAAGATCAATCACTTGTAGGAGATAGGAGTTTGTGTTTAGTTGATTTAGAGACTTACCTAGAGCATTGTGTCTCACATGGTTCGCGTCGTCGAATCGACAAAGCGTAGTAGAGGAGTTGAGATTGGAATGCGGAGTTCGCGATCGGGTTGAAGAGAGAAGTGGGAGTTGAGATTAGGATCGATGCAGATTCACCTAATAGGTGTCCTTTATTTAATAGGGAATAGTTAGTGTTAGTGTCCAGATGAAAGATTTGTGGACCAATTAGTCTAAGCGGGATGCAACTTGGGAACTTGAGGACCGAGATGCGGGAAGAAGTATCCTACACTCTTTGAGGATCTTGAAGGTAAAGTGTTGATTACCATTTTTGCCTTCTTTTTTAGGTTCCGTAGCAAGAGGAGAAGATCGGGGCGAATCCTTTTAAGGAGGGGAGAATGTGATGCCTTAGGCGTCGGAGGCGATTCTAGGGTTCCTTTTCTGGTTTTGTTTAGGAGAGGAATGAAGGATTTGTCGAGGATGAAATAATTGAAGTTTATCCGGCGTATTAATATTAAATTTGGAGTTGTCGGGCTAGAAGCAGTGGGCCGAGGGAAAACTGGAGCTGACAGGCTGCGAATCCCCTCCCACCTCTCTCTCTTTTCCCCTAGTGGGCGGCCCACCATATAAAGGGTGTCACCCCCAACCCTAAGACGCCTCCCCATTCCCCCTAGCAGCCGCCACCCCTGTTCTTCCTCCCTTGCATGGTGGCTCAAGATCCACCCGCAGCGAAGGAGAGGCGAGAAGGGGATCCGTGGAAGCGAGGAGTTCGATCAGATTTCCGTTCCGAGGATCGTCGCGTGTTCTTAAGTGGGATCTCAAGGGAGAACTCAAGGTAAAATTCCCAATCTTTTACCCCTGTTCTACCTAGGGATTAGGAGTGTATTAGATCTGGTGGTGAGTGGTTTGGATGGATCTTGATGGGGAGAAGGGTAGATGTTCACGTGGTGCTGTTTTTGGAAAGGAGATTGTGCAGCGCGGATTGTTTCACGTTCTACGTGGCATAGATGATTTTTCCTGCCAAAACCTATAACTAGAAAGTTGTAGATAACGTCGAGACCTAGCTTCTGTAATTTTTTCAGAATTTTTGAGGATGTGTTCTGAGGAGTTATCGCTGTTGCAAACCGACGAACAGAATCTGGGAACAGATTTCATCACTGTGTTGGACGACTGTTTAGGCATATTTAACAGAGGAATTAGAATTTATGATCTTCTGGAAAGTTGTAGATCTCGTCAATATCTAGCTCCTGTAATTTTTCATATTTTTATGTTCTGTGGAAAAAAGATACGAAAAAAGAGAATGGGGAGTTGCTGCTGTTCGATCCGGACAGATCGGGGTTCGGTGTTGGAAAAGGAGCGGGTTGTAGGAATGCGTGTTTGAGTTGTGTGATCAATTGTGGTGTTATTGCATACTGAAAATATGCTTGTACAGGTGGTGCCCCTTCTGGGCCCGCAACTAGATCCGTCGTCTCGTCGGTAAAGGCAAGTGGAAGTAGTGTTATGGTTGAGCTATACATCGTTGTTTGCATTGCCTTCGTTATATTTCCGATGACATTAATCATACATGGTTTGATCATTTGCTGGGAAGATTGCAATAATTAGATTAGCAATGTGATGATGTGCTTTGGCTTTGAACCATGAGTAAAGAGAAGAATGATGTTGCCTATTGGTTGAGTTGTCTAAATAGTTCATCTCAATGTTATTTGTTTTTCTATCCATGTTATATGATGGCATGCAAATATGTGGATTCAATGTGGAAAATTATGAATGAATTCATGCATGAAGCATTAACTGCACAATCATGCATTGGAAGTTTGTCGACGCCGGCGTCTTGGCGACCAAATGCAGTACAACACCGTGTGTTCTGAGAAAGAGACGCGGTGAGGAGGAACATGGCATAAGCATGTGCATCAATCATATGCATTTTACTGAAGTGGCGTGGACTCTTTGATGTGGTATTGTATATGAGGAATGTGGACTCTTTGATGTGGTATTGTATATGAGGAATGTGGAATGAACATGGCATAAGCATGTGCATCAATCATATGCATTTCTTGAAGTGGTGTGGACTCTTTGATGAGGTATTGTATATGAGGAATGTGGACTCTATAATGTGGTATTGGACATGAGGAATTTGGTATGCTAGTTTCTTGTGGCTGTGTTATTCGTTAGAAGTTGTTCCGCTTCTTTGAGATTACCCAATCTCACCCCTTGTTATTTTGTTGTTTTCGGTAGTTCTCATGAGTTGTAAGCTTGAAGGGTGGGCTTAGTAGCACAATCAACCCTCCGGGGTCATCACGAATCACATGGACTAGTGCATTTAATAATTCATTAGCTTGCTGAAATTTTATTAATCCTAGACCTGTTGATGTCCTCTTTGGAGCTGTTTTACGTTTATGTTTGTTTTCTGGTTGATTTAGACTTGTTATCTCTAGTATTGATGCTTTTATGTTATTCCTGTTTATAATGGTTATTATGAATCTTGTTGTCGCTTCCGTTTTGTCCTAATTTTAGGAGAGATGCTGTCGAAATTTTCTTGTACGACAGTTTAGATTTGTAGGGTGTTACATCGCCTAGCATCTCTCGGCTGGTTCATAGCCCGGCTAGGAGAAAGGAGCCTCCCCTTTTTCAAGTTGTTAAAGAAAACCGACTTCTTCGAATGGACTACAGAAGCACAACAAGCACTCGAAGATCTGAAGAAGTACCTCTCCTCCCCTCCGGTACAGGTCGCCCCAGAGCCAGGCGAACCGCTACTATTATATGTGGCGGCCAGTCCTGTGGTTGTGAGCGCGGCACTGGTGGCAGAGCGGGAAGGCGTCCAGCGGCCAGTTTACTACGTCAGCAAGGTGTTGCATGATGCGAAAAAAAGGTACCCGCAAGCCCAGAAGATGGTGTACGCCGTATTAGTGGCATCCAGGAAGTTGCGGCATTATTTCCAAGGAAGGGAGATCACAGTGGTTTCTGCCTATCCCCTGCGTGAGATCCTTCATAATCGTGAAGCGGAGGGCCGCATTGCCAAGTGGTCAATGGAGCTGGGGGATTTCGGCCTCAAATTCGCCCCCGCACTGCAATCAAGAGTCAACGATTGGCAGACTTCATCGTCGAATGGACTCCTACCAAGTCTGAAACTGAAGAAATCCCTGCGCCCTCCCCCTGGACACTTTACTTCGACGGCTCCTTCAGGATCGAAGGCGCGGGGGCTGGGGTCCTCCTGGTTTCCCCAACCGAAGACCTCCTCAAGTACGTGGTCGTCTTGGACTTCAAGGCCACCAACAATGTTGCTGAGTACGAAGGCTTGCTGGCGGGACTTCGCGCCGCCGCAGCCATCGGTGTTCAGCGTCTGCAAGTCAAGGGCGACTCCCTGCTGGTGGTCAACCAAGCGAGAAAGGAGTTCTCCTGCTCTGATCCAGTCATGGCGGTGTACCTGGCAGAGGTCAGAAAAATGGAGTGACACTTCGATGGGCTGGGGTATACTCATATCCCTCGACGTGACAACTACTTGGCGGATGGGCTCGCGCAGCTCGCCTCGACAAGATCCCCTGTTCCGGTCGGAGTTTTTGAAGAAAGGCTTCCGCGACCGTCCATCGCAGCCCCCGTTTTTGGTGGGGACGATGGTGACGCTACTTCAGCCCTCGTTCCGGAAGGGAGAGTAGTACGGCGTAAACGCCTGGCCGAAGTACTGGCGATCACCGAGTGGTCGCCACACTTGACCGGGAAGGCACATGGATGGATTCGATCCTGGCCTACCTGCGGGATCAAGTGTGCCCCGACGATGATGCGTTAGCAGAGAAGATAGCACGAATGGCCAAGTGCTATACCCTCGTGGGCGGGGACCTGTACCGCCGGGGTAGAAACGGAATTCTTCTGAAGTGCATCACTCGGGAAGAGGGGAGTAGTCTGCTCTCTGATATCCATGGAGGCGTGTGCGGGAGCCATATGTCCAGTTGAACGATGGTTGGGAAAGCTTTCTGCCAAGGGTTCTATTGGCCAACCGCCCTCCAGGATGCTTGCGAGCTGGTGAGGAAGTGCGAGGCGTGCCAGTTCCACGCCAAGCAAATCCACCGACAAGCCCAGGCTCTACAAAACATCCCGCTCTCATAGCCCTTCACGGTTTGGGGGCTGGATATCCTGGGCCCGTTCCCGGGGGCTACAACCATCTGTTCGTCGCCATCGACAAGTTTACCAAATGGGTGGAAGCCGAAGCGGTGAGGGCCATTACCGCCGCCGCTGCAGTCAAGTTCATGCAAGGAATCTTCATCCGCTTCGGGGTCGCCAGCCGCATCATCACCGACAATGGCACACAGTTCACCAGCGCTGCCTTCTTGGGTTTCTGTGAAGAAATGGGCACCAAGGTTTGTTTTGCTTCGGTGGCCCACCCAAGGAATAATGGCCAAATTAAGCGGGCCAATGCGCTGGTGCTGAAGGGCCTCAAAACCAGGGCGTTTGATCGACTTCATAAGCGCGGAGCCCGGTGGACTGAAGAGCTCCCGGCAGTATTGTGGTCGCTTCGTACCACCCCAAGCCGGGCCACTGTAGAAACTCCTTTCTTCCTGGTCTACAGCGCGGAAGCTGTCTTGGCTTCGGAGCTGGCCTTGGGGTCACTGCGCACCGCGGCGTTCATAGAAGAAGGCCAGGAGGATCTGCATCGAGAGGAAGCTAATCTCCTGGAAGAAGTACGGGACCGTGCAGCTTTGCGCGCTGCCCGGTACCAGCAAAGTCTCAGGCGATACCACGCCACCCGGGTCAGAGAGAGAACACTAGCAATGGGCGACCTGGTCTTGCGCAGAATTCAGACGCATGCTGGGTTGCACAAACTGTCTCCCCAGTGGGAGGGCCCCTTCAAGGTGGTCTTAGTCTCTCGCCCCAGGGCGGTCAGGTTGGCCACTGAAGACGGGGAGGAGTTGGCGAACTTCCAAAACATAGAGCTCCTGCGCAAGTTCTATCCCTAAAATGGCTGTAAGTGAAGAGCTGTGTGCCCCGACCAGCCGGACTGAGTTTTCCTCTCCTTGGCTGGTCGGGGGAAGCCTCTGTTTAATCAAGCGTTCGGTTTTTATTCAAAGCAGTTATCCATCTTCGTTCTCTTTTTCTGGTTTGCGCCCTGGTGGGCCGCATCCGTGTAGTCGCCCTTAGTATCTTGCGACTCTCTGAAACCTCGACGGTAAAAGTGGAACCACTGGGTGAGCGCGGCGAGCAGGGATGGGCGATCGAGCGGCTGGTTTGGCACAATTCTCAACACGGTCATGATGCTCCGGGTGTCCCCGTGAGAAATGATGACTTAAACACCGCTACCGAGAGCCTACTACCCTGCCATGCCTCACCAAGTGTTCGGTCCCAAGAGACCGCGAGAGTAGTTAATTTCATGAGGTCCTAAAGTCTTGAGATGGCGGTGTTCCTGTGCGAGGGTCTCGAACCCTGCATCCCGACTAACCGTTAAAGCGTGCGGATGCCTGTTCACTCGTGCAGAACCAGCAAAGTGGAGCGCGCGGACAAACATTCAAGCATAAGACATGTAAAGGGAAGCACGTGCATTCATGAGTAAGGGCTAACTTGCAGGAGTTATTTTTACAGATGAAGACAAAACAAAACAAAAGACAAGAAAAACAAAGTCGAGGGTCTTCACTCCTCATCCGAAGCCCCCTGGTCCTCTGCCGGACCGGTGTCCAGCCCAAGAGCCACGTCCTCGGCCACCGCTTCCAGCGTCGGGTTGACCATCTCGAGCTGCCCGGCGACCTGTTCGACGGCGTCATGGACCTGCACCTATGCACGGGCCTAGTCCCCTTCCACCCCTTGGATGACGACCAGGGGGTCGAAGTTGGCATCTCGGCTGGCGCAGCACGCTAGCACGTACTTCGCCGTGGCTGCCGCGACTACGCGCCCTTCTTCACTGGACCGTGTGGCTAAGGCGGCAGGCATAAGGGTGAGGAAGTCGGTGACACGGCACATGCAGAAAGCATAGTGCCGTGCCATCTGCTCAAGGGGGGTGGCAGCTCCAGCCCCAGCGGCGCCAGGCTAGCCACCATCCGGTCGAAGGCGGCGTGCAGCATGGAGGTGGTCTCGAACTCTGCGCGGAGCCGGTCACTCCTCTCTGCATCGCGCTCCTTGGTGAGCGCCTCGACACGAAGGGCTCCTTGCATCCTCTCTTGTTGTAGCTCCTGCTCCAGCCGCTCCGCCAGGCCGCGCCAGTCCTGCGCCTCCTTGCGGAAGCGGTTGATCTCCACGGCGGCATCCTTCAGCCTCTCCTTGCTCGTCGCAAGGCGATTGCTCATGCTGGAGTGCAGCTCACTGAGGGCGGCCAGCAGAGTGTCCGCGTTCACCGAGGGAACTGAAGCGTTGGAGGCCTCCGGAGTGGGCTGCACGCCCAACTCGCCTTCGGTCGGCGCGGTGATCGCCCCTTTGGCGGTCACTCGCGTCGCCCCGAATCTAAATCCACCATGTCGTATCACGGCCGCTGCGTTTCCCTAGTCGCCTTCAGCTGGGACACTTGAAGTGGTCGCCCTGAAGAAGGTAAAAGGGGGTAAGCCTCTCAGATGAAAAGAACTTAACATTTTTTCGTGCTTTGGTTTAAGTACCCGGCAGGAGGTCTCCTGAAGCGAGGCGCGGCCAGAGTGAGATTCGGCACCCCTCGCGGCGCCGGTGGCAGCGTCAGTACGACCTGCGCAGCCGGCCCAGGCGAAAGAGCCGGGGCGGGCGGAGCAACCTGCGCCGGTGGCGGTGGAAGGGTCGGTGCCGGCGGAGCTATGGTCGGGGCAACGTCTACTTCAACCACCCCGATGGGAGCAGTTGAAGTCGTAGCCGCGGCCGCCATAGAGCTCCCCGCCCCGGTCGAGCCCGGTGGTGCGGTAAGGGTCGTCGTGTCCCCTGCCGGGACGCGAAGCCTCTTGGGGATGGCACCAGGGGTGTCGTCCTCAACGGGGCGTTTGCCCCTTCCCTAGTCGCCGGCTGGAGGAGGGTCCTGGATCGTTAGGACCCCTTGGCGTGGGGTGTTCACTAGTCCCATGGCGTCCATGACAGGCATTGCACGGGTGATCTCCACGCGCTCCGGGGGCTCCAAGAGGCAAAGCGGGAGTGCACCCGCCGGGAAAGGCGGGATGACGCCGGGGGCGCCCAGTAGCACCATCCAGGCGTCAACTTTTGCGGAGGTTAAGTCCCCTGCAGCTGTTGGAAAAAAAAGAGAGAGCAAGAAGAACGCCGTCAGCTCGGCGGCAGTCGCCAAAAGCACCAAGAAAAAAAAGAAAAGAAAAGAAAAAAGACAAGTAGCCTGCCTCCGGGAATCGTTCGGGTCATGTCATCGAGGCCCGTGTACTGCCAGGCCGGGGGGGCACGGCGGTGCAGGGGGCTGATTCTCCAAGATATGAAGTCTTGGAGAACCATGCCTCCCGTCGGCCCGCTGTCCGCAGCTGGTCCACACGGGCCAACATCATCTGGAGGTCAGGCGTCTCGTCGACGTGTGCTCCCCAGGTGGGGTTGCTGACCGCCGGCTCGGTTGGCAACTCTAGGATTTCAATGCCACTGTCGTTCGCGACGTAGAGCCACTCGTTGCACCAGGTCTTCCAGTTGGACCTGAAGTCCAACGGGATGTAGCGCGAAGCCGCGCCGTCTCGGAGGCGAAGGTGGCAGCACCCCGACGGGATGGAAGGATCCCTGGCCGTGCGCAAGGCGTAGAAAAAGCGAAAGAGAGGAAGGTTGGGGGCCACTCCCACGAACATTTCACAGAAGTAGGAGAAGACAGCAAGGAGGACGATGGAGTTGGGAGGAAGATGAATATTGTGGATGGAGTAGAAGTTGAGGACGGAGAGGTAGAAGTCGGAAACCGGCAGGAGTAGGCCCGCCACATCGCCCAGCCGAAGAAGATCACTTCTCCCGGGCGGCAGCTAGGCGCGGTAGTCCCGGCGCGGACGCGGAGGGTGCCGCCGGTAATATGCCGGGAAAACCTTGCGGCGTCTTCTTCCTCGACGGTCGACGGCGGGAGCAGAGGCGCTGGAGCTGCCATCTGGGCAAAGGAGGCGATGTGCAAGAAGGAGGTAGTTCGCAAGAATCACGGCTAAGGACTTAGCGGATGAGTGAAACTGAAAGAAAGAACCGCTCCCCCCGTGGCGACTTATATGTAGGCACACGAAGCGGTGATCTGGCGGGAAACCCGAAGGGGCGCGGCGGTTCAAAGGCGGGAAGCCTAAAAAGCTGTCAAAACGTGGGCACATTCCCAAGGATCCTGCGCTGTTTACGAGGCGGGGGCGGCTGCCTGTTCCGCCTCGGTGCCCAGAAACAGCGGTGGGAATTTAAAGCTGTGACATTATGTGGGCATTTATAATGGACCCACTCGGGAGACTGAGCCGTTTTCCAAAAAGGCACAAAGGCGCTCCAGGGCGGGCCCAGGGGCTACTGTCGGTGTATTCTACACCAGGGTGCCCACTTCACCGCAGTAAGGGTGCAAGATGGCCGCCCAGCGGACAGGTGGCGTGCAGGCCATGCCGCTGGGCGGTCAGCAAGGTAGTCGCCCAGCGGACAGGTGGCGTCCAGGCCACGCCGCTGGCAGTCAGCAAGATGGTCGCCCAGCGGACAGGTGGCGTCCAGGCCACGCTGTTGGCGGTCAGTATGGTGGTCGCCCAGCAGACAGGTGGCGTCCAGGCCACGCCGCTGGCGCTTAGCTCCCGAGGCCACCTAGTGGTCTGTGCCACCACACAGAGGATCAAAAGCATTTAATGCGTATCGTGCGCATTAAATGGGAGTAATGAAGGCCAAAGTGTGACGGCGCATGTTCCCAACACCTGCATTTATTACGGGTGATGTCATGGCGAAATCCCCCCTGGCGAAGCGGGTAGAGCCGGCAGGCACGTGGGGCCAGAGGCCGGGGTGAAGTCGGCTATGTCAGATCATTAAGTGCGACGCAAGAATAGTGACAGGTGCATTAAATGCGGTATGGCAGTGTAATGAGTGTTGTACACTGATGTAAGCTCCCTTGCGCCCCAGCCAGCCTAAGTATAAAAGGAAGCCGGGGTGCATGAGAGAAGGGGTTCGATTGATTCGGTTCAGTTCTTCATCCTTTGAAGAGTTGTTCCGTCTCTTGGGATTGTCTCAGTTTCGCCCAAGAACACAAGCGAGAACACATAAGCAGGACTAGGGCTATTACTCTTTAGGAGGGCCCGAACCTGGGAAAACCCAAGCGTCCCTTTGTAAGCTTCGCCATTGATTCCTCTCCTCCATCTTTAGAGCAATCTCCACGAAAGCCCCCTTTTCGAACTTCATATACACCCGATCCGGAGGTGTCTGTTGTCTCTTACACCGACAATATGGTTGAGTCACAAAAGGACACAAAGTTCTAATGAAGAAATAGATTACATCGTTTAAATAAAAATAAGAATCCTATCGGCTGCGGCTTCTACGGCCTAACGAACGCTCAAAACTAAAGCCTCGTTGTCGGCATCATTGCCTGGAACCGGTACCACGTTTTTGGCTTTATCTTCAACAAGCTTGAAGGTCATAGAGATATCAGCGTGACGTGCTTACAGATCCGCCTTGGCCAAGTCGAGGGAATGATCAACATTGGAAAGACGAGCTTTAGCTTTAGTCAAGGCCCCCCTAAAACGAGCAACTTCATCGTCCAGGACTTGTCTCGATGACTTCAGAGCTTTAGCCGATGATGTTGTGGCATTGAAACCAGCTTTCTTTTATTGACCATTAGCAACTAGGATATCAAGCTCTGCGCGGTTTTTTGCGACCTCCTCCCGCTGACGTCAGTGTTCCAACGCCGTCTTGATCGCTTCCTTCTCCAAGTTGAAGCAATGAAGATCGTGGAATTTTCTCATATCTGCCAAGGAGCGATAAGGGGCCATCTCAACAAGAAGGGCGGCCATCGGCTGATAGTCTTCCAAGACATCTGACCATGACCGGACTAGCATCCAATGAAGCTGTTTTAGCTTATCCTGCTGATCTCGGGGTATGATTGGACATCTTGATCCAGTTGGGATGGCTATTGAACGGTGGGCACTGAAGGGGTCTCATCGGCTATTATGTCCTCATCAGAAAGGGTGGCCAGATCCTCCAGAGTGAACCCAAAAAGAGAACTAGCCAATAGCTGGGGATGAGACATCAATGATTAAAAACAAGGATCCTGAGGGCAACAACGCAAGGGCATGGACTAGAAGAAGTCTATGAGGACAGACTTCAGTTCCTGTGATTGAACTCGGAGGAGGGACGATGTTTAGTAGCTCCTGTGAAGGGGGACTACTCATCAGCCTTGGTAGGTCTGCCATTGCACCCGCAGTAGGATATGATGATGCTTCTACGACAATGGCCTCAGCCGGAGTATCGGCGGCTACTTCCGTAGGTACCCCCTGTATCATGGCGGGAGAGACTTCAGGTACCGTGCTTTCTGCAATCGGTTGCATAAAAATATATGAGTCAATAGCACCAAAAAAGGTAACCAGGGGCTACGAAGCTAGTTACTTGAGGACCCGACTTAGGAACAACGTCGATTGTTGGAGATGCGGGTGGAGCAACGGGAGCAGGTTTCTTGCGTCCTGCAAGTTGCTTCTTCTTAACTAAAATGGACAGATGAATAAGTTCATCGGCAAGGCATCCATGCAAGTCGGCAAATGGGTGGAACACTTATCGGGGTTCGCAGGGTTTGCACCAGCAGAGGTTGGCATTGATTGGGATGCATTGATTACCTTAGTTTTCTTTGGGGAATTGCCCCCTAACGGGTCGGTGGACTTTCTTTTCCGCTGGGGAGGATGAGCCGATGCCCCCCACACGACCTTTCTTCTTGATCTCTTAAAGAAGGAGAGTGGAGGCCAATGTTGGTACAACCAATGACATTAGGATGCAAGTCGATAGCTTTGCCGCTATCAAAAAAATTTGGCCGAGTGTCCTCCATCTCCTGAATATCAAGAAAATTGAAGATTTAAGAAAGGGTACGGCAAATTGTACAAAAAAGAAGGGGCGATTCTCTAAAGCTACCTTCAAAGTAGGGGGAATGTGGTAGGAATCGTCGAATCAGAGAAGCACCATGTCCAAAGGATTAATAAAAAGATGACGACTCCACTCCTTCCACCATCGGTTGAAAGCTACAGCAGTTCGACCGACGAAGGTGATCCGAGGGAGGGAGTCGATCAGCATTTCTCTGCCTAAGTCTAGCGTAATGCTAGTATCGAGAGCGCACTTGAGCTCTGCACGCTCCCGGAGCCTGTCAAACAGCACCAATCGGGGTGGAAGCAGCCCAAGCTTCAACTGTTTGGCGCAAATGGATGGATGATAGTACTCATATGAAGATTTCTGTGTGCGCCTAGAAATGCTGAGACCGATGGAGAAAATCCTGGGTGATATTATATGTCTAAAGCATTCTTCATCAGGATTGTTCGGACGACAGAAACTGGGGCGCTCATACTCCAAATCATCAATATGCCGATACAGAAGAAAATCAGAAGAAGGAATGGTGTCGACTTTGTAGAAGTACGAGAAGAACACAATGAAAGATTCCCCATTAAACTTCACATCTCTCTTAAGGCCTGGGAGAAGGCCTCTCCATACGATCAGCAGCATTTGAATGGTGGATCTTCTTCCTCTGACTAGTCCTCACGGGGAAATCGAATATCCGAGGTAGGGATAGTATGGAAAGGGCGCTAGAATTGAGCCATCAGCCAGAATTGGCAACCCCCTAAGCTTTGAGTCAATGACATGCATCGTGTGATAGACTGCGCCAAGGAAAAGTTTGCCCAAAGCAATCTCTTGACCATTGGCTAAGGCTTCTGCGAGGGCTTGATAGTTGGTGGTAGGGGCTAAGGAGGCGCCACAAAACAGAAATCTGTCCAACCACATGTTTAGGAATGCAGTGTGCTCGTGGGGTCCCATAGGGCCTAATGATCGACTGTACTCTTTGATATACTGAGACCAGCTGATCTTGGTCGATAGTTGATGGGTGGTGACTACTTCAAAGGCGTGGAGTTGGTGTCCTGTCGGCCTGAACCCAGTAAGGATCGCCACGTCCATAAGTGTTGGGCTAAAGAAACCCGGGCGGAAGGAGAAAGCATTGAAAGTATCCGACTAAAAATAAGAGGCCAAAGCTATCATCGACTCATCCCTGCACATACCGGACAAGGAGAGGCTGATGCAATCGGCTATCCCTAGCGATTCCTAGTCCGCTCTCTTGATATTTGCCATCCGATTGTACCAGGATAGCCACCCTTTGAGCGCAGTCAGCCAGGCTCTGTAGCTATCTTTCCAGCCAGCCAAGTTGAAGGAGAAAGAGTTCAGGGGAATCCACATGATCTCCTTATTGATGAAATCTGTTGGGTCCTCACTACCAGTAGGTCCTAGCAAAAACTGATCGACTACGTCAAGCACCGGGACCAGAATCTACAACTGATGAAGGCCATCTATGGAAAAAGGAAAGAAGATGAGACAACTAAGAGACGTTGAGGATGTACTAATCAAACGGCCGATGATTATCAGGATCTACATAAGTTTCTTGAGGAGGCCTAGGGAGACTTACAGTTGCAGGGGTTGAAGGCAAACTACTAAGGGTGATAGGGACCAACAGACAGATAGATGATGGAGAGGCTGGGCCGGCGAACGACTTCTAAAGGTCGAATGTGCGGCGACAGTCATTTGAGCAGCGGGGGCTGATACAACCGAAAGAGGGAGTGTTGGGGCAGAAAAGGTGTGAGAGAAAGGGGATTCCAATAAAAAGCAACAAGGAGCCTCGTTCAAAACGGTTCCAGACCTCACACCTCGAATTCCCGCACCCACTAATCATGCAGTTGGCAGGGACGCGATGTTTCAAACAAATGGTAACGAATAAAGATGCAGGAACCCATTAATGAGCAGAGATTTTGGAAATAGAAATGCATCATACCCATTAATTGGCGCGCATCGACTGGATGCATCATAGAAGAGCAATCAATTGAGTGATTGCAAGCCGATCAGTTTGATTTACATTGGTTGAAAGATTGCATCCTAACCAAATATGTCACGAGGCCGATCACTTTTCTTAGTTTTCAAACTACATCAATATCGCTAAAATTCGTGGGAATATGTGAAGTCGATGACTACGATGGATTCAACATTCAAGTATTTACATTTGTATTAGTCAAGAAGCAAGGCACATCATCGGCTAAAGAGTAAGGAAACTGTTTACATCATCGGCTAAAGAGTAAGGAAACTATTTACATTATCGGTTAAAGAGTAAAGAGTTGAAAGTTAAAAAATTACATTAGAAAGGAAAGAAAAGGTAGATTTTGGTAAAATGCAACAATCCCCAAACGAAAGGAGTTCAGGGATTGTGGCAACCCTAAAAAAAAGAAGAAAAAAGAAAAGAAATGAAAGGTGCTCAGGAATTATTGCAGCACTAAAAAGAACCTAATAAAGCTTCATCGCTTCCTATCATGGTTGGCGATGGCACCACTCCCGGAGCTGCTGCTGGATTTTGATGACTCTTGGAGGGCAGCATTGGCTGGAGGAACTGATGGAGGCGCTGGCTCGTCATCAGAGCTGATGGAGACGTCGACGGTCATAGCGACCGTAGAAGCGTTGCCGACCAATTTGGCATCATCCGTAGTGTTGGCAGGAGGAGGGATGGTGGCCTCATTTGTGGGGGCGGCTTCTACAGGGGCTTCGGCGGTGTTAGCGTCGAACTACTCCTGGAGGGCGCGGGCGATGTCTTCGTCGTCGACCACCTCCTCTTCAATGCAGACTTCGGTCGACAGTTCTTCTTGGAGAGCTGCGGCAATAGCTGAATCATCATCTGATAATGAGAGAAGGAAGAAGAAGACATGGCATAAAGGATGAGAGGGTACCATGAGATTGGGTGCTAAAACTATGAATTACCAGGTATGTATAAGCCAAATCGGGCAGTCGGAAGCGCCTCTTGAGTAAAAGCAGAAGAACACGAAGCGATTCGATGCAGAAGTAATTACAGTGCGGCATTTCAAGAAGATAACTGCAAGGAAGACGAAGCGCTAGAGACGACGATAGTTTTTCGAAGTAAGATTTTGGGACACATTCACATGTATCCCAAAATCGGGGGCATATGTTAGCACCTAAAATTTGATAACCGATGGTTGGCCGATACGGGTGCGGATTCGGTGCAATTTCAGGAAAGCCGATACAGTTTTGGATTGATGAAAGCCGACATGATGTTGGATTGAGGGGTCACGATTGTATGGTAAGAAGTATGTTAAATTGGAAACCGAGGCCGATACAACCAGGAGTAGATATGATTACGCCTAGGATGGCAAGAGGAGTTCGAGGCTGATACGGGTAACTAGCGAGACCAAAACGGACATGATCGTGCCAAAGGTTATAAAAGGGGATGACAGACTATGTTAGGGACAGAAAGAATCATATACACAAACCAATCCATACCTTTTCTTTTACATAGGAGTAGACACTTAGCTTGTAATATTCTCTTTGTAATACACATTAATCAATAAAGTTGCGCATCACCGATTATTGATCATTGCTGCGTTACGCCATATCAGGTCTAACTTTTTCTCTGATCTTGTTGCGTATCACCTTTTTTGAGAGAAGCGGCCTTTACCCATCTAGTCGACTCCATCGAGCCGATTAGATCTATTGTTTACTGTGATCTGCATCGGCTTGTATTAATTGGCCAGATCTATCCATCGTCAAGAGTTTCAATCGGTTTCTTAGCCGATCTCATTGATAATCGTCCCTCTTGCCAATTGTAGGATCAAATCGGCTGGCATGCTCGCGACCCAAACTTGAACCCGATGTTCTCGTGTGCTGGAGGCAATTAACCCGTCGTCAAGTTTTTTGCACCAACACACACCTATTAAGCATTTCATCAAATTTTTGTTACGTGAACAACGTAATGCTATCAACTCTATCAATACCGCTACAATGCTGTAGAGATACATAAATTTATTTTTTTTCAACTACATATTACCCTGCATACTTTTCATAATTTTGTATGTCAAATCGGATCTATACTAAACCATACATGCAGCTATGAATGTAAAAATACTTAAATATGTGTGCATAACTATTGCAATTCTATACAGCCAATTACTTACAAATCTAATTAATTTGGTTGCTAAGTCATGTATGTATGTAAATAACTATTGCTACTTTATATAGCTAATTACTTACAACTTTATTAATCTGGTCGCTAAGTTGTATATCTGAACAACTATTGGTACTCTAGACATCTAATTATTTACAAACCTAATTAATCTAGCCGCTAAGTCATATGTCTAAAAAACTATTGCCACTCACTCTACACAGCTAATTATCTAAACAAATATTGCTACTCTACACTTGTATTTACTTACAAATCTATTTAATCTGGTCACTAAGTCATATTTTTAAATTATAATTGACCTAAAAAAATTACTTGCAAAAAGGAAAAGATTGTTTTCCCTCCTCCACTTCTCCTCTTCCTCCTCCCCTTCTTCTCTTCTTCTCCCCTTCCTCCTCTTCCTCCTTCTGTTCCTCCTCTCCTCTTTTCCCTCTCCTTTCTTCTCTCATCCCTCTCTTTTCTTTCTCGGTTGGCTGCTGCAACTCTGGCCGAGCGATGCTCGGTTAGGCCTTATATGTGCTATCTGTCGCTATTTCAAATAGTAACAGATAGATTGACCGTTATCGACAGAGAATTTGTTGCTATTTGAAATATTGATAGATTCTTATTTGAAATATCGACACTCTCTGTCGACATTTGAATATCGATAGAAATCCTATCAATATTTCAAAATATCGATAGTGGGTATTTTTGTTATTATTTATTTTGACATATTATTTATATATATTTTTTAAAAAAATATTATTTTAAAAAAATTCCACGAATAACAATACAATAAAACGTATGAGATGTAGCATATCACAAGGGCCATGTGAGATGCCCGGTCTTCTCAGGCAAGCGTTGCTTTGCGCTGCTCTGCACTGTGCCTACTAGTTTTGGTCGTTGTTCTAGTGCGGCTTATTATTAGTCAGAGCGCGGCCGTGCCCTAACGCGGATCTCACATACATACATATATATACATACATACATACATACATACATACATATATACATAAATACAGAGCAATAAATAATGGAGATTTTCTACTATTCTTAGATGATGCTAACCTATTATTGAGCTAACACTAAGAGGAACAAAGAGTTTAAAAAAATGAGGTGCAAGGTGTTTAATAGTAATTTGGCGTGGGAGGTGCCCACAACAGTAAAAACTATCTAACTAATAACGTGCTTAATTAATTCGTAAGTGAATCAAGAACACGAACGACCAGGGTGACATAGGAACATATATAAAACTTTTCAAATGATTTGAAGTTCATTTGTTACATTTGAAAAATCAAAAATTGATTTTATATACGGTTTTTATCACTACTTTACCACTGTTATATTTTTTAAAAATTTCTCATGCTTGATCATCATCTCAAATATTTATTGAATATTAGTGATGCCTGAGGACCATCCAAAAAAATTTTCAAAATTTTTCGACGTGTTTTGGACCATTTTTCGATCGGTTCAGTGTGGACCGAGATCTCGGTAATTTCGGGCGAGATCTCGGATTTCTCGGTTGAAAAAAAATCGAATTTGAAATTTGATTTTTGTATTTTGTCCGGATCTTATCCAAAATTTTTAAATCTCGCCGAGATTTCGGATTTCGGCCAACTCCGAGATTTATGCAAAAGCGAGATTTGAAACCCTGCCAACAACTCATCAAGATTTCGATTTGTTGGCTGATAGTGGCTAGCTAGCTAGCTAGGCTAGCCATCCCTTCAAGACGGGGCAAAGTGAGGGAGTGGCGTGTGCAAGCGGGCACGGAACAGACGATTTCAAGTGTATTCGTTGGCGGCTGGGCTCCGGGCCAAAACGGCGGTGTCCGTCGTGCGCGGAAAAATGCACATGGCCTCACTCTCTCTTTGCCGTCGTCGATCTTGCACTCCAGGCTCCTGTCTGATCTCGTATCAGTCTACGAAAACTCGCGGCCGCGGGACGACTTATATCGATCCATCTTAGTACCAGCCTAAGATGGGTTGCAAGAGCCTTAATTTGGTTTAAAGCTACTAATTCAGAGATGGATGAATTAGTAAGTAGAATTCAGGTTCATAAAATACGCGAGAAAATCACGATTTTTGACCATTTCAGAGGGATACGGCATCTAAAACTAGCCAACAAATCGGTTAAATTAAAAAAAATTAAAAAAATTATGGGACATAAATATCGCGATAATCGGTGAAAATTGAGAGAAAATTGCTAAAAAATCGGTTTTGAGAAACATTCAACTGATCAGTCAAAATTGAGCGAAAATCGGTCAAAATCGGAAGCTTTTTTATTTTTTTTTCAAAATTTTTGATTTCAAAACTATACGATTTCTAACGATTTTCGAGAAATTTTTTTAATAATCAAAAATAAAAAATCATATAAATTTTTTAAATAAGATAAGTTGAACCCTGGTTTTCAGGGGAGGAGAGGGGAGGGATGCTACTAGTCCAGAGTCAATTCCATACCTAAAGAGGTAACTTTTCTTCTCTTCGCCCATGGTCCAACATCTCGTCAATCAGTATCAACTAGGCATGGTTGCGCGCTACGCTGCGTCGTGCAAAATTTGGTTCGATGATTATCGTAGGGATTTTTTTTTTCAAAAAACCTGGGGAACCTAAACGTAATTTCAAATTTTTAAGGACTTTTTTGTAAAAGTAGTGGTGGAAGGACCTAAACGCAATTTAGATTTTCCAAAGGGCCTCCCAACGAAGTCATCGTCGATGACGTGGAGCTCTGATTGAGCTCCATTTCTTCCATGCATAATAGAGGTATTTTTCTAAAAAAAGGCTACAGGAGGACCTTAACATGTTTTTTTCGGAGCGATTTCAAAAAAACTGGATGGGTAGGAGACGTCTACGAATTTGCGTAACCATGGGTTCATTTTTTTCCGGAGCGATCTCTAAAAACCGGATGGGTAGGAGCCATCTACGAATTTGTGTAATCACTCGGGAAAAACGGAGAAAGGATCTTCTTTGCCGAGTTTAACACTCTATACGTTCACCGGTGAATAATACATATTTCGAAAAATATTATAGATCGAGTTGAAAAAATAACTATAGAGATACAGCTCTAATATTCCGAGAAATATTAGAAATCGAGTTACAAAAAAAAATAGAGAGATAGAGCTGTACACATATTTCTTTTGGCAAATTTGCTTAACATTCTATATGTTATAGAGATACAACTCGGTCAACCTCCTTTTGTCGAGTTTAACACTCTATGTGTTAACCATATAATAATACATGTTCTGAAAAATATTAGAGACGCCGACCTTCTTTTGTCGTACTCTATACGTTCACCGGTGAATAATACATGTTTCAAAAGATACTATAGATCGAGTTGCAAAAATAACTATAGAGATACAGCTCTAATATTCCGAAAAATATTAGAAATCGAGTTACAAAAAAAAATAGAAAGATAGAGTTGCACACATATTTCTTTTGATGAATTTGGTTAACACTCTATTATTACCCGGTCAACCTCCTTTTACCGAGTTTAACACTCTATGTGTTAATCGGGTAATAATAGATGTTCCAAAAAATATTAGAGATGATAACTTTTTTGTCGAGTTTAACACTCTATTCGTTCACCGAGTAATAATACATGTTTCGAAAAATATTAGATATCGAGTTGGGAAAAAAAAGTCTAGAGATAGAGCTGTATACATATTTTTGTTGACGAAAATATTTTTTTCTGAGAAAAACAGAGAAAGAACCTGGACGTAAGAGACGGAGACATATTTGTTAATTTTTTGGACCTGATCGCTACCTTAAAAAATTAGAAAAGAGCTCGTTCGCGATTTGTATTTAACGGGAGTTGTTTTTGTAAAGTAATGAACCGAGGGACCTAAACGCTATTTGAAACATTTTTTCTTACCCTCACAAATAATCGCAAAGGTTCTTTTTATAATTTACAGAGACCTATCCGTCATTTAGAGAAAATAGAAGGACTTATTTGTGAATTTGCCAAGGACACGAAGTGGCCAGTGGCCAGCAATTCTTTCCTCTATAATAGAAGTATGATGTGTCATTTTTATTAAAATAATTTGATCAGACACTCTGACATTCGTTAAAAAAAAAACCAAACTACAAACATATATTCACCTCACACACGCTGGCACGCACACACACCCCACCAGGATCAAAATTTCGCCGAGTTTTCGGTAATCTCGGATGAGATCTTGCTTTTCGGCCTAGGGTGAAATCTCAAATTCCAGCCGGACAAAAAAATTTTAACAAAATTCAAATCTCGCTTTTTCGGTGAGATTTCGCTGCGTCTGCCCGAGATCTCGCTATAATTGCCCAAAATTGTAGCATTTTGAACCGGATTGCATTGAAATATTACCGGATTTGAGCTAAGTTTTTTTTGTAGCATTGTCACGAGAAATAGGAACAATACATATGAAAGAAAAAGTAAAAAAAATGAAAATGTTTTTGGGGGAAGTTGGGATTCGAACCCATGACCTGTTGGCTGATAACCAACTCCGCTGACTGTATTGCTTGCTCAAGGTGGATAACAGAGTGCTATATCTTTTGAAGTCTTGTATTGGACTACAGAAGGCCACTTTCCCGTATTTGCTCACGGGTTCAGTACGACTAACTTCTCCCAAATCAGTAGTCGCCATTCCTCTCGATGCTCCGGCTGGACAGCGCCCAAATCCGGCCATTTTGGATGGCGTCTCGGCCATAGACGGTGAGATCTCGGTAATCCCCAGCGAGATCTCAGTGAGTTCAAAAAAAATTCATTTCGTCAGTGAAACAAATGCTTACTGTTTGGAGCATCTTGTGTGGATCATCTTGTGTTGATCATGCGGTTTGCACTTGTTCTACTTCATTCATTCAAGTTAATTGGATGCTATATATGTTTTTTGGTTATCATGTTGCCTTGATTACCATTGGAACAAAGCTTTGTGAAATGTACAGTGAGTGAGTGGCCCGGCTATTGTAAAAAAGTGGTCTTGCTTGCTTGTCTAATTTCAACATAAGTGCTTGTTTAACTTGTTTTCATATTTGTTAAGATTTTTCAGAATATTAGAATACAATGTGAATTAATACGAACAGTATTGTGCATATGGCTATGTATTACTTGTCGTCCACATTCCACAAGTAGTGGTAGACACTTTG
Organism: Rhipidocladum racemiflorum; assembly: GCA_036346355.1. Taxonomy (NCBI): domain Eukaryota; kingdom Viridiplantae; phylum Streptophyta; class Magnoliopsida; order Poales; family Poaceae; genus Rhipidocladum; species Rhipidocladum racemiflorum. The sequence goes on from CM070583.1 coordinate 63,335,430, forward strand.
CAAGGTTCAACTATTTTGTTCAAGTGTTACATTGGCAGTATGCTATTTTTCCATTATCGAATTATAATGTATTGCCATGGTTAGCTTTGCTTCTTTCCTGGGAAGTGTCCGTTGCAATCCGGTGTGTTATTTATGAGAACCCCATAAGTTGGAATAGTCAGGTAGATCTCCCAGTCAAACGGGAAACCCAAAATAGTTCACTTCTAGTAATACAGTCTTCTATGTATGCAGTATGTGTTAGTAATGTTTGTCTTCCGATGCAGAATATCGTGATGGATGCCGTTTGGGAGCATGGGGAGCGTGTCGGGCAAGGGTCGAAGTGCAATTATTGTCCGCATGTAATGAAGGGTGGATGTAACACCCCAAAATTTTACTTTTCCTAAATTCATATGTGATTTGGCACTTTGGTGAATTTTTGGAATTTTCTGGAATTTATTTGGATTTATTTGGAATTTATTTGAATTTATTCCATTTTGAAATAATTGAAGAATTTAATTTTGCAAATAAATTTTTGTTGGAAATATTTTATTTGAGTCCAAAATGATCCAAAGTATTTTCCAGAATTTTTCCGAATTTTAGTCATTTGCTATTTTTAATGAATTAAATGAATTACTAGGAATTATTTTAAATATTAAATCGCTGGAAAATCAAACTCGGGTCAAATCTTGTTTCATCCGATCGAGCCCAGTCAGACTTCGTGTTCGAGTCCGACCCGAGCCACCACGTGACTCGACCGAACCCACTCTAACCCTAATCAATCCCAACCGTTGGATCAAGATCCAACGGCCGAGATCCGCCGACCACCAGCGAGCCGTGTCCGACCGGACGTCGCGCCGTGCGATCGGGGCCGTTGATCGCGCCACGCGGGCCGCGATGCGTCGTCTCCGCCGAGTCCGAGCCGGACTCCGCCGGTGAGCGCCGCGACCGACTAGGGTTCCGCCGAGCACGCCTCCGGGGCTATTTAATGCCGGATCGCACCGAGGATCGCCATCCCACGCCGGTCCGAAACCCTAGCTCACGCCGCTAGGATCCCCACCGCTCGCCGCTATTGCTCGCCGGAGTTGGTAAAGCACTCCGCCGCGGTTTCGCGCCAAGCTTCGCCACCGCCCGCCATCCTCCGCCGACGCGTTGACCCAGATCGGATCCCTTGCGCTAAGGCGCGCCTACCATCCACTTCGCCGGAGGAGCCTGCGCGCCGTCGGGCGTGTTATCGCTATCGCCCGGCCGCCAAGCCGCCAGACGCCATTGCCGCCGCTCGAGCTATCTCACCGTCCGATCAAGATCGCACGATCCAGATCTTGCCACGCCATCGCACGGTGAGGTTTCGTTACGATCTCTAGATCCAATCTCAACCATTGGATCTAAATCCAACGGTCCAGATTAACGCGTTCACCCCAAACGCGTAACACAGATCAATCTGGGCGTTGATTTTCAAATCAACGGCCTAGATCTAGCCACGTGGCGAAGGCCAACCGCCGCGGTCGCGTCGGCGCCGAGAGAACGCGTGACACGCCCGCATGTCGGCGCCAGCCTGTCCGCACCATGACGCCACGATGACGCCATGGCGTCCGCGATGTCGCGGCCGCATGTCGACTGTCGGCGCGACGCCAAGAATGACGTCTGATGGACCCCCACCGCCGACCGTGGTGAGCTCACGACGTCGGCCGATGACGCTACCCGAGTGGACCCACATGTCGGGCTCACGCGGAGCCGTGGACCGAGTCCACCGTGAGACCCGAGCCAAGCGTGGACCAAGTCCATGGACCTACCGACGTCCACCAACCAATCAGAGTGACACGTGTCCATGCCGACGCAATAATTAATTTCGAAAAAGAAAATGATTTAATAAATCAGTTTAATAATTGATTTGAATTTCAAAACTTCAAACGCTTGTAACTTTTGCGTTTCAACTCCGATTTGAGTGATTCAAATTTCTAAATTTGTATAAAATTGAGATCTACCTAAATATGAATTTTATTTAATTTTTGGACTAAAGTTTTTCTCTGTAATATTATTTAATTGATTATTTAAATCGTAAATAATCATAACTTTTATGCTTTAACTCCAAATTTGGATTTATTCTAGCTTTCTAAAAATCCAGAAAATTACGTTCTCTCTGTTTATGGATTTTATTTGGAGTTTTGGGATGTTTTTGCCTATTGTTTATTGGGTATTTGCTATTTGCACGCTTTACGAGTAGACGTTGAAGTGCTAGGAAGGATTCGAGGAGAAGTGTTGACTCAGGATCCAACTCAAGACCAAGAGCAAGTACTTTTTGAAGGCAAGTTGTGCTTTGACCATATTGATCCTATTTCGAAATCTATTTTGATTTAAACTATTGCATGCTAGTTCAAGTAGAAAGATACTTTGTTTAAACATGGGGGTTAGATAAATACCAATTTGCTATATGACACCTTGATTACTTAAGTATGTGCCATGACCCTTTGTCACCCTAGTTGTGGTTTACTAGTTGGACATTATTAAATTGCCAACATGGGTTTAGATCGTTGTAGTATACTGCTTAGACCTGCTACGTGCTCATGACATGATTTTGGATAATCAAATGCTAATATTGACTTAATGATATATTGAACCTGTTTTGGAAAAGTATCATGTGATGTTGATGGCACGTGGTGCATGGTAATCAAGCGGGGTTTGATAAATGATTTCGATCGGGGCATGTGGCAAGAGTAATCAGGTGGGCCAGTTGTGGCATTGGGGATGTTGATTTGGTTTTTCGGGTAGTCTTGCCCTGGTCACTCTAAGGACTTAACCTTGCAAGCCTTTGAACTGGGTCATACTTGCAACCACATGGCTGGAATGGGACGGCCCTAGTTGACTAAGTTGCTAAGGACTCACTTGTGGAGCCTCAGGGTGTCAATTACACCGTTTGTGTGATTGTACGGGGGAGCGTATCGTGGCTGTGGCCAGGTACCCATCTAACGGTGTGTTGGTCCCATACTTCGCCTTGGCTAAGGGAAGGGATGGTGTAGAGCACGAACCGGAGAGGACCACCTGTGTTGTTTGAGGCTTCCGAAAGGCTTTGTTACGGGAACTCGCCTTTGTGGTGTTTGACTGTATCTTGTGGGTAAAGTGCATAACCTCTGCAGAGTGTAGAATCTATTTGAATAGCCGAGTCCACGGTACTGGACAATGCTCGGGAATTACAGTCAAGGGTTAGACTTTCTGAAAATAACTTGGATTTGAAAAGTTGGGTTGGTTTAACAAAGAAGATGATGGAAATATGGTTTAGGATGGGGAAAATGTTTGTTAAACTTCTTGAAAAGTCATTCATGCTTTACTTATTTCTACTGCTTTCGAATCTACTTTTATTACTTGTCAAAGTTTACATAAATATACCTTGAGCTATTCCTTTGTACCAAGCCATGCATATAGTATATTAGCTTGCATTCTGTGCATGACTTGTCGAGTACCAAGTACTCACCCTTGCCTCAACACAATACCAGTTGAAGAGGAGATTACGCCGGGGGGAGGATTTCCAAGAAGACCCGTCTACTTAGGGATGCGAGCCCGATCGATTCTGTGGTATCTTTGGATGGCGCCAAAGTTTATTTGATTTTCATGCTGTTATTTCTCTTTTAAAGTTTCGCCTTGCAAGGCATATATTTGTAACTTCGGCCATAAGGTCGAGTAACCCTTGATTATTTAAATAAAGTACTTTGATAGTATCGTTTGGTATGATTGTGATATATACCGATGTTAAGGACTGTGTGCACTAGCGCGTTCTGGACTAGTGCTGAATACCTGAGGGTTCGGATTTGCAAATTCGGGGTCCCGACAGAGGTGGTATCGAGCCATACTTGACTGTAGGCTCAACCCTAAGCTAGAATGGTCGTAGTGAGGATAAAACCTATTTTCTAAAGCTAAAAATTTGTGAAGACAAGAAATGACATCTCGACTTATCCCCTTCTCTCTTTTCTTGTCTCTTGCTGAAATTTTCCCTTACCTTGTCACAATTTAAAAATTCGAGTTCTTACGTAAAGCACTCTTGTGACAGATGGAGGAAGAGTTCAACTACGTTGATCTGGGAGTTAGTCACGCCATGGAACTTTGGCATATGCTACAGGACTCGGAGATTTTGAGAAGCCCCAATACCAAGTAGAAGTGATCAGACAAGCGGGATTGATCAAGGCTTGTGACGTGAGGATTGAGGTACTGCTAGGAAAAGGGCCAGGCAATCGCCGATACACACCTTTGCCAGGAGATCTACAATGCAGATGGGTATCCAAGAAGTATCACGACGAGCAATGCGGCACATTACCCGTATCTACGCCAGAGAATTGAGAGTACGGTGTTCTGCTACCATCCGGGCATGATAACCTTCTCGACCCAAAGGAGATTCAGGATGAGGATGCCACGGTTACCACGCTTGGCACGATTTATTGTCGCCAGGAGGATGTACTAGATAATACAAGCAAGGAGCTACGAAGGCCCGCAAGGAGATCACGACAGAGAAGAACAGATGGCGGGAAGCTCAAGAGTATGTGGCACATCTTCGCGAAGGATTGACGAGTTGGAGATGACTTTATGCGGACAGACCCAGAGCGATTTCGAGCTACACGAGCCAGATCCAGGAGTCGGATCTCGATGAGGACACCGCTTCTTCGACTACCACAGAGGACACGATTCTTTGGACATGGCGATCGTTTGGCGCCTATGCCACAAAGACCTGGCCGTGGAGGTTTTCTTGATGAGTGAGCATAGGTTCTATAGTGAGACTCCTTCACGAGTCGCGTCATAGAAGAAAGAGTCACCCTTTAGGCGTTAGACTCGAGTTAGTTCGATTTGGATTTTCATTGTTTGCTAAGTGTGCAGATGTGTTGCAAGGCCCTTAGGCATTGTAAGCAGCCATACCAAGTTATTAATAATAAAGTTGGACCTTAAGTTACCCTTTCGCGCATAAGTTCCATATTACTTGTCTATTCTTGTTTCCCTCTCATCTCTAAACCTAGAGCAAATCGACAGATGGTGAACACCGTGGAAACTTTGGAAGCAATGGGAGTGGATCTCGCCAACAGAAAACCCCAATGATGGAGCACCAGCACCACCGGTTGATATGCAGAGTTTTGGAGCCTTTCTTGCTGCCCAGACTCGGTTGATGCATGCTATGATGCAACAAATGCAGCACGTCCTTTGCTCAGGCCACGCTAATCAAGTTAATCAGGGGCCACGCCAGAATACAAGGTGTCGAGTTCATGAGAACTCACCCACCCACTTTCTTCGGGAATGCCAATCCATTGGAGGCCGATGATTGGTTAAGATCAATTGAGAGGAAGCTACACATAGCTCAATGCATAGGGAATGAGAAGGTACTTTACGCTTCTCATCGGTTGGAAGGAACAGCACGAATGGTGGGAGAACTTCGTACACGCAGAGAACCCCAAGATATCACTTGGGAAGAGTTCACTGCATTAAGATCACGTGCCTGAAGGAATCATGGACCTTAAGAAGGAGGAGTTCAGAGCATCAAGCAAGGTAATCACCTGGTCGACTACTGAACAAGTTCACACAGCTAGCACGCTACGCACCGAGGATGTAGCGGCAGATAAATCCGCATACCTGCTTTTATGAAGGGACTTAACTCGGGATTGCAAGTAGGGTTGATCACCCACACCTTTCCAGATTTCCAAGAGTTGGTGAATAAGGCGCTTATTCTTGAGGACAAGCGCAAGGAACCGGATGAGAACAGAAGCGCAGGATGCAACAAAGAAGGATCACGCTGTGGGACGCAGCCGCTTGAGAGTTGCACCAAATCAATTCTTGATTCCAACCACAGAATGCAACAAGGACACCTCTCAAAGACCAAGACCTGCCAATCAGAACTATCGGACCCACCCCGCTAGAAACGCTTACTCCGTGCAACAAGAAGGAACAGTGAGACCGCTACAATCGCAGAACGAGCCAGGACACTTTGCCATTGCCCAAAGAAGACAGCAGAGTGACCCCAGTTCGCTTCAATCTAGGAACCACCCCAGCTAGGACGCCAAAGACAGGAGCCACACCCTGCATGGTGAGAGGCCGAGTCAACCATGTCACCGCAGATGCACCGCAGAATGCTACTGACGTCGTCATCGGGTAAGTTACTTGTTAACTCGACTGCAGCAGTTTTGTTTGACTCGAGTCAGATTCGCTTTGTTTCGCAAGGCTTTGCTACTAGAAATGACTTGAGAATGGCAAGACTTAAGTGCATGCTTTTAGTTCAAACCCCTGGTTCCGAACTCGAACGGAAGTAGGATGTTCCGGTGAGAATACTAATAGATGGAATAGAGTTCCTAGCAAACCTTATAATTTTGGAGACCCGGACCTTAGACGTCATATTGGGAATGGATTGGTTATCCAAGCACAAGGCTGTATTGGATTGTGGACGAAGGACTATCTCGATTGAGAGCCCGTGTGGGAAGAAAGTGGAATTTCAAGCCACTAGCTTAGAGATGGACATTGATGGTTAACAGTACCAAGGCAATCAGCATAGAGGATGTCCCAAAGAGTGAATGAGTACCCGATGTTTTTCCCGAGGATCTACGGTATGCCGCAGACAGGGGACATAGAGTTTGTGATAGAGCTTGTACTGCACAAAGACCGATAGCAAAGAGACCCTATCGGATGTCTACCGAGGAGTTGGTAGAAATGAAGAAACAATTGGAGGAGTTAATGGAGAAAGGATTTATCGAGACCAAGTTCGCCGCCGTGGGGAGCACCAGTTTTGTTTGTCAAGAAGAAGGACGGGAGTTTCAGGATGTGCATTGACTACCGTGCACTCAATGAAGTCACCGTGAAGAATAAGTATCCGCTACCAGGATTGATGATTTGTTTGATCGATTAAGAGGAGCCGGAGTTTTCTCCAAGATTGATCTCGAGATCGGGATACCATCGATTGAAGATCCGATCAGAAGATATTCAAGACTGCATTCTCGTCAAGATATGGACATTACGAGTTTACTGATTATGTCCTTTGGGGTGACGAATGCGCCAAACTTATTTCATGAATATGATGAATAAGGTGTTCATGGAATATTTGGACAAGTTTGTCGTCGTGTTCATAGACGATATCCTAATCTACTCCAAGACAAAGGATGAACATGCCGAACACTTAAGGCGAGTTTTGGAAAAGCCGAGGAACAGCAACTTTTCGCCAAGTTCAGCAAGTGTGATTTTTGGAAGGACAAGGTGGAGTTTCTTGGACATGTAATGATCAGAGGAGTCAGTAGATCCAAGCAAAGTAGAAGGCGTGTTACATTGGGAGCAAGAAGTGTGACCCAGATTCGGAGTTTCCTTGGAATGGCAGGATACTACCGCCCGTTTCATTGAAGGCTTCTCGACAATTGCGAAACCTCTTACGCAATTGCTGAAGAAGGAAAAGAAGTTTGCATGGACGCGAATGTGAGAAAGGATTTCAGAGTCAAGAAGCGATTGACATCAAGACCGGTGTTAGTTCTACGGATGTTGCTCAAAGCTTCGATATTTATTGTGACGATCGCGCCAAGGACTTGGATGTGTCCGATGCAGAATGGAAAGGTCGCCGCTTATGCATCAAGGCGATTGAGGCCGCATGAGGAAAATTATCCGACACATGACCTAGAGTTAGCCCGTAGTGCATGCTTTGAAGATATGGCGTCACTATCTGATTGGAAACAGATGTGAAGTATATACGGATCATAAGAGCCTTAAGTACATATTCACCCAGTCGGATCTGAATATGAGGCAAAGGAGATGGTTAGAGTTGATCAAGGACTATAATGTTGGAATCCCTTACCATCCCGGGAAGGCCAACGTAGTAGCCGATGCTCTGAGTCGGAAAAGCCATACCGTGAGTGCGTTGCTAGCCACAAGTCAGGATGAGTTATGTGAGGATTTTCAGAAAATGAGGATTGAGGTGGTACCTAGCGGATTCTTGGCCGCATTGGAAGTAAAGCCTACTTTAGAGGACCAGATCCGAGAAGGACAGAAGGATGATGACAGGATCCGTAGGATTAAGTCCAAAAAGGAGGAAGGCAAGGCAGAGGACTTCAAGTTGGATGAGCAAGGCACGTTGTGGATGAAGGATCGCATTTGTGTGCCTAACAAAAAGGAGTTAAAGCAACTGATTCTGGAAGAAGCCCATGACTCCAAGTACTCGATTCATCCCGAAGCGCCAAGATGTATCAGATCTGAAGGAGAGATTCGGTGGCCGAGTATGAAGCGTGAAGTTGCCGAGCATGTTGCATTGTGCGACGTATGCCGGAAGAGTCAAGGCAATGCATCAAAGACCAGCAGGATTGCTACGTGAAGATACGAGTGGAAGTGGGAGGAAATCGGAATGGATTTCATTACCGGTTTGCGAAGACTCAAGGAGGTTGTGACTCCATATGGGTTATAGTGGATCGCTTGACTAAAGTAGCCCATTTTATCCCCGTGAAGACCACTTACTGGAGATAAATTAGCAGAGTTGTACATGATCGGGATTGTTTGTTTGCACGGAGTGCCAAAGAGGATTGTATCGGACAGAGGTACCCAATTTACCTCAAGGTTACGGAATAAGTTGCATGAAGCCATGGGAACCCGTTTAAACTTCAAGACTTATCATCCACAGACGGATGGACAGAAAGGGTCAACCAGGTTCTGGAGGATATGTTGAGAGCTTGTACATTGGCTTATGCTACCTCTTGGGATAAGAGTTTGCCGTATGCCGAGTTCGATTACAACAATAGTTATCGTGCCGTTCTGAGATGTCACCTTTTGAGGCCTTTGTATGGTCGACCTGTCGACGCCATTGAATTGAATGAGACCGGCGAGCGCTGTGTCTTTGGGCCTGATATTCTTCAAGAGGTTTGAAGAACAGATCGCCATGATTAGGAAAGGTTGAAGATAGCCCAATCTCGACAAAAGAGTTATGATGACAATCGTCGCCGAGATTTGAGTTATGAACCAGAAGAATTTGTATACCTCCGAGAAACGCCTAACAGGGGAGTTAATAGGTTCCATGCCAAAGGGAAACTTGCACCCTGCTATGTTGGACCATTTAAGATTTTGAGTCACAGAGGCGGTTGCTTATCACCGGAGTTGCCACGATCGTTAAGCGGGAGTACATGATGTATTCCATGTGTCGATTGAAGAAGTGTCTCGAGTTCTGAGAGCAGACACCGCTAGAGTCAATTGTGTTGCAGGAGGATTTGACCTATAAGGAGTATCCCGTGAGGATTCTAGACACAATGGATCGAGAAACTAGAAACAAGTCAACCTGCCAGAGTTCAAAGGAGCAACCATGCAGAGAGCGAAGCGACTTAGGGAGCTGAAGAGGATTTGAAGGAAGAATTTCCAAACCTATTCCTTTAGTAAGCCCTGAATCTAGGGACGAGATTCTATTAAGGGGAGGTTTGTAACACCCCAAAATTTTACTTTTCCTAAATTCATGTGTGATTTGGCACTTTGGTGAATTTTGGAATTTTCTGGAATTTATTTGGATTTATTTGGAATTTATTTGAATTTATTCCATTTTGAAATAATTGAAGAATTTAATTTTGCAAATAAATTTTTGTTGGAAATATTTTATTTGAGTCCAAAATGATCCAAAGTATTTTCGAATTTTTCTGAATTTTTCTCGAGTCATTTGCTATTTTTAATGAATTAAATGAATTACTAGGAATTATTTTAAATATTAAATCGCTTGGAAAATCAAACTCGGGTCAAATCTTGTTCATCCGATCGAGCCCGAGTCGGACTTCGTGTTCGAGTCCGACCCGAAACCACGTGACTCGACCGAACCCACTCCTAACCCTAATCAATCCCAACCGTTGGATCAAGATCCAACGGTGAGATCCGCCGACCCGTGTCGGGCCGGACCGGACGTCGCGCGCGCGATCGGGGCCGTTGATCGCGCCACGTGACGGGGCTGCGATTGCGTCGTCTCCCGAGTCCGAGCCGGACTCACGGTGAGAGCCGCCGTGGCGACTAGGGTTCCGCCCGAGCACGCCTCCGGGGCTATTTAATGCCGGATCGCACCCGAGGATCGCCATCCCACGCCGGTCCCGAAACCTAGCTCACGCCGCTAGGATCCCCACGCGTCTGCTATTGCTCGCCGGAGTTGGTAAAGCACTCCGCTGTTTCGCGCTGCGTTCGCCACCGTCCCGCCATCCTCCGCCGACGTTGACCCCAGATCCAGATCCCTTGCGTCAAAGGCGCACTGCGTGCCTACCATCCACTTCGCCGAGGGGCCTGCAGTGCCGTCGGGCGTGTCGTCATCGCTCCGGCCGCGCAAGAAGCGCCAAGACGCCATTGCCGTCGCTGAGCTATCTCGGCCGTCCGATCAAGATCGCACGATCCAGATCTTGCCACGCGTCATCGCACGGTGAGGTTTCGATTCACGATCTCTAGATTCAATCTCAACCATTGGATCTAAATCCAACGTCAGATTAACGCGCGTTCACCCCAAACGCGTAACACGAGATTCAATCGGGCCGTTGATTTTCAAATCAACGGCCTAGATCTAGCCACGTGGCGAGAAGGCCAACCGCCGCGATCAGTGATCGGCGCCAGCGAGAGAGCGTGTCGACACGCCGGGCGCATGTCGGCCGACCAGCCGCACCATGGCGTCATGATGACGTCCATGGCGCCCGCATGTCGGTGGCTGTCCCGGTGTCTTGTTGGCGTCGACAATGACGTCCGATGGACCCCACTGCCGACACCGTGTGAGCTCACGTGACGTCGGCGATAGCGTCACCCGAGTGGACCCACATGTCGATCTCACGTGGAGCCGTGGGCCGAGTCCACCGTGAGACCGAGCCAGCGTGGACCAAGTCCATGGACGGTGACGTCGCCAGCCAATCAGGAGGCGACACGTGTCCATCTTTGTAATAATTAATTTCGAAAAAAGAAAATGATTTAATAAATCAGTTTAATAATTGATTTGAATTTCAAAACTTCAAACGCTTGTAACTTTTGCGTTTCAACTCCGATTTGAGTGATTCAAATTTCTAAATTTGTATAAAATTGAGATCTACCTAAATATGAATTTTATTTAATTTTTGGACTAAAGTTTTTCTCTATAATATTATTTAATTGATTATTTAAACTGTAAATAATCATAACTTTTATGCTTTTAACTCCAAATTTGACGATTCAGTTTCTAAAAATCCAGAAAATTACGTTCTCTCTGTTTATGGATTTTATTTGGAGTTTTGGGATGTTTTTGCCTATTGTTTATTGGGTATTTGCTATTTGCACGCTACGAGTAGACGTTGAAGTGGAAGGATTCGAGGGAGAAGTGTTGACTCAGGATCCAACTCAAGACCAAGAGCAAGTACTTTTTGAAGGCAAGTTGTGCTTTGACCATATTGATCCTATTTCGAAATCTATTTTGATTTAAACTATTGCATGCTAGTTCAAGTAGAAAGATACTTTGTTTAAACATGGGGGTTAGATAAATACCAATTTGCTATATGACACCTTGATTACTTAAGTATGTGCCATGACCCTTTGTCACCCTAGTTGTGGTTTACTAGTTGGACATTATTAAATTGCCAACATGGGTTTAGATCGTTGTAGTATCTTTGCTTAGACACCACTGCGTGCTCATGACATGATTTTGGATAATCAAATGCTAATATTGACTTAATGATATATTGAACCTGTTTTGGAAAAGTATCATGTGATGTTGATGGCACGTGGTGCATGGTAATCAAGCGGGGTTTGATAAGCAATTTGGGCATGTGGCAAGAGTAATGTCAGTGGGCAGTTGTGGCATTGGGGATGTTGATTTGGTTTTTCGGGTAGTCTTGCCCTGGTCACTCTAAGGACTTAACCTTGCAAGCCTTTGAACTGGGTCATACTTGCAACCACATGGGTGGAATGGGACGGCCCTAGTTGACTAAGTTGCTAAGGACTCACTTGTGGAGCCTCAGGTGTCGATTACACCGTTTGTGTGATTGTGAGCGTATCGTGGTGTGGCCAGTACCCATCTAACGGTGTGTTGGTCCCATACTTCGCCTTGGCTAAGGGAAGGGATGGTGTAGAGCCTGAACCGGAGAGGACCACTGTGTTGTTTGAGGCTTAGAAAGGCTTTGTTACTGAACTCGCCTTTGTGGTGTTTATTTGTATCTTGTGGGTAAAGTGCATAACCTCTGCAGAGTGTAGAATCTATTTGAATAGCCGGAGTCCACGATCTTTGGACAATGCTCGGGAATTACAGTCAAGGGTTAGACTTTCTGAAAATAACTTGGATTTGAAAAGTTGGGTTGGTTTAACAAAGAAGATGATGGAAATATGGTTTAGGATGGGGAAAATGTTTGTTAAACTTCTTGAAAAGTCATTCATGCTTTACTTATTTCTACTGCTTTCGAATCTACTTTTATTACTTGTCAAAAGCTGTTTACCGCAAATATACCTTGAGCTATTCCTTTGTACCAAGCCATGCATATAGTATATTAGCTTGCATTCTGTGCATGACTTGCTGAGTACCAAGTACTCACCCTTGCCTCAACACAATACCAGTTGAAGAGGAGATTACGCCGGTTTGGAGGATTTCAAGAAGACCCGTCTACTTAGGGATGCGAGTCATCATTCTGTGGTATCTTTGGATGGCGCCAATAAGTTTATTTGATTTTCCGCTGCTGTTATTTCTCTTTTTAAAGTTTCGCCTTGCAAGGCATATATTTGTAACTCGGCCATAAGGTCGAGTAACCCTTTGATTATTTAAATAAAGTACTTTGATAGTATCGTTTGGTATGATTGTGATATATACCGATGTTAAGACTGTGTGCACTAGCGCGTTCCTGGACTAGTGCTGAATACACAGAGGGTCCGGATTTGCAAATTCGGGGTCCCGACAGTGGAGGAGCAACCCGATTGAAGGAACATCTCGCCGGCCGCTCCGGTGATGTAAAGGCCTGCCCTGGTGTACCTAAAGTTGTTAGGCAAGCCATGCTCGCGGACCTCCGTGGAGGTCAAGAAAGAAAGGAGAAAGAGGTGGAGCGCCTGCGTAAGGAGGAGGCTTGCGACGATTGGGCGTCGATGGCGGGAGACTACCGTACAGAGCAGGCGCAACTGAAGATGGCCATAAGGGCCTCCAAAGAAGAGGCTTACCATAGGAGTCAACGTTTGACTCCAGGATCGGGGTCTGGGAGTGGTGCAGCGAGACACTCAGTTCAATCCACTATCAGCAAAATGTTTGGCAAGTCAAAATCAACACGGTCAAGCCAAGCCTCCATCGATGTTGACCTTGCACGGAGTGGTGCCCCATAGCAACCTCGGATTGACACTGCATTTAAGAAGGGGGTGAGACAGAAGATCGGGAGGGCATGGTCTAAGTGGTTCCATGCAAATACAATTCCAGGAAGGAAGGCCGAGTGTCCGTACTTCACAGGTATGCAACAACTCGTGGGGTTGTAAGTTAAAATTCTTGTCATCATTGGACTAAACTCTTACGGTCCGTGTTTTCAGGTGCACTCAAGATGACTCAAGAGCTAGGCCCAGGGGTTCGTGCACCACGAGGCCACGAGATCGACGGGAAGTACCTTGATGAGAACGAGAAGGAGATTGTCCAGTACCTTCAGAAGTTCAGGGACGACTGGTCGACATTTGGTGTGACAGTCATGTGTGATGCGTGGACTGGACCTACAATGCAGAGCATCAACTTCATAGTGTACTGCAACGGGGTAATGTTCTTCCATAAAACCGTTGATGCCACAAGCAAGATTCAAGACCATAAGTACCTGCTACGCGAGATAACCAAAGTGGTTGCTGATGAAATTGGTGCCGATAACGTGGTGCAAGTGGTTACTGACAATGGAGCCAACTTCAAGAAAGTATGCCAGATGTTACAAGTGGAGTATCCAATGATTATCTGGCAACCATGCTTGGCACACACGGTGAATCTCATGCTTAAGGATGTGTGCGAAATGGACGAGCTCAAGGATGTTGTGGCAAGGGCGAAGAGGATTTGCCGCTTCTTATACAACAACAAGAATCTGCACACGCAGATGAAGGCCCACATAGGTGGAGAGTTGGTGAGGCCAAATGGCACTAGGTTTGGCACGACCTTTGTCTTCCTTGATAGCATTTTTAAGAAGAAGGACAAGTTCCAGCCATAGATGACACATCCCAACTAGACAAGTAGCAAGTGGGCTGGGATGGATGAGGGCAAGTTTGTATATGATCACCTCGTTGACAGAGATTTCTGGACCATGTTGGAGTGGGCTGTGGTGGCTGTCGAACCCTTGTACAGGTTGTTGACGTTCGCCGATCAAGACAAGTTACCAACGATAAGTGGTGTTATGATGCAAATTTGTATTGTTAGGAGTGAGTACAACCGGCGATTGAGTGAACATGGAGAGCAGTATATGCCATTCCTGAGAGTCATTGAAAAGAGGTTTGCCGACATAAAGGATACCACCTTCGTCCAAGCAGGTTCGTGAAATTGACATAAAGAATACCACCTTTGTTTGTATTGTGCTAACTTCAAAATATTTTGCCTATTTTAGCCTCTGTCCTGGACCCACAGTCTCAATTCAAGTACAATATATGCAGCACCCCGATGTGCATGGGACAGCTATCCACTGCCCTAAATATTATGGCTGTTGACAACGACAGTGCGGTTAGCGCACTACGGGAAGCAGAAACTTACCATCTTAGGAGGGGACGCTTCGCCACCCAACTTGCAGAGAGTAGCGCTCTCGATCCACACATGACGGTAGGTACTTTTATAATTTGACGTAATATAAATTTACGTCGAAGAAGTACTAATAATGTGTTTTTTTTGTCTGCAGCACAATGGTGGATGGCATTCGGAAATGAGACACCAACGTTGCAAAAGTACGCCTTGAGATTGGTGTCACATTGTGCATCATCCAGCGGTTGTGAGCGAAATTAGAGCACATTTGCCTTAGTGCACACACAGGTTAGGAACCGATTAAGTTATGCGAAACTGCAGCAGCTCGTGTTTGTGCACTACAATCTCTGACTTCGCCTACGGGACTACGAATCCACTCGCCACACCGATGACGTCGACCCATTTAATCACCTCATTGAGGATGCGATGCATTCCAGTAATGATTCGATTGCAGAATGGTTCGAGTCGTCCATGTCAACGGGGGAGCCTCTACTAGATGAGGATAGTGGCTATGATCCGCCCCTCCCGGCGAGATTCGTGGTTGATAGCATCCCATCGCAAGAGCTCCACAAGGCCACAGGTACCGTCCAATTATTTTTATTCATTACGGTTATCAGAATGGTGTTAATATATTTATTCAAACTGGCCACAGGTGGAAAGACCATCGCAGATTGGAGTTAGGTTGTGATTGGCAACACCCACACAACCAAGAGGAGGCGTGGTACTAATGACGATGATGATGACATGCTTGCGGGTGCTTTAGGTGGGTTGGCAAAGTTGTCGGCCAGCCAGCGTGGGAATGCGAAGTTGTCGGCCAGCCAGCGCGGGAATGCGAAGTTGTCGACCAGCCAGCGTGGGAAGGCGAAGGCCAAAAGCGATGTGGAGGCCGAAGTTAGACGATGACACCCAAACACCCCCTCAGGAGGCTGACATCGTCAGCAGCTCGTCCACAGACTCTGGAGGCGACGACGGACGGTACACCCTTTGACCTCGTTCACAACCACAGTCACCGTTACAAATGCAATATAAGGGAACTGTGTCGAGGAAGGGCTCACAGAGGCAGACCCGTAGCACGACGAGTGGTGGGGGTGGGCAGCAAGCAGCACACCCACAGGATGATATGGGCTCGTGGTCTAGTAGCCAGTCTTCTTGCCATTGGGGCATCACTGGTGAGCACCCTGAGTACCTTATGTTAGGGCACAGCTCGATGAGCTATGAAGGAGATATGGGAGAGGATACATGTGGATACAGACATTCATCCTACGATGGATCGAGCATGTCATCATTGTTCGACTATACTGATCCCTACGCTGATCAGTGCTCACAACACACAGCTGGTAGGTACCTGTACCAGTCAGAAAATCCTTTGATCTAGATGTCGCATTATGAACACTGGAAGTCCGCCTGGCTGCCACAGAAAATAAGCTAGGAAGAGTACAAGCAACAAAACCAGATGAAGCGTGGAGAGATCATTGTCGATAACGCGCAGATCCAATTTTCACCATCATCATACTACTACTGGCAAGGCGTAGTTGTCTATGCATTACATGTTTATGCTCCTTTTAAGTATGCCTCTTGTTGTCATATGTCTTGTAATTATTCTTTTGCATCTTTTTGCAATATGTGTTGAATTGTCACATGAGTTAATTTTCATTTCATGTTTATTACTTGTCATGACCATATATATTTATTGTTGCGAATTGTCACTTCCATAATCGGAATATTAGCTAAAATGCTGCCGAAATTTTCAACTTCTCAGTTCAAATATTTCTCTATAATACATAGGATGATAAGAACATATATAAAACTTTTTGAATGACTTGAAGTTCATTTGTTACATATGAAAAATCAAAAACTGATTTTACATACGGTTTTTATGATGACTTTACCACTGTTAGATTTTTTAAAAATTCCTTATGATTGATTATCATCTCAAATTTTTATGGAAACAATAGTGATGTGTTAGGACCATCCAAAAAAAATTTCAAAATTTTTTGACGTATTTTGAACCATTTTTCGGCCGGTTCAATTTGGCCGAGATCTCAGTGATTTCGGCCGAGATCTCGGATTTCCCGGTTGAAAAAAAACCGGATTTGAAATTTGGTTTTTGTAATTCGTCCGGATTTTATCCGAAATTTCCGAATCTTACCGAAATTTTGGATTTCGAGAACCTCCGATATTCGACTAAAAACGAGATTTGAAACCTTACACCCCACCCCCGTGCTGCACAAGTCGAGTTACAATCCAATACGGACGAGCTGGCCGAGCGCGCGCAGCTGGCACCAGCCAACCGAGCGAAAGCTCGGCCGCCAATGTGTCACTTCACTAGCTGTTGATTAGTTTGTAGAAACGAAGCAAGTTTGGTTTGGTCGATGGTTTACATACCGTGCAACGGTGTGTAACAGTTAAACGAGTCGTAGATTCCAACCTCTGTCGATCTCATATATGCACAGCTGCACACCCTCTTATTTTCTCACTCGCTGTAGTACTCTAGACCATTACTGTGAAGGAACATGTGGCCCATTTGAAGTGATCTGCGCTTCTCGTGTACGAGGGAGAGAATAGTCGACCAAATCCGATCGATCTCTTAGGCAGTAGTAGCCATGCACCGATGCATGCATGTTCAGTAATCAGAACATTGGTCGCATCTAATTGAAGTTAGGTGGTTAGCTTCCAAGTTCCAAGCCCGATAATGTTTGAGGTCCATGCAGTCATAGTTAATTAAGCTAAATATTTTCAGATTTTTTTTGAAGTCAGAGAAAGCATTACGGAATAAAAGAGAAGCACTGCATTTGGACTACTCATGTTCCTGCAAACCAGGGCAGGAATCAGGAGTGGGGCTAGAACACACTACGGGCATCCTAATTTTTTTAAATAATATACAAAAATCTTAAATTACAGAAATAATATATTAAAAAGAAAAATTACACAAAAAATACCTCTGTCGTTATTCTAAATGGCGATATAACTCTGTCGCCATTTTGAATGGTGATCTGACGATGTGGACTCCACGTAGACTATCTGTCACCACTCTTAATAGACTTTTTGTTGTCGCCGGACAAAAATGGCAACATAAACTTTGTCACCAGCCTAAATAACGATAGGACTCTGTCGCCAGTCAAATTAGCGACAGATCACTGTCGCCATTTAGGCCGGCGCCAGAGAGGCAAACTGTGGGAGGGGCAATTTTAAGGTATTTTGTTGGTTATTGTGAACTACAGGGATATTTCATATTGTAACAAAGGCAAATATATGGATATAGATGGTGAAATTTATTGTGGATATATATTGCAATGTGAAGTCATGTTTAATATTCAAACGAACAGAACGAAAGAGGACATAGCATTTCATAATAAAGACGGGGAGTGCATGGCGCAGACGAAGGGGAACGTACATATAATCTCGATGCATTGCATGACATAGAAAATGAGGAAAGAGACATGACGTATATAGTTCGGCTCGTTGCATATGTTAGCTTTCATAATTGTACAGTACAAATGGTGACACATACGAACTATGAACTAAAAGCACAACTAGGATACATGTGCACCTTTTGGAATTAGAAAAAAGTCATGCTGGTTGTCCTAGACCTCATACGGAGGGATCTATTAGTGCCTTCCCCTTTGATTTCACGAGGCTTGAGGTCTTGGCATTCTTCCAGCTAGTCTCATATATATCGACCCAATAATAGTCTTCTAAAGCGATCTTTGGCTCCTTTTGGAAGCAAGCCGCATCGGCTTGCTCCTTCAGCGTTGTTCCAGAAATTCATAGCGGGTCTTCCAGAAGTATGCTGCTTCAGGACCGTAGGGTGGGTGCTTTGGTTTGTCTTCTATAACATTAGGGTAAGGTTTCCAATGGGTGTAGTGTTCGAGTGCAACTGGATAGTGCAACCAAAATTTGCGCTCGAAGAACACCCTATCGCACTTGTCTGGTCCATCAAACCTGTGACACTGCGAAATGATGGTATGAGTCATTTTCGATTTCGGCATTTCGGTATGACTTCGGTATCATGTTTTTGGGCCTTCCGGGGGGATTTTGGGCCTTCCGGGGGAATTTGGGGCTTGGGGGAATCATCGTGGGCTTCGGGGACCCTCGTGGGCCGGAGGTAGGGGGCCTTTGGCCCAAGTGGAGAGGGGTTTAGGGCAGCATGGCTGCTGCCCCTTGCGCCCCTCCCCACATGCGCCTCCACCTCCCCCCTCTACCCTAGCCGCCACCCCCACCACTCTCTAGCCGTGCGCCCCTCCCTCCCACCTTTCGCCTCTCCTACCACCCCCTACCGGCCCTAGCTTGGCTCCCTTCCCCTCCATTGCTTCCACTTCATCCCCCTCCGTTGATCTCCATGTTGCGAAGGATTGCGACCGAGAGGATCCAAAGATTGGAGGGAGTTCGTGGCCGGGAGAGGAGTGTTCGTCGGTTCGTCGTTCGTCGGGCTAAGGTATGGTGATGGGAAATCTTTGGGGTGGATTAGGTGCTGTGCTAGTGGAGGTTGTGGTGCTATTATATCAAAAGGTTGTGCTGCAACTAGTTAGAATTGATGAAAACTAGAATTGTTATGGTGTTCTGTTTCGGGCAGATTGGACGTCCGACCTAGGGCTTGAGTTTTCGCAATTTTAGATGCGTTTTATGGTCGGCCGTATGTTGAGAAAGTTGTAGGTAATTGAATTACCTTTAATTGGACACCAAGAAAGTCAAATTCCGTCCAACCGTTTAAAATTTATGTCTGTTTTACCGAACGTTGTCAAAACGGTGACGTGATTGGGACAGATCGTGTTGATCTGTAGATTAGACAATTTTAGAGGCCCATTCAATCTTCGCCAATACTTAGAAAAAGTTAGGAAATTTCTTAAGCTTCGAGAAAATGTACTCGTTTGCTTAATTTGGAGTTTTAGAACTCAAGTTATGCTAGTTGGAAGCCCGCTTTCCCGTCGGGACAGATTCTCTGTTTTTTGGGGTTTTAGGAGTAGTTTGCGAAGTCGGGGTAGATGATCATTCTTGTACTATTTTTGGGCACGATTTGAGTGTGTTGTACCTATGTGCAGGTGGTGTGACCTCGGGAGTGCCCTCAACCTCTCACCACACCGTTGCTTGCGGTTGAAGGCAAGTGTATTGTGATGGGTTTGGGTGTTGTATGATTGTGTTAACTTGCCATGATTAATATTTGCGTATGATATGATGAATATGGTTACATATTGATTATGAAGTTGTTGTATTAAATGTTTATGCAAGTTTATACATGTCCATGTCACATGTGCATTCATAATGGAAGAGGTGTCTCATTCTGATGCAGGCCTCTGTGTTCACACGTAGTGAATACGAAAGACCTACCTCGTAGTCCCATCCACGGTTATGTATGGGAGCGAGTCAGTAAGAGTAGGCACCCTCCATCTACGGGATGGAAGGGGAAAGAAGGTGCACGCCGACGGGTGTGCACTCGGCAATACCGATATGTGCTTCGAGGAGACATGTGCATTGCATTACATATATGATGATGATAATGAGATGCATACAATGTAATTATGAGATGACTATGATGTTGAATATGATGTTAATGAGATGAATTCAATGTGGATATGACTTGCTAATAATGCTGAATATGAGGCGTAGTGATAATTATATTGAGATTGTTTTTCCTTGTTCCATTGCAATATGTTTGCTGAGTGATGAACTCACGCTTGTGTTTTATGATGTTTTTAGGTACCATGGAATCGGCATGAGGGAAAGGGGCTTAGCTACACTTCTTGACATAGCTCCACACATTTAGACAATGTTACCATTTGGAGTTGTGATAATAAGACTAGTGCGATGAAACTTGGAGTATGGCTTGATTGTGTGCTTGATTACATCATTTACTTCGTTATAACTTATGGAGTGGTTGGATTCATTATTTTAGACTTAAGATATTGGTATATCACCTATTATTGCTGGTTTAGATGTCTTTCATTATGATATGTCTTGTGATATTTTTGTTGTTGCTCCGAACCATGGAGAAACAAAGGAGATGCTGCCAAAATTTTTGGTTTTAGCATTTGCGCCCTTGCTGTAATTTATTTTTATTTGTGGTATTTAGATGCTACTTCTACCATGTTTGGTGACATCCAGGGCATACTAGATGCCAGGGTGTTACAAAACCATTGGAAGAAGTAGCAACTATCATCTTCCTAGAGTCATGCATGGAGGAAGTTAGAAGCATGAAAAACGTATTACAGAATGTATATACGTGTAATTAACTTACAGAGAGTGCCTTGCACATGTAGTATGCATGGCTAGTGATACCTGCATTTCTGGACTGCATTATCCACACTGGAGTACCGCGTTCGCAGTTTGGGTGGGGAAACTTCAGTAGCATAGGTGCATCCTTGCAAGAAAAAATTGGGTAGCTAACAGCCTTCTTGGCAAGCCACTTCCACTTACGAAGAATTATTCCGTAGTCGGACATCGTAAACTCACTGGTTCAGGGGTGTGTTGCTGGTAGGGATGTAGTGTTGGATGTGGGGGTTGGCTTGGTGTAGTGTTGAATGTGTGCTGAACAGTGCATCGTATTTATAGTAAGTTTTCGGTTTGTGAAATGTGGTGGATGTGTGCTATCAATTTAGTCTCTTACTGTAGGTGGCAGTGTGTTGTCAATTCAGTTTGACAAAGCAACTGACAGTGTGTTATCAGATCGCATTGACAAAGTAACTGGGAGGGTGTTGTCAAGACAGTATGATAAAGCTGATGTGTTATCAGATCTGGGTCATAAAGCAGTGCGTAATGTGTTGTTATTTTGGTAGCATGTAGCATGTGGCAAGGGGTTGTCAAATCTGTGTGATCAACCACATTACAACGTGGTGTTAGTTATGTCTGGTAAAGTAGGTGCCAATACATTGCCACTTCTATCTTATTTTTACATGCACTTGTCGTGTACTGCTAAGCGTGCACACACAGAGAAAGTGCCATGTGATAAAGCGATTCAGAAGTTGTGGTTACCAGTACTATTATAGGCAATAGTTGTTCGAAAGAATTTGCTACTGTGAGCGAACATGTTAATAAGGGAGGAAGAATTATATACAACAAGGGCATGTATGATTCATGATTGATTTCATGTTAGTCAATCTATAATAAAATGATTTGATGTTTATGTAACACCCTGGCATCTCAATGCCCTGAATGTTACTACTACAAGCTCAACCACAACCAAATAATTCATTTGTACATAAAATTTCAGCAATTATGCTAATATCATATCACTTCTAACAATAAACTATGAATCCCAAACAAGAACATAATTAAATAAACAACCTAAAGATCTATATCAGCATGCATTAAAACAACTAGAATGGAATTCTAGTAATTAAATTCAATGACAACAAAATCTTAATCAAGACCCATGGTTATACTCAACACATAACAAAGTTTATCCCTTGACCAAGATAACGCTTAAACAACAAAACAAACACATCAACTAATAACCCATCACAAGCACAGTTCTATTAAACATATTCCAAGGTTGGGAGAGTCTAAATTTAATCCAAATATCTATTCAAGATTAAGTACTATAGAACATTGAAGGGTGGTAGATTATCATGTGGTGTGATTGTGCTACTTTCCCTTCCCATATGCCACTCTCAAGGTACTTAAAAAATATTTAAATAAACAAGCGTAAATCCAAAACTCAGCAAAGTGCACAATATAACAATAACATAACCAAATATCACAAGTAAAACATAGCAAGGGTGAATCAACGGCTCAAAAAAAAACATAAGAAAAGATATCATGCTAGATGTCACATTTATCATATTAGTCATCCTTGGATGAGTTCACGACTCAGCCACACAACTATTTATCACAATCATCACATTAACCATCATTCATCCTTAGCAATGCTATGCAATGCAAATATGCTTGTATGCTCATATGCGCATTTCATAGCTTATACCGGTATAGCTTGATTGCACACCCGTTGGTATCACACCCTCATTCCCTTCCATCCTAGTGGAGAGGACTTTTTTACCCACAAAAATTGGAGTGGTGTGAGGTTGAATCCACTCCCGAAGTCACAACTCCTGCAATATCAGTAGGAATCCATCCCAAAATCATGCAACAACAATTCACACATCAAACATAACAACATCGCATCTACGCACAAACCCAGTTCTAAACATCTCACTCACCGAACAGCTCAATCCTTTGTTTCCCCTACGGTTAAACGGTCATAATTTCTGACCCAAGAGCCCAAATAAAGGAACTATAAACTTTATGAAAACTACGAAAGGGTACCCACAAATTTATAGTTAACCCACTTCATCAATTAAACCAACTAGCTGATCGTTTCCTACCCTGAAAACCAATCTGCTGCCTCACAGGATAGCAATATTCAAAAATTCGTAACTAATTATATGCAATTCCAAATAAAGCAAACTAGGATATTTTTGAAAACTGCAGAAAATTATCTAACTTTCTCTAGTTATTGAAATAATTTAATTTAGCCTCTCAATAATCCTAATCTGCAAAATACCGAGACTGAATCCAGCAGCCGTCAGATTCTACACAGTCGACTTCCACAGATCATAACTTTTGATTCACTTAACCAAATTTTGTGTTCTTAATCTCTAATGAAACTTAAGACAATAATCAATATTTATACAACATCCAACCCTTCTGTAACTAACCAAAAGGTCCCCAAAATATGACTTGAACTTCGGATACATAACTGCTCAAAGTCTGCTCTTCCATCCGTGATCCAATTCTGGATAGCACACTTCAACAGATCATAACTAATGTTATACTAATACAAACTAAGCAAATTCTGACATTTTTAGAATCTACGGGAAATTTTTGACTTTTTCTAGCTATTGAGAAAATTTAATTCGATCTCTAGCTAGCCCTAAATTGCAATTTCCCGTAGGCATTGTTAGCAGCGACAGATTCTGGACAGTAGACAATCAAACGGCCATAACTTTTAAACCACCCAAACAAAACTCATGATCCTAATCTCTAATTAAAGATAAGACAATGATTTACAGCTTTTACAATAGCCAACCCTGCAGGAAATGACTCCAGGGTTCACTAAATCAAATTCTAAAATTGCGATTTGCACTGCTCGAGAACACAGACTGCACCAAACGTGTGATCCCCCAAACAAAACTAATCCTAACACTAGAACCATCAACAAAAACCTAATAAAAAATCATATCTTCAGTTCCCAGCCTCTAGGGTTGCACCAAGTAGAGGAGAGCAAGAGGTGCAAGGGGGAGAGAGAGAGGTGGTGGTGCTGCTAGAAATAGGAGGGGAGGGGGAGTGGCTGCTGAGAATAGGAGGGGAGGGGACGGCTAGGTAGGAGGGCAGGGGTGGGCTAGGGTTTAGGTAGGAAAACCTCCTCCCTAAAGTCCCAGGAACTCTCTCAGGGTCCAAAAATAGCCCACACGACCCCACTACAGCCCAAATGGTTTAATTCTAATTTTGAATATAGATGAAAGGTGTGCATCTTCAGTCACCACTACTTGACAAGAGCTATGAGTAGTGTCCTATCATAGGGGAACCTTTGAGAGGCACCACTCCTGTCATCTTCGTCTATGCCTACGGCCTCCACCATCCTAGATAATGGTAGCAATCCAGAGGCTCGCAACCTGCGTGAACACAACGGTAGAACATTTTATGTGCATTGGCAATATGATCCAATCACAATACATTAATGACTTTACTAACCTGGGAATTCAATAATCATCGATCCTCCATGCCCTCATCAGGATGCGCAACCAGAGTGATAAAAGCTCGATCAGTGGCTTGCCCTCCAAAGTGGCCTCTTTGGCTAACCGGCTGCGGTGCGACGCATCTATCACCGGGTCGAGCAGCTCATACTCCTATGCCTCACTTGTAGTATCACCCGCCATAACTGCCATGAAAATCATAAATGATAGTAAGACATATAGGAAGTTAGAGCATAAATAGGTAACAAGAAAAGTACGTTTCAAAATTCATGACAAACATATTATATTTCAAAATTGCAGACATACATATTACTAGTGACACACATTTTACATATCACCAGTATAGAGCTGACATACATGTTACATTGCTTGACATGATGCCCACATTCTGTGGTGTCCATTGTAACACCCCGGCATCTAGTATGCCTAAATGTTACCAAACATAGACTAAACAACATCTAAATACCATAAATAAAGATAAATTTTAGCAAATGTGCAAATGCTAAAATCGAAAATTTCAGTAGCATCTCCTTTGTTTTCCCATGATTGAAGCAACAACAATACTATGACAAGATATAGCAAGATACGAGACATCTAAAACAACATTAACAATGGGTATAGCAACATCTTAAATCAATAATACCAAGTCCAACCACTCCTCAAACTAAAACGAAGCAATTGAGGAAAACAAGCACATAATTTAACCATACACCAAGATTCATGGCACTATTCTTATTATCATGACTTCAAACGATTAAATTGTCTATAAGTGTGGGCTACATGTGGAAGTGTAGCTAATTCCCTCTCTCGCATGCCGATTTCATGGTACCTAAAAACAACAACATGAAACACAAGCGTGAGTTCATCACTCAGCAAGCATATTGCAATGGATCATAAGAACAAATCAATGCCAACATCGATACATACCATACTTAACATCATGATCAAGTCATAATTTCCTATACAACATCATAACCATGTCCCAATCTCATTGTACACATTTCATTATCATCATCATGTATGCAATGCAATGCAATGCACATGTCTCCTCGAAGCACATACCGGTATTGCCGAGTGCACACCCGTCGATGTGCAACCTCTTTCCCCTTCCATCCCGTAGATGGAGGGTGCCTACTCCTCGCTTTCACTTACCACGTGGATGGAATCACGAGGTAGGTCTTACTCAATGGCGCTCCGGATTAGTCATAACTTTCTCACCGACCTTACCAGACTACTTATGACGTTCTCACCGGCCGGACCAGTTTTCATGCCATGTATGCAACATATGCCATAAACATAAACAATTAATCATTGCAAAGCATCAAAACATACCATTTTCATCATATCATGGGCAAACACTAGTCATGGCAAGATAGCATATCATGAAAACAATTTGCATCTAATCAAGACAAGCAACATACAACACACTTGCCTTAACCGCGGGCGACTGATTGGCGAGAGGATGAGGGCACTCCTGGGGTCACACCACCTGCACATAGATACCACACACTCAAAACGTGCCCACAAAACAGTACACCATCACTCATCTACCCCGACTTCGCAAACTACTTCCAAAGCCGAAAAAACAGAGAATCTGTCCCCCGGGACAGTAGGCTTCAAACTAGCATAACTTGAGTTCTAGGACTCCAAATCAAGTAAATGAGTACATCATCGCGAAGCTTAGGAAATTTTCTAGCTTTCTCTAAGTATAGGGAAAAGCTGATTCGGCATAGATACCACACACTCGAATCCGAAGAACGCCAAAAACTAGACAAAGTCCCCAAGGGACTGAAAATTTCTTTGTAACACAAGACAACCACACAAAACTCAAACCGAAAGAACGACAAACAAACTCCCAAAACCATCACTTAGCGCGAAAGAGTTAACTTAGCTCAACTAAGTGTAGCCACTCATGGTTCCACCTTTCCTTCCAAATTCCCATCCGAAATCCTCGATGTTAACCACTAAAGGGCTCAATCGAAAATGCTAAACACACACAAAAACCTCACATCAAACATTTAGTACTACTACCGCAAACAATCTGACTACCACATTTCATTAAACTCAACAAGACACAAACAGAGCGAGTCTTATCTCTTTAACCACCGCTCGACCACCGAATCACTAATGGCATCTGATGGAAGGAATAGGGTCCGCAACGTGAACCCCCAAGAACCCAAAAAACATTTATTCCTAACTCTTACATTTGATTGACCTTTAAAACGAGAGGACCATCACCAAAAAGTGTCATCGAAAATATAACTCATTAAGACACTTTTGCCTTTTCAATACACAATCACGCTAACATTTCATTCCATCCTCTCCATGGCAAGTCTCATACCCAGAGACAACTAGCTAAGGAAAGCTCACAACAAGACAATTATCACCGAATTACCATCACCCTCACATCCACCCATAGATACTCTTAATAAAGGTTAAACCTAGACATCATCAACCTCCATCACAATCCACCCTTATAGCACTAAGGTTAGTCACCTAGCCCCAAGCTAGGACCGTAAAACCTTACCAAACCACAATTGGCTCCTTTCTCAAGAGGGTCTCGCCCTCACAAATTAACACTTAGAAGTCAAGCCCCAAGTGTATACATATTTCACATACTCAACCAAAAACCATGAACCCCAAAGCGTTAAAAACCACTTTGGAAAGAATTCGGCAACATCCAAAGAGCACTCATTTTATTTTCCTAAGCCAAGATGCAAATAAAACTCAAATCTCTTACATCACAGCCAACATACCATAATTTATTCATTATTTATTTTCATACCAGAAGGAAATGGAAATCTCGATTTATGACATGAATGTACACTTTTCAAGAGCACTCCGGATTAGTCATATATTCATATATGACTTTCTCACCGACCTGGCTCACCGACTCTTTCATCATTAAACATCTATAAACAATGTCATGCTTCCTTTTCACCATTCATTCTTCATGTAACAACAATACCAAGTAGTCATTCACAAAAAGACTTCTTCCTCGGTATCACATGATTGAAACACAATTAACATCTATGGCTGCGAAATTCATATAAACTATGACGGCAACACCATTAACAGGGAAACAGCACGTCGTAAAAGAACCCACGTCAATTGAAAAACTAAACTTGCAAAACCTCGCACTTTAATCACAATTAACATTTGGAAAAGAACATCAACTCCAAAGTCAAACATCTGCACACACAACCGCCACAAATTTTCTCAAAGAGAAAGGGAAACTCATTTCCAAAAGGGAACACTTCACTAACAAAATCACTTTTAAAACATTCATAAAATCCACCCCTTTTGAAGCGTTTGCAAACACCACACACTTTTTTTCAAATAACTCCAACTCCAGCCAAAAGAGTTACAAATTAAATCTCAAGAATTTTCCAACACAACCCACTATGTCCATTTGTTTCCTTTAAAATTTATTCCAAGGATAACTCAGTGTGAACGCGAATGAGCGCGATCTACTCAAAAACTTTTGGGTGTAAATCCATACTCACAACATGTAACACCCCAAAATTTTGCTCTTCTTAAATCTATGTGTGATTTGGTACTTTGGTGAATTTTTGGAATTTTCTGGAATTTATTTGAATTTATTCCATTTTGAAATAATTAAAGAATTAAACTTTGCAAATAAAATTTTGCTGGAAATATTTTATTTGAGTCCAAAATGATCCAAAATATTTTCCAGAATTTTTCTGGAATTTTTCTGAGTCTTTTGCTATTTTTAATGAATTAAATGAATTTCTGGAAATTATTTTAATTATTAAATCGCTGGAAAATCATTCGGGTCGAGTACTGTTCATCCGACCGAGTCGGAACCCGAGTCGGACTCGAGTCCGACCCGAGCCAGTTGACTCGATCGAACCAACCCTGACCCAGATGGATCCGAACCGTTGGATCAAGATCCAACGGTCAGGATCAATCCGCGCTAGGCACGGCCGCGCCCGAGCCAATCTCGGCCGTCGATCGCGCCACGTGGACGGCCCGCGTGCGCGCCCACATCGCCTCGCCAGATCCGGACGGACTCCGCCGCCAGCATGGGCTTCGCCGCGAAACCGAAGCGAATCTCAACGTCCGCGCCGGTATTTAAGGCGTGGATCGTTGCGAGGTTCGCCTTTGACGGCGCATCATTTTCCCCAACTCCGAGCCCTATCCGCCGCCACCTTGCAATTGCTCGCCGAGTCCTCTCTCTCCCCGCTGCGGTTGTTGCCTCGCCCCGCCGGGCCCGCCTTCCGCCGAAGTTGGAGCCTGGCCTGAGACCCTCGAGCCAAGGCGCACTGGCGGGAAGGACTCATCTCGCCAGAGAGGCCCCTTGGCGCCGTCGGCTTGGTCACCGCCTCGCGTCCGGTGAGCTCAGCGCGCCGCGTTGCCATCGCCGCCCCCGAGCTCGCACAACCGTTGGATCAAGATCCGACCGTCACGGTGAGCCCACGTTCTCCCCCAAACCCTAAAATCCAGATTAGATCTGGACCGTTGGATCAAGATCCAACGGCCCACGATCGGCCACGTCGCCTGCATCGTGGATAACGTTACGGGTTAGGATCGTTTCCAACCGTTGGATCAAGATCCAACGGCTCAGATTGACCGCGTTCACCCCAAACGCGTGAAGCATAGATCCAATCTGGGCCGTTGATTTTCAAATCAACGGCCGAGATTGTGCCACGTGTACCCAACCCACGCCACGCGCGCGTGAGCGCGTGTCTCTGACACGCGGGGCCCGCGTGTCAGCGGGACAACCGAACCGCACCATGACGTCACCGCTGACATCACGGTGGGGCCCGTGATGTCGGCCGAGTTGGACCGCACGGGTTAATTGCGTGCGTGACACTGACATGTGGGCCCCACATGTCAGCGACACGTGGAGTCGTGGACCGAGTCCACGGTAGACCCGAGCCGAGCGTGGACCAAGTCCATGGACCGGCTGTCGTCAGCAGACCAATCAGAGGCTGCCACGTGTCCTCGCTGACGCAATAATTAATTTTCGAAAAAGAAAATGATTTATTAATTCGAAATAATGATTTCAGATTTTGTTTCGAACTTCAAACGCTTATAACTTTTGCGTTTCAACTCCGATTTGAGTGATTCAAATTTCTAAATTTGTATAAAATTGAGATATACCTAAATATGAATTTTATTTAATTTTTGGACTAAATTTTTTAACTATAAAATTATTTAATTGATTATTTAAACTTTAAATAATCATAATTTTTGCATTTTAACTCCAAATTTGACGATTCCAGTTTCTAAAAATTCATAAAATTATGTTCTCTCTGTTTATGGATTTTATTTGAATGTTTGGACACTTTTTGCCTATTGTTTATTCGTGTATTGCTATTTGCACGCTTTACGAGTAGACGTTGAAGTGCCGGAAGGATTCGAAGGAGAAGTATTGACTCAGGATCCAACTCAAGACCAAGAACAAGTACTTTTTGAAGGCAAGTTGTGCTTTGACCATGTTGATCATATTTTGAAACCTATTATGATTTAACTTATTGCATGCTAGTTCAATTAGAAAATACTTTATTTAAATATGGGGGATTAGATAAATACCAATTTGCTGTATGACACCTTGATTATTTAAATATGTGCCATGACCCCTTGTCACCCTAGTTGTGGATTACTAGTTGGACATTATTAAATTGCCAACATGGGTTTTAGACCGTTGTAGTATACTGCTTAGACCTGCTACGTGCTCATGACATGATTTTGGACAATCAAATGTTAATATTGACTTAATGATATATTGAACCTGTTTTGGAAAGGTATCATGTGATGTTGATGGCACGTGGTGCATGGTAATCAACTGGGGTTTGATAAATAGTTTTTCGACCGGGGCATGTGGTAAGAATGATCAGGTGGGCCAGTTGTGACACTAGGGATGTTGATTTGGTTCTTCGGGTAGTCTTGCCCTGGTCACCCTAAGGACTTCACCTTGCAAGCCTTTGAACTGGGTCTAACGTGCAACCACATGTCTGTAATGGGACGGACCTAGTTGATTAAGTTGCTAATAACGCACTGTGGGACCTCGGAGGTCAACTACACCCTTTGTGTAAGTTGTATGCGGGAGCGTCTGGAAGTGAGGCCAGTACCCATCTAACGGTTGATTGGCCTAGACTTCGCCTTAGCTAAGGGAAGGGTTAGTGTGCAATAACCGGGGAGGCTCACTTGTATTGTTAGAAGTTTCCGAAAGACTTTGTTACGGGAACTCGCCTTTGTGGTGTTTGACTGTATCTTGTGGGTAAAGTGCATAACCTCTGCAGAGTGTACAATCTATTCGAATAGCCGTGTCCGCGGTATTGGACATCGCTCGGGAATTACAGTCAAGGGTTAGATTTTCTCAAAAATAACTTGGGTCCGAAAGGTTGGGTTGGATTAATAATGATGTTGATGGAAATGTGGATTAGGATGGGAAAGATGTTTATTAAACTCCTTGAAAAGTTATCTATGCTATACTTGTTTCTACTGCTTTCGAATCTACTTATGCTATTTGTCAAATGCTGTTTTACTGCAAATATACCTTGAGCCACTCCTTTGTATTAAGCCATGCATGTAGTATATTAGCTGCATTCTCAGGCATGACTTGCTGAGTACCAAGTACTCACCCGTGCCACAATAAAACACCAGTAGAAGAGGAGACTACACCAGCTTTGAAGGAGGAGCTCCAAGATGAACCGTCTACTTAGGGAGCGAGCCGGTCGATTGCTGTGGTATACTGGATGGCGCCACGAAGTTATTTGATTTTCCGCTGCTACTATTTCTCTCTTAATAAGTTTCGCCCTGTGTGGCGTATATTTGTAACTTGACCATAAGGTCGAGTACCCAGTTTGACTACTTAAATAGAGTACCTTATTAGTATCGAGTGGTATGATTGTGATATTTACCGATGTTAAGACTGTGTGCACTAGCGCGTTCCTGGACTAGTGCTGAATACACAAAGGGTCCGGATTTGCAAATTCGGGGTCCCGACAGAGGTGGTATCAGAGCCATACTGACCGTAGGCTCAACCCTAGCTAGAATGGTCGTAGAAAGGTTAAAACCTATTTTCTAAAGCTAAAAATTTGTCAAGACAAGAAATGACATCTTGACTTATCCCATTCTTTCTTTTCTTTTCTCTTGCTGAATTTTTCCTTACCTTGTCACGATTTAAAAATTTCGAGTTCTTGCGTGAGCACTCTTGTGACAGATGGAGGGAAAGTTCAACTATGTCGATCTGGAGGTTGGTCACGCCGCGGTACTTTGGCGTATGTTACAGACTCTCGGAGATTTTGAGAAGCCGCAATACCAAGTGGAAGTGATCAGACAAGCAGGATTGATCAGGGCTTGTGACGTGAAGATTGTGGTGCCTACTAGGAAGAAGGGCCCAGGCAATCGCCCGATACACTGCACTACCAGGAGGTCCACAATGCAGATGGGCATCCAAGAAGTATCACGACGAGCAATGCGGCACATTACCCGTATCTACGCCAGAGAGTTGGAGAGCACGGTGTTCCATTATCATCCGCGCAGCAATAACCTTCTTGACCCGAAGGCTTATCTGAGATGAGGATGCCATGGTCACACAGTTGGCACGACTTGTTGTCGCCCAGGAGGATGTACTCGATGATACAAGCAAAGAGCTACAGAAGGCCCGCAAGGAGATCACGACAGAGAAGAACAGATGGCGGGAAGCTCAAGAGTATGTGTCACACCTTCTGCGAAGGATTGACGAGTTGGAGATGGCTTTGTATGCGGACCGTAACTGAGCGATTACTCGAGCTACGAACCAGATCCGGAGGAGTCGATCTCGATGAGGACATCGCTTCTTCGACTACCACGGATGACACAAATTGCCGGACATGGCAATCGCTTTCGCGCCTATGCCGCAAAGATCCGTACCCAGGCCGTGGAGGTTTTCTCGATGAGTGAGCGTAGGTTTTATAGTGAGACTCCTTCGCCGAGTCGCGTCATAGAATAAAGAGTCACCCTTTAGGCGTTAGACTCCAGTGTTAGATCGATTGGATTTTCATTGCTTGCTGAGTGTGCAGTATGTGTTGCAAGGCCCCTAGGCATTGTAAGCAACCATACCAAGTTATTGATATCAATAATAAAGTTGGACCTTAAAGTTACACCTTTCGCCCCGCATAAGTTCCATATTACTTGTCTATTCTTGTTTCCCTCTCATCTCTAAAACCTAGAGCAAATCGGCAGATGGTGAATACCCGCGGAAACTTTGGAGGCAATGGAAGTGGTTCTCGCCCAGCAGAAAACCCTAATGATGGAGCACCAGCACCGCCACTGGATATGCAGAATTTCGGAGCTTTTCTTGCTGCTCAGACTCAGTTGATGCATGCTATGATGCAACAGATGCAGCACGTCACTGCTCAGGCCACAGCTAATCAAGTTAATCAGGGACAACGCCAGAATACAAGACTGTCAGAGTTCATGAGAACTCACCCACCCACTTTCTCTGGGAATGCCAATCCATTGGAGGCCGATGATTGGTTAAGGTCAATTGAGAGGAAGCTACACATAGCTCAATGCATAGGAAATGAGAAGGTACTTTACGCTTCTCATCAGTTGGAAGGAACAGCCGCTGAATGGTGGGAGAACTGGTGCCACGCAAGTGAACCCTCAGGACATCACTTGGGAAGAGTTCACGACCGCATTCCAAGATCACGTGCCTGAAGGAATCATGGATCTCAAGAAGGAGGAGTTCAGAGCACTGAAGCAAGGTAATCAGCCAGTGGCCGACTACCTGAACAAGTTCACACAGTTGGCACGCTACGCACCTGAGGATGTAGCGACAGATAAAGCCAGACAGTCTCGTTTTATGAAGGGACTTAACTCAGGATTGCAGGTGGGTTTGATCACCCACACCTTTCCAGATTTCCAAGAGTTGGTGAATAAGGCGCTTATTCTTGAGGACAAGCGCAAGAAACTGGATGAGAACAGGAAGTGCAGAATGCAACAGCAGGGATCACGCCAGGGAACGCAACAACGTCTGAGAGTTGCACCAAATCAATTTTTCAGATTCCAGCCACAAAATGCAACAAGGACACCGTCACCAGCACCAAGAACCGTCAATCAAAACTACCAGACCCCAGCCCCCGCTAGAAACGCTGCTCCAGGCAGTCAGCAAGGAACAGTGAGAGGCTGCTACAACTGCAACGAGCCAGGACACTTTGCCAACAGTTGTCCAAAGAAGACAGCAGGAGTGACCCCAGTTCGTTTTAATTTGGGAACCACCCCAGCTAAGACGCCAGCACCAGGAGCCACATCCCAGACCGTGGTGAGAGGCCGAGTCAACCATGTCACCGCGGATGCACTGCAGAATGCTACGGACGTCGTACTGGGTAAGTTGCTAGTCAACTCGCACTACACAGCTTGATTTTGTTTGATTCTGGAGCTTCGCATTCGTATGTTTCGCAAGGCTTTGCTGCTAAAAATGATTTGGAGATTGCAAGGCTTAAATGCATGCTTTTAGTTCAAACCCCTGGTTCCGAACTCCGAACGAAAGTAGGATGTTCTGGGGTGAGAATACTAATAGATGGGATAGAGTTCCTAGCGAACCTTATAATTTTGGAGACCCAAACCTTAGATGTCATTTTGGGAATGGATTGGTTATCCAAGCACAAGGCCGTATTGGATTGTGGACGAAGGACTATCTCAGTTGAGAGCCCGTGTGGGAAGAAAGTGGAATTTCAAGCTACCACCGTTAGAGATGGACAGTTGATGGTTAAGCACCAAGGCAATCGGCATAGAGAATGTCCTGCTGGTGAATGAGTACCCAGATGTTTTTCCCCAAGATCTACCTGGGTATGCCGCGCACAGGATATAGAGTTTGTGATAGAGCTTGTACTGCACAAAGACCGATAGCAAAGAGACCTTATCGGATGTCCACCTAGGAATTGGTAGAGATGAAGAAACAACTTGAAGAGTTAATGGAGAAAGGATTTATCGTAATCGAGTTCACACCGTGGGGAGCACCGTATTGTTTGTCAAGAAGAAGGATCGGAGTTTCAGGATGTGCATTGACTAATGCGGCACTCAATGAAGTCACCGTGAAGAATAAGTACCGCTACCCAGGATTGATGATTTGTTTGATCACCGAGAGGAGCCGGAGTTTTCTCCAAGATTGATCCGAGATCGATACCACGCTAAAGATCCGATCGTAAGATATTCAAGACTGCATTCTCGCCAAGATATGGACATTACGAGTTTACTGCTTATGTCCTTTGGATCGAGGAATGCGCCAAAGATATTTCATGAATATGATGAATAAGGTGTTCATGGAATATTTGGATAAGTTTGTTGTCATGTTCATAGATGATATCCTAATCTACTCCAAGACAGTAGGATGAACATGCCAACACTTGAGGCGTAGTTTTGGAAAAGCCGAGGGAACAAAGAACTCTTCGCCAAGTTCAAAGAAGTGTGATTTTTGGAAGGACAAGGTAGAATTCTTCTGACATGTAATGACCGCAGTAGGAGTCGCCATTGATCCAAGCAAGGTAGAAGCTGTTACATTGGGAGCACCAAGACCGTGACCTGCATCCTGAGTTTCCTTGGAATGGCAGATACTATCGCCGTTTCATTGAAGGTTTTCGACAATTGCGAAACCTCTTACGCAATTGTCGTAAAAAAGGAGAAGAAGTTTGCATGGACGCCAATGTGAGAAAGGATTTCAGGAGTCAAGAAGCGATTGACATCGCCACGGTGTTAGTACTACCGATGTTAATCAAAGCTTTGATATTTATTGTGACGACGCGCCAAGGACTTGATGTGTGCCGATGCACGGAAAGGTCGCCGCTTATGCATCAAGGCGCTTGAGGCCGCATGAGGAAAATTATCCGACACATGACCTAGAGTTAGCCGTCGTAGTGCATGCCTTGAAGATATGGCGTCACTATCTCGATCGGAACATATATGAGGTGTATACGGATCATAAGAGTTTTAAATACATATTCACCCAAATGACTCAATATGAGGCAGGAGATGGTTAGAGCTGATCAAGGACTACAATGTTGGAATCCATTACTATCCCGGAAGGCCAACGAAGCTGCCGATGCCTTGAGTCTAAAAAGCCATACCGTGAGTATGTTGCTAGCCACAAGTCGTGATGAGTTATGTGAGGATTTTCAGAGAATGAAGATTGAGGTGGTACTCTAGCTGATTCTGGCCGCTGATTGAAGTGAAGCCTACCTCAGAGGATCGATCCGGGAAGGATGTAAGGATGATGACAAGATCCGGCAGGATTAAGTCCATCAAGGAAGAAGGCAAGGCAGAGACTTCAAGTTGGATGAGCAAGGCATGTTATGGATGAAGGATCGGATTTGTGTGCCCAACAAGAAGGAATTAAACCAATCGATTTTGAAGAAGCCCATGACTCCAAGTATTCAATTCACCCAGTGAAGTGCCAAGATGTATCAGTGATTTGAGGGAAAGATTCTCGTGGCCGAGCATGAAGCGTGAAGTTACCGAGGATGTTGCATTGTGCGACGATGCCAGAGAGTCAAGGCAATGCATCGTAGACCACAGGATTGCTACAAACACTTAAAATACTTGAGTGGAAGTGGGAGGAAATCGGAATGGATTTCATTACCGTAGCTTGCCTAAGACTCAAGGAGGTTATGACTCCATATGGGTTATAGTGGATCGCTTGACCAAAGTAGCCCATTTTATCCTCGTGAAGACCACTTACTTCTGAGATAAGTTAGCTGAGTTGTACATGGTCGTGATCGCCTGCTTGCACGGAGTGCCAAAGAGGATTGTATCGCATGCAGGTACCCAATTTACCCCCAAGGTTCTGGAATAAGTTGCATGAAGCCATGGGAACCCGCTTTAAACTTCAAGATGTACCTATCATCCATGCATTTGATGGATGCATCAAAGAGTCAATCGATTCGAGGATATGTTAAGAGCATGTGCATTGGCTTATGCTACCTCTTGGGGATAAGAGTTTGCCGTATGCCGAGTTCGGCCACAACAATAGTTACCATGCTAGTTTACGATGTCACCTTTGAGGCATCAGTATGGTCGACCGCTGATGCCATTGAATTGGAATGAGACCGCGAGCTGTCTTCGGGCCTGATATTCTTCAAGAGGCTGGGAAGAGCAGATTGCCATGATTAGGAAAGGTTGAAGATCGCCCAATCACGATGTAAGAGTTATGGCCGACAATCATCGCCGGATTTGAGTTTTGAAACTGTAAGACTTTGTATACCTCGTGAGTTACGCCTCGTGGGAGTTAAGAGGTTCCATGCTAAAGGGAAACTCGCACCCTGCTATGTTGACCATTTAAGATTTTGAGTCATAGAGGCTTGGTTGCTTATCACCGGAGTTGCTACAATAAGTAGCGTGGAGTACATGACGATTCCATGTGTCCCATTGGAAGAAGTGTCTCCGAGTACCGAGGAACATGCATACAAATAGAGTCAATTGAGTTGCAAGAAGATTTGACTTACAAGGAGCATCCTGTGAAGATTTTGGACACTATGGATCGAGAGACCGTAAATAAGTCAACCCAAGCTCAGAGAGTTCAAGTGAGCAATCATGAAGAAAGCTGGCTTAATTTGGGAACGCGAAGAGGATTTGAGGAAAGAGTTTCCGAACCTATTCCTTTAGTAAGCCCTGAATCTCGGGGATGAGATTCTGTTAAGGGGGGGAGGTTTGTAAAACCCCAAAATTTTGCTCTTCTTAAATCTATGTGTGATTTGGTACTTTGGTGAATTTTTGGAATTTTCTGGAATTTATTTGGAATTTATTTGAATTTATTCCATTTTGAAATAATTAAAGAATTAAACTTTGCAAATAAAATTTTGCTGGAAATATTTTATTTGAGTCCAAAATGATCCAAAATATTTTCCAGAATTTTTCTGGAATTTTTCTGAGTCTTTTGCTATTTTTAATGAATTAAATGAATTTTTGGAAATTATTTTAATTATTAAATCGCTGGAAAATCATTCGGGTCGAGTACTGTTCATCCGACCGAGTCGGAACCCGAGTCGGACTCGAGTCCGACCCGAGCCAGTTGACTCGATCGAACCAACCCTGACCCAGATGGATCCGAACCGTTGGATCAAGATCCAACGGTCAGGATCAATCCGCGCTAGGCACGGCCGCGCCCGAGCCAATCTCGGCCGTCGATCGCGCCACGTGGATGGCCCGCGTGCGTCCACGTCATCTCGCCGTATCCGGGACGGACTCCGCCGCCCGTACCGGCTCCGCCGCGGAAATCGAGTGAATCTCGACGTCCGCGCCGGTATTTAAGGCGTGGATCGTTGCCCGAGGTTCGCCTGACCCGTGCGCATCGTTTTCCCCAACTCCCGGAGCCCTATCCGCCGCCGTCACCTTGCAATTGCTCGCCAGAGTCCTCTCTCTCCCCGCCGAGGTTGTTGCCTCGTCCCGCCGCCGTCCGCCGTCTTCCGCCGAGTTGGAGCCCAGTTCCGAGACCCTCAGGCCAAGGCGCACCCGAAGGGAGGACTCATCTCGCCGGAGAGGCCCCGCAGCGCCATCGGCTTGGTCACCGTCCTCGCGTCCGGTGAGCCCGCGCCGCCGCGTTGCCATCGCCGCCCTCGAGCTCGCAAAACCGTTGGATCAAGATCCGACCGTCACGGTGAGCCCACGTTCTCCCCCAAACCCTAGAATCCAGATTAGATCTGGACCGTTGGATCAAGATCCAACGGCCCACGATCGGCCACGTCGCCCGCATCTTGTGGATAACGTTACGGGTTAGGATCGTTTCCAACCGTTGGATCAAGATCCAACGGCTCAGATTGGCCGCGTTCACCCCAAACGCGTGAAGCATAGATCCAATCTGGGCCGTTGATTTTCAAATCAACGGCCGAGATTGTGCCACGTGTACCCAAGCCACGCCACGCGCGCGTGAGCGCGTGTCTCTGACACGCGGGGCCCGCGTGTCAGCGGGACAACCGAACCGCACCATGACGTCACCGCTGACGTCACGGTGGGGCCCGCATGTCAGCGAGTTGGACCGCACGGGTTAATTGCGTGCGTGACACTGACATGTGGCCCCACATGTCAGCGACACGTGGAGTCGTGGACCGAGTCCACGGTAGACCCGAGCCGAGCGTGGACCAAGTCCATGGACCGCATTGTCGCCAGACCAATCGAGGCTGCCACGTGTCCTCGCTGACGCAATAATTAATTTTCGAAAAAGAAAATGATTTATTAATTCGAAATAATGATTTCAGATTTTGTTTCGAACTTCAAACGCTTATAACTTTTGCGTTTCAACTCCAATTTGAGTGATTCAAATTTCTAAATTTGTATAAAATTGAGATATACCTAAATATGAATTTTATTTAATTTTTGGACTAAAGTTTTTCTCTATAAAATTATTTAATTGATTATTTAAACTTTAAATAATCATAACTTTTGCATTTTAACTCCAAATTTGACGATTCCAGTTTCTAAAAATTCATAAAATTATGTTCTCTCTATTTATGGATTTTATTTGAATGTTTGGACACTTTTTGCCTATTGTTTATTCGTGTATTGCTATTTGCACGCTTTACGAGTAGACGTTGAAGTGCCGGAAGGATTCGAAGGAGAAGTATTGACTCAGGATCCAACTCAAGACCAAGAACAAGTACTTTTTGAAGGCAAGTTGTGCTTTGACCATGTTGATCCTATTTTGAAACCTATTTTGATTTAACTTATTGCATGCTAGTTCAATTAGAAAATACTTTATTTAAATATGGGGGATTAGATAAATACCAATTTGCTGTATGACACCTTGATTATTTAAATATGTGCCATGACCCCTTGTCACCCTAGTTGTGGATTACTAGTTGGACATTATTAAATTGCCAACATGGGTTTTAGACCGTTGTAGTATACTGCTTAGACCTACTACGTGCTCATGACATGATTTTGGACAATCAAATGTTAATATTGACTTAATGATATATTGAACCTGTTTTGGAAAGGTATCATGTGATGTTGATGGCACGTGGTGCATGGTAATCAACTGGGGTTTGATAAATAGTTTTTCGACCGGGGCATGTGGTAAGAATGATCAGGTGGGCCAGTTGTGACACTAGGGATGTTGATTTGGTTCTTCGGGTAGTCTTGCCCTGGTCACCCTAAGGACTTCACCTTGCAAGCCTTTGAACTGGGTCTAACGTGCAACCACATGTCTGTAATGGGACGGACCTAGTTGATTAAGTTGCTAATAACGTACCTGTGGGACCTCAGGAGGTCAACTACACCCTTTGTGTAAGTTGTACGGGGGAGCGTACTGGGGCTGAGGCCAGGTACCCATCTAACGGTTGATTGGCCTAGACTTCGCCTTAGCTAAGGGAAGGGTTAGTGTGCAATAACCGGGGAGGCTCACTTGTATTG
Organism: Rhipidocladum racemiflorum; assembly: GCA_036346355.1. NCBI lineage: Eukaryota > Viridiplantae > Streptophyta > Magnoliopsida > Poales > Poaceae > Rhipidocladum > Rhipidocladum racemiflorum. The sequence continues at coordinate 63,375,072 of CM070583.1, forward strand.
TTAGAAGTTTCCGAAAGACTTTGTTACGGGAACTCGCCTTTGTGGTGTTTGACTGTATCTTGTGGGTAAAGTGCATAACCTCTGCAGAGTGTAGAATCTATTCGAATAGCCGTGTCCGCGATATTGGACATTGCTCGGGAATTACAGTCAAGGGTTAGATTTTCTCAAAAATAACTTGGATCTGAAAGGTTAGGTTGGATTAATAATGATGTTGATGGAAATATGGATTAGGATGGGAAAGATGTTTATTAAACTCCTTGAAAAGTTATCTATGCTATACTTGTTTCCACCGCTGAATCTACTCATGCTATTTGTCAAATGCTTTGTTTCTGCAAATATACCTTGAGCTATTCCTTTGTATTAAGCCATGCATGTAGTATATTAGCTGCATTCTGCATGACTTCTTGAGTACCAAGTACTCACCCTTGCCACAATACAACACCAGTTGAAGAGAAGACTACACCGGCTTTGGAGGAGGAGCTCCAAGAGGAACCGTCTACTTAGGAGCGAGCCCGATCAGTTGCCTGTGGTATCTTGGATGGCGCCACGGTTATTTGATTTTCATTGCTACTATTTCTCTCTTAATAAGTTTCGCCCTGCGTGGCGTATATTTGTAACTTGACCATAAGGTCGAGTACCCAGTTTGACTACTTAAATAGAGTACCTTATTAGTATCGAGTGGTATGATTGTGATATTTACCGATGTTAAGACTGTGTGCACTAGCGCGTTCCTGGACTAGTGCTGAATACACAGAGGGTCCGGATTTGCAAATTCGGGGTCCCGACACAACACAAACTAAACAAATTATCCAAAACCAAAGATTGGCACCAATTTCTACGAGTTTTAGGGAAATTCTGAAACACAACATAAGGAAAACCTTGACCGAAACCCCTCGTCCAAAATGGCAAATAACCAAACCAGTCTGAAAGGTTTTAGACACAAGCTCAGCATGAAACCCACCATATCTAGTATTCCACTATACTTACCACTTAAAACGTTCAATATTCACTATTTACTCATCGAGAAGGCCATCATAATTCAACCAAAAGCTACATAACCAATTCTTTCTCTAGTTACCTTTCCCAACACTTATAAATAAAGTTTATGACGATTATCAAAAGATATCCAACCAATACTACCTCTTCATGATTCCCACAGACCAACACATCATATAACAACGTACTCTATATTTCAAACATAGTACTTCAACAGATACTTGAGCATGATCAACCTACCAATTTTATACAATCCATACGTCAATTTCTCGACAACCAAAACTTACTCAATCAATAAATGACTTCAACACATAAATGTTATCTCTACAAGACAAAATTCGTGAGTATGATTCTAGGATATACATTCATCAAGAATAAAATCCTACATCATGATAATTATTCATGGTTCACTCCATCACAACATATTACAATTTCCTCCATTTTTAACCATGGTTTTCAACAAGTAACCTAAACAATTACCACCACTACTAAGTCATCAATATCGATAAATGGGCATACTCATAAAACAACAACACTTGCTTTTAGCTACCTATCCATAGGTTATAACAAAATTGCCACCACACAACATACTCCAACTATTAAATAACTTTAATAAGTCAGACCATCACAATGCTCTTAACAACAATATTAACAACAAAACCTATGCCTTCTCAATTGACATCGATTCTAGCATTGTAGGGACACAACTGCATACTTCCAAATATACTAATAGTTTGCAACAACATAAATAGCAACTCTAATTAACTTCCAAGTTAAAGTCACTAGCCAACACGATTAAATTAGAACATCTTTAAACAACCAGCAAGGTTTCTTTAACAATAACAGTAGTTTACATCATCATAACGTTCTGACTATGCATCAGGGTTTAAAACTTTAAACATTAACGAGGGTCATAAGCACTTTTAAGGCAAAGCAACAAATTCTAAGCATGAACATTAACACATTTAATCATTCTCGCTATAGAGTACTCTACAACACTAGTAGTCTATTTATCCTCAAGCTAAGGATACAATCACATTGAATCGATTCAACTCACGGATTAACTTAGCAGTACACCATTCTATAAACCACATTATTACATACTACATAGCACGGACACAAAAACTTTCTAAACACCTTCATGGGTCACGAACTCTTGACAAACATGATGCAACCCAACTTTAAAGATAACCACAGCTCAGGAACAAGAACGAACACCGTATAACAATTTCTCCTTTCCAGGCAAGGAAGAAAAACAACACTCCAACAGAAATGCGGGAGAGCTCAACTCTCAAATTTCCAACTTTGATAGCCCAAAACTCTTCAAGAAACCTCAAAACTATACTTCCAAGAAGGAAGATGGAGGCACCAGGAAAAACCAAATGTTCCACCAAATCTTTTCCGATAAAGATTCAAACTGAGCTCCACCCAACATAAGGTCTGCACAAGGAGAAGCTTCAACACTTTTCTTAGATAGGGAGAACAACAATCACATAAGTTTCCTCCCCAAGACAGTCTAAAATAACCAACAAAACCGGGTGTCAAAACAAAAATTGCGACCAAAAGACGCGCAACATACAACTCTTCTTATTCGTCTTCAACCAAGGAAGACAAAACCACAAACCACCTACGGAACAATCGGCGAAAAATCAAATACCAACCACTTTTCTTTTGGTTTCAATCGACTAAAACCAAGAAAACCAACCAAAACCGACCGTCAGAACGGTAAAGAACATACGAAGGAATCCACCATCAACTTTTCTAATCAACTCCAACCAACTACCCGGTCCACGACAGAAAGGATAAGAACTCTTCTTCTACAGGGGTTAATAATTCTTCGGTGATGGCATTAACCGGCCACACCGTCAAACCACACCCTTACTATGAACAAAACGAGGTGACCGAAACCCTTCGGAACCACAACCTCACTTCATCACAAATATAGCAGCTCAATCAAATCTATCATAAAGATAGCATTATACATCATCAAAATGTAGCATTTAACATCAAAGCTTAACTACAATATTTAAGCGGATAGCATCGATACCCATACCCTTCCTACTGTGCATCAGAGTGTCAAGTTTTAAATTAGTTAACCAAACTATTTCAGATTTTAAGGTTATTGCCCTAAGGCCAAATTTTAACAAGTAGACTTATGCCATGTTTCTATTTTTCCAAGTCAATATTTTAGTTTACTCTAGAGTAATTTGCTATATTCACATACCACGGACCTAAAGCCCGCTCTGATACCAACTATAACACCTCGGCATCTAGTATGCCTGAATGTTACCAAACATAAACTAAACAACATCTAAATACCACAAATAAAAATAAATTTCAGCAAAGGTGCAACTGCTAAAACTGAAAATTTCGGCAGCATCTCCTTTGTTTTTCCATGATTGAAGCAACAACAATACTATGACATGATATAGCAAGATACGAGACATCTAAAACAACATTAACAATGGGTATAGCAACATCTTAAATCAATAATACCAAGTCCATCCACTCCTCAAACTAAAAAGAAGCAATTGAGAAAAACAAGCACATAATTTAACCATACACCAAGATTCATGGCACTATTCTTATTATCATGACTTCAAACGATTAAATTGTCTATAAGTGCGGGCTACGTGTGGAAGTGTAGCTAATTCCCTCTCCCGCATGTCGGTTTCATGTTACCTAAAAAAAACAACATGAAACACAAGCGTGAGTTCATCACTCAGCAAGCATATTGCAATGGATCATAAGAACAAATCAATGCCAACATCGATACATACCATACTGAACATCATGATCAAGTCATAATTTCCTATACAACATCATAACCATGTCCTAATCTCATTGTACACATTTCATTATCATCATCATGTATGCAATGCAATGCACATGACTCCTCGAAGCATATACCAGTATTGTCGAGTGCACACCCGTCGGCGTGCACCCTCTTTCCCCTTCCAACACGTAGATGGAGGGTGCCTACTCCTCGCTTCCACTCTCCACGTGGATGTAATCACGAGGTAGGTCTTACTCAATGTCACTTCGGATTAGTCAAAACTTTCTCACTGACCTTACCGGACTAGTTATGACGTTCTCACCGACCGGGCCAGTTTTCATGCCATGTATGCAACATATGCCATAAACATAAGCAATTAATCATTGCATAGCATCAAAACATACCATTTTCATCATATCATGGGCAAACACTAGTCATGGCAAGATAGCGTATCATGAAAACAATTTGCATCTAATCAAGACAAGCAACATACAACACACTACCCATTCCAATACACTTGCCTTAACCGCAGGCGATGGAATGGCGAGAGGATGAGGGAACTCCCGGGGTCACACCACCTGCACATAGATACCACACACTCAAAACGTGCCCACAAAATAGTACACCATCGCTCATCTACCCCGACTTCGCAAACTACTTCCGAAGTCGAAAAACAGAGAATCTATCCCCCCGGACAGCAGGCTTCAAACTAGCATAACTTGAGTTCTAGGACTCCATATCAAGTAAACGAGTACATCATCACGAAGCTTAGGAAATTTCCTAGCTTTATCTAAGTATTGGGAAAAGCTGATTCGGCCTCTAAAATTGCCTAATCCACAGATTAACCCGATCTGTCCCAATCACGTCACAGATTTGAACACATTCAGTAAAATGACCATAACTTTCAAACGGTTGGGCGGAATTGGATATTCTTGGTGTACAATTAAAGGTATTGAAGTTGTCTACAACTTTCTCAACAGGCGGCTGACCAAATTCCAAATCTAAAACTGTGAAAACGCAAACCCGAGGTCGTGCGCCCAATCTGCCCGAAACAGAACCCTATGCAAACTCTAGATTTCAACAATTCTATCTAATTGCAGCACCTCCTTTTGATCGAAAAACACCAAAACCACTATTAACACAGCACCTAATCCATCCCAAGAGTTTCCCATCCCCATACCTTAGGCCGACGAACGAAGAACCAACGAACGCTCCTCTCCCGGCCACAATCTCCCTCTAAACTTCGGATCTTCTCAGTCGCAATCCTTCGCAACTTGGAGATCTACGGAGGGGGATGAAGCGGCAGCAATGGAGGGGAAGGAGCTACTCTAGGGCCAGCTAGAGGTGGTAGGGGTGGCGCACCAAGGAGGGGGAGAAGGTGGGGCGGCTAGGAGGTGGAGAAGGGGGGAAACCCTAGGGTTTGTGGGGGGAGGCGCACCAAGGGAGGGCAGCAGCGTGCTGCCCCAAATCCACCCCACACGGGCCTAATCTTTCCCCCACCTTCGGCCCACAACTGTCCCCCACGGCCCAAGCTAGCTCCCGCTAGGCCCAAACTCCCCCGGACGCCCAAATTCTCCCCCAAAAAGGCCCAAACTCACAGAAAAGGCCCAAAAACATGATACCAAAGTCGTACCGTCATGTCGACATCGGAAATGACTCACACCGTCATTCCGTAGTGTCACATCCAAGTCATTCCAAATAAGTCTTGTTTGGCTCCGTCCAACTCCCTTAAGCCTGCCATTGTCCAAAACCCACCTAGTGTGTTCCCAGCTTCGATGTTTGGTGAATGAACCAACCACACTAATACCATAGATTTCTCCACTCCAAGTTGCAGTTAATGCCACCTTCATGAAACATTAAGCCATGAATATGCCCGGATCCATACGAATCGTGGAACATGCAGTTGTTACGTGTGCACACAGCCTGTGTACCAAATAGGGCTTGTTGCATGTGTAGGAACAACTTTGCCTCCCAAAGGTGCACTCATGAATAATGCTACGGTAGTTCATCCCATGATTGCCTTTGTCCCTACACAATACCTCAAGTGCAACTCTCTCGTGCCCATCTTCAACACTCTATGCATATTCCCTTTTTTGCATTTATCTTCCATGTATGCATTGGTCATATTAGATTATTTCATAGTAGGATTATTCGTGGTGACCAACACCTTCGTATGACGATCCACGAAGTACTTCATAATCCCACAAAAAACTCCCTTGAATAGAGCTACAAGAGGAAGAGGTCTCAGACCCCTCATCACCCAATTGTACACCTTTGTATAATTGAGGATGTGTAACACCCCAATTTTTGCTTTTCATGAATTTAAATGAATTTTTGCACTTTGGTGCATTTTTAGAATTTTTTGGAATTTATTGGGATTTAATTTGAATTTATTCCCTTTTGAAATAATTAAAGAATTAAAAGTTGTAAATAAAATTTTGTTGGAAATATTTTATTTGAGTCCAAAATGTCTCAAAGTATTGTCCAGAATTTTTTAGAATTTTTCTGATTATTTTGTTATTTTCCTTGAATTATTTGAATTTCTAAGAATTATTTGAATTATTTAATCGTTGAGTTGATTTTACTGTTCATCCGACCGAACCTGAGTTAGACTCGAGTCCGAGTCCGACTCGAATCGGACCCGAGCCAGATCCAACCCTAATCCCACGACCGTTGGATCAAGATCCAACGGCCGTGACAACGCCACGTCACCGAGCCCGTTTCCCGTGCGAACCCGGCCGCGCCCGGGGCAATCTTAGCCGTTGATCACACCACGTGGACGGCTGTCCGCCTTCGTCTCCGCCCGAGTCCGGGTCGGACTGCGCTGCCGCACCGCAACCGAGTTCAGTTAGGGTTTCGCGGATTTCACGCACGCCGAAGCGGTATTTATGACCTTGACCCCGGCGCTGTTTTCTCCGTTTGCGTGCGCACCTGCTGCCCTGCTCCTCGTTGCTCGAACCGCGCCCTAGCCGCCGCAATTGCTCGCCATAGTTGGAGACGTGCGCCGTCATTGTTTTCTCACTATTTCCGCCGTCGTCCGACGTCTTCCGCCATCACCGAGCCCAGATGTGGGACCGTCGCGTTGGGACGCACCCGAAGTGACCACTCACCTCGCCGGAGTCACACTCAAAAGCCGTTGGCCGTGTCGTCGTCCCCAACTCCGGCCAGCCAGCTCCGTCGGGGACATCGCCGACCTCGCGAGCTTCGTGCACCATCCAATCAAGATCCGAGGGCCTAGATTCGTCCACGTCGCCCGAAGGTAATCTCCACGTTTCGATTTTAGATCTATTTTCAATCGTTGGATCTAGATCAAGCCATGTTCATCTGGAGAGTAGCATTAGTTAAAGGGATCGGGCACTTCAGTGCCAAGGAATGCATAGAACGGGGAGTATGAGACCGTTTTCTTTTGTGGGCTGTTTGAGGATTTATCTTATCGCTTGGGGTCGTGCTGAGACCATGTGTGAGTACTTTGTGTTTCAAAGTTGAGTAAAGTTCTCGCAAGTGTTGATTGCGAGTTATCGTTAGAGCTGTTGGTCTTCAAACCTAGGCGTCCTGTCATCGAGTCTCGATCAGTGTAAATTCCAGTGGTTTTATTTAGAGAAGCGACCTGGGAGTTGAAGTCTCGCGGGGGCAAGCTTTACCCAAAGCTCTTTTTCTTTAGGTTTGAACCGTGAAGATTAGATCTTTGTGTGTTGTTGGTTTGGCGTAGTGGCATGTCTTGGATTCGAGGTCGAATCCTGTTGAAGCGGGGGAGAATGTGACACCACGGAGTGTCGTAACCTTATAAAATGTGAATATTGAGGGCAAAAACATTATGGAATGTGAAATTGAAGGTTAAAACTTTACGCTGTGAGGTTTATTCGCATTTCCGGGCTGTTTTCGGGAGTTTGGGCCTCTCCGGGGGAGTTCGGGCCCAAGGGGGATGTGTCGTGGGCCTTGGTGGGAGGATTTTTGGGCCCATGAGGGAGGGGGAGGCCGGATAACCTGCCTTGGGGGCGTCCTCCCCCTGCCCACATGCGCCCCACAACCCTAGCCGCCACTCCACCTCCTCCTCCTACCACCCAAGCCGCCACCCCCCACTTTGGGCGCCTCCTCTCCCCCTTGCGCCATCCCCTCCCCTCTCCACCACCCCTTGCTTCCCTAGGGAAGCCTCTCCACCTCATCACCCCGAAGATCCATCCATTGGAGCGCTCCGCGACGAGGAGATCCGGTGGATTTGGAGCGAGGAAGGAGATCGCGCGAACCGGGAGGAGATCCGTTGGTTCTTCGTTCGTCGGGCGAAGGTATGGCCATGGGAATCCTTAGAGTTGGTCTAGGTACTGTTCTAAGGGTTGATATCATGTTTTTAGATCAATTGGTGGTGCTGTAATTGGGTAGATTAGATGGAATCTAGAGTTTGCCACGTTCTCTGTTTCGGGCAGCATGAGCAGTCGACCTAGGGTTTGGGTTTTCGCCAAGTTAGATTCAGAATTTGGTCGGCTGCCTGTTGAATAAGTTGTAGGTAATTCAATACCTTTCATTGGGTGTAAAGAACGTCCAATTCCGCCCAGCCGTTTGAAAGTTATGCTCATTTTACCGAATGTGTTAAAAACTGTGACGTGATTGGAACAGATCACGGTATTCTGTATATTAAACCACTTTACAGTCAGAATCAGTCTTTCCATATACTTAGAAAAAGTTAGTAAATTTCCTAAGCTACGCGAGGATGTACTCGTTTAATCGATTCGGAGTCTTAGAACCCGAGTTATGCCCGTTGCAAGTCTGCTGTCCCGACGGGACAGAACCTCTGTTTTGGGTTGTGCGAGTAGTTTGCGAACTCGGGGTAGAAGAGTGTTTGCGTATTGTTTTGTGGGCATGATTTTGAGTGTGTGGTGCCTATGTGCAGGTGGTGTGACCCCGGGGGTGCCCGCTACTTCTCGCCAATCCGTCGCCCGTGGTTGAGGCAAGTGTATTGGAATGGGTAGCGAGTTGTAGATTGTTAGTTTTGTTGAGTTGAAATTGAATATATGAAATGTTCACATGCCATGCTTTAATGTTTGCCATTGATATGATGAATATGTTTTATTATACTGTGATGCCATGTGTTAATGTACAAGTTCTCTATGATGTTGGCATGTTTGCATACATGGCTGGGTCGGTGAGAAAGTCATAACTAGTCCTATAAGGTCGGTGAGAAAGTTATGACTAGTCCGGGGCGCCATTGAGTAAGCCCTACATCGTGATTCCATCCACCGCGGTGAATGGAAGCGAGGAGTAGGCACCCTCCATCTTCGGGATGGAAGGGGAGAGACGGTGCACACCGACGGGTGTGCACTCAACCATACCGGTATGAGTTTCCAGGAGATATGTGCATCGCATTGCATTGCATTATATGAGGATGTTATATGATGATGTCAATGATATGCTTACGCTATGAATATGAGATGTGTATGATGTCGTATGTGAAAAGTGGTGATGAAGGTATTAGAATGTATTCCCTTGTTCCATTGCAATATACTTGCTGAGTGATGAACTCACGCTTGTGTTTATGTTGTTTTTCTTATGTACCATGAAACCGGCATGCGGGAAAGGGAGCTAGTCAACGTCATCACTTAGCATCACACATATAAACAATGACATGTTCCTTCCTTTAGATTGTGATGGTTAATTTGTGTGCTTGGTTTCCTCATTTACTTCGTTTGGCTCATGAGATGGTTGGAAACTTTATTCTAGTCTTATACTTCTGCTAGAACCTTTATTATTGATGATTTAGATATCATTCTTTATACTATCTCCTGTGATCATATTGTTGTTGCTTCAATTCATGGAAAAATAAAGGAGATGCTGCCAAAATTTTCGGTTTTAGCATTTACTCCTTTGCTGTAATTTACCTTAGTTTATGGTATTTAGATGTTGTTTAGCCTATGTTTGGTAGCATTCGGGCATATTAAATGCCGGGGTGTTACAACGTCGCCCGAAGGTAATCTCCACGTTTTGGTTTTAGATCTGTTTTCAACTGTTGGATCTAGATCAAGCCATGTCGCTCGTAACCACACAGTGCTTGGATAGATCCCAGCCATTAGATCTAGATCGTACGGTTATGGTTAACCCACGTTGAGGCATTATATGCAATCCCAGCCGTTCGATCGAAATCGAACGGTGTACAATGTGCCACGTGTCGCCATCCGAGTCAAGCCACGCCACCCCACGGTGAGGCCAAACCCGATCGAATCTGGACCGTCCGATCCAAATCGAACGGCCCAGATTAATCGCGTTGCACCGCAACGTGCGGAAGTAGATCTAATCTGGACCGTTGATTTTCAAATCAACGGCCCAGATCAAGCCACGTGAACGGGAGCCGAACCGGCGCGGTCAGCGTGGGGCCCAGATTAATCGCGTTACGCGTGACGTCAGCGTGGGGCCCGCGTGTCAGCGGCTGGTCAACGGTTCCATGACGTCATCTTTGACGTCACGCTGACGTCACGGTGAGGCCCACGTGTCAGTACCGTGTGGCTGAGGCGCGGTGACGTTAGTGCTGACGTCACCCGAGGGGTCCCACATGTCAGTGAGACATGTGCCCGTGGGACGGGTCCACGGTGAGCTGAACCCGAGCCGTGGATCGAGTCCATGGACCGGCTGACGTCATGATTACACAATAAATCGATTTTTCTTTAGAAAAATCGATTCGGTGGAAATTCAAGTCCCATGCTAACGTCATAAATCGGATTTTTCAATAGAAAAATAAATGAATTAATTCAATTTATTGATTTATTTGAATTTTCAAACTTCAAACGCTTATAACTTTTGTATTTCAACTCCGATTTGAGTGATTCCAATTTCTAAATTTTTATAAAATTGAGATCTACTCAAATGTGAATTTTAATTAATTTTTGGACATGATTTTTTCTCTGTATATATTTAATTAATAGATTCTTTAAACTTTAAACAATTATAACTTTTGCATTTTAACTCCGATTTGAGCGATTCAAATTTCTAAAAATTTGTAAAATTATGCCCTTTCTGTTTATGGACTTTATTTGATGTTTTGAGCAATATGCATGTACTGTTTTATCCATTTATTGCTATTTGCACGCATTACGAGTAGACGTTGACGTACCCAAAGGCTTCGAATGAGCAGTGTTGACCCAGGAGCCAGCTCAAGACCAAGAACAAGTACTCTTTGAAGGCAAGTTATGCTTTGACCATATTGATCCCATTTTTGAAATCTATCTGATTTAAATTATTCCATGCTAATTCAATTAGAAAATGCTTTAAATAATTCTGGGAAATTAGATAAATGCCAAATTGCAGTATGACACCTTGACTAATTACTTGTGTGCCATAAACCCTTGTCACCCTAGTTGTGGATTATTTTGTTGGACATTATTAAATTGCCAACATGGGTAATTAGACCATTGTAGTATATTGCTTAGACTTGCCACGTAGTCACAACATGATTTTGGATAATTACACGTTAACATTGAGTTAATGACATATGAAACATGTTTTTGAGAAGTGTCATGTGTTATTGATGTTGTTATCGATGGCACGTGGTGCATGGTAATCAACTGGGGTTCGATAAATAGATTTAGACCGGGGCATGTGGCAAGAATGATCGGGTGGGCCAGTTGTGGCACAGGGGAAGTTGATTTGGTTATTCGGGTAGTCTTGCCTTGGTCACCCTAAGGACTTAACCTTGCAAGCCTTTGAACTGAGTCAAACGTGCAACCACATGTCTGTAATGGGACGGACCTAGTTGATTAAGTTGCTAATAACGTACCTGTGGGACCCCGGGGTGTTAACTATACCTTTTGTGTAGTTGTAGGGGGGAGCGTACCAGGGCTGCGGCCAGGTACCCATCTAACGGTTGATTGGCCTAGACTTCACATTTGCTAAGGGAAGGGTTAGTGTGCAATAACCAGGGAGGCCCACTTGTGCTGTTAGAAGTTTCCGAAAGACTTTGTTATGGACACTCGCCTTTGTGGTGTTTGGCTGTATCTTGTGGGTAAAGTGCATAACCTCTGCAGAGTGTAAAATCTATTCGAATAGCCGAGTCCGCGGCATTGGACATTGCTCGGGAATTACAGTCAAGGGTTAGACTTTCACAAAAATGACTTGACTCTGGAAAGATGGTTGGTTTGGAATGATGAATTGGGCCTAAGATCAAAAAATGCTGTATTCATTATTGTTTTACCGCTTGCGATCTATTATTGTATTTACTCATGCTACTTTACTACAAATGAACCTGTTAGCCTATCCTTTGTAATAAGCCATGCATGTAGAATATTAGCTTGCATTCTGTGCTTGACTTGCTGAGTACCAAGTACTCACCCTTGCCATAATACAACATCAGTTGAAGAAGAGTCGATGCCAGCTTTGGAGGAAGAGTACTAGGAGGAGCTGTCTAACTAGGGAGCGGGCCCAGTCAGTTGCCTGTGGTATACTGGATGGCGCCACGAAATCTATTTTATTCCGCTGCAGTTATATCTCTTTTAATAAGTCTTCGCCCTGTGAGGCATATCTTTGTAACTTGGCCATAAGGTCGAGCAACCAGTTTGGTTAATTAAGTAAAGTACACTACTTTTCGTTGAGTATGATTGTGATATTTACCGATGTTGAGACTGTGTGCACTAGCGTGATCCTGGACTAGTGTTGAATACACAGAGGGTCCGGATTTGCAAATTCGGGTCCCGACAGGATGCTGACTAGAGGGGGTCAATAGATGATTTTAAAAATTATCTCTATAAACCCTATAGCCAAAACCGAGCTAGAATGCGGAAGCGAGAATCAAAATGATTTTGTCCAATTAAAGCCTAAATCAACAAGTCTCACTAAGTGCACCAAAAACCTATGTCTATAATCTAGGTTTGCAATCCTAGGTTCACAAGTAATCAATTCAATTCTATGAATGTAAATTGCAAGAATGTAAATAAGCAATAGAAAGCAAACCAAAGATTGACACACAATCTTTTTACCATGGTGTTCAGAGATTTACTGGTCTCTCCGAATCCATATTGAGGTAAGCCCAAATGAATTGGATCACCTCCATGAATTAAGCCAAGAACATCGAATCCACTAGTGGTAGCTCTTTCCCCCTCCAGGTAGGTGCTTCCCTAATCCTCACCAAGTGCACATGCACAAGGATGCTCAATCCTTCTCTAGATGCAACACATGCAACTAGAGATGTTCTCTCCTTACTTACAAGGTGCAATACATGCACAATTGAGAGGAGAGGCTTGCACTAGTTCAAGAGAATGGAAATGAAACACCAAGAGTCATCCAACACTAAACTCAAGCTCAAATGCTTCTCAATTCACCCAAACATGTCTCTAGGAGCTCAAGAGATTTTTGCTCTCTCATGAATACCTCAAATAGGAGTAAGAGCAACACCCAAGGCTCCCCAACTCGGCCTCTTAAATAGCATTTCAAAGAAAACTAGCTGTTGGAACAAAATTAGTGAAAAAAGCAAATTTAGACATTCTTAATTACGCAATTCGGAGATTCTCAACGGTCACATGCAAACTAGCAATTACAAAGACAAAATTCATACATCCGAATTACCCAATTCGAACATTCCAAATTTTAGCTCCAAAACACATGTTCTGCCAAAATGTCGTAAAATCAAATTCGAACAAACTGATAGCACAATACAAAAATGATCGTAACTTTTTACTCCAAAGTTCGATTTAGGTGGTCTTGAACTCTATGAAAAGCTTATCAAGAGGGCTACAAATTCTACCAACTTTCAAGATCTAAGCAACCATAGATATTTCTATATAACACAAATACTCCAACGATTACATTATCTGGAGTAAATCTACCGACTCAAAAGGGCAGTACTATCGACCGGCGGTAGTATCGGTCCCTACATGGAGGTAGTACCGGATTTCAAATCTTAGGTAGAATCCAAGAAACTTATTCCCTAGAAAATAACTATTGTCCATTAGCAGCAATACTGCCGACTTGCAGTAGCACCGAACTTAACACAACAATAGTGTCGGCATCGAAAACTCAACACGCAACACTTGCTCTGGAAAATCACTACCACACAAAAGGGGTTGTACTACTGACTCACAGTAGTACCGACCTTACCACTGCGGCAGTGCCGGACTAAGAGAGAAAGCAAGATTTCACACAGAAAAAATTTAATTAAAATTAAGAACAAGTCTTTGAGCCATGTGACGATCAACACATGATCCACAATAATTTGCAAAACATATTTGCAAACATTTATCACATGCTCCAAAAGCAAATGTGTGAGCTTAAACTTATTTGCAAAACATATTTACAAATAATATCACTTATGTAAGAAAGAGCAAACAAGAATAATCATAAATTCTTGTTTAGCCATGCGATGATCAACTCATGATCTCTAGCAATTTGCAAAAAACATTTGCAAACTCTAGTCACATGCTAAGACAACCAAGTGCAAGTGCTTTAATTATTTGCAAAATACACTCATAAATATTTGCTCCATGCAATGAACAACAACCAATAAGAGCAAGTGCATGATCATTAACTATTTGCAAAACACATTCGCAAATATTGACACCATGCACAAGAAACAACCAATTAAAGATTGAGCTAGGGCAAGCATGATGGAGACATCAACGCATGATGAGACTCAAACATCAAGACATGAACCCTCTTAATAGTACAACAATCTAAACTAGCAATCCGGTCTCTCAACCAAACACCAAGAACAATAAAAGACTAGGAACACATCCTTAGCCCTATACTAGTTATATTTTTGCCTTGCGCATCTACTTGGAGCTTTTGCTTGATGATGATCATCTTTCCACCAAGCTTGGGTCTTTGTCTTGTTCATCAATACGTGATGAACTATCTTCACTTTGGGATCTTTTCTTGATGCTCATCAATACATGATGACATCCTTCATCCTGAATCTTTGACTTGATGACCATCAACATGTGATGTCATCCAAAGTCTTCATTATTAGACTCAACCTATTTTATCAACTCATGGAAAATGTTAGTCCAATATATACGGTGGTCCGAAATCATCAAAGCATACCATTAATACATATTGGATGGCCTAGATCCTTTAATCTATGTCTTTGATGATTTACGACAATCTAATGCAAATAATTGAATTTAAATTGATCTTGAGTATATTATCGTTACTAAAGCTTTATATACTCAATGGATGTGTTTTAAGGTAAAGATCATTGATATATCACATCCGGTTATCATTAATTACCAAGGCATACTATTAAAACATAATGGATGGCCTAGATTCATTGATATATTTTTTTGATGACTGAACGACAACCCGAATTCAATTTAAATTAATATGAGTATATTTCAAATATGCAAGTTTCATATATTGATGAGATATGTTTCGAAGTAATGTCCTCTATGTGGAATGATGGAAAGGAATCAATACTATTGAAAGTTCAAATATAGAGTAAACTCCATTTAAATGTGTGTATATATATATATATATATATTTGAACTTGAACCAATATGCACATATGTAACTTGAGATTGCTTTGGAGTAGTTTATCCTATATTTAAATCAACATGAGTATATTTCAACTACACACATTTTATATAATCAAAAGATTTGTTTTAACATAATGATCCTTGATATATGGAATGATGGAAAGGGATCAATACTATTGAAACTTTTGGATAAAGAATGAACTCCCCCTAAATGTGTACATTCATGTATACATGGAATTGGAAACAATATGCACATCTTAAGGTTAAGACTGTGGTGGAGTTCGCCCTTTATTTTGAATCCAAACTATACATCTATAAATAATAAAGTTACATCAAATGCATACCTTTGATATTTTCATTTTTCATTGCGATGAGACTAATGAAAATCATGCTCAATAAAAGAGTTAGTCTCATATGAAGATTTGTTGTTAATAACAATGTATATTATTTCCAAGGAATGCAACAAGATAGGATACTATTGTGATATTGGATACATAACTTAGATTTTTCCATTTTTCGTCCATATAAGACTAATCGCTATCAAGATTAACAAAGAAGTTAGTTTCACAAATACATTTGTTACTAACCGCCAAAACCAAGCTAATGATGATTGAACTTTCAACCTCTGTAAGGTTCGTCATCATGACACCGCACCTTGCAACGTCCGTGTCGTAAAGGAAAACCCACTTCCCTCTAGGTTCATTATCAATCCATTCAAAGAAGCATTTCGTGGCTCTACCATTCCTCCTAACCAATTGCGGAGGGTTCGTAGGTAAGTCATCAAGTGCTACGAGTGCCTTTTCTGCGCCAAGAGTCGCGTTCTTCATAGCCTCTATTGTATGATTTCTCGTTAGTTTATCTAGTTTCTTCTATAGTGCATCGAACTTTATCTGCTGATTCTGATGTAACACCCCGGCATCTAGCATGCCTGAATGCTACCAAACATAGGCTAAACAACATCTAAATACCATAAATTAAGGTAAATTATAGCAAAGGAGCAAATGCTGAAAACCGAAATTTCGGCAGCATCTCCATTGTTTTAACATGAATTGAAGGAACATCAACAGCATAGCAATATATGGCAATATAAGAGGCATCTAAAACAGCAATAATTAAAGGCATGACAGCAATATAAGTCTAATCCCAAGCATTCAATGTCTCCATGAGCCAAATGAACAATAAGACTCTCATATCGCAAAACTAAACCATAAATCAATATGCATCACACTTAATGTATTATCAAGACCCAATTGAGTGACTGTGGGAACAATTGAGTGACGCTACGTGTAGAAGTGTGACTAATTCCCTTCCCCGCATGCTGATCTCATGGTACCTAAAACAATAAGAAAGCACAAGCGTGAGTTCAACACTCAGCAAGCATATTGCAATGGTACACAAAAACAATTACATGGCTATAACAACTCATATCATGTCTTTCATCTCATTCATGATCACATATCAATATCATCACCATTATGTATGCAATGCGATGCGATGCTCATGTCTCCTTGGAAACTCATACCGGTATGGTTGAGTACACACCCGTCGGCGTGCACCCTCTCCCCCCTTCCATCCCGAAGATGGAGGGTGCCTACTCCTCGCTTCCAAACACCGCTGTGGATGGAATCATGATGTAGGACTTACTCATTGGCTCTCCGGAATAGTCATAACTTTCTCACCGACCTTCCCCGGACTAGTTATGACTTTCTCACCGCCCGGGCCATGTATCATGCCATGTATGCAAACATGCCAACATCATAATTAACTTGTACATTAACATATGGCATGATAACATAATAAGCATACTCATCATATCAATGGCAATCATTAAAGCATGGCAAGTGATCATATCATATAATCAATTTCATCTAGTCTCAACTAGCAACCTACAAACCGCTATCCATTACAATACACTTGCCTCAACCACGGGCAACGGATTGACGAGAAGTAGAAGGTGTTAAAAATCTAGGTATTATTTTCATTTCAGATTTGAATATGAAACATA
This sequence comes from Rhipidocladum racemiflorum, assembly GCA_036346355.1. Taxonomy (NCBI): domain Eukaryota; kingdom Viridiplantae; phylum Streptophyta; class Magnoliopsida; order Poales; family Poaceae; genus Rhipidocladum; species Rhipidocladum racemiflorum. Next base: position 63,392,293 of record CM070583.1, read on the forward strand.
ATTCCAAAATAATCAAACACAGCAAGCTAGACAGAAGATACCACATATTTCTGAAAAGTAGATCTAGAAAAGATGTGAATGAGTTGAACAGAGGGAAGAATTCTTACCACGGGCTTGATGACGGAAAGGAAGCAGCGCAGTAGTGACCGGCCGTAGAGGAAGTACTCGACGCAGAGAAATCTCGAGCGGTCGCGCAGTTGCGCTGCCCAGAAACCTTATTGCCGCCCCCGTGCAGGTTCTCGCTGCGGCAACGGTTCGGAGATCCCGCTCTCCTTGCCTCGCGGTGCACGCCGAGAGGAAGGTCGGCAAAGAACAAGCAGCACGAAGACGCAACACAGGTCACAGTGGATGAACGCGAGTGCTAGAGCAAAAAACCCTTCTTCAGTCTGGACGTCTCCAGATTTTATAGCCTCGCATCAGTAACGATCAATAAATTGACCGTTACAGCACCATTATACGCTAGTAACTACTGTCATCAAATTACTGTTTCTATTGGAAACTGACGCCATTATCATGGTTGTTTCAATTCTTAGTGAATGACCGTATTAATTCACTAATAATAGAGAGAAACCGAAATTTAAAAAGGGTTTAAATGTGCCAGGATTTAATCCACCGCACGGCGATTCGCAACGTTGCAAGTCACAAGTCACGCGGGAAAATTACGCAGAAATACGCGGTAATTCGCGAAATACACGCGCGTGCGTGCGTGTGACTTTAGCCATGCTCCTCACCCTCCATCTGCCTTATTACAAGGCATGGTGGGAGCTCTCCCTTTTAAATTGGTATTCTCCTCTCTCAACTAGCAATATGGTACTATTCTTTGTAGCTTTGGCATTAGAGATAAATGGGCCACTTGGGCCTTATTTCTAACAATCCCCCACCAATGCCGAAGCAGACAAAGACTCAAAAGTTTGATCACTGTGTTGAATTTTCGTTTAATATATCAGTGTTTCGGTGCAAGTCCCATACGGGTTGAACTTTCACCTAGAATAACGTGATCCATCCTCCCACAGCTAATGAATGGACTCAGCCTTGAATTCACAGCTTTGCGTGGTTAGATTTCACTCGAAATCTTAACTGATACTAGGCTGCCAAAGAACTTCACCTCAACGGAGCGTTTAGTGGTCATGCTCCCTAATCTTCTCATGAGCTTTCTAAAGAATGCCCCTTTCTCGTGAACTGCGACCTCACAGTTAGGCTCAAGTAGGTGTATTCATTTTAGGTATCCTGTAGGCCGATACCTTTTCCTCTCATTAGAACACTAGAATACATTAAGATTTTAAATCAGCCTTCCATACAGATTAGAGTACTTAGAACATGGGTAGATTTAGTGTACTCTCTTGTTACAACCACAACTTGTTTTTCCCATTACCTAATTCACGGGATCTCCGATCAAAAGGATGGGTTACAATTGTGAAGTAACTCATATGGGCCTCATTCCCATGTCCTTCGACGCAATAGAAATCGCATTTCTTGTTAACCCTTTTGTAAAAGGGTCTGCCAGATTTTTCTCAGTGCGTATATAATTGACAGCTATAACTCCGGAGCATTTTAATTTTCTGACAGATTTAAGCCTGCGTTTCACATGTTTGGAGGACTTCATATTATCCTTAGTACTCATAACCTTGATCAACACTGTTTGGTTATCGCAGTACATTAGGATCGCCGGGATTGGTTTCTCAACCAATGGCAAGTCCAACAAAAGCTCTCTTAGCCATTCAGCCTCAAAAGCGACTGTGTCTAATGCTACAAGCTCAGCTTTCATGGTTGACCGCGTCAATATAGTCTGTTTACATGACCTCCATGAAACTGCAGCACCCGCTAGTGTAAACACATAACCACTTGTAGCTTTGATATCATCTGCATCAGAGATCCAATTTGAATCACTATACCCTTCTAATACCGGAGGGTATCCAGTATAGTGAATTCCATAAGAGGTAGTACCTCTCAGATAGCGCAACACTCTCTCAAGAGCTTCCCAATGATCATCTCCCGGATTCGATGTAAACCGGCTTAATTTGCTCACAGCAAATGAGATGTCAGGTCTCGTTGCACCAGATAAATACATAAGGGACCCTATTATTTGTGAATATTTTAATTGATCTTTCCCTAATCCGTTATTTTTGCGAAGTTTTACACTTGCATCATAAGGAGTTGGAGCTACTTTGCAGTTCTCAAAACCGAAGCGGTTCAATAATTTTTCTGCATAATGGGACTGACTCAAAGTAATCCCATTCTCGGTTCTGATCAATTTAATATTTAGAATTACATCTGCCTCACCCATGTCTTTCATATCAAAACAACTAGATAAGAAAGACTTGACCTCGTCAATGATAGCAATGTTGGTCCCAAATATAAGTATGTCATCAACATACAAACACAAGATTACTCCTTGACCCCCACCATAGCGATAATAAACACATTTATCCGCCTCATTCACAGCAAAACTAGCAGATGTCAATGTTTTATCAAACTTTTCATGCCATTGTTTAGTTGCTTGCTTTAAGCCATACAAGGATTTTAATAATTTGCATACTTTATTTTCCTGTCCAGTAATCGCATAACCATCTGGTTGCTCCATATAGATTTCTTCCTCCAACTCTCCATTAAGGAAAGCTGTCTTTACATCCATTTGATGGACGTGTAGACCATAGGAAGCTGCTAATGCAATTAGCACTCTAATGGTAGTTAATCTGGCAACATGAGAATAAGTATCAAAATAATCCTCTCCTTCTTTCTGGGTATAACCCTTGGCTACAAGCCTTGCCTTATACTTATCAACAGTACCATCAGGCCTCATTTTCTTTTTAAAGATCCACTTACATCCAACTGGTTTACACCCAGAAGGAAGTTCAGTGATCTCCCATGTTCCATTAGCCATGATGGAATCTATTTCGCTACGGATAGCCTCTTTCCAGTACTCTGCATCAGGTGATGCATAAGCCTCTGAAAGAGTTTTTGGCACATCATCCACAAGATATACAATAAAGTCATCACCAAAGGTTTTCTCAACCCTTTGTCTTTTGCTCCTGCGAGGAGCCTCATTTGTGACAATATTGTTATCCTCCTCAGGGACATCACAAGCTGGTTCAACAATGTTTGGTAACTCAGAAGTAGATGGAAGATAAGAAGTTTTAGAATTTTCATTAAAGACTGATGCTCTCATTGGATAAATATTCTCAAAGAAAGAAGCATCTGTTGGTTCCATTATTGTGTTAGCAATAATCTCAGGGGAATCTGATTTTACTACTAAAAATCTATAGGACGTACTGTTATGTGCATATCGTAGAAAAATGCAATCGACTGTTTTAGGTCCAAGCTTTCTCTTTTTCTGCAATGGTATATTGACTTTAGCCAAACACCCCCATGTTCGCAGAAAATTGATATTTGGTTTTCTCCCCTTCCATCCCTCATACGGAGTAATCTCACTTCGTTTAGTAATTACTCTGTTGAGGACAAAGGTTGCTGTTAAGATAGCTTCCCCCCACCATGACTTAGACATACCAGCACTCTCCAACATGGCCTTCACCAAGTCTGTTAGTGTCCGATTTTTCCTCTCAGCCACCCCATTAGATTGAGGCGAGTATGGTGGTGTCACTTCATGTATTATACCATGCTCAGCACAATATTGGGAGAATTCCTGAGAGATATACTCTCCTCCACGGTCAGACCTTAACCTTTTAATTTTCTTTTCTAGTTGGTTCTCAACCTCGACCTTATAAATTTTGAAGTAGTTTAAAACTTCATCCTTTGTTTTCAGCAAATACACATAACAATAACGTGTTGCATCGTCTATAAAAGTTAGAAAATATCTTTTGCCTCCTTTTGTCAACAATCCATTCATCTCACACAGGTCAGAATGGATGAGATCTAATGGTGCCAAATTCTTTTCTTCCTCTAACCCCTTAAATGGTTTTCGAGGTTGTTTTGCTTGCACGCAAGATTGGCACTTTGATTCTTTGACAATATCACATTTTGGAATTATTTCAAATCTGGACATTCGAGCAATGGTATCATAACCAATATGACATAAACGAGAATGCCAAACATTGGATTCACAATTATTTACTTGAGTAGCAACATTTAAATTTAAACAAGACTCCAGTACACTTAAGCGGAACAAGCCTCCGCTTTCATAACCTTTTCCAATAAAGTTTCCAAACTTGGACATTACAACTTTATTAGACTCAAATACTAGCTTATAGCCATCTCGACATAATAAGGAACCACTGACAAGATTCTTATTTATTGTTGGCACATGCTGCACGTTTCTCAAGCGGTCAGTCTTCCCTAAAGTGAGCTTTAGTTCTACCGTACCAACACCACGCACAAAAGCATGCGACCCGTTCCCCCTTAGGACGGAGGAAGCCCCTTGTGATGCCCTAGAATTTGAGAGCGATCCTAGGGTTTTCTTTCTTGGTTGTTCCGGAAAGAAAGAGGGTTTTGTCGGGGAATGAAATAATTGAAGATTATGCGGCAATTTAATATTAAAAATTGGAGTTTTGGGCTAGTTTCCGCTGGGCTGAGGCAACCTGGGCCTGGGCCGGGAATTCCTTTTTCCCCCTCTCCTCCCCATGCCTTGGTGGGCCGGCCCACCTCCCCCTTTAAGTGGCGCCCCCTCCCCCCAAACCCTAAGGCGCCTCCCTTCCTCCCCCCTAGTAGCCGCACCCCCTCCTCTTCCTCCCCTGCATGGTGGCTCAAGATCCACCGCGAAACGCGAAGGAGAAAACGAGAAGAGGATCCGTGGAGGCGAGGAGGACGAACAGATTTCCGTTACGGCGATCGTCGCACGTTCTTCGTGGGTTCGCAAGGGGGAACTCAAGGTAAAATTCCCAATCTTTTACCCCTGTTCTACCTAGTGATTAGGAGTGTATTAGATCTGGTGGTGAGTGGTTTGGATGGATCTTGATGGGGGAGAAGGGTAGATGTTCACGTGGTGCTGTTTTTGGAAGGGAAGATTGTGCAGTGCGGATTGTTTCGCGTTTTACATGGCATAGATGATTTTTCCTGCAAAAACCTATAACAAGAAAGTGTTAGATAACGTCGAGACCTAGCTTCTGTATTTTTTTGAGAATTTTTAGGGCGTCGGTCTGAGAGTTATCACTATTGGAAGATGATGAACAGAATCTGGAAACAGATTTCGTCCACTGTGTTGGACGGTTGTTTAGGCATATTTAACAGTGGAATTGAAATTTGTGACCTTCATGAAAGTTGTAGATCTCGTCAATATATAGCTACTGTAATTTTTTTTGTATTTTTATGAAGAGTAGAAAAAAAGATACGAAATTGGGAAGAGAGGGTGCTGCTGTTCGATTCGGACAGATCGGGGTTTTTGGCGTTTAAATGGGAACGGGTAGTAGGAAGCGTGTGCTTGAATTGTGTGATGAATTGTGATGTCGCTATGTACTGAAATAATGTTTGTTCAGGTGGTGCCACTGCTGGGCGTAACTAGGTTCATCGTCCACGTCGGTAAAGGCAAGTGGAAGTAGTTGTATTGTTAAGCTATACATTGTTGTTTGCTTCGCCTTCATTATAAACTCCAATTACAGCAATCATACATGGTTTAATCACTTGCTTTGAGGTAAGGTGAAGAAGGATGTTGTTTACCGGATGAATTGTCTAAACATTTCATCTCTATGATATTTGTTTTCTATCCATGCTATATGATGATATGCAAACATGTGGACTCAGTGGGAGGAGTTATGAATGAATTCATGCATGAAGCATTAATCGCATAATCATGCATTGGAAGTTTGTCGACGCCTTGGCATGCGCGACCGTACCGGTACAACACCGTGTGTTCCTGAGAAAGGGCACGGTGAGGAGGAACATGGCATAAGCATGTGCATCAATCATATGCATTTTACTGAAGTGGTGTGGACTCTTTGATGTGGTATTGTATATGAGGAATGTGGACTCTTTGATGTGGTATTGTATATGAGGAATGTGGAATGATAGATATATGGTGGATGTTTTATTTGTATTAGTTGTTCCGCTTGCTGAGATTACCCAATCTCACTACTTGCTGTTTTGATGTTTTCAGGTAGCGCACGTGAGTCGTAAGCATGAAGGGTGGGCTAGCAACACCATAAATTTTCTGTAGTCATCACGACTCACATGATCTAGTGTTTTAAATAATTCATTAGTTGGATGCAATTTTATTTCATTTAGACCTATTGTTGTTCCCTTTAAACTTGTTCTCGTTTATGGTTGTCCCTTTATAGATGTGTTTTATTTATGGTTAATACCTGGTTGAATTAGACTCGTTGTCTCCAGTTTTGATGTCGTGATATTATTCCTATTCGAATTGCTTCCATACTATCCTGTTTTAGGGGAAATGCTGTCGATTTGTTCTTGTACAACAGTTTAGATTTATGGGGTGTTACAGTTGGTATCAGAGCGGGCTGTAGGTCCTTGGAATGTGTATTTTTAGTGTCATACTATAGGATACAACTAAAATGTGATGTGGAATAACTTAGAAACATGGCCTAGGTTTTAACTAAAATTTTGTCATAGGATAGCAACATTAAAACTTGTGTAAGTGGAATCACTAATTTAAAATCTGACACACATGGATGCACAAAGAGGAAAGGAGTATTGGTACCGTTGCTTTCCGTTTAAATATTGTATCTAAGCTTTGATGTTGAATGCTACTTTTGATGTTGTATAATGCTATATTTATGATGGATTTGATTGAGTTGCTTCATTTGTGAGGAAGTGGGGTTGTGTTGCCGAAGTGTTTCGGTCACCTCTTTTTGTTCATAGTAAGGGTGTGGTTTGATGGTGTGGCCGGTTAACGCCATCACCGAAGAATTATTAACCCCTGTAGGAGGAGTGCTTACCCTTTCTGTCGTGGATCGGGTAGTTGACTGGAGTCAAATAGAAGAGATTGGTGGTAGATTCCTTCGGATGTTCTTTATGTTCTGAAGGTCGGTCTTGGTTGGTTTTCTTGGTTTTAGGTGATTGAAATCAGAAGAAAAGTGTTTGGAATTTGGTTTTTCACGGAGTGTGCCTTCGGTGTTTCTTGGTTTTGTCTTCTTTGGGTGAAGACAAAGAAGGGGAGTTTTGTGTTGTGCGTCATTGGTCGCCTTTTGACTTTGACACTGTTTAGTTGGTTGCCTTGCAAAGAAAGGTATAGCTTTTGGTTCTTGTGTGTATTGCTCTGAGTTTAAAAGAAGTTATTGAAGCGTGTGTAAAAAGTTAAGTTGTGTCGATTTATGTTTTGTGCCTTTGTTCGTAAGGTTTACTTGATCGCTTGGTTCCCTCCGTGGGAGTCTTTAAGATTGAAATGTGTTTTGGAGTCATGTCCTATTGCAAATTTGAGAGTCAAGCTTCTTTGTGAGTTTTGGTTGAGTATTAAAAAAAAAATGCTGCAAATAAAGTAAGTATTCGTTTGACTGAAATTACTTGTTAAAAGTGGAAATTGTTGTTTAGCATGTTATGTAGTATGTAACAATGTGGTTTATAGAAATGATGTACTCCTTAGTTAATTTGCGAGTTGAATCAATTAAGTGTAATTGTTACCTTTAGCTTAAGATTAAATGAACCTCTAGTGATGTAGAGTACCCTGTAGTGGGGATGATTAAATGTGTTAATGTACATGCTTATAATCTGTTGCTTTGCTTTAAAAGTGCTTATGACCCCGATAATGTTTAAGGTTTTAAACCCTGATGCATGGTTAGAACATTAAGATGAGGTAGACTGCGGTTATTGTTAAAGAAACTTTGCTGGTTGTTTAAAGATGTTCTAATCTAACAGATTAATAGAGAAAATTTAATCGTGTTGACTAGCGACTTTAATTTGGAAGTTGATTAGAATTGCTATTTACGTTGTTGCAACCTACTAGTATGTTGTGTGGTGGTAATTTTGTTATCACCTATGTATAGGGTAGCCAAAAGTAATGTTGATGGTTGATGTTTATGCCCATTTGTTGTTATTAATGACTTAGTAGGGTTGCTAATTGTTGGAAACCATTGATCTAATAGAGAAAAGTGTAAAACTGTGGAATTATGTCGAGTTCATGTTGTGATGGGATGAACATTGGATAACAATCATGATGTAAGATTTTAACCTTAATGAATGCATGTCTTAGAATCCTGTTTACGAATTTTATCTTGTAGAGATAATACTTATTGGTTGAAGTCATTTTATTGATTGAACAAGAGTTTTAATTGTCAAGATGGTGATGTATGGATGGTATAAAATTGATACGTTGATCATGCTTAAGTATATGTTGAAGTACTATGTTTGAAATATAGAATACATTGATATATGATGTGTTGTCTGTGGGGATCATGATGAGGTAGTATAGAATGGAAGACGTTTTGTTAATCATCATAAACTGTATTTATAAATGTTGGGAAAGGTAACTAGAGAAAGAATTGGTTATGTAGCTTTTGGTTGAATTATATTGAGGCTTCTCGATGAGTAAATAGTGTATATTGAATGCTTAAATGGTAAGTATAGTGGAATACTAGATATGGTGGCTTTCATCCTGAACCTGTGTCTAAAACCTTTTGGACTGGTTTGGTTGGTTGCTATTTTGGTTGAATACTTTTTGTCGAAGTGTTTCTTCTGTTGTGTTTCAGAGTTTCCCTAAAACTCGTAGTGATTAATGCCAACCTTTGGATTTGGCTAACTTATTTAGTTTGCACTATGAGTATGGATTTACACCCAAAAGTCTTTGAGTGGATTGCGCCCCTTCGCGTTCGCACTGAATTATCTTTGGAATTAATTTTAAAGGAAGCAGATGGACATAGTGGGTTGTGTTGGAAATTCTTGAGATTTAATTTGTAACTCTTTTTGACTAGAGTTGGATTTATTTGCATGATGTGTGTGACGTTTGCGAGTGCTTCAAAAAGGTGGATTATATGAGTGTTTCATAAGTGAATTTGGTTAGTGAAGAGTTCTCTTTTTGGAATGAATTTCCCTTTCTTTCGAGAAAAAAAATTGTGGCGGTTGTTTGTGCAGATGTTTGACTTTGGAGTCGATGTTCTTTTCCAAAATATTGATTTTGGTTAAAATGCGATGTTTTGCAAGTTTAGCTTTCTATCATTGGTGGGTTTTGATATGATGTGGTGCCTTATTGTTAACTATGCTGCCGACATAGTTTATATGAATTAGCGCAATCCTCGGTGTTATTCGAGTTTTATTCATGTGTTACAGAGGAAAAAGTCGTCTTGTAAATGACTATCGATAGTGTTGTTACATGATGAATGAATGGTGAAAAGTAAACATGACATTGTCTATAGATGTTAAATGATAAAAGAGTCGTTGAGCCAGGTCGATGAGAAAGTCATATATGGATATATGACTAATCCGGAGTGCTCTTGGAAAGCTGCATGCATGTCCTGAATCGAGATTTCAATTGCCTTCTAGTACGGGAAGTAAGAATGAATATCTTCTGATATGTTGGTTGTGGTGTAAGAGATCTGAGCTTTCTTTGCATTTGGCTTAGGAAAAAAATAAAATGAGTACTCTTGGGTTGTTGCCGAATTTTTTCCAAAGTGGCTTTTAGCGCTTTGGAGTTCGAGTTGTTGAATGTGAATCATTTGGGGATCATGGGTCTTGGTTGAGCTTCCTCAATGATTCTACCCTTGGTTCTGATTCTTTGAAAGGAAGAATGTGAGGGCGAAACCTTCTAAGAAAGAGGAATTTAGTGTGGGTTGGTAATGACATAAGATATTATATGTTGCTAGTAGATGATCGTAAACAGTTTAAAAGTGAAGAGTAAAGGAAGGTTGTGTATGACTCAATCCAAACCTTCTTGGAGAATTGGGTCATTGATGTGTACCTAGGTGGGGCTGTTTAAATTATTAGTGGACCATTTGGTGGTTGCTAGTAATTGTTTTTCCTTTTCAGAGTGTATTGGACCTTTCTGTCGCTGAGGTTGAGCGAGGTTGTGTCAACCATAGCGATTTTGTTCGGTTGTTACTGTCTCTTGCGGTTTTAAGGACCCTGGTTGTAAAGTAGGCCTTTCCTTTTGGTGGTAGTGTTGGGTATTGGTTTTTTGTTGAAGATCAATTTTTTTGCAAGGTTCTAACCTTGTTTGTTCAAATAATCGGTGGTCTTGGAGTGTATGTCTCACCTGGTTTGTCGTCGTCTTGAATACGGCGAACCACGAGAGGGGTTGTGGTGTGAAAACACGTTTGTGCATGGGAGATGAAGAGGGTTGTAGAGACTGCACTGCTTTTCTTACGGAGAGTGGTTGGAATAAGGAGTGCGAGACCGTTTTCTTTCATGGTCTATTTGGGAATTGAAGTGAAGGTGGAACCGTGAGAGGTTGCACTCTGTTGAGCTAAATCAACATTTTCTCGCTAGTGTTGGTTTTGAGAACTCGCTTGTCGTTTATTCCGGTTTTAGTTTTTGTGTGAATGTTTTGTGTTGCAAAGAAGTCTTTTGTCCCTTGGGGATTTTGTTGTTGATTTTGGTGTGTCTTAGATTCGGGGACGAATCCTTTTAAGGTGGGGAGATTGTGATGCCCTAGAATTTGAGAGCGATCCTAGGGTTTTCTTTCTTGGTTGTTCCGGAAAGAAAGAGGGTTTTGTCGGGGAATGAAATAATTGAAGATTATGCGGCAATTTAATATTAAAAATTGGAGTTTTGGGCTAGTTTCCGCTGGGCTGAGGCAACCTGGCCTGGGCCGGGAATTCCTTTTCCCCTCTCCTCCCCATGCCTTGGTGGGCGGCCCACCTCCCCTTTAAGTGGCGCCCCCTCCCCCCAAACCCTAAGGCCCCACCCTTCCTCCCCCCTAGTAGCCGCACCCCCTCCTCTTCCTCCCCTGCGTGGTGGCTCAAGATCCACCGCGAAACGCGAAGGAGAAAACGAGAAGAGGATCCGTGGAGGCGAGGAGGACGAACAGATTTCCGTTACGGCGATCGTCGCACGTTCTTCGTGGGTTCGCAAGGGGGAACTCAAGGTAAAATTCCCAATCTTTTACCCCTGTTCTACCTAGTGATTAGGAGTGTATTAGATCTGGTGGTGAGTGGTTTGGATGGATCTTGATGGGGGAGAAGGGTAGATGTTCACGTGGTGCTGTTTTTGGAAGGGAAGATTGTGCAGTGCGGATTGTTTCGCGTTTTACATGGCATAGATGATTTTTCCTGCAAAAACCTATAACAAGAAAGTGTTAGATAACGTCGAGACCTAGCTTCTGTATTTTTTTGAGAATTTTTAGGGCGTCGGTCTGAGAGTTATCACTATTGGAAGATGATGAACAGAATCTGGAAACAGATTTCGTCCACTGTGTTGGACGGTTGTTTAGGCATATTTAACAGTGGAATTGAAATTTGTGACCTTCATGAAAGTTGTAGATCTCGTCAATATATAGCTACTGTAATTTTTTTGTATTTTTATGAAGAGTAGAAAAAAAGATACGAAATTGGGAAGAGAGGGTGCTGCTGTTCGATTCGGACAGATCGGGGTTTTTGGCGTTTAAATGGGAACGGGTAGTAGGAAGCGTGTGCTTGAATTGTGTGATGAATTGTGATGTCGCTATGTACTGAAATAATGTTTGTTCAGGTGGTGCCACTGCTGGGCGTAACTAGGTTCATCGTCCACGTCGGTAAAGGCAAGTGGAAGTAGTTGTATTGTTAAGCTATACATTGTTGTTTGCTTCGCCTTCATTATAAACTCCAATTACAGCAATCATACATGGTTTAATCACTTGCTTTGAGGTAAGGTGAAGAAGGATGTTGTTTACCAGATGAATTGTCTAAACATTTCATCTCTATGATATTTGTTTTCTATCCATGCTATATGATGATATGCAAACATGTGGACTCAGTGGGAGGAGTTATGAATGAATTCATGCATGAAGCATTAACTGCATAATCATGCATTGGAAGTTTGTCGACGCCTTGGCGCGATCAGACCGTGTACAACACCGTGTGTTCTGAGAAAGGGCACGGTGAGGAGGAACATGGCATAAGCATGTGCATCAATCATATGCATTTCTTGAAGTGGTGTGGACTCTTTGATGTGGTATTGTATATGAGGAATGTGGACTCTTTGATGTGGTATTGTATATGAGGAATGTGGAATGATAGATATATGGTGGATGTTTTATTTGTATTAGTTGTTCCGCTTGCTGAGATTACCCAATCTCACTACTTGCTGTTTTGATGTTTTCAGGTAGCGCACGTGAGTCGTAAGCATGAAGGGTGGGCTAGCAACACCATAAATTTTCTGTAGTCATCACGACTCACATGATCTAGTGTTTTAAATAATTCATTAGTTGGATGCAATTTTATTTCATTTAGACCTATTGTTGTTCCCTTTAAACTTGTTCTCGTTTATGGTTGTCCCTTTATAGATGTGTTTTATTTATGGTTAATACCTGGTTGAATTAGACTCGTTGTCTCCAGTTTTGATGTCGTGATATTATTCCTATTCGAATTGCTTCCATACTATCCTGTTTTAGGGGAAATGCTGTCGATTTGTTCTTGTACAACAGTTTAGATTTATGGGGTGTTACACCCCTACTGCCTGGTAAGAAGAAAATAGAGTTATGTTAGAACATACGTGAACATTTGCACCAGTATCAACCCACCAATCGGTGGATTGACATGCTGAAAAAACAACAGGAGAATTACCATACCCTCCTGAAGTAGTTCCCTCACTTATGGTCACATTGGCAATTTTCTTGCCTTGCTCATTTGGCCTGTTCTTGCGGAACCGACAGTCTTTAGCCATGTGACCATCTTTTCCGCACACATAACAGGTAATGTTCTTCATATTTTTCTTCTCAAACTTCTTCTTGAAGCTAGTATTCTTGTTTGGTTTCAAGCCTTTGTTGTTGTTGCCACCCTTCTTCTCAATCACATTTGCGTTGTTTGGTTCCTGAGAAGAAGTTTTTGGTGCATCTTTGGCTCTGGCTTTTTCTTCCACGTCGAGGGCTGCAATGAGATGTTCAATTGAAATCTCTTCCCTCTTGTGTTTTAGACCAGTGGCAAAATTCCTCCAAGATGAGGGAAGTTTAGCCACAATGCCCGCAGCCACAAATTTTGCAGGTAAAGCACATCCCAAATGTGCAATCTCGCCCACTAGTAGCTGAAAGTCATGCGCTTGAGCAACAATCGATTTAGACTCATCCATGGTAAAATCGAATAGTTGCTCGCATGTATACAACCAGCGACCAGCCTCAGCTTCTGCATATTTTTGTTCGAGAGCCAACCACAACTCAGTGGCAGATGTGTAATTCATATACACATCGTATAACTGATCTGCCAAGATGGTCAGAATGCAACCCAATGCGGTGTTATTCGCATTCTCAAACTGCGCATTCTCCTCAACCGTAAGCGGGTATTCAGGGAAAATCACCAACCACATACCCAGAGATAGGGGTGGATAACGAGCCGGTTGAACTTTTTTTCAAGCTTTCTTCGACACTAATTTATTCTTATTTATTATAGTCTCCTGTATTGTTTGAGACCCAACTTCGAGCCGAGCTTAACGAGCCGAGCCTAACGAGCCGAGCCGAAGTTGACTCTGGTTCCAAATCAACTAATTTTTATTTTAAAAGAAAAATGAATGTAATCAGAGCAATTTTGAAACGAGCCACCGAGCCAGCTCAACGAGCTTTTTTTCCAGCCCTACCTAGAGACATGAGCCAAAACTTGGCTCTAGTCTGCCACCTACAGAAGTTCTGACCATTGAACCTCTCAGGTTTCATGGCATCACTTGCACCAGCCATTGCTGAATCACAATCACACAAATAATACCAATAAGGTTTCTGGAATGTTAAAAATCTAGGAATTATTTTGATTTCAGATTTGAATATGAAACATAATTCCAAAATAATCAAACACAGCAAGCTAGACAGAAGATACCACATATTTCTGAAAAGTAGATCTAGAAAAGATGTGAATGAGTTGAACAGAGGGAAGAATTCTTACCACAGGCTTGATGACGAAAAGGAAGCAGTGCAGTAGTGACCGGCCGTAGAGGAAGTAGTCGACGCAGAGAAATCTCGAGCAGCCGCGCAGTTGCGCTGCCCAGAAACCTTATTACCGCCCCCGTGCAGGTTCTCGCTGCGGCAACGGTTCGGAGATCCTGCTCTCCTTGCCTCGCGGTGCACGCCGAGAGGAAGGTCGGCAAAGAACAAGCAGCACGAAGACGCAACACAGGTCACAGTGGATGAACGCGAGTGCTAGAGCAATAAACCCTTCTTCAGTCTGGACGTCTCCAGATTTTGTAGCCTTGCATTAGTAACGGTCAATAAATTGACCGTTACAGCACCATTATACGCTAGTAACTACTGTCATCAAATTACTGTTTCTATTGGAAACTGACGCCATTATCATGGTTGTTTCAATTCTCAGTGAATGACCGTATTAATTCACTAATAATAGAGAGAAACCGAAATTTAAAAAGGGTTTAAACGTGCCAGGATTTAATCCACCGCATGGCGATTCGTGACGTCGCAAGTCACAAGTCACGCGGGAAAATTACGCGGAAATACGCGGTAATTCGCGAAATACGCGCGCGCGTGCGTGTGACTTTAGCCATGCTCCTCACCCTCCATCTGCCTTATTACAAGGCATGGTGGGAGCTCTCCCTTTTAAATTGGTATTCTCCTCTCTCAACTAGCAATATGGTACTATTCTTTGTAGCTTTGGCATTAGAGATAAATGGGCCACTTGGGCCTTATTTCTAACAATCCCCCACCAATGCCGAAGCAGACAAAGACTCAAAAGTTTGATCACTGTGTTGAATTTTCGTTTAATATATCAGTGTTTCGGTGCAAGTCCCATACGGGTTGAACTTTCACCTAGAATAACGTGATCCATCCTCCCACAGCTAATGAATGGACTCAGCCTTGAATTCACAGCTTTGCGTGGTTAGATTTCACTCGAAATCTTAACTGATACTAGGCTGCCAAAGAACTTCACCTCAACGGAGCGTTTAGTGGTCATGCTCCCTAATCTTCTCATGAGCTTTCTAAAGAATGCCCCTTTCTCGTGAACTGCGACCTCACAGTTAGGCTCAAGTAGGTGTATTCATTTTAGGTATCCTGTAGGCCGATACCTTTTCCTCTCATTAGAACACTAGAATACATTAAGATTTTAAATCAGCCTTCCATACAGATTAGAGTACTTAGAACATGGGTAGATTTAGTGTACTCTCTTGTTACAACCACAACTTGTTTTTCCCATTACCTAATTCACGGGATCTCCGATCAAAAGGATGGGTTACAATTGTGAAGTAACTCATATGGGCCTCATTCCCATGTCCTTCGACGCAATAGAAATCGCATTTCTTGTTAACCCTTTTGTAAAAGGGTCTGCCAGATTTTTCTCAGTGCGTACATAATTGACAGCTATAACTCCGGAGCATTTTAATTTTCTGACAGATTTAAGCCTGCGTTTCACATGTTTGGAGGACTTCATATTATCCTTAGTACTCATAACCTTGATCAACACTGTTTGGTTATCGCAGTACATTAGGATCGCCGGGATTGGTTTCTCAACCAATGGCAAGTCCAACAAAAGCTCTCTTAGCCATTCAGCCTCAAAAGCGGCTGTGTCTAATGCTACAAGCTCAGCTTCCATGGTTGATCGCGTCAATATAGTCTATTTACATGACCTCCATGAAACTGCAGCACCCGCTAGTGTAAACACATAACCACTTGTAGCTTTGATCTCATCTGCATCAGAGATCCAATTTAAATCACTATACCCTTCTAATACCGGAGGGTATCCAGTATAGTGAATTCCATAAGAGGTAGTACCTCTCAGATAGCGCAACACTCTCTCAAGAGCTTCCCAATGATCATCTCCCGGATTCGATGTAAACCGGCTTAATTTGCTGACAGCAAATGAGATGTCAGGTCTCGTTGCACCAGATAAATACATAAGGGACCCTATTATTTGTGAATATTTTAATTGATCTTTCCCTAATCCGTTATTTTTGCGAAGTTTTACACTTGCATCATAAGGAGTTGGAGCTACTTTGCAGTTCTCAAAACCGAAGCGGTTCAATAATTTTTCTGCATAATGGGACTGACTCAAAGTAATCCCATTCTCGGTTCTGATCAATTTAATATTTAGAATTACATCTGCCTCACCCATGTCTTTCATATCAAAACAACTAGATAAGAAAGACTTGACCTCGTCAATGATAGCAGTTTTGGTCCCAAATATAAGTATGTCATCAACATACAAACACAAGATTACTCCTTGACCCCCACCATAGCGATAATAAACACATTTATCCGCCTCATTCACAGCAAAACTAGCAGATGTCAATGTTTTATCAAACTTTTCATGCCATTGTTTAGGTGCTTGCTTTAAGCCATACAAGGATTTTAATAATTTGCATACTTTATTTTCCTGTCCAGTAATCGCATAACCATCTGGTTGCTCCATATAGATTTCTTCCTCCAACTCTCCATTAAGGAAAGCTGTCTTTACATCCATTTGATGGACGTGTAGACCATAGGAAGCTGCTAATGCAATTAGCACTCTAATGGTAGTTAATCTGGCAACAGGAGAATAAGTATCAAAATAATCCTCTCCTTCTTTCTGGGTATAACCCTTGGCTACAAGCCTTGCCTTATACTTATCAACAGTACCATCAAGCCTCATTTTCTTTTTAAAGATCCACTTACATCCAACTGGTTTACACCCAGTAGGAAGTTCAGTGATCTCCCATGTTCCATTAGCCATGATGGAATCCATTTCGCTACGGACAGCCTCTTTCCAATACTCTGCATCAGGTGATGCATAAGCCTCTGAAAGAGTTTTTGGCACATCATCCACAAGATATACAATAAAGTCATCACCAAAGGTTTTCTCAACCCTTTGTCTTTTGCTCCTGCGAGGAGCCTCATTTGTGACAATATTGTTATCCTCCTCAGGGACATCACAAGCTGGTTCAACAATGTTTGGTAACTCAGAAGTAGATGGAAGATAAGAAGTTTTAGAATTTTCATTAAAGACTGATGCTCTCATTGGATAAATATTCTCAAAGAAAGAAGCATATCTTGATTCCATTATTGTGTTAGCAATAATCTCAGGGGAATCTGATTTTACTACTAAAAATCTATAGGCCGTAATGTTATGTGCATATCCTAGAAAAATGCAATCGACTGTTTTAGGTCCAAGCTTTCTCTTTTTCTGCAATGGTATATTGACTTTAGCCAAACACCCCATGTTCGCAGAAAATTGATATTTGGTTTTCTCCCCTTCCATCCCTCATACGGAGTAATCTCACTTCGTTTAGTAATTACTCTGTTGAGGACAAAGGTTGCTGTTAAGATAGCTTCCCCCCACCATGACTTAGACATACCAGCAGTCTCCAACATGGCATTCACCAAGTCTGTTAGTGTCCGATTTTTCCTCTCAGCCACCCCATTAGATTGAGGCGAGTATGGTGGTGTCACTTCATGGATTATACCATGCTCAGCACAATATTGGGAGAATTCCTGAGAGATATACCCTCCTCCACGGTCAGACCTTAACCTTTTAATTTTCTTTTCTAGTTGGTTCTCAACCTCGACCTTATAAATTTTGAAGTAGTTTAAAACTTCGTCCTTTGTTTTCAGCAAATACACATAACAATAACGTGTTGCATCGTCTATAAAAGTTAGAAAATATCTTTTGCCTCCTTTTGTCAATAATCCATTCATCTCACACAGGTCAGAATGGATGAGATCTAATGGTGCCAAATTCTTTTCTTCCTCTATCCCCTTAAATGGTTTTCGAGGTTGTTTTGCTTGCACGCAAGATTGGCACTTTGATTCTTTGACAATATCACATTTTGGAATTATTTCAAATCTGGACATTCGAGCAATGGTATCATAACCAATATGACATAAACGAGAATGCTAAACATTCGATTCACCTAATCTACTCAATTCCAGCACCACCAATTGATCTAAAAACATGATAATCACCATTAGAACAGATCCTAGACCAACCCCAAGGATTCCCATGGCCATACCTTCGCCCGACAACTAAAAACCCAACGGATCTCCTCGCGGTTCGCGCGATCTCCTTCCTCGCTCCAAATCCACCGGTTCTCCTCGTCGCGGAGCACTCCAATGGACGGATCTTCGAGGTGTTGATGTGGAGAACTCCCCTAGGGGCAGCAAGGGAGGTGGAGAGGGGAGGAGAGGGGCGGTGGCGCCATGGGGGAAGATGGAGAGGAAGGGGAAGGGTGGAGGCGCATGAGGGGGCTAGGGGGTGGCGGCTAGGGTTGGGAGAGGGAGTTTGGGGCGCACCAAGGGGTGCGGGCCAGATTTAGCTGCCCAAAAGTCCCCCCCCCCCGCTTGGGCCCAAACCCTTCCACCGGAGGCCCAACTCAACCCCCAAGGCCCAAAGTCCCCCGGAGAGGCCCAAACACCCGGAAACGGCCCAAAAACACGCTATAAACGGCATAACGTAAGGTTTTAACCTCCATTTTCACATTTTATAAAGTTTTTGACCTCAACATTCACATTTTATAAGATACGACACTCCGTGGTGTCACATTCTCCCCCCCCCTCAACAGGATTCGACCTCGAATCCAAGACACACCAATACGCAACCCAGCAAAGCAAAAGATAGCTAGGTTTCACATCTCATACCTGAGGCGAAAAGCTCGGGGTACTTCTCGCGCATGCGAGACTCCAGTTCCCAAACCGCTTCTCTCTCTGACTAAAGCCACTGGAACTACACTGATCGAGACCCGATGGTAAGATGCTTAGGCTCAAAGACCCACAGTTCTAACGATAACCCACGATCAACCTCTTGCAAGAACTTTACTCAACATTGAAACCCAAAGCACCCATACAAGGCCTCGGCATGACCCAAGCGATAGGATAAAATCCCAAACAGACCACGAAAGGAAACGGTCTCACACTCCTCCTTCGATAAATCCCTTGGCACTAAAGTGCCCAATCCCTTTAACCAAAGCCACCTCCAGAAGGACATGGTACCAACTTCTAGATCCATCTTCCGCTCCCACGCACAACAGTGATTGACGTCTCAACCTCTCAACTGTGGTTCGTCGTATTCGCGATGACGCAAACCAAGTGAGACACAACACTCTAAGATTACTAACTGCTTGAACCATCGGGGTTACATTCTGATCTTTTACAACAAGACCAACACCCACCCCACTACCACCGAAAGGAGAAGCCTACTTTATGGCCAGGGTTCTGAAAACCCACAAAATCAATAACAGCCGAACATTCCACTTTGGTTGGCACAACACGCTCAATAGCCCGGTGACAAAAAGATCCAATACTCTTCGAAAACCAAAAGCAATTACTAGCAACCACCAAGTGGTCCACTAATAATTTGATCAACCCTACCGAGGGACACATAAACGGAAACAATTCTCCAAGAAGGTTTGAATTGGGACATAGACAACCTTCCTTTACTCTTCACTTCTACACCATTTACGATCAACTACTAGCCACACCAGATTTCTCTTACTAAGAAAGCCTCGCCCTCACATCCTTCCACTTAAAGGAGCAAGACAAACAGTACCATTGATGAGTCAGCCCAACCGTAACATGAACCCAATTGATCCACATACAACAAATCGAACTCCAAAGCGCTAAAAGCCACATTGGAAAGAGTTCGGCAACAACCAAAGAGTACTCATTTTATTTTTCCTAAGCCAAGATGCAAAGAAAGCTCAGATCTCGTACACCGCAACCAACATACCAGAAGATATTCATTCTTACTTCTCGTACTAGAAGGCAATTGAAATCTCGATTCAGGACATGCATGCAGCTTTCCAAGAGCACTCCGGATTAGTCATATATCCATATATGACTTTCTCACCGACCTTGCTCAACGACTATTTTATCATTTAACATCTATAAACGATGTCATGATTACTTTTCACCATTCATTCATCATGTAACAACACTACCGAATAGTCATTCACAAGACGACTGACTGGGCTCGCTCTCTAATTAGACGGTTCCTCTTGGAGCTCCTCCTCCAAAGCTGGTGTAGACTCTTCTTCAACTGGTGTGGTATTGTGGCAAGGGTGACTACTTGGTACTCAGCAAGTCATGCACAGAATGCAAACTAATATACTATATGCATGGCTTAGTACAAAGGAGTAGCTCAGGGTGTATTTGCAATAAACAACATCTTGACAAGTAACATAAGTAGATTCAAAAGCAGTAGAAACAAGTATAAGATCAATAGCTTCTCCAGCAATTAAATAAACATCTTTCCCAATTCTAATCCACATTTCCATCAACATCATTATTAAACCAAACCAACCTTCCAAGTCCAAGTCATTTTCAAGAAAGTCTAACCCTTGACTGTAATTCCCGAGCGATGTCCAATACCGCGGACATGGCTATTCGAATAGATTTTACACTCTGCAGAGGTTATGCACTTTACCCATAAGATACAGCCAAACACCACAAAGGCGAGTGTCCGTAACAAAGTCTGTCGGAAACTTCTAACAGCACAAGTGGTCCTTCCCAGTGATTGCACACTAACCCTTCCCTTAGCGAAGGCGAAGTTTAGGCCAATCAACCGTTAGATGGGTACCTGGCCGCAGCCCCGGTACGCTCCCCCGTACAACTACACAAAAGGTATAGTTGACACCCCGAGGTCCCACAGGTACGTTATTAGCAACTTAATCAACTAGGTCCGTCCCATTACAGACATGTGGTTGCACGTTTGACTCAGTTCAAAGGCTTGCAAGGTTAAGTCCTTAGGGTGACCAGGGCAAGACTACCCAAAGAACCAAAGCAATGCTCCCGGTGCCACAACTGGCCCACCCGATCATTCTTGCCACATGCCCCGGTCAAAATCTATTTATCAAACCCCCAGTTGAATACCATGCACCACGTGCCATCAACATCACAACACATGACACCTTTCCAAAACAGGTTCAATATATCATTAAGGCAATATTAACATTTGATTGTCCAAAATCATGTCATGAGCACGTAGCAGGTCTAAGCAATATTCTACAACGATCTAAATTCCCATGTTGGCAATCTAATAATGTCCAACTATTTAATCCTCAACTAGGGTGACAAGGGGTTCATGACATTCAATTATCTGTGTCAAGGTGGCATACAGCAACTAGGTAATTAACTAATCTCCCAAAATCAATTAAAGCATTTTATAGTTGAACTAGCATGCAATAATTTAAATCAAATTAATTTCAAAATGGGATCAACATGGTCAAAGCACAACTTGCCTTCAAAGAGTACTTGTTCCTGGTCCTGAGCTGGCTCCTGGGTCAACACTTCACCTTCGAAGCCTTCGGGCACTTCAACGTCTACTCGTAAAGCGTGCAAATAGCAATAAATAAATAAATAGTAGACAAAAAGTGTCCAAACATCCAAATAAAGTTCACAAACAGATAGAGAGCATAATTTTATGAATTTTTAGAAACTGGAATCGTCAAATTCGGAGATTAGATGCAAAAGTTATAACCGTTTAAAGTTTAAAGAAAACATTAATTAAATAAAAACAGAGAAGTATTCATAATAAAAAATTAATTAAAATTCATATTTGAGTAGGTCTCATTTTTATGAAAATTTAGAAATTTGAATCACTCAAATAATCAGAGTTGAAACGCAAAAGTTATAAGCGTTTGAAGTTTGAATCCATTTTTGAAATCAATAATTCGAAATAATAAATCATTTTCTTTTTCGGAAATTAATTTATTGCGTCAGCATTACACGTGGACCAATCAGAGACCGCCACATTGCCTCGGGTCCATGGACCCGGTGCACGGCGCGGCTCGGTCCACCGTGGACTCGGTCCACGGCTCACGTGTCTCACTGACAGGTGGGCCCCTTGGATGACGTCAGCAGTGATGTCATCACGCACGGCTGAGGGACGGCTGATAGCTGGGCCCCACCGTGACGTGAGTGTGACGTCATGGTGCGGTTGGCTGGGCCGTTGACACGCGGGCCCCACGCTGACGTCACACGTGACGTCAGCGGTGACCAGGCAGCGACCGCGCTGACCGCGGCGGTCAGACTTCCGCCCACGTGGCTAGATCTCGGCCGTTGATTTGAAAATCAATGGCCCAGATCGGATCTGGTTTAACGCGTTTAGGAAACCGCTAGGCTGGTAAGGACCGTTCGATATTGATCTGACGGTCAAGATCAACTCTAGAGTTACAATGTGGCTAACCCTAGCCGTTTGATCTAGATCTAACGGCTGCGATTGGATCTAGTACGGTGCGGTTCTAGCTACGTGGCACAATCTAAACCATTGGATCTCGATCCAACGGTTGGAAATAGATCTGAAATTTACAATGTGGGATTTTACCGTGGCGACGTGCACGAATCTGGGCCCTCGGATCTTGATCGGATGGCTGATGGAGTTCGCGAGGCGGCGATGGCGCGCGGCGGAGCAGAGGTCACCGGAGACGAGGACGACGACACGCCCGACGGCGTTTGGGCGCGATTCTGGCGAAGTGAAAGGTCCCCTCCGACGCGGCTGGTCCTTGCGGTTCCGGATCTGGGCTCAACGGCGGCGGAATCGACGAATAACCGCGGCGGGGCACTAGACCAACTATGGCGAGCTCTAGCGGGCAAACGGCGGTGGCTCAGGTGACGTGGGCTAGGGCTACGGGTGCGCACGGAAGTCGGCAACCCGGTGGCGGCGGCGACGCTTTAAATAGGGGCCTCGGCTTCTGTGAAAAGCTCGGAGACCGAGGCCCACACGAGGGCGGCGGCGGAGTTCGACGAGGACTTGGAGAGGGGTGACGTGGCTCAACGCGAGCCGTTGGATCAAGATCCAACGGTGCGGGGTTTGGGCTCGGGTCCGGCTTGGGCGACGTGGCTGGCTCGGTCGGGCTTGGGATCGGGCGACGTGGTGCGATTGTGGCCGTTGGATTTCGGTCCAACGGTCACACGCGTTAGGGTTTGGCGACTGGGTTCAACCGGAACGGTTGGCTCGGGTCGGACTCGAGTCTGACCTGGACTCGGGTCCGGTCGGATGAATAGTGAAACCGATTAGGTTTTTCCAGCGTTTAAATAATCCAATTAATTCCCAAAAATTCATTTAATTCATTAAAAATAGCAAAACACTCAGAAAAATTCCAGAAAAATTCTAGAAAATATTTTGGAACATTTTGGACTCAAATAAAATATTTCCAACAAAATTTTATTTGCAAAGTCAAATTCTTTAATTATTTGAAAAGGGAACAAATTCAAATAAATTCCAAATAAATCCAAATAAATTCCAGAAAATTCCAAAAATTCACCAAAGTGCCAAATCTTATTTAAATTCATGAAAAGCAAAAATTTGGGGTGTTACAAACCTCCCCCTTAACAGAATCTCGTCCCTGAGATTCAGGGCTTACTAAAGAATAGGTTCGGAAACTCTTTCTTCAAATCCTCTTCGCACTCCCAAGTTGCTTCACTCTCCGCGTGGTTGCTCCATTGAACTCTGCAGAAACGGGTTGACTTTTTTCTCGTCTCTCGATCCATGGTGTCCAAAATCTTGACGGTGTGTTCCTTGTAAGTTAGATCCTCTTGTAGCTCGATTGACTCTAGCGGTGTCTGCTCATCAGGTACTCGGAGACACTTCTTCAGCTGGGACACGTGGAACATGTCATGTACTCCTGCTAGTGATTGCGGTAGCTCCAGCTGGTATGCAACTTCACCTCTACGGCTGAGAACTTTAAATGGTCCAACATATCGCGGCGCGAGTTTTCCTTTGGCATGGAATCTCTTAACTCCCTTGAGTGGCGTGACTCTGAGATACACGAAATCTTCTCGTTCAAAACTCAGGTCTCGGCGACGGTTATCGGCGTAGCTCTTCTGTCTTGACTGTGCTATCTTTAGTCTTTCTCGGATCATGGCAATCTTTTCTTCGGCTTCTTGAAGTATATCCGGTCCAAAGACACGGCGTTCACCTGTCTCGTTCCAGTTCAACGGGGTTCGACATGGTCGACCGTACAATGCCTCAAAAGGTGACATCTGCAGACTGGCCTGATAGCTGTTATTGTAGCTGAACTCAGCGTACGGCATACTTTTATCCCAAGAGGTAGCATAAGCCAAAGCACAAGCTCGTAGCATGTCCTCTAGAATCTGATTAACTCTTTCGGTTTGCCCATCCGTCTGCGGATGATATGCTGTACTGAAGTTCAATCGGGTTCCCATGGCTTCATATAGCTTATTCCAGAACCTCGAGGTAAACTGGGTACCTCTGTCCGATACAATCTTCTTCGGCACTCCGTGCAAACAGACGATCCTGGTCATGTATAACTCGGCTAACTTATCTCCCGAGTAAGTGGTCTTTACTGGAATAAAATGAGCGACCTTAGTCAAGCGATCCACTATGACCCATATGGAGTCATATCCACCCTGGGTTTTCGGCAACCCGGTAATGAAGTCCATTCCGATTTCCTCCCATTTCCACTCAGGTATGTTCAACGGCTGTAGCAATCCTGCTGGTCTCTGATGCATTGCCTTGACTCTCTAACATATGTCGCATAACGCAACGTGCTCAGCAACTTCACGCTTCATACTCGGCCACCAGAATCTTTCTTTTAAATCTTGATACATCTTGGCACTTCCTGGGTGAATGGAATACTTGGAGTCATGGGTTTCTTCTAGAATCAGCTGCTTCAGCTCCTTCCTGTTTGGTACACAGATTCGATCCTGCATCCATAACGTGCCTCACTCGTCCAGTCTGAAGTCCTTTGCCTTGCCTTCATCCATTTTGGACTTAATCCTGCGGATCTTGTCATCGTCCTTCTGTCCTTCTCGGATCTGATCCTCCAGGGTAGGCTTCACTTCTAATGCGGCCAAGAATCCTTCTGGTACTACTTCAATCTGCATTCTTTGGAAATCCTAACAAAGCTCATCCTGACTCGTGGCTATCAACATGTTCACAGTATGGCTTTTCCGACTCAGGGCATCGGCCACCACGTTAGCCTTTCCTGGATGGTAATGGATCCCAACATTATAATCCTTGATCAACTCTAACCATCTTCTTTGCCTCATATTCAAGTCCGATTGGGTGAAAATGTACTTAAGACTCTTATGGTCTGTGTATACCTCACATCTGTTCCCAATCAGATAATGACGCCACAACTTCAAAGCATGCACTACGGCAGCTAGCTCTAGGTCATGCGTTGGATAATTCTTCTCATGTGGCCTCAACTGCCTTGATGCATAAGCGACAACCTTTCCGTTCTGCATCAGCACGCATCCAAGTCCTTGGCGCGATGCATCACAATAAATATCAAAGCTTTGATTAACGTTCGGTAGAACCAACACCGGTGCTGATGTCAATTGCTTCTTCAACTCTCGGAAACCTTTTTCGCACTCTGGTGTCCATGCAAACTTCTTCTCCTTTTTCAACAATTGCGTAAGAGGTTTCGCAATTGTCGAAAAGCCTTCAATGAAGTGGCGGTAGTAACCTGCCATTCCTAGGAAACTCCGGATCTGGGTCACGGTCTTTGGCTGCTCCCAGTGTAACACAGCTTCTACCTTGCTTGGGTCGACGGCGACTCCTTCTGCGGTCATTACATGTCCGAGGAATTCCACCTTGTCGTTCCAAAAGTCACACTTACTGAACTTGGCGAAAAGTTGCTGTTCCCTCAGCTTTTCCAAAACTCGCCTCAAGTGCTCTGCATGTTCATCCTCTCTCTTGGAGTAGATTAAGATATCATCTATGAACACAATGACAAACTTATCCAAGTACTCCATGAAAACCTTGTTCATCATATTTATGAAATATGCTGGCGCATTCGTCAGACCGAAGGACATAACTGTAAACTCGTAATGTCCGTATCTTGATGAAAACACGGTCTTCGGAATATCTTCCGATCGGATCTTCAGCTGGTGGTATCCTGATCTCAGATCAATCTTGGACAAAACTCCGGCTCCTCTTAGCTGATCAAACAGATCATCGATCCTAGGTAGCGGGTACTTATTCTTCACGGTGACTTCATTGAGTGCACAGTAGTCAATGCACATCCTGAAACTCCCGTCCTTCTTCTTGACGAACAGAACTGGTGCTCCCCACGGCGACGAACTCGGTCTGATGAATCCTTTCTCCATCAGCTCTTCAAGTTGCTTATTCATTTCTACCAATTCCTCGGTGGACATCCGGTAAGGTCTCTTTGCTATCGGCGCTGTACCAGGTACAAGCTCTATCACAAACTCTATGTCTCTGTCTGGCGACATACCAGGTAGATCTTCAGGAAAAACATCTGGGTACTCATTCACCACTGAGACATCTTCTATGCTGATTGCCTTGGCGCTGTTAACCATCAACTGTCCATCCCTAACGGCGGTAGCTTGAAATTCCACTTTCCTTCCACACGGGCTCTCAACTGAGATAATCCTTCATCCACAATCTAGCACAGCCTTGTGCTTGGATAACCAATCCATTCCCAAAATAACATCTAAGGTCTGGGTTTCCAACATAATAAGGTTCGCTAGGAACTCTATGCCATCTATTAATATTCTTACCCCAGAACATCCTACTTTCGTTCGGAGTTCTGAACCAGAGGTTTGAACTAAAAGCATGCATTTAAGTCTTGCAATCTCCAAATCATTTTTAGCAGCAAAGCCTTGAGAAATAAACGAATGCGAAGCTCCAGAGTAAAACAAAACTGTTGCAGGTACTGAGTTAACAAGTAACTTACCCAGTACGACGTCCGGGGCATTCTGGAGTGCATCTGCGGTGACATGGTTGACTCGGCCTCTCACCACGGTCTGGGGTGCGGCTCCTGGCTGTGCTGTCCCTCGGTTGGCTCCTAGTGCAGGCGTCCTGGCTGGTGTGGATCCCAGATTGAAGCGAACTGGGGTCACTCTTGCTGTCTTCTTGGGGTAGCTGTTGGAAAAGTGCCCTGGCTCATTGCATGTGTAGCAGCATCTCACTGTTCCCTATTGACTGCCTGAAGCGGCGTTTACGAGCTGGGTGAATGCGATAATTACGATTGGCCAGTGCAGGTGCTGGTATTTGTGTCCTTGTAGCATTCTGTGGTTGGAACCTGAAAAACTGATTTGGCGCAACCCTCAAACATTGCTGCGCTCCATGACGTGATCCTTGCTGTTGCATCCTGCGCTTCCTGTTGTCGTCCAGTTCCTTGCGCTTGTCCTCAAGAATAAGCGCCTTATTCACCAACTCTTGGAAATCTGGAAAGGTGTGGGTGATCAGTCCCACCTGAAGTCCTGAGTTAAGTCCCTTCATAAAGCGAGACTGTCTGACCTTATCTGTCGCTACATCCTCAGGTGCGTAGCGTGCAAGCTGTGTGAACTTATTCAGGTATTCGGCCACTGGCAGGCTCTCTTCACAATTTCGTATCTTTTTTTATACAGATCATAAAAATACAAAAAAATTACAGTAGCTAGATATTGACGATATCTACAACTTTCATGAAGATCACAAATTTCAATTCCACTGTTAAAAATGCCTAAACAAACGTCCAACACAGTGGACAAAATCTGTTTCCAGATTCTGTCCGTCATCTTGCAACAGCGATAACTCTCATACCCACGCCCCAAAAATTCTGAAAAAATTACAGAAGCTATATCTCGACGTTATATACAACTTTCTAGTTATAGGTTTTTGCATAAAAAATCGTCTATGCCACGTAAAACGCGAAACAATCCGCGCTGCACAATCTCCCCTTCCAAAAACAGCACCACGTGAACATCTACCCTTCTCCCCCATCAAGATCCATCTAAATCACTCACCACCAGATCTAATACACTCCTAATCCATAGGTAGAACAGGGGTAAAAGATTGGGAATTTTACCTTGAGTTCTCCCTTGAGAACCCACGAAAAACGCGCGACGATTCCCGAAACGGAAATCTGCTCGTCCTCCACGCCTCCACGGATCCTCTTCTCGCTTGCTCCTTCGCGTTTCGCGGTGGATCTTGAGCCACCACGCAAGGGGAGGAAGAGGAGGGGTGGTGTGGCTGCTCGGGGAGGACGGGGGGTGCCCTAGGGCTTTTGGGGGGGGTGACACCCCTTTTATATGGTGGGCCGGCCCACTAGGGGAAAAGAGAGAGAGGTGGGGAGGGGATTCGCAGCCCAGGCCCAGGTTTTCCTCGGCCCACGTTTCTATCCTGACAACTCCAAATTTAATATTAATACGCCGGATAAACTTCAATTATTTCATCCCCCGACAAATCCTTCATTCCTCTCCGAAACAAAACCAGGAAAAGGAACCCTAGAATCGCTCGACGCTCTAAGGCATCACATTCTCCTCCTTAAAAGGATTAGTCCCGAATCTACTCCTCTTTGCTCACGGAACCTTAAAAAAGGAAGGCAAAATGGTAATCAACACTTTACCTTCAGCATCCTCAAAGAGTGTAGGATACTTCTTCCGCATCCGGTCCTCAAGTTCCCAAGTTGCATCCCGCTTTCGAGACTAATTGGTCCACAAAACTTTCACTGGACACTAACACGAACTATTCCACTATTAAATAAAGGACACCTATTAGGAGAATCTGGTATCGAAATGGAATCTCAACTACCACATCTCTCTACAACCCGATCGCGAAACTCTGCATTCCAATCTCAACTCCTCTACCACGATTCGTCGCATTCGACGACGCGAACCATGTGAGACACAACGCTCTAGGTAAGTCTCTAAATCAACCCAAACACAAACTCCTATCTCCTACAAGTGATTGATCTTTTACAAAAAGAACTAATATCCACCCTTACCAACGACAGAGATAGCCTACTTTACAACCAGGGTCCGAAAATCCACAGAAACAATAACAACCGAACACAATCACTACGGTTGACACAAACTCGCTCGAACCCAGCGACAAAAGTTCCAAAAAATTAATGTAATTACCTACAACTTCCAAGTTGTCCACTACTAAATTAAGCAACCCCACCCAGGAACACATCAATGAAAACAATTCTCCAAAAAAAAGTTTGAATTGAGTCATACACAACCTTCCTTTACTCTTCACTTTTAAACTACTTACGATCAGCGACCCACACTAGTTTTCCCTTGTAAGAAGGTTTCGCCTTCACATTCTTCCACCCAAGGACCAGGGCAAGGAGTACAATCCTTGAATATACTCAACCATAACATAAACATTCATTTTCTTACCCCCAAGCTTGAACGTAAAAGAAATCTTAATTCTCACTAACACAACGAGCGACAATCACCATCTTTAAACCAAAGGGCTGAAATTCACATACACGGAACTCAACTTGGAAGAGGAACTCCATAGAACCAAAAACACCAAAAATTTTCTTCGGGAGAAGCTCTATTCAAAAGAGAAACACCGCGAAAGTCTTCTGCAAATGCATTTCACTTTTACCAAAACAAATCATCTCACTTTTATCCAAGGCCAAGCCATTCGGAAAAAGAAAGCGATCAAGGAATTAAATGCTTCCACACAACCACCATCTCTTTTTCCTTAAAAAGGAACCAAACTCACTTCCCAACAGAAAAAATTGTTTCAACCACGAATATCATTCATGTCACAACCCGGAAGAATCGTCTCTTAAAAAAAATGTCAAACACCTCACACCACAACACAACTCTAGCCCAAAATAGAAATACAAATATTTCCAGATCATGAAGTTCCAAATCTTACATTGGATTAGCTACTTCTTTTGATCAACAATGCAACCGATAACTCGACCTTGAAAACTACGGACACAGTCAAAGCATACATCCTTGAGCATAAATGTCGCATTCATAACTTAAGCTAGTTTTCTTATCAAAGATGAATGAATGACGATATTTAATAGAATAACATTCCAAAATCTCCACAAATTACTTCAAGGTTAATCATTCTTTTATCCTTGTTTTAAGCCTCGAAATTAACCCACATTTGGCAGAATCATTCTAAGTTTAGGGAAACTCTGAAACACAGCACAAATAATACTTTGACCGAAAGTATTCAACCCAAATATCAAACAAACAAACCAATCCATATGAATTTTTAAACATAAGTTCAGCATAACTCCCGCCATCTATAGCATTCCACTACCCTTACCATTTAGATTTCAATATTCCCTATTTACTCATTGAGAAGGCCCATCAGGATTTAACAACAACTACACAACAAATTCTTACTCTTATTACCTTTTCCACAATTATAAATAAAGTTCACAGTGCTTATCAAAAACACATCCAACCAACACTACCTTATCAAGATCCCCACGGACCAGCCTAACCTATATCATCATATTCTAAATTTGAAAGGCAGTGCTTCAACAAGTCTTTCAGCATGATGAACCTATAAATTCCATACCACATACGCGTCAACATCTCGACAATGGAAATTTATTCACCTAAAAGATGACTCAACAAGTAAATATTATCTCAACAAGGCACCAATCATAAATAGAAGTTTAAAACATACATTTATTAAGGACAAAATCACGCGTCATGCTAACTATCCCTGGTTCACTCCATCACAACATGTTACAATTTCCACCATTTTAACAAAGGTTTTCAACAATTAATCTAATCAGTTACCACCACTACTAAGTCATCAATATCAATAATTGGCATAATTGTAAAACAACAACATTGCTTTTAGTTACCCTATCCATAGGCTATGACAAACTGTCACTACACAACATACTCCAACTATGTAAAATAGATTGAATAATTTAAGCCATCCAAAGCTCTTATAACAACAACGCTAAATTAAATTTAAAATTTTTTTTTAATTTTTTTAGCTACCCTATACACGGGTTATAGCAAAATTGTCACTCCAAGACATACTCCAGCCTTTTTTTTTTAAGTGAACTGAATAGGTGAAATCATCACAAAGCTCTTACGGCAATGGCAAAAACTTATGTCTTCCCAATTGATATCGATACTAGCATTATTGGAACGCAACTGCATACTTCCGAATCTACTAATAGTTTGCAACGTCATAAATATCAACTCTAATCAATTTCCAAGTTAAAGTCACTAGCCAACACGATTAAAATAGAACATCTTTAAACAACCAAAGATGGTTTCTTTAACAATATCGGTAGTACAACATTTCAATTAAATTGTTCTACCGAGATTATATTAATATGTCTCTAAATATCCCTCTAATTTTCTATTACTTTCACATTAGTTTACATCATAGTAATGTTCTAACTACGCATCAAGATTTAAAGCTTTAAACATTGTCCATGGTCAAGGGCACATTAAAATAATGCAATAAATCCTAAGCATGCACATTAACACATTCAATCATTATCGCTATAGAGCAATCTACAATACTAGAAGTTTATTTAATCTCAAGCTAAAGATAACAATTACATTTTAATTGATTCAACTCACAAATTAACTTAGAAGTACATCATTCCATAAACCACATTGTTACATACTACGTAACACAGACATAAAATTTCTAAACACCATCATGGGTCACCTACCCTTGACAAACAGGAGGCAATCCCAAACATTAAAAAAAACAAACACAGTTCTAGATCAAGAACAAACACCGATAAAAATTTCTTCTTTTCAGGCAAGGGAGAAAAGCAAAATCCAAACATAAATGCAAGAGAGCTCGACCCTCAAATGTCCAATCATAGTAGCCAAAATTCTTCAAGAAATCCAAAACCTACACTTTCCACAAAGGAAGACGGATGCAAAAGGGAAGACCAAATGTCCAACTAAAATTTTCCGATAAAGATTCAAACTTAGCTCCATCCAGCTTGATCTGTAACAAGAGAAACTCCAACCCCCTTCTTTTTTTAAAAAAAAAATCGGGGAAACAACAACCACAGAAATTTCCTCCCAACGACAGTCCATCACAATAAATCAGGTGCCAAAGCAAAATTGTGACCAAAAGACGCATTAACGTAGAACTCTTCTGTGTCTTCACTCAAAGGAGACAAAACCACAAACCGCCAAAAGGACAAATCAGCGAGTGCTCAAAACTAAGCATTTTCCTCGGTTTTGAACCAACCACATACCCAGAAAACCAACCAAAACCGACCGTCAGCACGGTAAAGAACATCCGAAGGAATCCATCACCAACCTCTTCTATTTGACTCCAGTCACTACCCGATCTAAGACAGAGACCACAGATAAGTACTCTTTCCCTACAGGGGTTTAATAGTTCTTCGGTGGTGACTCTACCCGACCACACCGTCAAACCACGACCTCACTACAAACAAAAGGTGACCGAAACCCTTCGGCACCACAACCACACTTTATCACAAATGAAGCAACTCAATCAAATCTATCATAAATATAGCATTATACATCATCAAAAGTAGCATTCAACAACAAAGCTTAAATTCAACCTTTAAGCATAAGGCAACGATACCCATACCCTTTCCTACTGTGCATCCATGTGTGTCAAATTTTAAATTAGTGATTCCACTTACACAAGTTTTAATGTTGCTATCCTATGACAAAATTTTAGTTAAAACCTAGGCCATGTTTCTAAGTTATTCCACATCACATTTTAGTTGTATCCTATAGTATGACACTAAAAATAGACATTCCAAGGACCTCTGACCAGCTCTCGATACCAAGCTGTAACACCCTACAAATCTAAAGCGTACAAGAAAATTTCGACAAAGATCTCTCCTAAAATTAGGACAAAGCGGAAGCGACAACAAGATTCATAATAACCATTATAAACAGGAATAACATAAAAGCATCAATACTAGAGATAACAAGTCTAAATCAACGAGAAAACAAACATAAGCGTAAAACATCTCCAAAGAGGACATCAACAGGTCTATGATTAATAAAATTTCAGCAAGCTAATGAATTATTAAATGCACTAGTCCATGTGATTCGTGATGACCCGGAGGGTTGATTGTGCTACTAAGCCCACCCTTCAAGCTTACGACTCGCGAGAACTACGAAAACAACAAAATAACAAGGGGTGAGATTGGGTAATCTCAGCAAGCGGAACAACTTCTAACGAATAACACAGCCACAGTAAACTAGCATACCAAATTCCTCATGTCCAATACCACATTATAGAGTCCACACAACCTCAGTAAAATGCATATGATTGTGCACATGCTTATGCCATGATCCTCCTCACCGTGCCCTTTCTCAGGGAACACACGGTGTTGTACGTCTCTGATCGCAAGACGCAAGGCGTCGACAAACTTCCAATGCATGATTATGCAGTTAATGCTTCATGCATAAATACATTCATAACTTCCCACTCTGAATTCACATGCTTGCATACCATCAAATAACATGGATAGAATGCGAACATCATTGAGATAGAATATCTCCACAATTCATCTTGCAAACAACATCTTTCTTCATTCTTACTCATGATTCAAAAGCCAAACAACCACATCACAATGCAGGATAGGATATTGTAATCTCATAAACAAGTAGTTAAACCATGTAGGTGTGCTGCAATTAAGGTTTATATTGAAGACGAAACAAATAGCGAGTTATAGTTTAGCAAGACCGCTACTTCCACTTGCCTTTACCAACGTGGATGACGAACCTAGTTGCGTCCAGAAGGGGCACCACCTGTACAAGTATTATTTCAGTACATAGCGACATCACAAATGATCACACAACTTGAACACACGCTTTCTAATCCCCGTTCCCTTCTTAAGCGCCAAAAACCTCAATCTGTCCGGGTCAAACAGCAACACCCTCTCTTCACAATTTCGTATCTTTTTTTATACAGATCATAAAAATACAAAAAAATTACAGTAGCTAGATATTGACGAGATCTACAACTTTCATGAAGATCACAAATTTCAATTCCACTGTTAAAAATGCCTAAACAAACGTCCAACACAGTGGACAAAATCTGTTTCCAGATTCTGTCCGTCATCTTGCAACAGCGATAACTCTCATACCCACGCCCCAAAAATTCTGAAAAAATTACAGAAGCTAGATATAGACGTTATCTACAACTTTCTAGTTATAGGTTTTTGCATAAAAAATCGTCTATGCCACGTAAAACGCGAAACAATCCGCGCTGCACAATCTCCCCTTCCAAAAACAGCACCACGTGAACATCTACCCTTCTCCCCCATCAAGATCCATCTAAATCACTCACCACCAGATCTAATACACTCCTAATCCATAGGTAGAACAGGGGTAAAAGATTGGGAATTTTACCTTGAGTTCTCCCTTGAGAACCCACGAAAAACGCGCGACGATTCCCGAAACGGAAATCTGCTCGTCCTCCACGCCTCCACGGATCCTCTTCTCGCTTGCTCCTTCGCATTTCGCGGTGGATCTTGAGCCACCACGCAAGGGGAGGAAGAGGAGGGGTGGTTGAGCCTACAGTCAAGTATAGCTCTGATACCACCTCTGTCGGGACCCCGAATTTGCAAATCCGGACCCTCTGTGTATTCAGCACTAGTCCAGGAACGCGCTAGTGCACACAGTCTTAACATTGGTAAATATCACAATCATACCACTCGATACCAATAAAGTACTTTATTTAAATAACCAAACTGGTTACTCGACCTT
This sequence comes from Rhipidocladum racemiflorum, assembly GCA_036346355.1. Classification (NCBI taxonomy): domain Eukaryota; kingdom Viridiplantae; phylum Streptophyta; class Magnoliopsida; order Poales; family Poaceae; genus Rhipidocladum; species Rhipidocladum racemiflorum. The sequence continues at coordinate 63,426,644 of CM070583.1, forward strand.
ATGGCCAAGTTACAAATATATGCCTCACAAGGCGAAACTTATTAAAAGAGAAATAATAATAGCAGCGGAAAATCAAATAGCTTCGTGGCGCCATCCAGTATACCACAGGCAATCGGTAGGCTCGCATCCCCTAAGTAGACGGATCCTCTTGGAGTTCCTCCTCCAAAGTGGCGTAATCTCCTCTTCAAGCGATATTGTGTTGAGGCAAGGGTGAGTACTTGGTACTCGACAAGTCATGCACGAATGCTGAGCTAATATACTATATGCATGGCTTGGTACAAAGGAATAGCTCAAGGTATATTTGCAGTAAACAGCATTTGAAAAGTAATATAAGTAGATTCGAAAGCAGTAGAAATAAGTAAAGCATAAATAACTTTTCAGGAAATTTAATAAACATTTTCCCCATCCTAAACCACATTTCTATCATCTTCATTACTAAACCAAACCAACCTTTCAAATCCAAGTTATTTTTAGAAAGTCTAACCCTTGATTGTAATCCCGAGCATTGTCGATCGTGGACTCGGCTATTTAAATAGATTCTACACTCTGCAGAGGTTATGCACTTTACCCACAAGATACAGTCAAACACCACAAAGGCGAGTTCAGTAACAAAGCCTTTGGAAGCCTCAAACAACACAGTGGTCCTCTCGGTTCGTGCTCTACACCATCCCTTCCCTTAGCCAAGGCGAAGTATGGGACCAACACACCGTTAGATGGGTATCGGCCACGCCACGACACGCTCCCCGTACAATCACACAAGCGGTGTAATTGACACCTGAGGCTCCACAAGTGAGTCCTTAGCGACTTAGTCAACTAGGGCCGTCCCATTCCAGCCCATGTGGTTGCAAGTATGACCCAGTTCAAAGGCTTGCAAGGTTAAGTCCTTAGAGTGACCAGGCAAGACTACGAAGAACCAAATCAACATCCCGGTGCCACACCGGCCCACGATCATTCTTGCCACATGCCCCTGGCCGAAAACTATTTATCAAAACCCGAGTTGATTACCAAGCACCACGTGCTATCAACATCACATGATACCTTTCCAAAACAGGTTCAATATATCATTAAGTCAATATTAACATTTGATTGTCCAAAACCATGTCATGAGCACGAAAGGTGTCTAAGCGTTATACTACAACGGTCTAAAACCCATGTTGGCAATTTGATTATGTCCAACTAGTAAACCACAACTAGGGTGACAAGGGTCATGGCACATACTTAAATAATCAAGGTGTCATACTGACAAATTGGTATTTATCTAACCCCATGTTTAAACAAAGTATCTTTCTAATTGATCTAGCATGCAATAGTTTAAATCAAAATAGATTTGAAATAGGATCAACATGGTCAAAGCACAACTTGCCTTCAAAAAGTACTTGCTCTTGGTCTTGAGTTGGATCCTGAGTTAATACTTCTCCTTGAATCCTTAGGTACTTCAACGTCTACTCGTAAAGCGTGCAAATAGCAAATACACAAATAAACACTAGGCAAAAAGTGTCCAAACATCCAAATAAAATCCACAAACAGAAAGAACATAATTTTATGGATTTTTAGAAGCTGGAATAAATCAAATTTGGAGTTAAAACGCATAAAAGTTATGATTATTTAAAGTTTAAATAATCAATTAAATAATTTTGCAAAGAAAAACTTTAGTCTAAAAATTAAATAAAATTCATATTTAGGTAGATCTCAATTTTATACAAATTTAGAAATTTGAATCACTCAAATCGGAGTTGAAGCATAAAAGTTAAAAGCGTTTGAAGTTTCAATCTAAAGTTGAATCAAAATTTCGAAATAATAAAACATTTTCTGATTCGGCAAATAATTATTGCGGCAGCATGGACACGTGGCGGCTTTGTGATTGGTTGGCTGGCGTCGGCCCGGCTCATGGGCTCGACCCACGCGCTGATTCGGTCCATGGTGGACCCGGTCCACGGCTCGGGTGAGGCGGACAGTGGGACCCACCTGCCGCTAAGTGGTCTCACGCAAACGCGGTACCGACGCTGGTGGGCCTCTCCGACTTGCGGGGCCCACGTGTCGAGACACGCCCCACACGCAGCGTGGGCGGCCCGACCAGCGGTCGGGCTTCCCGACACGTGGCGCAATCTCGGCGTTGATTTGAATTCGGCGGCGCGATTAGATCCAGGGTTAACACGTTGAATCTACTCGATGATCGTGGGCGTTCGATCTAGATCGGACGGTCCAGATCTAATCCTATAATAACACTACTACAGCACGTGGCGATCGTGGGCCGTTGGATCTTGATCCAACGGTCCAGATCTAATCGGGTTTGGAACACGTGAACTCACCTCAACCGCACGATCAAGATCGGACGGTCCACAGAGCTCGCGAGGTCCGGCGATGGCGCGGCGAGGCTTGGGCACCGGAGACGAGAACGACGACCTCCCACGCGGCGTGTCCGTGCAGCTCCGGCGAAGTGAAAGGTCTCTTCGGGTGCGCCTGGCTTCGGGGGTTCCAGATCTGGGCTTCTTCTCGGCGGAAGACGACGACGACGGCGAGCGGCGCAAACCGCGGCGCAACAGAGTTCCAACTCCGGCGAACTCGTACGGGCAAACGGCGATGGCTCAGGCGAGATGGCTCGGGGGAACGGGTGCGCAAGGATGAGGGCAACCTCGGGGCGTGACCAGGGCTTTAAATAGCCTCGGCGTTCGTGCCCGAGACGGAAACCTAATTCTACGGCGGCGGCGGCGGCGAGTCCGGCTCGGTCTCGGCGGAGACGGCGACGCCTGGCCGTCCCACGTGGCACGATCAACGGCCACGATCGCGGGGCGCGATCGGATCCGGGCCGGATACGGCTCGAACCGGTACGGGCAGATCTCAGCCGTTGGATCTTGATCCGACGGTTGGGATTGATTAGGGTTGGGAGCTGGTTTGGTCGAGTCAACTGGCTCGGGTCAGACTCGAGTCCGACTCGGGTTCCGACTTCGGTCGGATGAGCGATACTTCGACCGAGTTGAATTTCCAGCGATTTAATATTTAAAATAATTCCCGATAATTCATTTAATTCATTAAAAATAGCAAATGACTCGGAAAAATTCGAGAAAAATTACGGAAAATATTTTGGATTATTTTGGACTCAAATAAAATATTTCCAACAAAATTTTATTTGCAAAATCAAATTCTTTAATTATTTCAAAATGGAATAAATTCAAATAAATTCCAAATAAATCCAAATAAATTCCAGAAAATTCCAAAAATTCACCAAAGTGCCAAATCACACATGAATTTAATAAAAGCAAAATTTTAGGGTGTTACAAACCTCCCCTTAATAGAATCTAGTCCCCCGAGATTCAGGGCTTACTAAAGAAATAGGTTTGGAAATTCTTTCTTCAAATCCTCTTCGCAACTCCCAAATTAAACCGCTTTCTTCATGGTTGCTCCTTTGAACTCTCTGAGAAATGGGTTGACTTGTTTCTTGTTTCTCGATCCATTGTGTCTAGAATCATCTCGGGATACTCCTTATAAGTCAAATACTCTTGCAACTCAATTGACTCTAGCGGTGTCTTTTCCTTAGGAACTCGGAGTCACTTCTTCAACTGGGACACATGGAATACATCATGCACTCCTCGCCAACGCATCGTGGCAACTCCGGTGATAGGCAACTTCGCCTCTGCGACTCAAAATCTTAAATGGTCCAACATAGCAGGGTGCGAGTTTCCCTTTGGCATGGAACCTCTTAACTCCCCTAAGAGGCGTAACTCGAGGTAAACAAAGTCTTACGGTTCAAAACTCAAATCTCGGCGACGATTGTCAAGATAACTCTTAGTCGAGATTGGGCTATCTTCAACCTTTCCCTAATCATGGCGATCGCTCTTGACCTCTTGAAGAATATCAGGCCCAAAGACACGGCGCTCACGGTCTCATTCCAATTCAATGGCGTCCGAAGCGTGGTCGACCATCTGATGCCTCAAAGGTGACATCGTAAACTAGCCTCGATAACTATTGTTGTAACTGAACTCGGCATACGGTAAACTCTTATCCCAAGAAGTAGCATAAGCTAGTGCACAAGCTCTCAACATATCCTCGAATCTGGTTGACTCTTTTCGGTCGCCCGTCTGCCTGTGGATGATAAGTCGCATCTTGAAGTTCAAACGGGTTCCCATGGCTTCATGCAACTTATTCCAGAACCTTGAGGTAAATTGGGTACCTCTGTCTGATACGATCCTCTTGGGCACTCCGTGCAAGCAGACAATCTGATCATGTATAATTACGCTAATTTATCTCCGAGTAAGTGGTCTTCACGGGGATAAAATGGGCTACTTTAGTCAAGCGATCCACTATAACCCATATGGAGTCATAACCTCCTTGAGTCTTCGGCAAACCGGTAATGAAATCCATTCCGATTTCCTCCCACTTCCACTCAGGTATTTTCAGCGGTTGTAGCAATCCTGTTTGGTCTCGATGCATTGCCTTGACTCTCTGGCATACGTCGCACAATGCAACATGCTCGGCAACTTCACGTTTCATACTCGGCCACCAGAATCTTTCCTTCAAATCCTGATACATTTTGGCACTCCCTGGGTGAATTGAATACTTGGAGTCATGGGCTTCCTCCAGAATCAGTTGCTTTAATTCCTTCTTATTTGGCACGCAAATCCGATCCTTCATCCATAACGCGCTCTGCCCATCTAGCTTGAAATCCTTTGCCTTGCCTTCCTCCATTTTGGACTTAATCCTACGGATCTTGTCATCATCCTTCTGTCCTTCTCGGATCTGATCCTCTAGGGTAGGCTTTACTTCTAATGCGGCCAAGAATCCGCTAGGTACTACCTCAATCTTCATTTTCTGAAATTCCAGGCATAACTCATCCTGACTTGTGGCTAGCAACGTACTCACGGTATGGCTTTTCCGACTCAAGGCATCGGCAACTACGTTGGCCTTCCCGGGATGGTAATGGATTCCAACATTGTAGTCCTTGATCAACTCTAACCATCTCCTCTGCCTCATGTTCAAATCCGACTGGGTGAATATGTATTTAAGGCTCTTATGATCCGTATATACTTCACATCTGTTTCCAATCAGATAGTGACGCCATATCTTCAAAGCATGCACTACGGCAGCTAACTCTAGGTCATGTGTCGGATAATTTTCCTCATGCGGCCTCAACTGCCTTGATGCATAAGCGACGACCTTTCCATTCTGCATCAGCACACATCCAAGTCCTTGGCGCGATGCGTCACAATAAATATCGAAGCTTTGAGCAACATCCGGTAGAACTAACACCGGTGCTGATGTCAATCGCTTTTTCAGTTCCTGAAATCCTTTCTCACATTCCGGCGTCCATGCAAACTTCTTTTCCTTCCTCAGCAGTTGCGTAAGAGGTTTCGCAATTGTCGAGAAGCCTTCGATGAAACGGCGGTAGTATCCTGCCATTCCAAGGAAACTCGAATCGGTCACGAGTCTTGTTTGCTCCCAATGTAACCACAGCTTCTACTTTGCTTGGATCTACTGGCGACTCCTTCTGCGGTCATTACATGTCCAAGAAACTCCACCTTGTCCTTCCAAAAATCACACTTGCTGAACTTGGCGAAAAGTTCTTTGTTCCTCACTTTTCCAAAACTCGCCTTAAGTGTTCGGCATGTTCATCCTCTGTCTTGGAGTAGATTAGGATATCGTCTATGAACACGACGACAAACTTGTCCAAATATTCCATGAACACCTTATTCATCATATTCATGAAATAAGTGGCGATTTGTCAATCCAAAGGACATAGCGTAAACTCGTAATGTCCATATCTTGACGAGAATGCGATCTTGAATATCTTACGATCGGATCTTCAATCGATGGTATCCCGATCTCAGATCAATCTTGGAGAAAACTCGGCTCCTCTCAATCGATCAAACAAATCATCAATCCTGGGTAGCGGATACTTATTCTTCACGGTGACTTCATTGAGTGCACGGTAGTCAATGCACATCTGAAACTCCCGTCCTTCTTCTTGACAAACAAAACCGGTGCTCCCCACGGCGACGAACTTCGATGCGATAAATCCTTTCTCCATTAACTCTTCTATTTGTTTCTTCATTTCTACCAACTCCTCGGTGGACATCCGATAAGGTCTCTTTGCTATCGGTCTTTGTACAGTACAAGCTCTATTACAAATTCTATGTCCCACTGTCTGGCGGCATACCGGGTAGATCTTCGGGAAAGACATCTCAGGTACTCATTCACTCACCGGACGTCCTCTATGCTGATTGCCTTGGTACTTGTTAACCATCATTGTCCCTCTCTAAGCTGCGGTGGCTTGAAATTCCACTTTCTTCCCACACGGGCTCTCCATCGAGATAGTCCTTCGTCCTGATCCAATACGGCCTTGTGCTTGGATAACCAATCCATTCCCAATATGACGTCTAAGGTCCGGGTCTCCAAAATTATAAGGTTTGCTAGGAACTCTATTCCACCTATCAGTATTCTCACCGGAACATCCTACTTTCGATTCGGAGTTCGGAACCAGGGTTTGAACTAAAAGCATGCACTTAAGTCTTGCAATCCTCAAATCATTTCCAGTAGCAAAGCCTTGCGAAACAAGCGAATCACGAAGCTCGAGTCAAACAAAGCATTGCAGTATCGAGTTAACAAGTAACTTACCCAAGACGACGTCCAGTAGCATTCCGCATGATGCATCTGCGGTGACATGGTTGACTCGGCCTCTCACCACGGTGCAGGGTGTGGCTCCTGGTCTTTGGCGTCCTAGCTGGGGTGGTTCCTAGATTGAAGCGAACTGGGTCACTCCTGCTTTGTCTTCTTGGGACAAGCTGTTGGCAAAGTGTCTGGCTCGTTGCGGTTGTAGCGGCGTCTCACTTGTTCCTTCTTGTTGCACAGGAGTAGTGTTTCTAGCGGAGTCTTTGGGGTTTGGTAGTTCGATTGGCAGGTCTTGGTGCTGGGGTGGTGTCCTTGTTGCATTCTCGTGGGTTGGAATCAAGAATTGATTTGGTGCAACTCTCGAGTATTGCGTTCCTGGCGTGATCCTTCTTTGTTGCATCTGCGCTTCTGTTCTCATCTAGTTCCTTGCGCTTGTCCTCAAGAATAAGTGCCTTATTGACCAACTCTTGGAAATCCGGAAAGGTGTGGGTGATCAATCCTACTTGCAATCTGAGTTAAGTCCCTTCATAAAGCGAGACTATGCGGATTTATCTGTCGCTACATCCTCAGTGCGTGGCGTGCTAGCTGTGTGAACTTGTTCGGGTAGTCGACCACTGGTGATTACCTTGCTTGATGCTCTGAACTCCTCCTTCTTAAGGTCCATGATTCCTTCAGGCACGTGATCTGTCGGAATGCGATTGTGAACTCTTCCCAAGTGATATCTTGAGGGTTCTCTTGCGTGTACAGAAGTTCTCCCACCATTCGTATTTATTCCTTCCAGCTGATGAGAAGCGTAGAGTACCTTCTCATTTCCTATGCATTGAGCTATGTGTAGCTTCCTCTCGATTGATCTTAACCAATCATCGGCCTCCAATGGATTGGCATTCCCGGAGAAAGTGGGTGGGTGAGTTCTCATGAACTCTGACAGTCTTGTATTCTGGCGTTGTCCATGATTAACTTGATTAGCAGTGGCCTGAGCGGTGACGTGTTGCATTTGTTGCATCATAGCATGCATCAACTGAGTCTGAGCAGCGAGAAAAGCTCCGAAATTCTGCACATCCAGTGGCGGTGCTGGTGCTCCATCATTGGGGTTTTCTGCTGGGCGAGAACCACTCCCATTGCTTCCAAAGTTTCCACGGGTGTTCACCATCTGTCGATTTGCTCTAGGTTTAGAGATGAGAGGGAAACAAGAATAGACAAGTAATATGGAACTTATGCGGGGCGAAAGGTGTAACTTTAAGGTCCAACTTTATTATTGATATTAATAACTTGGTATGGTTGCTTACAATTCCTAAGGGCCTTGCAACTCATAATGCACACTCGACAAACAAAGCAAATCCAAATCGAACTAATTCGAGTCCTAACGCCTAAAGGGTGACTTTTTCTTCTATGACGCGACTCGGCGAAGGAGTCTCACTATAGAACCTATGTTCACTCATCGAAAACCTCCACGGCTTTGAGTGCGGGTCTTTGTGGCATAGGCGCCAAACGATCGCCATGTCCGGCTGTGTCCTCTGTGGTAGTCGAAGAAGCGATGTCCTCATCGAGATCGACTCCTTTGGATGCGGCTCGTGTAGCTCAATCTTGGCTCTGGAGTGCAGTCCGTACAAGGTCATCTCCAACTCGTCAATCCTTCGTAGAAGGTGTGCCACATACTCTTGAGCTTCCCGCCATCTGTTCTTCTCTGCCGTGATCTCCTTGCGGGCCTTACGTAGCTCCTTGCTTGTATTATCTAGTACATCCTCCTGGCGGCGACAAATCGTGCCAAGCTGTAATCGTGGCATCCTCATCCTGAATCGCCTTGGTCAAGAAGGTTATCGCTGCGCAGCGGATGATAACGGAACACCGTGCTCTCCAATTCTCTGGCGTGAATACGGGTAACGTGCCGCATTGCTCGTCGTGATACTTCTTGGATACCCATCTCGCATTGTAGATCTCTGGCGGTCTGGTGTATCGAGGCGATTGCCTGGGCCCTTTTTCCTAGCGGTACCTCAATCCTCACGTCACAAGCCTTGATCAATCCCGCTTGTCCGATCACTTCCACTTGGTATTGGGGCTTCTCAAAATCTCCGAGAGTGTAGCATATGCCAAAGTTCTCGCGGCGTGACCAACTCGAGATCAACGTATGGCTCGATACCACCTCTGCCGGGACCCGAATTTGCAAATCCGGACCCTCTGTGTATTCAGCACTAGTCCAGAACGCGCTAGTGCACACACAGTCTTAACATTAGTAAATATCACAATCATACCACTCGATACCAATAAAGTACTTTATTTAAATAACCAAGCTGGTTACTCGACCTTATGGCCAAGTTACAAATATATGCCTCACAAGGCGAAACTTATTAAAAGAGAAATAATAATAGCGGCGGAAAATCAAATAGCCGTGGCGCCATCCGGTATACCACAGGCAACTGATCGGGCTCGCATCCCTAAGTAGAGCGGATCCTCTTGGAGTTCCTCCTCCAAAGTGGCGTAATCTCCTCTTCAAGCGATATTGTGTTGAGGCAAGGGTGAGTACTTGGTACTCGGCAAGTCATGCACGAGAATGCAGGCTAATATACTATATGCATGGCTTGGTACAAAGGAATAGCTCAAGGTATATTTGCGAAGCTTGACATTTGAAAAGTAATATAAGTAGATTCAGCGGTAGAAATAAGTAAAGCATAAATAACTTTTAGGAAATTTAATAAACATTTTCCCCATCCTAAACCACATTTCTATCATCTTCATTACTAAACCAAACCAACCTTTCAAATCCAAGTTATTTTGAGAAAGTCTAACCCTTATTTGTAATCCCGAGCATTGTCCGATCACAGTGGACTCGGCTATTTAAATAGATTCTACACTCTGCAGAGGTTATGCACTTTACCCACAAGATCTGATCAAACACCACAAAGGCGAAGTTCAGTAACAAAGCCTTTCGGAAGCCTCAAACAACACAGGTGGTCCTCTCCGGTTCGTGCTCTACACCATCCCTTCCCTTAGCCCAGGCGAAGTCTGGGACCAACACACCGTTAGATGGGTATCTGGCCACGGCCACGATACGCTCCCCGTACAATCACACAAGCGGTGTAATTGACACCACTGAGGCTCCACAAGTGAGTCCTTAGCGACTTAGTCAACTAGGGCCGTCCCATTCCGACCATGTGGTTGCAAGTATGACCAGTTCAAAGGCTTGCAAGGTTAAGTCCTTAGAGTGACCAGGGCAAGACTACTAGAAGAACCAAATCAACATCCCGATTGCCACCTTGGCCCACGATCATTCTTGCCACATGCCCCGGTCGAAAACTATTTATCAAAACCCCAGTTGATTACCAAGCACCACGTGCTATCAACATCACATGATACCTTTCCAAAACAGGTTCAATATATCATTAAGTCAATATTAACATTTGATTGTCCAAAACCATGTCATGAGCACGTAGCAGGTCTAAGCAGTATACTACAACGGTCTAAAACCCATGTTGGCAATTTGATTATGTCCAACTAGTAAACCACAACTAGGGTGACAAGGGTCATGGCACATACTTAAATAATCAAGGTGTCATACGACAAATTGGTATTTATCTAACCCCATGTTTAAACAAAGTATCTTTCTAATTGATCTAGCATGCAATAGTTTAAATCAAAATAGATTTGAAATAGGATCAACATGGTCAAAGCACAACTTGCCTTCAAAAAGTACTTGCTCTTGGTCTTGAGTTGGATCTGAGTTAATACTTCTCCTTGAATCCTTAGGTACTTCAACGTCTACTCGTAAAGCGTGCAAATAGCAAATACACAAATAAACACTAGGCAAAAAGTGTCCAAACATCCAAATAAAATCCACAAACAGAAAGAACATAATTTTATGGATTTTTAGAAACTGGAATAAATCAAATTTGGAGTTAAAGCATAAAAAAGTTATGATTATTTAAAGTTTAAATAATCAATTAAATAATTTTGCAAAGAAAAACTTTAGTCTAAAAATTAAATAAAATTCATATTTAGGTAGATCTCAATTTTATACAAATTTAGAAATTTGAATCACTCAAATCGGAGTTGAAACGCATAAAAGTTATAAGCGTTTGAAGTTTCAATCTAAATTTGAATCAATATATCGAATTAATAAATCATTTTCTTTTAGGAAATTAATTAGTGCGTCAGCATGGACACATGGCGGCCTGTGATTGGTTGGCTGACGTCAGCCAGCTCATGGGCTCAGCCCACGGCGCGGTTCGGTCCATGGTGGACCCGGTCCACGGCTCGGGTGAGGCGGCAGTGGGACCCACTGTCGGTCATGGTCTCACGCATAGCGGTGACAGCGTGGGCCCTTCGACTTGCGGGGCCGCGTGTCGAGACACGCCGCCCACAGCGGCGTGGGCGCTGACCGCATAGCGGTCAGGCTTCGACACGTGGCGCAATCTCGGCCGTTGATTTGAATTTCGGCGGCGCGATTAGATCCAGGGTTAACACGTTGAATCTACTCGATGATCGTAGGCCGTTCGATCTAGATCGGACGGTCTAGATCTAATCCTATAATAACACTACTACGACGCGTGGCGATCGTGGGCCGTTGGATCTTGATCCAGCGGTCCGATCTGTCGGGTTTGGAACACGTGAACTCACTCTCAGCGACGATCAAGATCGGACGGTCCACGAGCTTCGCGAGGTCGGCGATGGCTTGGCGAGGCTTGGGCACCGGAGGCGTGAGCGGCGACCTCCCACGCGTGGCGTGTCCGTGTAGCTCAGCGAAGTGAAAGGTCTCTTCAGTGCGCGCTGGCCGGGGTTCGGATCAGGCTTCTTCTCGGCGGAAGGCGGCGGACGGCAGCGAAGCGGCGCAAACGCGGCGCAGCGAGTTCCAACTCCGGCGAACTCGTGCGGGCAAGCAGCGGCGGCTCGAGGCGAGATGGCTCGAGAGCAGGTGCGCAAGGATGAGGAAACCTCGGGCGTGACCAGGGCTTTAAATAGCCTCGGCGTTCGTGCGAGCGGAAACCTAATTCTACGGCGGCGGCGCGGCGGCGTGAGTCGGCTTCGGTCTCGGCGGAGACGGCGACGCCTGGCCGTCCACGTGTAGCACGATCCGCGGCCACGATCGCCGGCGCGATCGGATCCGGGCCGGATACGGCTCGAACCGGTACGGGCGGATCTCAGCCGTTGGATCTTGATCCAACGGTTGGGATTGATTAGGGTTGGGAGCTGGTTTGGTCGAGTCAACTGGCTCGGGTCGGACTCGAGTCCGACTCGGGTTCCGACTTCGATCGGATGAAACGATACTCGACGAGTTGAATTTCAGCGATTTAATATTTAAAATAATTCGATAATTCATTTAATTCATTAAAAATAGCAAATGACTCAGAAAAATTCCAGAAAAATTCTGGAAAATATTTTGGATTATTTTGGACTCAAATAAAATATTTCCAACAAAATTTTATTTGCAAAATCAAATTCTTTAATTATTTCAAAATGGAATAAATTCAAATAAATTCCAAATAAATCCAAATAAATTCCAGAAAATTCCAAAAATTCACCAAAGTGCCAAATCACACATGAATTTAAGAAAAGCAAAATTTTGGGGTGTTACAGTGGTGTGGCTGCTAGGGGAGGAAGGGGGGTGCCCTAGGGCTTTTGGGGGGGTGACACCCCTTTTATATGGTGGGCCGGCCCACTAGGGGAAAAGAGAGAGAGGTGGGGAGGGGATTCGCAGCCCAGGCCCAGGTTTTCCTCGGCCCACTGTTTCTATCCTGACAACTCCAAATTTAATATTAATACGCCGGATAAACTTCAATTATTTCATCCCCCGACAAATCCTTCATTCCTCTCCCGAAACAAAACCAGGAAAAGGAACCCTAGAATCGCTCTGACGCTCTAAGGCATCACAGTGGCGCAGAAGTTCTCCCACCATTCTGTGGCAGTACCTTCCAACTGATGAGAAGCGTAGAGTACCTTCTCATTTCCCATGCATTGGGCAATGTGTAGCTTCCTCTTTATTGACCTTAACCAATCATCGGCCTCCAATGGATTTGCATTCCCGGAGAAAGTGGGTGGATGAGTCCTCATGAACTCTGATAGTCTTGAATTCTGGCGTTGTCCCTAATTGACTTGATTAGTGGCGGCCTGAGCAGTGACGTGCTGCATCTGTTGCATCATAGCATGCATCAACTGAGTCTGTGCAGCAAGAAAAGCTCCAAAATTCTGCATGTCAACTGGCGGTGCTGGTTGGGGTGCAGGTGCTCCATCATTGGGGTTTCCAGCTGGGCGAGAACCACTTCCATTGCCTCCATGGTTTCCACGGGTGTTCACCATCTGTTGATTGCTCCAAGTTTTAGGGATAAGGGGGAAACAAGAATAAACAAGTAATAGGGAAACTTATGCGTGGGAAAAGTGTAACTCAAAATCCAACTTTATTATATAAACCAATAATAACTTGGTATGGTTGCTTACAACGCCTAAGGGCCTGCAACACATACTGCACACTCAACAAGCAGAGAAAAATCCAAAACGAATAACATGGAGTCTAACGCCTCTAAGGGTGACTCTTATTCTATGACGCGACTCGACGAAGGAGTCCTAACAGCAAAACCTACGCTCACTCGTCGAGAAAACCCCCACTGCCTCCTCGCGGCGGGTGCGGCGGCATAGGCGCGAAACAATCGCCATGCCCCACAACTGCAGCTGTGGTTGACGACGCGGCGTCTTCCTTTGGTTCTGGAACTAGCTGGTGCTATGGCTGTGGTGCGGGTGCAAGTGGCGCATCTTCTGGGTCCTCCTCTGGCTCTGGGGCTTCCAATTGTAACACTGGGTCGGGACCCTATCCATACAGTGCGGTCTCCAGCTCTGCGATCCTTTCCGCAGCATAAGCGACGTACTCACGGGCATTCTCTAAGTGCTTCTTCTCCTCCTCAACCTGTTCGCGAGCCTTCTTCAACTCCTGAACTGTGTCATCGATCAGCTCCTCCTAGGCGGCGACGAATCTGGCTAAGTGAGTGACGGTAGCATCCTCATCTTCTATCGGCTTCCGTTGAGCTCTGTTGTCTCGGCATGGGTGGTGACGGAATACTGTGGCTTCCAGCTCCCTGGAGTAAGTGCGAGTGATCTGCTGCATCGCTCGACGCGACACCTCCTGGATTCCCATCTCAAAGGTAGACCTCCTGGCGGTGAAGTGGAAAGGGCGGCTGAACTTCGTCTTCTCTCGGGCATACACCGTGATCCTGACGTCCCATCCTATGACCATTCCTACCTGCACGAGTGTAGTCCCTCGGTAGAGCGGTCTCTCAAAACCTCCAAGAAACTGAAGCATACGCCACAACTCGGCGGCATAGCCTCCCTCACGCTCGGTGTAATTGTTCTTCATCATCACCTGTCAAAAGACGCTCGCGTAAGAACGCAACATTTTAAAATCAATGTGGAAGACGAAAAGAACTCAGCAAGGGGTATGAATAAGGAAGAAAGGGGTAAGTCGAGAATTCATTCATTATCTTGACAAATTTTATCTTTAGAAAATAAGTTTTATCCTCACTACGACCAATCTAACTATGGGTGAGCCTACAGTCAGTATGGCTCTGATACCACCTCTGTCGGGACCCGAATTTGCAAATCCGGACCCTCTGTGTATTCAGCACTAGTCCAGGAACGCGCTAGTGCACACAGTCTCAACATTGGTAAATATCACAATCATACTCAACGAAATAATAAGTGTGGGATGTTAGAGACAGGGGTCCCGCAAGAGGGGCCTACACCCGACTGGGCTTGACGGGCGGAATAGAAAGCCCAAAGCCCAGAAGCACCACGACGGGCCCGGACGGGGTTTTCGACTTGTTCCCCAAGGCAACTCCTGATCCTTCGGGGAAGCTTCGCGCCACGCCCGAACAACCCGCCAAGAACGAAGCATGCAGCACGACCTTTGCCCGAGCCTGCGGATGCTGGAACCTGACAAGGCGGCAGGCGTGGGTCGGGGAAAGCATAACCACCTCTCCAAGACGTAGAGCGCGAGGGCGGATAAGGACAAGGCACATGTCGGCCAAGCCACCATGTTCATGGCCCGGTGGCGCCCATCTATCATGTACCCTTCCCCCAGTATATAAGGGGAGGAGGGAGAAACAAGAAAAAGAGGCTCACAAGATATCCAAGAACACAGGACTAGGGTATTATCACCTCCGAGAGAGCCCGAACCTGTCTAAAAACAGATTGCCCTCGCACCCTGTGTTACCATCAAGCTCAGATCCCGCACAAATCCCCTAGAATCACAAATCTTATTGCCGGCGAAATCGATCGTCGACAGTTGGCGCGCCAGGTAGGGGCTTGTGTCAAGATCTTCGTCAAGCTTGATGGCTACGACGAGCGAAGCCTCCACGGCCTTCTTCCCAGGCCAGGTCTTCCGTTTCGGAAGCCTGGCCTTCATCTCCAACGACCTCGGAAGCCTTTCCCTCTCTAAGGAAACCGTGCCGCAGCGCGGCGAGGTTTCCGGCGAGCCATCGCCACGACTTCCGTGCCGATCGGAGGGTCCCCCTGTCTCGTGCTCTAAAATGCCGAGTGGGGAGCCGAAGGCCCATTCCGGCCTGGGAGTCGGACTCGAAGACGCTGAGGTGCGAATGGTGGGGGTTCTCACCACCAAGCCACTCGGCACCCCCGAGCGCCTGGGTTTATCTTCTCCAGGCTCACCCAGCTCAGCGGCCGAGTCAGAAGAAAGCCTAGAGAGCTGCTGGAATTTCCGTAGAGTCTGTGTAATCGAGGGCTCGCGGGCGGATTCGCAGCAGCGCCTCGACACCTCCTCACCGCCACGCCGATTTGGAAGGTGGCCGAGTTACTGAACTGACAAGCCTTGAAGCGCGTTTCTCCGGGACTGCGCCCGGCTGTCAATGAAGACATTGCAAGCCAAGATGGGGACCAGGCTGTTTTTCGCACTCTACGCCAGAATATCGTCGCCTCCAAGACACTCCTGGATACCACGACCCCTATCTTTGAGGCGGGTGATCGATTGCCCGATCATGGCCCAAGTAAAGGCCATGGTGACGGCGACTATCCAGAGCCCAAACCGACCAGCCGGCGAAGGAGCCGCCACGTGGTCGGTGAGGACCAGGCGGCGGCCACCGGCCAGGTCGGGAAGCCCGCCAGACACATCATGTTCTACCCTCGCGAGGCGACTTGCGACACAGCATCAACGCGACCTCCGTTCGAGACCTCGACGCCAGCGCCGCACCGAGAAAGGAGGAACAACGCCGTCAAGTCGGCGAATATGAACGCTACGGCATCCTTCCGCGAGATCGCTGAAATCGCCAGCGCGATCCCTCGCGTCGATCACCACCGGGGGTGTCGGCGGGGTCATCGAAGGGGTTCGCGCGTTTACCCCTCACCTACGCCAAGTGGTTTGGCCTGATGGATTTAATCCTAAAGGCATCACTAGGTTCGACGGTGAGAGGGACCCGAGGCTTGGCTACAAGTATATGCTCGGCAATCGGGGCAGGGGATCAGTAAAGTAATGGCAAACTACTTGCGGTTACCCTCTCGCCTGGCCCAAGCATGGCTCATCGGACTTCAGCCGAACTCTATAGATTCCTCGGGAGATCCAGTGTGAGCAGTTCATTTCAAATTTCCAAGGCACTTACGAGCGCCTAGGCACCCCTTGGGACCTATAGCAGCTACACCAAAGGAGGAACGAACCCCTCCGGGAGTTCGTCAAGCGCTTCATGCACAGGAAAAGCACCGTTCGGGATGTCACAGATGCGATTGTGATAGCTGCCTTCCAGAAGGGAGTCAGCGACCCCGACCTCATCAAGAAGATGTCCCGGAAGCCACCCACGTCGGTCCGGGAGCTGTTCGCCCTAGCGGACCGTTACGCGTCAACCTCCGAGGCTCTGGCGAACGGGCGTGACGAGGGAAGGATCAAATTTGAACCCCGGCGGAAAGAAAAGAAGCGCCAAGGGTGAAGAGCCGTGGCGCCGCCGCACCAACTCACCCTCGCGCCCTCAAAGAGGATGGATATGATAAGGTTATGAACTCACTTTGCCCTTTCCATCCGAAGGGGAGGCATCTTGCCAAAGATCAGGCTTCACCCTAAAGAGGTTCGCCGCGAGAGCAAGAAGCAGGTGGACAAGGTCCGAGTGGAGCACGCCGCCAACAAGCCACCTCCCCGGCCGAGGACTATCGTGAAGCCGATCTCGAGCTCAACTACATATTCGGGGCTCGGTGCATATGAGTCCAAGCGAAAGCAAAAGCTCACCGCCCGGGACATCTATGCGGTGCGGCCGGAACGCCCCAATATGTACGCTGGTCCGAGGTCGCGATAACCTCGACCGCTTGGATCACGGATCACGTCCGTTCCGGCGGTATCCTCTCGTCTTGGCGCTTTGTCGTCCGCGGCATCAAGCTCAAGATGGTATTGATCGGCGGCGGAGCGGGCTCAATGTCCTCTTTGTCAAAACTTTTGGCGATATGGGGATTCCACGGTCGGAGCTAAAGCGCGGATCGTCGCCTTTCCACGGTGTCATACACCGGAACTTCGGTGACACCACTCGGACAAATCACCTGCCGGTCACTTTCGGCGCAAGGGAGAATGCAGGACGAGAGAACCTTGGCCGAGGTGGCGGATTTTGCAACGACATACCATGCCATCTTGGGAGACCAGCGGCGGCCAAGTTCATGGCGATACCCACTACACGCATTTGACATTGAAGATGCCAGGGCGAGTGGTATCATCGCTCTGTAGCGGTGACATGAAGCGATCTTTTTCTGTGGCGAGGAAAGGCTGCGAGATGGCCGAAGTCCCTAGAGGCGCTAAGCGGTCGGGAGGATCCGCGAGAAGCGGATTCCGAGAAGCGGGAAGATGGCGTCCCCACCCGCAAAGCGAAGCCGGGATTGGCCCGAAGAAGGTACCAAAAGAATCCTCCTCGACCGTCCGATCCGTCGCGAACCACTTTGGTGGGACAGGCTCGAGAACAAATAGGAGGACATGCTCGTCACTTTCCTGCGGGCGAATAAAGACGTCTTCGCCTGGAAGCCGTCGGACATGCCCGGAGTTCCCAGGGAGGTGATCGAGCACGCATTGAATGTAGACCAATCGGCCAGGCCAGTCAAGCAAAGGCTGCGATGATTCGCCCAAGACCGCCGAAGCAGGCTATCGGGGAGGAGATTACAAAGCGCTAGCCGCAGCTTCATCAAAGAAGTGTATCATCCAGTGGTTGGCAAACCACTGTACTTGTCGAGAAGAAGAATAAAAGGCTGGCGCATGTGTGTTGATTACACCGACCTCAACAAGGCTTGTCTGAAAGATCCCTTTGGTCTCCTCGTATTGATCGGTGGTAGACTCCACTGCCAGGATCCCAACTACTTAGTTTTCTGGACGCCTACTCGGGCTATCATCAAATCCGGCTTCGAGAGGAGGATTGCGAGAAGACCTCGTTTATCACCCCGTTCGGAGCATATTGCTACATCACCATGCCGTTTGGGCTGAAGAACGCTGGCGCTACTTATCGTGGCGATCTGTGATGTTTTCACCATCAGCTTGGGCCTTAACGTGGAAGCTTATGTGGATGATATAGTGGTCAAAACCGAGGCAGAAGACGGCCTCACCTCGACCTGGCGAGGCGTTCGCAAGTCCGAGGGCGTTCGAGATGAGGCTAAACCCGAGAAGTGTGTTTTCGGAGTTTCCTCCGGGAAGCTACTCGGGTTCATTGTCTCTCATCGCGGGATCGAGCCGAACCCGGAGAAAATCGGGGCCATCATGAGGATGGCCCCGCCTACCAGCCAAAAAGAGGTCCAAAAGCTCACTGGGTGCATGGTAGCGCTTGTCAGGTTTATCTCACGGTGGGAGTTCGGGGAATGCCTTTCTTCAAGCTCCTCAAGAAGCAGGACCGCTTTGAATGGACAGCGGAGGCGCAGCAAGCCTTTGAAGAGCTCAAGGTGTTCCTCTCCACCCCTCAATTCTAGCCTCGCGGTGCAAGGTGAACCTCTCTGCTCTACATAGCGGCGACAACTCATGTAGTCGGCCGTGATAGTTGTGGAGCGGGAAGAATTGGGACACTGCCACGGCGTGCAATGCAGGTTTATTTTGTCGTGAAGTCTTTGGCGAATCCAAGACGCGATATCCTCAAATCCGAAAGCTGCCAGACGCCATTTTGATCTCGCCACGGAAGTCGAAGCATTATTTCCAAGGACATTCGATTTCAAGAGTGACTTCTTTCCCGTGGAGAGGTCCTCCGTGTCGAGGAAGCTCTGGGAAGAATTTCAAAGTGGGCAGCCGAGCCGGAGCTTTCGACGTCTCATTCAAGCCGCGCACCGCCGTCAAGTCCAGGCTTTGGCCGACTTTACTGGCCGAGTGGACGAATCGAGGCTCCCGCACGGAAGAAGAGCCGAATATTGGATCACGCACTTCGATGGATCCCTCATGCTTGGAGGAGGCGGCGGGAATCCTCCTTGTCTCGCCTAAAGGCGACGAGGTTGAAGTATGTCCTTGGATTCACTTCCGGCCTCGAACAATGCCGTAGAGTACGAGGCTCTCATCCATGGGCTCCAGATCGCCATATCACTTTCGGAATCCAAATTTGGCGGTTCGGGCGACTCGAGTTGGTGGTGAACCAAGTCTGAAGGACTGTCGTGGCGTGGATCGAGACCATGACGGCATACCGCCGCAAGTCCGAGAATTGGAAGGCAAGTTTGTGATGCGAGCTGGTTCATGTCCTCCGCCGCAATAATGAGGCGGCCGACGAGTTGGCTAAAATGGGAGCCACTCGGCGATATCCCAGTGGTATCTTCGCACAGGATCTTCACGAGCCAACCGTTGCAAAGCGACAAGAGCCGAGTAAGGAACACGGGACCGGGTCCTGCTCATCGATCCCGATGGACTACCCGTACCTTAATTATCTCCTGAAGGACAAACTCCCAGAAGCGACCACCCTGGCAGAGCGCGTCTCCCGACAAGCCAAATCCTACGTGGTGGTGGGCGACGAGCTCTTCCGGAAGAGTGCCTCAGGTGTCCTTAGGCGGTGTATTTCGGGACAAGTGGGAAGAGAGCTGCTCCAAGAAATCCACTCGGGGATGTGTGGCCATCATGCGCCATCAAGCGCCTTGGTTGGGAAAACCTACCGATAGGGCTTCTTCGCCAACGGCGATAACGGATGCCAAGGAGATCGTTCGAATCTGCGAGGCTGCCGATTCTATGCAAAGCAGACACACTTGCGGCACAGAGCTACAAACTATCCCCATCTCTTGGCCCTTCGCGATGCAGGGGCTCGATTTAGTGGGCCCGCTCAAGAAGGTTCAAGGTGGTTTCGCCTACCTCTTCGTAGCTATTGACAAGTTCACCAAGTGGATCGAAGCCAAACCAGTCGCCACTATCACTGCGGCTAAGGCCAAGGAGTTCTTCCAGGATATCGTGGTCAGATTCGGAGTGCCCAACCGATCATCACGGAAAACGGCACCCAATTCAGGAGTGAAGAATTCCAAGAATGGTGCGAAGGCGTCGGGATCAAGATCTGCTTCGCCTCGGTGGCTCCCCCACGAAGCAATGGGCAGGTGGAGCGAGCTAACGGTCTGGTCCTCCAAGGCCTCAAGGCCAGGATCTTCGACCGACTCAAACCATACGCTGCCCGATGGGTGAAGGAGTTACCGTCGGTATTCTGGGGACTCAGAACCACTCCCGGTAGAGCATGGCCAAACCCCTTTTTCTGGTCTATGGCGCAGAGGCGGATTCTCGCCGACCGAGCTAGGGTTCGAATCCGATAGGGTTGAATTACAACGGCCGAGTCCGAGGGAAGCCGAGTGGTGGAACTTGATCAACTCGAGGAGGCTCGGAACGTTGCAGCCATCCAGTCGGCTAAGTACCTCCAGGGGCTTCGTTGTTACCACTCTCGCAATGTCAGAGGAAGAACCTTTTCAGAAGGAGATCTGGTCCTGAGGAGGAATCAGAAAAGCGAGCACAAGCTCTCTCCAATTTGGGAAGGTCCGTACGTTGTGGAGAAGATGGTCCGGCCGGGTGCTTATCGACTTAGGCGTGAAGACGGCGAGATTTTGGCGAATGCTTGGAACGCCGAACAGCTCCGTCGCTTCTACGCATAAGTTATGTACCCGACTCTCACATACTGAATAAAATGGTGATCCCCTTTTATTTTACGAAGCCCTCTTTGTGTAATGGTAGTCCCGAGTGGTTATTACCCGGTGGTGTAACGCCTAATCCTGGACGCGCTGGTACAAAACACATGGAAATAAAAACCGCGATGAGCACAAAACTCCGGCGGTTTATACCAACGCGCATAACGGAATGGGTAGAAAGCACTAACCACTCGTGGACTACAATTCACAGCGCTTGAGAATCTAACCGAGATTTGCCTGATCGAGTTTCTAGCCGTCAAAAGCTCGTGCCCAGCGCCTCGTTCGGCCTTTGGAGCAACCGACTAGAAACGATTGATGGCGGAACCCTAAACTCGGAATAAAAATGACGGCATAGATTGGACAAGATTCCACATTTTATTCATAGTATTAGTAATTTACACTACTAACTTTCTTTTTTTCTTTTTCTCACGCTAAAATAAAAAAGGGGGAAGGCGGGGCGGCTCCTGCCGTAATCCTAACTTCTTCTTCTTTATACGCGGCCCCGGGAGGCTCGGGAGAGAGGTCGTCGGGATCGGGCGGCAGCGAGCGGCGTAAGCGCCGCTAGGATCTCGTCCTCAACCACCCAAAGGGGTGGTATGAGGCGAACGAGAGTCCTGATGGCCAGGTCATCGCGGTGCTCGCGCCCGATCATCTCCATGATGATCTCAGCCACCTCGTGGAGCCCCGGAGCCACCTCAAGCAAGGCGGCCACTGCGGCGGCGTCGCTGGCGGCTCCTTCCTCCTCCTCCGCCTCTAAAGTGGCGAAGTCGAGCTCCTCCCAAAACTCTGCCTCCTCCCGGTTATGGAGTAGCAGAAGAATCATTGGCGAGAAGAATGCCGCATAGGGGCCAACGAACCTCCTCATGCTAGCCATAGAGGAAGGCTGGGAGGAAAGAAAGAGGAAGAAGAAGAAGAAGGAGACGATCGCCTGAGGGCGGTGACGTCCTATTTATAAGCCACCCCAGCCCCGGAAATCGAAGCGTCTCCAAAGGCAATCAAATGCGCCACCTCGCAATCAACGAAGCGCGAAAAACAAAGCGGCAGTGCGAATACCGAAGAAGATCAACACGTTGAACAAAATTAAGGGACATTTCGCCAGACAGGCGTCATGAGCAGTTCAAGCTCATTCAGCCTTCCCGCTTAATTCGCTCAAATTAAGCGAAAAGCAGAAGTGGAGAGCTAGGAAGCAGCGCAAGCACTGGGGCTAAACCACTCAGACAGTGGCCTGGCGTAAGTCCGGCGCCGAGAGCTGCACGCCCGACCTCTCGGAAAAGTGTGTCTGCAGGGCAAGAAAGCCACGGGCCAAGACCACTGGCGCCTAGGAGCCAAACCGGTCGGTGAAACCCACCCGAGAAGGCGCCAGCGGGATCCAAAAGGCTGTAGGCCTATATTCTAACAACTTCGAGATAAAGGAGAAGGAGTGAAAGAGGTCTCAAGCCCACTCGGTGGAGGACAATACTGAGACAAATTATATTCAAGTAAGAAGACACAATATTTCAAACAAGGAGGGCGAGCACTTTCGGCATCAAGGTCCACATCGAAGTCGAGAATTCTAGATTCTCTAACAAGGCTTGCGATGCACCGGACACCTCTTCGAGGAGCGCGTTGGCCTTGTCTTCATCACAGGCAAAACCTTCTTTCACAGCTTCGAGGTCAACTCTCGGATAATGAGACTTGACCACAGCCAATGCCTGGTTCGCACTCATTGCCGCGGACTCCTTGGCGTAAGCTACGATCTGTCGGCTCCTCGGAGAAGCGGAACAGCATCGTCCCCCTGGCCCGGCTTGACTCCTTCAATACGCAGAAGGTGCAGGACTGGCTCGCAGGCGACGCGCAGTTCAGTCTGGCCCTGTTCGGCAGCGGCCATCTTCTCCTTGCACTCTGCAACAAAGCCAAACGGCCATCAAGAGCACACCCGACGCCAAGTATGTTCAACCCAAGTCAAAGAAATTTACCCTTCAGCTCCTGCTGCATCCTTTCCAAGCTGACTCGAGCTTCGAGGCCAGAGTTCTCTGAAGCCTCCAGTCGGGCCCTCAGCTCAGCAACGGTCAAGTCGCGCTCTGAAACACGAGTGTCATCATCCTCTCCAACCATCCAAAAAGGCATCCAAACCGAATCCAGGGGAGAATCTCACCTTCGAGCATATGCTCAAGCTTCGTCTTCTCCTCCCGGATCGTCATACACTCGCCCTAAAGCCCGTGGACCTCTTTCCATCTGTCTGCGCTGATCTCGCTGAGCTTGTCCTGGTACTGCTTCTGCTGCTTGAGCTTCGGGAGCACCTTCCGGAAAAACCGCGACCTTTGCTCCGAGCGCTCCCCCATGTCCTAGGTAACAGGCGTAACCTCGGGAGAAGTCACAGGCAAATGATTGAAGACAAGAAACTCACCCTGACGAAGCGTGCTACACTGACGGTGAGCTCATAAAGCTCCGTCCGAGCCGCTCTCTCCATCTCGTCGTCCTCTTCCATCCCTTTCGGTCGGAACCCCCTTCCCACCATACGGTCCGGTCGGGGCTTGGTAGAGGACCGAGCGGCGGTGGCTCTCGAGGCACTTCCTCCACTCGGGAGGCGGTGCCGGGTCGATCTCGTCGGCGGACGGACCACCGGATGGATTCGACCGTTAGACGCCGGCGCCGGTGGCGGCGACTGGCGATCGGCGGCGGCGGCGACCTGGCCGATGCGGCGAGGGGCTCCCCTTGGGAAGCCCCGCTGGGCTCCTTTCAGGAGACCCCTCCACCGGACGTCCATAGCGAGTCTGAATCAGCAAAAGGAAGACACCTCGGCCGCAGGCGGTAACAAAGACAAGGATCGCCCAAAAGAATACCTTTTGGATTTCACGAATTTCATCCCGAGGTCTCATCCGAGACCGACCACTCGGAGGGAAGTTAGCGCTGCGTGGGCTATACAGGATAGAAGGCTGTGGCTCTGTGCTTCGTGATCCGGGTGCATCGGAGGTCGAAGGCCCGGCTGGCGAAAGACCGTCGACCGAGGTGTCAGCCACTCGCTTCGCCTGAGCATGTTTCAGCCGAGAGAGGCCGACGACCGGAGCATCAGAGAGGAAGGACGCGCGTTCCTGAAAAACGGAACGATCGCACCCTGTTTGAATCACACATCAATCAAAGAAATCATGGAACAGCTTTTCGAGAGAATAGTGCACTCACAGGAGGGGGAGGCCTTGCCGTCGAAAATTTATGAGGGCAGCCCCTGTTGGTGATCACTGTGCCAGGCACGAAGAGATCAACTACCCGTGCTGCCAGCGCCTCCATCGACAAGGACGCATCCGTTTCCCGAGTGGGGTCCAGAGGCCCGTGTATCTTTGGAACCCCAAATGGACTCTCTCCTTTAAGGGCTGCACCCGGCGCTTCACAAAGCTGATCGCGATCCCGGGACCCGTCAGCCCTCGGTTCTTCAAATCGTCAATCAATGCCAGAAGCTCGGGGATTTGGGCCAAACCGCCTCCATCCGGGGCGTCGCTCCAGCATCGGAAAGCTTTAGGAGCGTGGCCAGCGAAGGGGGCGAGGAAAGGGTCAACATTGGCACAATAGAACCACTCCCGCCTCCAACCTTTGAGGGAGGTCTTGAGGGGAACGACAAAATACTGCTTCTTCGAGCCCTCCACTTGGGAGCCCGGCGCCCCCAACGACGCTGGGAGCGGCCCGGTTCGGATGAGGCTTCAGCAAGAAGAAGGAGCGAAACAAGTCCAAATGAGGACGTATCCCAAGATACGCCTCGCAAAGCTGAACGAAGATAGCAATGTGAAGAATCGAGTTGGGGTTCAAATTGATCAACTCGATTTCGTAAAAGTGGAGGAGCCCCCGGAAGAAGGCACTCCCAAGAATGCTAAATCCACGCCAGAAGAAGGACTCGAACACCACAATCTCATTCTCCAGAGGTGTGGGGTAAGGGTCACCTGCGGCGGGACGGGCGGAGATCAACTCCAGCGGAGGGAGGATGCCGGCGGCGACCAGTCCCTCCAAGCGGGACGTCGTGGTGATGGAGGTCTCCCACCCACCAGTCGCAGGGTCGGTGCTACCTCCCGACGCTGACGAGGATCCCGAAGAGGAAGACATCTCTGTGAAGGAGACCTGGAAGGAGGAACCGTCGGGGGCCTTGGGCGCGAAATTAGAAACCCTAAGTTGCCCAAACCGCCGAAAGAGGCTCAAAGGTTTCTCAACGGTGGAGGGGGAAGGACAGAGGTACCTTCGCCTAGCAAGTTTTCCCTCATTTATAAGGAGCAAGCCTTAATATTCGCCTTACGGCGGGGAAAGTAACGGCCTCCGCTTTCGATCCTGGGCCAGATCTAGGGCACGCCCCATGTTGGGCCGATAAATGGAGTTGCGCAAAAGCGCGACCAGGTGTCAAGTCTGGTTCAAGTTTGGGATAAAGTGCGCCCCATGATGGGCACGACGCCGACCGCCACGGAAGTTTGGGGCGGGCACTTTCCGAACATCCCCAAGCGGTATGCCCCATAATTTGGGGCCAATTGCTGGTCAACGCTTCTTAAGCGTGATTAGGTGCCGTGCGAGGATTTTCACTAAATCGGTCTTGAGAATCGCCCCATGAGGGTGCAGGCAGTCTTGGCAAATAGCGGGCACGAGCATTACTCTGGATGACCAAGGTATGCCCCATGAGGGTCGGTTGGGTCTCACAAGCCAATCGCCGCACACATAAGCGGGTGCGGTACCGCTCGACCCGAGCCAAAAAGACTACGATCGCCCCATGAGGGCCACCGAGCGACAAGCCGGTTGCAGCGCCGTAGCGGCGCGGGTACCACTCGACCACGAGCGAAAGACTACGATCGCCCCATGAGGGCCAGCCGGCGACAAGCGGTTGCAGCGCCACCGTAGCGGTAGCGGGTACCACTCGACCACGAGCCGAAAGACTACTGATCGCCCCATGAGGGCGGTAAGCGACAAGCGGTTGCAGCGCCGTAAGCGGCGCGGGTACCACTCGACCACGAGCCGAAAGACTACTGATGCGCCCCATGAGGGCGGCCAAGTGACAAGCGGTTGCAGCGCACCGTAAGCGGTAGCGCGGTACCACTCGACCACGAGCCGAAATACTACTGATACGCCCCATGAGGGCGGTAGGCGACAAGCCGGTTGCCACGCACTATAAACGGGCGCGAGTACCATTCGGCCACGAGCTAACCAACCACGGTGGCTTCATACTACAAGTTCTTTATGATCTTTTTCCCGCATAATCCTTATGACAGGATAAGAGACGGAAATCCGATCCTAAAGCACTTGGGGCTCTTGTGGGATGTTAGAGACAGGAGTCCCGCAAGAGGGCCTACACTCGTAGGCTTGGCGGGCGGAATAGAAAGCCCAAAGCCCGGAAGCACCACAGCGGGCCGGAGGGTTTTCGACTTATTCCCCAAGGCAACTCTTGATCCTTGGGAAGCTTCACGCATACGCCCGAACAACCCGCCAAGAACGAAGCATGCGGCGACCTTTGCCGGAACACTGCGGATCTTTGGAACGACAAGGCGGCGGCGTGGGTCGGGGAAAACATAACCACCTCTCCAAGACGTAGAGCGCGAGGGCGGATAAGGACAAGGCACATGTCGGCCAGGCCACCATGTTCAGGGCCCGGTGGCGCCCATCTATCATGTACCCTTCCCCCAGTATATAAGGGGAGGAGGGAGAATCAAGAAAAAGAGGCTCACAAGATATCCAAGAACACAGGACTAGGGTATTATCTCCTCCGAGAGAGCCTGAACCTGTCTAAAAACAGATTGCCCTCGCACCCTGTGTTACCATCAAGCTCAGATCCCGCACAAATCCCCTAGAATCACAAATCTTATTGCCGGCGAAACCGATCGTCGACAATAAGGTACCATAAATAGTTAACCAACGGGTTGCTCGACCTTATGGTCAAGTTACAATATATGCCACGCAGGGCGAAAACTCAATAAAAGAGAGAGATAACTGCAGCGGAAAATGAGATAACTTCGTGGCGCCATCCAGTATACCACAGGCAACTGACTGGGCTCGCTCCCTAATTAGACGGTTCCTCTTGGAGCTCCTCCTCCAAAGCTGGTGTAGACTCTTCTTCAACTGGTGTGGTATTGTGGCAAGGGTGAGTACTTGGTACTCAGCAAGTCATGCACAGAATGCAAACTAATATACTACATGCATGGCTTAGTACAAAGGAGTAGCTCAGGGTGTATTTGCAATAAACAACATCTTGACAAGTAACATAAGTAGATTCAAAAGCAGTAGAAACAAGTATAAGATCAATAGCTTCTCCAGCAATTAAATAAACATCTTTCCCAATTCTAATCCACATTTCCATTACATCATTATTAAACCAAACCAACCTTCCAAGTCCAAGTCATTTTCAAGAAAGTCTAACCCTTGACTGTAATTCCCGAGCGATGTCCAATACCACGGACACGGCTATTCGAATAGATTTTACACTCTGCAGAGGTTATGCACTTTACCCACAAGATTTTTAGAAACTGGAATCGTCAAATTCGGAGTTTAAATGCAAAAGTTATAACCGTTTAAAATTTAAAGAAAATATTAATTAAATAAAAACAGAGAAGTATTCATAATCAAAAATTAATTAAAATTCATATTTGAGTAGGTCTCATTTTTATGAAAATTTAGAAATTTGAATCACTCAAATCGGAGTTGAAACGCAAAAGTTATAAGCGTTTGAAGTTTGAATCCATTTTTGAAATCAATAATTCAAAATAATAAATCATTTTCTTTTTTGGAAATTAATTTATTGCGTCAGCATTACACGTGGACCAATCAGAGACCGCCACGTTGCCTCGGGTCCATGGACCCGGCGCACGGCGCGGCTCGGTCCACCGTGGACCCGGTCCACGGCTCACGTGTCTCACTAACAGGTGGGCCCCTCGGATGACGTCAGCAGTGACGTCATCACGCACGGCTGAGGGATGGCTGACAGCTGGGCCCCACCGTGACGTCAGTGTGACGTCATGGTGCGGTTGGCTGGGCCGCTGACACGCGGGCCCCACGCTGACGTCACACGTGATGTCAGCGGTGACCGGGCGGCTACCGCGCTGACCACGGCGGTCAGCCTTCCGCCCACGTGGCTAGATCTCGGCCGTTGATTTGAAAATCAACGGCCCAGATCGGATATGGTTTAACGCGTTAAGGAAACCGCTCGGCTGGTAAGGACCGTTCAATCTTGATCGGACGGTCAAGATAAACTCTAGAGTTACAACGTGGCTAACCCTAGCCATTTGATCTAGATATAACGGCTGAGATTGGATCTAGTACGGTGCGGTTCTAGCTACGTGGCACAATCTAAACCATTGGATCTCGATCCAACGGTTGGAAATAGATCTGAAATTTACAACGTGGGATTTTACCGTGGCGACGTGGACGAATCTGGGCCCTCAGATCTTGATCGGACGGCTGATGGAGTTCGCGAGGCGGCGATGGCACGCGGCGGAGCAGAGGTCACCGGAGACGAGGACGATGACACGCCCGACGGCGTTTGGGCGCGATTTCGGCGAAGTGAAAGGTCCCCTCCGACGCGGCTGGTCCTTGCGGTTCCGGATCTGGGCTCAACGGCGGCGGAGGACGGCGGATGGCGGCGGAATCGACGAATAACCACGGCGGGGCGCTAGACCAACTACGGCGAGCTCTAGTGGGCAAACGGCGGTGGCTCAGGTGACGTGGGCTAGGGCTACGGGTGCGCACGGAAGTCGGCAACCCGGTGGCGATGGCGGCGCTTTAAATAGGGGCCTCGGTTTCTGTGAAAAGTGCGGAGACCGAGGCCCACACGCGGGCGGCGGCGGAGTCCGACGAGGACTCGGAGTGGGGTGACGTGGCTCAACGCGAGCCATTGGATCAAGATCCAACGGTGCGGGGTTTTGTCTCGGGTCCGGCACGGGCGACTCGGCTGGCTCGGTCGGGCTTGGGTTCGGGCGACGTGGCGCGATTGTGGCCGTTCGATCTCGGTCCAACGGTCACACGCGTTAGGGTTTGGCGACTGGGTTCAACCGAAACGGTTGGCTCGGGTCAGACTCGAGTCTGACTTGGACTCGGGTCCGGTGGGATGAACAGTGAAACCGATTAGGTTTTTCCAGCGTTTAAATAATCCAATTAATTCCCAGAAATTCATTTAATTCATTAAAAATAGCAAAACACTCAGAAAAATTCCAGAAAAATTCTAGAAAATATTTTGGAACATTTTGGACTCAAATAAAATATTTCCAACAACATTTTATTTGCAAAGTCAAATTCTTTAATTATTTGAAAAGGGAATAAATTCAAATAAATTCCAAATAAATCCAAATAAATTCCAAAAATTCACCAAAGTGCCAAATCTTATTTAAATTCATGAAAAGCAAAAATTTGGGGTGTTACATGGCGCCATGGGGGAAGATGGAGAGGAAGGGGAAGGGTGGAGGCGCATGGGGGGGCTAGGGGGTGGCGACTAGGGTTGGGAGAGGGGGTTTGGGGCACACCAAGGGGTGGGGGCCAGATTTGGCTGCCCAACAGTCCCCCCCTTGGGCCCAAACCCTTCCACCGGAGGCCCAACTCAACCCCCAAGGCCCAAAGTCCCCCGGAGAGGCCCAAACACCCGGAAACGGCCCAAAACACGCTATAAACGGCATAACGTAAAGTTTTAACCTTCATTTTCACATTTTATAAAGTTTTTGACCTCAACATTCACATTTTATAAGATACGACACTCCGTGGTGTCACATCTGATCACACAACCGTTTGAACAGCTTTGTGAGAGCCTTGTTTCTGAATTGCTTGTAAAAGTTCGCCCCCATGTGCCGCTTGCAGCACCTACTCTGCAAAATCGGTCTATGGATACAGCTCATCTTGCCCTTGCTGTAATTGCACAATTGCCTTCAATAACCTAGAATAATGATCGTGTATTACACAAACTCGAGGTGGCTATCCAACGATATAGGATTTCACATTTCTCATAAACCAAAGCCAGTCATTTGTGTTCTCACTCTCCACAAAAGCTAGCACGATAGGAAAAACATGATTATTGCTACCTACTCCGAAAGCAGTCAATATCCGCTCCTTGTACTTCCCTGTCAATCCGAAAGCAGTCAATATCCGCTCCTTGTACTTCCCTGTCAAGAATGTGCTGTCCATGCAAAGCAACAGTCGGCAATGTCTGAATGGCTGATGCATGCACTAAAAGCAAAAAAAATGCTCGCTTCAGAACCTTCTTCCGTGGGAATTTTTCAAGTGTTACTAAAAATATCCACAACTGTCCCATCATTCCTCACTTGAATGGCTTGAAACATGCTTGGCAAGTTCTGATATGAGTCTTCGTACGTACCGAATCTAGCTTCAAGGGCCTTCTACTTCTCCCTTCAGGCCTTTGCATAGCTTATAGTGTACTGGAACCACTGCTTTATTGCAATATAATGGAATGTGGCTCCAGATCCAGGATGCTGATGATCTCTCTATACATTACATTTGCAACAAAGCTAGAAGAGATGTTTCTTTGTGATTGCATAGCCTCTATCATCACACATGTATGCGGAACGACTATCGAGCACTTCCAAATTGTGTCCCACTTTGGCTAGTATGCATGAACACGCCATGGGCAACCCTCACCCTCCATCTCGAATCTGACATCATACTCTTGTGGTGCTAATTTAACAACCTTAAATGTTCTCCGTAGTAACACTACCCATTCCTTCACAGCTTTCTACACCTTCCACTTACTTTTGTAAATTGCCCCCTTATGCACCACATTCCAATCATAATCTCATTCAACGCCTTCTGTGACACTACGGATTGATGGTGTGAGTAATTTTCAATGTCGGCATTAAGGTACAATTTTAGATGCCGATTCAGTCTTTGCAAATACTTAGAAAAAGTTAGTAAATTTCCTAAGCTTCGATAAAATGTACTCGTTTGTCTAATTTGGAGTCGTTAAGACCTAATTATGGTCTTCCGAAGGCAGCTGTCCCGTTGGACAGATTCTCTGTTTTTGGGTATTTGGAGTAGATCACGAAGTCGGTATAACTAAGTGTTCTTGTGTGGTCTTGTGTGCATGTGGTTGAGTGTATTGAACCTTTGTGCAGGTGGTGTGACCCTGGGAGTGCCGTCGTCGTCTCACCACGCTGTCTCACGAGGGTGAAGGCAAGTGTGTTATGATGGATTGTGATTTGTTGTTTTATGGTATTGTGATTGACAGGTTATACTAGCATGGTAGGAGTGAGATTTTGCTTTGCCATATGAGTAGTTTTTGATGAATGGATTAATGCTATGAATGAGATTATGCAAATGCTATTAATGATTGAATGTGGTACATTATCATGGAATTTTCATCATTGCATTCATAAAAGGAAGAGGCGTCCCATTCTGATGCGTGCCTCTATGTTCACACGTAGTGAACACAAAAGTCCTAACTCGCAGTCCCTTACACGTGGTTGTACGGGAGCGGTTCAGTAAGAGAAGGCACCCTCCATCTACGGGATGGAAGGGGAAAAGAGGGTGCACACCGACGGGTGTGCACTCGGCAATATCGGTATGTGCTTCGAGGAGATATGTGCATTGCATTGCATATATGATGAGGTTAATGAGA
Source organism: Rhipidocladum racemiflorum (assembly GCA_036346355.1). NCBI lineage: Eukaryota > Viridiplantae > Streptophyta > Magnoliopsida > Poales > Poaceae > Rhipidocladum > Rhipidocladum racemiflorum. Next base: position 63,457,863 of record CM070583.1, read on the forward strand.
TGTATACAATGTGAGTATGAAATGAGTATGTTGTTGAATATAAGTTGTAGTGATGATGGTATTGAAACTGTTTCCTTGTTCCATTGCAATATACTTGCTGAGTGATGAACTCTCGCTTGTGTTTTATGATGTTTTTAGCTACCGCCGGTTTCATGGTACATCTTCACGAAGTTTCACTCATTTAGGCATCTACAATTTTTGCCATTCGTAGTTGTGATAATAAGTTAATGCACTGAAAACTTGGAGTATGCCTTATTTGTGTGCTTGGCCATATTATTTGATTCGTTTAGCTCATGAAGTTGTTGAATGCATTATTGTAGACTTAAATTGTTGCTATGTCACCTGTTATTGCTGTTTTAGATGTCTTTTATTATGTTATATCTTGTGATAATATTGCTGTTGCTTCAAACCATGGAAAAACAAAGGAGATGTGGCCGAAATTTTCAGTTTTAGCATTTACGCCCTTGCTGTAAATTGACTTTAATTGTGGTATTTATTTGTTGTTTCCTCTATGATTGGTGACATCCAGGGCATACTAGATGCCGGGGTGTTACACCTTCACTCTCATTGACTACTAACTTCTCGAACTGGTAGTCCTCCCACTCCTCAAGGTAACGCTCATCGCGTCCAACCTCACCATTAGCATAATCATCATCATTAGATAAAGCCTCGTACTCCCAGCCATCAGTGTCTATTCTTTCCATCAACCCTCTATGTAACACCCCGGCATCTAATATGCCCTGGATGTCACCAAATATAGACTAAACAACATCTAATAACCACATCTAAAGGTAAATTACAGCAAAGGAGTACATGCAAAAACCGAAAATTTCGGCATCATCTCCTTTGTTTTTCCATGGTACAGAGCATCAACAATAATATCACAAGTTATATCATAATGGGAAGCATCTAAAGCAGCAGTAACAGGCGATATAGCAACTATTTAAGTCTAGCATAATGAATTTAACCACTCCATGATCTAAAACGAAGTAAATAATATGACCATGCACACAAATAAGTCATACTCCAAGCTCTCAACGCATTAACTTATAATTACAACTACGAATGGCAAAATTGCATATATCTTAATGAGTGAAACTTTGTGAAGATATGCCACTAAGCCCTTTTCACGCATGTCGGTTTCATGGTACCTAAAAACAACATAAAACACAAGCGTGAGTTCATCACTCAGCAAGTATATTCCAATGGGTCATACAGAGCAATTCAAATATTATCATCACTACATAACAAACTCAACATCATGATCAAGTCATACTTCATATGCAACATCATATTCATGTCTCAACATCATCGAGATCATTTCATCATCATCATCATGAATGCAATGCATTGCAATGCACATGTCTCCTCGACGCAAATACCAGTATTGCCGAGTGCACACCCGTCGGCGTGCACCCACGTCCCCCTTCCATCCCGTAGATGGAGGGTGCCTACTCCACGCTTCCACTCATTGCGTGGGTGGAATCACGAGGTAGGTCTTACATCCATGGAGCTCCGGATTAGTCATAACTTTCTCACCGACCTTACTGGAATAGTTTTGACGTTCTCACCGCCCGGGCCAAGTTTCATGCCATGTATGCAACATATGCCATAATCATAGATAACTTGTACATTAACACATGGCATCACAACATAATAAACCATATTCATCATATCAATGGAAAACATTATGGCATGGCATGTGAACATATCATATATTCAATTTCAACTCAATAAAACTAGCAATCTACAACCTGCTACCCATTCCAATACACTTGCCTCAACCACGGGCGACGGATTTGCGAGAAGTAGAGGGCACTCCCGGGGTCACACCACCTGCATATAGGCACCACACACTCAAAATCATGCCCACAAAACAATACGCAAACACTCTTCTACCCCGACTTCGCAAACTACTTGCAAAACCCGAAAACAGAGGTTCTGTCCCGTCGGGACAGCAGACTTCCAACGAGCATAACTCGGGATCTAAGACTCCAAATTGATTAAACGAGTACATCCTCGCGTAGCTTAGGAAATTTCCTAACTTTTTCTAAGTATATGTAAAAGCTGATTCGGAATCTAAAGTTGTTTAATCTACAAAATACCGTGATATGTTCCAATCACGTCACAGATTTTAATACGTTCGGTAAAACTAGCATAACTTTCAAATGGCTGGGCGGAATTGGACGTTCCTTATATCCACTAAAAGGTATTGAAATTACCTACAACTTTCTCAACATGCGGCCGACCAAATTCAGAATGTAAATTGGCGAAATCTCAAACCCTAGGTCGACTGCTCAATCTACCCGAAACAGAGAACGTGGCAAACTCTAGATTTCATGTAATCTACCCAATCACAGCACCACCACTTGATCTGAAAGCATCAAATAGACCTCTAGAACAGTACATAGACCATCCCCAAGGATCACCCATGCCATACCTCAGCCCGAAGAACGACGAACGCCGAATTCCTTCCTCCCGTGCTCCCCGATCGCTTTCCTCGCGCCGGAACCGCCGGATCTCCTCATCGCGGAGCTTTCTGAGGGGAAGATCAGAAGGATTGCGAGGTGAGGGGCTCCCCAAGGGCAGAAAGGAGGGTGGGGAGGTGGTGGAGGGGGTGGTGGCGCAAGGGGAGGGGACGGGAGGCGCACGGCAAGGGGCAAAAGGGGTGTGGCGGCTATGGGAGGGAGAGGAGGAGGTGGATGCTGCTAGGGCAGCAGGGGGGCGCCCCAAGGGCATCATGCTGCCCCCCTCTCCCCTCATGGGCTAGAGAGCCCCACTTTTGGCCCACGAGGGGTCCCCCCTAAGGCCCAACACGCCTCGGGAAGGCCCAAACTCCCGAATTCGACCCGAAAACGCGATTAAACGGCATAACGTAAAGTTTTAACCTCCATTTTCACATTTTATAATGTCACATTCTCCAATTTCACCTTTTACGGTGTCCCGACATTCCGTAGTGTCACACTCTATATATTTTTCTTCGTCTGTGATGCACGTGGGTTCTTGCACACCTCCGGTAAGGAAACATCAACTTCATCATCTTGCACTATCTCCTTCCCCTCTCCCATGTCATGGCTTAATACGGATGTATGACTACGGCTGGACTCCCCAACTTCTTCCGCTTCAACATCGGTGGCCTCCTCTACCATTGCATGGCCTAAAGCAACTCTCTAAAATGCATGTGCCAATAATACAAGAGGCCATCCTTTCTCAGCCAATCTTACATAAGAGCTTCATGACTTTGGGCCTTTTAGTTCCACTAACCCATAGTACATGCACTCCTGGATTTGATAGCCAACATCGTGCAACTTCAGATCACTTAACTCAGGGTACAACGAGAACATGTTGTACAACTATCTCCTAACGGTGTCCCATGGATGCTCCCCTACATGTGACGGGCCAGCCATCACAATTGAAAAATGACCTAGTTCCACCCTATTGGCACCCATGTGTGGAACTCCTTCTCTATAATATATTTTGAAATGTACTCGGTAATCCATACCTGTGGACCATTTCCTCTAATTGTTATTGTGCACACGACATATCAGCATTATATCATCCAATACATAATAAACTGAATGAATTACAAACCTAACTGCACAACTATGCCTACGTATGACGAGAACCTACTCTACACTTCAATAAACATTTGTTGTCAATGTTCATAAATTTTACTACTCAACTCGATACTATTAGGCAAGATTTCATGAATTATTTCCAACATTTTCGATCAAACCTAAATCGTAACTACAACATTAAAAATTTAAAAATACCAACATTTCTACACGAATATTACTAACCTACATACAACTACACTAATATTACTATTGTACATATAGGTCCAGCAATAGTACTAATCTACATATATCTACAAAAAATCTTAATAATATAAACATATCTACACAAATATTATTAATCTCTACACACATCTACAAAAATATTACTAGTTTACAAATATCTAAACACCAATTACTAATATACATAACTAAATACCTACAAATTTATTTACTTTGGTTTGCTAACCTAGGTTTCGAAAACATAATTCATGAGATTAAAAAATCAAACCTTTAAATTTCAGGGAGACTCCTCTTCCCTTCCCCTTCATCCTCCTCTTCCTCTTCTTCCCCTCCTTTCTTCTCTTCTCTTCTCTTCTCTTCCTCTCATTTTCTTCTTCTTCATTCAGGCAATTGGATCTGGCCACAATGGCCTCAGCTAGCCACGAGATTGCATTAAGTGTTGCTTATTGAAATGGCAATAGAGGGCATAGGATATCAGTCGCTATTACAATTGGCGATAGAAAATTCTATCACCAATCATAATGACGACATATGATCTGGCTCCCTACTTGGCAATCTTATGACCATTTGAAAGGGGGACTAAGCATCTGCCGCTATTTGAAATGACGACAGATGTCTTATCATCATTTACACTGGTGACAAACGTATGTCAATGTGACACCCCAGATTATGACATTTTAGAATTCGGCATTTTGGTATGACTTTATAGCTTGTTTTTGGGCCGTTTTCGGGTGTTTGGGCCTCTCCGGGGGACTTTGCGCCTTGCGGGTTGAGTTGGGCCTCTGGTGAAAGGGTTTGGGCCCAAGGGGGGGACTTTTGGGTAGCCAAATCTGGCCCCCACCCCTTGGTGCGCCCCCCACTCCCTTTCCCAACCCTAGCCGCCACCCCCTAGCCCCCCCATGCGCCTCCACCCTTCCCCTTCCTCTCCATCTTCCCCCACGGCGCCGCCACCACTCCCCTCCCCTCTCCACCCCCTTGCTACCCTAGAGGAGATCCCCACCTCTCCATCCCGTTGATCCATCCTTCGGGAAGCCCCGCGACGAGGAGATCCGGTGGATTTGGAGCGAGGAAGGAGATCGCGTGAACCGGGAGGAGATTCGTTGGTTCATCGTTCGTCGGGCGAAGGTATGGCTAGGGGAATCCTTGGGGTTGGTCTAGGTGCTGTGCTAGAGGGTATTTGGATGCTTTTAGATCAAGTGGTGGTGCTGTGATTGGGTAGATTAGATGAAAACTAGAGTTTGCCACGTTCTCTGATTCGGGCAGATTGTGCAGTCGACCTAGGGTTTGAGTTTTCGTGACCTTAGACTCGGAATTTGGTTGGCCGCCTGTTGAAAAAGTTGTAGGTAACTTCAATACCTTTCAGAGGACATAAAGAACGTCCAATTCCTCCCAGTCGTTTGAAAGTTATGCTCAATTTACCGAGCATGTTCAAATCTGTGACGTAGCTAGGACAGAACGTAGTGTTTTGTAGATTAGACAACTTTAGAGGCCTAATCAGCTTTTCCCAATACTTAGAAAAAGTTAGGAAATTTCCTAAACTACGCGAGTATGTACTCGTTTAATCGATTCGGAGTCCTAGAACTAAAGTTATGCTGGATTGGAGTCTGTTGTCCCGGGAGGACAGATTCTCTGTTTTTCGATTTTGGGAGTAGTTTGTGAAGTCAGGGTAGACGAGCTTTTGCGTACTATTTTGGGGGCACGTTTTGAGTGTGTGGTATGTATGTGCAGGTGGTGTAACCCCGGGAGTGCCCTCATCCTCTCGCCAATCCATCGCCCGGGGTTAAGGCAAGTGTATTGTAATGGGTAGCGTTGTATGTTTTTAATTGTGACTAGGTGCAACTTTGTTTACATGATGTGCTATCTTGTCATGATTACATGTTGTGATATTTTGCCATGATTAGTGCTTGCCATGTTATGATGAAAAAAGATTATTATGATGTTATGCCATGTTTAGTTCAGTTTGGTACAAGTTGTTTATGTTTATGGCATAATCGCATACATGGCATGTGATCTGGCCCGGTCGGTGAGAAAGTCATAACTAGTCTGGCAAAGTCGGTGAGAAAGTTATGACTAATCCGGAGAGCCAATGAGTAAGTCCTACCTCGTGATTCCATCCACCGTGGTGAATGGAAGCGAGGAGTAGGCACCCTCCATCTACGGGATGGAAGGGGGAAGAGGGTGCACGCCGACGGGTGTGCACTCAGCAATACCGGTATATGCTTCCAAGAGACATGTGCATTGCATTGCATTGCATACATGATGATGTTTATGAGTTGTGTACAATGTGCTTTGTCATGGCTATGATGTTGTAGATGAGGTTATGGTTTGATCATGATGTTAAAGTATGGTATGTATTGCTGTTGGCGTTGATCTATTCTTTATGATCCATTGCAATATGCTTGCTGAGTGATGAATTCACGCTTGTGTTTATGTTGTTTTTCTTAGGTACCTTGACACCGACATGTGGGAAAGGGCTTAGCGGCACGACATCACATAATTTCCACACAATTATACAATATTTACCTTTCGGATTTATGATCATGAATCTAGGGTGATGAAACTTGGATTATGATTTGTTCATGTGCCTATTTACATCCTTTACTTCGATTTGGTTCATGAAGTGGTTAAATTCATTATGTTAGACTTAAATTGCCGCTATATTACCTGTTATTGCTGCTTTGGATGTTTTTCCATTATGATATATCATGTGATATTTTGTTGTTGCTCCGAATCATCGATAAACAAAGGAGATGTTGCCGAAATTTTCGATTCTAGCATTCGCTCCTTTGCTGTAATTTATCTTTATTTGAGGTTTTTAGATGCTGTTTAATCTATGTTGGTAACATTCAGGCACACTAGATGCCGGGGTGTTACAGTCACCATTTTGAATAGCGACAGAGGTATACTTGTGTAATTTTTCTTTTTGGTATATTATTTTTGTAATTTATGTTTTTTTGCATATTATTAAAAAAATTATGGGTATCCTCTAGCACCTCCAAGGCTCCATGCTGTGCCATGAAGATTGGATGTAGAAGAATAAGGCTGGAGGGCGAAGAAGGTCCAAGAGAATATTACATATATTACAGGGGAACGCATTGGAGAGCAGTCGGGCCCTCCACGTCATTACCCTCGGATTTTCATGAAAAAGCCCTTCGACTTCCTTTAAATCGCGGATATTACATATATTACAGGGGGAACGCATTGGAGAGCAGCCGGGCCCTCCACGTCATCACCCCCGAATTTTCTCGAAAAAGCCCTTCGGCTTCCTTTAAATTGTGGATAGGTCCCCGCGAGTTACGAAAACGTCTTTCATGATTTTTTGTGAGGGAAAGAAAAACGTTTTCGAATCGCGTTTAGGTCCCTCGTTCGTTTCTTTACGAAAAAAAACTCCCATTAAATACAAATCGCGAATGAACCCTTTTCTAATTTTTTAGGGTAGCGGTCAGGTCCAAAAACATAACAAACATGTCCTCGCTCCTTATGTCCAGGTCTTTTCTCCGTTTTTCCTGAAAAAATGTTTTCGTCAGCAGAAGTATGTCTTTCTCTATATTTAGACTTTTTTCCCAACTCGATCTCTAATATTTTTGGAAACATGCATTATTACTCGGTGAACACATAGAGTGTTAGACTCGACAAAAGAAGGTTGGCGTCTCTAATAATTTTTAGAACATGTATTACTACCAAGTTAACACATAGAGTCTTAAACTCGACAAAAGAAGGTTGATCGGATAATAATAGATTGTTAACCAAATTCGTCAAAAGAAATATGTGTACAACTCTATCTCTCTATTTTTTTAGCTCGATTCCTAATATTTTCTATAATAAAAAATATGTGTAGAGCTATATCTCAATGTTTTTTTTCAACTCGATGTGTAGTGTTTTTTGAAATATGTATTATTCACCGGTGAATGTATAGAGTGTTAAACTCGCCAAAAAAGGATCATTTCTCCACTTTTCCAGAGAAATATATATATATATATATATTATGCCTAGGAGATTTACGGAGCAGCCAGCCGGCCAAGTCGCCCTCTTCGCCGAAAGTTTCTCTGAAAAAATTAAGTTACGTTTAGGTCCTTACGTCGGTTATTTTTCAGAAAAAACTTTGATCAAATTTCACACGGCGCGACAACGCGCGCGACTCTAACTAGTTACCTCTAACATGTGGTTCATTTCCTTGTTGTTGGGCCAACACAAGCAACACATGCCGATCTCAATATCCCATCTCTCTCTTCCTAATCCCACCACTTGCATGCGGCCAATCCCATCCCAAATCCCCAATCGAGCAAGGCACTGGGTGGGCGTGAGGGCGAGTCAGGCGCTAGCGGCGAGGAATTTTTTTTATAAATATTCATTTTTTATTCGGATATTACAAAAATATACCTACATATTATTTTTTTGCAAAAATAACCTCTTTTCGCGACACGTAATGACGAAATGGACCGCATCGCGCCACATCATCGCGAAATCGCGCACTTCGCGCCAGCGTGGCGCGAGAATGGGCTGAGCGGCGCCACGTGGCGTGGGAGGGGGCACTTCGCGCCAGCGTGGCGCGAAAGGGGCGGCCGGCGCCACGTGGCGGGGAGGGAGAGGCTTCGCGCCACCGTGGCGCGACGGGCAGGCGGCGCCAGCGCGGGCAGCCCATGTCCAAGCGGGGGAAAAAGGTAAGAAAGAAGAAGAAAAAGAAAAAAAAGGAAAGAAAGAAAAAAAGGAAAAAATGAAAGAAGAGAAAAAAAAGGAAAAAATGAAAGAAGAGAAAAAAAAGGAAAAAAAATTTGAAAATTTTTGGTTACGAGTTTTTTCCTAAATATATGCAAAAATATATAGATTAATGACATAAATAATGAAATAATTTTATAAATTGTTTATAAATAATGAAATTTTTGGTTATGAGTTTTTTCCTAAATATATGCAAAAATAAATAGATTAATGACATAAATAATGAAATAATTTAATAAATTGTTTATAAATAATGAAATTTTTAGTTATGAGTTTTTTCCTAAATAAAATTTGAAAATTTTTGGTTATGAGTTTTTTCCTAAATATATGCAAAAATAAATAGATTAATGACATAAATAATGAAATAATTTTATAAATAATGAAATAATTTATATTAAGATTTAAGGATTAAGATTATATGAAAAAATAACTGTGTTCTGCAATTTGTAAATTGTTTAAATCAAGTTTCGCTAGAGACCCATTTATTTAGGAAAAAAATGAAAGAAGAGAAAAAAAAGGGAAAAAATTGAAAATTTTTGGTTATGAGTTTTTTCCTAAATATATGCAAAAATAAATAGATTAATGACATAAATAATGAAATAATTTTATAAATAATGAAATAATTTATATTAAGATGTAAGGATTAAGATTATATGAAAAAATAACTGTGTTCTGCAATTTGTAAATTGTTTAAATCAAGTTTCGCTAGAGACCCATTTATGAATTATGAAGATACTATAGCGCTTAAGACTTTTCGGCAGGCCGTAAGATACCGTGTTTGGGGGTAATTTTTTGTAACAATGGATGAGATTTGATATTTGATATATGGACTGGCATATTACGGGAAAATATTTGATTTACACCTTTGTTTGCATGTAGAACGCACTAGCGCAATAACCCTAAGTATTATCGAGTACTCCCAAACTGTAACGCTTAAGCCTTTTCGGCAGGCCATAAGATACCATGTTTGGGGGTATTTCTTTTTAACAATGGATGAGATTTGATATTTGATATATGGACTGACATATTATGGGAAAATATATGATGTACACCTTTGTTTGCATCTAAAACGCACCGGCGCAATAACCCTAAGTATTATCGGGAACTTCCGAACTATAGCGCTTAAGCCTTTTCGGCAGGCCGTAAGATACCGTGTTGGGGGGTAATTTTTTGTAACAACGCATGAGATTTGATATTTGATATATGGACTGGCATATTACGAGAAAATATTTGATATATGCAGAAATACAATACAGTAGTACATAAGCAACAACATAACATAAATAACGCAGAGCCCTTCTGGTAAACAAAATAACGGCAACAAGATAACATTACAATATAGGAAATGCAGAAATAATGGCTTAAAGTTAACATGCCTTAGGTAAACGAAACAATAAGGGCCCTTCTGCTACACTACTGAGTGCACCGGGGATATTTCCCCTTGCGCAACCCATCGGTGCCTGCCGCCCTGGCCCTAGCCGCTCTCTCGCGCTTCCTCTCACGCTCGGCCTCCCGCTCGACCGCCAGGCGCTGCCGTTCTGCCTCCCTCTGTGCACGCATTTCTTCGGCAGCTTTCATGCGCTTCTCCTCCTCCTCCTGCTCACGCCACTGCTGCTCTACCATAGCTCTGCGATGCGAGTACTCCCGATCCCGCATCGTCTCCATCTTAGGAGTCTGCTCCCCGTCTTTGAATTCAACGAACTCGCAAATTGGAGGCTACAATTGGTGAGAGCAGATAGTATTACCATATTAAGGTTTGCACGGTTTGATGTAACATGAAATGCGACTACCGTATACCGGGCTTCTCCGCCGCATCCGCATCCCCAGCGTTGGCTCGGAGTCGTGGTTGCGGCAGCTCCAGTACCTCATACCGTATGTGTATGAGTTGTCTACAGACTACCGTAAGCGGCAAGGATCCCCGCATAGGCACATGGGGACGTGCGTGCCTTCGGGGATGGCTACGACAATGCTGTGCCTTGGGGGCGAGGGGAACTCCATGGCACCGGTTGGTTGGTTGGCGAAGTTGCGCGCCGTGTTTTGTATTCCCTCGTATTGGCCCGAAGCTTGCTTCCTTGCTGTGATTACTGATACATGACCACAGGGACTTAAATAGCCAGCCATAGGAGTGGCGGACTTAAGAGAAATTGAAATCCGCCAGCATCGGATCCCTCAGCAGCTTCGCTTGCGATGGAAAAACAATAATGACAGGAGGTTGATGTGACAAAAGCTAAAAAAGAAGATCTGACAAAAGCAGAAAAAATTGATATGGCAAAAGCTGAAATACCAATAATGACACGAGGTTGATATGACAAAAGCTAACAGAAATGTATAATCAACAACCAACATTACAAGGCATAAATACAACGTAGCAATACAATACTCAATCGTCGACGTCGTCGTAGTCCTCTCCCTGGTCACCTCCCTCTCCCTGGTCACCTCCCTCACCCGTGTGACCTCCCTCCCCCTGTGCATGAGCTCTGGTACGCCTCTCTGGTCGACGTGCATCTGCAGGTCGACGTCTGGGCCCTGAAGGGGTCCACCGGTCTGGTGGGCCCCTGATCCGGGCTCCAAGGAGCACGGGTGGTACAGGAGTACGGCTTGAAGAACTCGGGTCTGTAGGGTGTGTAGGCGTGGGGGCGCTTGGGTGAGACCCAAACAGGACGTCTGGATGCGTCGGACCAGCATACTCCGTGTCGAAGTCGTCCGCCCGCGTGTGCGGCGTAGTCTGGCCCTCCGGACGGTAACCTGAAAGTACTATAGTAAGTTCGAATGACGGATATATTTGAAAGCAAAATATCTTGCAATGTCAGTTTACGAAGCATATTGAACACACCTGGGGTCGGAACCAAGAAAGGAGTAGGCATCCATGTCATGCCGCCAGGGTATCCGAACGGGTGGCCTGTCATACACGAGTATTAGTTACCATAAAATGCAATGCATGTTTAAATGAGAGTATTACCTGCCACGAAGAACGGGGCCTGCTGCTGCCACGATGAGCTCCCAGGCTGCTCCTGTGGTGGCGGCGGTGGTACAAAGAACGTCGGAGGTCCGAGCAGTCTTTGTCGGCGGAGGTTGGTACGGCTGTGTGGGAGGTCTGTACGGTGGTGTCAACGGCGGTGGTGTCGGCGGCTGTCGTGTACTCATTCGGACCCCCTGCTGTCTTACGCCCGACGTTTGCGACCCCACACCAGCGGCGTCAAAACTATGCCGGCACGAAATGGCCCGCACAATCCTCGCCGTCTTTGCGATCATTCGATCCATGAACGCCGTGATCTCCTCCCGGGAGGTCTCCAAACCCCCGCACAAATGGCCTCTCATGGACCTCAAGTCTTGCTCCATCTCTGTCCCCATGTCGCCCTGAAAGTGATGACATGCCGTAAGATATATGTATGCTTGCATGTCGTTTAAAATTTGTGTACACTCTCTAGTTGACGTACCACGAAGTGCATCGCCGATGCAACATGGGTGGGATATGTGTTGTGTGCACGAACCGATACGATATCCTCTGGTTCAGCAGGGGGCAAAAGGCGTACTCGTGTAAGTGGGGAGTACCATTGTAGGTACTCCTGATATCCCTGTATGTCGTACACGTCGAAATCTGGAACCCGGTCTTCTAGTGCCTGACTCCATTGCTCCACCCAAGGGGCCATCTTCACGGCCCAGTTAGTCCGGCGGCCACCTCTCCTCGAATGCCTGCGGAAGTTGTAAACCCGTTAGCATGTACAGTGAGTTGAATTGAAAATGTAAGGAGAAGTGAAGTTACCGACATGTGTGTCTCTGTGGGGACTAGCACGCCGTGTGGAACAGGGACCTCCTGCCTGAGTCCCAGCTGCCTCATTACCCGGTGAACCGAGTAATCCTCAATGTACACATCGTACACAAGCTTTCGTCGTGTGTGCAAGTACACAAGATCTTGCGCGCAAAGGATGGACAAACCGTGCGGTGCGCGCTTCTTAACCTCCGATAAGGTGTAAGGCTCCCACCGAACACGCTTGGGCCGTAAAAGGTCGAACGCCTCGGTGAAGTGGGCGTAGACACTCCGTACCTGCAGACCAGCCCATTGTGGCTACAGAAGGTACCGATATAAAGTTAATACGAAAGAGGCAGGAAAGCGAGATTGCATAGCACAAAAAATATGTGTGTACCCGTCTACGGCACCAAAGAGACCCCATCGTAGGACGGTCCACCGCCGTGTCCCTGTAGAACTCCGGGCCATACACTCGGTCGTCAACCCATGGTCGTCCAATCTGGAAGCGCTCGAATGACCATAGCATGAGCAGTAGTGGGCACCCGGAGAGGATCGAACCGAGGCGCGTCCGGAGGCACGCATCGCATAGACCCTGGTACGTGGCACAAAGTACAGCTGACCCCCAGCTATACTCAGGTACCTCATGGGGGCCAGCATCCGCTATGGCCCGTGCGATCGGGACAAGCCTAGCGTCGACGCTGTCTCCATGGGTCATGGTGAACATCACCCACCCGAACAACCACAACAGGTAAGCCTCCAGGTGCCGGCTCACCTGGTACTCCGTGGCGTCCCCAGCCATCCTAGTTAACTGCAAGAAGAAAAGGTTTTTGGTTACACAGGTAAAATAAATCGGACCAATTTTGAACCGTTCGAACACATACCTCGAATTGGCGAAGCCACGTGAGAGTGGGACCATGCCTCTGTCGTGGGTGTAGTGGGGCGTACTGCAGCTGGCCTCCCTGTGCAGGGGGGAGGACTCCTGCGAACCGAGCAAAAAGATCGTCACGCCAGTCGTCATCCACCTCCGGTGGCACAACCGCCTGGCCAGCGATTGGGAGACCGGTCAGCATCGAAACATCCTGCAGAGTCGGTGACATCTCTCCGCAGGGCAAATGGAAGGTATGCGTCTCAGACCGCCAATGGTCCACGAGGGCAGTAAGGAGGGATCGGTCGAAGGGAAAGCGTCGGGATCTCTCGACGACGATGACTTCACCATCCAGACCTTCGACCTGGTCCTCCTGTGTGGCCTCCACCATCCGTGCAAGGGGTAGTAGTCCCGCTGCCTCCAATCTGCAACAATGAATTACAAGTTAGAGCACAACGTGTTTCAACCCATGAAGTAGTATAAAACTTGGTACGCTTACATACCTGGGTAACCAGCAGTCGTCAAGGCCCCATGCACGTACTAGAGTCCGTGTGGACAAGACACCAGGATCCATGCCCGCTCTGGTAGTAGCGTGCAACCGTGCACGGTGGCGTGCGTCCAAGTGACGATCAAGAAGGCCATAGGACCAATCGCAACCCTCGCCCACAGCCGCCATACCTGCGCAGAAGTATGAGTTAATAATTTATATTGATGAGATCAAAGATTGACGTCATGTCAAAAGGAAAAACAAGCAACACCAAACGTACGAGGGATAGATAAAAACATACTAGTTTGATAGATTTAAACTAAGAACAACTAACATAACTAACGATGATGACAATCTTAGCTAGCAGATGCAACGAGCACAAGATTTTCCGTGCCCCACAACAAACACATGTAGTTTTCTTCAATACATAACCAGACGCAATTCTTTTGACATTACAAGTAGTCGCTCCTCGAAGCATGACATACAGAAGAAACACAATAGTTGTCAAGAGTCATAGCCATAAGAGTTTAACGTAGACATGTACGATTATTACATTCCGTACAAACGTGGGGAACCCTCGAACAAGGCAACACGCCTTACAGGCATATACATCAAGACCCTCCATCTGAAACGCTATTCGCAGGACATTTGTTCTTCCTATGGCCATACTCTCCACACCAGACACACCTCCGGAAAGGGCCTCCAACCTCGGACTCATCCATGTCGTTGCGGATGTGGCGCGTTTGGCGACGACCTTTCCCGCCCTTTACTTTGTTAATGTCAGGGACCCATCTGCGCGTGGCATTGTCAATTTCAGTGAAGTTTCCAGCAACACGAAACCCATGTAGTTCACTGGACCACGTTTCAACGACCGTATCTGCCATGTAGTACGGAGAAACAAATTGTGCACTGCTCATCTGAATCTGCCCGCAGGCCGCCAAGACATGTGTACAAGGTTTATGTAGAAGGTACAGCTTTCGGCAAGTGCAGGTGCACATGCCATCCGCACCACTGCCGCCCAAGCTCACTTCGTGGGTGATTCTCCCACTTGACATTCCTAGCCCCTCCATATTCCTCAGTGTTACCTCAAATCGTAACTCCGTCACACCCATGACGACGACGGAATGTAGGAGGGCCTTCTCAACCTTCTTCACCATCCAAGCTGTAACGACGCTGCAGTAGGGACTCTGAATGGTACTTGCATGCAACACTGCCGCGGCGTGCCGTTCCCGGAAATACCTCACTGTACCGTACAACATACCTTCGACGATAGCAACAAGGGGCATGCCACGAAGACCCCTTATTACCCAGTTGTATACCTCGGCAAGGTTGGTTGTCATAACCCCATACCTTGCCCCAAGTGTGTCATACAACAGTGCCCACTTCTCAACCAGTTCAGACTCAATCCAGTGCGAGAAACACTTGATGTTTCTGGAAAGCCTCCTTCTGATGTTTGGCGGGTCAATGTCCGGTAAGGGCTGCAAACGTTGTGGTGCCTCCGACGTACTGCCCCCAGCTTGTCTCTCTCCGTCACGTATCTGCTTACTAGTGAGCTCGTCAAGCTTCTCCCATATGGCATCAAACTTTCTCTGCTGATTTTGCTTGCACAACCTCTTGAATAGGTTCATCAATTTCTTGCTTTTGAAATATTTGAACAGGTTAGCCGCCATATGTCGCATGCACCATCGGTTCTGCAAATCCGGCCACGGAAAGGTCTCTTGCACATCTTCCTGCATCTTCTTTATCGCTTTCATCAGCCCAGCGTGGCGGTCGTGGATTATGCACACATTTGGCCTATCCTTCACAACTCCGATCTTCAGTTTTCTGAAGAACCACAGCCAACTCCCGTAATTTTCACCTTCCACGAAAGCAAAGGCTATAGGAAGTATCTGGTTGTTTCCGTCCACACCGATGGCCGTCAGAATTTGGCCCTTGTACTTGCCGGTGAGGAAAGTTCCGTCCACGCACATAATCGGCCGACAATGCCTGAAAGCCTCCACACAAGGCCCAAGTGCGATGAAAGCACGCTCCATAACCATAAAGCCGGGCGGGTGCAGAGATTCTCTATCATGTATAGCAGTATATGTCCCGGGGTTTCTTTCCTTCAGGACGTCCAGAAGTCAGGGAAGATTATCATAGGATGCCTCGAATGTACCAAAGCGCTTCTCCAATGCCTTCTGCTTCGCCCTCCACGCTTTGGCATAGCTGATTTGATATTTATATCTGTTCCTCATGGAAAGTACTATATGATGTGCCTCCATGTCAAACTTCTCGACAATCTCTCTGTACATCACGTTCGCGATGAAAGATGATGTGAGGTTACGATGTCTCGATATTACATTGCTCAGAACACAACTGTGCTGCACCACCTTCGTGACTACCCAGTTCAACTCATACTTGGGCCTATGGGCATGAACACGCCAACCACATTCGGCGTTTTCGCACTTCACCGTGTAACAATCTTTACTGGATTTCACAACTCGCTTGGCGGCTGCAAGCTCATCGCCCAGACCCTTATAGCATCCTGCAAAGCAGACTTCTCTGCGTACATTGCGTGCACACGAACCTCTGTTGGTCGGTACTCACATGTCGAGTCAACGGCATCGTCGACTACTAGGTCTTTAGCTTCGCCCCTATTCCAAGAACCAGGCACCTGTGCGGACGTACTTCCATCATCGTCCGAGGACGATTCATCGTGTTTGTCCATCACAAGTGCCTCTTCTTCCCCCGCCGCCCGCAGATTGTCTTGCTCTAGCACATCCACTAACCCTTCCAACTCCTCCCCTTCATCTGCTTGTCCCGTCGTTGCAGCGCTTGATCGAATATTCTCATGAACTTCCGCCGGACTTTCTGCTTGCACCGCGATCGGGGTTTCGTTAGTTGGCAAGTCTGTTTTGACAGTCGCCTGCACAAAGAGGACAAAACCCCAGCCACGTCGTCTTGATGAATTGACGTAGTTCCTCCAAGACTGAGCTCGCTCCAATGGTCTAAGCACCCATACCGAGTCGTCTGTACCTCTCGGCCACAAGCATTTAATGCTCACGTCATGCACTATAGGATTCAATGAAAGACTGTCACAAATCCACCCGCATAGATCTTCGAAACTCATTTCATCCGGATTCTAATGGTACAAAATACACTGCTGAAAGCTACTCAGATCTACCTCGTATTGCCCCTCCTGAACCACTCCATCACCGTAAAACACTTTGAATGCATCCATAGCAGACATAGCTACTGCATATTAGAAATTGTTTACAATATGCGCAAGTAATATTTAATATACCTACTGCATATTAATGGCAACTGCAATAGAGTTGTGAAACAAAATAATTTGAACTACATCCTACCACACTACATACATTTATTATCGTACATCAAGGTACCAATTAACAGTTGCATCGTACATCATTTTGATATTAAACTACACAATCAAAGATATTTCACATCACAATGATACAAAACTACAGTTTTTTCCTTTTTCCCATGAATTTACAAAATTACAGGATTTAACATGAATTTAGGAAATTATTTCATTCAATTTGAATTTATGGTTACGAAATAATGGATATCACATGATTTGGTTAAACCAGTTTTATTATTTAACTTACACGATCAAATTATTATTTAACCTAATTACGAAATTGATATCACACGATCAAGTTATGACATAACGATTCTAAAGAATACTGCCTCATTTTTTTTGGAATTTTTTCTTAAGGTTACGAAATTGATATCACACGATCAATTTATGGTTACGAAATAATGGATATCACATGATTTTGTTAAACCAGTTTTATTAATTGAATTCTTTTTTCTATGAATTTAGAAACTTGGTTCACTAAATTTGAACTTATGGATCAAAAGTTATAACCATTTCAATATATTTCATTTAAATAATTGAGGAAAAAATTGAAATTACGATTTAGTTCATACCCTAACAAATTTCCGGTGTGTGCAGCAATATTTAGTTCATACCATAACAATATTTGCATAATAACTTTCAAATAGCATACTACATTTTACTAAACAATTTTTCTGTGCCCGCATCAATTTTTCCTATCTGTTTCTTCTTTTTCTGTACATAACTAAACCTACTTTTTTTAGTCTCATAAATAATTACTAACTACTATGTTAATTTTGCCGAACCAACAACATATTTTTTTTGCTAAAATAATTCAATATTCCAACTAATATATTTCTAGGCTAATATTATATTACGTACCAACATTATTTGCAAATTTACAATATTATTCACACACAATTTCATATATTATGCATAAAACAAAATTATTTATGTAATACATTGTTTAAGATTACTACAATAGTATTTTAAGACTACCTACAAATTTCCTACATATATATAAATTACAATGATGAAAAAATAATTATAAAAATTACTAACCGACGAACGACGAACGAACGATGAACGAACGACGAACGAACGAAGAACGAGCGACGAACAAGCACCCAAAAAAACTATTATAGATCGGCTACCTCTTCCTCTTCTTCTTTTCTTCTTCTTCTTCCTTTTCTTCTTCCTTTTCTTCTTCTTCTTCTTTCTTTCTTTCTTCTTCTTCTTCTTCTTCTTCTTCTTTTCTTTCCTTGTTCTTTCTCTTCTTTCCTTGTTCTTTCTCTTCTCTTCTCCCTGGCTTCTTCTCTCTGGATTGCCTGGACCGGCCGGTCGTTGGGCACCAATAATGCGCGCTGCCGCTTTGCTGCTGCTGCCCTTTCTTGGCGCGCTGCGCGCCCAGCTGCGTCCACGTGGCCGCTGCCCCCTCCCGTCGCGCCAGCGTGGCGCGAAGCGCGCCCATCGCGCCAACGTGGCGCGATTTCGCCCGGTCCCTGCCACCTCAGCGCTAGCGTGCCATAATCGCTCCACGGTGGCACGAAATGCTACTATTCGCGATGACGTGGCGCGAAATGCTACAATTCGCGATGACATGGCGCGAAATGAGTCTATTTTTGAAAAAAAAATATACAGAGGTATATTTCTGTAATATGTAAATAAAAAATGATTATTTATAAAAAAATTCTAGCGGCGAGTGTGGTACGAGTGTCATGCGTGCGCCAAGCAGAGTACAACCCAGTAGGGATGAAAACGGATCGAATAGTTTCCGACCGATCCGGATAATTTTCGGATACGGATTCTGTCGGATCGGATATTTGTTGGATAGTATCGGATCGGATACGGATACGGATATTTTTTGTCGGATACGGATACAGATTCGGTAGCTCACTATCCGTCGAATACGGATACGGATTCGAATAATTCGGATAGTGATAGATCGGATATCCGGATATACATATGGGCTGGGCCAAGCTACTCTTTTGGCCCAAAAAGGTTACTAAATTTTAACTTGTTTTCTAATTTAATTAATCCATAAATCAAGTTTTAATTATTAAAATTAGCAAACTAGCTCCAAAAATTATGAAATTTTTTTTGTTAAAATTCGTAACATAGTCTATAATTTTTAAAAAAATTATTTTTAAAATGTTATCATATTTTAAATTTTCTAAAAAATTCAAACATTATTGTCATTAATAGGAAAATATTATAAATAAGTAGCTAAAATGCATAAAAACTCATAAAATACATAATTTATTATTTTAAACATAATTTAACAAATAATACAAATCTTGGGGTCATTACATGTAAGTGTAATATATGGTAATTAAGTATTATCAAACTTTTTGTGTGTTATATATTTGTTTCCATTTGTATCTCTGAGCAAGGATCACCTTTATTTTGTGTTTTGATCTACATGTATGATGAATTAATCATATGTACATGATGAACTAAGTCTTACATAATTTTGTTTGCAACATGGTATCTAACTATTGTCTAAGTGAATGAAAATGCTTATATTTATTCAATTTTCAATAATGTTTTAATCAAATCAACTAGTTATGTATTTTCGTTGATTTTTTATGTACAATCTAAGGGATTATCATGTTGCAATAAATATTCGTATTCGATCCGTATCTGTATTCGACATTATCTGTATTCGTATTCGTATCCGGACTATCTGTATTCGTATCCGAATCCAAGAAAAAAAAATATGAAAACAAATATAATAGAGCCATTATCCGTCCGTATCCGATCTGTTTTCACCCCTACAACCCAGCGGCAAGGGCGGCAAGGGTCGAACCAGCAGTGGAACCTAGGCTGTTGGGGCGTGTGCTGGCCGAGTAGCGGGTGGGAAGGACATTCAATAAATCATTGAGAAAGTTTCATTAGCATCTCCTAAAATTTGATCGGACTTTTCCACTTTGTAAACAACTAGGTAGGACTGCGCGCGTTACCGCGCCGTGTAAAATTTTATCTAATTTTTTTTTCTAAAAAAAGGTAAGAAGATCTAAGTGATTTTTTTTGTTCCCTTAGGTTTTTTTTAAAAATATGCTAGGTAGGAACCGTTGATGAATTTGCATAACAATAGGCCTTTTTGCAAAAAAAAAAAGAATAATACATGTTCCGAAAAATATTAGATTTTGAGTTAACAAAAAAATTATAGATGTTGAGTTTAACACTATATGCGTTCATCGGGTGATGATACATGTTTTGAAAAATATTAGAGATCGAGTTGCAAAAACAATTATAGATGCCGAGTTAAACACCATATGCGTTCACTAGGTAATAATACATGTTTTGGAAAAATTTAGAGATCGTTCCGGAAAATATTAGATTTTGAGTTGCAAAAAAAACTATAGATGCCGAGTTTAACACCCTATGCGCACCAGGTAATAATACATGTCATGGAAAATATTAGAGATCGAGTTGCAAAAAAAAATTATAGATGCCGAGTTTAACATCTTATGTGTTCACCAGGAAATAATACATGTTCCAAAAAATATTAGAGATGTTAATCTTCTTTTATCAAGTTTAACACTCTATGCGTTCACCGAGCAATACTACATGTTTCGAAAAATATTAGAGATCGAGTTGCAAAAAAAAGTCTAGAGATAGAACTGTACACATATTTCTGTTGACAAAAATATTTTTTCTAGGAAAAACGGAGAAAGGACCTGAACGTAAGGGACAGGGACCTGTTAGTTAATTTTTGGGGGCTAAGTGCTGCTCCGAAAAATTAGAAAAGGGCTCGTTCGATATTTGTATTTAACGAAAGTTTTTTTCGTAAAATAACGAAGGAGAGACCCAAACGCAAATCGAAAGAACACATGGTCTATTTTGGAAAAAATGATTTTTACTCACACAGTTTGGGGCTAAAAAAATATTGAGGACTTTTTTGTAATTTTACAGGGATCTATCTGTAATTTAAAGGAAGCCAAGGGGCTTTTTGCAAAAAATCAGGGGGACGACGTGGCTTAGCTGCCTGCACTACAAAACTTCAATGCATAAGAGTGCTACTAGTTAGAGTCGTGCGCATTGCCGCGCCGTGCGAAATCTGATCCATGTTTTTTTTTCTGAAAATAACCAGCGTAAGGATCTAAACGCAATTTAATTTTTTCGGAGGGACTTTTGGCAAAGAGGGCAACATGGCTGGCTGGCCGCTCCGTAAATTTTCCAGGCATAATAGATATAATGTCTTGGGAAAAACGAAAAAAGGATATTCTTTTAGCGAGTTTAACACTCTATACGTTCGCTGGTGAATAATACATGCTTTAGAAAATACTATAGATCGAGTTGCAAAAAAAATATATGGAGATGCAGCTCCACACATACCTTTTATTACGGAAAATATTGAGAATCGAGTTAAAAAAATAGAGAGATAGAGTTGTACACATGCTTCTTCTGACGAATTTGGTTAACATTCTATTATTATTCGGTCAACCTTCGTTTGTCGAGTCTAACACTCTATGTGTTAGCCGGGTAATAATACATATTCCGAAAATTATTAGAGATGCCAACCTTCTTTTGTCGAGTTTAACACTCTATGCGTTCACCGAGTAATAATACATGTTTCAAAAAATATTAGAAACCAAGTTGGAAAATCGAGTTGGGGAAAAAAGTCTAGAGATAGGGACGCGCACATATTGCTGTTGACAAAAACATTTTTTTTGGGAAAAACGGAGAAAGGACCTAGACGTAAAGAGTGAGGACCTGTTTGTTATATTTTTGGACCTGACCGCTACCATGAAAAATTAGAAAAGGGCTCGTTCATGATTTGTATTTAACGGGAGTTTTTTCTATAAAAAAACGAATGAGGGACCTAAACGCGATTCAAAAACGTATTTTTTCCCTCACAAAAAAAACGTTAAGGACCCATTCGTAACTTTTAGGGACTTATCCTTGATTTAAATAAAGTCAAAGGGCTTTTTTGCGAAATTCTGGGAGTTGACGTGGCTGGCTCGGTTGTGCGCCAATCCATTCCCCTATAATAGATAGAATATTATTCCCTTTTCTCATCTTTTTTCGTGAAATCACATCAACATGACCTGAGCTAGTAGGTGATTAGAAGGTAGAAAAAATGCATCTTCAGTTACAAAGCCAAGATAAAAATGGAGGGTAGACTCAAAGAATTAGGCTAAATTGATATAAATATATTAAACAGTTTGTGTTGTGTTCTCATCGGTTTGAGGATTATTACTAGTGCTTCATTATTTTGATAAATATTTGTGCAATGTTTTCTTTATCAAACTTTTAGAGATCTATGAACAAGTTAACATCAATCAATCAAATAAATTGGCTATTATCTCTATTCAACCCATTGACACTGTTACAATTGGCAAAAAAAATCATATATCAGAAGAGGGACTCACATTGCCTATTTGTTGTCGTGGTCTGTCCACTTTGCTAGTTAGACACTCACCAACTCATGTTGCGCTGCCTTGCCAGTCTGCTCACCATCGCCGTGGTGGGTTGCCTATCGCTGCACATCTGTTCTCTTGCCGGCTCCCTGGTATCCACTCGACACCCTTGTCATGCCCTCGTAGATGCTCACTGTCCGTGATATGCGTTAAGCGTTTCCGACTTGATGGACTGTCATGTCCTCACAAAGATGTGTCGAACCACCCCCTCTCTCTGTGGCCTTTGTGTGCCTCTAGAGTTCGAGTCCAATTTTGTAGATAATAAGATAAGTTATTAATAGCAAAATAAAGCCTTCAACAAGCAATGACCCACCAAACCATATGGCCCCAGGAAGTAGCTCACACCCAACAAAATTCTTCCACCTCCAGCCGTGCTAGAACGCGTGTGTATTCATCACTACTATGTGTGATACTACGGGTTGGCATAACTTTAGAAAGTATGAATTCTGCAATTTGAACCCTACGGTATGGCGTTTTAGCGCGTTTCGGGCCTCTCCGGGGTCGTTTTCGGCTGTTTCCGGGTGATCAGGCCGTGGGGGAAACAATTTGGGCCGTCGGTGGGATGAATTGGGCCCATGTGGGGGTGTGCTAGGGCAGCACACCTGCTTCCCCTTCCCCCATGCGCCCCCCATCTCTCCCCCTTTGAGCCGCCACCCCCACCTCCTCTCCCCCATGTTCCCCAAATCTCCCCACCTCTCCTCCTTTGCAAAACTACCCCTCCTCTCCACCCTTCTCCCCCTTGCGGGTGCAGCCTAGACCTTCCCCTCGCTGCCACGTCGCGCTTTGGTGCTGTCCTCACCGGTGGGAGGATCCGCGACGAGGAGGTCCGGTGGAAACGGCGCGTGGGAAGAGATCGGGTGGAGATCATGTGGGGAAAAGTTCGTCAAATTCGTGGTTCTTCAAGAAGGTAATGGGGAAAACCTTTGGGATTGATTAGATGCTGTTGTAGTCGGGGATTTCTATGTTTTTAGATCAAGGGAGGTACTGCCATGGGGTAGAATTGATGAAAACTTGGATTGTATTCACGTTCTGTTCGGACAGTTTGGGAACCCGAAATAGGGCAGGCGTTTTCGCGAATTTAGAGTTAGAATCTGGTCATACGTATGTGGAAGAAGTTGTAGGTAATTTAATTATCTTTCCGTGGACATAAAGAACGTTAAATTCTGATCAGCCGTTTGAAAGTTATGACTGTTTTACCGAGCGTGTTAAAATCTGTGACGTGATTGGAATAGATCACAGTATTTTGTAGATTAAACAACATTAGAGTCCGAATCAGTCTTTCCCTATAACTAGAAAAAGTTGGGAAATTTCCTAAGCTACGCGAGGATGTACTTGTTTATTCAATTTGGAGTCCTAGAACAGAAGCTATGACCATTGGAAGGCCGCTGTCCCGAAGGGACAGATTTGCTGTTTTCTGATTTTAGGAGTTGTAAGCAAAGTCGGGGTAGTGGGATATTTGTGTGCTGTTTTGTGGACTCGATTTGAGTGTGTGGCACGTGTTTGCAGGTGGTGTGCCTCCGGGAGTGCCCTCAACCTCTCGTCACTCCGTTGCCTGTGGTTGAAGGCAAGTGTGTTGCGTGGATTGTATGCTATACGTGTTGCTAGAATTGCTTGATAGTATTTGGAATAGACAACGTGTTGTCTTGCCATGAATTACATGTTATAATTGATAGGATGCCCTTAGGCCATGATTTAAATGTTGTCGATGATATGGTGTCCTCATGCCATGATTAAAAATGCTTGTTGTTGATAAATGATTCACATGCCATGTTTTGAACGGTTACCGTCGATTGTTGAATACGGTCCTATATGTTGTGATACCATGTGTTGATATACAATATTTCTATTTATGTATACGTTGCTGTCCATTTTGCATACATGGCATATTTTCATGGCCGGCCGGTGAGATAAGTCATAACTATTCCGGTAGGGTCGGTGAGAACAGTTATAACTAGTCCGGGGCTATTCTGTTGAGTAAGTCCTACATCGTGATTCCATCACCGAGGTGAATGGAAGCGAGTGATAGGCACCCTCCATCTTCGGGATGGAAGGGGGAAAAGGGTGCATGCCGACGGGTGTGCACTCAACCATATCGGTATGAGTATTCCAGGAGACATGTGCATTGCATTGCATGAATGATATACATAAATGAAGATGTTTATGAGATAATGATGAGAGTACTCATGAGATGCTCATGTGATGATTATCATGGTGTTTTAAAGGATGTATATAATGTTAAATATGATGTGTTGTGATATAGCTGTGGAGACTGGAAGTATGGTTTGTAGTCTTGCACCTTGTTTTTCATTACATTACACCTTGCTGAGTGATGAACTCACGCTTGTGTTTTATGTTGTTTGTTTATTTAGGTACAATGAAATCGGCGCGCGGGAAGGGAATTTAGCTACACTTCCGCACGTAGCACTCATAATCTAGATAATTCATCCATTTCTATGGAAACATGGCAATAAGTTATGTTGATTTTGGTGTATGGATATTATGTGTTGGTTTCCCTCATGTGTGTCATGTGGGTCTTTGGAGCGATTTGTTTTATCATCCTAGTCTTGGTTGATGCTTATTCCATGATTATCATTGCTTGTTGTTATTCCAGTGGATGCTCATCTATTGTTGTCGATGCATGTTGATATGATATTGTGATGTTCAAATTTATGCTAAAACAAAGGACATGCTGTCGAATTTTTCCATTTAATCATGGTATTAATTGTTGTATGGTCTATGTTTGGTGACATTCTGGGCTTAGTAAAAGCCGGGGTGTTACACTATGTCAAAAACTGAGCACTGGTTCTAAAAATGGTACTTAAGTTCCAATAGCCGAAGAGTGAGCTCGAGCCCAACAGATCCCCTCCGCTGGCTACGCCCAGTGCACCGTACCATTGTGGTGAGTTACTAAAGTGGCAGGACTAGGAAAAACACATGGTGCTACTATTTTTCAATTTTTTATCGGTATACAATTTTCATGTGTGTTGGCCAAACAAATAGAGGTGTTTTTTTTTGTTACTCATGCTCTGTTGGAGACTGAATATATTAGTATTACATTAAATTTATGTGTGGTTTCTATATGTGTGTATACTCGGCTTCTCCTACATTCAATTCTTGGCTCCGCTCCATGGAGATCTATTGATCTGAGTCGGCATATGCACATTTACACGGTGATATAATGTCATCGATCCATGGATCTATCTGTTGTCTTTATTCTCTCATGCTATTGCTGCTTGTCTGGGCAAGTGCTGATCGATCAATCACCTTTGCAACAGTTTTAACTGAATTTTCTCTTGTTTACATTGTCGGCGCTGTTTGATGCGAGGTGTTTGGGTAGCTGAGCAGCAGTTGAGTAGTATGCCTTAACATAACCACTGGGACGGTGGGCCGGGCCTACCCATTTCTGCTAGACATTCATCCAGGTACGCTATCAATTAAGGGGTAATTTTTTATTGGCAGCATATACAGTGCTAATGAATCAGTGCGCGCTAGCATGCTAACTCTAAACACTGGCCATTGGATGAAACATCAGCGGCCCAGATTGATCAAGATAGAACCCCCTTTACTAAGGCGGGAGAACGTATTCGCGAGAGAGAAATAAACTTTAGGGGTTTTGTATAAAATGGTTTAAGTGGCAAACAGGGTTCCACCTTGATCAATCTTGGCCGTAGATTCTTCATCCGACGGCTGATGATTGGAGTTAGCATGTTAGCACACAAACCCATTAGCACTGGATATGCTACCTTTTTTATATGATACTGAAAGTTTATCTTATCACATATATATTGTTTATTATCTCCCTGGTACGTGGGTTCTAACCCTATGTATCAGTGATATATTTAAGGATTTCTCTAAATTCTAGTGGTATATAAGGAATTAATCTATATTAATTAACTAGATAGACCCCATAGCCTGCTCAATATCTGATGGAAGCCTTGGTTTTTTAGCCCTCTTGACATGTTTTTTTAAACTTAGCTCCAATGTGATATAATTGTAAAAATAGCACTCTCTCTCACCGTGTAAGCATTGGTAGGTGATATGTGTTATCTACCGTGCCCGTGTACCACGACAGAGGTCTGGACCAACGGCAGCCTAGCCAACCACGGCAAAAGCAAGGCAAGTGTGGTAGTAGCTGGTTGCTCAGCCAGGGCAACTCAGCAGGACATGCTGCCATGCCTAGAGAGCTCAACTCCTTGCCGCCGAGCTAGGGGAGCTCGGCATCATGCTTGCTGCAATCGATTGGGTTGGAGCGGGTTCTGACCTCTGCCATGGTATATAGACACGATATATAATACGTGTTATTTGGTATTTCTGTAATGGACAAAGCAAGCTATTTAAAAAAAGAGAAGTGCTTTTATGTTTTTCCTCCCAATAAAAGTTGCACAAATCTTGAATCAAGTAATAACGAGGTAAGTAATTATCATTTATCTTTTATTAATGTTTTATACTTGTGTAACCTAATAAAAAACATAGAAACATCTCTGAAAAAAAAAGTGGTTAGAAAAGATAAGCTTCTGACTGATGCCCTTTCCGTGCCCGTGCGTGCGTCCAGCAGTTTGCTTTGTCACGCATACATATTACATCTATTATGTGGGAGAGATTTGAAGAGAGCTCAGGCATGCCACGTCTCTCCCCCCTGGCATTTTGCAAAAAGCCCCTTGATTTCTTCTAAATTACGGATAGATCCCTATAAAATTTAAAAAAAAACTCAGAATTTTTTTATATTTCTTTACCCCAAACTTGTGAGGGTGAAAAACGTTTTTTTTTTCTTCCAAAATAGACCGTGTATTCAATCGATTTGCGTTTAGATCCCTCCTTCGTTATTTTGCGGAAAAAAACTCCAGTTAAATACGAATCTCAAACGAGCTCTTTTCTAATTTTACGGAGTAGTGTTTAGGTCCAAAAAGATAACAAACAGGTCCCCGTCCTTTACGTCCAGGTCCTTTCTCCGTTTTTCCTGAAAAAGATATATTCGTCAACAGAAATATGTGTGAAGCTCTATTTCTAGATTTTTTTTTAATTCGATCTCTAATCTTTTTCGAAACATGTATTATTATTCGGTGAACGCATAGAGTGTTAAACTCGACAAAAAAAAAGTTTAACATCTCTAATATTTTTCGGAACATGTGTTATTACCCGGTTAACACATAGAGTGTTAAACTCGACAAGGGAGGGTTGACCGGGTAATAATAGAGTGTTAACCAACTTCATCAAAAGAGATATATGTGCAACTCTATCTCTATTTTTTTTTTGTAACTCCATCTCTAATATTTTTCGAAAAAAGGAATATGTGTGCAACTGTATCTCTATAGCATTTTTTGCACCTCGATCTATAATATTTTTCGAAACGTGTATTATTACCCAGTGAAAATATAGAGTGTTAAACTTGGCAAAAGAAGCTCATTTCTCCGTTTTTTTCGAGAAAAAACAGATTCGCCAAAAGAAAATGTGTGGAGCTCTATCTCTATAATTTTTTTTGTCAACTCGAAATCTAATATTTTCGAAACATGTATTATTCAAAAAAAATTTCAAAAGGCCCGTTGTTACGCTAATTTGTCGACGGTTCGTGCCTAGCGTATTTTTTCAAAAACAAAAATCAGGAGAATCAAAAAAACGTTTAAATCCTGCTACTCTTTTAGAAAAAAAAAGATTTGATTTCACACGGCGCGGCATCGCGCGCGACACCGCCTAGTAATGCTGACATACAGGTGACATGTAGCGATAACCATCGGGCAAAAACCATTGTCCTGCTCAGCCTCATATCAACGCTTTGTCTAATGATGAGGCAGACGGGGCGTTGGATGCGTCGCAGACGATGACACAGGCCGCGAGTCACGGGAGCGCACACCCGTGATTGCCGGGAAGAGGACGAAGAAGCCGAAAGTGCCACGTCAGTTTCTCTCTGATTCTTGTCATCTTATCCACTAGCACGTGATGTAAAACGAGATCGTTCACCCACGCTAATCGATAGCACGCCAATATAATCACTCGAGCAGAGACAAACACGCAAATAGAAGAACACATAATATGAGGGGAAAATCTCTCTCTTTATTAGATTAATTTTTCTGTACAAGGCAATGCTCTATATATATAGTGGAGGTTCTCTGGAGGTTAATTCGGATTCGCCCACAGTGGATAGAGTCCTTCCATACAGGGACACGGACTCTAACCATATTATAACACTCCCCCTTGGACGAATACCGCGTAATGCACATGTCTCATTAAAAACTCCTTCCAAAAACCCGATGGGAAAAAAGACAGAGAAAAGAGTACATTGCACTCGTACTTCGTGTTACACTAGTTGCCTCATAAAAAACCTTCATGTGAGAAAACTTTAGGAAAACTCACGAAGGGAAAAAGAGCACAACTTATAATCTTCAGGATAAAAACTATAATCCTTAGAATCGAGCAAAAGGGGTTATGGTTCAGGATTTACTCCCTCTGAACTCTGCAAATCTCTAAGTCACCTCATTCCAATGCCATGGACGTACCTTTGGAAGGTAGACTTTGGCAAAGATTTTGTGAATAAATCTGTTAGATTTTCACATGACTTAGTTTGCATTATTTTTATCTCACTATTCTTCTGTACTTCGTGAGGATAGAAGAACTTAGGGGCAACATGCTTCGTGATATTGCTCCTTACATAACCTATTTGCATTTGTGCAACACAAGCAGCATTATCTTCATAGATAAAGTAGGGGTATCGACGGTATGTATACCACATGACTTCTGGACGTGGTTAATTACATGTCTTAGGCAAACGCATTCCCGTGGGGCTTCATACAAAGATATAATCTTTGAGTGGTTAGTAGAAGTGGATACCAAAGTCTGTTTGAAAGACCGCCAAGAAATGGTTGTACCACCGCAGAGAAATACAAAACCAGTTTGAGATTTGGCACTGTGGGGATCGGACAGATAGTCAGCATCCCTATATCTCACCACAATTAAGTCTTGGTTCTTTCGGTAAAATAAACCAAGATCTTGCGAACCTTAGAGGTATCTGAGTAAAGTCATAACACCAGTCCAATGTCTTCTGGTTGGAGCTGCACTGTGCCTTGCTAGTAAATTTACTACGAATGCAATATTAGGCCTTGTGCAATTCGCAAGATACATAAGTGCACCGATAGCAATTAGATATGGGACTTTAGGTCATAAGACTTCCTCATCTTCCATCCTTGGTCTAAATGGGTCTTTGTCTGTGTCGGCGTTCTAGCCAACAGGCACATCCGGATCGGGTGCTTGTGAGGTTCAGACGGGGGGCTTTCGGGGCAATCGCCGGAAGAAAAAGGCCGGAGTGCAGTGGAAGCTTGCAAGAAGGGGGACGCTAGGGTTTACCCAGGTTCAGGCCCTCCGAAGAGTAACAGCCCTAGTCCTGCTTTTCTTGGTATTGCTTGTGTTGTAGCCAGAGAGGAACCGGGATTGGAACCCTCTCTCCCATGCACCCCAGCTCCCTTTTATAATCGGGCTGGCTGAGATGCGTGGGTTACAATAGTCCTACAATACTCATTACACTGCCACGGGGCATTTAATGCGCCCGTCTCTATCCTTACAGCACATTTAATGCCTGTCGTAGCCGTCACACCCCTGCCTCGGGCCCTACGCCTGCCAACGCCGCCCGTTCCGTCAGAGGGAGGGGTGCCATCGTGACGTCACCCGTCATCAATGCGCGCCTGGGGAATGCGCGCCGCCATACTGTAGCCTCCACGCTTTGCATTTAATGCGCACGATTCACATTAAATGCCCCTGATCCTAGCACTGCAGCCTCTGGGGTGGTGTGCCAGTGGCGTGGCCTGTACGCCACCTATCCACTGGGCGGCCACCTTACTGAGCGCCCAGTGGCGGGGCCTGATCGCCACCTGTCCACTGGGCGGCCACCTTACTGAGCGCCCAGTGGTGTGGCCTGATCGCCACCTGTCCACTGGGCGACCACGTTACTGAGCGCCCAGTGGCGGGGCCTGATCGCCGCCTGTCCACTGGGCGACCACCTTACTGAGCGCCCAGTGGTGTGGCCTGATCGCCACCTGTCCACTGGGCGACCACCTTACTGAGCGCCCAGTGGTGTGGCCTGATCGCCACCTGTCCACTGGGCGACCACGTTGTGGCCCTACTGCTCGCCGTGGCGGTGGGGCCCGAACGGGCCCTGCCCGCCCAGCGACCGTGTTTATTGCGGGGGAGTGGGTACCCTAGTGTAGAATACGCCGACAGTAGCCCCCAGGCCCACCCTGGAGCGCCCTCTGGCTTTCCACTTTCTTTCTTCTTTTTCCTAGGGAACGTTTCAATCTCCCGGGTGGGGCGCCTTAAATGCCCACACGCCCCGCATCTTTAAAGATCTTCCGGCTTCTCTGGTTCCCAAGGCGGGTTGCACAGTTATTCCCACCTCATAACCGTCTCATGATCCTTGGGATGCGCCCCCCTTTATGGGGTTTTTGGGTTTCCCAACTGCGAGCCGCCGCGTCCTTTCGGTTTTCCCGCCAGGCCTCCCCTCGCACCCTTATAAAAAGGCCAGCCAAGAGAGGGAGCAGTTCTTTTCCATCATCGCGCTTTACTGCCGCAGCTCCCTTCATTCTCTGTCTTTTCTCGTCGCCTTAGAGCTCTTTGCTCCCCCTTTCTCGGCGCGCTTCAGTGCTCTTCTGCCTTCAATGGCTCCTCCGACTCCCTCTGCCATGATCCTCCCCCTTCGTCTGTCGAGGAGGAGGGCGCCGCCAAGCTTTCCAAGCACGTCTCTGCGGGCATCCTCCGCATTCGCCCCGGGACCGTCGCGCCCCGCTGCCAGCCCGGGGAGGTTGTCTTTTTCGGGTGGCAGCTACTAGCCGGCCTGCTGCCTCCGGTTTCAGACTTCTATCTCTCCGTCCTCAACTTCTACGCCATTCTCCACATCCATCTTCCTCCTAACTCCATTGTCCTTCTTGCTGTCTTCGCCCATTTCTGCGAAATGTTTGTGGGAGTGTTGCCCAATCTCCTCCTCTTCCGCTTCTTTTTCGTCCTTCGCGCCGCCGGCACCCCCTCTTCTATCCCCGGGAGCTGCCACCTGCGGCTCTGAGACGGGGCTGCATCGCGCTACATCCCACTGGACTGCCGGTCCAACTGGAGGGCATGGCGCAACGAGTGGGTGTATGTCGAGGACGACAGCGGCATCGAAGTGCTGGAGCTTCCAAAAGAGCCGGCGATCAGCAACCCCAACTGGGGGGCTCACGTCAGTGAGACGCCTGAACTTCAGACGATGCTAGCTCGCGTCGATCAGTTGCGGACAGCGGGCCTAACGGGGGGCCTGGTTGTCCGGGACTTCATTTCCCGCAGGCTTAGCCCCCTGCGCCGAAGCATCCGCCCGGCCTGGCAGTACATGGGCCAGGATGATGGGACCCGAACGATCCCTGGAGGTAGACTGCTACGCTTTGATCGCCCTTTCCCCCCTTTTTTTTCTTTTCGGGCAACACCGGTTCTGACGGCATTTTTCTTCTTTGGTTTTTTGTCAGCCGCTGGGAACTTGTCTTCCACCTTGGTCTACAGGTGGATGGGGCAGCTGGACGTGCCCAGCTCCGTCCTGCCATTCCCGGTGGGCGCGCTCCCACTCTGCCGGCTAGAGCCCAGGGAGCGCACGGCGATAGTCCGGGCTATGCCGAAGATGGACGCCATGGGGATGCCTGCTTCGACACACCAGGTGCCCTTGATGATTCGAGACCCCCCTCCGGCCGGCGATCAGGGGAGGGACAAGCGCCCAGCCGACGACGACACCGCCGGTGGAAACCCACGAAGACCTCGCCTCCAGGCGGCTAGTACGGCGCCTTCGACTGCGCCGCCGAGCTCGGCCGGGGCGGGGTCCTCCACAGCGGCCGCGGGGAGTTCTCTTGCTGCCGCAGCGGGCTCTTCAACGGCGGCGGGGAGCTTGGCAGCCGCCGTGACCTCGTCGTCCCCCGCCCCCGTTGAGGTGGTGGTGTTGGATCCTCCGGCGCCGACTCTCCTTCCATCGCCGCCACCAGCGACGACGCTGCCGCCACCGCCACCACCACCGCCGCCACCGCCGGCACCTGTAGCGGCACTTCTCCCCCCTCCGCCGCCGGTGCCGGCCCTTAGGCCACCAGGAGATGCTGTGTCCTGCCTTCAATCGGATGGTGGCCAGCCTAACCCCACTGGGACTGGTGCAGCCACCTCCGCTGGAGCAGAGGCCGCAGCACTACGCGTTCTGCCTCGGCCGGATTGCGGACTTTCTCACGCACCTGCCCGCCGCCCTGACCGCCCGGTCCGCCCAGGAGGGGCGTGCAGTCGCGGCGGCCACGGCGAAGTACGTGCTGGCGTGCTGCGCCAGCCGTGACGCCAACTTCGATCCCATGGCCACCGTCCAGGGGATTGAAGGGGACTGGGCGCAGGCGGAGGGGCGGGTCCACGACGCCTCCGAGCAAGTCGCCGCCCAGCTGGAGATGGAGAACCCCCAGCTGGAGGCGGCAGCGGAAGATGTGGCGCTGAGGCTGGACTTTGATCCGGCTGACGAAGACGTGGCGGCCGCAGAAGCGGCAGCGGAGGACGAGGAGGAGGCCCCTTTAGCGTAGCTCTTCTTTTTCTCTTTTTTTGTTTTTTGCTTCGCCTGTAAAGATCCTTGATGCAAATCAGTCTTAATGAAATGGAAACAGAAGATTTCCACTATACCACTTAGTGTCTGCTTTTGCTTCTACTCAACTGGCTTCGCATGAACAAACATATGATCGATTAGGGGCTCGGAAGGGGAGCACGACTCATGACTTTGCGTCGGGGAGTCACTTCCCTCAAACCCTTTGACTTAGCAAGATTTGGCTACTCAGGTAACCTCCAGGGAACAAACACTTGGTGAGGCGTGGCAGGGCCTTAGGTTTTCGACAACGGTGTTCAAGTCGCTGACCCCCACGGGGACACCCGGAGTGTCATGACTGTGCCGTGGATCGTGCTGAACTAGCCGTCCGATCGCCCACCCCTGCATGCTTCTCTCACTTAGCGGTTCCGCCTTTGCTATCGGGCTCTTGCAAGGCCACAGGGTACTAGGGGCGACTGCCCAGGCACGGCCCAATAGTGGGCAAAAAATCGGAAAGAGAGTAGAGAGGACAATTACTTTGGATAAAGAAATCAAATACTTAATTTCAAACAAGAGGCCTTTCCCGACCAGCAGTGGAGAGGAAGACACACTCCAGCTGGTCGGGGAGCAGAGCCTGAGACTTACAACCGATCAGGATTAGAACTTGCGCAGATTCTCTATGTTCTATGAGTTCGCCAGCTCTTCACTGTCTTCAGTGGCCAGCCTGACCGCCCCGGGACGAGAGACTGAGACCACCTTGAAGGGGCCCTCCCACTGGGGAGATAGTTTATGTGACCCGGCATGCGACTGGATTCTTCGCAAGACCAGCTCGCCCACTGCCAGTGTTCTCTTACTGACCCGGGAGGCGTGGTACCGCCTGAGACTCTCTTTGGTACCGCGCGGCCTTGAGGCGCTTCGATCCGCACTTCTTCCAGGAGGTTGACGTCGTCCTGGCGCAGATCCTCCTGTCCTTCTTCCGTGAACGCCGTGACACGCGGTGATCCCAGCTCTAGCTCTGAAGGGAGGACCGCTTCCGCGCCGTAGACCAGGAAGAAAGGGGTTTCCCCGGTGGCCTGGCTAGGAGTGGTTCGAAGCGACCACAACACTGCCGGGAGCTCTTCAGTCCATCGGGCCCCATGCTTGTGGAGTCGATCAAACGCTCTGGTTTTGAGGCCCTTCAGCACCATCGCATTGGCCCGCTCAACTTGGCCATTGCTCCTTGGATGGGCCACCGAGGCAAAACAGACCTTGGTGCCCATCTCTTCGCAGAAATCCAGGAAAGCCGCACTGGTGAACTGCGTGCCGTTGTCGGTGATGATGCGGTTGGCGACCCCGAAGCGAGCGAAGATCCCTTGCATGAATTTGACTGCAGCTGCGGCGGTAATGGATCTCACCGCCTCGGCTTCCACCCACTTAGTGAATTTGTCAATGGTGACAAACAGATGGGTGTAGCCCCCTGTGGCCCGCGGGAACGGGCCCAGGATATCCAGGCCCCAGACCGCGAAGGGCCACGAGAGTAGGATAGTTTGCAGGGCCTGGGCTGGTTGGTGGATTTTCTTGGCGTGGAACTGGCACGCCTCACACCTCCTCACCATCTCGCACGCATCCTAGAGGGCGGTTGGCCAATAGAACCCTTGGCGAAAAGCCTTTCTCGCCATCGTTCGATTGGACACATGGCTCCCGCACATGCCTCCGTGGATATCCGAGAGCAAACTGCTCCCCTCTTCCCGAGTGATGCACTTCAGAAGAATTCCGTTTCTACCCCGGCGGTACAGGTCCCCGCCCACCATGGTATAGCACTTGGCCTTTCGTGCTATCTTCTCTGCTGACGCATCATCGTCGGGGCACACTCGATCCCGCAGGTAGGCCAGGATCGGATACATCCATGTGCCTTCCTGGTCAAGTGCGGCGACCACAAGGTGGTTGCCCGGGTACTCCGCCTGGCCGGGCGTTTCCACCGGTGCTACCTTTCCTCCGGAGGTGAGGACTGAAGCAGCATCACCATCTTCCCCACCAGAGACGGGGGCCATGATGGACGGTCGCGGAAGCCTTTCTTCAAAGACTCCGACCGGAACGGGGGCCCTTGTCGAGGCAAGCTGCGTGAGCTCGTCTGCCAAGTGGTTGTCACGCCAGGGAACGTGGGTATACCCCAACCCTTCAAAGTGTCGTTCCATTTTTCTGACATCCGCGAGGTACGCTGCCATTACAGGGTCAGGACAGGAGAAGTCCTTTCTTGCTTGATTGATGACCAGCAGGGAGTCGCCTTTCACTTGTAGGCGCCGAACACCGATGTCTGCGGCGGCCCGGAGCCCCGCCAGCAAGCCATCGTATTCGGCAACGTTGTTCGTGGCCTTGAAGTCGAGGGTGACCACGTACTAGAGGAGGTCCCCGGTCGGGGAGACCAGAAGGGCCCCAGCCCCCGCGCCTTCGAGCCTGAAGGATCCGTCGAAGAAAAGCGTCCAGGGGGAGGGCGTGGGGACCTCATCTGCTTCGAACTCAATTGGAGTCCACTCGACAACGAAGTCCGCTAGCCTTTGACTTTTTATGGCGGTACGAGGAGCGAACTTGACGCCAAACTCCCCTAGCTCGATGGACCACTTCGCAATGCGGCCTTCAGCTTCACGATTGTGGAGAATCTTGCGCAGGGGGTAGGAGGAGACCACCGTGATCTCCCTTCCTTGGAAATAGTGCCGCAGCTTCCTCGACGCCACCAGCACGACATACACCATCTTCTGAGCCTGCGGGTACCTTGTTTCTGTGTCGTGCAGCACCTTGCTGATGTAGTAGACCGGTCGCTGGATGCCTTCTCGTTCCGCCACCAGCGCCGCGCTCACTACAGAGGGACTAGCCGCCACATACAAAGGCTGCTCGCCTGGCCTGGGGCGACCAAAGACCGAGGAGGAGGAGAGGTACTTCTTCAAGTCTTCAAACGCCTGCTGGGCTTCCGGGGTCCACTCAAATGAGTTGGTCTTCTTCAACAGCTTGAACAAGGGTAGGCTTTTCTCCCCTAGGCGGGCTATGAACCGGCCAAGGGAGTCCAGGCGACCAGTCAGGCACTGCAGTTGCTTGAGCCGAGTAGGTGGCTGCATCCGCTCAATCGCTTCAATCTTCTCCGGGTTGACCTCGATTCCACGGCTGGAGACTAGAAATCCGAGTAGCTTTCCGGATGAGACGCCAAACACACACTTTTTAGGATTCCACTTCACACAATACTTTCTGAGGCGGGAGAAGGTCTCTTCCAGGTCCTGGATAAGCTTATCAACCTTCTTTGTCTTTACTACTAGATCATCAACATACACTTCAAGGTTCTTCCCTACTTGAGGCCGGAACACAATGTGCATGGCCCGCTGATAAGTAGAGCCAGCATTCTTTAGCCTGAAGGGCATCCGGATATAGCAATATACACCGAGAGGAGTCACAAAGGCAGTCTTCTCTTCGTCATCCCGCGCCATACTGATCTGATGATAACTGGAGTAGGCGTCCAGGAAGCACAGAGCCTCGCATCCTGCCGTGGAATCGATGATAATGTCTATCCGCGGCAGGGGGTACGGATCCTTAGGGCAGGCCTTATTGAGGTCGGTGAAGTTGATGCACATCCGCCACTTCCCATTGGACTTCCTTACGAGCATGGGGTTGGCCAACCACTTGGGGTAGGTGGCCTCCCGCACAATCTTAGCGCGCAAAAGCTTCTCCACTTCGTCCCGAATGGCATCCTGCCGCTCCGGCGCCTGCCGCCGGACCTTCTGTCGGACCGGGTGCGCTCCAGGGAGCGTTACCAATCGGTGCTCGTCACCTCCCTAGGGACCCCAGTCATCTCCGATGGTTCCCAGGCGAACACATCTAGATTGGACCGGAGGAAGGTGATGAGCGCGCCTTCCTATTTAGCATTGAGGTCCGCGCCGATCTTCACGGCCTTGCTGGAGCCATCCTCGCCCACGGGGACCGCCTTCACCTCGCCCGAAGGTCCGGGCGAAGTGCGGGCCCTGACCGAGGGGACGCCCAGGCTGTCGTCTTTATGGCGCGCCGAGCAGGTGGTGCCGGCTAGGTCCTGCACCTGCTTGCTGAGGCGCAGAGCTTCCAGTCTATCCACCTTCACCGTGATTGGGCCCTAGGCCCGGGGATCTTTACCAGCATGTAGGCGTAGTGAGTGACCGCCATAAATTTTACCAGAGCTGGACGGCCAAGCAGGGCATTGTAGGGGAGGTCGAAGTCAGCAACCTCAAAGTTGACAAGCTCCGTCCGGAAGTTTTCCGCACTACCGAATGTGACAGGCAGTTGGACCTGCCCCAGGGGCGAGAGGCCCACCCCGGGGGCAACTCCGTAGAAAAGTGGGGCCGGGCGCAACTCCTCATACGGTATCTGGAGCGCCTGGTACGCCTCGACAGACAGCAGGTTGATGGCGCTACCTTCATCAATAAGAACCCGCCCGAGCTTCGCGTTGCGAACCGTGGGAGAGACCACGATCGGGAGATGGCTCGGGCCGGAAACATTCTCCGGGTGGTCGGCCTGGCTGAAAGTGATCGGTTGCTCCGACCATTTCAGCGGCCTGCCCGCCTCGGAGGCCGGTATGGTGGCACAAACCTGCCTCAGATCCCGCTTGTACTGCGAGTTCGATGAGTAGGTGGCCGAACCACCGTGAATGAACGCCACCGTATGCTTCGCCTGCTGGAAAGCCAGCGGAGCTGGGTCTTCATCGTCGTCGTCCCCATGGTCTCCTTCGCGGCGCTTCTTGAGCCGCCTCTCCACCAGTTTGGACACAACTTGGCAGTCCTCCAAGTCGTGCCCACTCGTTCGATGGATGGGGCAATACGGTTTGCCCCCGTCGTCTTCTCGACGGGGTGAGCGGCGGTCCTTGCGGTCGCCACGCTGGTCTCGGCGCTCACCCCTTCGGTCCTGGCCATCGCGACGCCGGGACTTGGCTTCCGGCTCGGCAACCAGGACTTCCCTGGCGGCAACCTCCTTCCGCTTCTTCTTCTTCTTGCGGTCGGAGGACTTCGAGGTGCCGGCGTCACTGGGGCCGGAAGGCCCTGTCGCGCACTCCCGGGCCTCCGCCGCCCTGGCGCACTTGTGCGCCAGGGAGAACAACTCGGAAGTGGTTGTGATGGTGCGGGTAGCCATCTTCTCCCGCATCTTCTGGTCCCGGACCCCCCTCCGGAACGCAATGATCACTGATTGCTCGGAGATCCGGGGGATCGTGTTGCGGCAGTGGCTGAACCGCCGGATGAACTCTCTCAGGGACTCCCCCTTCGTCTGCTCCAGAGCGTGGAGGTCATCCTCCACGCCTGGTTGAGTGTAGGAGCCCTGGAAGTTGGCGACAAAAATGTCGCACAGCTCCTCCCACGAATGCACAGAGCTTCGCGGGAGGTTAAGTAACCAAGACCGGGTGGAGCCCGTCAGCGACGTCGGGAGGTAGTTGGACATAATCTTCTCGGACCCTCCCGCAACACGCACCACCGTGGTGTAGATTTGCAGGAACTCCTCCGGGTTGGTAGTACCATCGTACTTCTCGATGGAGGCGGGGGGAAATCTCTCCGGCCACGCAGCTTGTCATAGACGGAGGGAAAACGCCTGGCATCCAACGTTGTAGGGGGAGGAGCATCATTCGCCAGCCCCTTGACCCTGAGAGGAGGTCGAGGAGTGCGAGTCTACACTCTCCCTAGAGCCAGAGGGGGAGCCCTCTGTTGATCAGTTGGTACCCGGGGGTTGGGGCGCCGCTGTGCGTGTTCACGATGCCTCCTAAGAACGTGGCGTAGGTCGCCGTCACGCTGGAGCTGCCTCTCGTCCAGGCGTGCTCTCAGATCCTCGCGATCTCCCCTTGACTCGGGGGGACCGTGAGAGGAAGCGGAATCATGTGCATGTCCCCCTGTGTCGGAGGGGGCTGCAACCAGGACTCCATTTCCTTTTTCCCGGCCCTTGATGCTAGGAGAAGTTGATGTGTGGCGGTCGGAACCCCGCGCATTAGTCGCACGCGCTCCTTGCCGCCCTGTGCCGGAAGCCCCCGGCTGGGTTGCCGCCTCAACCTGTTGCTGAGCGGCATCGACTAGGTGGGCGATGTCCCACAGCCAT
Source organism: Rhipidocladum racemiflorum (assembly GCA_036346355.1). Taxonomy (NCBI): domain Eukaryota; kingdom Viridiplantae; phylum Streptophyta; class Magnoliopsida; order Poales; family Poaceae; genus Rhipidocladum; species Rhipidocladum racemiflorum. The sequence goes on from CM070583.1 coordinate 63,496,848, forward strand.
GGAGTGGCTGGGGTGTCATCCCCTAGCAGAACTGGAGGATGGTCGAGGAGTAGCCGAGCCGCATGAAGGCTCCGCGCGGGAGTATCGTCTCCCAACATCAAACGTCGTTGGATGGGCTGGCCTCTGGGCGCGGGAGCCACACGTGCCCCTCCCAAGACGGAGGGACCCGGCTGGCCCAGCTCCTTTCCCGGGCTCCGGGACCGGCTACGGGCGCTGCTCTCCTCGGGTAGATTGCTGCGCTTGGAGTGCGACTCCGCCATGCAGATAATCGTCCCTACTTCTTCTAAGCTTCGAAAAGGAAACGGAGGGAAGAGGGCAATCTAACCACCAAGAGCCCCTACCTAGCGTGCCACTGTCAGCGTTCTAGCCAACAGGCACCTTCGGATCGGGTGCTTGTGAGGTTCAGACGGGGGGCTTTCGGGGCAATCGCCGGAAGAAAAAGGCCGGAGTGGAGTGGAAGCTTGCAAGAAGGGGGATGCTAGGGTTTACCCAGGTTCAGGCCCTCTGAAGAGTAACAGCCCTAGTCCTGCTTTTCTTGGTATTGCTTGTGTTGTAGCCAGAGAGGAACCGGGATTGGAACCCTCTCTCCCATGCACCCCAGCTCCCTTTTATAGTCGGGCTGGCTGAGATGCGTGGGTTCCAATAGTCCTACAATACTCATTACACTGCCACGGGGCATTTAATGCACCCGTCTCTATCCTTACAGCACATTTAATGCCTGTCGTAGCCGTCACACCCCTGCCTCGGGCCCTACGCCTACCAACGCCGCCCGTTCCGTCAGAGGGAGGGGTGCCATCGTGACGTCACCCGTCATCAATGCGCGCCGCCATACTGTAGCCTCCACGCTTTGCATTTAATGCGCACGATTCACATTAAATGCCCCTGATCCTAGCACTGCAGCCTCGGGGGTGGTGCGCCAGTGGCGTGGCCTGTACGCCACCTGTCCACTGGGCGGCCACCTTACTGAGCACCCAGTGGCGGGGCCTGATCGCCACCTGTCCACTAGGCGACCACCTTACTGAGCGCCCAGTGGCGGGGCCTGATTGCCGCCTATCCACTAGGTGACCACCTTACTGAGCGCCCAGTGGTGTGGCCTGATCACCACCTGTCCACTGGGCGACCACGTTGCTGAGCGCCCAGTGGCGGGGCCTGATCGCCACCTGTCCATTGGGCGACCACCTTACTGAGCGCCCAGTGGTGTTGCCTGATCACCACCTGTCCACTGGGCGACCACGTTGTGGCCCTACTGCTTGCCGTGGCGGTGGGGCCCGAACGAGCCCTGCCCGCCCGGCGACCGTGTTTATTGCGGGGGAGTGGGTACCCTGATGTAGAATATGCTGACAGTCTGCTTCAAGGAATCTTACTACCATGGGGGTTTTCAAAGGATGAGATTTATCCATGTTAAATCTTTCTAATACCTTCTTGGTATAGGCAGACTGGTGTACTAAAATTCCTTCTGGGAGATGCTCAAGCTGCAGGCCTAAGCAAAATTTACTTTTACCCAAACCCTTAATCTCAAACTCCATCGTGAGGTAAGCACTTGCTTCCTTTATTTCTTCTGTGGTTCCAATAATATTCAGATCATCGACTTATACCTAGATGATACAAAATCCATTCTGGGATTTCTTTATGAACACATAGGGACTATCATCATTATTTGAATATCCCTTCTTTAAGAGGAATTCACTAAGTCGATTGTACCACATCCTTCCTGACTATTTTAATCCGTATAGCCATCTTTGTAGTTTAACGCTATACATGTTGAGATTATTGGGATCCGAGACTTTGACTCCTTCATGGACTTTCATATAAATGTCTGTATCTAGTGACCCATATAAATATGCGGTCACCACATCCATCAACTCCATGGTTAAATTTAAGCTAGCTGCTATTGATATTAAATATCGGAACATTATTCCACTCATCACCGAAGAATATGTTTCATCATAATCGATGCTGGGTCTCTGCGTTAACCCTTGTGCTACAAGCCTCGCTTTATATCTCACCACCTGGTTGTTTTCATTTCTCTTCTGGATGAAAACCAATTTTGATCCTACAGGGAACACTTTAGGAGGCGTTCGGTCAACGGGACCAAAAACTTTCCTTTTATTAAGCGTGCGGAATTTTGCCTCAATTGCTTCTGCCCATTTGACCCAATCTGAGCGCTTCTAGCACTCTGCCATGGACTTTGGTTCTTGATCCAGTTCAAGATTTTTAGCAATTTTAGAGACAAAATATATGTCGACAATTGTAGTCTTTCTCTTATATAATTCTCCTGAATCCGTATAATTGGTGGATATCTCTTCATTTATTTCTTCCAGCTCCTCGTGATTTCCCATAACGATGGAGTTTGGGTGTTCCGACCTCCTAGCGTTAGATTGTGCGCGCGAATGTATGCTGAGATTATCATCTTCAGGATTTGTCACTTCAGGGATATTTCCATCTTCAGTATGGCTCACTTTAGGGATTTTCTCAACATCAGGTTGAGCTTCTTTTGCTGTCATAGGTAGTGATCTCATTTGTTCGGTCCTCTGTTTCTACGGACGTCTCCGCGGAATTGAGTCCCATGCAATTGGAGGCCTCCCCCTCATTTTGTCATGAGAGGCAAGAGTGGTTTGAATATCCTTCTAGGGTACTTACACTCTTTCAGGTGCACTTACTGCGGGTATATGAGATTTTGTTACTCCCTCATTATCAGTGAAGGAATCTGGCAGATTATTAGCTATTTGTTGCAGATTTATTATTCTCTGAACTTCAAGTTCGGTTTCTTTAGTGCGTGGATCTAAGGACTGAATGCCAGTGACATTCCAATCAGTTTTCTGGCATTCTTTTATGTGGCACTTATCTCCCCCTAATCCCGAAAAATTGTCCTTATCAAAAATACAATCAGCGTACCGAGTCGTGAACAGATCCCCTGTCTTAGGCTCAAGGTATTTAATTATCGACGGAGATTCATAACTTACATAGATCCCCAACTTCCGGTGAGGGCCTATGGTGGTACATTGTGGTGGAGAGATTGGCACGTATATAGCACAGCCAAATTTTCGCAGATGGAAAATACTTGGTTCTTTTCCACGCACTATCTACAAAGGGAAAATTTCATGATATGCAGTTGGCCTGAGTTGAATTAATGCAGTAGCGTGTAAGACTGCATGGCCCCAACAACTAGTAGATAGCCTACAATTCTGAAGTAGTGGCCTAGCAATGAGTTTTATTCTTTTAGTTAATGACTCTGCAAGGCCATTCTGTGTGTGGACATGAGGTACAGAATGCTCTACATTAATGCCCAGAGCCATACAATAATCATTAAATACTTTTGAGGTAAACTCACCAGCATTATCCAATCGAATAGTCTTGATCCTTTCTTCTGGAAAGGAGGCTCGTAATTTAATAATTTGGGCAATTAATTTCGTAAAAGCATGGTTCCTAGTAGATAAGAGACATACATGGGACCATCTAGTAGAGGCATCTATTAGTACCATAAAATATCTAAAGGGGCTCGACAGGGGCTGAATAGGTCGACAGATATCGCCCTGAATTCTCTCTAGGAAATTGAAAGGTTCCTCTCTAATCTTCATGTAAGAGGGTCTCACTATAAATTTCCCTTTGGCACAAGCAGGGCACATAAAATCTTCAGGTTTAGGGAAGTTTGTAGTTTTTATACTATGGCCTGCAGAATTATTAATTATTCTTCTCATCATATTCAAACTGAGATGGCCCAGTCTATCATGCCAAATCTTAAATATTTCTGGGACTTCAAGGATGGTTTGCATCGCAACATAAACTTTAGGTTTTATATATGTATAATATAACCCAGAGGAGGAGGGAAGTTTTTCAACCACATATTTATTGTGCCCATTTGACTTAGTCATAAGAAGGTATTTAGTACCATCCTTACTGTCAGTTTCCATGTGAAAACCGTTAAGATGAATGTCTTTAAAGCTTAACAGAGTGCGACTAGACTCATGGTATAATAGAGCATTCTCAATTACTATATGAGTGCCCATAGGGAGAACTATAATGGCTCTTCCAGTGCCAACAATGAGTGCCTCGTTTCCGGCGATGGTCATAATATTTTTAGTTTTCTTGGTCAACGTCTAAAAATATTTAGTCTCCTTAAGAATAATATTCGTGGTGAAACTGTCTACAAGACATATTTCCTCATCCACCATTGGATTATACGATTGTTCTATATTAAAGGAATAAATTTTAATTAATTAAATTGTTGCAACATGAACAAATTGAAAGGTATAGAACAAGCATAGCAAAAAAATTGAGCAAATATTCTAGAAAACGCTTTATTTAATTATTACTGATAATTGCTCAACAGGAGCATAGACCAAATGTTCATGCAGGAACACAAATATTCAAACTGATAATATGAGGCTCAACTAATGGAAATGCGACATAAAGCAAAAAGGGGGTACAAGGAAACTATTGCAAATCTCCATATAAGTCATGTTCCTCCTCCTGGGGAACATCATTATTCTTCTGGAATTCCATAAGTTCAGTGCTAAGAAGGTCATCTTCATCCATGGGCGAGTCACCATATCCGAGAAGGTTTTCTTTGTGTGATGCCTTAGAGCGTCAGAGCGATTCTAGGGTTCCTTTTTCCTGGTTTTGTTTCGGGAGGAATGAGGGAAATTTTTGGGGAATTAAATAATTAAAGTTTATGCGGCGTATTAATATTAAATTTGGAGTATTCGGATGAAAGCAGTGCCGAGGAAAACTTGGGCCTGGGCCGGGAATTCTTTCCACCTCCACCTCCCGCCACTTCTAGTGGGCCGGCCCACTTGGGTGCGCCCCACCATGTGGCGGCCACCCCCAACCCTAGGCGCCTCCCCATTCCCCCTAGCAGCCGCCACCCCTGTTCTTCCTCCCTTGCATGGTGGCTCAAGATCCACCGCCAAAGCCTTGAAGGAGCAAGCGAGAAGAGGATCCGTGGAGGCGTGGAGGGCGAGCAGATTTCCGTTTGGGAATCGCCGTCGCTTTTTAAGTGGAGTTCTCAAGGGAGAACTCAAGGTAAAATTCCCAATCTTTTACCCCTGTTCTACCTAGGGATTAGGAGTGTATTAGATCTGGTGGTGAGTGATTTAGATGGATCTTGATGGGGGAGAAGGGTAGATGTTCACGTGGTGCTGTTTTTGGAAGGGGAGATTGTGCAGCGCGGATTGTTTCGCGTTTTACGTGGCATAGACGATTTTTCCTGCAAAAACCTATAACTAGAAAGTTGTAGATAACGTCGAGATCTAGCTTATGTAATTTTTTCAGAATTTTTGGGGCGTGGGTCTGAGAGTTATCGCTGTTGCAAGATGACAGACAGAATCTGGAAACAGATTTTGTCCACTGTGTTGGACGTTTGTTTAGGCATATTTAACAGTGGAATTGAAATTTGTGATCTTCACGAAAGTTGTAGATCTCGTCAATATCTAGCTACTGTAATTTTTTTTGTATTTTTATGATCTGTATAAAAAAATATACGAAATTGTGAAGAGAGGGTGATGCTGTTTGACCCGGACAGATTGGGGTTTTTGGCGCTTAAGAAGGGAACGGGGATTAGAAAGCGTGTGTTCGAGTTGTGTGATCATTTGTGATGTCGCTATGTACTGAAATAATACTTGTACAGGTGGTGCCCCTTCTGGACGCAACTAGGTTCGTCATCCACGTTGGTAAAGGCAAGTGGAAGTAGCGGTCTTGCTAAACTATAACTTTCGCTATTTGTTTCGTCTTCAATATAAACCTTAATTGCAGCACACCTACATGGTTTAACTACTTGTTTATGAGATTACAATATCCTATCCTGCATTGTGATGTGGTTGTTTGGCTTTTGAATCATGAGTAAGAATGAAGAAAGATGTTGTTTGCAAGATGAATTGTGGAGATATTCTATCTCAATGATGTTCGTGCATTCTATCCATGTTATTTGATGGTATGCAAGCATGTGAATTCAGAGTGGGAAGTTATGAATGTATTTATGCATGAAGCATTAACTACATAATCATGCATTGGAAGTTTGTCGACGCTCTTGTCAAGAGGTACGGTACAACACCGTGTGTTCCGAGAAAGGGCACGGTGAGGAGGATCATGGCATAAGCATGTGCACAATCATATGCATTTCTGAGGTTGTGTGGACTCTATAATGTGGTATTGGACATGAGGAATTTGGTATGCTAGTTTTACTGTGGCTGTGTTATTAGATTAAGTTGTTCCGCTTCTTTGAGATTACCAAATCTCACCCCTTGTTATTTTGTTGTTTCGGTAGTTCTGAGTCGTAGCTTGAAGGGTGGGCTTAGTAGCACAATCAACCCTCCGGGGTCATCACGAATCACATGGACTAGTGCATTTAATAATTCATTAGCTTGCTGAAATTTTATTAATCATAGACACATTGATGTCCTCTTTGGAGATGTTTTACGTTTATGTTTGTTTTACGGTTGATTTAGACTTGTTATCTCTAGTATTGATGCTTTTATGTTATTCTGTTTATAATGGTTATTATGAATCTTGTTGTAAACCGTTTGTCTAATTTTAGGAGAGATCTTTGTCGAAATTTTCTTGTACAGTTTTAGATTTGTAAGTGTTACGGTTAGTATCGAATGCAGGTCCTTGGAATGTCTATTTTAGTGTCATACTATAGGATACAACTAAAATGTGATGTGGAATAACTTAGAAACATGGCCTAGGTTTTAACTAAAATTTTGTCATAGGATAGCAACATTAAAACTTGTGTAAGTGGAATCACTAATTTAAAATTTGACACACATGGATGCCGCAGAGGAAAGGGTATGGGTATCGTTGCCTTATGCTTAAAGGTTGAATTTAAGCTTTGTTGTTGAATGCTACTTTTGATGATGTATAATGCTATATTTATGATAGATTTGATTGAGTTGCTTCATTTGTGATAAAGTGTGGTTGTGGTGCGAAGGGTTTCGGTCACCTTTTGTTTGTAGTGAGGCTGTGGTTTGTGGTGTGGCAGGGTAGAGTCACCAAGAACTATTATACCCTGTAGGGAAAGAGTACTTATCGTGTGCGTGAGATCGGGTAGTGGCAGTCAAATAGAAGAGGTTGGTGATGGATTCCTTCGGATGTTCTTCACCAGTCTTGTGGTCGGTTTTGGTTGGTTTTGGGTATGTGGTTGGTTGAAACAGGAAAATGCTTAGTTTTGAGCACTCGATTTGTCCTTTTGGCGGTTTGTGGTTTTGTCTCCTTTGGTGAACCACGAAAGAAAGTTCTACGTTAGCGTCTTTTGTCACAATTTTGCTTTGGTACTTGATTTATTGTGATGAATGGTTGGGAGGAAATTTACGTGGTTGTTGTTTCCGATTTTTTTTTAAAAGAAGGGGGTTGGAGTTTCTCCTTGCGAGATCAAGGTGGATGGAGCTAAGTTTGAATCTTTATCGGAAAAATTTTAGTTGGACATTTGGTCTTCCCTTTTGCATCCGTCTTCCTTTGTGGAAAGTGTAGGTTTTGGATTTCTTGAAGAGTTTGGCTACTATGATTGGACATTTGAGGGTCGAGCTCTCTTGCATTTATGTTTGGATTTTGCTTTTCTCCTTGCACGAAAGAAGAAATTTTTATCGGTGTTTGTTCTTGATCTAGAAGCTTGTGTTTGTTTTTATTGTTTGGGATTGCCTCTGTTTGTCAAGGGTAGGTGACCTATGGCGGTGTTTAGAAATTTTATATGTATTACGTAGTATGTAACAATGTGGTTTATGGAATGATGTACTTCTAAGTTAATTTGTGAGTTGAATCAATTAAAATGTAATTGTTATCTTTAGCTTGAGATTAAATAAACTTCTAGTATTGTAGATTGCTCTATAGCGATAATGATTGAATGTGTTAATGTGCATGCTTAGGATTTATTGCATTATTTTAATGTGTCCTTGACCATGGACAATGTTTAAAGCTTTAATAGAAAATTACTGTGAACATTACGATGATGTAAACTACTGTGAAGGTAATAGAAAATTAGTGGGTTATTTAGAGACATTTTAATATAAGGTCGGTAGAACAATTTAATTGTAATGGTGGACTACCGATATTGTTAAAGAAACCATCTTTGTCAAGTTGTTTAAAGATGTTCTAATTTAATCGTGTTGGCTAGTGACTTTAACTTGGAAATTGATTAGAGTTGATATTTATGACATTGCAAACTATTAGTAGATTCGGAAGTATGCAGTTGCGTTCCAATAATGCTAGTATCGATATCAATTGGGAAGACATAAGTTTTGCCATTCTTAGTAAGAGCTTTGTGATGATTTCACCTATTCGATTCACTTTAAAAAAAAATGGAGTATGTCTTGGAGTGGCAATTTTCTATAACCGTGTATAGGGTAGCTAAAAAAAATTTAAATTTAATTTAAGCGTTGTTGTTATAAGAGCTTTGGATGGCTTAAATTATTCAATCTATTTTACATAGTTGGAGTATGTTGTGTAGTGGCAGTTTGTCATAGCCTATGGATAGGGTAACTAAAAGCAATGTTGTTTTACAATTATGCCAATTATTGATATTGATGACTTAGTAGTGGTGGTAATCTGATTAGATTAATTGTTGAAAACCTTTGTTAAAATGGTGGAAATTGTAACATGTTGTGATGGAGTGAACCAGGGATAGTTAGCATGTGGCGTGATTTTGTCCTTAATAAATGTATGTTTAAACTTCTATTTACGATTGGTGCCTTGTTGAGATAATATTTACTTGTTGAGTCATCTTTTAGGTGAATAAATTTCCATTGTCGAGATGTTGGCGCGTATGTGGTATGGAATTTATAGGTTCATCATCTTTGAAAGACTTGTTGAAGCACTCGCTTTCAAATTTAGAATATGATGATATAGGTTAGGAATGCTCGTGGGGATCTTGATGAGGTAGTGTTGGTTGGATGTGTTTTTGATAAGCCTTGTGAACTTTATTTATAATTGTGGAAAGGTAATAAGAGTAAGAATTTGTTGTGTAGTTGTTGTTAAAATCTGATGGGCCTTCTCAATGAGTAAATAGGGAATATTGAAATCTAAATGGTAAGGGGTAGTGGAATGCTATAGATGGCGGGAGTTATGCTGAACTTATGTTTAAAAATTCATATGGATTGGTTTGTTTGTTTGATATTTGGGTTGAATACTTTCGGTCAAAGTATTCTTTGTCTTTGTGTTTGAGTTTCCCTAAACTTAGAATGATTCGCCAAATGTGGGTTAATTTGAGGCTTAAAACAAGGATAAAAGAATGATTAACCTTGAAGTAATTTGTGGAGATTTTGGAATGTTATTCTATTAAATATCGTCATTCATTCATCTTTGATAAGAAAACTAGCTTAAGTTATGAATCGACATTTATGCTCAGGATGTATGCTTGATCGTGTCAAGTAGTTTTCAAGGTCGAGTTATCGGTTGCATTGTTGATCAAAAGAAGTAGCTAATCCAATGTAAGATTTGGAACTTCATGATCTGGAAATATTTGTATTTCTATTTTGGGCTAGAGTTGTGTTGTGGTGTTAGGTGTTTGACAATTTTTGTTTAAGAGACGATTCTTCTGGTTGTGACATGAATGATATCGTGGTTGAAACAATTTTTACTGGGAAGTGAGTTTGGTTCCTTTTAAGGAAAAAGAGATGGTGGTTGTGGAAGCATTTAATTCCTTGATCGGTTTTCTTTTTACGAATGGCTCGGCCTTGGATAAAAGTGAGATGATTTGTTTTGGTAAAAGTGAAATGCATTTCTGAGAAGACTTGCGGTGTTTCTCTTTTGAATAGAGCTTCTCCCGAAGAAAATTTTTTGGTGGTTTGGTTCTATGGAGTTCCTCTTCCAAGTTGAGTTCATGTATGTGAATTGACCCTTTGGTTTAAAGGTGGTGATTGTCGTCACAGTTAGTGAGAATTAAGATTTCTTTTACGTTCAAGCTTGGGGTAAGAAAATGAATGTTTATGTTATGGTTGAGTTTATTCAAGGATTGTACTCCTTGCCCTGGTCCTGGTGGAAGAATGTGAAAGCGAAACCTTCTTACAAGAAAACTAGTGTGACGCTGATCGTAAGTAGTTTAAAAGTGAAGAGTAAAGGAAGGTTGTGTATGACTCAATTCAAACCTTTTGGAGAATTGTTTTCATTGATGTGTTCCTCGGTGGGGTTGCTTATTTTAGTAGTGGACAACTTGGAAGTTGCGAGGTAATTACATTAATTTTTGGAACTTTTGTCACGGGTTCGGCGGTAGTTGTGTCAACCGTAGTGATTGTGTTCGGTTGTTATTGTTTATGATTTACGGACCACGGTTGTAAAGTAGGCTATCTCTGTCGTTGGTAAGGGTGGATATTGGTTCTTTACGTAAAGATCAATCACTTGTAGGAGATAGGAGTTTGTGTTTGGGTTGATTTAGAGACTTACCTAGGCGTTGTGTCTAACATGGTTCGCGTCGTCGACGAATAACTATGGTAGAGGAGTTGAGATTGGAATCACGGAGTTTAGCGTCGCAAGAAGAGAGAAGTGGGAGTTGAGATTCCGAGATCGATACCAGATTCACCTAATAGGTGTCCTTTTTTTAATAGGGAATAGTTAGTGTTAGTGTCCAATGAAAGATTTGTGGACCAATTAGTCGAGCGGGATGCAACTTGGGAACTTGAGGACAGTCACGGAAGAAGTATCCTACACTTTTTGAGGATGTGAAGGTAAAGTGTTGATTACCATTTTGCCTTCCTTTTTTAAGGTTCCGTAGCAAGAGGAGTAGATTCGGGACTAGATCCTTTTAAGGAGGAGAATGTGATGCCTTAGGCGTCGAGGCGATTCTAGGGTTCCTTTTTCTGGTTTTGTTTCGGGAGGAATGAGGAAATTTTTGGGAATTAAATAATTGAAGTTTATGCGTATTAATATTAAATTTGGAGTATTCGGGCCAGAAACAGTGGGCCGAGGAAAACTTGGGCCTGGCCGAATTCTTTTCCACCTCCACCTCCCCACCCCCTAGTGGGCCTAGGCCCACTTGGGTGCGCCCCACCATGTGGCCGGCCACCCCCAACCTAGGGCACCTCCCCATTCCCCTAGCAGCCGCCACCCTGTTCTTCCTCCCTTGCATGGTGGCTCAAGATCCACCGAAAGCCTTGAAGGAGCAAGCGAAGAGGATCCGTGGAGGCGTGGAGGGACGAGCAGATTTCGTTTCCGGGGAATCGTCGCGCGTTTTTAAGTGGGTTCTCAAGGGAGAACTCAAGGTAAAATTCAATCTTTTACCCCTGTTCTACCTAGGGATTAGGAGTGTATTAGATCTGGTGGTGAGTGATTTAGATGGATCTTGATGGGGGAGAAGGGTAGATGTTCACGTGGTGCTGTTTTTGGAAGGGGAGATTGTGCAGCGCGGATTGTTTCGCGTTTTACGTGGCATAGACGATTTTTCTGCAAAACCTATAACTAGAAAGTTGTAGATAACGTCGAGATCTAGCTTATGTAATTTTTTCAGAATTTTTGGGGCGTGGGTCTGAGAGTTATCGCTGTTGCAAGATGACAGACAGAATCTGGAAACAGATTTTGTCCACTGTGTTGGACGTTTGTTTAGGCATATTTAACAGTGGAATTGAAATTTGTGATCTTCACGAAAGTTGTAGATCTCGTCAATATCTAGCTACTGTAATTTTTTTGTATTTTTATGATCTGTATAAAAAAATATACGAAATTGTGTGAAGAGAGGTGATGCTGTTTGACCCGGACAGATTGGGGTTTTTGGCGCTTAAGAAGGAGCGGGATTAGAAAGCGTGTGTTGAGTTGTGTGATCATTTGTGATGTCGCTATGTACTGAAATAATACTTGTACAGGTGGTGCCCCTTCTGGACGCAACTAGGTTCGTCATCCACGTTGGTAAAGGCAAGTGGAAGTAGCGGTCTTGCTAAACTATAACTCGCTATTTGTTTCGTCTTCAATATAAACCTTAATTGCAGCACACCTACATGGTTTAACTACTTGTTTATGAGATTACAATATCCTATCCTGCATTGTGATGTGGTTGTTTGGCATTTGAATCATGAGTAAGAATGAAGAAAGATGTTGTTTGCAAGATGAATTATGGAGATATTCTATCTCAATGATGTTCGCATTCTATCCATGTTATTTGATGGTATGCAAGCATGTGAATTCAGAGTGGGAAGTTATGAATGTATTTATGCATGAAGCATTAACTACATAATCATGCATTGGAAGTTTGTCGGCCTTACAGGCGCGATGACCATTGACAACACCGTGTGTTCTGAGAAGGGCACGGTGAGGAGGATCATGGCATAAGCATGTGCACAATCATATGCATTTTCATGAGGCTGTGTGGACTCTATAATGTGGTATTGGACATGAGGAATTTGGTATGCTAGTTTTCTCATGGGCTGTGTTATTCGTTAGAAGTTGTTCCGCTGCTGAGATTACCAAATCTCACCTTGTTATTTTGTTGTTTTGAGTGGATTCTCGCAGTCGTAAGCTTGAAGGGTGGGCTTAGTAGCACAATCAACCCTCCGGGGTCATCACGAATCACATGGACTAGTGCATTTAATAATTCATTAGCTTGCTGAAATTTTATTAATCATAGACCTGTTGATGTCCTCTTTGGAGATGTTTTACGTTTATGTTTGTTTTCTGGTTGATTTAGACTTGTTATCTCTAGTATTGATGCTTTTATGTTATTCCTGTTTATAATGGTTATTATGAATCTTGTTTTCGCTTCCGTTTTGTCCTAATTTTAGGAGAGATGCTGTCGAAATTTTCTTGTACGACAGTTTAGAGATGCTTGATTTCCATTAGCATTTGCATGATGATTCTTCAACAAGAGTTCATCATGTTTTTCTACTTCTAGCAGAACACTAATAAGCTCAGAGTACTTCTTGTACTTTGCATGACGGTACTATTGCTGTAGTATCATCATGTTGAGGTGGAAGGTGCACAAGGTTTTGTCGATCATTTCGGCATCAGTAACTTTCTGGTTACAAAACGTTAATTTAGCCACAAGCTTGTGCATTGCAGAATTATATGCTACGACTGTTTTGAAATCCTGAAAGCGTAGGAGGGTCCTGTGGAGGATATAAGGACCGGGTACACACGTGAAGGTCTAAGAAGACCGTGCGAGAAAGGAATGTAGATCTCATAGATTCAACCTCGTTATAACTGAAAGAAGAGATTGTAACCGTAAGGGAAGCTATCTTAGATAAGGAAGGATACGATTCCTTTACTTGTAATCAACTCGGATTCATGCTCTAGTAACCGAGTTGGACTCCTCCCCCCTCCCTGTATATAAGAGGGGCGGGAGGACCACAAGAAGAGAGAAAAAACAAGCCATACGACACATAATCCCAGAACACAGGACTAGGGTATTATCTCCACTGTCGAGGGCCTGAACCTGTATAATTCAGTGTCTTGTGTTACCATCGAGATCCTGATCCAGGGCCTTGTCCCATAAATTCACACCCCTAAGATTATTGCTGACACCAAACATCGACAGTTGGCGCACCAGGTAGGGGCAGCGCGAAGATCAATCCGAGCAATCTCGATGGCTTTCGAAAATGGCATCACCTTCGCTCTAGGCCAGGTTTTTTGCTTCGAAAGTCTATACTTCATCACCGACAAGCATGGGACCCTCGCCTCTTCGAACTCAGATCAAGTTTTGTTTGAGAGCTTTCCCAGTTTTCGTTCGATATTTGTGATCGGAAGCAGTCTTCCTGAATCTCATAATCGGCAGGGACCCAAAGAAGCCAAGACGGAACTTGCTCGGCATGAAAACAAAAATGAACGTGCCCGGTCACTTCAAAATCGCCACGGAACGTCAACGAAGATATCTTGCATGCAAGAATGGGGAGCCAGTCGGTTTTCTAAACTCCGCAACAAAATATCATGGCCACCAAGACACTCCTTGACACCTTGGGTCATATGATCTAATCCAATAGCCCAGCTGCACCGATCATGGCACAAGTCAAAGCCATGGTGACAGCTGCAGCAATTCACCACAACCAGCAGGGCAAGACGAAGAAGCCCCCACATACAGGAGAAGAAACCCACATAGCTAGCAGTTGGACCAGTCGCAGTCGGACGAAAAGCAGTCGGTGCAAGTCCCCCTGCGACAGGGACGTTCACTACGTCATCCACCGCGACCTTCGCCAAGACCTCGATGCTAGAAGGCGGGAACGGGATGATGATGAGCGGCGCCACCAGGACGACGACCGCGAACGTTTTGGCATTGATCGTGACCAGGATAGCCGACATCTCCACAATCGGGCCTCCGACTACCGCAATCACAAAAGCCGACACAGCCCGCGCCAGGATGATGATCGCCGAGTGGATTCTTCACCACGCCACCATCGTGCTCAATGCGATGAGGGGCTTATTGATGGGATCACATCATTCACTGCTCGCTTCCGCCGAGTATAGTGGCTTTACGATTTTAATCCGAAAGGCATTACCAAGTTTGACGGAGAAATAGACCCAGAAGCCTGGCTGCAGGTCTATTCCCTTGTAGTCAAAGCGGCCGGAGGTGACCACAGCATGATGGCGAACTATCTACCGGTCATGTTGGCTCCTTCGGCCCAAGGATGGCTTACAGGGCTTCCAAGGGATTCCATCGACTCTTGGGGAGACCTCTGAGACCAATTCATCACGAATTTTCAGGGCACTATCGAGAAGCCTGAAACCCCCTGGGACCTCTACCAGCTCCATCAAAAGAAGAATGAATCCCTAAGAGAGTTCATCCGGCGATTTACTCAGAAAAAGAATACTGTTCAAGATGTCTCAGATACAGTCGTCGTCGCGGCCTTCTAGAAAGGTGTCAGTGACCCCGACCTCATCAAAAAGATGTCCCGAAAACCCCCAACCACAGCTTAGGAGATGTTCGCCTTGGCCGATTGCTATGCAGCTGTGTCGGATGCATTAATGGAGCGCCAAGTGGATCGACCCCCACAAAAAGAGAAAAAAGATCACACCGAACCCCCGAAGCAAAAGGATAAAAAATGGAAGGGTGAGGATTTGGTCGCAAGAGCCGAGCGAGGAAGGATGAGAGCTCCCCAGAACAAAGAATACGACGAAATAATGAATGCCCAATGCCCTTTCCACCCGAAGGGAAAGCATGCGGCAAAAGATTGCTTCACTTTGAAAAGGTTCGCACGGGAAAATCGGAACCAGTCAGAATCCAAAGATAAGAAGGAAGCTGGGAAGAAAGACGACCACCTCAGCGGAAGGCGAGTTCCCAGAGATCGAACAAGAGCTCAACATCATATTCGGGCGCATATGAGTCCAAGCGGAAACAAAAGCTTACCATTCAGGACATCAATGCGATCACGCCGGCAGCCCCCCAATATCTAAAGTGCTCGAAAGCTTCCATCACCTGTGATCGTTCAGATCACCCCAATCACATACCTTTTCCCGGCAGATATCTCTTAGTGCTGGATCCAGTCATCCGTAGTGTGAAACTCAAGAGGGTGCTGATCGTTGGAGGTAGTGGGCTCAATATTCTATTTGCCAAAACCCTTAACGACATGAAGATACCATGGATCGAGCTCAAGCAAAGTCCATCACATTTCCATGGAGTGATTCCTGGGACTTCTTCTGTGCCACTCGGGCAGATTGTTTTGCCCATCACTTTCGGCATGAAAGACAATTACAGGACGGAGTATATGAACTTTGAAGTAGCCGATTTCGAGACAGCGTACCACGCCATCTTGGGAAGACCTGGCCTGGCAAAATTCATGGCAGTTCCACATTACACTTATTCAATGCTCAAGGTGCCAGGACCCAAAGGAGTCATCACGGTCCGTGGATACGTACGACAGTCTTTCCAATGCGACAAGGAGAGTTGCGAGCTGGCCGAGATCCTGCGGGCATCAGCCGACTTGCAAAAAATCTGGCTAGCGGCATCCGATTCACAAGACGAGGAGGTACCGGCCAAGAAACAAGCAAAGGCAGGGATCCAACCTGGCAAATAAGTCAAGAAAATAGCACTCGACCCGTCCAGTCCAGCTAAAACAGCTTTTATCGGGACAGGGCTCGGTCAAGAATAGGAAAGCGCGCTTATCACCTTTCTCCAAGCAAATCAGGACATCTTCGCTTGGAAGCCGTCAGATATGCCTGGTGTTCCGAGGGAGGTGATCGAGCACGCACTAAATATAAACCAGAACGCGAAACCAATCAAGCAGCGCCTTCGGCATATCACTCAAGACCGTCGTGACGCGATTAAAGAAGAGATCACTAAACTCTTAGCCGCATGCTTTATAAGAGAAGTGTATCATCCCGACTGGTTAGCGAATCCGGTTCTGGTTCGCAAAAAGAATAAAAGCTGGTGCATGTATATTGATTATACCGATCTCAACAAAGCATGTCCTAAGGATCCGTTCGGGTTACCTCGCATCGACTAGGTTGTGGATTCCACCGCTGGTTGCGAACTCCTGAGCTTTTTGGATGCCTATTCAGGGTACCACTAGATCAGCCTCAAGGAGGAAGATTGCATCAAAACTTCGTTCATCACGCCGTTCAGAGCTTTCTGCTATGTCACAATGCCATTCGGGTTGAAGAACGCCGGCGCAACTTACCAGCGCGCAATACAATGGTGCTTTCACAATCAACTCGGACACAACATGGAGGCCTACGTGGATGATGTTGTGGTGAAATCTCAGTTGAAAGGAGACCTCATCTCTGATTTAACCGAAACATTCGAAAGCCTAAGGGCTTACCGGATGAAACTCAACCGCGAGAAGTGCACTTTTGGAGTCCCTCCGGGAAAGCTTCTTGGGTTCATCGTGTCACACTGTGGCATCGAAGCATACCGGGAGAAAGTCAACGCCATCCTGAAGATGAAGCCACCGGCAAATCAAAAAGACGTCTAGAAGCTTACAAGGTTCATGGTGGCACTCAGCAGATTCATCTCTCACTTAGCAATGCGGGGAACACCGTTCTTCAAACTCCTGAAAAAGCAAGACCAGTTCGAATGGATGACCGAAGCACAGCAAGCCTTCGAGGATCTCAAAACCTTTTTAACAAAACCCCTAGTACTGGCATCCCCGTTGCCGGAGGAACCACTCATGCTCTACATAGCCGCGACAACCCATGTGGTTAGCGCATCGATTGTTGTTGAGCGCAAAGAAGATGGGCACCAGCAGAAGGTACAAGAAGCGCAGAAGATGAAGAGCATGAGATTAAAGGCATGGGTGGGAAGCCGAAGCAACTCAGCAGCAGTCCCGAGACAAGTTTGAGCCGGCCACTCAAGCAGTACGACAAAAAACAGCCCGGTGACATCATAATTCCCTTTCTACTTTTAATTACTTTCTTTTGCCTTACGACCTAGTTGCTTCTCAACTAGGCAGTAAGCCGGGGTTACACTTAATAAGTGCACGTTCGCATGGGCATGAGTCCCGAACTTAAACCGCTTTGCCTAATGGTCGCAACACTTAATAAGTGAACGCTAAACACTCCCGCAAGGTGTCTCTCCTTGATTTCAGCGCCAACTAGAAAAGCACTCGGGTGGCAGAGCAGTCGGGCAAAAGGACTTTGACAACTCCAGTCGGAAGAAACGCCAGGCTATCAACCCGTCAAGCACTCAGGAACCTCACCACTCGGACAAAGGAACTCGAACGACCTTCCATTCAGACAAGACAGCAAGCCGCTAACGCGCTAAGAGACAGGTGGGCAAAACGCCTAGCAAAAATCCACATTCATTCCTAGCTCACGAAGCTTCTACACACATCTATGCAGGATTCAAGTCTAGGTTTTTCAGCTAAAGCTTCTGAGACATTCTCAACTTCCTTCAGAAGAACAGTGGCATACTCGTCATCCTCAGTGCAGGCAAAACCCTCCTTGATGGTCTCAAGCTCCACTCGGGGATACAACGACTTCACAATCGCCAATGCTTGATTGGAACTCGTGATTGCTCTTTCCAGCACGTGGGCCCTAAGCTTCTTAGGGGCTGCTTGCAGACGCTGAAGAGCCTGGTTCCCACTGCTCGGATCGCAAGGGTGCAGAAAGGCCAACACTGACTCAGAAGCCTGCTGGAAAGCTAAGCGCAGTGCATCAGCACGCTGAATCCTTCCTTCAAGGTCGTCAAATTGTGCTCGTGCCCTTCTCCGATGCTGTGCAAACAGAGCGGGTCAATAGACCAGGACACCCTGCAAGCTGACAAAGCAAAAAGAAAAGGACCAGACGCAAACCTTCGAGCTCCCCTGACAACCTCTCCTTCTCAGCTTTGGCCTGGCGCTCACGGACCTCCGCTCCTTGGAGCCTCTCCTCCGAAACACGAAAATGCGTCTCCAGGGCCTTGCGCAATTCCTCCAAGGCAATAAGCTGGCCGTGGAGTCTCGCGTAACCTGCATCCCTAACTGAGAAGGCTAGACAAAGTTAGAGACAAAAGACAGAGGACTACGGGAGTCAGTCGCCCGGAAAGAGAACTTGCCTCAAAGGGAACCCGATGCATCCAGCTTCTCCAGGCGTAGAGACTGTACTTCGTCCCGAAGCCCTTGCAGCTCCTGGGAATGCTCATTCCGAACCTCCGCCAGATCATCCCTATGTTCCTTGCTCGTCTTGATGGAAGGAAGGACACGATGCAAGAAGTCTGTTTTCTTCCTCAAGCGGCCCCCAGGATCTGAGGGCGACGAAAGGAAAGTGAAAAAGCATCCTGGAGAAACAAAAGCACAGAAGAAAGCTACGGGTCTACCTGGATCAGTCGGGAACATCGGACACAGTACTCGTGGAGATCCACTATCTCTTGCTCTTCAGCAGCATCGTCAAAAGTGTCCCACTCCTCACTGTCTCAAGTACCCAGCATAAGGGCAAGCTCGGCACGTGTGGTCGGGTGCAGGATCTCTTCCACTGGGAGGGAGGCGCTCTCAGCTGGTCCCCGCGCCTCTCCGCTTGCTGACGACGACGGACGGTCTGAGGAGGACGGTCCAGTCGAAGCTACTTCAGGAACGACCTCGGTGCACCCTAGGGCCGCCGCACTTAAAGAAGACAGCGTGTCCCGACTGGGGACATCCCCAGGGCTAGGACCGTGAGGAGTCTCAGTCGGCATCCCGATAGGAACGTCAGCCGATGGCATCCTGACATGGAAAAGAAGAAGGGGGAAACGCTCACATCAACAAGCTGACAGAAAATGATGGAAGGAGTAAGACGAACAATTACCTGGTGGACCTCTTTATCTTCAGCCCCGGCCCACCCCGGATGAACGAGCCACTACCAAAGGGAACGGGCTGAGGGCCTGGCTCTTGGATCCGCGGGGCGGGTGGAACTAGAGACTTGTCAGAAGCCCTTCGGATGGTCGGGCCGCCACTCGAAGCTGCAGAGGAGAACCGGGGGCTTAAAGTCTCCTGTACTGCCACCCCCTTCCCTTATCCGCACTCGGCACGGTGGCTGAGTCATCATCCGAGACTGTAGGGGAAGGGGATGGACTCGAGAAACCTTGCCAAGACACCCGCCTTCCCCTCTTGGCACTCGGAGCAGTAGGAGAAGTCGGGGCCGACCGTTTTGAGCCCGCCCCCGGGGAAGTAGCTAAAATCAGAGAATCTGGAGCCTCTGGTGTCACTGCTCCCGCGTCTTCGGACTAACCGGGCCTCCTTAGACCACATCCCAGATAGTCGGGGTACCCAGGGATCGGAGCGTCAGAAAAGAAAGCTTCCCGTCCCTACAACAGGAAAAGAATAACAATTCAAACGAGAACAGCTGAAGATAAGAGCTTAAAGGCATTCGGGAACTCAGAGGATCACCAGGGGAGGAGGGTGAGGCACACAAAAAGACTTCGAGCATCCCCCACAATCCAGCATGGTGCCAGGGGCAAAGAAGTCATTTAGTCGCCTGTCCAATACCTCCTCTGGAACCCTCTTAGATAGCTCCCGAGTGGGGTCCGACCTCCCTAGATATTCGAACCTTGGGTGGACCCGTTCCTTGATTGGTTGAACACGGTGAATGTCAAAGCTAGAAGCAACACCCACCCCGTGCAAACCAGCACTCTTCAATTGATGGATGATGGCCATGAGCTCCCTGACTTGATCTCCGTCGGAGTCGGGAGGAGGCTTAGTCCAAGAAACTGATACCACAGGCTTCCGTCCGGAAAAGGCAGGAAGGCACGACTTGAGATTATAGCAGTAAAACCACTCTTGGTGCCAGCCCTTGTTAGAGGATCGGAAGGGAATGGCAAAATAGGATTTTCTCAACCCATCCCGCAATTGAAGGCCTGCACCCCCAACCAGTTTGGGAGCATTCTTGTTCGGGAAAGGCTTGAGGAGAAAAAAATGGCCGAAAAGGCTAAAGTGGGGACGGATGCCAATGTAGGTTTCGCAAAGATGCATAAAAACAGCAATATGAAGAATGGAGTTAGGATTGAGGTGGGTTAGCTCAATCCCATAATAATGAAGAAGGCCACGAAAGAAGGCACTAGAGGGTAAACTAAACCCGCGCAAGAAAAAAGATTCAAAAACGACAACCTCCTCGGGACGAGGGGTAGGGGAAGACTCACCCGCCGCTGGGTGAGCCCCGATCAGTACCAAGGGAGGAAGGACCCTGGTAGAAACCATGGCGTCCAGACGTTCCTCTATCACAACCGAGACGGCCCAGTCTTGTGGCGCGGGCGATGCATCGGACGTGATGGCGGCGGAGGACGCCATTCTGAAGAACGGAGAAAAGAGATGGCGGATGTTGGGCTAAGCAGAGAACCCTAAGAAACGCAACACAAAAAGGAACAGTTGAGAGATAGAGAATGAGGAAAAGGAAAGACCACCCCTTCCCCTAAAACTGCACTAAATGTGTCGTGGGGCACTGAGGAACCGCCTCCGGGCGAGAAAAAGCGGAACCTCTTCTCCTGCAAAAGGAACAGTGCGGATCTAAAGGCGCGTTCCCGATTCGGATCCAACTGAAAATTTTGGGTCCGGACCAAGGCAAAGCTTCTCGCGTACGCCTCCGATTGGGGCACAAAGGCGCCAGAAAGGCAGCGAAGGTGGGACCAGGTTTGATTACCACTCGGCCAACGTCCTATTGGATGCAACACAGGTACGCCCCAAGTCGGGCTGATCACTAGCGTCCTATTGGATGTAACACAGGTGCGCCCCAAGCCGGGTTGATCACCAGCGTCCTATTGGATGCAACACAGGTGCGCCCCAAGCCAGGCTGATCACCAGCGTCCTATTGGATGCAACACAAGTGCGCCCTGAGTCGGGCTGATCACCAGCGTCCTCCTGGACGTATTCTCATGTGCACCCCAAGCCGGGTTGATCACCAGCGTCCTATGGGATGCGGACCAGGTGAACGCTCGGGGTACGCCGAGTCAGTATGACCCCAGCATTTCAGCTAGCGCATCCCTACGAGGGTCAAACGCTGAGGTCCCATCACAAGGATGTTGCCCTAAGATGTCTGAGCAGTAAAGTTGAGTCCTTTGCAAACTCCTTGCTTGCCACCAAGCACTCGGATGAAGTAAGCTAAGGACCAACGGGCCGCATCCTCCACGCAAGAACAAAAAATCAATGGCAATTCGATTGCAAAGCACTCGGGGGCTACTGTGAAGGATATAAGGACCGGGTACACACGTGAAGGTCTAAGAAGACCGTGCGAGAAAGGAATGTACATCTCGTAGATTCAACCTCATTATAACTGAAAGAAGAGATTGCAACCGTAAGGGAAGCTATCCTAGATGAAAGGACAGGGGATGCGCCTAGAGGGGGTGAATAAGCAATTACAAAATTATACCCAATTTAAATTAATCTATCAGAGATAATGCGAAAGCAATTGGGATAATTAAGTTTTGCAATTTAAACAATTCAGCCCGAGACAGGTAAACCGGACACTCCGGATACTTAGTCCGGATACTCCGAACAACTCAGATAGTCCGGACTAAAATACTGGACTCTCCGGATTGCCCTGATCGGCCAAAACAGAGAAGGACAATAAATTGAAGCACTACTTTGATTCTAGTGATACAAATTACTCTACTGCAATGAATCAAGTATATAAGCAAGAATAGATGTAGTAGATACAATCTAATTGATCTAATCATAAGAATTGAAAGCAAATTAAGCGGATGAGCAAAAGAGGAAACTGAAGTAAGGAAGGAGACACAAAGATTTTATCCCGAAGTTTGGATATTTGAGGGGATCCTACGTCTCCGTTGAGGCGGCTCGGTCACACATGAGCCGGGGTCTCTTTCAACCCTCTTCCTCCCGGTGTTGCACAATGCACTCGCCGGTCTTCACTTGTTTGATTCCTTTCCTTGCGGAGGCGAAATCAGCCTTCACAAACTTCCCATGGCCAACCACACCAAGCACCGGTGGCTCGTAGGTGACCTCCTAGCCATCTAGGAGTCCTCAACCTCCAAGAGTAAAAAATATTCACAAAGAACTCACTTAGAGTCCACCTCAAGTGCTCAACCACACTAATCACACTCAACCCGAGCACTACTCACTCTCACACCCAACCCTTCACTCAAAAGGGAATCACTAAGGTCTAGGGTTAGAGGGGCTTTTGGGAGCTCAAGATCACTAAGAATACACCTCAAAGCACCAAGGAACCAACCCAACAGCGCTCACCCAACGGCTCTCCAAGAGGGGGGCTTTAAATAGCCATCCCCAAAAACTAGCCGTTGGAACTGCGTAGAGTCCGGATACTCCGGACAAATAGTCCGGATACTCTGGACCATCCGGATACTCTGGACATTAAGTCCGGACACTCCGGACTTGCCACCAAGGCAACCGAGAACCCTGACCCGGAGACTCCGGACAAATTGTCAGGATACTCCTGATAACCCGGATACTCCGGACATTAAGTCCGGACACTCCGGACTGCACTCAGCAGCCCGACGAAAATGGGCATAACTTTTGATCCCGGACTCTGATTTCGATGAACTTGGACTCTACGGAAAGCTAAGAATGAGGGCTACATAACTAACAAGGTCTTACCACCCAAATCCCAAAGGATAAAATCATATTGCACAAAGAATCCACAAGGAGACCTCAAATTCTCACTTTCCGATAGTAACAACACTTCTATCCCTCACACCAACCCACCTACACCTAGGTGAACAAAGTGTGACTTGGGTTTCTTAACCTTAGACAAGGATAGACCACTTTTGAGCACTTGAGACATGTCTAAGTAATTTCAATGATTGCATCCCTCTTAATAGTACGGTAATCCTTAGACTCAAATTTAAACACAAAAATCTAAGTCTTACACTCAGCTTACATGCCAACTTCTTCCGGATGCACTGATGTATGATGACGCTTCCACAAAGATTGATGATGCCCTTCGTCTTGTCAACCTCGACGCGATTCACCTCATGAGACTCTCGTCCTCTCGACCTTGACTTGATCATCCTCTCCGACGATCTCCACGCCAAGTTGATCTTGACTTAGTCCTCAACTTTTGGTGACACCGCCGTCTTATTGACTTCGACTCGCTTGTCATCCTTCAAACAACTTGGTCATCATACACACAACTTTGGGACCTAATTCTTACCAAAGCACTCAGCAAACATATTAGTCCCAAAAGCTCAATAAGTATGAATTAGATTTAAATGTGTGTGAGCAAATAAAACACAACAAGTGTTCCATGTAAATAAACATGACACAACTAGGAACACTTGACATAAGAAATGTTCTCTACTAACTACATCATGATGAATATGTAATTGATTTATATGCACTAGAGAGATAATTGCCAATATGATGAATCAACTAAATTATGGCAATGATCACATACTTTGCTTAAATGAAGCACATGATAGAATATACACGAATTACACATGTGCAAACAATATTTGGAATGAGAGTAAATAATGTGATCCAATTCTAGATTAAACTCCACTAAGAGAGGTGCATTAGAAGATACACAACTAAGACATGTATGCACCAAGTCAATATGAATCAATGAAGTTTAAGTCTAGTTAACACAAGCATATTAAAAACAAAGCACATAATGAACTCAAATGAATATATATATGCACAAGCAATTATGATAAGAATCAATGTGCACATATGAAATCAATAAGTTACTTAGAGTTCAATATGCATTTGCTAAAGAGGAATGCAATGACAAATATGGAAGGAATACCGAGATTGCATACCTCATTTTTGCTTAACCATCCCAATTGATTTTCCTCTAAATAGATGAGACTAATATTCAACTAGGCAATAAACATGTTAGTCTCATAACAATATAAACATATTAGAGGTTTGTCTTTTGTTAAGCATTTGTACAATTACATTGATTGACATTACATGCGTTTGTCATTAATTGTTTATCATTAATCACCAAAACAACATAAGTACCTAGATGCACTTTCACTAGATAAGGAAGGATACGATTCCTTTACTTGTAATCAACTCGGACTCATGCTCTAGTAACTGAGTTGGACTCCTCCCCCCTCCCTGTATATAAGAGGGGTGGGAGGACCCCAAGAAGAGAGAGAAAAAAACAAGCCATATGACACATAATCCCAGAACACAGGACTAGGGTATTACCTCCACCATCGAGGGCCTGAACCTGTATAATTCCTTGTCTTATGTTACCATCGAGATCCTGATCCAGCGCCTTGCCCCACAAATTCACACCCCCCTAAGATTATTGCCGACACCAAACGTCGACAGGTCCATTCTCGTTGTGCTTCGGGCAACAACATAGATCTTTGTTGGTTATAGCGTTCCTTCAGGGAATTCCATATTAGGAGCAGGTCCTCCTCCATCAAGTACTTGGCCTTCAGGTCCGGATGAAGATGGTGACTCAGGAAATGTAAAGTAGCGCATTTTGCGGGTTCGAGCACAACAGGTGCACCAGCTTCAGGCTGGGCAATAGCAGCTCCAAGTGCTCTAGCTGTTAGGTTGATTTTGGCATCCATTGCCCAAGTGAGATAATTGCTGCCATCCAGGGTAAGCACAACAAATTCCCTTTTTGTGATGTCAGACATAGCCTATATACAAGCAATACGAAATTTTATTACTGGTAAAATATTATTTTGCATGCGTCCTCATTGAATCAATAAAGTTTTGGTCTATATCTATTCAGTAGATAATTATCACAATTCTCTCACAATTTTCCTATCATTTAGCAATTTTTTGTTAATTATACAGTAATTTTCCAGCATTACTTAATAACAGAAAATAAATTCCAACATCAATTAAACGCGGCATAATGCTAATTACATCTTATGTAACTCTTGTTGGATGGGAGTGAAAACAGGTAATGAATGTCTCCGACAACTCGACTCATGGCCTGGTCAACCCGCCCCTAGGGCTCACATGAGGGAGGGAGCACTTCCCGTTTTCGGGTGCCAATTAAAGAACCAAGCCTCATGTGTGTTTTTCTAGACACCAATTGTCTTGCATCGGTTCCATCATTACTGAAATCAAATCCCAACCACTCATGTCCTCATAATTTTCTAGCAAATTTTGTAATTTTTCGTTAATATTTAAGCAATTTTCAGAATTATTTGAGTAATAGAAAAGCACATATTATTCGTGGCCAAAAAGCTAGAAAATAAGCCCAGGTTATGGAGCTTCCAATATGTCCTTAATAATAAATTTTCTAATTTTTTCAAAAGTTCACAATCCTATAAATCTAATTTTTAGAATTTAATACCAATTTATGAATTTATTTATTCATTTATGAAATTATTGAAAAACAGAGTGGCAAAATTATATTTTTCTTAAAAGCGAATAGGCAGCCGGCCCACTTGGCCCACATGGCCGTTTCTATTGGACCACAAGGCCAGTATTACAATGGCGGCTAGGGTTCCACCCTAGCCTCTACCGCCTCCTACCAGTCATGGAGGGCATTCTCCGAGATGAGGCGAGCACTACCGAAAGTGTTGTTGCCGAACCGAGCCGGCGAGGAGGTGGGCCCCACCGCCATGCAGTGCAGGCGGCCGATAGTGCTGGGTAGAGCGGCGCGACCATGGCATCAAGGCAGATGCAGGCTGCACGGGGAACGGCGGCATGCGCGCGGGCCGGCGCTTCTGGCCAGCCAGGCGGGGCGAGCGGCGGCAGCGTGACAGCGCTGGCTGGCGGCGCGGCGCTGCGGTCGATGGGGCGGCGGCACTGCGGGTGCTTCACGGTGTGCACGGGAACGGCGGGCGGCCAACCGTGCGTGATCATCCAACTGGGACCAGCGGCAGACGGGGTTGCAGCGATCTGCGTAGCCAGCAGGGAACAGCGGCCAACCGGCGGCAAGATAGAGGTGGTAGAGGCGGCTTCAGGCCGTCGTGCCATCTTTTTTTTCAAGATGATGATGAACAGTAACCGATCTAAACAATAACAGATGAAGAACAACACTCTTTTTTTCTGTAGTAGATTAGATTGATTGCTAGTTTGTAAAGTAGCGAGAACAATCTGCAGGATTTTATTACGCGCGATTACTTACGTTCTTGACGCCGAATGAGTTGACTATCGCATAATATAGAGTCGCGTAAGACCTTTTCGGCAATCCAAGTGGATGTCGGCTTGATGATGAGTTGATTGCAGATCGAATCGGGCAATAAATCGCCGTTAGTAGTCATTCGTTGTAGTTAGGGATGGCAACGGGTCCGGGTACCTCCGGGTCCAACCTCCGTGGACCCGGACCCGAGACCCGAAGTTTGGACCCGGACCCGGACCCGAAGTTAGTCACGGGTCCAAACTCGGACCCGGACCGGACGGCGGTTACCGGACGAGCATTGCCGGACGAAAATATAATTCTATTTTCATTTGTTCGAGTAGCTAAAGTTTATAGGATTTGATTAAATTTTAAGGCAAATATTTTCATTTATTACTCGGATTAAGAAATAGACTACATGCATATAATAACAAAGCAACAATAAGCAATAATAGATGATATTTGTTATCTACAATTCTATTTTATACAATAGATATTTTCTTGTCGAATTCAGATGCAGGTACCCATGGGTCCAAAATGAGACCGGATCTGACCCTAATTCAACCCGACCAAATAACATACCCGTGGGTCCAAATTTGGACCCGGACCCGGACCCATCGGGTCGGGTACCCACGGGTACCTGGACCCACGGGTATTTTTGCCATCCCTAGTTGTAGTCGACGATCCGTCGTTTGTTGCGGTAGAGACTCGTGTTGATAACGTGTTGTAAAACAAGATCGTTCACCCACGCCAATCGATAGCATGCCAATGCAATCACCCGAGCATAGACAAACACGCAAGTAGAAGAACACACAATATTAGGGGGAAATCTCTCTCTTTATTAGATTGATCTCTCTGTACAAGGCAATGCCCTATATATATAGTGGAGGTCCCCTGGAGGTTAATTCGGATTCGCCCACCAGTGGATAGAGTCCTTCCATACAGGGACACGGACTCTAACCATATTATAACAGACATTTCGCATGTTAATTAGTAGACGAGCTAAGCGAGAGGCGTGTCTAGCTGACGGAGCCTAGGAGTTTTGAGATCGTTACGCTGGAAATAGTGACGAATGTTGGCTCGCTCTCGAGTTCGTGAATTCTATCAAGCTCGATGAATAGCTCATAAGTAAGTTAAATTTATAAATTATTTATTAAATATTATTATTTATTAATTTTTTTATCAAATTTATTTTAGTTAAGTTTAAGTTTAAGTATTTTTATTATTAAAAAATATTATATATGACATTGTTTATCATTACAGAGCTACTTGAATCTATTCAAACTTAGACCAAGTAAAATTTAAATTTAAATTGAAATTCAGATGCAACTCAAACTCATTCAATCCTGACTTGAGCTCTTACTAAGCTCGGAGCTAGAGTATAGTCTCAAGCTCAGCTTGTTTAGTTGCATCGTGTATGGCTAGCTCATCGAGATAGCGCACTCCGCTCTCCATGACCATCTTGTACATTGCACCTAGTGGTGGGTGTCGTGCCGGGTCAGTCCGGTACGGGCCCATCGTGCTTCGTGCTAGAATCGTGCTGTCCACGACAGCCTGTCATGCCAATCGTTCCAGGCCATGCTGGCCCAGGCCCGGCCCATTTGCACTATTGCGATGAGATAAAAGAACCCAGAAATGCACGGAGCTGAGGTAATGAAGACAAATATTGAGGGAAAAATATTAAATTTTATTTAATCATGAACATGTACAAAGTTACTGCCTCGTTAAAAACCTTACACCCTGGTGTGGGGTACCCCCGGTAAGAAAAAGAGTACAGTAACTACGTATATATACATTAATACATAAACTACCCGATGTTGAGATTATCACCTCCGTAATCTCCGGATCCTCGGGCTCATGTTGTGTCCTGCCTTCTGCACACTCCCAGTCCTTTAGGCATGTAATTGCCTCAACCATGTCAAGCCTAAGAGATGACCTCCTCGGCTCAAGTACCCTCCCCACCAAACTGAAAGTGGCTTCCGACGAGACAGTGGACACCGGAACTGTAAGTACATCCCGTTTAAAATGAGATAGCACAGGGTAAATACGTTCATTATTCTTCCACCACAAGAGCAAGTTGAGTTGATTTTCCTCATCCACTATCGGGACCCAAATTTGCAAATCCGGACCCTCTGTGTATTCAGCACTAGTCCAGGAACGCGCTAGTGCACACAGTCTCAACATTGGTAAATATCACAATCATACTCAACGAAATAATAAGATACTTTAATTAGTTAACCAAGCTGGTTGCTCAACCTTAAGGTCAAGTTACAAATATACGCCACGCAGGGCGAGAACTTAAATAAAGAGAAATAATAGCAGCGGAAAATGAGATAACTTCGTGGCGCCATCCAGTATACCACAGGCAACTGACTGGGCTCGCTCCCTAGTTAGATGTTTCCTCTTGGCACTCCTCCTCAAAGCTGGTGTAGACTCTTCTTCAACTGGTGTTGTATTGTGGCAAGGGTGAGTACTTGGTACTCAGCAAGTCATGCACAGAATGCAAACTAATATACTACATGCATGGCTTAGTACAAAGAAATAGCTCAGGGTATAATTGCAGTAAAACAGCATTTGACAAGTAACATAAGTAGATTCAAAAGCAGTAGAAACAAGTTTAAGAGAAATAACTTTTCCAGGAATTAAATAAACAACTTTTCCAATCCTAATCCACATTTCCATCAACATCATTATTAAACCAAACCCAACCTTTCAAGTCCAAGTTATTTTCAAGAAAGTCTAACCCTTAACTGTAATTTTCGAGCGATATCCAATGCCGCTGACACGGCTATTCGAATAGATTTTACACTCTGCAGAGGTTATGCACTTTACCCACAAGATACAGCCAAACACCACAAAGGCGAGTGCCCGTAACAAAGTCTTTCGGAAACTTCTAACAGCACAAGTGGTCCTCCCCGGTGATTGCACACTAACCATTCCCTTAGCGAAGGCGAAGTTTAGGCCAATCCACCGTTAGATGGGTACCTGGCCGCAGCCCCGGTACGCTCCCCCGTACAACTACACAAAAGGTATAGTTGACACCCCGAGGTCCCACAGGTACGTTATTAGCAACTTAATCAACTAGGTCCGTCCCATTACAGACTTGTGGTTGCACGTTTGACTCAGTTCAAAGGCTTGCAAGGTTAAGTCCTTAGGTTGACCAGGGCAAGACTACCCGAAGAACCAAAACAACGTTCCCGGTGCCACAACTGGCCCAACCGATCATTCTTGCCACATGCCCAGTCAAAATCTATTTATCAAACCCCCAGTTGATTACCATGCACCACGTGCCATCAACAATCATAAAACATGATACTTCCTTCAAAACAGGTTCAATATCTCATTAAGTCAATATTAGCTTTTGATTGTCCAAAGTATTTCACGTGGCAAGGCTAAGCATACTACATCGGTCTAATTACCCATGTTGGCAATTTAATAATGTCCAACTAATAATCCACAACTAGGGTGACACGGGGGTCATGGCACATATTTAATTAACCAAGGTGACATACAGCAATTTGGCATTTATCTAATTTCCCATAATTAAGTAAAGCATTTTCTAATCAAGCTATGTAGGACCGAATATAGCAATCAGAGGGGGGGGTGAATGATTGTGCGGAAGCTAAAACCAAATTCTTGATCTATTAAAAGTTTACCCCAAAATAGAACCAAATAATTGCCTCATTTAAAAAAAAAACAGAATGATAGAGGTTTGGTAAAACGCGAATTCCCGGAGATCCAACCGTCCGATCGATCTGAAATTTGGACACAAGAAACTAGATTCCAATACGAATCAAACCCGAAAAGAATCAGCTCAATCGGACTTATGGATCAAAAGTTATAACCTTCGCAAGCTTACTGTTCCAGAAGATGGCGAGAATAAATCTAATTAGAATTGTAGCTCGCTGAAAGATTTGATGAACTTGATCTTTATTTCTCCTTTCTTTTGTCTAAAATACTCCAAACAAAAGAGTACAACCCCAAAGCTTGCTCAAAGCTTGATTGCCTTCAACAGGAGGCAACCCCTCTATTTAAAGAAGGCAAACACACCTAATCCTAGAAGGAGTCCTAATCCTAGAAGGATTCCTAATCCTAAAAGGATTCCCACTCCTAATCCTAGAAAGAGCATGTATTCAACACAACTCACTTGGCCCAGCTTTGGCCGAGTACAACTCTTGCACGCATATGGCAACCCCTACCATACTCACGTGACTAACACTTTGCACGCGAATGACCTCATGCCATTCTCACGTGATTAACCATTCTTCATGTGCACCATTCTCTTAGCTCGAGCGTCCGCATGACATCCTTGACCACCAAGACCTCGTTTCCCCATGAACCTAGTCCCAGAACCTCGGTTCCTCCATGAACCTAGTTCGGTCCGTCATCGACCACATTAAGCCCTCGAGCAATACCTGCATGAACAAACCACAAAGCGATTCGAGCACAAGTCCGCGACTTGACTCACATTAAACCATGCAACCACTCACGCAGGAGTGCATTGCATTAAATATTCTAAGAACACGATTTCAAAACACGAACAAAAACCTTTGCAAAAATCAAAAGCTTTTCAAATAATTAAACTGATTTAAGATCTTTTCAAATAAAGAAACCAAAAAATAAATCTTGTCGAAATATCAAAGTAGTTTCAAATCTTTTCAAATACTCATCATCAAAATCAATCCGGATCAAAAATAACTTGATCCTTCAATCTCCCCCTTGATGAGTAATTTGACAAAACACAATATAAGATTTGATAAGAATATAGAAAAATACCAAATGAGAGTTTGAGACCAAAAAGATTCCAAAAGCAAGTAAAGACCAAGTAAATCCAAATTCTCAAAAGCAGTTTGAATTTCTCCTTTCTTTTTATTTTTCTTCTTCTTGACTTGCTCTCCTTTTTGACAAAATAGTCATCAAGATCTCAGAACTCCCCCTTAATGAATCAAGATTATCTCAAGCTTTGAAGTATATTCAAGGTATATAATCAAAGTAAGGCATTTGGAGAGTTTTCTGAGTTTTCACAATTTTTTTATCAATTTATCCAATGAGAAAGCAAATTGTGAGAATATGGAGGCTCTAACACATAGAAAAGTTGTTGCATAATCAAATTAGAGCAAACAAGTAAAATGTCATAAACTGATTTTGCAAAAGCTAAAAAAGAATTCTATCATGAGCATAGAGAGACTTTCAAATTCACTAATGTTTGTCTCAAGCCTTTTTCAACCATTTGAATTTCCCTTTTCTCTTTTAGCAAGTTTGACAATTTTGCTTTGTGATCAACAGGGGATGACAAGTAATAGCGCACACTAGCCCATACTTGTGTATGAGTAGGTAGTTCTTTCTTGTATCTTTCTCAGTTTAAATTGGCAAGTGGCTTCACATTGTTACTGAACTTTTGTTTAGACAAGTAGCCTTTTCTTGCATCTTTTGCATTTAAATCCTGGCAAGGAAGTTTGCACATTGTACTAAACTTGTGTTTAGTCAAGTAGCTTTTGCTTGCATCTTTTCAACTTGCTTTTAACATTAAAAACACTGATTTTGCTTGAGACTCATAATGATCATTTGAAGTCAACAAAAACTCACACATAGTTTCTAATCGGCTCTAGCCTTTCAGCAGATGACAAGAAACTTTTAAGCCTATTTCACAAATGCAATAACATAATGAGCAAGAGCCAAAATATTCTCGAAAAGCATCTCAAATTGAATAATTTTAGTCTTTTAGTCATTTAGTGAGAAGTGAAGCAATGTAGCATTAATTTGACTATATACACAAGAATAGTCAACAAAGCTTTGTACTACATGATGCAATGAAAACAGGGGTTTTTACTTGAGGTGTAAAGTCAAAATACCACTTATAAAAAAATCACTTCTAGGAACCAAAGTCAAGTAACCCAAAAAGAGATAAACTCAAGACTCCCCCTCAAATCAACCCATGGGGATGAATGATCCCAAGTTCACCGCGTAAGAAAGCAAAAGCGAGAAAAATCAAAGCGGTTTAGTGAAAATATCGGCAAAATTTGAGCACCCAAATCAACAAATTTCAGTTCAATAGCTCTTTTTCAACATGATCTCTAAGAAAATGAAATCTGATGTCAATGTGTCCAAGAAAGAGAATTACTCAAGAAGTGGCATGAACCCGGATGTACTTTTTCTATCAATTCCACATCCTCCAAATTCGGCATCGAGAGAAAGGTCTTAAACTAATGCGTGAAGAAGCGAGAGAAGCCAAATGCCAAAATCTTGAGTACCCGCAGAGATACCTTAACATCCTCTCTTGATAGCTTGTCGATGTGAAGCAGCGGGAAGCTTGAAAACGAGCACACAAGCACACACAAGCTCCAATTATCTCATCCTCAACGAGCATCATCATCATCTTCATCAAAAGATACTCTCCCCTGAACATATGCACATTGCACACTATTTGGACTAGTGCCTTTTGCGTAAAACGAGGTGGAGAGAAGCATCTTGAAAAATAACACTTTTAGCACGCGTGATGCACAAGTGAAGGAGGAGAACCAATTCTTATCATCGGACATGTGGCGTGAGCATCCAGGAATCCACTAGCCATATGTTCTCCTTCCTCGTGTGAGAAGCCTACATAGAAGCGAGAAAGTATCGATGTCTACGATGCTGGGGTTAGAAATATGATGTTTAGGAATCGATCTTGAGACACACGACGCACAGCTATTGGCACAACAGAGCATTCTTATGCATAAAGAAGATTTGTCTTTTCGTGTTCTTAGCAACAAGAGGTATTTGCATCACCCTAGGCACATAATGAGAAATGAAACGTGCACATGCCTGAAATTAGACCTAGTATTAAACCTTTCTCTCTTTTGTTGTTTAGCTAGTCTAAAGCAAAAGTCTACTAGATGTCCATCTCTACCACAATGAGTGCAAGTGTACTTAACATGATGTTTTGCTTTAACAGATGAAGCACATTTTGCATTCATCATAGTAGAAAGATAAAGACCACAGATTTAAAGACATTTTCTTAGGCTCATTGACAATTTCAAATTTTCCACTTCCAAGTGTTTTGACAACGATGGGAGCATGTGATTTATGATGAGCATAAGAATCAAAACCTAAACCTTTGTTAAGTGCTGACTTTTGATTGATCCAAAATCATGTTTAGGTTTTTCTTGCCATCGTGAAACGTTCCAAAGAATTTTGCAAGTAATCAACTTTCTTAGCAAGAGTTAAACAATTATCACAAGGAGTGTCAATTTTAGCTTTACGCTTTCGCAATTTGAACACGAGTTAATTTCATGAGTGAACATGTCATTTGTTAATTGTGTAACTCTACAATTTGCATCTTTTAATTTCAACTCAAGAATTGAACATTTAGAGCAAGCAATTTGATCATGTAAACTATCATTAGAGCAACCAATATTTTTCACAAGTTTTTCATTTTCAATTGTTCGGCATATAACTTGTTCTAGTTTAATGACATGTTCCTCTTTTAGAGACTTAATTTCAAATTTGAGATCTAAGCAAGTATCACAAATATTTTAAATTTGAATTTCTAAGATCAAAGTTTTCAGATTTTAGCATGGATAGATCTTTTTCTAAGTTTTTATTTTTGAGTGAAGATTTTCTTAAAGATTTTCTCAATATGACTAAAACTTCACAAAGCTCATCATACGAAGGCATTACCTCATCACCGTCATTTGGAGAGTCTTTGTCGTTGTCACTAGAATCACTAGTGTTCCCTTTTGCCATGAAGCACGATCAGGTGAAATCCTTCTCTTTCAACCGTTTGCTAGCCTTCCTTCTCATCTTGGTTGAGTCATCAATGTAAGCAAGTCTAAGCGACCAATTGCCCTCGAAGACTTTGTTGAGCATCTTCTTCGTCAGATTTGCTTATTTTTATCCTTGCTCTCTCTTGGCGGAAGGACTTGGAGGAGTTGCTTTGCTCCTTCTCCTCTCTATCTTTGTTCTTGAAACATTTACTTACGGATGTGCCCCGCCTTACCCTTGATTGTAGCGATGGATGGAGGCTCCTTTTCTTTCCTTGATCTCATGTAGTTGCATTGACACGCTTGGAAAGAAGAGCAAGTGTATCTTCAGTATTTGATCTAGCATGTTCATCACTAAGAGCACTCAAAGCAGAATGGAATATGATGATGAAAAACTAGTAGCATTATCATATGAAGAGGAATTAGCATTAAGAGCCATAGAGTTATCATTGGATGTTCTTGAAACAATGTCTATCTCAAAAGTCTTGAGACTAGAATATAGTTTATCCAAAGTCATTTCACTCATCTTGTGAGCTTCCTAAAAGTAGTCACTTTCATTTGCCAGATTTTAAGATCAAGAGATGATAGGAAATGTCTAGCATTTTAGTCGGTGTACTTTACATCTACTCTAAGATTGTTTAAGATTACATTAAGCGAGCAAAACAATCATCTAGAGATTCTCGAGTTCATTTCAAATCTAGTGTATTCCTTTTTAAATTGATCTTGCCTAGCTTCTTTACGTAGTCGATGCCCTCATGATAATCTTGAAGAGATTTCAAATTTCATGAGCAAGTGAGTAAATGTGAGACTCGATCGAATTCGTTTCGAGCAAGTCCTTGAAGCAATAAGTTTCTAGCTCTAGTATTGTTTTCAACATCTTTTTCAAACTCGATTTTATCAATATCATCATTTGAAGGAAGCTCGTATGGAATCTTTACCTTGCGCCAAATAGCGTTACCTTGAGCTTGAAGGTATGCGATCATCCGAATCCGCCCGATGGGGAAAGTCGTGCCATTGAAGATTGGCGGCTTGTTCGAGTATATCTCTGCTGACATAACTTACCGTTTACTAATCACTGTTAAGATGGATTAGTAGAGCCAAGCTCTGATACCACTTGTAGGACCGAATATAGCAATCAGAGGGGGGGGTGAATGATTGTGCGGAAGCTAAAACCAAATTCTTGATCTATTAAAAGTTTACCCCAAAATAGAACCAAATAATTGCCTCATTTAAAAAAAAAACAGAATGATAGAGGTTTGCAAAACGCGAATTCCCGGAGATCCAACCGTCCGATCGATCTGAAATTTGGACACAAGAAACTAGATTCCAATACGAATCAAACCCGAAAAGAATCAGCTCAATCGGACTTATGGATCAAAAGTTATAACCTTCGCAAGCTTACTGTTCCAGAAGATGGCGAGAATAAATCTAATTAGAATTGTAGCTCGCTGAAAGATTTGATGAACTTGATCTTTATTTCTCCTTTCTTTTGTCTAAAATACTCCAAACAAAAGAGTACAACCCCAAAGCTTGCTCAAAGCTTGATTGCCTTCAACAGGAGGCAACCCCTCTATTTAAAGAAGGCAAACACACCTAATCCTAGAAGGAGTCCTAATCCTAGAAGGATTCCTAATCCTAAAAGGATTCCCACTCCTAATCCTAGAAAGAGCATGTATTCAACACAACTCCACTTGGCCCAACCTGGCCGAGTACAACTCTTGCACGCATATGGCAACCCTACCATACTCACGTGACTAACACTTTGCACGCGAATGACCTCATGCCATTCTCACGTGATTAACCATTCTTCATGTGCACCATTCTCTTAGCTCGAACGTCCCGCATGACATCCTTGACCACCAAGACCTCAGTTCCCCATGAACCTAGTCCCGAACCTCAGTTCCTCCATGAACCTAGTTCCAGTCCCGTCATCGACCACATTCGCCCTCGAGCAATACCTGCACATGAACAAACCACAAAACGATTCCGAGCACAAGTCCGCGACTTGACTCACATTAAACCATGCAACCACTCACAGGAGTGCATTGCATTAAATATTCTAAGAACACGATTTCAAAACACGAACAAAAACCTTTGCAAAAATCAAAAAGCTTTTCAAATAATTAAACTGATTTAAGATCTTTTCAAATAAAGAAACCAAAAAATAAATCTTGTCGAAATATCAAACTGGTTTCAAATCTTTTTCAAATACTCATCATCAAAATCAACTGGATCAAAAATAACGATCCTTCAAGCTAGCATGCAATAATTTAAACCAAATTAATTTGAAAATGAGATCAACATGGTCAAAGCACAACTTACCTTCAAAGAGTACTTGTTCTTGGTCTTGAGCTGGCTCCTGAGTCAACACTTCACCTTCGAACCCTTCGGGCACTTCAACGTCTACTCGTAAAGCGTGCAAATAGCAATAAATAAATAAACCATAGACAAAAAGTGTCCAAACATCCAAATAAAGTCCATAAACAGAGAGAGCATAATTTTATGAATTTTTAGAAACTAGAATCGTCAAATTCGGAGTTTAAATGCAAAAGTTATAACCGTTTAAAGTTTGAAGAAAACATTAATTATATATAAATAGAGAAATATTCATAATCAAAAATTATTTAAAATTCATATTTGAGTAGGTCTCATTTTTATGAAAATTTAGAAATTTGAATCACTCAAATCGGAGTTGAAACGCAAAAGTTATAAGCGTTTGAAGTTTGAATCCATTTTTGAAATCAATAAATCGAATTAATAAATCATTTTCTTTTTCGGAAAGTAATTTATTGCGTCAGCATGACACGTGGACCAATCAGAGGCCGCCACGTCACGTCGGGTCCATGGACCCGGCGCACGGTTTGGCTTGGTCCACCGTGGACCCGGTCCACGGCTCGTGTCTCTAACATGTGGGCCCCTCTGGTGACGTCAAGACACTGCAGTTCGGGAGTGGGTCGACATGCAGGCCCCACCGTGACGTCAGCATGACGTCATGGTGCGGTTTGCTCGATCGGCCGACACGCGGGCCTGCGGACGCCACTGGCCGACGCCGCTGGCGATCGGGCGTGGCCGCTACCGATCGCGACGGCCGCCTCTCGACCACGTGGCATGATCTCGGCCGTTGATTTGAAAATCAACGGCACAGATCAGATCTAGCTCAACGCAATAGGAAACTACTTGGCTGATCTGGACCGTTCGATCTTGATCGGACGGTCAAGATCCAATCTAACATTTACAACGCGGCTAACCCTAGCCGTTCGATCTAGATCTAACGGCTGAGATTGGATCTAGTACGGTGCGGTTAAGGCTACGTGGTGCGATCTAAACCGTTGGATCTAAATCCAATGGTTGGAAATAGATCTGGAGGTTAGCACGTGGGATCTCACCGGGGCTGACGTGGACGATTCTGGGCCCTTGGATCTGGATCGGATGGTGGAGGGAGCTCGAATGACGGCGATGGCGCGCGGCCGAGCTGGCTCACTGGAGACGAGGACGGCGACCACGGCAACGGCGCTTGGGCGCGATTCCGGCGAAGTGAAAGGTCCCCTCCGACGCGGCTGGTCCTTGCGGTTCCGGATCTGAGCTCAACGGCGGCGGAGGACGGCGGACAGCGGTGGAAACGGCGATTAACCGCGGCGAAACACCAAACTAACTACGGCGAGCTCGCGCGGGCAAACGGCGGCGGCTCAGGCGACGTTGTCTAGGGCTATGGGTGCGCACAGAAGTCGGCAACACGTTGGCGGTGGCAGCGCATTAAATAGGCCCCTCGGCGTCCGTGAAACTCGCTGAAACCGAGGCCCACACGGCTGCGCCGGCGGAATCCGAATTGGATTCGGATTGGGGTGACGTGGCTCAACGTGAGCCGTTGGATCAAGATCCAACGGTACGGGGGTTTGGGTTTGGGTCCGGCTCGGGCGACCTGGCTGGCTCGGTCGGGCTCGGGTTCGACGACATGGCTCAATCTCGGCCGTTCGATCTTGATCGGACGGTCGAGAGGGTTAGGGTTAGGTTGGGTTCGAGTCGGACTCGGACTCGAGTTAGACTCGGGCTCGGGTCGGAGGAACAGTACAAACCGGTTCGGGTTTTTCCAGCGATTTAATAATCAAATTAATTCCCAAAAATTCATTTAATTCATTAAAAATAGCAAAACACTCAGAAAAATTCCAGAAAAATTCTAAAAAATATTTTGGAACCTTTTGGACTCAAATAAAATATTTCCAACAAAATTTTATTTGCAAAATTAAATTCTTTAATTATTTCAAAAGGGAATAAATTCAAATAAATTCCAAATAAATTCCAGAAAATTCCAAAAATTCACCAAAGTGCCAAATCTTATTTAAATTCATGAAAAGCAAAAATTGGGGTGTTACATCCATGTCAAGGTCGGTCTCCACGAAAGGCTTGTCGAGGTAGTGGTTGAGCTCTACTAGTGGATTCCATGTCGACTTGCTTGGCACTTGGGAAGAGCCAGACGCCTTGCCTTTTAGCTTCTTCCAAATGTTTGAAGTAGTTGAACTGCCTCGTGCTTGTTGCGTTATTGAGATAGATCTTCTTGCTTCACTTCTAGTTCCAAACTTGTCGTAATATTTGTCAAAAAATCTAAAAAATTCATTATAAACATGAGTATAGGCCTCAGAGAAATCAAGATTGAATGTCTCACCTATTTCGTGGAAGGCACCATGCAAGTTAGATAATTTTCTCCAAGGATCTGAAATAGTAGCAAAGCAGTAAAGATGCGAAATAGCTTGAAAATATTTTAATTTTTTTCCTCCATTGGTTCTATAATGGGATGTAAAATATAATTATCTCTACTTTCTTTGAAACAATTAGCAATAGTCCAAAGCCACTCGATGACTAAGGAAGAAGTTGGGTAGTATACACCGGATAAATCTTTGTAAAAAGTTTGTAAAAAATCACAAAAATGTCTTACAGTTTGCCAATCTACTTCTGTAACCAACGACTCACCATTATTGCAGTTGACGAAAATAGTGACAATATGCTCGTAGCCCTTGCACCACTCCAACATAATATACGTTGAGTTCCACCTAACCGTCATATCAAGGTTGAATTTTCTTGGGTCCTTACTGTTGGCCCTGCAGTACTCTAAGAATTGTACAAACCTTACGATTGAATCATTAATAAATTAGATAGCTTTGCGTATATTTTCCAAACTAGTTCTCATTACAGTCAAACCTGCCTACACAGTGAGATTAATAATATGGCATATGCATCTCTAGTGGAGTACAAAACCTCCAACATAAGTTTCTATATGGGGTGAGAGATAATCCATAGCCATCGTGTTAGCTGATGCATTATCAAGAGTGATGGACAAAATTCTACCTTCTATTTTAAAGTCGGTAATAACCTCAAGTATATGGTTAGCGATAGCCTATCCGGTGTGTTAATCGGAAATTAGCCTAAACCCTATGACTCTTTTATTTAGTAAGTAGTTCTCATCTAAATAATGTGCAATAACACAAATATAGGCTGTTGTTTGATGTTGGGAAGTCCATATATCCGATGTTAAGGCAAAGGAAAAACTAGTTGCCAAGAAAATCTATTTTAACATTTCTAGTTTTTTTGTAAACATTTTATAAATATCATGTGTAGTAGTTCTTCTACTAACATGTTGGTATTGTGGACAAAAACCATGTTGCACCATTCTTTCAAAATTAGAGCACTTGTGTCGGGACCCGAATTTGCAAATCCGGACCCCTCTGTGTATTCAGCACTAGTCCAGGAACGCGCTAGTGCACACAGTCTCAACATTGGCAAATATCACGAACATACTCAACGAAATAATAAAGTACCTTAAATAGTTAACCAAACGGGTTGCTCGACCTTATGGTCAAGTTACAAATATATGCCACGCAGGGCGGAAACTCAATAAGAGAGAAATAACTGCAGCGGAAAATAAGATAACTTCGTGGCGCCATCCAGTATACCACAGGCA
This sequence comes from Rhipidocladum racemiflorum, assembly GCA_036346355.1. Classification (NCBI taxonomy): domain Eukaryota; kingdom Viridiplantae; phylum Streptophyta; class Magnoliopsida; order Poales; family Poaceae; genus Rhipidocladum; species Rhipidocladum racemiflorum. The sequence continues at coordinate 63,536,841 of CM070583.1, forward strand.
ACTGACTGGGCTCGCTTCCTAGTTAGACGGATCTTCTGGGAGCTCCTCCTCCAAAGCTGGTGTAGACTCCTCTTCAACTGGTGTTGTATTGTGGCAAGGGTGAGTACTTGGTACTCAGCAAGTCATGCATAGAATGCAAACTAATATACTACATGCACGGCTTAGTACAAAGGAATCGCTCAGGGTATATTTGGCAAGAAACAAAGATTTGACAAGTAGCATAAGTAGATTCGAAAGCAATAGAAACAAGTATAAGATCAATAACTTTTCAAGGAGTTTAGTAAACATCTTTCCCATTCCTAATCCACATTTCCATCAACATCATCATTAAACCAAACCCAACCTTTCAAGTCCAAGTTAATTTCAAGAAAGTCTAACCCTTGACTGTAATTCCCGACCGATGTCCAATACCGCGAACACGGCTATTCGAATAGATTTTACACTCTGCAGAGGTTATGCACTTTACCCACAAGATACAGTCAAACACCAAAAAGACGAGTGTCCGTAACAGAGTCTTTCAAAAACTTCTAACAGTACAAGTGGTCCTCTCCGGTGTTGCACGCTAACCCTTCCCTTAGCGAAGGCGAAGTTTAGGCCAAACCACCGTTAGATGGGTACCTGGCCGCAGCCCCGGTACGCTCCCCCGTACAACTACACAAAGGGTGTAGTTGACAACCTGAGGTCCCACAGGTACGTTATTAGCAACTTAATCAACTAGGTCCGTCCCATTACATACAAGTGGTTGCACGATTGACTAAGTTCAAAGGCTTGCAAGGTTAAGTCCTTAGGGTAACCAGGGCAAGACTACCCGAAGAACCAAAACAACGTTCCCGGTGCCACAACTGGCCCACCCGATCATTCTTGCCACATGCCCCAGTCAAATCTATTTATCAAACCCCCAGTTGATTACCATGCACCACGTGCCATCAACATCACAACACATGATACCTTTCCAAAACAGGTTCAATATATCATTAAGTCAATATTAACATTTGTCTGTCCAAAATCATGTCATAAGCGTGTAGCAGGTCTAAGCAATCTACTACCAAGATCTAAATTCCCATATTGGCAATTTAATAATGTCCAACTATTTAAACCTCAACTAGGGTGACAAGGGGTCATGGCACATATATATTTAACAAAGGTGTCATACAGCAATTTGGCATTTATCTAATTTCCCATAATTAAGTAAAGCATTTTCTAATTTAAACTAGCATGCAATAATTTAAATCAAAACAAGTTTCAAATTGGGATCAACATGGTCAAACACAACTTTCCTTCAAAGAGTACTTGTTCTTGGTCCTGAGCTGGCTCCTAGGTCAACAATTCTCCTTCAAAGCCTTCGGGCACTTCAACGTCTACTCGTAAAGCGTGCAAATAGCAAATAATAAATAAACAGTGGACAAAAAATGTCCAAACATCCAAATAAAGTCCATAAACAGAGAGAGCATAATTTTATGAATTTTTAGGAACTGGAATTGTCAAATTCGGAGTTTAAACGCGAAAGTTATAGCATTTTGAAGTTTAAATAATCAATTAAATAATTATACAGAGAAAAACTTTGGTCCAAAAAATTAAATAAAATTCATCATTAGGTAGATCTCAATTTTATACGAATTTAGAAATTTGAATCACTCAAATCGTAGTTAAAATACAAAAGTTATAAACGTTTGAAGTTTGAATCAAATTCTGAAATCAATAAACCGAATTAAATCTTTATTCTTAAAATAAAAACCGATTATGACGTCAGCGTGATTTTCCTCCGAATTATTTTTCTATTGAAAAATCGATTTATTGCGTCAGCCGGTCCATAGACTTGGTCCACGGTGGACTCGGTCCACGGCTCCACGTGCGGCTGACAGGTGGGACCCCTCAGGTGACATCAGCGGGGCTCGGCCGAGGCGTCTGACAGGTGGGACCCACCGATGACGTCATGGGTGACGTCACGGTGCGGTCGCTGACACGCGGGCCCAGCGTGTCAGTGCCCCACGCTCACGCCCGCTTGGGCACGGCGGTTCGGCTCCCCGGACACGTGGCTCGATCCGAGCCGTTGGATCTAGATCCAATGGTTGGTATTAGATCTGGGATTTTCAACGGGGAAACTCACCGAGGGTGTCGTTGCGCGATCTGGTCCGCATGATGAAGATCCGACGGCTAGCAGAGCTCGCGGGGACGGCGAGGGTGCGGCGGAGCTAGGTTGGCCAGAGCTGGGGACGACGACCTCTCGAACGGCGTTTCCGTGTGTCTCCGGCGAAGTGAGTGGCACTCCCGAACTCATCTCGGCCTGGGGAATCCGGATCTGGGCTTGATGGCGGCGGGAAACGCAAGAAACCGTGGCGGAGGGGAGAATCAACTACGGCGAGCTCTAGCGGCTAGACAGCGGCGGCTCAGGCGAGGTGAGTTAAGGCTACAGGTGCGCGCGGAAGAGGCGATCACGACCGTGGTGGCGGCGCATTAAATAGGGGCCTCGGCTTCCGTGAATCTCGCGGAAACCGAGGTCCACCCGCAGGCGGCGGCGGAGTCCGAAGAGGACTCGGAGAGGGGCGACGTGGCACACGCTCAGCCGTTGGATCAAGATCCAACGGTTCGGGGGTTTGGGCTCGGGTCCAGCTCGGGCGATCTGGCTGGCTCGGTCGGAGTCGGGCTCGGGTGACGCGGCGCGATCGTGGCCGTTGGATCTCGATCCAACGGTCACGCGCGTTAGTGCTTGGCGAGTGGGTTCAACCGGACCGACTGGCTCGGTCGGACTCGAGTCTGACTCGGACTCGGGTCCGGTCGGATGAACAGTACAAACCCGTTAGGTTTTTCCAGCGATTAAATAATCCAAATTAATTCCCAAAAATTCATTTAATTCATTCAAAATAGCAAAACACTCAGAAAAATTCCAGAAAAATTCTGGAAAATATTTTGGAACATTTTGGACTCAATTAAAATATTTCCAACAAAATTTTATTTGCAAAGTTAAATTCTTTAATTAATTCAAAAGGGAATAAATTCAAATAAATTCCAAATAAATCCAAATAAATTCCAGAAAATTCCAAAAATTCACCAAAGTGCCAAATCACACATGAATTTAAGAAAAGCAAAATTTTGGGGTGTTACAAACCTCCCCCCTTAACAGAATCTCGTCCCCGAGATTCAGGGCTTACTACGGAATAGGTTTGGAAACTATTTCTTCAAATCCTCTTCGCGCTCCCAAGTTGCTTCACTCTCCACATGGTTGCTCCATTGAACTCTGCAGAAGCGGGTTGACTTGTTTCTCGTTTCTCGATCCATGGTGTCCAGAATCTTCACGGGGTGCTCCTTGTAAGTCAGATCTTCTTGTAGCTCAATTGACTCTAGCGGTGTCTGCTCATCAGGTACTCGGAGACACTTCTTCAGCTGGGACAAGTGAAACACGTCATGCACTCCTGCTAGTGATTGCGGTAACTCCAGCTGGTATGCAACTTCACCTCTACGGCTGAGAACCTTGAATGGTCCAACATATTGCGGCACGAGTTTTCCTCTAGCATGGAATCTCTTAACTCCTCTGAGCGGTGTAACTCTGAGATACACAAAATCTTCCGGTTCAAAACTCAAGTCTCGGCGACGGTTATCGGCGTAACTCTTCTGTCTTGATTGTGCTATCTTCAGTCTTTCTCGGATCATGGCAATCTGTTCTTCGGCTTCTTGAAGAATATCTGGTCCAAAGACACGGCGTTCACCTGTCTCATTCCAGTTCAACGGTGTCCAACAGGGTCGACCGTATAGTGCTTCAAATGGCGACATTTGCAAACTGGCTTGGTAGCTGTTGTTGTAACTGAACTCCGCATACGGCAGACTCTTATCCCAAGAGGTAGCATAAGCCAATGCACAAGCTCGTAGCATATCCTCTAAAATCTGATTAACTCTTTCTGTTTGCCCATCTGTCTACGGATGATAAGCTGTGCTAAAGTTCAAACGGGTCCCCATGGCTTCATGCAGTTTATTCCAGAATCTTGAGGTAAACTGGGTACCTCTGTCCGATACAATCTTCTTCGACACTCCATGCAAATAGACAATCCTGGTCATATACAATTCTGCTAACTTATCCCTTGAGTAAGTGGTCTTTACTGGAATAAAATGGGCAACCTTAGTCAAGTGGTCCACTATAACCCATATGGAGTCATATCCACCCTGGGTTTTCGGCAAACCGGTAATGAAGTCCATTCCGATTTCCTCCTTTTCCACTCAGGTATCTTCAACGGCTGTAACAGTCCTGCTGGTCTCTGATGCATTGCCTTGACTCTCTGACATATGTCGCACAGCGCAACATGTTCAGCAACTTCACGCTTCATGCTCGACCACCAGCATCTTTCTTTTAAATCCTGATACATCTTGGCACTCCCCGGATGAATTGAATACTTGGAGTAATGGGCTTCTTCTAGAATCAGCTGCTTCAGCTCCTTCTGGTTTGGCACACAAATTCGATCCTTCATCCATAACGTGCCTTGCTCATCCAACTTGAAGTCCTCTGCCTTGCCTTCATCCATTCTGGACTTGATCCTGCGGATCTTGTCATCATCTTTCTGTCCTTCTCAGATCTGATCCTCCAGGGTAGGCTTTACTTCTAATGCGGCCAAGAATCCTTCTGGTACGACTTCAATCTGCATTCTCTGGAAATCCTCACATAGCTCATCCTGACTTGTGGCTAGCAACACGTTCACAGTATGGCTTTTCTGACTCAGAGCATCGGCCACCACGTTGGCCTTTCCCGGATGGTAGTGGATTCCAACATTATAATCCTTGATCAACTCTAACTATCTCCTCTGCCTCATGTTCAGGTCTGATTGGGTGAAGATGTACTTAAGACTCTTATGGTCCGTGTATACTTCACATCCGTTTCCAATTAAATAGTGACGCCATAACTTCAAAGCATGCACTACGGCAGCTAGCTCTAGGTCATGCGTGGGATAATTCTCCTCATGCGGCCTCAACTGCCTAGATGCATAAGCGACGACCTTTCCGTTCTGCATCAACACACATCCAAGTCCTTGACGCGATGCATCACAATAAATATCAAAGCTTTGATTAACATCCGATAGAACTAACACCGGCGCTGATGTCAATCGCTCCTTCAGTTCTTGAAAACCTTTCTCACACTCTGGCGTCCATGCAAACTTCTTCTCCTTTTTCAGCAATTGCATGAGAGGTTTCGCAATTGTCAAAAAGCTTTCAATGAAACGGCGGTAGTAACCTGCCATGCCAAGGAAACTACGAATCTGGGTCACGGTCTTCGGCTGCTCCCAATGTAACACGGCTTCTACCTTGCTTGGATCTACGGCGACTCCTTCTGCGGTCATTACATGTCCGAGGAATTCCACCTTGTCCTTCCAAAAATCACACTTACTGAACTTGGCGAAGAGTTGCTGTTCCCTCAGCTTTTCCAACACTCGCCTCAAGTACTCTACATGTTCATCCTCTGTCTTGGAGTAGATTAAGATATCATATATGAACACAACAACAAACTTGTCCAAATATTCCATGAACACCTTATTCATCATATTCATGAAATATGCTGGCGCATTCGTCAGACCAAAGGACATAACAGTAAACTCGTAATGTCCGTATCTTGACGAGAATGCGGTTTTTGGAATATCCTCTGATCGGATCTTCAACTGATGGTATCCCGATCTCAGATCAATCTTGGAGAAAACCTCGGCTCCTCTTAGTTGATCAAACAGATCATCGATCCTGGGTAGCGGGTACTTATTCTTCACGGTGACTTCATTGAGTGCACGGTAGTCAATGCACATCCTGAAACTCCCATCCTTCTTCTTGACAAACAGAACTGGCGCTCCCCACGGCGACGAACTCGGTCTGATAAATCCTTTCTCCATCAACTCTTCAAGCTGCTTCTTCATCTCTACTAATTCCTCAGTGGACATCCGGTAAGGTCTCTTTACTATCGGCGCTGTATCAGGTACAAGCTCTATCACAAACTCTATGTCTCTGTCTGGCGGCATACCAGGTAGATATCCAGGAAAAACATCTGGGTACTTATTCACCATTGAGACATCTTCTATGCTGATTGCCTTGGCGCTGTTAACCATCAACTGACCATCTCTAACGGCGGTAGCTTGAAATTCTACTTTTCTTCCACACGGGCTTTCAATTGAGATAATCCTTCGACCACAATCCAATACGGCCTTGTGCTTGGATAACCAATCCATTCCCAAAATAACATATAGGGTCTTGGTTTCCAAAATAATAAGGTTCGCTAGGAACTCTATCCCATCTATTAATATTCTCACCCCAGAACATCCTACTTTCGTTCGGAGTTCAGAACCAGGGGTTTGAACTAAAAGCATGCATTTAAGTCTTGCAATCTCCAAATCATTTTTAGCAGCAAAGCCTTGAGAAACAAATGAATGCGAAGCTCCAGAATCAAACAAAATCAAGGTGTGTACTGAGTTAACAAGTAACTTACCCAGTACGACGTCCGTGGCATTCTGAAGTGCATCTGCAGTGACATGGTTGACTCGGCCTCTCACCACGGTCTGGGGTGTTGCTCCTGGCTGTGCTGTCCCGCGGTTTGCTCCTGGTGCTGGCGTCCTGGCTGGTGTGGATCCTAGATTGAAGCGGACTGGGTTCACTCCTGCTATCTTCTTAGGGCAATTGTTGGAGAAGTGCCCTGGTTCGTTGCATGTGTAGCAGCGTCTCACTGTCCCCTGTTGACTGCCTGAAGCGGCGTTTCTGGCTAGAGCTGGGGTCTGATAATTCTGATTGGCGGTTCTTGGTGCTGGTGACGGTGTCCTTGTTGCATTCTGCGGCTGGAATCTAAAAAACTGATTTGGCGCAACGTTCAAGCGTTGCTGTGCTCCCTGACGCGATCCCTACTGTTGCATCCTTCGCTTCCAGTTCTCATCCAGTTCCTTGCGCTTATCTTCAAGAATGAGCGCCTTATTCACCAACTCTTGGAAATCTGGAAAGGTGTGGGTGATCAGTCCCACCTGCAGTCCTGAGTTAAGTCCCTTCATGAAGCGAGACTATCTAGCTTTATCTGTCGCTGCGTCTTCAGGTGCGTAACGTGTAAGCTGTGTGAACTTATTCAGGTATTCGGCCACCGGCTGATTACCTTGCTTCAGTGCTCTGAACTCCTCTTTCTTGAGGCCCGTGATTCCTTCCGGCACGTGATACTAACGAAATGCAGCTGTAAACTCCTCCCAAGTGATGTCCTGAGGGTTCTCCTGCGTGGCGCAGAAGTTCTCCCACCATTCGGCGGCGGTCCCTTCTAACTGATGAGAAGCGTAGAGTACCTTCTCATTTCCCATGCATTGGGCAATGTGTAGCTTCCTCTCAATTGACCTTAACCAGTCATCGGCCTCCAACGGATTCGCATTCCAAGAGAAAGTGGGTGGGTGAGTCCTCATGAACTCTGACAGTCTTGTATTTTGGCGTTGTCCCTGATTGACTTGATTAGCGGTGGCCTGAGCAGTGACGTGTTGCATCTGTTGCATCATGGCATGCATCAACTGAGTCTGAGCAGCAAGAAAAGCTCCAAAATTCTGCATGTCAACTGGCGGTGCTGGTTGGGGTGCAGGTGCTCCATCATTGGGGTTCCCAGCTGGGCGAGAACCACTTCCATTGCCTCCAAGGTTTCCGCGGGTGTTCACCATCTGTTGATTGCTCCATGGTTTCAGAGATGAGTGGGAACAAGAATAGACAAGTAGTAGGGAAACTTATGCAGGGGAAAAGTGTAACTCAAAATCCAACTTTATTATTAATAATAATAACTTGGTATGGTCGCTTACAATGCCTAAAGGCCTCGCAACACATACTGCACACTCAGCAAGCAATGAAAATCAAAATTGACTCTAAGGGTGAATCTTTATTCTATAACGCGATTCGACGAAGGAGTATCAACCTCAATGCCTACGCTCACTCGTCGAGAAAACCTCCACTGCCTCCTCGCGGCGGGTGCGGCGGCATAGGCGCGAAACAATCGCCATGCCCTGCAACTGCAGCTGTGTTTGACGACGCGGCGTCTTCCTCTGGCTCTGGATCTGGCTGGTGCTGTGGTTGTGGCGCGGGTGCAGGTGGCGCCTCTTCTGGGTCCTCCTCTGGCTCTGGGGCTTCCAACTCCAACACTGGATCGGGGCCCTGTCCATACAGTGCGGTCTCCAGCTCTGCGATCCTTTCCGCACCATAAGCGACATACTCACGAGCATTCCCCAAGTGCTTCTTCTCCTCCTCAACTTGTTCGCGAGCCTTCTTCAACTCCTGCACGGTGTCTTCGATCAGCTACTCCTGGGCGGTGACGAATCTGGCTAAGTGAGTGATGGTAGCATCCTCATCTTCTATCGGTTCCCGTTGAACTCTGCTGTCTCGGCGTGGGTGGTGACGGAATACTGTGCCTTCCAGCTCCCTGGAGTAAGTGCGAGCGATCTGCTGCATTGCTCGACGCGACACCTCCTGGATTCCCATCTCAAAGGTAGACCTCCTGGCGGTGAAGTGGAAAGGGCGACTGAACTTTGTCTTCTCTCGGGCATACACCGTGATCCGGACGTCCTATCCTATGACCACTCCTGCCTGTACGAGTGTAGTCCCTCGGTAGAGCGGCCTCTCAAAACCTCCAAGAAACTGAAGCATACGCCACAACTCAGCAGCGTAGCCTCCTTCACGCTCGACGTAGTTGTTCTTCATCATCATCTGTCAAAAGATGCTCGCGTAAGAACGCACCATTTTAAAATCAATATGGGAGACGGAAAGAACTTAGCAAGGGGTATGAATCAGAAAGAAAGGGGTAAGTCGAGAATTCATTCGTTATCTTGACAATTTTTATCTTTAGAAAATAGGTTTTATCCTCACTATGACCAATCTAACTATGGGTGAGCCTACAGTCAGTATGGCTCTGATACCACCTCTGTCGGGACCCGAATTTGCAAATCCGGACCCTCTATGTATTCAGCACTAGTCCAGGAACGCGCTAGTGCACACAGTCTCAACATTGGTAAATATCACGAACATACTCAACGAAATAATAAAGTACCTTAAATAGTTAACCAAACGGGTTGCTCGACCTTATGGTCAAGTTACAAATATATGCCACGCAGGGCGGAAACTCAATAAGAGAGAAATAACTACAGCGGAAAATAAGATAACTTCGTGGCGCCATCCAGTATACCACAGGCAACTGACTGGGCTCGCTTCCTAGTTAGACAGATCTTCTGGGAGCTCCTCCTCCAAAGCTGGTGTAGACTCCTCTTCAACTGGTGTTGTATTGTGGCAAGGGTGAGTACTTGGTACTCAGCAAGTCATGCACAGAATGCAAACTAATATACTACATGCACGGCTTAGTACAAAGGAATAGCTCAAGGTATATTTGCAGTAAACAGCATTTGACAAGTAGCATAAGTAGTTTCGAAAGCAATAGAAACAAGTATAAGATCAATAACTTTTCAAGGAGTTTAGTAAACATCTTTCCCATTCCTAATCCACATTTCCATCAACATCATCATTAAACCAAACCCAACCTTTCAAGTCCAAGTTATTTTCAAGAAAGTCTAACCCTTGACTGTAATTCCCGAGCGATGTCCAATACCGCGGACAAGGCAATTCGAATAGATTTTACACTCTGCAGAGGTTATACACTTTACCCACAAGATACAGTCAAACACCACAAAGGCGAGTGTCCGTAACAGAGTCTTTCGGAAACTTCTAACAGTACAAGTGGTCCTCTCCGGTGTTGCACGCTAACCCTTCCCTTAGCGAAGGCGAAGTTTAGGCCAAACCACCATTAGATGGGTACCTGGCCGCAGCCCCGGTACGCTCCCCCGTACAACTACACAAAGGGTGTAGTTGACAACCTGAGGTCCCACAGGTACGTTATTAGCAACTTAATCAACTAGGTCCATCCCATTACAGACATGTGGTTGCACGATTGACTCAGTTCAAAGGCTTGCAAGGTTAAGTCCTTAGGGTGACCAGGGCAAGACTACCCGAAGAACCAAAACAACGTTCCTGGTGCCACAACTGGCCCACCCGATCATTCTTCCCACATGCCCCGGTCAAATCTATTTATCAAACCCCCAGTTGATTACCATGCACCACGTGCCATCAACATCACAACACATGATACCTTTCCAAAACAGGTTCAATATATCATTAAGTCAATATTAACATTTGTTTGTCCAAAATCATGTCATAAGCGCGTAGCAGGTCTAAGCAATCTACTACCACGATCTAAATTCCCATGTTGGCAATTTAATAATGTCCAACTATTTAAACCTCAACTAGGGTGACAAGTGGTCATGGCACATATATATTTAACCAAGGTGTCATACAGCAATTTGGCATTTATCTAATTTCCCATAATTAAGTAAAGCATTTTCTAATTTAAACTAGCATGCAATAATTTAAATCAAAACAAGTTTCAAATTGGGATCAACATGGTCAAACACAACTTGCCTTCAAAGAGTACTTGTTCTTGGTCCTGAGCTGGCTCCTGGGTCAACACTTCTCCTTCGAAGCCTTCGGGCACTTCAATGTCTACTCGTAAAGCGTGCAAATAGCAAATAATAAATAAACAGTAGACAAAAAGTGTCCAAATATCCAAATAAAGTCCATAAACAGAGAGAGCATAATTTTATGAATTTTTAGGAACTGGAATTGTCAAATTCGGAGTTTAAACGCGAAAGTTATAGCATTTTGAAGTTTAAATAATCAATTAAATAATTATACAGAGAAAAACTTTGGTCCAAAAAATTAAATAAAATTCATCATTAGGTAGATCTCAATTTTATACGAATTTAGAAATTTGAATCACTCAAATCGGAGTTAAAATGCAAAAGTTATAAGCGTTTGAAGTTTGAATCAAATTCTGAAATCAATAAACCGAATTAAATCTTTATTCTTAAAATAAAAACCGATTATGACGTCAGCGTGATTTTCCTCCGAATTATTTTTCTATTGAAAAATCGATTTATTGCGTCAGCCGGTCCAAAGACTTGGTCCACGGTTCGGTTTGGGTCCACCGTGGACTCAGTCCACGGCTCCACGTGCGGCTGACAGTTGGGACACCTCGGGTGACGTCAGCGGGGCTCGGACGAGGCGTCTGACAGGTGGGACCCACCGATGACGTCATGGGTGACGTCACGGTGCGGTCCCTGACACGCGGGCCCGGCGTGTCAGTGCCCCACGCTCACGCCCGCGTGGGCGCGGCGGTTCGGCTCCTTGGACACGTGGCTCGATCCGAGCCGTTGGTTTGAAATCCGACTATGACACTACGGAATGCCGAGACTTTATAAAATGTGAAATTAGAGATTGTGGCATTACAAAATGTGAATGTTAAGGTCAAAAACATTATAAAATATGGAATGGGAGGTTGAAACCATACGTTATAAGGTTAATTTGCTTTTCCGGGCCGTTTTCGGGAGTTTGGGCCTTTCCGGGGGAGTTTGGGCCTAAAGGAAAGGGTCGTGGACTTTGGTGGGATGGAGTTTGAGTCCTAATAGGAGTAGGAGACCTAGTTGGGGGCCTCCCCCAGCCCCTTTAGGCGTCCACCCCCTGCCCTTGCGCCCCCACAAGTCCTAGCCGCCCCCCACACCTCCCCACCTCCTCCTTGTGGCGCCTCCACCTCCCCCATTGTTCCCCATTGCTCCACCACCTCTCCACCACCTCTCCACCTCCCTTGCTTCCCCTAGGGGAGTTCTCCAACTCCACACCTCGAAGATCCATCCGTTGGAGCGCTCCGCGACGAGGAGATCCGGCGGGATTGGAACGAGGAAGGAGATCGTGTGAACCGGGAGGAGATCTATTGGGTTTTCGTGCGTCGGGCGAAGGTATGGCCATGGGGATCCTTGGGGTTGGGCTAGGGTATGTTCTAAGGGTGATTATAATGTTTTTAGATCAATTGGTGGTGCTGGAATTGAGTAGATTAGATTAGATCTAGAAGTTGTCACGTTCTCTGTTTCGGGCAGCTTGTGCAGTCGACCTAGGGTTTGGGTTTTCACAATTTTAGATTCCTCATTTGGTCGGCCGCCTGTTGCAGAAGTTGTAGATAATTTCATTATCTTTCCGTGTATATGAAGAACGTCCAAATCCGATCAGCCGTTTGAAAGTTATGACTGTTTTACCGAGCGTGTTAAAATCTGTGACGTGATTGGAACAGATCACGGTATTTTGTAGATTAAACAACTTTAGATTCCGAATCAGTTTTTCCTTATACCTAGAAAAAGTTGGTAAATTTCCTAAGCTACGCTAGGATGTACTCTTTTAATCAATTTGGACTCTTAGAACCCGAGTTATGCCTTTTGGAAGGCTGCTGTCCCGACGGGACAGAACCTCTATTTTTGGGTTTTGCGAGTAGTTGGCAATATCGGGGTAGATGAGGTTTTGCGTACTGTTTTGTGGTCATGATTGTGAGTGTGTGGTACTCATGTGCAGGTGGTGTGACCCCGGGAGTGCCTTCTACGTCTCGCCAATCCGTTGCCCGTGGTTGAGGCAAGTGTATTGTAATGGATAGCGGTTTGTAGGATTGCTAGTTGAGACTAGATGAACTTGATTATATGACATGATCACTTGCCATGCTTTAATGATTTCCTATGATATGATGAGTATGCTATGATGCCATGTGTTAAAAGTACAAGTTTATTATGATGTGGCATATTTGCATACATGGCATGATTACATGGCCCAGGCGGTGAGAAAGTCATAACTAGTCCGGGAAGGTCGGTGAGAAAGTTATGACTAATCCGGAGAGCCAATGAGTAAGTCCTACATCGTGATTCCATTCACCGCGGTGAACGGAAGCGAGGAGTAGGCACCCTCCATCTTCGGGATGGAAGGGGGGAGAGGGTGCACACCGACGGGTGTGTACTCAACCATACCGGTATGAGTTTCCAAGGAGACATGTGCATCGCATTGCACTTCATACATATTGATGATGATGATAAGATGTGACCATGAATGAGATGGTTTACATGATGTGAGATATTATTGCTATGTAATTGTTTATGTTTGTATCATTGCAATATACTTGCTGAGTGATGAACTCACGCTTGTGTTTATGTTGTTTTATTTTAGGTACCATGAATCCGACATGCGGGAAAGGGAGCTAGTCACACGTCATCACTTAGCATCACACATTTAAACATTGACATGTTCCTTCCCTTATGGTTATGGTTAATTCATTGAACTAAACTATGGTTTCGATGATTCGTTGGTCGTTATGAGTAATTGATTAGTCCATATTTGTCATGTGATGGATAGAATTTATATCCTTAGTGGTATGGTGGCTGTTTTTCCGTTTGATCATGTTATTGCTATCGTTCGTTATGCCACATTGACATGTTAGTATTGTTGTTGCTTCAATTCATGTTAAAACAAAGGAGATGCTGCCGAAATCTCGGTTTTTAGCATGTGCGCCTTTGCTGGAATTTATGTTTAATTATGTATTTAGATGTTGTTTAGCTTTTGTTTGGTAGCATTTAGGCATAGTAAATGCCGGGGTGTTACACCGACGGCTAGGATTGGATCTGGGCTACACGCGTTGGAGCGGACGTGGTCGATCTGGGCCGTTGGATCTTGATCCAACGGTCCAGATCCAATCTAGTTCTTACGGGTTTGGGAAACACGTGACTCACCGTAGCCGTTCGATCTTGATCTAACGGCTGAGATCTATCCTAGCCTGGTGCAGTTCTAGCTACGTGACGCAATCTAAGCCGTTGGATCTAGATCCAACGGTTGGGATTAGATCTGGGATTTTCAACGGGGAAACTCACCGAGGGTGACGTGGCGCGATCTGGTCCGCTTGATGAAGATCCGACGGCTGGCAGAGCTCGCGGGGACGGCGAGGGTGCGGCGGAGCTAGGTTGGCCGGAGCTGGGGACGACGACCTCTCGAACGGCGTTTCCGTGCGTCTCCGGCGAAGTGAGTGGCACTCCCGAACGCGTCTCAGCCTGGGGAATCCGGATCTGGGCTTGACGGCGGCGGGAAACGCAAGAAACCGTGGCGGAGGGGAGAATCAACTACGGCGAGCTCTAGCGGCTAGATGGCGGCGGCTCAGGCGAGGTGAGTTAGGGCTACGGGTGCGCGCGGAAGAGGCGGTCACGACCATGGTGGCGGCGCATTAATAGGGGCCTCGACTTCCATGAATATTGCGGAAACCGAGGTCCACCCGCAGGCGGCGGCGGAGTCCGACGAGGACTCGAAGAGGGACGACGTGGCACACGCTCAGCCGTTGGATCAAGATCCAACAGTTCGGGGGTTTGGGCTCGGGTCCGGCTCGGGCGACCTGGCTGGCTCGGTCGGAGTCGGGCTCGGGTGACACGGCGCGATCGTGGCCGTTGGATCTCGATCCAACGGTCACGCGCGTTAGGGCTTGGCGAGTGGGTTCAACCGGACCGACTGGCTCGGTCGGACTCGAGTTTGACTCGGACTCGGGTCCGGTCGGATGAACAGTACAAACCGGTTAGGTTTTTCCAGCGATTAAATAATCCAAATTAATTCCCAGAAATTCATTTAATTCATTAAAAATAGCAAAACACTCAGAAAAATTCCAGAAAAATTCTGGAAAATATTTTGGAACTTTTTGGACTTAAGTAAAATATTTCCAACAAAATTTTATTTGCAAAGTTAAATTCTTTAATTAATTCAAAAGGGAATAAATTCAAATAAATTCTAAATAAATCCAAATAAATTCCAGAAAATTTCAAAAATTCACCAAAGTGCCAAATCACACATGAATTTAAGAAAAGCAAAATTTTGGGGTGTTACAACTTGCCCATTCTAAGTGGAAGATCCTCTGTAACTATGTACTGTGCAATTTTGTCTCTAGATACATCGGCGTTGTATACCCACGTACTTACTAAACTACCGATGTTGAAGTTGAGCTGCGTTTGGACGCCCTCTCGGCCTCCGTCCTGCCGATATCTTCTTCAAGCATGCCTCCGCGTGTCTCTTCATATGACTTGTTCCACCACATGCACGTGCAGATAATTTAGTTTGACAGTATTTGCAAATAGCATACACTACTTCACATCGGTCTACAATTTTGACAGTTCTGTCCATGTGTTGCCAACACCACGCTCATCGAGTGCCGGATATGGATGCCCATCATGGTTACGTCGATGTCGCGGCATTCGAGCTCGGTGTCGATGCCGACGCCCATCCCGGATACACCGATGCAACGGCATTAGAGATTGGTGCTCCTGGAATGTACAAGGCATCCTCGATGTCGTGCATACCGTCCAGATGACTACCATCCATGCCATAGTCTCCCATGCTGGGGGAGAGTTGGCGCGGATTGATCTCTTCATCCCGGCGAGAGGGACTTGGAGAGTGAGGGTGTGCTCTCCTACTCTTGCTTTTACAAAACATTTTGTTTTGTGCAGGAAGAACAAAAAAAGAGAACGAGCGGGATGTCACTGAATATACTAAAAATTATAGCGCAAGCGGGATGTTTTGAGCAAAAATAGAAAGCGAGTGGGAAGTTGAAATGGGAGTGCATGGGCAGATTTTATACCGATTAAGAAGCTAACAAAGGTTGAAATAAACATTCAAAATTTGAAATGTAGGCGCTGCATGGGAATAGCATCTCTTTACTGTGACACCACGGAGTGTCGTATCTTATAAAATGTGAATGTTGAGGTCAAAAACTTTATAAAATGTAAAAATGGAGGTTAAAACTTTACGTTATGCCGTTTATAGCGTGTTTTTGGGCCATTTTCGGGTGTTTGGGCCTCTCCGGGGGACTTTGGGCCTTGGGGGTTGAGTTGGGCCTCCGGTGGAAGGGTTTGGGCCCAAGGGGGGGACTTTTGGGCAGCCAAATCTGGCCCCCACCCCTTGGTGCGCCCCCACTCCCTCTCCCAACCCTAGCCGCCACCCCTAGCCCCCCCATGCGCCTCCACCCTTCCCCTTCCTCTCCATCTTCCCCCATGGCGCCACCACCCCTCTCCTCCCCTCTCCACCTCCCTTGCTACCCCTAGAGGAGTTCTCCACCTCACCACCCCGCAGATCCATCCATTGGAGCGCTCCGCGACGAGGAGATCCGGTGGATTTGGAGCAAGGAAGGAGATTGCGCGAACCGGAAGGAGATCCGTTGGGTTTTCATTCGTCGGGAAAGGTATGGCCACGGGGTTCCCTGGGGTTGATCTAGGTTCTGTTCTAAGGGTTAATATCATGTTTTTAGATCAATTGGTGGTGCTGGAATTGAGTAGATTAGATGAAATCTAGAAGTTGCCACGTTCTCTGTTTCGGGCAGCATGAGCAGTCGACCTAGGGTTTGGGTTTTCGCCAATTTAGAGTCGGAATTTGGTCAACTGCTTGTTGAAGAAGTTGTAGGTAATTTCAATACCTTTCAGTGGGTATAAAGAACGTCCAATTCCGCCTAGCCGTTCGAAAGTTATGCTAGTTTTACCAAACGTATTAAAATCTGTGACGTGATTGGAACAGATCACGGTATTCTGTAGATTAAACCACTTTAGATTCCGAATCAGTTTTTCCATATACTTAGAAAAAGTTAGGAAATTTCCTAAGCTACGTAAGGATGTACTCGTTTAATCGATTCGGAGTCGTAGAAACCGAGTTATGCTCGTTGCAAATCTGCTATCCCGACGGGACAGAACCTCTGTTTTTGGGTTGTGCGGGTAGTTTGCAAAGTCGGGGTAGAAGAGTGTTTGCGTATTGTTTTGTGGGCATGATTTTGAGTGTGTGGTGCCTATGTGCAGGTGTTGTGACCCCGGGGGTGCCCTCTACGTCTCGCCAATCCGTCGCTCGTGGTTGAGGCAAGTGTATTGGAATGGGTAGCGGGTTGTAGTTTTCTAGATTGGTTGAGATTGAAGTTGAATATATGATATGTTCACATGCCATGCTTAAATGTTTGCCATTGATATGATGAATATGCTTATTATGTTATGATACCATGTGTTAATGTACAAAGTTATTTATGATGTTAGCATGTTTGCATACATGGCATGATACATGGCCCGGGCGGTGAGAAAGTCATAACTAGTCCGGGGAAGGTCGGTGAGAAAGTTATGACTATTCCGGAGAGCCAATGTGTAAGTCCTACATCGTGATTCCATCCACCGCGGTGTATGGAAGCGAGGAGTAGGCACCCTCCATCTTCGGGATGGAAGGGGGGAGAGGGTGCACACCGACGGGTGTGTACTCAACCATACCGGTATGAGTTTCCAAGGAGACATGAGCATCGCATCGCATTGCATACATAATGATGATGAAAATGATATGTGATCATGAATGATATGATAGACATGATGTGAGTTGTTGTAGCCATGAAATTGTTTCTTTTGTACCATTGCAATATGCTTGCAGAGTGATGAACTCACGCTTGTGTTTATGTTGTTTTTTTAGGTACCATGACACCGGCATGTGGGAAAGGGCATTAGCTACACATCTTCACGTAGTTCCAGTCACATTTACCAAATTTTGAGTCATGACCTTAATAATAGTGCCATGAATCTTTGTGTATGGATTAAATTATGGTCGGGTCCCTTATTTGCTTCGTTATAGTTTATGGAGTGGTTGAACTTGATATTATTGCCTTATGTTGATGCTATATCCATTTACATTGCTTCTTTAGATGTCTTATGATATGATATTACTTGCCTGTTATTGCTATTGTCTCAAATCATGTTAAAACAAAGGAGATGCTGCCGAAATTTTTGGTTTTAGCATTTGCTCCTTTGCTGTAATTTGTCTTTATTAGTGGTATTTAGGTGTTGTTTAGCCTATGTTTGGTAGCATTCGGGCATACTAGATGTCGGGGTGTTACATTTATGTCGTGTCCAGTCATTTTATGTCAAATCGTGTCACTTTACATCACATCCAATCATTTTATGTCAAATCATATTGCTTTATATCACTTTACATTGCACGATAGCGCGACTGCATGAGCGGGAGAATAAAATATAAAATTTAGGCGCACGTTCTTACCTCTCTCCCTCTCTTTTTCTGCTTTTGCCCACGCCCCCCCTCCACTGCCGCGATGGGCGCGCCCCTGACCCCCTTGGCTTAGGTTTTAACTAAAATTTTGTCATAGGATAGCAACATTAAAACTTGCAAAAGTGGTATAACTAATCTAAAATTTGACACACCTGGATGCACAGTAGGAAAAGGGTATAGGTATCATTGCTTACGCTTAAATGTTGTATTTAAGCTTTGATGTTGAATGCTAAAGTTGGTAATGTATCTTGCCATGTTATTGAGAGATTTGATTGTATTGTTCTTGGTATTGTGATAAAGTGGGGTTGTGGTGCCGAAGGGTTTCGGTCACTTCTTTTTGTTCATAGTAAGGGTGTGGTTTGACGGTGTGGCCGGTTAGCGCCATCACCGAAGAATTATTAACCCCTGCAGGAGGAGTGCTTACCCTTTCTGTCGTAGATCGGGTAGTTGAGTGGAGTCAAATAGAAGAGATTGGTGGTAGATTCCTTCGGATGCTCTTTACCATTCTAAGGGTCGGTTTCGGTTGGTTTTCTTGGTTTTAGTTGATTGAAATCAAATAAAAAGTGTTTGGAATTGGTTTTTCGCGGAGTGTCCCTTCGGTGTTTCTTGGTTTTGTCTTCTTTGGGTGAAGACAAAGAAGAGTTTTGTTTTGCGCGTCTTTTGGTCGCCTTTTTGCTTTGACACCGGTTCGATTGGTTACCTTGCAAAGAAAAGTATAGTTTTGGTTCTTCTGTGTCTTACTCTGAGTTTAAAAGAAGTTATTGAAGCGTGTGCAAAAAAAAGGGTAAGTTGTGTCGATTTATGTTTTGTGCCTTTGTCCGTAAACTTTATTTATAAGTGTTGGTGTCGGAACCCCGAATTTGCAATCCGGACTTCAGGTATTCAAGACTAGTCCAGAACGCGCTTAGTGCACATGGGCCTTAACATCGTAAATATCACAATCATACCAATCGATATTAACAAAGTACTTTATTTAAATAACTAAGGTGGTTACTCGACCTTATGCGGCCAAGTTACAAATGTATGCCTTGCAAGGCGAAACTTATTAAAAGAGAAATAATAGCAAATGAAAATAAGATAACTTCGTGGCGCCATCCAAGATACCACAGTAATCGATCGGGCTCGCATCCCTAAGTAGACGGATCCTCTTGGAATTCCTCCTCCGGCCGGGCGAGTCTCTCTCTTCAACTCGTATTGTGTCGAGGCAAGGGTGAGTACTTGGTACTCAAGAAGTCATGCACGTAATGCAAGCTAATACACTATATGCATGGCTTGGTACAAAGGAATAGCTCATGGGATATTTGCAGAAACAGCATTTGAAAAGTAAATATAAGTAGATTCAAAGCAAGAGAAATAAGTAAAGCATAAATAACTTTTCAAGAAGTTTAATAAACATTTTCCCCATCCTAAACCACATTTCCATCATCTTCATTATTAAACCAACTCCAACTTTCAAATCCAAGTTATTTTCGTAAAAGTCTAACCCTTGACTGTAATCCCGAGCATTGTCCAAGACTGTGACACGGCTTATTCGAATAGATTCTAAACTCTGCAGAGGTTATGCACTTTACCCACAAGATACGCTCAAACACCACAAAGGCGAAGTTCTCAGAATAAAGCCTTCTAAGCCTCAAACAACACGTGGTCCTCTCCGGCTTCGTGTTTACACCATCCCTTCCCTTAGCCAAGGCGGCATAAGGGACCAACACACCGTTAGATGGGTATCTCGCCACACCACGATACGCTCCCCGCATAATCACACAAACGGTGTAATTGACACCCGAGGCTCCACAAGTGAGTCCTTAGCGACTTAGTCAACTAGGGCCGCCCCATTCCACCCATGTGGTTGCAAGTATGACCCGCTTTAAAGGCTTGCAAGGTTAAGTCCTTAGAGTGACCAGCAAGACTACCCAAGAACCAAATCAACATCCCTCGATGCCAACCGCCCACCTGACATTACTTGCCACATGCCCCTGGCCGAAATCAAGTTATCAAACCCCGCTTGATTACCATGCACCACGTACATCAACATCACATGATACTTTTCCAAAACAGTGTTCAATATATCATTAAGTCAATATTAACATTTGATTGTCCAAAATCATGGTCATGAGCACGAAAGCGTGTCTAAGCAAAGATACTACAACGGTCTAAAACCCATGTTGGCAATTTGATTATGTCCAACTAGTAAACCACAACTAGGGTGACAAGGGTCATGGCACATACTTAAATAATCAAGGTGTCATACAAAGAAATTGGTACTTATCTAACCCCCATGTTTAAAGTATTTTTCTAATTGAACTAGCATGCAATAGTTTAAATCAAAATAGATTTCGAAATAGGATCAACATGGTCAAAGCACAACTTGCCTTCAAAAAGTACTTGTTCTTGGTCTTGAGTTGATCCTGAGTCAACACTTCTCCTTCGAATCCTTCCAAGACTTCAACGCCTACTCGCAGTTAAAGCGGCAAATAGCAATACACAAATAAACAATAGGCAAAAACATCCTAAACTCCAAA
Organism: Rhipidocladum racemiflorum; assembly: GCA_036346355.1. Classification (NCBI taxonomy): domain Eukaryota; kingdom Viridiplantae; phylum Streptophyta; class Magnoliopsida; order Poales; family Poaceae; genus Rhipidocladum; species Rhipidocladum racemiflorum. The sequence goes on from CM070583.1 coordinate 63,557,285, forward strand.
TAAAATCCATAAACAGAGAGAACATAATTTTCTGGATTTTTAGGAACCGAATCGCTCAAATCGAGTTAAACGCAAAAAGTTATGATTATTTAAAGTTTAAATAATCAATTAAATAATATTACAGAGAAAAACTTTAGTCCAAAAATTAAATAAAATTCATATTTAGGTAGATCTCAATTTTATACAAATTTAGAAATTTGAATCACTCAAATCGGAGTTGAAACGCAAAAGTTATAAACGCTAGTTTGAAACAAAATCAAATCATTATTCGAATTAATAAATCATTTTCTTTCTGGAATTAATTATTGCGTCCACCAGACACGTGGCAGCCTTCGATTGGCCGTTGACGTACCGCTCATGGGCTCAAATTTCACGGCGCGGTTTGGTCCATAGGCGGACCTGGTCCCATACCCGGCGTAGGTCGACAGCGGGACTCCAATTGTCGCTGCGGTCTCACGCAAACGCCACGACGGTGGGTTCTCGACACGCGGGGCCCACGTAGTCAGGACACGCGCCACACGCTGCACGGGCGCTGACTGCCGGGTCCATCTTCTCCCGACACGTGGCAATCCCTACCGCTGGTTTGAAATTCAACGGCGCTGATTAGATCTAGGCTCATGTGTTGGAGCGACGCGGTCGATCGCGGGGCCGCTGGATCTTAATCCAACGGTCCGCATCCGATCCGGGTTCCGAGGTTTTGGTTACACGCGGCTCACCTGGATCGTTGGATTTCGATCGGACGGCTGACGGCTTCGGTTGATTTATGGTGTGCGGCGCGCCCGCCGAGTCGGGAAGGCGACCTCCCACACGGCGCTTGAGGGCGCTCTCCGGCGGCGGATCGCTACTTCAGACGCGCCGCCCTGCGGTCTCGGATCTGGCCACCAACACGACGGAGAACGTGGATCGGCGTGGCGAACGACGCCAAAACCCTAAATTAACCCTAATCAACTCCGGCGAGGAATCGTGGAGACGGAGGAGCTCAGTGGCGGCGGCTAGGGCAAAAGGTGCGGTGACGGTGATCTCGGCACGACCACGCCTTAAATACCGGGCCGGACGTCGAGATGCGACGGTTTATGGCGAGGGACGGGCGGCGAGTCCGGCCGACACGGGCGAGGCGACGCTGGCGGCTCAATCCTAGCTGCCCACGCGCACGACGGACGGCCACGATCGCGACGGCACGAACGGGTTCGACTTTGCCTCGACTAGGGGCGGCGTGATAAGAATCACAACCGCTGGGATCTTGATCCAACGGTGGCTAGGTTCGTTGGGTTCGGCGACGCGCTCGACCGAATCAAGTGGTTTCGGCTGGTTCGGGTCGGACTCGAACTCGAGTCCGACTCCGGCTTGGCTCGATGAACAAGACAAACCCACTCGCATTTTCCAAATGATTTAATATTTAAAATAATTCCCAGTAATTCATTTAATTCATTAAAAATAGCAAAAGACTCAGAAAAATTCCAGAAAAATTCTGGAAAATATTTTGGAACATTTTGGACTCAAATAAAATATTTCCAGCAAAATTTTATTTGCAAAATTAAATTCTTTAATTATTTCAACATGGAATAAATTCAAATAAATTCCAAATAAATTCCAGAAAATTCCAAAAATTCACCAAAGTGCCAAATCACACATGAATTTAAGAAAAGCAAAATTTTGGGGTGTTACAGTTGGGAATGGTAACTAGAGAAAGAAATTGTTATGTAAATTTTGTTAAATCCGGTTGGACTTCCTCAATGAGTAAGTAGTGAATTTTGAAGTCTTTAATGGAAAGCGTAGTTTAACACTAGAGATGATTGTATTTATGCTAAGTTGGTGTTTAAAACCTTCTGGACTGGTTTGGTTGTTTGCTATCTTGGTTGAATGCTTTTGGTTAAAGTATTCCTTATGCTGTGTTTCAGAGTTTCCCTAAAACTCGTAGAAATTGGTGCTTATTTTTGGATTTGGCTAATTTGTTCAGTTTATGCTATGAGTATGGTTTTACACCCAAAAGTCTTTGAGCAGATCGCGCTCCTTCGCGTTCGCGCTGCATCATATTTGGAGTAAATTTTAAAGGAAGCAGAAGGTCTTAGTGGGTTGTGTTGGAGATTCTTGAGATTCAATTTGTAACTCCATTTGGCTAGAGTTGGAGTTATTTGAAAATGTGTGCGGTGTTTGAAAATGCTTCACAAGGTGGATTTTATGAATGGTTCATAAGTGATTTTGTTAGTAAAGTGTTCCCTTTTGAAATGAATTTCTCTTTGTCTTTGAAAAAAAAAATTGTGGTGGTTGTGTGTGCAGACGTTTGACTTTGGAGTTGATGTTATGTTCCAAAATGTTGATTTTGGTTAGAATGCGAGGTTTTGCAAGGTTAGCTTTAAATGGATGGTGGGTTTTGACACGACGTGGTGTTTTGCTGTTAACTATGCTGCCGTCATAGTTTATATGAATTAGCGCAATCCTCGATGTTATTCGAATTTTATTCATGTGATACAGAGGAAGAAGTCGTCTTGTGAATGACTATTCGGTAGTGTTGTTACATGATGAATGAATGGTGAAAAGTAATCATGATATTGTTTATAGATGTTAAATGATAAAAGAGTCGTTGAGCCAGGTCGGTGAGAAAGTCATATATGGATATATGACTAATCCGGAGTGCTCTTGGAAAGCTGCATGCATGTCCTGAATCGAGATTTCAATTGCCTTCTAGTACGAGAAGTAAGAATGAATATCTTCTGGTATGTTGGTTGTGGTGTAAGAGATCTGAGCTTTCTTTGCATCTTGGCTTAGGAAAAATAAAATGAGTACTCTTTGGTTGTTGCCGAACTCTTTCCAATGTGGCTTTTAGCGCTTTGGAGTTCGAGTTGTTGTATGTGGACCAATTGGGTTCATGTTACGGTTGGGCTGACTCATTAATGGCACTGTTTGTCCTGGTCCTTTAAGTGGAAGGATGTGAGGGCGAGGCTTTCTTAGTAAGAGAAATCTGGTGTGGCTAGTAGTTGATCGTAAATGGTGTAGAAGTGAAGAGTAAAGGAAGGTTGTCTATATCCCAATTAAAACCTTCTTGGAGAATTGTGTTTCCATTTATGTGTCCCTCGGTAGGGTTGATCAAATTATTAGTGGACCACTTGGTGGTTGCTAGTAATTGCTTTCGGTTTTCGAGGAGTATTGGATTTTTTGTCGCCGGGCTATTGAGCGTGTTGTGCCAACCAAAGTGGAATGTTCGGTTGTTATTGATTTTGCGGGTTTTCAGAACCCTGGCCATAAAGTAGGCTTCTCCTTTCGATGGTAGTGGGGTGGGTGTTGGTCTTGTTGTAAAAGATCAGAATGTAACCCTGATGGTTCAAGCAGTTAGTAATCTTAGAGTGTTGTGTCTCACTTGGTTTGCGTCGTCGCGAATACGACGAACCACAGTTGAGAGGTTGAGACGTGAATCACTGTTGTGCGTGGGAGCGGAAGATGGATCTAGAAGTTGGTACCATGTCCTTCTGGAGAGTGGCTTTGGTTAAAGGGATCAGGCACTTTAGTGCCAAGGGATGCATCGAAGGAGGAGTGTGATACCGTTTCCTTTCGTGGTCTGTTTGGGATTTTTATCCCATCACTTGGGTCATGCCGAGGCCTTGTATGGGTGCTTTGGGTTTCAATGTTGAGTAAAGTTCTTGCAAGAGGTTGATCATGGGTTATCATTAGAATTGTGGTTCTTCGAGTTTTTCCATATACTTAGAAAAAGTTAGGAAATTTCCTAAGCTACACGAGGATGTACTCGTTTAATCGATTCGGAGTCGTAGAACCCGAGTTATGCTCGTTGCAAGTCTGCTGTCCCGACGGGACAGAACCTCTGTTTTTGGGTTGTGCGGGTAGTTTGCGAAGTCGGGGTAGAAGAGTGTTTGCGTATTGTTTTGTGGGCATGATTTTGAGTGTGTGGTGCCTATGTGCAGGTGTTGTGACCCCGGGGGTGCCCTCTACGTCTCGCCAATCCGTCGCCCGTGGTTGAGGCAAGTGTATTGGAATGGGTAGCGGGTTGTAGTTTTCTAGATTGGTTGAGATTGAAGTTGAATATATGATATGTTCACATGCCATGCTTAAATGTTTTCCATTGATATGATGAATATGCTTATTATGTTATGATGCCATGTGTTAATGTACAAAGTTATTTATGATGTTGGCATATTTGCATACATGGCATGATACATGGCCCGGGCGGTGAGAAAGTCATAACTAGTCCAGGGAAGGTCGGTGAGAAAGTTATGACTATTCCGGAGAGTCAATGAGTAAGTCGTACATCGTGATGCCATCCACCGCGGTGTATGGAAGCGAGGAGTAGGCACCCTCCATCTTCGGGATGGAAGGGGGGAGAGGGTGCACACCGACGGGTGTGTACTCAACCATACCGGTATGAGTTTCCAAGGAGACATGAGCATCGTATCGCATTGCATACATAATGATGATGAAAATGATATGTGATCATTAATGAGATGATAGACATGATGTGAGTTGTTGTAGCCATGAAATTGTTTCTTTTGTAACATTGCAATATGCTTGCTGTGTGATGAACTCACGCTTGTGTTTATGTTGTTTTTTTTAGGTACCATGACACCGGCATGTGGGAAAGGGCATTAGCTACACATCTTCACGTAGTTCTAGTCACATTTACCAAATTTTGAGTCATGACCTTAATAATAGTGCCATGAATCTTGGTGTATGGATTAAATTGTGGTCGGGTCCCTTATTTGCTTCATTATAGTTTCTGGAGTGGTTGAACTTGATATTATTGCCTTATGTTGATGCTATATCCATTTACATTGCTTCTTTAGATGTCTTATGATATGATATTACTTGCCTGTTATTGCTATTGTCTCAAATCATGTTAAAACAAAGGAGATGCTGCCGAAATTTTTGGTTTTAGCATTTGCTCCTTTGCTGTAATTTGTCTTTATTAGTGGTATTTAGGTGTTGTTTTGCCTATGTTTGGTAGCATTCGGGCATACTAGATGCCAGGGTGTTACATTTATGTCGTGTCCAGTCATTTTATGTCAAATCGTGTCACTTTACATCACATCCAATCATTTTATGTCAAATCATATTGCTTTATATCACTTTACATTGCACGATAGCGCGACTGCATGAGCGGGAGAATAAAATATAAAATTTAGGCGCACGTTCTTACCTCTCTCCCTCTCTTTTTCTGCTTTTGCCCACGCCCCCCCCTCCACTGCCGCGATGGGCGCGCCCCTGACCCCCTTGGCTCCCGCTCCCACGCCACCGGCCCCCCTCGAGCCTCGACTCCCGCGCTGCAGTGGGCACTGCCATTGTGCCGCACTACCGCAAGCCCGGACCGCCCGGTCGCCCGTAGGCCGCATGCGCTGGTTCACCGCCCTTCTGCCTCCCTTCTCCCCTACAGCCCCCACAGCCTTCCTCCTCCCACCGCCCCCAGCCCCTACCGCCTCCGTCCTCCCCTACAACCCCCACCGCCTGCCCGTGCGCCGCCCCACTCCCTAGGTGGCCTCATTACTCATGCTTGAGACTTGACTACCCATTCGCCTCCCCTGAGGCCCTTATCCCCTCCACTCTCGGCTGCCCTCCGCCTCCCCTGAAACCCCACGCCCGATCGACCCTTCACCTCCCCTCCACACCCCGTCGGCACCTCCCTCCCCGCTGCCCCCATGATGCCTCGGCTCTCCTCGCCGCCGCCTCCATGGTGCCTCAGCTCCTCCACCACCCCCCATGGCGCCCCCTCATGGACCCCATAGCCCCTCCGCCGCCCCACATGGTGCCTCCTCCCCTACCTCCTCCTCCACCACGGGCACGTGCAGCACACGAATCGGCTTGATGGGCGCAGCAGTTTGGCGGCCCGATGTGGTGGTTTGGCAGCCCGATGCAGTGGTTTGGCGGCCCGATGTGGCAGTTCGGTGGACCGATGCGATGGTTCGGCGACCTGGTGCGGCGGATCGGTAGGGGTGTGGGACGACCCGAGACAACCTCCCCGTCGCGGTGTGGCTCGGTGGCACGGCAGGCGCAGAGGCTTGTTGGCCCAGCGCGATGCCACAGCCGCTGGTAGCACGGCGGAGACACGGCAGGCTCGGCGATGGCCTGACCACGGCGACTGCAGCGCAGCTCCCAAGTACGCTGCCACTCCCTCGTTTCTCCTGTTCTACTGCACACCTTCCCTCGTTGGCGTGCTGCCCCCGTGCCGGGCGTGCCTTCAGGCCGGAGTGCCATCGCCATGCCATGCTAACACGGGCATGGCCCAAATGACCGTGCCATGCCGGGCCGCCCACCGTGCCGTGTTTCCTAGCCCGGCACGACCTGATGAATAGTGCCATGCCAGCCCGTGCTACGGACTGGGCCGTGCGGCCGTGCTTCAGGCCAGCCCACGAAAGCACAGCCCAGATGCCCACCTCTAATTGCACCAGCCAAGAACTCCAGAGATTCACCCCACCACAGTTATGCTTTGGCATGTCGCATTAGTGTACAGAGCTGACAAGGCTAGGTAAAGAGGGCCATGGGGGAGCCAATTGCCTTTCTACAAGAATAGACGGTCACCTATTTTTTAAAATATAGTTAGACTTTCGTTCTTGGCCTTTAGAATATATTTAAACTCTACCTTGTTATGCATAAATCTAAATCTATCACTATGAGTATTTATAATATTTTTTATACAAGAGAATCAATCTAATAAATAAATAACAGTTTTACCTCCCTATATCATGTGTGCCCCTCTTACTTGTTATTCCTATTCGATCGATGCATTGTGTTTGACATATGGAAGTCATCAAAGTTTTACAACACGTTATCAACATGAAGCTCCCTAAGACCAATCAAGATCATCAGTCTGCATCAATTGATACTGCATCAAATTTTGATCGGCATCAAGCGATTAAACCTACTGCAAGCATGTTGATGCCAAAAAATATGACAGAGGATTGATTGGCGATAAACACATGCAAACACTGAGCTTAATCTAGGTGCGGGCGTGCCAGCCGATTTGATCCTGCAATCAGCAAGAATAATATATATATATTCTAAACAACTATCACAACTGATTAGTTTATCAATGATAATTCGATTTAAATAGCTATCCAAGCCAATTAAACCGTAAGTAACAATAAATCTAAACAACCTGATTGAGCTAATTAGATGGTTGACAAAGTAGATTTCCCCCAAAAAGGTGATGTGTAACAAGATCGGAGAAAAGGCAAACCAGGATAATGTAAGTCGATAATTGATCAAAATTGGCAACATGCAACTTTATTGATAAAAAATGGATTACAGAAAAAAGGTTCTAAGTCTAAACAACTAATCCTAGTCGATGAAAAAGTAGATAAAAGTAAAACAAGTTGATTGATCATTGGATGTCCTCTTTGTATTGCCCATCATACCTTCTTATAGTGTCCTAGTAGATCGTGTTCTTATCCAACTCTTGCAGAAACATAGTTCATATCGGCTTCAACTTCCAAAGATAAACTTTTACCAAAACTAATTGTTAACTCCAATCTCGTAACCATGTTTATCTTCGTCATTCCATATCGGCTACAATTTGTCAAATCGGTTCTATCTACCATATTGGCTTAGAGTGCCAAATTTTGGTGTCAACATATGCTCCCATTTTTTTTGGAGATTATATGAATCTTTCAAAAATCATCATCATCTGCTATCAAATGGATTATTGTGAATCGGCTTTCACTAGGATTTTCTTCTCTGCCATTCCCACCATTTTTCGTAGTACCTTCTTGCGCAAATCATGTGAATGCACGATTTATCGCATTAACTACTAGGGTAATTTCTCCAAAATTACCCTCTTTTGCCACTGGGTTTACCCCCTTATAAATGCTGCCTTTCACCCTGTCACTTTCACGCTCTCAAGCTCTTGACCCCTTCACCATTGGCTTAATTTCTACCCTTGGACTTTAGAGCTCAGTGTCGCACTCTATGTTGGCTGTGAGATTCCTCTTATCGGCTCAGAGGCATGGACCTGTAACACCCCAATTTTTGCTTTTCAAGAATTTGAATGTCATTTTGCACTTTGGTGAATTTTTGGGATTTTTCTAGAATTTATTTGGATTAAATTTGAATTTATTCCCTTTTGAAATAATTAAATAATTAAAAGTTTTATATAAAATTTTGTTGGAAATAATTTATTTGAGTCCAAAATGTCTCAAAGTATTTTTTAGAATTTTTCTGATTATTTTGCTATTTTTCTCGAATTATTTGAATTTCTAGAAATTATCTTAATTATTTAATCGCTGGAAAATGCCGAGTGGGTTAGTACTGTTCAAGCGACTGAGCCCGAGTCAGACTCGAGTTCGAGTCCGACTCGAACCCGACCAAGCCCTAATCGCGTGGCCGTTGGATCAAGATCCAACGGCTAGTATCAAGCCACGTCGCCCACGTGGGGTTCGGGCCGAACCCGTTCGCCCCGTGCGATCTCGGTCGTTGATCGCGCGTGCGTGGACGGCCAGGATGCGTCCACGTCACCCTCTCCGTGTCGCTGCCGGACTCCGCCGTCGCCCGCGTGTGGGCCTCGGTTTCCGCGATTTTCACGGAAGCCGAGAGCCCTATTTAATGCACCGCCGCCGCCTCCGTGCTCTTCTCTTTCGTGCGCACCCGTAGCCCCAAGTCTCTGAGTTGAAGCCACCTTCGTTCGCCCGCAGGAGCTCGCCGGTGTTGGAACTGCGTTCCGCCACGGTTCTTTGCCACTTCCCGCCGCGTCCGTTGTCCTCCGCCGTGAACGTGCCCAGATCAGGAACCGTCGCGACGAGCCGCACCTAGGAGTCCCACTCACCTCGCCGGAGCACGCCCCAAATGCTGTTCGAGTGGTCGTCATCCTCAGCGCCGGTAGCCGCAAGCCACCGCGTCGCCATCGCTGTCCCCGAGCTCTGTCAGCCATCCGATCTAAATCCAATGGTCACGGTGAGTCCACGTACCCCGTGGGATTTCACGTTTCGATTTTTAGATCTAATCTCAACCGTTGGATCTAGATCCAACGGCTTAGATTAAGCCACGTAGTCGTAGACTGCACCGTGCTAGATCCAATATCAGCCGTTAGATCTAAATCGTACGGTTAGGGTTAACCGCGTTGTAGCGTTAGATGCAATCTCTGTCGTTATATCGAGATCGAACGGCGTAGATTGAGCCACGTGTCGTCACCCGGGTCATGCTACGCCACCCCACGGTGAGGCGAAACCCGATCGAATCTGGACCGTCCGATCTAAATCGTACGGCCCAGATTAACCACATTGCCCGCAGCGTACGAGATCCAGATCTGATCTGAACCGTTGATTTTCAAATCAACGGCCCAGATCGTGCCACGTGCATAGAAGCCGGACTGGCGCGGTCCACGCGGACGTGCCTGGTCGTCGCTGATGTCATGCATGACATCAGCGAGGGGCCCGCGTGTCAGCGGCTGGCCCAACGGCACCGTGACGTCATCCGTGACGTCAGCGTGATGCCACGGTGGGGCCCGTATGTCAGAGCCGCTAAGCAAAAGCGCGGTGACGTCAGCGCTGACATCATCCGAGGGGTCCCACATGTCAGTGAGACACGTACCCGTGGGCCAGGTCCACGGTGAGCCGAACCCGAGCCATGGACCAAATCATGATGACGTCATAATTCGATTTTTTAATAGAAAAATAATTCGGTGGAAATTCAAATTGCACGCTGACGTCATGCTGACGTCATAAATGGGATTTTTCAGTAGAAAAATAAATGAATTAATTCGGTTTATTCTTTTATTTGAAATTTTCAAAATTCAAACGCTTATAACTTTTGTATTTTAACTCTGATTTGAACGATTCCAATTTCTTTTTTTTTATAAAATTTAGATCTACTTAAATATGAATTTTAATTAATTTTTGGATATGAAAATTTCTCTATTTATATTTAATTAATAGATTCTTTAAACTTTAAACAATTATAACTTTTGCATTTTAACTCCGATTCAGGCGATTCAAATTTCTAAAAATTTGTAAAATTACGCTCCTTCTGTTTATGGCCTTTACTTGAATTTTTGAGCAAGGTGCATGTACTATTTTATTTATTTATTGCTATTTGCACGCGTTACGAGTAGACGTTGAAGTACTCGAAGGCTTCGAAGGTGAAGTGTTGACCCAGGAGCCAACTCAAGATCAAGAACAAGTACTTTTTGAATGCAAGTTATGCTTTGACCATATTGATCCCATTTTTTAAGTTAAGTTAATTTAAATTATTGCATGCTAATTTAATTAGAAATTGTTTTAATTATTTCTGGGAATTAGATAAATGCCAAATTGCAGTATGACACCTTGACTATTAAGTTATGTGCCATGAACCATTGTCATCCTAGTGGTGGATATTTAGTTGGACATTTGTAAATTGCCAACATTGGGTACTTAGACCGTCGTAGTATATTGCTTAGACCTGCTACATACACATGACATGATTTTGTTACGATCACACGCCTTTGTTAAGGGAAGTGATGGTGTATGACAAAAGCCAGAGAGGTTCACTTGTATAGTTTGCGGTCTCTGAAATGCTTTGTTACGATCACACGCCTCTGTGGTGTTTGACTGTATCTTGTGGGTAAAGTGCATAACCTCTTCAGAGTGTAAAATCTATTCGAATAGCCGTGTCCGCGGCACTGGACATTGCTCGGGGATTACAGTCAAGGGTTAGACTTTCATGAAAACAACTTGGACTTGGGAAGTTTGGTTGGGTTAATTAATGATGTTGATGGAAATGTGAACTAGGAAAGGAAAAGTGTTTACTTAACTCCTGGAACAGTTATTGATATAACCTTTACTTTTACTGCTTTCGAATCTACTTATGGTACTTGTTAAATGCTGTTTACTGCAAATATACCTTGAGCTATTCCTTTGTACTAAGCCATGCATGTAGTATATTAGTCGTGCATTCTCAGGCATAACTTGTCGAGTACAGTACTCACCCTTGCCACAATACCACACCAGTTGAGGAAGAGTCTACACCAGCTTTGGAGGAGGAGCTCCAAGAGGAATCGTCTAACTAGGGAGCGAGCCCAGTCAGTTGCCTGTGGTATATTGGATGGCGCCACGTTGATGCTTTTATTCCGCTGCAATTTATTTCCTTAATAAATTTTCGCCCTGTGTGGCATACTCTTGTAACTTGACCATAAGGTCGAGCAACCAGTTTGGTTATCTTAATTAAAGTACTATATTACCATCGATGTGTATGATTGTGATATTTACCGATGTTGAGACTGTGTGCACTAGCGTGATCCTGGACTAGTGCTGAATACACAGAGGGTCTGGATTTGCAAATTCGGGTCCCGACAGGACCCAAATCAGGTATTCATTCTAGTACCTAGTAGCATCGATCAATATTACTTAGGTCTAGTAGGCAACCTTGACACATCGGCAGTTACAGAGCAAGAAATCCCTAGACTTCGAATGCTCCCGAGTATAACATAAAGGTATGGAGCAATAGCTTTAGGGCTTGGCTAACAGCGTTGAAAGGCTGGCGTGACTGGTTTAATTGGATAGTAGCACAAAAAATGCATGTGTGGGAGCAAATGGGAATCACATAGTGCCTTCCCTATCTTTAGCCGACCCTGAAGCCAATGAGCCCTTAGTGGCCATGGAGTGTTACTTCTGGTCGGACATGTTTAATGCCTTTTTGTTTCAAACTGGTCCCATCGGCCAACCTTAATGGACATAGCCCAACTCTGTTGTTTGAGGCTGGATGGAGAGCAAATATCGGCTTTCAGCGCCAAACCCCAGCATAAGCTAGTCTTTACCAAGGGATAAGGTTGGAGTACATACATTAGCGATAATAAGGGAATATGCCCATTGTCCGATAAATAATAGGGGTGCAATCGGCTCAAATTCGATCGGATATCATTCTTTCCGTATCCTAAACCATATTTTTTGTTAGACTCAGAGTCGGATATGGATACTACCAGATACGAATACACCGTGGATAATATCGGTCACGAATTCAAACCGAATACGGAGAAAAATCGATATTGTATTGGATATTTTTGTCGGATATACGCGAAAATAGATATTGTGTAAAGCACACATATAGCAACGTTACTATACACATTGGGAGCGATTTTAATCTCACCTACGCGGTCAAAAACGAATATGAGGCCAATAAAGAAAGCAAAGACAAAGTGAATGGGATGCCAATCATGCCATATATAGTCACTGACATGCTGATCCAGAATGGTGATAGCCCATATGTTAGTCACACTTCCCTTTCTCCTATCAGAGCCTAAGCCCTGTTCGAGCCTGAGCACCACCCCAAATGTCGTCGAGCCGCATAATTGGTGGGCCCCATTATCACCTCGCTCCCTTTCCTACCTCACCTAGTCAAGCCGCCTCCCCTTCCTAGTTCCAATCCCTTCCTCTTTAATTCCAATGCTCCCTACTGCTCCAGTGCTAGCATCGTGCCGTGTCATGTCACCGTGGCTGCCCCGCCTCTAGCCAACTCGACTGTGCCACTCCCAGCCAATCCCGCTCTCTCCCCTCCCAAACCTGCCAACCCCCCTTGCCATCATCCACCCCTCCCGCCTGCCAATAATGTTTTATATTGTTTTAGTTGTTTATCATCCCTCCCGTCCGCCAACAATGTTTTATATTTTTTTAGTTGTTTATCTCATATGAGATTAATATAGGAGTGTAAGTGCATATGCAGAAAAATAAAAAGTGCATAATTCACAAGATGAATTATTTCAATTGGCTGACTATTTGCCTCTCAGCCCATTTCCTTTATTGGCTTTGGCCTTCTCTATCTTTGATTCGACTCGACTGATGGATCACACCCAAACCCTAGCACCTTCTCCCTCCCTCCCTCCCTCTCTTCTCCTAGGCACCGCCTAGCTCCTCCCCTTCTCTTTCTCGCGCTCGCCTCCCTCTTTACCCCCGTGCGCCACCCCCCTCCTCCACGCCGCGACCGGCCTCCCTCAGCACTAGCGCCCTCTTCCGACCCAGTGCCACCACCCCTCTTCCCCAGCAACAACACCACTATCTGGCTCCCCATCTCCTTTTCTGCTCCCATGCACTTGCCTCCCTCTCTGCCCCCGTGTGCCGTGTCCCCTCCTCCACACCGCCACCAGTCTCCCTCAACGTCAGTGCCCTCTTTCGGCTAAGCGCCACTACCCCTCTTCCCCAGCAATGACCCCTCTTCTCCTTCTCTACTCATGAGCGCCGCCATCAACTCCCTCGCTATATCTGGCAGTTTTCATGGATCCATTGCTCCCCACCACCACCAAGCCATCCGCGGCTCCGGTGCTCTCCACAGATCCTCTCCCTAAAGATCCATGCTGGTTTCCTCCTACGACTATTGCCACAGGACTCTGAATGAACGGGTTGTCTTCCCCGGCTCTGGTGGCTCTACCACCAGCCTCGACATCAATGACAGTCGGTGCCGTCCTACATCGATCTACACCGACTCCTCCTCCCCATGGTCCTGGTGCGCCTAAGCTCAGTCGGCCTATCGATTGCCATGGTTCAACCTAGCGCCAACAACGCTTCGTGTGGTGTTGACGGAGCAGCCGTGCTGGAATGCCTCCAACGCGATGTCGAGCACCTTGGAGCATAGTCACTGCCCCAGCATCCCTGGGTTCATTATTTTTGAAAATATCCTTAGCCACGGCTGCGAGCCTGATAGTCACTCCCCCAGCATGTTGGGATATTTTGGATATACGGTTTCATTATTTTTGAAAATATCCTATTGTATTATAGGTAAATACCGAACTGATGGATAGTATAGTCCCGAATCCGATGCCGAATCCAAATCCAAATACCCAAAATTGAATCCAAATTTGAAAAATATCCAATCTAACTAGCTGAATCCGATCCGATCATGTCCGGCCTTTTGATCGGTCAACATATATCTGATCTGATTGCATCCCTAACAAAGAACACCTAGCATTCCTCAATATGTGGCTTGAACAATTCTTGTTCTACGATGCATCCATGGGTTCGACCTAAACCTGTCAAGTCATAGCCGAAACATTTGGTGCAAGGACATTGGCTTTCCTTAGGAAAAATGTTTTTGGAGGCAGTATTTCAAATGATGCACGTAATACATAGTCGGCTATTTATAGGTAAGGGTTCTCATACAATTGGCAATGTGGGTAGCCTATTGTGGCTCATTCAGATATGGATATACTGCATATTTAGCCAGCCATTCAAGATTAGCTCTGCCGAAGACCCCTTCCCTTGTGAAGAGACTCGAGAGAGCCATGATGTTCAATATAGACATAACTGATCATTTGGCGAAAGGTTCATACTGTGTTCATCCAACGAGGTCAAGATCACTACCGTTGGAGCAAGGAAGTACCTGGCATTCTTTTAACAGCTTGATCAAGATGATTTCAACAATAATGATTTCTTCAACTATAGCAAAGTTGGCAACTATCCTTGCCCGTCCTTCCTCCATCTCATAGCCAACAGCAAGGAAATGATTGAGGAAACACTTGAACTATTTAAGATCTTCATTCCCTAAGTGTATTATCTATCAGCTTGCATGCCAAGGCTCAGACTTACTAGCCATCATACGAGCTTTACCACCCATTAGTATATTCTAGGTAGCTGGGTTTTGGGTAAAATCCTCCAAAGTTCCAAGTGTTTGATCGGCTCAGGCCAAGAGACAAAGTGCGCCGAGCTTCATCGGCTGAACTTGCTCTACATATAACCGATGATCTTCTACTCCATGACTTGCCAAATTTTACCCTGTATACCTGAAGAGCAGGAGTCTTCACGATCTGGTCATCAGCCATATCTGTGGCATTATTCCCAACTGAGCGAAAAATATCGATGGTAATCTCGAAATTCTTCCCTAACCTTTCTGCAGAGCTGACAATGATTACTAACACAACTAATAACAGCCTGAGTATATGATATTTTATCACTCCATTATGATCAGTGAAGGCATATAGCAGATGCTTAGCTATTTTTGCATATTTATTATCCTTCAAACTTCAAATTCAAATTTTTTAGTGCGTGAGTCTAAGGACTGAATGCCAGTGACATTCCAATCTATTTCCTCACATTATTTAATGTGGTACTTTCTCCCTTTAAGCCAAAAAAATTATCCTTATTAAAAATACAATCAGCGTACAGATCCCCTATCGTGGGCTCTACGTATTTAATAATTGACGGAGATTCATAACATATATACATCCCCAACTTCAGGTGAGGGCCCATAATTGTACACAGTGGTGGAGAAATTGGCACATATACAACACAACCAAATTTCTACAAATAGAAAATATTTGGTTCTTTCCCACGCATTATCTGCAAAAAGAAAATTTTATGGTATGCAGTTGGTCTGAGTTAAATTAATACCTTAGCGTGCAGCACTACGTAGCATCAACAACTAGTGGGTAGCCTATTATTCTGCAAGAGTTTCTGAGCAATAAGTTATATTCATTTAATTAATGACTCTACAAGACCATTTTATGTGTGTACATGATGTATGGAATGCTCTACATTAATTCCTAGAGCTATACGACAATCATTGAATACCTTTAAGGTAAACTTGCTAGCATTGTTCATTCGAATAGACTTGATTCTTTATTTCTAAAAGGAGGCTCTTAATTTAATCATTTGGGAAATTAATTTAGCAAAAGCATAGTTCCTAGTAGATAAGAGACATACGTGGGACCATATAGTAGAAGCATCTATCATTACCATAAAGTATCTGAAGAGACCCGACAGGGTTGGATAGGTCCACAAATATTATTTTGAATTCTTTTCAGGAAATTAAGTGATTCTTCGCTAACTTTTATGTAAGAGAGTTTAATTATGAGGTTTCCTTTTAGCATAAGCGGGCACAAGAAGTCTTCAGGTGTAGAGAAGTCTGTACACTACAACATGAATGTACATCACAATCAGTTCTTTTTCATCATCACAGTCGGTTTTAGTGGTGATAGAAAGTCTTTAGACTGTGATGAGGAGGCGCTATCACAGTTGATTTTCGCCCAATTGTAATAAACGATAATCACAATCGGTTTTAGCAAAGAACCGATTGTGATGAGACCCCCATCACAATCGATTATTTGCTAGAACCGATTATGAGGAGCACATTTCACTATTGTTCATTATTAATACATCTGGTATCATACCGAAATGCTACACCTAAGTATCCACAAGTGACAATTTGAATGGCCAAATTGATAGTTGAGAATGAGCTAGCTAGTAGTTAACTAAATATTAAGACAAATTGTATATTAAGCAGACAACATTAATTCTAATAGAATAAATATGATAAAATAATTAGCACCCAGATGATCAGCCATGTTATGTTGCTATAATTAAAGAACTGCATCATAAGTTTACAATAAACCAGGGAAAGGATTATAAATGTAATTATACCAGAAGAAGTTAAAAACTAACCAAATATGGAAACTATAGCTATTCAAATAGAGGATTATAAATGTAATTATACCAGAAGTTTTGCTAGTTTTATAGATGACATCTGATTTAAGACTCATGAAGTTGCAATCTTAACAAATAGTTCAAATGCTATTTTGCATCTATGCTGCCATACTAAAATTGAAGACAACATCACGAATGGTTCAAGAATGCTCTACCTTCCTCATGTGTAGAAGAATCAAAAGGGAAATTGACATGAATACTTTAGTTCAACAAAATAATACAATATGAGATATAATACTGATACTTATAGAGAGAGATGGCCAAATATGTATGTTTTCATGGATGGGGCATAAACTTTCACATGATGTACCCAGAAGAAGCACGAGTGCTTACTAGATCATATTTACTGAGCATCTAGGGAAACTTGAGGGGCATCAAATCAGGACCAAGTTTATCTATGCATAGTTAACAAAGTTGTCATTCCTACTAGTTTGTCAAGATGTGAATAGTAAAGTGCACTTGAATTGTTGCGTAATATGAAATCATACACCGAACAAACCATAGCTAGGTGTTGAATTTAAAATTATTAGCAAATTTTGTGCACAATGTAGAAAAACTTCCCATCGAAAGATTTAACTGTGCATAAAATAAGCCTGTTGAAGGCTACGAGCTAGATTAAACAAAAACAAACAATTACATTGAAGAATAGCATGATACAACATATTCCTCTGCTTCCTAAAATGTGGGGGAGGCTAAAAATTTTGGTTATCCTCAAAGTGTGGCATACTCCAAAATATGAATACATTTTGGCAAAGTGTGATCACAATCACACTCGGTTCTAGCTCAGAACCGATTGTGATGACCCCGTTTCTGAAAACACATATTACAGAACATATATCACGATCGCTTTTTTCCTCAAAAGTTGGGAACCGACAAAGATGAAGCAATAGTGTTGTACCATTCTGTAGTAGTGGTAGTTTTTATGCTATAGCCAGCAGAATTATTGATTATTCTTTTCATCATATTCTCGATCACGCCAAATCATAAATATTTTTGGGTTTTTAAGTATTGTGACACTACGGAATGTCGTGACTTTATAAAATGTGAAATTGGAGATTAAAACTTTACGATATGAGGATTAATCGCATTTCCGGGCCTATTCCGGGTGTTTGGGCCCTTTCGGGGGAGTTTGGGCCTTGGGGGAACAAATTAGGCCATTGGGGGAGGCTATTGTGCCATGTGGGGAAGATGGGGGGGCAGCATAGCCTGCCCATGCACCCCCCAAACCCTAGGGCGCCCCCCACCTCCTCCTCCTCCCACTCCTAGCCGCCACCCCTCCTTGCGCCTCCACCCCTTCCCCCTTCCTCCCCCACCTCCCCACCTCCCCTAGCCGGCCCTAGGAGAGATCCACCCCCATCCCTTGCTGCCATACCCTTTCATACCATTGTCCTCTCCATCGGGAAGCTCCGCGACGAGGAGATCCGGCGGTTCCGGCGCGAGGAAGAAGATCGGGGAACCGGGAGGAGAAGTTTTGGCGTTCGTCGTTCGTCAGGCAAAGGTATGGCTATGGGTGATCCTTGGGCATGGTCTAGGTGCTGTGCTAGAGGGTGTTTTGATGCTTTTAGATCAAGAGGTGGTGCTGTGATTGGGTAGATTGGATGAAAACTAGAGATTTCATAGTTCTCTGTTTCGGGCAGATTGGGCACACGACCTAGGGTTTGAGTTTTCGCAATTTTAGATTCGGAATTTGGTCGGCCGCCTGTTGAGAAAGTTGTAGATAACTCCAATACCTTTAATTGGACACTAAGAACGTCTAATTCCGCCCAGCCGTTTGAAATTTATGATCTTTTTACCGAGCGTGTTCAAATCTGTGACGTAATTGGGACAACGTAATGTTTTGTAGATTAGACAATTTTAGAGGCCGAATAAGCTTTTACCAATATTATAAAAAGCTAGGAAATTTCCTAAGCTTCGCGATTATGTACTCGTTTAGTTGATTTGGAGTCCTAGAACTCAAGTTATGCTAGTTTGAATCCTGCTGTCTCGTCGGGACAGATTCTCTGTTTTTCGGTTTTGGGAGTAGTTTGCGAAGTCGGGGTAGATGAGCGATTGTGTACTCTTTTGTGGGCAAGTTTTGAGTATGTGGTACCTATGTGCAGGTGGTGTGACCCCGGGAGTGCCCTCATCATCTCGCCAATCCGTCGCCCGCGGTTAAGGCAAGTGTATTGGAATGGTGAATGTGTTATATGATTGCTAGTCCTGATTAAGTGCAAATTGTTTACATAATGTGCTATCTTGCCATGATTAGTGTTTGCCCATGATGTGATGAAAATGGTACGTTATGATGATATGCAATGATTAGTTGTTTATGTTTATGGCATATGTTGCATACATGGCATGAAAACTGGCCCGATCGGTGAGAAAGTCATAACTAGTCCGGTAAGGTCGGTGAGAAAGTTATGACTAATCCGTAGCGCCATTGAGTAAGTCCTACCTCATGATTCCATCCACGGTTGTGAATGGAAGCGAGGAGTAGGCACCCTCCATCTACGGGATGGAAGGGGAAAGAGGGTGCATGCCGACGGGTGTGCACTCGGCAATATCGGTATGTGCTTCAAGGAGACATGTGCATTGCATTGCATTATATGATGATTGTCGGGGCCCGAATTTGCAAATCCGGACCCTCTGTGTATTCAGCACTAGTCCAGGATCGCGCTAGTGCACACAGTCTCAACATTGGTAAATATCGCAATCATACCACTCGATAATAATAGAGTACCTTAATTAGATAATCAAACTGGTTGCTTGACCTTAAGGTCAAGTTACAAATATACGCCTCGCAGGGCGAAACTTATTAAAAGAGAAATAATAGCAGCGAAAAAAGTAAGATAACATCGTGGCGCCATCCAGTATACCACAGGCAACTGACTGGGCTCGCTCCCTAGTTAGACGGTTCCTCTTGGAGCTCTTCCTCCAAAGCTGGTGTAGAATCTTCCTCAACTGGTGTGGTATTGTGGCAAGGGTGAGTACTTGGTACTCAGCAAGTTATGCACAGAATGCAGCTAATGTACTACATGCATGGCTTAGTACAAAGGAATAGCTCAAGGTATATTTGCAGTAAACAGCATTTAACAAGTACCATAAGTAGATTCGAAAGCAGTATAACATCAATAACTTTTCCAGGAGTTAAATAAACATCTTCCTCATTCCTAGTCCACATTTCCATCAACATCATCTATTAACCAAACCAAACCTTCCAAGTCCAAGTTGTTTTCACGAAAGTCTAACCCTTGACTGTAATCCCCGAGCAATGTCCAATACCGCGGACACGGCTATTCGAATAGATTTTTCACTCTGCAGAGGTTATGCACTTTACCCACAAGATATAGCCAAACACCACGAAGGCGAGTGGTCGTAACAAAGCCTTTCGGAAACGGCTAACTACGCAAGTGAACCTTTCCGGTTTTTGCCCTACACCATCCCTTCCCTTAATAAAGGCGAAGTATGGGACCGACATACCTTTGGACGGGTACCATGCCATCACATCGGTACGCTCCCCCTTCAAGCTACACAAAGGGTGTAGTTGACACCCGAGGTATCACATGCAAGTTATTAGTAACTTACTCAACTAGGACCGTCCCATTCCGGTCATGTGGTTGCACGATTAACTCAGTTCAAAGGCTTGCTAGGTTAAGTAATTAGGTTGACCAGGGCAAGACTACCCGAAGAACCAAACCATCACTCCCGATGCCACAACTGGCCCACCCGATCATTTCTTGCCACATGCCCCGGTCCAAATCTATTTATCAAAACCCCAGTTGATTACCATGCACCACGTGCCATCAACATCACAACACATGATACCTTTTCCAAAACAGGTTCAATATATCATTAAATCAATATTACCATTTGTTTTGTCCAAAATCATGTCATAAACACGTAGCAGGTCTAAGCAATATACTACAACGATCTAAACTCCCATGTTGGCAATTTATTAATGTCCAACTATTTAATCCTCAACTAAGGTGATAAAGGGTTCATGGCATTCAATTATCTATGTCAAGGTGGCATTCAACAATTAGGTAATTAACTAGTCTCCCAAAATTAATTAAAGCCTTTTATAGTTGAACTAGCATGCAATAATTTAAATCAAATTAATTTCAAAATGGGATCAACATGGTCAAAGCACAAATTGCCTTCAAATAGCACTTGATCTTGGTCCTGAGCTGGCTCCTGGGTCAACACTTCACCTTCGAAGCCCTCGGGCACTTCAACGTCTACTCGTAACGCGTGCAAATAGCAATAAATGAATAAAACAGTGGACAAAAAGTGTCCAAACATCCAAATGAAGTCCATAAACAGAGAGAGCATAATTTTATGAATTTTTAGGAATTTGAATCGGCGAAATCGGCGTTAAAACGCAAAAGTTACAAGCGTTTAAAGTTTAAATAATCAATTAAATAACATTACAGAGAAAAACTTTGGTCCAAAAATAAAATAAAATTTACCATTGGGTAGATCTCAATTTTATACAAATTTAGAAATTTGAATCGCTCAAATCGGAGTTAAATTGCAAAAGTTATAAGCGTTTGAAGTTTGAAATCATATTTGAATTCATTAAATCGAATTAAATAAATTATTTCTTTTTCGGAAAATGATTTATTGCGTCAGTAGTGACACGTGTCAGCACCGGATTGGTCCACATTGACTTGCTGACGTCAGCGCCGGCCGAACCCACCGACGACATCAGCATGACGTCATCGGCCACGTGGCACCACCCGGGTGCTGCCACGTGTCCCGGTCTACGGACGCGGTCTACGCGCACCGCTCGGTCCACGGTGGTCCTTGTCCACCGGATCGGTGTCACTGATAGGCGGGTGTCGGGACCCCGAATTTGCAAATCCGGACCCTCTGTGTATTCAGCACTAGTCCAGGAACGCGCTAGTGCACACAGTCTTAACATCGGTAAATATCACAATCATACCAATCGATATTATCAAAGTACTTTATTTAAATAACCAAACTGGTTACTTGACCTCATGGTCAAGTTACAAATGTATGCCTCGTAGGGCGAAACTTATTCAGAGAGAAACAATAGCAAATGGAAAATCAAATAAACTTCGTGGCGCCATCCAAAGATACCACAGGCAACCGACCGGGCTCGCATCCCTAAGTAGACGGGTCCTCTTGGAACTCCTCCTCCGAACCGGCATAGTCTCCTCTTCAACTGGTATTGTGTTGAGGCAAGGGTGAGTACTTGGTACTCGACAAGTCATGCACGTAATGCAAGCTATTATACTATATGCATGGCTTGGTACAAAGGAATAGCTCAGTGGTATATTTGCAAAGAAACAGCCTTTTTGACAAGTAATATAAGTAGATTCGAAAGCAGTAGAAATAACTAAAGCATAAATAACTTTTCAGTAAATTTAATAAACATTTTTCCCATCCTAAACCACCTTTCCATCATCTTCATTGTTAAACCAACCCAACTTTTCAAATCCAAGTTATTTTCAGAAAATCTAACCCTTGATTGTAATTCCAGAGCATTGTCCAAAGACTGGACTCGGCTATTCAAATAGATTCTACACTCTGCAGAGGTTATGCACTTTACCCACAAGATACAGTCAAACACCACAAAGGCGAAGTTCCTCAGAATAAAGCCTTTCTAAGCCTCAAACAACACAGTGGTCCTCTCCGGTTCGTGCTCTACACCATCCCTTCCCTTAGCTAAGGCGAAGTATGGGACCAACACACCGTTAGATGGGTACTGCCACGCCCACGACACGCCTCCCCGCACAATCACACAAACGGTGTAATCGACACCCTGAGGCTCCACAAGTGAGTCCTTAGCGACTTAGTCAACTAGGGGCCGTCCCATTCCGACCATGTGGTTGCAAGTATGACCCAGTTCAAAGGCTTGCAAGGTTAAGTCCTTAGAGTGACCAGGGCAAGACTACCCGAAAAACCAAATCAACATCCCGATTGCCATCGGCCCACCTGACATTACTCTTGCCACATGCCCCGGCCGAAATCTGTTTATCAAACCCCAGTTGATTACCATGCACCACGTGCCATCAACATCACATGATACTTTTCCAAAACAGGTTCAATATATCATTAAGTCAATATTAACATTTGATTGTCCAAAATCATGTCATGAGCACGTAGCAGGTCTAAGCAGTGTACTACAACGGTCTAAAACACATGTATGAAATATAATAATGTCAAACTAGTAATCCACAAATATGGTGACAAAGGGTAATGGCACATACTTAAGTAATCAAGGTGTCATACAAAGAAATTGGTATTTATCTAACCCCCATGTTTAAACAAAGTATTTTTCTAATTGAACTAGCATGCAATAATTTAAATCAAAAATAGATTTCGAAATAGGATCAACATGGTCAAAGCACAACTTGCCTTCAAAAAGTACTTGCTCTTGGTCTTGAGTTGGATCCTGAGTCAATACTTCTCCCTCGAATCCTTCCGGCACTTCAACGTCTACTCGTAAAGCGTGCAAGTAGCAAATACACAAATAAACAATAGGCAAAAACATCCCAAAACTCCAAATAAAATCCAAAAACAGAGAGAACATAATTTTATGGATTTTTAGAAACTGGAATCGTCAATTTTGGAGTTAAAGCAAAAGTTATGATTATTTAAAGTTTAAATAATCAATTAAATAATTTTGCAGAGAAAAACTTTAGTCCAAAAATTAAATAAAATTTATATTTAGGTAGATCTCAATTTTATACAAATTTAGAAATTTGAATCGCTCCAATCGGAGTTGAAACGCAAAAGTTATAAGCGTTTGAAGTTTGAATCTAAATTTGAATCAATATTTCGAATTAATAAATCATTTTCTTTTTCGGAAATTAATTATTATACAAAGATGGACACGTGGCAGCCTCTCGATTGGCCTGGCCGACGTCAGCCGGTCCATGGGCTCGGTCCACGCTCGGCTCGGGTCTACCGTGGACTCGGTCCACGACTCTACGTGTCGCTGACATGTGGGCCCACTCGGGTGACGTCATCGCTGACGTCAGCGGGGCTCAGCCCATGGTGCTGACAGGTGGGGTCCACTGTGACGTCATGGGTGACGTCGGCGCTAACTGGTCAGCCATCGACATGCGGGCCCTTCGACACGCGGGCCGCGTGTCGGCGTCCTGCCTGCGCGTCGTGGGCCAGCGGCCGCGTCGGTCCAACTTCCCGACACGTGGCGCAATCTCGCCGTTGGTTTGAAAATCAACGGCGCGATTGGATCCAGGGTTAACGCGTTGAAACTACTCGATGATCATGGGCCGTTCGATCTAGATCGGACGGTCCAGATCTAATCCTATAATCGCACTGCTACGGCACGTGGCGATTGTGAACCGTTGGATCTTGATCCAACGGTCCAGATCTAATCGGGTTTGGAACACGTGATCTCACCTCAACCGTTCGACCGATCTCGACGGTCCTCCGAAGCTCATGGACGGCGATGGTTTCTACTGGCGGCTGGCTACTGGCTTGACCGGAGACGGACGACGACCAGAAGGGCGCGGGCGCTACGTGGCTTCTCCGGCGAGATGAAACCTCCTTCGCAGTGCGTCTGCGTCAGCGGACTCCAGATCCGGGCTCCTTCGGCGGAAGACGACGGACGACGGCGGAAACGGCGCAAACCGCGGCGGAGGGAAGAGACAACTTCCGGCGGCGATTGCGGCTCAACGGCGGCTCAGGCGAGATGGCTCGGGAAGCAGTGCGCAAGGATGAGGGCAACCTCGGGGGCGTCTCACGCTTTAAATAGCCTCGGCGTTAGGCCCTAGACGGAAACCTAGTTCGTTACTGGCTGGGCGCGGGCGGCGGAGTCCGGCTTCGGACTTCGGGCGAAGACGACGAAATCGTGGCCGCCCACGTGGCACGATCGACGGCCACGATCGACGGGCGCGATCGGATCCGGCCGGATACGGCTCGAACCAGACGGCCGATCTCACCGTTGGATCTTGATCCAACGGTTGGGATTGATTAGGGTTAGGAGTGGGTTCGGTCGAGTCCGCGTGGCTCGGGTCGGACTCGAACTCGAGTCCGACTCGGGCTCGATCGGATGAAACGACGAACCGACCTTGGCCGGTCCTTTTCCAAATAATTAATATTTAAAATAATTCCCAAAGAATTCATTTAATTCATTAAAAATAGCAAAAGACTCGTAAAATTTCGGAAAAAATTCGAAAATATTTTGGATCATTTTGGACTCAAATAAAATATTTCCAACAAAATTTTATTTGCAAAATTAAATTCTTTAATTATTTCAAAATGGAATTAATTCAAATAAATCCAGAAAAATCCAAATAAATTCCAGAAAATTCCAAAATTCACCAAAGTGCCAAATCACACATGAATTTAAGAAAAGAAAAATTTTGGGATGTTACAAACCTCCCCCCTTAACAGAATCTCGACCCGAGATTCAGGGCTAACTAGAGAATAGGTTCGGGAATTCTGACTTCAAATCTTCTTCTCGCTCCCAAGTGGCTTCACTTTCGGAATGATTGCTCCACTGAACTCTGAAACGGGTTGACTTATTTACGGTTTCTCGATCCATTGTGTCGAGAATCCTCACGGGATGCTCCTTATAAGTCAAATCCTCTTGCAACTCAATTAACTCTAGCGGTGTCTGCTCGTGAACTCTGAGACACTTCTTCAATCGGGACACATGGAATACATCATGCACTCCTGTTAACGATTGTGGCAACTCTAGGCGATAAGCAACTTCGCCTCGCGGCTCAAAATCTTAAATGGTCCAACATAGCAGGGTGCAAGTTTCCCTTTGGCATGGAACCTCTTAACTCCCCGAGAGGCGTAACTCGAGGTAAACAAAGTCTTCTGGTTCAAAACTCAAATCCCGGCGACGATTGTCAGCATAACTCTTTTGTCGAGATTGGGCTATCTTCAACCTTTCCCTAATCATGGCGATCTGCTCTTCAGCCTCTTGAAGAATATCAGGTCCAAAGACACGGCGCCACGGTCTCATTCCAATTCAATGGCGTCCGACAGGGTCGACCATACAGTGCCTCAAAAGGTGACATCTGTAAACTAGCCTGATAACTATTGTTGTAACTAAACTCGGCATACGGCAAACTCTTATCCCAAGAGGTAGCATAAGCCAATGCACAAGCTCTCAACATATCTTCCAGAATCTGGTTGACTCTTTCTGTCTGTCCATCCGTCTGTGGATGATAAGCTGTACTGAAGTTCAAACGGGTTCACATGGCTTCATGCAGCTTATTCCAGAACCTTGAGGTAAATTGGGTACCTCGTCCGATACAATCCTCTTTGGAACTCCGTGCAAACAGACAATCTCGATCATGTACAATTACGCTAATTTATCTCCCGAGTAAGTAGTCTTCACGGGATAAAATGGGCTACTTTAGTCAAGCGATCCACTATAACCCATATGGAGTCATAACCCCTTGAGTCTTCGGCAAACCGGTAATGAAATCCATTCCGATTTCCTCCCACTTCCACTCGTATTTTCAGCACCGTAGCAATCCCGCTGGTCTCTCGATGCATTGCCTTGACTCTCTGGCATACGCCGCACAATGCAACATGCTCGGCAACTTCTCGTTTCATACTCGGCCACCGAATCTCTCCTTCAGATCGATACATCTTGGCGCCTGTGATGAATTGAGTACTTGAGTCATGGGCTTCTTCCGTAATCGCTTGCTTTAACTCCTTTTTGTTAGGCACACAGATGCGATCCTTCATCCACAACGTGCCCTCGCTCATCCAATTTGAAGTCCTCTCGCCTTGCCTTCCTCCTTTTGGACTTAATCCTCGCGGATCCCGTCATCATCCTTCCGCCCTTCTCGGATCTGGTCCTCTAAAGTAGGCTTTACTTCCAATGCGCCAAGAATCCGCTAGGTACAACCTCAATCTTCATTTTCTCGAAATCCTCACATAACTCATCCCGACTTGTGGCTAGCAACGTACTCACGGTATGGCTTTTCCGACTCAGAGCATCGGCTACTACGTTGGCCTTCCCGGATGGTAATGGATTCCAACATTATAGTCCTTGATCAACTCTAACCATCTCCTCGCCTCATATTCAGATCCGATCGGGTGAATATGTACTTAAGGCTC
The DNA here is from genome assembly GCA_036346355.1 of Rhipidocladum racemiflorum. Classification (NCBI taxonomy): domain Eukaryota; kingdom Viridiplantae; phylum Streptophyta; class Magnoliopsida; order Poales; family Poaceae; genus Rhipidocladum; species Rhipidocladum racemiflorum. The sequence continues at coordinate 63,583,720 of CM070583.1, forward strand.
TTATGATCCGTATATACTTCACATCTGTTTCCAATCGAGATAGTGACGCCATATCTTCAAAGCATGCACTACGGCAGCTAACTCTAGGTCATGTGTCGGATAATTTTCCTCATGCGGCCTCAATCGCCTCGATGCATAAGCGACCTTTCCATTCTGCATCGACACATCCAAGTCCTTGGCGCGATGCGTCACAATAAATATCGAAGCTTTGAGCAACATCCGGTAGAACTAACACCGTGCTTGATGTCAATCGCTTCTTGACTCCTGAAATCCTTTCTCACATTCTCAAGCGCCCATGCAAACTTCTTTTCCTTCTTGACAATTGCGTAAGAGGTTTCGCGATTGTCGAAAAGCCTTCGATGAAACGGCGGTAGTATCCTGCCATTCCAAGGAAACTCAGACTGGGTCACGCCTTCTACCGCTCCCAATGTAACACGGCTTCTACTTTGCTTGGATCTACGGCGACTCCTTCCGCAGTCATTACATGTCCAAGAAACTCCACCTTGTCCTTCCAAAAATCACACTTGCTGAACTTGGCGAAAAGTTCTTTGTTCCTCAGCTTTTCCAAAACTCGCCTTAAGTGTTCGGCATGTTCATCCTCCTGTCTTGGAGTAGATTAGGATATCGTCTATGAACACGACGACAAACTTGTCCAAATATTCCATGAACACCTTATTCATCATATTCATGAAATAAGTGGCGCATTCGTCGACTCAAAGGATATAATCAGAAACTTCGTAATGTCCATATCTTGACGAGAATGCAGTCTTGAATATCTTACGATCGGATCTTCAATCGATGGTATCCCGATCTCGCATCAATTTTGGAGAAAACTCCGCTCCTCTTAAGCGATCAAACAAATCATCAATCCTGGGTAGCGGATACTTATTTTTCACGGTGACTTCATTGAGTGCACGGTAGTCAATGCACATCCCGAAACTCCCGCCCTTCTTCTTGACAAACAAAACCGGTGCTCCCCACGGCGACGAACTTGGTCTGATAAATCCTTTCTCCATTAACTCTTCTAGCTGTTTCTTCATCTCCACCAACTCCTCGGTAGACATCCGATAGGGTCTCTTTGCTATCGGTGCTGTACCAGGTACAAGCTCTATCACAAAATCTATGTCCCTGTCCGTGGCATACTGTAGATCCTCGGGAAAACATCGGGGTAATCACTCACTACCGGGACATCCTCTATGCTGATTGCCTTGGTACTGTTAACCATCAACTGTCCATCTCTAACTGCGGTGGCTTGAAATTCCACTTTCTTCCCACACGGGCTCTCCACTGAGATAGTCCTTCGTCCACAATCCAATACGGCCTTGTGCTTGGATAACCAATCCATTCCCAAGATAACATCTAAGGTCTGGGTCTCCAAAATCATAAGGTTTGCTAGGAACTCTATTCCATCTATTAGTATTCTCACCCCGGAACATCCTACTTCCGTTCGGAGTTCGGAACCAGGGGTTTGAACTAAAAGCATGCACTTAAGTCTTGCAATTCTCAAGTCATTTCTAGTAGCAAAGCCTTGCGAAACAAACGAATGCGAAGCTCCAGAGTCAAACAAAACTGTTGCAGGTACTGAGTTAACAAGTAACTTACCCAGTACGACGTCCGTAGCATTCTGCAGTGCATCCGCGGTGACATGGTTGACTCGGCCTCTCACCACGGTCTGGGGTGTGGCTCCTGCCGGGCGCCCTAGCTGGGTGGTTCCTAGATTGAAGCGAATCGGGTCGCTTCCGCTGTCTTCTTTGGACAAGCTGTTGGCAAAGTGTCTCGGCTCGTTGCGGTTATGTGGCGTCTCACTTGTTCCTTCTTTATTGCCAGGGTAGCGTTTCTAGCGGGGGCTGGGTCCGTAGTTACGATTGACAGGTCTTGGTCTTTGAGGATGGTGTCCTTGTTGCATTACGTGGTTGGAATCAAGAATTGATTTGGTGCAACTCTCAAGCGCCGCTATTGCGTTCCTGGCGTGATCCTTCTTTGTTGCATCTGCGCTTCTGTTCTCATCCAGTTCCTTGCGCTTGTCCTCAAGAATAAGCGCCTTATTCACCAACTCTTGGAAATCTGGAAAGGTGTGGGTGATCAACCCTACTTGCAATCCCGAGTTAAGTCCCTTCATTAAACGAGACTGCCTGGATTTGTCTGCCGCTACATCCTCAAAGCGTAGCGTGCTAGCCGTGTGAACTTGTTCGTAGTCGGCCATCGGCTGATTACCTTGCTTGATGCTCAACTCCTCCTTCTTAAGGTCCATGATTCCTTCAGCACGTGAATCTTGTCGAATGCGGCCGTGAACTCTTCCCAAGTGATATCTTGAGGGTTCTCTGCGTGGCACGTAAATTCTCCCACCATTCATGGCGGTCGTTCCTTCCAACCGATGAGAAGCGTAAAGTACCTTCTCATTCCCTATGCATTGAGCTATGTGTAGCTTCCTCTCAATTGATCTTAACCAATCATCGGCCTCCAATGGATTGGCATTCCCAGAGAAAGTGGGTGGGTGAGTCCTCATGAACTCGATGCCTTTGTATTCGGGCGTGGTCCCCGATTAACTTGATTAGCGATGGCCTGAGCAAAGGACGTGCTGCATTTGTTGCATCATAGCATGCATCAACCGAGTCCGAGCAGCAAGAAAGGCTCCAAATTCTGCATATCCAAGTGGCGGTCGGTGCTCCATCATTGGGGTTTTCACGGGCGAGATCCACTCCCATTGCTTCCAAAGTTTCCACGGGTGTTCACCATCTGTTGATTTGCTCTAGGTTTAGAGATGAGAGGGAAACAAGAATAGACAAGTAATATGGAACTTATGCGGGGCGAAAGGGGTAACTTTAAGGTCCATCTTTATTATTAATAACTTGGTATGGCTGCTTACAATGCCTAAGGGCCTTGCAACACATACTGCACACTCAGCAAACAAAGCAAATCCAAATCGAACTAACTCTGGAATCTAACGCCTAAAGGGTGACTCTTTATTCTATGACTCGACTCGGCGAAGGAGTCTCACTATAGAACCTATGCTCACTCATCGAGAAAACCTCCATCTGTCACAAGAGTGCTTTACGTAAGAACTCGGAATTTTTAAATTGTGACAAGGTAAGGGAAAATTTCAGCAAGAGACAAGAAAAGAGAGAAGGGGATAAGTCGAGATGTCATTTCTTGTCTTGACAACTTTTTAGCTTTAGAAAATAGGTTTTATCCTCACTACGACCATTCTAGCTAGGGTTGAGCCTACAAATCAAGTATGGCTCGATACCACCTCTGCCGGGACCCGAATTTGCAAATCCGGACCCTTCGTGTATTCAGCACTAGTCCAGAACGCGCTAGTGCACACAGCCTTAACATCGGTAAATATCACAATCATACCAATCGATATTATCAAAGTACTTTATTTAAATAACTAAATCGTTACTTGACCTCATGGTCAAGTTACAAATGTATGCCTCAGAGGGCTAAAACTTATTCAGAGAGAAACAATAGCAGCGGAAAATCAAATAAACCGTGGCGCCATCCAAGATACCACAGGCAATCGATCGGCTCGCATCCCTAAGTAGACGGGTCCTCTTGGAACTCCTCCTCCAAACTGCATAGTCTCCTCTTCAACTGGTATTGTGTTGAGGCAAGGGTGAGTACTTGGTACTCAACAAGTCATGCATGTAATGCAAGCTATTATACTATATGCATGGCTTGGTACAAAGGAATAGCTCAGGGTATATTTGCAGAAATGACTTTTGACAAGTAATATAAGTAGATTCAAAGCGAGAAATAAGTAAAGCATAAATAACTTTTCAGGAAATTTAATAAACATTTTTCCCATCCTAAACCACATTTCCATCATCTTCATTGTTAAACCAACCCAACTTTTCAAATCCAAGTTATTTTCGTAAAATCTAACCCTTGACTGTAATTCAGAGCATTGTCGATCGTGGACTCGGCTATTCAAATAGATTCTACACTCTGCAGAGGTTATGCACTTTACCCACAAGATACAACAAACACCACAAAGGCGAAGTTCCTCAGTAATAAAGCCTTTCGGAAGCCTCAAACAACACAGGTGGTCCTCTCCGGTTCGTGCTCTACACCATCCCTTCCCTTAGCTAAGGCGAAGTATGGGACCAACACACCGTTAGATGGGTACTGGCCACACCACGATACGCCCCCCGCACAATCACACAAACGGTGTAATCGACACCACGAGGCTCCACAAGTGAGTCCTTAGCGACTTAGTCAACTAGGGCCGCCCCATTCCAGCCATGTGGTTGCAAGTATGACCCAGTTCAAAGGCTTGCAAGGTTAAGTCCTTAGAGTGACCAGGGCAAGACTACCCAAAAACCAAATCAACATCCCTGCCATACATCGCCCACCTGACATTACTCTTGCCACATGCCCTGGCCGAAAATCGCTTATCAAACCCCGCTTGATTACCATGCACCACGTGCCATCAACATCACATGATACTTTTCCAAAACAGGTTCAATATATCATTAAGTCAATATTAACATTTGATTGTCCAAAATCATGTCATGAGCACGAAAGTGTGTCTAAGCAAAGGTACTACAACGGTCTAAAACCCATGTTGGCAATTTAATAATGTCCAACTAGTAATCCACAACTAGGGTGACAAAGGGTCATGGCACATACTTAAGTAATCAAGGTGTCATACAAAGAAATTGGTATTTATCTAACCCCATGTTTAAACAAAGTATTTTTCTAATTGAACTAGCATGCAATAATTTAAATCAAAAATAGATTTCGAAATAGGATCAACATGGTCAAAGCACAACTTGCCTTCAAAAAGTACTTGCTCTTGGTCTTGAGTTGGATCCTGAGTCAATACTTCTCCCTCGAATCCTTCCGGCACTTCAACGTCTACTCGTAAAGCGTGCAAGTAGCAAATACACAAATAAACAATAGGCAAAAACATCCCAAAACTCCAAATAAAATCCAAAAACAGAGAGAACATAATTTTATGGATTTTTAGAAACTGGAATCGTCAATTTTGGAGTTAAAACGCAAAAGTTATGATTATTTAAAGTTTAAATAATCAATTAAATAATTTTGCAGAGAAAAACTTTAGTCCAAAAATTAAATAAAATTTATATTTAGGTAGATCTCAATTTTATACAAATTTAGAAATTTGAATCGCTCCAATCGGAGTTGAAACGCAAAAGTTATAAGCGTTTGAAGTTTGAATCTAAATTTGAATCAATATTTCGAATTAATAAATCATTTTCTTTTTCGGAAATTAATTATTGCGTCAGCATGGACACGTGGCAGCCTCTGGATTGGGCGGCTGACGTCAGCCGGTCCATGGGCTCGGTCCACGCCGGCTCGGGTCTATCAGTGGACTCGGCCCACGACTCACGTGTCGGCCGACATGTGGGCCCACTCGGGTGACGTCATCGGCCGACGTCGGCGGGCTCGACCATGGTGTCGGCTGTGGGGTCCATCAGACGTCATGGGTGACGTCGGCGCTGGCTGGGTCGAGCCATCGACATGCGTTCTTCGACACGCGGGCCTCGCGTGTCGGCCACACGCGACGCTGCGCGTGATGGGCCACGACCGCGTCGGTCCAACTTCCCGACACGTGGGCGCAATCTCGCCGTTGGTTTGAAAATCAACGGCGCGGATTGGATCCAGGGTTAACGCGTTGAAACTACTCGATGATCATGGGCCGCTCGATCTAGATCGGACGGTCCAGATCTAATCCTATAATCGCACCGCTACAAGACGTGGCGATTGTGAACCGCTGGATCTTGATCCAACGGTCCGCATCTAATCGGTTTGGAACACGTGGATCTCACCTCAACCGCTCGACCGATCTCGACGGTCCTCCGAGCTCGCGGACGGCGATGGTTTCACGGCGGCGCTGGCTTGACCGGAGACGGGACGACGACCAAGGGCGCGCGCTACGGCTTCTCCGGCGAGATGAAACCTCCTTCGGTGCGTCTCGTCGCGGACTCCAGATCCGGGCTCCTTCGGCGGAAGACGACGGACGACGGCGAAAACGCGCAAACCGCAGCGAGGGAAGAGACAACTCCGGCGAGCGATTGCGGCTCAACGGGCGGCGGCTCAAAGTAGATGGCTCGGGAAACGGTGCGCAAGGATGAGGGCAACCCTGGGACGCCTCACGCTTTAAATAGCCTCGGCTCGTGCCTAGACGGAAACCTAGTTCGTTACGGCGCGGGCGGGCGGCGAGTCCGCTCGGACTCGGCGAAGACGACGAAATCGTGGCCGCCCACGTGGCACGATCGACGGCCACGATCGCGACGGCGCGATCGGATCCGGCCGATATCGGCTCGAACCTAAGACGGCCGATCTCACCGCTGGATCTTGATCCAACGGCTGGGATTGATTAGGTTAGGAGTGGGTTCGGCCGAGTCACGTGGCTCGGTCGGACTCGAACTCGAGTCCGACTCGGCTCGGCCGGATGAAACGAATCGACTTGGCTCGGTCCTTTTCCAGCGAATTAATATTTAAAATAATTCCCATGAATTCATTTAATTCATTAAAAATAGCAAAAGACTCGTAAAAATTCTAAAAATTCGAAAATATTTTGGATCATTTTGGACTCAAATAAAATATTTCCAACAAAATTTTATTTGCAAAATTAAATTCTTTAATTATTTCAAAATGGAATAAATTCAAATAAATTCCAAATAAATCCAAATAAATTCCAGAAAATTCCAAAAATTCACGAAAGTGCCAAATCACACATGAATTTAAGAAAAGAAAAATTTTGGGGTGTTACAGCGGGCCCGCCATGTCAGTGACCCAAGTCTTAGCTCATGCGGATGCGCCGGTTCGGCTCCCGTACACGTGGCTAGATCTCGGCCATTGATTTGAAAATCAGCGGCCCAGATTGGATCTGGCTTAACGCAATAGAAAACTACTCGGCTGACCCGGACCGTTCGATCTTGATCGGACGGTCAAGATTTAATCTAACGCTATAACGTGGGTTAACGCTAGCCGTACGATCTATATCTAACGGCTGAGACCTATCCTAGTACGGTGCGGTTAGGGGCCACGTGGCACGATCGAGAGTCGTTGAATCTAGATCCGACGGCTGAGATTAGATCTAAAACCGTAACACGTGGGCTTACCTGCGGTGACGTGGACGAATCCTGGCCGCTGGATCTTGATCGGACGGTTGGGCAAGCCCGGAGGCGGCGATGGCTTCATGGCGGGGCTGCGGCTGCCGGCGCTAAGGACGGCGACCACTCGAACGGCGCGTGGGGCGTGCTTCGGCGAGGTGAGTGGTACTCCCAGATGTGCCTCAACGCCAGGAGTCCGGATCTAGGGTCAGCCGCGACGGAGAACGGCGGACGGCGGCGAGGTGAGGCAAGAACCGTGGCGGAGAGAGAGGTGACTACGGCGAGCAATCACGGCGGTTATGCGGCGGCTAGGGCTGCCGGAGGTGGGGCTAACGGCGCGGATGGCAAAGGCGATCCTCGGGCATGCATCCGGGCATTAAATACCAGCCCGAACGTCGAGATCCCCCCGAAAATCGCGGCGAAGCCGGTACGGGCGGCGGAGTCCGTCCCGGACACGGTGAGGTGACGTGGACGCATGGGCGCGACCGGGACCGCACGGGAAACGGGCTCGGTGACGTGGCGCGCGCACAGCCGTTGGATCGTGATCCAACGGTCGCGATCCTAGGGTTCGGCTGGACCGGGTCCGGCTCGGACGCGGCGCGGGTTGGGTTCGGGTCGGACTCGAGTCCGACTTGGGCTCGGTCGCATGAACAGTAAAACCAACTGGGTTTTTCCAGCGATTAAATAATCAATTAATTCGTAGAAAATTCAATTAAATCCAGAAAAATAGCAAAATACTCAGAAAAATCCCAGAAAAATTATGGAAAATACTTTAGGCCATTTGGGACTCAAATAAAATATTTCCAACAAAATTTTATTTGCAACTTTGGATTCTTTAATTATTTCAAAAGGGAATAAATTCAAATTAAGTCCAAATAAATCCAAATAAATTCCAGAAAATTCCAAAAATTCACCAGAGTGTAAAATAACATCTAATTTCATGAAAAGCAAAAATTGGGGTGTTACAATGATGTTATATGATGAGGTCAATGAGATGCATACAATGTGAATATGAGATGATTATGATGTTGAATATGAAAAGTAGTGATGAAGGTATTGGAATGTGTTTTCTTGTTCCATTGCAATACACTTTGCTGAGTGATGAACTCACGCTTGTGTTTTATGTTTTTTTAGGTACCATGAAATCGGCATGCGGGAAAGGGGCTTAGTGGCTCATCTTCATAAAGTTTCACTCATTAAGACATACACAATTTTGCCATTCGTAGTTGTGATTATAAGTTAATGCGTTGAGAACCTAGAGTATGCCTTATTTGTGTGCTTGGTCATATTATTTACTTCGTTTTAGATCATGGAGTGGTTAAATTCATTATGCTAGACTTAAATAGTTGCTACGCCACCTTTTATTGTTGCTTTAGATGCTTCCCATTATGATATATCTTGTGATATTATTGTTGATGCTCTGTACCATAGAAAAACAAAGGAGATGCTGCTGAAATTTTCGGTTTTTGCATTTACTCCCTTGCTATAATTTACCTTTAGATGTGGTATTTAGATGTTGTTTAGTCTATGTTTGGTGACAGCCAGGGTGTTACAAGTATAGTCTTTATCGCAATATAAATTTTACGCTTATATATATATATTTATTATATATATAACTCGAAGGAGAAGGAAGTTTTTCAACCACACATTTATTACACCCGTTAAACTTAGTTATGAGTAAGTATTCTGTACCATCCTCATTTTATATCTTCATATGGAAATCATTCTGATGGTTGTATTTAGAACTTACTAGGGTACGGTTGGACCGATTTAATAGGGTATTTTCTAGTATTATACAAATGTCCATAGGGGGAACTATGATTGCTCTTCCAGTGCTATCGATGTTCGGGATCGCCTGACCGCAGAGGTGAAGTTGGTGGGGTGTGTGAGCAGGGACCCAAAAGCTACTTTCACCCCTCGGGAGGTCGTCGCTGCTGCTGTTACGATCTATGGAAGAATAAGACAAATGACACCGAGAGTTATACTGGTTCGATCCCCCAAGCTGGGTAATAGCGCTACTCCAGTCTTGCCCTGAGGCGGAGAGGTTGATTATGTGTGAGTACAATTGGATGTCTATTTTTCTATCTCTTGAGATAAGAACTCTATCTCTAATTTTATACACGAATTATAAAGTCCCCCCTTCCCATCCTTAGCGAACGGTCAGAAGTGATTTTCGAAAAGGGTGGCCCCACGAGCGCCCCATCTGAATCATAACTGCCCCCGGGTCTTGCACCCACGTTCGCTTCACGCTGTGCTTTTATGAATCGGGGCAACCGCCAGCCCCTGACCGGGTCTTCCCGAGCTCCAAGTCTTGGTCGTGTGTGACGGTGTTCGGTCCCCTTACTCGAGGTTGCATGAGTACCGCCTGATTATCGGGATGGCAGGAGGCCCGAGCTTAGGCTGGGGTCCGTTGGCCATGCGCAAGACCAGGCAGGATATCTCAGTCCCCGACATCTAGCCCTCGAGGCTCAAGTCTCTCCTAGTTGTTGAAGAGGAGAGACTTGACCAAGATCCCTCAGGCCTCGTCACTTAGGTCTGAGCACAGAGGCGGTTCAAGTCCCTCCATAGCGTTGCCAGTGCCTTGGCCACGGTTCTCGCCCAATGCGAGATCAAGATCATCAACCTGGTGCCCAACTCTGTCCTCCTTCTTTCCATCTTTTCTCACTTGTGCGAGGGGCTCCTGAGGATCGTCCCTACCCCTTCTCTTTTCTTCCGCTATTTCTCCCTGTTCTGCACTGGAAAGGACCTTGTGGTCGGGTGTCTTTACTTCCGGCTACAGCCAGGGCTTCCTTGGTCCTTTTCTCTGCTTCACGCTCGTGACTCCCTCGGCCCCTGGTCCGAGAGGTGGTTTTACCTGAAGAGGGGAGAGGACGGCACCCTCACCTACAACGGGGCCTCCATCAGCACCAAGCACCAGACTCCCGAGTCGGGTGAACTGGACACGGACCAAGAGGCCATCGCCACCATCCACATCTGCACCACGCGCGGCCTCACCAAGCAAGCCATCGCCAGCAACTTCTTGCGGAACCGGGTGTGCCCTCTACGAAAGAGGCTCCACCCGTACTTCGAGATCGTGGGGTGAGGCGACCCCACCCGCGAAGCCCCCGTTGGTAAGCTTCCTTACCCCAAGAGGCTTTCCCGAGCCCGAACTGACATGTATTTCTGCTTCGAACTAACTCTCGCATGGTCCTCAGCAGTGCTAAAAGAACCTTGGGTGGCCGCTAGGATGAACGAGATGTTCAGGAAGGCGGCCCTCGACTACACCCTGGACGATCCCATCCCGAGGAGTGTGTTAAGCCGAAGTGCCGAGGTACCCATTCTTCGAGTCCAAGTCCTTTGCTCAGTGCCTCTAGAGCTTGCGCTAACCCCAAATCTGCCCGCAGGATGACCAGGAGCTGCGTGTGATCACGAGGCGGATGCTGGCGCTACCCGGAGCAGGTAGAGGCAAGAGGGCGAGCAAGAGGCCGGTCTCGGATGCCCCCAGTGGCAACGTCCCAAAGAAACCGCATGTGGAGTGGGGGGACAGGACAGTGGTAAGTTTACTTCTCCTGCCTTCTGGTCGTTCCCCGAGCTGCTTTGCTCTAGCATCTTTCCGTTCTCACGAACTCTTCTTCACTCGCACAGCAGCAACAAGCAGCAGCTGCAGCAAGGACCTCGAGCTCACTAGGAGCTCCAGGTCCTCAGACCTGAGGCTTGGGGCCCAGCCCTTCCGCAGCCCCGAGGCCTTCCTGAGCTCCACCGGCCCAAGGCGCCCAGAGGGGGGATTCCCCGGACCCCCCGAGGCGTCCTGACTCCCGGCGCCCATCCTCAAGGAGAAGGCTCACCATTCTAGTACGCGTGCCACCTTGCCCTGATGTTCTTGAAACTTTCCTTTGCCTTGGTTTAGTAAAGCTTCCCACTGCAGACATCGGGAGCCTGAGCATGCTCACAACTGGCCTTGACAATGGTCGTTGTCCAGGGCGAGTCCGAGTCCGAGGAGGAAGTCGACTTCCAGCTGGTCCGCTGGTCGCAAACATGCGAGGACAAGACCTCCGGAGGATCCCCCCCCAATAGAGCTCACCTGGTCTCCCCGAGCTGAGCCCCCTAAGCGAAGTCACGGCAGAGGACCAAGCGATGGACGCCCCCGAGGTCGAGACCCTCGAGACCGGGGCCACGGGGGAGGTCGAGGTCGAGATCCTCGAGGCTGGAGCCACCGGGGCGGGTGAGGCCGAGGTTGAGATCCTCGAGGTTGGAGCCACTAAGATGGGCGAGGTTGAGGTCGAGACCCTCGAGGTTGGAGCTGCCGTGGCGGGTGAGGCTGAGGTTGAGATTCTCCCGGCCAGGACTGCTGAGGCGGGCGAGGCCGAGATCGTTCCGACCATCCAAGCCAGGATCCTCCCTGCCGCAGACACCAGTGGCCCTCTTACGACCAACGAGGGCGACTTCCCCCCTACCGAGGCTGCCCTGGGGGTCGCAGCCGAAGATGCCCCGACCCGGGACGCCAACCCCGACCAAGTTGGGGGTGATGGTCTCAAGGCCCGACCTACCCTGAGGCCCGACGAAGGGGACCAGGTGGGCCCCTCTTTTGCTCAGGCTGGGTCAAAAGAGCAAGTCGCAGAAGCCGCAGTTGGGGCTATCAGCAGTAGGAGCGTTGGCCCTCGCCATGCCGCCTTCAAAAACCGGCTCGGCCAGGTACGGGTTGCCTTACTCTTGTTTTTTATTTATTTATTTTTATTCCAGCTTCCCCTTTAGTGGTGTTCACGCGCATGGTCTTTGATTTCTTCAGGCCATGGATCACATCGCCCAGGGACTCTGTAACACCCTACAAATCTAAACTGTCGTACAAGAAAATTTCGACAGCATCTCTCCTAAAATTAGGACAAAACGGAAGCGACAACAAGATTCATAATAACCATTATAAACAGGAATAACATAAAAGCATCAATACTAGAGATAACAAGTCTAAATCAACCAGAAAACAAACATAAATGTAAAACAGCTCCAAAGAGGACATCAACAGGTCTATGATTAATAAAATTTCAGCAAGCTAATGAATTATTAAATGCACTAGTCCATGTGATTCGTGATGACCCCGGAGGGTTGATTGTGCTACTAAGCCCACCCTTCAAGCTTACGACTCGCGAGAACTACCTGAAAACAACAAAATAACAAGGGGTGAGATTGGGTAATCTCAAAGAAGTTTTAACAACTTCTAACGAATAACACACCACAAGAAAACTAGCATACCAAATTCCTCATGTCCAATACCACATTATAGAGTCCACACAACCTCAAGAAATGCATATGATTGTGCACATGCTTATGCCATGATCCTCCTCACCGTGCCCTTTCTCGTGAACACACGGTGTTGTATGCATTTGATCACAAGACAAGGCCGACAAACTTCCAATGCATGATTATGCAGTTAATGCTTCATTGTGAAATCATGTGCTGAAAAATTGGCTAAGATTAGAACTTGAAAAATGTGTTTTGTGCATGAGTTCGACAATTTGACAAGAAACAGTGAAGTTCTTTTTTGAGCCGGACTGAAACTTCCAAAACCAGTAAGTTTCGCTTGTACGACGGACTCTCCCCTCCACAAGCAAGGTGGATTTTTGACGGCTGTTTTCACGTTTGCGCCGGACCGGATTTTTGGTCCGGCGTGAATGGTTTTTTGCTCGATTAGGGTTTTGAGCAATTTTGGAATTGAATTCTGGTTTGAATTTGAGATTATGAAATTTGTGAGAATTTCATGATGCTTGTTTTCAAGTGGACTTTATGCAATGCTCGTGTGAATATTTGCATGGACTAATGTTGAGTCAAGTCGCGGACTTGTGCTCGGAATCGTTTTGTGGTTTGTTCATGTGCAGGTATTGCTCGAAGACGAACGTGGTCGATGACGGGACCGGAACTAGGTTCATGGAGGAGCTGAGGTTCGGGACTAGGTTCAGGGAGGAACTGAGGTCTTGGTGGTCAAGGATGTCATGCGGGACGTTCGGGCTAAGAGAATGGTGCACATGAAGAATGGTTAGTCACGTGAGAATGGCAGGAGGTCATTCGCGTGCAAAGTGTTAGTCACGTGAGTATGGCAGGTGGCCATACGCTGCAAAAGTGTTAGTCACGTGAGTATGGTAGGGTTGCCATACGCGTGCAAGAGTTGTACTCGGCCAGGTTGGGCCAAGTAGAGTTGTGTTGGATACGGATTCCTTCTAGGGAATAGGAATCGTATTTAGAACTCCTTGTGGGTTGGTGCTTTAAATAGGTGGGGGGTCTCCTGTTGAAAGGCACCAAGTAGAGCTGAGCGCATCAAGCTTTGAGCTTGGTTTTAGGGTTTGTACTCTTTTGATGAGAGTATTTTAGACAAGAAATAAGATCAATTCTTCCAAGATTTTTGCGTGCTACAGTAACCACGTCGCTACAGTATTTTCTGTTTTGGTTCTTGTTTGCATGCTTGTTCTAGTTCTAGATTGGTTTTTGTTCTTCAAGTTTTATCTTGATTTGATCCATCAAAAACCTCTATAGGGTATTGATCTAGTGTTTCTCAAAGTCTAGTTGATCAATCTTTTGTCGTTCTTGTTTAATCTTGAAGTTTTGATTAGATTGATTCTCGTCAAGTTCTGGATCAGCAAGCTTGCGAAGCTCATAACTTTTGATCCGTATGTCCGATCGAGCTGATTCTTTTTGGGTTCGATTCGTATTGGAATCTAGTTTCTTGTGTCCAAATTTCAGATCGTTTCGACGGTTGGATCTCCGGGAATTCTCGTTTTACCAAACCTCTGTCATTCTGTTTTTGTCGAAAACGAGGCAATTATTTGGTTCTGTTTTGAGGTGAACTTTTAATAGGTCAAGAATTTGGTTTTAGCTTCCGCACAATCATTCACCCCCCCTCTGATTGCTATATTCGTATACTTCGATCCTACAAGTGGTATCAGAGCAAGGTGTAACACCCCAAAATTTTGCTTTTCTTAAATTCATGTGTGATTTGGCACTTTGGTGAATTTTTGGAATTTTCTGGAATTTATTTGGATTTATTTGGAATTTATTTGAATTTATTCCATTTTGAAATAATTAAAGAATTTAATTTTGCAAATAAATTTTTGTTGGAAATATTTTATTTGAGTCCAAAATGATCCAAAATATTTTCGGAATTTTTCTCGAATTTTTCTCGAGTCATTTGCTATTTTTAATGAATTAAATGAATTATCGGGAATTATTTTAATTATTAAATCGCTGGAAAATCCAACTCGGGTCAAGCATCGTTCATCCGATCGAAGTCGGACTCGAGTCCGACCAGCCGCTTGACTCGACCGAACCCACTCCTAACTCCTAATCAATCCCAACCGTTGGATCAAGATCCAACGGCCGAGATCTCGCCTGCATTCGGCTCGAGCCGAAGTCCGGACCGACTGCCGCGCCGCGCGATCGTGGGCCGTTGGTTGTGCCACGTGGACGGCCACGATTTCGTCGTCTTCCTGCGGATCGAGCCGACTTCCGCCGCGCCACCGCCAGAGCAAATTAGGTTTCCGCCGCACGGACGCCGAGGTTATTTAATGCCCGGCATACCCCGAGGACCGCCGTGATCCCGCGCCTCCCTTCTCTACTTCACCGAGGCTAAGTCGCCGCCCGTTTAGCCGTGGCGAAGCTCGCCAGAAGTTGCGCCGCCCGCCACGGTCTTTGCTTCGTTCGCCGCCGCCCGCCGCCCCTGCCGCCGTTGACCTCAGATCCGGACTCACCGCGACGACGCGCACCCGAAGGACCCTTCATCTCGCCGAGCAACCCCGAACGCCGTTGGGCTCGCTGTCGCCTTCAACTCCGGCACTGCGGCGCCACCACGGCCATCACCCTCGCGAAGCTGCACCGTTGATCCAGATCGGACGGCAACGGTGAGTTCACGTGTTTTCCCAAACCCTAGAAACCCGACAGATCCGACCGCTGGATCAAGATCCAACGGTTCACAATCTCCACGCGGCCGTAGCAAAGGCGATTATAGGATTAGATCCGACCGCCCGATCTAGATCGAACGCCCACGATCATCGAGTAGTTTAACGTGTTAACCCTGGATCTAATCCGCGCCGCTGAATTTCAAATCAACGGCCGTGGATTGGCGCCACGTGTCGGAAGTTGGACCGACGCGGCCGCTGGCCCACGCTGCAGGCAGTAGACGCCGACACGCGGCCCGCGTGTCAGAGGGCCCGCATGTCAGTGGCTGACCCCGCCAAGCGCTGACGTCACCCATGACGTCACAGTGGGTCCCACCGCCAAAGATCTGTGAGCCGAGCTCGCCGACGCCGCCGATGACGCTACCCGAGCGGGCCCACATGTCGGGCCACGTGAGCCGTGGGATCGAGTCCACTGCGTGGACTCGAGCCGAGCATGGACCAAGTCCATGGACCGCTGACGCCACCGCCAATCAGAGCTGCCACGTGTCCATGCCGACGCAATAATTGATTTCCAAAAGAAAATGATTTATTAATTCGAATAATGATTTCAAATTTAGATTCAAACTTCAAACGCTTATAACTTTTATGCTTCAACTCCGATTTGAGCGATTCAAATTTCTAAATTTGTATAAAATTAAGATCTACCTAAATATAAATTTTATTTAATTTTTGGACTAAAGTTTTTCTCTGTAATATTATTTAATTGATTATTTAAACTTTAATAAATCATAACTTTTATGCTTTAACTCCAAATTTGATTTATTCCAGTTTCTAAAAATCCAGAAAATTATGTTCTCTCTGTTTATGGATTTTATTTGGAGTTTTGGGATGTTTTTGCCTAGTGTTTATTTGTGTATTTGCTATTTGCACGCTTTTACGAGTAGACGTTGAAGTCTTGGGAAGGATTCGAAGGAGAAGTGTTGACTCAGGATCCAACTCAAGACCAAGAACAAGTACTTTTGAAGGCAAGTTGTGTTTTGACCATGTTGATCCTATTTCAAATCTATTTTGATTTAAACTATTGCATGCTAGTTTAACTAGAAAGATACTTTGTTTAAACATGGGGTTAGATAAATACCAATTTGCTATATGACACCTTGATTACTTAAGTATGTGCCATGACCTTTTGTCACCCTAGTTGTGGTTTACTAGTTGGACATTATTAAATTGCCAACATGGGTTTAGATCGTTGTAGTATAACGCTTAGACTCGCTACGTGCTCATGACATGATTTTGGACAATCAAATGTTAATATTGACTTAATGATATATTGAACCTGTTTTGGAAAAGTATCATGTGATGTTGACGGCACGTGGTGCATGGTAATCAATCGGGTTTGATAAACAGTTTTCGGGGGCATGTGGCAAGAGTAATCAGTGGGCCAGCTTGTGGCATTGGGAGTGTTGATTTGGTTTTTCTAGTAGTCTTGCCCTGGTCACTCTAAGGACTTAACCTTGCAAGCCTTTGAACTGGGTCATACTTGCAACCACATGGTCGAATGGACGGCCCTAGTTGACTAAGTCGCTAAAGACTCACTTGTGGAGCCTCAGGGTGTCGCTTACACCGCTTGTGTGATTATGCGGGGAGCGATCGTGGTCGTGGCCAGGTACCCATCTAACGGTGTGTTGGTCCCATACTTCGCCTTGGCTAAGGGAAGGGATGGTGTAGAGCACGTCAGGAGAGGACCACCTGTGTTGTTTGAGGCTTCCGAAAGGCTTTGTTATGATCGCTCATTCG
The DNA here is from genome assembly GCA_036346355.1 of Rhipidocladum racemiflorum. Taxonomy (NCBI): domain Eukaryota; kingdom Viridiplantae; phylum Streptophyta; class Magnoliopsida; order Poales; family Poaceae; genus Rhipidocladum; species Rhipidocladum racemiflorum. The sequence continues at coordinate 63,600,461 of CM070583.1, forward strand.
CATACTCTTGTATGGCGATTCACTACCGACGTGGTGAGTGGATTGTATCTTGTGGGAAAAGTGCATAACCTCTGCAGAGTGTAGAATCTATTTGAATAGCCGAGTCCACTGTGATCGGACAATGCTCTGAATTACAAATAAGGGTTAGATTTTTCTGAAAATAACTTGGATTTGAAAGGTTGGGTTGGTTTAACAAAGAAGATGATGGAAATATGGTTTAGGATGGGGAAAATGTTTACTAAAATTTCTTGAAAAGTTATTTACGCTTTACTGATTTCTACTGCTTTCGAATCTACTTATATTACTCTTCGAATGCTGTTTACTGCAAATATACCTTGAGCTATTCCTTTGTACCAAGCCATGCATATAGTATATTAGCTTGCATTCTGTGCATGACTTGCTGAGTACCAAGTACTCACCCTTGCCTCAACACAATACCAGTTGAAGAGGAGATTACGCCGCTGAAGAAGATTTCCAAGAAGACCCGCCTACTTAGGGGATGCGAGCCCGGTCGATTGCCTGTGGTATCTTGGATGGCGCCACTAAGTTTATTTGAATTTCCGCCGCTATTGTTTCTCTCTCGAATAAGTTTCGCTTCTACGAGGCATACATTTGTAACTTGACCATTAGGTCAAGTAACCGCTTGGTTATTTAAATAAAGTACTTTGATAATATCGATTGGTATGATTGTGATATTTACCGATGTTAAGACTGTGTGCACTAGCTGTTCTCGACTAGTGCTGAATACACAGAGGGTCCGGATTTGCAAATTCGGGTCCCGACAGAGGTGGTATCAGAGCCAGTTGACTTTGTAGGCTCAACCCTAAGCTAGAATGGTCGAGTGAGGATAAAACCTATTTTCTAAAGCTAAAAATTTGTGAAGACAAGAAATGACATCTCGACTTATCCCCTTCTCTCTTTTCTTGTCTCTTGCTGAAATTTTCCCTTACCTCGCCACAATTGAAAAATTCGAAGTTCTTACGAAAATCACGCTTGTGACAGATGGAGGAAGAGTTCAACTACGCTGATCCGGGAGTTGGTCACGCTGCAGAGCTTTGGCACATGCTACAAACTCTCTGAGATTTTGAGAAGCCCCAATACCAAGTGGAAGTGATCAGCAAGCAGTGATTGATCAAGGCTTGTGACGTAAGGATTGAGGTACCGCCAGAAGAAGGGCCTGTGCAATCGCTCGATACACCGTGACCGCTAGAAGATCTACAATGCAGATGGGTATCCAAGAAGTATCACGACGAGCAATGCGGCACATTACCCGTATCTACGCCAGAGAGTTGGAGAGTACGGTGTTCCGCTACTATCCGCAAGAATGATAACCTTCTCGACCAAGGCGATTCAGGATGAGAATGCCACGGTTGCCATACGCTTGGCACGATTCGTCGTCGCCAGGAAGATGTACTAGATAATACAAGCAAGGAGCTACAGAAGGCCCGCAAGGAGATCACGACAGAGAAGAACAGATGGCGGGAAGCTCAGGAGTATGTGGCACACCTTCTACGAAGGATTGACGAGTTGGAGATGACTTTGTACTGACTGCACTCCAGCAGTCTGCAGATTGAGCTACACGAGCCGATCCAGAGGATTCAGATCTCGATGAGGACACCGCTTCTTCGACTACCACAGATGACATAGTCGCTTGGACATGGCGATCGCTTCGCGCCTATGCCGCAAAGACCCGCACTGTGCCGTGGAGGTTTTCTCGATGAGTGAGCATAGGTTCTATAGTGAGACTCCTTCGCCGAGTCAAGTCACAGAATAAAGAGTCACCCTTTAGGCGTTAGACTCCAGAGTTAGTTCGATTTGGATTTGCTTTGTTTGCTGAGTGTGCAGTATGTGTTGCAAGGCCCTTAGGCATTGTAAGCAGCCATACCAAGTTATTAATAATAAAGTTGGACCTTAAAGTTACCCCTTTCGCCCCGCATAAGTTCCATATTACTTGTCTATTCTTGTTTCCCTCTCATCTCTAAACCTAGAGCAAATCGACAGATGGTGAACACCCGTGGAAACTTTGGAAGCAATAGGAGTGGATCTCGCCCAGCAGAAAACCCCAGTGATGGAGCACCAAAGACCGCCACCGGATATGCAGAATTTCTCGAGCGCTTTCTTGCTGCCTGCACTCAGCTTGATGCATGCTATGATGCAACAAATGCAGCACGCCAACGCCAGTGCCATCGCTAATCAAGTTAATCAGTGACCACGCCGTAATACCAGTCAGCCGAGAGTTCATGAGGACTCGCCCACCCACTTTCTCTCGGGAATGCCAACCCATTGGAGGCCGATGATTGGTTAAGATCAATTGAGAGGAAGCTACACATAGCTCAATGCATAGGGAATGAGAAGGTACTTTACGCTTCTCATCGCTTGGAAGGAACAAATTACCGAATGGTGGGAGAACTTCGTGCCACGCAGAGAACCCTCAAGATATCACTTGGGAAGAGTTCACAAATGCATTCCGACAAGATCACGTGCCTCGAAGGAATTATGGACCTTAAGAAGGAGGAGTTCAGAGCATCAAGCAAGGTAATCACCAGTGGCCGACTACCCGAACAAGTTCACACAGCCTAGCACGCTACGCACTGAGGATGTAGCGATGCACAAATCCGCATAGCCTCGCTTTTATGAAGGGACTTAACTCAGATTGCAAGTAGGGTTGATCACCCACACCTTTCCAGATTTCCAAGAGTTGGTGAATAAGGCGCTTATTCTTGAGGACAAGCGCAAGGAACTGGATGAGAACAGAAGCGCAGGATGCAACAAAGAAGGATCACGTCGAGGAACGCAACAAATACCGAGAGTTGCACCAAATCAATTCTTGATTCCAACCACGTAATGCAACAAGGACACCCTCCCCAAAGACCAAGACTCCGCCAATCGAACTACCAAACCCCAGCCCCGCTAGAAACACTACTCCAGCGGTCAAATGAACAGTGAGACGCCGCTACAATTGCAACGAGCCAGACACTTTGCCAACAGCTTGTCCAAAGAAGACAGCAGGAGCAACCCCGGATTCGCTTCAACCTAGGAACCACCCCAGCCTAGGACGCCAAGACAGGAGCCACACCCTGCATCGTGGGTGAGAGGCCGAGTCAACCATGTCACCGCAGATGCACCGCAGAAATGCTACTGACGTCAGATCGGGTAAGTTACTTGTTAACTCAAGACTGCAACCGCTTTGTTTGACTCGAGCTTCGTGATTCGCTTGTTTCGCAAGGCTTTGCTACTAGAAATGATTTAAGGATTGCAAGACTTAAGTGCATGCTTTTAGTTCAAACCCTGGTTCGAACTCCGAACGGAAGTAGGATGTTCCGGGTGAGAATACTAATAGATGGAATAGAGTTCCTAGCAAACCTTATAATTTTGGAGACCTGCACCTTAGATGTTATATTGGGAATGGATTGGTTATCCAAGCACAAGGGCGTATTGGATTGTGTACTAAGGACTATCTCTGTTGAGAGCACGTGTGGGAAGAATGTGGAATTTCAAGCCACTGCTGTTAGGTATGGACAGTTGATGGTTAACAGTACCAAGGCAATCAGCATAGATGATGTCCCAAAGAGTGAATGAGTACCCGATGTTTTCCCCGAGGATCTACCTCGGTATGCCGCTGACAGGGACATAGAGTTTGTGATAGAGCTTGTAATGGTACAAAGACCGATAGCAAAGAGACCCTATCGGATGTCTACCGAGGAGTTGGTAGAGATGAAGAAACAAATGGAAGAGTTAATGGATAAAGGATTTATCGCACCAAGTTCGTCGCCGTGGGGAGCACCGCTTTGTTTGTCAAGAAGAAGGACGGGAGTTTCAGGATGTGCATTGACTACCGTGCACTCAATGAAGTCACCGTGAAGAATAAGTATCCGCTACCCAGATTGATGATTTGTTCGATCGCTTAAGAGGAGCCGGAGTTTTCTCCAAGATTGATCTCGAGATCGATACCATCGCTTGAAGATCCGATCGTAAGATATTCAAGATCGCATTCTCGCCAAGATATGGACATTACGAGTTTACGCTATGTCCTTTGGGTCGATTTAATGCGCCAGCTTATTTCATGAATATGATGAATAAGGTGTTCATGGAATATTTGGACAAGTTTGTCGTCGTGTTCATAGGCGATATCCTCATCTACTCTAAGACAGAGGATGAACATGCCGAACACTTAAGGCGAGTTTTGGAAAAGCTGAGGGAACAGCAACTTTTCGCCAAGTTCAGCAAGTGTGACTTTTGGAAGGACAAAGTGGAGTTCCTTGGACACGTGATGACCGCAGAGGGAGTCGCCGTGGATCCAAGCAAAGTAGAAGCGGTGTTACATTGGGAGCAGCCGAAGACGGTGACCCAGATTCGGAGTTTCCTTGGAATGGCAGGATACTACCGCTGCTTTCATTGAAGGCTTCTCGACAATTGCGAAACCTCTACGCAATTGTCAAGAAGGAAAAGAAGTTTGCATGGACGCCAGAATGTGAGAAAGGATTTCAGAGTCAAGAAGCAATTGACATCAAGACCGTGTTAGTTCTACCTGATGTTGCTCAAAGCTTCGATATTTATTGTGACGATCGCGCCAAGGACTTGGATGTGTGCCGATGCAGAATGGAAAGGTCGCCGCTTATGCATCAAGGCGCTTGAGGCCGCATGAGGAAAATTATCCGACACATGACCTAGAGTTAGGCCAGAGTGCATGCTTTGAAGATATGGCGCCACTATCTCGATTGGAAACAGATGTGAAGTATATACGGATCATAAGAGTTTTAAGTACATATTCACCCAATGGATCTGAATATGAGGCAAAGGAGATGGCTAGAGTTGATCAAGGACTATAATGTTGGAATCCATTACCATCCCGGAAGGCCAACGAGTAGCCGACGCCCGAGCCGGAAAAGCCATACCGTGAGTACGTTGCTAGCCACAAGTCAGGATGAGTTATGTGAGGATTTCCAGAAAATGAAGATTGAGGTTGTACCTAGCGGATTCTTGGCCGCATTGGAAGTAAAGCCTACTTTAGAGGACCAGATCCGAGAAGGACAGAAGGATGATGACAAGATCCGTAGGATTAAGTCCAAAATGGAGGAAGGCAAGGCAAAGGATTTCAATCTAGACGAGCAAGGCACGTTGTGGATGAAGGATCGCATTTGTGTGCCTAACAAAAAGGAGTTAAAGCAACTGATTTTGGAAGAAGCCCATGACTCTAAGTACTCGATGTATCAGGATCTGAAGGAGAGATTCTGGTGGCCGAGTATGAAACGTGAAGTTGCCGAGCATGTTGCATTGTGCGACATATGCCAGAGAGTCAAGGCAATGCATCAGAGACCAGCAGGATTGCTACAGCCGCTGAAGATACCTGAGTGGAAGTGGGAGGAAATCGGAATGGATTTCATTACCGGTTTGCCGAAGACTCAAGGAGGTTATGACTCCATATGGGTTATAGTGGATCGCTTGACTAAAGTAGCCCATTTTATCCCCGTGAAGACCACTTACTCGGAGATAAATTAGCGTAATTATACATGATCAGATTGTTTGTTTGCACGGAGTGCCAAAGAGGATTGTATCTGATGCAGGTACCCAATTTACCTCAAGATTCGGAATAAGTTGCATGAAGCCATGGGAACCCGCTTGAACTTCAAGATGTACCTTATCATCCACAGACGGATGGACAGACCGAAAGAGTCAACCAGATTCGAAGATATGTTGAGAGCTTGTGCATTGGCTTATGCTACCTCTTGGGATAAGAGTTTGCCGTATGCCGAGTTTAGTTACAACAATAGTTATCGTGCTAGTTTACGATGTCACCTTTGAGGCATCAGTATGGTCGACTCGCCTGACGCCATTGAATTGGAATGAGACCGGCGAGCGCCGTGTCTTTGGGCCTGATATTCTTCAAGAGGCCGAGGAACAGTCGCTATGATTAGGAGAGGTTGAAGATAGCCCAATCTCGATGTAAGAGTTATGGCCGACAATCGTCGCCGAGATTTGAGTTTTGAACCGTAAGACTTTGTATACCTCAGAGTTACGCCTCGGGGGAGTTAAGAGGTTCCATGCCAAAGGGAAACTCGCACCTGCTATGTTGGACCATTTAAGATTTTGAGCCGCAGAGGCGAAGTTGCTTACCACCGAGTTGCCACAAATAAGTAACAGGAGTGCATGATGTATTCCATGTGTCCTGGCTTGAAGAAGTGTCTCTGAGTTCCCGAGAATGCACACCGCTAGAGTTAATTGAGTTGCAAGAGGATTTGACTTATAAGGAGCATCCCGTGAGGATTCTAGACACAATGGATCGAGAAACTAGAAACAAGTCAACCCGATTCAGAGAGTTCAAAGGAGCAACCATGAAGAAAGTGAAGCGACTTGGGAGCGCGAAGAGGATTTGAAGAAAGAATTTCCAAACCTATTCCTTTAGTGAGCCCCGAATCTCGGGGACGAGATTCTATTAAGGGGGGGGGGAGGTTTGTAACACCCCAAAATTTTGCTTTTCTTAAATTCATGTGTGATTTGGCACTTTGGTGAATTTTTGGAATTTTCTGGAATTTATTTGGATTTATTTGGAATTTATTTGAATTTATTCCATTTTGAAATAATTAAAGAATTTAATTTTGCAAATAAATTTTTGTTGGAAATATTTTATTTGAGTCCAAAATGATCCAAAATATTTTCCAGAATTTTTCTGGAATTTTTCTGAGTCATTTGCTATTTTTAATGAATTAAATGAATTACTGGGAATTATTTTAATTATTAAATCGCTGGAAAATCCAACTCGGTCAAGCATCGTTTCATCCGACCGAAGTCGGACTCGAGTCCGACCCGAGCCGCTTGACTCGACCAACCCACTCTAACCCTAATCAATCCCAACCGTTGGATCAAGATCCAACTACCGAGATCCGCCTGCACGGCTCGAGCCGAGTCCGATCGACCTCGCCGCGCCGCGATCGTGGCCGTTGGTTGTGCCACGTGGACGGCCACGATTTCGCTGCCTTTTCCTGCGGATCGAAGCCGGACTCGCCGCGCCCGCCGCCAGAGCAAATTAGGTTTCCGTCGCACGGACGCCGAGGTTATTTAATGCCCGGCATACCCCGAGGACCGCCGTGATCCCGCGCTCTCCTTCTCTACTTCACCGAGGCTAAGTCGCCGCTTAGCCGTGGCGAAGCCAGAAGTTGCGCTGGCCGCCCGCCACGGCCTTTGCTTGCTCGCCGCTGGCCCGCCCTCGCCGTTGACCTCGTGATCCGACTCACCGCGACGAGACGCACTGGCGACCCTTCATCTCGCCGAGCAACCCCGAACGCCGTTGGGCTCGCCGTCGTTTTCAACTCCGGCACTGCGGCGCCACCACGGCAAGCCATCACCGCTGAGCTGCAGGCACCGCTGATCCAGATCGGACGGCAACGGTGAGTTCACGTGTTTTCCCAAACCCTAGAAACCCGACAGATCCGACCGCTGGATCAAGATCCAACGGTTCACAATCGCCACGCGTCAGAAAGCAAAGGCGATTATAGGATTAGATCCGACCGCCCGATCTAGATCGAACGGCCCACGATCATCGAGTAGTTTAACGTGTTAACCCTGGATCTAATCCGCGCCGCTGAATTTCAAATCAACGGCCGTGATTGGCGCCACGCGGTCCGGGAAGTTGGACCGACGCGGTCGGGCTGGCCCACGCCGCTGGCAGGTAGACGCCGACACGCGGCCCGCGTGTCGAGGGCCCGCATGTCGCTGGTCGACCTCGCCAAGCGCCGACGTCACCCATGACGCCACAAAGGTCCCACCGCCAAGATCGTGAGCCGAGCCCGCCGACGCCGGCGATGACGTTACCCGAGCGGGCCCACATGTCGGGCCACGTGAGCCGCGGGATCGAGTCCATCAGGACTCCGAGCCGAGCATGGACCAAGTCCATGGACCTACCGACGCCACCCGCCAATCAGGAGCTGCCACGTGTCCATGCCGACGCAATAATTGATTTCCAAAAGAAAATGATTTATTAATTCGAATAATGATTTCAAATTTAGATTCAAACTTCAAACGCTTATAACTTTTATGCTTCAACTCCGATTTGAGCGATTCAAATTTCTAAATTTGTATAAAATTAAGATCTACCTAAATATAAATTTTATTTAATTTTTGGACTAAAGTTTTTCTCTGTAATATTATTTAATTGATTATTTAAACTTTAATAAATCATAACTTTTATGCTTTTAACTCCAAATTTGATTTATTCCAGTTTCTAAAAATCCAGAAAATTATGTTCTCTCTGTTTATGGATTTTATTTGGAGTTTTGGGATGTTTTTGCCTAGTGTTTATTTGTGTATTTGCTATTTGCACGCTTTACGAGTAGACGTTGAAGTGCCGGAAGGATTCGAAGGAGAAGTGTTGACTCAGGATCCAACTCAAGACCAAGAACAAGTACTTTTTGAAGGCAAGTTGTGTTTTGACCATGTTGATCCTATTTCGAAATCTATTTTGATTTAAACTATTGCATGCTAGTTTAACTAGAAAGATACTTTGTTTAAACATGGGGGTTAGATAAATACCAATTTGCTATATGACACCTTGATTACTTAAGTATGTGCCATGACCTTTTGTCACCCTAGTTGTGGTTTACTAGTTGGACATTATTAAATTGCCAACATGGGTTTAGATCGTTGTAGTATACTGCTTAGACCTGCTACGTGCTCATGACATGATTTTGGACAATCAAATGTTAATATTGACTTAATGATATATTGAACCTGTTTTGGAAAAGTATCATGTGATGTTGACAGACGTGGTGCATGGTAATCAATCGGGTTTGATAAACGCTGATCGGGGCATGTGGCAAGAGTAATCGTGTGGGCCGCTTGTGGCATTGGGAGTGTTGATTTGGTTTTTCGGGTAGTCTTGCCCTGGTCACTCTAAGGACTTAACCTTGCAAGCCTTTGAACTGGGTCATACTTGCAACCACATGGCTGGAATGGGACGGCCCTAGTTGACTAAGTCGCTAAAGACTCACTTGTGGAGCCTCAGGGTGTCGATTACACCGCTTGTGTGATTGCACGGGGAGCGATCGTGGTCGTGGCCAGGTACCCATCTAACGGTGTGTTGGTCCCATACTTCGCCTTGGCTAAGGGAAGGGATGGTGTAGAGCACGCATCGAGAGGACCACCTGTGTTGTTTGAGGCTTCCGAAAGGCTTTGTTATGATCGCTCATTCGCATACTCTTGTATGGCGATTCACGGCTGACGTGGTGAGTGGATTGTATCTTGTGGGAAAAGTGCATAACCTCTGCAGAGTGTAGAATCTATTTGAATAGCCGAGTCCACGGTACTGGACAATGCTCGGGAATTACAGTCAAGGGTTAGATTTTTCTGAAAATAACTTGGATTTGAAAGGTTGGGTTGGTTTAACAAAGAAGATGATGGAAATATGGTTTAGGATGGGGAAAATGTTTACTAAAATTTCTTGAAAAGTTATTTACGCTTTTATCGATTTCTACCGCTTTGAATCTACTTATATTACTCTTCGAATGTCAATCGCAAATATACCTTGAGCTATTCCTTTGTACCAAGCCATGCATATAGTATATTAGCTTGCATTCTCAGGCATGACTTGCTGAGTACCAAGTACTCACCCTTGCCTCAACACAATACCGCTTGAAGAGGAGATTACGCCAGCTGGAAGAAGATTTCCAAGAAGACCCGCCTACTTAGGGATGCGAGCCCACTGGCTTGCCTCGTGGTATCTTGGATGGCGCCACTAAGTTTATTTGAATTTCCATTTGCTATTGTTTCTCTCAATAAGTTTCACTTCACGAGGCATACATTTGTAACTTGACCATTAGGTCAAGTAACCAGTTTGGTTATTTAAATAAAGTACTTTGATAATATCGATTGGTATGATTGTGATATTTACCGATGTTAAGACTGTGTGCACTAGCGCGTTCCTGGACTAGTGCTGAATACACAGAGGGTCCGGATTTGCAAATTCGGGGTCCCGACACAAGGTTTCTCTAATCTATCTTAACCGGTGATTAGATCAATGGATCGTTATTCGACAAAACCATGTGTGTTCGATGGTGTTGATTTTCAGTTTTGGAAGGTCAAGATGGAGGCGTTCATCCAAGCTAATGTGGCTTCACAATTTGGGAGAAGGTCTACAAGCTATATGAAGTCCCTCGCAAACGACAACGCCAACGACACCAATCGCACACATGTTGAAGCAAATAGCAAGGCTTGATCATCCAAGGCTTGGGACGCAGCGACGTTGATCGTGTGGTTCATCTTCGATCCAAGATATGAGGTATGGAAATCTCTTTGTGATTACCATGAGGGTTCTAACACCGCCAAAGAGGTTCGCCAAGATATTTACAAAAAGAATACATGCGTTTTGAGATGAAACCTAGTGAATCAGAGATGACTTCTTTGCACGCTTCAATAAAATTCTTAGCAATCTACGTCTTTGTTGGAGTTAGCTACACCGATGCTGAAAATGCTCGACAATTGCTTAGTGCTTTGGACATGTCAAGGTGGGAGATGAAAGTAACATCTATACAAGAATCTACTACCATGAGCACACTCACATTAGATGTTCTTTACTCTAAGTTGAAAACTCATGAGTTGGATGTTCTTGCCAGAAGGGTAACATTAAATCAATTGCTTTGATCTCTAACCCTAACATGTCAAATGCAAATTCTTCTTCTAGCTTTGCCTTGTCTTCCATGTCTTCTTTAACAGATGAGCAACTTGAAGAGTTTCCTCAAGAAGATCTCGCACTACTCTCTTCTCGCTTTAACAAAGCTTTGCGAGAATGTGAGAATGAGAAAGAGAGGTGGTCCTCCAAGATGCTATGAGTGTGGTGACCTCAACCATATTCGCACAAATTGTCCTAAGCTTGCAGTGAAAAACATCAAAGGAGGAGAAGGACAACGATGTAAGGAATGAGAAGAAAAGGTTCTCACAAATGATAGGAAGAAGAAGAGCTTCATCAACCGCAAGGTGGTTCACCGAGTTCTTTCCGCTCTTGAACAAGTCAATTTGAGCGATGTGGACTCGGAGAGCAGCGAAGATGATGCAACTCCAAGCAAGCATGATTTGATAGGATTATGTCTCATGGCAAGCAGCAAGGATAGCTTCACCGAGGACGGCAATGACAAATGACTTCAATGAGGTAGATCCTTCTTATGATGAATTAGCCAATGTCATGTCTGCCTTGGAAAATTACTTGACAAACGTGATAGAAAAATTAAGAAACATGATATTCTTGTGGAGTCATTGAATGCTGAAATTGCTAGACTTAAGACATTGATTCCTAATGATGATACTTGTAAATCATGTGACTTAATTTACAATGAGCTCACCTTGCTTAGGAAAGAACACGCTCTTCTGTTGCATCTAAATGAGAAAAATGAGAAACATGTTAAACATACTAGCTGTTCCACTGATGATTTACATGGTTCAACTTCTTGTTCTAAATGCTCAACTCTTGAATTAAAATTGAAAGATGCAAATGCCAGGGTTTCTCAATTGACTGATAATCTGCTTACTCATGAGGTTCTTTCATGCTCTACTTGTCGTGAAATGTAAAAGGGAAGGTCAATATTCCTTGCAATAATTGTTTAACTCTTGCTAAGAAAGTTGATTACTTGCAAAATTCTTTGGAACGTTTCACTAATGGCAAGAAAAAGTTGAACATGATTTTGGATCAATCTAAGGTTAGCACAAACAAGAGAGGTTTAGGTTTTGATCCTTATGCCACATACGAAACTAAACCTCGCTCTGTTGTTTATGCTCCTTGCAATGACAAACTTGAGATTTCGAATGAGCCTAAGAAAATTATCTTCAAATCTGCTGGCCTTTTATCTTCTACTATGATGAATGCAAATGTTGCTTCTACTGTTAAAGCAAAATATCATGTTAAGTACACTTGCACTCATTGTGGTAGAGATGGACATTTAGTAGACTTTTGCTTTAGACTAGCCAAACAACAAAAGAGAGAAAGGTTTAATGCTAGGTCTAATTTCAGAAAGACACACTCTACTTCTCATTATGTGCCTAGGGTGAAACAAACACCTTTTGATGCTAAAAACACGGGAAAAGGCAAATCTGATTTTGTGCATAAGAATACTCGTGTTGTGCCTACTATTGTGCGTCGTGTGTCTCAAAGATCGATTCCTAAACATCTTATTTCTAACCCCAAGATCGAGACCTCGACACTTTCTCGCTTCTATGTAGGCTTCTCACGCGAGGAGGGAGAACATGTGGCTAGTGAATTTCGGATGCTCACTTCATATGTTCGGTGATAAGATTTGGTTCTCCTTCACTCGTGCATCTCATCTTGAAAGTGTTGCCTTTGGAGATACTTCTTCCACTGCTTTCGCAAAAGGCACTAGTCCAAATGATGCAAGTACAAGTGCATATGTTCAGGGGGAGAGTGTCTTTGTTCATAAAAGATGATGATGATGCTGTTGAGGATGAGATAATTGGAGGTTTACATGAGAGACTCTTCCCACGTGCTTGTGTGTGCTTGTTTTCAAGCTTCCCACGTGCTTCACATCGACAAGCCGCTCAAGTGAACTTTCAGGTATCTCCATGGTACTCAAGATTTTTGGCATTTGGCTTTCTCGCTTCCTTATGCATTAGTTTAAGAGCTTATTCTGGTGTTGACTTTGGAGGATGTTGAATTGATTTGGTTCGTGCCACCTCTTGAGTAATCCCCTTTCTTGAGCATATTGATATTGGATTTCACTTTCTTAGAGATCATGTTGAAAAAGAAAATATTGTGCTTCACCATGTGGATACTGAACATCAATTGGCAGACATTTTTTCAAAACCTTTGTCTTCTTCTCGTTTTGCTTTTATTCGGGGAGAGCTTGGGATTGTTCATCCAATGGGTTTGTTTTGAGGGGGAGTTTCCTTGCCAAGTTCTTTCACTTGATAAGCTCACTTTATCATATTTCTTTATATGTTATGTAATTGAGCTAATATATGATAATCTAATTGTCTCACTTAAATGACATTATGGAATTCCTCGACTCGATTGCCTATAGCTAAATACTCTGTGATATCTTACTCCTCTAGGCTTGTTATTGAATTTTCTTGACAAATTTGGGCTATGGAGCAAGTGTATTTTCAGCTTTACTCTTTCATAAGACCTTTTAATCATTTTTGCATGTTTACAATCAAAGAAAAAGAAAAGAAAAAGGGAATCAATAAAAAAGGGTTGTTAAAAGCAAAAGCTTCAAGTTGTATGCTTCAGGCATGATTTCCCTAAAAAAAAAAGATAAGATGTATGCTTCAAGCATGCCATTCCCTCAAAAAAGATAAGATGTATGCTTCAAGCATGCCACTCCTAGAAAACAAAAGAAGTATGCTTCAAGCATGCCACATGCAACTTATTGTTTAAAGATTAAATTGGTCTACTAGATTGGAGTTGAAACTACTTGCTCGCCCTAAGTTGTTAGTTGCTTCAATTTTTAAAGCCTTGCTTTTTCTGCTAAGATCTTGCTTAGTACTTGGCTCTAGTTGACTAAATTGAGGTTGAGATGCATGTCATTCCCTAACTTGTTAAAATCACATCAAGATCATGTATTTTGCATATTATGTGATATATAAGGTTATATGATCGAATGAGCTCATCTTTTCCTATCTTGGCACTCCCTTGTTTCTCTTTGTGAAATCATTGTTTCAAGAAAAATTTTGAATCTGTTCTCTCTTTTGTACTCTTGATGAATCCATTGTCAAAGGGGGAGAAGTTTTGAGAAATTTGGGAATCGTTGAAAAGTTTAAGGAAAAAGGGGGAGAAGAAAAAGGGGGAGTTGTTTTTTTGAAAATTTGAGAATTTTGGGAGAAGTTTGGAGAATTTTGAAATTTTTGGGCACATTGCACATTCACACACATTTTCCTTCTCAGGGGGAGATTTTGTTTTGCATTTTGGTCAAAGGGGGAATTCTGTGTTTTCTCTTTTTGGTCCTTCATCCTTTGGATTTTAAAATCTTTTGTAAAGTGAATGCCAAATGTTCAATTCTAAGTGGTGTTGCCAATGTTTTCATCAAGGGGGAGATTGTGAAATCATGTGCTGAAAAATTGGCTAAGATTAGAACTTGAAAAATGTGTTTTGTGCATGAGTTCGACAATTTGACAAGAAACAGTGAAGTTCTTTTTTGAGCCGGACTGAAACTTCCAAAACCAGTAAGTTTCGCTTGTACGACGGACTCTCCCCGCCACAAGCAAGGTGGATTTTTGACGGCTGTTTTCACGTTTGCGCCGGACCGGATTTTTGGTCCGGCGTGAATGGTTTTTTGCTCGATTAGGGTTTTGAGCAATTTTGGAATTGAATTCTGGTTTGAATTTGAGATTATGAAATTTGTGAGAATTTCATGATGCTTGTTTTCAAGTGGACTTTATGCAATGCTCGTGTGAATATTTGCATGGACTAATGTTGAGTCAAGTCGCGGACTTGTGCTCGGAATCGTTTTGTGGTTTGTTCATGTGCAGGTATTGCTCGAAGACGAACGTGGTCGATGACGGGACCGGAACTAGGTTCATGGAGGAGCTGAGGTTCGGGACTAGGTTCAGGGAGGAACTGAGGTCTTGGTGGTCAAGGATGTCATGCGCGGACGCTCGGGCTAAGAGAATGGTGCACATGAAGAATGGTTAGTCACGTGAGAATGACAGGAGGTCATTCGCGTGCAAAGTGTTAGTCACGTGAGTATGGCAGGTGGCCATACGCGTGCAAAGTGTTAGTCACGTGAGTATGGTAGGGTTGCCATACGCGTGCAAGAGTTGTACTCGGCCAGGTTGGGCCAAGTAGAGTTGTGTTGGATACGGATTCCTTCTAGGGAATAGGAATCGTATTCGTAACTCCTTGTGGGTTGGTGCTTTAAATAGGTGGGGGTCTCTGTTGAAAGGCACCAAGTAGAGCTGAGCGCATCAAGCTTTGAGCTTGGTTTTAGGGTTTGTACTCTTTAGATGAGAGTATTATAGACAAGAAATAAAGATCAATTCTTCCAAGATTTTTGCGTACATACAAGAACCACGCCGCAAAGATTTTCTGTTTTGGTTCTTGTTTGCATGCTTGTTCTAGTTCTAGATTGGTTTTTGTTCTTCAAGTTTTATCTTGATTTGATCCATCAAAAACCTCTATAGGGTATTGATCTAGTGTTTCTCAAAGTCTAGTTGATCAATCTTTTGTCGTTCTTGTTTAATCTTGAAGTTTTGATTAGATTGATTCTCGTCAAGTTCTGGATCAGCAAGCTTGCGAAGCTCATAACTTTTGATCCGTAAGTCCGATCGAGCTGATTCTTTTTGGGTTCGATTCGTATTGGAATCTAGTTTCTTGTGTCCAAATTTCAGATCATTTCGACGGTTGGATCTCCGGGAATTCTCATTTTACCAAACCTCTGTCATTCTGTTTTTGTCGAAAACGAGGCAATTATTTGGTTCTGTTTTGAGGTGAACTTTTAATAGGTCAAGAATTTGGTTTTAGCTTCCGCACAATCATTCACCCCCCTCTGATTGCTATATTCGTATACTTCGATCCTACATTCATGCATAAATACATGCATAACTTCCCACTCTGAATTCACATGCTTGCATACCATCAAATAACATGGATAGAATGCGAACATCATTGAGATAGAATATCTCCACAATTCATCTTGCAAACAACATCTTTCTTCATTCTTACTCATGATTCAAAAGCCAAACAACCACATCACAATGCAGGATAGGATATTGTAATCTCATAAACAAGTAGTTAAACTATGTAGGAGTGCTGCAATTAAGGTTTATATTGAAGACGAAACAAATAGCGAGTTATAGTTTAGCAAGACCGCTACTTCCACTTGCCTTTACCAACGTGGATGACGAACCTAGTTGCGTCAAAAAGGGGCACCACCTGTACAAGTATTATTTCAGTACATAGCGACATCACAAATGATCACACAACTCGAACACACGCTTCCTAATCCCCGCTCCCTTCTTAAGCGCCAAAAACCCCAATCTGTCCGGGTCAAACAGCAGCACCCTCTCTTCACAATTTCGTATATTTTTTTATACAGATCATAAAAATACAAAAAAATTACAGTATCTAGATATTGACGAAATCTACAACTTTCATGAAGATCACAAATTTCAATTCCACTGTTAAATAAGCCTAAACAAACGTCCAACACAGTGGACAAAATCTGTTTCCAGATTCTGTCCGTCATTTTGCAACAGCGATAACTCTCAGACCGACGCCCCAAAAATTCTGAAAACATTACAGAAGATAGATCTCGACGTTATCTACAACTTTCTAGTTATAGGTTTTTGCAGGAAAAATCGTCTATGCCACGTAAAACGCGAAATAATCCGCGCTGCACAATCTCCCCTTCCAAAAACAGCACCACGTGAACATCTACCCTTTTCCCCCATCAAGATCCATCTAAAACACTCACCACCAGATCTAATACACTCCTAATCCCTAGGTAGAACAGGGGTAAAATATTGGGAATTTTACCTTGAGTTCTCCCTTGAGAACCCACAAAAAACGCGCGATGATTCCCGAAACGGAAATCTGCTCGTCCTCCATGCCTCCACGGATCCTCTTCTCGCTTGCTCCTTCGCGTTTCGCGGTGGATCTTGAGCCACCACGCAAGGGGAGGAAGAGGAGGGGTGGTGTGGCTGCTAGGGAGGAAGGGGGTGCCCTAGGGCTTTTGGGGGTGACACCCCTTTTATATGGTGGGCCGGCCCACTAGGGGAAAGAGAGAGAGGTGGGGAGGGATTCGCAGCCTGTGCCCAGTTTTCCTCGGCCCACTGTTTCTAGCCCGACAACTCCAAATTTAATATTAATACCGGATAAACTTCAATTATTTCATCCCCGACAAATCCTTCATTCCTCTCCGAAATAAAACCAGGAAAAGGAACCCTAGAATCGCCTCGACGCTCTAAGGCATCACATTCTCCCCTCCTTAAAAGGATTAGTCCCGAATCTACTCCTCTTGCTACGGAACCTTAAAAAAGGAAGGCAAAATGGTAATCAACACTTTACCTTCAGCATCCTCAAAAAGTGTAGGATACTTCTTCCGTGATCCGGGTCCTCAAGTTCCCAAGTTGCATCCCGCTTAGACTAATTGGTTCACAAATCTTTCATTGGACACTAACACTAACTATTCCCCTATTAAAAAAAGGACACCTATTAGGTGAATCTGCATCGATCTGGAATCTCAACTCCCACTTCTCTCTTCAACCCGATCGCGAAACTCCGCATTCCAATCTCAACTCCTCTACCACAGCTCGTCGCATTCGACGACGCGAACCATGTGAGACACAACGCTCTAGGTAAGTCTCTAAATCAACCCAAACACAAACTCCTATCTCCTACAAGTGATTGATCTTTTACAAAAGAACCAATATCCACCCTTACCAACGACAGAGATAGCCTACTTTACAACCAGGGTCCGTGAATCCTAGAAACAATAACAACCGAACACAATCACTACGGTTGACACAAACTCGCCGAACTCCAAATGACAAAAGTTCCAAAAAATTAATGTAATTAAATGCAACTTCCAAGTTGTCCACTACTAAATTAAGCAACCCCACCGAGGAACACATCAATGAAAACAATTCTCCAAAAAAGGTTTGAATTGAGTCATACACAACCTTCCTTTACTCTTCACTTTTAAACTACTTACGATCAGTGACCCACACTAGTTTTCCCTTGTAAGAAGGTTTCGCCTTCACATTCTTCCACCCAAGGACCAGGGCAAGGAGTACAATCCTTGAATATACTCAACCATAACATAAACATTCATTTTCTTACCCCCAAGCTTGAACGTAAAAGAAATTTTAATTCTCACTAACACAACGAACGACAATCACCACCTTTAAACCAAAGGGCTGAAATTCACATACACGGGAACTCAACTTGGAAGAGGAACTCCATAGAACCAAAACCACCAAAAAAAAATTTTCTTCGGGGAGAAGCTCTATTCAAAAGAGAAACACTGAAAGTCTTCTGAAAATGCATTTCACTTTTACAAAAAAAAATCTTTTAACTTTTTTCCAGGGCCAAGCAATTAATAAAAAAAAAACCGATCAAGGAATTAAATGCTTCCACACAACCACCATCTCTTTTTCCTTAAAAGGAACCAAACTCACTTCCCAACAAAAATTGTTTCAACCACGAATATCATTCATGTCACAAACCGGAAGAATCGTCTCTTAAACAAAAATGCACAAACACCTCACACCACAACACAACTCTAGCCCAAAATAGAAATACAAATATTTCCAGATCATGAAGTTCCAAATCTTACATTGGATTAGCTACTTCTTTTGATCAACAATGCAACCGATAACTCGACCTTGAAAACTACGGACACAGCCAAAGCATACATCCTTGAGCATAAATGTCGCATTCATAACTTAAGCTAGTTTTCTTATCAAAGATGAATGAATGACGATATTTAATAGAATAACATTCCAAAATCTCCACAAATTACTTCAAGGTTAATCATTCTTTTATCCTTGTTTTAAGCCTCGAAATTAACCCACATTTGGCGTAATCATTCTAAGTTTAGGGAAACTCAAACACAAAGACAAAGAATACTTTGACCGAAAGTATTCAACCCAAATATCAAACAAACAAACCAATCCATATGAATTTTTAAACATAAGTTCAGCATAACTCCCGCCATCTATAGCATTCCACTACCCTTACCATTTAGATTTCAATATTCCCTATTTACTCATTGAGAAGGCCCATCAGGATTTAACAACAACTACACAACAAATTCTTACTCTTATTACCTTTTCCACAATTATAAATAAAGTTCACAAAGTGCTTATCAAAAACACATCCAACCAACACTACCTCATCAAGATCCCCACTGAGCAATTCTAACCTATATCATCATATTCTAAATTTGAAAGGCGTTGCTTCAACAAGTCTTTCGGCATGATGAACCTATAAATTCCATACCACATACGCGTCAACATCTCAACAATGGAAATTTATTCACCTAAAAGATGACTCAACAAGTAAATATTATCTCAACAAGGCACCAATCGTAAATAGAAGTTTAAAACATACATTTATTAAGGACAAAATCACGCGTCATGCTAACTATCCCTGGTTCACTCCATCACAACATGTTACAATTTCCACCATTTTAACAAAGGTTTTCAACAATTAATCTAATCGATTACCACCACTACTAAGTCATCAATATCAATAATTGGCATAATTGTAAAACAACAACATTGCTTTTAGTTACCCTATCCATAGGCTATGACAAAGCTGTCACTACACAACATACTCCAACTATGTAAAATAGATTGAATAATTTAAGCCATCCAAAGCTCTTATAACAACAACGCTTAAATTAAATTTAATTTTTTTTTAATTTTTTTTTAGCTACACTATACACGGGTTATAGCAAAATTGCCACTCCAAGACATACTCGACCTTTTTTAAAGTGAATCGAATAGGTGAAATCATCACAAAGCTCTTACGGCAATGGCAAAAACTTATGTCTTCCCAATTGATATCGATACTAGCATTATTGGAACGCATATCGCATACTTCGAATCTACTAATAGTTTGCAACGTCATAAATATCAACTCTAATCAATTTCCAAGTTAAAGTCACTAGCCAACACGATTAAATTAGAACATCTTTAAACAACCAAAGATGGTTTCTTTAACAATATCGGTAGTCCACCATTACAATTAAATTGTTCTACCGACCTTATATTAAAATGTCTCTAAATAACCCACTAATTTTCTATTACCTTCACAGTAGTTTACATCATCGTAATGTTCTAACTATGCATCAAGATTTAAACCTTTAAACATTGTCCATGGTCAAGGGCACATTAAAATAATGCAATAAATCCTAAGCATGCACATTAACACATTCAATCATTATCGCTATAGAGCAATCTACAATACTAGAAGATTATTTAATCTCAAGCTAAAGATAACAATTACATTTTAATTGATTCAACTCACAAATTAACTTAGAAGTACATCATTCCATAAACCACATTGTTACATACTACGTAATACGGACATAAAATTTCTAAACACCGTCATGGGTCACCTACCCTTGACAAACAGGAGGCAATCCCAAACATTCAAAAAACAAACACAGTTCTAGATCAAGAACAAACACCGATAAAAATTTCTTCTTTTCGTGCAAGGGAGAAAAGCAAAATCCAAACATAAATGCAAGAGAGCTCGACCCTCAAATGTCCAATCATAGTAGCCAAAACTATTCAAGAAATCCAAAACCTACACTTTCCACAAAGGAAGACGGATGCAAAAGGGAAGACCAAATGTCCAACTAAAATTTTCCGATAAAGATTCAAACTTAGCTCCATCCAGCTTTATCTGCAACAGGATAAACTCCAACCCCATTCTTTTTTAAAAAAAAATCGGAAACAACAACCACGTAAATTTCCTCCCAACGACGAGTCCATCACAATAAATCAAGTACCAAAGCAAAATTATGACCAAAAGACGCAGCATAACGTAGAACTCTTCTTCTGTGTCTTCACTCTAAGGATACAAAACCACAAACCGCCAAAAGGACAAATCAGCGAGTGCTCAAAACTAAGCATTTTCCTCGGTTTGAACCAACCACATACCCGTAAAACCAACCAAACTCGACCGTCAGCACGGTAAAGAGCATCAGAAGGAATCCATCACCAACCTCTTCTATTTGACTCCAGTCACTACCCGATCTACGACAGACACGGATAAGTACTCTTTCCCTACAGGGGTTTAATAGTTCTTCGGTGGTGACTCTACCCGGCCACACCGTCAAACCACAGCCTCACTACAAACAAAAGGTGACGAAACCCTTCTAAGACCACAACCACACTTTATCACAAATGAAGCAACTCAATCAAATCTATCATAAATATAGCATTATACATCATCAAAAGTAGCATTCAACAACAAAGCTTAAATTCAACCTTTAAGCATAAGGCAACGATACCCATACCCTTTCCTCTGTGCATCCATGTGTGTCAAATTTTAAATTAGTGATTCCACTTACACAAGTTTTAATGTTGCTATCCTATGACAAAATTTTAGTTAAAACCTAGGCCATGTTTCTAAGTTATTCCACATCACATTTTAGTTGTATCCTATAGTATGACACTAAAAATAGACATTCCAAGGACCTCTGACCGCTCGATACCAAGCTGTAACACCCTACAAATCTAAACTATCGTACAAGAAAATTTCGACAAAGATCTCTCCTAAAATTAGGACAAAGCAGGCGACAACAAGATTCATAATAACCATTATAAACAGGAATAACATAAAAGCATCAATACTAGAGATAACAAGTCTAAATCAACCAGAAAACAAACATAAATGTAAAACAGCTCCAAAGAGGACATCAACAGGTCTATGATTAATAAAATTTCAGCAAGCTAATGAATTATTAAATGCACTAGTCCATGTGATTCGTGATGACCCCGGAGGGTTGATTGTGCTACTAAGCCCACCCTTCAAGCTTATGACTCGCGAGAACTACCAGAAAACAACAAAATAACAAGGGGTGAGATTGGGTAATCTCAAAGCGGTTTTAACAACTTCTAACGAATAACACAGCCACAGTAAAACTAGCATACCAAATTCCTCATGTCCAATACCACATTATAGAGTCCACACAACCTCAGTAAAATGCATATGATTGTGCACATGCTTATGCCATGATCCTCCTCACCGTGCCCTTTCTCAGAACACACGGTGTTGTATCGCATTTGCCACAAGACGCCAAGGCCGACAAACTTCCAATGCATGATTATGCAGTTAATGCTTCATGCATAAATACATGCATAACTTCCCACTCTGAATTCACATGCTTGCATACCATCAAATAACATGGATAGAATGCGAACATCATTGAGATAGAATATCTCCACAATTCATCTTGCAAACAACATCTTTCTTCATTCTTACTCATTATTCAGAAGCCAAACAACCACATCACAATGCAGGATATGATATTGTAATCTCATAAACAAGTAGTTAAACTATGTAGGACTGCTGCAATTAAGGTTTATATTGAAGACGAAACAAATAACGAGTTATAGTTTAGCAAGACCGCTACTTCCACTTGCCTTTACCAACGTGGATGACGAACCTAGTTGCGTCCAGAAGGGGCACCACCTGTACAAGTATTATTTCAGTACATAGCGACATCACAAATGATCACACAACTCAAACACACGCTTCCTAATCCCCGCTCCCTTCTTAAGCGCCAAAAACCCCAATCTGTCCGGGTCAAACAGCAGCACCCTCTCTTCACAATTTCGTATATTTTTTTATACAGATCATAAAAATACAAAAAAATTACAGTAGCTAGATATTGACGAGATCTACAACTTTCATGAAGATCACAAATTTCAATTCCACTGTTAAATAAGCCTAAACAAACGTCCAACACAGTGGACAAAATCTGTTTCCAGATTCTGTCCGTCATCTTGCAACAGCGATAACTCTCAGACCGACGCCCCAAAAATTCTGAAAAAATTACAGAAGATAGATCTCGACGTTATCTACAACTTTCTAGTTATAGGTTTTTGCAGGAAAAATCGTCTATGCCACGTAAAACGCGAAATAATCCGCGCTGCACAATCTCCCCTTCCAAAAACAGCACCACGTGAACATCTACCCTTTTCCCCCATCAAGATCCATCTAAAACACTCACCACCAGATCTAATACACTCCTAATCCCTAGGTAGAACAGGGGTAAAATATTGGGAATTTTACCTTGAGTTCTCCCTTGAGAACCCACAAAAAACGCGCGACGATTCCCGAAACGGAAATCTGCTCGTCCTCCATGCCTCCACGGATCCTCTTCTCGCTTGCTCCTTCGCGTTTCGCGGTGGATCTTGAGCCACCACGCAAGGGGAGGAAGAGGAGGGGTGGTGTGGCTGCTAGGGGAGGAAGGGGGGTGCCCTAGGGCTTTTGGGGGGGTGACACCCCTTTTATATGGTGGGCCGGCCCACTAGGGGAAAAGAGAGAGAGGTGGGGAGGGGATTCGCAGCCCAGGCCCAGGTTTTCCTCGGCCCACTGTTTCTAGCCCGACAACTCCAAATTTAATATTAATACGCCGGATAAACTTCAATTATTTCATCCCCCGACAAATCCTTCATTCCTCTCCCGAAACAAAACCAGGAAAAGGAACCCTAGAATCGCTCTGACGCTCTAAGGCATCACAGACTCCAAGGTCTCCAGGAGCACGTAGATTCGCTGAAGGCTGTGCTGGACTTGATCAAAGAGCGGGAGACTCGTCTGTTGTAGCTCGAGGAAGCCCTTGGGGCCGAGTGGGACGCAGCCTATAGGATCAATGTATACGAATATACCAATCGAAGGGGGGTGAATGATTGTGCGAAAGTTAAAACCAAATCTTTGATCTACTAAAAGTTCACCCTAAACCAAAACCAAATAATTGCCTCGTATTCGACAAAAATAGATTGACAAATATTTGGTAAAACACGAATTCCCAGAGATCCAACCGTCAGATCGATCTGAAATTTGGATACAAGAAACTAGATTCCAATAAGAATCCAGCAAAAAAATAATCATCTCAATCGAACTTACGGATCAAAAGTTATGAATCTCGCAAGCTAGCTGTAATAGAATATGACGAGCATAAATCTAACCAAACCTGTAGCTTGCAGAGATGCTTGAAGAACTTCATCTTTATTCCTTTTTGATATGGTTACAGTACTCCAAAACAAAAGAGTACAGACCCTAATACTTGGCTCTAAACCTCTCTCAGATGGTGCACTAAACATGAGGCACCTCCCCCTATTTATACACAGTAAACACTCCTAATCCTACAAGGAGTCCCACTCCTAATCCTAGAAGGAGTCTGTATTTAACACAACTTTACTTGGCCTAACCTGGCTGAGTACAACTCTGCACGCGTATGGCAACCCTGCCATACTCACGTGACTAACCATTCTTCATGTGCACCGTCCTCTAGCCCGAACGTCCCGCATGACATCCTTGACCATCAAGACCTCGATTCCTCTAGAACCTAGTCCCAAACCTCAGTTCCTCCATGAACCTAGTCCTAGTCCCGTCATTGACCACGTTCACCCTCGAGCAACACCTGCACATGAACAAACCACAAAACGATTCCGAGCACAAGTTCGTGACTTGACTCAACATTAGTCCATGCAAATACTCACACGAGTATTGCATAAGTTTAAAACATGCATTATGAAATTCAAACAAATTTCATAACCACAGTTCAATCACTAAACAATTTTCAAAATCACAAAAATAAACCTCGAGCAAACAACCATTCATGCCGGCGCTCACATGTCTCAAAACCCTAGAAAAATCAGTTCACGTCGGACCAAACACCGGTTCGGCGCAACTCACGACGGACCAAAAACTCGGTCCGGCGTACACTTCAAACTTTCGGTTGAATGTAGAAATTGATCCAGCGAAAAACACGTTCACGACGGACTAAAGGAAATCAGTCCGGCGTACACGCGAGATCAAACCTCAAAATGCCATTCACAACGGACCAAAGAAATTTCTCCGGTGTACATGCAAAACTTACTGTTTTTGAAAGATTTGGTCCGGCACAAAATCATTCATACCACGTTCATGGCGGACCAAAGAAAATCGGTCCAGCGTACATGCGAATTTCACAACGCAAAATCCTGTTCACCACGGACAAAAATTTTGGTCCAGCGTAGAACGAAATTTGGTTCGGTGTCAATGTACAGACTTACTATTTTTTGAAAACTTTGGTCTGGCGCAAATAACCCCAAATGCATGTTCACGGTGGACCAAAAAGTTTGGTCCGGCACCAATGCGAAACTTACTGGTTTGGAAATTTGGTCGGGCATAGAAGAGAAACACATGCACATGTACATTTTGCAAATTCAATTCTTAAGCCAATTTTTCAACACATGATTTCACATAGCTTAATAGAGGATGGAGACAGACTCTACTGAGCTCACCGCCCTCCAAGCCACTATGAGAGCTCTCGAGGCCTCCCACCCCACCGAGCTCAGAGGGGCCGTGGACACCGAGTGCGAACACGGCTACCGAGCTGTCGAGGCCGTGCGTACGAGGTCATCCCGAGCACTCAAAGCTGCCCGGACTGAGGCCTCCAAGACCCTCGAAGCCGAGTGCGCTGAAGCCGCCAAGACTCTAGAGGCAGAACGAGCAAGGGTGGAGGAGCTTCAGAAGCAGCTCGTAGAGCAGGCTACCGTGCCGGCTAGAGCCTCGGCAGAGCTTGAAGCGAAGGTCGCCGAGGAGAAGCTCGGGCGGGCGGTGAAGACGGCCAAGAATGCCCTGGCTCAACTCTAAGAGGATTGAAGCCGTTTCGCCAGTTCGGTCACCGAGACGCTCCGCCTCTAATGTGTAGTTACTGGGCTGAGGGCCAGGATCGCTGAACTCGAGCAAGAAAAACTTGCTCGTGAAATGTTGGACCTGTAGATATGAACTTTTGTAGTTAAGGCTTTCTTAATGTAATGAATTAAAAGGTTGACGAGTGAAGGGTGGCTTCTAATGTAGTCCTCTGCATATCTGCAATCGAGCTTGCACGTTTTACGATCGAGCATTCGACTACTTAGCTATTTGTAGAAGGATGCCCCCTGGTCCAGCCCCTGATGCGGTCGAGGTCGTGCGTTGCCGACGTCGGGCACAGTTTAAAAACCACGGTCATGTGGGACATCGAGCACAGTTAAAGTCCGTGGTCCAGCCCTTGATGCGGTCGAGGTCGTGCGGGATGTCGAGCGCAAACGAGATCCGCGGCCCAGTCCCCGATGAAGTCGAGGTCGTGCGGGACATCGAGCGCGAACGAGGTCCACGGTCCAGCCCCTGATGCGATCTAGGTCGTGCGGGACGTCGAGCGTGACTGAGGTCCGCGACCCAGCCCCCGATGCAGTTGAGGTCATGCAGGACGTCGACATTAGGCGCAGTTGATGAAGTCCGCGGTCCAGCCCCCGATGTGGTTGAGGTCGTGCGGGACATCGAGCGCAAACGAGGTCCGTGGGAAAACCAACCCTTCTAGGTCAGGACCAACAAAGTTGGGAAAAAACAATAGAAGGTGCGCAAGTTTTCGAATTCGAGATCGAGCCACCCTTGCCTTGCATGTGCTGGCCCGTTCAGAGTATGGACTTTTGATTCAAGCTCTACGATGGGGGAAGCCTTGATGCGATAAGGATCAGCTTACTGCTGGCGTGACCCCTGGAGGCGAACACCTAAGTCGTGGTACTCGAATCCGGCATCGAAGGACGAAAATATGGGTCGGTCTCGAAAGAGGCGCCGGTATTGGACTCTGACCTCGAGTGTGCTACGGCGGGGTGTGATAAAGAATAATGTGCAATTGTAGGGACCCCCTGGACTCATAGCACATGGTATAATGCGAAGATATGCGAAGATTTTAGAGGCAAATGGGGGTAATTTTATTGAAACTTAGAGCAAGAGTGTTACACATGAAACTTCCAAAGTTGGTTGATATTCCACAAGTTAGCGAGCTCTCTGCCATCGGGTAGCGCCAGCCGGTAAGCCCCCATGCAATCTATTGAGACCACTCTATAGGGCCCCTCCAACTATGGGGATAACTTGGTGGTGTTGGACACGCTCTGGATTTGTCTTAGAGCCAGGTCCCCAACAAGGAGCTCCCTAGGTCGTACCGATCTAGCCGCATGTCTGTGAAGAGTTTGCAGATAATGCGACAATCGCAACAGCACTTGGCACCTTAATTCTTCTGCTAGGGTTAGGTCGAGAGACCGTTCTCGCTCGAAGTCAATCTAGTCAACCAAGCTGACCCTAGGAGAGCCCAGCATTACCTCTGGAGGCAGGACGGCTTCCATACCAAAAATGAGCCGGAAGGGAGTAGACCCTGTCGCACGGCTGATTGTGGTACGGATCGACCATAAGACGGTGGAGAGTTCGTCGACCCAGGACCGACCATGTTGCTCTAGCCCCTGAGAAACCCGCCTCTTGATGCCTTGAAAAATCTGTCCGTTGCTGCGCTCCACAGCTCCGTTATTCTGCGGATGGCTCACTGAGGCGTAGCACACCTTTGTTCCCATGCTTTCACAGCATTCTTGGAACAACTCGCTGGTGAACTGAGTACCATTGTCAGTAATAATCTTGCATGGGACTCTGTACCTGGTTACTACGGACAAGCGGAAGAAATTGACCGCTGCTTGCGCGGTGATCGCGGAGACCGGCTTGGCCTCAATCCATTTGGTGAAGGTGTCGACGGTGATGAACAGAAATCTTTGCCCGCCGACGGCCTGTGGGAAAGGACCCAGGATATCCAGCCCCCAGGTCGAGAAGGGCCAGGCGAGCGGGATGGTCTGGAGGGCGTAAGCCGATTGGTACGACTTCTGAGCATGGAATTGGCAAGTCTAATAGGTGCGGGCTATGTCTCGTGCGTCTTACAGTGCTGTTGGCCAGTAGAACCCCATGCGGAATGCCTTCCCGACCATCATCCTGTAGGAGGAATACGCACCACACAGACCCGAGTGGATATCGTTTAGCAGGAGCTTACCCTCCTCCTAGGAGACACATTTTGGCAGGACGCCTGACATGCTCCGATGATATAGCTGGCCGTCAATGATCTTGTACGAGCAAGCTTAGCACTTGATTCTACTCCTCTCCGCGAGGTCGTCTAGCAGCCGACCTCGCTCGAGGTAGTTGTAGAACGGCTTGGTCCAGGTTGGGCCCCCTTCGAGAAAAGCCGCCAAGGGCTCCGACTCTGAGATCTAAGGGGCCGCTAGGGTCTCGAGGATGACGTCTGGCGTATCTCGTCGTTGGAGGACTCGAGCTTGGCCAGTTGGTCAACGCTGGTGTTGTCCTTTCGGGGCATGTGCCTGACCTCCAGGTTCCAAAACCACTTCTCCGCTTTACGTACCTCTGGGAGGTATTTGGCCATTGAATCCTCCGTGCACTGGTAGTCCTTGTTGTACTGGTTGACGATGAACTAGGAGTCGCCTTTCACGATCAAACGACGTACGCCCAATGCTTTGCAGGCTCGAAGTCCGGCGAGGAGGGCTTCATATTCTGCCCCATTGTTAGTGGTGTAGGATCGATATAAACGAATATAACAATTAGAGGGGGGCTGAATGATTGTACGGAAGCTAAAACCAAATTTTTTATTTACTAAAGGTTCACCCCAATTCGGAATCAGATAATTGCTTCAGATCAACAAAAACAGATTGACAGACGTTTGGTAAATTCTCGAAGATCCAACCGTCGGATTGATCTGAAATTTGAGTAAGAAACTAGATTCCAATACGAATCTAAAAGAAAGAGTCAGCTCAATCGAACTTACGGATCAAAAGTTATGAACCTCACGATGGACCAAAAAATTGGTCCGACGTACATGTCGAACTCTCGGTTAAAAGAAGAATTTGGTCCGACGAAAAGGTCTCAAAATCATGTTCACGGCAGACCAAAAAGTTTGGTCTGGCGTACATGTGAAATCACACCTCAAAACACCGTTCACGACAGACCAAAAAATTTGGTCCGGCGTACATGTGGAACTTACTGTTTCTTGAGAAGCGCAATACCCTCAAAAACACATTCACGGCGCACCGAAGAAATTGGTCCAGCGTAAATACGAAAACAAGCTTCAAAACACCGTTCACGACGGACCAAAGAATTTGGTCCGGCGTACATGTGAAACATACTGTTTCTTGAGAATTTGACCCGGCAAAAAAACGTTCATGACGGACTGAAAAATTTGGTCCGGCTCATATGCAAAAAAAAATAGTCCAGCGCACAAAGGCCTGCTTCGGGAGCGTGGGCATCTCACCATGCCCATTGTAGAAGGCGTCCAGCTTACCTAGCCAAGCCCTGCAATTGCGCAAGTCATGGCCATGGGACCTGTGAAAGGGGCAGAACCTGCTATCATCATACTTTGGCCGCTCCTCGCCTCCCTGCGGTCGGACTTCGCTGCATTGAGGCCCAGGTTGGTGATTCCCTGGTTTGGGTAGGCGTGCGGCCTGTTGTGTTTGTGCCCAACCTTGTTGAGGTCGAGGTTCTCCTCGGGTCGGCCCTCGGGCCTCCATCACCTTGTGCTCATTACTCGACGCTGTGAGCACCCGTGGTCGACCAGCTTTCTTGCGATCCCTCTTTTGTTTGTTATAGGTTGGTGTGGGATCGTTACCTCTGACGTTGGATGGGCCCATCTCCCCGGGGTTAGGGGCGAGCTTGCCTTGGTCGTAGTCGTGTTTCCAGCGCACCGCATCGTTCGCGTCCGCGTATCGCTCCGCTATACGGAACAGCTTGTTGACACTGAGCCTTGGGGTGATCTCCAGGTCTTCAGTGAGGCACCGATCGCGAACGCCGAACTTAAAAGCCTTGATCACGGCTTTGTCAGAGACGCTAGGGATGGAATTCCGGGTGCGGATGAACCATCGCACGAAGTCGCAGAGGGGCTCGTTCCTGCCTTGGATAACTTGATCCAGGTCCTTTTCCCTCCTAGGTCGCTCGTAGAAGCTCTAGAAGTTGGATCGTAGGGCATTCCGGACTAACGCCATGAACAGAAGGAATCGGGCTTCTGATTGAATAGCCAGGTACGGGCATCCCCATCCAACACGGTCGGGAGGTAATTGGCCTTTATGGCCTCATCTCCCCCAGCCGCCAGGACTGCCGTCGAGTAGATCGATAGGAACACGTCGGGGTTTTGGGTTCCATTGAACCGCTCAATCGGAGCGGGTTTGAATCGAGCTGGCCAGCGCACTCGATGAAGGTCGTTAGTATAGGCTGAACATCTGTAGGTCGGCACAACGGCATCTTGGGAATAGCCTCCGTCACTGGATCAGGAACTTCGGCTGTCGCGACGACCGGGTGTGCGATCGCGCCGGGCGTGACGACGAGCGTGGGCATCGCCCAGGTAGTATCATAGGCGGTCGTGGACCTTGCGGCGCCTGGGCGGGACGTTCGGGGACGGAAAAAATAATCAACGGACTAAATTCATCATTTAGTGGAGTGAGGAATTTTTTTTATTCAATATTTATTTTAAATCTTTTTTTCAGAAATAACCAATGGAAAAAATTAGCAAAAATGGGTGCATGTCGCCCTTTATTGGGGTGATCGCCCGATGCTGGGGCAATTTTTTGTTACCGTGGCTGAACTTTTTGCTGCCGTTTACTACCATTAGATGCCACGACTGCTATCGCCGTAAAAAGGGGCGATAGCCCCATGTTGGGGCGATAGCTACCTCTCTTTCGCCAAAATAAATTTTTTTTATTTCATATTTATTTAATATTTCTGATCATTGAACATGCAGGCATGCAATGTTAATATGTGATTTGCTCTGACTCGCATCGCCCCCCTCCCCCCAAAACCCCCTAGGTTGTCCAATAGGAGTTGCCGTGGCAGCATTTTTTTTACTGCCGTCACTACCGTTAGCTGCCACGGTACAACTACTTAGCGACTCAATGATTTAGCGACTTAGCGACTCAGTGACTCGGCGACTTAGCGACCTAGTGACTTAGCGACTTAGCGATTTAGCGACTCAGTGACTTAGCGATTTAGCGACTCGGCAACTTAGCGATTCAGTGACTAAGAGACTTAGCAACTCAGCGTAGGAGCTGTCGTGGCAGCGTTTTTGTTACTGCCATTAGCTGCCACGACACAACGACTTAGCGATTTAGCGACTCAGCAACTTAGCGACTCAATGACTTAGCGACTCGGCGATTTAGTGATTCAGCGACTCGGCGACTAAGCGACTTAGCAACTTAACGACTTAGTGACTTAATGACTTAGGGGCCCTGCTGTAAAAATGTCAGGAACTATCGTTCAATGCCATCAATGCTGTCATGGGGCACACTGCCCGGGGTAAATATCACTCTAATATGAGGTGATCGCTCCATATCCGGGCGATCGCTCCACAACTGGGCGATATCTACTCTTTATAACCTTCATTCTCGCTCGCGGTCTCGCATAGGCAGCAGCGAAAGAGGAAGAAAGAAAAGAAGAGAGAAGGGAAGGAGAGGGAGAAAAAAAATAAGTAGAGGATCAATCCAAAATGCCGAGGTGTGCAAGTGGAAAGGGAAAAGGGAAAGCAAAGGAAGAGGGAAGCGCTTGGCCGCGCAATTCAGCGTACCAGTATCTCTTCCTACCTCCTGAAGCTGTACCACCGATGTGTATGTGTGGAGATCCTTACAGGCTTGTCCGCTCTTTGGAAATTCCAACTTGGAAGAGGAGGTATTGGAATTGCCACAACTACGCCTTCGACCCGCCGGAGAAGAGCCTGAAGAATCGCCAAATGGTAATAATCATACCTGTTTTGAAACTTTGCTAATTTATGTTTCATGTGTCACCTCCGCCACTATGTGAATTTGACGAATGGTTTGACATGGAGACCCCGAAGACCAAAGGCTCATCGATCAAGCCAACCGGGCTAAGGAGTTCACGCAGCAGCTTCAAGAGCAGTGTGATGCCGCACACGAGGAGGCATTTAGAAAGGAAGTAGAGGAGAAGGAGGTCGAGAGAGAGAAAGAGAGAGAGAGAGAGAGAGAGAGGAAAGGAGAGAGGGCACATCGTTCCAGAGAAGCCCCACCGAAGGCATGGGCGAAGGGGAAGTGGCCTCGAAGCATTCAGTAGACGTCTAGTTGTAACTATTATTTTCCTTGTTCGTGGTACTCCTTTCAAGTTTTAAGCCGTAGTAAAGAGTGTGGCCTGCCTTATTTTCCGCAGTAACATCTGATTTGTGAATCGCCCTCTCTCTAATCTCCCTCACCCACCCTCGTTTTGCAATAAAGTTGTTGTCGACTATAATAATTAGGGTTATTGCAGTAGTATAATTTAGATGCAAAGCAAGGTGTAAATAAAATCTTTTTCCAGAATATGGTAGTCCATATATCAAAGAGAAAACCTGGTCCATTCTTCTAAAATATTACATTTAAGCATGAAATTTTACGGGCTGCCGAAAAGGCTTAAGCGTTTCATTATTATCGACTATAATACTTAGGGTTATTGCACTAGTATAATTTAGATGCAAAGCAAGGTGTAAATAAAATATTTTTCCAAAATATGGTAGTCCATATATCAAAGAGCAAACCTGGTCCAATCTTCCAAAATATTACATTTAAGCATGAAATTTTACAGGCTGCCGAAAAGGCTTAAGCATTTCATTGTTATCGACTATAATACTTAGGGTTATTACACTAGTATAATTTTGATGCAAAGCACGGTGTAAATAAAATATTTTTTTCAGAATATGGTAGTATAGTTTCTTCATACTACATAAAAGGGTCTTTAAGTAAACTTGATTTAAACAATTTAAATTTGCATGGAACATATTAGTTTTTATTAGACGAATAAGGCACTCATGTTACTAATTGAGATGGATAAGGTAAAAAGGCACACATGTTACTAATTCAGACAGTTATACAACATGGTGCTGAAGGTAAATGCATAACAAAAGTACATCTGTCCAACAAGTCAATGACGACCACGCTTCCTGATCTGGCCCGTGGGGTACGTGAGTGGCGACGGAGGACGGACGTCCCTCCTAGGTTGGCCCTATGGTGCAGGAGTAGAGTGGTCTGGCGGCGACCCGGGTGTGTCCTGGTATGGTGCTCCCGAGAGCTAAGAGGGGTCGAGGTAGTTGCTCGATAGGTACTGTCAAACGCTGGCTCCTCCGGGTCGTCATACTCATCGTCGCCGAAACCACCCTAGGGTCCTAGTGCGGCGCGCGACAAGGAAGGCCCCTCGTCACCCCATTGTCCCCACTTTTGATGCATGGGAGCCCACGAGGACTCACCGTAGCCAACGTCGGCCCGTGGGAGACCACAGCCACAGGGAGGTGCTGGCACGGCTCCACGAGGAGCCACTGGGGGAGGGTGAGGTGTTGGTCCATGGGGATGTGGTGCGCTGCATCCGGCAGAGTCTCCGCGCCCCCGGCAGGTGACCAAGCGATCCAACCGTGTGGCCCTCTCGAGGACTCGGTCCCAAGCTGCCTTGGCCTCAACGCTGGTCACCTGGATGCGTGCCAACATGGTCATAGCTTCCACCTGCTGATCCCCTACAAGCTATGCCTGCATGTAA
The DNA here is from genome assembly GCA_036346355.1 of Rhipidocladum racemiflorum. Classification (NCBI taxonomy): domain Eukaryota; kingdom Viridiplantae; phylum Streptophyta; class Magnoliopsida; order Poales; family Poaceae; genus Rhipidocladum; species Rhipidocladum racemiflorum. Next base: position 63,633,480 of record CM070583.1, read on the forward strand.
AGCCGGTTTGATATTATGTAATTTACATGAAAAATACATACACATAGAGATTTGATTGTGACACTTACTGCAGAGTTGTCTCTTTGGGACATCAGTGAAGGGTACGTGTCCGTCACCAATGTCTGTCGTGCGACATACAGTGCTGGTGTGTACCCCACCCTCAGCCGAGTTCACGGCGCGAACCACTCCATGTACTCATCGTACATGTCATGGTCATATGCCTGGGTCTGGGTGACCCTATCTGTGAGTGCGGTGCCCCACTAGAGTGCCCATGGCAACATGCGATGCACGAACTGAGTGCCGGCTGCAGCTCCCATCCGGGTCATCTTGCAATGCAAAAACGGAAAATTACATACAACAAACATTCGGCGGGAATGCTAAGTACTCAGTTCAGGAGACATACCTGTGAGCGCCACATGAGACAACGTGACGAGACGGCAAGGAAAAATCCTGGAATAGGCTGAACTGCCGCAGCACTCAGTGCAGCGAGTACTCCTCAATACATAGGTCAAAGACGAGGACCTTACGGGTGAGCCAGAACAGCTCGTCCCGCATGAAAAGCACGGAGATCCCGTGAGGTGCTCGGACGTAGACATCATACGCGATGTATGGTGTCTACCGCACCTCCTCGTCGTGGAGCCTGTCGAACTCCCGAACAAACTCGGGGTAGGACCTCCTCACCTAGTGGTGCGCGTACAACCACTGCGGGGAAATAAAAAATGGTGCATGTTATGAAAATTGCATAAGTGGAGAATGAGATACGAGGGGGGGCATACCTATCGTTGAACCCAGTAGTGGCCCATGGTGGGCCAGTCCATCGGGTCTTCGCTGTACAGGTCCTGCAGGTACGGCGCAGTGTTAACAAGAGTCCTGCCGACGGAGAAGTGCTCCTAGGACCACAGCTACAATAGTAGGATGCAACCTGACATCGTCATGCCCTGGTCTGCCCGAGAGACAGCGTCGCACAGACCTCTGTACATCGCCGCGAGCACAGCAGAGGCCCACGACCACTGCACCATCTGTTTACAATGAGAAAGTTAGACATGTCCTATGCAGAAGAGATTTGAACGGAATGTGTTACCTCATGCTCCAGTTGGTCCACGATGGACTGGGCGTACTCGATCAGGTGTTGGTCCACCGTGTTCCCGTGGGAGGACGGGAACATCACCCAACCGAACAGCAAGAGGAGGTATGCCTCTAGGTGGCGGGCCACGTCATCATCCTCGGTGTGGGGGTGGATCAGCTCAGCTTGTAGCATTTGGTACAAATATTATCAGCAATTTAGCGCATCTCCGTTAAATTGCAATGAAGGAGGTACTAACCGTGAAATGAAGGAGCCACGTCTTCCTCGGTCCGTACCACTATCCCAGTTTGAGGGGCACGTACAGGCCGGCCTAGGGGTGTGGATGCACCTCAGCAAACCGCACGGACAACTCCACATGCCACGTGACGGAGACATCATGCGGCATAGCTACAGGACCTGCACACGGGAGTCCTAGGAGGTAACACACGTCCTGCAGTGTCAGAGCCATCTCTCTGCAGGGCAGGTGAAACATGTGCGTCTCTGGTCTCCACCGGTCAACGAGTGCGGTCAGCAAGGATCGGTCGTACCCGAACCGTGGGACATGGTTGCCCTCCACTAGGGCAGTGGTCTGCTCCACCATCCTACATAGTGGAAGTAAACCAGCCACTTATAACCTACATGTAGTGTGTAGCGTCATCAAAATTGCATTCATAGGTAAGTACATGTACATAAAAGAGTATGAAGCGTTGGCAGCTTACTGTGGAACCCAACGTGGGTCGATGCAAAGCAGTCGTTCGGCACCCGAGGCTGCAGTGTCGCTAGCTATCGGTTCTGAACTGCGGAGAACCAAGACCGGTGGGTCTCATCCACGGTCGGGTCTAGCAGCTCGGGGCAAGCATCAGCAGCACACTAGCTCCGGCCATCGACGCCTACTACAAAGAAAATATAACAAACTGGTCAATAATTAAATGTTACACATTACAGCTATCAAAAATTAAATGAAAAATAATGAAATGCTGCGTATTTAAGTATATGTTCGATGTAGCACACAACAACATCAAAAATTACATGACAAGAGTAATAATTAACTTGTACATATTGAAGTACGTGAAGTACAATAATACTTTTATAAAGCAAATACAACAAACAAGATAATAATTAAACACTACACGTTGCAACTACCAAAAATTAAATGAAAAATAACGAAATATCGCATATGTAAATGTATGTTCGATCGTGCACACAATATCGAAAAATTACATGATGGGAACAATAATTAACTGGTACATATTGAAATAAAATTACATTATCCATAATTACGACGTGCTTCGGACTCGTCCATATCATTCCAAATACACCATGTCCTTCGACGCCCCACCTTCTGCTTCAACATTTTGATGTCCGGTACCCATCGATGCTCTGGAGGGGGGGGCTGTTGTGAACGATCCATCCACTCGGTATCCGTACACCTCGTTATGCCACGTGTTGAGAACACTTTTCTTGTAGTAATAATGGGAGATGTACAGACGACATGATTGGTGTCTCGGTGGCTGCGGCAATCACGTGCGAGACGACATGATTGGTGTGTCTCTGGCAGGAGCACTCACAATCAGCAGCTCAGAGTATGCATAGATGGGAGGTCCTCTCCTGGTGGGCACCTCTACGACCTCGGTCATCGCAGTGCATGTGGTATCTCCGTTCCACGCCACTCTTCGGTGTCACGCGATGTGTCTGTGCCTTTCGTGTTTTGTTGCCCATGTACGTAGATACAACCGTTGAGTACAACAGTCGATTGTCCGACATACATGCAACAGAGTTCTTGTATCGCTCAATGAAATATCTTTGGATGCCTAGTAACACACTTTCAACTATACCCACCAATGGAAGGCATCTCACACCTTTCATTACCCATTTGTAAATCTCCGCCAGGTTCGTTATCATTATCCCATAACGCGAACCGCCCTTGTCATGTAGAAGGGAGCATTTCTCCAACGACTCGTGTCGTATCCAGTCGGTGAAACTCTTTATGCTTGTCCCCGGCCTACGCCGAATGTTTGGGGTGTCGGTCGGGAGCGCACACAAGGCTGTGGGGTCCTCTCCATGCTCGCGGTAGACCATAGGGTTCCTAGATGAACTAGCGGTATCTCTTGGATTCATTGATTGCTTCTTCGTTAGTTCATCCAACGGGCTCCAAAGTGCATCGAACTTCCTCCGCTGGTTCTGTTTGCACAACCGCTTGAACATATTCATAAGTTCCTTGTTCCTGAATTAACGAAAAAAATTGGCACCCATTTGCCTCATGCACCACCTGCTCTTCAGGTTTGGCCACTTTGTTGCTCCCACGACGTCGGACCCTTGTTGCATATCCACGATTGCCCTTAGTAGCCCAGCATGTTGGTCATGGATGACACAAACATCAGGCCGAACCTAAATAATTGCTAGCTTGACTCTTTCAAGGAACCAGTACCCGTTGTCTATGTTTTTCTCCTCCGCAAAGGCCAATACGACCGGTAGAACCTAGTTGTTGGCGTCCACCGCGATCGCAGTTAGAATCCAGCCCTTGTATTTCCTTGTGAGGGATGTGCCGTCCATGCAAATGATCGAGTGACAGTGTTGAAACGCATTTATGCATGTGCCGATGGCCAAGAAGGCCCACTGCAAGACCCACTTACCCGCTCACACACCATCCGAGGGAAACTCCGCAAGGTCAATGAATGTACCGGGATTCCTACGTGATATTTCCCTGAGCAAGTGTGGAATATTCTGGTAGGAAGCCTCGTACGTCCCGAACCGTATTTGTAAAGCTGTCTTTTTTGCTCTCCATGCCTTTTTGTAACTAATCTTGTACTAAAACCTCTCCTCCACAGCTGTGATAATAGATCGAGGCTGCAGGTGCGGATTGTCCACGATCTGACTATAAAACACATTTGCCACCCAGGTGGACGACAGATTGCGGTTCTCCTGCTCCGCTTCCTCCAGTTCGCAGTTATGCTCCATCACTATGGAACATTTCTAGTACTCCTTCCACTTCCCCTTGTATGCATGCACCCCGCGAATCAACTACGCACTTCACGTCATACTCCTTTTTGCTAGACTTCACTACCCATAATTGCCGCCGAAGAGACATTACCCAGTACTTCACCGCATCCATCACCGCCTCCATGTCTTTATATATGGCCCCCTGCATGACCTCATTCTCATGATACTCCCATGCATCACTATTCCCTTCATTCATTATTACGTCTTCGAAATTATAATTACTCCACGCACCAGGGACAGGCACCTTAGGAGTATTGTCCTCCTCGTCCGAGTTTTCGCCATCAGGGACTTCCTTATTTGCACGGTCCACCTCCATCATGTCAACTATGTCCTCCACCTCCTCCCCCTCGTCGGCCACCCCCCCACGCCTCCATGGCTGTCTCCTCGCCCCCCTCGATCCCCTCGCCACCACCAATCTCGTGTCCCCTGTCTCCTGGCTCCTCACCACCTTTATCATCGCATTCTTGCATATTTGTCTTCCCCTCCTCCATAATATCTACCCCGACATCATGAACTTCTGACATTGGTGGAGCTACCGGGTACCACTGTACGAGCAACATGAGCGGCCAGCCCCGCTCTACGGCAAACCCAACATAGCTCCTCCACGATGATGTCGCGTTAATAGGAATCAACTCTCCATAAAAATAGTGTTGTGCACGGCTTACTACTGCTCTAACCCGCAGTCGAACAGTCTGCAGTCTGCACATCCTAATTGAACATTTGAAACATCCACTCCAACAAAGCCCTGTATGTCCTTTCGCTCGGTCTGGATATGTGACGTGTGACTCTTGAAAATAATGACAAATCCACTCCATCAGCCCCTTGTGCTATCTCCTCATCTCCATAAAATATTTGAAAATACAATTGCTCCAACATGTTGCATACAACGTCGAACTGAGAAATTCATCAGTTGTCTACTCTTAAAAACTGCATATCTACAGGATATATCATACTTCCTTTAATTTCTACGTCGCTAAGTTGCTAAGTTGCTGAGTTGCTGAGTCGCTAAACCGTTGGGTCGCTAAATCGCTAAGTCATTGTGCCGTGGTAGCTAACGGTAGTCACGGCAGTAACGAAAATGTTGCCACGATAGCTCCTATCGTTGAGTCACTAAGTCGCTGAGTCGCTAAATCGCTAAGTCGCTGAGTTACTAAAACGTTAAGTCGCTAAGTTGCTAAATCGCTAAAATGCTGAGTCGCTGATTAATCTAATCGTTGGGTCGCTAATTAAAATCACGCAAACAAGAAATTTACCTGCGACAGTCTTCTTCCTCCTCCTTCTCCTCCTCTTGTTCCTCTTCTTCTTCCTCTCTTATTCCCCTCTTCTCTCTTTCCTCTCCTCTTCTTTGCTTTTTTTTTGGCTTTTGGCCTGGCCATAGCCGACGCGGGCGACTTAAAGGCAACTATCGCCCCAGCATGGGGCGATCGCCCCTTTTTTACGGCGATAGCGGCCGTGGCCTCTAACGGGAGTAAACGGCATCAAAAAGTTCTGCCACGGCAGCGAAAAATCGCCGCAGCATCGGGCGATCGCCCCAATAAAGGGCGACGGGCAACTATTTTTGCTATTTTTTTCCGTTGATTATTTTTGAAAAAAAAAATTAAAATAAATATTAAATAAAAAAATTCGTGGAGTGAGACACTGCTAGCTGGGCCCGGCCCACGTGGACGGCACTGCGCTGTGTGCCGCTTGCTATAGCATTCCAGATGGCCATGCCGGCGGCCCGTTCTGGGCGTCGGTCTCCCGGCTCCAAGCCTAATTCGGTATAATCGCAGCGTCGATGGTAGCGTGGAGGCCGGGCGCACCTCCAACACGGACGGGCCTACCCACCCACCCCGCCTCAGCCACGCGGGCTGTTACAAACTGTTGGCACTACACGTTTAACCATATTCTCCGTTCTCTCCTGTGGGCTGAAAGTTTAACCGCTCGCCTCTTGCCGACCCGCGAGCTCCCCGCACCAGCAGAGCTGCCCGCCTTAAACGGTAAAGGATAGGATGCAAATGGTCCGATACACGTAAATAGCGTTCTTTTCGTATCTAATTTCACATTTTTACTTTAATTCGGATTTTCCTGATATAGACACGGACTTTCTGGGATACGAGCATAGAGCGGACCAGATTAGGATCGGTTATGGATTAATTGATGAATACTACGCACATAAATAAAATATATAACTGTAGCGACTATAGTGTTAAATTATAGTATCTATTAGAGAGTTATTTATCCTACTTAATAACATAAACATAATTAAATATAAATTCATATTGTAAGTTATTTAATGGCTAGAAAACCATATAGGATATCCAAGGATATCGATGTTTTATTGTATATACATTTTGTTGATTTGCCAGATATTTTTAGTATATTCTACCGAATGTGTGGCTGGTCTGAGCCGCCCGCTTCGGCGTGGGGTTTCCTGGCGCTGGGCTTGTGAGGGTTGCTTGTGTTGGGCCGCTCCGTCATCCGCGGATCAGACCAGGCACACGAATTTTGGGCTCGGCTCGGTCGGTAGTTTGCTTTGTTGCCCCTCTCCGCTGCCATGTTCTGTAAGTTCTTTGCTCGTGAAATTAACGAAGCGTGTGCAACGTTGAGAGCCAATAATACACGATTCGCGTGCTAGGTTGTACGTAGCCGTTTCGTTTCAGTGGGAACAAAAAGAGTAGCTATGGATCATATATAGTTCCGAGCAGGGGGGGTGAGTGCTCATATAAACGAGAATAAAATGAACATGAATTGATGTTCAAAGCTTGCAATGTGGCAGACACACCCTAACAAACAAGGATTATATATAAAGGCAAGAAAAATATCAGCAACGCACGACGATGATGCGGGGATGCCCCTTGTACGGTCGTGCACCGAATGTCTGAATTAACAAGTGCAACTGCATGCATGTTGTTGATCTGTTCCTCCCCCCATTGATCCGTAAACAAAAGCAAAAGGAAGCACGCGCGCACGAGACAAATGCCCAATGGCATGCGTGCACGCCCGAGCGCATCTGCTTTAATCTGCACGTATTAATGCACGCACGTCGGAGGCGCAGAACCGAGCCGCGCGGTTGGCTCTCGACTGGCCGCCGCCGGGACGGCCAAAGCACAAGCCCCCGCCCACGCCCACGCCCACGCCCACGGGGATAAGCAGATAAACATCGATCCCGGCCGGCTGCACTGCAGCGCGCGCAGATTCACTCGGTTGCTTGGCCGACGTATCTCTCCATCTCTCGCTTTCACCTTATTTCCCGCGTTAATTCTTTTGATTCCATCTTTTCTCGAATGGTTTCTGTTTGATTTAGTTATTTGCACGTTTCATTAGTACTCCCCCTCCAAGTCTTGTCCAAGTTTATAAGACCTAATGTATTTTATATTCTATTGTAAAATTACTGTGATGCTTCCTCTACACTTCTAATAAATACCCACCTTTACTTTATATTCTCTATATACATACGTTGAATATAGTGCTTAGTGACAGTAATTAAGAGTAATCTAGTTATTTTTAATATTTTTTAGTTTATATGTCAAAAAATACGTCTTATAAACTTAGATGAAAGGAGTATATTTTTTTTTTAGATTAAAAGGACATCACAACTATGATGTTCCAGCTCCATTGCATGAAACTGAAGAAAGTTAGGAACAAAAGTTTCGTTCTGACTCAAGTTCTGGACACAGGGAACCTCTCAAAATTCCTCAACAAAGAGGACTTACAGAAACCACAAAAACAGTCACATATTGTTCTTTACCAAGCTACTAAAGTAAGAAGCAAGTGAAACCAACTCCTCTGAAATAGGATCCTCCTTCAGAGTTCTCTCCACAGATTCTTCAGATTTGCTCAGATTGTGCCAAGGCCCAGAAGAGATGGAGCTCGAAGAGTGACTTCCAGCATGTCGCAGAACTGGTCCAGTTTCAACTTCATCTTCTTTTTGTAAAGTGGTCTCCACCCCCTCAATGAGACAAGCAGCATTCTCAAAATTGTTTTGACACTTGACCAGCACTGAGAAAGAAAAATCATGTTATTTCTGCATTTCCACACACTCCATAAAACAGCAACACAAATAGTGTTAAAAGTAGCCCTCTTCTTATTCTTTAACCAGAAGCAAGCAATAGAATCAAAATTATACTCAATACATAAGTCAAAAAATCTATCAATCATATCCCAAACACTCTTAGCAACCACACAATCAAAAAAAAGGTGAGTGATAGTTTCCTTCTCATTACAAAAAATGCATAAAGAACCTTTGTCTATTCCTCTTATTAGCAAGTTATCTCTAGTCATAAGTTTATTATGCGAGAGGAGCCGGATAAAGAAATGAATTCTTGGTGGAATAACCAAATTCCAAATAGCAGGGATGTACACAGGAAGGACACCTCTGAAATTCAAGATCTCATAACAAGATTTAACCGAATAGACACCATTCTTATTATAATGCCAAATCAGCTTATCATCTTCAGTGCTGAGTTTAACCTTTTTCATCATCTCCAACAGCTCAAACCACCTAGTCATCAAACTATCACGAAAGGTTCTTCTGAAACTACACTTTAAATTCGAACCATCCCAAATCTCAGCAATAGTTACTCCTTTCTCATAAACTAAAACATAAAGACTCCAAAATTGGGTAGCCAAACAACAAGAGCCCACCCAGACAAAGGACTAAAGGAGTATATATTTACTACTTACCTCGGGCAGTTCCATCTCTCGATGGGCTACCAAGTCAAATGAGTTTTCATGAACATGGTTCTTGTGCAGTCCTTTAGGGTTACAACTTAAACAGTCACGTGCGTACCGTTGAATCGAAAAGCGACGGCCGAGATTAATCCCTTTAGGTAGTGTAGTAAAATACTGTATCACATGGATTTGGCAGATTTGAACAGTTCGTTCACTCGATCGAACAGTCCAAACCTATAGAGACTGCTTAAGTTACAGTCCCACGTAGACCGCATTTGAACCCTATCCGAGCTTGCATATATGCATGGATGCTAACTAGTATGGCACTAGTATTTTTCTTTTCTTTTATTTTTTTTAAAAAATAGTATGGCGCTAGCTACCTTGGCTGCCAGTACGCTCCTTTTGAGTTTAATTACAAGAGTATTACATTGATCTGCAGCTAGCTCGCGCGTGTTGAATGACGATGGCACGGCCGGCGTGACGTACGCTCCTTTTGCCTCATTGATCACTCCAATTAAAGATACAAGCAATTTGATCAGCTTTTTCGTAACTCATTTTAGGATTAGGTGACGGGTGTATTTGCCAAAACTATGCTACTCCCTCCGTTCAAAATATATACAGTGATTAAGGTTATGATAAAACTAAGAAATATAGGAGAGAAAATAACTTAGATAACTCACTTAATTATCTTGGAAGATAGAGATTACAATGTGTGGTAGTACTCCTATCGATTACAAATAGTTGTCATTTTGGATATCAACACGGTCTCCAAAACACATCTTTGACCACTAATTTATACTATAATATATTTATAAAACTCAATAAATTTATAATATTATGAAAGTACTTTTCGAGACAAATCTACACATAATTTTCATGTATTCAATTTAAATATTTTAAAAAATATTGATAGTTAAAGTTTCAAAAATTTAATTGCACATATGTCCAAAGCGACAATGATTTGTGAGTGAAGAGAGTAAAGAATAAATGCATATGATTGAGAGAGAATAAATAAAGGTATAGTAGAAAAATGCTTATTAAATCTACGTTCAAGATTTATATTTTTAAATAAGATAATTTAAACTATAAATCTTATATTTCCGAATAGAATAAGTCCTTTGCAGTAGCTTTGTAGATTTCTTTTGATAAAGCAACAAAGCACAACACACTACTATACAATCCCTCATCACAGACGGTTCGCAAGCCAAATGACAGACGGTTTTACGACCATCTGTATCAGATTGTCAGCGATGACTCTGTAGTCATCACAGATGGTTTTCCGACTATCTGTGAACAATCTCATCACAGACGGTTTAAAAGACAAAAACCGTCTGTAATGATTCATGTATCACAGACGGTTTGTCATTAAAACCGTCTGCGATGTTGGATATATCACAGACGGTTTAATCAAAAAAACCGTCTATGATGTTGGATACATCACAGATGATTTGTTAACCGTCTGTGATGTTGGATATATCACAGACGGTTTGTCAAAAAAACTGTCTGTGATGTTGGATATATCACCGACGGTTTGTCAAAAAAATTGTCTACGATGTTGGATATATCACCGACGGTTTGTAGTTATAACCGTCTGTGATGATTCATATATTACAGACGGTTCGTTTGTGAACCGTCTGTTAAGATGATATATCACAAAATGTTCTCTTTTGAACCGTCTGTGATGATCCATATGACAGACCGTTGATAAAATAACCGTCTGTGATAAATGGTTTATCACAGACTGTTCTATTTAGAACCGTCTGTGATGTTAATTTTAGATTTTGTACAATTTCAGTTCATTGGCTAACCTCAGGAAATGCTAGCCATGCCCTTTAAAACAAACTGAAGTGTAGTATCACCAATATAAATATTATGACATACATTTCAGAAATGAACTCGATCAGGGCACGCAATACAACATACAACACATCCATTTTAGAAATCAACTTTGATCCCACATTACAATGTACACCGCATCAATTTCAGAAATAAACACAAATGGAAGTCTTGCAAATTGAATTCAGAACTATAGTCTTGTAAATTCAGAACTCATCAAGTTTGGTTTGCATGGAATTCGCCGGTTGGATTAATGACATCACGATTCAAAAAGGCACAGAGTTGTCCTCGAATACTTAGCAGGTCAGCCTGTTCCAATGCAAGTTCAGCGCATTGCCACCTCTGCCAATGGGAAGAGTAAAGTCTTTGCGTGTACAAAAAATAAATAAGTGGAAACACATGGTTCAAGATTGACAAACCTCTAAGTCATTGGTCTTCTTTGTACCAACGAGGAGTTGCATGTTGTCGCAAATGTAGAACCCACACAGGTTAGTGCCTATTGGCTGCTGGTGGCGCTGCCAAAATATAAATAGATTAATTAGTTCGAAGGTTCCATTATGGACTGCGTGAAGGATTAATTATTGCATACTAGCGGATACCGGGAAGTTATGAATATGCTTCAGCCTCGCTGTGTCCGGCTTGCATGGCCCTCCGCGAGCTTTGTAGATATTGAATGATGTGTCGAGTAAATTTTTAATAGGCACCAAGTCGTGGGTGCCGCCCTTTCTAGAATCAAGGTAAATTACCTTGTTCTGTCTTGCTATAATTATAAGTATAACCCGGTGAAACCTATGTTGCCATGGTCATTGAACCTAACTTCAAGCCGCGTTATATAGTACAAATTAACATGTATAGCATCTGGATGAAGCACTTACCCCGGGTAGTAGGGTAAAATTAAGTAGCTTTTGTCCCAATGAGCCAGCATTACTTTTTCCACATACTCATGGACGAATTGCACATCTTGGTCCATGGTTTGCTTCGACACCATGTGTGGGTTGAAGAAACCCACCAGTTCATTCCTTGCTTTTGCCTCCATCATCATGTATCTACATACATATACAAAATCAAGGATCATATATATATATATATATATATATATATATATATATACATATATGCCATTTATCGGTACGAGACGAATCTATACCGTGCGCGCACCCTAGCAGAGGTACACCACAATGCACAAATTCGAGTGCTCCCAACTTGCGCACACATGTAATTGCGGAGGCGGGGTCAAATTTACAACCTCACATAGAGTGGACATGCACGATCCATGTGTATATAGTGATGAAGCTAGGATGAAATATTGCTGGGGGAGGGGGGCTTGAAGGACTAAGTGCAAAAATGTGCATTTGACTTAAACTTGAATTTTTTTGATTATCTAAATCCTTTTTTGGAGATTTTCTCAAAAAGAAAAGCTATTTAAGTGAAATGGTAAATGGGTAAAAGTAAAAGAGTAAAAAAAATGAAAAAATGTATATTACCTAGATTGGAGATCCCAATTAATTGTTCCATGATGTGATGTTCTAAAAGAAAGCCATGTATTAAATCCTCCTTAGACTTACAAGTGGGCCCCTTTCTCTGGTTGGCCAGTCTCCTGACTCTCCTCCCCTTTCTTCGTTCTTCTTCCAGAGACCACCAGAGCCAACCATCGGTTCCAAAATTGAACCTCCCAAAGACTAGAACACAGATTCCCAACTCTTCCCATTGATTTACCTTTAACAAAAGGACCATTACCAGCAAAGGGAATAGCTCACTAGGGTAGAATCTCTTGTCGACCATGCTACCACAACTAAAATTTTCATTTACTTCTACTAGGCCTACTTCACACCAAGGAACAACTCTTAAGATAAATATTCACAACAGAATATTTCACTTTAGATTGCCATAACATTACATATACCCAACATAACCAAATATTCAAACATACTACGGAAATGGTAATGAAATTACCAGCAGTTTCCAAATGGTCCACTAATAGATTAATCAAACACTACCAAGGGACATATCATCAAAACTATCCTTCCAATAAGATTTGGACCGATACACGCTCCAACTGTCGGGACCCGAATCTGCAAATCTGGACCCTCTGTGTATTCAGCCCTAGTCCAGGATCACGCTAGTGCACACAGTCTCAACATCGGTAAATATCACAATCATACACATTGATAAAAGTAAAGTACTCTAAATAAAATAACCAAACTGGTTGCTCGACCTTATGGTCAAGATACAAGAGTACGCCACACAGGGCGAAAACTTATTTAAGGAAATAAATTGTAGCGGAAAAAAAGCATCAACGTGGCTCCATCCAGTATACCACAGGCAACTGATTGGGCTCGCTCCCTAGATAGACGGTTCCTCCTGAAGTTCTTCCTCCAAAGCTGGCGTCGCTTCTTCTTCAACTGGTGTTGTATTGTTGCAAGGGGTGAGTACTTGGTACTCAGCAAGTCATGCACAGAATGCAAACTAATATTCTATATACATGGCTTATTACAAAGGATAGGCTAATAGGTACATTTGCAGTAAAACAATATTTAACAAGTAGCATAAGTAGATTCAAAAGCGGTAAAGGCAATTGTAATATCAATAACTTTCCCAGGAGTTAAGTAAACACTTTCCCTTTCCTAATCCACATTTTCATCAACGTCATCAATAAACCCGACCAAACTTTTCAATTCTAAGTTGTTTTCATGAAAGTCTAACCCTTGACTGTAATCCCCGTGCAATGTCCAGTGCCATGGACTCGGCTATTCGAATAGGTTGTACACTCTACAGAGGTTATGCACTTTACCCACAAGATACAGTCAAACACCACAAAGGCGAGTGATCGTAACAAAGCATTTTAGAGACCGCAAACTATACAAGTGAACCTCTCCAGTTTTTGCCATACACCATCCCTTCCCTTAGCAGAGACGAAGTATGGGACCGACATACCGTTGGACGGGTACCATGCCATAGCCCTGGTACGCTCCCCTTTCAAGCTACACAAAAGGTGTAGTTGAAACCCCGAGGTACCACATGCAAATTATTAGTAACTTACTCAACTAGGTCCGTCCCATTGCAGACATGTGGTTGCACGTTTGACTCAGATCAAAGGCTTACAAGGTTAAGTCCTTAGGATGACCAGGGCAAGACTACCCGAAAAACCAAAACGACATCCCCGGTGCCACTCATGGCCCACCATATCATTCTTGCCACTTGCCCCGGTCTAAAGCTATTTATCAAATCCAGTTGATTACCATGCACCACGTGCCATCATCATCATCATAACACATGGTACTTCTCCAAAACAGGTTCAATATCTCATTAAGTCAATATTAACATTTGATTATCAAAAATCATGTCATGTGCACGTAGCGGGTCTAAGTAATAACTACAACAGTCTAAATACCCAATGTTGGCAATTTAATAATGTCCAACTACTTAAACCAGACTAGGGTGACAAGGGGTCATGGCATACAATTATTTATGTCAAGGTGGAATACAACAAATTGGCATTTAACTAATTTTCCAGAATTAATCAAAGCATCTTCTAATTAAATTAGCATGCAATAATTTAAATCAAAATAATTTCCAGAATGGGAGCAATATGGTCAAAGCATAACTTGCCTTCAAAAAGTACTTGTTCTTGGTCTTGAGCTGGCTCCTGGGTCAAAACTTCACCTTCGTAGCCTTCGAGCACTTCTACGTCTACTCGTAACGCGTGCAAATAGCAATAAATAATTAAACATTGCATAAAAGTGTCCAAAAATTCTAATAAAACTCATAAACAGATAGAGCACATTTTTATAAATTTTTCGAAATTTGGACCGTCCAAATCGGAGTTAAGGAGCAAAAGTTATACCCGTTTAAAGTTTGAAAAATCAATTAAATAAATATAAACAGAAGAAAAATCATTTCCAAAAATTAAATAAAATTCACCATTAAGTAGATCTCAATTTTATAAAAATTTAGAAATTGGAATCACTCAAATCGGAGTTAAAACGCAAAAGTTATAAGCGTTTGAAGTTTGAAAAATAAAATAAAAGAATAAACCGATTTAATTCATTTATTTTTCTATTGAAAAATCGATTTATTGTGTCAGCTGACGTCAGCATGGAAATTGAATTTCTATCGAATTATTTTTCTATTGAAAAATCAAATTATGATGTCATGCTTGCATCATCTAGTCCATGGACTTGGTCCACGGTTCAGGCTTGGTCCACCGTGGACCTGGTCCATGAGTGCACGTGTCACTGACACGTGGGACCCACTGGATGACGTCATCGCTGACGTCATACCCGCTCGGCTGAACGGCTCTGACAGCTGGCCCCCACCGTGACGTCACGGATGACGTCATCGCATGGTCCGGCCAAACACTGACATGCGGGCCCATGCTAACGTCAGCGACGACCGGGCGAGCCCGCGTGGACCGCATCGGCTCAGCTTCCGGACACGTGGTACAATCTGGGCCGTCGGTTTGAAATCCGACGGTCGGGATTGGATCTGGATCTCACACGTTTGGGGTTAACGTGGTCGATCTGGACCGCACGATTCGAATCGGACGGTTAGGATTAGATCGGTTTTCATGCGGTCCACGCGTACGCGACACGCGGCGGACTCCGGCAGCGGCTCGGACTGGGTGACGTGGCGTGATCCTAGCCATCCACGCGTACGAGATCAACGGCCTGGATCCGGCCGGTGCGAGCGGGTTCGATCCGGTTCGGGCTCGGGTGACGTGGCGCAACGCTGGCCGTTGGATCTCGATCCAACGGTCGCGTGGGTTAGGGTTTGATCCGGTTCAAGTCAGCCTCGAGTCAGACTCAGGTTCGACTCGGTCGGATGAACAGTAAAACCGATTGGATTTTCCAGCGATTTAATAATCAAAATAATTTCTAGAGATTCAAATAATTCAAGAAAAATTGCAATATAATCAGAAAAATTCCAGAAAAATTCTGGAAAATACTTTGAGACATTTTGGACTCAAATAAAATATTTCCAACAAAATTTTATTTAAAACTTTTACTTATTTAATTATCTCAAAAGGGAATAAATTCAAATTAAATCCAAATAAATCCGAGAAAATTCCAAAAAATTCTCAAAAGTGTAAAATTTCAATTAAATTCATGAAAAGCAAAAATTGGGGTGTTACACCAACCTCCATTACTCTTCACTCTTAAACCATTAATGCTCAATACCTGGCCAAGGCTAGGGCCTTAGGCCATTACTAATGTACTCTTGGTAACTCTTTCTAAGGTGGTCTCGACCCACCATCTTCCACTCAACAAACAAGGTAAAAGAGTACAATCCCTTATTGAACTCAACAAAAACCAAAATCACTCATTTTCTTTTCCCATGCTAATACAATGGTGTACGCCTTGCTGTGGGGAGAACTGTTATTGATTCAATTGAGCTCAAAATTTTTTTGGTTTATATGAAAGTTTGTTTCTGCCGCTATAGCAGGGGTTTGTCGTCACCGAGCTGGTGAAAAGTTAGGGCTAAGTAATGTAACAGTTATGTTATGGACTCTATGACACAACAAAGTAAGTGTGTTAAATATGCATTGCAAAAAGAGAGGACATATCTTGTGGGTAAAGCTATACACCTCTGTAGAGTTTAAATCTTTTTGAAAAGCTGTTCCCACGGTCATGGGAGTCTTGGTGTAACAGCACTAGTTAGTTGATTTTTATATTTTCATAAAATGAATTGAAACATAAAATTTGGTATTGGTGATTTTACCCTATAGAGATTTAATGCTTTGCCATGTGTTGGCAAGATTGATTTCAGGTGTTGTGCCATGTGTTGGCAAAGATTGTTTTCAGAGATTATGTCATACGTTTGGATTGGATGATTCATGCTCACGAAGGACTGTGAGTTATTACATTTATGTTATTATTACTGGTTACTATTATGTTTACATACTTGTTATTTTATATATCTGTCAACTTGCTTTTGCAAATTTCGCTTTCAATGTACTATTCAATATTTAAAATTTAATTCGTCTCCAGGCAAAATAAACCGTAGCAACCTTTCTCTTGATACAGCTTGCATTTATTATAGGTTTTCAAACACCTCATGTCTTGCTGAGTACACAATGTACTTACCCTTGCTATTATTATTATTATTATTTTTACGTGAAGAAATAAAATATTTTGAAAAATCGTACTTTAACATAGGTTACGGGGATAATGATGATTGTTTTATCTAGATTTTATACCTTGTTAGTTGCCTGAGGATTATGTGGCACACTACAAGATTTTTGATTCTTTCATTGTATTTTGATCGACCTTACAGGTCATATTGTATAAATATTTTCGCTATTATATGAAGTAAAATATGACGTATGATTGTGATTTCAATTTGTGAAAATGCGTGCTAGCTACTGATCATAGGATTAGCATAGTATTCACTTTAGAACCTTTCTTTTATGTTACACTATAGCATAAAATGGAGGGTCTCACAGTGAAGCTATGTTTGTACCCACTTCTAAATTATCATATACTGTAGCATAAAATGGAGGGTCTCACAGCGAGGGGTATACTAAGTTCTAACCGGGGCTTTCGTGGAGATTGCTTGGGGAATGGAGAACCGGGGGCGAAGTATGCAAGGAGACTGGCGTTTTGTCAGGTTCGGGCCCTCCTCAGAGTAATAACCCAACTCCTATGTTCTTGTATTATGGTATGCCCGGGGGGAGCTAGAAGATGAACAGCTACCCAGAGCAACTCAGATTAGCCCTCCCGGAATGGAGAGTCTAGTCTGAGAAAAATGATCGAACCCCTCCCCCCATGCACCCCAACTCCCTTTTATACTCGGGCTGGTGGGGGCGCATGGGAGGCTTACACAACAAGCTATCTCATTACCCTACTCTCTAGCATTAAATGCCCTGGTGCAGACATCCTCTTCCCCCGCCCTTGAGCGTCGCGCCCGCCGGCTTCGCCCGCTCCACCGGGGTGGGGAAATGCACCCTGACGTAGCTCGTCAGTATGGCGCACGTTGGGAACACGCGCCGCCCTACTGTAGCCTTCATTACTCCCATTTAATGCGCACGACATGCATTAAATGTCTTTGACCTCTCGAATGGCCGCGTAGGCCATTAAATGTCCTCGGGAACTGATCGCCAGCGGCATGGTCTGGTCGCCATCCTCCCTCTGGCGATCACTCAGCTGACCGCCAGAAGCGTGGCCCTGTCGCCACCCTCCCGCTGGCGATCACTCAGCTGACCGCCAGGGGCATGGCCTGGTCGCCACCCTCCCCCTGGTGATCACTCATCTGACCGCCAGAGGCGTGGCCTGGTCGCCACCCTCCCCCTGGTGATCACTCAGCTGACCGCCAGAGGCGTGGCCTGGTCACCACCCTCCCACTAGCGATCACTCAGCTGACCGCCAGGGGCGTGGCCTGGTCGCCACCCTCCCCCTGGTGATCACTCAGCTGACCGCCGGGGGCGTGGCCTGGTCGCCACCCTCCCACTGGCGATCACTCAGCTGACCGCCGGGGGTGTGGCCTGGTCGCCACCTTCCTGCTGGCGATCACTCGGCCAACCGCCGAAGACGTGGCCTGGATGCCACATGTCCGGCGGCGGCTGCTTTTACTAAAGTGCAGTGGGCACCCTGGTGTGGAATACACCGACAGTAGCCCCCGGACCCACCTCGGAGCGTTCTTTTTATCTTCTTCCGTCTCCTGGGTGGGTCCAGAAAAAGTGGCCACGAAACGTTGCGGCTTTTTAAATGCCGCCGCCGTTTCCCGGCCCGAGGCGAATCGTGCGGCCGTCTTTGCCTCGTAACCGGCGTGGGACTGGGGGGCATGGCCGCGCCTCTTCCGATTCTTCTGGGTTTCCCGCCAGCAAACCGCCACTCCCCCTCGATTATCCCGCCTTTCCAACTGCCACGCCACCTCGGGTTTCCCGTTGAGGCGCTCTCTCGCACGTATAAACGAAGGCACTTGCTGTGTGCTTCTTCTTCACCCTAGCTTCTTGCGAACCATCTCTCTGCCTCCGTTCTCGGCTCATTGCTCCTTGGCTCGTTTGGCACCGCCAACACCTCTACTTCCTCGCTCAACCGTCGAGGAGGTCGACGCCGAGAGATGTGCCCAGTATGTCGCCGGCGGTACTGTCCGTACTCGCGCCAGGACTACCGCGCCCGGCAGCCGCCCGGGCAAACTAGTCTTCTTTGGCTGGGCGATGCTGGCGGGCCTTGTTCTGCCCATTTTTGACTTCTACCTCGCCGTCCTCAACTTCTACTCCATCCACAACCTTCATCCTCCTCCTAACTCCATCGTTCTCCTTGCTGTATTTGCTTATTTCTGCGAGATGTTCGTGGGAGTAGCCCCTAATCTCCCCCTCTTCCGCTTCTTCTATTCCTTGCGTGCGGCCAAGGACCTTTCCACCGTGACCGGCTCCTACCACTTCCGCCTTCGCGATGGCGTAGTTTCCCGCTACATTCCGCTAGACCTCCGTTCCAACTGGAGGGCTTGGCGCAATGGGTGGCTCTACGTTGAAGACGACAGCGGCTTAGAGAGCCTGGAGATGCCGACTAGGCCAGCGGTCGGCATCCCCACCTAGGGAGCTCACGTCAACGAGACGCTCGAGCTCTAGGTGATGCTGGCCCGCGTGGACCAGCTGCGAGCGGCAGGCCTGACGGGGGCCATGGTTCTTCGGGACTACATCACCCGAAGAATCAGTCCCTAACATCGCGCTTCGCCGCACTTTGCTGCAGGCCACGACGACATGACCCGGACAACTCCCGGAGGTAGGTTGCTTTTCGCTTTACTCGCTTTGTTTTCTTCTTCTTTCTTTCAACTGCTACCAGACTGACGGCACCTTCACTCCCTTTTCTTATTATTTCTTATTTTTCAGCCGCGGGGAATTTATCCCTTGCCAAGATTGACGCGCGTGGCGGCGTGGCTGGCGTCTTTGGCCCTGGCCCCGCCCTTTCCAGCGGGCGCACTCCCACTCTGCCAGGTGGAGCCCCGGGAGCGCGTGGCGATCACTCATGCCATGCCCGTCATGGATGCCATGGGGCCGGTGACCACGCCTCGCCAAACTGCGCGAACCATCCGGGCCCCTCCTCCAGTGGGCGGGGGGAGGGACAAGCGCCCTGCCGACGACGCCCCAGCGGCAGTAGTCTCAAGGCCGCCTGGGGCGCGGCGACCACGACCGGAGCGGGTAGCTTGTAACACCCCAAAATTTTGCTTTTCTTAAATTCATGTGTGATTTGGCACTTTGGTGAAATTTTGGAATTTTCTGGAATTTATTTGGATTTATTTGCAATTTATTTGAATTTATTCCATTATGAAATAATTAAAGAATTTAATTTTGCAAATAAAATTTTGTTGGAAATATTTTATTTGAGTCCAAAATGTTCCAAAATATTTTCCAGAATTTTTCTGGAATTTTTCTGAGTATTTTGCTATTTTTAATGAATTAAATGAATTTCTGGGAATTATTTTAATTATTAAATCGCTGGAAAATGCGAATTGGTTTCACTGTTCTTGCGACCGAGCCGCACCCGAAGTCGGACTCGAGTCCGACCGAGCCAAATTGAGTCGGCCGAACCCAACCCTAACCTGTTGATCTCGACCGTCGGATCGAGATCCAACGGTCGGATTGGATCGCATCGGTTCGAGCCGAGACCGACCGACCTCGGCCGCTGTCAGGCGATCGTGGCCGTTGATCGCGCCACGTGGACGGTCGACCGTCGTCGTCTCCGCCCGAGTCCGAGCCGGACTCCGCCGCCGCGCCCGCCGCCGTGGAGAATTAGGTTTCCGTCTCGGGCACGAACGCCGAGGCTATTTAAAGCCCGGGTCACGCCCCGAGGTTGCCCTCCTCCGTGCGCACCCGTGTCCCCGAGCCATCTCGCCTGAGCCGTCGCCGTTTGCCCGTACGAGCTCGCCGTAGTTGGAGGAGGTGTCCGCCGCGGTTTGCGCCGTTTTCCGCCGCCGTCCGTCGTCTTCCGCCGAGAAGGAGCCCAGATCCGGAGTCCCCGCTTCGAGACGCACCCGAAGAGACCACCCACTTCGCCGGAGCGTGCCCGAAACGCCGTCGGTGTGGTCTTCGTTCTCAACGCCGGCCGCCAGAGCTCCGCCGTGGACATCCTGCACCGCGAAGCTTCTCCACCGCGTCGGATCTTCATCGCACGGTCCAGATTTGTCCACGTCACCCACGGTAAAGAATCACGTGTTAATCTCCAGATCTAATCTCAACCGTTAGATCTAGATCCAACGGCTTAGATTGAACCACGTTCATAGCGATAGATTGGATCTTGACCGTCCGATCAAGATCGAACGGTCCAGATCAGTGGAGTTGTTTTCCAAGCGCGTTAGCCAGATCTAATCTGGGCCGTTGATTTTCAAATCAACGGCCGAGATTGCGCCACGTGTCGGGAAGCCTGACCGTCGCGGTCAGCGCCGCCCACGCGGCTGGCAGCAGGACGCCGACAAGCGGGCCCGCGTGTCGAGGGCCCACCTGGCCGATCGTGAGCCGTGGCCGAGCCCACTGCGGACCAAGCCGAGACCGCGGCGCGGGTCCATGGACCCGAGGCCACGCGTCGTCACCCGATTGGTCCACGTGTCCTCGCCGACGCAATAAATGATTTTCCTAAAAGAAAATGATTTAATAATTCGGTTTAATAATTGATTTGAATTTCAAAATTTCAAACGCTTATAACTTTTATGCGTTTCAACTCCGATTTGAGTGATTCAAATTTCTAAATTCGTATAAAATTGAGATCTATTTAAATATGAATTTTATTTAATTTTGGACTAAAGTTTTCTCTTTAAAATTATTTAATTGATTATTTAAACTTTAAATAATCATAACTTTTATGCTTTAACTCCGAATTTGACGATTCCAGCTTTCTAAAAATTCATAAAATTATGTTCTCTCTGTTTATGGATTTTATTTGGATGTTTGGACACTTTTTGCCTATTGTTTATTTGTGTATTTGCTATTTGCACGCTTTACGAGTAGACGTTGAAGTGCCGGAAGGATTCGAAGGAGAAGTATTGACTCAGGATCCAACTCAAGACCAAGAACAAGTACTTTTTGAAGGCAAGTTGTGCTTTGACCATGTTGATCCTATTTCGAAATCTATTTTGATTTAAACTATTGCATGCTAGTTCAATTAGAAAAATACTTTATTTAAACATGGGGGTTAGATAAATACCAATTTGCTGTATGACACCTTGATTACTTAAGTATGTGCCATGACCCTTGTCACCCTAGTTGTGGATTACTAGTTGGACATTATTAGATTGCCAACATGGGTTTTAGACCGTTGTAGTATACTGCTTAGACCTGCTACGTGCTCATGACATGATTTTGGACAAACAAATGCTAATGTTGACTTAATGATATATTGAACCTGTTTTGAAAAGGTATCATGTGATGTTGATGGCACGTGGTGCATGGTAATCAACTGGGGATTGATAAATAGTTTTCGACCGGGGCATGTGGCAAGAGTAATCAGGTGGGCCAGTTGTGGCATTGGGGATGTTGATTTGGTTCTTCGGGTAGTCTTGCCCTGGTCACCCTAAGGACTTAACCTTGCAAGCCTTTGAACTGGGTCTAACGTGCAATCACATGTCTGTAATGGGACGGACCTAGTTGACTAAGTTGCTAATAACGCACTGTGGGACCTCGGAGGTCAACTACACCCTTTGTGTAAGTTATACGGGGGGCGTCATCGGGTGAGGCCAGGTACCCATCTAACGGTTGATTGGCCTAAACTTCGCCTTAGCTAAGGGAAGGGTTAGTGTGCAATAACCGGGGAGGACCACTTGTATTGTTAGAAGTTTCCGAAAGACTTTATTACGGGAACTCGCCTTTGTGGTGTTTGACTGTATCTTGTGGGTAAAGTGCATAACCTCTGCAGAGTGTAGAATCTATTCGAATAGCCGTGTCCGCGGTATTGGACATCGCTCGGGAATTACAGTCAAGGGTTAGATTTTCTCAAAAATAACTTGGTTTTGAAAGGTTGGGTTGGATTAATAATGATGTTGATGGAAATGTGGTTTAGGATGGGAAGATGGTTGTTAAACTTCTTGAAATGTTATTTATGCTTTACTTGTTTCTACTGCTTTCGAATCTACTTATATTACTTGTCAAATGCTGTTTACTGCAAATATACCTTGAGCTATTCCTTTGTACCAAGCCATGCATATAGTATATTAGCTTTGCATTGGTGCATGACTTGCTGAGTACCAAGTACTCACCCTTGCCACAATACAACACCAGTTGAAGAGGAGACTACACCAGCTTTGGAGGAGGAGCTCCAAGAGGATCCGTCTACTTAGGGAAGCGAGCCTAGTCAGTTGCCTGTGGTATACTGGATGGCGCCACGAAGTTATTTGATTTTCCGCTGCTACTATTTCTCTCTTAATAAGTTTCGCCCTGCGAGGCATACATTTGTAACTTGACCGTAAGGTCAAGTAACCAGTTTGACTATTTAAATAAAATACTTTATTAGTATCGGGTGGTATGATTGTGATATTTACCGATGTTAAGACTGTGTGCACTAGCGCGTTCCTGGACTAGTGCTAAATACACAGAGGGTCCGGATTTGCAAATTCGGGGTCCCGACATAGCTCTACGGCGGCCGTCGCTTCTACCTCAGCCGGTGTCGCCCTGCCAGCAGCTCCGCCAGCTCCGGTTCCGTCTCCGCCACCGCCGGCGCAGACCGATCCGCTGCCGCCGGCGCAGACCGATCCGCCCCTGCAACCGCCACCGGCACAGGGCGATCTTCCTTCACCGCCAGTAGATCCACTTCGCCACCGGCTCGGCGCGAAGGCGACCGCCTCGCCACGGCACGGCACCAGCAGGTGATCCGGCTCCACCGCCGGCACCAGCGCAGGGTGATCCACCACCGCCGCTGGCACCGGCGCATGGTGATCCACCCCCGCCGCCGGCACCAGCGCAGGGTGATCCACCACCGCCACCGGCACCGATCCTTCCCCCGCCACCGCCGGTGAGGGTCGTTCCGCTGGGGCCGGCGCCGCGCGGGGGAATAACCCTGGTCCCGGGCATACCCCGATTCGGGAGGCCTTCTGCTGTGTACACACAAAAGACACGTAGCAAGCTTATCATGTTTCATGTAACCTCGGGAGACTTACCCCTTCCTTCTTTTTTCCTCAGGGCATCTTCTTCGAGGGCTCCTGTAGGGGTGGCATAGCAGCCGCCGCGGCCGCGCCGGCTGTGGTGATCGAACACCAAGGCGGCCCTGGCGATCACCCAATGCCCACTGCCGGGGCGAACGTCTTACCGCCCGGTGGCGGGCTGGGCCTGCTGGCCACTCCGGAGGCCCTCGGCGCTCCGGTCCCCTCGGCGGACGGACGCGGACGCTCATTGGCCGCCCTTGGCGAAGTTACACGCGCGTGAGCGGATGCCTCGCGGTGAGTAGGGAGAGGCCGAGGAGGCTTTGCGAGATCGCCTGCGTCCCGGTAGATGTGCGGGATCGCGCACGGCTGAGAGGCTGGAGCTGACCTCGCGAGAGGAGAGCAAGGTGCCCTCCTCGTTGAGGCGATCACCCGAGAGCGCGACGAGGAGTAGGGCGAGCGGCTCCGCGCAGAAGCCGAGGCCACCTCCATGCTGCGCCCGGCCTTCGATCGGATGGTGGCCAGCCTGGCAACGCTGGGGTTGGAGCAGCCGAACCCGGTTGAGCAGACGACCCGGCACTATGCCTTCTGCATGGGCTGGATCGCCGACTTCCTCACCTTCCTGCCTGGCGCCCTAGCCGCCCGGTCCAGCCAAGAAGGGCGGCGATCGCGTGACCACGGGCGTCAGACGTGCTTACTGCGCGCCGGTGGGACCCTAACTTTGACCCCCTGGTCACCATCCAGGGGGTGGAAGGAGAATGGGCCCGCGCAGAGGCGCAGGTCAGCAGCGCCGCCGAAAGGGTAGCTGATCAGCTTGAGATGGTCAATCCGTCGCTGGAAGCGATGGCCGAAGATGTGGCCCTCGAGCTGGACGTTGCCCCGGTGGAGGACCAGGAGGCAGCGGAGGCCGCGGCGAACGAAGACTGAGGGACTTTTTCTTTTTCTTTTGCCGTTAATTTGCCTTCCCTTGTAGCGGACTACTGCAAGTTTAGGATATACATTTACAAAAATGTGTACTTCCCTTTCGCATGCCTTACGCTTGGATGTCCGTTCGCGCTTCCAACATGCTAGTTCTGAGCGAATGAAAAAGGCAACGGCGCACGTTAGGGGTTAGTTGGAATGCGGGGTCCGGGTCCTTTGTGCTGGAAAGTCGCGGCCTCAGGGTATTAGGGCCCTGCGAGATTTAGTTATCCTCGCGGCCTCTTAGGGCTGAACACTTGGTGGAGTGGGGCAGGGTAGTAGGTCTTCGGTGATGGTGTTTGAGTCGCCGGCTCTCACGGGGACACCCTGAGCGTCATGACCGTATTGAGAACTGTGCCAAACCAACGATGTGATTACCTATCCCTACACGCCATGCTCACCCAGTGAGCCAACTTTAGCCGTCGAGCACTCGGAGGGCCTTAATGTTCTGAGGGCGAGCACGCGGTCACGGCCCAACGGGGCGCAAACCAAAAAGCGAGAACGAAAGTGACAACTGCTTTAAATGAAGACTACACATTGGACAAACCAGAGACTTCCCGCGACCAGACTGCGGAGAGGAGGACTCAACGTAGCTGGTCGAGGGGTGTAACTCTGTACTTACAGCCTTTTCAGGGATAGAACTTGCGCAAAAGTTCTATGTTCTGGGAGTTCACCAACTCCTCTCCATCCTCAGTGGCCAGCATGACCGCCCCAGGACGAGGGGCTGAGACCACCTTAAAGGGGCCCTCCCACTGGGGAGACAGTTTATGCAACCCGGCATGCGTCTGGACTCTGCGCAAGACCAGGTCGCCCACTGCCAGCGTCCTCTCGCTGACCCGGGTGGCGTGGTACCGCCTGAGACTTTGCTGGTATCGGGCGGCGCGCACGGCTGCGCGGTCTCGCACTTCTTCCAGGAGGTTGACATCTTCTCGACGCTGTTCTTCCTGGGCTTCCTCGGTAAACGCCGTCGCGCGAGGTGACCCTAAGGCCAACTCTGATGGTAGAACTGCCTCTGCACCGTAGACTAGGAAGAAGGGAGTTTCTCCGTGGTCTTACCGGGAGTGGTAAGCGACCACAAAGATCGCAGGGAGCTCTTCGGTCCAACGGGCTCCACGCTTGCGGAGTCGATCAAACGCTCTGGTTTTGAGGCCCTTCAGCACCATCGCATTGGCCCGCTCAACTTGGCCATTGCTTCTTGGGTGAGCCACCGAGGCAAAACAAACTTTGGTGCCCATCTCTTCGCAGAATCCCAAGAAAGCGGCGCTGGCGAACTGCGGGCCGTTGTCGGTGATGATGCGGTTGGCGACCCCAAAGCGGGCGAAGATACCTTGTATGAACTTGATCGCAGCGGCGGCGGTGATCGTTCTTACCGCTTCGGCTTCCACCCACTTAGTAAACTTGTCGATGGCGACAAACAGGTGGGTGTAGCCCCCTGTGGCCCGCGGGAATGGGCCCAGGATATCTAGCCCCCAGACCGCGAAGGGCCACGAGAGCGGGATGGTTTGCAGAGCTTGGGCTGGTCGGTGGATTTGCTTGGCGTGGAACTGACATGCCTCGCACTTCCTCACCAGCTCGCAAGCATCCTGGAGGGCGGTTGGCCAATAGAACCCTTGGCGGAAAGCTTTCCCGACCATCGTTCGACTTGAAACATGGCTCCCGCACACACCTCCATGAATATCAGAGAGCAAAGCGCTCCCCTCTTCCCAAGTGATGCACTTCAGAAGAATTCCATTTTTACCCTGGCGGTAAAGGTCCCCGCCCACCAGGGTATAGCACTTGGCCTTTCGCGCTATCTTCTCTACTGACACATCATCGTCGGGGCACACTTGATCCTGCAGGTAGGCCAGGATCGGGTCCATCCATGTGCCTTCCCGGTCAAGTGTAGCGACCACGGGGTGGTCGCCCGGGTACTCCGCCTGGCTGGACGTTTCCACCGGTACTGCTTCCCCTCCTGGAGCGAGGGCTGGGGTAGCATCACCATCGTCCCCGCCGGAGACGGGAGCTGCGATGGACAGTCGCGGAAGCCTTTCTTCAAAGACTCCGACCGGAACGGGAGATCTTGTCGAAGCGAGCTGAGCGAGCTCGTTCGCTAAGTAGTTGTCGCGCCGGGGGATATGGGTATACCCTAGCCCATCGAAATGTCGCTCCATTTTTCTGACCTCCGCCAAGTACTCGGCCATGACAGGATCAGAGCAGGATAACTCCTTCCTTGCCTGGTTGATGACTAGCAAAGAGTCGCCTTTGACTTGCAGACGCCAGACTCCGATGGCCTTGGCGGCACGGAGTCCCGCCAGCAAGCATTCGTACTCAGCAGCGTTGTTGGTGGCTTTGAAGTCCAGGACGACCACGTACTTGAGGAGGTCCCCAGTTGGAGAAACCAGGAGGACCCCAGCCCCAGCGCCCTCGTACCTGAAGGAGCCATCGAAGTAGAGTGTCCAGGGGGAGGGCGCGGGGGTTTCTTCGACTTCCGGCTCGGCAGGAGTCCACTCGACAACGAACTCCGCCAGCCTTTGACTTTTGATCGCTATGCGGGGGCCAAACTTAAGACCGAACTCCCCCAGCTCTACGGACCACTTGACGATGCGGCCTTCGGCTTCGCGGTTGTGGAGAATCTCGCGCAAGGGATAAGCGGACACCACCGTGATCTCTCTTCCTTGGAAATAATGCCGCAGCTTCCTGGACGCCACCAGTACAGCATACACCATCTTTTGAGCCTGCGGGTATCTAATTTCGGCGTCGTGCAGTACCTTGCTGACATAGTAAATTGGCCGTTGGACCCCTTCACGCTCCGCCACCAGTGCCGCGCTCACGACCGCCGGCTGGCGCCACGTCTGGCGATGGCGGTTCGCGGCTTCGGGGCGACCAAAGACCGGAGGGGAGGAGAGGTATTGCTTCAGTTCTTTGAATGCTTGCTGCGCCTCCGCAGTCCACTCGAAGGAGTTAGTCTTCTTCAGCAGTTTGAAGAAGGGGAGACTCTTTTCTCCTAGCCTGGCGATAAACCGGCCGAGAGAGGCCAGGCGACCAGCCATGCATTGGACTTGCTTGAGCCTTGTGGGCGGTTGCATGTGCTCGATGGCCGTGATTTTTTCCAGGTTGACTTCGATCCCGCGGTGGGAAACAAGGAACCCGAGCAGCTTTCCAGATGATACACCAAACACACATTTCTCGTTATTCAACTTCAAACAATACTGCCAGAGGTGGGAGAAAGTTTCTTCCAGATCTTCAACGAGCCCAACAGACTTTTTCGTCTTCACTACCAGATCATCATCATATACTTCGAGATTTCTCCCAATCTGTGATCGGAATACAGCATGCATGGCGCGCTGGTAGGTTGAGCCCGCATTATTCAACCCGAAAGGCTTGCGGACATAGTAGTATACGCCCAGGGGGGGTCACAAAAGCGGTCTTTTCTTCGTCTTCCTGCGCCATGCTGATCTGGTGGTAGCCGGAGTAGGCATCTAGGAAGCACAAGGTCTCGCACCCTGCGGTGGAGTCGACGACAAGGTTTATCCGCGGCAGGGGATACAGATCCTTGGGGCAGGCATTGTTGAGGTCGGTGAAGTCGACGCACATCCGCCACGTTCTGTTCGACTTCTTGACGTGCACAGGGTTGGCCAGCCACTCGGGATAGGCGGCCTCCCGCACAATCTTTGCCTGCAATAGCTTTTCTACCTCAATCCGAATGGCATCTTGCCGCTCTGGTGCCTGCCTCCGGATTTTCTGCCGGACTGGGTGCACTCCAGGGAGCGTTGCCAATTGGTGCTCGATCACCTCCCTGGGGACCCCGGTCATTTCTGATGGTTCCCAAGTGAACACATCCAGGTTAGACCGGAGGAAGGTGACGAGCACGTCTTCCTATTTGGTGCTGAGGTGGGCACCGATCTTCACGACCTTCCCAGAGCTGACCTCGCCCATGGGGGCCGCCTTCACCTCACCCGAGGAACCAGGTGAGGCGTGG
Source organism: Rhipidocladum racemiflorum (assembly GCA_036346355.1). Lineage (NCBI taxonomy): Eukaryota > Viridiplantae > Streptophyta > Magnoliopsida > Poales > Poaceae > Rhipidocladum > Rhipidocladum racemiflorum. The sequence goes on from CM070583.1 coordinate 63,662,015, forward strand.
GCCTTGACCGGGGGGAGCTCCGGATAGTCTTCCTCACCTCGAGCCGTGCAGGTGGTGCCGGCCAGGTCCTGCACCTGCTTACTGAGGCGCAGGGCCTCCAGCCGATCCACCTTCACGGTGATCGGACCCCCAGGCCCGGGGATCTTCATTATCATGTAGGCGTAATGCGTGGCCGCCATGAACTTGACCAGGGCTGGCCGGCCAAGCAACGCATTGTAGGGGAGGTCGAAGTCCGCGATCTCGAAGTCGATCTTTTCTGTCCGGAAGTTCTCCACACTTCCAAACATGACATGTAGCCGGACCTGACCCAGGGGTGTCAAACCCACCCCGGGGGCAACTCTGTAGAACAGAGGGTCTGGGCGCAGCTCCTCGTAAGGGATCTGGAGCGCCTTGAACGCCCCCACGGACATGAGGTTGATGGAGCTCCCTCCATCGACGAGTACCCGCCCGAGTCTCGCATTCCGGACCGTGGGAGAAACCACGATCGGGAGATGGCCCGGGCCTGCGGTGCTCTCCGGGTGGTCGGCCTGGCTGAAAGTGATCGACTCCTCCGACCATTTTAGCAGCCTACTCGCCCCGGGAGTTGGCACGGTGGCGCATACCTCTCTTACCTCTCGCTTGTACTACGAGTTCGAAGAGTAGGTGGCGGAGCCACCATGGATGAAGGCCACCGTATGCTCCGCTTGCTGAAAAGCCAGCGAAGCGGGGTCCTCGTCCGCGTCATCGTGGTCGTCTCCACGGCGCTTCTTCAGCCGCTGCTCCACCAGCTTGGACACAACTTGGCAATCCGCCAAGTCATGTCCATTGGTCCTATGGATGGGGCAGTAGGGCCTGCCTCCGTCGTCTTCTTTACAGGGGGACCTATGATCCCCGCGATCACCTCGCGGGCCCCGGCGATCACCCCTTCTGTCTCAGCGGTCGCGCTTCTCGGGCTTATCCTTCGGTTCGGTGGCGAGGACCTCCCCGGCACCGACCTCCTTGCGCTTCTTCTTCTTCTTGTGGTCGAAAGCTTTCGAGGTCCCCACCTCGTTGTGACCAGACGGCCCCGCCGGGCTCTCCCAGGCCTCTGCTGCCCGGGCGCACTTATGCGCCAGGGAGAACAGCTCGGAGGTAGTGGAAATGGTGCGGGTAGCCATCTTCTCCCGCATCTTTTGATCCCGGACTCCCCTCCGGAAGGCGATAATCACCGATTGCTCAGAGATCCGGGGGATAGTGTTCGGGCAGTGGCTGAACCGCCGAATGAACTCCCTCAGGGACTCCCCCTTCATCTGCTCTAGGGCGTGAAGGTCATCCTCCACACCTGGTTGAGCGTAAGAGCCCTGAAAGTTGGCGACAAAGATGTCGCACAATTCCTCCCACGAGTGCACAGAGCCTCGGGGGAGGTTCAACAGCCAGGAACGGGCGGAGCCCGTCAGCGATGTTGGGAGGTAGTTGGCTATGACCTTCTCAGACCCTCCCGCGGCGCGCACCACCGTGGTGTAGATCTGCAGGAACTCCTCCAGGTTGGTGGTGCCGTCATACTTCTCGATGGACGCGGGGCGAAATCTCTCCGGCTACACAGCTTGACGCAGACGAAGGGAGAACGCCTGGCATCCAACGTTATAGGGGGAGCAGCGCCGCTCGTCCGCCCCTCGGCCCCGAGATGGGGTTGAGGAGTGCGAGTCTGCGCTCTCCCTGGAATCAGGGGGAGAGGTTTCCCCCCGGCCGCTAAACGGTGGGTGGCCCACACGGTGTTGCACATTGGCGCGGCGCCCCCTAAAGACGTCGCGCAAGTCACCGCCGTGCTGGGACCTCCTTTCGTCTAGGTGAGCCCTCAAATCCCCATGGCCCCCCGCCGCCTTGGGGGAAACACGGGAAGAAGCGAGGGCGCGTGCCCGTCCCCCTGTGCTTGAGGGGGCCGCAACAGGCGCACCCTTTCCTTTGTTCCGGTCCCTACGACCGGAACAAACTGTTGCCGTACGGCTAGAGGCTTGCGCGTCAACCATGCGCACGCTCTGTCGCCCGACATCGAAAGCCCCCGGCCAATTTGCCGCCTCTACTTGCTGTTGGGTGGCATCCACTAGGCGGGCGTTGTCCCGCAACCATGGAGCGGATGGGGTTTCGCCCTCTAGCGCAACCGGGGGATGATTGAGAAGTAGCCGGGCCACCTGAAGGTTCCTCGCCGGGGTGTCGTCTCCCATCAGGAGACGCTGCCGGACGGGCTGGGCCCCTAACACCGAAGCACCGCGCGTCCCCGTGTGGGCGGATGGACCCGGGGGGTCCGACGCTCTGGGCGAGCGTCGGGACCGGCCGCGAGCGCTGCCATCCTCGAGAAGACGGTCATGCTTGGAGCCAAAAATTGCCTTACTCGTAACCGTCGAAGCTTCTTGCAAACTTCGCAAGAAGATGGAATAAGGGAGAACAATCCAACCACTGAGCCCCCTACCTAGCGCGCCACTGTCGGCGTATGAGCCAACAGACCCCTTCCGGCGAGGGGTATACTAAGTTCTAACCGGGGCTTTCGTGGAGATTGCTTGGAGAATGGAGAACCGGGGGCGAAGTATGCAAGGAGAATGGCATTTTGTCAGGTTCGGGCCCTCCTTAGAGTAATAACCCTACTCCTGTGTTCTTGTATTATGGTATGCCCGGGGGGAGCTGGAAGATGAACAGCTACCCAGAGCAACTCAGATCAGCCCTCCCGGAATGGAGAGTGTAGTCTGAGAAAAATGATCGAACCCCTCCCCCCATGCACCCCAACTCCCTTTTATACTCGGGCTGGCGGGGGCGCATGGGAGGCTTACACAGCAAGCTATCTCATTACCCTACTCTCTAGCATTAAATGCCCCTGCAACACATTTAATGCCCTGGTGCAGACATCCTCTCCCCCTGCCCTTGAGCGCCGCGCCCGCCGGCTTCGCCCACTCCACCGGGGTGGGGAAATGCACCCTGACGTTGCTCGTCATTATGGCGCACGTTGGGAACACGCGCCGCCCTACTGTAGCCTTCATTACCCCCATTTAATGCGCACGACATGCATTAAATGTTTTTGACCTCTCGAATGGCCGCGCAGGCCATTAAATGTCCTTGGGAACTGATCGCCAGCAGCATGGCCTGGTCGCCATCCTCCTTCTGGCGATCACTCAGCTGACCGCAAGAGGCGTGGCCTGGTCGCCACCCTCCCTCTGGCGATCACTCAGCTGACCGCAAGAGGCGTGGCCTGGTCGCCACCCTCCCGCTAGCGATCACTCAGCTGACCGCCAGGGGCGTGGCCTGGTCGCCACCCTCCCCCTGGTGATCACTCAGCTGACCGCCAGGGGCGTGGCCTGGTCGCCACCCTCCCGCTGGCGATCACTCAGCTGACCGCCGGGGGCATGGCCTGGTCGCCACCCTCCCACTGGCGATCACTCAGCTGACCGCCGGGGGCGTGGCCTGGTCGCCACCTTCCTGCTGGCGATCACTCGGCCAACCGCCGAAGACGTGGCCTGGATGCCACGTGTCTAGCGGCGGCTGCTTTTACTAAAGTGCAGTGGGCACACTGGTGTGCAATACACCGACAGCCTACTATTAGATGGCAAAATAGAGATAAAGATGTAATGAACACCACATCACAATCGGTGTGATGTGCCCCTCACCACAACCAGTTCTTAGCTCATAACTGATTGTGATAAGGGGCAATCGGTTCTGAGCTAAAAACCGATTGTGATGACGTCATATTTCTATTGGATAAAAACTGATTGTGATGGCGTCTTTTCATCACTGTCTAACAACGTTGTATCACAACTAAAACCGACTAAAATGACAAAAAAAAAAGAGAATTGATTATGATGTGCATTTCAGTAGTAATATGGCTAGTTACTCGTCCCCCTTGAACGTCGTTGACTTCGCAAACATTGTGAATTTCAGTTCCTTGTATTAGCATGATGTACGCTTGATCTAAACAATAAAAAACTTGTGGTTTGTGGATTATATGTGGAAGCCAATCCAACATACAGTGATCCGTACGTAGCCTAATTGATGTGCCGGTTAACAACCGTAAATCGTGTAGAATAACATACGGCCTTCTCGATCTTTATTGTACAGAAAAGATTTGCTTGTTTATCTTCGAGCCTGTGGCTATCAACTTTCCCTTTACGAGGAAAATAACCTGTCCAGAATTATTCAAGATCGTATGGGGTTTCAGTGGCCGGTCACGCTGATCCAAATGTGTGTCGTCGTTATCAAGCTATGCCTTTTGTCCTAAATTCGGCTGGCGCCGAAACATTAGGAAAACGATCGATCTGCTCTGCAAACTAGATAAGTAGATACACATTAGCTATTGATATCGTCCTAATTTTGGACGATATAACATGCTAGTCAGGAATTCACTCACATGCTTGCAACACGTGGAGCATGTTTATGCAGGCCAGTCATAGATGCATATCCTCTGAGAGCTAGCTGACCAATGGCCTTTGATCATTTCCATACTACTTTAGAAAAAGCGGAAAGAAACTGGAAGTGAAATGTTATTGAAAATCTACCTTTTTTGGATGGAAAAAGATTGTGCGTGTACTGAAAAAAAATATGAAGAAAAACTTACTTGACACTTAAGTAGATGGTTCAGGAACGCAGCATACTGCTATTAGTCTCTGTAACCCATTTTTGGTTTCATCGTAATCTCTTCTTCTGGTCATCAGCACTCCGTCCTAGCTGCCCGCGTGACACCTGCTTATTTTGTGCTTCTACTGTTGTCCGGGTAGTGATTTCTAGCCTCAAAAAATAGACCAACACAAGACTAAGTCTACTGCTCGGATGCGCTAGCGATTTCGAGCTTGCTATCCAAGTGAAGTCAAGCCTAGACCTAGCTAGCTAGTACGATCATATGTAGGGCACGTAGGACATATCCTAGCTTGGAAACCTAGCCTGCAATTTGCTCACGTCTGCTGCAGAAATAACTATCAAACTTAGCTGCCACCTAGCTTTTCGTCTCCACGATCATTTCCCAGGGGAAATCTTCCCCACCATGGAAAGTGGACTGCATCACTCGATATTTTTCCAAAAAGCGAAATCGTATATATATTACTAAGTCATTTAAACATGCTTTAAGAATGATACATACATAAGTGTGTGGACACCTTGCTAGTTATCTAAAAATGGCTACAAGAAGTGTATAAAGCTGTTAGATCAAACTAAATCAACAGTTCTCATAAAAGGTGGCCGGTGTACCAAAAAAAATCCAATACATAAAAAAAATATGGAGATGCATCGATCTGGTGATGTGATTAAAAAGATGCACAAACTGTAGTATATTTGGATTTTTTTTTGAAACCAAGAACAGATACTTCTTTGGTTAAGCAGGATTAATTACCAATCATGTTCAATACGTTGCTGCACAAACATGGGAACCTTTCCATTTAAAAAACATGGGAACCTCATTAATTAAGCCAAGTGCACAAAAGATAATCACCGGATGCTTGTTTAGCACGTACACACCCTCTTGTTTAGCACGTACACACCCTTTGGACCCATTTCACATCGATAACGCCCTCCACCTATCGGTAGTTTAAGAGAAGTTTCTTTTGAAGGGGATACCTCAAGACCAAATATGACCCATAATAATCCAGCCTATGTGATATACGATGATTCACTCGCTATCTAAGGCATTAATTTACCTACTAAAATATCGCCAGTTTCTATCTAGGATCCCAACCTAACAACTCCATTTGTGTCCAAATTGAGGAGTAGATGTTCTCCTAGATATGGTATTTCTTTAGTGATTTTTTCAGCAGAAACGACGATAACAGAAAATTGCTTTTAATTTGTTTTGTCTAAGTGAGATATATGGCATAATCACTACTATACAAACACTCATCACAGACGGTTCACAAATCACATCACAGAATCAAAGTTTTAGTGATGACTTATAGCCATCACAGACGGTTCTAATTTGGAACCGTCTGAGCTGAGCACATCATCACAGACGGTTCTTATTTGGAATTATCTGGGATGAGCACATCATCACAAACGGTGCTCATCCTAGACGGTTCCAAATAAGAACTGTCTGGGATGTTGATTTTACATTTTTTTATTAATTTCGATTTATTGGCTAGCCTCAGGAAATGCTAGCCATGCCCTCTAAAACAAAAGACAGTACAAAGCATCATCAGTATATTATTATGACATACATTTTAGAAATGAACTCGATCAGATTACATATTACAACATACAGCGCATCTATTTTAGGAATTAATTCTGATAGCACATTACAATGTACATCGCATCTATTTTAGAAATCAACTCACAAATATAAGAGCCAATTGAATTCAGAACTACAACTGACAGATTTAAAGCACAAGGTTCACAAATCCAAATGATATCGAACAAATTCATAACTCATCAGGAGAGGCTTAAGTGGTTTTTGACTTTTGTATTAATGACCTCACGATTCAAGAAGGGACAGAGTTGTCCTCGAATACCCAGCAGGTTAGCCTGTTCTAATGTAGATTCAGCGCATTGCCAAACCTAGCAATGGAAAGAGTAAAGTCTTTGCGATTATAGAAATTAATAAGTGAAAACAATTGTTTCAAGATTGACAAACCTCTATGTCATTGGTCTTCTTTGAACCAATAAGGAGTTGCATGTTGTGGCAAACGTAGAATCAACATAGGTTAGTGGCCTGTGGCTGCTAGTGTGACACTACGGAATGGTGTGACACTTTAAATCGTGAAATTAGAGAATAAAAACCTCGCGGTATGAGGTTAAATCGCGTTTCCGGGTTGTTTTCGGGAATTTGGGCCTTCCCGGGGCAATTTGGGCCTTAGGGGGGACCCCACATGGGCCGAAGGTGGAGTTTCCCAACCCATGTGGGGGAGGAGGGCAGCAAAACCCCTGCCTTGCACCAGCCCCCCCCCATTTTGGTGTGCCCCCACCTCCTCCAACCCTACCCGCCGCCCCCCTCCCCTTTGGCGCCTCCACCCTTCCACTTCCTCCCCACCACCTCTAGCCAGCCTAGGAGAGATCCTCACCCCTCCACCCCCGCTGTCCTCTCCGTTGGGAAGCTCCGCGACGAGGGGATCCAGCGGATTCGGTGCGAGGAAGGAGATCGGGGGAAACGGGAGGAGAAGATTCGCCGTTCGTCGGTTCGTTGTTCGTCGGGCGAAGGTATGGCGAAGGAATATCTTTTGGGTTGGTTTAGGTGCTGATCTAGCGGAGGTTTTGGTGCTTTTAGGTCGAAAGGTGGTGCTGCAATTAGATATAATTGATGAAAACTAGAGATTGCATGGTGTTCTGTTTCGGGCAGATTGGACGTCTGACCTAGGGTTTGAGTTTTAACTATTTTAGATGCGTTTTCTGGTCGGACGCCTGTTGAGAAAGTTGTATATAATTTCAATACCTTTCAGTGGAAACCAAGAACATGTAATTCCGATCAGCCATTTGAAAGTTATGGATGTTTTACCGAACGTGTCTAAAACTGTGATGAGATTGTGACAGATTAGGTTGATTTGTAGATTAGACAATTTTAGAAGCCGAATCAGTTTTTCGCAATACTAAGAAAAAGCTAGGAAATTTCCTAAGCTTCAAGAAAATGTACTCATTTGTCTGATTTGGAGTTGTTAAGCCCAAGTTATGGTCTTCCGAAGGCTGCTGTCCCGTTGAACAGATTCTCTGTTTTTGGGTATCGGGAGTTGTTCGCGAAGTCGGTTTAACTAAGAGTTCTTGCGTGGTCTTGTGTGCATGAGGTTGAGTGTATTGAACCTTTGTGCAGGTGGTGTGATCCTGGGAGTGCCGTCGTCATCTCGCCACGCCATCTCACGAGGGTGAAGGCAAGTGTATTTTAGTGGTTGCTGCTTAGGGAGCCGTAATGGTTGATAATGAGATGGTTTACACATGTTTTATGATATGATGCCATGATTGACTCTTGCTTGCGACATGATGAAAATGGTTTATTATGAGGTTATGCAATGATTAGTTGAGTTTATGTGCAAGTTGTTTATGCTTATGACATATTTGCATACATGGCATGAGAACTGGCCAGGTCGGTGAGAAAGTCATAACTAATCCGGTAAGGTCGGTGAGAAAGTTATGACTAATCCGGAGTGCCATTGAATAAGACATACCTCGTGATTCCATCCACGGTTGTGAATGGAAGCGAGGAGTAGGCACCCTCCATCTACGGGATGGAAGGGGGAAAGAGGGTGCACGCCGACGGGTGTGCACTCGGCAATACCAATATATGCTTCGAGGAGACATGTGCATTGCATTGCATACATGATGATGGTAATGAGATGTGTACAATGATATTTGGACTTGGTTATGATGTTGAATATGTAATTATGTCATGATTATGATGTTAAGTATGAGATGTAGTGATGTTAGTATTGAACTATCCTTTCTGTTCCATTGCAATATTCTTGCTGAGTGATGAACTCACGTTTGTGTTTTATGTTATTTTTTTAGGTACCATAAAACAAGCATGCGGGAACGGGGTTTAGCTACACTTCTACACGTAGCTTCACACATTTATACAGTTTACTCATTTGGAGTCATGATAATAAGAATAGTGCAATGAAACTTGGAGTATGGCTTGAATGTGTGCTTAAGTTCATCATTTGCTTCGTTATAATTTGTGGAGTGGTCGGATTCATTATTTTAGACGTAAGATGTTGATATATCAATTGTTATTGCTGTTTTAGATGTCTCATATTATGTTATACATTGCCATATTATTGCTGTTGCTTCAAATCATGGAAAAACAAAGGAGATGCTGCCGAAATTTTCGGTTTTAGCATTTGTGCCCTTGCTTTAATTTACCTTCATTTGACTCTGAAAATTTCTATTTCCGAACAGAAATCGCGCAAACTCGCATAACTTCCAAATGGCTAAACCAAAATTCAAGTTCTTGTACTCCAAACGACCACAAGGGAATAAGCTTCAGTTATCACAAAGCCTTCCAAGTAGGAGCCATCTTAAATGCTCTCAAATCGTGCTCCAAACACTTAGTTACAAATCTGAATTTTCAGCAACTCTAGTTTCAAGATAGCAACTTCAACAAAGTATAACTTTTGCTTCGCTTAACCAAATTGAGTAAACTTAGAATCTAATTAACCACAAGATGATAATCTACAATTATCACAAACCCATTCCATTTGGTTACTCCTCAATCAATCCCAAATTTCAAAAGAATAAGGCTCATTTACATTAATTCCAATTCTGGATAGTCCGCATTCAAATTAGCATCTCCTAATTGGTTAAACCAAATTTGAATTTCTTGTGCTCTAAACAACCACAAGAAGATCATCTATCCATACATCATATCCATTCATGCTAGTTGTTCCTCAATCAATACCAAATTGTAGCTCAAACACACACACACACACACACACACACACACACACACACACACACAAAGTGCATAGCCGAAACAGAACCACATTTCCCTCCCAAATTGATCTTGTTTCCCTCTAAAATACTTAGATCTAGGAACTCTAGAACCCAAAGAACTCATGAAAACAACCATTAGAGCACCTCCAAGAAATTACATGCACTCACCCCATGGAGGAGGAACAACAAGAAGAAGTAACCGGCTGCAGGGAGGGTGCTCGGGCTGGGCAGGGAAGGAGAGAGCGCTGGCCATGGGAGGGGGGAGTCGCCGGCCAGGGAGAGGCGCCACCGGCCAGGGGCAGGGCTGCTGCTGCTACCCACACAAGGGAGAAGAGCCCAAGGTTGGTTCAGTTTTGGAGTAAGAAGAGGAGAAGAAAACCATGTGAAGACTTAAATATCCTTCTCTCTCTCTAGAAAAAACACCTCAATTAGATTAAGTGCAAGAAAAAAACAACTCCTCAAGGAAATAATTTTAAACATGATAAAAATTACTTCTTTGCTAATTAATAAAATTTGAAGATCGACCGTTAAATCAAAGACGGCAAAACTGTTGGGGAACGCGGTATGCTATACTAGCACAAATTAAAATTTCTACCGCAAACCAGAAAAGCTACTCGCAAGAAGGAGATCATAGATCTATTACCACTAGACGCGCAGTTGTGGAATCCTTCGCACGTCGTTGTAGTGGATCGTTCTCGGTGTGGATCGTCCTCGCCGCGGATCATCCTCGCCACGGATCGTCCTCGTCGTGGATCATCCTCTCCACGCCGCAGTAGCACAGCATCACCACAGTAGTCCACACGTCCGGGGATGGAACGTCGTGCGTCGGTGTGCAAGCACCGGGTCGCTCGGCAGGGGCAACGAGAGGAGGTGGCTAGGGTTTCTGGCGAAACACCTCTAAACTGCACGAAAGTGTATTCTGCGTTTAGCCTCCTCCCCTCCTTATATAGCCACGAGGTGAAACCCTAGTTAGTCAGGGCCCATCTATGCGCTAAGCCCACGAGGTCCATTAATTACGGATCCAATCCAAATTAATGCGTCCCAGCCCGTTAAGTGTGTGACCCTGTAGGTTTATGCGCATTTGGACATGGATTCGGAAAACCCTTTCTAATCCAATAGTCGGTAGTGGCTCCTTGCAGAGCATGCCAACTTCCAAACGCATATGATTAAAGTACTGATGTAATAATCCCTTTGCCAAACTATATGAAGATCGAACTCAAGGCGAGAAGCATGTCATCCTTTGACAGTTCAATCCATCTCTCGTATCCGTGATATATTAATAAGTTGTGATTGACTTCTCAATCACGGCATGGCCATGCACTTCCTTAATCATATCACACGAGTGGCCTAGACATATATCTCCGTTACATTGGAGTGGCAAATTCCATCTTGACTGCTCACTTCCCTCTGCATGTTTCATAGTAAACATGAAAGCTACCTTTATAACTATCCGGTTAGGAAATAGTGTTTGGTAACCCCAAGGTAAACTATTACACATGTAGGGAATATGACAATCTCAGGTCTAAGGATCATACATCTACTATGTATGAGATACACTGATGACATATAAGAATGTAACATTCTCGCATATCCCATGATCTTCAACATGCGTCCACAATGTATTGATGATATCTCCATATCCCATGATCTATGAAACATGATCATCGAACAATACATGTGATGATCTATTCATCGTTGTCCTGTACGATGATATCTGATCAGAGATATTTATCGAATTATATCAATAAGTAAAGAGCTTCACAAGCCACACACTTGTTGATCAAAACAATGATATACATTCATTGGACCAATAATCATATTATTATTCATAAACATAGTCATGTTACAATCATCCATATGATTGCCTCAAGGGCATAACACTAACAAAAACAACCGTTCAACCGCAGAACTGGTATTACATTTACATTCTCTCCCTCTTAATGGAATTCGATCTCGAATTACAAGAACACCAACTACACCAAAACAATGTCCACAAGGGACTAAAATTTCATTGCAGCTCAAGGCACCCTCGCAAGGACTCAAATGAACCCAAGCGGTAAGCCAAAATTCCATATCATACCTTTTTAATCTATGTTTCTCCTCGATATAACCAGCAATTAACCTCTAAACTCAATTCCAATTCCTTCAACGTAAATCATAAACTTTAATCTCCTCTCTCAACTTGTAACATTGTAGAATATGATATTTTAGATTGTGACTTTATGGTATGAGGTTTTATCGTGTTTTTGGGCCCTTCTTGGTGTTCGGGCTTTTCCGGGAGAGATTGGGCCTTAGGGGTTTGGGTTTGGGCCTTGGTGGGAGGCTTTTAGCCCATGTGGGAGGAGAAATTCTGCACAAACCCTAGCCCTTCCACCCACCTTTGGGTGCCCCCTCCCCCTTCCCCCTTTGTGGCCGCCACCCCCCTAGCCTTGTGCCCCCCTTCCCTCCTCTCCTCAAGGGTCCCCCCCAAGCCGCCACCCTCTCCTCCCCCATTGCAGCACCTCTCCTCCCTGTTCCCTGATGATCTTCGCTGCCCCGTGTGGAGGATCGTCCATCCGGAGACCTCCGGCGTTTCTGCGGATCTGAAGGAAATCGTGGCCGAAAGGAGGAAGGAGTTCGTCGATTCGTCGATTCTCCAAGATGAGGTAAGGGATTCAGTTTATTTTGGGGTGGTCTATGTTCTATTAGATGGGGAATTTCATGCCTATAACCCTCAATTTGGTGCTTCTAGTAGATGGATTAATCGTTTGTTAGATCTGTTCGCGTGACACTCTCGGCCAGGGTTACAGATCCGACTTCGGGGGCGTTTTTGAGGATTTTAGATTCACAATATGGTTGTTCGGCTTTTGTAAAAGTTGTAGATAATTTCAATACCTTTCAGTGGACACAAAGAACCCATAATTCCGATCAGCTGTTTGAAAGTTATGGCTGTTTTACCGAGCGTGGTCAAAACTGTGACGTGATTGGGACAGATCGTGTTGATATGTAGATTAGGCAATTTTACTGGCCGAATCAGTTTTTCCCAATACTTAGAAAAAGCTAGGAAATTTCCTAAGCTTCGATAAAATGTACTCGTTCATCTGATTTGGAGTTGTTAAGCCCGATTTATGGCCTTCCGAAGGCTGCTGTCCCGTTGGACAGAATTTTTGTTTTTGGGTATTGGGAGTAGATCGCAAAGTCGGTTTAGCTAAGTGTTCTTGTGTGGTCTTGTGTGCATGTGATTGAGTGTATTGAACCTTTGTGCAGGTGGTGTGCCCCCGGGAGTGCCGTCGTCGTCTCGCCATGCCGTCTCACGAGGGTGAAGGCAAGTGTATTGTAGTTGTTGCGGCTTAGGGAGCCTTAATGTTTGATAATAAGATGGTTTACACATGTTTTATGATATGATGCCATGATTGACTCTTGCTTGCGACATGATGAAAATGGTTTATTACGAGGCTATGCAATGATTAGTTGATTTTATGTGCAAGTGTGTTTATGTTTATGATATATTTGCATACATGGCATGAGAACTGGCCAGGTCGGTGAGAAAGTCATAACTAGTCCGGTAAGGTCGGTGAGAAAGTTATGAATAATTCGGAGCGCCGTTGAGTAAGACCTACCTCGTGATTCCATCCACAGTGGTGAATGGAAGCGAGGAGAGGCACCCTCCATCTACGGGATGGAAGGGGAAAGAGGGTGCACACCGACGGATGTGTACTCGGCAATACCGGTATGTGCTTCGAGGAGACATGTGCATTGCATACATGATGATGATAATGTGATGTGTACGATGAGATTTGGACATGGTTATGATGTTGAATTTGAAATTATGCCATGATTATGATTTTAAGTATGAGATGTAGAGATGTTAGCATTGAAACTGTTCTTTTGTCCCATTGCAATATACTTGCTAAGTGATGAACTCACGCTTGTGTTTGTGTTGTTTTTCTTAGGTACCATGAAACTGGCATGCGGGAAAAAGGGTTTAGCTACACATATACACGTAGCTCCACACAAATTAGACAGTGCTATCATTTGGAGTCATGATAATAAAATTAATGCCATGAAACTTGGAGAATTGCTTAACTGTGTGCTCGGTCTTATTATTTAATTCGTTTAGCTCATGAAGTGGTTGAATGCTTTATCCTGGACTTATATTGTTGCTATGTCACCTGTTATTGTTGTTTTAGATGCTTTCCATTATGATATAACTTGTGATACTTTGTTGTTGCTCTGAATCATGGAAAAACAAAGGAGATGCTGCCGAAATTTTCGGTTTTAGCATTTGCTCTATTGATGTAATTTACCCTTAATTGTGGTCTTTAGATGCTTCTTATGCTATGTTTGGTGATATAAAGGGCATACTAGATGCTGGGGTGTTACACAACTTCTCTATCACAATTCATCTTATTCATGAAAACAAGAACAATACGAGGCTTTTCATTCTACCACTGCTCTAAATCAAATCTCAACCAATCACTCATACATCTGTTTAAATATTTTGGGTTCCAAACTTGAATCCCCCAAGAACCTATAACACAAATTCTCATATCTCCCAAACAATTGACCTTTTCACCAAAAGGACCATAACTAATCGATGCTATCGAAGGAATAGCCCACATTGGCCTATTTTCATCTCCAAATCATAAACCATGTTATATAAAATTTCGTTCTATCCTCTCCTAGGAGTATCTCACACCCAGGAACAACTAATTAAAACAAATGTTCAAAACAGATCATTATACTTCAATTTGCCATCACCTTCTTTACAGCTAACATTACTCCCAACAGATTTGGATTGAGACATCCAAAGCCTCCATTAAATTCCACCCTTAGACCACTAATGGTCAACACCTAGCCCATGCTAGGACCATAAATTATTACCAAACCACAACTGGTTCCTTTTCCTAAGAGGGTCTCGTCCTCACAATATTTCACTCAAACAACCAAGTCCAAGAGTATAAATCTTTATTATACTCAACAATATCCCATGAACATTCATATTCTCAATCCCATCTAGAATGCAAAAGAAGTATGATTCTTTTGAACCCAATTGAACCACATACATCAACTTGAACCCAATGCGTTGCAATTCATTTTGGAAAGAATTCGACAACATCCAAAGATTACGCATTTTCTTTTCCTAAGTCAAACCGCAAAGGAAAACTCAAATCTCTTACATAGCATAGCCAAAATACCAGGAATTATATATTCTTTCTTTTCTTGCTAGCAAGCAAAGGAAATCCACATTCCTTTTAACCACTCTATCCATATCCAACACATTAAAACCGAGGCACCAAGCTTTACATCGGGAAAAACTCCATTAGAAGAGAAACACCGCATAAAATTTTATTGAGGCAACTCACTTTCACAAAAGCCAAACCTCTCACTTTAACCAAAATCAACATTTCGGAAGAGAAAATCGATTCTCAAGTCAACATTTGTACCCACAACCACCACATAATCCCTCAAAGAGAAAGGGAAACTCATTCCCAACAGAGCTCATTTTCACAAAAGCGAACAACTCTTAAGCAACCACATATCACTTATGAAACAATCATAAGTTTCTCATTTCTGAAACACTCGCAAACACTACACACATTTTCAATTAAATCCAACTCTAGTTGAACTAGAATTACAAATATTTTTAACTCAAGAGCTTTCAACATCTTCATTATGACTGTTTGTTTCCTTTCAAATACCAATTCTAAAGATACTCCACTTTGCATGCTAAAAAGCGCGATCCACTCATATACTTTTGAGTGTAAATCCCATATTCATAACATAAGCTAAACACTTAGCCAAAACCAAAGATTGGCCTGATTCAATGAAATACACTATTTCGGAATCCATCAACCGATTACTTCCCAAGACTACTCTTTCATCCTCATTTTCAATTATCAAAGCCAAGTCCGCAACTTGGCAGAAAAGGAACTTAATCAAGGGAGTTCTATTGCCCACTAATTAGAATGCCTTAACAAAAAGGCATACACTCCCAGAAAATCATACAATCAATTGAATACGTAAACCTTTAAAAGAAGGCTCATTTCGAATCTCACCATTTCTAATATTCTAATACTCTTAGCCATTCAGGATTTTATATCCACCAAATCCTGAAAAGCCCAACAGGTTTGAACAGAAATTTCAAAACCCAATCTTCTTTTAATTCCCTCCTCTTATTCATATAACCATCACTAGTCATATTATCATCAAACCATAAATCATGTCTGGCTTATGACAATCAACAAGGGGAACCACTTTCTCACTTTTTCAACACAAATAAATTATCTATTAACTCAGCATAATACGAGCCATCATCCATACAATTATCTATTCCAATCTTAAAACATATCTTTTCAACATTTATTTTGACATAATCAATAATTACTTTTCGTACAATCCCTAAGTCACATATTCAATATCCCCAGTTCACTCAACCAATAATTAATTTTTTTTAACCATTCGATACGATCTCCACTAGACATATTCCATAAATACGAATCCCAGACAGACATTCATCAGGGACAAATTCAACCTTTCATACAATCATTCCATATATATACCCATTCTTTGATTACATATCAATTAAGTCATTTTGTCGATTCACAATTTAATCGACCCCTAAGTAACATAAACCAACAATCCTCATGTCTTTATACCATCATGTTCCGGTGCTTTATACCATCACCTTGCTATAATAATTCATAAAGCAGAAGATTCTAGATCTCCTCAATGGGAATCAATACTTACTAATCTCGAACTTCCAATAAATTCCATAACTCACAACACTTTACATAAAACACTAATAGATTTTCACTTTGGGTCACTTATCATCTCGATTAATCTTTCTCTATCAACACAATAATTTAGGTTGTCTTTAAACAACCAGCAAATTCACTTTAAATAAATCAGTAATTTACTTCATCTCAATGTCCCAACTACCCATTATAGACTGAACGTCTTGAACATCCTCGTGGGTCACGCACCCAACCTTCAAAGAAGCCACAATTCTTAAGCTTAAACAACACCACGAATCAGCTTTCTTTCCAGAAAACCCAATCATAAATGTCAAGAGAACTCGACTCTAGAATTCCCAAATTTTGACACGCAACTACTCCTCAACAAATCTCAACATCTACAACATCCGCGAAGGAAGATGGATGCAAGGGGGAAAACCAACCGATCAACCACACCCTTTCCGATAAAATCTTAACACCAACAATCCACACGACTTAGGTTTTACATCAAGACTTCAATAAGCTCTCTTGAACTTAAAGAATGACAAATGCAAGAACAAATTGATAACTTTCTCCGTAAAGCAACCAACAAAATCGGGCATCAAAGCTGAAATGGCAACCAAAAGAGGCTCAACACTAAACTCTTCTTCTTTGTCTTCAACCAAAGAAGGTAAAACCAAAAACCGTCGAAAGAACAAGTCAATGAATACTCATTACTAAACACTTTTTCCTTGTTTCCAACCAACTAAGACCAAGGAAACCAACCAAACCGATAATCAGAACGGTAAAAGAAATCTGAAAGGATCCACGACCAACTCTTCTATTCGACTCCAACCAATTTCCCGATCTACGACAGAAAGGACAAGCACTCTCAACCACGGGAGGTTAGTAGTACTTCAGTTGTAACACCCCGGCACCTCCAGGGCCCAAAGTGCTACCAAAACCGATCTAAACCTACTAGGAGGTCACCGAACTAGTTAAAAATTTCGGCAAGACCTCCTCTGCTAAGTGGACATCCACTCAGCAGGCAAAAGATCACAAAACATAATAGCAGCAATTTAAACAACATGTCATGGCATCAATCAACCATCATGACATGTGAGCAATAATCAACTAAGCATCCAAAGTAACCTTCTAGCATATATTAAACACAACCTTAAGAAGATTACAATAATCACAAGTATAAACATGCTACCACAAGGCATTCTTCCAAACTATTAATATAATGTGATGAAGGGAGTGATGTGATGCTAATTCCCATCCCAGCACTGCTGCTCTCAACGTACCTAAAAACATTAAACAAACAAGCGTGAGCTGGAAAACTCAGCAAAGTGCATCAAATCAACATGAATAACAAATTGACATTTCCAATTCAGCAATAAGATCATAATTCTTACAAGGTTCAACCAATACAAATTCAATTGTACCACCACCATTTACCTCATTGCTCGTTTCATTCACATACCTCATTGAATCTCTTTGGATGAGTCCACAACTCGATCCCAATTCTACACATTTCCATTTAACTCAATACCATCATTAGTATGCAATGCGATATGCATGCTCATGTATGCTCTTTTCGATGCATCGCATCGCAGATCGCCGAGTGCACACCCGTCGGTGTGCACCCTCGCGTCCCTTCCATCCCGTGGAAGGTGCCTACTCTTACTGTCTCGCTCCCATTCATCTCAATGAACGGGACTACGAGGTAGGACTTTTGTGTTCACTACGTGTGAACACAGAGGCCCGCATCAGAATGGGTCGCCTCTTCCATTATGAATGCACATATGCAATTTAACATGATTAAATCACAAAATGCACTCCTTTTCCAATAATCCACCATTCCATCAATAAAACATACATACACATGCACATTATCATTTACTTTACCATTGTCATCATCCCAACATACTCATAACCACTTAATGTTTCTCTTTCAACAGTTAGCATATTCCGAACTTTGCCGTTATGATTAATCATGAATATAATCATAAATATCAACCCCAAAACATACTAACAAATCTATCATCATGATTAGCACAATACATTCATAATGATTATCAAGGAACAACATCCTAGCAACATGCTATTTGATACACTTGCCTCTACCGAGAGGAATGGAGTGGCGTGAAGAAGAAGTCACTTCCAAAGCTACTCCATCTGGAAACATAATTACATACTCAAATTCACAAGTTCTAGAGTCAACAGACAACAACAAACCACATAAATGCTCCCTAAATCAAATTTGCCCCAATTCTGAATTTTCATGCAAAACTGATTTGAGTAGCCTACTTTGCCATAGCATAAATATTTCTATACAACTTCAAATTGAGCAAACGGAGACATTTTCATGATCTACATAAAAATTTCTACCTATCTTCAGGCAAATGGAAATTCCAAATCAGCCTCCAACTTACTCTAAATCACAACTCAAAATTGAATCTACTAATAGTCGCAATTTGGACAGCAAAGAGGTAAAACTTGCATAACTTTCTAATGGTTCAACCAAAA
Source organism: Rhipidocladum racemiflorum (assembly GCA_036346355.1). NCBI lineage: Eukaryota > Viridiplantae > Streptophyta > Magnoliopsida > Poales > Poaceae > Rhipidocladum > Rhipidocladum racemiflorum. Next base: position 63,680,578 of record CM070583.1, read on the forward strand.
TTCAAGTTCTTGGACTCTAAATGAGCACAAGAGGATGAACTACAATTTCCCCAAAACCATTTGTTCAATAACTGAAGTTAAAGCCTTCATACTGAACTCTAAACTTCATACCAAACTCTGAACATTCAGCAAAAACAGCAATCTGGACAGCAACTTGGCTCTAGCATAACTTTTGATTCCTAACTCCAAATGAAGGAAACAAGTACATTTTATTAAACTACAGGAAATTTTCTACACTTCTCTAGGCAAATGAAAAAGCTCATTCGGAATGTAAGAAGCTCAAAACAGAAGTTGAACAAATCTGCTCGCAGCAAAACCTAATCAGGACAGTCCACAGTATTTTGCTCATAACTTTAAAACGGCTGGACGGATTTTCAAGTTCTTGTACTCCAATGAAATATAATTCGATTACCTACAACTTTCGCAACATACGGACCTCCATAAAATGCATCTAACTAGCTCGAATCGCAGCTCAAAGAACAACACAAAAACTGCTCGAAAACTGCACAGATTTCCCTCCACTTCTAAAGCCATTTCCCCCCAAAATTTCAACCCTAGGCACTCTAGAACCCTACTAACCAGGGAGAGGACTCCAAATCTCAGCTCACATAGTAAATTGGAGAATCTAGCTCAACTTACCAAGTGAATGGAGAGGAAGGAGAGGTGGTGGGGCTGCTGCCGCAAGGAATGGCGGGAGGAGCCGAGCTGCTCCCATGGGGGAGGACTTGGAGGCGCCATGGAGAGCTCCATTGGAGGGGAAGGGAGCTTGGAGAGGTGGAGAAGAGCCCCTTGCTGGCTGGACACGAAATGGAGAGGTGGGGAATCAAAGTGAGGGAGGAGACTCCAAGAAGACATGTTGGCTGTTGGCTTGGAGGTGCCCACACGGTTGGGAAAAAGAAAAGGGGGAGGGTTAGGTGGAGGGGTTAAGTGAAGGAGTGAATGACTAAGTGGTTGAATAACCTTTCTCTCCCACACAAGACCCAATTCGATAACCCTGCATATCGTCAAATTGGTCCTCCAAATACCCAGATGAGAAAAAGAATCCAAAACGGGAAACAACACTTAGTGATGTTACATCAGTGATGGCTCTAACCGGCCACACCGACAATCCACAACCTTACTACGAACAAAAGAAGGTGACCGAAACCCTTCGCCATCACAACCTCACTTAATCACAATAACATGAGCAACTCAATCATTCCTTTCATAGACATAGCAACATACATTATCAAATGTAGCATTCAACATCAAAGCTTAAATATAACATTTAAGTGTAAAGCAATGATACCCATACCCTTTCCTACAGTGCATCAGAGTGTGTCAAGTTTTAAATTATTCAACCACACTATTCCATATTTTAAGGTTATTGCCCTAAGGCCAATTTTTAAAGAGCAGATACCTATGCCATGTTTCTACTTTTCCAAGTCAACATTTTAGTTTACTCTAGAGTAATTTGCGACATTCACATGCCACAGACCTAATGCCCGCTCTGATACCAACTGTAACACCCCGGCATCCCACGTGCCCCGAGTGTTACACCCTCATGCCACAATCAAAGCAAGACACTACAGAAAGAAAGCATAACGAGTTAATCATGCTAGTAGGTTGCCAAACTTATATAAAATATTTTTTGGCAGCACCTTCTCTAAAAACTTGGATATCCACTCAGTAGACAAAAGACAGCATACCACAAGAATAACTTACAAAAGCCACTCACACTATCCAACTAGCAAGCATAACAACTAAACAAGATATCCAAAAGACGACCTCGATGCACAATAAGAGGGACTACAAATATAAAAACCATGACCAGGGACTTAGAAAGTTAGAACAACATGCCATCAACTACTTACATTCTAACTATACTGAAAGCAAGTATTCTACCACTAACACCATAACCAAAAGCATACTGCTTCAAAGATCCAACAATAATTATCATCAAGATATATTCTTCCAAGCTATGAATTTAATGTGTGTCCTGAAGTAAGTGAAGGTGAACTAAGTCCCAACCAGGCGAGTCGTCCTCATGGTACCTATAACATTAAATAAAATAAGAGTGAGTTAAAACTCAGCAAAGTGCATCAAATCAACATGACTAACCAATTAACAATTTCAAATCAATAACAAGATCATAATTCTTACATGGCTCAGCCAATACATAAAAGAATTATTTCACCACCATTTACCTCATTGCTTATTTCACACACATACCTCATTCAACCTCCTTTGGATGAGTCCACGACTCTATCCCAAATCCTCACATTACCATTTAACACACAAAACTCATCGTTAGCGATGCAATGCAACGTGCATGTTTATGAATGCATCTTTCTTTAGCTCATATCGGTATTGCCGAGTGCACACCCGTTAGTATGCACCCTCATTCCCTTCCATCCCATGGAGGGTGCCTACTCTTACTGACTCGCTCTCATACCTCCGCGTGTATGGGACTATGAGGTAGGACTTTCATTTTCACTACGTGTGAACACAGAGGCCCGCATCAGAATGGGTCTCCTCTTCCATTATGAATGCACAAATGCAATTAACAGAGATAAATTGACACCTACATTCATTTCTAACAAATATATAGCCAGAATTAATGCAGGATCATCAACCAATTCTCACATTCATAACTTAACATGCATACTCATTTAACATTTCTTATTTACTCATACAATGCTACACAAAACATGTAATCCATTTCAACATAATCATATTCGTAATGATTAACAAGAATTAAAATCCTAGCATCATAATAGGGATACACTTGCCTTTACCCACTCGAAACTGAGTGGCGAGAAGCTTCGACCACTCCCGAGATCACAATTTGTGACACTATGGAATGTGACAATATAGTATACGGCATTACGGTATGACTTTTTATTGTGTTTTTGGGTCGTTTCCGGGTGTTTGGGCTCTTTCGAGAGAGTTTGGGACTTGGTGGAATTAGTTTGGGCCTTGGGGGCATCTATTTGGGCCTTAGGTGGAGGTCCCTGGCCCACGTGGGGGAGGAAGGGGGCAGCAAACCTGCCTTTCATGTGCCCCCCTAACCCTAGTGCGCCCCCACCACCTCCCCTCCCACACCTAGCCGCCCCCTCCTTGTGCCGTGCGCCCCCCTTAGGGTTTCCCCTCCCAAGCCGCCACCCTACCCTCCCCTAGCAGCCCCTCACCTCTCCTTCCCCGGTGTTCTTCATTTCCTCGCTTGGTGGATTGTCGGTCCGAAGATCTCCGACGATTCGCTGCAGTTCTGGAGGAAGGAGCGGCCGGAAGGAAGAAAGGATTTCATCGTCGTTCAATTCTCCAAGAAGAGGTAATGAATCGCGGTTATTTTGTGGTGGTATAGGTGCTGCTATATGGGAGAATCCATGCCTAGAACTCTCTTTTGGGTCCTGTGGTAAGATCAATTAAGTTGGATTCTAGATCTATCTCGCGAGTGGCTCTCGGCCAGGTTGGACCGTCGATGTTGGGACACGTTTTTAAGGATTTTAGAGTCATGATATGGTCAGCTGGCTGTTACGAAAGTTGTAGGTAATCGAAATAGCTTTAATTATGCACCAAAAATGCTAAGTTTCGGTCAACCATTTAAATGTTATGGTCGATTTAACGAGCACTATCCAATCTGTGACGTGATTGGGACAGATTGTGTTCAACTATGGATTAGAGGATTTTAGAGGCCGAATCTGTGTCGGGACCCTGAATTTGCAAATCCGGACCCTCTGTGTATTCAGCACTAGTCCAGGAACGCGCTAGTGCACACAGTCTTAACATCGGTAAATATCACAATCATACCAATCGATATTATCAAAGTACTTTATTTAAATAACTAAATCAAGTTATTTGACCTTATGGCCAAGTTACAAATATATGCCTTCGCAAGGCGAAACTTATTAAAAGAGAAATAACTAAATGGAAAATCAAATAAACTGCGTGGCGCCATCCAAGATACCACAGGCAACCGATCGGGCTCGCATCCCTAAGTAGACGGGTCCTCTTGGAGTTCCTCCTCCAAAGTGGCGTAATCTCCTCTTCAACTGATATTGTGTTGGGGCAAGGGTGAGTACTTGGTACTCGGCAAGTCATGCCTGAATGCAAACTAATATACTATATGCATGGCTTGGTACAAAGGAATAGCTCAAGGTATATTTGCAAAGAAATGCCTTTTGACAAGTAATATAAGTAGATTCGAAAGCAGTAAAGCATAAATAACTTTTCAGGAAATTTAATAAACATTTTTCCCCATCCTAAACCTCATTTCCATCATCTCCATTATTAAACCAACCCAACTTTTCAAATCCAAGTTATTTTCAGAAAATCTAACCCTTGACTGTAATTCCCGAGCATTGTCGATCAAAGTGGACTCGGCTATTCAAATAGATTCTACACTCTGCAGAGGTTATGCACTTTACCCACAAGATACAATCCACTCACCACGTCGGTAGTGAATCGCCATACAAGAGTATGCGAATGAGCGATCATAACAAAGCCTTCGGAAGCCTCAAACAACACAGTGGTCCTCTCCTGTTCAGTGCTCTACACCATCCCTTCCCTTAGCCAAGGCGAAGTATGGGACCAACACACCGTTAGATGGGTACTGGCCACGCCACGATACGCTCCCCGCACAATCACACAAACGGTGTAATCGACACCTGAGGCTCCACAAGTGAGTCCTTAGCGACTTAGTCAACTAGGGCCGTCCCATTCCACCCATGTGGTTGCAAGTATGACCCAGTTCAAAGGCTTGCAAGGTTAAGTCCTTAGAGTGACCAGGCAAGACTACCCGAAAAACCAAATCAACATCCCTAATGCCACAACTGGCCCACCTGATTACTCTTGCCACATGCCCGATCGAAATCATTTATCAAACCCCGCTTGATTACCATGCACCACGTGCCATCAACTTCACATGATACTTTTCCAAAACAGGTTCAATATATCATTAAGTCCATATTAGCATTTGGTTGTCCAAAATCATGTCATGAGCACGTAGTGTGTCTAAGCAAGATACTACAACGATCTAAACCCATGTTGGCAATTTAATAATGTCCAACTAGTAATCCACAACTAGGGTGACAAGGGATCATGGCACATACTTAAGTAATCAAGGTGTCATATAGCAAATTGGTATTTATCTAACCCCATGTTTAAACAAAGTATCTTTCTAATTAAACTAGCATGCAATAGTTTAAATCAAAATAGATTTCAAATAGGATCAACATGGTCAAAGCACAACTTGCCTTCAAAAAGTACTTGTTCTTGGTCTTGAGTTGGATCTGAGTCAACACTTCTCCTTCGAATCCTTCCCAAGCACTTCAACGTCTACTCGTAAAGCGTGCAAATAGCAAATACACAAATAAACACTATGCAAAAGATCCCAAAACTCCAAATAAAATCCACAAACAGAGAGAACATAATTTTCTGGATTTTTAGAAACTGGAATCGTCAAATTTGGAGTTAAACGCCAAAAGTTATGATTATTTAAAGTTTAAATAATCAATTTAATAATTTTACAGAGAAAACTTTAGTCCAAAAATTAAATAAAATTCATATTTAGGTAGATCTTAATTTTATACAAATTTAGAAATTTGAATCACTCAAATCGGAGTTGAAACGCAAAAGTTATAAGCGTTTGAAGTTTGAATCTAAATTTGAAATCATTATTTGAATTAATAAATCATTTTCTTTTTCGGAAATTAATTATTGCGTCAGCATGGACACGTGGCAGCTCCTGATTGGCTGCTGACGTCAGCCGGTCCATGGGCTTGGTCCATGCTCGGCTCGGGTCCACCGTGGACTCGGTCCACTACCACGTGGATCGACATGTGGGCTCACTCGGGTGACGCGTCATCGCCGACGTCGGCGCTTGGCTGGGTTAGCCATCGACATGCGGGCCTTCCGACACGCTGGGCCCCGCGTGTCGCCGCCACACGACGCCGCTGGACGGCGCTGACCGCGTCGGTCCAACTTCCCGACACGTGGCGCAATCTCGTCCGCTGGTTTGAAAATCAACGGCGCGATTGGATCCAGGGTTTAACACGTTGAAACTACTCGATGCTCGTGGCCGCTCGATCTAGATCGGACGGTCGGATCTAATCCTATAATCGCATCGCTACGACGCGTGGCGATTGTGGAGCCGCTGGATCTTGATCCAACGGCCCAGATCTAATCGGGTTTGGAACACGTGAACTCACCTCAACCGTCCGTCGGGATCCGACGGTGCCGCAGGCTCGCGAGGGCTGATGGCCGTGGTGGCGCACGGCTGCCGGAGTTGAAGACGACAGCGAGCCCAACGGCGTTCGGGTTGCTCGGCGAGATGAAGGGTCCTTCGGGTGCGTCTCGTCGCGCGGTGAGTCCGGATCTCGAGGTCAACGGCGCAGGGACGGCTGACGGCGGCGAGCAAGCAAAGACCGTGGCGAGCAGCGCAACTACGGCGAGCTCGCGACGGCTAAACGGGCGGCGACTTAGCCTCGGTGAAGTAGAGAAAGGAGGGCGCGGGATCACGGCGGTCTCGGGTATGCCGGGCATTAAATAGCCTCGGCGTCCGTGCGTAAAACGGAAACCTAATTTGCTACGGCGGCGAGCGCGGCGTGAGTCGGCTCGGACTCGGTGAAGACGACGAAATCGTGGCCGCCCACGTGGCACAACCAACGGCCACGATCGCGGCGGCCGGGTCGGTAGGACACCGGCTCGGAGTCGAGTCGGGCGGATCTCGGCCGTTGGATCTTGATCCAACGGTTGGGATCGATTAGGGTTAGGAGTGGGTTCGGCCGAGTCAATCGGCTCGGTCGGACTCGAGTCCGACTCGGTCGGATGAACAGTACTTGACCCGAGTTGGATTTTCCAGCGATTTAATATTTAAAATAATTCCCAGTAATTCATTTAATTCATTAAAAATAGCAAATGACTCAGAAAAATTCCAGAAAAATTCTGGAAAATATTTTGGATCATTTTGGACTCAAATAAAATATTTCCAACAAAATTTTATTTGAAAAATTAAATTCTTTAATTATTTCAAAATGGAATAAATTCAAATAAATTCCAAATAAATCCAAATAAATTCCAGAAAATTCCAAAAATTCACCAAAGTGCCAAATCACACATGAATTTAAGAAAAGCAAAATTTTGGGATGTTACAAACCTCCCCCCCTTAATAGAATCTCGTCCCCGAGATTCAGGGCTCACTAAAGGAATAGGTTTGGAAACTCTTTCTTCAAATCCTCCTCGCGCTCCCAAGTCGCTTCGCTTTCTTCATGGTTGCTCCACTGAACTCTACAGAAACGGGTTGACTTGTTTCTAGTTTCTCGATCCATTGTGTCTAGAATCCTCACAGGGTGCTCCTTATAAGTCAAGTCCTCTTGCAACTCAATTAACTCTAGCGGTGTCTGTTCCTCAGGAACTCGGAGACACTTCTTCAACTGGGACACATGGAATACATCATGTACCCCTGCTAACGACTGTGGCAACTCCAGCTGATAAGCAACTTTGCCTCTGCGGCTCAAAATCTTAAATGGTCCAACATAACGGGGTGCGAGTTTCCCTTTGGCATGGAACCTCTTAACTCCCCTGAGAGGCGTAACTCTGAGGTATACAAAGTCTTCCGGTTCAAAACTCAAATCTCGGCGACGATTGTCAGCATAACTCTTCTGTCGAGATTGGGCTATCTTCAACCTTTCCCTAATTATGGCGATCTGCTCTTCAGCCTCTTGAAGAATATCAGGCCCAAAGACACGGCGCCACGGTCTCATTCCAATTCAATGGCGTCCGACAGGTCGACCATACAAAGGCCTCAAAAGGTGACATCTCAGAAACTAGCACGATAACTATTGTTGTAACTGAACTCGGCATACGGCAAACTCTTATCCCAAGAGGTAGCATAAGCCAATGCACAAGCTCTCAACATATCCTCCAGACCGTTGACTCTTTCTGGTCTGTCCATCCGTCTGTGGATGATAAGCATCTTGAAGTTCAAACGGGTTCCCATGGCTTCATGCAACTTATTCCGAACCTTGAGGTAAATTGGGTACCTCGTCCGATACAATCCTCTTTGGCACTCGTGCAAACAAACAATCCCGATCATGTACAACTCTGCTAACTTATCTCCCGAGTAAGTGGTCTTCACGGGGATAAAATGGGCTACTTTAGTCAAGCGATCCACTATAACCCATATGGAGTCATAACCTCCTTGAGTCTTCGGCAAACCGGTAATGAAATCCATTCCGATTTCCTCCCACTTCCACTCAGGTATCTTTAGCTACCAGAGCAATCTCGCCGGTCTCGATGCATTGCCTTGACTCTCCGGCATATGTCGCACAATGCAACATGCTCGGCAACTTCACGTTTCATACTCGGCCACGAGAATCTCTCCTTCAGATCCTCGATACATCTTGGCGCCTGTGGATGAATCGAGTACTTAGAGTCATGGGCTTCTTCCAAAATCAGTTGCTTTAACTCCTTTTTGTTAGGCACACAAATGCGATCCTTCATCCACAACGTGCCTTGCTCGTCTAGATTGAAATCCTTTGCCTTGCCTTCCTCCATTTTGGACTTAATCCTACGGACCTTGTCATCATCCTTCTGTCCTTCTCGGATCTGGTCCTCTAAAGTAGGCTTTACTTCCAATGCGGCCAAGAATCCGCTAGGTACAACCTCAATCTTCATTTTCCGGAAATCCTCACATAACTCATCCTGACTTGTGGCTAGCAACGTACTCACGGTATGGCTTTTCCGGCTCAGAGCGTCGGCTACTACGTTGGCCTTCCCGGGATGGTAATGGATTCCAACATTATAGTCCTTGATCAACTCTAGCCATCTCCTTTGCCTCATATTCAGATCCGACTGGGTGAATATGTACTTAAGGCTCTTATGATCCGTATATACTTCACATCTGTTTCCAATCGAGATAGTGACGCCATATCTTCAAAGCATGCACTACGGCGCGGCTAACTCCAGGTCATGTGTCGGATAATTTTCCTCATGCGGCCTCAATCGCCTTGATGCATAAGCGGCGACCTTTCCATTCTGCATCGTGACAAGACACATCCAAGTCCTTGGCGCGATGCGTCACAATAAATATCGAAGCTTTGAGCAACATCCGGTAGAACTAACACCGGTCTTGATGTCAATCGCTTCTTCGAGCTCCTGAAATCCTTTCTCACATTCTCAAGCGCCCATGCAAACTTCTTTTCCTTCTTCAGCAATTGCGTAAGAGGTTTCGCAATTGTCGAAAAGCCTTCGATGAAACGGCGGTAATATCCTCGCCATTCCAAGGAAACTCCGAACTGGGTCACCGTCTTTGGTTGTTCCCAATGTAACACAGCTTCTACTTTGCTTGGATCTACTGGCGACTCCTTCCAGTCATTACATGTCCAAGAAACTCCACCTTGTCCTTCCAAAAATCACACTTGCTGAACTTGGCGAAAAGTTGCTGTTCCTCGGCTTTTCCAAAACTCGCCTTAAGTGTTCGGCATGTTCATCCTCCTGTCTTGGAGTAGACTAGGATATCGTCTATGAACACGACGACAAACTTGTCCAAATATTCCATGAACACCTTATTCATCATATTCATGAAATAATTTGGCGCATTAAATCGATCCAAAGGACATAGCTGTAAACTCGTAATGTCCATATCTTGACGAGAATGCAGTCTTGAATATCTTACGATCGGATCTTCAGCGATGGTATCCCGATCTCGAGATCAATCTTGGAGAAAACTCCGGCTCCTCTTAATCGATCGAACAAATCATCAATCCTGGGTAGCGGATACTTATTCTTCCACGGTGACTTCATTGAGTGCACGGTAGTCAATGCACATCCCGAAACTCCCGTCCTTCTTTTTGACAAACAAAACTGGTGCTCCCCACAAATGATTTAACTCGGCCTCGATAAATCCTTTATCCATTAACTCTTCCAGCTTGTTTCTTCATCTCTACCAACTCCTCGGTAGACATCCGATAGGGTCTCTTTGCTATCGGTCGTACTGTGCCAAGCTCTATCACAAACTCTATGTCCTCTGTGCGGCATACTGTAGATCTTCGGGAAAACATCGGGTACTCATTCACTCTTTGGGACATCCTCTATGCTGATTGCCTTGGTACTGTTAACCATCAACTGTCCCATCTCTAGCTGCAGTGGCTTGAAATTCCACTTTCTTCCCACACGGGCTCTCAATCGAGATAGTCCTTAGTCCACAATCCAATACAGCCTTGTGCTTGGATAACCAATCCATTCCCAATATAACATCTAAGGTCCTGGTCTCCAAAATTATAAGGTTTGCTAGGAACTCTATTCCATCTATTAGTATTCTCACCGGAACATCCTACTTCCGTTCGGAGTTCGAACCAGGGGTTTGAACTAAAAGCATGCACTTAAGTCTTGCAATCCTTAAATCATTTCTAGTAGCAAAGCCTTGCGAAACAAACGAATGCGAAGCTCAGTCAAACAAAATCACAGGTGTAATCGAGTTAACAAGTAACTTACCCAAAGACGACGCCCGTAGCATTCTCGCAAAGGTGCATCCGCGGTGACATGGTTGACTCGGCCTCTCACCACGGTGCAGGGTGTGGCTCCTGTGCCGGGCGCCCTAGCTGGGTGGTGCCTAGGTTGAAGCGAATCGGGTCGCCTCGCTGTCTTCTTTGGACAAGCTGTTGGCAAAGTGTCACGGCTCATTGCAGCTTGTAGCAGCGTCTCACTTTGTTCCTTCTTTGCTGCACGGGTAGCGTTTCTAGCGGGGCTGGGGTGCAGTAGTTTTGATTGGCAGGTCTTGGTGCTGGGGATGGTGTCCTTGTTGCATTCTCGTGGTTGGAATCAAGAATTGATTTGGTGCAACTCTCAAGCGCCATTGCGTTCCTGGCGTGATCCTTGCTTTGTTGCATCCTCGCGCTTCTGTTCTCATCCAGTTCCTTGCGCTTTGTCCTCAAGAATAAGCGCCTTATTCACCAACTCTTGGAAATCTGGAAAGGTGTGGGTGATCAACCCTACTTGCAATCCTGAGTTAAGTCCCTTCATGAAACGAGGTATGCGGATTTATCTGTCGCTACATCCTCAGGTGCGTGGCGTGCTAGGCTGTGTGAACTTGTTCAGTAGTCGGCCACCGGCTGATTACCTTGCTTGATGCTCAACTCCTCCTTCTTAAGGTCCATAATTCCTTCAGGCACGTGATATCGCTTGAATGCAAATGCGTGAACTCTTCCCAAGTGATATCTTGAGGGTTCTCCTGCGTGGCACAGAAGTTCTCCCACCATTCGGCGGCTGTTCCTTCCAACTGATGAGAAGCGTAGAGTACCTTCTCATTCCCTATGCATTGAGCTATGTGCAGCTTCCTCTCGATTGATCTTAACCAATCATCGGCCTCCAATGGATTGGCATTTCCAGAGAAAGTGGGTGGGTGAGTCCTCATGAACTCTGACAGCCTTGTATTCTGGCGTGGTCCCTGATTAACTTGATTAGCAGTGGCCTGAGCAGTGACGTGCTGCATTTGTTGCATCATAGCATGCATCAACTGGGTCTGGGCAGCAAGAAACGTTCCGAAATTCTGCATATCCAGTGGCGGTGCTGGTGCTCCATCACTGGGGTTTTCTGCTGGGCGAGATCCACTCCCATTACTTCCAAAGTTTCCACGGGTGTTCACCATCTGTCGATTTGCTCTAGGTTTAGAGATGAGAGGGAAACAAGAATAGACAAGTAATATGGAACTTATGCGGGCGAAAGGGGTAACTTTAAGGTCCAACTTTATTATTAATAACTTGGTATGGCTGCTTACAATGCCTAAGGGCCTTGCAACACATACTGCACACTCAGCAAACAAAGCAAATCCAAATCGAACTAACTCTGGAATCTAACGCCTAAAGGGTGACTCTTTATTCTATGACTCGACTCGGCGAAGGAGTCTCACTATAGAACCTATGCTCACTCATCGAGAAAACCTCCACGGCCTGGGTACGGGTGCTGCGGCATAGGCGCGAAACGATCGCCATGTCCAGCGACTATGTCATCTGTGGTAGTCGAAGAAGCAGTGTCCTCATCGAGATCTGACTCCTCTGGATCTGGCTCGTGTAGCTCGATGCACGGGTTCGGGTCCGTCCGTACAAAGTCATCTCCAACTCGTCAATCCTTCGTAGAAGGTGTGCCACATACTCTTGAGCTTCCCGCCATCTGTTCTTCTCTGTCGTGATCTCCTTGCGGGCCTTCTGTAGCTCCTTGCTTGTATTATCTAGTACATCTTCCTGGGCGACGACGAATCGTGCCAACTGTGTAACCGTGGCATTCTCATCCTGAATCGCCTTCGGGTCAAGAAGGTTATCGCTGCGCGGATGGTAACGGAACACCGTACTCTCCAACTCTCTGGCGTAGATGCGGGTAATGTGCCGCATTGCTCGTCGTGATACTTCTTGGATACCCATCTGCATTGTAGATCTCCTGGCAGTGCAGTGTATCGGGCGATTGCCTGGGCCCTTTTTCCTAGCAGGTACCTCAATCCTCACGTCACAAGCCTTGATCAATCCTGCTTGCCTGATTACTTCCACTTGGTATTGGGGCTTCTCAAAATCTCCGAGAGTTTGTAGCATGTGCCAAAGTTCCGCGGCGTGACCAACTCCTAGATCAACGTAGTTGAACTCTTCCTCCATCTGTCACAAGAGTGCTTTACGTAAGAACTCGGAATTTTCAAATTGTGACAAGGTAAGGGAAAATTTCAGCAAGAGACGAGAAAAGAGAGAAGGGGATAAGTCGAGATGTCATTTCTTGTCTTCACAAATTTTTAGATTTAGAAAATAGGTTTTATCCTCACTACGACCATTCTAACTTAGGGTTGAGCCTACAGTCAAGTATGGCTCTGATACCACCTCTGTCGGGACCCCGAATTTGCAAATCCGGACCCTCTGTGTATTCAGCACTAGTCCAGGAACGCGCTAGTGCACACAGTCTTAACATCGGTAAATATCACAATCATACCAATCGATATTATCAAAGTACTTTATTTAAATAACTAAATCGGTTATTTGACCTTATGGCCAAGTTACAAATATATGCCTCGCAAGGCTAAACTTATTAAAAGAGAAATAACAAAGAAATGAAAATCAAATAAACTTCGTGGCGCCATCCAAGATACCACAGGCAACCGATCGGGCTCGCATCCCCTAAGTAGACGGGTCCTCTTGGAGTTCCTCCTCCAAAGCCGGCGTAATCTCCTCTTCAAGCGATATTGTGTTGGGGCAAGGGTGAGTACTTGGTACTCGGCAAGTCATGCCTGAGAATGCAAACTAATATACTATATGCATGGCTTGGTACAAAGGAATAGCTCAAGGTATATTTGCAAAGAAATGCTTTTTGACAAGTAATATAAGTAGATTTGAAAGCGATAAAGCATAAATAACTTTTCAGAAATTTAATAAACATTTTTCCCCATCCTAAACCTCATTTCCATCATCTCCATTATTAAACCAACCCAACTTTTCAAATCCAAGTTATTTTCAAAATCTAACCCTTGACTGTAATTCCCGAGCATTGTCCAAAGACTGTGGACTCGGCTATTCAAATAGATTCTACACTCTGCAGAGGTTATGCACTTTACCCACAAGATACAATCCACTCACCACGTCGGTACCGTGAATCGCCATACAAGAGTATGCGAATGAGCGATCATAACAAAGCCTTCGGAAGCCTCAAACAACACAGGTGGTCCTCTCGGTTCGTGCTCTACACCATCCCTTCCCTTAGCCAAGGCGAAGTATGGGACCAACACACCGTTAGATGGGTACCTGGCCACGACCACGATACGCTCCCCGCACAATCACACAAACGGTGTAGCGACACCCTGAGGCTCCACAAGTGAGTCCTTAGCGACTTAGTCAACTAGGGCCGTCCCATTCCGACCATGTGGTTGCAAGTATGACCAGTTCAAAGGCTTGCAAGGTTAAGTCCTTAGAGTGACCAGGGCAAGACTACCCGAAAAACCAAATCAACATCCCCAATGCCACAACTGGCCCACCTGATTACTCTTGCCACATGCCCCAGTCGAAATCTGTTTATCAAACCCCAGTTGATTACCATGCACCACGTGCCATCAACTTCACATGATACTTTTCCAAAACAGGTTCAATATATCATTAAGTCCATATTAGCATTTGGTTGTCCAAAATCATGTCATGAGCACGAAAGGTGTCTAAGCAAAGATACTACAACGATCTAAACCCATGTTGGCAATTTAATAATGTCCAACTAGTAATCCACAACTAGGGTGACAAGGGATCATGGCACATACTTAAGTAATCAAGGTGTCATATAGCAAATTGGTATTTATCTAACCCCCATGTTTAAACAAAGTATCTTTCTAATTAAACTAGCATGCAATAGTTTAAATCAAAATAGATTTCGAAATAGGATCAACATGGTCAAAGCACAACTTGCCTTCAAAAAGTACTTGTTCTTGGTCTTGAGTTGGATCCTGAGTCAACACTTCTCCTTCGAATCCTTCGGCACTTCAACGTCTCACTCGTAAAGCGTGCAAATAGCAAATACACAAATAAACACTATGCAAAAGATCCCAAAACTCCAAATAAAATCCACAAACAGAGAGAACATAATTTTCTGGATTTTTAGAAACTGGAATCACAAATTTGGAGTTAAACGCATAAAAGTTATGATTATTTAAAGTTTAAATAATCAATTTAATAATTTTACAGAGAAAAACTTTAGTCCAAAAATTAAATAAAATTCATATTTAGGTAGATCTTAATTTTATACAAATTTAGAAATTTGAATCACTCAAATCGGAGTTGAAACGCAAAAGTTATAAGCGTTTGAAGTTTGAATCTAAATTTGAAATCATTATTTGAATTAATAAATCATTTTCTTTTTCGAAATTAATTATTGCGCCAAGATGGACACGTGGCAGCTCCTCGATTGGCTGGCGTCGACGCCACCGGTCCATGGGCTTGGTCCATGCTCGGCTCAGTCCACCGTGGACTCGGTCCACGGCTCACGTGGATCGACATGTGGGCTCACTCGGGTGACGTCATCGGCCCGACGTCGGCGCTGGCTGGTTAGCCAGCGACATGCGGGCCCTCGACACGCGGGCCCAGCGTGTCGGCGTCCTACACGCCGCTGGGGCCGGCGCTGACGCGTCGGTCCAACTTCGACACGTGGCGCCAATCTCGTCAGTTGGTTTGAAAATCAACGGCGCGGATTGGATCCAGGGTTTAACACGTTGAAACTACTCGATGCTCGTGGGCGCTCGATCTAGATCGGACGGTCCAGATCTAATCCTATAATCGCATCGCTACGGCGCGTGGCGATTGTGAGCCGCTGGATCTTGATCCAACGGTCCGGATCTAATCGGGTTTGGAACACGTGAACTCACTCTCAACCGTCCGTCGGGATCCGACGGTGCCGCGAGCTTCGCGGTGATGGCCGTGGTGGCGCACGCTGCCGGAGTTGAAGACGACGACGAGCCCAACGGGCGTCCGGGTTGTTCGGCGAGATGAAGGGTCCTTCTGCGTCTCGTCGCGGTGAGTCCGGATCTGAGGTCAACGGCGGCAGGGACGGCGACGGCGCATGAACGGCAAAGACCGTGGGCGAGCAAATACGCAACTACGGCGAGCTCGACGCGGCTAAACGGGCGGCGACTTAGCCTCGGTGAAGTAGAGAAAGGAGGGCGCGGGATCACGGCGGTCTCGGTATGCCGGGCATTAAATAGCCTCGGCGTCCGGGCGTAAAACGGAAACCTAATTTGCTACGGCCGGGCGGCGGCGGCAAGTGAGCTCGGACTCGGTGAAGACGACGAAATCGTGGCCGTCCCACGTGGCACAACCAACGCCACGATCGCGGCGGCGCGGGTCCGGTCGGACCGGCTCGGGTCGGTCGGCGGATCTCGGCCGTTGGATCTTGATCCAACGGTTGGGATCGATTAGGGTTAGGAGTGGGTTCGAGTCAAGCGGCTCGGTCGGACACGAGTCCGACTCGGTCGGATGAACAGTACTTGACCCGAGTTGGATTTTCCAGCGATTTAATATTTAAAATAATTCCCAGTAATTCATTTAATTCATTAAAAATAGCAAATGACTCAGAAAAATTCCAGAAAAATTCTGGAAAATATTTTGGATCATTTTGGACTCAAATAAAATATTTCCAACAAAATTTTATTTGAAAAATTAAATTCTTTAATTATTTCAAAATGGAATAAATTCAAATAAATTCCAAATAAATCCAAATAAATTCCAGAAAATTCCAAAAATTCACCAAAGTGCCAAATCACACATGAATTTAAGAAAAGCAAAATTTTGGGATGTTACAATCTGTAACACCCCGGCATCTAGTATGCCCTAGACGTCACCAAACATATAATAAACTTCAACTAAATACCACAATTAAGATTAAATTACAGCAAGGGCGTAAATGTTTTAACCGAAAATTTCGACAGCATCCCCTTTGTTTTTCCATGATCAGAAGCAACAACAATAATATCACAAGATATAGCATAATGCAAGACATCTAAAACAGCAATAACAGGCAATATAGCAACAATTTAAGTCCAGAATAATGAATTCAACCACTTTATGAGCTAAACAAAATTAAATGATATGACCAAGCACACACATTTGAGGCAAACGCCAAGCGACAACGCAATTAAACTTATTATCACAACTACGGAAGGTGACATGTAGTTGTTTAAATGTATGACAACATGTGAATGTGTGTCGCTAAGCCCCTTTCCCGCATGCCGGTTTCATGGTACCTAAAAACATCATAAACACAAGCATTAGTTCATCAATCAGCAAGTATATTGCAATGGAACAAGCAAGCAGTTTCAATACCATCATCACTACATTTCCTATCCAACTTCATGAACATTTCATATTCACATTGTAAACATCACACAATCATCATCATGTATGCAATGCAATGCACATGTCTCCTCAAAGCACATACTGGTATTGCCGAGTGCACACCCGTTGGCGTGCACCCTCTTTCCCCTTCCATCCCGTAGATGGAGGGTGCCTACTCTTACTGACTCGCTCCCATACACAACCGTGGATGGGACTACGAGGTAGGTCTTTCGTGTTCACTACGTGTGAACACAGAGGCCCGCATCAGAATGTGACGCCTCTTACATTATGAATGCACATATGACATGAACATGTATAAACTTGCATAAATATTTAATACAACAATTTCATAACCAATAAGTCACCATATTCATCATATCATAAGCAATTACCAAGCATGACAAATTAACACATCATGTAGCCATATTACAACTATGCAAGTGTAATGATCATACAACACCCAAACCCATCCCAATACACTTGCCTACAACCGTGAGCGACAGAGTGGCGAGAGGTTGAGGGCACCCCCGGGGTCACACAACCTGCACATAGGTACAACACACTCAAAATGTGCCCACAAAACAGTACAAGAATGGTCATCTACCCCGACTTCGCAAACTACTCCTAAAACCCGAAAACAGAGAATCTGTCCCGACGGGACAGCGGGCTTTCAACTAGCATAACTTGAGTTCTAAAACTCCAAATCAAGTAAACGAGTACATTTTCTCGATGCTTAGGAAATTTCCAGCTTTATCTAAGTATTTGCGAAGACTGAATCGGCATCTAAAAATGTCTAATCTACAGATCAACGCGATCTGTCCCAATCACGTCACAGTTTTGACAATGTTCGGTAAAACAACCTTAACTTTTAAACGGATGGGTAGAATTTAATGTTCTTGATGTCCAATTAAAGGGAATTCAATTACCTACAACTTTCGTAACATCTGGTCGATCATAAAACGCATCTAAGATTATGAAAACTTAAGCCCTAGGTTGGGGTGCACATCTACCTGAGGGCAGAACGTGGGATAGCATAGCAATTGCCCTAATCTCATCTAGGAACAGCACCTAAACATGGATCTAAAGCATGAAATCCACCTTCTAACCAGTATCTTAACCCTACCAATGGATCTACCAGCACTTACCTCCCTCGAAGAACCGTTCGATCGACGAAACCTTCTCCTCCTGGTCCCCCGATCTCCTTCCACGCGCCGATTCCGCCAGATCCTCTCGTCGCGGAGCTTCCTGACGGTGAGGACAGTGGAAGGGAGGGGTATGGTAGCAAGGGATGGGGGTGGATGTGACACTATGGTTTGGTGTGACGTTATAGAAGGTGAAACTAGAGAATAAAACCTTTTGGCTTAGGGTTTTCTCGCGTTTTTGGGCCGGTTGAAGTGTTATGTCGCCACGGAGTGTCGTAACCTTATTTAACGTGCATGATAAGGTTAATAACATTATGAGATGTGGAATTAAGGTTAAAACTATAGGATATGGAGGTTAATAGCTTTTCCGGGGCGTTTCCGGGCCGTTTCCGGGGTTTTGGGCCTTCCCGGGGGAGTTTGGGCCTTGGTGGGATGGAGTAGGTCTCCGTAACGGACTAGGATTGGGTGTGGGGGATGGTAAAAGGGCTCCCCACCAGCCTTTTGGGCGTGCTCCCCCTGCCCTTGGGCGCCCCCACCTCCCCCTCCTAAGCCCTAGCCGCCACCCCCACTACAAGGTAGCAGATTTGGCCCGAGTGTCTCCCACACTCGGGATAGGGGCGAAACCACTCGGGATAGCCTATCCCGAGTGGCCACACTCGGCATAGTCCACTCGGCGTTATTTTATCAGGAAAAATGGACTACGCCGAGTGTACACTCGGAAAAAATAAATATTACCTGAGTGCACACTCGGTATAGAGCTGCGACTCCAGACACCTAACCATGCCCCCGTGTCGGCCACGGTAGTGCCACGTCAACATATATGCCGAGTGCACACTCGGGATAGGTATAAAGCCTATACCATGTGCACTCTCGGGATAGCCTCTACCACGTGCACACTCGGTATACCTATAAATCCTATACTAAGTGCACTCTCGGTATAGCCTATACCAAGTGCACTCTCGGTATAGATTTATAGCGAGTGCACACTCAGGAGTTAGGTATATGCAGTGCACTCTCGTAATAGATATGTAGTGAGTGCACACTCAGTTTATCTGTTATGCCGAGTGCACTCTCGGGTAGCTAATTCCCTACTGAGCAAATAGCTCAATATTCACTATATTCGCATTATCAATTCACATTCACATCATAAATTCAACAGCCACGACCACAATATAACAAATCACAAATTCTCATCCACAATTCACAATATGACTTGCACAATTCACAACATGACATGCACAATTCACAACATAACGTTATACAATTCACAATATCAATTCAACATCCACAACACACATAACCCATTCATCGCACATTCACATATAACGCACATATCGCAAACATTTTTACATTCATAAGTCCGAAGTGCACATATCACAAATGAAGTCCGAAGTGCACATATCACAAATGAAGTCCGAAGTTTAACAAATGAAGTCACATACTCAAAACATAGTAAGTTTTTAAGCCTATCACATCCATACCAAATCTAAAACCACTCCTCGAGGGCTAGATGAATCCGATTAGCTTCGGTCCCTTGTTTCTTCATCCTCTGCACATTACATTTGAAGAATAAATCATATTATGTTATTTACATTCAATATCATACATGGTTACATATTTATAGGAAAGACATATAAGTTAAACGTATTCACACATACGATATATCCATACATAACATCAAGTAGGACAAATTTTTTGAGGGGCAAGTCATCAACCAAATCAGATATGATTATTCACCTGGAAACCAGTTTATTTCATGATTTGGAATACCACCATTATCTTCACCCGATAAGGCATCCCCTGGACTATTCCTCGATGATTGTCCAAGGTTAATAGCATGATGAGAGTTTTGGGTGTCCTAAACAGAAATTTCAATTTAGTACCTATAATGCATAGTTTCATATATCTACCCAACATGGAGTTATATACATACCTCTTGTCTTGGTTGATGTTGAGGCGTCGAGAATGCATTGAAGTTAAAGTTCAATACCGGCGGTGGAGGTGGTGGATTTCCTGAAGAGGTTGCTAGAGCATAATCCTGCCAACAAGAGTGTTACCATTTGACTACTATGAACATCCTAAATTTAAGACAAATGTAAATTAATTTTACCTGCATCCATTGTGCCATGGCCGTGAATCCCGTATTCATAGCATTCCGCATATCTCGGTTCTCATCCCTTGCGCCGCAAGCTCGCGTCTCAACTCTTCATCGCTTTGCCTCGTAGAAGAAGAAGCATTGCTTGAAGTGCCAAATGGGGTAGAAGTCAAGCGCACATTCCTATCATCAAATGCACCATCAAGAAGCGCATAACGACCATGAGGCTTCCCACCCGTATTCTGGTACATCAATTGTGCATCAAAATTCCCATGCAGCCAATTAACATCGGGTCCATGCTTTTCTTGGTATGCATCTCGATACTTCCCCTGGAAAGGTATAAAAACATTGAAATGCCACAACTAGTCTGAAAAACAAAATTAGCTATGTGTTAGTGCTACGCACCAAGTTCATCTGGACATGTGGGTTAGTGACAGGTGGAATCTCAGAACCCTCAAAGTTTTCCATGTCACGAATAGAAACGCCCCATGAACAGCATAAGCCTCTAAAGGTGTCAGTGTCTTTGAAACCTCCTCTCCTGCGACAAAACAAGGGAAATGTATTAAGTCCGAATGTCAGAAACGATGGTTTGAAAATATAGAGACTTTCTGTTACCATTTCCTGCTGGGTTCGACTAATAGAACTAGATCCACCTCGGTTCACCCTTGCCCCTGAAGTGGCACGGAGATTTCTCTTCATTTCACTTACACGCTGCCATGCTGGATCACACCATTGCGTAATGAGATGCCCCCAAGCCTCATCATCGATCCATGCAGGTTTGACTTGCTCATACTCAGCAGCAGTGAGAAACAATGGATTCTCTCTTGTGTCAATGTCTTCATCTTCACACACATCCTTGTAGTACTTGGTCACACTGCTACTCGAGTGTTGTACATTAGTCGCTCAAAGATGGTATTGGCAAGTCGCCTCTAAAGTTGCCTCCCATCTCGTCCTAGTGTCACTCGGGTAACCTTCACCTTCAGGATATGTGTACCGAGCCTGCATTCCACAGACTTGTAAAGAACATAACAAGTCTACCAATTTCATATTTGCAAATAACTTACACGGAAATCTTTCTTGACCCGATCTGCCATTGTATCACCCGGCTTCACCAACAAAGATACCAATGTCTCCATTTTGTAGCTGCTACGATAGTCGGAGGACTTAATGTCATATCTTGCACGCTTTGTGGATAGTGATAGCGCAACAAAGGCTGCAACAATACGTTGTTTGGTCCACGTGGCCTCCCGACAAATACAGTATGTTTCCATTGCCTAGAACCATATTCAAGATGGCAAGATTATATGGATGTGAGAATTAATTACATGATGACATATAGCAAAACTTACCTTTTTCCTGCTGATACTATAACCTCCCTCCCTGCAGGCGTGGGAGGAAGTGGAGGGATTGAATTTTGCCCCCGTGACTTGCGAACTACATGATTTGTGCCTGCCTGGACTTCTTCTTCCCCTGTGTACTCAGGATCCTCAGCCTGTGTTTCCTCTTCCTCAACATGTGCTTCCTCTTCCTCTGCAGCCTGTGCTTCCTCTTGTGTAGCCTGTCTAGATGAAGATGTCCTAGCTTCAGATCTCTTTAGTTTTTGCAAGAAATTTTTCTTCAGCTTATGCCTGCATTAGTTTAAATGTTAGTGACATATCATATATGCAATAAATCAATAATGTAATGAAAGAACATAAGTATAATGTAATTAAAATCAATATTGTACCATATCATCTATTCATTGTCCTCATCATAATCTGGTTCACTAGCAGTAGAGCTAGAATCATTGAAGGTATCAGAATCACACTCTTCTTCTGAATGAGATTCTACTTCTACACTGGTAGAAACATTCCGTAATATTTGGAGATCTTTCTCATGGCATATTGTATCCACTTCATTCGAGACATAAACGACATCCAACTCATCTCCTAGATCGATAGTGAATGTGCCGCTTAACCCTTCCTCCTGAAAGAACTCGGTGGTTGTACTAATTGGAGATTGATTAATGAAATGTGACATGTCTCGTTTTGCGACATGACAGACCACCCACCAATCTTTCAAGTCAATCTTCTTGACTTGTTTTATTTTCGAACCTGACATATCTCGTTTAGGGACCTTACATGGGTACGGGGTGTAGTATACTTGAGAGCACTGATGAGGTAGAACAAATGGTTCAAAGACGAGAATGTTTTGATGTATGTTTGATCTCAACCAAACCAATATTTGGAGAGCGCCGCACACCGGTTGTTGGATTGAACCAATGACAATCGAATAAAACTAAGTTGAAATTTTTATCACCAGGGAATGTCACTTCGATGATATCTTCAATTATACCGTAGTATTCGATCTTGGAACTACCCTCTCCAGAGCTAGTATAGACAACAACATAATGAGTCAAATTTGCCTTTTGCCGCTCATACTTTGCAGAACGGAATCTATATCCATTGATATCATATCCATTAACTGATGTCACCTGGATCCGACATGTACGAGAAACCTGCTTTAAGTCGTGATGGACGCTTGGAGTTTTCATGCACTGCGGAAATATGAAAAAGGGAGTAAAAAATCAATCTAATTTATTCTGTAATCAATGGAAGGTTGTTCACTCACATATCTTGAACGATCAATGAAATTGGGATGTCCACTCGGCCCCATTTTTCCTTAACCTATCTAGTTCAAGAGCGTGATGGTTGTCCCCTACCAGGCCAGACTGTTTTATCATATTGGCTATCAAATAAATTAACAGATATATTAGTATACATGTGTTTGTGCTTGTGTATATGTAAATTAACAAAATTGAGACACTTACGCAACAAAATCATCCATTTCCAATGTGTTTGTGTATATGTAAATCATTATTGCTTTATGCTCCTCTGGTGTCAGCACACGAGAGCCATTATTCCCTTGTTTCCGTCCTGGGACTTGCATAGTGCTAAGTGTGCAATTCGGAGTGTTGACTTCATACCCATCATCATATCTTGGCCGCTTATTTCTAGAAGACTGAACTTCACTTGAGAAATATAACGATACGAAGTTTGATATCTCTTCCGCAATATAAGCCTCCACAATGCATCCTTCCACTCTAGCCTTGTTTTTTACCCGTTTCTTAACATGTTGAAGAGCCCTACACATGTAAATCGGGATATTTAGCCATCCCATCACGTGAGAATAGTTTACAAAGTAGGGACATCTTACCTTTCGAATGGATACATCCACCGATATTGAACAGGTCCACCCACACGTGCTTCATATGGTAAATGGATAGCCATGTGCATCATGCATGTGAAAAACCCAGGCGGAAATATTTTCTCAAGTTTGCACAAAAGAACAGGTATCTCATCTTCCAATTGCCTCATTCTTTGTGGATCGATCTCCTTGGCACACAATTGCCTAAAGAAGTAGCTCAACTCGGCAATGAGATCCACACGCCTCTCGGAAGAAATCCACGGAAAGCTATCGGCATGAGAACCTCAATGAAGATGTGAAAATCATGGCTTTTCATCCCATTCACACGAAGTTGTTGAAGGTTGACTCCACGTCTAATGTTTCTTTGCATACATATCTGGAAACTTCAACTCTTTCATCCATTGTAGAACTAGTATTTTTTCTGATCTATTTAAGCAGAAAGCCGCCTTTGGCTTTTCCCAAGTACCGTTAGATTTCTCCTTCAAATGATAGCTTGGACGATCGCACAACTCTGCAAGGTCTAGTCGGGCCTTTACATTATCCTTAGTTCGATCAGCAATATCAATGCACGTAGACCAAAACATTTCTGCCACATTTTTCTCTGTATGCATGACATCAACATTGTGACGCAACAAGAGTTTTTCAAAGTAAGGCAAGCTCCAGAAGCCTGGTACGTGGGTCCAGTTATGTGTCTCCGAGAAACCTTCAAATTGGTGTTTTTGTTTACTCTGGCTTGGCACAAGATCTAGAAGCTGCCTATGAATTTGGACACCTGTTAGACGAGGTGGAGGGGGATTGAACACTGCCACGCTTTGAATTCCTTTTGACTCCGCTTTGAATGGGTGTTCGGCTTTAAGAAATTGTCGATGACAGATCAAACCAGGTGTACTTTTACCATTCCTCAACCATAATGCAGACAAGTTTCCCAAACAAGCGGACATGCAAATTTCCCATGTGTCTTGTGTCCAGATACCATTCCAAGAGCGAGCAAATCATTAATAGACCATAAATAGCATGCTCGCATGTTGAATGCCTGTCTCGAAGATCTATCATATGTTACAACTCCATCCCATAACTTATGTAGATCATCATACAGAGGTTGCATGTATATGTCAATGTTTTTGCCAGGATGCTCCGGACCAGGAATAATTAGAGTGAGAAACACGTATTCCTTCTTCATGCAGTGTGTCGGAGGTAGGTTATAAGGAACAACAAAGACAGGCCAACAAGAATATGGTGCAGCAGCAAAACTAAATGGAGAGAAGCCATCTGTGCACAGACCTAACCGTACATTTCTGGATTCTGCGGCAAAGTCAGGAAAGTCAAGATCAAACTGTCTCCAAGCTTCACCATCAGACGGGTGTACCATCATGTCAGGTTTATCTCTATGTCCATCTCTATGCCATCGCATGAGTGCTGCAGTGTTGGCATCCATATAGCACCTTTGAAGTCGAGGAATGAGTGGAAGGTAGCGCAAGATTTTTCTTGCAAATCGGGTTTTAATTTGACTTGTTCGAATCATTCTCCACCGCACGCATGCCGTGCTTCACCACACACATCGCATTTTGTCTTTTCAATGCTGTCCTTCCAGAATAGCATGCATCCTTTTACGCAAGCATCGATCTTGTTGTACGACATACCTACACCACTTAACAGTCGTTTAGACTCGTTAAATGTTCGAGGCATTTTGAATCCAGCGTGACCGTAGAAGATCATGCATTAGACTGAGATTTGCATCATATGCAGCATTTGAAAGGTTATCTTGAGATTTCATAGACATCAAACGAGAAGCTGCGGAGAATGCAGTCGTTAGTGTCTTTATGGACCGCCGCATGGTAGACTCGACCAATTTGAAGAAAGAATCTGCTGCAATAGATGCGTTTGTGTACTCGGCGCTTCATGAGCAACCTGACATCTTCCAAAGATGTCACTCATGTGATGAGATTCATCGACCTCCTCATGTTGACGAGGCCGGACGGATGGTCTTGCCTCTCCATGTGAAGTCCACACTAGGTATTCAGTGTAAAGCCATTCTTAACTAAATGGCCTGATCTGATTTGGAGATCTTGTTTCTTATAATTTCCACATGTCCGACAAGGGCAACTAGACAACATTTGATTAGAGTTTGGCCCAGAAAAGCGATATTAAGAAACTCTTTTGTTTTTCTGAACCAATTAATATTTGGCCTCCGTTCTCCCAATCTGTATACATCCATGAGCGATCTTCAGCCATTGTTTCGAACAAACTAAACAAAAAAAACCATTGGTAATTCTTTTACTTTCTATAATAAAATGAAATAATATCACTATAAAAAATAGAACACACGTGTTATATTGACATACACAGACATACACCAACTATTTCGTAATATGCTCAAGTTTAATCATGTTCAAATAAACATACACAATGGTAAATTATAATAAAACAAATATACATAAAGCGAAAAGTAAAGCATAAATTAGCATTCATTAACTTAGTTTCATCACGTTCAAATCAACATACACAGAGGTAAACTATAATAAAACAAATATACGTAATACCAAAAGTAAAGCATACATTAGCATTCATTAACTTAGTTTCATCACGTTTAAATCAACATACACAGTGCTAAAGCATAATAAAACAAATATAAATAATACCAAAATTAAGTAAAAATTAGTATTAATTAACTTACATTGTTCTCGATAGCAGAACAACACTAGAGCAAGGCTACGCCGAGTGCACTCTCGAGGACAACACAAGAGCAAGGCTACGCCGAGTGCACTCTCGGGGACTCACCTAGAAAGCACCCAAAAACACTTTCAATAATATATGACGGCCATGGTCCAGTAATCAAAATTTTCACACATACTCACAGGCTCAGAGTCACAACAAATACCTTTCCATGTCAGCTAACATTTTTAGTGCAAACTATCTCTAACTTTCATAGATAAATAACCAATTCTTTCTTTTGCAAAGCATTCTAACATCCTAACTTTTGTTCAATTGATAATATTACAATCTTTCCTTTCTCGCACTATAGTATTGCACAAACTTTTGCATCTTCAAGTGACAAAGCTTTTGATTACAAAATACTAAATCAACCTCTAAACTTTTGCACCTTCAAGTGACAAAGCTTTAATTACTAAATACTAAATCAACCTCTAGTCTTGCACCCATATTTGTCATTCATATCACGAACATATCTAACAAAATGGTAAGAACAACAAACATATAAACTTAGCTTTACCTTTTGTACCACCTTCAAAATGCCAAAAATTTCTTTTAAGGATGATAGGAAGGCACCATCATAGACGCAGAGCGGCTGTCACGGAGGCAGAGCAGGGAGGGAGGCCGACGGCGGAGCTCAGTCATGCGACAGAGGGAGGAGGCCGGGCAGCGGGGCCCGGCAGAGGAGTGGCGGCGGCGGTGAGGCGGCGGCGCGGTTTGGGCGAGAGGAGAGGAGGGTCAGCGCCGGCCGAGAGGAGGGAGGAGCAGGCCGGGAGAGGAGGGACGCCGGGGCGTTGGCGCCGGCAGAGAGGCGCCACGGCAGGTGAGGCGGAGGGCGGTCGGCTTGGGCGAGAGAGGAGGGAGGCCGCCGGCTGGAGAGGGGGAACGCAGGGGCGGCGGCGCCGGGAGAGGAGGGACGTCGGGGCGGCGGCGCCGGGAGAGGAGGGACGTCGGGGCGGCAGAGCCGGGAGAGGAGGGACGCCGGGGCGGCGGTTGGATGTCTGCTATCAGAGGCTGGGAGCTGGTCGATTTGGGAGCCGGCGGCTTTCAATTTCTTTACAGCCTCGTATCCAAACTATGAAGGAGAATATACCCCGAGTGTCCTCTCGGAATAGAGGCTACTGGGGTTGCCCTAGAACGGCCGTATTCGGTCCAAACCAACTTGATCCATACCAACCCCGAGTGCCCACTCGGAAGACATCTATCCCGAGTGCCCACTCGACACACATCTGCTTAACATGCTTCCACATAGAAGCTCTCTCAATATTTCAACCGTAATTATCTAGATAGAATGAACACTTTGTTTTGAGCATTCTGAAAACATCGATATTACCATGTTTGATGGCATAATGGGAATAATGATATTTTTATCCAGGAAATAAAATCATTAACACGTTCCAATTCCGAGTGCCCTCGCGTTCTAATAGTGCACCGAGTGCCCTCTCGGCATAGAGGGGTATAGGGTCGTTGCCCTAGACTCAGTTTCAGTGCACTCTCGTTCTAACATTACACCGAGTGCCCTGTCGGGATAGATTGTCATTCCTCTGCTGACATGGCATCCATACCGAGTGTGCCCTCGCAATAAGGTGACCTACGTGGACAACACCGTCATATTACGAGTGTCCTCTCGGCATAGATTCCATATATTCCGAGTGGGCACTCGCAATAGATTACACTCGGTATAATATACTTTACGCCGAGTGTGCACTCGGTTAGATATTTTCACACTCGCCCCAAAACTGGATTCTTGTAGTGCCCCTCTCCCTCTCCCTCTTGTGCGCCTCCACCTCCCCCTTTGCCCCATTGCTCCCCACCTCTCCACCACCTCTCCTCCACCCCCTTGCTGCCCTAGGGTGGTCTCCACACCTCTGCACCTTGTGGATCCATCCGTTGGAGCGAGGAGCGAGGAGCATGGAGCGAGGAGCGATCCGCGAGGAGATCTATTGGAGATTCGTTCGTTGGGCAAAGGTATGATCATGGGGATCCTTGGAATTGATCTAGGTACTGTTCTTAGGGTGATAATCAAGTTTTTAGATCAATTGGTGGTGCTGGATTGGAGTTCTTTGGGTTAGATCTAGACGTTGCCACGTTTCTGTTTTCGGGCAGATTGAGCAGTCAGGCTAGGGTTCGAGTTTTCGTCGATTTAGAATCCGAATCTGTCCGTACGGACTTAAAAGAAGTTGTATATAATTTAATTATCTTTCCGTGGATATAAAGCACGTTAAAATCCGATCAGCTGTTTGAAAGTTATGGCCGTTTTACCGAGCGTGTTAAAATCTGTGACGCGATTGGAACAGATAGTAGTAATATGTAGATTAGACAATTTTAGACTCCGAATCAGTCTTTCCGTATAACTAGAAAAAGGTAGGAAATTTCCTAAGCTTCGCGATGGTGTACTCGTTTAATCGATTTGGAGTCCCAGAACTCAAGTTATGGCCTTTTCAAGGCTGCTGTCCCGCCGGGACAGAACCTCTGTTTTTAGGTTTGCAAGTAGTGGGCAATGTCGGGTTAGATGGGGATTTGTGTACTGTTTTGCGGGCATTATTGTGAGTGTGTGATGCCTATGTGCAGATGGTGTGACACCGGGAGTGCCCTCTACGTCCCACAAATCCGTCGCCCGCGGTTGAGGCAAGTGTGTTGTAATGTATAGCGGATTGTAGGTTGTTTGTTGATATTGGGTGAAAGATTGAACACTTGCTATGCTCACTTGCCATGCTTGCTGTTTTCCAATGAAATATTGAGTATGATTATCATGGTTCGATGCCATGTGTTTATATTTGTCATGATGAGTTGCCATATGTTTATGTACATGTGAAATATGATAATTGGCATAGTTGCATGCATGACATGTTACATGGCCCGGGCGGTGAGAAAGTCATTAACTAATCCGGGAAGGTCGGTGAGAAAGTTATGACTAATCCGAAGAGCCATTAGAGTAAGTCCTACATCGTGATTCCATCTACCGTGGGTTGTGGAAGCGAGGAGTAGGCACCCTCCATCTTCGGGATGGAAGGGGGGAGAGGGTGCACACCGACGGGTGTGTACTCAACCATACCGATATGAGTTTCCATGGAGATATGAGCATAACATTGCATTGCATTGCATTGCAATACATTTTTTTTAATGATGATGATGTTGTTATGTGCTCAAGTATGAGATGTTATATGTGATGTGAGGTATTATTGTCTTGTAAATGATCTTGTTGTCCATTACAATATGCTTGCTGAGTTTTCGAACTCACGCTTGTGTTTTATGTTGTTTTTAGGTACTTTGAGATCGGCATGCGGGAAAAGGGATCTAGCTACACTTCTACACGTAGCTCCACCATCATAGTCCATAATTAACCACTTGGAGACATGATATTAAGAGTTGTGCCCTAAACTTAATGTATGGTTTAATCTAGCATGCTTGTGAATCCTTATTTGCTTCGTTATAGTTTATGAAGTGGTTAAGCGTGGTATTATTGGTGTAACTTGATGTTATGTCCATTTATGTTGTTGTTTTAGATGTCGTGTGCTATGATATATATCTTGCCATGATATTGAGATTGTGTTAATTCATGGAAAAACAAAGGAGATGCTGCCGAAATATCGGTTTTTAGCATATGAACCTTTGCTGGAATTTATGTTTAATTGTGGTACTTAGATGTTGTTTAGCTTATGTTTGGTAGCTTTCGGGCATATTAAATGCCGGGATGGTACAGTGGATCTCTCGTAGCGCCGGTTAGGGGAGGTGGGGAGGTGGAGGAGCAAGGTGGCGGCTAGGGGAGGCAATGGGGGAGGCGCAAGGGGGAATTGAGGGGGGCAGCTAGGGTTAGCAATGGGGGGCGCATGGCATGGGGGCAGCAGGGCTGCTGCCCCAAACCCCCACCACATGGGCTAAAACTCCCCCCATCTCCGGTCCACACAGGTCCCCCAAGGCCCAGACTCCCCCGGAAGGCCCAATTCCCCCCGAGAAGGCCCAAACTTCGAAAACGGCCCAAAACACGCTACAAAAGACATACCGAAGTGCCAAAATTGAAAATGACTCATACTATCATTCTGTAGTGTCACATTCTCCCCCCCTTTTACAGGATTCGACCTCGAATCCAAGACACGCCACTACGCAAAACAAACAACACAAAGAGAACTAAACTTCACGGTTCATACCCGATGAGAAGAGCTCGGGGTATTTCTCACGCATACTCGACTTCAACTCTCTGGTCGCCTCTCTCTCAGACTGGTGCGACCACAGGACCTTGACAAACTTGAGTGTCTTATTCTTCAACACTCGCTCCGAATTCCCAAGAATTTTCACAGGACGGAACTCAAACGTGAGGTTCTGATCCAACACCAAAGGCTGTAAAGGAACCATCAACTCCGGGTCATGCAGGTATTTTCTCAGCATCGAAACATGGAACACATTGTGGACTCCTTGCATCGACTCCGAAAGCTCCAAACGATAAGCCAACTTACCAACTCGAGCTATAATCGGGAACGGCCTGACATACCTCGGGCTAAGCTTCCCTTTGGTACCAAAACGAACCACACCCAAGGTGGGAGATACTCGCAAGAGTACACTATCACCCACCGCAAACTCTAGATCTCGCATTCTCACATCAGCATAGCTTTTCTGTCTACTCTGCGCCGCGAGAAGGTTCTGTCGCAGCTCTGCCACACGATCAATAGTCTACTGAACCCAAACCGGTCCAAGGACCGCTCTCTCTCCCACTGCATCCCAACAAAGCGGCGATCTACACTTTCGGTCATAAAGCACTTCATAAGGAAAAGCAATTACTAGCAACCACCGAGTGATCCACTAATAATTTAATCAACTCTATCGAGGAACGCATCAACGAAACAATTCTCCAGGAAGGTTTGAATTGGGTCATACACAACCTTCCTTTACTCTTCACTTTTAGACCATTTACGATCAACTACTAGCCACACCAGATTTCTCTTACTAAGAAGGTATCGCCCTCACATCTTTCCACTCAAAGGACCAAGACAAAGAGTAAAATCATTGAGTGAGCTCAACCATAAACCATGAACCCCATTGATCCCCATGCATCAATTTGAATCCAATGCACTAACATTCACTTTGGAAAAATTTTGACAACATCCAAGGAGCACTCATTTTATTTTCCTAAGCCAAAATGCAAAGAAAACTCAAATCTCTTACACCACAGCCAAAATGCCATAATTTATTCATTATTTCTTTTCATACTAGAAATAAATGGACATCTTGATTCATGACATGAATGCAAACTTTTCAAGAGCACTCCGGATTAGTCATATATCCATATATGACTTTCTCACCGACCTGGCTCATCGACTCTTTTATGATTAATTATACATAAACGATATCATATTTCCTTTTCACCATTCATTCATCATGTAACAATAGTACCGAAGAGTCATTCACCAAATGACTTCTTCCTCGGTATCACATGATTGAAACACAATTAACATTGATGGTTGCACTAACTCATATAGATTAGGATGACAGCATAGTTAACAATAAACACCACAACGCATCACAATCCGACAACAGTTGTGAGCTAAACTTGCAAAGCATCGCATTTTAACCAAAATCAACATTTTGGAAAAGAACATCGACTCCAAAGTCAAACATCTGCACCCACAACATCGACTCCAAAGTCAAAGCAGTACTAAGGCTAAGCTGTGCGCCCAAAGGACTCTACAAACTCTCCCAGAATATCATCCCAAGGCCACACAGGAATCTCCAATGGCTGCAACAGACCAGCGGGGCGCTTGTGTTCAGCTTTAATCTTCTGACAAACCCCACAAGATGCCACAATTTTCTCAAAGACAAAGGGAAACTCATTCCCAAACAAGAACACTTCACTATCAAAACCACTTATGAAACATTCATAAAATCCACCCTTTTGAAGCGCACGCAAACACCAGAGACTTTTATAAATTTTCCAAATAAATCCAACTCTAGTCAAATAGAGTTACAGATTAAATGCTTAACTCGAAAGTTTCCAACACAACCCACTTTGTCCATTTGCTTCCTTTAAATATTGATTACAAAGATAATTCAATGTGAACGCGAAAGAGCGCGACCCACTCAAAAAATTTTGGGTGTAAATCCATACTCATAGCATAAATTAAACAAATGGGCCAAAACCAAAGATTGACACCAATCTCTACGAGTTTGGGGAAACTCTGAAACACAACATAAAGAACACCTTGATCGAAAGCAATCAACCAAGATAGCAAACAACCAAACCAGTCCAAAAGGTTTTAAACACAAGCTCAGCATAGATCCCACCATACCTAGTAATCCACTATTTTACACGTTGAGAAGCCCCAACAGGACTTAACAAGAACCACATAACAAATTCTTTTTGTAATTACCTTTCCCAATACTCAAAAATAAAGTTTCTAGTGCTTATCATAAGACATCCAAGCAAGACTATCTCATCATGATCCCCACAGACCATCAAATCATACAACATCATATTCTATATTTAAAACATAGTACTTCAACAAATACTTTAGCACGATCAACCTATCAATTTTATACCATCCATACCTCAACTTCTCGACAATTTGAAACTTAATCAATAAATGACTTCAACACATCAATGTTATCTTCACAAGACAAATTCGTAAGTAGGATTCTAAGATATACACTCATTAAGGAGAGAGTCTTACATCATGATAATTATCCATTGTTCACTCCATCACCACATGTTACAAGTTCCTCCATTTTTAACCATGGTTTTCAACATGTAATCTAAACAATTACTACCACTACTTAGTCATCAATCTCAATAAATGTGCATAATCATCAAACAACAACATTGCTTTTAGCTACCCTATACATAGGTTATAACACAATTACCACTACACAACATACTCCAACTATTAAAATAAATTTAATAAGTTAGACAATCCCAATGCTCTTAACAACAACATCAAACAACAACTCCTACCTTCTCAATTGTCATCTGTATTAGCATTTCAAGAACACAATTACATCCTTCCAATCATTTCCATAGTTCATAACAGCAACATAGTAGTTCTAGTCATCTATCATGCACTAGGGTCGATCACCATCACAATTAATTTGTTCCACCGACCCTATATTAAAAGTCTTTTAGATAACCAACCAATTTACTATTACTTCAACAGTAGTTTACATCATCTTAATGTTCTCACTACGCATCAAGGTTTAAAACTTTAAACACTATCAATGGTCATTTTCCCATTAAGGAACAGCAGGGTGCTACCTCATTTTTAACATAAAGCTACAAATTCTAAGCATGTACAATCACACATTTAATCATTCTCACTATAGAGTAATCTACAACACTACAAGTTCATTTAATCTTAAGCTAAAGATAAAAATTACATTTAAATGGTTCAACTCGCAAATTAACTTAGGAGTACATCATTTCCATAAACCACATTGTTACATACTACATAACATGCTAAACAACAATTTTCACTTTTGACAAATAATTTCAGTCAAATGACTACTTACTTTATTTGCAGCATTTTCTTTTTAAAACTCAACCAAAATTCACAAAGAAACTTGACTCTCAAAGTTGCAATGGGACATGACTCACACTGGGTCATGCAAAAGATCTCCAAAGCACATTTCAATCTTAAAGACTCCTACAGGAGGGAACCGAGCGATCAAGTAAACCTTTACGGACAAAGGCACAAAACATAAATCGATACATCTTAAATTTTTGCACACAACTTCAATAACTTCTTTTAAACTCAAAGTGAGACACACAAGAACCAAACTATACTTTTCTTTGCAAAGCAACCAACCAAAACCGGTGTCAAAGCCAAAAGGCGACCAAAAAGGTGCAACACTAAACTCTTCTTCTTCGTCTTCAACCAAGGAAGACAAAACCACAAACTGTCGAAGGATCAATCCGCGAAAATCCAATAACAAACACTTTTCCTTTGATTTCAATCAACTAAAACCAAGGAAAACCAACCCAAACCGATCATCCGAAGGTTAAAGAAAATCCGATGGAATCCACCACCAAACTCTTCTATTTGACTCCAGTCAACTACCCGATCTACGACAGAAAGGGTAAGCACTCTTCTCCCACAGGTGTTAATAGTTCTTCGGTGATGGCTCTAACCGGCCACACCGTCAAACCACACCCTTACTATGAACAAAAAGAGGGGATCGAAACCCTTCAGCACCACAACCCCACTTTATCACAATAACAAGAACAATACAATCAATTCTCTCAATAACATAGCAACATACATTATCAAATATAGCATTCAACATCAAGGCTTAAATACAACATTTAAGCGTAAAGCAACGATACCCATACCCTTTCCTACTGTGCATCCATGTGTCTCAAATTTTAAATTAGTTATTCCACTTACACAAGTTTAAATGTTGCTATCCTATGACAAAACTTTAAGTACAACCTAAGCCATGTTTCTAGGTTATCCCACATCAAAGTTTTAGTTAACCCTATGGTATTTCACTAAGTTCATACACCATGGACCTGAAGCCCGCTTTGATACCAACTGTAACACCCCAGAATCTAGTATGCCCTAGACTTCACCAAACATATAATAAACAGCAACTAAATACCACAATTAAGATTAAATTACAGCAAGGGCGTAAATGCTTTAACCGAAAATTTTGGCAGCATCCCCTTTGTTTTTCCATGATTAAAAGCAACAGCAATAATATCACAAGATATAGCATAATGCAAGACATCTAAAACAGCAATAACAGGCGATATAGCAACAGTTTAAGTCCAGAATAATGAATTCAACCACTTCATGAGCTAAACAAAATTAAATGATATGACCAAGCACACACATTTGAGGCAAACTCCAAGCGACAACGCAATTAAACTTATTATCACAACTATGGAAGGTGACATGTAGTTGTTTAAATGTATGACGCTATGTGAAGGTGTGTCGCTAAGCCCCTTTCCCGCATGCCGGTTTCATGGTACCTAAAAACATCATAAACACAAGCGTGAGTTCATCACCCAGCAAGTATATTGCAATGGAACAAGCAAGCAGTTTCAATACCATCATCACTACATCTCCTATCCAACTTCATGAACATTTCATATTCACATTGTAAACATCTCACAATCATCATCATGTATGCAATGCAATGCACATGTCTCCTCGAAGCACATACCGGTATTGCCGAGTGCACACCCGTCGGTGTGCTCCCTCTTTCCCCTTCCATGTCGTAGATGGAAGCTGCCTACTCTTACTAACTCGCTCCCATACACAACCGCGGATGGGACTATGAGGTAGGTCTTTCATGTTCACTACGTGTGAACACAGAGGCCCGCATTAGAATGGGACGCCTCTTCCATTATGAATGCACATATGACATGAACATGTATAAACTTGCATAAATATTTAATACAACAATTTCACAACCAATAATTCACCATATTCATGATATCATAAGCAATTACCTAGCATGGCAAATTAACACATCCTGTTGTCATATTACACCTATGCAAGTCTAATGATCATACAACACCCAAACCCATCCCAATACACTTGCCTTCAACTGTGAGCGACGGAGTGGCGAGAGGTTGAGGGCACCCCCGGGGTCACACCACCTGCACATAGGTACAACACACTCAAAACGTGCCCACAAAATAGCACAAGAATGATCATCTACCCCGACTTCGCAAACTACTCCTAAAACCCAAAAACAGAGAATCTGTCCCGACGGGACAGCGGGCTTCCAACTAGCATAACTTAAGTCAAGTAAACGAGTACATTTTCTCAAAGCTTAGGAAATTTCCTATCTTTATCTAATTATTCGTGAAGACTGAATCGGCCTCTAAAAATGTCTAATCTACAGATCAACGCGATTTGTCCCAATCACTTCACAGTTTTGACAATGTTCGGTAAAACAGCCATAACTTTTAAACGGATGGGCGGATTTAATGTTCTTGTGTCCAATTAAAGTTAATCAATTACCTACAACTTTCGTAACATCTGGCCGATCAGAAAATGCCTCTAAAATTGCTACAACTTAAGCCCTAGGTCGGGGTGCACATCTGCCCGAGGATAGAACGTGGGACAGCATAGCAATTTCCCTAATCTTATCTAGGAACAACACCTAAACATGGATCTAAAGCATGAAATCCACCTTCTAACCAGTATCTTAACCCAACCAATGGATCTACCAGCACTTACCTCCCTCGAAGAACCGTTCGATCGACGAAACCTTCTCCTCCCGGTCCCCCGATCTCCTTCCACACGCCAATTCTGCAGGATCCTCTCGTCGTGGAGCTTCCCGACGGTGAGGACAGCGGAAAGGAGGGGTGTGGCAGCAAGGGATGGGGGTGGATCTCTCCTAGGGCCAGCTAGGGGAGGTGGGGAGGTGGAGGAGCAAGGTGGCGGCTAGGGGAGGCAATGGGGGAGGCGCATGGGGGAATTGAGGGGGCCGGCTAGGGTTTGTAATGGGGGGGGGCGCATGGCATGGGGTTAGCAGGGCTGCTTCCCCAAACCCCCACCGCATGGGCTAAAACTCCCCCCCACGTCTGGCCCACACAGGTCCCCCAAGGCCAAGACTCCCCCGGAAGGCCCAATTCCCCCCCCCCACAGGAAGGCCCAAACTCCGAAAACGGCCCAAAACACGCTACAAAAGACATACCGATGTGCCAAAATCGAAAATGACTCATACCGTCATTTAGTAGTGTTACAGAATCAGTTTTCACATATACTTATAAAAAGTGGGAAATTTCCTAAGGTTCGAGAAAATGTACTCGTTTACCTGATTCGGAGTTGTAGAACTCAAGATATGCTTATCGGAAGCCTGCTGTCCCGTTGGACATGTTCTCTATTTTTGGTGTTTTAGAAGTGGGTTGCAAAGTCGATGTAGCCGATAGTTCTTGGGTTGTTTTGTGGGCATGTTGTTGAGTGTATTATACCTATGTGCAGGTGGTGTGACCCCGGGAGTGCCTTCCACATCTCGTCACTCCGTCGCACGCGGTTGAAGGCAAGTGTATTGGGATGGTTTTGGGTTTGGGTGACCAACTAGAATTGTAGCTTTGCTATAATACTATATGATGCGCTAATTTGCCATGTTGATCCTTGCATGTGATAGGATGACCATGATTAGTTTAATGGTTATGCCGTTGTTATATTGAGTTTTATGCAAGTTATATCATGATATGGCATATGTACATTCATAATGGAAGAGGCGACCCATTTTGATGTGAGCCTCTGTGTTCACACGTAGTGAACACGAAAGACCTACCTCGTAGTCCCATCCACGGTTGTGAATGGGAGTGAGTCAGTAAGAGTAGGCACCCTCCACGGGATGGAAGGGAAAGTGGGTGCACACCGACGGGTGTGCACTCGGCAATACCGGTATGTGCTAAGCAAAGAGACATGTGCATTGCATTGCATAAATGAAAAAGTTTACAAGATGTTTGTGAAGATGTTTATGAGATGCATATGATGATGCATTATGAGATGTTAATGATGTTGATAATGAGTATTGTTATTGTTTTAGTCCATTGCAATACACTTTGCTGAGTGGTGAACTCACGCTTGTTGTTTTATGATGTTTTTAGGTACCATGAACTCGGCATATGGGAAAGGGAGTTAGCGCCATGTCTTCACGTAGTTTTCACTCATCTAGACAAGTACACACTCTCATTCGTAGTTGTGATGATTCGTTTTGTTGCGCTAAACTTGGATTATGCTATTTTGTGTGCTTGGTTTTATTATTCACTTCATATTGGTTCATGAAACATTTGAGGTTATATTCTGGGCTTGAAATAATGCTATAACTCCTGTTATTCATGTTTTAGGTGTCATCTGTTATATTATTGTGTTATGATATTATTATTGCTGCTTCAAACCATGGAAAAACAAAGGATATGCTGCCGAATTTTTCATTTAAGCAATTAGCATAGTTGCTGTAATTTATGTTTACATATGTGTTTTGGTTGTTTCTAGTATCATTCGGGTGGCATTCGCGGCATACTAGGTGCCAGGGTGTTACAATTGGTATCAGAGTGGGCATTAGGTCCGTGGAACATGTATTTAGTATCATACCATAGGTTTAACTAAAATGTGATGTGGGATAACCTAGAAACATGGCTTAGGTTATACTTAAAATTTTGCCATAGGATAGCCACATTAAAACTTGTGTAAGTGGAATAACTAATCTAAAATTTGACACACTTGGAAGCACAGTAGGTTGGGCTTATGGTTCGTCATTGCATTGCATATTGTCTATTTGATGGAGATTGTTTATGTTGATCTTTTGATCTTGTATTTGATAATGTCGTGCTTATGATTATGTGTTGGTATGGTTGTGTGACTTTAGTAGCTATGCCGAGGGGTAGAGGCCGTAGTCGCCGTGGCCGTGGAGGCCTGGGTTGAGGTGGGAGTCACCCATCTCAGGGAATTGCTGAGTTAGTTGCTGAGGGAAGCGCTTTGCTCAATGCTCATGAGCCAACACAGGAGGAGATCCCGGCGGCACAGTCGGGGGCTGAGGTGTCGGCCGCCACTGTGGCTTTGTTGCAGGCACTACAGAGGGAGGTCCAGGAGTTGCGCCAGCAGGTTCAGGCAGCCCCTGCTGTTGTGCCTCCCCCTACAGTGGCCCCCGTTGTAGCCCCCGTAGTGTCGGAGCCGAGGATGAGCCTCCAAGAGTGGATGTCCCTCCGCCTAGACACTTTTGATGGAGCGGGCACATCGGTCTAGTCCGTGTGAAATCATGTGTTGAAAAATTGGCTTAGAATTGAATTTGCAAAATGTGTTTGTTCATGTGTTTTATCAATTTGACAAGAAACAGTAAGTTTCGCTTTGGCGCCGGACCAAACTTAAAGAAAACAGTAAGTTTCCCATCTACGACGGACAAATTTTGTTGGTGCAGCCGAAAACATGCTTTGGCAACCTCACTTTCCCATGCACGACTTGATTTTGTTTGTCTGTCGTAAACGTGTTTTTGAGCTCATGAGTCGAACTCAATTCTCCAAGAAGCCAAGAAGTTTTGCATGTACGACGGACCAAGTTTTTGGGTGCATCGTGGACATGCTTTGAGCTTATGTGCCGAACTCTTTTCCAAAGGAACCGATATTTTCACTTGTACAACAGATCGATTTTCTTGGTCCGTTGTGAACGTGTTTTGCTCGGTTTTGATTTCTTCTTGAAACCGAGACTTTCTTGTGTACACCGGACCGATTTTGTCTCGTCCGTTGTAAATGGTTTTTGAGTGGTTTTTCATGTGTACGTCGGAACCATATTTGTTTGTCCGTCGTGAATGCGTTTTGCTTTGAATTAGGGTTTTGAGCAAAATTGGAATTGTGTTTGATTCATTTTTGGGATTATGAAATTTGTGAGAATTTCATGATGCTTCTTTGAAGTGGACTTTATGCAATGCTCATGTGAGTAGTTGCATGGATTGACATTGAGTCAAGTCGTGGACTTGTGCTCGGATTCGTTTGTGTTTTGTTCATGTGCGTGTATTGCTCGAGGGCCGAACGTGGTCGATGACGGGACCGGAACTAGGTTCATGGAGGAACCGAGGTTCGGGACTAGGTTTAGGAGGAACCGAGGTCTTGGTGGTCAAGGATGTCATGCGGGGACGTTCGGGCTAAGAGAATGGTGCACATGAAGAATGGTTATTCACGTGAGAATGGCAGGAGGTCATTCGCGTGCAAAGTGTTAGTCACGTGAGTATGGCGGTGGCCATACGCATGCAAAGTGTTAGTCACGTGAGTATGGTAGGGTTGCCATACTGGCGTGCAAGAGTTGTACTCGGCGAGGTTGGGCCAAGTAGAGTTGTGTTGGATCTGATTCCTTCTAGGAATAGGAATCGTATTCAGAACTCCTTGTGGGTTGGTGCTTTAAATAGGAGGGGTTGTCTCTTGTTGAAGAGCATCGAATTGAGGAGAGCTAGGCGCATAGAGCCTTGGGCTCAAAGTTTAGGGTTTGTACTCTTTTGATGGGAGTACTTTAGACAAAAGAAATAAAGATCAATTCTTCTAGTTCCCGCATTGCTTCAACGTTCTCTTTTTGGTTCTTGTTTGCATGCTTGTTCTAGTTCTAGATTGGTTTTTGTTCTTTAAGTTTTATCTTGATTTGATCCATCAAAAACCTCTCTAGAGTATTGATCTAGTGTTTCTCAAAGTCTAGTTAATCAATCTTTTGTCGTTCTTGTTTAATCTTGAAGTTTTGATTAGATTGATTCTCGTCAAGTTCTGGATCAGCAAGCTTGCGAAGCTTATAACTTTTGATCCGTAAGTCCGATCGACATGATTCTTTTTGGGTTCGTTTCTTACTGGAGTCTAGTTTCTTGTGTCCAAATTTCAGATCGATCCAACGGTTGGATCTCTGGGAATTCGTGTTTTATCAAGCCTCTGTCAATCTGTTTTTGTCAAATCCGAGGCAATCTTTTGGTTTCTTTTGGGGTGAAGCTTTTAATAGATCAAGAATTTGGTTTTAGCTTCCGCACAATCATTCACCCCCCCTCTGATTGCTATATTCGTATACTTCGATCTTACAAGTGGTATCAGAGCAAGGTTTTTCTAATCTATCTTAATCGGTGATTAGATCAATAGATCATTATTCGACAAAACCTTGTGTGTTCAATGGTGTTGATTTTCAGTTTTGGATGGCCAAGATGGAGGCGTTCATCCAAGCACAGGGCTTCGCAATATGGGAGAAGGTTTACAAGCCATATCAAGTCCCTGAAAACGACAACGTCAATGATGCAAATCGTGCACATGTTGAAGCAAATAGCAAGGCGCGAAACTTGATCATCCAAGGCTTGGGACGCAGCGACTTTGATCGTGTGGTTCATCTTCGATCTGCATATGAGGTATGGAAATCTCTTTGTGATTATCATGAGGGTTCTAACACTGTCAAAGAGGTTCGTCAAGATATTTACAAAAAAGAATATATGCGTTTTGAGATGAAACCTAGTGAATCTGTAGATGACTTCTTTGCACGCTTCAATAAAATTCTTAGCAATCTCCGTGCTGTTGGAGTTAGCTACACTGATGTTGCAAATGCTAGACAATTGCTTAGTGCTTTGGACATGTCGGTGTGGGAGATGAAAGTAACATCTATACAAGAATCTACTATCATGAGCACACTTACATTAGATGTTCTGTATTCAAAATTGAAAACTCATGAGTTAGATGTTCTTGCCAGGAAGGGTAATGTTAAGTCAATTGCTTTGATCTCTAACCCTAACATGTCTAATGCAAACTCTTCTTCTAGCTTTGCCTTGTCCTCTTTATCCTCTTTAACAGATGAGCAAATTGAAGAATTTCCTGAGGAAGATTTGGCACTACTCTCTTCTCGTTTTAACAAAGCTTTGCAGAATGTGAGAATGAAAAAGAGAGGTGGTCCTCCAAGATGCTATGAGTGTGGTGACCTCAACCATATTCGCACAAATTGTCCTAAGCTTGCAGGAAAAACATCAAAGGAGGAGAAGGATAACGACAGAAGGAATGAGAAGAAAAGGTTCTCGTCAAATGATAGGAAGAAGAAGAGCTTCATCAACCGCAAGGTGGTTCACCGAGTTCTTTCCGCTCTTGAACAAGTCAATTTGAGCGATGTGGACTCGGAGAGCAGCGAAGATGATGCAACTCCAAGCAAGCATGATTTGATGGGATTGTGTCTCATGGCAAGCAGCAAGGATAGCTTCACCGAGGACGATCAAGACAGCGACTTCAATGAGGTAGATCCTTCTTATGATGAATTAGCTATTGCTGTTGCTCGTCTTGGAAAATTGCTTGACAAACGTGATAGAAAAATTAAGAAACATGATATTCTTGTGGAGTCATTGAATGCTGAAATTGCTAGACTTAAAACCTTGATTCCTGATGATGATGCTTGCAAATCATGTGACTTAATTTACAATGAGCTTACTTTGCTTAGGAAAGAACATGTTACCTTGTTAGAGCAAATCAATGCTGAAAATGAGAAAAATGAGAAACTTGTTAAACATGCTAGTTGTTCTACCATTGATTTGCATGATACAACTCCATGTTCCAAATGCTCCACACTAGAATTGAAGTTGAATGATGCAAATGCTAGGGTTTCTCAAATGACAGATACTTTGCTTACACATGAGGTTCTTTCATGCTCAACTTGTCGCAAGCAAAAAGGAAAAGTGGATGTTCCCTGCAATAATTGTTTAACTCTTGCTATGAAAGTTGATTACTTGCAAAATTCTTTGGAACGTTTCACTAATGGCAAGAAAAACCTAAACATGATTTTGGATCAATCAAAAGTCAGCACTCAGAACAAAGGTTTAGGTTTTGATTCTTATGCTCATCATAAATCACATGCTCCCACTGTTGTTAAATCATTTGAAGGAGGAAAATTTGAAATTGTCAATGAGCCTAAGAAAATTGTCTTTAAGTCTGCTGGAGTGTTATCTTCTACTATGATGAATGCAAATGATGCTTCTACTTCTAAAGCTAAACATCCTGTTAAGTACACTTGCACTCATTGTGGTAGAGATGGACATCTAGTAGATTTTTGCTTTAGACTAGCCAAACAACAAAAGAAAGAAAGGACAAAGGCTAGGTCAAATCTCAGAAAGGCACACCTTGCTTCTCAGTATGTGCCTAGGGTGAAACAAGCACCTTTTGTTTCTAAAAACACGGAAAAAGGCAAATCTATTTTTGTACATAAGAATACTCGTGTTGTGCCTACTGTTGTGCGTCGTGTGTCTCAGTACTGGATTCCTAAACATCTTATTTCTAACCCCAGTACCGAGACCTCGACACTTTCTGCTTCTATGTAGGCTTCTCACGCGAGGAGGGAGAACATGTGGCTAGTGAATTTCGGATGCTCACTTCATATGTTCAGTGATAAGATTTGGTTCTCCTTCACTCGTGCATCTCATGCTGAAAGTGTTGCTTTTGGAGATGCTTCTTCCACTTCTATTTTCGCAAAAGGCACTAGTCCAAATGATGCAAGTACATGTGCATATGTTCAGGGGGAGAGTGTCTTTGTTCATAAAAGATAATGATGATGCTGTTGAGGATGAGATAATTGGAGGTTTACATGAGAGACTCTTCCCACGTGCTTGTGTGTGCTTGTTTTCAAGCTTCCCACGTGCTTCACATCGACAAGCGTTCAAGTGAACTTTCAGGTATCTCCATGGTACTCAAGATTTTGGCATTTGGCTTTCTGCTTCCTTATGCATTAGTTTAAGAGCTTATTCTGATGTTGACTTTGGAGGATGTTGAATTGATTTGGTTCGTGCCACCTCTTGAGTAATCCCCTTTCTTGAGCATATTGATACTTGTGAAATCATGTGCTGAAAAATTGGCTTAGAATTGAATTTGCAAATATGTTTGTTCATGTGTTTTGTCAATTTGACAAGAAGCAGTAAGTTTCGCTTTTGCGCCGGACCAAGATCTCAAGAAACAGTAAGTTTCCCATCTACGACGGACAAACTTTGTTGGTCTATCGTGGACATGCTTTTGAACTCATTGAGCCAAACTCAATTTTCCTCAAAACCGAAGTTGTGCATGTACGACCGACAAAGTTTTTAACCGCTGTGAACGTGTTTTTGAGGCTCATGAGTCAAGTCAATCTTCCAAGAAACCAAGTTTTTGCATGCACGGCGACAAACTTCTTTGGTCACCGTGAATGGCTTTTTGAGGTTTGATTTCGCATGTACGACGGACCGATTTTGTTTGTCCGTCGTGAACGGTTTTTGCCATTTAATGATTTCTTCTGGAACCGAAACTATTTGTACAAACGGACCGATTTTGTCTGTCCGCTAGAATGGTTTTTTTGAGTGATTTTTCATGCATACAGGACCACCATATTTCCTTGTCCGTCAGGGAATGCTTTTTTGAATTAGGTTTTGAGCGAACTGAAATAATTTGAATTTGAGATTATGAAATTTGTGATGATTTCATGATGCTTCTTTTGAAGTGGACTTTATGCAATGCTCATGTGAGTAGTTGCATGGATTGACATTGAGTCAAGTCGTGGACTTGTGCTGGATTTGTTTTAGGTTTGTTCATGTGCGTATTGCTCGAAGACAATGTGGTCGATGACGGGACCAAACTAGGTTCATGGAGGAACTGAGGTTCGGGACTAGGTTCAGGAGGAACTGGGGTCTTGATGGTCAAGGATGTCATGCGGGACGTTCGGGCTAAGAGAATGGTGCACATGAAGAATGGTTAGTCACGTGAGAATGGCGCGGAGGTCATTCGGCGTGCAAAAG
This sequence comes from Rhipidocladum racemiflorum, assembly GCA_036346355.1. Lineage (NCBI taxonomy): Eukaryota > Viridiplantae > Streptophyta > Magnoliopsida > Poales > Poaceae > Rhipidocladum > Rhipidocladum racemiflorum. The sequence goes on from CM070583.1 coordinate 63,724,725, forward strand.
TGTTAGTCACGTGAGTATGGCAGGCCAAACGCGTGCAAAGTGTTAGTCACGTGAGTATGGTAGGGTTGCCATACTGGCAGTAAAGAGTTGTACTCGCCAGGTTGGGCCAAGTAGAGTTGTGTTGGATACGGATTCTTCTAGGAATAGGAATCGTATTCGTAACTCCTTGTGGGTTGGTGCTTTAAATAGGTGGGGGTCTCTGTTGAAAGGCACCAAGCGTAGCTGTTTGATCAAGCCTTGAGCTTGGTTTTTAGGTTTGTACTCTTTTGATGAGAGTACTTTAGACAAAAGAAATAAAGATCAATTCTTCTAGTTCCCGCATTGCTTCAACGTTCTCTTTTTGGTTCTTGTTTGCATGCTTGTTCTAGTTCTAGATTGGTTTTTGTTTTTTAAGTTTTATCTTGATTTGATCCATCAAAAACCTCTCTAGGGTATTGATCTAGTGTTTCTCAAAGTCTAGTTGATCAATCTTTTGTCGTTCTTGTTTAATCTTGAAGTTTTGATTAGATTGATTCTCGTCAAGTTCTGGATCAGCAAGCTTGCGAAGCTCATAACGTTTGATCCATAAGTCCGATCGAGCTGATTCTTTTTGGGTTCGATTCGTATTGGAATCTAGTTTCTCGTGTCCAAATTTCAGATCAATCTAACGGTTGGATCTCCAGGAATTTGCGTTTTACCGAACCTTTGTCATTCTGTTTTTGTCGAAAACGAGGCAATTATTTGGTTCTGTTTTGGGGTGAACTTTTAATAGATCAAGAATTTGGTTTTAGCTTCCGCACAATCATTCACCCCCCCTCTGATTGCTATATTCGTATACTTCGATCCTACAAGTGGTATCAGAGCAAGGTTTCTCTAATCTATCTTAACCGGTGATTAGATCAATGGATCGTTATTCGACAAAACCATGTGTGTTCGATGGTGTTGATTTTCAGTTTTGGAAGGCCAAGATGGAGGCGTTCATCCAAGCACAGTGGCTTCACAATTTGGGAGAAGGTCTACAAGCCATATGAAGTCCCTCGGCGAACGACAACGCCAACGACACCAATCGCGACACATGTTGAAGCAAATAGCAAGGCGCGCAACTTGATCATCCAAGGCTTAGACGCAAATGTGACTTTGATCGTGTGGTTCATCTTCGATCCAAGATATGAGGTATGGAAATCTCTTTGTGATTACATGAGGGTTCTAACATCACAAAGAGGTTCGCCAAGATATTTACAAAAAGAATACATGCGCTTTGAGATGAAACCTAGTGAATCTGTAGATGACTTCTTTGAGACGCTTCAATAAAATCCTTAGCAATCTACGTTGGAGTTAGCTACACCGATGCTGAAAATGCTCGACAATTGCTTAGTGCTTTGGACATGTCACATGGGAGATGAAAGTAACATCTATACAAGAATCTACTACCATGAGCACACTCCACATTAGATGTTCTTTACTCTAAGTTGAAAACTCATGAGTTGGATATTCTTGCCAGAAGGGTAACATTAAATCAATTGCTTTGATCTCTAACCCTAACATGTCAAATGCAAATTCTTCTTCTAGCTTTGCCTTGTCTTCCATGTCTTCTTTAATGTGATGAGCAACTTGAAGAGTTTCAAGAAGATCTGGCACTACTCTCTTCTCGCTTTAACAAAGCTTTGCGAATGTGAGAATGAGAAAGAGAGGTGGTCCTCCAAGATGCTATGGAGTGTGGTGACCTCAACCATATTCGCACAAATTGTCCTAAGCTTGCAGGAAAAACATCAAAGGAGGAGAAGGACAACGGCGTATGAATGAGAAGAAAAGGTTCTCGCTCAAATGATAGGAAGAAGAAGAGCTTCATCAACCGAGAAGGTGGTTCACCGAGTTCTTTCCGCTCTTGAACAAGTCAATTTGAGCGATGTGGACTCGGAAGCAACGTGAAGATGATGCAACTCCAAGCAAGCATGATTTGATGGGACTATGTCTCATGGCAAGCGCAAGGATAGCCTCACCGAGGACGATCACGACCGGATTTCAATGAGGTAGATCCTCTCTTATGATGAATTAGCTATTCTTGTTCGCCTTGGAAAATTGCTTGACAAACGTGATAAGAAAATTAAGAAACATGATTTCATTATTGAAACATTGAATGCTGAAATTGCTAGACTTAAGACTTTGATTCCTAGTGATGATACTTGCAAATCATGTGACTTAATTTACAATGAGCTCACCTTGCTTAGGAAAGAACATGCTCTTTTGTTGCATCTAAATGAGAAAAATGAGAAACATGTTGTACATGCTAGTCGTTCCACCGATGATTTGTACGCTTCAACTTCTTGTTCTAAATGCTCAACTCTTGAATTAAAATTGAAAGATGCAAATGCTAGGGTTTCTCAATTAACTGATAATTTGCTTTCACATGAAATTCTCTCATGCTCAACTTGTCGCAAGCAAAAAGGAAAAGTAGATGTTCCTTGCAATAATTGTTTAACTCTTGCTAAGAAAGTTGATTACTTGCAAAATTCTTTGGAACGTTTCACTAATGGCAAGAAAAAATTGAACATGATTTTGGATCAATCTAAGGTTAGCACAAATAAGAGAGGTTTAGGTTTTGATCCTTATGCCACATATGAAACTAAACCTCGCTCTGTTGTTTATGCTCCTTGCAATGACAAACTTGAGATTTCAAATGAGCCTAAGAAAATTGTCTTCAAATATGCTGGCCTTTTATCTTCTACTATGATGAATGCAAATGTTGCTTCTACTTCCAAAGCTAAACATAATGTTAAGTACACTTGCACTCATTGTGGTAGAGATGGACATTTAGTAGACTTTTGCTTTAGACTAGCTAAACAACAAAAGAGAGAAAGGTTTAATGCTAGGTCTAATTTCAGAAAGGCACACTCTACTTCTCATTATGTGCCTAGGGTGAAACAAACACCTTTTGTTTCTAAAAACACTAAAAAGGCAACTGCTTTTGTACATAAGAATACTCGTGTTGTGCTACTCGCATTTGGCGTCGTGTGTCTCAAGATTGGATTCCTAAACATCTTATTTCTAACCTCAAGCATCGAGGCCCCGACACTTTCTGCTTCTATGTAGGCTTCTCACGCGAGGAAGGAGAACATGTGGCTAGTGAATTTGGATGCTCACTTCATATGTTCGATGATAAGTTTTGGTTCTTCTTCACTCGTGCATTTCATGCTAAAAGTGTTGCCTTTGGAGATACTTCTTCCACCTCTGTTTTCGCAAAAGGCACTAGTCCAAATGATGCAGGTACAGGTGCATATGTTCAGGGGGAGAGTGTCTTTGTTCATAAAGATGATGATGCTGTTGAGGATGAGATAATTGGAGGTTTACATGAGAGACTCTTCCCACGTGCTCACATCAACAAACAACTCAAGTGAATTTTCAGGTATCTCCATGGTACTCAAGATTTTGGCATTTGGCTTTTTGCTTCCTTATGCATTAGTTTAAGAGCTTATTCTGATGTTGACTTTGGAGGATGTTGAATTGATTTGGTTCGTGCCACCTCTTGAGTAATCCCTTTTCTTGAGCATATTGATATTGGATTTCACTTTCTTAAAGATCATGTTGAAAAAGGCAACATTGTGCTTCATCATGTGGATACTGAACATCAATTGGCAGACATTTTCACAAAACCTTTGTCTTCTTCTCGTTTTGCTTTTATTCGGGGAGAACTTGGAATTGTTCATCCAATGGGATTGTTTTGAGGGGGAGTTTCTTTGTCAAGTTCTTTCACTTAATGAGCTCACTTTATCATATTTCTTTATATGTTATGTAATTGAGCTAATATATGATAATCTAATTATCTCACTTGAACTAAAAATGACATTGCGGAATTCCCTGGACTGATTACCTATAGCTAAATACTCTGTGATATCTCACTCTTCTAGGCTTAATATTGAATCTTCTTGACAAATTTGGGCTATGAAGCAAGTGTGTTTTCAACTTTACTCTTTCATAAGACCTTTAATCACTTTTGCATGTTTACAATCAAAGAAAAAGAAAAAGAAAAGGGAATCAATATAAAAGTGTCATAAAAGCAAAAGCTTCAAGTTATGTGCTTCAGGCTTGCTTTCCCTAAAAAATAAGATGTATGCTTCAAGCATGCCATTCCCTCAAAGATAAGATGTATGCTTCAAGCATGCCACTCCTAGAAAATAAAAGAAGTATGCTTCAAGCATGCCACATGCAATTTATTGTTTAATGATTAAATTGGTCTACTAAATTGGAGTTGAAACTACTTGCTCGCCCTAAGTTGTTAGTTGCTTCAATTTTTTTTAAAGCCTTGCTTTTTCTGCTAAGATCTTGCTTAGTACTTGGCTATAGTTGACTAAATTGAGGTTGAGATGCATGTCATTCTCTAACTTGTTAAAATCACATCAAGATCATGTATTTTGCATATTATGTGATATATAAGGTTATATGATCGAATGAGCTCATCTTTTCCTATCTTGGCACTCCCTTGTTTTTCCTTGTGAAATCTTTGCTACAGGAAAAATTTTGAACTGTTCTCTTCTTTTTGTACTCTTGATGAATCCATTGTCAAAGGGGAGAAATTTGGGAATCATTGAAAAGTTTAAGGAAAAAGGGGAGAAGAAAAGGGGAGTTGTGTTTGGAAATTTGAGAATTTTGGGAGAAGTTTGGAGAATTTTGGAATTCTTGGACACATTGCACATTCACACACATTTTCCTTCTCAGGAGATTTTGTTTTGCATTTTGGTCAAAGGGGAATTTGTTTCTTTTTGGTCCTTGATCCTTGGATTTCAAAATCTTTGTAAAGTGAATGCCAAATGTTCAATTCTAAGTGGTGTGCCAATGTTTTCATCAAGGGGAGATTGTGAAATCATGAAAATAAAATTGGCTTAGAATTGAATTTGCAAATATGTTTGTTCATGTGTTTTGTCAATTTGACAAGAAGCATTAGTTTCGCTTTGGGACCAAGATCTCAAGAAATGAAGTTTCCCATCTACGACGACGGACAAACTTTGTTGGTCTATCATGGACATGCTTTTGAACTCATTGAGCCAAACTCAATTTTCCTCAAACCAAGAAGTTGTGCATGTACGATGACAAAGTTTTTAATCTGTCATTGAACGTGTTTTTGAGCTCATGAGTGAAGTCAATCTTCCAAGAAACCCGAAGTTTTGCATGTACGGCGACAAACTTCTGGTCATGTGGAATGGCTTTTTGAGGTTTGATTTTCGCATGCACGGCGGACCGATTTTGTTTGTCCGTCGTGAACGCAGGTTTTTGCCGTAATGATTTCTTCTTGGAACCGAAAACTTTCACTTGTACAATCTGACCGATTTTGTCTGTCCGTCTGCCAGAATGGTTTTTTTGAGTGATTTTTCATGTATACACCTGACCATATTTCCTTGTCCGTCGTGAATGCTTGCTTTGAATTAGGGTTTTGATGTAATCTGAAATAATTTGAATTTGAGATTATGAAATTTGTGATGATTTCATGATGCTTCTTTTGAAGTGGACTTTATGCAATGCTCATGTGAGTAGTTGCATGGATTGACATTGAGTCAAGTCGTGACTTGTGCTCGATTTGTTTGTGGTTTGTTCATGTGCGGTATTGCTCAAGAAGGCGAATGTGGTCGATGGACGGACCGAAACTAGGTTCATGGAGGAACCGAGGTTCGGGACTAGGTTCAGGAGGAACTGAGGTCTTGATGGTCAAGGATGTCATGCGGGACGCTCGGGCTAAGAGAATGGTGCACATGAAGAATGGTTAGTCACGTGAGAATGGCAGGAGGTCATTCTGCAAAAGTGTTAGTCACGTGAGTATGGCGGTGGCCAAACGCTGCAAAGTGTTAGTCACGTGAGTATGGTAGGGTTGCCACGCCAAGTGCAAAGAGTTGTACTCGGCCAGGTTGGGCCAAGTAGAGTTGTGTTGGATACTGATTCCTTCTAGGAATAGGAATCGATTCGAACTCCTTGTGGGTTGGTGCTTTAAATAGGTGGGGTCTCTGCTGAAAGGCACCAAGCAGAGCTAAGCGCATCAAGCCTTGAGCTTGGTTTTAGGGTTTGTACTTTGATGAGAGTACTTTAGACAAAAAGAAATAAAGATCAATTCTTCTAGTTCCCTGTGATTGCTTCAACGTTCTCTTTGGTTCTTGTTTGCATGCTTGTTCTAGTTCTAGATTGGTTTTTGTTTTTAAGTTTTATCTTGATTTGATCCATCAAAAACCTCTCTAGGGTATTGATCTAGTGTTTCTCAAAGTCTAGTTGATCAATCTTTTGTCGTTCTTGTTTAATCTTGAAGTTTTGATTAGATTGATTCTGGTCAAGTTCTGGATCAGCAAGCTTGCGAAGCTCATAACGTTTGATCCATAAGTCCGATCGAGCTGATTCTTTTTGGGTTCGATTCGTATTGGAATCTAGTTTCTCGTGTCCAAATTTCAGATCAATCTAACGGTTGGATCTCCAGGAATTTGCGTTTTACCGAACCTCTGTCATTCTGTTTTTGTCGAAAACGAGGCAATTATTTGGTTCTATTTTGGGGTGAACTTTTAATAGATCAAGAATTTGGTTTTAGCTTCCGCACAATCATTCACCCCCCCTCTGATTGCTATATTCGTATACTTCGATCCTACAATACTGGATTTCACTTTCTTAGAGATCATGTTGAAAAAGAAAATATTGTGCTTCATCTTGTGGATACTGAACATCAATTGGCAGACATTTTCACAAAACCTTTGTCTTCTTCTCGTTTTGCTTTTATTCGGGGAGAACTTGGGATTGTTCATCCAATGGGTTTGTTTTGAGGGGGAGTTTCCTTGCCAAGTTCTTTCACTTGATGAGCTCACTTTATTATATTTCTTTATATGTTATGTAATTGAGCTAATATATGATAATCTAATTGACTCACTTGAACTAAAAATGACATTGTGGAATTCCATGGACTGATTGCCTATAGCTAAATACTCTGTGATATCTCACTCTTCTAGGCTTGATATTGAATCCTCTTGACAAATTTGGGCTATGAAGCAAATGTGGTTTCAACTTTACTCTTTCATAAGACCTTTTAATCACTTTTGCATGTTTATAATCAAAGAAAAATGAAAAGAAAAGGGAATCAGTAAAAAAGGGTTGTTAAAAGCAAAAGCCTCAAGTTATGAGCTTCAGGAATGCTTTCCCTAAAAGATAAGATGTATGCTTCAAGCATGCCATTCCCTCAAAAGACAAGATGTATGCTTCAAGCATGTCACTCCAAGGAAATAAAAGAAGTATGCTTCAAGCATGCCACATGCAGTTTACTGTTTAAAGATTAAATTGGTCCACTAGATTGGAGTTGAAACTACTTGCTCGACCTGATTTGTTATTTGCTTCAACTTTGAGCCTTTGTTTTTCTACTAAAGGTTTTGCTTAGTACTTGGCTATAGTTGACTAAATTGAGGTTGAGATGCATGTCATTCCCTAACTTGCTAAAATCACATCAAGATCATGTATTTTGCATGTTATGTGATATATAAGGTTATATGATCGAATGAGCTCATCTTTTCCTATCTTGGCACTCCCTTGTTTCTCCTTATGAAATCTTTGCTACAGGAAAAATTTTGAACCTGTTCTCTCTTTTGTACTCTTGATGAATCCATTGTCAAAGGGGGAGAAATTTGGGAATCATTGAAAAGTTTAAGAAAAAAGGGGGAGAAGAAAAAGGGGGAGTTGTTTTTGGAAATTTGAGAATTTTGGGAGAAGTTTGGAGAATTTTGAAATTTTTGGGCACATTGCACATTCACACACATTTTCCTTCTCAGGGGGAGATTTTGCTTTGCTTTTTGGTCAAAGGGGGAATTCTGTGTTTTCTTACTTTGGTCTTTGATCCTTTGGATTTCAAAATCTTTTGTAAAGTGAATGCCAAATGTTCAATTCTAAAGTGGTGTTGCCAATGTTTTCATCAAGGGGGAGATTGTGAAATCATGTGTTGAAAAATTGGCTTAGAATTGAATTTGCAAAATGTGTTTGTTCATGTGTTTTATCAATTTGACAAGAAAAAGTAGTTTCGCTTTGGCGCCGGACCAAACTTAAAGAAAACAGTAAGTTTCCCATCTACGACGGACAAATTTTGTTGGTCTGTCGAAAACATGCTTTGGCAACCTCACTTTCCCATGTACGACGGACTGATTTTGTTTGTCTGTCGTAAACGTGTTTTTGAGCTCATGAGTCGAACTCAATTCTCCAAGAAGCCAGTAAGTTTTGCATGTACGACGGACCAAGTTTTTGGGTCTGTCGTGGACATGCTTTTGAGCTTATGTGCCGAACTCTTTTCCAAAGGAACCGATATTTTCACTTGTACAACAGACTGATTTTGCTGGTCCGTTGTGAACGTGTTTTGCTCGGTTTTGATTTCTTCTTGAAACCGAGACTTTCTTGTGTACACCGGACCGATTTTGTCTGTCCGTTGTAAATGGTTTTTTGAGTGGTTTTTCATGTGTACGCCGGACCATATTTGTTTGTCCGTCGTGAATGCGTTTTTGCTGAATTAGGGTTTTGAGCAAAATTGGAATTGTGTTTGATTCATTTTTGGGATTATGAAATTTGTGAGAATTTCATGATGCTTCTTTTGAAGTGGACTTTATGCAATGCTCATGTGAGTAGTTGCATGGATTGACATTGAGTCAAGTCGTGGACTTGTGCTCGGATTCATTTTGTGTTTTGTTCATGTGCAGGTATTGCTCGAGGACGAACGTGGTCGATGATGGGACCGGAACTAGGTTCGTGGAGGAACTGAGGTTCGGGACTAGGTTCAGGAGGAACTGAGGTCTTGGTGGTCAAGGATGTCATGCAGGACGTTCGGGCTAAGAGAATGGTGCACATGAAGAATGGTTAGTCACGTGAGAATGGCAGGAGGTCATTCGCGTGCAAAGTGTTAGTCACGTGAGTATGGTAGGTGGCCATACGCATGCAAAGTGTTAGTCACGTGAGTATGGTAGGGTTGCCATACGCGTGCAAGAGTTGTACTCGGCCAGGTTGGGCCAAGTAGAGTTGTGTTGGATACAGATTCCTTCTAGGGAATAGGAATCGTATTCAGAACTCCTTGTGGGTTGGTGCTTTAAATAGGAGGGGTTGTCTCCTGTTGAAGAGCATCGAATTGAGGAGAGCTAGGCGCATAGAGCCTTGGGCTCAAAGTTTAGGGTTTGTACTCTTTTGATGGGAGTACTTTAGACAAAAGAAATAAAGATCAATTCTTCTAGTTCCCGCATTGCTTCAACGTTCTCTTTTTGGTTCTTGTTTGCATGCTTGTTCTAGTTCTAGATTGGTTTTTGTTCTTTAAGTTTTATCTTGATTTGATCCATCAAAAACCTCTCTAGAGTATTGATCTAGTGTTTCTCAAAGTCTAGTTGATCAATCTTTTGTCGTTCTTGTTTAATCTTGAAGTTTTGATTAGATTGATTCTCGTCAAGTTCTGGATCAGCAAGCTTGCGAAGCTTATAACTTTTGATCCGTAAGTCCGATCGACATGATTCTTTTTGTGTTCGTTTCTTACTGGAGTCTAGTTTCTTGTATCCAAATTTCAAATCGATTCAACGGTTGGATCTCTGGGAATTCGTGTTTTATCAAGCCTCTGTCAATCTGTTTTTGTCAAATCCGAGGCAATCTTTTGGTTTCTTTTGGGGTGAAGCTTTTAATAGATCAAGAATTTGGTTTTAGCTTCCGCACAATCATTCACCCCCCCTCTGATTGCTATATTCGTATACTTCGATCCTACAGTCCGCGGACTGGCTGCGGTACATGGAAAGGTAGTTCGAGGTCTTGGAGTTGACTTCGGTCCAGAGAGCTCGTTTGTAGCCTTTCAGTTGAAGGGCCAAGTGGATATCTGGTGGGAAGGGGTTCTTGCTGCGAGGGCCCCCGCTCTTGGACCGGTCACTTGGGAGGACTTTGTGGCTCGCTTCCGAGCCAAGTTCTACCCGGAGTCTTTTCTTGAAAGGATGGAGTATACTTTGTCGACTCTCATCTAGAGGAAGAAGTCGGTGGCAGTGTATGAGGTGGAATTCAACAATGTGGTGCGCTTTGTGCCAGCTGTGGCAGAAGATGACAGGGAGAAGGCGAGGAGGTTCCGTAGGGGCCTCAATCAGGAGTTCAGAGTTGTCATGGGGGCAACTGTCCCTCATGACTTCTGCTCCGTGGTGGAGCAGGCTAAGGGCATGGAGCTCGAGTTGGAGCTCTCCAGGGATAAGCCAAACCCTGGCAGTTCAGGGGTCCTAGTGACCCCTGGCGGTGGCCAGAAGAGGACTTTTGGTGGAGGAGGTGGGTCTTCTCAGCGACCTACCTTCAAGAAGTTCAAGGGGGGACAGGGTTCCTCCTCAGGAGCTAAGATGAAGCTGCCCCAGCCATCTTCCTCGCGGTTGGTTGTTCGTCCTACTCCAGGGCAGGGCATGATCTGTTTCACGTGCGGTGGTGGACACCGTGCTGCGGAGTGTGCTTGGACCGGGGAGTGCAATCATTGTGGCCGACCTGGCCATATGGCACGAGTTTGCCGGATGAATCCGGATATCATCATCAAGTGGGAGTCCGTGCCCCTTGCTCCCACTCCAACCACGTCTTCCAAAGGGTCAGTGCAGATGTTGGCGGCTACGGCTCCCCCGCACCCCGCCTATTGGTGCCCGCAGCCGGCAGCTCCTCCTCAGCTCGCCCCACCGCCCCCAGTTATGCTGGGGCATCAAACGGGTGTCGGGGATCTTGCTGCCCCGGCGCCACCAGGAGTGTACGCCTTGCCAACTACTGAGTCAGCTGGCCATCCGGAGGTGGTATCAGGTACTTTGCTTGTGGATTTAGTTGATGACTTTGTTCTTTTTGATTCCGGAGCATCTTATTCTTTCGTATCCTCTGAGTTTGTTAGTAGAGCTAAGTTGGGAGTGTAGCGGATTTCTGAGTCTATGTTAGTCAGTTCTCCGGGGGGTCTTATTGCAAGTTCTTTGGTTTGCCCGGGTTGCACTATTACCATTGATGATGATGTTTTCTTTGCCAATCTTATGGTTATTCAGTTGGCCCCTTTTGATGTTATTTTGGGCATGGACTGGTGTAACTCCCCAATTTTTTGCTTTTCATGAATTTAAATGATATTTTGCACTTTTGGAAATTTTTGGAATTTTCTGGACTTTAGTTGGATTTAATTTGAATTTATTCCCTTTAGAGATGATTAAATAATTAAAGTTTTAAATAAAATTTTGTTGGAAATATTTTATTTGAGTCCAAAATGTCTCAAAGTATTTTTTAGATTTTTTCTGATTATTTTGCTATTTTTCTTGAATTATTTGAATTTTTAGGAATTAATTTAATTATTAAATCGCTGAGAAACCATAGCGGGTTTTACTGTTCATCCGACCCGAGTCAGACTCGAGTCCGACCGAGCCCGTCCGAGCCAGACCCTAGCCGGACCCAAAACCCTAATTCCGCGACCGTTGTACCTGGATCCAACGGCCGGAAAAGCGCCACGTCGCCCCACGATGATCGGTTGATATCAAGCCGCGCGTGATCGAATCAGGGCCGTCCGATGGGGCACGTGTATGGCCAGGATTGCTTCGTCCCCACCAAGTCCGGTTCGGACAACGCCACTGCGTCACCGCCGTGTTCGTTAGGGCTTCACGCTTTTCACGGAAGCCAAGGGTATTAAATACCCCCCCGAGTTCGTACGTGCACGTTTCGCTCGCTCACCTAGGTCCTGGCCCCTAAGCCGCCGCTGTTTCCGCGTGATTTCTCGCGAAAGTTTGGAGCGCCACCACAAATCTTCATCTCCTCCGCCTCCGTCAAGTTGTAACCCACCGCACCGACTCCAAATCCAGACTCCCCGCGTTGAGGCGCGTCGAGGGGTACGACTCACCCCGTCGGAAACCCAGACTCCCCACGTTGAGGCGCATCGAGGCGCTAATTCCCATAGAAAGCAGATTAGATCGAGACCATTAGATCCAGATAGTAGGGCTTAGGTTAGGCCACGTAGCCGTACTGTTTGGCTGTGGATCGGGTCAACGTAGGCTGTTGGATCTAGATCCTATGGTAGAGATTAAGCCACAGAGATTGCGCTGTGATGCATTAGGCTAAAACGTAGCCGTCCAATCGAAACTCGACGGCGTGGATTGAGCCACGCGTCGCACGCTGGGTCATGCCACGTCGCCCCACGATGCGGTAAAACTCGATCTAATCTCAGCCGTCCGATTCAAAATGAATGGCCCAGATCAAATTAGTGCGAGATTGGATCTGATCCGGACCGTCGGATTTCAAACCGCGGCCCAGATTTCGCCACATGTGCGGGAGCCGGAACGACGCGGTCCACGCGGGCGACGCCCCGTCGTCGCTGACGTCAGCGATGACGTCAGCACGAGCCCATTTGTCCGCGACCGCACCAACCACACGATGAAGTCAGCTGTGACGTCACGCTGACATCACGGTGGGGCCCGTGTGTCAGAGCCATCCTGCCAAGCCCCGCTGACGTCAGCAATGGCTTTGACCATGTGTCAGCGACACGTGTACCCGTGGACCGGGTCCACGGTGGACCGAGCCCGAGCCGTGGATCGAGTTCGTAGACCGGATGACGCAATGCTGATGTTATAATTTGATTTTTCAATAGAAAAATAATTCGGTGGAAATTCAAAATCCACGCTGACTTCATAATTCGGATTTTTCAATAGAAAAATAAATGAATTAATTCGGTTTATTCTTTTATTTGATTTTTCAAACTTCAAACGCTTATAACTTTTGCGTTTCAACTCCGATTTGAGTGATTCCAATTTCTAAATTTTTATAAAATTGAGCTCTATTTAATGGTGAATTTTATTTGAATTTTTGAACATGTTTTATCTACTATTTAATTATTTATTGCTATTTGCACACGTTACGAGTAGACGTTGAAATACCCGAAGGCTTTGAAGGTGAAGTTTTGACCTAGGAGCCAGCTCATGACCAAGAAGAAGTACTTTTTATGGCAAGTTATGCTTTGACCATATTGTTCCCACTTTGGAAATTATTTTGATTCAAATTATTGTATGTTAATTTAATTAGAAAATGTTTTAATTAATTCTGAAAATTAGTTAAATGCCAATTTGCTGTATTCCACCTTGACATAAATAATTGTATGCATGACCCCTTGTCTACCTAGTCTGGTTTAAGTAGTTGGACATTATAAAATCGCCAACATGGGCATTTAGGCCGCTGTAGTACAATGATTTGCCCTGCCACGTAGTCATGACATGATTTTGGATAATTACATGTTAATATTGACTTAATGAGATATGGAACCTGTTTTGGAGAAGTGTCATGTGTTATTAATTATTATGTTGATGGCACGTGGTGCATGGTAATCAACTGGGTTTGATAAATGCTTTAGAACGGAGCAAGTGGCAAGAGTGATCTGGTGGGCCATGAGTGGCACATGGAATGTCGTTTTGGTTCTTCAGCAGTCTTGCCTTGGTCACCCTAAGGACTTAACCTTGCAAGCCTTTGATCTGAGTCAAACATGAAACCACATGTCTGTAATGGGACGGACCTAGTTGAATAAGTTGCTAATAACTTACTTGTGGAACCTCAGGGTGTCAACAACACCTTTTGTGTAGTTGTACGGGGGAGCGTATGTAACACCCTACAAATCTAAACTGTCGTACAAGAAAAATTCGACAGCATCTCTCCTAAAATTAGGACAAAACGGAAGCGACAACAAGATTCATAATAACCATTATAAACAGGAATAACATAAAAGCATCAATACTAGAGATAACAAGTCTAAATCAGCAGGAAGAAAACAAACATAAGCGTAAAACAGCTCCAAAAGAGGACATCAACGGGTCTATGATTAATAAAATTTCCAGCAAGCTAATGAATTATTAAATGCACTAGTCCATGTGATTCGTGATGACCCGGAGGGTTGATTGTGCTACTAAGCCCACCCTTCAAGCTTACGACTGTGAGAACTACACGAAAACAACAAAATAACAAGGGTGAGATTGGGTAATCTCAAAGCGGAACAACTTCTAACGAATAACACGACCACAGTAAAACTAGCATACCAAATTCCTCATGTCCAATACCACATTATAGAGTCCACACAACCTCATTAAAATGCATATGATTGTGCACATGCTTATGCCATGATCCTCCTCACCGTGCCCTTTCGGGAACACACGGTGTTGTCTGCGATCTGATCGCGCTTATTGGCGTCGACAAACTTCCAATGCATGATTATGCAGTTAATGCTTCATGCATAAATACATTCATAACTTCCCACTCTGAATTCACATGCTTGCATACCATCAAATAACATGGATAGAATGTGAACATCATTGAGATAGAATATCTCCACAATTCATCTTGCAAACAACATCTTTCTTCATTCTTACTCATGATTCAAAAGCCAAACAACCACATCACAATGCAGGATAGGATATTGTAATCTCATAAACAAGTAGTTAAACCATGTAGGTGTGCTGCAATTAAGGTTTATATTGAAGACCGAAACAAATAGCGAGTTATAGTTTAGCAAGACCGCTACTTCCACTTGCCTTTACCAACGTGGATGACGAACCTAGTTGCGTCCAGAAGGGGCACCACCTATACAAGTATTATTTCAGTACATAGCGACATCACAAATGATCACACAACTCGAACACACGCTTCCTAATCCCCGTTCCCTTCTTAAGCGCCAAAAACCCCAATCTGCCCGGGTCAAACAGCAGCACCCTCTCTTCACAATTTCGTATCTTTTTTTATACAGATCATAAAAATACAAAAAAATTACAGTAGCTAGATATTGACGAGATATACAACTTTCATGAAGATCACAAATTTCAATTCCACTGTTAAATATGACTAAACAAACGTCCAACACAGTGGACAAAATCTGTTTCCAGATTCTGTCCATCATCTTGAAACAGCTGTAACTCTCAGACAGACACCCCAAAAATTCTGAAAAAATTACAGAAGCTAGATCTCGACGTTATCTACAACTTTCTAGTTATAGGTGTTTTCAGGAAAAATCGTCTATGCCACGTAAAACGCGAAACAATCCGCGCTGCACAATCTCCCCTTCCAAAAACAGCACCACGTGAACATCTACCCTTCTCCCCCATCAAGATCCATCTAAATCACTCACCACCAGATCTAATACACTCCTAATCCCTAGGTAGAATAGGGGTAAAAGATTGGGAATTTTACCTTGAGTTCTCCCTTGAGAACCCACGAAAAGCGCGGCGATTCCCGAAGCGGAAATCTGCTCGTCCTCCACGCCTCCACGGATCCTCTTCTCGCTTGCTCCTTCGGCGTTTCGCGGTGGATCTTGAGCCACCACGCAAGGGAGGAAGAGGAGGGGTGGTGTGGCTGCTAGGAGGAAGGGGGTGCCCTAGGGCTTTTGGGGTGACACCCTTTTATATGGTGGGCCGGCCCACTAGGGAAAAGAGAGAGAGGTGGGGAGGGATTAGCGGCCAGGCCAGGTTTTCCTCGGCCCCTTTGTTTCCTAGCCCGACAACTCCAAATTTAATATTAATATGCCGGGATAAACTTCAATTATTTCATCCCCGACAAATCCTTCATTCCTCTCCCGAAACAAAACCGAGGAAAGGAACCTAGAATCGCTACGATGCTCTAAGGCATCACATTCTCCCCTCCTTAAAAGGATTCGTCCCGAATCTACTCCTCTTTGCTCACGGAACCTTAAAAAAGGAAGGCAAAATGGTAATCAACACTTTACCTTCAGCATCCTCAAAGAGTGTAGGATACTTCTTCGCATCTGGTCCTCAAGTTCCCAAGTTGCATCCCGCTCAGACTAATTGGTCCACAAATCTTTCATTGGACACTAACACGAACTATTCCCCTATTAAATAAAGGACACCTATTAGGTGAATCTGGTATCGAGATCTGGAATCTCAACTCCACTTCTCTCTTCAACCCGATCGCGAAACTCCGCATTCCAATCTCAACTCCTCTACCCACGGTTATTCGCATTACGGACGGCTGAACCATGTGAGACACAGCGCTCTAGGTAAGTCTCTAAATCAACCCAAACACAAACTCCTATCTCCTACAAGTGATTGATCTTTTACAAAAAAGAACCAATATCCACCCTTACCAGCAGCGAGAGATAGCCTACTTTACAACCAGGAGTCCAAAATCCGCTTGAGAAACAATAACAATAGAACACAATCACTACGGTTGACACAAACTCACTTCGAACCCGACAAAGTTCCAAAAATTAATGTAATTACACACCTTCCAAAGTTGTCCACTACTAAATTAAGCAACCCCATAGGAACACATCAATGAAAACAATTCTCCAAAAGGTTTGAATTGAGTCATACACACAACCTTCCTTTACTCTTGGCACTTTTAAACTACTTACGATCAGCCCACACTAGTTTTCCCTTGTAAGAAGGTTCGCCTTCACATTCTTCCACCAAGGACCAGGCAAGGAGTACAATCCTTGAATATACTCAACCATAACATAAACATTCATTTTCTTACCCCCAAGCTTGAGCGTAAAGAAATCTTAATTCTCCTTCTAACACAACTGTGAGCGACAATCACCACCTTTAAACCAAAGGGCTGAAATTCACATACGGGAACTCAACTTGGAAGAGGAACTCCATAGAACCAAAACCACCAAAAAAAAAATTTTCTTCAGGAAGCTCTATTCAAAAGAGAAACACCGCGAAAGTCTTCTGCAAATGCATTTCACTTTTACCAAAACAAATCATCTCACTTTTATCCAAGGCCAAGCCATTCAGAAAAAAAAACCGATCAAGGAATTAAATGCTTCCACACAACCACCATCTCTTTTTCCTTAAAAAGGAACCAAACTCACTTCCCAACAGAAAAATTGTTTCAACCACGAATATCATTCATGTCACAACCGGAAGAATCGTCTCTTAAACAAAAGCGTCCAAACACCTCACACCACAACACAACTCTAGCCCAAAATAGAAATACAAATATTTCCAGATCATGAAGTTCCAAATCTTACATTGGATTAGCTACTTCTTTTGATCAACAATGCAACCGATAACTCGACCTTGAAAACTACGGACACAGTCAAAGCATACATCCTTGAGCATAAATGTCGCATTCATAACTTAAGCTAGTTTTCTTATCAAAGATGAATGAATGACGATATTTAATAGAATAACATTCCAAAATCTCCACAAATTACTTCAAGGTTAATCATTCTTTTATCCTTGTTTTAAGCCTCGAAATTAACCCACATTTGGCAGAATCATTCTAAGTTTAGGGAAACTCTGAAACACAGCACAAAGAATACTTTGATCGAAAGTATTCAACCCAAATATCAAACAAACAAACCAATCCATATGAATTGTTAAACATAAGTTCAGCATAACTCCGTCATCTATAGAATTACTCTACCCTTACCATTTATATTTCAATATTCCCTATTTACTCATTGAGAAGGCCCATCATGATTTAACAACAACTACACAACATATTCCTACTCTTATTACCTTTTCCACATTTATAAATAAAGTTCACGGTGCTTATCAAAAACACATCCAACCAACACTACCTCATCAAGATCCCCACGAGGCGACCTAACCTATATCATCATATTCCTAAATTTGAAAAGCGATTGCTTCAACAAGTCTTTGACATGATGAACCTATAAATTCCATACCACATACAGCGTCAACATCTCGACAAATGGAAATTTATTCACCTAAAAGATGACTCAACAAGTAAATATTATCTCAACAAGGCACCAATCGTAAATAGAAGTTTAAAACATACATTTATTAAGGACAAAATCATAGCGTCATGCTAACTATCACTGGTTCACTCCATCACAACATGTTACAATTTCCACCATTTTAACAAGGTTTTCAACAATTAATCTAATCCAGTTACAACCACTACTAAGTCATCAATATCAATAATTGGCATAATTGTAAAAACAACAACATTGCTTTTAGTTACCCTATCCATAGACTATGACAAACTGTCACTACACAACATACTCCAACTATGTAAAATAGATTGAATAATTTAAGCCATCCAAAGCTCTTATAACAACAACGCTAAATTAAATTTAAATTTTTTTTAATTTTTTTAGCTACCCTATACACGGGTTATAGCAAAATTGCCACTCCAAGACATACTCCAGCCTTTTTTTAAAGTGAACTGAATAGGTGAAATCATCACAAAGCTCTTACGGCAATGGCAAAAACTTATGTCTTCCCAATTGATATCGATACTAGCATTATTGGAGCATCATACTTCGAATCTACTAATAGTTTGCAGCGTCATAAATATCAACTCTAATCAATTTCCAAGTTAAAGTCACTAGCCAACACGATTAAATTAGAACATCTTTAAACAACTTGACATGGTTTCTTTAACAATATCGGTAGTCCTCCATTACAATTAAATTGTTCTACCGACCTTATATTAAAATGTCTCTAAATAACCCACTAATTTTCTATTACCTTCACAGATGATTTTACATCATCGTAATGTTCTAACTCATCAAGATTTAAAGCTTTAAACATTGTCCATTGGTCAAGGGCACATTAAAATAATGCAATAAATCCTAAGCATGCACATTAACACATTCAATCATTATCGCTATAGAGCAATCTACAATACTAGAAGTTTATTTAATCTCAAACTAAAGATAACAATTACATTTTAATTGATTCAACTCACAAATTAACTTAGAAGTACATCATTCCATAAACCACATTGTTACATACTCGTAATACGGACATAAAATTTCTAAACACCGTCATGGGTCACCTACCATTGACAAACAGGAGGCAATCCCAAACATAAAAAAAAACATTGATTCTAGATCAAGAACAAGTCACAGATAAAAATTTCTTCTTTTCAGCAAGGGAGAAAAGCAAAATCCAAACATAAATGCAAGAGAGCTCGACCCTCAAATGTCCAATCATAGTAGCCAAAACTCTTCAAGAAATCCAAAACCTACACTTTCCACAAAGGAAGACGGATGCAAAAGGAAGACCAAATGTCCAACTAAAATTTTTCGATAAAGATTCAAACTTAGCTCCATCCAGGCTTGATGCGCAGGAGAAACTCCAACCCCTTCTTTTTAAAAAAAAATCGGAAACAACAACCACGTAAATTTCCTCCCAACAACGATCCATCACAATAAATCGGTGCCAAAGCAAAATTGTGACCAAAAGGCGCAACGTAGAACTCTTCTTCTGTGTCTTCACTCAAGGAGACAAAACCACAAACACCAAAAGGACAAATCGTTGAGTGCTCAAAACTAAGCATTTTCCTCGGTTTGAACCAACCACATACCAGAAAAAACCAACCAAAACCGACCGTCAAGACGGTAAAGAACATCGAAGGAATCCATCACCAACCTCTTCTATTTGACTCCGGTCACTACCCCGATCTCTGACGAGGACACGGATAAGTACTCTTTCCCTACAGGGGTTTAATAGTTCTTCGGTGGTTACTCTACCCGGCCACACGTCAAACCACAGCCTCACTACAAACAAAGGTGACCGAAACCCTTGACACCATAACCACACTTTATCACAAGCGAAGCAACTCAATCAAATCTATCATAAATATAGCATTATACATCATCAAAAGTAGCATTCAACAACAAAGCTTAAATTCAACCTTTAAGCATAAAGGCAACGATACCCATACCCTTTCCTCTTTGTGCATCCATGTGTGTCAAATTTTAAATTAGTGATTCCACTTACACAAGTTTTAATGTTGCTATCCTATGACAAAATTTTAGTTAAAACCTAGGCCATGTTTCTAAGTTATTCATCACATTTTAGTTGTATCCTATAGTATGACACTAAAAATAGACATTCCAAGGACCTCTGACCGGCTACGATACCAAGCTGTAACACCTACAAATCTATTAAATCGTACAAGAAAATTCGACAGCATCTCTCCTAAAATTAGGACAAAGCGAGGCGACAACAAGATTCATAATAACCATTATAAACAGGGAATAACATAAAAGCATCAATACTAGAGATAACAAGTCTAAATCAACCGAAAAACAAACATAAACGTAAAACAGACTCCAAAGAGGACATCAACAGGTCTATGATTAATAAAATTTCAGCAAGCTAATGAATTATTAAATGCACTAGTCCATGTGATTAAGTGATGACCCGGAGGGTTGATTGTGCTACTAAGCCCACCCTTCAAGCTTACGATTTCGCGAGAACTACTGAAAACAACAAAATAACAAGGGGTGAGATTGGGTAATCTCGACAAGCGGAACAACTTCTAACGAATAACGACCACAGTAAAACTAGCATACCAAATTCCTCATGTCAATACCACATTATAGAGTCCACACAACCTCATTAAAATGCATATGATTGTGCACATGCTTATGCCATGATCCTCCTCACGTGCCTTTCTCGGAACACACGGTGTTGTATGCCGACTCTGATCGCGCCTGTTGGCGTCGACAAACTTCCAATGCATGATTATGCGAGTTAATGCTTCATGCATAAATACATTCATAACTTCCCACTCTGAATTCACATGCTTGCATACCATCAAATAACATGGATAGAATGCGAACATCATTGAG
Source organism: Rhipidocladum racemiflorum (assembly GCA_036346355.1). NCBI lineage: Eukaryota > Viridiplantae > Streptophyta > Magnoliopsida > Poales > Poaceae > Rhipidocladum > Rhipidocladum racemiflorum. The sequence continues at coordinate 63,745,255 of CM070583.1, forward strand.
ATAGAATATCTCCACAATTCATCTTGCAAACAACATCTTTCTTCATTCTTACTCATGATTCAAAAGCCAAACAACCACATCACAATGCAGGATAGGGATATTGTAATCTCATAAACAAGTAGTTAAACCATGTAGGTGTGCTGCAATTAAGGTTTATATTGAAGACTAAACAAATAGCGAGTTATAGTTTAGCAAGACCGCTACTTCCACTTGCCTTTACCAACGTGGATGCCAACCTAGTTGCGTCAGAAGGGGCACCACCTATACAAGTATTATTTCAGTACATAGCGCACATCACAAATGATCACACAACTCGAACACGCTTCCTAATCCCGTTCCTTCTTAGCGCCAAAACTCCAATCTGCCCGGGTCAAACAGCAGCACCCTCTCTTCACAATTTCGTATCTTTTTTTATACAGATCATAAAAATACAAAAAAATTACAGTAGCTAGATATTGACGAGATCTACAACTTTCATGAAGATCACAAATTTCAATTCCACTGTTAAATATGACTAAACAAACGTCCAACACAGTGGACAAAATCTGTTTCCAGATTCTGTCCATCATCTTGAAACAGCTGTAACTCTCAGACCGACACCCCAAAAATTCTGAAAAAATTACAGAAGCTAGATCTCGACGTTATCTACAACTTTCTAGTTATAGGTGTTTTCAGGAAAAATCGTCTATGCCACGTAAAACGCGAAACAATCCGCGCTGCACAATCTCCCCTTCCAAAAACAGCACCACGTGAACATCTACCCTTCTCCCCCATCAAGATCCATCTAAATCACTCACCACCAGATCTAATACACTCCTAATCCCTAGGTAGAATAGGGGTAAAAGATTGGGAATTTTACCTTGAGTTCTCCTTGAGAACCCACTGAGAAAAGCAGCGATTCCCGAAGCGGAAATCTGCTCGTCCTCCACGCCTCCACGGATCCTCTTCTCGCTTGCTCCTTCGGCGTTTAGCGGTGGATCTTGAGCCACCACGCAAAGGAGGAAGAGGAGGGTGGTGTGGCTGCTAGGGGAGGAAGGGGTGCCCTAGGGCTTTGGGGGGTGACACCCCTTTTATATGGTGGGCCGGCCCACTAGGGAAAAGAGAGAGAGGTGGGGAGGGATTAGCAGCCCGGGCCCAGGTTTTCCTCGGCCCACTGTTTCTAGCCCGACAACTCCAAATTTAATATTAATATGCCGGATAAACTTCAATTATTTCATCCCCCGACAAATCCTTCATTCCTCTCCCGAAACAAAACCAGGAAAAGGAACCCTAGAATCGCTCTGATGCTCTAAGGCATCACAGCGTACTGGCGCGATGGCTAGGTATCCATCTAACGATTGGTTGGCCTAGACTTCGCCTTTGCTAAGGGAAGGGTTAGTGCGCAACAACCGGGGAGGTCCCTTGTGTAGTTAGAGGCTTCCGAAAGACTTTGTTACGGACACTCGCCTTTGTGGTGTTTGACTGTATCTTGTGTGTAAAGTGCATAACCTCTGCAGAGTGTACAACCTGTTTGAATAGCCGAGTCCACGGTATTGGACACTGCTCGGTGATTACAGTCAAGGGTTAGACTCTCATGAAAATAACTTGGCCTTGGAAAATGTGTGGGTTGAAATGATGAATTGGACCTAGGATTGGAAAGTGTGTTACTTGTGAAATCATTGTGAAAGTACTCTATTTATTATTGTTTACTGCTTTGCAATTTACTATTGTATTTACACTTGCTGTTTTACTGCAACTGAACCTGTTAGCCTATCCTTTGTAATAAGCCATGCATATAGAATATTAGCTTGCATTCTGTGCATGACCTGCTGAGTACCAAGTACTCACCCTTGCAACAATACAACATCAGTTGAAGAAGAAGCAACCCTGTACTGGAGGAGGAGGAGCCAGCGAACTAGGGGAAGAGCCCAATCAGTTGTCTGTGGCATATTGGTTGGCGCCATGTGTTTCTTTATTTTCCGCTGCAATTATTTCTTTTAATAAGTTTCCGCCCTACGAGGTGTACTTTTGTAACTTGACCATAAGGTCGAGCAACCAGTTTGGTTAGTTAAATAAAGTACTTTATTAATTCACTGAGTATGATTGTGATGTGTACCGATGTTGAGACTGTGTGCACTAGCGTGATCCTGGACTAGTGCTGAATACACAGAGGGTCCAGATTTGCACATTCGGGTCCCGACAGAGGTGGTATCAGAGCCATACTGACTGTAGGACTACCTTAGTTAGAATGGTCGTAGTGAGGTTAAAACTTATTTTCTAAAGTTAAAATTTGCCAAGATGATGAATGAAATCTCGACTTATCCCCTTCTCTCCTTCATACCCCTTGCTGAATTTTTCTTGTTTTCACCGTGTTTTTAAAATTTTCGAGTTCTCACGTGAGTGTCTTTTGGCAGATGCATATGCTCAACAACTACGCTAAGCGCGAGGAGGGTTATGCCGCCGAGTCGTGGCATATGTTACAGGTGCTTGGGAGGTTCGAGAGGCCACTTTACCAGGGGACCACCGTAGTACTGGCTGGATTGGTCAAGGCATGCGACGTCAAGATCACCGTGTATGCTCGTGAGGAGACGAAGTTTAGCTGCCCATGCTACTTTACGGCCAGGAGGTCCACCTTCCAGATGGGGATCTAGGAGGTGTCGCGCCGAGCGATGCGACACATCGCTTGCACCTACTCTGGAGAGCTGGAGGGCACAGTGTTTCGCCACCACCCGCGTCGAAACAATAGGGTTGAGCGGGAGCCGATAGAGGATGAGGATGTCACTGTCACACACTTGGCGAGGTTCGTCGTCGCGCAGGAGGATGCACTCGATGATACGGTGCAGGAGCTGCATAAGGCCCGTGAGGAGGTCAAGAAAGAGAAGAGAAGTCCGCAGGAGATTCGAGAGTATATGTCTCATCTTCTGCGAAGGATTGATGAGCTGGAGATGGCATTGTATGGACAGGGGCCAGAGCCAGTACTGGAGCTGCACGAGCCAGACCCCGAGGAGCCAGAGGCACAGCCAGAGCCGCAACCTGCACCTCAACCATAGACCACGCCAGGGCTCGAGGAGGATGCTGTTTCTTCGACTACAGTTGTTGTGGGCCATGGTGATTGATTTGCGCCTATGCCGCCGCACCCACCACATGGAGGAAGTGGAGGTTGGCTCGAGAAGTGAGCGTAGGTTTTGCAGTTGAGACTCTTTCGTCGAGTCGCGTTATAGAATAAGAGTCACCCTTAAAGGCGTTAGACTCCAATTTGCAAGTTGCTTTGTTCTTTTCATGCTTGTGAGTGTCTGGTATGCGTTGCAAGGCCCTTAGGCATTGTGAGAAACCATACCCAATTATTAATAATAATTAATAAAGTTGGATTTTGAGTTACACCTTCCACCCCACATAAGTTTCTCTACTACTTGTCTATTCTTGTTCCCTCTCGTCTCTAAACCTTGGAGTAATCGACAAATGGTGAATACTCGTGGAAATAACGGAGGTAACGGGAGAGGTTTTCGCCTAGCTAGGAACCCAGATGATGTGAACTAGGCACCCCAACCAGCACCAGCTGTGGACATGTAGAACTTTGGAGCTTTCCTTGCTGCACAGACTCAGTTGATGCATGCCATGATGCAACAAATGTAGCAAGTCACTGCTCAGGCCACTGCCAATCAAGCTAATCAGGGACAGTGACAGAATTCCAGACTTTTAGAGTTTATGAGGACTCATCCGCCCACATTCTCTGGAAACGCCAATCCACTAAAGGCAGATGATTGGCTAAGATCAATTGAAAGGAAGCTGCACATCACCCAGTGCGTGGGGAATGAGAGAGTGCTTTACGCCTCTCATCAGTTAGAAGGTACTACAGCCGAATGGTGGGAGAACTTTTGTGATGCCTTAGAATTTGGAAGTTACCGTAGGGGGGTTTTTTTCTCCCTTATTTCGATTTTGGAAGGAATGAAGGAAATGTTGGGAGATGAAATAATTGAGTTTTATGCTGCAATTAATATTAAAAAAATTGGAGTTTTGGGCTAGTTTTAGTTGAGCTGAGGCAACCTAGGCCTGGGCCGGGAATTCCCTTCCCACCTTCCCCCTCCCCACGCCTTGGTGGGCTGGCCCACCTCTCCCTTAGTGGTGCCACCCCCTCCCCCAAACCCTAGGCGCCACCACTTCCTCCCCTTGGCAGCCACCACTCCCTCCCCTAGGCAGCCGCCCCTCCCCTTCTCCTTCCCGGCGTGGTGGTTCGAGGATCCACCGCGGTTCGTGAAGGAAAATTCAAGAGGAGGACAGATTTACGTTTCGGGGATCGTCGCGCAATCTTTGTGGGTTCTCAAGGGAGAACTCAAGGTGGTGCCACTGCTGGGCATAACTAGGTTCATCGCCCACGTCGGTAAAGGCAAGTGGAAGTAGTTGTATTGTTAAGCTATACATTGTTGTTTGCTTCGCCTTCACTATAAACTCCAATTACAGCAATCATACATGGTTTAATCACTTGCTTTGAGGATTGCAATATCTTGACTGGCATTGTGATGTTGTGGTTTAGCTATGAATCATGAGTAAGGTGAAGAATGATGTTGTTTACCGGATGAATTGTCTAAACATTTCATCTCTATGATATTTGCTTTCTATCCATGCTATATGATGATATGCAAACATGTGGACTCAAAGTGGGAGGGGTTATGAATGAATTCATGCATGAAGCATTAATCGCATAATCATGCATTGGAAGTTTGTCGACGCCTTGGCGCGATCAGAATGCAGACAACACCGTGTGTTCCCGAGAAAGGGCACGGTGAGGAGGAACATGGCATAAGCATGTGCATCAATCATATGCATTTTATCAAGTGGTGTGGACTCTTTGATGTGGTATTGTATATGAGGAATGCGGAATGCTAGATATATGGTGGATGTGTTATTTGTATTAGTTGTTCCGTTTGCTGAGATTACCCAATCTCACTACTTGCTGTTTTGATGTTTTCAGGTAGCGCACGTGAGTCGTAAGCATGAAGGGTGGGCTAGCAACACAATAAATTTTCTGATGTCATCACGACTCACATGATCTAGTGCTTTAAATAATTCAATAGTTGGATGAAATTTTATTACAAATAGACCCATTGTTGTTCCCTTTAAACTTGTTCTCGTTTATGGTTGTCCCTTTAGAGATGTGTTATGTTTATGGTTGATTCCTGGTTGATTTAGACTTGTTGTCTCTAGTATTGATGTCGTGATATTATTCCTATTTGAATTGCTTATCATGGACCTTGTTTTTATGAATTGCTTCCGTATTATCCTGTTTTAGGGGAAATGCTATCGAATTTTTCTTGTACAACAGTTTAGATTTATGGGGTGTTACAGTTGGTATCAGAGCGGGTTGTAGGTCCTTGGAATGTGTATTTTTAGTGTCATACTATAGGATACAACTAAAATGTGATGTGGAATAACTTAGAAACATGGCCTAGGTTTTAACTAAAATTTTGTCATAGGATAGCAACATTAAAACTTGTGTAAGTGGAATCACTAATTTAAAATCTGACACACATGGATGCACAGTAGGAAACGGTATGGGTACCGTTGCTTTCCGTTTAAATATTGTATCTAAGCTTTGATGTTGAATGCTACTTTTGATGATGTATAATGCTATATTTATGATGGATTTGATTGAGTTGCTTCATTTGTGATGAAGTGGGGTTGTGGTGCCGAAGGGTTTCGGTCACCTCTTTTTGTTCATAGTAAGGGTGTGGTTTGATGGTGTGGCCGGTTAACGCCATCACCGAAGAATTATTAACCCCTGTAGGAGGAGTGCTTACCATTTCTGTTGTGGATCGGGTAGTTGACTAGAGTCAAATAGAAGAGATTGGTGCTAGATTCCTTCGGATGTTCTTTATCGTTCTGACGGTCGGTCTTGGTTGGTTTTCTTGGTTTTAGTTGATTGAAATCAGAAGAAAAGTGTTTGGAATTTGGTTTTTCGCGGAGTGTGCCTTCGGTGTTTCTTGGTTTTGTCTTCTTTGGGTGAAGACAAAGAAGGGGAGTTTTGTGTTGTGCGTCTTTGGTCGCCTTTTGACTTTGACACCTATTTAGTTGGTTGCCTTGCAAAGAAAGGTATAGCTTTTGGTTCTTGTGTGTCTTGCTCTGAGTTTAAAAGAAGTTATTGAAGCGTGTGTAAAAAGTTAAGTTGTGTCGTTTTATGTTGTGTGCCTTTGTTCGTAAAGGTTTACTTGATCGCTTGGTTCCCTCATGTGGGAGTCTTTAAGATTGAAATGTGTTTTGGAGTCATGTCCTATTGCAAATTTGAGAGTCAAGCCTCTTTGTGAGTTTTGGTTGTGTATTAAAAGAAAAATGCTGCAAATAAAGTAAGTATTCGTTTGACTGAAATTAATTGTTAAAAGTGAAAATTGTTGTTTAGTATGTTATGTAGTATGTAACAATGTGGTTTATAGAAATGATGTACTCCTTAGTTAATTTGCGAGTTGAATCAATTAAGTGTAATTGTTACCTTTGGCATAAGATTAAATGAACCTCTAGTGATGTAGAGTACCCCATAGTGGGGATGATTAAATGTGTTAATGTACATGCTTATAATCTGTTGCTTTGCTTTAAAAGTGCTTATGACCCCCGATAATGTTTAAGGTTTTAAACCCTGATGCATGGTTAGAACATTAAGATGAGGTAGACTGCAGTCATTGTTAAAGAAACTTTGCTGGTTGTTTAAAGATGTTCTAATCTAACGGATTAATAGAGAAAATTTAATCGTGTTGACTAGCGACTTTAATTTGGAAGTTGATTAGAATTGCTATTTACGTTGTTGCAACCTACTAGTATGTTGTGTGGTGGTAATTTTGTTATCACCTATGTATAGGGTAGCCAAAAGTAATGTTGATGGTTGATGTTTATGCCCATTTGTTGTTATTGATGACTTGGTAGGGTTGTTAATTGTTGGAAACCATTGATCCAATAGAGAAAAGTGTAAAACTGTGGAATTATGTCGAGTTCATGTTGTGATGGGATGAACATTGGATAACAATCATGATGCAAGATTTTAACCTTAATGAATGCATGTCTTAGAATCCGGTTACTTAATTTTATCTTGTAGAGATAATACTTATTGGTTGAAGTCATTTTATTGATTGAACAAGTTTTAATTGTCAAGATGTTGATGTATGGATGGTATAAAATTGATACGTTGATCATGCTTAAGTATATGTTGAAGTACTATGTTTGAAATATAGAATACATTGATATATGATGTGTTGGTCTGTGGGGATCATGATGAGGTAGTATAGAATGGAAGACGTTTTGTTAATCATCATAAACTGTATTTATAAATATCGGGAAAGGTAACTAGAGAAAGAATTGGTTATGTAGCTTTTGGTTGAATTATATTGAGGCTTCTCGATGAGTAAATAGTGTATATTGAATGCTTAAATGGTAAGTATAGTGGAATACTAGATATGGTGGCTTTCATCCTGAGCGTGTGTCTAAAACCTTTTGGACTGGTTTGGTTGGTTGCTATTTTGGTTGAATACTTTTTGTCGAAGTGTTTCTTCTATTGTGTTTCAGAGTTTCCCTAAAACTCGTAGTGATTAATACCAACCTTTGGATTTGGCTAACTTGTTTAGTTTGCACTATGAGTATGGATTTACACCCAAAAGTCTTTGAGTGGATCGCGCCTTCTGCTCGCACCGAATTATCTTTGGAATTAATTTTAAAGGAAGCAGATGGACATAGTGGGTTGTGTTGGAAACTCTTGAGATTTAATTTGTAACTCTTTTTGACTAGAGTTGGATTTATTTGCATGATGTGTGTGACGCTTAAGTAGTGCTTCAAAAGGTGGATTATATGAGTGTTTCATAAGTGAATTTGGTTAGTGAAGAGTTCTCTTTTGGGAATGAATTTCCCTTTCTTTCGAGAAAAAAATTGTGTCGGTTGTTTGTGCAGATGTTTGACTTTGGAGTCGATGTTCTTTTCCAAAATGTTGATTTTGGTTAAAATGCGATGTTTTGCAAGTTTAGCTTTCTATCATTGGTGGGTTTTGATACGATGTGGTGCCTTCATCATAACTATGCCGACATAGTTTATATGAATTAGCGCAATCCTCGGTGTTATTCGAGTTTTATTCATGTGTTATAGAGGAAGAAGTCGTCTTGTAAATGACTATTCGATAGTGTTGTTACATGATGAATGAATGGTGAAAAGTAAACATGACATTGTCTATAGATGTTAAATGATAAAAGAGTCGTTGAGCCAGGTCGGTGAGAAAGTCATATATGGATATATGACTAATCCGGAGTGCTCTTGGAAAGCTGCATGCATGTCCTGAATCGAGATTTCAATTGCCTTCTAGTACGGGAAGTAAGAACGAATATCTTCTGATATGTTGGTTGTGGTGTAAGAGATCTGAGCTTTCTTTGCATTTGGCTTAGGAAAAATAAAAAAATAAAATAAAATGAGTACTCTTGGGTTGTTGCCGAATTCTTTCCAAAGTGGCTTTTAGCGCTTTGGAGTTCGAGTTGTTGGATGTGAATCATTTGGGGATCATGGGTCTTGGTTGAGCTTCCTCAATGATTCTACCCTTGGTTCTGATTCTTTGAAAGGAAGAATGCGAGGGCGAAACCTTCTAAGAAAGAGGAATTTAGTGTGGGTTGGTAATGACCTAAGATATTAGATGTTGCTAGTAGATGATCGTAAACAGTTTAAAAGTGAAGAGTAAAGGAAGGTTGTGTATGACTCAATCCAAACCTTCTTGGAGAATTGGGTCATTGATGTGTACCTAGGTGGGGCTGTTTAAATTATTAGTGGACCACTTGGTGGTTGCTAGTAATTGTTTTTCCTTTTCAGAGTGTATTGGACCTTTCTCTCGCTAAGATTGAGCGAGGTTGTGTCAACCATAGCGATTTTCTTCGGTTGTTACTGTCTCTTGCGGGTTTAAGGACCCTGGTTGTAAAGTAGGCCTTTCCTTTTGGTGGTAGTGTTGGGTATTGGTTTTTTGTTGAAGATCAATTTTTTTTTGCAAGGTTCTAACCTCATTTGTTCAAATAGCTGGTGGTCTTGGAGTGTATGTCTCACCTGGTTTGTCGTCGTCTTGAATACGGCGAACCACAGTAGAGGGGTTGTGGTGTGAAAACACGTTTGTGCGTGGGAGATGAAGAGGGTTCTAGAGACTGGTACCATTTTCTTTTGGAGAGTAGTTGGATTAAGGAGTGCGAGACCGTTTTCTTTCATGGTCTATTTGGGAATTGAAGTGAAGGTGGAACCGTGAGAGGTTGCACTCTGTTGAGCTAAATCAACATTTTCTCGCTAGTGTTGGTTTTGAGAGCTCGCTTGTCATTTGTTCCGGTTTGAGTCTTTGTGTGAATGTTTTGTGTTGCAAAGAAGTCTTTTGTCCCTTGGGGACTTTGTTGTTGATTTTGGTGTGTCTTTGATTCGGGAACGAATCCTTTTAAGGAGGGGAGAGTGTGATGCCTTAGAATTTGGGAGTTACCGTAGGGGGGTTTTTTTCTCCGTTGTTTCGATTTCGGAAGGAATGAAGGAAATGTTGGGAGATGAAATAATTGAGTTTTATGCTGCAATTAGTATTAAAAAAATTGGAGTTTTGGGCTAGTTTTAGTTGGGCTGAGGCAACCTGGGCCTGGGCCGGGAATTCCCTTCCCACCTTCCCCCTCCCCACGCCTTGGTGGGCCGGCCCACCTCTCCCTTAGTGGTGCCACCCCCTCCCCCAAACCCTAGGCGCCACCACTTCCTCCCCTTGGCAGCCACCACTCCCTCCCCTAGGCAGCCGCCCCCTCCCCTTCTCCTTCTCGGCGTGGTGGTTCGAGGATCCACCGCGGTTCGCGAAGGAAAATTCGAGAGGAGGACAGATTTCCGTTTCGGGGATCGTCGCGCAATCTTTGTGGGTTCTCAAGGGAGAACTCAAGGTGGTGCCACTACTGGGCGTAACTAGGTTCATCGCCCACGTCGGTAAAGGCAAGTGGAAGTAGTTGTATTGTTAAGCTATACATTGTTGTTTGCTTCGCCTTCACTATGAACTCCAATTACAGCAATCATACATGGTTTAATCACTTGCTTTGAGGATTGCAATATCTTGACTGGCATTGTGATGTTGTGGTTTAGTTATGAATCATGAGTAAGGTGAAGAATGATGTTGTTTACCGGATGAATTGTCTAAACATTTCATCTCTATGATATTTGCTTTCTATCCATGCTATATGATGATATGCAAACATGTGGACTTAGTGGGAGGGGTTATGAATGAATTCATGCATGAAGCATTAACTGCATAATCATGCATTGGAAGTTTGTCGACGCCAGTGTGTGCGACCGTACCGGTACAACACCGTGTGTTCCTGAGAAAGGGCACGGTGAGGAGGAACATGGCATAAGCATGTGCATCAATCATATGCATTTTACTGAAGTGGTGTGGACTCTTTGATGTGGTATTGTATATGAGGAATGCGGAATGCTAGATATGTGGTGGATGTGTTATTTGTATTAGTTGTTCCGCTTGCTGAGATTACCCAATCTCACTACTTGCTGTTTTGATGTTTTCAGGTAGCGCACGTGAGTCGTAAGCATGAAGGGTGGGCTAGCAACACAATAAATTTTCTGATGTCATCACGACTCACATGATCTAGTGCTTTAAATAATTCATTAGTTGGATGAAATTTTATTACAAATAGACCCATTGTTGTTCCCTTTAAACTTGTTCTCGTTTATGGTTGTCCCTTTAGAGATGTGTTATGTTTATGGTTGATTCCTGGTTGATTTAGACTTGTTGTCTCTAGTATTGATGTCGTGATATTATTCCTATTTGAATTGCTTATCATGGACCTTGTTTTTATGAATTGCTTCCGTATTATCCTGTTTTAGGGGAAATGCTGTCGAATTTTTCTTGTACAACAGTTTAGATTTATGGGGTGTTACAACATTTGTGCTGCACATGAAAACCCCCGGGACATCACTTGGGAGGAGTTCACAGCTGCATATTGTCAGTATCATGTGTCAGAAGGGATCATGGACCTCAAGAAGAGGAGGAGTTCAGGGCACTGAAGCAAGGCAATCAACCTGTGTCCGAATATTTGAACAAGTTCACCCAGTTGGCAAGCTACGCACCTAAGGACGTAGCAATGGACAAGGAAAGACAGTCCCATTTCATGAAGGGACTGAATTCTGGACTTCAGTTGGGATTGATTACCCACACGTTTCCGGATTTCCTGGAACTAGTGAACAAAGCTCTTATTTTGGAGGACATGCACAAAGAGCTGGATGACAACAGGAAGCGCCGGATGGCACAGCAAGGAGCTCGCCTAGGAGCACAAAGGCTGAGAGTTGCACCCAATTAGTTCTTCAGGTTTCAGCCGCAGAGTGCTACGAGGACACAGTCACCATCACCGAGGCCTGCCGGACAAAATTTTCAGACACCAGCACAACCCAGAATTGCACCAACAGGAAGTTAGCAGAGCACAGTGAAGCGTTGCTTCCACTGCCACGAGCCAGGCCACTTTGCCAACTATTGCCCCAAGAAGGCAACAGGAATGACCCCAGTTCGTTTCAATCTAGGATCCACGCCAGCAAGGACACCTGCACCGAGACCAAGCCGTGGAGCTACACATCCTGGAGCCGCAACTCAGACTGTGGTCAAAGGCAGAGTCAATAACATCACTATGGATGCACTTCAGAACTCTTCAGATGTCGTACTGGGTAAGTTACTTGTCAACTAAGTCTCTGCAACAGTTTTGTTTGACTCTGGAGTTTCGCATTCGTTCGTCTCTCAAGGTTTTGCTACTGAAAATGATTTAGAGACTGTGGATCTAAAATGCATGCTTTTAGTTCAAACCCTTGGGTCAGAACTCCGAACTAAAGTAGGATCATATGGGGTAAGAATATTAATAGGTGGGGTAGAATTCCGAGCGAACCTCATAATATTGGAGACCCAGACTCTAGATGTTATCATGGGAATGGATTGGTTATCCAAGCACAAGGTTGTGTTGGATTTGTGACACTACGGAATGGTGTGACATTATTTAATGTGAATGTTAAGGTCAAAAACTTTATGAAATATGGTATTGGAGGTTAAAACCATATGGTAGGAGCTTTAATAGCGTTTTCGGGCCGTTTCCGGAAGTTTGGGCCTTTCCGGGGAGTTTTGGGCCTAGGGGAAAGGGTTGTGGGCTTTGGTGGGATGGAGTATGACTCCATTTAGGATTAGGAATCCTGTTTGGGCTGTTAAAAAGGGGGCTCCCCCTGCTACCATGCGCCCCACCCCCCTCCTATGTGCGCCCCTTCCCCTCCCTCCTTGCCCTAGCCGCCACCCCCACCTCCCCCTCTCCCTTGTGGCCGTGCGCCCCCTCCCCTTGCCCCCTTTGCTCCCCACCACTCCACCACCTCTCCTCCACCCCTTGCTGCCCTAGGGTAGCCTCCCCACCCCTGCACCTCGAAGATCCATCCGTTGGAGCGAGGAGCGAGGAGCGAGGAGCGTTCCGGGAGGAGATCTTTTGGGTTTTTGTGCGTCGGGCGAAGGTATGGCCATGGGACTCCTTGGGGTTGGGCATTCAATTTAGAGTTCGAATCAATCTTTCCCTATACTTAGAAAAAGTTGGGAAATTTCCTAAGCTACGCGTGGATGTACTCGTTCAATTGATTCGGAGTCCCATAACTCAAGTTGTGCCTTTTGGAAGGCTGCTGTCCTGACGGGACAGAACCTCTGTTTTTGGGTTTTGCGAGTAGTTGGCAATGTCGGGGTAGATGAGGGTTTGCGTACTATTTTGTGGACATGATTGTGAGTGTGTGGTACCTATGTGCAGGTGGTGCGACCCCGGGAGTGCCTTCTACTTCCCGCCAATCCGTTGCCCATGGTTGAGGCAAGTGTATTGTAATGGATAGCGGTTTATAGGTTGCTAGTTGAGACTAGATGAACTTGATTATATGACATGATCACTTGCCATGCTTTAATGATTTCCTATGATATGATGAGTATGCTATGATGCCATGTGTTAATGTACAAGTTTATTATGATGTTGGCATATTTGCATACATGGCATGTTACATGGCCCGGGCGGTGAGAAAGTCATAACTAATCCGGGAAAGGTCGGTGAGAAAGTTATGACTATTTCGGAGAGCCAAAGATTAAGTCCTACATCGTGATTCCATTCACCGTGGTGAACGGAAGCGAGGAGTAGGCACCCTCCATCTTCGGGATGGAAGGGGGGAGAGGGTGCATACCGATGGGTGTGCACTCAACCATACCGCTATGAGTTTCCAAGGAGATATGAGCATCGCATCGCATACATAATGATGATGATAACGATATGTGATCATGAATGAGATGGTTTACAAGATGTGAGATATTATTGCTATGTAATTGTTCTAGTTGTACCATTGCAATATGCTTGCTGAGTTTTGAACTCACGCTTGTGTTTTCTTGTTGTTTTAGGTACCTTGAGACCGGCATGCGGGGAAGGGAAATAGTCACACTTCCGCACGTAGCTTCACTCATTTGATTCCACAAGTCATTCCATTAGTTTTTGATAATAAACTGCGTGTGATGATTATTGCTTTAAGGTTTGGCTTTGCTATATGAGAGTCTTATTGTTCGTTTGACTCTTGGAGACATTAAATGCTTGAAAGTAGACTTATATTGTCGTTAAGTCTTTAATTATTTCTGTTTTAGCTGTCTCTCATATTGCCTTATACTGCTATACTGTTGTTGCTCCTTCAAATCATGTTAAAACAAAGGAGATGTTGCCGAAATCTCGGTTTTTAGCATGTGCGCCTTTGCTGGAATTTATGTTTAATTGTGGTAGTTAGATGTTGTTTAGCTTATGTTTGGTAGCATTCAGGCATATTAAATGCCAGGGTGTTACAGTTGGTATCAGAGCGGGCTGTAGGTCCTTGGAATGTGTATTTTTAGTGTCATGCTGTGACACCTCGGAGTGTCGTATCCTTAATTTTTGAACTTGATAAGGTTAAATACAGTATGAGATGTGGAAATAAGGTTAAAATCATAAGGATCGGGGGTTAATAACGTTTCCGGGCCGCTTCCGGCCGCTGGGTTTTGGGCCTTCCGGAGGAGTTTTGGGCCTTGGTGGGCTTTGGTGGGATGGATTAGGACTCCGTAACGGACTAGGATTGGGTTGAGGGCTGATAAAAGGGGCTTCCCAGCCCCTTGCGCCCCACCTCCCCATATTGCGCCCCACCTTCCCCTTGCGCCCCTCTCCTCCCTCCCCTCCCTAAGCCCTAGCCCCCAAACCGTGCGCCCCTCCACCTCTCCACCTCCACACCATCTCCCTCCACCCCTTGCTGCCCGCGGGTGGCCACCCCCCCCCTGCACCTCGCGGAGCCCGCCCGTGGAGCGCGGAGCGAGGAGCGAGGAGCGAGGAGCGAGGAACGTGGAGCGAGGAGCGATTCGCGAGGAGATTCGCGGAGATTGATTGGCGTTTTGGCGCTCGGGCAAAGGTATGAACATGAGGATCCTTGGATTTGATCTAGGTACTGTTATTAGGGTGTTTATCAAGTTTTTAGATCAATTGGAGGCGCTGGTTTGAAGTAATTTGGGTTAGATCTAAACTTGTCCACGTTTCTGTTTTCGGGCAGATTGAGCAGTCGAACTAGGGTTCGAGTTTCCGTCGATTTAGAATCCGAATCAGACCGTACGGACTTCTAGGAAGTTGTAGATAATTTAATTATCTTTCCGTGGACGTAAAGCACGTTAATTTCCAATCAGCCGTTTGAAAGTTATGGCTGTTTTACCGAGCGCCTAATAATCTGTGACGTAACTGGAACAGATTGTGGTAATCTGTAGATTAAACAATTTTAGAGTCCGAATCAGTCTTTCCCTATAACTAGAAAAAGTTGAGAAATTTCCTAAGCTTCGCGATGGTGTACTCGTTTATTCGATTTGGAGTCCCAGAACTCAAGTTATGCCTTTTGCAAGGCTGCTGTCCCGCCGGGACAGAACCTCTGTTTTTAGGTTTTACGAGTAGTTGGCAATGTCGGGTTAGATGGGGGCGTGTGTACTGTTTTGAGGTTATGATTGTGAGTGTGTGATGCCTATGTGCAGGTGGTGTGACCCCGGGAGTTCCCTCTTCTTCCCGCCAATCCGTTGCACGTGGTTGAGGCAAGTGTGTTGTGATGGATAGCGAGTTGTAGGTTGCATGTTGTGATTAGATGGAATTGTTTACATGATATATGTTCACTTGCCATGTGTTAATAATTGGTATGATATGATGAGCATGTTTAACATATTATGATGCCATGTGTTAATATGTGAATTGAATATGATAATTGGCATGGTTGCATGCATGTCATGAGATAGGGCGAGGGCGGTGAGAAAGTCTTAACTAGTCCGGCAAGGTCGGTGAAAGTTATGACTAATCCGAACGCCATTGAGTAAGTCCTATGTCGTGATTCCATCCACGTGGTGTTTGGAAGTTTAGTAGGCACCCTCCATCTTCGGGATGGAAGGGAGGAAAGGGTGCACACCGACGGGTGTGTACTTCCCATACCGGTATGAGGTTCCAGAGGGTCAGGAGCAATGCATTACATCGCATACAAATTGATGATGATATTGATAAGTATTCATGAATGAGATGTTATACATGATGAAAGATGTTATTGACTTGTTGTTATGCTTGTTGTTCATTGCAGTATGCTTGCTGAGTTTTCGAACTCACCCTTGTGTCTTCTTGTTGTTTTAGGTACCATGAGAACGGCATGCGGGAAAGGGGAATAGTCACACTCTCACACGTTGCTTCACTTTAATGTTTCCCCAAGTCAATTCATTTAGTTTGATAATAAATTGCGTGTGATGATCTTTAAATTAAGTCTTAGCTTGGTTAATGAGAGTTCTATTGTTTGTTTGACACTTGGAACCTTAAGAGCTTAATGTTAGTCTCTTATTGTCATTAAGACTTTATTTATTGCTGTTTTAGATGTTTCTCTTATTGCCATATAATGCTATATTGTTGCTGTTCCTTAAATTCATGATAAAACAAAGGAGGTGCTGCCGAAATCTCGGTTTTTAATCTATGCACCTTTGCTGGAATTTGATGTTAAATGTGGTATTTAGATGTTGTTTAGCTTATGTTTGGTAACATTCAGGCATAGTAAATGCCGGGGTGTTACACATGCTATAGGGTACAACTAAAATGTGATGTGGAATAACTTAGAAACATGGCTTAGGTCTTAATTAAAATTTTGTCATAGGATAGCAACATTAAAACTTGCAAAAGTGGTATAACTAATCTAAAAATTTGACACACAATGGATGCACAGTAGGAAAGGGTATGGGTATCGTTTCTTTAGGCTTAAATGTTGTATTTAAGCTTTGATGTTGAATGCTTCATTTGATAAAGCATGTTGCTATGTCTATGAGATAATTTTTTTTAATTGTTCTTGTGGTGGTGATAAAGTGGGGTTGTGGTGCCGAAGGGTTTCGGTCACCTCTTTTTGGTTCATAGTAAGGGTGAGGTTTGACGGTGTGGTCGGTTAGCGCCATCACCGAAGAACTATTAACCCCTGTAGGAGAAGAGTGCTTACCCTTTCTGTCGTAAATCGGGTAGTTGACTGGAGTCAAATAGAAGAGTTTGGTGGTGTGTCGGGACCCCGAATTTGCAAATCCGGACCCTCTGTGTATTCAGCACTAGTCCAGGAACGCGCTAGTGCACACAGTCTTAACATTGGTAAATATCACAATCATACCACTCGATACCAATAAAGTACTTTATTTAAATAACCAAACTGGTTACTCGACCTTATGGCCAAGTTACAAATGTATGCCTCGTAAGGCGAAACTTATTCAGAGAAAAATAATAGCAGCGGAAAATAAGATAACTTCGTGGCGCCATCCAAAGATACCACAGTGCAACCGATCGGGCTCGCATCCCTAAGTAGACGGATCCTCTTGGAGTTCCTCCTCCAAAGCCGGGCGTAATCTCCTCTTCAATCGATATTGTGTTGAGGCAAGGGTGAGTACTTGGTACTCAAAGAAGTCATGCAATGCACTGAGCTAATATACTATATGCATGGCTTGGTACAAAGGAATAGCTCAAGGTATATTTGCAGTAAACAGCATTTAACAAGTAATATAAGTAGATTCGAAAGCAGTAGAAATAAGTAAAGCATAAATAATTTTTCAAGAAGTTTAATAAACATTTTCCCCATCCTAAACCACATTTCCATCACCTTCATTATTAAACCAACCCAACCTTTCAAACCAAAGTTATTTTTGAGAAAATCTAACCCTTGACTGTAATTCTAGCGATGTCCAATACCGCGGACACGGCTATTCGAATAGATTCTAAACTCTGCAGAGGTTATGCACTTTACCCACAAGATACTGATCAAACACCACAAAGGCGAAGTTCCTGTAACAAAGTCTTTCGGAAACCTCTAACAATACAAGTGGTCCTCCCGGTTATTAAGACTAACCCTTCCCTTCGCTAAGGCGAAGTCTAGGCCAATCAACCGTTAGATGGGTACTGGCCTCACCCCTCAAGACGCCTCCCCGCACAACTTACACAAAGGGTGTAGTTGACCTCCCGAGGTCCCACAGTACGTTATTAGCAACTTAGTCAACTAGGTCCGTCCCATTACGTACATGTGGTTGCACGTTAGACCCAGTTCAAAGGCTTGCAAGGTTAAGTCCTTAGGGTGACCAGGGCAAGACTACCCAAAACCAAATCAACATCCCCAATGCCACAACCGCCCAATTGATTACTCTTGCCACATGCCCCGGTCGAAAACTGTTTATCAAACCCCAGTTGATTACCATGCACCACGTGCCATCAACATCACATGATACCTTTCCAAAACAGGTTCAATATATCATTAAGTCAATATTAACATTTGATTGTCCAAAATCATGTCATGAGCACGTAGCAGGTCTAAGCAGTGTACTACAACGGTCTAAACCCATGTTGGCGATTTAATAATGTCCAACTAGTAATCCACAACTAGGGTGACAAGGGATCATGGCACATACTTAGATAATCAAGGTGTCATACAACAAATTGGTATTTATCTAATCCCCATGTTTAAGCAAAGTATTTTTCTAACTGAACTAGCATGCAATAGTTTAAATCAAAATAGATTTCGAAATAGGATCAACATGGTCAAAGCACAACTTGCCTTCAAAAAGTACTTGTCCTTGGTCTTGAGTTGGATCCTGAGTTAATACTTCTCCTTCGAATCCTTCCGGCACTTCAACGTCTACTCGTAAAGCGTGCAAATAGCAAATACACAAATAAACAATAGGCAAAAAGTGTCCAAACATCCAAATAAAATCCACAAACAGAAAGAACATAATTTTATGGATTTTTAGAAACTGGAATCGTCAAATTTGGAGTTAAAACGCAAAAGTTATGATTATTTAAAGTTTAAATAATCAATTAAATAATATTACAGAGAAAAACTTTAGTCCAAAAATTAAATAAAATTCATATTTGAGTAGATCTGAATTTTATACAAATTTAGAAATTTGAATCACTCAAATCGGAGTTGAAACGCAAAAGTTATAAGCGTTTGAAGTTTGAATCAAAATCTGAAATCATTATTTCGAATTAATAAATCATTTTCTTTTTCGGAAATTAATTATTATACAAAGATGGACACGTGGCAGCCTCTCGATTGGTTGGCTGACGCCACCGGTCCATGGACTTGGTCCACGCCGGCTCGGGTCCACTGTGGACTCGATCCCACGACTTCACGTGTCGACATGTGGGGACCACTCGGGTAGCGTCATCGGCGTCGCTGGGAACGGCTTACGGTCTTGCGCGAGGTAGGTCCACCGATGACGTCATGGGTGACGCCACGTGCCGATCGTACGCGGGCCTCAGGCGTGTCGGTGTACCTGCCAGCGCGTCTGACGGCCCGACGGCGTCGGTCCAACTTCCCGACACGTGGCGCAATCACGGCCGTTGGTTTGAAAATCAACGGCGCGGATTAGATCCGTGGTTAACACGCTGAAACTACTCGCTGATCGTGGGCCGCTCGATCTAGATCGGACGGTCCAGATCTAATCCTATAATAACACTACTACAAGACGTGGCAATTGTGAACCGCTGGATCTTAATCCAACGGTCGAGATCCAATCGGGTTGGGGACACGTGAACTCACCTCAACCGTCCGACCGGATCTGACGGCTCACCGAAGCTCGCGAAGTCCGGCGATGGCGCGGCGAGGCTTGGGCACCGAGAGACGAGAACGACGACGAGCCCGACGGCGCTTCGGGTCGCCCGGCGAGATGAATCCTTCGCCGGTATGCGTCTCGTCACGGTGGTTCGGATCTGGCTCCTTCGGCGGAAGACGACGGACGGCGGCGGAATCGGCGTTCAACGCGCAAGACAGGGCTCCAACTCCGGCGAGCACGTCACGGGCAAACGGCAGCGACGGCTCAGGCGAGATGGCTCGGGGAACGGGTGCGCAAAGATGAGGGCAACCTCGGGGAACGTCTCACGCTTTAAATAGCCTCGGCGTTCGTGCCCGAAACGGAAACCTAGTTCTACACGGCGGCGGAGTCCGGCTCGGACTCGGCGGAGACGATGACGCTCAGCCGTCCACGTGGCACGATCAACGGCCACGATCGCACGGGCGCGATCGGATCCGGGCCGGATACGGCTCGAACCTAAGACGGCGGATCTCAGCCGTTGGATCTTGATCCAACGGTTGGGATTGATTAGGGTTTTGAGCTGGTTTGATCGAGTCAACTGGCGCGGGTCGGACTCGAACTCGAGTCTGACTCGGGCTCGGTCGGATGAACAGTAACCGACTCGGTTTGGATTTCCAGCGATTTAATATTTAAAATAATTCCCAGTAATTCATTTAATTCATTAAAAATAGCAAAATACTCGAAAAAATTCCAGAAAAATTCTGGAAAATATTTTGGATCATTTTGGACTCAAATAAAATATTTCCAACAAAATTTTATTTGCAAAATTAAATTCTTTAATTATTTCAAAATGGAATAAATTCAAATAAATTCCAAATAAATCCAAATAAATTCCAGAAAATTCCAAAAATTCACCAAAGTGCCAAATCACACATGAATTTAAGAAAAGCAAAATTTTGGGGTGTTACAAACCTCCCCTTAATAGAATCTCGTCCCCGAGATTCAGTGGCTCACTACTGTAATAGGTTTGGAAACTCTTTCTTCAAATCCTCTTCGCTCCCTAAGTCGCTTCGCTTCCTTCATGGTTGCTCCAATCGAACTCTACAAACGGGTTGACTTGTTTCTAGTTTCTCGATCCATTGTGTCTAGAATCCTCACGGGATGCTCCTTATAAGTCAAATCCTCTTGCAACTCAATTGACTCTAGCGGTGTCTGCTCTCAGAACTCGGAGACACTTCTTCAATCGGGACACATGGAATACATCATGCACTCCTCGCTTAACGCATCAAGGCAACTCCGGTGATAAGCAACTTCGCCTCATGCGGCTCAAAATCTTGAATGGTCCAACATAACGAAGTGCGAGTTTCCCTTTGGCATGGAACCTCTTAACTCCTCTCGAGCGGCGTGAACTCTAAGGTATACATAGTCTTACGGTTCAAAACTCAAGTCCCGACGGTTGTCAAAGATAACTCTCTGCCGTGATTGGGCTATCTTCAACCTTTCCCTAATCATAGCGATCTGTTCTTGACCTCTTGAAGAATATCAGGCCCAAAGACACGCGCTCGCCGGTTTCATTCCAATTCAATGGCGTCCGACAGGGTCGACCATACAAAGGCCTCAAAAGGTGACATCTCAGAACTAGCCTCGATAACTATTGTTGTAATCGAACTCAGATACGGCAAACTTTTATCCCAAGAGGTAGCATAAGCCAATGCACAAGCTCTCAACATATCCTCCGGGACCGGGTTGACTCTTCGGCCTGTCCATCCGTCTGTGGATGATAAGTCACATCTTGAAGTTCAAACGGGTTCCCATGGCTTCATGCAACTTATTCCGTAACCTTGAGGTAAATTGGGTACCTCTCGTCTGATACAATCCTCTTTGGCACTCCGTGCAAACAGACAATCTCGATCATGTATAATTCGCTAATTTATCTCCCGAGTAAGTGGTCTTCACGGGATAAAATGGGCTACTTTAGTCAAGCGATCCACTATAACCCATATGGAGTCATAACCTCCTTGAGTCTTAGGCAAACCGGTAATGAAATCCATTCCGATTTCCTCCCACTTCCACTCAGGTATTTTCAGCGGTTGTAGCAATCCTCGCTGGTCTCTCGATGCATTGCCTTGACTCTCTGGCATACGCCGCACAATGCAACATGCTCGGCAACTTCACGCTTCATACTCGGCCACGAATCTCTCCTTCAGATCCTGATACATCTTGGCGCTTCCAGGATGAATTGAGTACTTGGAGTCATGGGCTTCTTCCAAAATCAGTTGCTTTAACTCCTTTTTGTTAGGCACACAAATGCGATCCTTCATCCACAACGTGCCTTGCTCATCCAACTTGAAGTCCTCCGCCTTGCCTTCCTCCTTGATGGACTTAATCCTGCGGATCTTGTCATCATCCTTCTGTCCTTCTCGGATCTGATCCTCTAGGGTAGGCTTTACTTCTAATGCGGCCAGGAATCCCCTAGGTACTACCTCAATCTTCATTTTCCGAAAATCCTCACATAACTCATCCTGACTTGTGGCTAGCAACGTACTCACGGTATGGCTTTTCTGACTCAGGGCATCGGCTACTACGTTGGCCTTCCCGGGATGGTAATGGATTCCAACATTATAGTCCTTGATCAACTCCAACCATCTCCTCTGCCTCATATTCAGATCCGACTGGGTGAATATGTACTTAAGGCTCTTATGATCCGTATATACTTCACATCTGTTTCCAATCAGATAGTGACGCCATATCTTCAAAGCATGCACTACGGCTAACTCTAAGTCATGTGTCGGATAATTTTCCTCATGCGGCCTCAATCGCCTTGATGCATAAGCGGCGACCTTTCCATTCGCATCAGACACACATCCAAGTCCTTGGCGCGATGCGTCACAATAAATATCGAAGCTTTGAGCAACATCAGAGAACTAACACCGGCCGATGTCAATCGCTTCTTCAGCTCTGAAATCCTTTCTCACATTCTCAAGCGCCCATGCAAACTTCTTTTCCTTCTTCAACAATTGCGTAAGAGGTTTCACAATTGTCGAGAAGCCTTCGATGAAGCGGCGGTAGTATCCTGCCATTCCAAGGAAACTCGAATCTGGGTCACCGTCTTTGGTACATTCCCAATGTAACACAGCTTCTACTTTGCTTGGATCTACGATTTACTCCTTCTGCGGTCATTACATGTCCAAGAAACTCCACCTTGTCCTTCCAAAAATCACACTTGCTGAACTTGGCGAAAAGTTGCTTTGTTCCTCAGCTTTTCCAAAACTCGCCTTAAGTGTTCTGCATGTTCACTCTGCCTTGGAGTAGATTAGGATATCGTCTATGAACACGACGACAAACTTGTCCAAATATTCCATGAACACCTTATTCATCATATTCATGAAATAAGGCGCATTAAATTTCACCCAAAGGACATAATCAGAACTCGTGAATGTCCATATCTTGACGAGAATGCGATCTTGAATATCTTCCGATCGGATCTTCAATCGATGGTATCCCGATCTCGGATCAATCTTGGAGAAAACTCCGGCTCCTCTCAACCGATCAAACAAATCATCAATCCTGGGTAGCGGATACTTATTCTTCACGGTGACTTCATTGAGTGCACGGTAGTCAATGCACATCCCGAAACTCCCGCCCTTCTTCTTGACAAACAAAGCTGGTGCTCCCTACGGCGATTTAACTCGGTCTCGATAAATCCTTTCTCCATTAACTCTTCTAGCTGTTTCTTCATCTCTACCAACTCCTCGGTAGACATCCGATAGGGTCTCTTTGCTATCGGTGCTGTACCAGGTACAAGCTCTATCACAAACTCTATGTCCCCGTCTGGCGGCATACTGTAGATCTTCTGAAAGACATCTCGGGTACTCATTCACTACCGACATCCTCTATGCTGATTGCCTTGGTACTGTTAACCATCAACTGTCCATCTCTAGCTGCGGTGGCTTGAAATTCCACTTTCTTCCCACACGGGCTCTCAATCGAGATAGTCCTTCGCCCACAATCCAATACGGCCTTGTGCTTGGATAACCAATCCATTCCCAATATAACATCTAAGGTGCAGGGTCTCCAAAATTATAAGGTTTGCTAGGAATTCTATTCCACCTATTAGTATTCTCACCGGAACATCCTACTTTCGCTCGGAGTTCTAACTGTGGGTTTGAACTAAAAGCATGCATCTAAGTCTTGCAATCCCCAAATCATTTCTAGTAGCAAAGCCTTGCGAAACAAACGAATGCGAAGCTCGAGTCAAACAAAGCAGGTGCATCTTGAGTTAACAAGTAACTTACCCAAGTCTGACGTCCGTAGCATTCTCAGAATGCATCTGCGGTGACATGGTTGACTCGGCCTCTCACCACGGCCTGGGTGTGGCTCCTGGTCTTTGGCGTCCTAGCTGGGGTGGTTCCTAGGTAGAAGCGAATCGGGGTCACTCCTGCTGTCTTCTTTGGACAACTGTTGGCAAAGTGTCACGGCTCGTTGCGATTGTAGCAGCGTCTCACTGCTCCTTGCCGATCGCTCGAGTAAGCGTTTCTAGCGGGGCTGAGTGCAGTAGTTCGATTGGCAGGTCTTGGTCTTGGGGATGGTGTCCTTGTTGCATTACGTGGTTGGAATCCGAAGAATTGATTTGGTGCAACTCTCAAGCGCCGCTATGCGTTCGGGCGTGATCCTTGGCCGTTGCATCCTCGCGCTTCGTTCTCATCCAGTTCCTTGCGCTTGTCCTCAAGAATAAGTGCCTTATTCACCAACTCTTGGAAATCTGGAAAGGTGTGGGTGATCAATCCTACTTGCAATCCTAAGTTGAGTCCCTTCATAAAACGAGACTGCCTCGGATTTATCCGTCGCTACATCCTCAGTGCGTAGCGTGCTATTTGTGTGAACTTGTTCGTAGTCGGCCACCGGTGATTACCTTGCTTTAATGCTCTGAACTCCTCCTTCTTAAGGTCCATGATTCCTTCAGGCACGTGATCTTGTCGGAATGCACTGTGTGAACTCTTCCCAAGTGATATCTTGAGGGTTCTCTTGCGTGGGCACAGAAATTCTCCCACCATTCGCGGGCCGTTTCCTTCCAACCGATGAGAAGCGAGAGTACCTTCTCATTCCCTATGCATTGAGCTATGTGTAGCTTCCTCTCGATTGATCTTAACCAATCATCGGCCTCCAATGGATTGGCATTCCCAGAGAAAGTGGGTGGGTGAGTCCTCATGAACTCGATAGTCTTGTATTCGACGTGGTCCCCGATTAACTTGATTGGTCGTGGCCTGAGCAAAGGACGTGCTGCATTTGTTGCATCATAGCATGCATCAACCGGGTCTGGGCAAAGAAAAGCTCCAAATTCTGCACATCCATTGGCGGTGCTGGTGCTCCTCATTGGGGTTTTCTGGGCGAGAACCACTCCCATTGCTTCCAAAGTTTCCACGGTGTTCACCATCTGCCGATTTGCTCTAGGTTTAGAGATGAGAGGGAAACAAGAATAGACAAGTAATATGGAACTTATGCGGGGCGAAAGGTGTAACCTTAAGGTCCAACTTTATTATTAATAACTTGGTATGGTGCTTACAATGCCTAAGGGCCTTGCAACGCATCTTGCACACTCAAGAAACAAAGCAAATCCAAATCGAACTAATTTTGGAGTCTAACGCCTAAAGGGTGACTCTTTATTCTATGACTCGACTCGTGAAGGAGTCTCACTATAGAACTTATGCTCACTCATCGAAAACCTCCACGGCCTGGAGTGCGGTCTTTGTGGCATAAGCGCCGAAACGATTGCCATGTCCAAAGAATCGTGTCCTCTGTGGTAGTCGAAGAAGCGATGTCCTCATCGAGATCTCGACTCCTTCCGGATCTCGGCTCGTGTAGCTCGAGTAATCGCTCTGGGTCCGGGTCCGTACAAAGTCATCTCCAACTCGTCAATCCTTCGCAGAAGGTGTGCCACATACTCTTGAGCTTCCCGCCATCTGTTCTTCTCTGTCGTGATCTCCTTGCGGGCCTTCTGTAGCTCCTTGCCTGTATTATCTAGTACGTCCTCCTGGGCGACGACAAATCGTGCCAACTGTGTAACCGTGGCATCCTCATCTGAACCGCCGGTCAAGAAGGTTATCGCTGCGCGGATGGTAACGAACACCGCATTTCCAATTCTCTGGCGTAGATACGGGTAATGTGCCGCATTGCGGCGTCGTGATACTTCTTGGATACCCATCTCGCATCGTAGATCTCCTGGCAAAGGATCGCGGTGTATCGGGCGATTGCCTGGCCCTTTTTCCTAGCAGGTACCTCAATCTTCACGTCACAAGCCTTGATCAATCCCGCTTGTCTGATCACTTCCACTTGGTATTGCGGCTTCTCAAAATCTCCGAGAATTTGTAGCATATGCCAAAGTTCCGCGGCGTGACCAACTCCCAGATCAACGTAGTTGAACTCTTCCTCCATCTGTCACAAGAGTGCTTACGTGAGAACTCGAAATTTTTGAATTGTGACAAGGTAAGGAAAAATTTCAGCAAGAGACAAGAAAAGAGAGAAGGGGATAAGTCGAGATGTCATTTCTTATCTTGACAAACTTTTAGCTTTTAGAAAATAGGTTTTATCCTCACTACGACCATTCTAGCTAGGGTTGAGCCTACAGTCAAGTATGGCTCTGATACCACCTCTGTCGGGACCCCGAATTTGCAAATCCGGACCCTCTGTGTATTCAGCACTAGTCCAGGAACGCGCTAGTGCACACAGTCTTAACATTGGTAAATATCACAATCATACCACTCGATACCAATAAAGTACTTTATTTAAATAACCAAACTGGTTACTCGACCTTATGGCCAAGTTACAAATGTATGCCTCGTAAGGCGAAACTTATTCAGAGAAAAATAATAGCAGATGAAAATAAGATAACTGCGTGGCGCCATCCAAAGATACCACAGTAACCGATCGGGCTCGCATCCCTAAGTAGACGGATCCTCTTGGAGTTCCTCCTCCAAAGCTGGCGTAATCTCCTCTTCAACTGATATTGTGTTGAGGCAAGGGTGAGTACTTGGTACTCAGCAAGTCATGCACAGAATGCAGGCTAATATACTCTATGCATGGCTTGGTACAAAGGAATAGCTCAAGGTATATTTGCAAAGAAATGACATTTAACAAGTAATATAAGTAGATTCGAAAGCAAAGAGAAATAAGTAAAGCATAAATAACTTTTCAAGAAGTTTAATAAACATTTTCCCCATCCTAAACCACATTTCCATCACCTTCATTATTAAACCAACCCAACCTTTCAAACCAAAGTTATTTTTGAGAAAATCTAACCCTTGACTGTAATTCCCGAGCGATGTCCAATACCGCGGACACGGCTATTCGAATAGATTCTAAACTCTGCAGAGGTTATGCACTTTACCCACAAGATACAGTCAAACACCACAAAGGCGAGTTCCCGTAACAAAGTCTTTCTAAACCTCTAACAATACAAGTGGTCCTCCAGGTTATTGCAAGACTAACCCTTCCCTTCGCTAAGGCGAAGTCTAGGCCAATCAACCGTTAGATGGGTACACTGCCTCACTTCGCAGATGCGCTCCCCGCATAACTTACACAAAGGGTGTAGTTGACCTCCTGAGGTCCCACAGGTACGTTATTAGCAACTTAGTCAACTAGGTCCGTCCCATTACAGACATGTGGTTGCACGTTAGACCCAGTTCAAAGGCTTGCAAGGTTAAGTGTCGGGACCCCGAATTTGCAAATCCGGACCCTCTGTGTATTCAGCACTAGTCCAGGAACGCGCTAGTGCACACAGTCTTTAACATCGGTAAATATCACAATCATACCAATCGATATTATCAAAGTACTTTATTTAAATAACCAAAGGGTTACTTGACCTTATGGCCAAGGTACAAATATATATGCCTTGCAAGGCGAAACTTATTCAGAGAAAAATCATAGCAATGAAAATCAAATAAACTGTGGCGCCATCCAAGATACCACGTGCAACTGACCGGGCTCGCTTCCCTAAGTAGACGGGTCCTCTTGGAGTTCCTCCTCCAAAGCCGGGCGTAATCTCCTCTTCAACTGATATTGTGTTGAGGCAAGGGTGAGTACTTGGTACTCAAAGCAAGTCATGCACGAATGCGAGCTAATATACTATATGCATGGCTTGGTACAAAAGAATAGCTCAAGGTATATTTGGCAAAGAAATGACTTTTGACAAGTAATATAAGTAGATTCAAAGCAAAGTAGAAATAAGTAAAGCGTAAATAACTTTTCAAGAAGTTTAATGAACTTTTTCCCCATCCTAAACCACATTTCCATCATCTTCATTGTTAAACCAAACCAACCTTTCAAATCCAAGTTATTTTCGTAAAGTCTAACCCTTGATTTGTAATTCCCGAGCATTGTCCAAAGCAGTGGACTCGGCTATTTAAATAGATTCCAAACTCTGCAGAGGTTATGCACTTTACCCACAAGATACAATCAAACACCACAAAGGCGAAGTTCCCGTCAGAATAAAGCCTTTCGGAAGCCTCAAACAACACAGGTGGTCCTCTCCGGTTCGTGCTCTACACCATCCCTTCCCTTAGCCAAGGCGAAGTATGGGACCAACACACCGTTAGATGGGTATCTGGCCACAGCCACGATACGACTCCGCCGGTGAGAGCGCCGCCGTGACCGACTAGGGTTCCGCCCTGAGCACGCCTCCCGGGGCTATTTAAGGCCCGGATCGCACCCCGAGGATCGCCATCCCACGCCGGTCCCGGAACCCTAGCTCGCGCCGCTAGGATCCCCACTGTCTCGCCGCTATTGCTCGCCGGAGTCAAGAACAGCCCAGTGTGTTCTTCAGGTTCGCCGCAACCCGCCGCCCGTCGAAACCGAAGACGGATTTGGACTCCAGTGAGCAGACGCACTGGCGCACACTTCATCTCACCGGAATCGCGAAGAAACGCCGCTAAGTGAGGTCGCCTCCTTCCTCTCCGGCCAAACCACGCCGCGTGCCATCGCTGCCCCCGAAGCCAGGCACCGTCGGATCCAGATCGGACGGGTAACAGCGGTGAGTTCACGTGTTTTCCCAAACCCTAGAAACCCGACAGATCTGGACCGCTGGATCAAGATCCAACGGTTCACAATCGCCACGCGTCGTAGCAAAGCGGCTATTATAGGATTAGATCTCGACCGCCCGATCTAGATCGAACGGCCCACGATCATCGAGTAGTTTAACGTGTTAACACCGATCTAATCCGCGCCGCTGATTTTCAAACCAACGGCCGTGATTGGCGCCACGTTTCCGGGAAGTCGGACTGACGCGCCGGGCCAGCCCACGCGGAAGGTAGACGCCGACACGCGGCCCGCTGTCGAGGGCTCAAGATGTCGGGCCGGCCGTCTCAAACCAGCGCCGACGTCACCCATGACGCCACAAGGTCCCACATGTCAAAGACCTGCTGGCGAGTCCTCGCCGACGCCGCCGATGACGCTACCCGAAAGTGGGTCCCACATGTCGCCTCACGTAGAGTCGTGGACCGAGTCCACGGTGGACCCGAGCCGAAGGCGTGGACCACGCCCATGGATCGCGCCGACGCCACCACCAATCGAGGCTGCCACGTGTCCATGCCGACGCATAATTAATTTCCAAAAGAAAATGATTTATTAATTCGAATAATGATTTCAAATTTAGATTCAAACTTCAAACGCTTATAACTTTTATGCTTCAACTCCGATTTGAGTGATTCAAATTTCTAAATTTGTATAAAATTGAGATCTACCTAAATATGAATTTTATTTAATTTTTGGACTAAAGTTTTTCTCTGTAATATTATTTAATTGATTATTTAAACTTTAATAAATCATAACTTTTATGCTTTTAACTCCAAATTTGATTTATTCCAGCTTTCTAAAAATCCAGAAAATTATGTTCTCTCTGTTTATGGATTTTATTTGGAGTTTTGGGATGTTTTTGCCTATTGTTTATTTGTGTATTTGCTATTTGCACGCTTTACGAGTAGACGTTGAAGTGCCGGAAGGATTCAAAGGAGAAGTATTGACTCAGGATCTAACTCAAGACCAAGAGCAAGTGCTTTTTGAAGGCAAGTTGTGCTTTGACCATGTTGATCCTATTTCGAAATCTATTTTGATTTAAACTATTGCATGCTAGATCAATTAGAAAGATACTTTGTTTAAACATGGGGTTAGATAAATACCAATTTCTTTGTATGACACCTTGATTATTTAAGTATGTGCCATGACCCTTTGTCACCCTAGTTGTGGTTTACTAGTTGGACATTATTAAATTGCCAACATGGGTTTAGACCGACGTAGTACAACGCTTAGACACACTACGTGCTCATGACATGATTTTGGACAATCAAATGCTAATATGGACTTAATGATATATTGAACCTGTTTTGGAGAAGTATCATGTGATGTTGATGGCACGTGGTGCATGGTAATCAACCGGGGTTTGATAAATGATTTCGGCCAGGGCTTGTGGCAAGAGTAATCAGGTGGGCCGCTTGTGGCATTGGGGATGTTGATTTGGTTTTTCGGGTAGTCTTGCCCTGGTCACTCTAAGGACTTAACCTTGCAAGCCTTTGAACTGGTCATACTTGCAACCACATGGTCTGGAATGGGACGGCCCTAGTTGACTAAGTCGCTAAGGACTCACTTGTGGAGCCTCAGGGTGTCGATTACACCGCTTGTGTGATTGTACGGGGAGCGTATCGTGGTCGTGGCCGATACCCATCTAATCGGTGTGTTGGTCCCATACTTCGCCTTGGCTAAGGGAAGGGATGGTGTAGAGCACGAACCTGGAGAGGACCACCTGTGTTGTTTGAGGCTTAGAAAGGCTTTGTTACTGGGAACTCGCCTTTGTGGTGTTTGACTGTATCTTGTGGGTAAAGTGCATAACCTCTGCAGAGTGTAGAATCTATTTAAATAGCCGAGTCCACTGTGATCGACAATGCTCGGGAATTACAAATAAGGGTTAGATTTTACGAAAATAACTTGGATTTGAAAGTTGGGTTGGTTTAACAATGAAGATGATGGATATGTGGCTTAGGATGGGAGAAATGTTTGTTAAACTTCTTGAAAAGTTATTTATGCTTTACTTATTTCTACCGCTTTCGAATCTACTCTTACTACTTGTCAAAAGTCATTTCGCAAATATACCTTGAGCTATTCCTTTGTACCAAGCCATGCATATAGTATATTAGCTTGCATTCTGTGCATGACTTGGTCGAGTACCAAGTACTCACCCTTGCCTCAACACAATACCGCTTGAAGAGGAGATTACGCCACTTTGGAGGAGGAACTCCAAGAGGACCCGCTCACTTAGGGAAGCGAGCCCAGTCAGTTGCCTGTGGTATACTGGATGGCGCCACGAAGTTATTTGATTTTCCGCTGCTATTATTTTTCTCTGAATAAGTTTCGCCTTGCAAGGCATATATATTTGTACCTTGGCCATAAGGTCAAGTAACCCTTTGGTTATTTAAATAAAGTACTTTGATAATATCGATTGGTATGATTGTGATATTTACCGATGTTAAGACTGTGTGCACTAGCGCGTTCCTGGACTAGTGCTGAATACACAGAGGGTCCGGATTTGCAAATTCGGGGTCCCGACAGAGGTGGTATCAGAGCCATATTTGACTGTAGGCTCAACCCTAGCTAGAATGGTCGTAGTGAGGATAAAACCTATTTTCTAAAGCTAAAAAGTTGACAAGATAAGAAATGACATCTTGACTTATCCCCTTCTCTCTTTTCTTGTCTC
This sequence comes from Rhipidocladum racemiflorum, assembly GCA_036346355.1. Lineage (NCBI taxonomy): Eukaryota > Viridiplantae > Streptophyta > Magnoliopsida > Poales > Poaceae > Rhipidocladum > Rhipidocladum racemiflorum. The sequence continues at coordinate 63,776,058 of CM070583.1, forward strand.
TTGCTGAAATTTTCCCTTACCTTGTCACAATTTAAAAATTCCGAGTTCTTACGAAAAGCACTCTTGTGACAGATGGAGGCTTTCTCGATGAGTGAGCATAGGTTCTATAGTGAGACTCCTTCGCTGAGTCGCGTCATAGGATAAAGAGTCACCCTTTAGGCGTTAGACTCCAGAGTTAGTTCGATTTGGATTTGCTTTGTTTGCTGAGTGTGCAGTATGTGTTGCAAGGCCCTTAGGCATTGTAAGCAGCCATACCAAGTTATTAATAATAAAGTTGGACCTTAAAGTTACACCGTTCGCCCCGCATAAGTTCCATATTACTTGTCTATTCTTGTTCCCCTCTCATCTCTAAACCTAGAGTAAATCGACAGATGGTGAACACCCGTGGAAACTTTGGAAGCAATGGGAGTGGTTCTCGCCATCGTAAAACCCAATGATGGAGCACCAAAGACCGCCAGATTGATATGCAGAATTTTGGAGCATTTCTTGCTGCTCAGACTCGCTTGATGCATGCTATGATGCAACAAATGCAGCACGCCATCGCCAGGCCATCGCTAATCAAGTTAATCAGGGACCACGCTAGAATACAAGGCTGTCAGAGTTCATGAGAACTCACCCACCCACTTTCTCTGGGAATGCCAATCCATTGGAGGCCGATGATTGGTTAAGATCAATCGAGAGGAAGCTACACATAGCTCAATGCATAGGGAATGAGAAGGTACTCTACGCTTCTCATCAGCTGGAAGGAACAGCCGCCGAATGGTGGGAGAACTTCCGTGCCACGCAGGAGAACCCTCAAGATATCACTTGGGAAGAGTTCACATGCATTCCGACAAAGATCACGTGCCTGGAAGGAATCATGGACCTTAAGAAGGAGGAGTTCAGAGCATCAAGCAAGGTAATCAGCCGGTGGCGACTACCTGAACAAGTTCACACAGCCTAGCACGCTACGCACTGAGGATGTAGCGACAGATAAATCCAGGCAGCCTCGTTTCATGAAGGGACTTAACTCAGATTGCAAGTAGGGTTGATCACCCACACCTTTCCAGATTTCCAAGAGTTGGTGAATAAGGCACTTATTCTTGAGGACAAGCGCAAGGAATCGGATGAGAACAGAAGCGCAGGATGCAACAAAGAAGGATCACGCCAGTGAACGCAATGGCCTCGAGAGTTGCACCAAATCAATTCTTCAGATTCCAACCACGAGAATGCAACAAGGACACCATCCCCAGCACCAAGACCTGCCAATTAGAACTACTGCACCCGGCCCCGCTAGAAACGCTACCTGTGCAAATAAAGAAGGAACAGTGAGACGCTACAATCGCAACGAGCCGTGACACTTTGCCAACAGCTTGTCCAAAGAAGACAGCGAGAGCGACCCGATTCGCTTCAATCTAGGAACCACCTCAGCTAGGACGCCAAAGATCAGGAGCCACACCCTGCATCGTGGTGAGAGGTCGAGTCAACCATGTCACCGCAGATGCACTGCAGAATGCTACGGACGTCAGACCGGGTAAGTTACTTGTTAACTCAAGACTGCAACAGCTTTGTTTGACTCGAGCTTCAGATTCGCTTGTTTCGCAAGGCTTTGCTACTAGAAATGACTTGAGAATTGCAAGACTTAAGTGCATGCTTTTAGTTCAAACCCCTGGTTCCGAACTCCGAACGGAAGTAGGATGTTCCGGGTGAGAATACTAATAGATGGAATAGAGTTCCTAGCAAACCTTATAATTTTGGAGACCTGCACCTTAGACGTCATATTGGGAATGGATTGGTTATCCAAGCACAAGGCCGTATTGGATTGTGGACGAAGGACTATCTCGATTGAGAGCCCGTGTGGGAAGAAAGTAGAATTTCAAGCCACCGCAGCTTAGAGATGGACAGCTTTATGGTTAACGCATACCAAGGCAATCAGCATAGAGGATGTCGGTAGTGAATGAGTACCCGATGTTTTTCTCCCGAAGATCTACCTCGGTATGCCGCCAGACAGGGACATAGAGTTTGTGATAGAGCTTGTACTGCACAAAGACCGATAGCAAAGAGACCCTATCGGATGTCTACCGAGGAGTTGGTAGAGATGAAGAAACATTGGAAGAGTTAATGGAGAAAGGATTTATCGACCGAAGTTCGTCGCCGTGGGGAGCACCGCTTTGTTTGTCAAGAAGAAGGACGGGAGTTTCAGGATGTGCATTGACTACCGTGGCACTCAATGAAGTCACCGTGAAGAATAAGTATCCGCTACCCAGGATTGATGATTTGTTTGATCGCTTAAGAGGAGCCGAGTTTTCTCCAAAATTGATCTCGAGATCGGGATACCATCGCTTGAAGATCCGATCGTAAGATATTCAAGACTGCATTCTCGTCAAGATATGGACATTACGAGTTCTGATTATGTCCTTTGAAATTTAACGCGCCACTTATTTCATGAATATGATGAATAAGGTGTTCATGGAATATTTGGACAAGTTTGTCGTCGTGTTCATAGACGATATCCTAGTCTACTCCAAGACAGAGGATGAACATGCCGAACACTTAAGGCGAGTTTTGGAAAAGTTTGAGGAACAAAGAACTTTTCGCCAAGTTCAAAGCAAGTGTGATTTTTGGAAGGACAAGGTGGAGTTTCTTGGACATGTAATGACCCTTGAAGGAGTCGCCGTAGATCCAAGCAAAGTAGAAGCTGTGTTACATTGGGAACACCAAGATCGTGACCTTATTCTGAGTTTCCTTGGAATGGCAGGATACTACCGCCGATTCATAGAAAGCTACTAGACAATTGCGAAACCTCATACGCAATTGCTGAAGAATGAAAAGAAGTTTGAAAGGACGCCATAATGTGAGAAAGGATTTCAGGAGCTGAAGAAGCGATTGACATCAGCACCGGTGTTAGTTCTACCGGATGTTGCTCAAAGCTTCGATATTTATTGTGACGCATCGCGCCAAGGACTTGGATGTGTGCTGATGCAGAAGGGAAAGGTCGTCGCTTATGCATCAAGGCAGTTGAGGCCGCATGAGGAAAATTATCCGACACATGACCTAGAGTTAGCTGCCGTAGTGCATGCCTTGAAGATATGGCGTCACTATCTGATTGGAAATAGATGTGAAGTATATACGGATCATAAGAGCCTTAAGTACATATTCACCCAGTCGGATCTGAATATGAGGCAAAGGAGATGGCTAGAGTTGATCAAGGACTACAATGTCGGAATCCATTACCATCCCGGGAAGGCCAACGTAGTAGCCGATGCTCTGAGTCGGAAAAGCCATACCGTGAGTACGTTGCTAGCCATAAGTCAGGATGAGTTATGTGAGGATTTTCAGAAAATGAAGATTGAGGTTGTACCTAGCGGATTCTTGGCCGCATTGGAAGTAAAGCCTACCTTAGAGGATCAGATCCGAGAAGGACAGAAGGATGATGACAGGATCCGTAGGATTAAGTCCAAAAAGGAGGAAGGCAAGGCAGAGGACTTCAAGTTGGATGAGCAGGGCACGTTGTGGATGAAGGATCGCATTTGTGTGCCTCGACAAAAGGAGTTAAAGCAACTGATTCTGGAGGAAGCCCATGACTCCAAGTACTCGATTCACCCTGGAAGTGCCAAGATGTATCAGGATCTGAAGGAGAGATTCTGGTGGCCGAGTATGAAACGTGAAGTTGCCGAGCATGTTGCCTTGTGCGATGTATGCCAGGAGAGTCAAGGCAATGCATCGAGACCACAGGATTGCTACAACCGCTGAAAATACCTGAGTGGAAGTGGGAGGAAATCGGAATGGATTTCATTACCGGCTTGTCAAGACTCAAGGAGGTTATGACTCCATATGGGTTATAGTGGATCGCTTGACTAAAGTAGCCCATTTTATCCCCGTGAAGACCACTTACTCGGAGATAAATTAGCGTAATTGTACATGATCGTGATTGTTTGTTTGCACGAGTGCCAAAGAGGATTGTATCGGACAGAGGTACCCGGTTTACCTCAAGGTTCCGGAATAAGTTGCATGAAGCCATGGGAACCCGCTTGAACTTCAAGATGCCTTATCATCCACAGACGGATGGACAGATCGAAAGAGTCAACCAGACTCGGAGGATATGTTGAGAGCTTGTGCATTAGCTTATGCTACCTCTTGGGATAAGAGTTTGCCGTATGCCGAGTTCAGTTACAACAATAGTTATCAGGCTAGTTTACGATGTCACCTTTTGAGGCACTTTGTATGGTCGACTCGCTTCGGACGCCATTGAATTGGAATGAGACCGAGCGCCGTGTCTTTGGGCCTCGATATTCTTCAAGAGGCTGAAAAGCAGATCGCTATGATTAGGGAAAGGTTGAAGATAGCCCAATCTCGACAGAAGAGTTATGGCCGACAATCGTCGCGAGATTTGAGTTTTGAACCGTAAGACTTTGTATACCTCAGAGTTACGCCTCTCGGGGAGTTAAGAGGTTCCATGCCAAAGGGAAACTCGCACCCTGCTATGTTGGACCATTTAAGGTTTTGAGCCGCAGAGGCGGTTGCTTACCACCGGAGTTGCCACGATCGCTAGCAGAGTGCATGACGTATTCCATGTGTCCCAGCTTGAAGAAGTGTCTCCGAGTTCCTCGAGGAATGCAGACACCGCTGAGTCAATTGAGTTGCAAGAGGATTTGACTTATAAGGAGCATCCCGTGAGGATTCTAGACACAATGAATCGAGAAACTAGAAACAAGTCAACCTGCTTCAGAGAGTTCAGTGGAGCAACCATGAAGAAAGTGAAGCGACTTGGGAGCGAAGAGGATTTAAAGAAGGAGTTTCCAAACCTATTCCTTTAGTAAGCCACGAATCTCGGGGACTAGATTCTATTAAGGGGAGGTTTGTAACACCCCAAAATTTTGCTTTTCTTAAATTCATGTGTGATTTGGCACTTTGGTGAATTTTGGAATTTTCTCGAATTTATTTGGATTTATTTGGAATTTATTTGAATTTATTCCATTTTGAAATAATTAAAGAATCTCATTTTGCAAATAAAATTTTGTTGGAAATATTTTATTTGGAGTCCCAAATACCCTAAGATATTTTCCGTAATTTTTCCGAATTTTTCTCAGTCTTTTGCTATTTTTAATGAATTAAAATGAATTATCGGGAATTATTTTAAATATTAAATCGCTGAAATCCAAACCGAAGCCTATTCATCGCTCATCCGACCGAGCCCGAAGTCGACTCGAGTTCGAGTCCGACCGAGCCGCTTGACTCGACCGAACCCACTCCTAAACCTAATCAATCCCAACCGCTGGATCAAGATCCAACGGTTGAGATCCGCCTGCACGGTTGAGCCGTGTCCGACCCAACCTGCTCGCGCCGGTCCCGACGGGCCGTTGATCGCGCCACGTGGGCGGTTCTCGTGCCGTCTTCCCCGCTGAAGTCCGAGCCGGACTCACGCCGTGAGCCGCCGCCGTGACCGACTAGGGTTCCGCCGAGCACGCCTCCGGGGCTATTTAAGGCCGGATCGCACTCGAGGATCGCCATCCCACGCCGGTCCGGAACCCTAGCTTCGCGCCGCTAGGATCCCCACTGTCTCGCCGCTATTGCTCGCCGGAATCAAGAATACCGCCGTGTGTTCTTCGTGCTCGCCGCGAACCCGCCGCCGTCGAAACCGAAGACGGATTTGGACTCCCAGAGCAGACGCACTGGCGCACACTTCATCTCACCGGAATCGCGAAGAAACGCCGTTGCGGAGGTCGTCTCCTTCCTCTCCGGCCAAACCACGCGCCGCGTGCCATCGCGAATCGAAGCCGTGCACCGTCGGATCCAGATCGGACGGCAACGGTGAGTTCACGTGTTTTCCCAAACCCTAGAAACCCGATTATATCTAGACCGTTGGATCAAGATCCAACGGTTCACACCGCCACGCGTCGTAAGCAAAGTGCTATTATAGGATTAGATCCGGACCGTCCGATCTAGATCGAGCGGCCACGATCATCGAGTAGTTTAACGTGGTTAACACCGGATCTAATCCGCCGCTGATTTTCAAACCAACGGCCGTGATTGGCGCCACGTGTCGGGAAGTCGGACCGACGCTGGCCGCCGGCCCACGCTGCTGAAGCGTAGGACGCCGACACGCGGCCCGCGCGTGTCGAGGGCTCAAGATGTCACGGCCGCCCCAGCCGAGCGCCGACGTCACCCATGACGCCTGTGGGTCCCACATGTCAAGACCGTGGCCGAGTCCCCGACGTCAGCGATGACGTCACCCGAGTGGGTCCCACATGTCAGTCTCACGTAGAGTCGTGGACCGAGTCCACGGTGGACCCGAGCCGAGCGTGGACCACGTCCATGGACCGGCTGACGGCAGCCGACCAATCAGAGGCTGCCACGTGTCCATGCTGACGCAATAATTAATTTCCGAAAAAGAAAATGATTTATTAATTCGAATAATGATTTCAAATTTAGATTCAAACTTCAAACGCTTATAACTTTTGCGTTTCAACTCCGATTTGAGTGATTCAAATTTCTAAATTTGTATAAAATTGAGATCTACCTAAATATGAATTTTATTTAATTTTTGGACTAAAGTTTTTCTCTGTAATATTATTTAATTGATTATTTAAACTTTAATAAATCATAACTTTTTATGCTTTTAACTCCAAATTTGATTTATTCCAGTTTCTAAAAATCCAGAAAATTATGTTCTCTCTGTTTATGGATTTTATTTGGAGTTTTGGGATGTTTTTGCCTATTGTTTATTTGTGTATTTGCTATTTGCACGCTTTTACGAGTAGACGTTGAAGTGCCTAAGGATTCAAAGGAGAAGTATTGACTCAGGATCTAACTCAAGACCAAGAGCAAGTGCTTTTTGAAGGCAAGTTGTGCTTTGACCATGTTGATCCTATTTCGAAATCTATTTTGATTTAAACTATTGCATGCTAGATCAATTAGAAAGATACTTTGTTTAAACATGGGGTTAGATAAATACCAATTTCTTGTATGACACCTTGATTATTTAAGTATGTGCCATGACCCTTTGTCACCCTAGTTGTGGTTTACTAGTTGGACATTATTAAATTGCCAACATGGGTTTAGACCGAAGCGTAGTACACGCTTAGACACACTACGTGCTCATGACATGATTTTGGACAATCAAATGCTAATATGGACTTAATGATATATTGAACCTGTTTTGGAAAAGTATCATGTGATGTTGATGGCACGTGGTGCATGGTAATCAAGCGGGGTTTGATAAATGATTTCGACCGGGGCTTGTGGCAAGAGTAATCAGGTGGGCAGTTGTGGCATTGGGGATGTTGATTTGGTTTTTCGGGTAGTCTTGCCCTGGTCACTCTAAGGACTTAACCTTGCAAGCCTTTGAACTGGGTCATACTTGCAACCACATGGTGGAATGGGACGGCCCTAGTTGACTAAGTCGCTAAGGACTCACTTGTGGAGCCTCAGGGTGTCGATTACACCGTTTGTGTGATTGTGACGGGGAGCGTATCGTGGTCGTGGCCGATACCCATCTAACGGTGTGTTGGTCCCATACTTCGCCTTGGCTAAGGGAAGGGATGGTGTAGAGCACTAACAGGAGAGGACCACCTGTGTTGTTTGAGGCTTAGAAAGGCTTTGTTACTGGGAACTCGCCTTTGTGGTGTTTGATTGTATCTTGTGGGTAAAGTGCATAACCTCTCGCAGAGAGTAGAATCTATTTAAATAGCCGAGTCCACAGTGATCGATAATGCTCGGGAATTACTGATCAAGGGTTAGATTTTACGAAAATAACTTGGATTTGAAAGTTGGGTTGGTTTAACAATGAAGATGATGGATATGTGGTTTAGGATGGGAGAAATGTTTGTTAAACTTCTTGAAAAGTTATTTATGCTTTACTTATTTCTACCGCTGAATCTACTCTTACTACTTGTCAAAAGTCATTTCTTGCAAATATACCTTGAGCTATTCCTTTGTACCAAGCCATGCATATAGTATATTAGCTTGCATTACATGCATGACTTGCCGAGTACCAAGTACTCACCCTTGCCTCAACACAATACCAGTTGAAGAGGAGATTACGCCACTTTGGAGGAGGAACTCCAAGAGGACCCGTCTACTTAGGGAAGCGAGCCGGTCGGTTACTGTGGTATCTTGGATGGCGCCACGGTTATTTGATTTTCCGCTGCTATTATTTTTCTCTGAATAAGTTTCGCCTTGCAAGGCATATATATTTGTACCTTGGCCATAAGGTCAAGTAACCCTTTGGTTATTTAAATAAAGTACTTTGATAATATCGATTGGTATGATTGTGATATTTACCGATGTTAAGATCAGGTGCACTAAGCGGCGTTCTGGACTAGTCTTTGAATACACAGAGGGTCCGGATTTGCAAATTCGGGGTCCCGACAATGATACTTTTCCAAAACAGGTTCAATATATCATTAAGTCAATATTAACATTTGATTGTCCAAAATCATGTCATGAGCACGTAGCAGGTCTAAGCAGTGTACTACAACGGTCTAAAACCCATGTTGGCAATTTAATAATGTCCAACTAGTAATCCACAACTAGGGTGACAAAGGGTCATGGCACATACTTAAATAATCAAGGTGTCATACAGCAAATTGGTATTTATCTAACCCCCATGTTTAAACAAAGTATCTTTCTAATTGATCTAGCATGCAATAGTTTAAATCAAAATAGATTTCGAAATAGGATCAACATGGTCAAAGCACAACTTGCCTTCAAAAAGCACTTGCTCTTGGTCTTGAGTTAGATCCTGAGTCAATACTTCTCCTTCGAATCCTTCCGGCACTTCAACGTCTACTCGTAAAGCGTGCAAATAGCAAATACACAAATAAACAATAGGCAAAACATCCCAAAACTCCAAATAAAATCCATAAACAGAGAGAACATAATTTTACGGATTTTTAGAAACTGGAATCACAAATTTGGAGTTAAAACGCAAAAGTTATGATTTATTAAAGTTTAAATAATCAATTAAATAATATTACAGAGAAAAACTTTAGTCCAAAAATTAAATAAAATTTATATTTAGGTAGATCTCAATTTTATACAAATTTAGAAATTTGAATCACTCAAATCGGAGTTGAAACGCAAAAGTTATAAGCGTTTGAAGTTTGAATCTAAATTTGAAATCATTATTCGAATTAATAAATCATTTTCTTTTTCGAAATTAATTATTGGCGTCAAAGATGGACACGTGGCAGCCTCTGATTGGTCGGTGGCGTCGGCCGGTCCATGGGCGTGGTCCACGCCGCCGGGTCCACCGTGGACTCGGTCCACGACTCTACGTGAGATTGACATGTGGGACCCACTCGGGTGACGTCATTGTCGACGTCACGGGGACTCGACCGCAGTCTTGGCAGTGGGACCGGCCAGCTGGCGTCATGGGTGACGTCGGCGCTGGCTGGGTCGGCGGCCGACACGCGGGCCCTCGACACGCGGCCCTCGCGTGTCGGCGTCACACACGCCAGCGGCGTGGTGGCCCGCGCGTCGGTCCAACTTCCCGACACGTGGCGCAATCACGACCGCTGGTTTGAAAATCAACGGCGCGGATTAAATCTAGCGTAGTGCTTTAGAAAAACAACTCACGATCCGCATCGCTCGATCTTGATCGGACGGTCAAGATCCAATCTAACACAGTGCGCTTCTAGCTACGTGGCACAATCTAAGCCGTTGGATCTAGATCCGAAGCGGTTGAAAATAGATCTAGAGGTTGCACGTGAGATCTCACCGCGGTGTGACGTGGGCGCGATTCGAGCCCTTGATTCTCGATCGGACGGCTAGCGAGCTTCGCGGACGGCGATGGCGACGCGGGGCGGAGCAGAGGCCACCGGAGATGAAGACGGCAGCGAGTCCAACGGCGCCGGGCTTCTCCGGAAGTGAAGGGTCTCTTCGGGTGCGTCTCGTCGCGGTGGTTCCAGATCTGGCTCCTTCGGCGGAAGACGGCGGACGGCGGCGGAAACGAGCAAAGACCGCGGCGGTCACTTCCTCCAACTACGGCGAGCTCGCACGGGCTACTGGCGGCGGCTCAGGCGAGATGGCTCGGGGGAACGGGTGCGCAAGGATGAGGGCAACCTCGGGGGACGTCTCACGCTTTAAATAGCCTCGGCGTTCGCGCGGGACACGGAAACCTAGTTTCCCACGGCGGCGGGCGCGGCGGCGGAGTCCGGCTCGGTCTCGGCGAAGACGACGACGATACCGGCCCACGCGGCACGATCAACGCCACGATCGCGACGGCGCGATCGGATCCGGCCGGATACGGCCGAACCCAGACGGGCGGATCTCGGCCGTTGGATCTTGATCCAACGGTTGGGATTGATTAGGTTTAGAGTGGGTTCGGCCGAGTCAATCGGCTCGGTCGGACTAACTCGAGTCCGACTTCGGGCTCGATCGGATGAAGCGATGCTTAGGCTTCGGTTTGGATTTCCAGCGATTTAATATTTAAAATAATTCCCGATAATTCATTTAATTCATTAAAAATAGCAAATGACTCGAGAAAAATTCGAGAAAAATTCTGGAAAATCCTTTGGATCATTTGGGACTCCAATAAAATATTTCCATCAAAATTTTTTTTGCAAAGTTAAATTCTTTAATTATTTCAAAATGGGATAAATTCAAATAAATTCCAAATAAATCCAAATAAATTCCAGAAAATTCCAAAATTAAGCCAAGTGCCAAATCACACATGAATTTAGGAAAAGTAAAATTTTGGGGTGTTACAAACCTCCCTTAATAGAATCTCGTCCCGAGATTCAGGCTTACTAAAGGAATAGGTTTGGAAACTCCTTCTTCAAATCCTCTTCGCGCTCCCAAGTCGCTTCACTTTCTTCATGGTTGCTCCACTTGAACTCTCTGAAACGGGTTGACTTGTTTCTAGTTTCGATCCATTGTGTCTAGAATCCTCACGGATGCTCCTTATAAGTCAAATCCTCTTGCAACTCAATTGACTCAGCGGTCTGCATTTCCTCAGAACTCGGAGACACTTCTTCAATCGGGACACATGGAATACGTCATGCACTCCTCGCTAGCGGCTGTGGCAACTCCGGTGGTAAGCAACTTCGCCTCTGCGGCTCAAAACCTTAAATGGTCCAACATAATCGGGTGCGAAGTTTCCCTTTGGCATGGAACCTCTTAACTCCCCGAGAGGCGTAACTCGAGGTATACAAAGTCTTCGGGTTCAAAACTCAAATCTCGTGACGATTGTCGGCATAACTCTTCATCGAGATTGGGCTATCTTCAACCTTTCCCTAATCATAGCGACCGCTTCTTCACCTCTTGAAGAATATCAGGCCCAAAGACACGGCGCTCACGGTCTCATTCCAATTCAATGGCGTCCGAGGTGGTCGACCATACAAAGGCCTCAAAAGGTGACATCGTAAACTAGCCTGATAACTATTGTTGTAATCGAACTCGGCATACGGCAAACTCTTATCCCAAGAGGTAGCATAAGCTAATGCACAAGCTCTCAACATATCCTCCGAATCTGGTTGACTCTTTCTGGCCTGTCCATCCGTCTGTGGATGATAAGTCAGTATCTTGAAGTTCAGACGGTTTCCCATGGCTTCATGCAACTTATTCCAGAACCTTGAGGTAAATTGGGTACCTCTGTCCGATACAATCCTCTTTGGCACTCCGTGCAAACAAACAATCCTGATCATGTACAATTTTGCTAATTTATCTCCCGAGTAAGTGGTCTTTACGGGGATAAAATGGGCTACTTTAGTCAAGCGATCCACTATAACCCATATGGAGTCATAACCTCCTTGAGTCTTCGGCAAACCGGTAATGAAATCCATTCCGATTTCCTCCCACTTCCACTCAGGTATTTTCAGCGGTTGTAGCAATCCTGCTGGTCTCTGATGCATTGCCTTGACTCTCTGGCATACATCGCACAAGGCAACATGCTCGGCAACTTCACGTTTCATACTCGGCCACCGTAATCTCTCCTTGAGATCCTCGATACATCTTGGCGCTTCAGGCGAATCGAGTACTTGGAGTCATGGGCTTCCTCCGTAATCAGTTGCTTTAACTCCTTTTGTCGTGCACACAAATGCGATCCTTCATCCACAACGTGCCCTCGCTTCATCCAACTTGAAGTCCTCTCGCCTTGCCTTCCTCCTTTTTGGACTTAATCCTACGGATCCTGTCATCATCCTTCTGTCCTTCTCGGATCTGGTCCTCTAAAGTAGGCTTTACTTCCAATGCGGCCAAGAATCCGCTAGGTACAACCTCAATCTTCATCTTTTGAAAATCCTCACACAACTCATCCTGACTTGTGGCTAGCAACGTACTCACGGTATGGCTTTTCCGACTCAGAGCATCGGCTACTACGTTGGCCTTTCCGGGATGGAAATGGATTCCGACATTGTAGTCCTTGATCAACTCTAGCCATCTCCTTTGCCTCATATTCAGATCCGACTGGGTGAATATGTACTTAAGGCTCTTATGATCCGTATATACTTCACATCTGTTTCCGATCGATAGTGACGCCATATCTTCAAGGCATGCACTACGACCTAACTCTAGGTCATGTGTCGGATAATTTTCCTCATGCGGCCTCAAGCGCCTTGATGCATAAGCGGCGACCTTTCCCTTCCTCAGACAAAGACACATCCAAGTCCTTACGCGACGCGCCACAATAAATATCGAAGCTTTGAGCAACATCCGGTAGAACTAACACCGGTCTTGATGTCAATCGCTTCTTGACTCTGAAATCCTTTCTCACATTCTCAAGGCGTCCATGCAAACTTCTTTTCCTTCTTCAAAGAATTGGCGTAAGAGGTTTCGCAATTGTCGAGAAGCCTTCAATGAAACGGCGGTAGTATCCTGCCATTCCAAGGAAACTCAGAATGGGTCACGAGTCTTGGCTGCTCCCAATGTAACACCGCTTCTACTTTACTTGGATCTACGGCGACTCCTTCTGCGGTCATTACATGTCCAAGAAACTCCACCTTGTCCTTCCAAAAATCACACTTGCTGAACTTGGCGAAAAGTTGATGTTCCCTCAGCTTTTCCAAGACTCGCCTTAAGTGTTCGGCATGTTCATCCTCCTGTCTTGGAAGTAGACTAGGATATCGTCTATGAACACGACGACAAACTTGTCCAAATATTCCATGAACACCTTATTCATCATATTCATGAAATAAGTGGCGCATTCGTGTAAACCCCAAAGGACATAATCAGTAAACTCGTAATGTCCATATCTTGACGAGAATGCAGTCTTGAATATCTTACGATCGGATCTTCAATCGATGGTATCCCGATCTCGAGATCAATTTTGGAGAAAACTCCGGCTCCTCTTAACTGATCAAACAAATCATCAATCCTGGGTAGCGGATACTTATTCTTCACGGTGACTTCATTGAGTGCACGGTAGTCAATGCACATCCTGAAACTCCGTCCTTCTTCTTGACAAACAAAACTCGGTGCTCCCCACGGCGACTAACTCGGTCGATAAATCCTTTCTCCATTAACTCTTCCGGTGTTTCTTCATCTCTACCAACTCCTCGGTAGACATCCGATAGGGTCTCTTTGCTATCGGTCTTTGTGCAGTACAAGCTCTATCATAAACTCTATGTCCCTCGTCAGCGGCATACCGGGTAGATCTTCGGGGGAAAAACATCGGGGTACTCATTCACTCTTGGGACATCCTCTATGCTGATTGCCTTGATCAAGTTAACCATAAACTGTCCATCTCTAAGCTGCAGTGGGCTTGAAATTCCACTTTCTTCCCACACGGGCTCTCCATCGAGATAGTCCTTCGTCCACAATCCAATACGGCCTTGTGCTTGGATAACCAATCCATTCCCAATATGACGTCTAAGGTGCAGGTCTCCAAAATTATAAGGTTTGCTAGGAACTCTATTCCATCTATTAGTATTCTCACCGGAACATCCTACTTCCGTTCGGAGTTCGAACCAGGGTTTGAACTAAAAGCATGCACTTAAGTCTTGCAATTCTCAAGTCATTTCTAGTAGCAAAGCCTTGCGAAACAAACGAATCTGAAGCTCGAGTCAAACAAAATCGTTGCAGGTGCGAGTTAACAAGTAACTTACCCAAGACGACGTCCGTAGCATTCTGCAAAGTGCATCTGCGGTGACATGGTTGACTCGACCTCTCACCACAGTGCAGGGTGTGGCTCTGGTGCTAGCGTCCTAGCTGGGGTGGTTCCTAGATTGAAGCGGCGGGGTCGCTCCTCGCTGTCTTCTTGGGACAAGCTGTTGGCAAAGTGTCCTGGCTCGTTGCGATTGTAGCACGTCTCACTGTTCCTTCTTTGACACGCTCGAGTAGCGTTTCTAGCGGAAGTGGGGTCGGTAGTTACGATTGGCAGGTCTTGGTGCCGGGATGGTGTCCTTGTCGCACTCTATGGTTGGAATCTGAAGAATTGATTTGGTGCAACTCTCAGCGCCATTGCGTTCCTGGCGTGATCCTTCTTGTTGCATCCTGCGCTTCTGTTCTCATCCAGTTCCTTGCGCTTGTCCTCAAGAATAAGCGCTTTATTCACCAACTCTTGAAAATGCGGGAAGGTGTGGGTGATCAACCCTACTTGCAATCCTGAGTTAAGTCCCTTCATAAAACGAGGCTATGCGGATTTATCCGTCGCTACATCCTCAGTGCGTAGCGTGCTAGGCTGTGTGAACTTGTTCGGGTAGTCGGCCTTGGCCGATTACCTTGCCTCTGCTCTGAACTCCTCCTTCTTAAGGTCCATAATTCCTTGAGGCACGTGATCTTTGTCGAATGCAAATTGTGAACTCTTCCCAAGTGATATCTTGAGGGTTCTCTGCGTGGCATGAAGTTCTCCCACCATTCTGGCCAATTGTTCCTTCCAGCTAATGAGAAGCGTAGAGTACCTTCTCATTCCCTATGCATTGAGCTATGTGTAGCTTCCTCTCGATTGATCTTAACCAATCATCGGCCTCCAATGGATTGGCATTCCCAGAGAAAGTGGGTGGGTGAGTTCTCATGAACTCGACACCTTGTATTCAGCGTGGTCCCCGATTAACTTGATTAGCAAAGTGGCCTGAGCGATGACGTGCTGCATTTGTTGCATCATAGCATGCATCAATCGAGTCTGAGCAGCAAGAAATGCTCCAAAATTCTGCATATCAAGCTGGCGGTCTTGGTGCTCCATCATTGGGGTTTTCACGATGGGCGAGAACCACTCCCATTGCTTCCAAAGTTTCCACGGGTGTTCACCATCTGCCGATTTACTCTAGGTTTAGAGATGAGAGGGAAACAAGAATAGACAAGTAATATGGAACTTATGCGGGCTTAACGGTGTAACTTTAAGGTCCAACTTTATTATTAATAACTTGGTATGGTTGCTTACAATGCCTAAGGGCCTTGCAACACATCTTGCACACTCGACAAACAAAGCAAATCCAAATTGAACTAACTCTGAGTCCGACGCCTAAAGGGTGACTCTTTATTCTATGACTCGACTCGGCGAAGGAGTCTCACTATAGAACCTATGCTCACTCATCGAGAAAAACCTCCACGGCCTGGTAGTGCGGATCTTTGCGGCATAGGCGCGAAACGATCGCCATGTCCAAAGAATCGTGTCCTCTATGGTAGTCGAAGAAGCGGTGTCCTCATCGAGATCTCGACCCCTCCGGATCTGGCTCGTGTAGCTCGATCTTGGCTCTGGGTCCGTCCGTACAAAGTCATCTCCAACTCGTCAATCCTTCGTAGAAGGTGTGCCACATACTCTTGAGCTTCCCGCCATCTCGTTCTTCTCTCGCCGTGATCTCCTTGCGGGCCTTCGTAGCTCTTTGCTTGTATTATCTAGTACATCCTCCTGGCGACGATAAATCGTGCCAAGCTGTAACAAGTGGCATCCTCATCCTCGAATCTCCTTCGGGTCAAGAAGGTTATCGCTGCAGCGGATGATAACGGAACACCGTACTCTCCAACTCTCTGGCGTAGATACGGGTAATGTGCCGCATTGCTCGTCGTGATACTTCTTGGATACCCATCCGCATTGTAGATCTCCCCGGCAAAGGCAGTGTATCGGGCGATTGCCTGGGCCCTTCTTCCTAGCAGGTACCTCAATCCTCACGTCACAAGCTTTGATTAATCCTGCTTGCCTAATCACTTCCACTTGGTATTGGGGCTTCTCAAAATCTCCGAGAGTCTGTAGCATATGCCAAAGTTCCGCGGCGTGACCAACTCCCAGATCAACGTAGTTGAACTCTTCCTCCATCTGTCACAAGAGTGCTTTTCGTAAGAACTCGGAATTTTTAAATTGTGACAAGGTAAGGGAAAATTTCAGCAAGAGACAAGAACAGAGAGAAGGGGATAAGTCGAGAGGTCATTTCTTGTCTTCACAAATTTTTAGCTTTAGAAAATAGGTTTTATCCTCACTACGACCATTCTAGCTAGGGTTGAGCCTACAGTCAAGTATGGCTCTGATACCACCTCTGTCGGGACCCCGAATTTGCAAATCCGGACCCTCTGTGTATTCAGCACTAGTCCAGGAACGCGCTAGTGCACACAGTCTTTAACATCGGTAAATATCACAATCATACCAATCGATATTATCAAAGTACTTTATTTAAATAACCAAAGGGTTACTTGACCTTATGGCCAAGGTACAAATATATATGCCTTGCAAGGCGAAACTTATTCAGAGAAAAATAATAGCAGCGGAAAATCAAATAAACTTCGTGGCGCCATCCAGTATACCACAGGCAACTGACTGGGCTCGCTTCCCTAAGTAGACGGGTCCTCTTGGAGTTCCTCCTCCAAAGCTGGCGTAATCTCCTCTTCAACTGATATTGTGTTGAGGCAAGGGTGAGTACTTGGTACTCAGCAAGTCATGCACAGAATGCAGGCTAATATACTATATGCATGGCTTGGTACAAAAGAATAGCTCAAGGTATATTTGCGACAACTGACTTTTGACAAGTAATATAAGTAGATTCAGCGGTAGAAATAAGTAAAGCGTAAATAACTTTTCAAGAAGTTTAATGAACTTTTTCCCCATCCTAAACCACATTTCCATCATCTTCATTGTTAAACCAAACCAACCTTTCAAATCCAAGTTATTTTCGTAAAGTCTAACCCTTGATCGTAATTCCGAGCATTGTCGATCGTGGACTCGGCTATTTAAATAGATTCCAAACTCTGCAGAGGTTATGCACTTTACCCACAAGATACAGTCAAACACCACAAAGGCGAGTTCCTCAGAATAAAGCCTTTCGGAAGCCTCAAACAACACAGGTGGTCCTCTCGGTTCGTGCTCTACACCATCCCTTCCCTTAGCCAAGGCGAAGTATGGGACCAACACACCGTTAGATGGGTATCGGCCCACGACCACGATCGCTCCCCGCACAATCACACAAGCGGTGTAGCGACACCCTGAGGCTCCACAAGTGAGTCCTTAGCGACTTAGTCAACTAGGGCCGTCCCATTCCACCATGTGGTTGCAAGTATGACCCAGTTCAAAGGCTTGCAAGGTTAAGTCCTTAGAGTGACCAGGGCAAGACTACCCGAAAAACCAAATCAACATCCCCAATGCCACAAGCGGCCCACTGATTACTCTTGCCACATGCCCTGGCCGAAATCGCTTATCAAACCCGATTGATTACCATGCACCACGTGCCATCAACATCACATGATACTTTTCCAAAACAGGTTCAATATATCATTAAGTCAATATTAACATTTGATTGTCCAAAATCATGTCATGAGCACGTAGCAGGTCTAAGCAGTGTACTACAACGGTCTAAAACCCATGTTGGCAATTTAATAATGTCCAACTAGTAATCCACAACTAGGGTGACAAAGGGTCATGGCACATACTTAAATAATTAAGGTGTCATACTGACAAATTGGTATTTATCTAACCCCATGTTTAAACAAAGTATCTTTCTAATTGATCTAGCATGCAATAGTTTAAATCAAAATAGATTTCGAAATAGGATCAACATGGTCAAAGCACAACTTGCCTTCAAAAAGCACTTGCTCTTGGTCTTGAGTTAGATCCTGAGTCAATACTTCTCCTTCGAATCCTTCCGGCACTTCAACGTCTACTCGTAAAGCGTGCAAATAGCAAATACACAAATAAACAATAGGCAAAACATCCCAAAACTCCAAATAAAATCCATAAACAGAGAGAACATAATTTTCTGGATTTTTAGAAACTGGAATCACAAATTTGGAGTTAAAACGCATAAAGTTATGATTTATTAAAGTTTAAATAATCAATTAAATAATATTACAGAGAAAAACTTTAGTCCAAAAATTAAATAAAATTCATATTTAGGTAGATCTCAATTTTATACAAATTTAGAAATTTGAATCACTCAAATCGGAGTTGAAACGCAAAAGTTATAAGCGTTTGAAGTTTGAATCTAAATTTGAAATCATTATTCGAATTAATAAATCATTTTCTTTCGGAAATTAATTATTGCGTCGGCATGGACACGTGGCAGCCTCTGATTGGTCGGTGGCGTCGGCTGTCCATGGGCGTGGTCCACGCCGGCTCGGGTCCACCGTGGACTCGGTCCACGACTTCACGTGAGGCCCGACATGTGGGACCCACTCGGGTGACGTCATTCTTGGCGTCGGCACGAGGACTCGGCCGCAGTGCGACAGGTGGGACCGTGGCGTCATGGGTGGCGTCGGCGCCAGCTGGAGTCGGGTCAGTGACATGCGGGCCCTCGACACGCGGGCCCGCGTGTCGGCGTCCTACCTTCAGCAGCGTGGGCCAGTGGCGCGTCGGTCCAACTTCCCGACACGTGGCGCAATCACGGCCGTTGGTTTGAAAATCAGCGGCGCGGATTAAATCTAGCGTAGTGCTTTAGAAAAACAACTCGTGATCCAGGCCGTTCGATCTTGATCGGACGGTCAAGATCAATCTAACACAGTGCGATTCTAGCTACGTGGCACAATCTAAGCCGCTGGATCTAGATCCGACGGTTGAAAATAGATCCAGAGGTTGCACGTGAGATCTCACCGCGGTGTGGCGTGGCGCGATCCGAGCCCTTGGATTACGATCGGACGGCTAAGCGTAGCTCGCGACGGCGATGGCGACGCAGCGGAGCAGAGGCCACCGGAGATGAAGACGACGACGAGTCCAACGGCGCCGGGGCTTCTCCGTGAAGTGAAGGGTCTCTTCGGTGCGTCTCGTCGTGGTGGTTCCAGATCTGGGCTCCTTCGGCGGAAGACGGCGGACGGCGGCGAAACGAGCAAAGACCGCGGCGGTCACTTCCTCCAACTTCTGGCGAGCTCGCACGGGCTCTGGCGGCGGCTCGGCGAGATGGCTCGAGAGCAGTGCGCAAGGATGAGGGCAACCTCGAGGAACGTCTCACGCTTTAAATAGCCTCGGCGTTCGCGGGACACGGAAACCTAGTTTCCCACGGCGGCGCGGCGCGGAGTCCGGCTTCGGTCTCGGCGGAGACGACGACGCAAGATACCGCCCACGTGGCACGATCAACCCACGATCACACGGCGCGATCGGATCCGGGCGGATACGGCTCGAGCCGTGACGGCGGATCTCGGCCGTTGGATCTTGATCCAACGGTTGGGATTGATTAGGTTTAGGAGTGGGTTCGGTCGAGTCAAGCGGCTCAAGGTCGGACTCGAACTTCGAAGTCGACTCGGGCTCGGTCGGATGAACAAGAATCGACTTCGGTTTGGATTTCCAATGATTTAATATTTAAAATAATTCCCGATAATTCATTTAATTCATTAAAAATAGCAAATGACTCAGAAAAATTCCAGAAAAATTCTGGAAAATACTTTGGATCATTTTGGACTCAAATAAAATATTTCCAACAAAATTTTATTTGCAAAATTAAATTCTTTAATTATTTCAAAATGGGATAAATTCAAATAAATTCCAAATAAATCCAAATAAATTCCAGAAAATTCCAAAAATTCACCAAAGTGCCAAATCACACATGAATTTAGGAAAAGTAAAATTTTGGGGTGTTACATTAAGTCCTTAGGGTGACCAGGGCAAGACTACCCGAAGAACCAAATCAACATCCCCAATGCCACAACTGGCCCACCTGATTACTCTTGCCACATGCCCCGGTCGAAAACTGTTTATCAAACCCCAGTTGATTACCATGCACCACGTGCCATCAACATCACATGATACCTTTCCAAAACAGGTTCAATATATCATTAAGTCAATATTAACATTTGATTGTCCAAAATCATGTCATGAGCACGTAGCAGGTCTAAGCAGTGTACTACAACGGTCTAAACCCATGTTGGCGATTTAATAATGTCCAACTAGTAATCCACAACTAGGGTGACAAGGGATCATGGCACATACTTAGATAATCAAGGTGTCATACAACAAATTGGTATTTATCTAATCCCCATGTTTAAGCAAAGTATTTTTCTAACTCGAACTAGCATGCAATAGTTTAAATCAAAATAGATTTGAAATAGGATCAACATGGTCAAAGCACAACTTGCCTTCAAAAAGTACTTGTCCTTGGTCTTGAGTTGGATCCTGAGTTAATACTTCTCCTTCGAATCCTTCCAGGCACTTCAACGTCTACTCGTAAAGCGTGCAAATAGCAAATACACAAATAAACAATAGGCAAAAGTGTCCAAACATCCAAATAAAATCCACAAACAGAAAGAACATAATTTTATGGATTTTTAGAAACTGGAATCGTCAAATTTGGAGTTAAACGCATAAAAGTTATGATTATTTAAAGTTTAAATAATCAATTAAATAATATTACAGAGAAAAACTTTAGTCCAAAAATTAAATAAAATTCATATTTGAGTAGATCTGAATTTTATACAAATTTAGAAATTTGAATCACTCAAATCGGAGTTGAAACGCAAAAGTTATAAGCGTTTGAAGTTTGAATCAAAATCTGAAATCATTATTTCGAATTAATAAATCATTTTCTTTTTCGGAAATTAATTATTGCGTCAGCATGGACACGTGGCAGCCTCTGATTGGTTGGCTGACGTCAGCCGGTCCATGGACTTGGTCCACGCTCGACTCGGGTCCACCGTGGACTCGGTCCACGACTCTACGTGCCGCTGACATGTGGGACCACTCGGGTGACGTCATCGCTGACGTCAGCGGGGCTCAGCCCACGGTGCTGACAGGTAGGTCCACCGATGACGTCATGGGTGACGTCACGGTGCAGTCGCTGACACGCGGGCCGGCGTGTCGCTGGCCACGACCTGCAGCGTCTGACGACGCGTCGGTCCAACTTCCCGACACGTGGCGCAATCACGGCCGTTGGTTTGAAAATCAACGGCGGATTAGATCGGGGTTAACACGTTGAAACTACTCGTTGATCGTGGGTCGTTCGATCTAGATCGGACGGTCGAGATCTAATCCTATAATAACACTACTACAAGACGCGTGGCAATTGTGAACCGTTGGATCTTAATCCAGCGGTCCACATCCAATCGGGTTGGGGACACGTGAACTCACCTCAACCGTCCGTCTGGATCGGACGGTTCACCGAAGCTCGCGAAGTCCGGCGATGGCGCGGCGAGGCTTGGGCACGGAGACGAAACGACGACGAGCCCGACGGCGTTCGGGGTCGCTCCGTGAGATGAATCCTTCCTTCGGTTGCGTCTCGTCACGGTGGTTCCGGATCACAGGCTCCTTCGGCGGAAGACGACGGACGGGCGGCGAATCGGCGTTCAACCGCGCGCAGGGCTCCAACTCCGGTGAGCACGCACGGCAAGCAGCGGCGGCTCGGCGAGATGGCTCGAACGGCAGTGCGCAAAGATGAGGGCAACCTCGGGGGCGTCTCACGCTTTAAATAGCCTCGGCGTTCGTGCGAGGCGGAAACCTAGTTCTACACGGCGGCGGGCGGCGGCGGAGTCCGGCCGGACTCGGCGGAGACGATGACGCTTCACCGTCCCACGTGGCACGATCAACGGCCCACGATCGCGACGGGGCGCGATCGGATCCGGGCGGATACGGCTCGAAGCCGTCTGGGCGGATCTCGGTAGTTGGATCTTGATCCAACGGTTGGGATTGATTAGGGTTTTAATTTGGTTTGATCGAGTCAATCGGCTCGGTCGGTTCGAACTCGAGTCGACTCGGGCTCGATCGGATGAACAAGAATCGGCTTCGGTTTGGATTTCCAGCGATTTAATATTTAAAATAATTCCCAGAATTCATTTAATTCATTAAAAATAGCAAAATACTCGAGAAAAATTCGAGAAAAATTACGGAAAATATTTTGGATCATTTTGGACTCAAATAAAATATTTCCAACAAAATTTTATTTGCAAAATTAAATTCTTTAATTATTTCAAAATGGAATAAATTCAAATAAATTCCAAATAAATCCAAATAAATTCCAGAAAATTCCAAAAATTCACCAAAGTGCCAAATCACACATGAATTTAAGAAAAGCAAAATTTTGGGGTGTTACATGGTGGATTCCTTCGTATGCTCTTTACCGTTCTAAGGGTCAGTTTCGGTTGGTTTTCTTGGTTTTAGTTGATTGAAATCAAAAGAAAAGTGTTTGGTCTTGGTTTTTCGCAGATTGTTCCGTATGCGGTATGTGGTCTTGTCTTCCTTGGTTGAAGACGAAGAAGAAGAGTCTAGTGTTGCGCTTCTTTTGGTCGCCTTTCCATCTTTGATGCTTAGTTTGTTGATTGCTTTATGGGTAGAAGCATTCAATTTATTCCTGTGTTTGTCTTTCTTCAAGGTCAAAAGAGTTATTGCGGCGTTATGCCAGACTTGGTTGTCCGGTCTGAAGTTCTGTGGCTTTGTAGGAGTAAATGGTGTTTGATTTCGTCATTTTACTGGTTTGAGAAATCATCTTTGAAAGCCCTTCTTGTTTCGTGAAAGTTTGGGGTTTGAGGTTAAGGTTTTATTTGAAATGGAGTACTTGATCGCTTGGTTTCCTTTAAGAAAATTGTCTTTCAACCATTTTCCTTTATGGGAGTCTTTGAGATTGAAAAGTGTTTTGGAAAATTCCTTTTGCATGACCAAGTTTGGGTTTGTCTCATTGCGATTTTGAGAGTCAAGTTTCCTTATGAATTTGGGATAAGTTTTAAAACTAAAATGCTGCAAACAAAGTAAGTAGTCTTTTGACTGAAATCGTTTGTTCCTAGTAAGAATTGTTGTTTAGCATGTTATGTAGCATGTACCAATGTGGTTTATGGGATGACGTATTGTTAAGTTAATTTGTGAGTTGAAACAATTCAATGCGATTGTTACCTCTAGCTTGAAAATAAATAGACTACTAGTGTTGTAGTTTGCTCTTAGCGAGAATGATTAAATGTGTTAATGTACCTGCTTAGAATCTGTTGCCTTGCTTTAAAAGTGCTTATGATCCTTGTTAATGTTAAAAGTTTAAACCTTGATGCATAGTTAGACTGATGTTATTGTTAAAGAAACTTTGTTGGTTGTCTAAAGTTGTTCTAATCTAACGGGTTAATAGAGAAATTTAATCATGTTGACTAGTGGCTTTAATTTGGAAGTTGATTCGAGTTGCTATTTATGTTGTTGCAAACTACTAGTATATTTGGAAGTATGCAGTTGTGTCTCTACAATGCTAGTTTTGATATCAATTGAGAAGACATAAGACTATTTGCTAATGATGTTGTTAAGGGCAGTGTTAATGCTAGTATTCAATCTATTTTAAATAGTTGGAGTATGTTGTGTGGTGGTAATTTTGTTATCACCTTTGTATAGGGTAGCTAAAAGTAATGTTGTTGGTTGATGAACATGCCCATTTGTTGTTATTGATGACTAAGTAGTGGTGGTAACTGTTTAGATTACTCGCTGGAAAACCATGGTTAAATAGAGGAAAATTTTAACATGTTGCGATGGAATGAGCTTTGGATAATTAACATGATGAATGATTTTATCCTTAATGAAAGTATAACTTAGAGTCTCACTTGCGAATTCTTCCCTGTGGAGATAATATTTACATGTTGAAGTCGTTTGTTAACTGAATAAGTTTCGATTGTCGAGACATTGACATATAGGTGGTATGAAATTTATAGGTTGATCATGCTGAAAGATTTGTTGAAGTACTATATTTCAAATGTAGAATAAGATGTATTATGATATGATGATCCGTGGGGATCATGTCGATGTAGTCTTGATTGGGTGTCTTTTTTTTATAAGCACCATAAATTTTAATTAAAAGTGTTGAAAATGGTAACTAGAGAAAGAATTTGTTACATCAATTTTGTTAAAACCGGTTGGACTTTCTCAATGAGTAAGTAGTGAATTTCGAAGTCTTTAATGGAAAGCGTAGTGGAACATTAGAGATGATTGTATTTATGCTGAGCTTGTGTTTAAAAGCTTTTGGACTGGTTTGGTTGTTTGCCATTTTGGTTGAAGGGTTTTTGGTCAAGGTGTTCCATATGTTGTGTTTCAGAGTTTCCCTAAAACTCGTAGAAATTGTTGCCAATCTTTGGTTTTGGCTATTTTGTTTAATTTGTGCTATGTGTATGGTTTTACACCCAAAAGTCTTTGAGTGGATCACGCTCCTTCGCGTTCGCACTGAGTCATCTTTGGAGTAAATTTTAAAGGAAGCAGAAGGTCTTAGTGGGTTGTGTTGAAGACTCTTGAGATTTAAATTGTAACTCTTTTTGACTGGAGATGGATTTATTTGCATAATGTGTGTGATGTTTGCGAGTGCTTCAAAAAGGTGGATTTTATGAATGTTTTATAAAGTGATTTTGTTAGTGAGGTGTTCCATTTTTGAAATGAGTTTCCCCCTCCTTGAGAAAAATTTGTGACGGTTGTGGGAGCAGATGCTCGACTGGAAAATTTTGATGCTCTCTTCCAAAATGTTGGATTTGGATGAAATGCAATGTTTTGCAAGTTCAGTTTTCAATTGATGTGGGATGTGATACGACGTGGTGTTTTACTGTCAACTATGCTGCCGTCATAGTCCAAATGAATTTCCGCAACCTTCTTAATTGTTTTTCCATTATTTGATGCCGAGGAAGAAGTCGTCATGTGAATGACTATTCGGTAGTGTTGTTACATGATGAAGGAATGGTGAAAAGTAAACATGACATCATTTTTTTTAGATGTTAAATGATAAAAGAGTCGTTGAGCCAGGTCGGTGAGAAAGTCATATATGGAGATATGACTAATCCAGAGTGCTCTTGAAGAATGTGCATTCATGTCATGAAACGAGATTTCCCTTGCTTTCTAGTATGAAAAGAAAAGAATGAACAATTTCTGGTGTTGGTTGTGGTGAAGGAATTTGTGTTTCCTTTGCGTTTTGGCTTAGGAAATTAAAATGAATACTCTCTGGTTGTTGTCGAATCCTTTCCAAAGTGGTTTTAGCGCTTTGGGGTTTGAGTTGTTGGATGAGGGCCACTTGGGTTCATGTTTATGGTTAAGCTCACTCAATGATTGTGCTCTTTATCGTGGTCCTTTGAGTGGAAGGTTGTGTATGACTCAATGCAAACCTTCGTGGAGAATTGTGTCGTTGAGGTGTTCCTCGGTAGGGTTGATTAAATTATTAGTGGACCAATTGGTGGTTGCTAGTAATCATTTTTTCCTTTTCTTGGGCGCGAAACATGGAACCCTAGGTCGCCCAAATCGCCAAAGGAGACTTAAAGATTTCTCAACCGTGGTGGGCGAAAGGCAAAGATATCTTCGCCTAGTAAGTTTTCCCTCATTTATAGGGAATAAGCCTTGATTTTCGCCTCACGGCGGGAAAAACAAGGACCTTCGCGCTCGATTCTGGGCCAGATCTAGGGCACGCCCCATGTTGGGCCGATAGCTGGGCTGCACAAAACGCGACCAGGTGTCAAGTCTGGTTCGAAGTTTGGGATAAAGTGCGCCCCATGATGGGCCTGAACGCCGGCCACCACGGAAGTTTGGGGCCGGGCACTTTCCGAACATCCCCAAGCGTCTTAGCGTGATTGGGTGCCGTGCGAGGATTTTCACTAAACCGGTCTTGAGAATGCGCCCCATGAGGGTCTGAAGCAGTGCGCCGTAAGCGGGCACAGGCATTACTCTGGATGACCAAGGTATGCCCCATGAGGGTCGGTTGGGTCTCACAAGCCAATCGCCGCACACCGCAAACGGGTGCGGGTACCGCTCGGCCCCGAGCCAAAAAGACTACGGTATGCCCCATGAGGGCCAGCCGAGTGACAAGCCGGTTGCCGCGCACCGTAAACGGGTGCGGGTACCGCTCGGCCCCGAGCCAAAAAGACTACGGTATGCCCCATGAGGGCCAGCCGAGCGACAAGCCGGTTGCCGCGCACCGTAAACGGGCGCGGGTACCACTCGGCCACGAGCCAAAAAGACCATGGTATGCCCCATGAGGGCCAGCCGAGCGACAAGCTGGCTGCCGCGCACCGTAAACGGGCGCGGGTACCACTCGGCCACGAGCCGAAAGACTACGGTATGCCCCACGAGGGCCAGCCGAGCGACAAGCCGGCTGCCGCGCACCGTAAACGGGCGCGGGTACCACTCGGCCACGAGCCAAAAGACTACGGTATGCCCCACGAGGGCCAGCCGAGCGACAAGCCGGTTGCCGCGCACCGTAAACGGGCGCGGGTACCACTCGGCCACGAGCCAAAAAGATTATGGTACGCCCCCCGAGGGCCAGCCGAGCGACAAGCCGGTTGCCGCGCACCGTGAACGGGCGCGGATACCACTCGGCCACGAGCTAACCAACCACGGTGGCTTCACACTACAAGTTCTTTACGATCTTTTTTCCCGTATAATCCTTATGACAGGATAAGAGACGGAAATCCGATCCTAAAGCACTTGGGGGCTGCTGTGGGATGTCAGAGACAGGGGTCCCGCAAGAGGGGCCTACACCCGACTGGGCTTGACGGGCGGAGTAGAAGGCCCAAAGTCCAGAAGCACCACGACGGGCCCGGAGGAGGTTTTCGACTTGTTCCCCAAGGCAACTCCCGATCCTTCGGGGAAGCTTCGCGCCACGCCCGAACAACCCGCCAAGAACGGTTGCCGACCGCAGAGATCTTTGGAACCCGACAGGAGCGGCGTGGGTCGGGGAAAGCATAACCACCTCTCCAAGACGTAGAGCGCCAGGGCCAATATGGACAAAGTACATGTCGGCCAGGCCACCATGTTCAGGGCCCGGTGGTGCCCATTTATCATGTATCCTTCCCCCAGTATATAAGGGGAGGAGGGAGAAACAAGAAAAGAGGCTCATATATCCAAGAACACAGGACTAGGGTATTATCTCCACCGAGAGAGCCCGGACCTGTCTAAAAACAGATTGCCCTCGCATCATGTGTTGCCATCAAGCTCAGATCCCGCACAAATCCCCTAGAATCACAAATCTTATTGCCGGCGAAACCGATCGTCGACAGAAGTGTATTGGATCTTTTTGTCGTTGGGCAATGAGCGAGTTATGTCAACCGCAGAGGAACGTTCGGTCGTTTCTGTTAAGCGAGTCTTACGGATCCTGGATATAAAGTAGGTTGTTCGTTCTGGTGGTAATCTTAGAGCGTTGTGTCTCTCCTATTTCGCGTCGTCTTGAGTACAAGGAACCACAGAAGGGAGGTTGGTACCGTGTTTTTCTGGAGAATAGCATGAGTTAAAGGGATCGGGCACTTCAGCGCCAAGGAATGCTTAGAACGAGGAGTATGAGACTGTTTTCTTTTGTGGGCTATTTGAGGATTTATCTTATCGCTTGGGGTCGTGCTGAGACCGTGTGTGAGTACTTTGTGTTTCAATGTTGAGTAAAGATCTCGCAAGTTTTGATTGTGAGATATCTTTAGAGCTGTCAGCCTTTGATCCTTAGCTCCTTTCCTCAGAGTGCTGGCTGGTGCAAATCGTAGGGGCTTCTAAGTGAGTTCTGAGGCGTGAACCATAACTCCCTTTGATTTGGTTGATTGCGAAGTGGCTTGTCTCGGATTCGGGGTCGAATCCTGTTGAAGGGGGGAAGAATGTGACACTACGGAATGGTGTGCCATTATATAATGTGAATGTTAAGGTCAAAAACTTTATGAAATATGGTATTGGAGGTTAAAACCATATGGTAGGAGGTTTAATAGCGTTTCCGGGCCGTTTCTCGGCCGTTTCCGGGAGTTTGGGCCTTTCCGGGGAGTTTTGGGCCTAGGGGAAAGGGTTGTGGGCTTTGGTGGGATGGAGTATGAGTCCATTTAGGATTAGGAATCCTGTTTGGGCTATTAAAAAGGGGGCTCCCCCTGCTTCCATGCGCCCCACCCCCCTCCTATGTGCGCCCCCTTCCCCTCCCTCCTTGCCCTAGCCGCCACCCCCACCTCCCCCTATCCCTTGTGGCCGTGCGCCCCCTCCCCTTGCCCCCTTTGCTCCCCACCACTCCACCACCTCTCCTCCACCCCTTGCTGCCCTAGGGTAGCCTCCCCACCCCTGCACCTCGAAGATCCATCCGTTGGAGCGAGGAGCGTTCCGGGAGGAGATCTATTGGGTTTTCATGCGTCGAGCGAAGGTATGGCCATGGGACTCCTTGGGGTTGGGATAGGTACTGTTCTAAGGGTCATTATCATATTTTTAGATCAATTGGTGGTCCTAGAATTGAGTAGATTGGATTAGATCTAGAAGTTGCCACGTTCTCTGTTTCGGGCAGCATGAGCAGTCGACCTAAGGTTTGGTTTTTCCCCAATTTAGAGTCAGAATTTGGTCGTACGGATGTTGAAGAAGTTGTAGGTAATTTCAATACCTTTCAGTGGGTATAAAGAACATTAAATTCCGCCCAGCCGTTTGAATGTTATGCTTGTTTTACCGAGCGTATTAAAATCTGTGACGTGATTGAAACAGATCACGGTATTTTTTAGATTAAACAACTTTAGAGTCCGAATCAATCTTTCCCTATACTTAGAAAAAGTTGAGAAATTTCCTAAGCTATGCGAGGATGTACTCGTTTAATTGATTCGGAGTCCCAGAACTCAAGTTGTGCCTTTTGGAAGGCTGCTGTCCCGACGGGACAGAACCTCTGTTTTTGGGTTTTGCGAGTAGTTGGCAATGTCGGGGTAGATGAGGGTTTGCGTACTATTTTGTGGACATGATTGTGAGTGTGTGGTACCTATGTGCAGGTGGTGCGACCCCGGGAGTGCCTTCTACTTCCCGCCAATCCGTTGCCCGTGGTTGAGGCAAGTGTATTGTAATGGATAGCGGTTTGTAGGTTGCTAGTTGAGACTAGATGAACTTGATTATATTACATGATCACTTGCCATGCTTTAATGATTTCCTATGATATGATGAGTATGCTATGATGCCATGTGTTAATGTACAAGTTTATTATGATGTTGGCATATTTGCATACATGGCATGTTACATGGCCCGGGCGGTGAGAAAGTCATAACTAATCTGGGGAAGGTCGGTGAGAAAGTTATGACTATTCCAGAGAGCCAAAGAGTAAGTCCTACATCGTGATTCCATTCACCGCGGTGAACGGAAGTGAGGAGTAGTCACCCTCCATCTTCGGGATGGAAGGGGGGAGAGGGTGCATACCGACGGGTGTGCACTCAACCATACCGGTATGAGTTTCCAAGGAGATAATCGCATTGCATCGCATTGCATACACAATGATGATGATAACGATATGTGATCATGAATGAGATGGTTTACATGATGTGAGATATTATTGCTATGTAATTGTTCTTGTTGTACCATTGCAATATGCTTGCTGAGTTTTGAACTCACGCTTGTGTTTTCTTGTTGTTTTAGGTACCATGAGACCGGCATGTGGGGAAGGGAAATAGTCACACTTCCGCACGTAGCTTCACTCATTTGATTCCACAAGTCATTCCATTAGTTTTTGATAATAAACTGCGTGTGATGATTATTGCTTTAAGGTTTGGCTTTGCTATATGAGAGTCTTATTGTTCGTTTGACTCTTGGAGACATTAAATGCTTGAAAGTAGACTTATATTGTCGTTAAGTCTTTAATTATTTCTATTTTAGCTGTCTCTCATATTGCCTTATACTGCTATACTGTTGTTGCTCCTTCAAATCATGTTAAAACAAAGGAGATGTTGCCGAAATCTCGGTTTTTAGCATGTGCGCCTTTGCTGGAATTTATGTTTAATTGTGGTAGTTAGATGTTGTTTAGCTTATGTTTGGTAGCATTCAGGCATATTAAATGCTGGGGTGTTACAGGATTGTGGACGAAGAGTCGTATCAGCTGAGAGCCCTTGTGGAAGGAAAGTGGAGATCCAACCGACCGCCGTTCGAGATGGACAGTTGATGGTCAACAGTGTGAAGGTAGTCAGCATTGAGGATGTTCCAGTAGTGGATGAGTATCCAGATGTTTTTCCTGAAGATTTACCTGGTATGCCGCCAGATAGAGATATAGAGTTTGTAATTGAGTTAGTACCTGGTACAGCACCAATAGCAAAGAGACCTTATCGGATGTCAGCCGAGGAGTTGGTGGAGATGAAGAAGCAGCTCGAGGAGTTGATGGAAAAAGGGTTCATCAGACCTAGTTCATCACCGTGGGGAGCGCCTATTCTGTTCATCAAGAAGAAGGACGGGAGCTTCAGGATGTGCATAGATTACCGTGCACTCAATGAAGTCACCGTGAAGAACAAGTACCTGCTACCCAGGATCGATGACCTGTTTGATCATCTGAGAGGAGCCGGAGTTTTCTCCAAGATTGATCTGAGGTCAGGATATCACTAGTTGAAGATCCAATAAGAGGATATTCTGAAGACCGCATTCTCGTCAAGATATGGGCATTACGAGTTTACTGTTATGTCCTTCGGTCTGACAAATGCGCCAGCTTATTTCATGAATATGATGAATAAGGTCTTCATGGAGTATTTGGATAAGTTTGTTGTTGTGTTCATAGATGATATTCTAGTCTACTCCAAGACAAGAGAAGAGCACGCAGAACACCTGAGGTTAGTGTTGGAGAAGCTAAAGGAACAACAACTCTTCACCAAGTTCAGCAAGTATGACTTTTGGAAGGACAAGGTGGAGTTCCTTGGACATGTGATGACCGCCAAAGGAGTTGCAGTTGACCCAAGCAAGGTAGAGGCTGTGTTACATTGGGAGCAACCGAAGACGGTGACCCAGATCTGTAGTTTCCTTGGGATGGCAGGTTACTACCGTCGCTTCATTGAAGGCTTTTTGACGATTGCAAGACCCCTTATGCAATTGTTGAAAAAGGAGAAGAAGTTTACGTGGAAGCCAGAGTGCGAGAAGGGCTTCCAGGAGCTGAAGAAGCGATTGACATCAGCACCGGTGTTAGTTCTACCGGATGTTAATCAAAGCTTCGATATATACTGTGATGCATCGCGCCAAGGACTTGGATGCGTGCTGATGCAGAACAGAAAGGTCGTTGCGTATGCATCATGGCAGTTGAGGCTGCATGAGGAGAACTATCCGACGCATGACCTAGAGTTACCAGCCGTAGTGCATGCCTTGAAGTTGTGGCGTCACTATCTTATCGGAAATAGGTGTGAAGTGTACAGGGACCATAAGAGTCTTAAGTACATATTCACCCAATCGGATCTGAACATGAGGTAGAGGAGATGGATAGAGTTGATCAAGGATTACAATGTCGGAATCCATTACCATCCCATAAAGGCCAATGTGGTGGCCGATGCTCTGAGTCGGAAAAGCCATACCGTGAATATGTTGATAGCAGAGGATCAGGGTGAGCTATGCAAGGAATTTCAGAAGATGAAGCTAGAGGTCGTACTGCAAGGATCTTTAGCCGCATTGGAAGTAAAGCCTACTCTGGAAGATCAGATGCGAGAAGGACAGAAGGATGATTGCAAGGTTCAGAGAATCAAGTCCAAGATGGGGGAAGGCAAGGCAAAAGACTTCAGACTAGATGAGCAGGGCACACTGTGGATAAAGGATCGCATCTGTGTGCCGAACAACAAAGAGTTGAAGCAGTTGATTCTGGAAGAAGCCCATGATTCCAAGTACTCAATTCATCTAGGAAGTGCCAAGATGTATCAAGACCTGAAGGAAAGATTCTGGTGGCCGAGTATGAAACGTGAAGTTGCCGAACATGTTGCATTGTGCGACATATGTCAGAGAGTCAAGGCAATGCATCAGAGGCCAATAGGACTGCTGCAGCCGCTAAAG
Source organism: Rhipidocladum racemiflorum (assembly GCA_036346355.1). Taxonomy (NCBI): domain Eukaryota; kingdom Viridiplantae; phylum Streptophyta; class Magnoliopsida; order Poales; family Poaceae; genus Rhipidocladum; species Rhipidocladum racemiflorum. The sequence continues at coordinate 63,808,018 of CM070583.1, forward strand.
ATACCTGAGTGGAAGTGGGAGGAAATCGGAATGGATTTCATTACCGGTTTACCTAAAACTCAAGGAGGGTATGACTCCATATGGGTTATAGTAGACCGTTTGACAAAGGTCACTCATTTCATTCACGTGAAGACTACCTATTCAGGGGATAAATTGGCGAAATTGTATATGTCAGGATTGTTTGTTTACACGGAATACCGAAGAAGATTGTGTCGGATAGAAGTACCCAATTTACATCAAGATTCTGGAACAAGCTGCGTGAAGCCATGGGGACCCATTTGAACTTCAGTACAGCATATCATCCGCAGACGGATGGACATACTGAAAGAGTTAACCAGATTCTAGAGGATATGCTGATCGATCGAGCTGGTTGCATCAGCACCGTGCCATGATTTGTTGCTTTTGGAAGACAGTTGCCTTACAGGCTCCGTCGGGAGTGGAATTGACTTTTCAGGGTGGCATACCCTCCAGTTCCATCTTTGCTTTGGCCAGTCTGTTTCCGGGTCGCCGTATGCGGCAGTTGGGTTTTCTCATGGCTATTTCAGAAAAGCCATCTTCCTCAATATCTATTGGGGAGATTCCTATGGTGAAGGAATTTGTTGATGTGTTCCCTGATGAACTGCCTGGTTTGCCTCCTGTGAGGAGTGTGGAGTTTAGAATTGATCTTCTTCTTGGCACTTGACCTATTTCTATTTCTCCATACCACTTGGCTCATCCTTTTCAAGATGTGTTGAAAAAGCAATTAGAGGATCTGTTGGCCAAGGGTTTCATTCGGCGCAGTGTGTCGCCATGGGGAGCACCCGTCCTTTTTGTTTCGAAGAAGGATGGTAGTTGGCGCATGTGCATTGACTATCGTGCTCTCAATCAAGTAACCGTCAAAAACAAGTATCCATTGCCTCGCATTGAGGATCTCTTTGACCAACTGAAGGGAGAAAATGTGTTCTCTAAAATTGATCTCCAGTATGGTTACAATCAAATTCGTGTGAGGGAACAGGACATTGAGAAGACTACTTTCTCCACTAGGTATGGGCACTATGAATTTAAAGTTATGTCTTTTGTACTAACTAATGCTCCTGCTGTTTTTATGGAAGCAATGAACAGTATGCTACAGAAGCATCTTGATGATTTTGTGGCAGTTTTCATTGATGACATTCTGGTTTACTCCAAATTAGAAGAAGAGCATGAGCAGCACCTGAGACTTGTGCTGAGTATATTGAGGGAGAACCAGTTCTGTGCTAAATTAAAGAAGTGTGAGTTTTGGATTTCAAAGGTGGGCTTTCTTGGCCACATCATCAATCCGGAGGGCATTTCTGTGGATCCTAGTAAAGTTTCAACAGTTTTGAACTGGAAGAGACACTCTAGTGTTAAAGAGGTGCGTAGCTTCCTCGGGTTGGCTGGGTATTACCGGCGTTTTGTGTAGGACTTCTCCATCATTGCTAAGCCGCTTTCGTAGTTGACCTAGAAGGCGATGAAATTTCAGTGGACTGCTGAGTGTGAGCGCAATTTTTTGCACTTGGAAGGAGAAGTTAGTGATTGCTCCTGCTCTTACCCTCCCCGAGTCTGGGAGGCGCTTCACAGTCTATTCTGATGCCTCTCAAATGGGACTTGGTTGTGTGCTCATGCAAGATGGCAAGGTGATTGCTTATGCATTGTGGTAGTTGAAAAAACATGAGCAGAATTACCCCACCCATGATCTTGTGCTGGCAGCTGTGGTTTTTGCATTGAAAATTTGGAGGCATTATTTGTATGGTGAGTCTTGTGATATCTTCACTGATCACAAGAGCCTCAAGTACATCTTTACCCAGAAAGATTTGAATTTGAGGCAGAGTAGGTGGCTAGAGTTGATAAAGGATTATGACCTCACAATCCAGTACCATCCAGGCAAGGCAAATGTGGTGGCTGACGCCCTCAGTCGCAAAACAATGCCCCCTGTCATTGATTGTCTTGTTGCTGATTTTGACCGGCTAGGAGTTTCTTTTTGTTTTGCGGGGACCGTGCAAGTTGAGACTCAATTGATTCTTGAGTCAGTAATCCCAGAGCGTGTGCGGGAAGCACAACAGCATGATCGGTTGCTCCAGCAGGTGAGGAAACGCCTTAAAGATGGTAAGACTAGAGATTTTTCCATTGATGATGCCGGAGCTCTTAGGTTTCAGGGTTGCCTTTGCGTACCTCAGAAATCCCCGTACACGGTCCATCCTGGGGAGACTAAGATGTACAAGGATTTGAAAAAGAATTTCTGGTGGAAAAGGATGAGGGTTGATATTGCTAAGTATGTGGCATCTTCTGGGGTTTGTCAGAAGTTTAAGGCTGAACACAAGCGTCCTACCGGTCTGTTGCAACCACTGGAGATTCCTGTCTAACCTTGGGACGACATCTCTATGGACTTTGTGGTTGGCCTACCTCGTACTCCACGAAGGAAGGATGCTGTTTGGGTTGTGGTGGGCCGTCTTAGCATGTCCGCTCACTTCATTCCTATCCGCACTAACAATTCAGCGAGCGAGTTGGCTCCCATTTATGTGCGGGAAATTGTGAGACTGCATGGTGTACCCAAGACGATTATCTCTGATCGGGATGCGAAATTTGTCTCGAAATTATGGGAGAGTTTGCAAAGTGCTTTGGGCACACAGCTTCGCCTTAGCACCGCTTTTCACCCTCAAACTGATGGGCAATCTGAGTGTGCCATTCAGACCTTGGAGGATATGCTCAGGGCCTGTGTGATGACATGGAAAGGTAGTTGGGAAGATCATTTGCCACCAGCAGATTTTGCTTATAATAACAGCTATCATTCCAGCATCCGGGCCACTCCTTATGAAGTACTGTATGGTTAGAAGTGTACATCACCGCTTTGTTGGGATGCAGTGGGAGAGAGAGAGAGCGGTCCTTGGACTGGATTGGGTTCAGCAAACGGATGATCGGGTGGCAGAGGTGCAATAGAACCTTCTTACAGCTCAGAGCAGACAGAAAAGCTATGCTGATGTGAGAAGGCGAGATTTGGAATTTGAGGTGGGTGATAGCGTGCTCTTGCGAGTGTCTCCCACCAAAGGTGTGGTTTGTTTTGGCACCAAAAGGAAGCTGAATCCAAGGTATGCCAGCCCATTCCCTATTACAGCTAGAGTTGGTAAGTTGGCTTATCGCTTGGAGCTACCGGAGTCGATGCAAGGGGTTCACAATGTGTTTCATGTTTCGATGCTGAGAAAGTACTTGCATGACCTCGAGTTGGTGGTTCCTTTGGAGACATTGGTGCTTGATCAGGACCTCACTTTTGAGTCCCAACCCGTGAAAATTCCGGGGGAATTCCGAGCGAGTGTTGAAGAACCGAACACACAAGTTTGTCAAGGTCATGTGGTCACACCAGACTGAGAGAGAAGTGACCTGGGAGTTGGAGTCTCGCATGTGCGAGCTTTACCCAGAGCTATTCTCATTAGGTATGAACCGTGAAGATTAGCTCTTTTTGTTTTGTTTGCATAGTGGCGTGTCTTGGATTCGAGGTCGAATCCTGTTAAGGGGGGAGAGAATATGACATTATGGAATGTGACAATATAGTATACGACATTACGGTACGACTTTTTATTATGTTTTTGGGCCGTTTCTGGGTGTTTGGGCTCTTCCGGGGGGAGTTTGGGCCTTGGGGGAATTAGTTTGGGCCTTGGGGGATCTATTTGGGCCTTAGGTGGAGGTCCCTAGCCCATGTGGGGGAGTAAGGGGGCAGCAAACCTGCCTCCCATGTGCCCCCCTAACCGTAGTGCGCCCCCACTCCTCCCCTCCCACACCTAGCCGCACCCACCTTATGCCGTGCGCCCCCCCTTAGGGTTTCCCCTCCCTAGCCGCCACCCTCCCCTAGAAGCCCCTCACCTCTCCTTCCCTGGTGTTCTTCATTTCCTCGCTAGGTGGATCATCGGTCCGGAGATCTTCGGCGATTCGCTGCGGTTCCGGAGGAAGGAGCAGCCGGAAGGAAGAAAGGATTTCATCGTCGTTCGATTCTCCAAGAAGAGGTAACTGATCGAGGGCTCACGGACGGATTCGCAGCAACGCTTCGACACATCGGCCGCCGCCGACTTGGAAGGTGGCCAAAGAACAGAGCTGGACGCGCGGGCGCGTGCCCTGCGTGATCGCGCCCGCGGCGTCAATGAAGACATTCTGCAAGCCAAGATGGGGGACCAAGCGGTCTTCCGCACTCCACAGCAGAATATCGTCGCCTCCAAGACACTCCTGGATACCTTGAGCCCTATGCTGGGGGCTAGCGACCCCGCCGCCCCGATCGTGGCCCAAGTAAAGGCCATGGTGACGGCGGCAGCGATCCAGCAGACCTAGACTGACCAGCCGGCAAAGGAGCGGTCACGCGCTCCGGCGAGGACCCAGACGGCCAGCAGCCGACCAGGTCGGGAAGCCCCGCACCAGAGACGTTATGTTCCCCTCCGCGGAGACGACTTGGGACACAACCTCAACCGCGACCTCCGTTCCGACCTCGACGTCAGGCGCCGCGACCGAGAAAGGGAGGAGCAACACCGTCATGCCGACGAGTATGAATGTTATGGCATCCTTCCACGAGATCGCGAAGCACGCCAAGCGCGATCCCCTCCACGTCGATCACCGCCCGGGGGTTGCCGCGGGGTCATCGAAGGGGTTCGCGCGTTTACCCCTTACCTACGCCGAGTGGTTTGGCCTGATGGGTTTAATCCCAAGGGCATCACTAGGTTTGATGGTGAGAGGGACCCGGAGGCTTGGTTACAGGTGTATGCTCTGGCGATCAGGGCAGCCGGGGGGATCAGAAAGTAATGGCAAATTACTTACCGGTTACCCTCTCGCCCCTGGGCCAAGCTGCTCATCGGACTCCCAAATAACTCTATAGATTCCTGGGGAGAACTGTGTGAGCAGTTTATTTCAAACTTCCAAGGCACTTACGAGCATCCCGGCACCCCCTGGGACTTGTATCAGCTGCACCAAAAGAGGAATGAGTCCCTGCGGGAGTTCGTCAAGCGCTTCATGCATCGTAAAAGCACCGTTCGGGATGTCACGGATGCAGTCGTGATAGCTGCCTTCCAGAAGGGGGTCAGCGACCCTGATCTCATCAAGAAGATGTCCCGGAAGCCGCCAACGTCGGTTCGTGAGCTGTTCGCTCTTGCGGACCGCTACGCTTCCGCCTCTGAGGCCTTGGCAGAACGGCACGACGAGGGGAAGGATCAGGCCGAGCCCACCAGGCGGAAGGAAAAGAAACGTAAAGGTGAAGAGCTAGTGGCAATCGCCGAACATGCCCACCCCCATCCCCTCAAAGAGGATGGGTATGACAAGGTGATGAACTCGTTTTGCCCCTTCCATCCGAAGGGGAGACATGCAGCCAAGGACTGCTTCACTTTGAAGAGATTTGCTCGGGAGAGCAAGAAGCAGGCTGGACAAGGTCCGAGTGGACATGCTGCCAAGCAGCCTCCCCCCGAAGCTGAGGAAGACTAACAGGAGGTCGATCTCGAGCTTAATTACATATTCGGGGGTTCGGCTGCGTACGAGTCCAAGCGGAAACAAAAGCTTACCGCCCGAGACATCAACGCAATAGAGCCGGAGACCCCCCAGTATGTACGGTGGTCCAAGGTCGCGATAACTTACGACCGCTCGGATCACCCGGATCGAGTCCCATTCCCCGGTAGATATCCACTTGTCTTGGCGCCGGTTATCTGCGGCATCAAGCTCAAGAGGGTATTGATTGATGGTGGAAGTGGGCTCAATGTCCTCTTTGTAAAAACTCTCGACGACATGGGAATTCCACGGTCGGAGCATAAGCGAGGGTCATCGCCTTTTCACGGCGTTATACCCAGAACGTCGGTGATACCACTCGGACAAATCTCTCTGCTGGTCACTTTCGGTACAAGAGAAAATTACCGGACAGAGAACCTTGGCTTCGAGGTGGCTGATTTCGCGACAGCGTATCATGCCATCTTGGGGAGACCAGCGCTAGCCAAGTTCATGGCAGTGCCCCACTATACGTACCTGACACTGAAAATGCCAGGCCCGAGTGGTATTATCGCTCTACGCGGTGATATCAAGAAGTCTTTTTCTTGTGATAGGGAGAGCTGCGAGATGGCCGAGGCGCTGGAGGCGCGAGCGGGTCGGGACACGATTCGGCAAGAGGCGGATTCCGACAAGCTGGAAGGTAGCGTCCCTACCCGCAAAGCGCTGAACCCTGGAATTGGTCCCGAAGAAGGTACCAAGAGAATTATCCTCGACCCGTCCGGTTCGGCTCGAACGGCCTTGATCGGGATAGTGCTCGGAGAGAAATAGGAGGACGCGCTCGTCACCTTTCTACGGGCAAACCAAGACGTCTTTGCCTGGAAGCCGTCAGACATGCCCGGAGTCCCCAGGGAGGTGATCGAGCATGCGCTGAACGTAAGGGAATCGGCCAGGCCGGTCAAGCAAAGGTTGCGACGATTCGCTCAAGACCGCCGAGAAGCCATCAGGGAGGAGATCACAAAACTGTTGGCCGCAGGTTTTATCAAAGAAGTGTATCATCTCGACTGGTTGGCAAACCCTGTACTCGTTCAAAAGAAGAATAAAAGTTGGCACATGTGTGTCGACTATACCGACCTCAACAAGGCTTGCCCAAAAGATCCCTTTGGCCTACCCCGCATCGATCAAGTGGTGGACTCCACTGCCGGATGTCAATTCCTCAGTTTCCCGGACGCCTACTCAGGCTATCACCAAATCCAGCTTCGAGAGGAGGATTGCGAGAAGACTTTGTTTATCACTCCATTTGGAGCATATTGCTATGTCACGATGCCGTTTGGGCTAAAAAACGCTGGCGCAACTTTATCAGCGCGCGATACAGCGGTGCTTTCACCATTAGCTCGGGCGCAACGTGGAGGCATATGTGGATGATATAGTGGTTAAAACGCAAGCCAAAGACAGTCTCACCTCCGATCTGGCCGAGACGTTCGAAAGTCTAAGGGCGTTCCAGATGAGGTTGAACCCCGAGAAGTGTGTTTTCGGAGTTTCTTCCGGGAAACTACTCGGATTCATCGTCTCTCATCGCGGGATCGAGCCGAATCCAGAGAAGATAGCGGCCATCATGAGGATGACGCCACCTACCAGCTAGAAAGATGTCCAAAAGCTTACGGGCTGCATGGTAGCGCTTGGCAAGTTTATCTCCCAGTTGGGGATCCGGGGGATGCCTTTTTTCAAGCTCCTCAAGAAGCAGGACCACTTTGAGTGGACAGCTGAGGCACAGAAAGCCTTTGAAGAACTCAAGGTGTTCCTCTCCACCCCCCAATCTTAGTCTTGCAGCTCCCAGGTGAACTCCTCCTGCTTTACATAGCAGCAACAACTCATGTAGTCAGTGCTGCAATAGTTGTGGAGCGGGAGGAGTCGGGACACCGCTACAGCGTACAACGCCCTGTCTACTTCGTCAGTGAAGTACTGGGCGAGTCCAAGGCACGATATCCTCAAGTTCAGAAGCTGCTGTATGCAATTTTGATCTCGTCATGGAAGTTGAAGCATTATTTCCAAGGACACTCGATTTCAGTAGTGACCTCTTTCCCTGTGGGAGAGGTCCTCTATAATCGGGAGGCTACTGGGAGAATTTCAAAATGGGCAGCCAAGCTTGGAGCCTTCGACATCTCGTTCAAACCGCGCACCGCCATCAAGTCCCAGGCCTTGGCCGACTTCACGGCTGAGTGGACTGAATTCCAAGCTCCCCGCGTCGAGGAAGAGCCGGAGTATTGGACCATGCACTTCGATTGATCTCTCATGCTCAGCGGAGCCGGAGCGGGAGTTCTCCTCATCTCGCCGAGAGGTGATAAACTCAAGTACGTCCTTCGGATTCAGTTTTCGGCCTCGAACAACGCCGCAGAGTACGAAGCACTCATCCACGGGCTTCGCATCGCCATATCGCTCAGAATCCGATGACTGGCGGTCAGCGGTGACTCACAGCTGGTGGTGAGCCAAGTACAGAAAGACTGGTCGTGCGTCGACCAGACTATGACGGCATATTGTCAGCAGGTCCGAGAATTGGAAGGCAAGTTTGATGGTCTGGAGCTGGTCCATGTCCTGCGCCGCAATAACGAAGCAGCCGATGAGTTGGCTAAGATGGGAGCCACTCGGGCAGAGGTCCCGAGTGGTATCTTCGTCCAGGATCTTTACGAGCCAATAGTTCCTAAACGACGAGAGCCAAGTAAGGATCCTGAGACTGAAATCCTGGTCATCAACCCCGACTGGACGGCTCCATATCTAGATTATCTCCTGAAGGACAAACTTCCAAAGGCAACCACTTTGGCCGAGCGCATTTCCCGACAAGCCAAATCCTATGTGGTGATTGGGGAGGAGCTTTTTCAGAAGAGCACCTCCGGTGTCCTCAGGCGGTGCATTTCGGAACAAGTGGGAAGAGACATGCTCAAAGAAATCCACTCGGGGATGTGCGGCCATCACGCGGCGTCAAGCGCTTTGGTTGGGAAAGCCTACCGCCAGGGCTTCTTTTGACCTACGGCGGTGACGGATGCAAAGGAGATCGTTCGAACTTGCGAGGGCTGCCAGTTCTATGCAAGGTAGACACACTTGCCAGCACAGGAGCTGCAAACTATCCCCATCTCTTGGCCATTTGCGGTCTGGGGGCTCGACTTGGTCGGCCCGCTTAAGAAGGCACAAGGCAGTTTCGCCTACCTTTTCGTGGCCATTAACAAGTTCACCAAGTGGATCGAAGCTAAACCAGTCGCCACGATCACTGCGGTCAAGGCCAAGGAGTTCTTCCAGGATATCGTGGTCAGATTCGGAGTTCCCAACCGGATCATCACAGACAATGGTACCCAATTCAGGAGTGAAGAATTTCAAGAGTGGTGCGAGGGCGTCGGAATTAAGATTTGCTTCGCCTCGGTAGCTCACCCACGAAGCAATGGCCAGGTCGAGCGGGCTAATGGCTTGGTCCTCCAGGGCCTCAAGGCCAGGATTTTTGATCGCCTCAAACCATATGCTGCCCGATGGGTGAAAGAGTTACCGTCAGTACTTTGGGGACTCAGAACCACTCCCAACCGGGCGACTGGGCAAACCCCCTTTTTTCTAGTTTACGGTGCAGAGGCGGTTCTGCCGACCGAACTAGAATTCGAATCCTCGAGGGTTCGGAATTACAAGGAAGCCGAGTCCGAGGAAAGCCGAATGGAAGAGCTTGATCAACTCGAGGAGGCTCGAAATGTTGCAGCCATCCAGTCAGCCAAGTACCTCCAGGGACTTCGGCGCTACCATTCTCGCAATGTCAGAAGTAGAGCCTTTTCAAAAGGAGACCTGGTCCTCAGAAGGAACCAGAAAAGTGAGCACAAGATCTCTCCAATTTGGGAAGGTCCGTACATTGTAGAGGAGACGGTTCGGCCGGGTGCCTATCGACTCAGGCGCGAAGATGGCGCTTTTTTGGCGAATACTTGGAACGCCGAACAGCTACATCGCTTCTACGCATAAGTTATGTATCTTGCTCCCCTGCATTAAATAAAGCTCCCGACTATCTGGTTCTTTGATCAGTTTTGACTAAAGTGACTCGATCAATCCCGAGTGGTTACCACCCTACTACCGTATCGTCTGATCCGAGCCGTGCCGATGCAGAATATGTGAAAATGCACGTTCGCGATGAGATCGCTTCAAGCGGCAACATCCGAACGTCTGCACCAGCGCACGAGTTAGAAAAGACTAAGCTAGAAGTAGGTACTAACCACTCGAGAATAACGATTGATAGTTCAGGAATTTTACTGAACAGAGATCGGGGTCACTAGACTGTAGTCGATAAAAATTTGGCCCTCCAACACCTCGCTGCGGGGGCTGGGGCTGTCGACTAGTGTAAACTACTCAAAGAAAAACGATCAAACTCAGAAGAGTAAAAGGGCACCGATTTATATTCCATAATAACAGTAATTTACATTGCTGATCTTCTTTTTTCATTTTCTCTCACAAAAAAGAAGAGGAGACGCTGGAGGCTGCTGCCGATGTCGCTGGTCTCTTCTTCTTCTTAGTCTTCTTCTTTGGGAGGGCCGGAGGCGGGATCGCCGAGGTCAGACGCGGCGCGTGCGACCCAGAGCCGCCAGGATCTCGTCCTCAACCACCCAAAGGGGTGGTATAAGGTGGACGAGGGCCGTGACGGCTAGGTTGTCGTGGTGTTCGCGCCCGACCATCTCTGTGATAATCTCGGCCACCTCGAAGAGCCCTGGCGCCACCTCCAGCAAGGCGGCCACGGCGGCGGCATCCCTGGCGGCCCCGTCCTCCTCCTCCGCCTCCAGGACGGCGAAGTCGTGCTCCTCCCAAAACTCTGCTTCCTCCCAGCTGAAGAGCAGTCCGAAGCACCGCTGGCGAAAAAACGCCGCGTAGGGGCCAACGAATCTCCTCATGTTAGACATGGAGGAAAGCTGGGAGGAAGAAGGGGAAGAAGACTCGAAAAAAGGGGCGATCGCTCAAGAGCGGTGACGTCCCATTTATAGGCCATGCACGGCCCCGAAGTCGAGACGACACCATTTAAAGACACAGAAGATGAAGCGACGCTACGACGTTGCCAATATCCTCGAAACACAAAGAAGATCAACACGTGACAGGCGCAGTTCCGACGTAATCTGAACAGAGCGAAGGGATATATCGCCAGACACGTGTCACGCGCAGTTCAAATCAATTTGCCCTTCCCGCTAAGTTGGCCCAATTAAGCAGAAGGCAACGACATAAGCTTGGGGGCTGAACCACTCAGCCAAGAAGCCACAACGTGAGTCCCCATGCCGAGGGCGAGGACATTTTGGACGTCAACCACTCGGAAAAGCGTGCCTGGGGCGAGAAGGTTACGAACCAAGTCCCGACGCTCGAGGGCTGAACCACTCGGCCAGAAGGGCGACAAGCGCTATCCAGAGTGTTACTCAAAGTCCCGACGCTCGAGGGCTGAACCGCTCAATCAGAAGGATGACAAACGCTATTCAACCCAACAAAGTGCAAATGACGCTAGTCACATGAAAACTTCGAACAACGCCTCAGACAAGGGTCAGCGTTCGACACGAATAGGTACATCAAACTCATAATTCAAGGTTCTCCAATAAGGACTGCGATGTACTGGAAACCTCTTCGAGCAGCGCGTTGGCCTTGTCTTCGTCGCAAGCGAAACCCTCTTTAATAGCTTCAAGGTCAACTCTCGGATAGTGAGATTTGACCACCGCCAACGCCTGGTTCGCACTCATGGTCGCCGACTCCTTTGCATAAGCCTTGATCCTGTCGGCTCCACCCGAGAGAAGTGGAACGGTGTCGTCTCCCTGGCCTGGTTCAGCTCCTTCGATACGCAGAAGGTGCAGAACTGGCTCGCAGGCCACGCGCAGCTCGGTGTGGCTTCGTTCGGCAGCGGCTATCTTCCCCTTGTATTCTGCGCCAAAGCCAAGCTACCGCTAGAGAACACACCCAGCGCCAAGTACGTTCAATTCAAGTCAAGGGAGCTTACCCTCCAGCTCTCGCTGTGTCTTCTCCAAGCCAGCCCGAGTTTCGAGGTTAGAACTTTCTGAAGCCTCCAGTTGCGCCCTCAGCTCAGCAATGGTTGAGTCGCGTCCTGAAACGCGAGGGCGCCGTCATTCTTCCCAGTTATTTAAGAAAGCGTCCATGCCAAGCCCAGGGGAGAATCTTACCTTCGAGCGTATGCTCAAGCTCCGCTTTTTCCTCTCGGAGTGCCATACACTAGGTCTCCAGCCCATAGACCTCTCTCCACCTTTCATCGCTAATCTCGTTGATCTTGTCCTGATACTTTTTGTGCTCTTGGAGCTTGGGGAGCACCTTCCAAAAAAACTATGATCTCCTCTCCGAGCGCTCCCCCATGTCCTAGGTGACACCATCCCTTTCCAGTCGGAACCCCCCTCACACCACACGGTCCGATTCGAGGGCTTCGGGAGAGGGCCAAGCGGCGGTGGCTCTCGATGGACCTCCTCCACTTCGGGAGTCGAAGCCGGATCAAGCCCGTCGGCCGCTAGATCACTCGACGACTCGGCGGCCGACCCAGCAGCAGGAGGCGACGGCGCCCCGGCCGCCGAAGGAGACGGCGAGGAGGGGGCCCCCCTTGGAGTAGCCGGCTCCGGGGGCTCTTTTTTAGGAGACCCCCCCACTAGGATATCCGTGGTAGGAGCCCTGGTGTGGGATGTTAGAGACAGGGGTCCCGCAAGAGGGGCCTACACCCGACTGGGCTTGACGGGCGGAATAGAAAGCCCAAAGCCCAGAAGCACCACGACGGGCCCGGAGGGGGTTTTCGACTTGTTCCCCAAGGCAACTCCTGATCCTTCGGGGAAGCTTCGCGCCACGCCCGAACAACCCGCCAAGAACGAAGCATGCAGCCTGACACTGCCAGAGCCTGCGGATGCTGGAACCTGACAAGGCGGCAGGCGTGGGTCGGGGAAAGCATAACCACCTCTCCAAGACGTAGAGCGCGAGGGCGGATAAGGACAAGGCACATGTCGGCCAGGCCACCATGTTCAGGGCCCGGTGGCGCCCATCTATCATGTACCCTTCCCCCAGTATATAAGGGGAGGAGGGAGAAACAAGAAAAAGAGGCTCACAAGATATCCAAGAACACAGGACTAGGGTATTATCTCCTCCGAGAGAGCCCGAACCTGTCTAAAAATAGATTGCCCTCGCACCCTGTGTTACCATCAAGCTCAGATCCCGCACAAATCCCCTAGAATCACAAATCTTATTGCCGGCGAAACCGATCGTCGACAGTTGGCGCGCTAGGTAGGGGCTTGTGTCAAGATCTGCGTCAAGCTTGATGGCTACGACAAGCGAAGCCTCCACAGCCTTCTTCCCGGGCCAGGTCTTCCGTTTCGGAAGCCTGACCTTCATCTCCAACGACCTCGAAAGCCTTTCCCTCTCTAAGGAAACCGTGCCGCAGCGCGGCGAGGTTTCCGGCGAGCCATCGCCACGACTTCCGCGCCGATCGGAGGGTCCCCCTGTCTCGTGCTCTAAAATGCCGAGTGGGGAGCCGAAGGCCCATTCCGGCCTGGGAGTCGGACTCGAAGACGCTAAGGTGCGAATGGTCGGGGTTCTCACCACCAAGCCACTCGGCACCCCCGAGCGCCTGGGTTTATCTTCTCCAGGCTCACCCAGCTCAGCGGCCGAGTCAGAAGAAAGCCTAGAGAGCTGCTGGAATTTCCGTAGAGTCTGTGTAATCGAGGGCTCGCAGCGGATTCACAAGCGCCTCGACACCTCGACCACCGCCGATTTGGAAGGTGGCCGAGCAATCAACTCGACGCTACGGGCGCTGCATTTCGATCGCGCCGGGCTGTCAATGAAGACATTCTACAAGCCAAGATGGGGACCAGGCTGTTTTTCGTACCACAGCCAGAATATCGCCGCCTCCAAGACACTCCTGGATACCCCGACCCTATGCTGGGGGCGAGTGATCCAGTTGCCCCGATCATGGCCCAAGTAAAGGCCATGGTGACGACGGCAGATATCCAGCAGGCCCAAACTGCCCAGCCGGCGTAGGAGCTGTCACGTGGTCCGGTGAGGACCCAGACGGCCAGCAGCGGCCGGTCGGTCGAAGCCCGCTAGACACATCATGTTCTACCTCGCGAGACGACTTGGCGACAAAGCATCAACCGCGACCTCCGTTCAGACCTCGACGCCAGCGCCGCGATCGAGAAAGGGAGGAACAACGCCGTCAAGCCGATTTAATATGAACGCTACGGCATCCTTCCGCGAGATCGCTGGCACGCTAAGCGCGATCCCCTCGCGTCGATCACCACCCGGGGTGTCGCGGGTCATCGAAGGGGTTCGGCGTTTACCCTCACCTACGCCGAGTGGTTTGGCACGATGGATTTAATCCTAAAGGCATCACTAGGTTCGACGGTGAGAGGGACCGGAGGCTTGGCTAAAAGTATATGCTCACGGTAGTCGGGGCCGGGGGGATCAGAAGTAATGGCAAACTACTTGCCGGTTACCCTCTCGCCTGGCCCAAGCATGGCTCACGGACTTCCAAATAACTCTATAGATTCCTGGGGAGATCTGTGTGAGCAGTTCATTTCAAATTTCCAAGGCACTTACGAGCGCCCAGGCACCCCTTGGGACCTATACCAGCTACACCAAAGGAGGAACGAACCCCTCCGGGAATTCGTCAAGCGCTTCATGCACAGGAAAAGCACCGTTCGGGATGTCACAGATGCGATTGTGATAGCTGCCTTCCAGAAGGGAGTCAGCGACCCCGACCTCATCAAGAAGATGTCCCGAAAGCCACCCACGTCGGTCCGGGAGCTGTTCGCCCTAGCGGACCGTTACGCGTCAGCCTCCGAGGCTCTGGCGGAACGGCATGACGAGGGGATGGATCAGGCTGAACCCCCCCGGCGGAAAGAAAAGAAGCACAAGGGTGAAGAGCCGTGGCGCCATCGCACCAACTCACCCTCGCGCCCTCAAAGAGGATGGATATGATAAGGTTATGAACTCACTTTGCCCTTTCCATCCGAAGGGGAGGCATGCCGCAAAAGACTGCTTCACCCTAAAGAGGTTCGCCCGCGAGAGCAAGAAGTAGGCTGGACAAGGTCCGAGTGGGCACGCCGCCAACAAGCCACCTCCCCCCGAAGCCGAGGACTATCAGGAAGCCGATCTCGAGCTCAACTACATATTCGGGGGCTCAGCTGCATATGAGTCCAAGCGAAAGCAAAAGCTCACCGCCCGGGACATCTATGCGGTGCAGCCGGAAACGCCCCAATATGTACGCTGGTCCGAGGTCGCGATAACCTACGACCGCTCGGATCACCCGGATCACGTCCCGTTCCCCGGCAGGTATCCTCTCGTCTTGGCGCCCGTCGTCTGCGGCATCAAGCTCAAGAGGGTATTGATCGACGGCGGGAGCGGGCTCAATGTCCTCTTTGTCAAAACTCTTGACGATATGGGGATTCCACGGTCGGAGCTAAAGCGCGGATCATCGCCTTTCCACGGTGTCATACCTGGAACTTCAGCGACACCACTCGGACAAATCACCCTGCCGGTCACTTTCGGCGCAAGGGAGAATTACCGGACAAAGAACCTTGGCTTCGAGGTGGCAGATTTTGCAACAGCATACCATGCCATCTTGGGGAGACCAGCGCTGGCCAAGTTCATGGCAGCACCCCACTACACGTACTTGACATTGAAGATGCCAGGGCCGAGTGGTATCATCGCTCTGCGCGGTGACATGAAGCAGTCTTTTTCCTGTGACAGGGAAAGCTGCGAGATGGCCGAGTCCCTGGAGGCGCTAGCGGGCCAGGAGGGGATCCGGCGAGAAGCGGATTCCGAGAAGCCGGAAGGCGGCGTCCCCACCCGCAAAGCGCGAAGCCCCGGGATTGGCCCCGAAGAAGGTACCAAAAGAATCCTCCTCGACCCGTCCGATCCGTCGCGAACCACTTTGGTCGGGACAGGGCTCAGGAACAAATAGGAGGACGTGCTCGTCACTTTCCTGCGGGCGAATAAAGACGTCTTTGCCTGGAAGCCGTCGGACATGCCCGGAGTTCCCAGGGAGGTGATCGAGCATGCATTGAATGTAGACCAATCGGCTAGGCCAGTCAAGCAAAGGCTGCGACGATTCGCCCAAGACCGCCGACAGGCTATCAGGGAGGAGATTACAAAGCTGCTAGCCGCAGGCTTCATCAAAGAAGTGTATCATCCCGACTGGTTGGCAAACCCTGTACTTGTTCAGAAGAAGAATAAAAGCTGGCGCATGTGTGTTGATTACACCGACCTCAACAAGGCTTGTCCGAAAGATCCCTTTGGTCTCTCTCGTATTGATCAAGTGGTAGACTCCACTGCCGGATCCCAACTACTTAATTTTCTGGACGCCTACTCGGGCTATCATCAAATCCAAGCCGAGAGGAGGATTGCGAAGACCTCGTTTATCACCCCGTTCGAGCATATTGCTACATCACCATGCCGTTTAATTTGAAGAACGCCGGGCGCTACTTATCGGTAGCGATCTGGCGGTGTTTTCACCATCAGCTTGGACGCAACGTGGAAGCTTATGTGGATGATATAGTGGTCAAAACCGAGGCAGAAGACAACCTCACCTCTGACCTGGCTGAGATGTTCGCAAGTCTGAGGGCGTTCCAGATGAGGCTAAACCCCGAGAAGTGTGTTTTCGGAGTTTCCTCCGGGAAGCTACTCGGGTTCATTGTCTCTCATCGCGGGATCGAGCTGAACCCGGAGAAAATCGGGGCCATCATGAGGATGGCCCCGCCAACCAACCAAAAAGAGGTCCAAAAGCTCACTGGGTGCATGGTAGCGCTTGGCAGGTTTATCTCACGGTTGGGAGTTCGGGGAATGCCTTACTTCAAGCTCCTCAAGAAGCAGGACCGCTTTGAATGGACAGCGGAGGCGCAGCAAGCCTTTGAAGAGCTCAAGGTGTTCCTCTCCACCCCTCCAATTCTAGCCTCGCTGGTGCAAGGTGAACCTCTCCTGCTCTACATAGCGGCGACAACTCATGTAGTCAGCGCCGTGATAGTTGTGGAGCGGGAAGAATTGGGACACCGCTACAGCGTGCAACGCCCGGTTTATTTTGTCAGCGAAGTGCTGGGCGAATCCAAGACACGATATCCTCAAATCCAGGAAGGCTGGCCAGACGCCATTTTGATCTCGTCACTAAGTCAAGCATTATTTCCAAGGACATTCGATTTCAGTAGTGACTTCTTTCCCCGTGGGAGAGGTTCTCCGTAATCGGGAAGCTACTGGAAGAATTTCAAAGTGGGCAAATGAGCCGGGAGCTGACGCGTCTCGTTCTAGCCGCAAGACCGTCAAGTCCTGTGCTTTGGCCGACTTTACTACGAGTGGACCGAATCGAGGCTCCCGCACGGAAGAAGAGCCAGAATATTGGATCATGCACTTCGATGGATCCCTCATGCTTGGAGGACCAGGGGCGGGAATCCTCCTTGTCTCGCCTAAAGGCGACAGGTTGAAGTATGTCCTTCGGATTCACTTCCCGGCCTTGAACAATGCCGCAGAGTACGAGGCTCTCATCCATGGGCTCCGCATCGCCATATCACTCGGAATCAAGCCGGTGGCGGTTCGGGCGACTCGATTGGTGGTGAACCAAGTACGTAAGGATCGGTCGCGGCGTGGATCGAGACCATGACGGCATACCGCCAAAGAAGTCCGAGAATTGGAAGGCAAGTTTGACGATGCAGGAGCTGGTTCATGTCCTCCGCCGCAATAATGAGGCGGTTGACGAAGTTGGCTAAAATGGGAGCCACTCGGGCAGATATCCCGAGTGGTATCTTCGCACAGAGATCTTCACGAGCCAACCGTTGCAAAACGACAAGAGCCGAGTAAGGAACACAGGGACCGGGTCCTGCTCATCGATCCCGACCGACTACCCGTGCACCTTAATTATCTCTGAAGGACAAACTCCGGAAGCGACCACCCTGGCAGAGCGCGTCTCCGACAAGCCAAATCCTACGTGGTGGTGGGCGACGAGCTCTTCCGAAGAGTGCCTCAGTGTCCTTAGGCGGTGTATTTCGGGACAAGTGGGAAGAGAGCTGCTCTAAGAAATCCACTCGGGATGTGTGGCCATCATGCGGCATCAAGCGCCTTGGTTGGGAAAGCCTACCGACAGTGGCTTCTTCCGCCAATGGCGTAACGGATGCCAAGGAGATCGTTCGAACCTGCGAGGGCTGCCAGTTCTATGCAAGACAGACACACTTGCCGGCACAGGAGCTACAAACTATCCCCATCTCTTGGCCCTTCGCAGTCTGGGGGCTCGATTTAGTGGGCCCGCTCAAGAAGGCTCAAGGTTGTTTCGCCTACCTCTTCGTAGCTATTGACAAGTTCACCAAGTGGATCGAAGCCAAACCAATCGCCACTATCACTGCAGCTAAGGCCAAGGAGTTCTTCCAGGATATCGTGGTCAGATTCGGAGTGCCCAACCGGATCATCACGGACAACGGCACCCAATTCAGGAGTGAAGAATTCCAAGAATGGTGCGAAGGCGTCGGGATCAAGATCTGCTTCGCCTCGGTGGCTCACCCACGAAGCAATGGGCAGGTTGAGCAAGGTAACGGTCTGGTCCTCCAAGGCCTCAAGGCCAGGATCTTCGACCGACTCAAACCATACGCTGCCCGATGGGTGAAGGAGTTACCGTCGGTACTCTGGGGACTCAGAACCACTCCCAGCCGAGCAACTGGCCAAACCCCCTTTTTCCTGGTCTACGGCGCAGAGGCGGTTCTGCCGACCGAGCTAGGGTTCGAATCCGCGAGGGTTCGGAATTACAACGAAGCCGAGTCCGAGGGAAGCCGAGTGGTGGAACTTGATCAACTCGAGGAGGCTCGGAACGTTGCAGCCATCCAGTCGGCTAAGTACCTCCAGGGGCTTCGGCGTTACCACTCTCGCAATGTCAGAGGAAGAACCTTTTCAGAAGGAGATCTGGTCCTGAGGAGGAATCAGAAAAGCGAGCACAAGCTCTCTCCAATTTGGGAAGGTCCGTACGTTGTGGAGAAGATGGTCCGGCCGGGTGCTTATCGACTTAGGCGTGAAGACGGCGAGATTTTGGCGAATGCTTGGAACGCCGAACAGCTCCGTCGCTTCTACGCATAAGTTATGTACCCGACTCTCACATACTGAATAAAATGGTGATCCCCTTTTATTTTCTGAAGCCCTACTGTGTAATGTAGTCCCGAGTGGTTATTACCCGACTGGTGTAATGCCTAATCCTGGACGCGCTGGTACAAAACACACGGAAATAAAAACCGCGATGAGCACAAAACTCCGGCGGTTTATACCAACGCGCATAACGGAATGGGTAGAAAGCACTAACCACTCGGGGACTACAATTCACAGCGCCAGAATCTAACCGAGATTTGCCTGATCGAGAGTTTCTAGCCGTCAAAAGCTCGTGCCCCAGCGCCTCGTTGCTGGCACTGGAGCAACCGACTAGAACAGTTGATCGGGCGGAACCCTAAACTCGGAATAAATATGACGGCATAGATTGGACAAGATTCCACATTTTATTCATAGTATTAGTAATTTACACTACTAACTTTCTTTTTTTCTTTTTCTCACGCTAAAAAAAAGGGGGGAAGGTGGGGCGGCTCCTGCCGTAATCCTATTCTTCTTCTTTGCTACGCATTGGGAGGCTCGGGAGAGAGGTCGCCGGGATCGACGCGACGCGAGCGACGTAGCGCCGCTAGGATCTCCTCCTCAACCACCCAAAGGGGTGGTATGAGGCGAACGAGAGTCCTGATGGCCAGGTCGTCGCGGCGCTCGCGCCCGATCATCTCCATGATGATCTCAGCCACCTCGTGGAGCCCCGGAGCCACCTCAAGCAAGGCGGCCACTGCGGCGGCGTCGCTGGCAGCTCCTTCCTCCTCCTCCGCCTCTAAAGTGGCGAAGTCGAGCTCCTCCCAAAACTCTGCCTCCTCCCAGTTATGGAGTAGCCCGAAGAATCGCTGGCGGAAGAATGCCGCATAGGGGCCAACGAACCTCCTCATGCTAGCCATGGAGGAAGGCTGGGAGGAAAGAAAGAGGAAGAAGAAGAAGAAGAAGGAGACGATCGCCCGAGGGCGGTGACGTCCTATTTATAAGCCACCCCAGCCCCGGAAATCGAAGCGTCTCCAAAGGCAATCAAATGCGCCACCTCGCAATCAATGAAGCGCAAAAAACAAAGCGGCTGCGCGAATACCGAAGAAGATCAGCACGTTGAACAAAATTAAGGGACATTTCGCCAGACAGGCGTCATGAGCAGTTCAAGCTCATTCGGCCTTCCCGCTTAATTCGCTCAAATTAAGCGAAAAGCCCGGGGGCTGGAGAGCTAGGAAACGACGCAAGCCTGGGGGCTAAACCACTCAGCCAGGTGGCCACAACGTAAGTCCCGACGCTCGAGAGCTGCACGCCAGCCTCTCGGAAAAGCGTGTCTGGGGCAAGAAAGCCACGGGCCAAGACCCTGGCGCCTAGGAGCCAAACCAGTCGGCTGAAACCCACCCAGAAAGGCGCAACGGGATCCAAAAGGCTGTAGGCCTATATTCTAGCAACTCAGACAAAGGAGAAGGAGTGAAAGAGGTCTGAAGCCCACTCAGCGGAGGACAATACAGACAAATTATATTCAAGTAAGAAGACACAATATTTCAAACAAGGAGGGCGAGCACTCGGCATCAAGGTCCACATCGAAGTCAGAATTCTAGATTCTCTAACAAGGCTTGCGATGCACCGGACACCTCTTCGAGGAGCGCGTTGGCCTTGTCTTCATCACAGGCAAAACCTTCTTTCACAGCTTCGAGGTCAACTCTCGGATAATGAGACTTGACCACCGCCAATGCCTGGTTCGCACTCATTGCCGCGGACTCCTTGGCGTAAGCTCTGATCCTGTCGGCTCCTCCGGAGAGAAGCGAAACAGCATCGTCCCCCTGGCCTGGCTTGACTCCTTCAATACGCAGAAGGTGCAGGACTGGCTCGCAGGCGACGCGCAGTTCAGTCTGGCCCTGTTCGGCAGCGGCCATCTTCTCTTTGCACTCTGCAACAAAGTCAAACGGCCATCAAGAGCACACCCGACGCCAAGTATGTTCAACCCAAGTCAAAGAAATTTACCCTTCACCCCATTGCATCCTTTCCAAGCCGACTCGAGCCGAGGCGAGTTCTCTGAAGCCTCGGTCGGGCCTCACCAAGAACGGTCGAGTCGTGCTCTGAAACACGAGTGTCATCATCCTCTCCAACCATTCAAAAAGGCATCCAAACCGAATCCAGGGGAGAATCTCACCTTTGAGCATATGCTCAAGCTTCGTCTTCTCCTCCCGGATCGTCATACACTCGCCCTGAAGCCCGTGGACCTCTTTCCATCTGTCCGCGCTGATCTCGCTGAGCTTGTCCTGCATCGCTTCGCTCCTTGAGCTTCGGGAGCACCTTCCGAAAAAGCTGCGACCTTTGCTCCGAGCGCCCCCCATGTCCTAGGTAACAGGCGTAACCTCGTGGAGAAGTCGCAGCAACAGATTGAAGATAAGAAACTCACCCTCGACGAGCGTGTTACACTGACGGTGAGCTCATAAAGCTCCGTCCCGAGCCGCTCTCTCCATCTCGTCGTCCTCTTCCATCCCTTTCAATGGAACCCCTTCCCACCATACGGTCCGATTCGGGCTTGGTAGAGGACCGAGTGGCGGTGGCTCTTGAGGCACTTCCTCCACTCCAGAGACGGTGCCGGTCGATCTCGTCGGCGGACGGACCACCGGATGGTTCGACCGCTGGGCACGCGGCGCCCGGTGGCGACGCCCGGCGATCGGGCGGCAGCGACCTGGCCGTCTGGCGCGGGGCTCCTTGGGAAGCCCCGCTGGGCTCCTTTTCAGGAGACCCCTCCACCGGGACGTCCATAGCAGGAGTCCTGAATCAACAAAAAGGGAAGACACCTCAGCACAGGCAGTAACAACAAGACAAGGATCTCCCAAAAGAATACCTTTTGGAATTCCTGAATTTCATCCTAGGTCTCATCCGAGACCCAGCACCACTCGGAGGGAAGTTAGCACTGCATCGGGCTGCCTCGGGATGAAGGCCGTGGCTCATTAGCCGTGATCCGGGTGCATCGGAGGTCGAAGGCCCGGCTGACGAAAGACCGGCGACCTCCTCCGCCGATTCCCGGCGCAGCTCGTCGACCGAGGTGTCAGCCACTCGCTTCGCCTGAGCATGTTTCAGCCGAGAGAGGCCGACGACCGGAGCGTCAGAGAGGAAGGACGCGCGTTCCTAAAAAAGGAACGATCGCACCCTGTTTGAATCACACATCAGTCAAAGAAATCATGGAACAGCTTTTCGAGAGAATAGTGCACTCACAGGAGGGGGAGGCCTTGCCGTCGAAAATTTATGAGGGCAACCCCTGTTGGTGATCACTGTGCCAGGCACGAAGAGATCAACTACCCGTGCTGCCAGCGCCTCCATCGACAAGGACGCATCCGTTTCCCGAGTGGGGTCCAGAGGCCCGTTGTACTGGAACCCCAAATGGACTCTCTCCTTTAAGGGCTGCACCCGGCGCTTCACAAAGCTGATCGTGATCCCGAGACCCGTCAGCCCTCGGTTCTTCAGATCGTCAATCAATGCCAGAAGCTCGGGGATTTGGGCCAAACCGCCTCCATCCGGGGCGTCGCTCCAGCATCGGAAAGCTTTAGGAGCGCTGACGTGAAGGGGCGAGGAAAGGGTCAACATTGGCACAATAGAACCACTCCCGCCTCCAACCTTTGAGGGAGGTCTTGAGGGGAACGACAAAATACTGCTTCTTCGAGCCCTCCCGCAGCTGGAGCCCGGCGCCCCCAACGACGCTGGGAGCGGCCCGGTTCGGATGAGGCTTCAGCAAGAAGAAGGAGCGGAACAAGTCCAAATGAGGACGTATCCCAAGATACGCCTCGCAAAGCTGAACGAAGATAGCAATGTGAAGAATCGAGTTGGGGTTCAAATTGATCAACTCGATTTCGTAAAAGTGGAGGAGCCCCCGGAAGAAGGCGCTCCCAGGAATGCTAAATCCTCGCCAGAAGAAGGACTCGAACACCACAATCTCATTCTCCAGAGGTGTGGGGTAAGGGTCACCTGCGGCGGGACGGGCGGAGATCAACTCCAGCGGAGGGAGGACACCGGCGGTGACCAGTCCCTCCAAGCGGGACGTCGTGGTGATGGAGGTCTCCCACCCCGCAGTCGCAGGGTCGGTGCTACCTCCCGACGCTGACGAGGATCCCGAAGAGGAAGACATCTCTGTGAAGGAGACCTGGAAGGAGGAACCGTCGGGGGCCTTGGGCGCGAAATTAGAAACCCTAAGTTGCCCAAACCGCCGAAAGAGGCTCAAAGGTTTCTCAACGGTGGAGGGGGAAGGACAGAGGTACCTTCGCCTAGCAAGTTTTCCCTCATTTATAAGGAGCAAGCCTTAATTTTTGCCTTACGGCGGGGAAAGCAACGGCCTCCGCTTTCGATCCTGGGCCAGATCTAGGGCACGCCCCATGTTGGGCCGATAGCTGGGTTGCGCAAAACGCGACCAGGTGTCAAGTCTGGTTCGAAGTTTGGGATAAAGTGCACCCCATGATGGGCCTGAACGCCGGCCGCCACGGAAGTTTGGGGCCGGGCACTTTCCGAACATCCCCAAGCGGTATGCCCCATAATTTGGGGCCAATTGCTGGTCACTGCTTCTTAACGTGATTAGGTGCCGTGCGAGGATTTTCACTAAATCGGTCTTGAGAATGCGCCCCATGAAGGTCTGAAGCAGTGCGCCATAAGCGGGCACAGGCACTACTCTGGATGACCAAGGTATGCCCCATGAGGGTCGGTTGGGTCTCACAAGCCAATCGCCGCACACCGCAAACGGGTGCGGGTACCGCTTGGCTCCGAGCCAAAAAGACTACGGTACGCCCCATGAGGGCCAGCCGAGCGACAAGCCGGTTGCCGCAAGACCGTAATCGGCGCGGTACCACTCGCCACGAGCCGAAAGACTACGATGACGCCCCATGAGGGCGGTACCGAGCGACAAGCGGTTGCCGCAAGACCGTAAGCGGCGCGGGTACCACTCGCCACGAGCCGAAAGACTACTGACGCCCCATGAGGGCAAGCCGAGCGACAAGCCGGTTGTCGCAAGACCGTAAGCGGTGCGGGTACCACTCGCCACGAGCCGAAAGACTACTGAGACGCCCCATGAGGGCGGTAGAGCGACAAGCCGGTTGCCACGCACCGTAAACGGGCGCGAGTACCACTCGGCCACGAGCTAACCAACCACGGTGGCTTCATACTACAAGTTCTTTATGATCTTTTTCCCGCATAATCCTTATGACAGGATAAGAGACGGAAATCCGATCCTAAAGCACTTGGGGGCTGCTGTGGGATGTTAGAGACAGGGGTCCCGCAAGAGGGGCCTACACCCGACTGGGCTTGACGGGCGGAATAGAAAGCCCAAAGCCCAGAAGCACCACGACGGGCCCGGAGGGGGTTTTCGACTTGTTCCCCAAGGCAACTCCTGATCCTTCGGGGAAGCTTCGCGCCACGCCCGAACAACCCGCCAAGAACGAAGCATGCAGCCTGACACTGCCAGAGCCTGCGGATGCTGGAACCTGACAAGGCGGCAGGCGTGGGTCGGGGAAAGCATAACCACCTCTCCAAGACGTAGAGCGCGAGGGCGGATAAGGACAAGGCACATGTCGGCCAGGCCACCATGTTCAGGGCCCGGTGGCGCCCATCTATCATGTACCCTTCCCCCAGTATATAAGGGGAGGAGGGAGAAACAAGAAAAAGAGGCTCATAAGATATCCAAGAACACAGGACTAGGGTATTATCTCCTCCGAGAGAGCCCGAACCTGTCTAAAAACAGATTGCCCTCGCACCCTGTGTTACCATCAAGCTCAAATCCCGCACAAATCCCCTAGAATCACAAATCTTATTGCCGGCGAAACCGATCGTCGACACCTGGGTTGACAAAAAGGAAGCATCTCAGCGCGGGTAAAGACAAAAAGACAAGGATTACCCAAAAGAATACCTCCTGGATTTTTTAAATTTCATCCCAGGCCTCATCCGAGTCCCGGCACCACTCGGAGAGGGGCCCGGCCCGTCACCACGAGGAGGGGAGCCCGCCCCGACGCCAGCAGTCGGGACTGCTCCTGAGCCATGAGGCTGGGGCTCTGCGTCTGGTGCCCCAGGGACATTGGAGGTCGATGGTCCGGCCGGTGAAGGATCAGTAGCCTCCTCCACCGATTGCCAGCGCAGCTCATCAGCCGAAACGTCAGCCGCACGCTTGGCCTGAACATTCCTCAGCCGAGAGAGGCCGACGACTGGAGCATCAGAAAAGAAGGATTCACGCTCCTGAAAGGTGAACGATTGCACATTGTCAAAATCACAAGTCAGGCAAAAATTATGGAACGACTTCTCGAGAGAGAGGGATACTCACAGGAGGCGGAGGGCTCGCTGCCGAAAACTTGTGAGGGCAGCCCCTGTTGGTAATCTCGGTGCCAGGCGCAAAGAAGTCAACCACCCGTGCCGCCAACGCATCTCTCGGAAGGGGCGTGCTCATCTCCTGGGTGGGATCCTTAGTCCCGCTATACTGGAACCCCAAATGGATTCTTTCCTTTAAGGGTTGCACCCGGCGCTTGACAAAGCTGATCGCGATCCCGGGGCCAGACAGCCCCCGGCTTTTCAGATCATTAATCAGCACCAGAAGCTCGGCGACCTGGTTCAACCCATCGCCATCTGGGGCATCACTCCAACATCGAGAAGCTTTAGGGGCGCGGCCAGTGAAAGGAGCGAGAAAAGGATCAACATTCGCACAATAGAACCACTCCCGCCTCCAACCTTTGAGGGAAGTCTTGAGGGGGATGGCGAAGTAATGTTTCTTCAAGCCCTCTCGCAGCTGAAGTCCGGCGCCCCCAATAACACTGGGAGCAGCCCGGTTCGGATGAGGCTTGAGCAGGAAGAGGGAGTGGAACAAGTCAAAATGAGGACGTATCCCAAGATACGCCTCGCAAAGTTGAACGAAGAGAGCAATGTGAAGAATGGAGTTGGGATTCAAATTGATCAGCTCGATCTCGTAAAAGTGAAGGAGCCCTCGGAAAAAGGCGCTCCCAGGAACACTAAACCCCCACCAAAAGAAGGACTCGAAGACCACGATCTCATTATCCAGGGTAGGGGGTAAGATTCACCTGCGGCGGGACGGGCGGAGATCAACTCCAGCGAAGGAAGAACGCCGACCGCGACCAGCTCCTCCAGGCGGGACTCCGCAGTAATGGAGGTCTCCCACCCCACGCTCGCCAGGCTAGCGCCATCCTCCGATGACGATGACGAAGAGGAAGAAGAAGAAGACATCTCGAAGAAGAAGACCCTGTGGGAGGAACCGCCGCGAGTCTTGGGCGCGAAACCAGAAACCCTAGGTCGCCAAGATCGCCAAAGGAGATTCAAAGATTTCTCAGCCGTGGTGGGGGAGGGGCCAAGATGTCTTTACCCCAACAAGGGTTTCCTCATTTATAAGAAATGAGTCTCAATTTTCGCCTTATGGCGGGAAAAAGCAAGGGCCTCCCTGCTAAATTCTGGGCTAGATCTAGGGCACGCCCCACGTTGGGCCGAAAGCTGTGTCGCGCAAGACGTGACCAGGTGTCAAGTCTGGTTCGAGGTTTGGGATAAAGTGCGCCCCATGATGGGCCACAACGCCGGCCGCCACGAAAGATTGGGGCCGGGCACTTTCCGAACATCCTCCAGCGGTACACTCCATAATTTGGGGTCAATTGCTGGTCACCGCTGCTTAGCGTGATTGGGTACAGTGGGAGGATTTTTACCAACACGGTCTTGAGAATGCGCTCCATGAGAGTCTGAAGCTGTGCGCCATAAGCGGGCACGGGCATTACTCAGAATGACCAAGGTATGCCCCATGAGGGTCAATTGAGCTCAATGAGCCAGTTGCCGCACACCGTAAAAGGGTGCGGGTACCGCTCGGCCACGAGCCAACCAACTATGGTACGCCCCATGAGGGTCGATTGAGCTTTACAAGTCGATCGCCGCACACTGTAAACGGGCGCGGGTACCACTCGGCCACGAGCCACTAGGCCACGAGCCGACCTATTTCAGGTATGCCCCATGAGGGTCAATTGAGCTTCACAAGTCGATCGCCGCACACCGTAAACGGGTGCGGGTACACTTCGGCCACGAGCCACTAGGCCACGAGCCGGCCTATTTCATGTATGCCCCATGAGGGTCAATTGAGCTTCACAAGTCGATCGCCGCACACCGTAAATGGGTGCGGGTACCACTCGGCCACGAGCCGGCCTATTTTAGGTATGCCCCATGAGGGTCAATTGAGCTCTACGAGCCAACTGCTGCACATCGTAAACGAGTGCGGGTACCACTCGGCCCCGAGCCAACCAACCACGATGGTTTAATTAACAAGTCCTTTACGATCTTTTTTCCCACAAAACCTTTATGATAGGACAAGAGGGGGAAATCCGATCCTAAAGCACTTAGGGGCTGCTTTGGGATGCCTAAGGTGGGGGTCCCGCAAGCGGGGCCCACACCCGACTGGGCCGAGGATGGTGCAGAAGGCCCAGAGTTTAGAAGCACCACGAGGAGCCCATAGCATGGCCCGACTTCTTCCCCAAGGCAGCTGGCCGACCCCTCGGTGAAGCTTCGTGCCGCGTCCAGATAACCCCGTCAAAAGCAAAAGCCTGCGACCTGGCATCGGCAGAGCCTGCAGGCACCAGAACCTACGGATTGGCAGGCGTGGGTCGGGAAAGGAACGACCACACCCCCTAGACGTAGTGGGGCTCAGCCGATAGAGACAAATAACATATTCATGAAGCCACCATGTTCAGGGCCAGGTGGCGCCCATTTGTAATGTACCCCTCCCCCAGTATATAAGGAGAAGGGAACAACCCTGAAAAAGGGAGAAGAAAAAGAGATCACGCCCATATATCCAAGAACACAGGACTAGGGTATTATCTCCTCCGCGAGAGCCCGAACCTGTCTAAAAGAGATTGCCCTCGCATTCTGTGTTACCATCTAGTTCTGATCCCGCACGAATCCCCTAGAATCACAAATCTCATTGCCGGCAAAACCAATCGTCGACAGACGGAGAAAGAAAAAGATCTTCGTCGAGCTTGATGGCAGTATCGTCTAGGCAGTGAGTGCAAGCCTTGGCACCTTTTGTACACGGTTTTACGGGAGTGATTCAGCCACACACTGTCAGTATCGTCTAGGCAGTGAGTGCAAGCCTTGGCACCTTTTGTACTCTGGCCCGACAGGTTAGCAAGTGCAGGGCAATCATTTATGGTGCAGAACAACAAGCAGTGCAAAGTGAAGTTCTCTCATTTGTATGCATCCCAAACCTGTACCCCAGGAACCCACAATGTTTTTAGATCTTCCACCAATGGAGCTAGGTACACATCAATATCGTTCCCAGGTTGTTTTGGTCCTTGGATAAGCACGGACAATAAAATGTACTTCCGCTTCATACACAACCAAGGAGGAAGGTTGTAGATACAGAGATTCACGGGCCAAGTGCTATGCCGGCTACTCATGTTACCGAAAGGATTCATTCCATCTGTACTTAGTCCAAACCTTATATTCCTCATCTCCGCAGCGAATTCTTCATACCTCCTATCGATGTTTCTCCACTAGGTGGAGTCAGCTGGGTGTCTTAGCATTCCATCGTTCTTACGCTTCTCGGAATGCCAACACAGCAGTTTTGCATCCTTTGGGTTAGCGAACAAAAGCTTCAATCGGGGAATTAGAGGCAGATACCATGCCATCTTAGCAAGAGTTCCTTTCTTCACCTCCTCATCTGAATGACTCTTACGCTTGTACCGGGATGCATTGCACATCGGACATATATGCAAGTTTGCGTACTCTTTGCGGTATAGGATACAGTCGTTTGGACATGCATGTATTCTTTCTACCTCCATTCCTAAGGGACATAGAACCTTCTTGGCTTTGTAGGTTGTTGTCGGCAACTCGTTTCCCTCTGGAAGCATGTCTGCCAATAGACGTAACAGTGCTGTGAAACTCTTGTCTGACCAACCATTGCTTGCCTTCAATTTCAACAGTTCAAGCACGGACGACAACCTTGTGTATTTCACCTTGCAACCAGCAAACAAAGGTTTCTTCGAGTCCTCCATCAAACCCACGAATTTTTTATATTCCCTTTCATCACGGTTCCCTTCTGTGTCGTGCAGCATCTGGTCCAGATTGTCATCATGCAACATATCCTCGTCGGAAGCAGAATCGATGTGATCATCTGGCATATCGTTGACTTCGTCGAAGATGTTAACAATACCACCTGCTTCTTGTATATTCTACTCTTCGCCGTGACTGGTCCAACATGTATACCCCTTTTTGAAACCTCGCATAATCAAGTGTGCTTCGATCTGCGCTGAGTTTCGAAACATCATCAGATTCTCACAATCGATGCATGGACAAGACATATATTGCACTCCCTTATTAAACATGTCCTCCTCTGCAGCTCTTCTAAAAGTGGAGACGCCATTAATGTACTCCACACTCGTACGGTTCTCAGCGTACATACAGCTTCGATCCATCTACGCTACACATGTAATATTCGATCCAATTAGAACCCTCCTTTGAACTGATTAAGTAGACTTTCCTTAAAAAGTTAGAGCTTGAAAATTGTGGGATGTCAGAGACAGGGGTCCCGCAAGAGGGGCCTACACCCTACTGGGCTTGACGGGCGGAGTAGAAGGCCCAAAGTCCAGAAGCACCACGACGGGCCCGGAGGAGGTTTTCGACTTGTTCCCCAAGGCAACTCCCGATCCTTCGGGGAAGCTTCGCGCCACGCCCGAACAACCCGCCAAGAACGAAGCATGCAACCTGACACTGCCAGAGCCTGCGGATGCTGGAACCTGACAGGGCGGCAGGCGTGGGTCGGGGAAAGCATAACCACCTCTCCAAGACGTAGAGCGCCAGGGCCAATAAGGACAAAGTACATGTCGGCCAGGCCACCATGTTCAGGGCCCGGTGGCGCCCATCTATCATGTATCCTTCCCCCAGTATATAAGGGGAGAGGGAGAAACAAGAAAAGAGGCTCAGATATCCAAGAACACAGGACTAGGGTATTATCTCCTCCGAGAGAGCCCGAACCTGTCTAAAAACAGATTGCCCTCGCATCCTGTGTTGCCATCAAGCTCAGACCCCGCACAAATCCCCTAGAATCACAAATCTTACTGCCGGCGAAACCGATCGTCGACAGTTGGCGCGCCAGGTAGGGGCTTGTGTCAAGATCTTCGTCTAGCTTGATGGCTACGACGAGCGGAGCCTCCACAGTCTTCTTCCCGGGTCAGGTCTTCCGTTTCGGAAGCCTGACCTTCATCTCCAACGACTTCGGGAGCCTTTCCCTCTCTAAGGGAACCGTGCTGCAGCGCGGTGAGGTTTCCGGCGGGCCATCGCCATGACTTCCGCGCCGATCGGAGGGTCCCCCTGTCTTGTGCTCTAAAGTGCCGAGTGGGGATCCGAAGGCCCGTTCCGGCCTGGGAGTCGGACTCAAGGACGCCGAGGAACGAATGGTGGGGGTTCTCGCTGCCAAACCACTCGACACCTCCGAGCGCCTGGATTTATCTTCTTCAGGCTCACCCAGCTCAGCGGCCGAGTCAGAAGAAAGCTTAGAGAGCTGCTGGAATTTCCGTAGAGTCTGCGTAATCGAGGGCTCGCGGGCGGATTCGCAGCAGCGCCTCGACACCTCGACCGCCGCCGACTTGGAAGGTGGCCGAGCAACTGAACCTGACGCGCGGGCGCGTACTCTCCGAGATCGCGCCCGGGCTGTCAATGAAGACATTCTGCAAGCTAAGATGGGGGACCAAGCTGTTTTTCGTACCCCACAGCAGAATATCGTCGCCTCCAAGACACTCCTGGATACCCTGACCCCTATGCTGGGGGCGGGCGATCCAGTTGCCCCGATCATGGCCCAAGTAAAGGCCATGGTGACGGCGGCAGCCATCCAAAGAGCCCGCATCGACCACCGGCAAAGGAGCCGCCACGTGGTCCGGTGAGGACCCGTGACGGCTGCCAATGGCCAGGTCGGGAAGCCCGCCAGACACATCATGTTCTACCTCGCGAGACGACTTGCGACACAAAGCATCAACCGCGACCTCCGTTCAGACCTCGACGCCAGTGCCGCGACCGAAAGGAGGAACAACGCCGTCAAGCCGATTTAATATGAACGCTACGGCATCCTTCCGCGAGATCGCTGGCACGCCAAGCGCGATCCCCTCCGCGTCGATCACCACCCGGAGGGTGTCGCAGGGTCATTGAAGGGGTTCGCGCGTTTACCCCTCACCTACGCCGAGTGGTTTGGCCTGATGGATTTAATCCTAAAGGCATCACTAGGTTCGACGGTGAGAGGGACCCGGAGGCTTGGCTACAAGTATATGCTCTGGCAGTCAGGGCCGCCGGGGGGGATCAGAAAGTAATGGCAAACTACTTACCGGTTACCCTCTCGCCCCTGGCCCAAGCATGGCTCACCGGACTCCCAGCGAACTCTATAAATTCCTGGGGAGATCTGTGTGAGCAGTTCATTTCAAATTTCCAAGGCACTTACGAACGCCCAGGCACCCCTTGGGACCTATATCAGCTACACCAAAGGAGGAACGAATCCCTCCGGGAGTTCGTCAAGCGCTTCATGCATAGGAAAAGCACCGTTCGGGATGTCACTGATGCGATTGTGATAGCTGCCTTCCAGAAAGGAGTCAGCGACCCCGACCTCATCAAGAAGATGTCCCGGAAGCCACCAACGTCGGTCCGGGAGCTGTTCGCCCTAGCGGACCGTTACGCTTCAGCCTCCGAGGCTCTGGCGGAACGGCGTGACGAGGGGAAGGATCAGGCTGAACCCCCCCGGCGGAAAGAAAAGAAGCGCAAGGGTGAAGAGCTGGTGGCAGTCGCTGCACCAACTCACCCTCGCGCCCTCAAGGAGGATGGATATGATAAGGTTATGAACTCACTTTGCCCTTTCCATCCGAAGGGGAGGCATGCCGCCAAGGACTGCTTCACCCTAAAGAGGTTCGCCCGCGAGAGCAAGAAGCAGGCTGGACAAGGTCCGAGTGGACACGCCGCCAACAAGCCACCTCCCCCCGAAGCCGAGGAGGACTATCAGGAAGCCGATCTCGAGCTCAACTACATATTCGGGGGCTCAGCTGCATATGAGTCCAAGCGGAAGCAAAAGCTCACCGCCCGGGACATCTACGCAGTGCAGCCGGAGACGCCCCAATATGTACGCTGGTCCGAGGTCGCGATAACCTACGACCGCTCGGATCACCCAGATCATGTCCCGTACCCCGGCAGGTATCCTCTTGTCTTGGCGCCCGTCGTCCGCGGCATCAAGCTCAAGAGGGTATTGATCGACGGCGGGAGCGGGCTCAATGTCCTCTTTGTCAAAACCCTTGACGATATGGGGATTCCACGGTCGGAGCTAAAGCATGGATCGTCGCCTTTCCACGGTGTCATACCGGGAACTTCAGCCACACCACTCAGACAAATCACTCTGCCGGTCACTTTCGGCGCGAGGAAGAATTACCGGACAGAGAACCTTGGCATCGAGGTGGCAGATTTCGCAACAGCATATCATGCCATCTTGGGGAGACCAGCGCTGGCTCAGTTCATGGCGCACTTACCCACTACACGCATTTGACATTGAAGATGCCGGGGCCGAGTGGTATCATCGCTCTACGCGGTGACATGAGGCAGTCTTTTTCCTGTGACAAGGAAAGCTGCGAGATGGCCGAGTCCCTGGAGGCGCGAGCGGGTCGGGAGGGGATCCGGCGAGAAGCGGATTCCGAGAAGCCAGAAGGCAGCGTCCCCACCTGCAAAGCGCGAAACCCTGGGATCGGCCCCGAAGAAGGTACCAAAAGAATCCTCCTCGACCCGTCCGATCCGTCGCGAACCGCCTTGATCGGGACAGGACTCGGGGACAAATAGGAGGACGCGCTCGTCAATTTCCTGCGGGCAAATGAGACGTCTTCGCCTGGAAGCCGTCGGACATGCCCGGAGTTCCCAGGGAGGTGATCGAGCACGCATTGAATGTAGACCAATCGGCCAGGCCAGTCAAGCAAAGGCTGCGACGATTCGCCCAAGACCGCCGACAAGCCATCAGGGAGGAGATTACAAAGCTGCTAGCCGCAGGCTTCATCAAAGAAGTGTATCATCCCGACTGGTTGGCAAACCCTGTACTTGTCCAGAAGAAGAATAAAAGCTAGCGCATGTGTGTCGATTACACCGACCTCAACAAGGCTTGCCCGAAAGATCCCTTTGGTCTCCTCCGTATTGATCAAGTGGTAGACTCCACTGCTGGATCCCAACTACTTAGTTTTCTTGACGCCTACTCAGGCTATCATCCCGTTCGGAGCATATTGCTACATCACCATGCCGTTTGGGCTGAAGAATGCTGGCGCGACTTATCAGCGCGCGATACAGCGGTGTTTTCACCATCAGCTTGGATGCAATGTGGAAGCTTATGTGGATGATATAGTGGTTAAAACCAAGGCAGAAGATAGCCTCACCTCCGATCTAGCCGAGACGTTCACGAGTCTGAGGGCGTTCCAGATGAGGCTAAACCCTGAGAAGTGTGTTTTCGGAGTTTACTCCGGGAAACTACTCGGGTTCATTGTCTCTTATCGCGGGATCGAGCCCAACCCGGAGAAAACCGGGGCCATCATAAGGATGGCCCCGCCTACCAGCCAAAAAGAAGTCCAAAAGCTTACTGGGTGCATGGTAGCCCTTGGCAGGTTTATCTCTCGGTTGGGAGCTCGGGGAATGCCTTTCTTCAAGATCCTCAAGAAACAGGACCGCTTTGAATGGACAGCGGAGGCACAACAAGCCTTCGAAGAGCTCAAGGTGTTCCTCTCCACCCCTCCAATTTTAGCCTCGCCGGTGCCAGGTGAACCTCTCCTGCTCTACATAGCGGCCACAACTCATGTAGTCAGCGCCGTGATAGTTGTGGAGCGGGAAGAGTCTGGACACCGCTACGGCGTGCAACGCCCGGTTTATTTTGTCAGCGAGGTGCTGGGCGAATCCAAGACGCGATATCCCCAAATTCAGAAGCTGCTGTACGCCATTTTGATCTCGTCACGGAAGCTGAAGCATTATTTCCAGGGGCATTCGATTTCAGTAGTGACTTCTTTCCCCGTGGAGAAGGTCCTCCACAATCGAAGCTACTGGAAGAATTTCAAAGTGGGCAGCCGAGCTTGGAGCTTTCGACGCCTCGTTCAAGCCACACCGCCGTCAAGTCCAGGCTTTGGCCGACCGCGTCGAGTGGACGAATCCTGTGCCCCCGCATGGAAGAAGAGCCAGAATATTGGACCATGCACTTCGATGGATCTCTCATGCTTGGAGGAGCAGGGGCGGGAATTCTCCTTGTCTCGCCTAAGGGCGACAGGTTGAAGTATGTCCTTCGGATTCACTTCCCGGCCTCGAACAACGCCGAAGAGTACGAGGCTCTCATCCATGGGCTCCGCATCGCCACATCACTCGGAATCCGACGGCTGGCGGTTCGGGGCGACTCCCAGTTGGTGGTGAGCCAAGTACAGAAGGACTGGTCGTGCATAGACCAGACTATGACGGCATACTGCCAGCAAGTCTGAAAATTGGAAGGCAAGTTTGATGGTCTGGAGCTGGTTCATGTCCTCCGCCGCAATAATGAGGCAGCCGACGAGTTGGCTAAAATGGGAGCCACTCGGGCAGACATCCCGAGTGGTATCTTCGCCCAGGATCTTTACGAGCCAACCGTTACAAAACGACAAGAGCCGAGTAAGGATCCTGGGACCGGAGTCTTGCTCATCGATCCCAACTGGACTGCCCCGTACCTTGATTATCTCCTGAAGGACAAACTTCCAGAAGCGACCACTCTGGCAGAGCGCGTCTCCCGACAAGCCAAATCCTATGTGGTGGTGGGCGACGAGCTCTTCCGGAAGAGTGCCTCAGGTGTCCTCAGGCGGTGCATTTCGGGACAAGTGGGAAGAGAGCTGCTCCAAGAAATCCACTCGGGGATGTGTGGCCATCACGCGGCGTCAAGCGCCTTGGTTGGGAAAGCCTACCGACAGGGCTTCTTCTGGCCAACGGCAGTAACGGATGCCAAGGAGATCATTCGAACCCGCGAGGGCTGCCAGTTCTATGCAAGGCGGACACACTTGCCAGCGCAGGAGCTGCAAACTATCCCCATCTCTTGGCCCTTCGCAGTCTGGGGGCTCGATTTAGTGGGCCCGCTCAAGAAGGCTCAAGGTGGTTTCGCCTACCTCTTCGTAGCTATTGACAAGTTCACCAAGTGGATCGAAGCCAAACCAGTCGCCACTATCATTGCGGTTAAGGCCAAGGAGTTCTTCCAGGATATCGTGGTCAGATTCGGAGTGCCCAACCGGATCATCACGGACAACGGCACCCAATTCAGGAGTGAAGAATTCCAAGAATGGTGCGAAGGCGTCGGGATCAAGATCTGCTTCGCCTCGGTGGCTCACCCACGAAGCAATGGGCAGGTCGAGCGGGCTAACGGTCTGGTCCTCCAAGGCCTCAAGGCCAGGATCTTCGACCGCCTCAAACCATACGCTGCCCGATGGGTGAAGGAGTTACCGTCGGTACTTTGGGGACTCAGAACCACTCCCAGCCGAGCAACTGGCCAAACACCCTTTTTCCTGGTCTATGGCGCAGAGGCGGTTCTGCCGACCGAACTAGGATTCGAATCCACGAGTGTTCGGAACTACAACGAAGCCGAGTCCGAGGGAAGCCGAATGGTGGAGCTTGATCAACTCGAGGAGGCTCGGAACGTTGCAGCCATCCAGTCGGCTAAGTACCTCCAGGGACTTCGGCATTACCACTCTCGCAATGTTAGAAGTAGAACCGTTTCAGAAGGAGATCTGGTCCTGAGGAGGAACGAGAAAAGCGAGCACAAGCTCTCTCCAATTTGGGAAGGTCCGTACATTGTGGAGAAGACGGTCCGGCCGGGTGCTTATCGACTTAGACGAGAAGACGGCGAGATTTTGGCGAATACTTGGAACGCCGAACAGCTCCGTCGCTTCTACGCATAAGTTATGTACCCGACTCTCACATATTAAATAAAATGCTGATCCGTCTTATTTTCCGAAGTTCTACTGTGTAATGCTAGTCCCGAGTGGTTATTACCCGACTGGTGTGGCACCTAACCCTGGTCGCGCCGGTACAAAACGCACGGAAATAAAAACCGCGATGAGCACAAAACTCCGGCGGTTTATACCAGCGCGCGTAACGGGAAGGGTAGAGCCTGAAAGCACTAACCACTCGGGGACTACAATTCGCAGCGCCAGAATTCAACCGAGATTCACCTAGACGTGAGTTTCTAGCTGTCAAGAGCTCGAGCCCCAACGCCTCGTTGCCGGCGCTGGAGCAACTGACTAGAACGGTTGATCAGGCGGAACCCTAAAACTCGGAATAAATATGACGGCATAGATTGGACAAGATTTCACATTTTGTTCCTTAGTATTAATAATTTACATTACTGACTTTCTTTTTCATTTTCTCGCGCTAAAAAAAAGGGGGGGGAGACGGCTCCCGCCCCCAACCCTGCTGGTGGTGCTGCTACTGGTGGTGCTGATGCTGCTAGTGCCGCGGAACGGGACGCAAGCGGCTAATCGCGACGCGATCGCCCCAGGGCTTCGCGGATCAAGTCCGCAACCACCCAAAGTGAAGGCACGAGACGAAGAAGGGCCTCCACGGCGGCGGCGTCACGACGCTCCCGCCCAAGAACCTCCTTCAAAGACGTCCTCCACCTCATAGCGCCGCGACCTCGATGAGCGGCGACGGCGGCTGCGTCTTTCGCCGCTTCCCTCTCCTCCGCCAACTCCATCGTGGCGAAGTCGAGGTCCAGCCAGAGCTCCGCGTTCTCGGAATCGCTATCCGACATTGGAAGCGGTACTGTAGAAATCTCGAAGAAGAAGAAGAAGAAGTTTGACAAGGGGGCGATCGCTTTACTTGCGGTGACGCCCTATTTATAAGCCACCCCAGCCCTGGAAATCGAAGCGCCTCCAAAGGCAATCAAATGCGCCACCTCGCAATCAACGAAGCACAAAAAACAAAGCGGCAGCGCGAATACCGAAGAAGATCAGCACGTTGAACAAAATTAAGGAACATTTCGCCAGACACGTGTCACGAGCAGCTCAAGTTAATTCGGCCTTCCCGCTCACTTCGCCCAGTCAAGCGAGAAGTCCGGGGGCTGTGAGCTAGGAAACGACGCAAGCCTGGGGGGCTAAACCACTCAGCCAGGTGGCCACAACGTAAGTCCCGACGCTCGAAAGCTGCATGCCAGCCTCTCCGAAAAGCGTGTCTGGGGCAAGAAAGCCACGGGCCAAGACCCTGGCGCCTGGGAGCCATACCAGTCGGCTGAAACCCACCCAGAAAGGCGCAACGGGGTCCAAAAGGCCGTAGGCCTATATTCTAGCAACTCAGACAAAGGAGAAGGAGTGAAAGAGGTCTGGAGCCCACTTAGCAGAGGACAATACAGACAAATTGTATTCAAGTGAGAAAACACAACATTTCAAACAAGGAGGGGGGGCCAGCACTCGGCATCAAGGTTCACATCGAAGTCAGAATTCAAGATTCTCTAACAAGGCTTGCGATGTACCAGAGACCTCTTCGAGGAGCGCGTTAGCTTTGTCTTCATCACAG
Source organism: Rhipidocladum racemiflorum (assembly GCA_036346355.1). Classification (NCBI taxonomy): domain Eukaryota; kingdom Viridiplantae; phylum Streptophyta; class Magnoliopsida; order Poales; family Poaceae; genus Rhipidocladum; species Rhipidocladum racemiflorum. The sequence continues at coordinate 63,845,050 of CM070583.1, forward strand.
GCAAAACCTTCTTTCACAGCTTCGAGGTCAACTCTCGGATAATGAGACTTGACCACTGCCAATGCCTGGTTCGCACTCATGGTCGCGGACTCCTTGGCGTAAGCTCTGATCCTGTCGGCTCCTCCGGAGAGAAGCGGAACAGCGTCGTCCCCCTGGCCCGGCTCAACTCCTTCAATACGCAGAAGGTGCAGAACTGGCTCGCAGGCGACGCGCAGCTCAGTCTAGCCTCATTCTGCAGCGGCCATCTTCTCCTTGCATTCTGCAACAAAGCCAAGTGGCCATCAAAAATACACCCGACGCCAAGTACATTCAATCCAAGTCAAAGAAACTTACCCTTCAGCTCCCGCTGCATCCTCTCCAAATTGACCCGAGCTTCGAGGCCAGAACTCTCTGAAGCCTCCAGTCGGGCTCTCAGCTCAGCAATGGTCGAATCGCGCTCTGAAACACAAGAGCATCATCATCCTTTCCAACTATCCAAAAAGACGTCCAAACCGAGTCCGGGGGAGGATCTCACCTTCGAGCACATGCTCAAGCTTCGCTTTCTCCTCCCGAATCGCCATACATTGGTCCTCGAGCCCGTGGACCTCCTTCCATCTGTCGCTACTGATCTCGTTGAGCTTGTCCTGATACTGCTGGTGATCCTTGAGCTTCGGGAGCACCTTCCGAAAAAATTGCGACCGCTGCTCCGAGCGCTCCCCCATGTCCTAGGTAACAAGGCAGAATCTCAGGGAGAAGCCAGCAGGCAACAGATTGAAGACAAGAAACTCACCCTCACTAGCGTGCTACACCTGACGGTGAGCTCATAAAGCTCCGTCCGAGCCGCTCTCTCCATCTCATCGTCCTCTTCCATCCCGGTCCAGTCGGAACCCCCCTCCCACCATACGGTACGATTCGGGGGCTTCGGCAGAGGACCGAGCGGCGGTGGCTCTCGAGGCACCTCCTCCACTTCGGGAGACGGTGCCGGGTCAATCTCGTCGCCGGGCGGACCACCTGATGGTTCAACGGTCGGGCCGCCAGCACCAGGTGGTGACGCCCCGGCAGTCGACGGCGAGGGTGACCTGGCCGACGCGGCGGGGGCTCCCCTTGGGGAAGCCTGCGCCTGGGGCTCCTTTTCAGGAGACCCCTCCACCGGGACGTCCATAGTAGGAGCCCTGAATCAGCAAAAAGGAAAAACACCTCAGCACAGGTAATAACAAAAAGACAAGGATCGCCCAAAAGAATACCTCTTGGATTTCTTGAATTTCATCCCAGGTCTCATCCGAGTCCCAGCACCACTCGGAGGAGCGGACCAAAGACCGGCCAGTGGAGCTGCCCCTGAGACAGAACGTGGCTCTATGCTTTGTGATCCGGGTCTTGTAGGAGGTCGAAGGCCGGTGACGAAAGGCCAGCAGCTTCCTCCGCTGATTCCCGGCGCAGATCATCGGCCGAGGTGCCAGCCGCTCGTTTGGCCTGAGCATTCCTCGGTAGAGAGGCCGACGGCCGGGCGTCGAGAGAAGAAGGATGCGCGTTCTGAAAAGGAACGATCGCACCTGTCGAATCACACATCAGGCAAAAATCATGGGACAGTCTTCTTCGAGAACGGTGCACTCACAGGAGGGGGAGGCCTATCCGCCGAAAATTTGCGAGGGTAGCCCCTGTTGGTGATCATAGTGCCAGGCACGAAGAGGTCAACTACCCGCGCCGCCAATGCCTCCTTCGACAAAGACGTGTCCGCCTCCCGGGTAGGATCCTGAGGCCCGTTGTACTGGAACCCCAAATGGACTCTCTCCTTTAAGGGCTGCACCCAGCGCTTCACAAAGCTGATCGCGATCCCGGGGCCCATCAACCCTCGGTTCTTCAGATCGTTGATCCATGCCAGAAGCTCAGAGACTTGATCCAAACCGCCGCCATCCGGGGCATCGCTCCAGCATTGGGAAGCTTTAGGGGCACGGCCAGCGAAAGGGGCGAGAAAAGGATCAACATTGGCGCAATAGAACCACTCCCGCCTCCAACCTTTGAGGGAAGTCTTGAGGGGGATTACGAAGTACTATTTCTTCAAGCCCTCTCGCAGCTAGAGCCCGGCGCCCCCAATGACGCTGGGAGCAGCTCGGTTCGGATGAGGTTTGAGCAAGAAGAGGGAGCGAAACAAGTCAAAATGAGGACGTATCCCAAGATACGCCTCGCAAAGCTGAACGAAGATTGCAATGTGAAGAATGGAATTGGGATTCAAATTGATCAGCTCGATTTCCTAAAAATGATGGAGCCCTCGGAAGAAGGCGCTCCCAGGAACGCTAAATCCTCGCCAGAAGAAGGACTCGAACACCACAATCTCATTCTCCAGAGGTGTGGGGTAAGGGTCACCTGCGGCTGGACGGGCGGAGATCAACTCCAGCGGAGGAAGGGCGCCAACGGCAACCAGCTCCTCCAAGCGGGACGTCGTGGTGATGGAGGTCTCCCACCCCCCGGTCGCAGGGTCGGCGTCACCCCCCGACGCTGATAAGGGTTCCGAAGAAGAAGACATCTTGGTGAAGGAGACCTGGTGGGAGGAACCGCCGAGGATCTTGGGCGCGAAACTTGGAACCCTAGGTCGCCCAAATCGCCAAAGGAGACTTAAAGATTTCTCAACCGTGGTGGGCGAAAGGCAAAGATATCTTCGCCCAGTAAGTTTTCCCTCATTTATAAGGAATAAGCCTTGATTTTCGCCTCACGGCGGGAAAAACAAGGACCTTCGCGCTCGATTCTGGGCCAGATCTAGGGCACGCCCCATGTTGGGCCGATAGCTGGGCTGCAAAAGCGCGACCAGTGTCAAGTCAGTTCAAAGTTTGGGATAAAGTGCGCCCCATGATGGGCCTGAACGCCGGCCGCCACGGAAGTTTGGGGCCGGGCACTTTCCGAACATCCCCAAGCGGTATGCCCCATAATTTGGGGCCAATTGCTGGTCACTGCTTCTTAGCGTGATTGGGTGCCGTGCGAGGATTTTCACTAAACCGGTCTTGAGAATGCGCCCCATGAGGGTCTGAAGCAGTGCGCCGTAAGCGGGCACAGGCATTACTCTGGATGACCAAGGTATGCCCCATGAGGGTCGGTTGGGTCTCACAAGCCAATCGCCGCACACCGCAAACGGGTGCGGGTACCGCTTGGCCCCGAGCCAAAAAGACTACGTTATGCCCCATGAGGGCCAGCCGAGCGACAAGCCGGTTGCCGCGCACCGTAAACGGGCACGGGTACCACTCGGCCCCTAGCCAAAAAGACTACGGTATGCCCCATGAGGGCCAGCCGAGCGACAAGCCGGTTGCGCCGCGTAAGCGAAGCGCGGGTACCACTCGACCACGAGCCAAAAGACCATGGTATGCCCCATGAGGGCGGTAGAGCGACAAGCCGGCAGCCGTGCACCGTAAACGGTAGCGCTGGTACCACTCGACCCACGAGCCAAAGACTACGGTATGCCCCACGAGGGCGGTAGAGTGACAAGCGGTGCCGCGCCGTAGCGGTAGCGGGTACCACTCGACCACGAGCCAAAAGACTACGGTATGCCCCACGAGGGCGGCCGAGCGACAAGCCGGTTGCGCGACCGTAAGCGGTAGCGGGTACCACTCGGCCATGAGCCAAAAGATTATGGTACGCCCAGGGGCCGTGAGCGACAAGCGGTTGCGCGCGCCAAGACCGTGAGCGGGCGCGGATACCACTCGACCACGAGCTAACCAACCACGGTGGCTTCACACTACAAGTTCTTTACGATCTTTTTCCCGTATAATCCTTATGACAGGATAAGAGACGGAAATCCGATCCTAAAGCACTTGGGGCTAGTGGGATGTCGAGAGACAGGGTCCCGCAAGAGGGGCCTACACCCGGCCGGGCTTGGCGGGGCGGAGTAGAAGGCCCAAAGTCCGGAAGCACCACGACGGGCGGAGGAGGTTTTGACTTGTTCCCCAAGGCAACTCCCGATCCTTCGGGAAGCTTCGCCACGCCCGAACAACCCGCCAAGAAGCATGCGACTGACATCGCGAGCCTGCGGATCTTTGGAACTCGACAGGCGGCGGCAGGCGTGGGTCGGGGAAAGCATAACCACCTCTCCAAGACGTAGAACGCCAGGGCCAATAAGGACAAAGTACATGTCGGCCAAGCCACCATGTTCAGGGCCCGGTGGCGCCCATCTATCATGTATCCTTCCCCCAGTATATAAGGGGAGGAGGGAGAAACAAGAAAAGAGGCTCAGATATCCAAGAACACAGGACTAGGGTATTATCTCCTCCGAGAGAGCCCGAACCTGTCTAAAAACAGATTGCCCTCGCATCCTGTGTTGCCATCAAGCTCAGATCCCGCACAAATCCGCTAGAATCACAAATCTTATTGCCGGCGAAACCGATCGTCGACAAAAATAATATTGCAATTATAACGTCCAATTACTAGCTAGCTTAGATCACCACCAAAACATGGATCTACAAGCTAGATCTAAACGATCTTAAATTTCTTACATAACCAAGCTAGATATTGAATTAATATATATAAGGCAATTTTATATCCATTACTAACCTTAGATCTGAATTAACATATATAATGCAATTATCCATTACTAACCTTAGATCACAAGAATCACCTATTATTTAGGCTGCCTTTCTTACAGACGGTCCTATGGCCAAACCGTCTGTGATATAACGCTCTTAACATTCAATCCCGGCCCATGACCACAAATCGAACTTGCGCTCGGGCCTATATATAGGCAAACTTTATCACAGATGGTTCTTTGAAATAACCGTCTGTGATATATAGATAATCACAGACGGTGATGTGTACAACCCGTCTGTGATATTTTACAGACGGTTCTTTTCACTAAACCGTCGGTGATAGCCATATATATCACATATGGTTATTGCATAATACCGTCTGCGATAATTTCACGGACGGTTTGTATTCAAACCGTCCGTGATAGAAGACGAAGAATGGTCTGTGATAGTTTCGTTGACGGTTGGTTTATAGAATCGTCTGTGATGTTCTATATTACAGATGGTTTTTCAAAACCGTCTGTGATGGTCCGTCTAATATAAGCATTTCTGTAGTAGTGTTTGCCTAGCAACCGTCCGACATGCTTGGAGTCCCCAGGGAGGTGATTGAGCATCAACTGGCAGTGGACCCCAGCATCAAGTCGGTGGTCCAAAAGCAATGACGCTTCGCAGAAGACCGAAAGTAGGCCATACAGGAGGAGATCGGCAAGCTCCTCAAAGATGGCTTCATCTGTAAATTTCGGCATCCGACGTGGCTGGCTAACCCAGTCCTCGTCAAGAAACCCAACAGCAAGTGGAGGATGTGCATCGACTACACCGACCTCAATAAAGCATGTCCCAAGGATCCTTTTCCCCTCCCCCGCATCGATCAGATTGTACACTCCACGACGGGCTGTGAATTGTTAAGTTTCCTAGATGCCTATTCGGGGTATCACCAAATTAGCATGTCCACAGAGGATGAGGAGAAGACCTCTTTTACCACCCCGTTGGGTGTTTTCTGTTATGTGAAAATGCCCTTCAGGCTTAAATACGCTGGGGCTACATATCAGCGATGTATACAAAATTGTCTGAAATCCCAAATCGGGCGCAACATTGAAGCTTACGTCGACGACATCGTAGTCAAATCTAGAACTAAAAAATCGCTGATAGAAGATCTCCGAGAAACATTCGACAATCTCAGGAAGTATCGAATGATGCTAAATTCCGAAAAGTGCACGTTCGGTGTTCCGTCCGGAAAACTTCTTGGGTTCCTCATATCTAGTCGAGGCATCGAGGCCGACCCGCGCAAGATCGAAGCCATCGACCAGATGCACTCGCCACGGACACTAAGAGAGGTGCAAAAGCTCATAGGATGCATTGCAGCTCTCAGCCGGTTCATCTCTCGAATGGGCGAACAAGGGCTCCCTTTCTTCCAACTGCTCAAAAAATAGGAAAAGTTCGAGTGGACTAAAGAGGCCGAGGAAGCGTTCCAAGAGCTAAAAAGGTACCTATCCTCTCCCTCTATTTTGGTATCCCCTAACGAATGAGAAGATCTTTTCTTGTATGTTGCAGCAACTCCCCAAGTAGTAAGAACTGTCTTAGTAGTCGAGTAGGATGACCACGACAAAAAGACGAAAGTACAGAAGCCAGTCTACTATGTCAACGAAGTCCTGCACAACGCAAAACTTTGATATCCCCAGATCCAGAAGATGCATTATGCAGTCTTGATGACGTCAAGAAAGTTGCAGCACTACTTCCAAGCGCACAAAATCACCGTAATGACGACTTTTCCACTCAAGGAAGTGATCCGAAATCGGGAAGCCACTGGACGAGTAGGCCAATGGGCCGTCGAGCTCAATGAATTCAGGGTCAACTTCGCCCCGAGAACCAGCATCAAATCAGGAATCCTAGTGGACTTCGTGGCGGAATGGATGCACATTGAGGAGAAGAAACCCGAACCTCCGACGACTACTGGACGATGTTCTTTGATGGCTCGCTCGGCCTGCAAGGCGTGGGCTCCGGCGTCTTGTTCAAATATCCAACAGGTGAGGAACTTAGGTATGTCATCCAGCTCGATTTTCAAGCTTCGAATATGTGAAATCATGTGTTGAAAAATTGGCTTAGAATTGAACTTGCTAAAATTGCATTTGCAAAGTGTGCTTGTGCTTGACTAAGTTTCAAGGTGATAGAGGTTTTTCTATTTGCGCCGGACCAAATATTTCGGTCCGCCGTGAATATGAATTTGAGGCAATTGCGCCGGACCAAGTTTCTTGAGAAACAGTGAGTTTTACATTACGTTGGACCAAATTATATGGTCCGTCGTGAATGGAGTTTTGAGGGACCAAATTTTTCTTTTGCGCTGGACTGAGTCTTGGAGAGAGAGAGGTTTTTTCTTTTGCGCCGGACCAAATTTTCAGTCTGTCGTGAACATGACTTTGTGTGTCTTACGCTGGACCAATTGTCTTTTGAAACCAAGCGTGGCACATTGCCAAGCCAATTTTCTTTGGTCCACCGTGAACGTGAAATTGAGCCTTTTTGCACCGGACCAAATTGGCATGAAACCGAGACTTCAAAATGTATGACGGACCAAATTTTTTGGTCCATCGTGAATGATGTTTTGAAGGTTGTTTCCTTGTGTGCGTCGGACAAATATTTTGATCCGCCGTGAACGCGCAATTGAGGCTTTTTGTGCTGGACCAAATTGGCAAGTAATCGAGAGTTCGACGTGTATGCCGGACCAATTTTTTGGTCCGTCGTGAGTGACACCGGACCAAAGTTTCGGTCCGGCGTGAATAGCTTTTTGAAGGTTGATTCCTTATGTGCGCCAAACTAATATTTTTGGTTCGGCGTGAATGTGATTTTCTAGGGTTAACTTTTTGTGCTTAAACAAAATTATTTTTGTTTTGGATCTGTGATTATGAAATTCGTGTGGACTTCATAATGCTTGTTTGATCTTATACAATGCTCATGTGAGTAGTTGTATGGACAAACATTGAGTCAAGTCGCGGACTTGTGCACGGAATTGTTTTGTGGTTTGCTCATGTGCAGGTGTTGCTCGAGGGCGAACGTGGTCCATGACGGGACCAAAACTAAGTTCATGGAGGAATTGAGGTTCGGGACTAGGTTCAGGGAGGAATCGAGGTCCTAGTGGTTGAGGTTGTCATGCGGGACGTTCGGGCCAAAGAACGGAGCAATTGAAGAATAGTTAGTCACGTGAGTGAGGCAGGTGGGTCCTACGCGTGCAGAGCTGTTAGTCACGTGAGTATGGCATGAGGGCTGTACACGCGTGCAAGAGTTGTATTTGGCCAGGTTGGGCCAAGTGGAGTTGTGTTGAATACAAACTTGTTCCATGTTTGGAGTGGAAGTTGTATTCGGACTCCTTGTGTTTGCTCTGTATAAATAGGGAGGAGGTGCCTCCTATTTATGAATCAAATCAGGAGCGAGTGTTAGGGTTTTAGGGTTTGTACTCTTTTGATGGGAGTATTTTAGACAAAAAGAAATAAAAATCAATTCATTCTAGATCCTCTACGTGCTACAGTAATCTTGAAGCTACATTGCACGTGTTGCTACAATATTCTCTGTTTTGAGTGTTCGTTTGCTCATCTGTTCTAGTTCTAGATTGGTTCTTTGTCTACTTTGATTCTTTGAGTTCCGTCTTGATTTGATCCATCCAAAACCTTTCTAGGGCCTTGATTTAGGGTTCCTCAAAGTTTTGTTGGTTCATTTTTTTGAAGATTTTGTTTAATCACGAAATTGATGTTAATCAATTCTCGTCATATTCTATCACAGCAAAATTGCGAGGTTCATAACTTTTGATCCGTAAGTCCGATCAAGATGATTCTTTTTCTGTTAGATTCATATTGGAATTGAGTTTCTTGTGTTCACATTTCAGATCAATCGGACGGTTGGATCTCTGGGAATTCAACTTTTACCGAATGTCTATTAATCTGTTTTTGTTGAATATGAGGCAATTATTTGATTCCGATTTGGGGTGATTTTTTAGTTGATCAAAAATTTGATTTTAGCTTTCGTGCAATCATTCACCCCCCTCTAATTGCTATATTCGTATATATCGATCCTACAAGTGGTATCGGAGCAAGGTTTTTTTAATTAATCTTAACTAGTGATTAGAAATCATAGCAATGATAGGTGTACGACAAAACCTTGTGTTTTCAATGGAGTTGATTTTCAGTTTTGGAAAGCAAGATGGAGGCGTTCATCTAGGCGCAAGGCTTTGCAATTTGGTAGAAGGTTTACAAACCATACGAAGTTCCTGAGAACGGCAACGTCAACGATGCAAATCGCGCACATGTTGAAGCAAATAGCAAAGCGCGCAACTTGATCATTCAAGGCTTGGGACGTAGTGACTTTGATCGAGTGGTTCATCTTCGATCTGCATATGAGGTATGGAAATCTCTTTGTGATTATCATGTGGGTTCTAATACTGTCAAAGAGGTTCGCTAAGATATTTACAAAAAGAATACATGCGATTTGAGATGAAACCTGGTGAGTCTGTAGATGACTTCTTTGCATGCTTTAATAAAATTCTTAGCAATCTACGTGCTGTTGGAGTGAACTATGATGGTGCGGCTAATGCTAGACAATTGCTTGGTGCTTTAGACATGTCAATTTGGGAGATGAAAGTAACATCCATTAGAGAATCAACTGTCATGAATACACTTACTTTAGATGTTCTTTATTCTAAGTTGAAAACTCATGAGTTGGATGTTCTTGCTAGGAAGAATGATCATAAATAAATTGCTTTATCCTCTCAAACTAGCATGTCTCATAAGAATAATTCTTCAAGCTGTGCTTTGTCTTCTTTGTCTTCACTAACCGATGAACAGATTGAGCAATTTCTGGAAGAAGACTTGGCATTACTGTCTTCTCATTTCAACAAAGTTTGTAGAACATGAGAATGAGGAAGAGAGTTGGTGGTGGCCCTCCAAGATGCTATGAGTGTGGTGATCTCAACCACATTCGTTCAAATTGTCCTAAACTTGCAGGAAAAGCATCAAGGGAGCAGAAGGACAATAGAAAAGAAAAGAAGAAGTTCTCTCCAAGTGATAAAAAGAAAAAGAACTTCATCAACCGTAAGGTTGTCCACCGAGTTCTTTCCGCTCTTGAACAAGTCAATTTGAGCAATGTGGATTCGGAAAGCAGCAAAGACGATGCTGTAACACCCCGGCATTTAATATGCCCGAATGCTACCAAACATAGGCTAAACAACACCTAAATACCATAAATAAAGATAATTACAGCAAAAGAGCAAGTGCTAATACTGAAAATTTCGGCAACATCTCATTTGTTTTTCCATGAATTGAAGCAACAACAATATGATCACATGATGTAGTATAAAGAATGACATCTAAATCATCAATAACAAGGGTTCTAGCAGCATTATAAGCCTAGAATAAAGATTCCAACCATCTCATGTGCCAAACGAAGTAAATGAGGAAACCTAGCACACAAATTAACCATTGCACCAAGTTGCATGACACTACTCTTATTATCATGACCAAGATGAATAAATTGTCTATAAGTGTGGCGCTACGTGTAGATGTGTAGCTAATGCCCTTCCCCGTAAGCCGGTTTCATGGTACCTAAAACAACAAGAAAGCACAAGCGTGAGTTCAACACTCAGCAAGTATATTGCAATGGTACAAAAGAACAATTACATGGCTACAACAACTCACATCATGTCTATCATCTCATTCATGATCACATATCATTATCATCATCATCATGTATGCAATGCGATGCGATGCACATGTCTCCTTGGAAACTCATACCGGTATGGTTGAGTACACACCTGTCGGTGTGCACCCTCTCCCCCCTTCCATCCAGAAGATGGAGGGTGCCTACTCCTCGCTTCCATACACCGCAGTGGATGGAATCACGATGTAGGACTTACTCATTGGCTCTCTAGAATAGTCATAACTTTCTCACCGACCTTCCCCGGACTAGTTATGACTTTCTCACCGCCCGGGCCATGTATCATGCCATGTATGCAAACATGCCAACATCATAAATAACTTGTACATTAACACATGGCATCGTAACATAATAAGCATATTCATCATATCAATGGCAATCATTAAAGCATGGCATGTGAACATATCATATATTCAATTTCAATAAGCATCGTAAGCAAAAGAATAAGCAAGTAATCATTTAGCAACTGTAACACCCCAGCTTGAACTAAGCCCAGAATGTCACCAAACATAGACCACAACACGTTTAATACCATAATTTAAGGTAAAATTACAGCAAGTAATCATTTAGCATACATTGAAAATTTTGACAGCATCTCCTTTGTTTATACATGAAACTTAACAACATAACATCATATCAATATGTAGGGCAAACAAGATCTCCATACGCAGCGATAATGATAGCTAATCATCAACTAAAACATCAATAAGCATCGTAAGCAAAAGAATAAGCATCAATTTAAGTCTAGGAAGATATAACAACTCGCTCCATAGCCCCACATGTTACACATGGGAGAAACAACCAAACATAAAGACCATACACTAATGATTATTGTAACACTTATTGCCGTGTCTCCAAAATGGGTGAATTAGCTAGATTATGATACTACGTGGAGGAGTGTGGCTAGATCCCTTTCCCGCGCGCCGATTTCATGGTACCTAAAGAAACAAACAACGAAAACACAAGCGTGAGTTCATAACTCAGCAAAGTGTATTGTAATAAATCTACAAGGATCAGGACCACAAACCATCATTCCAGTCTCCACGGTTATATCACAACACATCATATTTAATATTATATACATCCTTTAAAACAACCTGATAATCATCTCATGAGCATCTCATGAGTACTCTACTCATCATCTCATAAACATCTTTATTCATGTATAACATTCATGCAATGCAATGCAATGCACATGTCTCCTGGAATTCTCATACCGGTATGGTTGAGTGCACACCCGTCGGCATGCACCTTTTTCCCCCTCCCATCCCGAAGATGGAGGGTGCCTATCACTCGCTTCCATTCACCTCGGTGACGGAGTCACGATGTAGGACTTACTCAAAAGAATAGCCCCGGATTAGTCATAACGGTTCTCACCGACCCTACCGGAATAGTTATGACTTATCTCACCGGACGGCCATGAAAATATGCCATGTATGCAAAATGGACAGCAACGTATACAGAAATAGAAATATTGCATATCAACACATGGCATCTCCACATGTAGGACCGTATTCAACAATTGACGGTTACCGTTCAAAACATGGCATGTGAATCATTTGTCAACAACAAGCATTGTTAATCATGGCATGAGGACACCATATCATCGATAACATTTAAATCATGGCCTAAGGACCTCCTATCAATTATAACATGTAAATCATGGCAAAACAACATGTTATCTATTCCAAATACTATCAAGCAATTCTAGCAACACATATAGCATACAATCCACGCAACACACTTGCCTTCAACCACGAGTAACGGAGTGACGAGAGGTTGAGGGCACTCCCGGAGGAACACCACCTGCAAACACGTGCCACACAGTCAAATCGGGTCCACAAAACAACACACATACATCCCACTACCCCGATTTCGCTTACAACTCCTAAAATCAGAAAACAGCAAATCTGTCCCTTCGGGACAACGGACTTCCAATGGGCATAACTTCTGTTCTAGGACTCCAAATTGAACAAACAAGTACATCCTCGCGTAGCTTAGGAAAATTCCCAATTTTTTCTAGTTATTGGGAAAAGCCAAATCGGCCTCTAAAATTGTTTAATCTAACGTTGAACACGAACTGTCTCAATCTCGTCACAGATTTGACAGCGCTCGGTAAAACAGCCATAACTTCCAAACAGCTTATTGGAATTTAACGTTCTTTATATCCACGGAAAGATAATTAAATTACCTACAACTTCTTCCACGTCTATACGTCCAGATTCCAAATCTAAATTCGCGAAAACGCCTGCCCTAGTTCGGGTTCCCAATCTGCCCGAACAGAACGTGAATACAATCCAAGTTATCATCAATTCTACCCCATGGCAGCACCTCCCTTGATCTAAAAACATAGAAATCCCCGACTACAACATAATATAATCAATCCCAAAGGTTTTCCCATTACCTTCTTGAAGAACCACGAATTTGACGAACTTTTCCCCACGCGATCTCCACCCGATCTCTTCCCACGCGCCGTTTCCACCGGACCTCCTCGTCGCGGATCCTCCCACCGGTGAGGACAGCACCAAAGCGCGACGTGGCAGCGAGGGGAAGGTCTAGGGCGCACCCGCAAGGGGGAGAAGGGTGGAGAGGAGGGGTGGTTTTGCAAAGGAGGAGAGGTGGGGAGATTTGGGGAAGATGGGGGAGAGGAGGTGGGGGTGGCGACTCAAAGGGGGAGAGATAGGGGGCGCATGGGGGAAGGGGCAGCAGGTGTGCTGCCCTAGCACACCCCCACATGGGCCCAATCCATCCCACCGACGGCCCAAATTGTTTCCCCCACGGCCCGATCACCCGGAAACGGCCCAAAACGACCCTGGAGAGGCCCGAAACGCGCTAAAACGCCATACCGTAGGGTTCAAATTGCATAATTCATACTTTCTAAAGTTATGCCAACCCGTAGTATCACATTCTTCCCCCCTTCAACAGGATTCGACCTCGAATCCGAGACACACTACTACACAAAACAACCAACACAAAGAGAACTAAACTTCCCGGTTCAAACTGGTCGAGAAAAGCTCTGGGAAATTCTCGCGCAAGCGAGACTCCAACTCTCGGGTCACTTCTCTCTCTGACTAGAGCCACTGGGACTACACCGATGGAGACTCGATGACAAGAACAACACAAGTCCCTACAGGACAAAAGCTTCTGTGCAACACCAGGCAACCACACAATAACTCAAACCATAACACACGACAACACTTTTCCCAAAACCTACACTTAGCGAGAAAGAAGTACTTAGCTCAACTAAGTGCAGCCTCTCACGGTTCCACCTTTTCTTCCAGTTTCGAACCAGAAACCGCGATTCACCCACACAGGGCTCCATCAACCTAATACGCCCGAATCCTTACGACGAACACTTCACACTACTATCACAACCATCCTGACTACCACCTTTCATTGAACTCAACATTTCATTGAACTCAACATTTCATTGAACTCAACAATAACCCGAGGCCCTTCTTATTCTCGCTCCTATCAATAGTGCAAAAGAAGTACGATTCTTTTGGATCCAAGTAGACCACATACAACAACTCGAACCTCAAAGCGCCACAAATCACTTTGGAAAGAACCCGATAACATTGAAAGACCACCCTTTTTCTTTTCCTAAGTCAAGCCGCAAAGGAAAACTCAAATCGCCAATCAACGCGATACAATTCGCATCGGGGAGCACTCAAACAAGTAGAGACTCCACACAATTCTCTTGACAGAAGTTCTCAACAACTAAAGACAACTCGACTCGCTTTCACCACAGCCAAACTTTTCATTTTAACCAAAATCAACATCTTGGAAGAGAACTGCCACAAAAACTCTCGAAGAGAAAGGGAAATTCAAATCCCTTGCATAACATAACCAAAATACCTGCATTTATCCATTCATTCCTTTTCATGCTAGAGAGCAATGGAAAACTCGATTCATAACACGAATGCGAATTCTTCAAGAGCACTCCGGATTAGTCATATGTCTCTATATGACTTTCTCACCGTCCTGGCTCAACAACTCTTTTATGCTTAAAAAAACGATGTCATGAATCTTTTTCACCATTTATTCGTCATGTAACCACGATACCCATTAACCATTCACAAAGAGACTTCATTCTCTTTGTCACATGATTGACCACCAACAACATTGATGGTTGCTCAAATTCGCATAAACTACGACGGCGTTAACCGAAAAATACTATATCGCATCACAACCCAACAACCACTGCACGCAATGCGTGCAAAACATCGCATTTTAACCAAAGCCAATACCAGAAGATAGCATCAACTCTCAAATCAAACATCTACGCCTAATAACCGCTACCAATTCTCTTAAAGAGAAAGGAAACACATTCCCAGGAGGGAACACCTTACCAACAAAATCACTTATGAAACAATCGTAAGATTCATCTTTTTGAAACGCTCGCAAACACCACACACGTTTCCCAAATAAATCCAACTCTAGTCACGATAGAATTACAATTTAAGCGCTTAAGTCCAGGGTTACCAAAGATAAATCAGTTGAACGCTAAAGAAAGCGTCCCACTCCAACGCTTTGGGTGTTAATCCATACTCATAGCATAGACTAAACAGATTAGCCCAAATCCAAAGATTGGCATGGTTCAAAACCACACCACATTTGGAACCCATAAGCCGGTTACATCAAATACTACTCTTTCATCCATATTTTCCAATCATCGGAGTCAAGTTTGTAACTTGACAAAATGCCACTTAATCAGGGGAGATTTTATTGCACACTAATCAAGACACCTAAACAAAGAGGCAGGCACTCCTAGAAAATTTATACATTCATTTGAATCCGTAAACCTTCAAAAGAAAGTTCAACTCAAATCCCACCATTACTCGCATTCCAATACTCTTAGCCAATACGGATGTCATAATCACCCAAATCCCGAGAAGTCCAACACTGTTGCACACAAGCTACAACATATGCTCTTAATAAAATCACTTTTCACTGTTCATATAACCACAATTGATTATATTACCAACGAACCATAGATCATATCTACCGTATGACAATCAACCAGGAGAACCACGTTCTCACAACTCCAGCACAATTAACTTATCAGTTAATCCAACATAAGACGCATATCAACAACTTCTTTTGGTCTACTAACCATGACGAACCATTATTCATGCAACTTATTATCCCAAGCGTAGCACACATCTCTTTACAATTATTTCGGCGTAATCAACAATTACCCTGGGTATAATCCCTAAGTCACATATTCCATATCACCAGTTCATTCCACCAATAATTAATACTAACCGCGCGACACGATCTCCACTAGACATCCCTCATAAATACGGATCCCAGACAGACATCTGTCAAGAATAATTCAACCTTTCCTACAATCATTCCATATATCCTCATTAATTGATTACACGTATTTTAAGTCATATTGTCGACCCACAATATTAACTGACCCACCAGCTACAATAGGCAGAATTTCACACCATCTTCTTGCTATAACAAGTTCGTCAACCGAGACATTCTATGCTGACTAATCTCAAAACATCCGTTAGATTCCATAACCCGCATCAATTTGCACACACCACTAATCAACTTTCACTTTGGATCACCTAACGTCTCGTTTAATTATCTCTTATCAACACAATATTTTAGTTTATCTTTAAACATGCAACAAATTCACTTTAACCGAACCACTAGCTCATATCATCCGAAAACTCTAACTTCTCGTCATACACTTAACTTCTTAAACATCCGCGTGAATCACGCACCCAACTCTTAAGGAAACCATAATTGCTCCAGAAAAGAACAACACCCAAAACACCTTTCCTTCCGGAAAGCTCAACCATAAATCACAAGAGAAGTCAACTCTTAAATTCTCAAATGCCGACACGCAACTACTCCACAACTCTCGAGATCAACAACTTCCGCGAAGGAAGATGGTTGCAAGAGGGAAAACCAAGCGATTAACCAAATCTTTTTTTTTAGATAAGGCCATAACCCCAAACTTCAAACTTTCACGAAACAAACGGTTTTTCAAAGATGAATTCCCAAGCAAGTCATCATTGCGATCAAACACCACTTAGACCCCGACAACAAGGTCTGGCACAACAACACAATAACTCTTTTAAACCTCGGAGAAAGACAAACACAAGAATAAATTGAAAACTTTCTCCGTAAAGCAACCGATCAACCACATCCTTTCCGACAAAAACCTTGACACCTAAATCCATGCGACTTAGATTTTTCATCGAAACTTCAATAACTTCTTTTCAAATTGGAGAATGGTAACCCAAGAATCAATCTATAAGTTTCTCTATAAGGCAAACAACAAATCGGGCGTCAAAGCTGGCAAGGCGACCAAAAGAGGCGCAACCCTAAATTCTTCTTTTGTCTTCAACCAAAGAAGACAAAACCAAAACCACCAAAAGAACTATCGGTGAGTATCCAAAACCGAACCCTTTTTCTTTTATTTCAACCAACCAAAAACCAACCAAAACAGTTCGTCAAAACGGCAAAGGAAATTCGGAGGGTCAATCCACAACTCTACTACTCGACTCCAACCAACTACCCAATCTACGACAGAAAGGATAAGCACTCTCCCAACAGGACGTTTAAAGTCCATCGGTGGTGGCACTAACCGGCCACACCGTCAAACCCAACAATACTACAAACAACAGAAGGTGACCGAAACCCTTTCGGCATGTAACACCCCATAAATCTAAACTGTTGTACAAGAACAGATCGACAGCATTTCCCCTAAAACAGGATAATACGGAAGCAATTCGAATAGGAATAATATCACGACATCAAAACTAAAGACAACGAGTCTAATTCAACCAGGTATTAACCATAAATAAAACACATCTATGAAGGGACAACAAAAGGTCTAAATGAAATAAAATTGCATCCAACTAATGAATTATTTAAAACACTAGATCATGTGTCGTGATGACAACAGAAAATTTATTGTGTTGCTAGCCCACCCTTCATGCTTACGACTCACGTGCGCTACCTGAAAACATCAAAACAGCAAGTAGTGAGATTGGGTAATCTCAGCAAGCGGAACAACTAATACAAATAAAACATCCACCATATATCTATCATTCCACATTCCTCATATACAATACCACATCAAAGAGTCCACATTCCTCATATACAATACCACATCAAAGAGTCCACACCACTTCAAGAAATGCATATGATTGATGCACATGCTTATGCCATGTTCCTCCTCACCGTGCCCTTTCTCAGGAACACACGGTGTTGTACTGCACGGTCGCCAAGACGTGGCGTCGACAAACTTCCAATGCATGATTATGCAGTTAATGCTTCATGCATGAATTCATTCATAACTCCTCCCACTTTGAGTCCACATGTTTGCATATCATCATATAGCATGGATAGAAAACAAATATCATAGAGATGAAATGTTTAGACAATTCATCCGGTAAACAACATC
Organism: Rhipidocladum racemiflorum; assembly: GCA_036346355.1. Classification (NCBI taxonomy): domain Eukaryota; kingdom Viridiplantae; phylum Streptophyta; class Magnoliopsida; order Poales; family Poaceae; genus Rhipidocladum; species Rhipidocladum racemiflorum. The sequence continues at coordinate 63,862,657 of CM070583.1, forward strand.
CTTCTTCACCTTACCTCAAAGCAAGTGATTAAACCATGTATGATTGCTGTAATTGGAGTTTATAATGAAGGCGAAGCAAACAACAATGTATAGCTTAACAATACAACTACTTCCACTTGCCTTTACCGACGTGGACGATGAACCTAGTTCGCCCAGCAGTGGCACCACCTGAACAAACATTATTTCAGTACATAGCGACATCACAATTTATCACACAATTCAAACACACGCTTCCTACTCCCCGTTCCCATTTAAACGCCAAAAACCCCGATCTGTCCGAATCGAACAGCAGCACCCTCTCTTCCCAATTTCGTATCTTTTTTTCTACTGTTCATAAAAATACAAAAAAATTACAGTAGCTATATATTGACGAGATCTACAACTTTCATGAAGGTGACAAATTTCAATTCCACTGTTAAATATGCCTAAACAACCGTCCAACACAGTGGACGAAATATGTTTCCAGATTCTGTTCGTCATCTTCCAACAGAGATAACTCTCAGACCGACGCCCCAAAAATTCTGAAAAAATTACAGAAGCTAGGTCTCGACGTTATCTACAACTTTCTAGTTATAGGTTTTTGCAGGAAAAATCATCTATGCCACGTAAAACGCGAAACAATCCGCGCTGCACAATCTTCCCTTCCAAAAACAGCACCACGTGAACATCTACCCTTCTCCCCCATCAAGATCCATCCAAACCACTCACCACTAGATCTAATACACTCCTAATCCCTAGGTAGAATAGGGGTAAAAGATTGGGAATTTTACCCTGAGTTCTCCCTTGCGAACCCACGAAGAACGCGCGACGATCCCGTAACGGAAATCTGTTCATCCTCCTCGCCTCCACGGATCCTCTTCTCGTTTTCTCCTTCGCGTTTCGCGGTGGATCTTGAGCCACCACGCAGGGGAGGAAGAGGAGGGGGTGCGGCTGCTAGGGGGGAGGAAGGGCGGCGCCTTCGGGTTTGGGGGGAGGGGGCGCCACTTAACGGGGTTGGTGGGCCGGCCCACCAAGGCATGGGGAGGAGAGGAAAAGGAATTCCCGGCCAGGCCCAGGTTGCCTCAGCCCAGTGAAACTAGCCCAAAACTCCAATTTTAATATTAAATTGCCGCATAATCTTCAATTATTTCATTCCCGACAAAACCCTCTTTGTTTCCGAACAACCAAGAAAGAAAACCCTAGGATCGCTCTCAAATTCTAGGGCATCACAATCTCCCCACCTTAAAAGGATTAGTCCCGAATCTAAGACACACCAAAATCAACAACAAAGTCCCTAAGGGACAAAAGACTTCTTTGCAACACAAAACATTCACACAAAGACTCAAATCGGAATAAGCGACAAGCAAGTTCTCAAAACCAACACTAGCGAGAAAATGTTGATTTAGCTCAGCAGAGTGCAACCTCTCACGGTTCCACCTTCACTTCAATTCCCAAATAGACCATGAAAGAAAGCGGTCTCGCACTCCTTATTCCAACCACTCTCCAGAAGAAAAGCAGTGCAGTCTCTAGAACTCTCTTCATCTCCCACGCACAAACGTGTTTTCACACCACAACCCTCTCGTGGTTCGCCGTATTCAAGGCGACGACAAACCAGGTGAGACATACACTCCAAGACCACCGGCTATTTGAACAAGCGAGGTTAGAACCTTGCAAAAAAATTGATCTTCAACAAAAACCAATACCCAACACTACCACCAAAAGGAAAGGCCTACTTTACAACCAGGGTCCTTTAACCCGCAAGAGATAGTAACAATAGAACAAAATCGCTATGGTTGACACAACCTCGCTCAACCTCGTGACGTAAAGGTACCAATACACTCTGAAAAGGAAAAACAATTACTAGCAACCACCAAGTGGTCCACTAATAATTTAAACAGCCCCACCTAGGTACACATCAATGACCCAATTCTCCAAGAAGGTTTGGATTGAGTCATACACAACCTTCCTTTACTCTTCACTTTTAAACTGTTTACGATCATCTACTAGCAACATCTAATATCTTATGTCATTACCAACCCACACTAAATTCCTCTTTCTTAGAAGGTTTCGCCCTCGCATTCTTCCTTTCAAAGAATCGGAACCAAGGGTAGAATCATTGAGGAAGCTCAACCAAGACCCATGATCCCCAAATGATTCACATCCAACAACTCGAACTCCAAAGCGCTAAAAGCCACTTTGGAAAAAATTCGGCAACAACCCAAGAGTACTCATTTTATTTTATTTTTCCTAAGCCAAATGCAAAGAAAGCTCAGATCTCTTACACCACAACCAACATATCAGAAGATATTCGTTCTTACTTCCCGTACTAGAAGGCAATTGAAATCTCGATTCAGGACATGCATGCAGCTTTCCAAGAGCACTCGGATTAGTCATATATCCATATATGACTTTCTCACCGACTGGCTCAACGACTCTTTTATCATTTAACATCTATAGACAATGTCATGTTTACTTTTCACCATTCATTCATCATGTAACAACACTATCGAAAAGTCATTTACAAGACGACTTTTTCCTCTGTAACACATGAATAAAACTCGAATAACACCGAGGATTGCGCTAATTCATATAAACTATGTCGGCGACATAGTTAACGAAGGCACAACATCATATCAAACCCCACAAATGATATAATGCTAAACTTGCAAAACATCGCATTTTAACCAAAATCAATTTTTTGCAAAATAACATCGACTCCAAAGTCAAACATCTGCACAAACAACCGCCACAATTTTTTTCTCGAAAGAAAGGGAAATTCATTCCAAAAGAGAACTCTTCACTAACCAAATTCACTTATGAAACACTCATATAATCCACCTTTTGAAGCACTGCAAACGCGTCACACACATCATGCAAATAAATCCAACTCTAGTCAAAAAGAGTTACAAATTAAATCTTAAGAATTTCCAACACAACCCACTATGTCCATCTGCTTCCTTTAAAATTAATTCCAAAGATAATTCGGTCTAACGCGAAGGGGCGCGATCCACTCAAAGACTTTTGGGTGTAAATCCATACTCATAGTGCAAACTAAACAAGTTAGCCAAATCCAAAGGTTGGCATTAATCACTACGAGTTTTAGGGAAACTCTGAAACACAACAGAAGAAACACTTCGACAAAAAGTATTCAACCAAAATAGCAACCAACCAAACCAGTCCAAAAGGTTTTAGACACAGGCTCAGGATGAAAGCCACCATATCTAGTATTCCACTATACTTACCATTTAAGCATTCAATATACACTATTTACTCATCGAGAAGCCTCAATATAATTCAACCAAAAGCTACATAACCAATTCTTTCTCTAGTTACCTTTCCCAACATTTATAAATACAGTTTATGATGATTAACAAAACGTCTTCCATTCTATACTACCTCATCATGATCCCCACAGACAACACATCATATATCAATGTATTCTATATTTCAAACATAGTACTTCAACATATACTTAAGCATGATCAACGTATCAATTTTATACCATCCATACATCAACATCTTGACAATTAAAACTTGTTCAATCAATAAAATGACTTCAACCAATAAGTATTATCTCTACAAGATAAAATTAAGTAAGCAGGATTCTAAGACATGCATTCATTAAGGTTAAAATCTTGCATCATGATTGTTATCCAATGTTCATCCCATCACAACATGAACTCGACATAATTCCATAGTTTTACACTTTTCTCTATTGGAATAATGGTTTCCAACAATTAGCAACCCTACCAAGTCATCAGTAACAACAAATGGGCATAAACATCAACCATCAACATTACTTTTGGCTACCCTATACATAGGTGATAACAAAATTACCACCACACAACATACTAGTAGGTTGCAACAACGTAAATAGCAATTCTAATCAACTTCCAAATTAAAGTCGCTAGTCAACACGATTAAATTTTCTCTATTAATCCGTTAGATTAGAACATCTTTAAACAACCAAAGAAAGTTTCTTTAACAATAACATGATCTACCTCATCTTAATGTTCTAACCATGCATCAGGGTTTAAAACCTTAAACATTATCGGGGGTCATAAGCACTTTTAAAGCAAAGCAACAGATTATAAGAATGTACATTAACACATTTAATCATCCCCACTACGGGGTACTCTACATCACTAGTGGTTCATTTAATCTTAAGCTAAAGGTAACAATTACACTTAATTGATTCAACTCGCAAATTAACTAAGGAGTACATCATTTCTATAAACCACATTGTTACATACTACATAACATGCTAAACAACAATTTCCACTTTTAACAAGTAATTTCAGTCAAACGAATACTTACTTTATTTGCAGCATTTTTTTTCTTTTAATACTCAACCAAAACTCACAAAGAAGCTTGACTCTCAAATTTGCAATAGGACATGACTCCAAAACACATTTCAATCTTAAAGACTCCCACGAGAGGAACCAAGCGATCAAGTAAACCTTTACGAACAAAGGCACAAAACATAAATCGACACAACTTAACTTTTACACACGCTTCAATAACTTCTTTTAAACTCAGAGCAATACACACAAGAACCAAAAGCTATACCTTTCTTTGCAAGGCAACCAACTAAACAGTGTCAAAGTCAAAAGGCGACCAAAGACGCACAACACAAAACTCCCTTCTTTGTCTTCACCCAAAGAAGACAAAACCAAGAAACACCGAAGGCACACTCATGAAAATCCAAATTCCAAACACTTTTCTTCTGATTTCAATCAACTAAAACCATGAAAACCAACCAAGACCGACCTTCAGAACGATAAAGAACATCCGAAGGAATCTACCACCAATCTCTTCTATTTGACTCCAGGCAACTACCCGATCCACTACAGAAAGGGTAAGCACTACTCCTACAGGAGTTAATAATTCTTCGGTGATGGCGTTAACCGGCCACACAATCAAACCACACCCTTACTATGAACAAAAGAGGTGGCCAAAACACTTCGGCAACACAACCCCACTTCCTCACAAATGAAGCAACTCAATCAAATCCATCATAAATATAGCATTATACAACATCAAAAGTAGCATTCAACATCAAAGCTTAGATACAATATTTAAGCGGAAAGCAACGGTACCCATACCCTTTCCTCTGTGCATCCATGTGTGTCAGATTTTAAATTAGTGATTCCACTTACACAAGTTTTAATGTTGCTATCATATGACAAAATTTTAGTTAAAACCTAGGCCATGTTTCTAAGTTATTCCACATCACATTTTAGTTGTATCCTATAGTATGACACTAAAAATACACATTCCAAGGACCTACAACCTGGCTCTGATACCAACTGTAACACCCCATAAATCTAAACTGTTGTACAAGAACAGATCGACAGCATTTCCCCTAAAACAGGATAGTACGGAAGCAATTCGAATAGGAATAATATCACGACATCAAAACTAGAGACAACGAGTCTAATTCAACCAGGTATTAACCATAAATAAAACACATCTATGAAGGGACAACAAAAGGTCTAAATGAAATAAAATTGCATCCAACTAATGAATTATTTAAAACACTAGATCATGTGTGTCGTGATGACAACAGAAAATTTATTGTGTTGCTAGCCCACCCTTCATGCTTACGACTCACGGCGCTACTGAAAACATCAAAACAGCAAGTAGTGAGATTGGGTAATCTCAAAGCGGAACAACTAATACAAATAAAACATCCACCATATATCTATCATTCCACATTCCTCATAGACAATACCACATCAAAGAGTCCACATTCCTCATATACAATACCACATCAAAGAGTCCACACCACTTCAAGAAATGCATATGATTGATGCACATGCTTATGCCATGTTCCTCCTCACCGTGCCCTTTCTCGGGAACACACGGTGTTGTACCCGTCTGATCGCGCCTGTTGGCGTCGACAAACTTCCAATGCATGATTATGCGATTAATGCTTCATGCATGAATTCATTCATAACTCCTCCCATCGAGTCCACATGTTTGCATATCATCATATAGCATGGATAGAAAACAAATATCATAGAGATGAAATGTTTAGACAATTCATCCGGTAAACAACATCCTTCTTCACCTTACCTCAAAGCAAGTGATTAAACCATGTATGATTGCTGTAATTGGAGTTTATAATGAAGGCGAAGCAAACAACAATGTATAGCTTAACAATACAACTACTTCCACTTGCCTTTACCGACGTGGATGATGAACCTAGTTACGCCCAGCAGTGGCACCACCTGAACAAACATTATTTCAGTACATAGCGACATCACAATTTATCACACAATTCAAACACACGCTTCCTACTCCCCGTTCCCATTTAAACGCCAAAAACCCCGATCTGTCCGAATCGAACAGCAGCACCCTCTCTTCCCAATTTCGTATCTTTTTTTCTACTGTTCATAAAAATACAAAAAAATTACAGTAGCTATATATTGACGAGATCTACAACTTTCATGAAGGTGACAAATTTCAATTCCACTGTTAAATATGCCTAAACAACCGTCCAACACAGTGGACGAAATATGTTTCCAGATTCTGTTCGTCATCTTCCAACAGAGATAACTCTCAGACCGACGCCCTAAAAATTCTGAAAAAATTACAGAAGCTAGGTCTCGACGTTATCTACAACTTTCTAGTTATAGGTTTTTGCAGGAAAAATCATCTATGCCACGTAAAACACGAAACAATCCGCGCTGCACAATCTTCCCTTCCAAAAACAGCACCACATGAACATCTACCCTTCTCCCCTATCAAGATCCATCCAAACCACTCACCACTAGATCTAATACACTCCTAATCCCTAGGTAGAACTGGGGTAAAAGATTGGGAATTTTACCCTGAGTTCTCCCTTGCGAACCCACGAAGAACGCGCGACGATCCCCGTAACGAAAATCTGTTCATCCTCCTCGCCTCCACGGATCCTCTTCTCGTTTTCTCCTTCGCGTTTCGCGGTGGATCTTGAGCCACCACGCAGGGGAGGAAGAGGAGGGGGTGCGGCTGCTTGGGGGGTGGATGGGAGGCGCCTTCGGGTTTGGGGGGAGGGGGCGCCACTTCCGGGGGGCGGTGGGCCGGCCCACCAAGGCTTGGGGAGGAGAGGGGGAAAAAGGAATTCCCGGCCCAGGCCCAGGTTGCCTCAGCCCAGCGGAAACTAGCCCAAAACTCCAATTTTTAATATTAAATTGCCGCATAATCTTCAATTATTTCATTCCCCGACAAAACCCTCTTTCTTTCCGGAACAACCAAGAAAGAAAACCCTAGGATCGCTCTCAAATTCTAGGGCATCACACCACAACCCACATAATCTCAAATGTATCAACACAATCAATTCTTTCATAAACATAGAAACATATATTACCAAATGTAACATTCAACATCAAAGCTTAAATACAACATTTAAGCGTAAAGCAACGATACCCATACCCATTCCTACTGTGCAACAGAGTGTGTCAAGTTTTAAATTAATTACTCCACTTACACAAGTTTTAATGTTGCTATCCTATGGCAAAGTTTTAAGTAAAACCTAAGCCATGTTTCTAGGTTATCCCACTTCATATTTTAGTTGAACCTATAGTATGACACTAAATACACAATTCCAGGGACCTACAGCCTGCTCTGATACCAACTGTAACACCCCAGCTTGAACTAAGCCCAGAATGTCACCAAACATAGACCATAACACGTTTAATACCATAATTTAAGGTAAAATTACAGCAAGTAATCATTTAGCATACATTGAAAATTTTGACAGCATCTCCTTTGTTTATGCATGAAACTTAACAACATAACATCATATCAATATGTAGGGCAAACAAGATCTCCATACGCAGCGATAATGATAGCTAATCATCAACTAAAACATCAATAAGCATCGTAAGCAAAAGAATAAGCATCAATTTAAGTCTAGGAAGATATAACAACTCGCTCCATAGCCCCACATGTTACACATGGGAGAAACAACCAAACATAAAGACCATACACTAATGATTATTGTAACACTTATTGCCGTGTCTCCAAAACGGGTGAATTAGCTAGATTATGATACTACGTGGAGGAGTGTGGCTAGATCCCTTTCCCGCGCGCCGATTTCATGGTACCTAAAGAAACAAACAACGAAAACATAAGCGTGAGTTCATAACTCAGCAAAGTGTATTGTAATGAATCTACAAGGATCAGGACCACAAACCATCATTCCAGTCTCCACGGTTATATCACAACACATCATATTTAATATTATATACATCCTTTAAAACAACCTGATAATCATCTCATGAGCATCTCATGAGTACTCTACTCATCATCTCATAAACATCTTTATTCATGTATAACATTCATGCAATGCAATGCAATGCACATGTCTCCTGGAATTCTCATACCGGTATGGTTGAGTGCACACCCGTCGGCATGCACCTTTTTCCCCCTCCCATCCCGAAGATGGAGGGTGCCTATCACTCGCTTCCATTCACCTCAGTGACGGAGTCACGATGTAGGACTTACTCAAAAGAATAGCCCCGGATTAGTCATAACGGTTCTCACCGACCCTACCGGAATAGTTATGACTTATCTCACCGGACGGCCATGAAAATATGCCATGTATGCAAAATGGACAGCAACGTATACAGAAATAGAAATATTGCATATCAACACATGGCATCTCCACATGTAGGACCGTATTCAACAATTGACTGATTCTGCTTCAAAACATGGCATGTGAATCATTTGTCAACAACAAGCATTGTTAATCATGGCATGAGGACACCATATCATCGATAACATTTAAATCATGGCCTAAGGACCTCCTATCAATTATAACATTTAAATCATGGCAAAACAACATGTTATCTATTCCAAATACTATCAAGCAATTCTAGCAACACATATAGCATACAATCCACGCAACACACTTGCCTTCAACCACGAGTAACGGAGTGACGAGAGGTTGAGGGCACTCCCGGAGGCACACCACCTGCAAACACGTGCCACACACTCAAATCAGGTCCACAAAACAGCACACATACGTCCCACTACCCCGATTTCGCTTACAACTCCTAAAATCAGAAAACAGCAAATCTGTCCCTTCGGGACAGCAGACTTCCAATGGGCATAACTTCTGTTCTAGGACACCAAATTGAATAAACAAGTACATCCTCGCGTAGCTTAGGAAAATTTCCAATTTTTTTTAGTTATTGGGAAAAGCCAAATCGGCCTCTAAAATTGTTTAATCTAACGTTGAACACGAACTGTCTCAATCTCGTCACAGATTTGACAGCGCTCGGTAAAACAGCCATAACTTCCAAACGGATGATCGGAATTTAACGTTATTTATATCCACGGAAATATAATTAAATTACCTACAACTTCTTCCACGTCCGTACGACCAGATTCCAAATCTAAATTCGCGAAAACGCCTGCCCTAGTTCGGGTTCCCAATCTGCCCGAACAGAACGTGAATACAATCCAAGTTTTCATCAATTCTACCCCATGGCAGCACCTCCCTTGATCTAAAAACGTAGAAATCCCCGACTACAACATAATCTAATCAATCCCAAAGGTTTTCCCCATTACCTTCTTGAAGAACCACGAATTTGACGAACTTTTCCCCACGCGATCTCCACCCGATCTCTTCCCACGCGCCGTTTCCACCGGACCTCCTCGTCGCGTATCCTCCCACTGGCGAGGACAGCACCAAAGCGCGACGTGGCAGCGAGGGGAAGGTCTAGGGCGCACCCGCAAGGGGGAGAAGGGCGGAGAGGAGGGGTGGTTTTGCAAAGGAGGAGAGGTAGGGAGATTTGGGGAAGATGGGGGAGAGGAGGTGGGGGTGGCGACTCAAAGGGGGAGAGATAGGGGGCGCATGGGGGAAGAGGCAGTAGGTGTGCTGCCCTAGCATACCCCCACATGGGCCCAATCCATCCCACCGACGGCCCAAATTGTTTCCCCCACGGCCCGATCACCCGGAAACGGCCCAAAACGACCCTGGAGAGGCCCGAAACGCGCTAAAACGCCATACCGTAGGGTTCAAATTGCAGAATTCATACTTTCTAAAGTTATGCCAACCCGTAGTATCACACTATAAAGATGGATTTGGGTACTATGAAAGTATTAGTTGAGGCTCATGCATCAAGAGTGGGATTTGTCCATCCAGATGACGGAGAGATATACTCTGGGCCCTCTCGGTGATATCACATTGACATCGCTTGCAAGCACGTGACTAGGTCACAAGAATGTCATATCACGAAACGAGTAAAGAGTACTTGTCGGTAACGGGATCGAACTAGGTATAGTTGATACCAATGATCGGATCCCGGATAAGTAATATATCGCGAGACAAAAGGAATTGGTTATGTTGTTTTTGGTTCACACGACCACTAGTTCATCGTTGAGTAAGTGGGAGTCATTATGGATCTCCAGATCTCGCTGATGATTATTGATCAGAGAGGTGTCTTGATCAAGTCCATTTTATTCACGAACCGTAGGGTGACACACTTAAGGTTCATCGACGCTTTTGAGTGGAGTGCGGAACAGGAGAAAAGTTTGGACAGCACCGGAATAGTTTCGGGATATCGGAATAGTTCAAGGGGGTATGTGTTAATTTTTGTTAATTAAAAGAATTAACAAATATTAAAATAACAGAAATAAAATTGTTTATTTATTTAATGAAGAGTCCATTCACATGAAGAGAATGGAGAGTCCATTCACATGAAGAGAATGGAGAGTCCATTCACATGGAGAGAGTGGAGAGTCCACTCACTCCTATAAAAGGAAGGGTGGAGCTCCTCTCTCAGGGACTAATCTCCATAACCCTTTGGTTGGTCTTTTCTCCCTCCTCCTGCTGTTCCACCTTTCAAGCAGTAGCTTAAGCAAAGCGCTGCTGAAATAGTTTCTCCACCACCACCACTAAGTCGTAATGTTGTTGGAGTTTCCCGTGGATCCTCTACTTCCGCTACCCCGCTGGATCGAGGGATTGGAGGTCGTCGTTGTTCCGTACGTGTGACCAAGTACGGAGGCGCTGCCGTTTGTGGCGCTCGTCTTCGCGACTTTGAAGTCGGGCGTGTACCTCTACTTCAACCACGTTTGTTTGCGGGAACGTTATTCCCGCTTTCGGTCTACGAGGGTGAGTCCTTCTGAAACCGTTTGCATGCATCTCCTAGATATGATCTTGGTGTTTGGTTGCATTCGTAGGAAAAATTTTGTTTTCCGTGCTTAGAACCCATCAGTGGTATCAGAGCCGTGTCTATGCGTAGATGTTATGTACGGTTAAAACACATATGGATGTGGGCGTTGATGATCATGTTATTGCATACTTTCGTGTTTTTTGGATCATGGTGGCATAGTGGGATTTGAAGTGGTCCGGACTAACCTTACATGTCCTCGCACATGAGACTTGTTCCACGCTCGACATGCAACTTGCTTTGCATAAGTGGCTTTATGGTGTCGATTTCTCCAACTATAGTCATGATCTAATTTACAACGGTTTGCTAATAATGTTTTTATCACCGTTGTGGTTCTTGTTCGTAGGTAAGAACGGTTCTTTCCTAGAAAGCCCAAAACCGCGTAAAATATGAGAAAAAAAAATTAGAGGTGTCTAACTTGTTTTTGCAGGGCATGTGATGTGATATGGTCATTGATACAAAGATTGTTCTATGAAATAAGATTTATTGGAAATTTAAACAATCGGCAGGAGCCATTTGGTTGTCTTTTCTTTTATGGCCTGCGTGCTAAGTATATGTCCATGTGATATATTGTAATGGAGGAAGACTGTAACACCCCAAAATTTTGCTTTTCTTAAATTCATGTGTGATTTGGCACTTTGGTGAATTTTTTGGAATTTTCTGGAATTTATTTGGATTTATTTGGAATTTATTCGAATTTATTCCATATTGAAATAATTAAAGAATTTAACTTTGCAAATAAAATTTTGTTGGAAATATTTATTTGAGTCCAAAATGCCCCAAAGTATTTTCCAGAATTTTTCTGGAATTTTTCTGAGTCTTTTGCTATTTTTAATGAATTAAATGAATTAATGGGAATTATTTTAATTATTAAATCGCTGGAAAATGCGAGTGGGTTTGTCTTGTTCATCCGATCGAGCCCGAGTCGGACTCGAGTTCGAGTCCGACCCGAGCCACCGACTCGGCCGAACCACGTTTGAACCCAAACCCACGGGGCCGTTGGATCGAGATCCAGCGGTCATGATCGACCGACTCGACCAGCCAGAAACCGACCGACCCGGCCGCGCCCGCGGCGATCGTGGGCCGTGGATCGTTTCACGTGGACGGCTCCGTGTATCTTCCCCGTCCGTCTCCGACGCGAGAGCTCCGCCGCCAGAGCCGCCGTGTCCCGCTAGGGTTCCTGCCAGCGCATTCCGAGGGTATTTAAGGCGTGAGATGTACCCCGAGGTGGCTCTTTTCCGTGCGCACCCGTGCCCCCTTCTCACCTCGCCTGAGCCGCCGCCGTCGCCCCGCTAGAGCTCGCCGTAGTTGCTTCTCTCTGCCGCCGCGTTCCTTTGCCGAATCTGCCGCCGTCCGCCGTTCTCTTGTGGTGGCGAGATCCGTGACCGATGAGACGAGGCGCACTGAAGTAGCACCCACCTCGTCGGGCTTGGAAGCGCCATCCGCACGCGTCATCGTCTTCGTCTCCGGCAACCTTCATGCCACCGCGTGCCATCAGCCCTCGCGAGCTCCGTGCGCCGTCCGATCTTGATCGTGCGATCGAGGTGAGTTTGCGTGTTTTTCCCGTACCGTAACCTCGATCGGATCTGGACCGTTGGATCTTGATCCAACGGCCCATGATCACCACGTGCCGTAGCAACGTTAATGTAGGGTTAGATCTGGACCGTCCGATCTAGATCGAACAGCCCACTATCACCGTGTAGTTTACAACGTGTTAACCCTAGATCTAATCGCGGCCGTTGATTTTCAAATCAACGGATACGATCGTGCCACGTGTACCCTGGCCGCGCCACACACACGTGAGCGCGTGTCTCTGACACGCGGGGCCCGCGTGTCAGAGGGCCCGCCTGTCAGCGACCGCGAGCCGTGGGCCGAGCCCACGGTGGACCGAGCCGAGGCCGTGCGCCGGGTCCGTGGACCCGAGGCCACGTGTCATCACCCGATTGGTCCACGTGTCCAGGCTGACGCAATAAATGATTTTCCGAAAAAGAAAATGATTTAATAATTCGGTTTAATAATTGATTTGAATTTCAAAACTTCAAACGCTTATAACTTTTGCGTTTCAACTCCGATTTGAGTGATTCAAATTTCTAAATTTGTATAAAATTGAGATCTACCTAAATATAAATTTTATTTAATTTTTGGACTAAAGTTTTTCTCTGTAAAATTATTTAATTGATTATTTAAACTTTAAATAATCATAACTTTTGCATTTTAACTCCGATTTGAACGATTCCAGTTTCTAAAAATTCATAAAATTATGTTCTCTCTGTTCATGGATTTTATTTAAATGTTTGGACACTTTTTGCCTATTGTTTATTCGTGTATTTGCTATTTGCACGCTTTACGAGTAGACGTTGAAGTGCCGGAAGGATTCGAAGGAGAAGTATTAACTCAGGATTCAACTCAAGACCAAGAACAAGTACTTTTTGAAGGCAAGTTGTGCTTTGACCATGTTGATCCTATTTCGAAATCTATTTTGATTTAACCTATTGCATGCTAGTTCAATTAGAAAATACTTTATTTAAATTTGGGGAATTAGATAAGTACCAATTTGCTGTATGACACCTTGATTATTTAAATATGTGCCATGACCCTTGTCACCCTAGTTGTGGTTTACTAGTTGGACATTATTAACTTGCCAACATGGGTTTTAGACCGTTGTAGTAAATCGCTTAGACTCGCTCGTGCTCATGACATGATTTTGGACAAACAAATGTTAATATTGACTTAATGATATATTGAACCTGTTTTGGAAAGGTATCATGTGATGTTGATGGCACGTGGTGCATGGTAATCAACTGGGGTTTGATAAATAGTTTTTCGACCGGGGCATGTGGCAAGATTAATCAGGTGGGCCAGTTGCGGCATTGGGGATGTTGATTTGGTTCTTCGGGTAGTCTTGCCCTGGTCACCCTAAGGACTTAACCTTGCAAGCCTTTGAACTGGGTCTAACGTGCAACCACATGTCTGTAATGGGACGGACCTAGTTGACTAAGTTGCTAATAACATACCTGTGGGACCTCAGGAGGTCAACTACACCCTTTGTGTAAGTTGTACGGGGAGCGCATCGGCCGAGGCCAGTACCCATCTAACGGTTGATTGGCCTAAACTTCGCCTTAGCTAAGGGAAGGGTTAGTGTGCAATAACCGGGAGGACCACTTGTATTGTTAGAAGTTTAGAAAGACTTTGTTACGGAACTCGCCTTTGTGGTGTTGTTGTATCTTGTGGGTAAAGTGCATAACCTCTGCAGAGTGTAGAATCTATTCGGATAGCCGTGTCCGCGGTATTGGACATCGCTCGGGAATTACAGTCAAGGGTTAGATTTTCTCAAAAATAACTTGGATTTGAAAGGTTGGGTTTGGTTTACGAATGACATTAATGGAAAGGTGGATTAGGATGGGAAAGATGCTTACTAAACTCCTTGAAAAGTTATCTATGCTTTACTTGTTACTACTGCTTTCGAATCTACTTATGATACTTGTTAAATGCTATTTACTGCAAAAATACCTTGAGCCACTCCTTTGTATTAAGCCATGCATGTAGTATATTAGCTGCATTCTGTGCATGACTTGCTGAGTACCAAGTACTCACCCTTGCCACAATACAACACCGCTTGAAGAGGAGGCTACACCACTTTGGAGGAGGAGTTCCAAGAGGATCCGTCTACTTAGGAGCGAGCCAGTCAGTTACTGTGGTATCTTGGATGGCGCCACGGGTTATTTTATTTTCCGCTGCTACTATTTCTCTCTTAATAAGTTTCGCCATGAGGCGCATTGCATTTGTGACTTGGCCATAAGGTCAAGTAACGATTTAGTTATTTAAATAAAAGTACTTTATTAGTACCGAATGGTATGATTGTGATATTTACCAATGTTAAGACTGTGTGCACTAGCGCGTTCTGGACTAGTCTTGAATACACAGAGGGTCGGATTTGCAAATTCAGGGTCCCGACAGAGGTGGTATTAGAGCCATACTGACCGTAGGCTCAACCCTAGCTAGAATGGTCGTAGTGAGGATAAAACCTATTTTCTTAAGCTAAAAGTTTGTCAAGACAAGAAATGACATCTCGACTCATCCCCTTCTCTCTTTCCTTGTCTCTTGCTAAATTTTTCCTTACCTTGTCACTATTTAAAAATTTCGAGTTCTTACGAAAGCACTCTTGTGACAGATGGAGGGAGAGTTCAACTACGTCGATCTGGGGGTTGGTCATGCCGCGGAACTTTGGCATATGCTACAAACTCTTGGAGATTTTGAGAAGCCGCAATACCAAGTGGAAGTGATCAGACAAGCAGGATTGATCAAGGCTTGTGACGTGAAGATTGAGGTACCTGCTAGGAAGAAGGGCCAGTGCAATCGCTCGATACATCAGACCGCCAGAGATCTACAATGCAGATGGGTATCCAAGAAGTATCACGACGAGCAATGCGGCACATTACCCGTATTCACGCTAGAGAGTTGGAGAGCACGGTGTTAGTTATCACCCGCAAGCAGCAATAACCTTCTTGACCCGAAGGCGATTCAGGATGAGGATGCCATGGTTACACAGTTGGCACGACTTGTTATCGCCCAGGAGGATGTACTCGATGATACAAGCAAGGAGCTACAGAAGGCCCGCAAGGAAATCACGACAGAGAAGAACAGATGGCGGGAAGCTCAAGAGTATGTGTCCCACCTTCCGCAAAGGATTGAGAGTTGGTGATGGCATTGTACGGACCGTAACGAGCCAAGATTCGAGCTACACGAGCCAGATCCGGAGGAGTCAGATCTCGATGAGGACACTGCTTCTTCGACTACCACAGATGACACAGTTGCTGGACATGGCAATTGTTTCGCGCCTATGCCGCAGCATCCGTACCCAGGCCGTGGAGGTTTTCTCGATGAGTGAGCGTAGGTTCTATAGTGAGACTCCTTCGCCGAGTCGCGTCATAGAATAAAGAGTCACCCTTTAGGCGTTAGACTCCAGTGATTAGTTCGATTTGGATTTTCATTGTTTGCTGAGTGTGCAGTATGTGTTGCAAGGCCCTTAGGCATTGTAAGCAACCATACCAAGTTACTATTGATTAGTTAATAAAGTTGGACCTTAAAGTTACACCCTTCGCCCCGCATAAGTTCCATATTACTTGTCTATTCTTGTTTCCCTCTCATCTCTAAAACTTAGAGCAAATCGACAGATGGTGAATACCCGCGGAAACTTTGGAAGCAATGGAAGTGGTTCTCGCCCAGCAGAAAACCCCAATGATGGAGCACCAAAGACCGCCAATCGGATATGCAGAATTTTGGAGCTTTTCTTGCTGCCTGCACTCGGTTGATGCATGCTATGATGCAACAAATGCAACAAGTCACCGCTCAGGCCATCGCTAATCAAGTTAATCGGGGACAACGCTGAATACAAGACTCGCCGAGTTCATGAGGACTCTCCCACCCACTTTCTTCGGGAATGCCAATCCATTGGAGGCCGATGATTGGTTAAGGTCAATTGAGAGGAAGCTACACATAGCTCAATGCATAGGAAATGAGAAGGTACTCTACGCTTCTCATCGCTTGGAAGGAACAGCACGAATGGTGGGAGAACTTCGTGCCACGCGAGAGAACCCTCAAGATATCACTTGGGAAGAGTTCACAATGCATTCCGTCAAGATCATGTGCCTGAAGGAATCATGGACCTTAAGAAGGAAGAGTTCAGAGCATCAAGCAAGGTAATCACCAAAGGGTCGACTACTGAACAAGTTCACACAGCTAGCACGCTACGCATCCGAGGATGTAGCAACAGATAAAGCGAGGGCCTCGCTTCATGAAGGGACTTAACTCAGGATTGCAAGTAGGATTGATCACCCACACCTTTCCAGATTTCCAAGAGTTGGTGAATAAGGCACTTATTCTTGAGGATAAGCGCAATGAATCGGATGAGAACAGAAGCGCAGGATGCAACAAAGAAGGATCACGCCAGGAACGCATAAATGCCTCGAGAGTTGCACCAAATCGCTTTTCAGATTCCAGCCACAAAATGCAACAAGGACACCATCACCAAAGCACCAAGACCCGTCAATCGAACTACTGCACTCCCAGCCCCGCTTAGAAACACTACTCGTGCAAATAACAAGGAACAGTGAGACGCTGCTACAACTACAACGAGCCAGACACTTTGTCAACAGCTGCTCAGAGAAGACAGAGGAGTGACCCCGCCGCTTCAATCTAGGAACCACCCAGCTAGGACGCCAAAGACTCAGGAGCCACACCCTGGCCGTGGTGAGAGGCCGAGTCAACCATGTCACCGCAGATGCACCGCAGAATGCTACTGACGTCAGATCGGGTAAGTTACTTGTTAACTCGCACTGCACAGCTTTGTTTGATTACTGAGCTTCAGATTCGCTTGTTTCGCAAGGCTTTGCTACTAGAAATGACTTGGGGATTGCAAGACTTAAGTGCATGCTTTTAGTTCAAACCCTGGTTAGAACTCCGAACGAAAGTAGGATGTTCCGGGGTGAGAATACTAATAGATGGAATAGAGTTCCTAGTGAACCTTATAATTTTGGAAACCCAGACCTTAGACGTCATATTGGGAATGGATTGGTTATCCAAGCACAAGGCCGTATTGGATTGTGGACGAAGAACTATCTCAGTTGAGAGCCCGTGTGGGAAGAAAGTGGAATTTCAAGCTACTGCCGTGAGAGAGGGACAGTTGATGGTTAACAGTACCAAGACAATCAGCATAGAGGATGTCTCAGTAGTGAATGAGTACCCAGATGTTTTTCCTGAAGATCTACCTGGTATGCCGCCAGACAGGGACATAGAGTTTGTGATAGAGCTTGTACCTGGTACAGCACCGATAGCAAAGAGACCCTATCGGATGTCCACCGAGGAGTTGGTAGAGATGAAGAAACAGCTAGAAGAATTAATGGAGAAAGGATTTATCAGACCGAGTTCGTCGCCGTGGGGAGCACCAGTTTTGTTTGTCAAGAAGAAGGACGGGAGTTTCAGGATGTGCATTGATTATCGTGCACTCAATGAAGTCACCGTGAAGAATAAGTATCCGCTACCCAGGATTGATGATTTGTTTGATCAGTTGAGAGGAGCCGGAGTTTTCTCCAAGATTGATCTGAGATCGGGATACCATCAGTTGAAGATCCGATCAGAAGATATTCCGATCGCATTCGCCAACATATGGACATTACGAGTTTATCGTTATGTCCTTCTGCCTCGATTTAATGCGCCAAAGATATTTCATGAATATGATGAATAAGGTGTTCATGGAATATTTGGACAAGTTTGTTGTGGTGTTCATAGATGATATCCTAATCTACTCCAAGACAGAGGATGAACATGCCGAACACTTGAGGCGAGTTTTGGAAAAGCTGAGGGAACAGCAACTTTTCGCCAAGTTCAGCAAGTGTGATTTTTGGAAGGACAAGGTGGAGTTCCTCGGACATGTTATGACCGCAGAAGGAGTCGCCGTAGACCCAAGCAAAGTAGAAGCTGTGTTACATTGGGAGCAGCCGAAGACTGTGACCCAGATCTGGAGTTTCCTTGGAATGGCAGGTTACTACCGCCGTTTCATTGAAGGCTTTTCGACAATTGCGAAACCTCTTACGCAATTGCTGAAAAAGGAAAAGAAGTTTGCATGGACGCCAGAATGTGAGAAGGGATTTCAGGAGCTGAAGAAGCGATTGACATCAGCGCCGTTGTTAGTACTACCGGACGTTAATCAAAGCTTTGATATTTATTGTGACGCATCGCGCCAAGGACTTGGATGTGTGCTTGTCTGAGAATGGAAAGGTCGCCGCTATGCATCAAGGCGATTGAGGCCGCATGAGGAGAATTATCCGACGATGACCTAGAGTTAGGCTGCCGTAGTGCATGCCTTGAAGATATGGCGTCACTATCTGATCGGGAACAGATGTGAAGTGTATACGGATCATAAGAGCCTTAAATACATATTCACCCAGTCGGATCTGAATATGAGGCAAAGGAGATGGTTAGAGTTAATCAAGGACTACAATGTTGGAATCCATTACCATCCCGGGAAGGCCAACGTAGTTGCCGATGCCTTGAGTCGGAAAAGCCATACCGTGAGTATGTTGCTAGCCACAAATCAGGATGAGTTGTGTGAGGATTTCCAGAGAATGAAGATTGAGGTGGTACCTAGTGGATTCTTGGCCGCATTAGAAGTAAAGCCTACACTAGAGGATCAGATCCGAGAAGGGCAGAAGGATGATGGCAAGATCCGCAGGATTAAGACCATCAAGGAGGAAGGCAAGGCAGAGGACTTCAAGCTGGATGAGCAAGGCACGTTATGGATGAAGGATCGCATTTGTGTGCCGAACAAAAAGGAGCTGAAGCAGTTGATTCTAGAAGAAGCCCATGACTCCAAGTATTCAATTCATCCTGGAAGCGCCAAAATGTATCAGGATTTGAAAGAAAGATTCTGGTGGCCGAGCATGAAGCGTGAAGTTGCCGAGCATGTTGCATTGTGCGATGTATGCCAGAAAGTCAAGGCAATGCATCAGAGACCAGCCGGATTGTTGCAGCCGCTGAAGATACCTGAGTGGAAGTGGGAGGAAATCGGAATGGATTTCATTACCGGATTGCCTAAGACTCAAGGAGGTTATGACTCCATATGGGTTATAGTGGATCGTTTGACCAAAGTAGCCCATTTCATCCCCGTGAAGACCACCTACTCGGGAGATAAGTTAGCAGAGTTGTACATGATCAGGATCGTCTGTTTGCACGGAGTGCCAAAAAGGATTGTATCGGACAAAGGTACCCAATTTACCTCAAGATTCTGGAATAAGTTGCATGAAGCCATGGGAACCCGTTTGAACTTCAAGATGCCTTATCATCCACAGACGGATGGACAGGCCGAAAGGGTCAATCAGATTCGGAGGATATGTTAAGAGCTTGTGCATTGGCTTATGCTACCTCTTGGGATAAGAGTTTGCCGTATGCCGAGTTTAGTTACAACAATAGTTACCAGGCTAGTTTACGATGTCACCTTTGAGGCCTTTGTATGGTCGACCTGTCGGACGCCATTGAATTGGAATGAGACAATTGAACGCCGTGTCTTTGGGCGAGATATTCTTCAAGAAGTGAAGAGCAGATTGCCATGATTAGGAAAGGTTGAAGATAGCCCAATCACGCATGTAAGAGTTATGCTGACAATCGTCGCCGGGACTTGAGTTTTGAACCAGAAGACTTTGTATACCTTAGAGTTACGCCTCTTAGGGGAGTTAAGAGGTTCCATGCCAAAGGAAAACTTACACCCTGTTATGTTGGACCATTTAAGATTTTGAGTCGCAGAGGCGAAGTTGCTTATCACCGGAGTTGCCTTGATCGTTAGCAGGAGTGCATGACGTATTCCATGTGTCCCAGTTGAAGAAGTGTCTCCGAGTACCTGAGGAACAGACGCCGCTAGAGTCAATTGAGTTGCAAGAAGATTTGACTTACAAGGAGCATCCCGTGAAGATTTTGGACACCATGGATCGAGAAACTAGGAATAAGTCAACCCGTTTCTGTAGAATTCAGTGGAGCAATCATGGAGAAAGCGAAGCGACTTGGGAGCTCGAAGAGGATTTGAAGAAAGAGTTTCCAAGCCTATTCTGTAGTGAGCCCTAAATCTCGGGGACGAGATTCTATTAAGGGGGGAGGTTTGTAACACCCCAAAATTTTGCTTTTCTTAAATTCATGTGTGATTTGGCACTTTGGTGAATTTTTTGGAATTTTCTGGAATTTATTTGGATTTATTTGGAATTTATTCGAATTTATTCCATATTGAAATAATTAAAGAATTTAACTTTGCAAATAAAATTTTGTTGGAAATATTTTATTTGAGTCCAAAATGCCCCAAAGTATTTTCCAGAATTTTTCTGGAATTTTTCTGAGTCTTTTGCTATTTTTAATGAATTAAATGAATTACTGGGAATTATTTTAATTATTAAATCGCTGGAAAATGCGAGTGGGTTTGTACTGTTCATCCGACCGAGCCCGAGTCAGACTCGAGTTCGAGTCCGACCCGAGCCAGCCGACTCGACCGAACCACGTTTGAACCCAAACCCACGGGGACCGTCGGATCGAGATCCAACGGTCATGATCGACCCGACCCCGACCCGAGCCGTGTCTGGACCGGACCCGGTCGCGCCCGTGTGATAGTGGCCGTGGATCGTACCACGTGGACGGCTCCCGTGTATCTTCCCCGTCCGTCTCCGACGCGGAGAGCTCCGCCGCGTAGCCGCCGTGTCCCGCTAGGGTTCCGGTTTGTGCGCGCATTCCGAGGGTATTTAAGGCGTGAGACGGCCTCGAGGTGGCTCTTTCGCGGCGCACCGTGCCCCCTTCTCACCTCGCCTGAGCCGCCGCCGTCGCCCCACTAGAGCTCGCCGTAGTTGCTTCTCTCTGCCGCCGCGTTCCTTTGCCGAATCCGCCGCGCCGTTTCTCCGCTGGTGGCGGATCCGTGATCATGAGACGAGGCGCACTGGAAGTAGCACTCCACCTCGTCGGAGAAGCCCGGAGCGCCATCGGCACGCCATCGCCGTCTTCGTCTCGGCAACCTTCACGCCGCGCGTGCCATCACCCTCGCGAGCTCCGTGCGCCGTCCGATCTTGATCGTGCGATCGAGGTGAGTTCGCGTGTTTTTCCGCATCGTAACCTCGATCGGATCTGGACCGCTGATCTTGATCCAACGGCCCACGATCACCACGTGCCGTAGCAACGTTAATGTAGGGTTAGATCTGGACCGTCCGATCTAGATCGAACAGCCCACTATCACCGTGTAGTTTACAACGTGTTAACCCTAGATCTAATCGCGGCCGTTGATTTTCAAATCAACGGATACGATCGTGCCACGTGTACCCTGGCCGCGCCACACACACGTGAGCGGCGTGTCTTCGACACGCCGGCCCGTGTCGAGGGGCCCGCCGTCGGCCGATCAGCGAGCCGTGGGCCGAGCCCACGGTGGACCGAGCCGAGGCCGTGCGCCGGGTCCGTGGACCCGAGGCCACGTGTCATCACCCGATTGGTCCACGTGTCCAGGCTGACGCAATAAATGATTTTCCGAAAAAGAAAATGATTTAATAATTCGGTTTAATAATTGATTTGAATTTCAAAACTTCAAACGCTTATAACTTTTGCGTTTCAACTCCGATTTGAGTGATTCAAATTTCTAAATTTGTATAAAATTGAGATCTACCTAAATATAAATTTTATTTAATTTTTGGACTAAAGTTTTTCTCTGTAAAATTATTTAATTGATTATTTAAACTTTAAATAATCATAACTTTTGCATTTTAACTCCGATTTGAACGATTCCAGTTTCTAAAAATTCATAAAATTATGTTCTCTCTGTTCATGGATTTTATTTAAATGTTTGGACACTTTTTGCCTATTGTTTATTCGTGTATTTGCTATTTGCACGCTTTACGAGTAGACGTTGAAGTGCCGGAAGGATTCGAAGGAGAAGTATTAACTCAGGATTCAACTCAAGACCAAGAACAAGTACTTTTTGAAGGCAAGTTGTGCTTTGACCATGTTGATCCTATTTCGAAATCTATTTTGATTTAACCTATTGCATGCTAGTTCAATTAGAAAATACTTTATTTAAATTTGGGGAATTAGATAAGTACCAATTTGCTGTATGACACCTTGATTATTTAAATATGTGCCATGACCCCTTGTCACCCTAGTTGTGGTTTACTAGTTGGACATTATTAACTTGCCAACATGGGTTTTAGACCGTTGTAGTAAACTGCTTAGACCTGCTACGTGCTCATGACATGATTTTGGACAAACAAATGTTAATATTGACTTAATGATATATTGAACCTGTTTTGGAAAGGTATCATGTGATGTTGATGGCACGTGGTGCATGGTAATCAACTGGGGTTTGATAAATAATTTTTCGACCGGGGCATGTGGCAAGATTAATCAGGTGGGCCAGTTGCGGCATTGGGGATGTTGATTTGGTTCTTCGGGTAGTCTTGCCCTGGTCACCCTAAGGACTTAACCTTGCAAGCCTTTGAACTGGGTCTAACGTGCAACCACATGTCTGGAATGGGACGGACCTAGTTGACTAAGTTGCTAATAACGTACCTGTGGGACCTCAGGAGGTCAACTACACCCTTTGTGTAAGTTGTACGGGAGCGCATCGGCAGTGAGGCCAGGTACCCATCTAACGGTTGATTGGCCTAAACTTCGCCTTAGCTAAGGGAAGGGTTAGTGTGCAATAACCGGGGAGGACCACTTGTATTGTTAGAAGTTTCCGAAAGACTGTTACGGGAACTCGCCTTTGTGGTGTTTGACCTGTATCTTGTGGGTAAAGTGCATAACCTCTCGCAGAGTGTAGAATCTATTCGGATAGCCGTGTCCGCGGTATTGGACATCGCCGGGAATTACAGTCAAGGGTTAGATTTTCTCAAAAATAACTTGGATTTGAAAGGTTGGGTTTGGTTTACGAATGACATTAATGGAAAGGTGGATTAGGATGGGAAAGATGCTTACTAAACTCCTTGAAAAGTTATCTATGCTTTACTTGTTACTACTGCTTTCGAATCTACTTATGATACTTGTTAAATGTCTGCATCTGCAAAAATACCTTGAGCCACTCCTTTGTATTAAGCCATGCATGTAGTATATTAGCTGCATTCTGCATGACTTGCCGAGTACCAAGTACTCACCCTTGCCACAATACAACACCAGTTGAAGAGGAGGCTACACCACTTTGGAGGAGGAGTTCCAAGAGGATCCGTCTACTTAGGAGCGAGCCTGGTCAGTTACTGTGGTGTCTTGGATGGCGCCACGGGTTATTTTATTTTTCCGCTACTATTTCTCTCTTAATAAGTTTACGCCATGAGGCGTACATTTGTGACTTGGCCATAAGGTCAAGTAACGATTTGGTTATTTAAATAAAAGTACTTTATTAGTACCGAATGGTATGATTGTGATATTTACCAATGTTAAGACTGTGTGCACTAGCGCGTTCCTGGACTAGTGCTGAATACACAGAGGGTCCGGATTTGCAAATTCAGGGTCCCGACAGAGGTGGTATCAGAGCCATACTGACCGTAGGCTCAACCCTAGCTAGAATGGTCGTAGTGAGGATAAAACCTATTTTCTTAAGCTAAAAGTTTGTCAAGACAATAAATGACATCTCGACTCATCCCCTTCTCTCTTTCCTTGTCTCTTGCTAAATTTTTCCTTACCTTGTCACTATTTAAAAATTTCGAGTTCTTACGAGAGCACTCTAGTGACAGATGGAGGGAGAGTTCAACTACGTCGATCTGGGGGTTGGTCACGCCGCGGAACTTTGGCATATGCTACAAACTCTTGGAGATTTTGAGAAGCCGCAATACCAAGTGGAAGTGATCAGACAAGCAGGATTGATCAAGGCTTGTGACGTGAAGATTGAGGAACCTGCTAGGAAGAAGGGCCCAGGCAATCGCCCGATACACCGTGACCGCCAGGAGATCTACAATGCAGATGGGTATCCAAGAAGTATCACGACGAGCAATGCGGCACATTACCCGTATCTACGCTAGAGAGTTGGAGAGCACGGTGTTCCGTTATCACCCGCGCAGCAATAACCTTCTTGACCCGAAGGCGATTCAGGATGAGGATGCCATGGTTACACAGTTGGCACGACTTGTTATCGCCCAGGAGGATGTACTCGATGATACAAGCAAGGAGCTACAGAAGGCCCGCAAGGAAATCACGACAGAGAAGAACAGATGGCGGGAAGCTCAAGAGTATGTGTCCCACCTTCTGCAAAGGATTGGAGAGTTGGAGATGGCATTGTACGGACCAGAACCAGAGCCAGTACTCGAGCTACACGAGCCAGATCCGGAGGAGTCAGATCTCGATGAGGACACTGCTTCTTCGACTACCACAGATGACACAGTTGCTGGACATGGCAATTGTTTCGCGCCTATGCCGCAGCATCCGTACCCAGGCCGTGGAGGTTTTCTCGATGAGTGAGCGTAGGTTCTATAGTGAGACTCCTTCGCCGAGTCGCGTCATAGAATAAAGAGTCACCCTTTAGGCGTTAGACTCCAGTGATTAGTTCGATTTGGATTTTCATTGTTTGCTGAGTGTGCAGTATGTGTTGCAAGACCCTTAGGCATTGTAAGCAACCATACCAAGTTACTATTGATTAGTTAATAAAGTTGGACCTTAAAGTTACACCCTTCGCCCCGCATAAGTTCCATATTACTTGTCTATTCTTGTTTCCCTCTCATCTCTAAAACTTAGAGCAAATCGACAGATGGTGAATACCCGCGGAAACTTTGGAAGCAATGGAAGTGGTTCTCGCCCAGCAGAAAACCCCAATGATGGAGCACCAGCACCGCCACTGGATATGCAGAATTTTGGAGCTTTTCTTGTCGCCTGCACTCGCTTGATGCATGCTATGATGCAACAAATGCAACAAGTCACTGCTCAGGCCACTGCTAATCAAGTTAATCAGGGACAACGCCAGAATACAAGACTGTCAGAGTTCATGAGGACTCTCCCACCCACTTTCTCTGGGAATGCCAATCCATTGGAGGCCGATGATTGGTTAAGGTCAATTGAGAGGAAGCTACACATAGCTCAATGCATAGGAAATGAGAAGGTACTCTACGCTTCTCATCGCTTGGAAGGAACAAATTAGAATGGTGGGAGAACTTCTGTGCCACGCGAGAGAACCCTCAAGATATCACTTGGGAAGAGTTCACAGCTGCATTCCGTCAGTATCATGTGCCTGAAGGAATCATGGACCTTAAGAAGGAAGAGTTCAGAGCACTGAAGCAAGGTAATCAGCCAGTGGCCGACTACCTGAACAAGTTCACACAGCTAGCACGCTACGCATCTGAGGATGTAGCAACAGATAAAGCCAGACAGTCTCGCTTCATGAAGGGACTTAACTCAGGATTGCAAGTAGGATTGATCACCCACACCTTTCCAGATTTCCAAGAGTTGGTGAATAAGGCACTTATTCTTGAGGATA
The DNA here is from genome assembly GCA_036346355.1 of Rhipidocladum racemiflorum. Classification (NCBI taxonomy): domain Eukaryota; kingdom Viridiplantae; phylum Streptophyta; class Magnoliopsida; order Poales; family Poaceae; genus Rhipidocladum; species Rhipidocladum racemiflorum. The sequence goes on from CM070583.1 coordinate 63,888,769, forward strand.
AGCGCAAGGAACTGGATGAGAACAGGAAGCGCAGGATGCAACAAAGAAGGATCACGCCAGTGGAACGCAACAAATGGCCTGAGAGTTGCACCAAATCAGTTTTTCAGATTCCAGCCACAAAATGCAACAAGGACACCATCACCAAAGCACCAAGACCCGTTAATCGTAACTACTGCACCCCACTCGCTAGAAACACTACTCCAGTGCAAATAACAAGGAACGGTGAGACGCCGCTACAACCGCAACGAGCCAGACACTTTGCCAACAGCTTGCCCAAAGAAGACAGCAGAGTGACCCCGATTCGCTTCAATCTAGGAACCACCCAGCTAGGACGCCAAAGCACTGTGAGCCAAACCCGAGACCGTGGTGAGAGGCCGAGTCAACCATGTCACCGCAGATGCACTGCAGAATGCTACGGACGTCGTCTTGGGTAAGTTACTTGTTAACTCGATACACTGCTTGATTTTGTTTGATTCTGGAGCTTCGCATTCGTTTGTTTCGCAAGGCTTTGCTACTAGAAATGACTTGGGGATTGCAAGACTTAAGTGCATGCTTTTAGTTCAAACCCCTGGTTCCGAACTCCGAACAAAAGTAGGATGTTCCGGGGTGAGAATACTAATAGATGAAATAGAGTTCCTAGTGAACCTGATAATTTTGGAAACCCAGACCTTAGACGTCATATTGGGAATGGATTGGTTATCCAAGCACAAGGCCGTATTGGATTGTGGACGAAGAATTATCTCAGTTGAGAGCCCGTGTGGGAAGAAAGTGGAATTTCAAGCTACTGCCGTGAGAGAGGGACAGTTGATGGTTAACAGTACCAAGACAATCAGCATAGAGGATGTCTCAGTAGTAAATGAGTACCCAGATGTTTTTCCTGAAGATCTACCTGGTATGCCGCGACAGGGGACATAGAGTTTGTGATAGAGCTTGTACTGCACAAAGCACCGATAGCAAAGAGACCCTATCGGATGTCCACCGAGGAGTTCGTAGAGATGAAGAAACAGCTAGACGAATTAATGGAGAAAGGATTTATCAGACCGAGTTCGTCGCCGTGGGGAGCACCAGTTTTGTTTGTCAAGAAGAAGGACGGGAGTTTCAGGATGTGCATTGATTATCGTGCACTCAATGAAGTCACCGTGAAGAATAAGTATCCGCTACCCAGGATTGATGATTTGTTTGATCAGCTGAGAGGAGCCGAGTTTTCTCCAAGATTGATCTCGAGATCGGGATACCATCGCTTGAAGATCCGATCGTAAGATATTCAAGATCGCATTCTCGTCAAGATATGGACATTACGAGTTTACTGTTATGTCCTTCGGTCTGACGAATGCGCCAGCATATTTCATGAATATGATGAATAAGGTGTTCATGGAATATTTGGACAAGTTTGTTGTGGTGTTCATAGATGATATCCTAATCTACTCCAAGACAGAGGATGAACATGCCGAACACTTGAGGCGAGTTTTGGAAAAGCTGAGGGAACAGCAACTTTTCGCCAAGTTCAGCAAGTGTGATTTTTGGAAGGACAAGGTGGAGTTCCTCGGACATGTAATGACCGCAGAAGGAGTCGCCGTAGACCCAAGCAAAGTAGAAGCTGTGTTACATTGGGAGCACCAAGGCGTGACCCAGATCTGGAGTTTCCTTGGAATGGCAGGTTACTACCGCCGTTTCATTGAAGGCTTTTCGACAATTGCGAAACCTCTTACGCAATTGCTGAAAAAGGAAAAGAAGTTTGCATGGACGCCAGAATGTGAGAAGGGATTTCAGGAGCTGAAGAAGCGATTGACATCAGCGCCGTTGTTAGTACTACCGGACGTTAATCAAAGCTTTGATATTTATTGTGACGCATCGCGCCAAGGACTTGGATGTGTGTTGATACAGAATGGAAAGGTCGTCGCTTATGCATCAAGGCAGTTGAGGCCGCATGAGGAGAATTATCCGACGCATGACCTAGAGTTAGCTGCCGTAGTGCATGCCTTGAAGATATGGCGTCACTATCTGATCGGGAACAGATGTGAAGTGTATACGGATCATAAGAGCCTTAAATACATATTCACCCAGTCGGATCTGAATATGAGGCAAAGGAGATGGTTAGAGTTAATCAAGGACTACAATGTTGGAATCCATTACCATCCCGGGAAGGCCAACGTAGTTGCCGATGCCTTGAGTCGGAAAAGCCATACCGTGAGTATGTTGCTAGCCACAAATCAGGATGAGTTATGTGAGGATTTCCAGAGAATGAAGATTGAGGTGGTACCTAGTGGATTCTTGGCCGCATTAGAAGTAAAGCCTACACTAGAGGATCAGATCCGAGAAGGGCAGAAGGATGATGGCAAGATCCGCAGGATTAAGACCATCAAGGAGGAAGGCAAGGCAGAGGACTTCAAGCTGGATGAGCAAGGCACGTTATGGATGAAGGATCACATTTGTGTGCCGAACAAAAAGGAGCTGAAGCAGTTGATTCTAGAAGAAGCCCATGACTCCAAGTATTCAATTTATCCTGGAAGCGCCAAAATGTATCAGGATTTGAAAGAAAGATTCTGGTGGCCGAGCATGAAGCGTGAAGTTGCCGAGCATGTTGCATTGTGCGATGTATGCCAGAAAGTCAAGGCAATGCATCAGAGACCAGCCGGATTGTTGCAGCCGCTGAAGATACCTGAGTGGAAGTGGGAGGAAATCGGAATGGATTTCATTACCGGATTGCCTAAGACTCAAGGAGGTTATGACTCCATATGGGTTATAGTGGATCGTTTGACCAAAGTAGCCCATTTCATCCCCGTGAAGACCACCTACTCGGGAGATAAGTTAGCAGAGTTGTACATGATCAGGATCGTCTGTTTGCACGGAGTGCCAAAAAGGATTGTATCGGACAGAGGTACCCAATTTACCTCAAGATTCTGGAATAAGTTGCATGAAGCCATGGGAACCCGTTTGAACTTCAGTACAGCTTATCATCCACAGACGGATGGACAGACCGAAAGGGTCAATCAGATTCTGGAGGATATGTTAAGAGCTTGTGCATTGGCTTATGCTACCTCTTGGGATAAGAGTTTGCCGTATGCCGAGTTTAGTTACAACAATAGTTACCAGGCTAGTTTACAGATGTCACCTTTTGAGGCACTGTATGGTCGACCCTGTCGGACGCCATTGAATTGGAATGAGACAGGTGAACGCCGTGTCTTTGGGCCAGATATTCTTCAAGAAGCTGAAGAGCAGATTGCCATGATTAGGGAAAGGTTGAAGATAGCCCAATCACGACAGAAGAGTTATGCTGACAATCGTCGCCGGGACTTGAGTTTTGAACCAGAAGACTTTGTATACCTCAGAGTTACGCCTCTTAGGGGAGTTAAGAGGTTCCATGCCAAAGGAAAACTTGCACCCCGTTATGTTGGACCATTTAAGATTTTGAGTCGCAGAGGCGAAGTTGCTTATCAGCTGGAGTTGCCGCAGTCGTTAGCAGGAGTGCATGACGTATTCCATGTGTCCCAGTTGAAGAAGTGTCTCCGAGTACCTGAGGAACAGACGCCGCTAGAGTCAATTGAGTTGCAAGAAGATTTGACTTACAAGGAGCATCCCGTGAAGATTTTGGACACCATGGATCGAGAAACTAGGAATAAGTCAACCCGTTTCTGTAGAATTCAGTGGAGCAATCATGGAGAAAGCGAAGCGACTTGGGAGCGCGAAGAGGATTTGAAGAAAGAGTTTCCAAGCCTATTCTGTAGTGAGCCATGAATCTCGGGGACGAGATTCTATTAAGGGGGGAGGTTTGTAACACCCCAAAATTTTGCTTTTCTTAAATTCATGTGTGATTTGGCACTTTGGTGAATTTTTGGAATTTTCTGGAATTTATTTGGATTTATTTGGAATTTATTCGAATTTATTCCATATTGAAATAATTAAAGAATTTAACTTTGCAAATAAAATTTTGTTGGAAATATTTTATTTGAGTCCAAAATGCCCCAAAGTATTTTCCAGAATTTTTCTGGAATTTTTCTGAGTCTTTTGCTATTTTTAATGAATTAAATGAATTACTGGGAATTATTTTAATTATTAAATCGCTGGAAAATGCGAGTGGGTTTGTGCATGGTAATCCGACCGAGCCCGAGTCAGACTCGAGTTCGAGTCCGACCCGAGCCAGCCGACTCGACCGAACCACGTTTGAACCCAAACCCACGGGGACCGTCGGATCGAGATCCAACGGTCATGATCGACCCGACCCCGACCCGAGCCGTGTCTGGACCGGACCCGGTCGCGCCCGTGCGATCGTGGCCGTGGATCGTACCACGTGGACGGCTCCCGTGTATCTTCCCCGTCCGTCTCCGACGCGGAGAGCTCCGCCGCGTAGCCGCCGTGTCCCGCTAGGGTTCCGGTTTGTGCGCGCATTCCGAGGGTATTTAAGGCGTGAGACAGCCCCCGAGGTGGCTCTTTTCCGTGCGCACCCGTGCCCCCTTCTCACCTCGCCTGAGCCGCCGCCGTCGCCCCGCTAGAGCTCGCCGTAGTTGCTTCTCTCTGCCGCCGCGTTCCTTTGCCGAATCCGCCGCCGTCCGCCGTTCTCCGCCGCGCTGGTGGCCAGATCCGTGACCAGTGAGACGAGGCGCACCTGGAAGTAGCACCCACCTCGTCGGAGAAGCCCGGAAGCGCCATCGGGCACGTCATCGTCTTCGTCTCCGGCAACCTTCACGCCGCCGCGTGCCATCAGCCCTCGCGAGCTCCGTGCGCCGTCCGATCTTGATCGTGCGATCGAGGTGAGTTCGCGTGTTTTTCCCGTACCGTAACCTCGATCGGATCTGGACCGTTGGATCTTGATCCAACGGCCCACGATCACCACGTGCCGTAGCAACGTTAATGTAGGGTTAGATCTGGACCGTCCGATCTAGATCGAACAGCCCACTATCACCGTGTAGTTTACAACGTGTTAACCCTAGATCTAATCGCGGCCGTTGATTTTCAAATCAACGGATACGATCGTGCCACGTGTACCCTGGCCGCTCCACACACACGCGTGAGCGTGTCTTCCGACACGCGGCCCGCGGTCGAGGCCCGCCTGGCGCCGATCGAGCCGTGGGGCCGAGCCCACGGCGGACCGAGCCGAGGCCGCGGCGCCGTCCGTGGACCCGAGGCCACGCGGTCATCACCCGATTGGTCCACGTGTCCAGCCGACGCAATAAATGATTTTCCGAAAAAGAAAATGATTTAATAATTCGGTTTAATAATTGATTTGAATTTCAAAACTTCAAACGCTTATAACTTTTGCGTTTCAACTCCGATTTGAGTGATTCAAATTTCTAAATTTGTATAAAATTGAGATCTACCTAAATATAAATTTTATTTAATTTTTGGACTAAAATTTTTCTCTGTAAAATTATTTAATTGATTATTTAAACTTTAAATAATCATAACTTTTGCATTTTAACTCCGATTTGAACGATTCCAGTTTCTAAAAATTCATAAAATTATGTTCTCTCTGTTCATGGATTTTATTTAAATGTTTGGACACTTTTTGCCTATTGTTTATTCGTGTATTTTCTATTTGCACGCTTTACGAGTAGACGTTGAAGTCTTTGGAAGGATTCGAAGGAGAAGTATTAACTCAGGATTCAACTCAAGACCAAGAACAAGTACTTTTGAAGGCAAGTTGTGCTTTGACCATGTTGATCCTATTTCGAAATCTATTTTGATTTAACCTATTGCATGCTAGTTCAATTAGAAAATACTTTATTTAAATTTGGGGGATTAGATAAATACCAATTTGCTGTATGACACCTTGATTATTTAAATATGTGCCATGACCCTTGTCACCCTAGTTGTGGTTTACTAGTTGGACATTAATAACTTGCCAACATGGGTTTTAGACCGTTGTAGTAAATCGCTTAGACTGCGCACGTGCTCATGACATGATTTTGGACAAACAAATATTAATATTGACTTAATGATATATTGAACCTGTTTTGGAAAAGTATCATGTGATGTTGATGGCACGTGGTGCATGGTAATCAACTGGGGTTTGATAAATAGTTTTTCGACCGGGGCATGTGGCAAGATTAATCAGTGGGCGATTGCGGCATTGGGGATGTTGATTTGGTTCTTGGGTAGTCTTGCCCTGGTCACCCTAAGGACTTAACCTTGCAAGCCTTTGAACTGGGTCTAACGTGGCAACCACATGTCGTAATGGGACGGACCTAGTTGACTAAGTTGCTAATAACATACCTGGGACCTCGGAGGTCAACTACACCCTTTGTGTAAGTTGTGCGGGGAGGCGTCTGAGTGAGGCCAGTACCCATCTAACGGTTGATTGGCCTAAACTTCGCCTTAGCTAAGGGAAGGGTTAGTGTGCAATAACCGGGGAGGACCACTTGTATTGTTAGAAGTTTCCGAAAGACTGTTACGGGAACTCGCCTTTGTGGTGTTTGACTGTATCTTGTGGGTAAAGTGCATAACCTCTGCAGAGTGTAGAATCTATTCGGATAGCCGTGTCCGCGGTATTGGACATCGCTCGGGAATTACAGTCAAGGGTTAGATTTTCTCAAAAATAACTTGAATTTGAAAGGTTGGGTTTGGTTTACGAATGACATTAATGGAAAGGTGGATTAGGATGGGAAAGATGCTTACTAAACTCCTTGAAAAGTTATCTATGCTTTACTTGTTACTACTGCTTTCGAATCTACTTATGATACTTGTTAAATGTCACATCGCAAAAATACCTTGAGCCACTCCTTTGTATTAAGCCATGCATGTAGTATATTAGCTGCATTCTGTGCATGACTTGCTGAGTACCAAGTACTCACCCTTGCCACAATACAACACCAGTTGAAGAGGAGGCTACACCAGCTTTGGAGGAGGAGTTCCAAGAGGATCCGTCTACTTAGGGAGCGAGCCCAGTCAGTTGCCTGTGGTATACTGGATGGCGCCACGAAGTTATTTTATTTTCCGCTGCTACTATTTCTCTCTTAATAAGTTTCGCCCTGCGAGGCGTACATTTGTGACTTGGCCATAAGGTCAAGTAACCAGTTTGGTTATTTAAATAAAAGTACTTTATTAGTACCGAATGGTATGATTGTGATATTTACCAATGTTAAGACTGTGTGCACTAGCGCGTTCCTGGACTAGTGCTGAATACACAGAGGGTCCGGATTTGCAAATTCAGGGTCCCGACAAAGACAATCAAAATGGAAGCACCATGGACCTTGGTGCCACGCCGGTGGAATGATGGAGATCATACCATGACGCACAAGATGGAGATCAAGTGCTAGAAGGACCATATCATGTCACATTATTCATGCATGTGATGTTAATCTTTTTTATGCATCTTATTTTGCTTGGATGTGATCGCGTCGTTAGCACTATAAGATTATCCCTTCAACTTAATATCAAGATAATAATGTGTTCTTCCATAGTATGCACCGTTAAGAAAGTTCGTCGTTTCGAAGCACCACGTGATGATCGGGTGTGATAGACTCTACATTCGCATACAACGGGTGTAAGCCAGATTTACACAAGCAAATACTTTGGTTCTACTTGGCGAGCCTAGCATGTACAGACATGGCCTCAGAACACGAACCGAAAGGTAAAGAATGAGTTATATGGATGATATGATGAACATATTGATGTTTGCCTTTGAAACTATGCCGTCTCACGTGATGATCGGTTTCGGCATAGTGAATTTGGTTCGTGTAATCACTAAAGATGACTAGAGGGATGTTGTTTTTGAGTGGGAGTTCTCGTAGTAATTTTGAATTAAACTTGAACTTAATCTATTATGAACTTAGTCTAAGTAACTTTGCAAATATGTTGTAGATGGCACCACCTACTTTCAATTTCAATCTGTTCATGGAGAAAGAGAAACTAGCCACCAACGGTAGCAACTTTACCAACTGGCCCTTAACCTGAGGATTCTCCTCAGCGCTGCTCAAAGGAGCTATGTGCTTGATGCGCCGCTGGGTGCCCCGCCCGCTGATGATGCCCCGAGGAGGAGAAAAATGTTTTCTTGACTCGCAAGGAGGACCACAGTTTAGTTCACTGCGGCATTTTGTATGGCCTTGAGCCTGAGCTGCGAAAACGTTTCGAGCACAAAGAATGCTTTTGATACAATGGGAGAGTTGAAAATGATTTTCGACACCCATGCCGCAAGATGAGAGTTATGAAGCTTGAAAAGTTCTTTAGCTACATGATGGAGGAAAACAACTCCGTTAGTGAGCACGTACTCAAAATGTGCAGATGCCGATAAACTCATAGCTTTGGGAATAACGATCCCCATTGAGCTAGGAATTCATCGTGTTCTCCAGTCTACGCCACCAAGCTACAAGAGCTTTGTGATGAACTACAACATGCAGGGCATGAAGAAGTCTCTCCTCGAAGCTTACGTCAATGCTTCTTTGAAGTAGAGATCAAGAAGGAACATCAAGTGTTGATGGTCCATAAGACCACCAGTTTCAAGAAGAATGGCAAGAAAGGCAAGGCTAAGGGTAACTTCAAGAAGAAGGGCAAGTCTGTTGCCACATCTGAGAAGAAGACCAAGGCTGGCCCTAAGTCAGATACTGAATGTTTTTACTGCAAGGGCACTAGGCACTGGAAGCGCAACTGCCCAAAATATCTGGCTGATAAGAAGGACGGGAATGTGAACAAAGGTATATATGATATACATGTTATTGATGTGTACCTTACTAGTACTCGCAGTAGCGCCTGGGTATTTGATACCGGTTCGGTTGCTAACATATGTAACTCGAAACAGGAGCTAAGGAACAGGCGACAACTAGCAAGGGATGAGGTGATGATGCGCGTCGGTAATGGATCAAAGGTTGATGTGATCGCCGTCGGGACGCTACCTATCCAATTACCATCAGGATTAGTTATGAACCTAAATAATTGTTATTTGGTGCCTGCGTTGAGCATGAACATCATATCTGGATCTTGTTTAATGCGAGATGGTTATTCATTCAAGTCTGAGAACAATGGTTGTTCAATTTATATGAATAATATCTTTTATGGTCATGCACCTGAGAAGAATGGTTTATTTATTTTGAATCTTGATAATAATAATAGTACACATGTTCATAATGTGAATGCCAAAAGAATTAAGTTGAATGATGATATTGCTGCATATATGTGGCATTGCCGCTTATGTCATATTGGTGTTAAACGCATGAAGAAGCTCCATTCTGATGGACTACTAGAATCACTTGATTATGAATCATTTGAGACATGTGAACCATGCCTCATGGGCAAGATGACTAGAACCCCGTTTTTCGATACAATGGAGCGGGCAACCGACTTATTGGAAATCATACATACCGATGTGTGTGGTCCAATGAGTGTGTCAGCGCGTGGTGGATATCGTTACTTCGTTACTTTCACGGATGATTTGAGTAGATATGGATATATTTACTTAATGAAACACAAGTCTGGAACATTTGAAAAGTTCAAAGAATTTCGTGAGTGAAGTAGAAAATCATCATAATAGAAAGATCAAATTTCTACGATCCGATCGTGGAGGTGAGTATCTTTGTTTCTAGTTTGGCACACACATGAGACAATGTGGAATAGTTTCACAACTCACTCCCTACTTTGGAACACCACAACAGTAATGGTGTATCCGAAAGGCCGTAATCGTACTTTATTGGATATGGTTCGATCTATGATGTCCCTTACAGATTTGCCACTATCATTTTGGGGTCATGCACTAGAAACAGCTGCATTCACTTTAAATAGGGCACCATCTAAATCCGTTGAAACGACACCGTATGAATTATGGTTTGGCAACAAACCTAAGCTGTCATTTCTAAAAGTTTGGGGATGCGATGTTGTAACACCCCAAAATTTTGCTTTTCTTAAATTCATGAGTGATTTGGCACTTTGGTGAATTTCTGGAATTTTCTGGAATTTATTTGGATTTATTTGGAATTTATTTGGATTTATTTGGAATTTATTCGAATTTATTCCATTTTGAAATAATTAAAGAATTTAATTTTGCAAATAAAATTTTGTTGGAAATATTTTATTTGAGTCCTAAATACCCTAAAATATTTTCCAGAATTTTTCTGGAATTTTTCTGAGTATATTGCTATTTTTAATGAATTAAATGAAAATCGCTGGAAAATGCGAGTGGGTTTGTACTGTTCATCCGACCGAGCCGCACCCGAGTCAGACTCGAGTCCGACCCGAGCCAGCCGAGTCGGTCGAACCCAACCCTAACCCAAGTTGATCCCGACCGTTGGATCGAGATCCAACGGTCCGGATTGGATCGCATCGGCTCGAGCCGAGGCGGCGGATCCGGTTTCGACCGCGATCGTGGCCGTTGATCGCGCCACGTGGGCGGTCGGCCGTCGTCGTCCCCACCGGATCCGAGCCGGACTCCGCCGCGCCGCCGCGTGTGGGTCTAGGTTTCCGTTTCCGCACGGACGCCGAGGGTATTTAATGCCCGGTTGCGCCGAGGACCGCCTTGACCCAGCGCAGCCCATCGCCTAGCTCACCGAGCCTCACCGCCGAGGTCCGCGGAATCGCTTGCAAGTTTGAGGGAGCCGCGCAGTTCTAGCCGTTTTCCAGCGCCGCGCCGTTCTCCGCCGCATCCAAGACCGGATCCAGTAACCCGGCCAGGCGCACCGTGGGACAACTCACCTCGCCGAGCGCGCCGAACGCCGAGACCGTGGTCATCGTCTTCATCTCCGGCCAAGCTAGCGCCGCCGTGTGCCATCGCCGACCCCGAGCTCCACCAACCGTCCGATCAAGATCCAAAGGCCCAGATCGCGCCACGTCACCCTCGGTAAGTTCTCCGCTGAAAATCCTAGATCTAATCTCAACCGTTGGATCTAGATCCAACGGCTTAGGTCGTGCCACGTAGCAGGAACTGCACCAGGCTAGATTGGATCTGGACCGTTAGATCAAGATCCAACAGCCCAGATCAACCCGTGCGCCCCAAGCACATGAGGCCCAAATCCAATCCTCGCCGTCGGTTTTCAAACCAACGGTCACGATCGTGCCACGTGTCCAGTGAGCCGAACCGCCGCGCCACGCGGGCGTGCGCGTGGGTCACTGACACGCCGGGCCCGCGTGTCAGCAACCGCACCGTGACATCACCCATGACGTCATCGGTGGGACCCACTGCCGCTGCTTGGTCGAGCCCCGCCGACGCCGCCAGCGACGCCACCCGAGGGGAGCCCACCGCCGGGCCTCACGTGAGCCGTGGACCGGGTCCACGGTAGACCCGAGCCGAGCGTGGACCGAGTCCATGGACCGGCTGACGTCAGCCGCTCAATCCAGTGCTGCCACGTGTCCAGGCTGACGCAATAATTAATTTTTGAAAAAGAAAATGATTTATTAATTCGAAATAATGATTTCAGATTTTGTTTCAAACTTCAAACGTTTATAACTTTTGCGTTTCAACTCCGATTTGAGTGATTCAAATTTCTAAATTTGTATAAAATTGAGATCTACCTAATGATGAATTTTATTTAATTTTTGGACTAAAGTTTTTCTCTGTAAAATTATTTAATTGATTATTTAAACTTTAAATAATCATAACTTTTGCATTTTAACTCCAAATTTGACGATTCCAGTTTCTAAAAATTCATAAAATTATGTTCTCTCTGTTTATGGATTTTATTTGGATGTTTGGACACTTTTTGCCTATTGTTTATTTGTGTATTTGCTATTTGCACGCTTTACGAGTAGACGTTGAAGTCTTGGGAAGGATTTGAAGGAGAAGTATTGACTCAGGATCCAACTCAAGACCAAGAACAAGTACTTTTTGAAGGCAAGTTGTGCTTTGACCATGTTGATCCTATTTCGAAATCTATTTTGATTTAATCTATTGCATGCTAGTTCAATTAGAAAATACTTTATTTAAATATGGGGGTTAGATAAATACCAATTTGCTGTATGACACCTTGATTACTTAAGTATGTGCCATGACCCTTGTCACCCTAGTTGTGGATTACTAGTTGGACATTATTAAATTGCCAACAGGGGTTCTAGACCGTTGTAGTATACTGCTTAGACCTGCTACGTGCTCATGACATGATTTTGGACAATCAAATATTAATATTGACTTAATGATATATTGAACCTGTTTTGGAAAGGTATCATGTGATGTTGATGGCACGTGGTGCATGGTAATCAACTGGGGTTTGATAAATAGTTTTTCGACCGGGGCATGTGGCAAGAATGATCAGGTGGGCCAGTTGTGGCATTGGGGATGTTGATTTGGTTCTTCGGGTAGTCTTGCCCTGGTCACCCTAAGGACTTAACCTTGCAAGCCTTTGAACTGGGTCTAACGTGCAACCACATGTCTGTAATGGGACGGACCTAGTTGACTAAGTTGCTAATAACGTACCTGTGGGACCTCAGGAGGTCAACTACACCCTTTGTGTAAGTTGTACGGGGGAGCGTACCGGGGCTGAGGCCAGGTACCCATCTAACGGTTGATTGGCCTAAACTTCGCCTTAGCTAAGGGAAGGGTTAGTGTGCAATAACCGGGGAGGACCACTTTTGTTAGAGGTTTCCGAAAGACTTTGTTACGGGAACTCACCTTTGTGGTGTTGGACTGTATCTTGTGGGTAAAGTGCATAACCTCTGCAGAGTGTAGAATCTATTCGAATAGCCGTGTCCGCGGTATTGGACATCGCTCGGGAATTACAGTCAAGGGTTAGATTTTCTCAAAAATAACTTGGTTTGGAAAGGTTGGGTTGGATTAATAATGATGTTGATGGAAATGTGGATTAGGATGGGAAAGATGTTTATTAAACTCCTTGAAAAGTTATTTATGCTTTACTTATTTCTACTGCTTTCGAATCTATTTATGATACTTGTTAAATGCTGTTTTCTGCAAATATACCTTGAGCTATTCCTTTGTACCAAGCCATGCATATAGTATATTAGCTTTGCATTACATGCATGACTTGTCGAGTACCAAGTACTCACCCTTGCCACAATATAACACCAGTTGAAGAGGAGACTACACCGGCTTTGGAGGAGGAACTCCAAGAGGATCCGTCTACTTAGGAAGCGAGCCCGATCGATTGCCTGTGGTATCTTGGATGGCGCCACGGGTTATTTGATTTTCCGCTGCTACTATTTCTCTCTTAATAAGCTGCCTGCGAAATCATACATTTGTAACTTGACCATAAGGTCGAGTAACCAGTTTGACTATTTAATTAAAGTACTTTACTAATATCGAGTGGTATGATTGTGATATTTACCGATGTTAAGACTGTGTGCACTAGCGCGTTCCTGGACTAGTGCTGAATACACAGAGGGTCCGGATTTGCAAATTCGGGGTCCCGACAGAGGTGGTATCAGAGCCATACTTGACCGTAGGCTCAACCCTTAGCTAGAAAGGTCGTAGTGAGGATAAAACCTATTTTCTAAAAGAATAAAATTTGTCAAGATAAGAAATGACATCTCGACTTATCCCCTTCTCTCTTTTCTTGTCTCTTGCTGAATTTTTCCTTACCTTATCACGATTTAAAAAAAAATCCGAGTTCTTACGTGAGCACTCTTGTGACAGATGGAGGGAGAGTTCAACTACGTCGATCTGGAGGTGGGTCATGCCGCGGAACTTTGGCATATGCTTCAGACTCTCGGAGATTTTGAGAAGCCGCAATACCAAGTGGAAGTGATCAGACAAGCAGGATTGATCAAGGCTTGTGATGTGAAGATTGAGGTACCTGCTAGGAAGAAAGGCCCAAGCAATCGCCCGATACACTGCACTGCCAGGAAGTCTACAATGCAGATGGGTATCCAAGAAGTATCACGACGAGCAATGCGGCATATTACCCGTATCTACGCCAGAGAGTTGGAGAGCACGGTGTTCCGTTATCACCCGCGCAGCGATAACCTTCTTGACCCGAAGGCGATTCAGGAAGAGGATGCCATGGTTACACAGTTGGCACGACTTGTTGTCGCCCAGGAGGATGTACTCGAAGATACAAGCAAAGAGCTACAGAAGACCCGCAAGGAGATCACGACAGAGAAGAACAGATGGCGGGAAGCTCAAGAGTATGTGTCCCACCTTCTGCAAAGGATTGGAGAGTTGGAGATGGCATTGTACGGGCCAGAACCGGAGCCAGTACTCGAGCTACACGAGCCAGATCAGGAGGAGTCAGATCTCGAGGAGGACACTGCTTCTTCGACTACCACAGATGACACAGTTGCTGGACATGGCAATCGTTTCGCGCCTATGCCGCAGCATCTGTACCCAGGCCGTGGAGGTTTTCTCGATGAGTGAGCATAGGTTCTATAGTGAGACTCCTTCGCCGAGTTGCGTCATAGAATAAAGAGTCACCCTTTAGGCGTTAGACTCCAGTGTTAGTTTGATTTGGATTTTCATTGTTTGCTGAGTGTGCAGTATGTGTTGCAAGGCCCTTAGGCATTGTAAGCAACCATACCAAGTTATTAATATCAATAATAAAGTTGGACCTTAGAGTTACACCTTTCGCCCCGCATAAGTTCCATATTACTTGTCTATTCTTGTTTCCCTCTCATCTCTAAGACTTAGAGCAAATCGATAGATGGTGAATACCCGCGGAAACTTTGGAAGCAATGGAAGTGGTTCTCGCCCAGCAGAAAACCCCAATGATGGAGCACCAGCACCGCCAGTTGATATGCAGAATTTTAGAGCATTTCTTGCTGCTCAGACTCAGTTGATGCATGCTATGATGCAACAAATGCAACACGTCACTGCTCAGGCCACAACTAATCAAGTCAATCATGGACAACGCCAGAATACATGACTGTCAGAGTTCATGAGGACTCACCCACCCACTTTCTCTGGGAATGCCAATCCATTGGAAGCCGATGATTGGTTAAGGTCAATTGAGAGGAAGCTACACATAGCTCAATGCATAGGAAATGAGAAGGTACTCTACGCTTCTCATCAGTTGGAAGGAACAGCCGCCGAATGGTGGGAGAACTTCTGTGCCACGCAAGAGAACCCTCAAGATATCACTTGGGAAGAGTTCACAGCTGCATTCCGCCAGTATCACGTGCCTGAAGGAATCATGGACCTTAAGAAGGAGGAGTTCAGAGCACTGAAGCAAGGTAATCAGCCAGTGGCCGACTACCTGAACAAGTTCACACAGCTAGCACGCTACGCTTCGAGGATGTAGCGACAGATAAAGCCGATACCTCGTTTCATGAAGGGACTTAACTCAGGATTGCAAGTAGGATTGATCACCCACACCTTTCCAGATTTCCAAGAATTGGTGAATAAGGCGCTTATTCTTGAGGACAAGTGCAAGGAACTGGATGAGAACAGGAAGCGCAGGATGCAATAGCAGGGATCACGCCAGGGAACGCAACAGCGTCTGAGAGTTGCACCAAATCAGTTTTTCAGATTCCAGCCACAGAATGCTACAAGGACACCGTCACGGCACCAAGACACATCAATCAGAACTACTGACCTCCCTTCGCTTAGAAACGCCGCTCAGGCAACAAGAAGGAACAAAGTGAGACGCCGCTACAATCGCAACGAGCCAGGACACTTTGCCAACAGCTTGTCCAAGAAGACAGCAGGAGTGACCCGGCCGCTTCAATCTAGGAACCACCCGGCTAGGACGCCAAAGACCAGGAGCCGCACCCTGCATCAGGTGAGAGGCCGAGTCAACCATGTCACCGCAGATGCATCAGAATGCTACTGACGTCGATCTTGGGTAAGTTACTTGTTAACTCACTGCACGCTTGATTTTGTTTGACTCGAGCTTCGCATTCGTTTGTTTCGCAAGGCTTTGCTGTTAGAAATGATTTGGGGATTTCAAGACTTAAGTGCATGCTTTTAGTTCAAACCCCTGGTTCCGAACTCCGAACGAAAGTAGGATGTTTCGGGGTGAGAATACTAATAGATGGAATAGAGTTCCTAGCGAACCTTATAATTTTGGAGACCCATACCTTAGACGTTATTTTGGGAATGGACTGATTATCCAAGCACAAGGCCGTATTGGATTGTGGACGAAGGATTATCTCAGTTGAGAGCCCGTGTGGAAGGAAAGTGGAATTTCAAGCCACTGCCGTTAGAGAAGGACAGTTGATGGTTAACAGTACCAAGGCAATCAGCATAGAGGATGTCTCAGTAGTGAATGAGTACCCAGATGTTTTTCCCGAAGATCTACCTGGTATGCCGCCAGACAGGGACATAGAGTTTGTGATAGAACTTGTACCTGGTACAGCACCAATAGCAAAGAGACCCTATCGGATGTCCACCGAGGAGTTGGTAGAGATGAAGAAACAGCTAGAGGAGTTAATGGAGAAAGGATTTATCAGACCAAGTTCGTCGCCGTGGGGAGCACCAGTTTTGTTTGTCAAGAAGAAGGACGGGATTTTCAGGATGTGCATTGACTACCGTGCACTCAATGAAGTCACCGTGAAGAATAAGTACCCGCTACCCAGGATTGATGATTTGTTTGATCAGCTGAGAGGAGCCGGAGTTTTCTCCAAGATTGACCTAAGATCGGGATAACATCAGTTGAAGATCCGATCAGAGGATATTCCAAAGACAGCATTTTCGTCAAGATATGGACACTACGAGTTTCTGATAGCTATGTCCTTTGGATCGATTTAATGCGCCAAAGATATTTCATGAATATGATGAATAAGGTGTTCATGGAGTATTTGGACAAGTTTGTCGTCGTGTTCATAGATGATATCCTAATCTACTCCAAGACAGAGGATGAACATGCCGAACACTTGAGGCGAGTTTTGGAAAAGCTGAGGGAACAGCAACTCTTCGCCAAGTTCAGCAAGTGTGATTTTTGGAAGGACAAAGTGGAGTTTCTTGGACATGTAATGACCGCAGAAGGAGTCGCCGTTGATCCAAGCAAAGTAGAAGCCGTGTTACATTGGGAGCAACCGAAGACCGTGACCCAGATCTGGAGTTTCCTTGGAATGGTAGGGTACTACCGCCGTTTCATTGAAGGCTTTTCGACAATTGCGAAACCTCTTACGCAATTGCTGAAAAAGGAGAAGAAGTTTGCATGGACGTCAGAATGTGAGAAAGGATTTCAGGAGCTGAAAAAGCGATTGACATCAACACCGGTGTTAGTTCTACCGGATGTTGCTCAAAGCTTTGATATTTATTGTGACGCATCGCGCCAAGGACTTGGATGTGTGCTGATGCAGAATGGAAAGGTCGTCGCTTATGCATCAAGGTAATTGAGGCCGCATGAGGAGAATTATCCGACGCATGACCTAGAGTTAGCTGCCGTAGTGCATGCCTTGAAGATATGGCGTCACTATCTGATCGGGAACAGATGTGAAGTGTATACGGATCATAAGAGCCTTAAATACATATTCACCCTATCGGATCTGAACATGAGGCAGAGGAGATGGTTAGAGTTGATCAAGGACTAAAATGTTGGAATCCATTACCATCCCGGGAAGGCCAACGTAGTTGCCGATGCCTTGAGTCGGAAAAGCCATACTGTGAGCATGTTGCTAGCCACAAGTCAGGAAGAGCTATGTGAGGAGTTCCAGAGAATGAAGATTGAGGTGGTACCTAGTGGATTCTTGGCCGCATTAGAAGTAAAGCCTACCCTAGAGGATCAGATCCGGGAAGGACAGAAGGATGATGACAGGATCCGCAGGATTAAGACCATCAAGGAGGAAGGCAAGGCAGAGGACTTCAAGTTGGATGAGCGAGGCACGTTATGGATGAAGGATCGCATTTGTGTGCCGAACAAAAAGGAGCTGAAGCAGTTGATTCTAGAAGAAGCCCATGACTCCAAGTATTCAATTCATCCTGGAAGCGCCCAAATGTATCAGGATTTGAAAGAAAGATTCTGGTGGCCAAGCATGAAGCGTGAAGTTGCCGAGCATGTTGCATTGTGCGATGTATGCCAGAGAGTCAAGGCAATGCATCAGAGACCAGCAGGGTTACTACAGCCGCTGAAAATACCTGAGTGGAAGTGGGAGGAAATCGGAATGGATTTCATTACCGGTTTGCCTAAGACTCAAGGAGGTTATGACTCCATATGGGTTATAGTGGATCGTTTGACCAAAGTAGCCCATTTTATCCCCGTGAAGACCACTTACTCGGGGGATAAGTTAGCAGAGTTGTATATGACCAGGATCGTCTGTTTGCACGGAGTGCCAAAGAGGATTGTATCAGACAGAGGTACCCAATTTACCTCAAGGTTCTGGAATAAGTTGCATGAAGCCATGTGAACCCGTTTAAACTTCAAGATCTGACCTATCATCCACAGACGGATGGGCCAGGGAAAGAGTCAACCAGATTCTGGAGGATATGTTAAGAGCATGTGCATTGGCTTATGCTACCTCTTGGGATAAGAGTTTGCCATATGCCGAGTTTAGTTACAACAATAGTTACCAGGCTAGTTTACAGATGTCACCTTTTGAGGCACTGTATGGTCGACCCTGTCGGACGCCATTGAATTGGAATGAGACCGGTGAGCGCCGTGTCTTCGGGCCTGATATTCTTCAGGAGGCTGAAGAGCAGATTGCCATGATTAGGGAAAGGTTGAAGATCGCCCAATCACGACAGAAGAGTTATGCTGACAACCGTCGCCGGGACCTGAGTTTTGAACCAGAAGACTTTGTATACCTCAGAGTTACGCCTCTCAGGGGAGTTAAGAGGTTCCATGCTAAAGGGAAACTCGCACCCCGTTATGTTGGACAATTTAAGATTTTGAGCCACAGAGGCGAAGTTGCTTATCAGCTGGAGTTGCCACAGTCGTTGGCAGGAGTACATGACGTGTTCCATGTGTCCCAGTTGAAGAAGTGTCTCCGAGCACCTGAGGAACAGACACCGCTAGAGTCAATTGAGTTGCAAGAAGATTTGACTTACAAGGAGCATCCCGTAAAGATTTTGGACACTATGGATCGAGAGACCAGAAATAAGTCAACCCATTTCTGTAGAGTACAGTGGAGCAACCACACGGAGAGTGAAGCAACTTGGGAACACGAAGAGGATTTGAGGAAAGAGTTTCCAAACCTATTCCTTTAGTAAGCCCTGAATCTCGGGGACGAGATTCTATTAAGGGGGGAGGTTTGTAACACCCCAAAATTTTGCTTTTCTTAAATTCATGAGTGATTTGGCACTTTGGTGAATTTCTGGAATTTTCTGGAATTTATTTGGATTTATTTGGAATTTATTCGAATTTATTCCATTTTGAAATAATTAAAGAATTTAATTTTGCAAATAAAATTTTGTTGGAAATATTTTATTTGAGTCCTAAATACCCTAAAATATTTTCCAGAATTTTTCTGGAATTTTTCTGAGTATTTTGCTATTTTTAATGAATTAAATGAATTACTGGGAATTATTTTAAATATTAAATCGCTGGAAAATGCGAGTGGGTTTGTACTGTTCATCCGACCGAGCCGCACTGAAGTCGACTCGAGTCCGGCGAGCCACCGAAGCCTGGTCGAACCCAACCCTAACCCAAGTTGATCCCGATCGTTGGATCGAGATCCAACGATCGGATTGGATCGCATCGGCTCGAGCCAAGACCGGGCGGATCCGTTTCGGCCGTCGCGATCATGGCCGTTGATCGCGCCACGTGGACAGTCGACCGTCGTCGTCCCCGCCGGATCCGAGCCGGACTCCGCCGCCGCGCCCGCCACCGTGTGGGTCTAGGTTTCCGTTTTCCGCACGGACGCCGAGGGTATTTAATGCCCGGGTTGCGCCTCGAGGACCGCCTTGACCCCGCGCATCGCGCCTAGCTCAGAGACTCGGCCGCCGAGAGGTCCGCCGAATCGCCGCCGAAGTTTGAAGGGAGCCGCGGTTCTAGCCGTTTTCGCCGACGCGCCGTTTCTCGCGCATCCAAGACCGGATCCGTAACCCCCGAAGCCAGGCGCACCCGTAGGGACAACTCACCTCGCCGGAGCGCGCCCGGAACGCCGAGACCGTGGTCATCGTCTTCATCTCCGGCCAAGCTAGCGCCGCCGCGTGCCATCGCCGACCCCGAGCTCCACCAACCGTCCGATCAAGATCCAAAGGCCCAGATCGCGCCACGTCACCCTCGGTAAGTTCTCCGTTGAAAATCCTAGATCTAATCTCAACCGTTGGATCTAGATCCAACGGCTTAGGTCGTGCCACGTAGCAGGAACTGCACCAGGCTAGATTGGATCTGGACCGTTAGATCAAGATCCAACGGCCCAGATCAACCCGTGCGCCCCAAGCACATGAGGCCCAAATCCAATCCTCGCCGTCGGTTTTCAAACCAACGGTCACGATCGTGCCACGTGTCCAGGGAGCCGAACCGCCGCGCCACGCGGGCGTGCGCGTGGGTCACTGACACGCCGGGCCCGCGTGTCAGCAACCGCACCGTGACATCACCCATGACGTCATCGGTGGGACCCACCTGTCAGTGCTGTGGGCTGAGCCCCGCTGACGTCAGCAGTGACGTCACCCGAGGGGGACCCACCTGTCAGTCTCACGTGAGCCGTGGACCGGGTCCACGGTAGACCCGAGCCGAGCGTGGACCGAGTCCATGGACCGGCTGACGTCAGCCGCCCAATCCAGTGCTGCCACGTGTCCAGGCTGACGCAATAATTAATTTTCGAAAAAGAAAATGATTTATTAATTCGAAATAATGATTTCAGATTTTGTTTCAAACTTCAAACGCTTATAACTTTTGCGTTTCAACTCCGATTTGAGTGATTCAAATTTCTAAATTTGTATAAAATTGAGATCTACCTAATGATGAATTTTATTTAATTTTTGGACTAAAGTTTTTCTCTGTAAAATTATTTAATTGATTATTTAAACTTTAAATAATCATAACTTTTGCATTTTAACTCCA
Organism: Rhipidocladum racemiflorum; assembly: GCA_036346355.1. Classification (NCBI taxonomy): domain Eukaryota; kingdom Viridiplantae; phylum Streptophyta; class Magnoliopsida; order Poales; family Poaceae; genus Rhipidocladum; species Rhipidocladum racemiflorum. The sequence goes on from CM070583.1 coordinate 63,909,519, forward strand.
AATTTGACGATTCCAGTTTCTAAAAATTCATAAAATTATGTTCTCTCTGTTTATGGATTTTATTTGGATGTTTGGACACTTTTTGCCTATTGTTTATTTGTGTATTTGCTATTTGCACGCTTTACGAGTAGACGTTGAAGTGCCGGAAGGATTTGAAGGAGAAGTATTGACTCAGGATCCAACTCAAGACCAAGAACAAGTACTTTTTGAAGGCAAGTTGTGCTTTGACCATGTTGATCCTATTTCGAAATCTATTTTGATTTAATCTATTGCATGCTAGTTCAATTAGAAAATACTTTATTTAAATTTGGGGAGTTAGATAAATACCAATTTGCTGTATGACACCTTGATTACTTAAGTATGTGCCATGACCCTTGTCACCCTAGTTGTGGATTACTAGTTGGACATTATTAAATTGCCAACAGGGGTTCTAGACCGTTGTAGTATACTGCTTAGACCTGCTACGTGCTCATGACATGATTTTGGACAATCAAATATTAATATTGACTTAATGATATATTGAACCTATTTTGGAAAGGTATCATGTGATGTTGATGGCACGTGGTGCATGGTAATCAACTGGGGTTTGATAAATAGTTTTTCGACCGGGGCATGTGGCAAGAATGATCAGGTGGGCCAGTTGTGGCATTGGGGATGTTGATTTGGTTCTTCGGGTAGTCTTGCCCTGGTCACCCTAAGGACTTAACCTTGCAAGCCTTTGAACTGGGTCTAACGTGCAACCACATGTCTCGTAATGGGACGGACCTAGTTGACTAAGTTGCTAATAACGCACTGTGGGACCTCGGAGGTCAACTACACCCTTTGTGTAAGTTGTACGGGGAGCGTCACGGGTGAGGCCAGTACCCATCTAACGGTTGATTGGCCTAAACTTCGCCTTAGCTAAGGGAAGGGTTAGTGTGCAATAACCGGGAGGACCACTTGTATTGTTAGAGGTTTAGAAAGACTTTGTTACTGAACTCGCCTTTGTGGTGTTTGACTGTATCTTGTGGGTAAAGTGCATAACCTCTGCAGAGTGTAGAATTTATTCGAATAGCCGTGTCCGCGGTATTGGACATCGCTGGGAATTACTGATCAAGGGTTAGATTTTCTCAAAAATAACTTGGTTTGGAAAGGTTGGGTTGGATTAATAATGCTGTTGATGGAAATGTGGATTAGGATGGGAAAGATGTTTATTAAACTACTTGAAAAGTTATTTATTCTTTACTTATTTCTACCGCTGAATCTATTTATGATACTTGTTAAATGTCAAGTTTTCGCAAATATACCTTGAGCTATTCCTTTGTACCAAGCCATGCATATAGTATATTAGCTTTGCATTCTGCATGACTTGCCGAGTACCAAGTACTCACCCTTGCCACAATATAACACCAGTTGAAGAGGAGACTACACCAGCTTTGGAGGAGGAACTCCAAGAGGATCCGTCTACTTAGGGAAGCGAGCCGATCGATTGCCTGTGGTATACTGGATGGCGCCACGAAGTTATTTGATTTTCCGCTGCTACTATTTCTCTCTTAATAAGCTTCGCCCTGCGAGGCATACATTTGTCACTTGACCATAAGGTCGAGTAACCAGTTTGACTATTTAATTAAAGTACTTTACTAATATTGAGTGGTATGATTGTGATATTTACCGATGTTAAGACTGTGTGCACTAGCGCGTTCCTGGACTAGTGCTGAATACACAGAGGGTCCGGATTTGCAAATTCGGGGTCCCGACAGATGTTTATGTGAAGAAACTTCAACCTGATAAACTCGAACCCAAAGCGGAAAAATGCGTCTTCATAGGATACCCTAAAGAAACAATTGGGTACACCTTCTATCACAGATCCGAGGGCAAGGTTTTTGTTGCCAAGAATGGATCCTTTTTGGAGAAAGAGTTTCTCTCGAAAGGTGTGAGTAGTAGGAAGGTAGAACTCAACGAGGTTTTTGAACCTTCTCTTCATAGAATGGCAAGTGCAGTAGCGCCGGAAGTTGTTTCGGAGTTGACTTCACCAGATGAAGAGGGAACTAATGATGAGGATCATGAAACTCCGAAAGAGAACACTACCACACCTCGCAGGTCAACAAGAGCGTGTAATGCTCCTGATTTTTATGTTTCTACTATGAATGTCATGGTAATTGAGAATGATGACCCTACGACGTATGATGAAGCAATGATGAGCCCAGATTCCGACAAATGGCTAGAAGCCATGAAATCCGAAATGGGATCCATGTATGAAAACCAAGTATGGACTTTGGTGGACCTACCCAATGACCGTAAGGCCGTTGAGAACAAATGGATTTTCAAAAAGAAAATAGACGCTGATGGTAATGTGACCGTCTATAAAGCTCGACTTGTCGCAAAGGGTTTTCGACAAATTCAAGGAGTTGACTACGATGAGACTTTCTCACCCGTAGCAATGCTAAAGTCTGTTAGGATTATGTTAGCAATTGCTGCATTTTTCGATTATGAAATCTGGTAGATGGATGTAAAAAAAGCGTTCCTTAATGGAAACATTGAGGAAGAGTTATATATGATACAACCCAAAGGTTTTGTTGATCCTAAGGATGCTGATAAGGTATGCAAACTTCAGCGATCCATTTATGGACCGAAGCAAGCATCACGAAGTTGGAATCTCCGTTTTGATGAGGTAATCAAAGGTTTTGGATTTGTCCAAACTTACGGAGAAGCTTGTATTTACAAGAAAGTGAGTGGGAGCTCTATAGCATTTCTGATATTATATGTGGATGACATATTGTTGATTGGAAATGATATAGAACTTTTGAAAAGCGTAAAAGATTACTTAAACAGTATGTTTTCAATGAAGGACCTTGGTGAAGCGGCGTATATTTTAGGCATCAAAATCTATAGAGATAGATCGAGACGCTTGATTGGGTTATCGCAAAGTACATACCTTGACAAGATTCGAAAGAAGTTTAGAATGGACGAAAGTAAGAAAGGGTTCTTACCTATGTTGCAAGGCAAGACGTTGAGTAAGACTCAGAGTCCAGCTATAGCAGAAGATAGAGAAGTAATGAATAAGATTCCCTATGCTTCAGCCATAGGCTCTATCATGCATGCTATGTTGTGTACAAGACAGGATATGGCACATGCTATTAGTTTGACTAGCAGGTACCAATCTGATCCAGGTTTGGAACACTGGACAGCGGTCAAGAATATCTTTAAGTACTTAAGAAGAACTAAGGATATGTTTCTCATATATGGTGGCGAAGAAGAGCTCGTCGCAAAAGGTTACGTCGACGCTAGTTTCGACACTGATCCGGATGACTCTAAGTCACAAACCGGGTATATTTTTGAAATGAATGGAGGAGCAGTGAGCTGGAGGAGTTCCAAGCAATCTGTGGTGGCGGGATCTTCAACAGAGGCAGAATATGTTGCTGCTTTAGAAGCGGCCACAGAAGCGCTTTGGATGAAGATGTTCATATCCGAACTGGGTGTGGTTCCGAGTGCGTTGGACCCAATGGTTATCTATTGTGACAACAATGGTGCCATAGCCAATGCTAAAGAACCAAGGTCACACAAGAATTCCAAGCATATTAAGCGCCGGTTTCACTCCATCCGTGAACATGTCAAGGATGGCGATATAAAGATTTGCAAAGTGCACACGGATCTGAATATGGCAGACGCGTTGACTAAAGCTCTCCCAAGGGCAAAACATGATCAGCACCAGAACTCAATGGGTGTTAGATTCATCACAATGTAATCTAGATTATTGACTCTAGTGCAAGTGGGAGACTGAAGGGAATATGCCCGAGAGGCAATAATAAATTGTTTATTATCTTATTCCATGTTTATAATAGATGTTTATTTCTCATGCTAAAATTGTATTAACCGGAAACGTTGATACATGTGTGTTTAATAAACAAAAAGGTTCCTAGTAAAGCTTCTCTTTTAAACTAGCTCGTTGATTAACTGATGATCAAGGTTTCCTGATCATGAACATTGGATGTTGTTAATAATGGGGTCACATTATTAGAAGAATGATGTGATGAACACACACCCAAGTTGGTATAGCAAATTCGATCAAGTCATTAAAGTTTGTTGCAGATCGAACATATACAAAATAGCTCTTTTCCTTACACCATGAGATGATGTCAATCACTAACTCCGGAAGAGTACTTTGATGACATCAAATGTCACTCCGTAACACGGTGACTATAAAGATGGATTTGGGTACTATGAAAGTATTAGTTGAGGCTCATTCATCAAGAGTGGAGTGGGATTTGTCCATCCAGATGACGGAGAGATATACTCTGGGCCCTCTCGGTGATATCACATTGACATCGCTTGCAAGCACGTGACTAGGTCACAAGAATGTCATATCACGGAACGAGTAAAGAGTACTTGTCGGTAACGGGATCGAACTAGGTATAGTTGATACCAATGATCGGATCCCGGATAAGTAATATATCGCGAGACAAAAGGAATTGGTTATGTTGTTTTTGGTTCACACGATCACTAGTTCATCGTTGAGTAAGTGGGAGTCATTATGGATTTCCAGATCCCGCTGATGATTATTGATCAGAGAGGTGTCTTGATCATGTCCATTTTATTCACGAACCGTAGGGTGACACACTTAAGGTTCATCGACGCTTTTGAGTGGGTACGGAACACCGGAGAAAAGTTTGGACAGCACCGGAATAGTTTCGGGATATCGGAATAGTTCAAGGGGGTATGTGTTAATTTTTGTTAATTAAAAGAATTAACAAATATTAAATTAACAGAAATAAAATTGTTTATTTATTTAATGGAGAGTCCATTCACATGAAGAGAATGGAGAGTCCATTCACATGGAGAGAATGGAGAGTCCACTCACTCCTATAAAAGGAAGGGTGGAGCTCCTCTCTCAGGGACTAATCTCCATAACCCTTTGGTTGGTCTTTTCTCCCTCCTCCTGCTGTTCCACCTTTCAAGCAGTAGCTTAAGCAAAGCGCTGCTGAAATAGTTTCTCCATCACCACCACTAAGTCGTAGTGTTGTTGGAGTTTCCCGTGGATCCTCTACTTCCACTGCCCCGCTGGATCGAGGGATTGGAGGTCGTCGTTGTTCCGTACGTGTGACCAAGTACGGAGGCCGCCGCTTGTGGCGCTCATCTTCGCGACTTTGAAGTCGGGCGTGTACCTCTACTTCAACCACGTTTGTTTGCGGGAACGTTATTCCCGCTTTCGGTCTACGAGGGTGAGTCCTTCTGAAACCGTTTGCATGCATCTCCTAGATATGATCTTGGTGTTTTGTTGCATTCGTAGGAAAAATTTTGTTTTCCATGCTTAGAACCCATCACACACCACCGGCACATAGGTACCACACACTCACAATCATGTCCACAAAACAGTACACAAACACTCTTCTACCCCAACATCGCAAACTACTCGCAAAACCCAAAAACAGAGGTTATGTCCCGCCGGGACAACAGACTTGCAATGAGCATAACTCGGCTTCTAAGACTCCGAATCGATTAAACGAGTACATCCTCGCGTAGCTTAGGAAATTTCCTAACTTTTTATAAGTATATGTAAAGACTGATTCGGAATCTAAAGTGGTTTAATCTACAGAATACCGTGATCTGTTCCAATCACGTCACTGTTTTTAATAAGTTCGGTAAAATGGGCATAACTTTCAAACGGATGGGAGGAATTGGACGTTCTTTATACCCAATGAAAGGTATTGAAGTTACCTACAACTTCTTCAACAGGCGGACGACCAAATTCTGACTCTAAATTGGCGAAAACCCAAACCCTAGATCGACTGCTCATGCTGCCCGGAACAGAGAACGTGGCAAACTCTAGGTTTCATCTAATCTACCCAATTACAGCACCACTAATTGATCTACAAACATGATATTAACCCTTAGAACAGATCCTAGACCAATCCCAAGGATCCCGTTGCCATACCTTCGCCCGACGAATGAAAACCCAATGGATCTCCTCCCGGTTCGCGCGATCTCCTTCCTCGCTCCAAATCCACCGGATCTCCTCGTCGCGGAGCGCTCCAATGGATGGATCTTCGGGTTGGTGAGGTGGAGAACTCCCCTAGGGGCAGCAAGGGAGGTGGAGAGGTGGTGGAGGGGGTGGTGGCGCAATGGGAGAGGAGGGGCGCATGGGGGTGGCGGCTAGGAGGTGGAAGGGAGGGGAAACCCTAAGGCTAGGGGGCTGGCGCCCAAGAGGGCTAGGGGGGCGCACAAGGCAGCCCACCCTGGTCCCTCCCTCCCTCATGGGCCCAAACTCCCTCCCATCAAGGCCCACGACTCATCCCCTTAGGCCCAAACTCCCCCGGAGAGGCCCAAACTCCTGAAATCGGCCCGGAAACGCGATTAAACCTCGAACCGTATGGTTTCAACCTCCAAATCCACATTCCATAATGTTTTTGACCTCGACATTTACATTTTATAAGGTCTCAGCATTCCGTAGTGTCATAGATGCAACTCCAAGAAAGCATGATTTGATAGGGTTGTGTCTCATGGCAAGCAGCGAGGATAGCTTCACCGAAAATGATTATGACAGCGACATCAATGAGGTAGATCCTTCATATGATTAATTAGCTATTGTTGTTGCTCGTCTTGGAAAATTGCTTGATAAACGTGATAAGAAAATTAAGAAACATGATTTTGTTGTGGAATCATTGAATGCTGAAATTGCTAGACTTAAAACCTTGATTCCTAACGATGATACTTGTAAATCTTGTGACTTAATTTACAATGAGCTTACTTTGCCTAGGAGAGAACATCCCTTCCTGTTACATCAACAAGAGAAAAATGAGAAACATGTTAAACATGCTAGCTGTTCAACTGATGATTTGCATGGTTCAACTTCTTGTTCTAAATGCTCAACTCTTGAATTGAAATTGAAAGATGCAAATGCTAGGGTTTCTCAATTAACTGATGATCTGCTTACACATGAGGTTCTTTCATGCTCTACTTGTCGTAAGCAAAAAGGGAAGGTTGATATTCCTTGCAATAATGGTCTCATGCTTTCTCATAAAGTTGATTACTTGCAAAATTTCTTAGAACGGTTCACTAATGGCAAGAAAAATTTGAACATGATTTTGGACTAATCTATGGATAGCTCAAACAAGAAAGGTTTATGTTTTGATCCTTATGCTTCATGTGAAACTAAACCTCGCACTATTGTTTAGGCTCTTTGCAATGACAAAATTGAGATTTTTAATGAGCCTAAGAATATTTGTTTTAGATCTGTTGGTCTTTTATCTTCATCTGTGATGAATTCAAAATGTGCTTCTACTATTAAAGCAAAACATCATGTTAAGTACACTTGTACTCATTGTGGTAGAGATGGACATTTATTAAATTTTTGCTTTAGACTGGCTAAACAACAAAAGAAAGAAAGAGCTAAGGCTAGGTCTAATGTCAGACATGCACGTTTTGCTTCTTATTATGTGCCTAGGGTGAAACAAGCACCGTTTGTTGCTAAAAACACGGGAAAAGATAAATCTGTTTTTGTGCATAAGAATGCTCGTGTCGTGCCTACTGTTGTACGTTGTGTGTCTCAATACTGGATTCCTAAAAATCTTATTTCTAACCCCAGTACCGAGACCTCGACATTTTCTGCTTCTATGTAGGCTTCTCACGCAAGGAAGGAGAACATATGGCTAGTGGATTCCAGATGCTCACGCCACATGTTCGGTGATAAGATTTCGTTCTCCTTCACTCGTGCATCTCGTGCTGAAAGTGTTACTTTTGGAGATGCTCCTTCCACTTTTTTCGCAAAAGGCACTAATTCAAATGATGCAGGTACAGGTGCATATGTTCAGGGGGAGAGTATCTTTGTTCATAAAGATGATGATGATGCTGTTGAGGATGAGATAATTGGAGGTTTAAATGTAACACCCTACAAATCTAAACTGTCATACAAGAAAATTTCGACAGCATCTCCCCTAAAATTAGGACAAAACGGAAGCGACAACAAGATTCATAATAAACATTACAAACAGGAATAACATAAAAGCATCAATACTAGAGATAACAAGTCTAAATCAACCAGGAAACAAACATAAACGTAAAACAGCTCCAAAGAGGACATCAACAGGTCTATGATTAATAAAATTTCAGCAAGCTAATGAATTATTAAATGCACTAGTCCATGTGATTCGTGATGACCCCGGAGGGTTGATTGTGCTACTAAGCCCACCCTTCAAGCTACGACTCACGAGAACTACACGAAAACAACAAAATAACAAGGGTGAGATTGGGTAATCTCAAAGCGGAACAACTTCTAACGAATAACACACCACAGTAAAACTAGCATACGAAATTCCTCATGTCCAATACCACATTATAGAGTCCACACAACCTCAGTAAAATGCATATGATTGTGCACATGCTTATGCCATGATCCTTCTCACCGTGCGTTCTTTCTCAGAACACCACATTAGCTGGTTGGTACTCCAGACTACACATGACCTAACATCCCAAAATTTTGCTTTTCTAATCTATGTGTGATTTGGCACTTTGGTGAATTTTTGGAATTTTCTCGAATTATTTGGATTTATTTGGAATTTATTTGAATTTATTCCATTTTGAAATAATTAAATTTAATTTTTCAAATAAAATTTGTTGAAATATTTTGATTTTGAGTCCAAAATGATCCAAAAATATTTTCCGTAATTTTTCTCGAATTTTTTCTGGTCATTTGGTTATTTTTAATGAATAAAATGAATTATCGGGAATTATTTTAATATTAAATCGTTTAAAATCCAACTCGGTCAAGTAATCGTTCATCCGACCTAGCCGAACGACCAGTCCCACCTTGAGCCACTTGATCACTCCACTTAACCCACTATCCTAACTCTGCTGTTGATCAAGTTGATCCAACTACCAGATCCGCCTCGACTCTCGATCTTTTAAAGCCGTTTCCGACGGCTCATCGCCGCGCCACAAAGGCGATCGTGGGTTGCTGGTTGTGCCACGGGATAGGCCACGATTTTCGCCGTTTTCACGAGTCCGAATGTCCGACTTCGCCGACTGCCGCTTCGTAGCAAATTAGGTTTCTGCCAGACACGGGACGCCGAGGTTATTTAACGTGCCCAGATACCTTCGAGTGACCGCCGCGTGATCCCGCGCCTCCTTTCTCTAATACTTCACCGAGGCTGAGCCGCTGCGTTAGCTTTGGCGATGAGCCGCTGAGCTGCGGCGCACGCCCGCCACTGCTCGCTTGTCAGCCGTTTCGCTGGTCGCCGCCTTCGCTGCGACTTTATCTCACTCACCGCGACGAGACGCACTTTGGCGACCCTTTTTCATCTCGCCGTGAGCAACCCCCGGAACGCTGGGCCGGCTTCGCTGCCGCTTTCAACTCCCGGGCAGCCGAGCGCCACCACGGTTGAAGCCATCACGGATGAAGCTTGCGGCACCGCCTGATCCCGACGGACGGCTGAGGGGTGAGTTCACGGTTCCAAAACCCTGATTCTGGATCCGCCGCTGATCAAGATCCAACGGCCACACCGCCACGCGCCGCAGCAAAGCAAAGGCGATTATAGGATTAGATCCGACCGCCTCGATCTAGATCGAACTACCGCCCACGAGCATCGAGTAGTTTGAACGCGGTTAAACCTCGATCTGAATCCGCGCTGCTGATTTTCAAACCAATCCACCGGTGAGACGCGCCACGCGGGGAAGTTGACCGACGCCACGGCCAAAGTTCTTCCGCTACCAGTGGTAGGCAGATTACACGGGCCCAAGCGTGGTCGCAGGGGCCCGCAGGATGTCGCTGGCTAACCCAGGCCCAAGCCGCTTTATCACAATGATGACGCTACCCGAGCGTGGGCCCAATAGTATGTCAACACGCTGAGCCAATGACCTGAGTCCACTCAGACTCCAGCCGAGCATGGACCAAGCCCATGGACTCCACCGACGCCACCCAAATCAATCAGAGCTCGCCATTGGTCCATGTCCGACTGACAATACTAATTTCTCCGAAAAGAAAATGATTTATTAATTCAAATAATGATTTCAAATTTAGATTCAAACTTCAAACGCTTATAACTTTATGCTTCAACTCCGATTTGAGCGGTGCGATTCAAATTTCTAAATTTGTATAAAATTAAGATCTACCTAAATATGAATTTTGATTTAATTTTTGACTAAAGTTTTTCTCTCTCTGTAAAATTATTTAATTGGATTATGGAACTTTAAATAATCATAATCTTTTATGCTTTTTTGAACTCCAAATTTGGATCGACTTGAGTCTCCGCTTCTAAAATCCGTAAAATTATGTTCTTCCGCTTGTATGGATTTATTTGAGAGTTTTGGGATCTTTTGCAGTAGTGTTTATTTGTGTATTTGCTATTTGCAAGACGCTTTTACGAGTAGACGCTGAAGTGCCTAAGGATTCAGAAGGAGAAGTGTTGACTCAGATCCAACTCAAGACCAAGAACAAGTACTTTTTGAAGGCAAGTTGTGCTTTGACCATGTTGATCCTATTTCAAATCTATTTTGATTTAAACTATCGCGATGCTAGTTTAATTAGAAAGATACTTTGTTTTTTAAAACACGGGGTTGGGATAAATACCAATTTGCTATATGACACCTTGATTACTTAAGTATGTGCCATGATCCTTGTCACCCTAGTTGTGGATTACATAGTTGGACATTATTAAATTGCCAACATGGGTTTAGATCACTAGGTATAACTGCTTTAGACTCAAGCATTGTTTCATGCATATGATTTGGACAACCAAATGCTACTAATATGACTTAATGATATATTGAACTGCTGTTGAAAAAGTATCATGTGAAGTTGATGGCACGTGGTGCATGGTAATCAACCCTGGTTTGATAAACAGATTTCTGATCGGGGCATGTGGCAAGAGTAATCAGTGCGGCCGCTTGTGGCATATGTGATGTTGATTTGCCTTTCTGTAGTCTTGCCCCTGTCAACACTTAATAAGGACTTAACCTTGCAAGCCTTTGAACTCACGGTCATGAACTTGCAACCACATGGTCTGAAATGGGACGCACTTCTAGTTGACTAAGTCATATGGACTCACTCTAGAGCCTCAGTGGTGTAATCACATAACTGCTTGTGTGATCAGATCGAGTCAGATCGTACATTGCATTGTGCACCCATCTAACTGTGTTGGTCCCATACTTCTGCCTGCTAAGGGAAGGGATGGTGTAGAGCACTTCAAACCTGAGAGGACCACCTGGCAGGTTAATCGAGGCTTCCTGGAAGGCTTTGCACAGGATCATCATTCTGATACTTTGTATGGCGTATTCACTTACTGGATGTAGAGTGGATTGTATCTGTGGGTAAAGTGCATAACCTCTCGCAGAGTGTAGAATCTATTTGAATAGCCGAGTCCACTCAAGATCGACAATGCCTCAGAATTACAAATAAGTGGTTAGATTTTCTCGTAAAATAACTTGGATTTGAAAAAGTTGTTGGTTTAATAATGGAGATGATGGAAATGAGGTTTAGGATGGGGAAAATGTTTATTAAATTTCTGAAAAGTTATTTATGCTCATCGCTTTCGAATCTACTTATATTACTTGTCAAAACAAGTATGCTATCGAAATATACTTGAGCTATTCCTTTGTACCAAGCCATGCATATAGTATATTAGTTTGCATTCTCAGGCATGACTTGTTTGTAATGTACTCACTCAATTTCTTGCTTCAACACAACATCAGCTTGAAGAGAGATTACGCCACTTTGGAGGAGGAACTCAAGAGGACCCGCTCTACTTAGGGGATGAGCCTGGGGCCATTGGTTCGGTATACTCGATGGAAGGCTCACGTAAGTTTATTTGATTTTCCGCTGCTGTTATTTCTCTTTTAATAAGTTTCTCGCTTTCATGTAGGCATATATTTGTGTAACTTGGCTATAAGGTCAAATAAACCACTTGGTTATTTAAATAAAGTACTTTGATAATATCGATTGGTATGATTGTGATATTTAGCGATCGATGTTATATCGTGGTATCTAAGCATGCTGCCTTCCGACTAGTGATTAATACACAGAGGGTCCTGATTTGCAAATTTGTGGTCCCGATTGCAGGTAGGTATTATCGTAGCCATACTTGACTCCAGGCTCAACCCTAAGTTAGAATGGTCGTAGTGGAGGATAAAACCTCCTATTTTCTAAATCTAAAATTTGTGAAGACAAGAAATGACATCTCTGACTTTATCTCCTTCTCTCTTCTTTTCGCTTTCTCTAAATTTTTCTCTCACCTTGTCACACTTGAAAATTCCTAGTTCTTACGTAAAGCACTTTGTGACAAAGATGGAGGAAGAGTTCAACTACGCTGATCTAGAGTTGGTCAATGCACGCTCATTAACTTGGCACATGCTACAAACTCTCTGAGATTTTGAGAAGCCCCAATACCAAGTGGAAGTAATCGTGCAAGCAGGATTGATCAAGGCTTGTGGACGCGAGGATTTGAGGTACCGCTAGGAAAAAGGGCCTGTGTAACGCTCGACATGATAAGACACGCCAGAGATCTACAATGCAGATGGGTATCTGAAGAAGTGACACGACGAAAGTACAATGCGGCACATTACCCGTGATCTACGCCAGAGAGTTGAGAGTACTGGTTCCGCTAATATCCGCAGCTAATGATAACCTTTCTTGGACCCGAAGGCGATTCAGATGAGAATGCCACTTGCCATAATGGGCGGCATAACACTGATTCTGTCGTCATCAGAAGATGTACTAGATAATACAAGGTGAGCTGCATGTATTCTGCAAGGAGATCACTTAGCCACAGAGAAGAAGTTTAGATGGAAGTCAAGAAAGCAGGTGGTACACCTTCTACGTATGTGCTGATTGACGAATGCGGAGATGACTTTTGTAATGACCTCACCAGAGCCCGGCATCTGAGCCACACCGAGCTGAGAGCTTTCAGATCCAGAGGAGTCTGACTTCGCATGAGGACATCAAGCCGACTACCACACGCATGACATAGTCGCTGGACATGGCGATCGCATCAAGCGCTTATGCCGCAAAGACCCGCACTCCAAAGGCCGTGGGAGGTTTTCGATGAGTGAGCATAGGTTCCCATAGTGAGACTCTTCGCCGAAGCCGAGTCAAATAGAATAGAAGAGTCACCCTTTAGGCTGCGTAGATTCTGTGAGTTAGTTCGATGGATTTGCTTATTCATTGAGGTAAATGGAGATGTGTTGCAAGGCCCTTAGGTATCAGAAGCTACCATACCAAGTTATTAATAATAAAGTTGACCCAGTTACCCTTTTCGCCTCTGATAAAACTACAGTTACATTGTCTATTCTGTTTCCTCTCATCTCTAAACCTAGAGCAAATCGAGATGATGGTGAACACCCGTGGAAACTTTGGAAGTAATGCGAGGAAGTGATCTCGCCCACAGAAAACCCCTGATGGAGCACCAGACCGGCCACCGGATATGCACTTTCTGAACGCTTGTCGCTTGCTGATACTCTGGTTGATGCATGCTATGATGCAACAAATGCAGCACGTTACCAAAGCCGTGCCATCCGCTAATCAAGTTAATCGTGACCACGCCTGTATCACAAGGCCAGCCGTCAGAAAGTTCATGAGACTCACCCACCCACTTTCTCGAAATGCCAATCCATTGAGGCCGAAGCGATCGTTAAGAAGATCAATCGAGAGTGAAGTTGCATATAGTTTCATCAGACAGGGAATGAGGCTACATTTCACGCCATCAAAGCTTGAAGGAATACCGCCATCATGGTGGGAGAACTTCAGGTACACGCAGAGAACCTCAGATATCACTGGGAAGAGTTCACAAATTCATTCACAGATTGCACCTGCGTCAAGGAATTATGGACCTCTGGCAAGAATTAGGAGCCGAGGAGTTCAGAGACCGCAAGTGGTAATCAGCCGCTGGTCCGAATACTCGAACAAGTTCACACAAAGACAGCACGCCACGCATGGTCTGAGGATGGGAGCTATATAAATCTGTGATAGCCTCAAGCTTCTTGGAAGGGACTTAACTCTGGCAGATTGCAAGTAGGGTTGATCACCCACACCTTTCCGTGATTTCCAAGAGTTGGTGAATAAGGCGCTTATTCTTGAGGACAAGCGCAAGGAATCGATGAGAACAGTGGAAGCGCAGGATGCAACAAAGAAGGGATCACGCCAGTGAACGCAATCACGCTTTTGAGAGTTGCACCAAATCAATTCTTCTGATTCAACCACGTGTAATCGTGCACAAGGGAGCACCATCTCAAAGACCAAGACCTCGCCAATCAAAACTACCAGACCTCACCCGCTAGAAACGCTACTCCCAGTGCAAACACATGAACAAACAAAGGGAGACGCTCGCTACAATCACAATGAGCCAGTGACACTTGCCAACAAATTGTCCAAAGAAGATGAAAGCAGAGCGACCTGCCGGCTTCAACCTCAGGCACCACCTCGCCTAGTGACGCCAAAGATCAGGAGCCACACCCTGCATCAACAGGTGAGAGGCCGAGTCAACCATGTCACCGCAGATGCACCCGCAGACTGCTCACGACGCACGAGATCGGGTAAGTTACTTGTTAACTCAAGACTGGCAATGCTTTGTTTGACTCGAGCTCAGACTGCTTGTTTCGCAAGGCTTTGCTACTAGAAATGATTTAAGGATTGCAAGACTTAAGTGCATGCTTTTAGTTCAAACCCTGGTTCCAACTCCGAACTAAGTAGGATGTTCCTGGGTGAGAATACTCAGTTAGATGGAATAGAGTTCCTAGTAAACCTTTTATAATTTTGGAGACCTGCACCTTAGATGTTATATTGGGAATGGATTTGGGTTATCCAAGCACAAGGTCAGATATCGGATTGTGGACTTTGGTAAGGACTTCATCTCAATGAGAGCCCGTGGGAAGCAAAGTGGAAATTTTGCAAGCCACTAGCTAGAGATGGACAGCTGATGGTTAATGCTATCAAGGCAATCAGATAGAGGATGTCCCAAAGAGGTGAATGAGCACTCCTGATGTTTTCTCTAAGATCTACCTCGGTATGCCGCTGTAGGACATAGAGTTTGTGATAGAGCTTGTACTGCACAAGACCGATAGCAAAGAGACCTTACCTATCGGATGTCTCACCTGAGGAGTTGGTAGAGATGAAGAAACAAATTGGAAGAGTTAATGGATAAAGGATTTATGGATCGACCGACCGAGTCTCGCCACGGGGAGCACCGCTTTTGTTTGTCAAAAAGAAGGATTCGAGTTTCAGTGGATGTGCATTGACTACCGTGGCACTCAATGAAGTCACCGCGGAAGAATAAGTATCCGCTACCCGTGATTGATGATTTGTTCGACCGCTAAGCAGAGGAGCCTGAGTTTTCCAAGATTGATCTCGAGATCGGATACTACCATCGCTGAAGATGATCCGGATCGTAAGATATTCAAGACCGCATTTCTCACAAGATATGGACATTACGAGTTTAGCGCTATGTCTCTTTTGATCGAATTTAATGCGCCACCTATTTCATGCGAATATGAGTGAATAAGGTGTTCATGCGGAATATTTGGACAAGTTTGTCGCCGTCAGAAACATAGACGATGATATCCTAGTCTACTTCCAAGACAGTTAGGATGAACATGCTTAACACTTAAGGCGTAGTTTTTTGGAAAAGCCGTAGGAACAAAGAACTTTCGCCAAGTTCAGTAAGTGTGATTTTTGGAAGGGACAAGGTGGTAGCTTGACATGTAATGACCGCAGATGAGTCGCCAGATGATCCAAGCCAAAGTAGAAGTCAGGTTACATTGGGAACAACCAAAGACTACAGTGACCCAGATTCTGAGTTTCCTGAATTTAAGATATTACCACGCTGCTTTCATCATGTTTAATTCGACACTATAAAACCTCTTACGCAATCGGCAAGAAGGAAAAGAAGTTTGCATGGACCTTTAATGTGTGAAAGGATTTCAGAGTCAACAGTTAGTTTTGATTGACAATAAGCACCTGTTAGTTCTAATTTTGGATGTTGCATTCAAAGCTTCGATATTTATTCGTGGATTTGACGCGCCAAGGACTTGGATGTGTGTCGATGCTTAATAGGTCGTCGCTATGCATCAAGGCGCTTGAGGCCGCGATGAGAAAATTATCCGACACATGACCTGGGAGTTAGCACCGTAGTGCATGCTTTGAAGATATGGCGTCACTATCCACTGGGAAACAGAGGTGAAGTATATACGATCATAAGAGTTTCCTTAAGTACATATTCACCCACTGGGATTTGAATATGAGGCAAAGGAGATGGCTAGAGTTGATCAATCAGGACTATAATGTTGGAATCCATACCATCCTTAGAAGGCCAACGAGTAGCCGACGCCTGAGCGCCTAAAGCCATACCGTGAGTACGTTGCTAGCCACAAGTCGTGATGAGTTATGTGAGGATTTTAAAATGAAGATTGAGGTTGTAATTTACGATTTCGGCTGACGGAAGTAAAGTCACTTTAGGGGAGTGACCGATCCGAAGGATGATGTAAGGATGATGACAAGGTCCGTGAGGGATTAAGTCCAAATGGAGGAAGGCAAGGCAAAGGATTTCAATCTAGACGAGCAAGGCACGCTTGTGATGGAAGGATTGATCGATCAGGCTGCCTAACAAAAAGGAGTTAAAGCAATCGATTTTGGAAGAAGCTCATGACTCTAAGTACTGTATCGATTCAAGGAGAGATTCGTACGAGGCCGAGTATGAAACATGAAGTTGCTTGAGCATGTTGCATTGTGCTATCATATATGCCAGAGTCATGTCAAGGCACGCATCGTGAGATCACAGGATTGCTGGCCAAAATTACCGCCGAAGATACTCCGAGTGGAAGGGAGGAAATCTAAGGGATTTCATTACCTGGCTTGTCGAAGACTCAAGGGAGGTTATGACTCCATATGGGTTATAGTGATCGCTGACTAAAGTAGCTCATTTTATCTCGTGAAGACCACTTATCTGAGATAAGTTAGCGTAGTTGTACATGATCAGATTGTTTGTTATTATCACAGACTGGAGTGCCAAAGAGATTGTATCTGACAGCAGGTACCCAAATTTACCCCAAGGTTCGAATAAGCTGCAAGATGAAGCCATGGGAAACTGCCGCTGAACTTCAAGATGCCTATCATCCATTGCACTTGATGGACGCATCAAAGAGTCAAACGATTCTCCTGAGGGGATATGTTGAGAGCTTGTGCATTGGCTTATGCTACCTCTTGGGATAAGAGTTTGCCGTAGATGCCGAGTTTAGAACATTAAGCTAATAATGGCATAGTTATCAAAGCAGCTTTACGATGTCACCTTTTGAGGCAATCAGGATGGGTCGACCCGCTTCGACGCCTATTGAATTGGAATGAGACCCTTGAGCGCCGTGTCTTTGGAAGCCTCGATATTCTTCAAGAGGTCAAGAGCAAGATCGCCATAATTAGGGAAAAGAAGACAGCCCAATCTCGATGTAAGAGTTATGCCGAAGCAATCGCCACGAGATTTGAGTTTTGAACCTAAGACTTTTGTATACCCACTCGTAGTTACGCCTTCAGTGGAGTTAAGAGGTTCCATGCCAAAGGGAAACGCTCAAGACTCCACAGTTGGACCATTTAAGATTTTGAGCCAAGCAGAGGCAAAGTTGCTTATCACCGAGTTGCCACAATGCCAGCGCGCGGGGTACTATGATGTATTCCATGCGGTCCTGGGGCTTGAAGCAAGTGTCTCCTGAGTTCTCATGGAACAGTCACACCGCTATCACAGAGTTAATTGAGTTGCAAGAGGACTCCTGACTTATAAGGAGCACCCTCGTGAGGATTCTGCATTACAATGGATCGAGAAACTAGAAACAAGTCAACCCTGCTTCTGTGAGTTCGTGAGCAACCATGAAGATGTTAAGCGACTTGGGAGTCACGAGGAGGATTTGAAGAAAGAGTTTCCAAACCTATTCCTTTGGGTTCGACAATCCTCTGTGGACTAGATTCTATTAAGGGGGAGGTTTGTAACATCCCCAAATTTTGCTTTTCTTAAATTCATGTGTGATTTGGGGCACTTTGGTGAATTTTTCGAATTTTCTCTCGAATTTATTTGGATTTATTTGGAATTTATTTGAATTTATTCCATTTTGAAATAATTAAAGAATTTAATTTTCAAATAAAATTTTGTTGGAAATATTTTATTTGAGTCCAAAATGATCCAAAATATTTTCCGTAATTTTTCTCGAATTTTTCTCGTAGTCATTTGCTATTTTTAATGAATTAAATGAATTATCGGAATTATTTTAAATATTAAATCTGAAAATCCAACTCGTGGTCGGGCATCGTTTCATCCGGATCGAAAGTTTGGACTTCGAGTCCTAATCTTGAGCCGCTGACTCGACCGAACCTTAACTCCTAACCCTAATCGATCCCAACCGTTGGGATCAAGATCCAACTACCAGATCCGCCTCGACTCTCGACCGAAGCCGTGAACCCATCGACCGCCGCGCGCGATCGCGGGTCCGCTTGGTTGTGCCACGCGGATCGCCACGATTTTCGCCGGGTTTTCACCGAAGTCCGAGTCGATCTCTACGCCGCACGCCGCTGGTGAGCAAATTAGGTTTGCCGCGATTTGACGCCGAGGTTATTTAATGCCCGGCATACCTTTAGGACCGCCAGATCCCGCGCTCCTCCTTTCTATTTTTCACCGAGGCTAAGTCGCGCTTAGCTTAGCTGGCGAGTCGCTCGCCAGAAGTGCGCGCCGCTTCCGCTTGCCACACGCTTGCTTTGCTTGCTCACGGCCTGCCCGCCGCTGGCCGCCGTTGACTCAGATTCGACTACCGACGATGAGACGCACCTCGTGCGACCTTTCATTCACGGAGCAACCCTCGAACGCCGCTGGCGGCTCGCTGTCACGAACTCTTCAACGGCTCGCAAGCGCCAACTCACGGCCATCACCGCGCGAAGCTCAGGCACCGCTGGGACCCCACCCGACGGACGGCGAGTGAGTTCACGGTTCCAAAACTCGACAGATTTGGTCTGGACTGGCGATCAAGATCCAACGGCCACACCGCCACGCGTCGAGCAAAGGCGATTATAGATTAGATCTGGACCGCCTCGATCTAGACGAACGGCCCACGCAGCATCGTAGTAGTTTCAACGCAGCAAACCTCGATTCAACCGCGCTGATTTTCAAACCAACGACGCAGATCAAGCGCCACGCAGTCGAAAGTTGACCGACGCTAGGCCGGCTTGGTCACCGCCCGCTGCAGGTAGGGACGCCGGACACGCGCCCGCTCAGGTCGAGGGCCCGCATGTCGCTGGCTAACTCCAGCCAAGCGCCGACGCCAATGATGACGTCACCCGAGCGGGCCTTACCACATGTCGTTACCACGTGAGCCGTGGGACCGATCGTCCACTTGGTGGACTGAGCCGAGCATGGACCAAGCCCATGGACCTGCCGACGCCAACACCAATCGAGCCGCACGTGTCCATGCCGACGCACATAATGACTTCAAAAAGAAAATGATTTATTAATTCAAATAATGATTTCAAATTTAGATTCAAACTTCAAACGCTTTTATAACTTTTTTGGCGCTTTCAACTCCTATTTGAGTGATTCAAATTTCTAAATTTGTATAAAATTAAGATCTACCTAATTATGAATTTTATTTAATTGGATTGACTAAAGTTTTTCTCTGTAAAATTATTTAATTGATTATTTAAACTTTAAATAATCATAACTTTTAAGTGCTTTAACTCCAAATTTGACGTATTCCGGGCTTCAAAACTAAAATTATGTTCTCTTCCGCTTTATGGATTTTATTTGGAGTTTTGGGATCTTTTTGCATAGTGTTTATTTGTGTATTTGCTATTTGCACGCTTTTTACTTTAGTAGACGTTGAAGGCCTAAGGATTCAAGGAGAAGTGTTAAGACTCAGATCCAACTCAAGACCAAGAACAAGTACTTTTGGAAGGCAAGTTGTAAAAGCTTGACCATGTTGATCCTATTTAAATCTATTTTGATTTAAAATCTATTGATGCCAGCTTAATTTAGAAAGATACTTTTGTTTAAAACATGGGGTAAGTGGATAAATACCAATTTGCTATATGACACCTCGATTACTTTAAGCATGTGCCATGATCCTTGTCACCCTAGTTGTGGATTACTAGTTGGACATTATTAAATTGCCAACATGGGTTTAGATCGTTGTAGTATACCGCTTAGACCTCGCTAATGCTCATGACATGATTTTTCGGGATGTCCAAATGCTACAGATGGGACTTAATGATATATTGAACCCTGCTTTTTGGAAAAGTATCATGTAGGGGTTGATGGCACGTGGTGCATGGTAATCAACTCGGGCTCATAAAACAGATTTCGACCGGGGCATGTGGCAAGAGTAATCAGTGGGGCCACGCTTGTGGCATTGGGGATGTTGATTTGGTTTTTCTAGGTAGTCTTGCCTCGGTCACTCTGGCTAAGGACTTAACCTTGCAAGCCTTTGAACTGGTCATACTTGCAACCACATGGTCGGGAATGGGACTCGCTTGGCCATTGACTAAGTCGCTAAGGACTCACTTGTGGAGCCTCGGTGTCAAGCATACACTGCTTGTGTGATTGGTACGGGAGCGATCGTACCGGCTGGGGCCAGTACCCATCTAATCTGTGTTGGTCCCATACTCCGCCTGGCTAAGGGAAGGGATGGTGTAGAGCACTAACCTGAGAGGACCAATTGTGTTAACACTGAGGCTCCGAAAGGTTTTGTTATGATCGGCTTGATTCGCATAGATCTCTTGTATGTGCGATTCACTACTGACGTGGTGAGTGGATTGTATCTTGTGGGTAAAGTGCATAACCTTCCGCAGAGTGTAGAATCTATTTGAATAAAATGCCGAGTCCACTGTAGATCGACAATGCTCTAATTACAAACTAAGGGTTAGATTTTCTCAAAATAACTTGATTTGAAAAGTTGGGTTGGTTTAATAATGGAGATGATGGAAATGAGGTTTAGGATGGGGAAAATAATGTTTATTAAATTTCCTCAAAGTTATTTATGCTTTACCGCTCGAATCTACTTATATTACTTTGTCAAAAGTCATGCATCGCAAATATACCTCTCTGAGCTATTCCTTTGTACCAAGCCATGCATATAGTATATTAGTTTGCATTCTGTGGCATGACTTATTTGGAGCCAAGTACCGGCACTACCTTGCCCCAACACAATATCGCTTGAAGAGGAGATTACGCCACTTTGAGAGGAACTCCAAGAGGACCCGGCCTACTTAGGATGTGAGCCTGGCCGCCAGTTCAGGTATACCGGATGGCGCCACGAAGTTTATTTGATTTTCCACGCCGTTATTTCTTTAATAAGTTTCGCTATGACAGGCATATATTTGTAACTTGGCATTATAAGGTCAAATAACCGCTTTGGTTATAAATAAAGTACTTTGATAATATCGACATTGGTATGATTGTGATATTTACCGATGTTAAGACTTTGTGCACTAGCGCTAAGCCCCGACTAGTGTCGACATACATGAGGGTCCCATTTTGCAAAATTCGGGTCCCGACACGCACTGGCTGCCGACAAACTTCCAATGCATGATTATGCAGTTAATGCTTCATGCATAAATACATTCATAACTTCCCACTCTGAATTCACATGCTTGCATACCATCAAATAACATGGATAGAATGCGAACATCATTGAGATAGAATATCTCCACAATTCATCTTGCAAACAACATCTTTCTTCATTCTTACTCATGATTCAAAAGCCAAACAACCACATCACAATGCAGGATAGGATATTGTAATCTCATAAACAAGTAGTTAAACCATGTAGGTGTGCTGCAATTAAGGTTTATATTGAAGACGAAACAAATAGCGAGTTATAGTTTAGCAAGACCGCTACTTCCACTTGCCTTTACCGACGTGGATGACGAATCTAGTTGTGTCCAGAAGGGGCACCACCTGAACAAGCATACTTTCAGTATATAATAACACCACAATTGATCACACAATTCAAACACGCGTTTCCTACAACCCGTTCCCCTTTTAAACACCGAAAACCCCGATCTGTCCGGATCGAACAGCAGCAACCTCTCTTCCCAATTTCGTATCTTTTTTTCTACTATTCATAAAAATACAGAAAAATTACAGTAGCTAGATATTGACGAGATCTACAACTTTCATGAAGATCAAAAATTTCAATTCCACTGTTAAATATGCCTAAACAACCGCCCAACACAGTGGACGAAATCTGTTTCCAGATTCTGTTCGTCATCTTCCAACAGAGATAAATCTCAGTCCGACGGCCCAAAAATTCTGAAAAAAAATTACAGAAGCTAGATCTCGACGTTATCTACAACTTTCTAGTTATAGGTTTTTGCAGGAAAAATCTTCTATTCCACGTAAAACGCGAAACAATCCGCGCTGCACAATCTCCCCTTCCAAAAACAGCACCACGTGAACATCTACCCTTCCCCCCCATCAAGATCCAACCAAACCACTCACCACCAGATCTAATACACTCCTAATCCCTAGGTAGAACAGGGGTAAAAGATTGGGAATTTTACCTTGAGTTCCCCCTTGCGAACCCACGAAGAACGCGCAACGATCTCCGTAACGGAAATCTGTTCGTCCTCCTCGCCTCCACGGATCCTCTTCTCGTTTTCTCCTTCGCGTTTCGCGGTGGATCTTGAGCCACCACGCAAGGGGAGGAAGAGGTGGAGTGGGGGCTGGTAGGGGGAGAGGGGGAGGCGCCCTAGGGCTTGGGGTGGGGGAGGTGGGCCGGCCCACTTAGGGCGTGGGGAGGGGGAGGTGGGAGAAGAATTCCCGGCCCAGGCCCAAGTTTTCCTCGGCCCACTGTTTCTAGCCCGTAAACTCCAAATATAATATTAATACGCCGCATAAACTTCAATTAATTAATTCCCCAACAATTTCCCTCATTCTTTCCAAAACAACAGAGAAAGAAAAACCGTAGGATCGCTCTAAAGTTCAAGGGCATCACATTAAATGAGAGACTCTCCCGGTCCAAGACTTCAAATCAAACATATGAAGGAATGTTCACTTTTGTACCACACTGCATCAAGGCCGGATATATAGTTTGTTGTGTGCTTGTGTGCTCGTTTTCAAGCTTCCCCGCGTACTTCACATCGACAAGCTATCAAGCGAATTTTCAGGTATCTCTATGATACTCAAGATTTTGGCATTTAGCTTTCGGCTTCCTCATGCATTAGTTTAAGAGCTTTTTCTGATGCTGACTTTGGAGGATGTAGAATTGATAGAAAAAGTACATTTGGTTCATGTCACTTCTTGGGTCATTCTCTTATTGCATGGTCATCTAGAAAACAATCGTTTGTTGCACAATCAAGTGCTGAATCTGAATATGTTGCTGCTGCTAGTTGTTGTTCTCAAATTCTTTGGATATTAGCTACACTTAAAGATTAGGGGGTTAATTTGGATAGTGTTCCTCTTTTGTGTGATAACACTAGTGCGATATGTATTGCTAAGAACCCTGTGCAACATTCTAGGACAAAACATATTGATATCAGGTTCCACTTTCTTAGAGATCATGTAGAAAAAGGAAATATTGTGCTTCATCATGTCGATACTGAATATCAATTGGCAGACATTTTCACAAAACCTTTGTCTTCTTCTCATTTTGTTTTTATTCGGGGAGAACTTGGGGTTATTCATCCAATGGGTTTGTTTTGAGGCGGAGTTTGTGAAAACTTTGTGATTTTTTTGTTTACAATTGTTTTCTTTGTATTTCTTAAATCAAAAAACAAAAAAGGGAAAAATAATAAAAAATAATAATGAGCATTATATTTGATACACATATGTAATTTGAAGCCATGATTATACTACAAGGTCTTTGCAACTTCTATGCATATGTGGTGTAGTTTATGGAATGACTATTTAAATGGAATAAAAACTTGAATTAATTCTTGTCATGGTTGAACTTTCTTGACTATCTTGATCCTGCTCAAAAAGGTGCTCAATGTCAAAGTTAAAGAGCTAAAAGCTCAAAAAGTGATATTTGATAGATGCAAGATCAAGGTTATGCATTGTCGCACTTCTTCTTTACGAGACTGCTTATCATTGCACTTTGATATGAACTTGAAGAAGTTGTGTATGACCGAAACTATGAAACCTTAAGCTCACTGCTTGGCATGGTTGAAAAGTAAAGCTGATGGTGCATATAATTCCTTTCATTTTTATAGTTTGTTGCAAAAGAATCAATAAATCAGTTTTTTAAGCACCAAAGAATTGCACAAAAAATTCAATGTTTTCAGGTTTTGAGATAGTTAACGAAGAGAGATCATGCCATGCAAAAAATCATTAATAGTACTTGATTTCTAGTTATGCTTACTCTACATTGTCTATATTTAGATTTGAGGGTGCAAGTACTTTTGATAGCATGACTTGGAGGATGTTACATTTGTGGATGATTTATAATGCTCATTTCATAAAAAAATGACAAATTCAAAACAAACAAAAAGATTTTGTTCTCTCTTTTGTATTCTTGATGAATCCATTGTCAAAGGAGGAGAATTTTGGGCACATTGCACATTCACATACACATTTTTCTTCTTAGGGGGAGATTTTTTTATTTTCACCTATGGGAAGTTTTTCACTTTGCATGTTTATCAAAGGGGGAGATTTTGTGTTTTTCACTTTGGCTTTTGATTTTAAACTTTTTGATTTCAAAAACCTTTTTGTGAAGTGTGAAATCATATGCTGAAAAATTGGCTTAGAATTGAATTTGCAAAATGTGTTTATTCATGTTTTTTACAAATTTACAAGAAACAGTGTGTCTCTTTTGCGCCGGACCAAAATTCCAAGAAACAGTAAGTTTTCACTCTTACGCCGGACCATTGCGCTGGACCAAACTTTAGTCCATCGTGAATGAGCTTTTGAGGCCTGATTTCGCATCTACGCCGGACCAAATTTTGGTCCATCGTGAACGTGTTTGCGCCGGACAAATTGTCCTTGTAGCACATGTACGCCAGACAAAAAGCTTTTTGGTCCGCCGTAAAAGGAATTTTTGAGCTTATATGTGCCTGACCAAATTTGTTGAAAAACAGTAAGCTTCTATATTATGCCGGAATATGCACGCCGGACCAAATTCTTGGTCCGTCATGAACGCATTTTTTTAGCATTGTTTTTGCATTTACGATGGACCAAAAAATTTGGTTCGCCGTGAACATGTTTGCTTTGAATTGAACTGAGACTTCGCATGTACGCTGGACCAAATATTTGGTCCATCGTGAGCTGCGCCGGACCGATGTTTGGTCCCTCGTGAATGGTTTTTTGCTCGGGGTTGATTTTTTTGCGATTTTGAAAATTGTTTGGTAATTGATCTGTGGTTATGAAATTTGTTTGAATTTCATAATGCATGTTTTGAACTTATGCAATGCTCGTGTGAGTATTTGCATGGACTAATGTTGAGTAAAGTCGTGGACTTGTGCTCGAAATTATTTTGTGGTTTATTCATATGCAGGTGTTGCTCGAACATGGTCGATGATAGGACCGGAACTAGGTTCATGAAGGAACTGAGGTTTGAGACTAGATTCAAGGAGGAATCGAGGTCTTGGTGGTCAAGGATGTCATGCGGGACATTCGGGCTAGAGGACGGTGCTCATGAAGAATGGTTAGTCACGTGAGTATGGCATGGTGGCCATACGCATGCAAGAGTTGTTAGTCACATGAGAATAGCTGGGTTGCCATACACGTGCAAGAGCTGTATTTGGCCAGGTTGGGCCAAGTGGAGTTGTATTGAATACATACTCCTTCTAGGATTAGGAGTGGGACTCCTTATAGGATTAGGAGTAGGAATTGTATTTAGGACTCTATGTGTTTGCTCTGTATAAATAGGGGGAGGCGCCTCCTGTTTATGCAATCCAGACATTGAGAGCTTAGATCTTTGTTTTAGGGTTTGTACTCTTTTGATGGGAGTACTTTGGGCAAAAGAAATAAAGATCAATTCTTCTAGATCCTTGCGTGCTACAGTAACCACGTTGCTACAGTGTTTCCTGTTTTGGTTCTTGTTTGCATGCTTGTTCTAATTCTAGATTGGTTTTTGTTCCTTGAGTTTCATCTTGAATTGATTCATCAAAAACCTTCTAGGGTATTGATTTAGGGTTCCTCAAAGTTTAGTTGATTAAATCTTTTGTCGTTCTTGTTTAATCTTGAAGTTTTGGTTAGATTAATTCTCGTCATCTTCTGTCACAGCAAGCTTGCGGGGTTCATAACTTTTTATCCGTAAGTACGATCGAGCTGATTCTTTTTGGGTTCGATTAGTATTGGAATCTAGTTTCTTGTGTCCAAATTTCAGATCGGTCCGACGGTTGGATCTCCAGCAATTAGTATTTTACCGAACATTTGTTAATCTATTTTTGTCGAATACGAGGCAATTATTTGGTTTTGGTTTAGGGTGAACTTTTAGTAGATCAAAGATTTGGTTTTAACTTTCGCACAATCATTCACCACCCCTCTGATTGCTATATTCGTATACATCGATCCTACATGAAGTGAATGCCAATGTTCAATTCTAAGTGGTGTTGCTAATATTTTCATCAAGGGGGAGATTGTGAAATCATGTGCTGACAAATTGGCTTAGAATTGAACTTGCTAAAATTGCATTTGCAAAGTGTGCCTGTGCTTGTACATATGCTTGACTAAGTTTCAAGGTGACAAAGGTTTTTCTGTTTGGGCCGGACCAAATATTTCGGTCCGCCGTGAATATGAATTTGAGGCATTTGCGCCGGACCAAGTTCCTTGAAAAACAGTGAGTTTTACATGTACGCCGGACCAAATTATTTGGTCCGTCGTGAATGGCATTTTGAGGTTTGATTTCGCATTTGCGCCGGACTGAGTTTTGGAGAGAGAGAGGTTTTTTCTTTTGCGCCGGACTGTTTTTCGCATTTGCACCGGACCAAATTTTCAGTCCATCGTGAACGTGACTTTGAGTGTCTTACGCCGGACCAATTGTGTTTTGAAACCAAGCGTGGCACATTTGCGCCGGACCAATTTTCTTTGGTCCGCCGTGAATGTAAAATTGAGCCTTTTTGCGCTGAACCAAATTGGCATGAAACTGAGACTTCAACATGTACGCTGGACCAAATTTTTTGGTCCGTCGTGAACGGTGTTTTGAAGGTTGTTTCCTTGTGTGCGCCGGACAAATATTTTGGTCCGCCGTGAACGTGCAATTGAGGCTTTTTGCACCAAACCAAATTGGCAAGTAACCGAGAATTCGACGTGTACGCCGGACCAATTTTTTGGTCCGTTGTGAGTGACGTTGGACCAAAGTTTCGGTCCGACGTGAACAGCCTTTTGAAGGTTGATTCCTTGTGTGCGCCGAACTAATATTTTTGGTCCAA
Organism: Rhipidocladum racemiflorum; assembly: GCA_036346355.1. NCBI lineage: Eukaryota > Viridiplantae > Streptophyta > Magnoliopsida > Poales > Poaceae > Rhipidocladum > Rhipidocladum racemiflorum. The sequence continues at coordinate 63,936,814 of CM070583.1, forward strand.
CGTGTATGTGATTTTTTAGGGTTAACTTTTTGTGCTTAAACAAAATTATTTTTGTTTTGGATCTGTGATAATGAAATCTGTGTAGACTTCATAATGCGTGTTTGATCTTATGCAATGCTCGTGTGAGTAGTTTCATGGACTAATGTTGAGTCAAGTCGCGGACTTGTGCTCGGAATTGTTTTATGGTTTGCTCATATGCAGGTGTTGCTCGAGGGCGTATGTGGTCGATGATGGGACCAAAATTAAGTTAATGGGGGAACTGAGGTTCGGGACTAGGTTCAGGGAGGAATCGATGTCCTAGTGGTCGAGGATGTCATGCGGGACGTTCGGGCTAGAGAACGGTGCACATGAAGAATAGTTAGTCACGTGAGTGCGGCATGAGGGTTGTACACGCGTGCAAGAGTTGTATTTGGCCAGGTTGGGCCAAGTGGAGTTGTGTTGAATACAAACTTGTTCCATGTTTGGGGTGGAAGTTCTATTCGGACTCCTTTTGTTTGCTCTGTTTAAATAGGGAGGAGGTGCCTCCTGTTTATGCATCAAAACAGGAGCGAGTGTTAGGGTTTTAGGGTTTGTACTCTTTTGATGGGAGTATTTTAGACAAAAATCAATAAAGATCAATTCCTTCTAGATCCTCTGCGTGCTACAGTAATCTCGAAGCTACAGTGCACACGTTGCTACAGTGTTCTCTTTTTTGAGTGTTCGTTTGCTCATCTGTTCTGGTTCTAGATTAGTTCTTTGTCTAATTTGATTCTTTGAGTTCCGTCTTGATTTGATCCATCCAAAACCTTTCTAGGGCCTTGATTTAGAGCTCCTCAAAGTTTTGTTGGTTAGTCTTTTGAAGATTTTGTTTAATCACGAAATTGATGATAGATCAATTCTCGTCATATTCTGTCACAGCAAGCTTACGAGGTTCATAACTTTTGATCCGTATGTCCGATCGAGCTGATTCTTTTTCTGTTATATTCGTATTGGCATCTAGTTTCTTTTGTTCAAATTTTCGATCAATCCGACAATTGGATCTCTAGGAATTCATATTTTACCGAATGTGTCTACTATGTTTTTATTGATTACGAATAACTTATTTAAGTCCAATTTGGGGTGAATTTTTAGTAGATCAAAAATTTGGTTTTAGTGGATGAAAACATGGAACTATACCTAAATGAGGTTCGCAATCTAGAGCACAAGTTCGAAGGGTTGGAAGTAAAACACATCCGATGGGGTGATAACTCCATAGCTGATGAACTTGCCATGCTCGCTTCGTCCCGGTCGCCTGCTTCATTAGGGGTCTTCGTTGAGAAGCTCCTCAAACCTCCTGCCTCCCCCAAACAGGAGACGGAAGCCGCCCAACTCGACTAACAGACCGGTCGAGTCAGCGAGGCGGAATCCGCAGACATGGAAGCTGCACTACTCGAATGCGAGCCGACTTGGATGACCCCATTCCAAGCCTATCTCGAAGGTTGAGAGGTCCCTGACGATGATGCCTTAGCTGAGAAAATTGCCCGTAAATCCAGGCTGTACACGTTGGTAAATGGCAAGCTCTACCGAAAGCGGAGCAACGGAATCTTAATGAAGTGCATCACTCAGGAAGAGGGCAATAAAATATTGTTTGATATCCATGGAGGCTTCTGTGGCAACCATGCGTCCTATCGCACCCTGGTCGAAAAAGCCTTCCAGCAAAGGTTCTATTGGCCAACTGCCATCCAGGTTGCTTGCGAGCTGGTGAAAAAGTGCGAAAGCTGCCAATTTTTTGACAAGCAAACCACCAGACCTGCCCAAGCACTGCAAACTATTCATCTATCTTGGCCTTTCTCCGCCTAGGGCTTGGACATCTTGGGACCTTTCCCTAGAGCCAAAGGAGGTTACAAATTCCTGTTCGTGGCCATTGACACATTCACTAAATGGATCGAAGCTGAACCCGTTAGGAACATCACCTCGGAAGCGGCTAGGAAATTCATGAGGAGCATAGTTACTCGATTTGGCATCCCAAATCGAGTAATAATAGATAACGGTTCCCAATTCACTAGCGATGCCTTTACGGTATTTTGTGAAGAACTGGGGATAAAACTCTGTTTCGCTTCAATTGCTCATCCTCAGAGTAACGGCAAGGTCGAACGAGCCAATGGTCTCGTCCTGCAGGGACTCAAAACCCGCGTGTTCGATAGGCTCAAGGCCTATTCAACTCGATGGGCAAAGGAGCTACCCTTGGTTCTATGGGCTATTTGAACCTCGGCTAGTCGGGCCACTAGTGAAACGCCGTTTTTCTTGGTCTATGGAGCCGAAGCCATGCTCCCAATCGAGTTAACGCACTGGTCGCCTAGAGTGGAGAACTACTTAGAAAAGGAACAAGAGCATGCACACGCGGATGATGTAAACCTACTCGCAGAATATCGAGATCGAGCTGCCCTTCGAGCGGCCAAGCACCAGCAAGTGTTACAAATGTATCACAGTCAAAGGATCCATGAAAGAGTACTCGCTGTAGGAGATATTGTATTACAAAAGTTTCAAAACCACAATAATCATAACAAGCTATCACCTAAATGGGAAGGTCCCTATCGGGTCATAGAAACAACTGGACCCGGATCCGTACGACTATCTACCCTCGATGGAATAGCACTGGGCAATTCTTAGAACATCAATCAACTCAAAAAGTTTCATACGTAAACTCAGTATGAGGCATATAACAGGTGAACCCCTTCATTTTCATAATTTAATTTACATTAACAAAATATTTTTCCTAAGTACAGGAAGATGCCCTACAAGCTCTTGCTCTGATTCGAGCCATCATCGCGCTTGTCCTTCGCCCGCAGGGACTCGATGGAGGATGAGATCATCCCCAGGATCTTCCTTCGCCTTTGGGATGGGCCAGCGAAAAGTCGGTCATGTGCGGACCACGATAACGGCAGCTTGATCAGCCCAGGCCTCGAGGCGCCGATGGACTCCAAGCTGTCGACAGGGGAAGGAACTCTAACGCCCTCCAGGGCATCGCCCCTGTTCCCCGGTCCGTCCGTGGTAGCCGTAGTGCCCTCCCACTGTGCGGGAGAAAAAGGCCCGGGCGAGAGGCGGTGTCAAGCCTCCTCCTCTTCTCCGGCGGCGGCGAAGGAATCCCTTCCGTGGAGGTCCTCGAGCCGCTAGGGACCCTTCGCCCACCGACGGCCTCCTCTTTCGCCCTCGCCCTCCTCTCCCCCTCCATGGCCTCCTCCTCTGCCTCTCGTTCAAGAGCCTCCCAGTCGATCTCGTCGTTGTCATCCGACGAAATATCGATCAGGGGAGGAGAACAAGGTGGAGGAGAAGTCATGAGTGCGCTAAGTACTACGAACGTAGAAGCAAGAGAGTGCAGTGGCAGAGGAAAACTGATGGCGATAAGTACAACAAGTCCTGTCTACTTATAAGCCTGCAACCGCGTCACATCAAGCCATTCCAAATTCCTAGGAAGAACAGGAAACAGCGTAAGGCGTGAACATCAAACGACGCCCAAGTCATCATAAAGTCTAACAGTCACACAAAAATCAAAGCGATATCCATGCTCAAGTATCGACCTGATGTCAACATCAGGTTGAGACTCGGGGGCTACATCGCGCGCTCTTGGTGCTTACACTCAAATCCTGACCCGATGCCAACATCAAGTCAAGACTCGGGGGCTACATCGCTCGTTTTCGATGCTTATGCTCAAGTCCCGACCAGATGCCAACATCAGGTCGAGACTCGGGGGCTACATCGCGTGTTTTTCCGGTGCTTATGCTCAAAGTCCTGAACCGATGCCAACATCAAGTCAGACTCGGGGTCTACATCGTGCGCTTCTGATGCTTATGCTCAAGTGCCGACCTGATGCGTCCATCAGGTCGAGACTCGGGGGCTACATCGCGCACTTTTTCGATGCTTGCGCTCAAGTCCCGACCCGATGCCAACATCAGGTCGAGACTCAGGGGGCTACATCATGCACTTTTGGTGCTTATGCTCAAGTCCCGACCCGATGCCAACATCAGGTCGAAACTCGGGGGGCTACATCGCGCATTTTTTATGCTTATCCTCAAGTCCCGACCCGATGCCAACATCAGGTCGAGACTCGGGGGCTATGTCACAAGAGAACCAAACAACAAATCAAGAAAAGTCTGTAATGTCAAGGTAAGCACAAATTTTTCATTCATGTTATCAAAACATAAAAAATTACATTGCAGGTAACTACTATTGCTATTCGGAGTCGGCACTCCACGGTGGTGACGAGGGATCACCGGTAGGGCTCCGTTGAGCCTCCCCTTTATTTCCCTCTGCTCCCATGGCGGTAGCACGGGGAGCATGAGCAGGAGATGAAGCTTCAAGAGAAGCTTCATCCTCTCCCCTCGCGCCATCGGCCCCAGAGTAAGAAGGATAAGCGCCCGCCTCATCAACTATGATCCGTAGTGAGCTGGTAACCTCCTTCTCCTCGTATGGAACCGCCTCCTCCTCCGCTCGCTGATCTTCTTCCGACAACTCCCATGAGAGGGCATCCTAGTCAATCCCACTGTTCGCATTCGCAGAAGCGAGGAATACGCATCGGAAGCCATGAAAAACCATAAAGCCGAAGGTCTTCGCACTAGCGTAGCCAAAACTAGGAAAGGTGGAAGATGAACTAAGCAAAAGCCCTCAACACGAGTCCAGTCTATTTATAGCACCAGGAATGGTTGGGGCGTGACGCTTGGGATATCGAAACACCGGTCGCATTCCGTGACAAAAATAAACGAGCTGCAGATAAAGAGGAGTCTTGCAAAAAATGAAGTGTTGCCAGGGCAAACTGCCTGAGCCAGCAAGCGGCAGAGATGATAAAAACCAGAACAATGCATGGCTCAACCCGGTCGCTCGATCGGCTATATCGCGCATTCTTGCGGTGCTTACGCTCAAGTCCCGACCCGATGCCAACATTAGGTCAAGACCTGGGGGCTACATCGTGCGTTTTTGAAGCTTATGCTCAAGTCCCGACCCGATGTCAACATTAGGTCGAGACTCGGGGGCTACATCACGTGCTTTTGGTGCTTACGCTCAATTCCCGACCCGATGCCAACATTAGGTTGAGACTCGGGGGCTACATCGCGCGTTTTTCCGGTGCTTATGCTCAAAGTCCCGACCCAATGCATCATTAGGTCAAGACTCGGGGGCTACATCGCGCGCTTTTGGTACTTACGCTCAAGTCCCGACCCAATGCCAACATCAGGTTGAGACTCGGGGGCAACATCGCACGCTTTTGATGCTTATGCACAAGTCCTAACCCAATGCATCCATCAGATCAGGACTCGGGGACTACATCATAGAATCGTTAAGCTAAGCTCAACCCTCTAATGGATGCAGCCATTGAGTAGGGGGTCGGGGGCTACACTCTAGTTACACCATCAAAGGAAATACAAGGACAAAACATTGCAGACAAAACAAAGTTGCAACAATCAGATGCATACACTTCCATTTCTATTAAAGCCATCAAAGATGATCATTATACATTAGATAGTTACAATTACTATTCTCTCTCGGAATCGTTACTTCACTTCGACAATAAAGAAGAACTTTCAGCAAAGCTCAGTTTAGCCTCCCCTTTATTCTCCCCTGCTCTTACGGCAGCAATCCTCGGAGCATAGTGAAAAGATGAAATCCCAGGAGCGGAAACTTCACCTTCTCAAGCTTACCTCGCGTTGAGCTCCCATAAGCTGATATTTCATCTTCTTCTCCTCATGCGCCTTTATCAGCTCAGGAGCAAGAAGGGCAAGAGGCGCCTCATCTCCAGGATCATGCGCAAGAGATGAAGTTCCAAGAAAAAGAACTCCGCCCGGCTCTCCTCGCATACCCTGGACGGAGAGAGGGGAGGAAGCGCTTCTTTCTCTAGAAGTACTCACAGGAGATGAAGATTCCAAGAGATGGAACTCTACCCGGGTCTCCTCGCGTGTCCCGGAGAGACAAGGGGGAGAAGCGCCTTATGTCCCTCGCCAATAACCCACAGACATTTCCCTCACATGGAACTGTTTCTTTCTCCGCTCGTTGATCTTTCTCCCCTGCCTCCTGGGCGGCAGACATCCCAATCGATCCCATCTTCCAGGGCAGAAGTAGGAATCTGAGCCAGGATAACCACATCCAGAGGAGCATGGGCTGGGTGGACTCGAGTCTTTTTCCTTCAGAGGAAGGAGGAGGATGCACCGGAAGCCATAGAAACCTTACTTCTCTAGCTAAGCAATAGGGCCCACGCACCCTAAGCATTGAGGGAATGAGGAAGGGAAGTGAGCTGGAAGAACTTCATCACAAGTCCCGTCTATTTATAGCACGAAGAACAGATAAGACGTGACGTTTGGAATACCTAAGCGTCTGCTCGCATTCTATGCTAATTGGGGTAGACGAGGAGACGCCAAGTTAATGCAATTTCGATGGTCAACGTGCCACACGAGAGTACCGCCTAGGTCCAACTCGCCACTCGACATAGCCGCTATCGGATACTACCCGAACGCTCCACTCAAAAGGAGTTGAAAATCGACCTCCAAGGTTATCGAGTCTCGGAGTACAGGTGACCCGATAAAACCTCAAGTACTATTTTCTTTCTAAAACTCTGTTTTCCTTTGGCCTGGCCATGGGCCTACAATTCTTTGCCTACATTTATTCGAGCACATACTTAGTGCGTAAGCAAACCAGACCAAAGCACCATCGTGTTTAAGCCCGACCACGAGAAATGTGACACCACGGAGTGTCGTAATCTTATAAAATGTGAATGTTGAGGTCAAAACATTATAAAAATATGAAATCGGAGGTTAAAACTATACGCTGTGAGGTTTATTCGCATTTCTGGGCTGTTTTCGGGAGTTTGGGCTTCTCCGGGGGAGTTTGGGCCCAAGGGGGATGTGTCGTGGGCCTTGGTGGGAGGATTTTTGGGCCCATAAGGGAGGGGGAGGCAGGATAACATGCCTTGGGGGCGTCCTCCCCCTGCCCACATGCGCCCCACAACCCTAGCCGCCACTTCACCTCCTCCTCCCACCACCCAAGCCGCCACCCCCCACTTTGGGCGCATCCTCTCCCCCTTGCGCCATCCCCTCCCCTCTCCACCACCCCTTGCTGCCCTAGGGAAGCCTATCCACCTCACCACCCTGAAGATCCATCCATTGGAGCGCTCCGCGACGAGGAGATCAGGTGGATTTGGAGCGAGGAAGGAGATCGCGCGAACCGGGAGGAGATCCGTTGGTTCTTCGTTCGTCGGGCGAAGGTATGGCCATGGGAATCCTTCGGGTTGGTATAGGTATTGTTATAAGGGTTGATATCATGTTTTTAGATCATTTGGTGGTGCTGTAATTGGGTAGATTAGATGGAATCTATAGTTTGCTACGTTCTCTGTTTCGGGCAGCATGAGTAGTCAACCTAGGGTTTGGGTTTTCGCCAATTTAGATTCGAAATTTGGTCGGCCGCCTGTTGAGGAAGTTGTAGGTAATTTAAATACCATTCAGTGGACATAAAGAACGTCCAATTCCGCCCAGCCGTTTGACAGTTATGCTCATTGTACCGAGCGTGTTCAAAACTGTGACGAGATTGGAACAGATCACGGTATTATGTAGATTAAACCACTTTAGAGGCCGAATCAGTTTTTCCGTATACTTAGACAAAGTTAGGAAATTTCCTAAGCTATGCGAGGATGTACTCATTTAATCGATTCGGAGTCTTAGAACCCGAGTTATGCTCGTTGCAAGTCTGTTATCCCGACGGGACAGAACCTCTGTTTTTGGGTTGTGCGAGTATATTGCGAAGTAGGGGCAGAAGAGTGTTTGCGTATTGTTTTGTGGGCATGATTTTGAGTGTGTGGTGCCTTTGTGCAGGTGGTGTGACCCCGGGAGTGCCCTCTACTTCTCGCCAATCCGTCGCCCGTGGTTGAGGCAAGTGTATTGGAATGGGTAGCGAGTTGTTGATTTCTAGTTTTGTTGAGTTGAAATTGGATATAGAATATGTTCACATGCCATGCTTTAATGTTTGCCTTTGATATGATGAATATGGTTTATTATGTTGTGATGCCATGTGTTATTGTACAAGTTATCTATGATGTTGGCATGTTTGCATACATGGCATGATACATGGCCGGGTCGGTGAGAAAGTCATAACTAGTCCGGTAAGGTCGGTGAGAAAGTTATGACTAGTCCAGGGCGCCATTGAGTAAGTCCTACATCGTGATTCCATCCACCGCGGTGAATGGAAGCGAGGAGTAGGCACCCTCCATCTTCGGGATGGAAGGCAGGAGAGGGTGCACACCGACGGGTGTGTACTCAACCATACCGGTATGAGTTTCCAGGAGACATGTGCATCGCATCGCATTGCATACATGATGATGATGATAATGATATGTGAACATGAATAAGATGATAGACATGATGTGAGTTGTTGTAGCCATGTAAATGTTCTTTTGTACCATTGCAATATACTTGCTGAGTGTTGAACTCACGCTTGTGCTTTCTTGTTGTATTAGGTACCATGAGACCGGCATGCGGGGAAGGGAAATAGACACACTTCTACACGTAGCTTCACTTATTTGTTCCCACAGTCAGTCAATTAGAGTCTTGATAATAAATTAAGTGTGATGCTTATTGATTTATGGTTTAGTTTTGCGATATGAGTCTTATTGTTCGTTTGGCTCATGGAGACATTGAATGCTTGGAATTACACTTATGTTGCTGTCATGCCATTAATTATTGCTATTTTAGATGCCTCTTATATTGCCATATATTGCTATGCTGTTGTTGTTCCTCAATTCTTGTTAAAACAAAGAAGATGCTGCCGAAATTTTGGTTTTTAGCATTCGTGCCTTTGTTGTAATTTACTTGTATTTGTGGTACTTAGAGGTTGCTTAGTCTATGTTTGGTAGCATTCGGGCATATTAAATGCCGGGGTGTTGCAAGAAAAATCTATCTCGCACGCATACGGGTAATAGATCGTCAGGCATCTAACGCCCAGCGACCAGCGAGAGACGTGGTTTCTAGTCAACTTCTCACACGTGGTTTGACAGATTCGAGTATGCTACGCAGCTTAAGTAAAAGACATCGATGAAGGTGTGCAAAAACCATGTGCTTCGGGTTAGCGCACAAATTTATCTCTATCCGACACCTCGAGTTTTTACTCGAGGGTGTCTCATCCTAACAAAAGTTTCTAGGAAGTATGTAGGTACAAGTCCCAGTGCAGTGACCAAAGGGATAGCCCAAAAAGAGTTGTGATAGTGTTAAAGCAAATTTGCACCTAAGATGTGTGACCTTTTCTCATCGATAAGGAGAAAGCAGGACAAAAACACACTAGGCAAGCAAGTGTCTTTACCATTGATAAACATGCAACATTACAAAAAGAAAAAAGGGTCAAGCACGTTATGGATCCGGGAGCGTGTCATCCACATCCTCGAATGACATACTCATCATGTCCACTAACTTTGCAGCTAAGCCTCTGAAGGATTCTACGTGGTCAGCGGCTTTGGCCAGGTTGCCCGCAAAACCCTCGTTCAAGCAGTGGTAATCAAGGCCCGGATGATGGCACTTCACCAGGCCAAGCGTGAATGCAACGGCCTCCCGAGCGGCATCCACCGTGTACTGGCCAGGGTCCGACTGCAATTGAGCACGCATGGTCTCCACCTGGGCTTCAGCTTGTCCCTTCTCGACCATCGCCTTCTCCGCCTCGACGCACGCCACCTTCACCTCGGGTTCGGCTTGTTCCTTCTCGACGATCGCCTTCCCCGCCTCGACATGGGTCGCCTCTAGCTGAACCCGGAGAGTCACTAGCTTAGCTCTCGCGTCGAAAGCCTCCTAGTGGGCAGTCGCGAGCTGCTGACAAGACTGTTCAAAGAAGGTCCCGAGTCCAAGCAAGGCATCTTTTGCCTTGGGCCAGTCCCGGGCAAGCGCTGGAAGCAAGGAGAGGTTTGGGGTTAAAAAGGAAGGAGCTGGGGAAGCTTCCGCACCAGTCACAGCGCCAGTGGGAGCAGGGGTTGTTTCGGACAAACCCCCATCCGTCATCCCCCTACAAGATGATTTCGGTCGTCAGAATGACAGGAGAATTCCAAGAAAGCAAAAGAAGATGGGAACTCACCTAGCCATTGGATATCGAACTCATGTTCTCTTCTTTGGAGGTTTTTGTGCCAACGGTCGAGTTGGGGAGGCGACCGCGGTAGGAGGTGGCACGGCATCCTCTTGTTCGACCTTGATGTCGAGCAAGTAACCAACCAACTACGACTAATCGATAAGCAATTACGTGCGGGGTCAAAGGTACCTACACACTAGCCGATGTGAGCTCTGATCGAGGCAATAATGGCGGGGGTGTAATCGACCTTTGAAGATCGTCCCTCAGGGCACCCGCTGTTCATCCACCAGTGCTCAGGGAGCAAATACTACTCTTTTGAGGAGGAATCTCGGGCTCTTGGCCTCCAGCATCTCTGACCCCACCAGAGGAAGCTGGAGGTGGCTCTTGCTCGGGCGCAAGAACGACCAACGGAGCCTCTAGAGTGGCTTCGTCCCTTCTGGAAGTGATGGCCGTGGAGTCCATATCATCACCTTCAAGAATGATGGTTCCCTCCGGTACGTCACCTTCATGTCAAAGCATCGGCTCCTATAAGTGATGTCAATTAGCAACAGGCAACATATGCACGAACGATGCATTGCATAGCCCAAAAGCAACACCAACTTGTGGTCGAGGGAGGGTTTTTGGAAAAACCCACTATGCCGCTGCGGCTCAGGTGGGAACCATGAAACAGTTTGCTCATATGGGCTCCGATGCCTACAGGCAGCAAAACTGTGAGGAAAAATCAAATATCAGTACAATGTCACCCGAAGCAAAAATAGATGATGCGTCACTAATCCTTACTGGTAGGGGAGTCCCTAGTGGTATCTTCGATCCCCTCATAGTCCCAAGCCAGGTGGTCACGGCTCCTGAAGGGGCTGATCCGCTGGGTGATGAAGTCGTACGCTACATCCCAACCTGTCAAAGCCCGCTTCGCCAACTTCGCGATCTCCTGAACGTAATGTACATTGCAGGCAGTCGAAGGAGGAGTTTGGGACCAGAGATCGGTGGGATAGATCAAAAGGTTGTGGTAGGAAATCGAACAATTGATGGTGTCCGGGGAAGTGAGGTAAAAACACTTCTTCTTCTAGTCAGATTACCAAGAAGAGACGATAGGAACCGAGATGTAGGACCTGCTAGAGTGAAGGCAAAATCCGGCACCTCCCACCACCTCCTGCTTTACTCTTGTCAAAATATAAAAGTGGCGGAAATGGTTGAGGCTAGGAGCGATGCCCAAGTACTCCTTGCAAAGATGTACAAACACGCTCAACATGGTGAACGAGTTGGGAGTCAAATTGAAAAGTTGGACCGAGTAAAAGTCTAGGACAGATAGAAGAAAAGCCGAAGGCAGAAAATTCAAGCCACAGTAAAAGAAAGGTGCAAAGACTACGGCTTCATCTTGATTTTGCGGAGTAGGGTACAGTTCACCCGCGGATGGATGCTAGTTGACCAGTACATGAGGTGGAATAAGGCCCTCCTTCTCCATGTCGGCTAGGTGCTCCTCGGACATGATCGAGGTCTACTAGCATTTCTTAAGCCCTTCGTCCTCGAACATCGTCCCGTCGGTCTCCACCTCTTTTGATGAGGCGCCGCCTCCCGTAGTTCTCGCTTGAGATTTGGCCGCCATTGCAAAGGGGAAATGTTTTCTTTTGGACGGAGGAGGTAAGGAAAATGGCAGAAAAGATGGAGTTTTTTTGAAAATGCAAGTAACGACATTCTGCTCAAAGAATAGAATATATACCGTTCCCTTAGCTAGTAGTGGGCGGTTCCGTCCCCATTACACGGTGCATCTAACGGAGGAGCAGTTGGAAAGCTAAGCGAGCGCGCGAAACATCGCAGCTTTTGTAGACCACAGCATTTAATGCCGTGCATATTCCCAATACAACGATACTTTGAACTGAGTAACAACCCTGTTCAACATGGAGTTCTCGAGGTCGATATCGAGAAATGAATAGGTCTATCGGGAATTCGAAGAAGATGGACGATTGGGCTCTCGACCCGGCATCCTCCTACTCGATTCCTGCAGTCCAATCCTACTCGATGCAGTTGACCACAAGCATGTATGGCATTATCCGTTCAAGTCAAGGCTTGACGATAATTGACCTAACGCTTAATACGACCCATCACTGAACAGAGTTAGGGGGCTACTATCGAATATCTAAATATGGGATATGCAAGTGTACCGGAAAGACAAAAATTATATCGTATACCACAGATGCCAAGAGCCCCATCTCTACAGGAGACACGGTTAACGGGAAAGGTATATTTATGTTAGGAAGGACTCGATCCTGCTCCCGCCACGAGGAGATCAGATCGAGTACCTCAAACAGATAAGGAAAATCAGTTCCATATGAGGATCTCGGAACAGAAATCCCCGATCAGGAACGGTACGGAGTCCTCATCCGGCGACATCTCGAAGAGGATGGTGTACCCAGCTATAAATACAGAAGGAGATGCACTGAGGAGAAGGACCAGACCTCCCGAGCCATGGAGAAAGAGCCATCAGGAGTACACACGCAAGGAGGAACTAAAGGAGAGTGCCTGCTAGATCTTAGCAACCATATTAGATCTAGTCGTAGCCTTCCTGTCTTCATTGCAACCATAGATTAGACACACCCCAAGACTTATACTTCGTGTTCGTTGATCCAATAGTGAAAAACAATAGGAGTAGGGTATTACTCTCCTCAGAGGCCCAAACCTGTCTAAATCTTGCCTTGTCTGTGTCTTTTGATCCTGCGAACCCCGAAGGTACCTGTTACAAATTTACCGTCAATTTCTTAACCTTCGATAGCTTGCGAGTACAGTTTTGTACTCACCCTTGAAAATTATCCCCTCTTTCCATAGAGGACTGTGCAGAAGCAGAAGGTGACTACGAGTACTACGCTTGTGGTCTCAATGAAGGAGATCCAGAGTTTTAGGATGTGCACCCCAGTCGGTTGCCTGATGGGCACATGGATGGGTTTATCTCGCAAATATTTATTGTAACACCCCGGCATCTAGTATGCCTTGGATGTCACCAAATACAGCATAAGAAGCATCTAAATACTACAAATTAAGATAAATTACAGCAAGGGTGCAAATGCTAAACCAAAAAATTTTGGCAGCATCTCCTTTGTTTTTCCATGGTACGGAGCAACAACAAGAATATCTCAATATATATCATAATGGAAAGTGTGGAATAGCTGAGGTCGGGGTCCTTTAAAGGTGCCCACGGCCGGCCTGCTAGAGGGTACCGGGCCACAAGCTTACCATGGTTTCAAGCGGACAAGGCCGCAGGCCAACTCTTCTTCAAGGCCCACGGCATACCACCTGCCCGACCGGACTCCACCCCGCGACAGAACGCCTCTGCATAAAGTAGGGCGCACGGTCTGGCGCCCACAGCCGGAGACCAACTAACCCTGGCAAATCGACAGGCGTGGGTCGGGAAAGTGGAGAGCAGATCCTTCGGTGGCAGCTGAGCTAGATGAGTGAGGACAAACGGGATACTCATGGGCCAACCTGATGAAACGCCAGGTGGCACCCCCGTGTAATATCCCCTCCCCCAGTATATAAGGCGGGAGGGGCAGCCCTGTAGAGGGGGAGAGAAAAAAGAGAGAAGAGAGGAGATTCATATCAACAAGAACACAGGACTAGGGTATTATCTCCACCGTGAGAGCCTGAACCTGTCAAAAAGATCACCCTCGCATCCTGTGTTACCATCTTGCCCTGATCTCGCACGGATCCCCTCGAATCACAAATCTCATTGCTGGCGGAACTGATCGTCGACAGTTGGCACGCCAGGTAGGGGATCGTGTCAAGATCTCCGTTGAGCTTGATGGCTGCAACGAGCGGAGTCTCCACAGTTTTCTCCCCGAGTCAGGTTTTCCGCTTCGGAAGCCTGGTCTTTATCGCCAACAGCCTTGGGAATCTTTCCCTCTCTAAGGAGGCCGCGTTCCAGCATGGCGAGGTCTCCGGGGAGCCATCGTCGTGACTTCCGCGCGGATCGGGAGGTCCCCCTGTATCGTGCTCAAAAGCACTGAGCAGGGGACTGAAGACCCGGTCCCGCCAGGGAGTCGGATCAACAGGTGCCGAGTCACGAATGGTGGGTGTTCTCACCGCCAAACCACTCGGCATCTCCGAGCGCCTGGGGCTATCTCCTTCGGCCTCGCCCAGCTCACCGGCCGAGTCAGAAGAGAGCCTGGAGAGTTGCTAGAATTTCCACAGAGTCTGCGTGATCGGAGGCTCGCGAGCGGATTCGCAACAACGCCTCGACACCTCGGGGGCCGCTGATTTGGATGGCGGCCGAAAGACAGAGCTGGACGCGCGGGCGCGTGCCCTACGAGACCGTGCCCGCGGCGTCAATGAAGACATTCTGCAAGCCAAGATGGGGGACCAAGCGGTCTTCCATACTCCATAGCAGAATATCATCGCCTCCAAGACACTCTTGAATACCTTGAGCCCCATGCTGGAGGTTGGTAATCCAGCCGCCCCGATCGTGGCCCAAGTAAAGGCCATGGTGACGGCGGCAGCGATCCAGCAGGCTCAGATCGACCAGCCGGCAAGGGTGCAATCACGCACTCCGGCGAGGACCCAGACGGCCAGCAGTCGGCCGGGTTGTGAAGCCCCCCATCGGGGACGTTATATTCCTCCCCGCGGGGACGACTTGCGCCACAGCCTCAACCGCGACCTTCGTTCCGACCTCGACGCCAGGCGGCGCGACCGAGAGAGGGAGGAGCAGCGCCGTCATGCCGACGAGTATGAATGTTTTGGCATCCTTCCAGGAGATCACGACACGCGCCAAGCCTGATCCCCTCCGCGTCGGTCGCCGCCCGGGAGTTGTCGCGGGGTCATTGAAGGGGTTCGTGCGTTTACCCCTCACCTACGTCGAGTGCTCTGGCCTGATGGGTTTAACCCCAAGGGCATCACTAGGTTTGATGGAGAGAGGGACCCAGAGGCTTGGTTACAGGTGTACGCTCTAGCGGTCAGGGCTGCCGGGGGGATCAGAAAGTGATGGCAAATTACTTGCCGGTTACTCTCTCGCCCCTGGGCCAAGCTTGGCTCACCAGACTCCCAGCGAACTCTATAGATTCCTGGGGAGAGCTGTGTGAATAGTTTATTTCAAATTTCCAAGGCACGTATGAGCACCCCAGCACCCCTTGGACCTGTATCAGCTGCACCAAAAGAAGAATGAGTCCCTGCGGGAGTTCGTCAAGCGCTTTATGCATAGGAAGAGTACTGTTCGGGATGTCACGGATGCGGTTGTGATAGCTGCCTTCCAGAAGGGAGTCAGCGACCCTGATCTCATCAAGAAGATGTCCCGAAAGCCACCCACGTCGGTTCGTGAGCTGTTCGCCCTAGCGGACCGCTACGCTTTCGCCTTCGAGGCCTTGGCGGAGTGGCACGACGAGAAGAAGGATCAGGCCGAGCCCTCCTGGCGGAAGGAGAAGGAGCGCAAAGGTGAAGAGCTAGTGGCAGTCGCTGAACATGCCCGCCCTCGTGCACTCAAGGAGGACGGGTATGACAAGGTGATGAACTCGCTTTGCCCCTTCCATCCAAAGGGAAGACATGCCGCCAAGGACTGCTTCACTTTGAAGAGATTCGCCCAGGAGAGCAAGAAGCAGGCTGGACAAGGTCCGAGTGGACACGCCGCCAAGCAGCCTCCCCCTGAAGCTGAGGAAGACTATCAGGAAGTCGATCTTGAGCTTAATTACATATTCGGGGGTCCGACCGCGTACGAGTCCAAGCGGAAGCAAAAGCTTACCACCCGAGACATCAACGCAATAGCACTGGAGACCCCCCAGTATGTACGGTGGTCCGAGGTCGCGATAACTTACGATCGCTCGGATCACCCGGATCGAGTCCCCTTCCCTAGTAGATATCCGCTTGTCTTGGCACCGGTTGTCCGCGGCATCAAGCTCAAGAGGGTGTTGATTGACGGCGGAAGTGGGCTCAATGTCCTCTTTGTGAAAACTCTCGACGACATGGGAAATCCCCGGTCGGAGCTTAAGCGTGGGTCGTTGCCTTTTCACGGCGTGATACTCGGAACGTCGGCGACACCACTCGGACAAATCCTCTGCCGGTCACTTTCGGCGCAAGAGATAACTACCGAACAGAGAACCTCAGCTTCGAGGTGGCTGATTTTGTGACAGCGTATCATGCCATCTTGGGAAGGCCAGCGCTAGCCAAATTCATGGAAGTGCCCCACTATGCGTACCTGACACTGAAAATGCCAGGGCCGAGTGGTATTATCACTTTACGTGGTGATATCAAGCAGTCTTTTTCTTGCGACAGGGAGAGCTGCGAGATGGCCGAGACGCTGGGGGCGCAAGCAGGCCGAGAGAGGATTCGGCAAGAGGCGGATTTCGACAAGCCGGAAGGTAGCGTCCCTACCCGCAGGGCGCCGAACTCCATAATTGGTCCCGAAGAAGGTACCAAGAGAATTATCCTCGACCCGTCCGATTCGTCTCAAACGGCCTTGATCGGGACAGGGCTCGGAGAGAAATAGGAAGACGCGCTCGTCACCTTTCTACGGGCAAACAAAGACGTCTTTGCCTGGAAGCCGTCGGACATGCCTGGAGTTCCCAGAGAGGTGATCGAGCATGCGCTGAACGTGAATGAAGCGGCCAGGCCGATCAAGCAGAGGTTGCGACGGTTCGCTCAAGACCGCCGGGAAGCCATCAGGGAGGAGATCACAAAGCTGTTAGCCGCATGCTTTATCAAAGAAGTGTATCATCCCGACTACTGGTTGGCAAACCCTGTACTTGTTCAAAAGAAGAACAAAAGTTGGCGCATGTGTGTTGATTATACCGACCTCAACAAGGCATGCCCAAAAGATCCCTTCGGTTTACCCCGCATTGATCAAGTGGTAGACTCCACTGCTGGATGTCAACTCCTCAGTTTTCTGGACGCCTACTCAGGCTATCACCAAATTCGGCTTCGAGAGGAGGATTGCGAGAAGACTTCGTTCATCACTCCATTTGGAGCATATTGCTATGTCACGATGCCGTTTGGGCTGAAAAACGCTGGTGCGACTTATCAGCGCGCGATACAGCGGTGTTTTCACCATCAGCTCGGACGCAACGTGGAGGCATATGTAGATTATGTAGTGGTTAAAACGCGAGCGAAGGACAGTCTCACCTCTAATCTGGCCGAGGCGTTCAAAAGTCTAAGGGCATTCCGGATGAGGTTGAACCATGAGAAGTGTGTTTTTGGAATTTCTTCTGGGAAACTGCTCGGATTCATTGTCTCTCATCGTGGGATCGAGCCAAATCTAGAGATGATCGAGGCCATCATGAGGATGGGGCCACCTACCAGCCAGAAAGATGTTCAAAAGCTTACTGGTTGCATGGTGGTGCTTGGCAGGTTCATCTCCCGGTTGGGGGTTCGGGGGATGCCTTTCTTTAAGCTCCTCAAGAAGCAGGACCATTTCGAGTGGACAGCTGAGGCACAACAAGCCTTCGAAGAACTCAAGGTGTTCCTCTCAACCCCCCCAATCCTAGTTTCGCCGGTGCCAGGTGAACTTCTCCTGCTTTACATAGCGGCAACAACTCATGTAGTCAGTGCCGCAATAGTTGTGAAGCGGGAGGAATCAGGGCACCGCTACGGTGTACAGCGCCCGGTCTACTTCATCAGCGAAGTACTGGGCGAATCTAAGGTGCGATATCCTCAAGTTCAGAAGCTGCTGTACGCAGTGTTGATCTCATCGCGGAAGCTGAAGCATTATTTCCAAGGACACTCGATTTCAGTAGTGACTTCTTTCCCGGTGGGAGAGGTCCTCCATAATCAGGAAGCTGCTGGGAGAATCTCAAAATGGGCGGCCGAGCTTGGAGCCTTCGATATCTCGTTCAAGGCGCGCAACGCCATCAAGTCCCAGGCCTTGGCCGACTTCACGACCGAGTGGACTGAATTCCAAGCTCCCCGTGTCGAAAAAGAACCGGAGTATTGGACCATGCATTTCGACGGATCTCTCATGCTCGGCGGGGCCGGGGCTGGAATTCTCCTCATCTCGCCGAGAGGCGATCGACTCAAGTACATCCTTCGGATTCAGTTTCCGGCCTCGAACAACGCTGCAGAGTACGAGGCACACATCCACAGGCTTCGCATCGCCATATCGCTCGGGATCCGACGATTGGCGGTCCGTGGAGACTCGCAGTTGGTGGTGAGCCAGGTACAGAAGGACTGGTCGTGTATCGATCAGACTATGATGGCGTATTGTCAACAGGTCCAAGAATTGGAGGGCAAGTTTGACGGTCTAGAGCTGGTCCATGTCCTGCGCTGCAATAATGAAACAGCGGACGAGTTGGCTAAGATGGGAGCCACTCGGGCAGAGGTCCCGAATGGAATCTTCGTCCAGGATCTTTACAAGCCAACAGTTACTAAACGACGAGAGCCAAGTAAGGATCCTGAGACTGAAGTCCTGGTCATTAACCCCCACTGGACGGCTCCATATCTAGATTATCTCTTGAAGGACAAACTTCCTGAAACTCCCACTCTGGCCGAGCGCATTTCGCGACAAGCCAAGTCCTACGTGGTGATTGGGGGAAAGCTCTTTCGAAAGAGCGCCTCTGGTATCCTTAGGCGGTGCATTTCGGAACAAGTGGGAAAGGACCTGCTCAAAGAAGTCCACTCGGGAATGTGCGGCCATCACGCTACCGCCCTAGTTGGGAAAGCTTACTGGTAGGGCTTCTTTTGGCCTACAGCGGTGACGGATGCAAAAGAGATCGTTCGAACTTGTGAGGGCTGCCAGTTCTATGCGAGACAGACACATTTGCCAGCACAGGAGCTGCAAACCATCCCCATCTCTTGTCCCTTCACGGTCTAGGGGCTCGACCTAGTCGGACCCCTCAAGAAGGCACAAGGCGGCTTCGCCTACCTCTTCGTAGCCATTGACAAGTTCACCAAGTGGATCGAAGCTAAACCAGTCGCCACGATCACTGCGGTCAAGGCCAAGGAATTCTTCCAGGATATTGTGGTCAGATTTGGAGTTCCCAACCGGATCATTACAGACAATGGCACCCAATTCTGGAGCGAAAGCGTCGGAATCAAGATTTGCTTCGCCTCGGTGAGTCATCCGCGGAGCAATGGGCAGGTTGAGCGGGCTAATGGCTTGGTCCTCCAGGGTCTCAAGGCCAGGATTTTCGATTGCCTCAAGCCATATGCTGCCTGATGGGTGAAAGAATTACCTTCAGTACTTTGGGGACTCAGAACCACTCCTAGCCGAGCAACTGGGCAAACTCCCTTATTCCTAGTTTACAGTGCAGAGGCGGTTTTGCCAACCGAGCTAGAATTTGGATCCTCGAGGGTCCGGAATTACAAGGAAGCCGAGTCCGAGGAAAGCTGAGTGGTAGAGCTTGATCAACTCGAGGAGGCTCGAAATGTTGCAGCCATCCAATCGGCCAAGTACCTCCAGGGACTTCGGCGCCACCATTCTCGCAATGTCCGAAGTCGTGCCTTCTCAAAAGGAGATTTGGTCCTCAGAAGGAACCAGAAAAGTGAGCACAAGCTCTCTCCGATTTGAGAAGGCCCGCACATTGTAGAGGAGATAGTTCGACCAGGTGCCTATCGACTTAGACGTGGAGATGGCGCGGTTTTGGTGAATACTTGGAACGCCGAACAGCTGCGACGCTTCTACGCATAAGTTATGTACCCGACTCTCACGCGTTAAATAAAGTTGTGAACTGTTTCATTTTCTGAATTCCTACTATGTAATGTTAGTCCCGAGTGGTTATTATCCGACTAGTATAGCGTTTAATCCCAGTCGCGCCAGTTTGTACCAGTGCACGAAACGGGAAAAAAGCTAGAAAATACTGACCACTCGCGGACTACAATTTGCAGCGCCAGAATTTTTCCGAGAAAGCAACACCTAGTCACAAGTTTCTAACTGTCAAAAGTTCGAGCCTCAACGCCTCGCTGCTGGCGCTGGAGCGATTGGCTAGGACAGCTGACTAGGCAAAACCTTAAGCTCGAAAAAATTAAAACGGCGAAGATTGGGCAAAAGTTTATGTTTTATTCCATAATAAACTTTTTACATCGCTAATCTTTTTTCACCCCATTTTCTCGCATTAAAAAAAAGGAGAGAAGAAGGGAAAAAGAGAAGAAAACCAAAAAAAGGGGGCGCTGCCGGTGCTGCTGCTGGTGCGGCCGCTGGGACGTCAGAGTCGGGGTCGCCGAGGTTAGGCGCGACGCGCGTGGCCTAGAGCCGGGAGGATTTCGTCCTCGACCACCCAAAGGGGTGGTACGATGCGGACGAGCGTGTCAACGGCTAGGGCGTCGCGACGCTCGCGCCCTACCATCTCCGTGATGACTTCGGCTACCTTAGAAAGCCCCGGCGCCGCCTCCAATAAGGCGGCCACGGCGGCGGCATCCCTGGCAGCCCCAGCCTACTCTTGCGCCTCCAGTACAGCGAAGTCGTGGTCTTCCCAATACTCCGCCTCCTCCAAGCTATAAAGAAGGCCGAAGAAGCGGTGGCAGAAAAACGCCGCGTGAGGGCCGAGCAATCTCCTCATGGTAGACATGGCAGGAAGCTTGGAGAAAGAAGAAGAAGAAGACTTGAAAAAGAGGGCGATCGCTCAAGAGCGGTAAGACCCCATTTATAGATCATGCATGGCCCGGAAGCCGAGACGACACCATTTAAAAGCACAGAAGATGAAGCGGCGCTGCGACTCTGCTGATATTTTCAAAATACGCAGATGATCAACGTGTGGGCAAAAAAAATCACACACACCACTCAACGTGGTCCCACAGATGGAACGTGCACAGCACCATCTGGGGCGTAAAGGCCACGAGCCTAATTTCTGGCACTCGGGGGCTGTACCAGTCGGCTGAAGGCTGCCCGGAAAAGCGGGAAAAGAGCGAAGGAGGTTGTGAGCTCACTTAGCGGAGAGCAAAGCAGGCAAATTATATTAAAATAAGAAATACAACGCCTTGAACAAGATCAGGCATTCAACATCGGTCTACGTTAAAAGTCAAAGATCAAGATTCTCCAATAAAGCCTGCGTTGTGTTGGAGACCTCTTCCAAAAGCGCATCGGCCTGCCCTTCGTCGCAAGCAAATCCCTCCTTAATAACTTCGAGGTCAACTCGAGGGTAGAGGGACTTCACGACCGCCAGAGCTTGGTTCGCACTTAATGACGCCGACTCCCTAGCATAAGCCCTCACTCTCTCAACCCCGCTCGTGAGGAGTGAAATGGCGTCGTCCGCGGGGGCCATCTCAGCTTCATCGCCATGCAGGAGGCCCAGTACCGGCTCGCAGGCGTCGCGTAGCTTGACACGCTTTTGCTCGGAAGTCTCCGCTTCCTTCTTGCACTCTGCACAGAAGCCGAACCATCGTCAGTAAACATGTCCGCCTCAAGCAAACCGAAGCGGAGCCGAGTGACTTACTCTCCAACTCCAGCCGAGTCCTCTCCAGGTAAACTTTGCCTTCAGAATCGAACTTCTTCGAAGCCTCCAGCTGTGCCTCGAGCTCAGCGATTGTCGAGTCGCGTCCTGAAGCACGAGGATGCCGTCATTCTTCCCAATTATTTAAGAGAGTGTCCATGCCAAACCCAGGGGAGAATCTTACCTTGGAGCGTATGCTCAAGCTCCGCCTTTTCCTCTCGGAGTTTCATGCACTGGGCCTCCAGTGTGATGCCCTAGAATTTGAGAGCGATCCTAGGGTTTTCTTTCTTGGTTGTTCCGGAAAGAAAGAGGGTTTTGTCGGGGAATGAAATAATTGAAGATTATGCGGCAATTTAATATTAAAAATTGGAGTTTTGGGCTAGTTTCCGCTGGGCTGAGGCAACTTGGGCCTGGGCCGGGAATTCCTTTTTCCCCCTCTCCTCCCCATGCCTTGGTGGGCCGGCCCACCTCCCCCTTTAAATGGCGCCCCCTCCCCCCAAACCCTAAGGCGCCTCCCTTCCTCCCCCCTAGCAGCCGCACCCCCTCCTCTTCCTCCCCTGCATGGTGGCTCAAGATCCACCGCGAAACGCGAAGGAGAAAACGAGAAGAGGATCCGTGGAGGCGAGGAGGACGAACAGATTTCCGTTACGGGGATCGTCGCGCGTTCTTCATGGGTTCGCAAGGGGGAACTCAAGGTAAAATTCCCAATCTTTTACCCCTGTTCTACCTAGGGATTAGGAGTGTATTAGATCTGGTGGTGAGTGGTTTGGATGGATCTTGATGGGGGAGAAGGGTAGATGTTCACGTGGTGCTGTTTTTGGAAGGGAAGATTGTGCAGCGCGGATTATTTCGCGTTTTACGTGGCATAGATGATTTTTTCTGCAAAAACCTATAACTAGAAAGTTGTAGATAACGTGGAGCCCTAGCTTCTGTAATTGTTTCAGAATTTTTAGGGCATCGGTCTGAGAGTTATCGCTGTTGGAAGATGACGAACAGAATCTGGAAACAGATTTTGTCCACTGTGTTGGACGGTTGTTTAGGCATATTTAACAGTGGAATTGAAATTTGTGACCTTCATTAAAGTTGTAGATATCGTCAATATATAGCTACTGTAATTTTTTTGTATTTTTATGAATAGTATAAAAAAAGATACGAAATTGGGAAGAGAGGGTGCTGCTGTTCGATTCGGACAGATCGGGGTTTTTGGCGTTTAAATGGGATCGGGGAGTAGGAAGCGTGTGTTTGAATTATGTGATGAATTGTGATGTCGCTATGTACTGAAATAATGTTTGTTCAGGTGGTGCCACTGCTGGGCGTAACTAGGTTCATCGCCCACGTCGGTAAAGGCAAGTGGAAGTAGTTGTATTGTTAAGCTATACATTGTTGTTTGCTTCGCCTTTATTATAAACTCCAATTACAGCAATCATGCATGGTTTAATCACTTGCTTTGAGGTAAGGTGAAGAATGATGTTGTTTACCGGATGAATTGTCTAAACATTTCATCTCTATGATATTTGTTTTCTATCCATGCTATATGATGATATGCAAACATGTGGACTCAGTGGGAGGAGTTATGAATGAATTCATGCATGAAGCATTAACTGCATAATCATGCATTGGAAGTTGTCGACGCCTTGCGGCGCGATCGTCGGGTACAACACCGTGTGTTCTGAGAAAGGGCACGGTGAGGAGGAACATGGCATAAGCATGTGCATCAATCATATGCATTTTACTGAAGTGGTGTGGACTCTTTGTTGTGGTATTGTATATGAGGAATGTGGACTCTTTGATGTGGTATTGTATATGAGGAATGTGGACTCTTTGATGTGGTATTGTATATGAGGAATGTGGAATGCTAGATATATGGTGGATGTTTTATTTGTATTAGTTGTTCCGCTTGCTGAGATTACCCAATCTCACTACTTGCTGTTTTGATGTTTTCAGGTAGCGCACGTGAGTCGTAAGCATGAAGGGTGGGCTAGCAACACAATAAATTTTCTGTTGTCATCACGACTCACATGATCTAGTGTTTTAAATAATTCATTAGTTGGATGCAATTTTATTTCATTTAGACCTTTTGTTGTTCCCTTTAAACTTGTTCTCGTTTATGGTTGTCCCTTTAGAGATGTGTTTTATTTATGGTTAATACCTGGTTGAATTAGACTCGTTGTCTCTAGTTTTGATGTCGTGAGATTATTCCTATTCGAATTGCTTCCGTATTATCCTGTTTTTAGGGGAAATGTTGTCGATTTGTTCTTGTACAACAGTTTAGGTTTTTTGGGGTGTTACATCCAGCCCATGGACCTCTCTCCATCTTCCTTCACCGATCTCATTGATCTTGTCTTGATATTTTTGGTGCTCTTTGAGCTTGGGGAGCACCTTCCGAAAAAATTGTGATCTCTTCTCTGAGCGCTCCCCCATATCCTGGGTGTCACAGCAAAGTCTCGGGAGGGGGTCATCATTTCGTGATGTTAACAGACTAAAGAAGAATAGAAGACTTACCCGGACGAGCTCGCTGCACCTGACAGTGAGCTCATAGAGCTCCATCCGGGCCGCCACCTCCGCTTCCTCGTCCTCCTCCATTCCATTCCAGTCGGAACCCCCATCCCACCACATTGTCCGGGTTGGGGGCTTCGGGAGAGGACCAAGCTGTGGCGGCTCTCGATGGACCTCCTCCACTTCAGGAGACGAAGCCGGCTCAAGCTCCTCGACCGCCGGACCACCCGACGGCTCGGCGGTCGAGCCAGCCGCCGGAGGGGGCGGCGCCCCAGCTGCCGGGGGAGACGACGACCTAGCCGACGAGGAGGTGGTCCCCCTTGGAGAAGTTGGCTTCAGGGGCTCCCTTTCATGAGACTCCTCCAACGGGATGTCCATGGTGGGAGTCCTGGGTCGTCAAAAAGGAAGCATGTCAGCACAGGTAAAAACAAAAAGTCAAGGATTACCCGAAAGAATACCTGATGGATTTCTTAAACTTCATCCCAGGCCTCATCCGAGTCCCAGCACCACTCGGAGGGGAGCCCAACCCGATGCCAGCAGTCGGGGCTGCTCTTGAGCCAGAGGGCCGGGGCTCTGTGCCTTGTTGCCCAGGGACACTGGAGGTTGAAGGCCCGGCCGATGAGGGATCAGAAGCCTCCTCCACCGACCGCCGGCGCAGCTCATCGACCGAAATGTCAGCCGCGCGTTTGGCCTGAAGGTTCCGCAGCCTAGAGAGGCCGACGGCCGGAGCATCAGAAACGAAAGCCCCGCGTTCTTGGAAGATAGACGACCACCAATTGTGAAGGCCATGGATCAGGCAGAGCTCACGAAGCAACTTCAAAAGGTACTCACAGGAGGGGGAGGGTTTGCCGCCGAAAACTTGTGAGGGCAGCCCCTGTTGGTGATCTCAGTGCCAGGAACGAAAAAGTCGATCACCCGCGCCGCGAGCATATCTCTCGGGAGGGGTGCATCCGATTCTCGGGTGGGGTCCTGGGTCCCACTGTACTGGAACCCAAAGTGAACCCGCTCCTTCAACGGCTGCACCTGTCGTTTGGCGAACCTGATGGCAATGCCGACTCCGGTCAAGCCCTTGACCTTCAGTTCTCCAATCAGAGCCAGCAGATCGGCGATCTCGGTCAACTTGGGGCGCCCATCTTGGGCATCTCCCCATCATCGAGAGGCTTTGGGGGTGCGGCCAGTGAAAGGAGCGAGGAAGGGGTCAATGTTGGCGTAGTAAAACCACTCCCGTTTCCACCACTTGAGAGAAGATTTGAAGGGGATGGAGAAGTAGTATCTTTTCACGCCCTCCCGCAGCTGGAATCCCGCGCCCCCGATGGCACTAGGAGAGCTCCGAGTCAGGTGGGGCTTCATAAAAAAGATGGATCGGAACAAATTGAAATGAGGCCGGATTCCAAGAAACACCTCGCAAAGCTGAACGAAAATAGCGATGTGAAGAATGGAGTTGGGATTCAAGTTGATCAGCTCGATTTCGTAGAAGTGAAGGAGCCCTCGGAAAAAGGCGCTCCCAGGAACACTGAACCCCCGCCAAAAGAAGGACTCGAAGACCATAATCTCATTCTCCTGAGGTATGGGGTAA
This sequence comes from Rhipidocladum racemiflorum, assembly GCA_036346355.1. Lineage (NCBI taxonomy): Eukaryota > Viridiplantae > Streptophyta > Magnoliopsida > Poales > Poaceae > Rhipidocladum > Rhipidocladum racemiflorum. The sequence goes on from CM070583.1 coordinate 63,962,254, forward strand.
GGTTCACCTACGGCGGGCCGGGCAGAGATCAATTCCAGCGGAGGAAGCACGCCGGCCGTGACCAGCTCCTCCAGGCGAGACTTCGTAGTAATGGAGGTCTCCCACCCCGCGGTCGCTGGGCCAGCGCTACCCTCCGATGACGACGAAGAGGCTGAAGAAGAAGACATCTCGAAGAAGTAAGGCCTGTGGGATGAACCGCCGCAAACTTTGGGCACGAAACTGGGAACCCTAGGCCGTCGAGATCGCCTTCAGAAGCCTCGGAGGCATGATAACTGCTCTGGGGGGCAGAAGTGTCATTCCCCCAGCAAGGGTACCGCTGTTTGTAGGAAGTGGGGCCAAATTTCTATCGTGCAACGGGAAGACAGTAACGGGCCGCACACACATCACTGAGCCAGATCTAGGGCACGCCCCACGTTGGGCCCTATGCTGTGTCGCGCAAGACGTGACCAGGTGTTAAGTCTGGTTCGAGGTTTGGGATAAAGTGCGCCCCATGATGGGCCCGAACGCCGGTACATCCCATAATTTGGGGTCAAATGCTGATCATGGCTATTCTGCATGATTGGGTATCGTCGGAGGATCCAACCAAAACGGTCTTGAGGGTGCGCTCCATGAGAGTCAAAGCCGCGCGCCGTAAACGGGCGTGGGTATCACTCTGCGCGACCATGGTACGCCCCATGAGGGTCAATTGAGCTCTAAGCCGATTGCCGCGTACCGTAATCGGGCGCGGGTACCACTCGGCTACGAGCCACCCGGCCTTGAGCCAACCAATTTCAGGTACGCCCCATGAGGGTCAATTGAGCTCTAAGCCGATTGCCGCGTATCGTAATCAGGCGCGGGTACCACTCGGCCACGAGCCACCCGGCCTTGAGCCAACCAATTTCGGGTACGCCCCATGAGGGTCAATTGAGCTCTAAGTCGATTGCCGCGCATCGTAATCGGGCGCGGGTACCACTCGGCTACAAGCCACCTGGCCTTGAGCCAACCAATTTCAGGTACGCCCCATGAGGGTCAATTGAGCTCTAAGCCGATTGCCGCGTACCGTAATCGGGCGCGGGTACCACTCGGTTACAAGCCACCCGGCCTTGAGCCAACCAATTTCAGGTACGCCCCATGAGGCTCAATTGAGCTCTTAGCCAATTGCCGCGTACCATGATCGAGCACGGGTACCACTCGGCCACGAGCCACCCGGCAACGAGCCACCCTGCCATGAGCCATGCGACCGCAAGCCGTTCGGCCCCGATGGAGTAACCGCTTGAGCGAGAGCTGCCAAGCCCCGACGGCAGTTCTGGGTACTAACATGTCCTTTATGATCGTCTTACCCTCGAGGGACTCTGAAGTAGCAGGACAAGGTACTCCGATCCTAAAGCACTTGGGGGCTGCTGTGGAATAGCTGAGGTCGGGGTCCTTTAAAGGTGCCCACAGCCGGCCTGCTAGAGGGTACCAGGCCACAAGGTTACCATGGTTTCAAGCGGACAAGGCCGTAGGCCAACTCTTCTTCAAGGCCCACGGCATACCACCTGCCCGACCGGACTCCACCCCGCGACAGAACGCCTCTGCATAAAGTAGGGCGCACGGTCTGTCGCCCACAGCCTAAGACCAACTAACCCTGGCGAATCGACAGGCGTGGGTCGGGAAAGTGGAGAGCAGATCCTTCGGTGGCAGCTGAGCCAGATGAGTGAGGACAAACGGGATACTCATGGGCCAACCTGATGCAATGCCAGGTGGCACCCCCGTGTAATATCCCCTCCCCCAGTATATAAGGCGGGAGGGGCAACCCTGTAGAGGGGGGAGAAAGAAAAAGAGAAAAGAGAGGACACTCATATCAACAAGAACACAGGACTAGGGTATTATCTTCACCGTGAGAGCCCGAACCTATCAAAAAAGATCACCCTCGCATCCTGTGTTACCATCTTGACCTGATCTCGCACGGATCCCCTCGAATCACAAATCTCATTGCCGGCGGAACCGATCGTCGACAGAAACCATCTAAAACAGCAATAACAGGTGACATAGCAGCAATTTAAGTCTAGAATAATGAATTTAACCACTCCATGAACTAAAACGAAGTAATGGATGTAAACAACCACACGAACAAATCATAATCCTAGTCTCATCACACTAAATTTATTATCACAACTCCAAAAAGGTAAATATTGTCTAATTGTCCGGAAATTATGTAATCAAGTGCCGCTAAGCCCCTTTCCTGCATGCCGGTGTGATGGTACCTAAAAACATCATCAGCACAAGCGTGAGTTCATCACTCAACAAAGTGTATTGCAATGAATCAAAGGAACAGATTTCAATAACATCATGTGTACATCTCATAATTGACATCATAAGTATTTCACATTCACATGGTATTCATCTCATAACATCATTATCCATGTATGCAATGCAATGCACATATCTCCCTGAAACACATACCGGTATTGCAGAGTGCACACCGGTCGGTGTGCACCCTCTTCCTCTTCCATCCCGTAGATGGAGGGTGCCTACTCTTACTGACTCGCTCCCATACAGAACCGTGGATGGGACTACGAGGTAGGTCTTTCGTGTTCACTATGTGTGAACACAGAGATCCGCATCAGAATGGGTCGCCTCTTCCATTATGAATGCACATATGACATGAACATGTATAATCTCGCATAAACATTTAATACAATGATTCCATAACAAGTATATAAAACCATGTTCATCATATCATAGGAAAACATCAATCATGGCAAGTTAGCGTATCAAGTAATCATATTGCACCAAAGCAAGTCTAGCAATCATACAACCCGAACCCATTCCAATACACTTGCCTTCAACCGTGGGCGACAGAATGGCGAGAGATTGAGGGCACTCCCGGGGTCACACCACCAGCACATAGGTACCACACACTCAAAACGTGCCCACAAAACAGTACAAGAATGATCCCCTAACCCGACTCTGCAACCCACACCTAAAACCCGAAAACAGAGAATCTGTCCTGACGGGCCAGCGGGCTTCCAACTAGCATAACTTGAGTTATAAAACTCCAAATTAAGTAAACGAGTACATTTTCTCGTATCTTAGGAAATTTCCTAGCTTTTTCTAATTATTGGGAAAAACGGATTCGGCCTCTAAAATTGACTAATCTACAGATCAACATGATATGTCCCATTCACATCACAGTTTTGAACACATTCGGTAAAACAGACATAACTTTCAAACAGCTGATCAGAATTTCGTGTTCTTGGTGTCCACTGAAAGGTATTGAAATTATCTACAACTTATGTAACAGCCGGACGATCAGAAAACGTATATAAAATTACGAAAACTTAACCCATAGGTCGGACGCCCAATCTGCCTGAGACAGAACGTGGGACAACATTGCAAACAATCCTTTTCTCAACTAGGGACAGCACCTAAACACCAAATTTAACCTTGGATTACCCATCTAACAGCACCTAGACCAGCCCGAACAAGACCCCAAATCCGTACCTCTTCTTGATGGAACACCCGGTCGACGAACACCTCCTCCTTGCGACCTGATCTCACCTCCAATCGTCGGGAACGCCGGGATCGCTGAGAATGCTAGATCCTCTTGGACGAAGAGCTCCCGGACAGCAAGATCACGCAGAGGGAGAGGCTCTTGGGCCTACTAGAGGGGGGGAGGGAGGTGGAGAGGAAGGGGGAGGGGTGGAGGCGCAAGGGGGTGCTAGGGGGCTGGCAGCTAGGGTTAGGGAAGGAGGGGGACGCACATAGGGTAGGGCTGGCGCATGGAAGGGCCTTTTGGTAGGAATTCCCCCTTTGGGCCCCAAACACTCCCCCACCAACAACCCACTAAATCCCCCTAAGGCCCAACTAGCTTCCGCTAGGCCCAAACTTCGTCGGAAGGCCCAAATTCTCCCCCGGAAAGGCCCAAACTCACGGAAAAGACCCAAAAACATGATACAAAAATCATACCTTAATGCCGAAATTGAAAATGACTCATACCGTCATTCCGTAGTGTCACACTCTCCCCCCTTTAACAGGATTCGACCACGAATCCAAGACACGCCACTACAGAAAACAAGCAACACAAAGAGAACTTAAACTTCCCGGTTCATACCCGAGGTGAAAAGCTCAGGGTACTTCTCGCGCATACGAGACTCCAACTCCCATGTCGCTTGCCTCTCAGTCTGATGCGACCATAGGACTTTAACAAACTTGAGCGCTCTGTTCTTCAACACTCGTTCGGAAATCCCAGGATTCTCACCGGCCGGGACTCGAAAGTGAGATTCTGATTAAGTACCAATGGTTCCAACAAAACCACTAACTTCGGGTCATGCAAGTACTTCCTCAGCATCGAAACATGGAACACATTGTGGACTACCTCCATCGACCCTGGTAGCTCCAAGCGATAAACCAACTTACCTACTCGAGCGATGATCGGGAACGGCCCAACATATCTTGGACTGAGCTTCCCTTTGGTGCCAAATCGAACCACACCCTTGGTGGGCGATACTCGCAAGAGCACACTATAACCCATCGCAAACTCCAGATCTCGCCTTCTCACATCAGCGTAGCTTTTCTGTCTACTCTGAGCTGCAAGAAGGTTCTGCCGCACCTCTGTTACCCGATCAACAGTCTGCCGAACCTAGTCTGGTCCAAGGACCGCTCTCTTTCCCACTGCATCCCAACAAAGCGGCGATCTGCACTTTCGGCCATAGAGCACTTCATAAGGGGCAGCCCGGATGCTGGAATGATAGCTGTTATTATAAGCAAACTGTGCCAGTGGCAAGTGATCCTCCCAGCTACCTTTCCAAGCCATCACACAGGCCCTGAGCATATCCTCCAAGGTTTGAATGGTACGCTCAGACTGCCCATCCGTCTAAGGGTGAAAAGCGGTACTAAGGCGAAGCTATGTACCCAAAGCACTCTGCAAACTCTCCCATAATTTTGAGATAAATTTCGCATCCCGACCAGAGATAATCGTCTTGGGCATGCCACACAGTCTCACAATTTCCCGCACAAAAATGGGAGCCAACTCACTCGCTGAATTGGTAGTGCGGATTGGAATGAAGTGCACGGACTTGCTAAGACGGTCCACCACAACCCAAACCGCATCCTTCCCTCGTGGAGTACGAGGTAGGCCAACCACAAAGTCCATAGAGATGTCATCCCAAGGCCACACGGGAATCTCCAATGGCTGCAATAGTCTAGCGGGACGCTTGTGTTCAGTCTTAACCTTCTGACAAATCCCACAAGATGCCACATACTTGGCAATATCCACTCTCATCCTTTTCCACCAGAAGTTCTTTTTCAAGTCCCTGTACATCTTGGTCTCCCCAGGATGGACCGTGTACGGGGTGCGATGAGCCTCTTTCAGGATATCATCTTTGACTTGGGATATCTGAGGTACACAAAGGCGACCCTAAAACCTCAGAACTCCCATATCATCAATGGAAAAGTCTCCAGTTTTGCCATCCTCAAGGCGTTTCCTCACCTGCTGGAGCAAATGATCATGCTGTTGTGCTTCCCGTACACGCTCACGGATCGCTGACTCAAGAATCAATTGAGTTTCAGCTTGCACGATCCCCGCAAAACAGTAAGAGACTCCCAATCGCTCAAAATCAGCAACAAGACAATCCATGATAGGGGGCATTGTCTTGCAACTGAGATCGTCAGCCACCACATTTGCCTTGCCAGGATGATACTGGATTGCGAGGTCATAGTCCTTTATCAATTCTATCCACCTCCTCTGTCTCAAATTCAAATCTTTCTGGGTAAAGATGTACTTGAGGCTCTTGTGATCAGTGAAGATATCACAAGACTCGCCATACAAGTAGTGCGTCCAAATTTTCAATGCGAACACCACAGCAGCTAGCTCAAGATCATGAGTGGGATAGTTTTGCTCATGCTTTTTCAAATGCCGCGATGCATAAGCAATCACCTTTCCATCTTGCATGAGCACACAACCAAGTCCCAAACGTGAAGCATCAGAATAGACTGTGAAGCGCCTCCCAGGCTCAGGAAGGGTAAGAACAGGAGCAGTCACCAACTTCTCCTTCAGAGTGCAGAAACTGTGCTCACACTCTGCAGACCACTGAAATTTCATCCCTTTCTGGGTCAGCTGCGAAAGCGGATTAGCAATGATAGAGAAATCCTGCATAAAACGCCAATAGTAGCCAGCCAACCCAAGGAAATTATGCACCTCTTTAACATTGGAAGCTCTCTTCCAGTCCAAGACTGCTAAGACTTTGCTAGGATCTACAGATATGCCCTCTGGATTGATGATGTGGCCAAGAAAACCCACTTCTGAAATCCAGAACTCGCACTTCTTCAACTTAGCATACAACTGGTTCTCCCTCAATGTACTCAGCACAAGCCTCAAATGTTGTTCATGTTCTTCTTCTGATTTAGAGTAAACCAGAATATCATCGATGAACACTACCACAAACTCATCAAGGTACTTGTGTAGCATACTGTTCATCGCCTCCATAAAGACAGCAGGAGCATTAGTTAGTCCAAATGACATAACTTGAAATTCATAGTGCCCATACCTAGTGGATAACGCAGTCTTCTCAATGTCCTATTCCCTCATGCGAATCTGATTGTAACCAGACTGAAGATCAATCTTGGAGAACACCTTTGCTCCCTTCAGTTGGTCAAACAGATCCTCAATGTGAGGCAATGGATACTTGTTCTTGACAGTTACTTGATTGAGAGCACGATAGTCAATGCACATGCGCCAACTACCATCCTTCTTCGATACGAAGAGGACGGGTGCTCCCCATGGCGACACACTGTGCCGAATAAAACCCTTGGCCAACAGATCCTCCAATTGCTTTTTCAACTTGTCTTGAAAAGGACGAGCCAAGCGGTGTGGAGAGATAGAAATAGGTCAAGTATCAGGAACAAGATCAATACGAAACTCCACACTTCTCACTAGAGGCAAACCTGGCAACTCATCAGGGAACACATCAACAAACTCCACCACAGGAATCTCTTCAATTGCTACTGAAGAAGATGGCTTTTCAAAAATAGCCATAAGAACACCCAACCCCCTCAAACAGCGACCAAAACGGACTGGCCAAAGCAAAGATGGAACTGGAGGGTATGCCACCCTGAAAAGTCAACTCCACCCCTGACGGGGCTTTCAAGGTAACTGTCTTCCAAAAGCAACATATCCTGGTATGGTATTGATGCAACCAGTCCATGCCAAAAATGACATCAAAAGGAGCCAACTGAATCACCATAAGATTGGCAAAGAAAACCTCATCATCAATGGCAATGGTACAACCCAGGCAAACCAAAGAACTAGCAATCAGACCCCCATGAGAACTGACTATCACAGACTCAGAAATCCGCTGAACTCCCAACTTAGCTCTACTAGCAAACTCAGACGACACAAAAGAATAGGATGCTGCATAATCAAACAGAACAAAGGCATCAACTGAATCCACAAGCAAAGTACCTGAAACCACCTCTGGATGCCCGGCTGACTCGGCAGTCAGCAAGGCGTACACTCCTGGTGGCGCCGGGGCAGCGGGAGCCCCGACACCCGGCTGATGCCACAAGAAAGCTGGGGGCGGTGGGGGTAGCTGAGGAGGAGCCGACGGCTGCGGGCACCAGTAAGCCGCCGGTGGCGCCCAAATAGAGGGCGGATGGGGAGTAGGGGCCGCCATCATATGCACCTACCCTCTGAAAGACGCTGCTGGAGCGGGAGGAGAAGGCACCGTCTCCCACTAGATGATACTACCGCGGTTCATCCATCAGACTTGGCCCATATGGCCGCGTTTTCCACAATGGTTGCACTCCCCGGTCCAACCACACTCCGAAGCACGGTGTGCACCACCGCACTTGAAACAGATCATGCCCTGCCCTGGCGCAGGACGGACAGCCGCTCGCATGGAAGACGACTGGGGTGGCTTCATCTTAGCCCCTAAGGAGGAACCTTGTCCCCCCTTGAACTTCTTGAAGGTGGGTCACTGAGAAGACCCACCTCCTCCACCAAAGGTCCTCTTTTGGCCCCCGCCTGGGGCCGCTGGAACCCCTGAACCACCAGGGTTTTGCTTATCCTTGGAGAGCTCCAACTCGAGCTCCATGCCCTTTGCCTGCTCCACCACGGAGCAGAAGTCACGAGGGACAGTCACCCCCATGACAACTCTGGACTCCTGGTTGAGGCCCCTACGGAACCTCCTCTCCTTCTCCCTGTCATCTGCTGCCATAGCCGGCACAAAGCGCACCACATTGTTTAACTCCACCTCGTACTCTGCCACCGACTTCTTTCCCTGGGAAAGAGTCGTCAGAGTATGCTCCATCCTCTCTAGAAAAGACTTTGGGTAGAACTTGGCTCGGAAGTGAGCCACAAAGTCCTCCCAAGTGACTGGTCCAAGAGCGGGGGCTCTAGCAGCAAGAATCCCTCCTACCTGATATCCGCTTGGCCCTTCAGCTGGAAGGCCACAAAGTGAGCTCTCTGGACTGAGGTCAACTCCAGAACCTCAAACTATCGCTCCATGTACCGCAGCCAATCTGCAGAATGGACCGACATGCCCGCTCCGTCAAACGTGTCCAAACGGAGGGACATCCACTCCCGAAGACTCATACTCGGCTCCGGCACAGCGGTGGCAGCAACTGGGGCCACTGCAGGGGAAGGCACAATAGCAGGGGCTGCCTGCAACTGCTGGCGCCGCTCCTGAACCTCCCTCTGCAGAGCCTGAACCAAGGCCGCAGTGGCGGCGTGTACCTTAGCCCCCGACTGTGCTACCGGGACCTCCTCCTACGCTAGCCCATGAGCATTGAGAGAAGCGCTTCCCTCAGCTACAGACTCAGCAACTCCCTGAGAACCTCGCCCCTGGCCTCCATGGCCACAGCGACCATGACCTCTACCCCTCGGCATGGCTGCTACAGTCAGACAACCATACGATCACATATTCATAAGCACATCATCAATGTAAACAAAAGCAAAGATCAAACATTATCATATACATAGGCTCCATCAAGTAATCAAGCGTGATGCAATGATGAACCAAAACCCCATCCTACTGTGCAACCAAGTGTGTCAAATTTTAAAATTAATCATTCCAATTATGCAAGTTTTAATGTTGCTATCCTATGGCAAAATTTTAGTTGTAACGTAAACCATGTTTCTAGGTTATCCCACATCACATTTTAGTTGCACCTAAGGTATGACACTAAAAAAAACATGCTCCAAGGACCTAAAGCCCGCTCTGATACCAACTGTAACACCTCAGCATCTAGTATGCCTTAGATGTCACCAAATATAGCATAAGAAACATCTAAATACTACAAATTAAGATAAATTACAGCAAGGGCACAAATGCTAAACCGACAAATTTCGGCAGCATCTCCTTTGTTTTTCCATGGTACGGAGCAACAACAAGAATATCTCAAGATATATCATAATGGAAAGCATCTAAAACGGCAATAACGGGTGACATAGCAGAAATTTAAGTCTAGCATAACGAATTTAACCACTCCATGAACTAAAACGAAGTAATGGATGTAAACAAGCACACGAACAAATCATAATCCTAGTCTCATCACACTAAATTTATTATCACAACTCCAAAAAGGTAAATATTGTCTAATTATGTGATGAAATGCCGCTAAGCCCCTTTCCGGCATGCCGGTGTCATGGTACCTAAAAACATTATAAGCACAAGCGTGAGTTCATCACTCAGCAAAGTGTATTGCAATGAATCAAAGCAACAGATTTCAATGACATCATGTGTACATCTCATAATTGACATCATAAGTATTTCACATTCACATGGTATTCATCTCATAACATCCTTGTCCATGTATGCAATGCAATGCACATGTCTCCGTGAAACACATACCGGTATTACCGAGTGCACACCCGTCGGTGTGCACCCTCTTCCCCTTCCATCCCGTAGATGGAGGGTGCCTACTCTTACTGACTCGCTCCCATACACAACCGTGGATGGGACTACGAGGTAGGTCTTTCGTGTTCAGTAGATGCGAACATAGTGGCCCGCATCAGAATGGGTCGCCTCTTCCATTATGAATGCACATATGACATGAACATGTATAATCTCGCATAAACATTTAGTACAATGATTCCATAACAAGTATATAAAACCATGTTCATCATATCATAGGAAAACATCAATCATGGCAAGTTAGCGTATCATGTAATCATATTGCACCAAAGCAAGTCTAGCAATCATACAACTCGAACCCATTCCAATACACTTGCCTTCAACCGTGGGCGAAGGATTGGCGAGAGGTTGAGAGCACTCCCGGGGTCACACCACCTGCACATAGGTACCACACACTCAAAAAGTGCCTACAAAATAGTACAAGAACGATCCCCTAACCCGACTTCGCAACCCACACCTAAAACCCGAAAACAGAGAATCTATCCCGATGGGACAGTGGACTTCCATCTAGCATAACTTGAGTTCTAAAACCCAAATTAAGTAAAAGAGTACATTTTCTCATAGCTTAGGAAATTTCCTAGCTTTTTCTAAGTATTGGGAAAAACTGATTCGGCCTCTAAAATTGACTAATCTACAGTTCAACACGATCTGTCCCATTCACGTCACAGTTTTGAACACGTTCGGTAAAACAGCCATAACTTTCAAACGGATGATCGGAATTTTGTGTTCTTGGTGTCCACTGAAAGGTATTGAAATTATATATAACTTCTGTAACAGCCGGCCGATCAAAAAACGTCTCTAAAATTGCGAAAACTTAAGCCCTAGGTCGGCTGCCCAATCTGCCCGAGACAGAACGTGGGACAACATTGCAAACAATCCTTTTCTCAACTAGGGACAGCACCTAAACACCAAATTTAACCTTGGAATTATCCATATAACAGCACCTAGACCACCCCGAACAAGACCCCAAATCCGTACCTCTTCTTGATGGATCACCCGGTCGACGAACACCTCCTCCTTGCGACCCGATCTCACCTCCAATCGTCGGGAACGCCGGAATCGCCGAGAACACCAGATCCTCTTGGACGGAGAGCTCTCGAATAGCAAGATCGCGCAGAGGGAGAGGCTCTAGCGCCGGCTAGAGGAGGGGAGGGAGGTGGAGAGGAAGGGGGAGGGGTGGAGGTGCAAGGGGGTGCTAAGGGGTTGGCGGCTAGGGTTTGGGAAGGAGGGGGCGCACATAGGGCAAGGCTGGCGCATGGAAGGGCTTTTTGGCAGGAAATTCCCCCCTTTGGGCCCCAAACACTCCCCCACCAACGGCCCACTACGTCCCCCTAAGGCCGAACTAGCTCCCGCGAGGCCCAAACTTCCCCGGAAGGCCCAAATTCTCCCCCGGAAAGGCCCAAACTCACGGAAAAGACCCAAAAACATGATACAAAAATCATACCTTAATGCCGAAATTGAAAATGACTCATACCGTCATTTCGTAGTGTCACATTTATTTTGTTTCCACTGCTACTTTATTGAACTTATTAAGCCATGTGGCTGTTTACTTGTAATCATTGACCATAAGGTCGGTACCTTTTATTTTAGTTTTAATATTATTTGATTCGTGATATGGATGTGTTATCATCACTGTTTCTACTGTGTGCACTAACTTGATCCACGAATAGTGCAGTTACACACAGAGGGTTCGGATTTATAAATCCGGTCCCGACACAAGACATACTGAATCAACAACATTTAGAAGGAGTGGAGGCAAATCCAAATTGCGAGAAAGTAAATTGCAGGAATTTAAGTGCGGGAAAGTAAATGCTGAATTTAAATTGCGTAAAGTAAAGACACAATGTAAATGCGCAATTTAAATTCACAAGAAAAGTAAAGAAAATCTTTGTATTTTCTGGATAGAAAGTTTACAAAGCCTCACTTCATGTGTGTGACATCATAGGATGTGACAATATAGAATGTGGTATTATGGTACGACTTTTATCCTGTTTTGGGCCGTTTTTCGGGTGTTTGGGCTCTTCCGGTGGAGTTTGGGCCTTCGGTGAATTGGTTTGGACCTTGGGGGATCTATTTGGGCCTTGGGAGGAGGTCCCTGGCCCATGTGGGAGAGGAAGGGGGCAACAAGCCTGCCTCCCTTGCGCCCCCTAACCCTAGGGCGCCCCACCTTCTCCCCCTCCCACCACCTAGCCGCCCCACCTCTAGCCGCCCCCATCCTTGTGCGCCCCCCGTAGGGTTTTCCCTCCCTAGCCGCCACCCTCCCCTCCCCTAGCAGCCCATCACCTCTCCCTCCCCGGTGTTCTACATTTCCTCACTCGGTGGATCGTCGGTCTGGAGATCTCTGGCGATTCGTTGCGGTTCCAGAGGAAGGAGCGGCTGGAAGGAAGAAGGGATTTTGTTGTCGTTCGATTCTTCAAGAAGAGGCAACGAATTGCAGCTCTTTTGTGGTGGTCTATGTGCTGCTAGATGGGAGAATCCATGCCTAGAACTCTCTTTTAGGTGCTGTGATTAGATGGGTTAAGTTGGATTCTAGATCTGTCTCGCGAGTGGCTCTCGGCCAGGTTTGACAATCGGCGTTGGGTCGCATTGTTGAGGATTTTAGATGAGTTTTCTGATCAGCTGGCTATTACGAAAGTTGTAGGTAATTCAATTACCTTTAATTGGACACCAAAAACGTTAAATTCCATTTAGTTGTTTAAAAGTTGTGGCTATTTTACCGAACGCTATCCAATCGATGACGCGATTGGTACAGTCTATGATCAACTGTAGATTAGAGGATTTTAGTGGCCGAATCAGTTTTCGCGAATACTTAGAAAAAGTTGAGAAATTTCCTGAGGTTCGGGAAAATGTACTCGTTTACCTGATTTGAAGTTGTAGAACTCAAGTTATGCTTGTGGGAAGCCTGCTGTCCCGTTGGACAGATTTTATGTTTTTCGGGTTTTAGGAGTGGGTTGCGAAGTCGATGTAGTTGATAGTTCTTAGGTTGTTTTGTGGGCATGTTTTGAGTGTATTGTACCTATGTGCAGGTGGTGTGACCCCGAGAGTGCCCTCAACATCTCACTACTCCGTCTCGCGTGGTTGAAGGCAAGTGTGTTGTGGTGGTTGTGGCTTGGTTGGCTATAATGCTTTGCTATGTGTAGTCTATCCATGTGTTAGGCTAAGTTGCCATGTTTGATACTTGCATGTTTTATGATGAATATAGTTTGTTAAATGGCTATGCAATGGTTAATTTGAGTATTTATGCAAGTTGAATCATGTTATGGCATTTGTGCATTCATAATGGAAGAGGCGACCCATTCTGATGCGAGCCTCTGTGTTCACACGTAGTGAACACGAAAGTCCTACCTTGTAGTCCCATCCATGGTTGTGTATGGGAGCGAGTCAGTAAGAGTAGGCACCCTCCACGGGATGGAAGGGAAGGAGGGTGCACACCGACGGGTGTGCACTCGGCAATACCGGTATGTGCTAAGCAAAGAGGCATGATGCATTGCATTGCATTGCATAAATGAGAACGTGAATGAGAAAGTTTATGAGAATGTGATTGAGGAAGTCTTCATGGATTATTTTCCATGGTTGTTGATCGGTATGTCGTATGTATATGAATTGTTATTGTTTTGTATCATTGCAATACACTTTGCTGAGTGATGAACTCACGCTTGTTGTTTAATGTTTTTTTAGGTACCTTGAATTCGGCATGTGGGAAAGGGAGCTAGATTCACGTCATCACATAGCGACACACAAATAATCAGTTCATACTTTTTCTTAGATGTGTTGGTTACCATATTGAGTTACACCTTGGTTTATTGCCTTGTTGTTGGTCATGATTAAATGTTTATTCCTTATTGGAATAGGTGATGGTTAAATTATGTGTTGGACTTGAATGGTTGCTGAAAATCATGGTCGCTATGTTATAGTTGTTTCCAATTATGCTGTCTTGTCATGATAATATTATTGATGCTTAAAACCATGGAAAAACAGAGTATATGCTGCCGAAATTTTGTTAAATACCATGGTGTAGTTGCTGTAATTTACTTCTAAATATGTTTTATGGTTGTTGTCTTTATCTATTGTGGTGACATTCTGGGCATACTAGGTGCTGGGTGTTACAGTTGGTATCAGAGCGGGCTTTAGGTCCGTGGAACATGTATTTAGGGTCATACCATAGGTTCAACTAAAATGTGATGTGGGATAACCTAGAAACATGGCTTAGGTTATTCTTAAAATTTTGCCATAGGATAGCAACATTAAAACTTATGTAAGTGGAATAATTGATTTAAAATTTGACACATGTGGATGCACAGTAGGAAAGGGAATGGGTATCGTTGCTTTACACTTAAATGTTGTATTTAAGCTCTGATGTTGAATGCTACACTGGTAATGTATGTTGCTATGCTTATGAAAGAATTGATTGAGTTGTTCTTATTATTGTGATTTAGCAAGGTCGTGGTGCCGAAAGGGTTTCAGTCACCTTCTTTTGTTCGTAGTAAGGTTAGGGTTTGACGGTGTGGCCGGTTAGAGCCATCACGGAAGGACTAATAACCTTTCATGGGGGAGAGTGCTTGTCTTTTCTATCGTAGATCGGGAAGTTGGTTGGAGTTACATAGAAGAGTTGGTGGTGGACTTTTTTGTATTTTCTTTACCGTTCCGACGATCGATTTTGGTTGGTTTTCTTGGTTTTTGTTGTTTGGGGAACCACGGGAAAAGTGTGTGGTTTTGAGTACTCGCCGATTGTTCTTTTGGCGGTTTGTGGTTTTGTCTTCCTTGGTTGAAGACGAAGAAGAAGAGTTTAGTGTTGCGCCTTTTTGGCTTTGACACCCGGTTTTGTTGGTTGCTTTGCAAAGAAAATTATCGTTCTGTTCTTGTGTGTGTCTTACTCTGAGTTTAAAAGAAGTTATTGAAGTTTTGTGCAAAAACTTAAGATGTGTCGATTTATGTTTTGTGCCTTTGTCTAAAAAGGATTACTTGATCGCTTGGTTTCCTCCTGTGGGAGTCTTTAAGATTGAAATGTGTTTTGGAGATCTTTTGCATGATCAAGTGAGAGTCATGTCCCATTGCAACTTTGAGAGTCAAGTTTCTTTGTGAATTTTGGTTGAGTTTTAAAAAGAAAATGCTGCAAACAAAGTGAGTAGTTTTTTGACTAAAATTATTTGTCAATAGTGAGAATTATTGTTTAGCATGTTATGTAGTATGTAACATTGTGGTTTATGGAAATGATGTACTTCTAAGTTAATTTGTGAGTTGAATCAATTAAATGTAATTAATAAACGTCTAGTGTTGTAGATTACTCTATAGCGAGAATGATTAAATGTGTTAAACATGCTTAGAATCTATTGCTTTACCTTAAATGCACATGACCATTGACAATGTCTAAAGCTCTAAATCTCATTGCGCAGTTAGAATATCGAGATGGTGTAAACTATTGATATTGTTAAAGAAACTTTGTTGGTTGTTTAAAGATGTTCTAATTTAACATGTTAGTACAGAAATTTAATCGTGTTGGTTTGTGACCTTAACTTGGAAGATGATTAGAGTTTCTATTTATGTTGTAGCAAACCGTTAGTATATTTGGAAGTATGCAGTTGTGTTCTTGAAATGCTAATACAGATGACAATTGAGAAGGTATAGGATTTGTTGTTTGATGATGTTGTTAAGAGCAATGGGATGGTCTAACTTATTAAGTTATCTTAAATAGTTGGAGTATGTGGTGTAGTGGAAATTTGTTACAATATATGGATAGGGTAACTAAAAACAATGCGGTTGTTTTTATGATTATGCCCATTTATTGATATTGATGACTTAGTAGTGGTGGTAATTGTTTAGATTACTTGGTGAAAACCATGGTAAAAAATGGAGGAACTTGTAAAATGTTGTGATGGAGTGAACAATGGATAATTATCATGATGTAAGACTTTATCCTTAATGAATGTATATCTTAGAATCCTAATTACGAATTTTGTCTTGTGGAGATAATATTTACTTATTGAAGTCAGTTATTAATTGAATAAGTTCCGATAGTCAAGATGTTGACGTATGGATGGTATGAAGTTTATAGGTTGATCATGCTGAAAGATTTATTGAAGTACTATGTGTCAGATTTAAAATATGATGTTATATGATATGATGGTCCGTGGGGATCATGATAAGGTAGTCTTGGTTGGATGTCTTAGGATAAGCATCATAAACTTTATTTATAAGTATTAGGAAAGGTAATAAGAGAAATAATTTGTTTTGTAGTTGTTGTTAAATTGTCAGGACCCAAATTTGCAAATCCGGACCCTCTGTGTATTCAGCACTAGTCCAGGATCACGCTAGTGTACACAGTCTCAACATCGGTAAATATCACAATCATACTCATCGATAATAGTAAAGTACTTTAATTAAAATAACCAAACTGGTTGCTCGACCTTATGATCAAGTTACAAAGGTACGCCACGCAGGGCGAAAACTTATTAAAGGAAATAAACTATAGCGGAATAAAAGCATCAACGTGGCACCATCCAGTATACCACAGGCAACTGACTGGGCTTGCTCCCTAGTTAGCGGAATCTTCCTGGAGCTCCTACTCCAAAGCAGGTATAGCTTCTTCTTCAACTGATGTTGTAGTTGCAAGGGGTGCGTACTTGGTACTCAGCAAGTCAAGAACACAATGTAAACTAATTTGTAACACCCCAAAATTTTGCTTTTCTTAAATTCAAGTGTGATTTGGCACTTTGGTGAATTTTTGGAATTTTCGGGAATTTATTTGGATTTATTTGGAATTTATTTGAATTTATTCCCTTTTGAATTAATTAAAGAATTTAACTTTGCAAATAAAATTTTGTTGGAAATATTTTATTTGAGTCCAAAATGTTCCAAAATATTTTCCAGAATTTTTCTGGAATTTTTCTGAGTGTTTTACTATTTTTAACGAATTAAATGAATTTCTGGGAATTAATTTGGATTATTTAATCGCTGGAAAAACCAAACCGGTTTGTACTGTTCATCCGACCGTACCCGAGTCCGAGTCAGACTCGAGTCCGACCGAGCCAGTCGGTCCGGTTGAACCCACTCGCCAAGCCCTAACGCGCATGACCGTTGGATCGAGATCCAACGGCCACGATCGCGCCGCGTCACCCGAGCCCGACTCCGACCGAGCCAGCCAGGTCGCCCGAGCCGGACCCGAGCCCAAACCCCCGAACCGTTGGATCTTGATCCAACGGCTGAGCGTGTGCCACGTCGCCCCTCTCCGAGTCCTCGTCGGACTCCGCCGCCGCCTGTGGTTGGACCTCGGTTTCCGCGAGATTCACGGAAGCCGAGGCCCCTATTTAATGCGCCGCCACCACGGTCGTGACCGCCTCTTCCGCGCACACCCATAGACCTAACTCACCGCGCCTGATACGCCGCTGTCTAGCCGCTAGAGCTCGCCGTAGTTGATTCTCCCCTCCACCACGGTTTCTTGTGTTTCCCGCCGCCGTACGTCGTCCTCCGCCTCCGTCAAGCCCAGATCCGGATTCGCCAGGCCGAGACACGTTCGAGAGTGCCACTCACTTCGTCGGAGACGCACGGAAACGCCGTTCGAGAGGTCTTCGTCCCCATCTCCGGCCAACCTAGCTCCGCCGCACCCTCGCCGTCCCCGCGAGCTCTGCCTACCGTCGGATCTTCATCAAGCGGACCAGATCATGATGGGGGTGTAAAGGGATGCCCGAACTTCCGTCAGGTGGAGGATAAGTCGATTAGGCGGAGCGAGACACTCACGATCCGGCTTCTTGATCGACACGATCAAAAACCCCTGCAATCGCAGCACCACACGCCCTTCCTACGGTTATCAACCGTCGCTGCCGGCTGACCTCGCCACGAAGGCTAATCCCTGCCAATGAATCGAGAACACAAGCAAGAACAAGAAAGATGCACTGAATTTGAAAATTGAGGATGAATCTCACGAGTTGGGGTCTCACAAACCGATGAACGGCAATACTGTTCAAAGACAGAATTAATCTAAGCAAAACCCAAAGCAAACCCTAGCGGCGGCTACTGGATATAAAGGCTAGGGGACGTCCTAGAAATCCTAGACGTGTCCGTGTTGGACTCCAACACGATACATGGGCCAACGGCCCAAATTGGTGACGCAGCACCCTGGGACAGATTCTGTCCGCCAGCTTGCAACGTAAATTCCCGTCGACTCTGAAGTCCAAATGACCTGAAACCGGTTCCATTGTAAAGCTTATCTCCTTAGCTTTCTATGCATATGTGGATCATCAAAATCGGAGCCCGTTTGTGGCCTGGGCGACGATTTTAGTGAACGCTGCTCCTGGTGGCCGAGGTAGTCGACTCCGAGATGAATTGAACCTCCAACTTGACTTGGACACCCTCCTTGCCTCCCTCTTGGTCCTTGCTGGTTTCCAAGGCCTTCATGGTCCTCTCCAAAGTTCCTAAGTACAATATAATCAATAATATCATTAGGTAGCATACCATCCTCACAAGTATCTGCACGGGCACTTAGGAACGAGCTCACCTGTTGATTCAATTGCCGTGCTCGTGCTCTTGTGATGGGTCCTTGCATCACAACTGGAGGAGGCTCGGTCGTATGCATAGGAGTGATGTCCTCATCATCCTCCCCCTCTTGAAGTGGAGTCGTCCTCGACTCAAGCTCATCTTCTTCTCCCATGAACGGTTTCAAATCTGCAATGTTAAATGTGGAACTAACCCCAAATTCGGGCGGCAACTCAAGTTTATATGCATTATCATTTATTTTCTTAAGTATCTTGAAAGGACCATCAGCTCTAGGCATTAATTTAGACTTTCTCAATTCTGGAAAACGATCCTTTCGCAAATGTAACCATTACTAAATCACCCGGTTCAAGTTTTACTTCCTTTCTACCTTTACTTCCCGCAGTCCTATACCTTTCATTCATCATTTCAATATTTTCTTTAGTCTTTTCATGCAATTTCAGAATAAATTCAGCACGTTCCTTAGCATCAAGATTAACTCGTTCACTAGTAGGTAAAGGTAATAGATCAATAGGAGCATGGGGATTGAAGCCATACACTACCTGAAAAGGACTTACCTTGGTGGTGGAATGTACCGCCCTATTATAAGCGAATTCAACATGCGGCAAACATTCTTCCCACATCTTCAAATTCTTCTTCAAAACAGCCCTCAACATAGTGGATAATGTACGATTTACTACCTCGGTTTGGCCATCGATTTGGGGATGACATGTTGTTGAAAACAGCAGCTTGGTCCCCAATGTATTCCATAGAGTTCTCCAAAAGTGGCTCAAAAACTTGGCGTCGCGATCTGAAACAATAGTAGAAGGCACACCATGCAAGCGAACGATTTCTTGAAAGAAAAGGTTAGCAATATTAACAGCATCGTCGCTCTTATGACAAGGAATAAAGTGAGCCATCTTAGAAAATCTATCAACCACCACAAAAATACTATCCCTCCCCCTCTTGGTCCTAGGCAGTCCTAAAACAAAGTCCATAGATATATCCTCCCATGGAGTGCTAGGAACAGGAAGAGGCATATATAAACCATGTGGATTCAATCGTGACTTAGCCTTTTGACATGTAGTGCAGCGGGATACAAACCTCTCAATGTCTCGCCTCATCTTCGGCCAAAAGAAGTGGGCAGACAAAGACGGCCTCGGTCTTCTTGGCACCAAAATGACCCATCAACCCTCCTCCATGGGCCTCCTGTATCAAAAGAAAACGAACGGATCCAACTGGAATACATAGGCGGTTAGCTCTAAACACAAATCCATCGTTTATCACATATTTGTCCCATGTTCTTCCCTCTTTGCAATGCAGCAAGACATCTTTAAAGTCATCATCATGAGCATATTGTTCTTTAATTGATTCCAATCCAAATATACGACAATCAAGTTGGGACAACATGGTATATCTCCTAGACAATGCATCAGCAATCACATTATCCTTCCCTTTCTTGTGTTCGATAACATAAGGAAAAGGTTCAATAAATTCAACCCATTTAGCATGTCTACGATTCAGTTTCACTTGACTGCGAATATGTTTTAGCGACTCATGATCGGAATGAATAACAAATTCTTTGGGCCAAAGATAATGTTGCCACGCTTTCTAAAGATCGCACAAGAGCATACAATTCTTTATCATACGTGGAATAATTCAAAACAGGACCACTCAATTTTTCGCTAAAATAAGCAACAGGTTTTCTATCTTGCATCAAAACACCACCAATTCCAATCCCACTAGCATCACATTCAAGCTCAAAGGTCTTATTAAAATCAGGAAGTTGGAGTAAAGGTGCATTAGTAAGCTTATCTTTCAAAAGGTTGAAGGCATTCTCCTGTGGTTCCCCCCAATGGAACACAACTCCCTTCTTCGTCAATTCATTCAATGGAGCTGCAATGGTGCTGAAATCCTTCACAAAGCGGCGGTAAAATCCGGCAAGTCCATGGAAGCTCCACACTTGTGAAATCGTCGTGGGCGTTGGCCAACTCTTAATCGCGTGCACCTTGGCTTCATCAACCTCAATTCCTGCTTGAGTCACAACATAGCCAAGAAAGCGACACTCGTTCGGTGCAAAAAGTGCACTTCTCGAGGTTACCAAATAAACGCGGCAGACGCAAAGCATCAAAAACAGCACGTAGATGATCAAGATGTTCATGTAATGACTTGCTGTAAATCAATATATCATCGAAATAAACCACCACAAATTTCCCAATGAAAACTCGTAAAACCTCGTTCATTAAAGCGCATGAAGGTGCTTGGTGCATTAGTTAAACCAAAAGGCATGACTAACCACTCATACAATCCAAACTTGGTTTTAAAAGCTGTTTTCCATTCATCTCCCAATTTCATTCTTATTTGGTGGTATCCACTACGCAAGTCAACCTTAGAGAAAATTATAGAACCACTTAACTCATCAAGCATGTCGTCTAGCCTAGGAATAGGATGACGGTACCTTATTGTGATATTGTTAATGGCTCTACAATCTACGCACATGCGCCAACCGCCATCTTTCTTAGGAACCAAAATAACAGAACAAAGACAAGGACTAAGGCTCTCACGTATATACCCGCGGTCCAAAAGATCTTGGACTTGGCGCTGAATCTCCTTAGTCTCCTCGGGGTTGGTCCTATAAGCAGCTCGGTTTGGCAAACTCGCTCCAGGTATCAAATCAATTTGGTGCTCAATCCCTCGTAGGGGTGGGAGTCTGGAGGTATCTTGGCAGGAAAACATCCGCATACTCCTGCAAAGGTTAGTGACAAAGGAGGCAAAGCATCGGGCAGATCATCCAATGAAAACAAAGCATCTTTGCATATCACAGCATAGCACAAAGCATCATTACTAATTGCAGCAAGATCAGATTTCGTAGCAAGCAAGACGGGATTCCACAATTTTATTTGGTTGGCTACATGCTGAATTTCAGACTTTTCATCAATGGGTTTCTTGTCATTAGCAATCCGCTCCCTATCAGATTTAACAATTTCAGCGGGGGTCAAAGGTAGAAGTGTAATTTTCTTTCCCTTATGCATAAAAGTGTATTTATTACTTCTACCATGGTGAAGTGCATCAGTGTCATATTCCCATGGGCGACCCAATAAAAGAGAACAAGCTTGCATCGGCACCACATCACAATCAGCAAAATCAGAATAGGAACCAATGGAAAAATGAACCCGAACTGTTTGTGTTACCTTAGCTTTGCCAGAATCATTTAGCCACTGAATGTGGTATGGATGTGGGTGTGGGCGTGTGGTCAAGCCAAGCTTCTTGACCAAATCTGTACTCACCAAGCTGTTGCAGCTGCCGGAGTCAATGATCACGCGCGGCTTTACCGTTGATGACGAAGAAAATCTGGAACAAGTTGTGGCGCTGCTGCTGCTCGGATTGCTCCATCTGTGCGCTAAGGACACGCTGGACAATGATGGACCTGTACGCAGCAGTATCCTCGGCGCCAAAGGTGGCTTCTTCATCAACCTCATCGTTGTCCACCCTGGTGTCGTCGATTTCGTCCTCAACATCGGAGGCGCTGATGTAACCTCCGTCATCGGTGGCGATGTATGCCCGCTGGCTGGGGCATTCTCTCTTGACGTGGCCAATCCCTTGGCATTTGTGGCAGCGAATTCCCGTCCGATGTACGGCCTGTGGAAGCGACGGAGGAGCTATTGGCGGTGTTGGCGGGTCGACTTCTGCTTTGTCGTAGCACGGGTGGGTGGTGCCGTCGGCCCGGTCGTGTGTTCGGCAAAGGTGGCGTTGCCGCTGGTCGAAAGGTGGAAGAAGGCACTGTCTTTGCTTGTCCCGTAGTCGTTCGGGGCATGAAGGTGCTACCGCATTGCTCCTGCTCTTGGAATGGCGTCCTGCAATTCCTTCTCTGCTAACATAGCGAGATGAAACAAGCGATTGATGATGGTATATTCTTTATAATCAACAATATCCTGAATTTACGGGCGCAACCCACCATAAAAGCGAGCAATTTTATCCTCAGGTTCCTCTACTACCCCACAACGTAACATACCCTTTTGAAGCTCTTGGTAATATTCCTGTACAGTCATACTACCTTGATCTAATCGTTGCAATCTCTTGCGCATATCACGTTGGTAGGAAGGAGGAACAAATCTATTACGCATAGCATCTTTTAATCTCGCCAAGAATCAGGTTGTAAGCGGGCATTTACTAGTTCATTCCACCAGATTATAGCAAAATCTTTAAATTCACTAGTGGCTTGTCTAACCCTATGAATCTCGGGAACTAGATGGGAGTTAAATTTCTGCTCAACCGTCATCTCCCAATCTAAGTAAGCATTAGCATCATAAGCTCCAGAAAAGGAAGGGATGGTGAATTTTACCTTAGCGAAAGGATCATCATTGCGATTCTGGTTATTACCTCCCATACCGTGATGGTTGCGGCGAAGACGGTCATGCAGACGGGCGTCCCGTTGAGCAGCACGCTCCCTGGCGGCACGTTGCTGCTCATCTTCATCTTCCTCAAAATCACCATCCTCATCGTGGTCGTTGTTGTCGTGGTTGGCGCCGCTGTTGATGGTTGCACCTCCTTCAATGGTCGCTGGAGAGCGTTTTTCGACGACATCCATCCTCTCGGTGAGGGTGGAAACTCGTCGATCGATGCTCTCAAGGGTCTTGTTCGTCGTCATGGCATGCTCCTTGAACATCATTTTTATCTCGTCTAGCATGGTCGACAACTATGAATGAAGGACACAGTCTTCGACGGTAACATCGTCATCCTCGTTCCTGCCCTTCTTGCCACCTGTCATGGTTAGCGCAGAAAAAGACAGAAGGAAACACAAGCACAAGTGTTATGAGCCCTATGAAATACTAGGTGGGATCTCACGCTCTCAAGCAATCTTACCAAGTTCTTACCCGGTTCTTACCAACACGAGGAGGTGCAACCGGTGGCTGGTTCGTGACACCGTGAGGGTGTGATGAAGCGATTGCAAGGGTCAATAACTGTCTTTGATCGGAAGGATTTATATGTGGAGCTGTAGGAAGGTTATATGGATGGGTGGCACACAATGCAAGAATGAGATAGTAATGCTGAATAAATGTCCAAAGTACTTGCCCTAGTTCTTTGGTCTAAATGTGGCCTTAGTCTAGCCGCAGAAAATCAGGAATAAGTAGAGACAAGCAACAATGCGTCAGAGTATATGAACAGATATCAGAACCGCATCAAACACTTCTACTTCTATCGAGCACGGTAGAAACACCTACCTTGGCTCCTGCCTTTTTTTTTTTTTTTTTTTTAGGCTCTACGCCTCTATGCCTCTTTCACCAATTTTTTTTTATTTTTATTTTATTTTTATTATATTTTTAATAGGCTAAGGAGCACAAAGGTAGATAGTAAACAAATTTTAAGCCGGAACAGATGTAAGAAGAAATCGATATGAAATAAGAAGTGTTTTCCGAAAAGCGTGCTCAAACTTGGCACGAGAACTCAATCTTCCCGAGGGAATTTCGCAAAAATAATTTCGGCAAACCCGACAAAGTCGGGGAGAATCGGATGTAAAATTTTCTTCTGATGTCCGTGAAAAAAAAAATCGCCTAATTCCGAGTCCGTATGCAAAAGTTATGGCCGTTTTACGGAAGGACTCCGAATCAGGGTTTTCTAGGAAGCACCTCTCCAAACTCAAGGGCGTATGGAGTGGATATGAACGCGATGATCTGTGGTGGCAGGTTCTGTGATGAGGGGTGGCGATATGGCTAACAGGAGGTGGGGGGATTAGGGTCTATGAAGGAGAAACCCTAACACGCCTAGGACTCAGAACTGAGGAGAACCACAAAACAAACCGATTCCAACAAGGACTCAAAAGACGATTGGATCGGTTGTAGGATATGGAATGCAGCGGAGGTGAGACATGACTAAATTAAGTCCACGATCTAAACCAGCAACACGACTCGATTCTGGACACAAACTCAGTACTACGGACTCTGAAACCGAAATTGTGCAAAGGCTAGGCGTGGTTCTAGGTATGGTAGACTATGAGCGCAAATTTTTTTTTGGCTTTTTCGTGGACTATAGGACGAACGCAAAACTAAATCAAACTACGGGGAGAAGGCGAACCTGACGGTAAACCTTGCTTTGATACCACTTGATGGGGTGTAAGGGGATGCCCGAACTTCCGTCAGGTGGAGGATAAGTCGATTAGGCGGAGCGAGACACTCACGATCCGGCTTCTTGATCGACACGATCAAAAACCCCTGCAATCGCAGCACCACACGTCCTCTGGTTATCAACCGTGCGCTGCCCGGCTGACCTCGCCACGAAGGCCAATCCCTGCCAATGAATCGAGAACACAAGCAAGAACAAGAAAGATGCACTGAATTTGAAAATTGAGGATGAATCTCACGAGTTGGGGTCTCACAAACCGATGAACGGCAATACTGTTCAAAGACAGAATTAATCTAAGCAAAACCCAAAGCAAACCCTAGCGGAGGCTACTGGATATAAAGGCTAGGGGACGTCCTAGAAACCCTAGACGTGTCCGTGTTGGACTCCAACACGATACATGGGCCAACGGCCCAAATTGGTGACGCAGCACCCTGGGACAGATTCTGTCCGCCAGCTTGCAACGTAAATTCCTGTCGACTCCGAAGTCCAAATGACCTGAAACCTGTGCCATTGTAAAGCTTATCTCCTTAGCTTTCTATGCATATGTGGATCATCAAAATCGGAGCCCGTTTGTGGCCTGGGCGACGATTTTAGTGAACGCTGCTCCTGGTGGCCGAGGTAGTCGACTCCGAGATGAATTGAACCTCCAACTTGACTTGGACACCCTCCTTGCCTCCCTCTTGGTCCTTGCTGGTTTCCAAGGCCTTCATGGTCCTCTCCAAAGTTCCTAAGTACAATATAATCAATAATATCATTAGGTAGCATACCATCCTCACAAGTATCTGCACGGGCACTTAGGAACGAGCTCACCTGTTGATTCAATTGCCGTGCTCGTGCTCTTGTGATGGGTCCTTGCATCACAACTGGAGGAGGCTCGGTCGTATGCATAGGAGTGATGTCCTCATCAGATCACGCCACGTCACCCTCGGTGAGTTTCCCCGTTGAAAATCCCAGATCTAATCCCAACCGTTGGATCTAGATCCAACGGCTTAGATTGTGCCATGTAGCTAGAACTGCACCAGGCTAGGATAGATCTCAGCCGTTAGATCAAGATCGAACGGCTACGGTGAGTCACGTGTTTCCCAAACCCGTAAGAACTAGATTGGATCTGGACCGTTGGATCAAGATCCAACGGCCCAGATCGACCACGTCTGCTCCAACGTGTGTAGCCCAGATCCAATCCTAGCCGTCGGATTTCAAACCAACGGCTCGGATCGAGCCACGTGTCCGGGGAGCCGACCGCCGCGCCCACGCGGGCGTGAGCGTGGGGCATTGACACGCCGGGCCCGCGTATCAGCGACCGCACCATGACGTCACCCATGACATCATCGGTGGGTCCCACCTGTCAGACGCCTCGGCCGAGCCCCGCTGACGTCACCCGAGGGGTCCCACCTGTCAGCCGCACGTGGAGCCGTGGACCGAGTCCACGGTGGACCCAAACCGAACCATGGACCAAGTCTATGGACCGGCTGACGCAATAAATCGATTTTTCAATAGAAAAATAATTCGGAGGAAAATCACGCTGACGTCATAATCGGTTTTTATTTTAAGAATAAAGATTTAATTCGGTTTATTGATTTCAGAATTTGATTCAAACTTCAAACGCTTATAACTTTTGCCTTTTAACTCCGATTTGAGTGATTCAAATTTCTAAATTCGTATAAAATTGAGATCTACCTAATGATGAATTTTATTTAATTTTTTGGACCAAAGTTTTTCTCTGTATAATTATTTAATTGAATATTTAAACTTCAAAATGCTATAACTTTCGCGTTTAAACTCCGAATTTGACGATTCTAGTTCCTAAAAATTCATAAAATTATGCTCTCTCTGTTTATGGACTTTATTTGGATGTTTGGACACTTTTTGTCTACTGTTTATTTATTATTTTCTATTTGCACGCTTTACAAGTAGACGTTGAAGTGCCCGAGGGCTTCGAAGGAGAAGTGTTGACCCAGGAGCCAGCTCAGGACCAAGAACAAGTACTCTTCGAAGGCAAGTTGTGTTTGACCATGTTGATCCCAATTTGAAACTTGTTTTGATTTAAATTATTGCATGCTAGTTTAAATTAGAAAATGCTTTACTTAATTATGGGAAATTAGATAAATGCCGAATTCTTGTATGACACCTTGGTTAAATATATATGTGCCATGACCCCTTGTCACCCTAGTTGAGATTTAAATAGTTGGACATTATTAAATTGCCAACCTGGGAATTTAGATCGTGGTAGTAGATTGCTTAGACCTGCTACGCGCTTATGACATGATTTTGGACAGACAAATGTTAATATTGACTTAATGATATATTGAACCTGTTTTGGAAAGGTATCATGTGTTGTGATGTTGATGGCACGTGGTGCATGGTAATCAACTGGGGGTTTGATAAATAGATTTGACCGGAGCATGTGGCAAGAATGATCGGGTGGGCCAGTTGTGGCACCGGGAACGTTGTTTTAGTTCTTCGGGTAGTCTTGCCCTGGTCACCCTAAGGACTTAACCTTGCAAGCCTTTGAACTGAGTCAATCGTGCAACCGCATGTCTTTAATGGGACGGACCTAGTTGATTAAGTTGCTAATAACATACCTGTGGGACCTCAGGTAGTCAACTACACCCTTTGTGTAGTTGTACGGGGGAGCGTACCAGGGCTGCGGCCAGGTACCCATCTAACGGTGGTTTGGCCTAAACTTCGCCTTCGCTAAGGGAAGGGTTAGCGTGCAACACCGGAGAGGACCACTTGTACTGTTAGAAGTTTTCGAAAGACTCTGTTACGGGCACTCGCCTTTGTGGTGTTTGACTGTATCTTGTGGGCAAAGTGCATAACCTCTACAGAGTGTAAAATCTATTCGAATAGCCGTGTCCGCGGTATTGGACATCGCTCGGGAATTACAGTCAAGGGTTAGACTTTCTTGAAATTAACTTGGACTTGAAAGGTTGGGTTTGGTTTAATGATGATGTTGATGGAAATGTGGATTACGAATGGGAAAGATGTTTACTAAACTCCTTGAAAAGTTATTGATCTTATACTTGTTTCTATTGCTTTCGAATCTACTTATGCTACTTGTCAAATGCTGTTTACTGCAAATATACCCTGAGCTATTCCTTTGTACTATGCCGTGCATGTAGTATATTAGTTTGCATTCTGGCATGACTTGCTGAGTACCAAGTACTCACCCTTGCCACAATACAACACCAGTTGAAGAGAAGTCTACACCAGCTTTGGAGGAGGAGCTCCCAGAAGATCCGTCTAACTAGGAAGCGAGCCCAGTCAGTTGCCTGTGGTATACTGGATGGTGCCACGAAGTTATCTTATTTTCCGCTGCAGTTATTTCTCTCTTATTGAGATTCCGCCTTGCGTGGCATATATTTGTAACTTGACCATAAGGTCGAGCAACCCGTTTGGTTAACTATTAAAGGTACTTTATTATTTCGTTGAGTATGTTTGTGATATTTACCAATGTTGAGACTGTGTGCACTAGCGCGTTCCTGGACTAGTGCTGAATACACAGAGGGTCCAGATTTGCAAATTTGGGCCCCGACATATTCTACATGCATGGCTTAGTACAAAGGAATGTTTCATGGTTCACTTGCAGTAAAACAGCATTTAACAAGTAGCATAAGTTGATTCGAAAGCGGTAAAAGCAAATATAATATCAATAACTTTTCCAGGAGTTAAGTAAACACTTTCCCTTTCCTAATCCACATTTCCATCAACATCATCAATAAACCCAACCAAACTTTTCAAGTCCAAGTTGTTATCATGAAAGTCTAACCCTTGACTGTAATCCCCGAGCAGTGTCCGATGCCGCAGACTCAGCTATTCGAATAGGTTGTTACACTCTGCAGAGGTTATGCACTTTACACACAAGATACAGTCAAACACCAAAAAAGCGAGTGATCGTAACAAAGCCTTTCAAAAACCGCAAACTTTACAAGTGAACCTCTCCGGTTTTTGCCATACACCATCCCTTCCCTCAGTGGACCGACATACCGTTGGACGGATACCATGCCATAGCCCTGGTACACTCCCCCTTCAAGCTACACAAAAGGTGTAGTTGACACCCCGAGGTACCACATGCAAGTTATTAGCAACTTACTCAACTAGGTCCGTCCCATTATAGACATGTGGTTGCACGTTTGACTCAGATCAAAGGCTTGCAAGGTTAAGTCCTTAGGGTGACCAGGGCAAGACTACCCAAAGAACCAAAACGACTTCCCCGGTGCCACTCATGGCCCACTTGATCATTCTTGCCACTTGCCCCGGTCTAAATCTATTTATCAAACCCAGTTGATTACCATGCACCACGTGCTATCATCGACACCACAACACATGATACTTCTCAAAAACAGGTTACATATCTCATTAAGTCAATATTTACATTTGTTTGTACAAAATCATGTCAAGTGTGGTAGGAGGTCTAAGCAATAAACTACAACGATCTAATTACCCATGTTGGAAATTCAATAGTGTCCAACTAAATATCCACAACTAGGGTGACAAGGGTTCATGGCACATAATTAATTAATCAAGGTGTCATACTGCAATTTGGCATTTATCTAATTCCCAGAAATAATGAAACAATTTCTAATTAAATTAGCATGCATTAAATTGAATCAAACTAATTTTCAAAAATAGGAGCAATATGATCAAAGCATAACTTGACTTCAAAAAGTAATTGCTCTTGGTCTTGGGCTGGCTCCGGGGTCAAAACTTCACCTTCGAAGCCTTCGGGCACTTCAACGTCTACTCGTATCGTATAAAAATGGCAATAAAATAAATAACCAGTAAACAAAATTTGTCCAAAAACTCAAATAAAATTCATAAACAGGAAGAGCACAATTTTATAAATTTTTAGGAATTTGAATCGTCCAAATCGGAGTTAAAACCCAAAAGTTATAATCGTTTAAAGTTTGAAAAATCAATTAAATAAATATAAATAGAGGAAAACTCATGTCTAAAAATTAAATAAAATTCACCACTAAGTAGATCTCAATTTTATAAAAATTTAGAAATTAGAATCACCCAAATCGGAGTTAAAATCCAAAAGTTATAAGCGTTTGAAGTTTGTAAAAAAATCAAATAAAGGAATAAACCGAATTAATACATTTATTTTTCAATTGAAAAATCCGATTATGACGTCAGCATTGCGTCAGCGATGAATTTGAATTTCCACCGAATTATTTTTCTGACGAAAAATCAAATTATGACGTCAGCACGGCTCGGCCGAGGGAACTGACAGCTGGGTCCCGCGAGTGACGTCAGCATGACATCACCGATGACGTCATCACGCGCTCGGCCCAGCCGCTGACACCCGGGCCCCGCGTGTCAGCGGGCACGTGCTCACTCGCATGACGCGGCGGCTAGGCAACGTGGCGAGATCTGGTCCGCTCGTTCAAAAGCCAACGGTGCGGATTAGATCTAACCGGCCCGGATTCCATGCGACGTGGCAGGACCCGGTAGCTGACGCGTGGGTGCATCTCCGCCCACGGTTCAAGATCGAACGGCTACGAACAGATCTACCTGCGACAGCGTAACACTACGTGGCTTAATCTAGAACGTTCGATCTAGATCCTACGGCCAATAATAGATCTAGGTTCCTATAGGGATCGAAACACGTGGATGAACCTCAAGCGTTGGATCTCGATTGTACGGTGTAAAATCTTCACGAAGTTGGCGATGGAGCTTGGCGGCGCAGTTCACCGGGGATGGAGACGACAACCCAGCCAACAGCGTTTCGGCGTTGCTCTGGCGAGATGAAGATGTCCCACGGGCGCGCCTCGGCTTGGGGAGTCCGGATCTGGGCTCGAACATGGCGGGGCGTCCTCAACGGCGGCGGCACGAAGCAAAATCCATGGCGGAGTTAGCGCAACTTCAGTGAGAAATTGCGGGCACGGCGAGGCGCTACGGGCGGTGGCTAGGGCAAAAGCGGCTTGGGGCGAAGTCGATCCTCGGATGCTAATCCGGGCATTAAATACCCCTGGCATCCACGCAAAACCCGAAACCCTAGCCCCACACAGCGGTGGATTCTGAGCTCGAGGCGGAGACGGGCGACGCTACGCGGCTCATTCTCACGCGTCCACGTGGCTAGATCCAACAGTTCGCTCGCTTGCGTGACGCGGCTGAGTGCGGGCCGTTGGATCTAAATCCAACGGTCATGGATTAGGGTTTGCGGTGTGGTGCGGTTCAGGCTCGAGTCTGACTCAAGTTCGGCTCGGTCGGAGGAACAGTAAAACCCGTTAGGTTTTTACTGCAATTTAATATTTAAAATAATTCTAGTAATTCATATAATTCAAGGAAAATAGCAAAATGATAAGAAAAATTCCAGAAAAATTCTTGAAAATACTTTGAGACATTTTGGACTCAAATAAAATATTTCCAACAAAATTATATTTAAAACTTTTAACTATTTAATTATATCAAAAGGGAATAAATTCAAATTAAATCCAAATAAATCCCAGAAAATTCCAAAAATTCTCAAAAGTGTAAAATTTCATTTAAATTCATGAAAAGCAAAAATTGGGGTGTTACATAAATCCTGATGGGGCTCCTCAAGGAGTGAGTAGAGAATATTGAAATCTTTAATGGTAAGCGTAGTGGATTACTAGGTATGGTTGGATCTATGCTGAGCTTGTGTTTAAAATTTTTGGACTGGTTTGGTTGTTTGCTATCTTAGTTCAATGCTTTCGGTCAAGGTATTCCTTATGTTGTGTTTCAGAGTTTCCCTAAACTTGTAGTGATTGGTGCCTGTGATGCCCTAGAACTTGAGAGTGATCGTAGGGTTTTTTTTTTCTTCCTTGTTTTTGTTTCGGAGAGGAATGACGGTTTTGTCGGGGAATGAAACAATTGAAGAAAATGCTGCATTTTAATATAATTTTGGTGTTTCGGGCTAAGGGAAAAAGGCCGAAGAAAACCTGGGCCTGGACAGGGAATCCCCCTTCACACCTCCACCTCCCCACCCCCCTTGTGGGCCGGCCCACTTCCCCCACCAAGGGGTGCGCCCCCCCCCACCTTGTGGCCGGCCACCCCCCAAACCCTAGGGTGCCTACCCTTCCTCCCCTAGCAGCCACACCACATCTCCACTTCCTCCCCCGCGTGGTGGCTCAAGATCCGCCGCGAAACGCGAAGGAGAAAGCGAGAAGCTGATCCGTGGAGGCGTGGGGAACAAGCAGATTTCGTTTTCGGTGATTATTGCGTGTTCTTCGTGGGATCTCAAGGGAGAACTTTAGGTAAAATTCCCAATCTTTTACCCCCTGTTATACCTAGGATTGGGAGTGTTTTAGATCTGGTGGTGATTGGATTGGATGGGTTTTGAAGGGGGAGAAGGGTAGTTGTTCACGTGGTGCTGTTTCTGAGAGGGAAGATTGTGCAGAGCGGCTTGTTTCACGTTTTACGTGACCTAGACGATTTTTACTGCAAAAACCTATAACTAGAAAGTTGTAGATAACGTCGAGATCTAGCTTCTGTAATTTTTAAGAATTTTTGAGACGACGGTCTGAGAGTTATCTCTGTTGGAAGTTGACGAACAGAATCTGGAAACAGATTTCGTCCCCTGTGTTGGACGTCTGTTTAGGCATAATTAAAAATGGAATTGAAATTTATGGTCTTCTTGAAAGTTGTAGATCCCGTCAATATCTAGCTCCTGTAATTTTTTTATATTTTTTTGATCTGTATAGAAAAAGATAAGAAATTGTGAAGAGAGGTTGCTGCTGTTTAACCCGGACAGATTGGGGTTTTTGGCGTTTAAGAAGGGAACGGGGGTTAGGAAGCGCGTGTTCGAGTTACGTGATCATTTGTGTTGTCGCTATGTACTGAAATAATGTTTGTTCAGGTGGTGCCCCTTCTGGACGCAGCTAGACTCGTCTTCAACGTCGGTAAAGGCAAGTGGAAGTAGTGTTATGGTTGAGCAATACATCATTGTTTGCATTGCCTTTGTTATAACCTCCGATTACATTAAACATACATGGTTTAATCAATTGCTTTGATGATTGCAATATTTAGATTAGCATTGTGATGAGGTGCTTTGACTATGAATTACGAGTAAAGAGAAGAATGATGTTGTCTACCTGTTGAATTGTCTAGATAGTTCATCTCAGTGTTATTTGTTTTCTATCCATGTTATATGATGGTATGCAAACATGTGGACTCAATGTGGAGAGTTGTGAATGAATTCATGCATGAAGCATTAACTGCACATTCATGCATTGGAAGTTTGTCGACGCCAGCGTGCGCAACCGTACCGGTACAACACCGTGTGTTCCTGAGAAAGGGCACGGTGAGGAGGATCATGGCATAAGCATGTGCACAATCATGAGCATTCTACTGAGGTTGTGGGAATCTATGTTGTGGTATTGAATGTGAGGCTTGTAGTATGTTAAATTCATGATGGAAGTGTTTATGTACTAATTGTTCCGCTTGCTGAGATTACCCAATCTCACTTCTTGCTGTTTGATGTTTTCAGGTAGCGTGCATGAGACTTAAGCATGAAGGGTGGGCTAGCAACACAATAAATCTTCGAATGTCATCACAACTCTCATGAACCAGTGTTTTAATTAATGCATTAGCTTGCTGAATTTTGATTACACTTAGACCCATTGTTGTCCCGTTAAACTTGTTCATTTATGGTCTGCTCCTTTAGAGGTGTGTTATGTCTTTGGTTGATTCCTGGATGGATTAGACTTGTTATCGCTAGTATTGATGTCATGTTATTATTTCTGTTTGAATTGCTTATCATGAATTGCTTCCGTATTGTCCTGTTTTAGGAGATCTTTGTCGAATTTTTTCTTGTTCAACGATTTAGTTTTAAGGGGTGTTCTGATTTAATGATTTAGTTTTAAGGGGTGTTATTCTGATTGGTATCAGAGCGGGCTTTATGTCCTTGGTGTATGAGTTTAGGAAAAGATTCTAGCATGAACTAAAATTTTGCTGTGTGAAATTAGTAACATTGCTTAGGGTTAAGTTTTAAAATTGCCGTAGGCTAATAAATTTTAAAATTGACACACTTGCACTGTTAGGATGGGATGGGTTGCATTGCATGGCATGCGTATGTTCGACTATATTTATGGTTTGATTGTTGGTGTTATTGCTTATGTTCTTGTTGGCGTGACTGTTTGTTTGCGGCTTGTTTGGGTACAGTATGCCACCGAGGACGCGCGCGATAGGTCGTTCGGGAGGCGACGCTCCCGAGCCGTCGGAGGCAGTCGAGACTACCCAGGCTGAGGGTGGTGTTTCGACGGAATTAGTGGCTGCCATGAGAGCGATGCAGGAGGAGTTGCGGGCGCTGAGGCAGGGCGCACCGGCCGCCTCGTGGCGCGGCTGCGGCTTTGTGCCGGTATCGGCGGCAGCGGTGGCATCAAGGCTGCGAGTGGGTTGGATCGAGGTTGGATAGCTTTGATGGTGTGGGCACTCCGATCCAGCGGCGGATTGGCTGTCCTTTATGGAGTTGCAGCTGGACGCTTTTGAGGTGGTGGCGCAAGATCGTGTTCGCTTTATAGCACAGCTCTTGAAGGAGAAGCCCAAATCTGGTGGAGGGGTGTCTTTGTCCTCGAGGAGTGCCTTGAGGGGCTCCTCTTGGGAGGAGTTTGTCCGTCAATTTGAGAGGCGGTTCTTTTCCGCCACCTTCCTCGACAAGATGCAGATTGACTTGGGACAAGACGCCCAAGACAAGAAGATCGTATGGAGTACGAGGTTGGCTTCAACCAGATCGTACGTTTTGTGCCCCATGTGGCACGTGACGAGGTGGAGAAGGCAAGGCGGTTCCGACAGGGACTCCGTCCTGCCATTCGCCATATGCTAGGCGCTTTTCCCATTGTTGATTTTCGGACAATGGTGGAACAAGCTCTGGGTGTAGAGCTGCAGCTGAACTACAC
The DNA here is from genome assembly GCA_036346355.1 of Rhipidocladum racemiflorum. Classification (NCBI taxonomy): domain Eukaryota; kingdom Viridiplantae; phylum Streptophyta; class Magnoliopsida; order Poales; family Poaceae; genus Rhipidocladum; species Rhipidocladum racemiflorum. The sequence goes on from CM070583.1 coordinate 63,996,578, forward strand.
TGAAGAGCATCGCAAACCTGCCTTAGGAGAGCAGGTTAGGGGCCCTCCAGAAAAGAAGGGCCAATCCTCTGGTACTTGGAGCAAGAAGGGGAAGAATTATCGTCACCAGCCCTATGGTGGCCGTCCTACTCAGCAGCACACCTCAGGTGGAGGTGCGCCCCAATACCGTGCCATAGTCACTCCTGGCATGGGAATGGTATGTTTCCGTTGTGGCGATTCCCATCGCCGCAGCGAGTGCTCGTGGAAGGGAAGGTGCACCATCTGTGGTCGGGAGGATCACAAGGATGTGGTGTGCCGGAAGAACCCCAACGGCAAGCTGCGTTGGGAGCCGGTGACATCCTCACCAGGGGGACAGCGTCAGGGAGGCGTGATGCACATGTTGCCATCAGCTCCTACCCCGCAGTATCTCCCGGCGCCTACTTCGACTCCTTCGTTCTACCACGCACCACCTCCAGGGACTTACTGGATGCCCCAGCTTCCACCGCCGCCTTCTTCCGGGGCTTCGCCGTGGGTCCCTGCGCTGACTTATCCAGAGGCAAGGGCTACTCCATCTCAGTCTACCTCGGGGGTCCACGCTTTGCCCTCTTCGGGGGAAGTGGATCGTGGCAATGTGGTGACAGGTACTATTTCTGTTAATTCGGTTGTTGCCAATGTGTTGTTCAACTCCGGCGCTAGCTACTCATTTGTCTCTGTGGATTTTGTTTTTCGGGCTGGACTGCCAGTGCAGAGCTTGGGTGACGCCGTGGTGGTTAGTGCACCGCAAGGTTTGATTTCTAGTTCGAGGGTCCGAGTGTCACTTTACTGTTAGGCGATGAGGTGTTCATGGCGAATCTGGTGGTGATCTCCTTGGAGCCGTTTGATGTTATCCTTGGCATGGGTGGCTATCCCAGCACCGTGCGGTGATTGATTGTGCTTGGAGGACAGTTACTTTGCATGCTCCTTCAGGCAAGAGATAACTTTCCAGGGAAGTGCTATGCGGTACTCCCTCTCCTTTTTGTGTAAGCTATTCCCAAACTCCCAGATGTTGAAATCAGGGGTCCTCTGGTCCATGGTTGAAGGTCGAGAGGAGGAGAAGAGTTTGGAGGGCATTGCTATAGTTTGCCGTTATCCGGATGTGTTTCCCAGTGAGCTTTCGGGATTGCCTCCAGAGCGGGAGACTATTTTCCGCATTGACCTTGTTCCTGGTACGAGGCCAATCTATAAAACCCTGTACCGGATGGCTCCAATAGAACAAGTTGAGTTGAAGAGGCAATTGGATGAACTCCTAGCTAAGGGGTTTATTAGAGTGAGCTCGTCTCCTTGGCGGCCCGGTCTTGTTCGTGGAGAAGAAAGATGGCACCAAGCGGCTATGTGTGGACTAGGGCGCTCAATCAAGTTACCATTAAGAACAAGTACCCATTGCCTCGTATTGATGATCTTTTTGATCAATTGAGGGGTGCCAAAGTATTCTCCAAGATCGATCTGCAATCTGGGTATCATCAGTTGCGGATTAAGGAGGAGGATATTGAAAAGACGGCTTTCAACACGAGGTACGGGCATTTTGAGTTTGTAGTCATGTCTTTTGGACTAACGAATGCTCCGAGTCTTTATGGAAGCCATGAACAGGATGCTCCATGAATATCTTGATGTCTTTATCGTCGTTTTCATTGACGACATTCTTGTCTACTCGAAGTCCAAGGAGGAGCACGCCATACATCTTGGTCTAGTTTTGGAAGCTCTTCGTAAGAATCAATTCTATGCCAAACTCAAGAAGTGCGCCTTCTGGCTGTCGGAGGTGAGTTTCCTTGGGCATGTCATCAACCAAAGTGGTGTCACAGTTGACCCAAAGAAGGTTCTTCTTTGTGGTTGAATGGCGAAGACCGTCTAGTGTGACGGAAATCAGGAGTTTCCTTGGGTTGGCAGGTTATTATCGGCGTTTCGTGCACAATTTTTCCATCATTGCTAAACCGATGTCAAGGCTCACACAGAAGGGGGTTCCTTTCATCAGTCGAGGAATGTGAGGCTAGTTTCCAGACGCTAAAGAGCAAACTGGTCAATGCACCTATTTTGTCCTTACCTGTGAGTGGCAAGCGTTATACAGTGTATGCAGATGCCTCCAGGATTGGTTTGGGTTGTGTGCTCATGCAAGAAGGCTGTGTCATCACTTATGCTTCAAGACAGTTGAAGACTCATGAACAGAATTATCCCACCCATGACCTCGAGTTAGCCGCCGTGGTTTTTGCCTTGAAATTGTGTAGGCACTATCTTTATGGGGAGTCTTGTGATATTTTCACTGATCATAAGAGCGTCAAATATATATTCACCCAGCGGGAGCTGAATCTGCGGCAACGTAGATGGTTGGAATTGATAAAGGACTTTGATGTGTCGATCCAGTATCATCCCGGCAAGGCTAATGTCATGGCGGATGCCTTGAGTAGAACAGGAGTCCCCAAGACTGCTATGCCTTTGGTTGCAGAGTTGGAAAGAGGACAGGTCACTTACTGTTTTGCTGGGGTTGCGCAAGAGGAGACTCAGATGATCATTCAGTCTTGCATACCTGAGCGGGTGCATGAGGCTCAGTTGCAGGATCGTTTGCTTCAGGAGGTTCGGCGGAGGATTTCCGAAGGGAAACCTCGGGAATTCAGTATAGACGAGCATGGTTCTATCCGGTTTAGAGGCCGTCTTTGTGTGCCTCAGAAATCGGATGTGAAGATGGACATTCTAAGGGAAGCCCATAGGACTCCGTATTCCGTTCATCCTGGAGAGACCAAGATGTATCGGGATCTGAAGCAGAGTTTCTGGTGGAAGAGGATGAGGGTGGATATTGCCAAGTATGTGGCTTCTTGCGGAGTATGCCAACAGGTAAAAGCTGAGCATAAGAGACCTGCCGGTCTGTTACAGCCATTGGAAATTCCGGAATGGAAGTGGGAACACATCACTATGGACTTTGTGATTGGGTTACCCCGCTCACCGCGAGGTAGAGATGCCATTTGGGTGGTTGTGGATAGACTCACTAAGTCAGCACATTTTATTCCAATGAAGACGACCAATTCGGCACCAGATCTAGTTCCCTTGTACATGAAGGAAGTGCTTAGGCTCCATGGCGTGCCTAAATCGATTGTCTCCGATCGAGACACTAGATTTGTGTCCCAGTTTTGGCAGAGCTTGCAAAGTGCTTTGGGAACAAAACTCTCTCAGCACATCTTTTCATCCTCAGACAGATGGCCAGTCTGAGCGGACCATCCAGACTCTAGAGGACATGCTTCGAGCTTGTGTTCTTTCTTGGAAGGGAAGTTGGGAGGATCACTTGGCCTTAGTAGAGTTTGCCTACAATATGATTACCAGGCTAGCATCGAATGGCTCCATTCGAGGCACTTTATGGCCGAAGGTGTGTTTCACATTTGTGTTGGGATCTGATTGGTGAAAAATCATTGCAGGGTCCGGATTGGGTCCAACAGACCTTTGAGAAGGTGCAAGAGATATGGCGGAATCTCCTGGCCGCCCAGAGCCGTCAGAAGAGCTATGCCGATAATAGAAGATGGGATTTGGAATTTGCAGTGGGTGATCAAGTTCTCCTCAAGGTATCTCCATCAAAGGGTGTTGTTCGTTTTGGTACCACTGGCAAGCTTAGCCCGAGGTACATTGGTCCATTCCCAGTTGTGGCTCGAGTGGGCAGTTTAGCGTGCAAATGCAGGAGTTGCTTGGACTCTTTGAAAGGAGTGCATGATGTCTTCCATGTCTCTATGCTACGGAAGTATCTCCATGACCCAGAGCATAAGATTGATCTGGAGCCAATTACGATTGAGCAAGATTTAACTTTGGAGTGCCATCCCCTTCGAATTTTGGACTCTTCAGAACGAGTCATGAGGAGGAGAACCATTAGATATGTAAAAGTTCTGTGGACCAATCAATCTGAGCGGGAGGCAACTTGGGAACTTGAGGACCAGATGCGGAAGAAGTATCCTACACTCCTTGAGGATGCTGAATCCTACACTCTTTGAGGATGCTGAAGGTAAATTGTTGTTTACCTTTTTGCCTTCCTTTTCTTTTTCTGTTCTTTCCGTAGCTAAAAGGAGAAGATTCGAGGATGAATCTTTTTTTTAAGGAGGGGAGAATGTGATGCCCTAGAACTTGAGAGTGATAGTAGGGTTTTTTTTTTCTTCCTTGTTTTTGTTTCGGAGAGGAATGACGGTTTTGTCGGGGAATGAAACAATTGAAGAAAATGCTGCATTTTAATATAATTTTGGTGTTTCGGGCTAAGGGAAAAAGGCCGAAGAAAACCTGGGCCTGGACCGGGAATCCCCCTTCACACCTCCACCTCCCCACCCCCCTCGGGGGCCGGCCCACTTCCCCCACCAAGGGGTGCGCCCCCCCCACCTTGTGGCCGGCCACCCCCCAAACCCTAGGGTGCCTACCCTTCCTCCCCTAGCAGCCACACCACATCTCCACTTCCTCCCCCGCGTGGTGGCTCAAGATCCGCCGCGAAACGCGAAGGAGAAAGCGAGAAGCGGATCCGTGGAGGCGTGGGGAACAAGCAGATTTCGTTTTCGGTGATTATTGCGTGTTCTTCGTGGGATCTCAAGGGAGAACTTTAGGTAAAATTCCCAATCTTTTACCCCCTGTTATACCTAGGATTGGGAGTGTTTTAGATCTGGTGGTGATTGGATTGGATGGGTTTTGAAGGGGGAGAAGGGTAGTTGTTCACGTGGTGCTGTTTCTGAGAGGGAAGATTGTGCAGCGCGGCTTGTTTCATGTTTTACGTGACCTAGACGATTTTTACTGCAAAAACCTATAACTAGAAAGTTGTAGATAACGTCGAGATCTAGCTTCTGTAATTTTTTAAGAATTTTTGAGACGACGGTCTGAGAGTTATCTCTGTTGGAAGTTGACGAACAGAATCTGGAAACAGATTTCGTCCCCTGTGTTGGACGTCTGTTTAGGCATAATTAACAATGGAATTGAAATTTATGGTCTTCTTGAAAGTTGTAGATCCCGTCAATATCTAGCTCCTGTAATTTTTTTATATTTTTCTGATCTGTATAGAAAAAGATAAGAAATTGTGAAGAGAGGTTGCTGCTGTTTAACCCGGACAGATTGGGGTTTTTGGCGTTTAAGAAGGGAACGGGGGTTAGGAAGCGCGTGTTCGAGTTACGTGATCATTTGTGTTGTCGCTATGTACTGAAATAATGCTTGTTCAGGTGGTGCCCCTTCTGGACGCAGCTAGACTCGTCTTCAACGTCGGTAAAGGCAAGTGGAAGTAGTGTTATGGTTGAGCAATACATCATTGTTTGCATTGCCTTTGTTATAACCTCCGATTACATTAAACATACATGGTTTAATCAATTGCTTTGATGATTGCAATATTTAGATTAGCATTGTGATGAGGTGCTTTGACTATGAATTACGAGTAAAGAGAAGAATGATGTTGTCTACCTGTTGAATTGTCTAGATAGTTCATCTCAGTGTTATTTGTTTTCTATCCATGTTATATGATGGTATGCAAACATGTGGACTTAATGTGGAGAGTTGTGAATGAATTCATGCATGAAGCATTAACTGCACATTCATGCATTGGAAGTTTGTCGACGCCATCGTGCGCAACCGTACCGGTACAACACCGTGTGTTCCTGAGAAAGGGCACGGTGAGGAGGATCATGGCATAAGCATGTGCACAATCATGAGCATTCTACTGAGGTTGTGGGAATCTATGTTGTGTTATTGAATGTGAGGCTTGTAGTATGTTAAATTCATGATGGAAGTGTTTATGTACTAATTGTTCCGCTTGCTGAGATTACCCAATCTCACTTCTTGTCGCTTGATGTTTTCAGGTAGCGTGCATGAGACTTAAGCATGAAGGGTGGGCTAGAAACACAATAAATCTTCGAATGTCATCACAACTCTCATGAACCAGTGTTTTAATTAATGCATTAGCTTGCTGAATTTTGATTACACTTAGACCCATTGTTGTCCCGTTAAACTTGTTCATTTATGGTCTGCTCCTTTAGAGGTGTGTTATGTCTTTGGTTGATTCCTGGATGGATTAGACTTGTTGTCGCTAGTATTGATGTCATGTTATTATTTCTGTTTGAATTGCTTATCATGAATTGCTTCCGTATTGTCCTGTTTTAGGGGAGATGCTGTCGAATTTTTTTCTTGTTCAACAGTTTAGTTTTAAGGGGTGTTACAGTTTAACAGTTTAGTTTTAAGGGGTGTTACACTGCCAATCTTTGGTTTTGGCTAATTTGCTTAGTTTATGCTATGAGTATGGATTTACACCCAAAAGTATTTGAGTGGACCGCGCTCTTTCGCGTTCACACTGAATTATCTTGGGAATCAATATTTATAGGAAGCAAATGGACATAGTGGGTTGTGTTGGAAACTCTTGAGTTAAGCATTTAATTTGTAACTCTATTTGACTAGAGTTTGATTTATTTGGAAAATGTGTGTGGTGTTTGCGAGTGTTTCAAAAGGTGGATTTTATGAATGTTTCATAAGTGATTTTGGTTAGTGAAGTGTTCTCTTTTGGGAATGAGTTTCCCTTTCTCTTTGAGATAATTTGTGGCGGTTGTGGGTGCATATGTTTGACTTGAGAATTGATGTTCTCTTCCAAAATGTTGATTTTTGTTGAAATGCGATGTTTTGCAAGTTTAGCTTTCAATTGATGGTAGGTTATGATACGATATGGTGTTTTACTATTAACTGTGCTGCCGTCATAGGTTATATGAATTATCGTAACCATCGATGTTATTTGTGTTTCAATCATGTGATAAGGATAATGAAGTCTTTTTGTGAATGACTATTGGGTATTGTTGTTACATGAAGAATGAATGGTGAAAAGGAAACATGACATCATTTATATGTATATTTAATCATAAAGAGTCGATGAGCCAGGTCGGTGAGAAAGTCATATATGGATATGTGACTAATCCGAAGTGCTCTTGAAAAGTTTACATTCATGTCATGAATCGAGATTTCCATTGCTTTCTAGCATGAAAAGAAATAATGAATAAATTATGGTATTCTAGCTGTGGTGTAAGAGATTTGAATTTTCTTTGCATTTTGGCTTAGGAAAATAAAATTAGTGCTCTTTGGATTTTGCCGAATTCTTTCCAAAGTGGTTTTTTTTAGCGCTTTGGGGTTCGAGTTGTTGTATGTGGTCTACTTGGGTTCAAAAGAATCGTAGTTCTTTTGCACTGTAGATGGGAGTGAGAATAATCATCACACATGCTCAAACAAAGATCTTATCTCAATCGTGTACCTGAAGCTGACACAACTCAAATTGCATCCTTTTGAAATTCAGTTCAAATCAAACTCGAACATGAGCACACATTGCTCAAATAAAGTCAAATACTCATCACAAACTTGGATGGACCTCCACATGGTCCTTGACCTTTTAAAAAAAATCGTGATCTCACTAGAGCTGTCTTTTGGCAGATGAGGATGACACACACTTATGGAGAGCGCAATGGAGGATATGTCACTGAGTTGTGGAGGATGCTCTAAGTGATAGGAGGATTTGACAGGCCGATTTACAAGGCCAACAGTTGGATCGTCAACAAAATGCATAAGGCCTGATTTGCAAGGTCACTATCTACGCTCCTAAGGACATGAAGGCCAGCTGTCCCATCAATATAACTATGAAGAGAGCTATTTTTGAGGCTAGTATCCAAGGGTCATCGTGCCTTGCGATGCGCAGGATCGGCGACGACTACTCAGAGGAGTTGAGGGAGTTAGTGTTTTGCCTTCATCCCTAGGAGGGAGGTGCCACCAGTGATAGGATTGACTTGGAGGGAGACACTGCAGTTGTACACCTAGCCAGGTTTGCTGCAGCACAGGAGGAGGTCATGGACAGCACATTCCAGGAGCTGTAGGAGGCATACATCGCTTTGGAGGCCGCTGAGTTGAGGCTTCAGGAGACCAGAGCCCTAGCTTCATAGAGGATTGGAGAGCTCAAGGAGGCATTGTACATTAGGGAGCAGGAGGCCAAGTTGGAGCTAGAGGACGAGGATCCTAAGGAGCCAATGTATGAGCTTGAGCCAAAGCAAGAGCCTAAGCCTAAGGGGCAGACTTCGTCGATCACAACAGTTGGAGGTCATCGGGACCAGTTTGAACCGATGCCTGCTCACCCACCAATGTACCCCCCAGGTGGACCACCAGCCAGGTTGGCTGGATGAGTGATCTAGTCTAGCTTAGTGGTTGAGACTCAAGTGTCGAGTCATGTCTTTTGAGTTAGTAGAATAGCCTTTAGGCATTAGATTTTTGTGTGCTTAGGATAATAAGTGTCCTTATGCTTTCTGAGTGTGCATATGATTTTTGATCTTGGGAACTAGTGCTGGACACATATCCAAGTACTCGAAATTGTTCTTAACCATCCGACGCGTGGACACAAGTGACCATCGTTCCTTGCCTACTGCGACGCACACCCCTTAGTGAGTGTGGGTGGTACCAAGGTTCTGAGGCAGCTAGCGTGTGCTATGCCTGGAAGAGTTGGTCTCAATCCCGGTATGGTTCTAAGAAAAAGAATCGAAACTCTCTTAGATGCGTAAGTTTGTATGGTGCTAATCGGGTGGCTCATATTTGTTTGAGTGAAGGCCATATGGTTAACATTCTGTGCATATGACTATTAGTGATAGTGAGCATACACTTGAGTGAGAGAAGATGCTATAGAGGGGTGAGAGCAGCATTTTATATTTTCACAAATAAGATTTTCTAGTTGAAAATAATATTTTGAGAGAAAGTTTTCCTTAATTATATCGATCATGCTAACTAAGGCTTTCCTACAGTCGTATGGGCTCTGATACCAGCTCTTGTTGGCACCTAAAAACATGAATCGAACCTCACCTGTGCGTTGGACTAGAAGTGACACCCATACTCCACTCAAGTGTATGCTCACTGTCACTAATAGTCCCGTGCACGGAATGTTAACCATATGGCCCTCACTCAAACAAATATGAGCCACCCGATTAGCACCGTACAAATATACGCATCTAAGAGAGTTTCAATTCTTTTTCCTAAGAACCATGCCGGAGGATTGAGACCAACCCTTCCAGGCATGGCACATGTTGGCTGCCTCAGAACCTTGGTACCGCCCACACCCACCGAGGGGTGTGCGCCACTTTGGGCTTCCCTATGAAATGAGGCATGGAACGGAGTCACTACGAAGAAATTCCGGGAGTTACGAAAGAAGCTTCGGACTCATATTGTTCATGGGTTGAGAGCGGGAGTTGAACTCTAGGAGATCGAACAAAAGTATCCAACAGTCTATGTCTTACTTGATCATTAGCCATTGGGAGGTCAAAGATATATCTTCCGTCAACAGAAAAAGATTAAGTATTCATTTGTTCTTGATCCTTGTGGAGCGAAAAAGACGCTATACTGGATCTGCACATACGTAAAGAACTCTTGATCAGCTTGGTCAGTAGTCATAGCATCACTGAACGATATCCTCCTTCACCACCTACATGCTCCACCGGGGGTACGCCCTAACCAGCTCTCCCATAAAGCTAGCTTAGGCACCAATTCTCACACACCAATGCAGGGAATTACGCCCATGAGTGAAACCTCCATTTATCAACAGAACACTTCCCCATTCCTTGAACCTGAAACGGCAAGCGGCACGGGGCGAGGGTAAATATGTGCATTCATATCGGTCAGGAAACGACAATGACTCTTCTTCTTTCCGGGAAGCTATGGGCACCTCACAATTCTTATACGACATTAGTGGAAGCGAACATTCGTAGCATTAATTGTCACCGATCATTGACAAAAGAAGAAAAAGAAGCCATACGACAAGGAACATTCGTAGCTTCATTTTTTTAGCTTCTTATTAACCCAGGCATCCATCATTCTCCTCCCAAAGAAAAAAGATGCAGCAGGCAAGGAACAACAGTCACTCGTGTCCATCCGTCGGATGGTTAAGATTCCAAGTACTTGGATATGAGTCCATTTCTAGTTCCCAAGATCAAAACATAGCACCCACATATCCCACATTCAAGATTAATCATTACACATGCACACATGTAATCGACATAGCATAAAAGTACTATAGAACTATTACATCTACTTAATGTTACAAGTCCATAACCGACCGGTCAAATATAACACATAAGAGTAAATTGCAGCAGAAATAAAGCATAAACCAAAAGGGGACAATGGTATGCCCATCTATAACGCAGACGCAACCGACTAGGGAAAATCCCTAGTTCATCCATCCAAGTATCCGCTTGTCCCCGGTGTGAAGTAAGTATCGTGTCCAATCATAATTTTATTTACATTTTACTAGAAAAACCCTTAATCATGTCCAACATATTTCAAATTGTGATCAACTAGCTTACCCATCCATTCAACTTCTATATCATGACTAAGCAAAAGTAGTTATTACTCGATTATACCCATTTAACATTTCATACAATATTTACTCATAACTTAGGGTTTACAAGTTTATCATATCAATAATATTAAGGCAATCCCACTATTTAGGAATACATCTACCGAATCCCACAAAATAGCAACTTTACAGAAGTTACACGCATGCATAATAGTTTGATAAAACAACATAGACAACATAAAATATGGGATCAAAATGATCAAAGGAGGGTGCTTGCCTTGCTGCTCATCATCTGGTATGTAATCGGCATTGGTGATGGGATCGTCATCAACATATTCTGAATCGTTGACGTCTATACGTCATTCGAGAAGAACCATGATGAAATGGCAAAATAACAGGCTTTAAAATAGGGCAAAAAGAAGTCAAATGTAAAATCAAATTGAAACTTACCAAAAGTGATATGTCTGGTTTTATGATTTTTTGAGTTGTCATTTGTGCATGTTGATTCTATTAGTCCTCTTATTCGCGATTTGATCCTTTTCACACTATTAAGTCAAAAGACAACCTAGGGTTTGTTCTGGGGCATGGTCCCTTGACTTTTATGTATATATCATTTTTATTTCTCAAATTCAAGAAATAAAAATTATGATTATGTATAAGGATAATTAGGAATTAAAGAGACTAAAATAATTTGGATTACTAAAATACAATATTGAGTCTACATGACGCACTGAGTAAAAGTACAACACGTGCCTCAAGTGCTCAAGCAAAAAGGAATGTGTTTAGGCACTTTAAATCTAGGGTGAGGCTATGATTAGAGAGGAACATAATATAATTTTTTTAATAAGTTGGGTTTCATTTTAAAAATATTTAGAGACTACTTACAAATTTTACTATTCTTTCATATTTTTAACATCACTTTAATCCTCCTAAGGTATAGACATGAGTAGACAGAGCAAGAAACCTAAATATTTTTTATACATAGTATAACTAATATTTTTAAGGACCATAGGAATTAGTCTCACTGAATTTGCACGAGTTATAGATGTTTAGATTTTTGCATTATTGAATCAAACTATTTAATAATTTATTACAAATTTAGTTAAAAATTCAAATATTTTACATATTTGGAGAGATTATGATATCAGGAACATGATAAAATTTTACATTAGCATATTTTTGGTCTATTATTTAAATTTGATCTAATTTACTGTAGGTTGATCAAAACTAAAATATTTTTGCATATCCAGATTCTCCATGATTTTACACAAATTTAGAGATTCATCTCATTGAATTTGGGCTTTTCTAGTGTAGGATCGAAGTATACGAATATAGCAATCAGAGGGGGGTGAATGATTGTGTGGAAGCTAAAACCAAAATTTTGATCTATTAAAAATTCACCCCAAAACGGAACCAAATAATTGCTTCATATTCGACAAAAATAGATTGAAAAATGTTTGGTAAAACGCAAATTCCCGGATATCCAACCATCTGATTGATCTGAACTTTGGATACAAGAAACTATATTCCAATACAAATCGAACCCAAAAAGAATCAGCTCGATCGGACTTACGGATCAAAAGTTATGAACCTCGCAAGCTTGCTGTGACAGAAGATGACGAGAATTAATCTAACCAAAACTTCAAGATTAAACAAGAACGACAAAATATTAATCAACTAAACTTTGAGGAACCCTAAATCAATAACCTAGAAAGGTTTTTAATGAATCAATTCAAGATGAAAATCAAGGAACAAAAACCAATCTAGAATTAGAACAAGCATGCAAACAAGAACCAAAACAGGAAACACTGTAGCAACGTGGTTACTGTAGCACGCAAGGATCTGGAAGAATTGATCTTTATTTCTTTTGTCTAAAGTACTCCCATCAAAAGAGTACAAATCCTAAAATAATGCTCTAAACTCTCAATGTCTGGGTTGCATAAACAGGAGGCGCCTCCCCCTATTTATACAGAGCAAACACATAGAGTCCTGAATACAATTCCTACCACTAATCCTAGAAGGAGTCCCACTCCTAATCCTCGAAGGAGTATGTATTCAACACAACTCCACATGGCCCAACCTGGCCAAATACAGCTCTTGCACGCGTATGTCAAACCAGCCATACTCACGTGACTAACAACTCTTGCACGCGTATGGCCACCATGACACTCACGTGACTAACCATTCTTCATGAGCACCGTCCTCTAGCCCGAACGTCCCACATGACATCCTTGACCACCAAGATCTCGATTCCTCCCTGAATCTAGTCTCGAACCTCAGTTCCTCCATGAACCTAGTTCCAGTCCTATCATCGACCACGTTCGCCCTCGAGCAACACCTGCACATGAACAAACCACAAAACAATTCCGAGCAGAAGTCCGCGACTTGACTCAACATTAGTCCATGCAAATACTCACACGAGCATTGCATAAATTCAAAACATGGATTATGAAATTCAAACAAATTTCATAACCATAGATCAATCACCAAACAATTTTCAATATCACAAAAATCAACCTCGAGCAAAAAACCATTCACGCCAGACCAAACATCAGTCCGGCGCAGCTCACGACGGACCAAATAATTGGTCCGGCGTACATGCAAATGTCTCGGTTCAATTCAAAGCAAACATGTTCAAAAACACGTTCACGACGGACCAAATTTTTTTTGGTCCGGCGTACATGCAAAAACAACGCTCAAAAATGCATACACGACGGACCAAGAATTTGGTCCGGCGTGCATGGTCCGGTGTAACATAGAAGCTTACTGTTTTTCAACAAATTTGGTCCGGCGCATATAAACTCAAAAATTCCTTTTACAGCGGACCAAAAAGCTTTTGGTCTGGCGTACATGTGCAATCAAGCTTCAAAATGCCGTTCACGACGGACCAAAAATTTGGTTCGGCGTAGATGCGAAAACAGTCATCAAAAGCTCATTCATGGCGGACCAAAAGTTTGGTCCGGCGTAGCCTCGAGAAACGGTCCAGCGCAGATGGGAAAGTTACTGTTTTTCCAGATTTGGTCCGGCGCCAATGCGAAGCTTACTGTTTTTGTGAAATTCAGTCCGGCGCTTAAAAAACCACATGCACACACATAAATTCAATTCTAAGCCAATTTTTCAGCACATGATTTCACAATCTCCCCCTTGATGAAAACTTTGGCAACACCACTTAGAATTTTTGCACTATTATTAATGTCATGACTCAAAATTTGGTAAATGTGACTGGAACTACGTGAAGATGTGTAGCTAATGCCCTTTCCCACATGCCGGTGTCATGGTACCTAAAAAAAACAACATAAACACAAGCGTGAGTTCATCACTCAGCAAGTATATTGCAATGGTACAAAAGAAACAATTTCATGGCTACAACAACTCACATCATGTCTATCATCTCATTCATGATCACATATCATTTTCATCATCATTATGTATGCATTGCGATGCGATGCTCATGTCTCCTTGGAAACTCATACAGGTATGGTTGAGTACACACCCGTCGGTGTGCACCCTCTCCCCCCTTCCATCCCGAAGATGGAGGGTGCCTACTCCTCGCTTCCATACACCGCGGTGGATGGAATCACGATGTAGGACTTACTTATTGGCTCTCCGGAATAGTCATAACTTTCTCACCGACCTTCCCCGGACTAGTTATGACTTTCTCACCGCCCGGGCCATGTATCATGCCATATATGCAAACATGCCAACATCATAAATAACTTTGTACATTAACACATGGCATCATAACATAATAAGCATATTCATCATATCAATGGCAAACATTTAAGCATGGCATATGAACATATCATATATTCAACTTCAATCTCAACCAATCTAGAAAACTACAACCCGCTACCCATTCCAATACACTTGCCTCAACCACGGGCGACGGATTGGCGAGACGTAGAGGGCACCCCCGGGGTCACAACACCTGCACATAGGCACCACACACTCAAAATCATTCCCACAAAACAATACACAAACACTCTTCTACCACGACTTCGCAAACTACCCACACAACCTAAAAACAGAGGTTCTGTCCCGTCGGGACAACAGACTTGCAATGAGCATAACTCGGGTTCTACGACTCCGAATTGATTAAACGAGTATATCCTCGTGTCGCTTAGGAAATTTCCTAACTTTTTCTTAGTATATGGAAAAACTGATTCGGACTCTAAAGTGGTTTAATTTACAGAATACCGTGATCTGTTCTAATCACGTCACAGATTTTAATACATTCGGTAAAACTAGCATAACTTTCAAACGGCTGGGCGGAATTGGATGCTCTTTATACCCACTGAAAGGTATTGAAATTATGTACAACTTATTAAACAGGCGACTAACCAAATTCCGAATCTAAATTGGCGAAAACCCAAACCCTAGGTCAACTGCTCATGCTGCCCGAAACGGAGAACATGGCAACTTCTAGATTTCATCTAATCTACTCAATTCCAGCACCACCAATTGATCTAAAAACATGATATTGGCCCTTAGAACAGAACCTAGACCAACCCCAAGGATCCCCGTGGCCATACCTTCGCCCGACGAACGAAAACCCAACGGATCTCCTCCCGATTCGCGCGATCTCCTTCCTTGCTCCAAATCCACCGGATCTCCTCGTCGTGGAGCGCTCCAATGGATGGATCTGTGGGGTGGTGATGTGGAGAACTCCCCTAGGGGCAGCAAGGGAGGTGGAGAGGGGAGGAGAGGGGTGGTGGCGCCATGGGGGAAGATGGAGAGGAGGAAGGGTGGAGGCGCATGGGGGGGCTAGGGGGTGGCGGCTAGGGTTGGGAGAGGGAGTGGGGGGCGCACCAAGGGGTGGGGGCCAGATTTGGCTGTCCAAAAGTCACCCCCCTTGGGCCCAAACCCTTCCACCGGAGGCCCAACTCAAGCCCCAAGGCCCAAAGTCCCCCGGAGAGGCCTAAACACCCGAAAACGGCCCAAAAACACGCTATAAACGGCATAATGTAAAGTTTTAACCTCCATTTTCACATTTTATAAAGTTTTTTACCTCAACATTCACATTTTATAAGATACGACTCAAAAAGATTCGACCTCAAATCCAAGACACACCAATACGCAACCTAGCAAAGCAAAAGATAGCTAGGTTTCCATCTCATACCTGAGGCGAAATGCTCGGGGTACTTCTCGCGCATGCAAGACTCCAGTTCCCAAACCGCTTCTCTCTCTGACTAAAGCCACTGGAACTACACTGATCGAGACCCGATGGTAAGATGCTTAGGCTCGAAGACCCATAGTTCTAACGATAACCCACGATCAACCTCATGCAAGAACTTTACTCAACATTGAAACCCAAAGCACCCATACAAGGCCTCGGCATGACCCAAGTGATGAGATAAAAATCCCAAACAGACCATGAAAGGAAACGGTCTCACACTCCTCCTTCGATACATCCCTTGGCACTAAAGTGCCCGGTCCCTTTAACCAAAGCCACTCTCCAGAAGGACATGGTACCAACTTCTAGATCCATCTTCCGCTCCCACGCACAACAGTGATTCACGTCTCAACCTCTCAACTATGGTTCGTCGTATTCGCGACGACGCAAACCAAGTGAGACACAACACTCGCTTGAACCATCGGGGTTACATTCTGATCTTTTACAACAAGACCAACACCCACCCCACTAGCACCGAAAGGAGAAGCCTACTTTATGGCCAGGGTTCTGAAAACCCGCAAAATCAATAACAACCAAACATTCCACTTTGGTTGGCACAACACGCTCAATAGCCCAGCGACAAAAAGATCCAATACTCTTCGAAAACCGAAAGCAATTACTAGAAACCACCAAGTGGTCCACTAATAATTTGATCAACCCTACCGAGGGACACATAAACATAAACAATTCTCCAAGAAGTTTTGAATTGGGACATAGACAACCTTCCTTTACTGTTCACTTCTACACCATTTACAATCAACTACTAGCCACACTAGATTTCTCTTACTAAGAAAGCCTCGCCCTCACATCCTTCCACTTAAAGGACCAGGACAAACAGTACCATTGATGAGTCAGCCCAACCGTAACATGAACCCAATTGATCCACATACAACAACTCGAACTCCAAAGCGCTAAAAGCCACATTGGAAAGAGTTCGGCAACAACCAAAGAGTACTCATTTTATTTTTCCTAAGCCAAGATGCAAAGAAAGCTCAGATCTCTTACACCACAACCAACATACCAGAAGATATTCATTCTTACATCTCGTACTAGAAGGCAATTGAAATCTCGATTCAGGACATGCATGCAGCTTGCCAAGAGTACTCTGGATTAGTCATATATCCATATATGAGTTTCTCACCGACCTGGCTCAACGACTCTTTTATCATTTAACATCTATAAACGATGTCATGATTACTTTTCACCATTCATTCATCATGTAACAACACTACCGAATAGTCATTCACAAGACGACTTCTTCCTCTGTATCACATGAATAAAACTCGAATAACATCGAGGATTGCGCTAATTCATTTAAACTATGACGGCAGCATAGTTAACAGCAAAACACCACGTCGTGTCAAAACCCACCATCCATTTAAAGCTAACCTTGCAAAACCTCGCATCCTAACCAAAATCAACATTTTGGAACAGAACATCAACTCCAAAGTCAAACGTCTGCACACACAACCACCGCAATTTTTTTTCCAAAGAGAAAGAGAAATTCATTTCAAAAGGGAACACTTTACTAACAAAATCACTTATGAACCATTCATAAAATCCACCTTGTGAAGCATTTTCAAACACCGCACACATTTTCAGATAACTCCAACTCTAGCCAAATGGAGTTACAAATTGAATCTCAAGAATCTCCAACACAACCCACTAAGACCTTCTGCTTCCTTTAAAATTGACTCCAAATATGATGCAGCGCGAACGCGAAGGAGCGCGATCTGCTCAAAGACTTTTGGGTGTAAAACCATACTCATAGCATAAACTGAACAAATTAGCCAAATCCAAAAATAGGCACCAATTTCTACGAGTTTTAGGGAAACTCTAAAACACAGCATAAGGAATACTTTGACCAAAAGCATTCAACCAAGATAGCAAACAACCAAACCAGTCCAGAAGGTTTTAAACACCAACTTAGCATAAATACATTCATCTCTAGTGTTCCACTATGCTTTCCATTAAAGACTTCAAAATTCACTACTTACTCATTGAGGAAGTCCAACCGGATTTAACAAAATTTACATAACAATTTCTTTCTCTAGTTACCATTCCCAGCACTTATAAATAAAGTTTACGATGCTTATAAAAAAAACATCCAACCAATACTACTTCATCCTGTTCCCCAAAGACAAACACATCATACAACATCCTATTCTCATTCTAAAACATAATACTTCAACAAATACTTTAGCATGATCAACCTATCAATTTTATACCATCCATAAGTCAACATCTTGACAATTGGAACCTGTTCAATCAATAAATGACTTCAACAAGTAAATATTATCTCCACAAGGCAAAGCTCGTAACTATGATTCTAAGACATACATTCATTAAGGATAAAATTCTTCATCATATTAATTATCCATGGTCCACTCCATCACAACATGTTACAGTAACCTCCATTTTTAACAAGGATTTTCAACCATTAATCTAAGCAATTACCACCACTACTAAGCCATCAATATCAACAAACGGCATAATCATCAACCAACAACATTACGTTTAGCTACCCTATACATAGGTTATAACAAAATTACGACCACACAACATACTCCAACTATTGAGAATAGATTGAATACTAGCATTAACACTGCCCTTAACAACATCATTAACAATAAGTCTTATGTCTTCTAAATTGATATCAATACTAGCATTGTAGAGACACAACTACATACATCCAAATATACTAGTAGTTTGCAACAACAAAAAATAGCAACTCTAATCAACTTCCAAGTTAAAGCCACTAGCCAACACGATTAAATTTCTCTATTAACCCGTTAGATTAGAACATCTTTAAACAACCAACAAAGTTTCTTTAACAATAACAGCAGTCTACATCATTTTAATGTTCTAACTATGCATCAGGGTTTAAAACTTTAAACATAATCGGGGGTCATAAGCATTTTTAAAGCAAAGCAACAGATTCTAAACATGTACATTAACACATTTAATCATTCTTGCTATAGAGTAATCAACAACACTAGAAGTTCATTTAATATTAAGCTAAAGATAACAATTACATTTAATTGATTCAACTTGCAATTTAACTAAGGAGCACATCATTTCCATAAACCACATTGTTACATATTACATAACATGCTAAACAACAATTTTCACTTTTGACAAGTAATTTCAGTCAAACGAATACTTACTTTATTTGCAGCATTATTCTTTTAATACTCAACCAAAGCTCACAAAGAAGCTTGACTCTCAAAGTTGCAATGGGACATGACTCCAAAGCACATTTAAATCTTAAAGACTCCCACAGGAGGGAACCAAGCGACCAAGTAAACATTTACGGACAAAGGCACAAAACATAAATCGACACAACTTACCCTTTTTTTTGCACACGCTTCAATAACTTCTTTTAAACTCAGAGTAATACACAAAAGAACCAAAACTATATTTTTCTTTGCAAGGCAACCAACAGAACCGGTGTCAAAGCAAAAAGGCGACCAAAAGACGCGCAACACAAAACTCTTCTTCTTTGTCTTCACCCAAAGAAGACAAAACCAAGAAACACCGAAGGGAGACTCCACGAAAAACCAATTCCAAACACTTTTCATTTGATTTCAATCAACTAAAACCAAGAAAACCAACCGAAACCGACCCTTAGAACGGTAAAGAGCATCCGAAGGAATCTACCACCAATCTCTTCTATTTGACTCCAGTCAACTACCCGATCTACGACAGAAAGGGTAAGCACTCCTCCTACAGGGGTTAATAATTCTTCGGTGATGGCGCTAACCGGCCACACCGTCAAACCACACCCTTACTATGAACAAAAAGAAGTGACCGAAACCCTTCGGCACCACAACCCCACTTTATCACAATACCAAGAACAATACAATCAAATCTCTCAATAACATGGCAACATACATTACCAACTTTAGCATTCAACATCAAAGCTTAAATACAACATTTAAGCGTAAGCAACGATACCCATACCCTTTTCCTACTGTGCATCCATGTGTGTCAAATTTTAGATTAGTTATACCACTTTTGCAAGTTTTAATGTTGCTATCCTATGACAAAATTTTAGCTAAAACCTAAGCCATGTTTCTAAGTTGTTCCACATCACATTTTAGTTGTATCCTATAGCATGACACTAAAAATACACATTCCAAGGACCTACAGCTCGATACTAATCTGTAACACCCCGGCATTTAATATGCCCGAATGTTACCAAACATAAGCTAAACAACATCTAAATACCACATTTAACATCAAATTCCAGCAAAGGTGCATAGGCTAAAACCGAAAATTTTGGTAGCACCTCCTTTGTTTTATCATGAATTTAAGGAGCAGCAATAATATGGCATTATATGGCAATAAGAGAAACATCTAAAACAGCAGTAAATAGAGTCTTAACGACAATAAAAGACTAACATCAAGCTCTTAAAGTTCCAAGTGTCAAACAAACAATAGAACTCTCATTAACCAAGCTAAGACTTAATTTAAAGGCCATCACACCAAGATTCATGGCAATATTATTATCCAACTAAATGAATTGACTTGGGAAACATTAAGGTGAAGCAACGTGTGAACATGTGTAGCTATTCCCCTTTCCCGCATGCCGTGTCATGGTACCTAAAACAACAAGAAAACACAAGGGTGAGTTCAAAACTCAGCAAGCATATTGCAATGGACAACAAGCATAACAACAAGTCAATAACATCTTTCATCATGTATAACATCTCATTCATGAATACTTATCAATATCATCATCAATTTGTATGCGATGTAATGCATTGCTCATGTCTCCTCTGGAACCTCATACCGGTATGGGAAGTACACACCCGTCGGTGTGCACCCTTTCCCCCTTCCATCCCGAAGATGGAGGGTGCCTACTCGCTTCCAAACACCACGTGGATGGAATCACGACATAGGACTTACTCAATGGCTCTCGGATTAGTCATAACTTTCTCACCGACCTTGCCGGACTAGTTAAGACTTTCTCACCGCCTCGCCCTATCTCATGACATGCATGCAACCATGCCAATTATCATATTCAATTCACATATTAACACATGGCATCATAATATGTTAAACATGCTCATCATATCATATCAATTATTAACACATGGCAAGTGAACATATATCATGTAAACAATTCCATCTAATCACAACATGCAACCTACAACTCGCTATCCATCACAACACACTTGCCTCAACCACGTGCAACGGATTGGCGGGAAGAAGAGGGAACCCTCGGGTCACACCACCTGCACATAGGCATCACACACTCACAATCATAACCTCAAAACAGTACACACGCCCCCATCTAACCCGACATTGCCAACTACCCACAAAACCTAAAAACAGAGGTTCTGTCCCGCGGAACAGCAGCCTTGCAAAAGGCATAACTTGAGTTCTGGGACTCCAAATCGAATAAACGAGTACACCGTCGCGAAGCTTAGGAAATTTCCCAACTTTTTCTAGTTATAGGGAAAGACTGATTCGGACTCTAAAATTGTTTAATCTACAGATTACCACAATCTGTTCCAGTTACGTCACAGATTTTTAGGCGCTCGGTAAAACAGCCATAACTTTCAAACGGCTGATCGGAAATTAACGTGCTTTACGTCCACGGAAAGATAATTAAATTATCTACAACTTCCTAGAAGTCCGTACGGTCTGATTCGGATTCTAAATCGACGGAAACTCGAACCCTAGTTCGACTGCTCAATCTGCCCGAAAACAGAAACGTGGACAAGTTTAGATCTAACCCAAATTACTTCAAACCAGCGCCTCCAATTGATCTAAAAACTTGATAAACACCCTAATAACAGTACCTAGATCATCCCCAAGGATCCCCAAGATCATACCTTTGCCCGAGCGCAAAACTCCAATCAATCTCCGCGAATCTCCTCGCGAATCGGCTCCTCGCTTCCACGTTCCTCGCTCCTCGCTCCTTGCTCCTCGCTCCTCGCTCCACGGGATGACTCCACAAGGTGCAGGGGTGGGAGGCCACCCTAGGGCAGCAAGGGGTGGAGGGAGGTGGTGTGGAGGTGGAGGAAAGGGAGGGGGTGCGCACGGTTTTTGGGGGCTAGGGCTTAGGGGAGGAGGGAGGAGAGAGGCGCAAGAGGGGAGGTGGGGCGCAAGGGGCTGAGGTGGGGCGCAAGGGGCAGGGGAGCCCCTTTTAACAGCCCTCAACCCAATCCTAGTCCGTTCACGGAGTCCTAATCCATCCCACCAAAGCCCACCAAGGCCCAAAACTCCCGGGAAGGCCCAAAACCAAAACGGCCGGAAACGGCCGGAAGCGTTATTAACCCCGATCCTTATGATCTTAACCTTATTTCCACATCTCATACTGTATTTAACCTTATCATGCTCAATAATAAGGTTACGACACTGAGGTGTCACATTCTTCCCCCCTTCAACAGGATTCGACCTCGAATCTAAACGCACCAACACGAAAACCCAGCAAAACCAAAAGGTCAAATTTTCACATCACATACCTGAGGCGAACAGCTCGGGATACTTTTCGCGCATGCGAGATTCCAGCTCCCAAGTCGCTTCTCTCTCGGTGCGATGTGACCACAGGACCTTGACAAACTTAAGCGCCCTGTTCTTCATCACTCGCTCTGACGCCCCAGAATTTCCACAGACGGGACTCGAAGGTGAGGTCCTGCTTGAAGCACTAATGGTTCCAATGGAACCACCAACTCCGGATCGAGCAAGGATTTCTTCCACATCGAGACATGGAACACCTCATGCCCACCTTGCATGGATTCCGGTAGCTCTAGGCGATAGGCCAACCTGCCAACTCTGGCGAGGATAGGACAAGGCCCAACCTACCTGGGACTGAGCTTTCCTGTGGTGCCTGAACCCCCCACACCCTTGTTGGGAGATTCTCGCAAAAATGCGCTATCGCCCACCTCAAACTCCAAATCTCGCCGCCTCACATCGGCATAGCTCTTACATGCGCTCTGTCTTTGCGAGAAGGTTTTGCCGAACCTCCGACACGCGATCAACGATCTGCTGAACCCAATCCGGCCCAAGAATAGCTCTCTCGCCCACAGCATCCCAACAAAGCGGCGATCTGCACTTCCGGCCATCTGACACCTCATAAGGAAGCGGGCCAGGATCTTTGGAATGATACCATTTGTTATTGTAAGCAAACTCTGCAAGGGGCAAATGGTCTTCAGCTACCCTTCCAAGCCATCACACAGGCCCCGAGCATGTCCTCCAAAGTTTGGATGATGCGCTCAGGCGCCCATCTGTCTGAGGGTGAAAAGCGGTACTAAGGCAAAGCTGCGTACCCAAAGCACTCTGCAAACTCTCCAGAACTTGGAGACGAACTTCGCATCCCGATCAGAGATAATGGTCTTGGGTACACCATGCAATCTCACAATCTCCCGCACATAGATGGGAGCCAACTCGCTCATTGAATTGGTCGTGCGGATGGGAATGAAATGCGCAGACTTGCCGAGGCAGTCCACCACAACCCAAACAAAGCATCCTTCCTTGTGGAGAACGAGGTAGACCAACCCACGAAATCCATGGAGATGTCATCCCATGGCCACACGAGAATCTCCAAAGGGTAATGAGGCCGGTAGGGCGCTTATGCTCGGCTTTGATCTTACTGGCAAACCCACAAGGCGCCACATACTTGGCAATATCCACTCTCATCCTTTTCCACGAGAAATTCTTCTTCAAGTCCTGTACATCTTGGTCTCTCCAGGATGGACCGTGTACGGTGCGATGAGCTTCTCTCGAGAATGTCTTCTTTCACTCGAGATTTACGGGGCACGCCTGCACGGCCCTGAAACCTCAAAACTCCCGCATCATCAGCGGTAAAGTCTCCCGACTTGCCATCCTCAAGGCGTTCCTCACCTGCTGGAGCAAGCGATCATCTTTGCTGTGCCTCCCTTTGCACGCTCGGGAATCGGCCCGACTCAAGAATCAATTGAGTTTCAGCTTGCACGGTCCCCCGCAGCGAGGGAGACTCCCAAGCGCTCAAAATCAGCAACAAGACAATCAACAACAGGGGCATTGTCTTGCGAGAGCGTCGGCCACCACATTTGCCTTCCCGGATGATACTTTGGATAGTGAGGTCATAATCCTTTATCAATTCTAGCCACCTCCTGCCTCAAGTTCAAATCTTTACGAGTAAAGATGTACTTGAGGCTCTTGTGATCGAGTAAAATATCACAAGATTCGCCGTACAAATAATGCCTCCATATCTTCAATGCAAACACCACGGCTGCTAGCCCAAGATCATGGGTGGGATAGTTACGCTCATGCTTTTTCATTGCCTCGAAGCATAAGCAATCACCTTGCCATTTTGCATGAGCACACAACCAAGTCCCAACCGAGAAGCATCGAGAATAAGCAGTGAAGCGCTTCCCGGTTCGGAAGGGTAAGAACGAGGAGCGATCACTAACTTCTCCTTCAAAGTGCACGGTTTGTGCTCACACTCTGCGATCCACTGGAACTTCATCCCTTCTCGAGTCAGTTGTGAAAGTGGCTCGGCAATGATAGAGAAATCCTGCACAAAACGCCGATAGTATCCAGCCAACCCAAGGAAACTACGCACCTCTTTGACATTGGAAGGCCTCTTCCAATCCAAAACGCCGAGACTTTGCTAGGATCTACCGATATGCCCTCTGGATTGATGATGTGGCCAAGAAAACCCACTTCGAAATCCGAGAACTCGTGACTTTTTCAGCTTAGCAAAGAATTGATTCCCTCAGGGTACTCAACACAAGCCTCAAGTGTCGCTCATGCTCCTCTTCCGATTTAGAGTAAATCGAATGTCATCGATGAACACTACCACAAACTCATCAAGGTACTTGTGTAGCATCTTGTTCATCGCCTCCATAAAGACAAAGGGGCATTAGTTAGTCCAAAAGACATAACTTTAAATTCATAATGCCCATACCTAGTGGAGAAAGCGGTCTTCTCAATGTCCTGCTCCCTCACACGGATCTGATTGTACCCGATGAAGATCAATCTTGGAGAACACCTTTGCTCCCTTGATTGGTCAAACAGATCCTCGATGCGAGGCAAAGGATACTTGTTCTTATTTGTCACTTGATTAAGAGCACGATAAACAATGCACATACGCCAACTTCCATCCTTCTTGAGACGAAGAGGGCGGGTGCTCCCCATGGCGAACGCTACGCGAATGAAGCCCTTGGCCATGCAGATCCTCCAAGCTGCTTCTTCAACTCGTCTTGAAAAGGACGAGCCAAGCGGTATGGAGAGATAGAAATAGGTCGAGTGCCAGGAACAAGATCAATACGAAACTCCACATTCCTCACAGAGGAGTAGACCAGGCAACTCGTCAGGAACACATCAACGAACTCCTTCACTACAGAAATCTCCTCAATGGAAATCGAAGAAGATGGTTTCTCGAGACAAAGTCATGAGGAAACCCAATAGCCTCAAACGCCGAGGCAGGAAAACAAACTAGTCAAAGCAAAGCCAGGCTGGAGGGTATACCACCCTGAAAGGTCAACTCTTCACGGACGGGGCCTGCAAGGCTGTCTTCCGAAACAACAGATCTTAGCACGATGCGATGCAGCCAGTCCATGCCCAAAATGACATCAAAAGGAGCCAAGCTGGATCACCATGAGATTGGCAAAGAAAACCTCATCATCAATGGCAATGGTGCAACCAGGGCAAACCAAAGAACTAGCAATCAAACCCCGGAGAATCGACTAACACGGACTCGGAAATCCATTTGAACTCCCAACTTAGCTCTACTAGCAAACTCCGGCGACACAAAAGAATAGGATGCTCCGGAATCAAATAGAACAAAGGCATCAACGGAATCCACGAGCGAGTACGAAACCACCTCTGGATGCCGTGACTCGGCGGTCGGCAGGCGATACACTCTGGGTGGCGTCGGGACGTAAAGAGCCCGACTCGGTGATGCCCCAACAAGGCTGGGGCGGAGGAGGCAATCGAGGAGGAAGCAGGCACGCGGGCACCCGAGACGCCCGGCTGGTGGCGCCACGCAAAGGGTGGGTGAGAAACAGGGGCAGCCATCATGTGCACCGATCCTCTAGAAGACGCTACCGGAGTGGGAGGAGAAGGCACCGCCTCCCACTTGATGATGCTACCGGGGTTCATCGGCAGGACTCGCCCCATATGGCGGGCTTGCCCGCGATGGTTGCAACTCGGTCCAACCACACTCACAAGCACGGTGCTCACCACCGCTTTCCGAACGATCCGCGAAAATCAATACAAAACACTTTTCTTTTGGTTCAGCTCAACTAAAGCCAAGAAAAACAATAAACCGACCGCCGTCGAGCAGAGAACATCCGAAGGGAACCACCATCAACTCTTCTATTTGACTCCAGTCCAACTACCCGATCAAGGGCAGAAAAGATAAGCACTCTTCTCCTACAGGGGGTTAATAGTTCTTCGGTGATGGCGCTAACCGGCCACACCGTCAAACCTCACCGTTACTATGAACCAAAAGAGGTGGTAGAAACCCTTCGGCACCACAACCCCACTTTTATCACCACAACAGGAACAATCCAATCATTTATACAGACAGACTCCGCAACTCTCTGGGAGCCTCGCCCCTGGCCTCCACGGCCACGGCGTCCACGGCCTCTACCCCTTGGCATGGCTGCTTAGACAGACAACCATCCAAACACGAAAACATAAACACAAAATCACACAATCAAGATCATAGATCAAACATCATCATAAGCATATCCTTCATTAAATAATTAAGCGCAATGCAATGATGAACCAAAACCCCATCCTACTGTGCAACCAGGTGTGTCAAATTTTAGATTAGTTATACCACTTTTACAAGTTTTAATGTTGCTATCCTATAACAAAGTTTTAGTTAAGACCTAAGCCATGTTTCTAAGTTATTCCACATCACATTTTAGTTGTACCCTATAGCATGACACTAAAAATTCACATTCCAAGGACCTACAGCCCGCTCTGATACCAACTGTAACACCCCGGCATTTAATATGCCCGAATGTTACCAAACATAAGCTAAACAACATCTAAATACCACATTTAACATCAAATTCCAGCAAAGGTGCATAGGCTAAAAACCGAGATTTCGGCAGCACCTCCTTTGTTTTATCATGAATTTAAGGAGCAGCAATAATATGGCATTATATGGCAATAAGAGAAACATCTAAAACAGCAGTAAATAGAGTCTTAACGACAATAAAAGACTAACATCAAGCTCTTAAAGTTCCAAGTGTCAAACAAACAATAGAACTCTCATTAACCAAGCTAAGACTTAATTTAAAGGCCATCACACGCAATTTATTATCCAACTAAATGAATTGACTTGGGGAAACATTAAGGTGAAGCAACGTGTGAGAGTGTGACTATTCCCCTTTCCGCATGCCGTTCTCATGGTACCTAAAACAACAAGAAAACACAAGGGTGAGTTCGAAAACTCGGCAAGCATACTTTGCAATGGACAACAAGCATAACAACAAGTCAATAACATCTTTCATCATGTATAACATCTCATTCATGAATACTTATCAATATCATCATCAATTTGTATGCGATGTAATGCATTGCTCCTGACCCTCTGGAACCTCATACGGTATGGGAAGTACACACCGTCGGTGTGCACCCTTTCCTCCCTTCCATCCCGAAGATGGAGGGTGCCTACTCGCTTCCAAACACCACGTGGATGGAATCACGACATAGGACTTACTCAATGGCGTTCGGATTAGTCATAACTTTCTCACCGACCTTGCCGGGACTAGTTAAGACTTTCTCACCGCCCTCGCCCTATCTCATGACATGCATGCAACCATGCCAATTATCATATTCAATTCACATATTAACACATGGCATCATAATATGTTAAACATGCTCATCATATCATATCAATTATTAACACATGGCAAGTGAACATATATCATGTAAACAATTCCATCTAATCACAACATGCAACCTACAACTCGCTATCCATCACAACACACTTGCCTCAACCACGTGCAACGGATTGGCGGGAAGAAGAGGGAACTCCCAGGGTCACACCACCTGCACATAGGCATCACACACTCACAATCATAACCTCAAAACAGTACACACGCCCCCATCTAACCTGACATTGCCAACTACTCGCAAAACCTAAAAACAGAGGTTCTGTCCCGGCGGAACAGCAGCCTTGCAAAAGGCATAACTTGAGTTCTGGGACTCCAAATCGAATAAACGAGTACACCGTCGCGAAGCTTAGGAAATTTCCCAACTTTTTCTAGTTATAGGGAAAGACTGATTCGGACTCTAAAATTGTTTAATCTACAGATTACCACAATCTGTTCCAGTTACGTCACAGATTTTTAGGCGCTCGGTAAAACAGCCATAACTTTCAAACGGCTGATCGGAAATTAACGTGCTTTACGTCCACGGAAAGATAATTAAATTATCTACAACTTCCTAGAAGTCCGTACGGTCTGATTCGGATTCTAAATCGACGGAAACTCGAACCCTAGTTTGACTGCTCAATCTGCCCGAAAACAGAAACGTGGACAAGTTTAGATCTAACCCAAATTACTTCAAACCAGCGCCTCCAATTGATCTAAAAACTTGATAAACACCCTAATAACAGTACCTAGATCATCCCCAAGGATCCCCAAGATCATACCTTTGCCCGTAGCGCAAAACTCCAATCAATCTCCGCGAATCTCCTCGCGAATCGCTCCTCGCTCCACGTTCCTCGCTCCTCGCTCCTTGCTCCTCGCTCCTCGCTCCACGGGATGACTCCACAAGGTGCAGGGGTGGGAGGCCACCCTAGGGCAGCAAGGGGTGGAGGAGGTGGTGTGGAGGTGGAGGAAAGGGAGGGGTGCGACGGTTTTGGGGGCTAGGGCTTAGGGGAGGGAGGGGAGGAGAGGCGCAAGAGGGGAGGTGGGGCGCAAGGGGCTGAGGTGGGGCGCAAGGGGGCAGGGGAGCCTTTTAACAGCCCTCAACCCAATCCTAGTCCGTTACGGAGTCCTAATCCATCCCACCAAAGCCCACCAAGGCCCAAAACTCCCCCGGGAAGGCCCAAAACCCCGAAAACGGCCCGGAAACGGCCCGGAAACGTTATTAACCCCCGATCCTTATGATCTTAACCTTATTTCCACATCTCATACTGTATTTAACCTTATCATGCTCAATAATAAGGTTACGACACTCCGAGGTGTCACAGATACCCATACCCTTTTCCTACTGTGCATCCATGTGTGTCAAATTTTAGATTAGTTATACCACTTTTGCAAGTTTTAATGTTGCTATCCTATGACAAAATTTTAGCTAAAACCTAAGCCATGTTTCTAAGTTGTTCCACATCACATTTTAGTTGTATCCTATAGCATGACACTAAAAATACACATTCCAAGGACCTACAGCCCGCTCTGATACCAACTGTAACACCCCGGCATCTAGTATGCCCGAATGCTACCAAACATAGGCTAAACAACACCTAAATACCACTAATAAAGACAAATTACAGCAAAGGAGAAAATGCTAAAACCGAAAATTTTGGTAGCATCTCCTTTGTTTTAACATGATTTGAGACAATAGCAATAATAGGCAAGTAATATCATATCATAAGACATCTAAAGAAGCAATGTAAATGGATATAGCATCAACATAAGGCAATAATATCAAGTTCAACCACACCATAAACTATAACGAAGCAAATAAGGGACCCGACCACAATTTAAACCATACACCAAGATTTATGGCACTATTATTAAGGTCATGACTCAAAATTTGGTAAATGTGACTGGAACTACGTGAACATGTGTAGCTAATGCCCTTTCCCACATGCCGGTGTCATGGTACCTAAAAAAAACAACATAAACACAAGCGTGAGTTCATCACTCAGCAAGTATATTGCAATGGTACAAAAGAAACAATTTCATGGCTACAACAACTCACATCATGTCTATCATCTCATTCATGATCACATATCATTTTCATCATCATTATGTATGCAATGCGATGCGATGCTCATGTCTCCTTGGAAACTCATACCGGTATGGTTGAGTACACACCCGTCGGTGTGCACCCTCTCCCCCCTTCCATCCCGAAGATGGAGGGTGCCTACTCCTCGCTTCCATACACCGCGGTGGATGGAATCACGATGTAGGAGTTACTTATTGGCTCTCTAGAATAGTCATAACTTTTTCACCGACCTTCCCCGGACTAGTTATGACTTTCTCACCGCCCGGGCCATGTATCATGCCATATATGCAAACATGCCAACATCATAAATAACTTTGTACATTAACACATGGCATCATAACATAATAAGCATATTCATCATATCAATGGCAAACATTTAAGCATGGCATGTGAACATATCATATATTCAACTTCAATCTCAACCAATCTAGAAAACTATAACCCGCTACCCATTCCAATACACTTGCCTCAACCACGGGCGACGGATTGGTGAGACGAAGAGGGCACCCCCGGGGTCACAACACCTGCACATAGGCACCACATACTCAAAATAATGCCCACAAAACAATACGCAAACACTCTTCTACCCCGACTTCGCAAACTACCCACACAACCCAAAAACAGAGGTTCTGTCCCGTCAGGACAGAAGACTACCAACGAGCATAACTCGGGTTCTACGACTCCGAATCGATTAAACGAGTACACCCTCGCGTAGCTTAGGAAATTTCATAACTTTTTTCTAATTATATGGAACTACTGATTCGGAATCTAAAGTGGTTTAATCTACAGAATACCGTGATCTGTTCCAATCACGTCACATATTTTAATATGTTCGGTAAAACTAGCATAACTTTCAAACGGCTGGGGGGAATTGGACGTTCTTTATACCCACTGAAAGGTATTGAAATTACCTACAACTTCTTCAACAGGCGGCCGACTAAATTCTGAATCTAAATTGCCGAAAACCCAAACCCTAGATCGACTGCTCATGCTGTCCGAAACAGAGAACGTGGTAACTTCTAGATTTCATCTAATCTACTCAATTCCAGCACCACCAATTGATCTGAAAACATGATATTAACCCTTAGAACAGAACCTAGACCAACCCCAAGGATCCCCGTGGCTATACCTTCGCCCGACGAACGAAAACCCAACGGATCTCCTCCCGGTTCGCGCGATCTCCTTCCTTGCTCCAAATCCACCGGATCTCCTTGTCGCGGAGCGCTCCAATGGACGGATATGTGGGGTGGTGAGGTGGAGAACTCCCCTAGGGGTAGAAAGGGAGGTGGAGAGGGGAGGAGAGGGGTGGTGGCGCCATGGGGGAAGATGGAGAGGAAGGGGAAGGGTGGAGACGCATGGGGGGGCTAGGGGGTGGCGGCTAGGGTTGGGAGAGGGAGTGGGGGGCGCACCAAGGGGTGGGGGCCAGATTTGGCTGCCCAAAAGTCCCCCCCCTTGGGACCAAACCCTTCCAACGGAGGCCCAACTCAAGCCCCAAGGCCCAAACTCCCCCGGAGAGGCCCAAACACCTGAAAACGGTCCAAAAACACGCTATAAACGGCGTAACGTAAAGTTTTAACCTCCATTTTCACATTTTATAAAGTTTTTTACCTCAACATTCACATTTTATAAGATACTACACTCCGTGGTGTCACATTAACATTTGGCATTCACTTCACAAAAGGATTTTTGAA
The DNA here is from genome assembly GCA_036346355.1 of Rhipidocladum racemiflorum. Taxonomy (NCBI): domain Eukaryota; kingdom Viridiplantae; phylum Streptophyta; class Magnoliopsida; order Poales; family Poaceae; genus Rhipidocladum; species Rhipidocladum racemiflorum. The sequence continues at coordinate 64,027,662 of CM070583.1, forward strand.
CATACCAAGGAATCTCCCCTTTTAATCAAATATGCAAAGTGAAAACTCCTGCTAGGTGAGAAAAAAATCTCCCCCTAAGAAGAAAAATGTGTATGAATGTGCAATGTGCCAAAAATTCCAAAAATCTCCAAACTTATCCCAAAAATTCAATTCTCCAAACTTCTCACAAAATTCTCAAAAATCGAAAAACTTCTCCCCCTTTTTCCCTTTTTCCTTAAACTTCTCCCCCTTTGACAATGGATTCATCAAGAGTACAAAAGAGAGAAAAACAAGTTCAAAATTTTTCTTGTAGCAATGATTTCACAAAAGAGAAACAAAGGTGTGCCAAGATAGGAAAAATGAGCTCATTCGATCATATAACCTTATATATCACATAATATGCAAAATACATGAATCTTGATGTGATTTTAACAAGTTAGGGAATGAATGCATCTCAACCTCAATTCAGTCAACTATAGCCAAGTACTAAGCAAGACCTTAGCAGAAAAAGCAAGGCTTGAAAATTGAAGCAATTAACAAATTAGGGCAAGCAAGTAGTTTCAACTCCAATCTAGTAAAACCAATTTAATCTTTGAACAATAAACTACATGTGGCATGCTTGAAGCATACTTCTTTTATTTTCTAGGAGTGGCATGTTTGAAGCATACATCTTGTCTTTGAGGGAATGGCATGCTTGAAGCATACATCTTAACTTTTTAGGGAAAGCATGCCTGAAGCACACAACTTGAAGCTTTTGCTTTTAACAACCCATTTTTTTACTAATTCCCTTTTCTTTTACTTTCTCTTTGATTGTAAACATGCAAAAATGATTAAAAGGTCTTATGAAAGAGTAAAGCTGAAAACACACTTGCTTCATAGACCAAATTTGTCAAGAAGATTCAATATCAAGCCTAGAAGAGAAAGATATCATAGAGTATTTAGCTATAGGCAGTCAGATCAAGGAATTCCGCAATGTTATTTTTAGTTTAAGTGAGACAATTTAGATTATCATATATTAGCTCAATTACATAATATATAAAGAAATATGATAAAGTAAACACATCAAGTGAAAGAACTTGGCAAGGAAACTCCCCCTCAAAATAAACCCATTAGATGAACAATCCCAAGTTCTCCCCGAATAAAAGCAAAACGAGAAGAAGACAAAGGTTTTGTGAAAATGTCTGTCAATTGATGTTCAGTATCCACATGGTGAAGCACAATATTGCCTTTTTCCACATGATCTCTAAGAAAGTGAAATTTGATGTCAATATGTTTTGTCCTTGAATGTTGCACAGGGTTTTTAACAATGCAAATTGCACTAGTGTTATCACACAAAAGATGAACACTATCCAAATTAACCCCATAATATTTAAGTGTAGCTACTATCCAAAGAATTTGAGAGCAACAACTAGCAGCAGCCACATATTCAGATTCAGTAGTTGATTGTGCAACAGAAGATTGTTTTCTAGAAGACCATGCAATAAGAGAATTGCCCAAGAAATGACATGTACCAGATGTACTTTTTCTATCAATTCTACATCCTCCAAAATCAGCATCAGAGAAAGCTCCTAAACTAATGCATGAGGATGCAGAAAGCCAAATGCCAAAATCTTGAGTACCATGGAGATACCTGAAAATTCACTTGACAGCTTGTCGATGTGAAGCACGTGGGGAAGCTTGAAAACGAGCACACAAGCACACAGAAAATTATATATCCGGCCTTGATGCAGTGAGGTACAGAAGTAAACCTATCATGCTTCTATATTCCTTTTGATCAACCGGCTCACCATCTTCATCCGGATCAAGTGTGCAAGCGCTTTCCATGGGTGTCATGATCGGTTTGCTGTTTTCCATCCCAAAACGATGCAACAAGTCTCTTGTGTATTTTCTTTGATGTACAAAAGTAACATCCTTTGTTTGTTTGACTTGTAGTCCCAAAAAGTATGTCAACTCACCCATCATACTCATCTCAAATTCGTTCCTCATGGTTTCTGAAAACTTAGACACTAAAACATGAGAGGAACCACCAAAGATAATATCATCAACATAAATCTGAACGAATAATTGATCATTGCCTTGCTTGAGTAAAAAGAGAGTTTTGTCAACTTTTCCCATTGAAAACCCCTTTCCAAGTAAAAAGGTTTTTAGCCTATCATACCATGCTCTAGGGGCTTGTTTCAAACCGTACAAAGCTTTTGACAGTTTGAACACATGATCTGGAAACTTCGGATTTTCAAAACCAGGTGGTTGCTTGACATAAACCTCCTCATTTATGTAGCCATTAAGAAAAGCACTTTTCACATCCGTTTGATATAACTTAAAACCTTTGGATGCAGCAAATGCTAAAAGGATTTTAATGGCTTCAATTCTAGCAACAAGAGCAAAGGTTTCATCAAAATCTAAGCCCTCAACTTGAGTAAAACCTTGAGCAACCAATCTAGCCTTGTTTCTAACAACAACACCATCCTCACTTTGTTTATTTTCGAAAACCCATCTAGTTCCAATAACATTAAAATCAGGAGGTGGTGAGACTAGTTTCCAAACTTTATTTCGTTCAAAATTCTCTAATTCTTCATGCATGACATTGATCCATGATTCGTTAGATAATGCATGAGATATATCTTTGGGTTCAAAAGAAGCAACTAAAGCAGAATGAGCATGGGTGTCAGAATGAATAAACCTGGATTGGGTGATTTTCTCATTTAGTTCTCCAATCATTTGTTCAGATAGATGCATTTTCTGAATGTGCAAGGGAGATTTGGCTTTTGAAACTTCTCCTTCTCCTTCTTCATTTTCAGCATGTACAGGTGATGTTGTAGCTTGAGGATGGTTAGCTGTAGGTGATGTAGTAGTAGGTGCCAAAGGTGCTATAGCTTGTTGTGCATTAGAAAGAGTCAAGACCTCATCTTCAACATCACCATCATCATTGTCTTCAAAGATTTTCTCCCCTGAACATATGTGCCTGTAACTGCATCACTTGAAGTAGTGCCTGGACTAGCCTCATCAAAAGTAACTTCACAAGTTTCCACAATTTTGTTAGTCTCCGAAACAAGCACACGATAGCCACGAGTATGAGCAGGATATCCAAGAAAGATGACATCCATTGATCTAGCTTCAAATTTATCAAGATTTCCAGATTTCAAGACAAAGCATTTGCACCCAAACACCCTCAAGTGAGAAACACTAGGTCTATGACCAAAACGAAGCTCATAAGGAGTCTTGCCTAGCTTCGATCTCAAAAACACTCTATTAGAAACATAGCAAGCAGTTGAAATTGCTTCAGCCCAAAATTTCCTAGGAGTGTGATGTTCATCTAGCATAGTTCAAGCAATCTCAACCAAAGTTCTGTTTTTTCTTTCAACCACACCATTCTGTTGAGGCACTCTAGGTGATGAAAATTGATGATCAATTCCTTTTTCAGCACAGAAGTAATCAAAAGAACAATTTTTAAACTCAGTTCCATTATCACTTCGAATAGCTCTAAGAGCTCTTGGAAGATCAATAGAAAGCCTAAGAACAAGACTTCTAAAATGACTAAAAGCCTCATCCTTAGATGCCATAAAGTACACCCAAGAGTATCTAGAAAAATCATCAACAATCACAAGCACATACGATTTGCCTCCAACGGATTGAACTCGAGATGGCCCAACTGTATCAAGATGTAGAAGCTGTCCTGGAGCGTTTGTCATCACCATGGTAAGAGGTGGATGTGAACCTTTACTGTACCTTTTGCCACAACAGAAGAGGAAGAAGCATCTCCAAAGGTAACACTTTAAGCACGAGATGCACGAGTGAGGGAGGAAAACCAATTCTTATCACCGGACTTGTGGCGTGAGCATCCAGAATCCACTAGCCATATGTTCTCCTTCCTTGCGCGAGAAGCCTATATAGCAAAGCATGTTGAGGTCTCAGTACTAGGGTTAGAAATCAGATTTTTGGGAATCCAGTACTGAGACACACGACTCAACAAAGTAGGCACAACACGAATATTTTTATGCACAAAATCAGATTTGCCCTTTCTCGTGTTTCTAGCAATAAAAGGTGTTTGCTTCACCCTAGGCACATAATGAGAAATGAAACGTGCATGTTTGAAATTAGACCTAGCCTTGTTCCTTTCTGTCTTCTGTTGTTTGGCTAGCCTAAAGCAAAAATCTACTAGATGTCCATCTCTACCACAATGAGTGCAAGTATACTTAACATGATGTTTGGCTTTAACAGTAGAAGCACATTTTGCATTCATCATAGTAGAAGAAAGAAAACCAGAAGATTTAAAAGCAATCTTTTCAGGCTCATTAAGAATCTCAATTTTGTCATTGCAAGGAGCATGAACAACAGTGCGAGGTTTAGTTTCATATGAAGCATGAAGATTTGTCGAATACGAGGCAATTATTTGGTTCCGTTTTGGCGTGAATTTTTAATTGATCAAAAAATTGGTTTTAGCTTCCGCACAATCATTCACCCCCCTGTGATTGCTATATTCGTATACTTCGATCCTACAAGTGGTATCAGAGCAAGGTTTTTCTAATCTACCTTAACCGGTGATTATACTAATGGCTCGCTATTCGACAAAACCGTGTGTGTTCGATGGTGTTGATTTTCAGTTTTGGAAGGGCAACACTACTACAGATCCGTACATCACAATCGGTTCTTTTTGGTCATCACAGTCGGTTTTGGTGGCGATACAAAGTCCAACGACAGTGATAAGGTAGATATATCACAGTCGGTTTTTAACCGACAGTAATAATACATTATCACTATCGGTTCTTTTTATCAACCGACTGTGATATTACACTTATCACAATCGGTTTCCACTTAGAACCGATTGCGATAAGTATAATATCACAATCGGTTCTTTTTTACAACCGATACAAATAATTACATTATCACAATCGGTTTTGTGTTCAAACCGATGGGGATAAGTATAATATCACAATCGGTTCTTTTTTAGAACCGATTCAAATTATTACATTATCACAATCGGTTTTTTATTGAAACCGATGGGGATAAGAATATTATCAAAATCGGTTCTTTATGCAAACTGATTGTGATACTGAAAATATCCCAAGCGGTTCCAGTATGAACCGATTGTGATACTATACCTATCCCAATCGGTTGCAACAAATAACCGATTGTGATGATGTTACTGTCCATCGGTAATGGCCTCGCATTGACAATATGACACATTCATCACAATCCACAATATCACAGAACATATACATCACAATCTACACACATTACATTCAAATTAATATTGTTTACAATCTGTAACAGATCACATTCACATTCAGATAAATTTTGTTTACACTTTATGGACTAGTATTTGCTTGAATGGTCTCTATATCTACCATCATCCGTTATAACTTCCGGCCCATTACCACCGGCATAAATGGTCTCGTAATTTCTTGAGATCGGCGTTGGTTAGGCTCTTGAGGAAGATATCAAGGTCTGCAAAATAGATAGTAGTGCACTAATATATTTAAGTCTTAAATTGGTATTGTAACATCTTGATAGTATTATGCTTGTAAACAAATATCACATAGACTGATGAGTGCAAATAATCTGCTCTATACCTTAGGGAAAAGATGTGGCGACCAACCAAAATCAGCATGTGATGCATCACGTAAAAGCCACAGATCATCGCACCCTTATTGATGACACTGTGAACAAAGAAACTTAAATTAGAGACGAATTAAAAATAGGTGTGAGAAAAAAATCCTATGATAGACACTTGTACCTTGAAGCGCTTCCACTCGAGTTTGGTGCCTTGTTTATCATTGTGTCGACACGTTCAGCAACGTAAGACATGAAAGCCCTATACGTTGGAGAGATGCCATTGAGGTTAAAAATACCTAACGTAGTTCAATATGTAAAGTGTTAGGTTAGAGGAATGTACTTATACGCAAAAGCAGGCTCGATCGCATAGTCCATCAGTCTATTTTCGAGTGAGTTCAACGTGTAGACCTTGTTTTGACTCAGAACAACCACAAGTAGAACCCAATGGTTGCTTATTAAACGGTACACAATGCAAGAGAATAAGTTAATACATGGTTGAAGTGTGTACATGTAATTGAATTGTATAGTAGTACATACTCCTGGTGGTATGGGAAGAGAATGAAGTCCTTTTTGCCTCGTCATGCAATGCACCTTGATGTATCCTACAAGGAACTCCGATTGATACTTAGCCATGGTCGCAGACACCATCTCGGGGTCGACAAACCCGACAAGGTGTCGACCCGTCACGGCTCGCTGCCTCATGATCCTGCAATTCATGTCAATTGTTAAAAAATATAATACAAAATCAGTAAATAGTCATCTGATTGAGTATGGTGCGAGACTCACAGCGTCCAGGATCGTATGGTAGAAATATCGACGTCTTTCAAGCTGTACATAAAGTACAGATCCTCAAAACTGACTGGGAAGGTCCCATCCTCATTGCGGTGGAATTGGCCCGCTCGATACTTCACTACGAAATCGTGGCGAGGCTCGTCCTCATGTGACCTATCGATGTACCATCCATGTAGGTGGCGAGTGAACAAGCCCAAAGAATTCAATTCTTGGCTTGGGAGAAAGGGCTTTCCATGTATGTACCGCTTGTGATCATCAGTGTGCTCTGTGTCCTCTGACAACTTTGCCTATTTCACGGATGGACTCTCTGAACTCTGCTTTGTATCTTTCGTCAGCGTGGTAGAAGTCCTTTTGCGCACCACCTGCGCACCAGTATTTGTAGCAGCAGGCGTTGGTGCAAGAGGTGCAGCTGCAGGCGTAGGTGCAGGTTGTGTAGCGAGGCGAGGAGCATATGCAAGCGGAAGCGGCGGCCAGCGGCAGGAGGTAGTAATGCGAAGCAGAGCAGCGGCGATACAGCTGATAGCGAGGCAGTGCGGAGCGATACCAGCGATAGCGATAACGAGGCGAGGAGCGGCTTTGCGATACCCGGCGATAGCGATAGGAAGCCAGGTGCATCAACAATAGTAGCGAGGAGCGGTAGCGACACCGATGCGATACCGGTACTTGCGGTAGCATCGATGCTTGATAGCATCGATGAGCGATGCAGTGATGGCAGCAGTAGTACCAGCAGTAGCATTAGTGGTAGCAGTAGCAGCAGCAAGAGGAGGTGCTTGCACTACGACACCCGTCGCGGGCCACTTGATGAACGACATCCGTGCTTGCCCGAGAGTGGTGATATCTTCGTTCGGGGGGAACTCCAGGGCATGAGACATGTAAACATCGTGGACATAGTCCACCTGCACCCTCATGTAGCCCATCCCCAAAGGTATACCATGCACCGTGTCATCCTCCTTGCTTGGAAATGCAACCCCGCACGCAGCCTCAATGTGTATGCCGTCGTCGATCTGGACTAGCTGGCACTTGGCGGGACCACGCAAGAAGTGATCAGCATCTTCATCATAATCTTTGTTAAGCTTACTCATCTACCTTTTGGTCCGAAAGCAGTTATTACCTTGAGGTGTGGAATGCACAGTTCCTTATTGGAAGCGTTTGCTAGGGGCGTAGCATAGGCGATGGTTGAGGAATCTGATGCAGGAGAACATCGCCATCATCTCAGCCATCATCTCAGCCTTTAACTCCTCCTTCAACTCCTCCTTCATCTGCGCCCTAATCCGCGCCTCACGTGCTTCCCATGATCTTGCCCTGGCACTGAAAGCGCTCTCCTCTACAAAGAAGGACCTCTTCGTATACCCCGCACCTGCGGCAAGCACCCGCCCCTTATGATCGGGCTTCCCGATTGCCGAACACAGGATGTCCCTTGACCCTTGGCTTTCAAATGCTCCTTGCTCTTTCTGCAGGCTTACCTCCTCCTGCAGGTCGCAAATATAAATTATTGCTAAAATACAATGGGAATATAATATGCAATTAGTGTACTATGTTAGATATCTTACGATGGTCGTGACGATCTGTGCGGTCGCGGGGTTTGGAATGACAATCTGACCGTCAGAGGTTTTCTTCGTCCTCGCTAATACCCAGTCGCATGCCCGCTCCTCGCATATGTGGGAGTAAGGCATCGTTGTCCCAGAGGTTGCACACTCCTCCGCTAGTCGCGCCCACTCTGCCTTCTTCCCGACATACCCACCGGAACCGAGGTGGTGCGCGTGTGTGTTACGCCTCTGTATAGCGATATTCTTCTCTCTCAGCTCATTCGCCTCGGGCGTATTCCTCATCCTTGTGAACTCCTCCCAAACCTCGGGTGTAACAAATGGATACCTTTGGAAGGGAGTACGGTTTTTCAACACGAACTCGGCATGCATGGTCACCCTGAAATGCCTCAAAGCCACACCCATTCTCTTCAAGGCGTACCGTCTCGCATTGATTTCATTTTCCTCTGGTATAATCCATTTTCCCTTAACTTCGTCCCACAGTCAGTTCTTCTGCTCGTCGCTTACTTCCTTCCTCCAGTCCTTAATTGTGATCGGCACTCGCTCTCTCACCAATTGGCCGAGAAAAGAGGAGTAGCGCCCCTTAAACTTGCTAGGACCCGTGCAAACCCCCATGGCATTGAAGTGGAGCACTTGCGGCGTTCTCCCTGTGGCTCCTTTATTCGGTCCTCTGCCCTATCTAACCTTCCTCGATGGGGTAGCAGGACCTTCTTCTCTCTCTGGCGTTGAGCCGGTGCTCTCTCTTTGCGACATTTCGAAGTAAGTACGTATATGTCAAACCTAAACTTCATGAGAGAAAGCAATTTAAATTTCACATAATAGAAAGCAATTCACTTGTCTATCTGTAGACCGACTAAATGCGTGCATTACCAACGATGACTCCTAATCTCTAATTAGGTTAGGTCCTAATCCCATTCGAGGATATGTGGTTCGAGCAAGTTCCTAAGCTATTGTACAACTTTAGAGAAAATTTCGGCAGCATCTCCCCGCTGTTCTCCAAATACACGTCTCGACAACAGGTTAAGAGGGTGTGTATTCAAAGAACACCAGGGAGATGCTGCCGAAACTTTCTCTAGAGTTTGTACAACAGCTTAGGAACTTGCCCGAGCCACATATCCTCGAACTGTCCAAAAAACGTGGACAATTCGAGACTGCTTATTTATAAATATGCCATTTTAGCATACTTATAAACAAGCACCCTCGAACGGGAGACGCATAGGTTACGCAACTAAACTCGATAATAAAGTGCGATAATATAGCATGTGTTACAAGTTTCAAATTGCAATGAGAATATAATGCAAGGAAATTACTATAGAAGGGTTGCTAAATTAATTAGCCGAGGTGGATTGCTCTCAGATTACTATAGAAGGGTTGCTAAATTAATTAGCCGTCCAACTTCTAGATGGCCAATATATCACTGGCTATTACATCTAAAAATTTCAGGATTACAACCCTAGAACAAAGACCTTTGCTCTATACGAGAAAACAACAAGTACTGACATAGCACAGAATGAATATAGCCTTTGCTCTAACCCTACCACAATGCATTAAGAGCAAGTGCCACCAAATTGTCGACTAAGAGCATAAAGGAATAAGCACAAAGATTGCTCGACCTAGAACAATGCATTAAGAGCTAGTGGCACCAAATTGTCGACTAAGAGCGGTCTTTGTTCTAGGTCTAGCAAGTTCCTTTAATGATCAGATTAATCAAGCCTCATTTTGAAGCAATCATCATCGAGCTATTTACAACCAATTACAGCCCACAGTCGAAATGCATCTTCACGGTCGCCGAACCGAGTCGGCAATGGGGAGGAGCCGATGGGGACGCGCCGATGGGGAGGAGCCGGAGGGGGAGGAGCCGATGGGGAGGCGCTGGGGAGGCGCCACGGGTACCCGCCAATGGGGAGGAGGGGTGTGGGAGGAGCCGGAGGCGCCCGGAGGAGGCGCCCGGTGGGGGAGGTGGTCGAGCTAGGGTGTGGGAGGAGCCGGAGGGGGAGGCGCCCACCGGGTACCCGCCGATGGGGGAGGCGCCGGTGGGGGAGGTGGTCGAGCTAGGGTGTGGGAGGAGCCGGAGGGGGAGGCGCCGGTGGTGGAGGTGGTCGAGCTAGGGTTGTGGAATGAATTGAAACGAAATCAGTGCGCGCCGAAATAAACTGAGTGTGCGCGCCGAAATGAAAATGCTCTGGGTTTTATCACGGTCGGCTAACCAAAGAGACCGATCGCAATATTTACTATCTATGTCGGTTCTTAAAAACAACCGATCGCAATATGTACACTATCTGTGTCGGTTCTCTCAAACAACCGATCGCAATATGCGGAGTATCTGTGTCGGTTCTAAAAAAAACCGATCGCAATATGTGGAGTATCTGTGTCGGTTCTATAAAAAAAACCGATCGCAATTATACTATCTGTGTCGGTTTCCTAAACGAACCGATTGTGATGACTATGATCCAATTTCTAATTTTTTTAAAACAGAGTATTCATTTAAAAGAGTCGAAAAGTTAAATCTTTTTCAAATTTGCTATACTATAAGATCCATTTGACATATATATTCTACAAAATGCTACATTATACAGGGAATTCTTACAACTTAATTTATTTAAAATACAACCCTTCTTGATGATCTACACGCATGTAATGTGTTCCATGTGTGTCGTCGTCACCGCTAAGACATGCCCCATCTGCAAACGGAGGTGTTTCATCAAATTGGTTGTACTCTTCTTCATCTACGACATTTTCAACTCCAACAATCCTCCTCTTGCCATGAAGTACGACGTGCAACCTCGGATTGGCGGATCAATACGTAGAAAACTTGAGTTGCTTGCTTTGCGAGGACGAATGGTTCATCTCTGTAGGCCAGTCTATTCAGATCAACAATTGTAAAACCTATCTTGTCGACCTTAACTCCGTGAGGAAGTCTCACTCACTTACATTGGAACAATGGAACTTGGTATATTCCGTAGTCGAGCTCCCATATTTCTTCGATCATCCCGTAGTAACAGTTCATTGCAGTTGACGATCCTCTAATTGAGTGATCATCGGACAAAGCATCTATGCTCACACCACTGTTTTGCACTGTACTCTTTGCATCTTGACTTTCAATATAAAATGTGTAGCCATTAATATCGTAACCTTGCCATGTCTGTATATTAAATCTTGGCCCGTCAGCCAACCATTTGACATCCTCAGTACTAACGGAGACCTTCACCTTTTCTTTGAACCATGTGAGGAATCGATCGTTGTGTTCTCGTGTGATGGAAAGCTCATCCATAAGTGGATTCTCTTCCCGTAATATCAACTTGTCTTTGTTGGATGTATGGATGAACTTCATTTGTGTTGCAAGACTGTGAAATGCGCTTTACAGTACATATCAAATTGTGGGCTCATTAGATTTGACCCAATGGTTCCTTTGCCACCAAGTCTGCCCTCATGACGAGATATAGGAACACCAATCAGTTGTCTTTTACCTAGATAGTCCACGCAGAACTCAATAACCTCTTCAGTCCCATAACCTTCAATAATACTACCCTCAGGCTTCGACCTATTCCTCACGTATGACTTTAATATACCCATGTACCTCTCGAACGGATACATGTAACGCAGGAATGCGGGTCCACAAATCTTAATCTCTCTAACAAGGTGAACAACGAGGTGGACCATGACGTCGAAGAACGATGGGGGGAAATGCATCTCAAGCTGACAAAGAGTCTGCACCACCTCACTCTGTAAGTTGTCCAGTATATCGAGATTAATGACCTTGCATGAAATCACATTGAAGAAACAGCATAGCTTCATGATTGCCAACCTGACGTCATCTGGTAGGATATTTCTGATTGCAACAGGGAGCATTTGGGTCATCAAGACATGACAGTCGTGGGACTTCATACCGAACAACTTCAAATCATCCATAGACACAAGCTTCTTAATGTTTGCGGAGTAGCCCGATGGAACTTTAATATCGTGGAGACACTTGCACAGGTCTTCTTTCTCTTTCTTGGATAAGGTGTAGCATGCAGCGGGGATGTACGGCCCTTTTCCATCCTCCTCCATCACTGCAAGCTTGGGCCTGATCCCCATGTAGGTCATATCGCGGTGAGCATTCACACCATCCTTGGTCTTCCCAGGTATGTTCAGCAGGATGCCTACCAAATTATCACAAATATTTTTCTCAACGTGCATGACATCAATACATTGACGAACATCTAACTCCTTCCAATATGGTAAGTCCCAAAATATCGACCTCTTTTTCCAAATGGTCCTGGGACGAACAGATTTACAGCTCTTACCATACTGAACATCGATATTCTCAACGCGTGAATATACTTGCCTTCCAGTCATAGGCTACGGGGCTGCACGAACTTCCCTCTTTCCATAAAATTTGTCATCCATCTTACGATATCGATGACTTCGGGGTAGAAACCTACGGTGACCCATGTACACCATTTTCCTCGAATTCGGCAGCCACAAGCTATCAGTGTCCTCTTCACAAATTGGACAAGCTTTGGCTCCCTTCGTGCTATAGCCCGCCAAATTACCAAGGGCTGGAAAATCATTTATGGTGCAAAATATCATAGCCCGTAGGGTGAAGTTCTCTCTTTTGTATGCATCCCACACCTCAACCCCCACATTCCACAATTTTACCAAATCCTCAATTAGTGGTGATAGGTACACATCAATATCATTACCCGGCTGTTTGGGTCCTGAGATTAGCAACGACATCATGATATACTTTCGCTTCATGCATAACCAAGGAGGCAAATTGTAGATACACAACAAAACTGGCCAAGTACTGTGTCGACTGCTCATATTACCAAACGGATTCATACCATCCGTACTCAATCCAAATCTTATGTTCCTCATCTCAGCACCAAGCTCCTCATGTTGCCAATTAATGTTTCTCCATTGAGCCGAATCAGCGGGATGTCTCAACTTGCCATCTTCCTTTCGAGATTCATAATGCCAACGCAACAATTTTGCCTCTTTAGGGTTTGCAAATAACCGCTCTAAACGGGGAATGATGGGTAAATACCACAACACCTTGGCTGGTGCCCCTTTTTTCACATCTTCACCGTCGTCAATTCGGTTCTTACGCTTCTTGTCATTACGCTTCTCATTTTGTTTGTATCGGGGTACACCACAAACTGGACAAATGCGCAGTTCCTTATGGACGTTGCGGTATAGTATGCAATCATTTGGACATGCATGTATCCTTTCTATTTCCATTCCCATGGGACATAATAGCTTCTTCACTTCATAAATACTTGTTGGCAACTCGTTTCCCTCTGGAAGCATATCCGATAGAAGTATTAAAAGTGCATTGAAACTTGTATCTGTCCAACGGTGTTTTGCCTTCAGTTCAAACAATGCAAGGACCGAACCCAACTTGGTGTATTCCCCTTTGCAACCTGAAAACAATTGTTTGGCATCGTCATCCATCAAGCTTTTAAATTTTTCGAACTCTCTTTCTGTGTAATTTCCCTCCACATCCCGCAACATTTGATCTAAATTATCGTCATCAAACATATCACGCTCCAACTCGTGATCGGCTTCAAAGCATGTCTTCGTTGCGAGTACGGAGGTACTACCTATCTCCCCATGATGGATCCAACACGTGTAATTCCTCACGAAGCCACGTCGAATCAAATGCCCTTCAATTTGAGCTGAGTTGTTAAATCTCCTGAGATTGGTGCAATCAATACAAGGACAATATATGAACTTTACAACCCTCATAACCATATCTTCTTCTGCAATTCTTATGAACTCCTTAACTCCCTACGAAATTCAGCACTCACACGGCTTTTGTGATACATCCATTCTTCACGGTCCATCTACAAGTAAACCGCAAACAATAAATTAATAATGCCCTAATCAATGAAATAAAAGAAGGGTTCAACCCGAAAACAAAGTTTTTTTGTTGAATGATCTTAAAGAAACGTATATCTGTAGACCGACTAAGTACGTACGTACCAACGATGACTCCTAATCTCTAATTAGGTTAGGTCCTAATCCCATTCGAGGATATGTGGTTCGAGCAAGTTCCTAAGATGTTGTACAAACTTTAGAGAAATTTGGCGACATCTCATTTGTTCTCCAAATACACGTATCGACAACATGTCAAGAGGATTTGTATTCGGAGAACACTGGCTAGGGAGATGCTGCCGAACCTTTCTCTAGAGTTTGTACAACAGCTTAGGAACTTGCCCGAGCCACATATCCTCGAACTGTCCAAAAAACGTGGACAATTCGAAACTACTTATTTATAAATATGCCATTTTAGCATACTTATAAACAAGCACCCTCGAACGGGAGACGCATAGGTTATGCAGCCTAATTAACTACTATATAATTGATCATATTAATTATATTAAAACAATTATGACATGTAATGTACACATTCACCAAATAAAAAATTAATTTAAGTCCTACTGCAATATTGAAGAGATTTCTAAGAATTAATGCTGGTCACCTTTCGAGGAAAACCAAAAACGAGGGGAAATCTAGCTCCTGATCAAGCTAGCTAGGGTTTCAATTAACGGAGACCTTCAACACACTGATCTCCTCCACCATACACTCTGCTAATGAGACCAAATCAAAATCGAATAATGTACGTTAATACAAAATTGAAGGGATTCGAAGGAATGCGGCCCACCTTTTGAATAAAGCCACAGGTAAGATAGGCTGGAAAATAGAGAAATCGCCTAGCGAACCAACTCGACGAGAGTTAATAAGTTCATTCCAGAGTCCGGACGGTACATATAAAACCTAGCGAGCCTCATCACAATCGGTTCTATAGAAAAACCGTTTGTGATTAATTAGTTATCACCGTCACTTATATGTAAAACCGACTGTGATAATTTGGATCCTCAACACTGTCGGTTTCTTTATAGAACCGACACAGATAATGTATCTGTGTCGGTTCTCAAAAAGAACCGACTGCAATAACTTAAGTCATAACAGTCGGTTCGGGATATGAACCGACACGGATATTAATCCACCCCCTCGGCTTACCCGCCAATTTGACCGTTCAAACATATAACTCCTTTCATATAGCTCCTTTCTGATCATCGGTAGTACTCTTCCAAGGTCTGGTCGCGTTCCATTCCTCCGGCAAGGTCTGACTGCTGCAAGGTCTGATCGCGTTCAAACATATAACTCCTTTCATATAGCTCCTTTCTTGTCTGCTGCAAGGTCTGACTCCTCCGACAATGGCAGCAATGGCTCCTTTCTTCTCTTTCATATAGCTCTTCCATGCATATAGCTCCTTTCTTCTCTTTCATATAGCTCCTTTCTTCTCTGGAAGGTCTGACTTCTCCTTTCGACGCAGCAATGGCAGCGCCCTCCTTCTACGGCAAGGTCGACTCCACCGTGGAGTCACCGTGACGATCCTCCACCACGCCGGCGGCTTCAGCCTCGACCTCGGCGCCTCACTCCGGCGTGGCGCCAGCGCCCCACCTGTCTCCCGATGTCCCTCCCGGCGCCTCACCCCATCCGGGCGCCTCCAAAGGCAGCAGGAAGCGCCCCAGAGATGGTGATCAAGATGACGACGATGAGGAGGACGACGAGGACTACGAGGAAGACGACGACGACGACGAGGAGAAGGAGGAGGAGGAGGAGGCGGAGTACTACGCGCCGATCACCATAGGGACCGACGCCTCGTCTAGATCGGGTTCATCATCGGAGGATGAACCATCACTAGTCCGCGTAGTCTCCAGCGACACCGACTCTGGCGACTCGGGTGACTCGGGTGACTCGGTTGACTCGGGTTACTCTGGTGAGAGTCGCGAGTCGTAAATTTAATATATTAGGTGTAATGCAGTCCCCCTTTATATGTTTAATAATTATAAACAATGGATGTGGTGATATATTGTAATGAATTACAGCTTGTTTAATATATTAGGGTTGTTGGCCTAGTGCAGTTGAAGTCTATTCGACTACCTTTACACTCTATTTTGAGTCTCTTTTATATTTTTGTGGATTGTATCTTTCTAATGTTCTGTTGTTCCAAGTAAAAATGTTTCATGTCCTATTGATCAAAAAACAAATATAATGTGTGGAATGGTATATATATTATTATTATCTGCTGCATGCATGCTACTATAATGTTATATATAATTTGCATCACTACATGTGTCTATATAAATTGTCTGAGAGTTGAACCGCGAGTTGGGATTCTAGCAGATCGGTACTGTTCATCGTCCGAAAATACAAGTTGCACAAATATTAAAGCATGAATGAAGGGTACAAGAGGTCTGTGTTGGGATTCTAGCAGAGCGGGCTGTGTTGGAGTTTGTTTTTTTCTTCTTCCCTGAAGGGGAAATGTGTGAGTGGAGGATCTCACAAAAACTATGTTTCTGTTGAACTGTTCTTGGTTGCACCTAATGGAACTGGGCATTCTGTTGCCAAAAAATCATCACAATCGGTTTTGGAAAAGAACTGATTGTGATAACCCCTGTGCTCATCACAATCGGTTTCATCCCAGTACCGATTATGATAATACCTTCTCATTACAATCGGTTCTGGAAAAGAACTGATTGTGATAACCCCTGTGCTCAGGACAATCGGTTTCTTCCCAAAACCGATTGTGCTAATACCTACTTATTACAATCGGTTCTAGATAAAAACCGATTGTGATAACAAAATTATTATCACAATCGGTTCTTATCTAGAACCGATTGGGATTATTATCGTATCACAATCGGTTCGCTCTCAGAACCGATTGTGATAACCTGTTACCAAGATTTCCAAATGGAATATACTTATCACAATCGGTTCTGAAGTCAAAAGTTTAGAACCGACACAGATGAAGCGATAGTAATATTTCATTCTGTAGTAGTGCAAGATGGAGGCGTTCATCCAAGCGTAGGGATTCGCGATTTGGGAGAAGGTCTACAAGCCATACGAAGTTCCCGAGAACGACAACGTTAATGACGTCAATTGTGCACATGTTGAAGCAAATAGCAAGGCACGAAACTTGATCATTCAAGGCTTGGGGCGCAATGACTTTGATCGTGTGGTTCATCTTCGATCCGCATATGAGGCATGGAAATCTCTTTGTGATTACCATGAGGGTTCTAACACTGTCAAAGAGGTTCGCCAAGACATCTACAAAAAGGAATACATGCGCTTTGAGATGAAATCAGGTGAGTCTGTAGATGACTTCTTTGCACGTTTTAATAAAATTCTTAGCAATCTACGTGCCGTTGGAGTTCACTACACTAATGCCGCTAATGCTAGACAGTTGCTTAGTGCTTTGTACATGTCGGTGTGGGAGATGAAAGTAACATCTATACAAGAATCTACTATCTTGAGCACACTCACATTAGATGTTCCTTATTCTAAACTGAAAACTCTTGAATTAGATGTTCTTGCAAGGAAGGGTAATTCTAAATCAATTACTTTGATCTCCAACCCTAACATGTCAAATGCAAATTCCTCTTCTAGCTTTGCTTTGTCCTCTTTATCTTCTTTAACAGATGAGCAAATTGAAGAACTTCCTGAAGAAGATCTGGCACTACTCTCTTCTCGCTTTAACAAAGCTTTGCAGAATGTGAGGATGAGAAAGAGAGGTGGTCCTCCAAGATGCTATGAGTGTGGTGATCCCAACCACATGCAATCAAATTGTCCCAAACTTATAGGTAAAGCATCAAGGGAGGAAAAGAACAATAGAAAGAAGAAGAAGAAGTTCGCTTCAAGTGATAAAAAGAAGAAAAGCTTCATCAACCGCAAGGTGGTTCACCGAGTTCTTTCCGTTCTTGAACAAATAAAATTGAGCAATGTGGATTCGGAGAGTAGCGAAGACGATGCAACTCCAAGCAAGCATGATTTGATCCCTGGAGATCCAACCATCGGATCGATCTAAAATTTGGACATAAGAAACTATATTCCAATACGAATCGAACCCAAGAAGAATCAGCATGATCGGACTTACGGATCAAACATTATGAACCTCGCAAGCTTGACGTGACAGAAGATGACGAGAATTAATCTAACCAAAACTTCAAGATTAAACAAGAACGACAAAAGATTAATCAACTAAACTTTGAGGAACCCTAACTCAATACCCTAGAAAGGTTTTTGATGAATCAATTTAAGATGAAACTCAAGGAACAAAAACCAATCTAGAATTAGAACAAGCATGCAAACAAGAACCAAAACAGGAAACTCTGTAGCAACGTGGTTACTGTAGCACGCAAGCATCTGGAAGAATTGATCTTTATTTCTTTTGTCTAAAGTACTCCCATGAAAAGAGTACAAACCCTAAAACAAAGCTCTAAGCTCTCAATGTTTGGATTGCATAAACGGGAGGTGCCTCCCCCTATTTATACAGAGCAAACACATAGAGTCCTGGATACAATTCCTACTCCTAATCCTAGAAGGAGTCCCACTCCTAATCCTAGAAGGACTATGTATTCAACACAACTCCACTTGGCCCAACCTAGCCAAATACAGCTCTTGCACGCGTATGGCAACCAAGCCATACTCACGTGACTAACAACTCTAGCACGTGTATGGCCACCATGCCATACTCACGTGACTAACCATTCTTCATGAGCACCGTCTTCTAGCCCGAATGTCCCACATGACATCCTTGACCACCAAGACCTCGATTCCTCCCTTAATCTAGTCTCGAACCTCATTTCCTCCATGAACCTAGTTCTGGTCCTATCATCGACCACGTTCGCCCTCGAGCAACACCTGCACATGAACAAACCACAAAATGATTCTGAGCACAATTCCGCGATTTGACTCAACATTAGTCCATGCAAATACTCACACAAGCATTGCATAAATTCAAAACATGCATTATAAAATTCAAACAAATTTCATAACCACAGATCAATCACCAAACAATTTTCAAAATCACAAAAATCAACCTCGAGCAAAAAACATGCGAAAGTCTCGGTTCAATTCAAAGCAAACATGTTCAAAAACACGTTCACAACGGACCAAATTTTTTTGGTCCGGTGTACATGCAAAAACAACGCTCAAAAATGCATTCACGACGGACCAATAATTTGGTCCAGCGTGCATGGTCCGGCGTAACATAGAAGCTTATTGTTTTTTAACAAATTTGGTCTGGCGCATATAAACTCAAAAATTCCTTTTCGATGGACCAAAAAGCTTTTGGTCCGGCGTACATGTGAAATCAAGCTTCAAAATGCCGTTCACGATGGACCAAAAATTTGGTCCGGCGTAGATGCGAAAACAATCGTCGAAAGCTCATTCACGGCGGACTAAAAGTTTGGTTAAGCGTAGCCTCGAGAAATGGTCCGGTGCAGATGGGAAACTTACTGTTTTTCCAGATTTGGTCCGGCGCCAATGCGAAATTTACTATTTTTGTGAAATTCAGTCCGGCTCTAAAAGAACCACATGCACACACATTTGCAAATTCAATTCTAAACCAATTTTTCAGCACATGATTTCACACCTAGTAAAAGTTATAAGCATTTGAATAGGTTCGGTATTGAAAAATCACTACAAATTGAAAAATACACTGTCCAACACAGAATGTGCATTTTTTTACTTTTCACGCGATTTCAAAATTCGCCACGCCGACTAACAGGGTGACCTCACCCGTTAGTGGCACATGAGCGTGAGCCACTAACGGCTCGGGTCTAACCGTCAGTTACAGCGGGCAGAGGGGGAAGCCACGAGAGCTCACCGATGGCAAGGCAGTGGTAGATTGGTCCGGCCGACGGCTCGAAGAGCAAGAGGGGAAGGTCACAAACCTAGGGGATCGATTGTTGGTGGCAGGGCGTGATCATGGCGAGCCGTTGACGATGTTAGCCAGAGCGTGGTAGAGGAAGTTGCCGGGAAGGAAGGAGATGAGTGCATAGTCTTGGCTACATGAGGGGAAAGCATCAGTGGACCAAGGGGAGGCCCGCGTGTGGCCTAGGCACGTCCCATCGCGGCTGTGGGTAGAGAGGAGGGAGAGGAGGATAGCACGATGGCATGAGGGTCTCATGCAATGGCGCAGTATTTCTGGCATGGGTGGAGCGATGGAGTGAGCATGACGTCGGTGATGGTGTCCGCGGTGTTCCGTTGAGCACCTTATGTGCATCTTGATGCTGAACTTCATTTTGCAAATTTTTGGCTTGACGTATTGGAACTGCTCTTTTGTGGCTTCAAACAATTAAGTCATTACTAGAAAATTTCGTGGAGGTAGATCTTTGAATGAAGTTTCTGATGTCTTTGAGTTCACTCAGTTTGGTGACGTAGTTTTCAAATTAAAATTCCTTGATTTTCGCTATTTTCAAACTATAATTGAATTTTTAGAGTATTTGCATTTTTTTAAAAATATATGAAAAATTCATATTTATTCATTTCAGATGTTTTATTATTTTACAAAATTATTTTCTTGGTTATGTTATTTGTAATTTTTATAAGTTTATTTAGAATGGTCTAATTTGGAGAAAAATAAATTAATTAAAGGAAGTAAATCTTTATTCGAATAAATTCAATATAAAATCCAAAAATGAGACACTTTATTTTATTTCTAAAATTCTTGCGGTGTTACACTCATTTTTTGGGATCACGTAGGTCGTTCCAAATGTACAAATTTCATGGAGGTTTGTCTAAGGGAGGGTCGCAGCTGCACCACGATATGAAGTTTTTGGTATCCGCTAGTACATAATAATCCTATATCGCACTCCATAATAATGCCAGTACAACAAACCAATTCTAGTTTTGCAGTGCCACTAGCAGGGAAAGGGTGTCATCAGAGGCAGTTCTAGCCTAGAACCATTTATGATGTTAATTTTCACTGATGATTCAAAAACTGTTTGTGATGTACCCTTTTTATCACTGACACATGTTTAAAGACGGTTCACAAAATTATCTGTGATGAGCTTTTGTGTAGTAGTGATGGAACAAGCCAATAATCCAATGCAAGAACGTATAACAAGAATCACAGTCAGCTTCAACATGACCCTCTGTTGAACCAATCATCGGGGGGCTTCTTCGGGGTCGACTTCCATGACCTATTCGATCTATTCAACCTCGAATCCCTCGACGCCGCGCTCTTGAGATGTTGGACATTGTATGTCTGTGCAATCACATTGTATGTCTGTGCAATCACAGTCTACATTCATGTAATACCAATAAATGTCACATATATATGTATATATGTAATGCCTTGCTTTTGTATATATAGATAAATGATCCATGAAGCAAAACAGAACAAATAATCGGTGGGTTTCCTCGACCCACATATAGTCTCAAAGCAAATAATGGACAAAAACATAAACATCATAGAGAAATATGTGGAACAGACATTGGTGTCTCAAAAACATAAAGATTTCCTACTTTTACCCCACAAACCAGGGTAATCTAATCACGAACTGGGTTGTTTACCTTGATTCCTTACAAAGTGGCAACCATGTAACATCCTGAAATGTTGTTAGATAATTAAACCTTTTTGGAAGTCTAAAAAAAAATCTTGATTCTCAATTTCGGTTCTTTAGTGGGATTTAATTTCAAAAGGAAAAGTAAGGAAACGATTTGGCAAAATGGTGAGAAGTAGCAAAGTAAAAAGTAAAATGGTAATGAACTTTTACCAAAGTGTTTTGGCTTGTCAAAAACCTTTTGCCAAAGTAAAAAAAAGGGAGATTGGAGCTTTTATCTGGGTGGGACTAGTGTAGTGTTCTTTGATTTGACAAGCATGCTTGATTTAACTAAAATTTTGTACAGCCCTTCTAAAGCCAAAAGTTTTACCAACAGTCCTTCTTAGTGATTCCTAACTCTGGTAAAAAGTTTTTAGGATTTAGTAACTATTATAAATACTCTTAGAATTTCAAAAACTTTAGGGGTTTAAAATTTGAGAAAGGCATAAAAAGATTTGTTTTGGAAATAGTTATCCATCAAACTAATTTGATATTTTCACTAGAGATCTTCTAGTGCTATTTCAATTCCTAGCTAAAACTTTTCAAAAATTAAAGCTGCATTTTGTGCCTCAATTCAATTCTTTTCCAAAATTAAAAATTTGGAAGACCCCACTCGTTAGTTGTTTAAAATAAACTAATGGGAGTTGTTGTTTGAAATTTTTTATAGCAGTAAGATAGTTTTTCCAAGTCTTTGATTTAAAAATTTTGAGAAGTGTCAAAGTTCTTTGACTAGGGTTTTAAATGCCTGTCCCTAGCTGTCTAGGGGAAGGGTCAAAGCAAGAAAGAAAAAAAAGGGGGGAGAAAGCAATCAAACTTCCCTCCTTCTCTCTCTGCCCGTGGGCCCGGACCCATGCGTCGGCCACCATTTCCTATTAGACTTCCCAGGCGTACATACGCACTCAAACGCTCAAGAACAGAAATAGCGGGAGGAAGAAGATGATGAACAGTAGCACGAGAAAAGCAGTGTGCCCAAACGCTTGCAACGCACACACGCTGCACTCTCTGTTATTCTTAAACTCACGGGTTACATGCCCTTATATAGTGGGTGGATCACCTAACCAACTTGGTAACCAAGGCAAATTCTAAACATAGAAAGCCTAACTAAGGAAACAAACCTATTGAATGATCTGATTGCCTATTGTATCATGATTTATTGTCTTTCATGACATGGCAAATCATTAATTTTTGGCAAGTCTTGATTATTTTCCAACAATCTCCCCCTAATCAAGATTTGTCGACTCTTATTCGACACTGGATGGAGAACGCATCTCTTCGACAGACAACACGCACAAATGCGCACGACGCGGCTGCCTCCAACAAACCGCAACGGCCCCTACTGCATGCAACTCCTCCACGCTACGTACGCGGCACGCTGCAGACCGACTCAAACGCATGCATGCCCCACAACTCAGATCGCCACACGATCAGCACATGACACAGTCACACCTCCAGCTGCGTGCACGCACACACACACGCCGCTGGGTTTATTGTGATGCCTTAGAGCGTCAGAGCGATTCTAGGGTTCCTTTTCCTGGTTTTGTTTCGGGAGAGGAATGAAGGATTTGTCGGGGGATGAAATAATTGAAGTTTATCTGGCGTATTAATATTAAATTTGGAGTTGTCGGGCTAGAAACAGTGGGCCGAGGAAAACCTGGGCCTGGGCTGCGAATCCCCTCCCAACCACTCTCTCTTTTCCCCTAGTGGGCCGGCCCACCATATAAAAGGGGTGTCACCCCCCCCCCAAAAGCCCTAGGGCAGCCCCCTTCCTCCCCTAGCAGCCACACCACCCCTCCTCTTCCTCCCCTTGCGTGGTGGCTTAAGATCCACCGCGAAACGCGAAGGAGCAAGCGAGAAGAGGATCCGTGGAGGCGTGGAGGGCGAGCGATTTCCGTTTGAGGAATCGTCGGCGCGTTTTAAGTGGGTTCTCAAGGGAGAACTCAAGGTGGTGCCCTTATACAGGCGCAACTAGGTTCGTCATCCACGTTGGTAAAGGCAAGTGGAAGTAGCGGTCTTGCTAAACTATGACTCGCTATTTGTTTTGTCTTCAATATAAACCTTAATTGCAGCACACCTACATGGTTTAACTACTTGTTTATGAGATTACAATATCCTATCCTGCATTGTGATGTGGTTGTTTGGCTTTTGAATCATGAGTAAGAATGAAGAAAGATGTTGTTTGCAAGATGAATTGTGGAGATATTCTATCTCAATGATGTTCGCATTCTATCCATGTTATTTGATGGTATGCAAGCATGTGAATTCAGAGTGGGAAGTTATGAATGTATTTATGCATGAAGCATTAAGCGCATAATCATGCATTGGAAGTTTGTCGACGCCTTGGCGTCTTGTGACCGTGCCGTACAACACCGTGTGTTCCTGAGAAAGGGCACGGTGAGGAGGATCATGGCATAAGCATGTGCACAATCATATGCATTTCTTGAGGTTGTGTGGACTCTATAATGTGGTATTGTACATGAGGAATTTGGTATGCTAGTTTTGTTGTGGCTGTGTTATTCGTTAGAAGTTGTTCCGCTTCTTTGAGATGACCCAATCTCACCCTTGTTATTTTGTTGTTTTCGGGTAGTTCTCATGAGTCGTAAGCTTGAAGGGTGGGCTTAGTAGCACAATCAACCCTCCGGGGTCATCCACGAATCACATGGACTAGTGCATTTAATAATTCATTAGCTTGCTGAAATTTTATTAATCATAGACCTATTGATGTCCTCTTTGGAGCTGTTTTACGTTTATGTTTGTTTTACGGTTGATTTAGACTTGTTATCTCTAGTATTGATGCTTTTATGTTATTCTGTTTATAATGGTTATTATGAATCTTGTTGTCGCTTCCGTTTTGTCCTAATTTTAGGAGAGATCTTTGTCGAATTTTCTTGTATGACAGTTTAGATTTGTAGGGTGTTACAGTTGGTATCGAGCGAGTTTGTAGGTCCTTGGAATGTCTATTTTTAGTGTCATACTATAGGATACAACTAAAATGTGATGTGGAATAACTTAGAAACATGGCCTAGGTTTTAACTAAAATTTTGTCATAGGATAGCAACATTAAAACTTGTGTAAGTGGAATCACTAATTTAAAATTTGACACACATGGATGCCTGAGTAGGAAAGGGTATGGGTATCGTTGCCTTATGCTTAAAGGTTGAATTTAAGCTTTGTTGTTGAATGCTACTTTTGATGATGTATAATGCTATATTTATGATAGATTTGATTGAGTTGCTTCATTTGTGATAAAGTGTGGTTGTAGTCTTGAAGGGTTTAGGTCACCTTTTGTTTGTAGTGAAATTTGTGGTTTGTGGTGTGGCGGGTAGAGTCACCACCGAAGAACTATTAAACCCCTGTAGGGAAAGAGTACTTATCCGTGTGCATCGTAGATCGGGTAGTGACTGGAGTCAAATAGAAGAGGTTGGTGATGGATTCCTTCGGATGTTCTTTACCGTCTTGACGGTCGGTTTTTGTTGGTTTTCGGGTATGTGGTTGGTTGAAACCGAGGAAAATGCTTAGTTTTGAGCACTCGCTGATTTGTCCTTTTGGCGGTTTGTGGTTTTGTCTCCTTTGAGTGAAGACACGAGAAGAAGAGTTCTACGTTCTTGGCGTCTTTTGGTCACAATTTTGCTTTGGCTTTGATTTATTGTGATGGGTATCGTTGGGAGGAAATTTATGTGGTTGTTGTTTCCCGATTTTTTTAAAAAAGAAGGGGTTGGAGTTTCTCTGTTGCAGATCAAAATTTGGATGGAGCTAAGTTTGAATCTTTATCGGAAAATTTTAGTTGGACATTTGGTCTTCCCTTTTGCATCCGTCTTCCTTTGTGGAAAGTGTAGGTTTTGGATTTCTTGAAGAGTTTTGGCTACTATGATTGGACATTTGAGGGTCGAGCTCTCTTGCATTTATGTTTGGAGTTTGCTTTTCTTCCTTGCACGAAAAGAAGAAATTTTTATCGGTGTTTGTTCTTGATCTACAAGCTGTGTTTGTTTTTTTAATGTTTGGGATTGCCTCCTGTTTGTCAAGGGTAGGTGACCCATGACGGTGTTTAGAAATTTTATGTACGTGTTCGTAGTATGTAACAATGTGGTTTATGGAATGATGTACTTCTAAGTTAATTTGTGAGTTGAATCAATTAAAATGTAATTGTTATCTTTAGCTTGAGATTAAATAAACTTCTAGTATTGTAGATTGCTCTATAGCGATAATGATTGAATGTGTTAATGTGCATGCTTAGGATTTATTGCATTATTTTAATGTGCCCTTGACCATGGACAATGTTTAAAGCTTTAAATCTTGATGCGTAGTTAGAACATTACGATGATGTAAACTCTGTGAAGGTAATAGAAAATTAGTGGGTTATTTAGAGACATTTTAATATAAGGTCGGTAGAACAATTTAATTGTAATGGTGGACTACCGATATTGTTAAAGAAACCATCTTTGGTTGTTTAAAGATGTTCTAATTTAATCGTGTTGGCTAGTGACTTTAACTTGGAAATTGATTAGAGTTGATATTTATGACGTTGCAAACTATTAGTAGATTCGGAAGTATGCAGTTGCGTTCCAATAATGCTAGTATCGATATCAATTGGGAAGACATAAGTTTTTGCCATTGCCGTAAGAGCTTTGTGATGATTTCACCTATTCAGTTCACTTTTAAAAAAAAGGCTGGAGTATGTCTTGGAGTGGCAATTTTGCTATAACCCGTGTATAGGGTAGCTAAAAAAAATTTAATTTAATTTAGCGTTATTGTTATAAGAGCTTTGGATGGCTTAAATTATTCAATCTATTTTACATAGTTGGAGTATGTTGTGTAGTGACAGTTTGTCATAGCCTATGGATAGGGTAACTAAAAGCAATGTTGTTGTTTTACAATTATGCCAATTATTGATATTGATGACTTAGTAGTGGTGGTAACTGATTAGATTAATTGTTGAAAACCTTTGTTAAAATGGTGGAAATTGTAACATGTTGTGATGGAGTGAACCAGGGATAGTTAGCATGATGCGTGATTTTGTCCTTAATAAATGTATGTTTTAAACTTCTATTTACGATTGGTGCCTTGTTGAGATAATATTTACTTGTTGAGTCATCTTTTAGGTGAATAAATTTCCATTGTCGAGTTGTTGACGCGTATGTGGTATGGAATTTATAGGTTCATCATCTTTGAAAGACTTGTTGAAGCACCGCCTTTCAAATTTAGAATATGATGATATAGGTTAGATTTGCTCAGTGGGGATCTTGATGAGGTAGTGTTGGTTGGATGTGTTTTTGATAAGCTTGTGAACTTTATTTATAATTGTGGAAAAGGTAATAAGAGTAAGAATTTGTTGTGTAGTTGTTGTTAAATCTGATGGGCCTTCTCAATGAGTAAATAGGGAATATTGAAATCTAAATGGTAAGGAGTAGTGGAATGCTATAGATGGCGGGAGTTATGCTGAACTTATGTTTAAAAATTCATATGGATTGGTTTGTTTGTTTGATATTTGGGTTGAATACTTTCGGTCAAAGTATTCTTTGTCTTGTGTTTGAGTTTCCCTAAACTTAGAATGATTACGCCAAATGTGGGTTAATTTTGAGGCTTAAAACAAGGATAAAAGAATGATTAACCTTGAAGTAATTTGTGGAGATTTTGGAATGTTATTCTATTAAATATCGTCATTCATTCATCTTTGATAAGAAAACTAGCTTATGTTATGAATGCGACATTTATGCTCAAGGATGTATGCTTTATTTGTGTCCGTAGTTTTCAAGGTCGAGTTATCGGTTGCATTATTGATCAAAAGAAGTAGCTAATCCAATGTAAGATTTGGAACTTCATGATCTGGAAATATTTGTATTTCTATTTTGGGCTAGAGTTGTGTTGTGATGTGAGGTGTTTGTGCCAGTTTTGTTTAAGAGACGATTCTTAGTTTGTGACATGAATGATATTCGTGGTTGAAACAATTTTTCTGTTGGGAAGTGAGTTTGGTTCCTTTTAAGGAAAAAGAGATGGTGGTTGTGTGGAAGCATTTAATTCCTTGATCGGTTTCTTTTAAGAATGGCTTGGCCTTGGATAAAAGTGAGATGATTTGTTTTGGTAAAAGTGAAATGCATTTGCGAGAAGACTTTCGCGGTGTTTCTCTTTTGAATAGAGCTTCTCCCGAAGAAAATTTTTTGGTGGTTTTGGTTCTATGGAGTTCCTCTTCCAAGTTGAGTTCCCGTGTATGTGAATTTCAGCCCTTCGGTTTAAAGGTGGTGATTGTCGTTCGTTGTGTTAGTGAGAATTAAGATTTCTTTTACGTTCAAGCTTGGGGGTAAGAAAATGAATGTTTATGTTATGGTTGAGTATATTCAAGGATTGTACTCCTTGCCACAGTCCTTGGGTGGAAGAATGTGAAGGCGAAACCTTCTTACAAGGGAAAACTAGTGTGGGTCGCTGATCGTAAGTAGTTTAAAAGTGAAGAGTAAAGGAAGGTTGTGTATGACTCAATTCAAACCTTTTTTGGAGAATTGTTTTCATTGATGTGTTCCTCGGTGGGGTTGCTTAATTTAGTAGTGGACAACTTGGAAGTTGCAGGTAATTACATTAATTTTTTGGAACTTTTGTCGCTGGGTTCGAGCGAGTTTGTGTCAACCGTATTGATTGTGTTTGGTTGTTATTGTTTCTGCGGATTTACGGACCCTAGTTGTAAAGTAGGCTATCTCTGTCGTTGGTAAGGGTGGATATTGGTTCTTTTTGTAAAAGATCAATCACTTGTAGGAGATAGGAGTTTGTGTTTGGGTTGATTTAGAGACTTACCTAGAGCGTTGTGTCTCACATGGTTCGCGTCGTCGAATCGACGAAGCGTGGTAGAGGAGTTGAGATTGGAATGCGGAGTTTAGCTATCGGGTTGACTAGAGAAGTGGGAGTTGAGATTCCAGATCGATACCAGATTCACCTAATAGGTGTCCTTTATTTAATAGGGGAATAGTTCGTGTTAGTGTCCAATGAAAGATTTGTGGACCAATTAGTCTGAACGGGATGCAACTTGGGAACATGAGGACGGATGCGGAAGAAGTATCCTACACTCTTTGAGGATCTTTGAAGGTAAAGTGTTGACTACCATTTTGCCTTCCTTTTTTAAGGTTCCGTAGCAAAGAGGAGTAGATTCGGGACGAATCATTTTAAGGAGGGAGAATGTGATGCCTTAGAGCGTCGAGGCGATTCTAGGGTTCCTTTTCTGGTTTTGTTTGGGAGAGGAATGAAGGATTTGTCGGGGATGAAATAATTGAAGTTTATCCGGCGTATTAATATTAAATTTGGAGTTGTCGGGCTAGAAGCAGTGGGCCGAGGAAAACCTGGGCACAGGCTGCGAATCCCTCCCCACCTCTCTCTTTTCCCCTAGTGGGCGGCCCACCATATAAAAGGGTGTCACCCCCAAAAGCCCTAGGCGCCCCCTTCCTCCTAGCAGCCACACCACCCCTCCTCTTCCTCCCCTTGCGTGGTGGCTCAAGATCCACCGAAGCGAAGGAGCAAGCGAGAAGAGGATCCGTGGAGGCGTGGAGGACGAGCAGATTTCCGTTCGGGAATCGTCGCGCGTTTTCGTGGAGTTCTCAAGGGAGAACTCAAGGTGGTGCCCCTACGGGCGCAACTAGGTTAGTCATCCACGTTAGTAAAGGCAAGTGGAAGTAGCGGTCTTGCTAAACTATGACTCGCTATTTGTTTTGTCTTCAATATAAACCTTAATTGCAGCACACCTACATGGTTTAACTACTTGTTTATGAGATTACAATATCCTATCCTGCATTGTGATGTGGTTGTTTGGCTTTTGAATCATGAGTAAGAATGAAAAAAGATGTTGTTTGCAAGATGAATTGTGGAGATATTCTATCTCAATGATGTTCGCATTCTATCCATGTTATTTGATGGTATGCAAGCATGTGAATTCAGAGTGGGAAGTTATGAATGTATTTATGCATGAAGCATTAAGCGCATAATCATGCATTGGAAGTTTGTCGACGCCTTGGCGCGATCAAATGCCGATACAACACCGTGTGTTCACGAGAAAGGGCACGGTGAGGAGGATCATGGCATAAGCATGTGCACAATCATATGCATTTCTTGAGGTTGTGTGGACTCTATAATGTGGTATTGTACATGAGGAATTTGGTATGCTAGTTTCTTTGTGGGTGTGTTATTCGTTAGAAGTTGTTAAAACTTCTTGAGATTACCCAATCTCACCCCTTGTTATTTTGTTGTTTTCAGGTAGTTCTCGCGAGTCGTAAGCTTGAAGGGTGGGCTTAGTAGCACAATCAACCCTCCGGGGTCATCACGAATCACATGGACTAGTGCATTTAATAATTCATTAGCTTGCTGAAATTTTATTAATCATAGACCTGTTGATGTCCTCTTTGGAGCTGTTTTACGTTTATGTTTGTTTTCTGGTTGATTTAGACTTGTTATCTCTAGTATTGATGCTTTTATGTTATTCCTGTTTATAATGGTTATTATGAATCTTGTTGTCGCTTCCGTTTTGTCCTAATTTTAGGAGAGATGCTGTCGAATTTTTCTTGTACGACAGTTTAGATTTGTAGGGTGTTACATTTATTCCCAACAATTATCTCCCCCTAAACCCAGCGTCGCCATCCCGCACTCATAGGAGCGTCGCTTCCTCGTCGGCGCTAGCGAGCAGGGCCTCCTCCTTCGGCTTGCGGCAATCCTGAGCAAAATGGCCACGAACGCCACAGTTAAAGCACTTCCCGATCGACGACTTGGCTGCTGAGCCTGCCACTCGGCCGCCGTGAGCAAGAGCTGGTCATCGCGTCGTTCGCTACCGGCATGAGTGCACAGCCGGGAACGCTCGTCAAACACCTTCAGCCTGCAAGCGCCTCCTCGAACGCCATCGTCTCGACGTCGCAGAATTGTTCGATCCCAGCCACTGCAGGATACAGCCGATCGGGGACAGTGTCGAGGAGCTTCTTCACCATGGCGGCGTCGTCAAGCGTCGAGCCAAGACTGGCGTATCTCGCCACCATGCCGCTGATCTTGCCGGCGTAGTCGTCCAGCGGCTCCCCCTCCGCCATGCATAGCTTGTCGAACTCGCCCTTGAGAGTTGAAAGGCGAGCCACCTTGACGCGATCGGCACCGACAAACCTCGTCTTGAGGTTGTTCCATACCTCCTTCACCGTCGTCTTCGTCGAGACTTGCATGAGGATGTCCTCCGGCAACGCTTGGAGAAGCTGTGCCCTCGCCGTCTTGTTCTTCCGCTCGTCCACCGCCACACCTTCCGTAGGAGACACCGCCTCCCAGAGGCCCTGGGCATCAAGGATTGCCTCCACCTTGATTGCCCATGCCGTGTAGTTCGCCGCCGAGAGCACCAGGTAGGACAGCGACACCGTGCTCCTCCCGGCACCGTGAGGGACCATCTCCATGGCCACAGGCATGATCTTGAGGCTCTAATACCACTTGTTAGACTTCCCAGGCGTACATACACACTCAAACGCTCAAGAACTGAAATAGCGGGAGGAAGAAGATGATGAACTGTAGCACGAGAAAAGCAGTGCGCCCAAATTCTTGCAGCGCACACACGCTGCACTCTCTGTTATTCTTAAACTCACGGGTTACATGCCCTTATATTATGGGCGGATCACCTAACCAACTTGGTAACCAAGGCAAATTCTAAACATAGAAAGCCTAACTAAGGAAAGAAACCTATTGAATGATCTGATTGCCTATTGTATCATGATTTATTGTCTTTCATGACACGGCAAATCATTAATTTTTGGCAAGTCTTGATTATTTTCCAACCTTTCCATCCTCCCCCTCTCTTTTCTGTTTTCCCTTCCCTTTTCTCTGTTTCTTCTCCAAGCCTCGCCCTAGAGCTCCCCTCGCTGCTCCCTTTTACCCGTTGGATGCAGCACCTCCCTGGGGGCAGTCACTGCTCACCTGCCCCAGTGCACTCGGCCACGCCCTACCCATGACATGACCCGCGCCATGCCCCGTCCCCTCTCCGCGACAACCCGAGACCACGGCCGTATGCTCCCCTTGGTCAAGCTCTCTCCCTCCTTGGCTATAAATGCCACTCGAGCCTCTCCCTTAACCCCCTTTGCCCCCCCGGCCCGCAGCGACCAAGGCCTAACTGAGCTAGAATGCTCCAATTCGGTGTTCTTCTCCCTCCTCGGCCGGAAGCGCTGCCACGACCCCACACGGTCAATCCTTTTCCCACTCTTCCATTCCGATTCCCTTGGCTGGGAGGATCCTTGAGCCTCGCTGATCCTTTTCCTCACCTCAGTTTAGGTCATCTCGTCGCCATTAAGTCCCGTTGAGGCCGACACCACCCCCCTCCACTTGAGCCTATCGCCGACCGCCCTTAGGCATCGTCGAAGGCCCTCTGAGCCTCACCCCGGACTCCCCTCGATGCCCTCGACCTCATCGACCAGCCACCCGAGCCCCTCCGGCCTCTCCTTGCCACCGGCAACCGTCGCTCCGCCGTCCCCTGCTCGGTGAGCATGACACGCGGGCCCGGCTTGTCAATCGCCCGCGTTGTCTCCCTCTCTTTCGCTCTCTGCCCCTGCCATGCGGGCCCACTCTATCGGCCTCACGCGCCCGTGCCAGCTACTGCTAGCAGACCCCACTCATTAGCACGGATGGTTTCGAGGCAAGCCGAAAAAGGAAAGTACGCTTTCCAAACCAGAAAGTGTATATTCCGTTTTTGGCTTCTTCCTAAAACTTAAACCTTCAAACCTCTATAACTTTTGAAATACAATTCCAAAAAATTGTGAAATAAATATGTAAATTCATGGTTTGATTTGTAAATCCAGAATATGCAAGAATACTGAATGTTTGTTCACTATTTAAAATTTAAATTCAAATTTGAACTATAGGTTGAATATGTACTTTGAATAGAATTTGAGGAACCAAACTCCGATTTGAGTGAAACCAATTTTGTTAGATTCCATGTGCTGTGAATAACTCAAATATGCAAAAAAATATTTAGGGTTGTTCATGCTTTAGATCTTTTTATTAAATGAAACATTGCTCTAGGTGGGATATTCATATATTTACAAATTAGAAATGTTAACCTTGGAAACTTAGTGCAACCACTGTGTAAATGACCTAAAAATAGTGGGGTCCATGTTGTGATAGATGTGTTTAGAAGAAAATACTTGTTCCATTCGATTACTGCATTGAATAGTTGTTAACCCGTTCACCGAAAACCCTAACTCCCGCGTTGTCTCCCTCTTTTTCGCTCTCTGCCCCTGCCATGCGGGCCCACTCTATCGGCCTCACGCGCCCGTGCCAGCTACTGCTAGCAGACCCCACTCATTAGCACGGATGGTTTCGAGGCAAGCCGAAAAAGGAAAGTACGCTTTCCAAACCAGAAAGTGTATATTCCGTTTTTGGCTTATTCCTAAAACTTAAACCTTCAAACCTCTATAACTTTTGAAATACAATTCCAAAAAATTGTGAAATAAATATGTTAATTCATGGTTTGATTTGTAAATCCAGAATATGCAAGAATACTGAATGTTTGTTCACTATTTAAAATTTAAATTCAAATTTGAACTATAGGTTGAATATGTACTTTGAATAGAATTTGAGGAACCAAACTCCGATTTGAGTGAAACCAATTTTGTTAGATTCCATGTGCTGTGAATAACTCAAATATGCAAAAAAATATTTAGGGTTGTTGTTGGGACCCCGAATTTGCAAATCCGGACCCTCTGTGTATTCAACACTAGTCCAGGAACGCGCTAGTGCACACAGTCTTAACATCGGTAAATATCACAATCATACCACTCGATACTAAAAAAAGTACTTTATTTAATAGTCAAACTGGGTACTTGACCTTATGGTCAAGTCACAAATGCGCCTCATGAAGCGAAACTTATTAAGAGAGAAATAGTAGCGGCGGAAAATCAAAGAAGGTAACATCGTGGCGCCATCCGGTATACCACGAACAGGCGGCTCGCTTCCTACGTGAAGCGGATCCTCTTGGAGCTCCGCCTCCAAAGCTGGTGTAGTCTCCTCTTCAACTGGTGTTGTATTATAGCAAGGGTGAGTACTTGGTACTCAGCAAGTCATGCACAGAATGCAGGCTAATATAATATATGCATGGCTTAGTACAAAGGAATAGCTCAAGGTATATTTGCGATGCTTGACATTTGAAAAGTAGCATAAGTAGATTCGAAAGCAGTAAAAACAAGTAAAGCTTAAATAACTTTTCAAGAAGTTTGAGTAAACATTTTTCCCATCCTAAACCACATTTCCATCAACGTCATCATTGATCCAACCCAACTTTTCAAACCAAGTTATTTTTGGAGAAAATCTAACCCTTATTGTAATTCGGCGATGTCAATACCGCGGACACGGCTATTCGAATAGATTCTAAACTCTGCAGAGGTTATGCACTTTACCCACAAGATACAGTCAAACACCACAAAGGCGAGTTCCCGTAACAAAGTCTTTCGGAAACCTCTAACAATACAAGTGGTCCTTCCCGGTTATTGCACACTAACCCTTCCCTTAGCTAAGGCGAAGTCTAGGCCAATCAACCGTTAGATGGGTACTGGCCTCGGCCAGATGCGCTCCGTACAACTTACACAAAGGGTGTAGTTGACCTCCGAGGTCCCACAGTGCGTTATTAGCAACTTAGTCAACTAGGTCCGTCCCATTCTGAGACATGTGGTTTGCACGTTAGACCCAGTTCAAAGGCTTGCAAGGTTAAGTCCTTAGGGTGACCAGGGCAAGACTACCCGAAGAACCAAATCAACACTCCCAATGCCACAGCTGGCCCACTGATTACTCTTGCCACATGCCCTGGCCGCTGTTTATCAAACCCAGTTGATTACCATGCACCACGTGCCATCAACATCACATGATACTTTTCCAAAACAGGTTCAATATGTCATTAAGTCAATATTACCATTTGATTGTCCAAAATCATGTCATGAGCACGTAGCGAGTCTAAGCGTTATACTACAACGGTCTAAACCCATGTTGGCAAGTTAATAATGTCCAACTAGTAAACCACAACTAGGGTGACAAGGGGTCATGGCACATACTTAAATAATCAAGGTGTCATCTGACAAATTGGTACTTATCTAATCCCCATGTTTAAATAAAGTATTTTCTATTTGAACTAGCATGCAATAGTTTAAATCAAAATAGATTTGAAATAGGATCAACATGGTCAAAGCACAACTTGCCTTCAAAAAGTACTTGTTCTTGGTCTTGAGTTGGATCCTGAGTCAATACTTCTCCTTGAATCCTTCCGGCACTTCAACGTCTATTAAGTAAAGCGTGCAAATAGCAAATACACGAATAAACAATAGGCAAAAGTGTCCAAACATCCAAATAAAATCCATAAACAGAGAGAACATAATTTTATGAGTTTTTAGAAACTGGAATCGTCAAATTTGGAGTTAAGGCATAAAAGTTATGATTATTTAAAGTTTAAATAATCAATTAAATAATTTTGCAGAGAAAAACTTTAGTCCAAAAATTAAATAAAATTCATATTTAGGTAGATCTCAATTTTATACAAATTTAGAAATTTGAATCACTCAAATCGGAGTTGAAACGCATAAAAGTTATAAGCGTTTGAAGTTTGAATCAAAATCAAATCATTATTTCGAATTAATAAATCATTTTCTTTTCGGAAATTAATTATTGCGTCGGCATGGACACGTGGCAGCACTGGATTGGTCTGCTGGCGTCGGCGGTCCATGGACTCGGTCCACACTCGGCTCGGGCCTCACCGTGGACCGGTCCACGGCTCACGTGAAGGCCCGACATGTGGGACCACTCGGGTAGCGTCATCGGCGGCGTCGGCCGGGCTCGGCCACGGTCTTGGCAGGTGGGACCCACCGATGACGTCATGGGTGACGTCATGGTGCAGTTACGGCTAAGCCGCTTGTTTGCACCAAAATTCGGTATGTATTGGAATCGGTCTAAAAATAGAAGTATCGTACAGAAAGGAATCGGTAATCGGCTCGGAAAAGGAATCCGTTTCTAAAAAAGGAAAGGAAATCGGATAAAAGGCCGATACGGATAAATACACCGTATCCATGTACAACTCGGATCGGTCAGGCGTGTTATAAAAGGGGGAGGGCGCCAAGCGAAGAGAATCAATAAAATCCAACAACACACACATCTACTTTTACAAGTTCTTCTTTTACATTGTTTTAGCCTCATAGACCTCTCTGCAAGTCGACGGAATCAACATAGTTGCGCATCGCCGATTGTTGATTTTAGCCGATTTCACCCAGGTTTGATTTGCTTCGTTTTGTTGCGCATCGCCTTCGGCCGATTTTACCTTGTATCAGGATCAGCTGTAACCAGTTGATCTAGTTATCTCCTAATCGGTTCTTGCCGACTAGCGGCCGATAGATCCTTGTTTATCGGCCGATCAAATTACAAATTCTACCTTGTCGATTTCAGGTCAAATCGATCGCACGCTCTGCAAACCCGGTGTTTGTCTTGTGTGTTCAAGGCCTAAAACCCCTTCACGTTTTTGGCGCGAACATATTTTAACGCGCCGGTGGGACCCAAAAGAATGTCGTCAACCGACAAGCCCGCGATCCTGCCGATATCAACACCGATGCCATAATCGCGCCCCGGATGGCCGATTTAACCCACGAGCAACGGAAAGAACTCGAAGATCGAAAGGCAGCTACGGAGGAAATGATGCTACGATGCTTCCGGAAAACACGCCGTGGCGTTACTCAAAAGATTGCACTCCCAAGCATCAATCCTATCGGAGATTCAACATCTGAATCGGTAAGCCGATACGCACCGCTCAAGCTGAGTTATCGAGTATGATCGAGCAATCATCCATCACGCATTGATTAACCAATCATCGGCTCTAGTATCTACTTTAAAGCCGATGATAGAAAATAGTGTGAAAACAATTGCTCAAGAATTAGCTCGTCACGGAAGCCTTTGCTAGATCCACCACAAACCATCCCTCACATTACCAGCATATTCCATAGCACCCAACACCAACACGATGGCGTGTCGGCTCAAGCACCTATCATGATGCGGCTCAACCTACTGTTTTGAAACCAAGCATCTGAGAGAGATGGGTTCACACACTACCATGGGCACACGGATGGAGCCAAGATAGGCGCATCAAATCAATCAAGTCGCCCTCCAATAACATCGGGTTATCGGCTTATCGGCCCGATCGAAATGGGACGAGTTCCTGAGTCACGAGGAGCCACAACCATGAAACAAGCACCATATAGGGTGGTGCCATACGTCGAACCTTCGCACCCATACCCGATGCATTAGGTTTTAATCACAATTATGGCGCAGCACCAAGACCTCCTGAGTGCGAATTGGACAAAGACCGAGTTTGCACTCGGGGCGGCGCAAACAATGAGAATTGGCCGTGTCGGCTGCACCACAAGCCGACAATGTTAATTGGGCGAGAACAAATTGCCAATGTTTTGAGAGAACAGTTCGGTTTACAACCCGGAGGAGAGTGATGATCGGCTCTGGGAAGCCGTGCCCGATTACATAGACCGAATGCCGTACCCCACAACTTTAGGATACGGACTTTGCTAAATTCTCGAGGATGATTCTATTACCACAATTGAGCATATCGGACGGTTCATGGCTCAATGTGGGGAGGCGACACGATCAGATGGGTTAAAAATTAGGTTGTTTCCTTTATCATTATCGACCTTGCATTCACTTGGTTCACAAATCTACCACCTAATTCAGTTCATATATGGAGCGATTTAGAAAGCCGATTCCATGAGTACTTCTTTTAGAACTATGGAGCTTAGGATTTACGATCTTAGTTCGATCAGAAGCGGAAATCGGCGAATCGGTCTCTGATTATATCAAGAGATTTGGGCGTCTGGAATAGGTGCTCTGATGTAACATTACCCGACGATCAATTGGCCGACCTAGCGTTCCAAGGGTTAATCCCTCCATTAAAAGAAAAGTTGTCGAGGCCAGGAGTTCCCGACTTAGGCCACCTACTCCATCGCGTATCGGCACATGAAAGCCGATATCTGAGAGAAACAAGGAGTTTAAAGATAGGTTTAGGACAAGCGGCAATGAAAAGGCCAAAGTAAACATGGTAGATTACGATTCGGGCGACACCTCGGCGACGAAGCCAGTGAACATAGCCGAGTGGGCCAAAGGTTCCAAAAACCACTCGTATGCTCTGCTTAGGCCGACAAAGAATAAAGCGGAAGTCAAGTACTCGTATGATGTGTCAAAGTGTGACAAAATATTTGATTTATTACTACAAGAAAAACTCATAAGGTTACGAGAAGGGCACATCATACCATCGGCGAAGAAGTTAAAAGCGAAGGTATTGCAAATGGCATCATTCGTTCTCTCATAACACTAACGATTGCAATATTTTTCGACAACAGATCCAATCGGCCATCACCGATGGCGAGGTTAAAGTTTGCGAGAAGAATCGGCTATGCGAGATAGATATGGGCCCTTTTCAGGTCAACATGGTTCAATGTTCACGAAAAGAAAAGAGGCTGCGGAAGAGGATAAGCCAACTAAGGGAATTGTATCACGAGGCGAGGCAGTCTGAGATCAGCATCGGTTCTATACAAATAGAAGCCGATAAAAATGGACAAAACTCAAGAACGGTGAAACCAAGAGGGGACTTAGAGGTCGGTAAATGGTATCGGTGAGAGGGCTCCAAGAAGAGCCGATTTCAAACCAAAGCCGACCTTCTACGCAACTCTGAGGGAAATATGAAAGGATAAGTCGAAGGTATAACCCTCAACAACACGGTGTTTTCATCGATCGAGGGCAAAGGAGGGACGAACGTCGGCGGCGAGATATGCCACATCGGCCCGATTCTGAGAAGAAGAAGAGAAACATCGACAATGTCCTTTTTGGCGGTTTCTTTGGGAGAGAGGGATGACCTTACCATGATTGTATCTTGTCCTATGCAACACTCATCTACATGTCGGCCAAACCGATCTGTAAAAGACAGGTTGTCCAGGCCGATACACGATCGTCGAAGTAAGGAAGCGAAGGCCGATCTATGAAAGGTTGTCAACATCGAACAAGGCGAATCCTCCCAAAATCGGGAATTATCGGCTAACGCAAGAAGGATGGAATCGGCAAATGAAATGGGCAATTTAGTGGAAAGATAAGAAAGCCGATAGAACCCAAACCTAGATGGTGCCCTTCGGGTCTCGGCAAGTCATAGCGAGGAGGCTTCAGCGATTAAAAACACAAGAAGAAAGGAAGCCGAAAGGAGAGTGAGAGGGATCGGACGTTTAATAGGTTAAGACCGGTACCGATTTTAAAAGGAGTGGAGAAAGAAGGAACAGATCGATAGTGATTCAGATCAATCGGTTCAATCCAGTTCTCAGATGATCCGAGATGATACGCCACCAATGGATATAAACATGGTATTCACTTTACTGCCGGAGTTGAGAACCGAAGAATCGGTGAAGAAGTGTTCGCCCAATTGTGCCTCGGAGCACCAGGCATTTGTGTTTGAAAAACCACAAGACATGCATCGGCATTTGAAACCATTGTATCTAAAAGGATACATTAATGGCCGACCAATATCCCGCATGTTGGTCGATGGCGGGCGACGGTCAATCGATGCCGTTAAGTACTTTGAGAAAATTGGGAAAAGCCGATGAAGACTTAATCAAGACCAACATGGTGCTAAATGACTTCACGGAGACCCAAGCGAGGCTAAAGGCGTAATGGTGTCGAAGCGGCGATCGGTAATAAAACTTTGCCGATTGCGTTTTTGTGATTGAAGCTAAAGGCAATTACGGCGTACTCCTTGGCGGGATTGGATCCATGCTAGCTGTTGTATACCATCAACTATGCACCAGTGGTGCGGTGGAACGATGTCTGATGAGAAGTCGTACCCGGTGACACATCGGCTCATATCGCCATGGCTAGCCACGACACCAATTGGCCACACGAAGAGGCTGAATGCATATCGAGGAAAAGCCTTGGACAATTGCGATTTTATCTGTATTGAGAAATCGGGATTCAGGCCGATCAGCGTTAAACCCAATACGTTTGATCGGACCAGGCCAGTGATAAGAAGATGGAGCGCGAGACACTAGCAAAGCTGCAGGAAAAGGCCAGGAGCTATCGGCAAGAAGAGTACGAAGAAGCCGTTGAGGATTTTGAAGAAGAAAGAAAAGGGTTAGGATTTACCTCTGCCGATTTGCTCGAAGAAGTCAACATTGGGGAAGGTGATGAAAGTGATAATAAAAGACCAACGTTTGTAAGTGCTAAGTTAGAACCCAGTTATAAAGCAAAGTTGGTCGAAATACTCAAAGAATACAAGGATTGCTTTGCATGGGAGTATTATGAAATGCCAGGTTTAAGCCGACAGCTAGTCGAACATCGGCTACCTATAAAACCTGGGTATCGGCCATTCAAACAGTACCCTAGGCGGTTTAATCCTACATTGTATGACGCTATAAAGGAAGAAGTAGGACGATTCTTTGGAGGCAAAGTTTATCCGACCTTGCCCGTCTGTTGAGTGGATCTCAAACATCGTCCCTGTGAAGAAGAAAAATGGCAAACTTAGGGTATGTGTCGATTTTAGAGATTTGAATAAAGCTACACCAAAGGCAGTACCGATGCTGTAGCCGATATGCTTATCGATGCTTGCATCTGGGAATAAAATCATAAGTTTTTGGGCGGAACGCCGGATACAATCGAGATATTCATGGCGAAGCCGATATACCCAAAAGCGGCTTTCGGATGTCAGGGCTTTAGGGCTATATGAATGGAAAGTTATGACCTTCGGTTTAAAAAATGCGGTGCTACTTATCAACGTGCTATGAACCATATTTTCCATGATTTGATCGGCGATCTTGTGGAAATATACATTGACGACGTAGTGGTAAAATCCAAAGAAGGCTGGCAACATTTAGCCGATCTGGAAAAAATGTTCGAAAGC
Source organism: Rhipidocladum racemiflorum (assembly GCA_036346355.1). Classification (NCBI taxonomy): domain Eukaryota; kingdom Viridiplantae; phylum Streptophyta; class Magnoliopsida; order Poales; family Poaceae; genus Rhipidocladum; species Rhipidocladum racemiflorum. The sequence continues at coordinate 64,067,801 of CM070583.1, forward strand.
ACAAGGTTACATGGGTTAAAAATGAACCCTCTCAAATGTGCTTTGGAGTATCGGTGGACAATTTCTTGGGTTTACGGTGCATGAAGGAGGGATTGAAGTAAACCCAACCAAAGTGAAAGCCATAGCCGATACTAAACCATGAGCAAGTAAAAGGAGCTGCAGGTGTTGATTGGGAAAATCAATTACTTGCGACGTTTTATCTCAAACTTGTCAGGACGTATTCGGGCCTTCACACCGCTGCTGAAAATTAAAGATAACCAAGAGTTTAAGTGGGAAGCCGATCAGCAAAAGGCCTTCGACGACATAAAAGGTTATCTGATGAGTCCACCAGTATTGACCGCACCGAAACACGGTATACCTTTTAGACTATATATATCGGTTGAAGGTGATTCGATTGGAGCAGTTTTAACACAAGAAGCCGATAGGAAGGAACGAGCAATATATTACTTAAGCCGACGTCTTCTAGATGCAGAAACCAGGTATCCCTTAGTAGAAAAATTATGCTTGTCATTGTACTTTGCTTGCACCAAGTTAAGACATTATATGCTGGCGTCCAAATGCGTTATAATATGCAAAACCGATGTAGTTAAATATATATTATCGGCGCCCATCCTGCGTGGTCGGCTTGGTAAATGGGCATACGCCCTAACAGAGTTTGAGTTATCCTATGAATCGGCTAAATCTGTGAAAGGACAATTTGTGGCGATTTTATCACGAAGTGAAACATTAGCCGGAACAACTAGTGTGACTCCTTGGCAACTGTATTTTGATGGGTCTGTTTGCCAAGAAGGCGAAGGCATCGGTGTGATATTAGTTTCACCTAGAAAGCAGGAGTATGACTTCATGTATCGGCTAAATAGCCGATGTTCAAATAATCAAGCAGAATACGAAGCATTACTAAGGGGTCTACAACTGTTAGATAGCATCGGAGTGAGAGACGTCGAAGCTTTTGGAGATTCGATGTTAATTGTACAGCAAGTCAGAGGAGAATACCGATGCAATGATAATGCACTAACCCAGTACTTGCATCAATGCCTCCAGATCATCAAGATGTTCACTACATTTTCCATAGAACATATCCCCAGAGAAGCTAATGATAAAGCAAACCGATTGGCACAATGTGCATCAGGGTACAAGATTGGAAGCCGACGAGGGACCAATCGAGCTAAGCGTTTGGCGGTTCTATGTGTTCACCCTGTCATTGGAGAAGCAGAGATAAGGGATTATTTGTCGAGATCCAACCAAGCCGACCGAGCAAAAGGTCGAGGCGCAAAGCACTCAAATATGTTATACTAGAAGGCGTATTGTACTTTCGGACTATGGAAGGTTTGTTATTAAGATGTGCAGGAACCGAGGAAGCCAAAGTAGCAATGGGTGAAGTCCATGAAGGCATTTGTGGATCACATCAATCAGCCCATAAGATGAAATGGGTACTGAGGCGAACAGGATATTTTTGGCCGACAATGTTGGAGGACTGCTTCAAATATTATAAAGGATGCCAAACGTGCCAAAAGTTTGGTAACATCTGATCGGCCTGACATCGGCTTTGCATCCGATCGTCAAGCCATGGCCATTTAGAGGATGGGGTATAGACATAATCGGCAAGATATTTCCGACGTCCAGCACAGGACATAAATTCATCCTTGCGGCCACAGATTATTTCTAAAAATGGGTTGAGGCTGTACCACTCAAGAAGGTTACTAGTAAAGAGTCGATCGACTTTGTAAATGAACACATCGTCCATCGGTTTGGGATTCCACAAACAATCACTCTTGATCAGTCTTGTGTTCATGTCGTGATTTCAAAGGTTTTGCGGAAAGTCTTGGGATAAAATTACTCAACTCTTCCCTTACTACGCTCAGGCCAGCGGTCGGCCGAGTCGTCAAACAAGGCGTTGATAAAGGCGATAAAAGAAAAATTGAGGAAGAACCAAGAAGATGGCATTCAACGCTATCGGAGGCTTTATGGGCTTATCGGCTATCTCATCACGGATCAACTAAATTGTCACCCTTTCAATTGGTATATGGACAAGAAGCCGTTTTACCCGTAGAGATCAACATCGGCTCAGTAAGGCTATACGAGCAAGATAAGGTATCAGCAGATGAATACCAACGGGCGATGCTTGACAATCTAGATGATTTGGCTGAACTAAGGCTGATCACGCTAGATCGGCTTAAAAGGAATAAGGAGAGGGTTGCCAGATCGTATAATAAAAAGGTGATTTTTAAGTCATTTAATCAAGCCGATTTAGTGTGGAAAACCGTGTTGCCGATCGGGTCTAAAGATAATCGATTCGGCAAATGGTCTCCAACATGGGAAGGACCTTATAAGATCAATCGACCGATTGACGGAAATTCATATATATTGGAAACCTTAGACGGGTTCGTCCTACCTAAGGCAATCAATGGGAAATATCTAAAGGCGTATTACCCAAGCATATGGGTCGGGTCGTAACTACATAAAGAAGAACAGTAAAGATCGATTACAAGAACACATGCATATAAAATCGGTCCTACAGCCGACCAAGTCAGTCAAACATTCAACCACCACAGTTTACAAAAAAATCGGCTACATGGCCGATACACAGCACCAAGTTCAAGAGTTGCCTTCAAGGAAGTCCAGAACCAGGCAAGTGGGCTCCCAAAGCCGATAGTGCCGCTGCCGCCCTACCAATGGTAGCCTGGACACTATCAATCAATTGTTGATCAGCCCTTGCATCGCCCGGAACTGGGACTATTTTAGTTGATTGAGTCTTGACTTGTGCGAAGACCTCGCCAATCTTCCTCCTTTGGGCGGCCAGTGAAGATGTAGAGTCTGTAATACCAATCTGGCATTCTGCTAGTTCTTTTGTGACCAAGGCCAACTGTTCTTCAAGCTTGATCTTGGTCGACTCCAGCTCTTGAGCCCTGCTCTTGGCCGATTTCAGTGCCGCAGTACCTTGGTCAAATGCACTCTTTCGAGACTTGGCATCTGCTATGAGCTTGTCCAAGATCTCTTGGTCGGCTTGTTGGGTTTTTCTCTGTTCAACCCTCAGCTTGGCCGATGCCACGTCCTGCCGACGAGTGTCCAATTGACATACCTCTAGCAGTGCATTCATAGCAGCAGGAGGAAGATCGGCTTGCACGGCCGCCATAGCATTTCGCAGAGGTTGTGTATTGGCCAGTAGAGCTGCTTCCGGCTGCAACACTTCATCAAAAAGACGATTGAGACGCTCTTGCATACCCGGTTCAGCAGTGACCGCAGCAGATGCTGGCGCAGAGGCAGCAATAATACGTTGAATGTCGGCTGGATAGTCGTCGGTGGCCACAATCTCTGGGTCGTCAAGCTCGTCCAAGGAAAAGCCTAGAAGATCGGCTAAGTCCATCGACGGAGCCGGTCCAGAAATAGGTTTTGGAGGTGACGAAGCGGATGGCGGAGCAGGAGCCAAAGCTGGTAAGATAACCACGTCCGTCTGGGTCTTCTCTGCATCGGCTTCTAACAACTGAACGGAAGGGGTTTCCTGAAAAATATTTTCACAATAAGATCAAGGAAGACAAATTTAAGTCAAGAACAAGGGTCGAAGCTAACCGCAGATGCTTGATCCGGTTGGAGATCTTCTTTGCATCACGGCTGCGAGCTTTGGGGATCGCTTAATGACAACTCTACGGCTTTTCTTCTCTGAAAAAAGCGAACATGGGTTTAGCCGGCGACAAGCATGAAACTTCATTTGGTGGAAAATGGAGGCTGGGCGTACTTCGTGCATTTGGGCGGCAAGATCGACGATGATGGGCTATTGACCCTCAACGTGCGGAAGGATAAACCGGCAAGAGGGTCGATGACCTTGGCCGTTTGAGCGATCGTCGGCCGTGCGGCTTGGCTGAGGTTGATCTTTTGCTAGTGCGAAAAGGGTAGAAGATATGGTTAAGCCGATGAAAATCTTATTCTAATAAAATATCAAAATGAAAATACCTCTAAAGACGAGTTAGCATCGCCGAACTCGAAGCTAGACCCAGCTGACGGTCTCCGTCGGCTCTCAAGCCAGGAAGAAAAGAGGACAGGACCTCGGGAATAGTGCGCCTCCGCAAAAGTGCCTCGGCTATGGAAGCCCACCATGTGGTAAATTGGCCCGATCGGCGTGTGTTTAACACGAGGAATGGCAAGTCTACCACATGGAGTTCATCGGCTAGCTCAATAATAAGATCCGCATGAGAGAGTTGGTTACTTTGTTTAGTGGTTTAATCATCCTAAGCAAAGGAAAGCAAGGAATGGTTTGTCCAAAACCCAGCTGGCGTGCATAAACTGAAGGATGATAGAATTCATAGGTCGGCTGAAATGTTCTGTTTCGAGTACTTAAGCCGACGTGAAGGATGCAAGGAGAAATCAGCAGGGGAAGCAGATCGAGAGTGGATTGGGGCATTAGGGAGCTGTCAGAGTTTAAACGAAGAAAAGAAGGCCACGGGAGATCGGCTAATTGACTGTATGAAAAGAAGTCTCTACGGTTGAAAGAGGCTTGGTTAAGATGCAAGAAAAAGGACAAGTATTTATGGAAGCCGGCAGGAGAGATTTTTGTTCATCGGATGAACACATGGTAAATTTCTACTTTGAGGATCGGCTAGGTTGGAATACTGAGGACGGCACCCTCAGGAAAGTCCTCTGTTGGGAAAGCCGATTCTTAGAAGGGTCCGGATAATGAGGCGACCAAAACGCAGTAAAGCCAAATCTGGATAAACCAAAGAGGGCCGCCAACATTACCGGCGACATAGGAACCATTGCCGATAAAAGCCGACTCTCGATGATATGCATCATATGGTATACTGGCGCCAGACAAGATTTCCCTAAAGATAGCCGGCGACCCATAACTAGTTGCTCGACATGAATTGATAGACCTGGGTTGGTCCTAGGGAAGCGCCACGAGAAGAGGAATCGGTCTAACCATAAGTTGATAAAGGCTACGTGTTCTTCATCCGATACTGAGGGCGGTTACTTTGTTGTTATTTTGGATGTATCTGGACCAACCTTCTCCCTTTTTCTGGTCAATTTGTCTTGAGGTTTCCCACTAAAAGCCGATATTTGTTCTCCATCGAGGCCTAAGACTGACATAATTCAGCCATATCTAAAAGGGTTGGGCCGATGGGACCGGTTGGGAAAAAGAAGGCGTTAAAAGAGTCCGACCAAAAATAGCAGGCAGCGACTACTAAAGATTCGTTGGGCTCGGGCAGCTAAGGGCAGGGGATACACTCGGCGATGCCCATACCTTCCCACTCTGCTTTCTTTTGGGCCGATACTCTAATGTACCGGGACCTCCGGCCCTTGAGAGCTGTCGGCCAAGACCTAAAACTTTTGGACCACTCGTTGATGTTGTAACCAGGAGCCGATAAAGGGAGTCTAGGATTTCATCTCCAATGACAAGATCGGGTTCTATGGTTCCTATAGGACCTAGGAAATGCTTGATGATCGCTATAGGGATCGGAACAAGTACCTGAGATGCGTCCATTTCAGCCGATGCTATGAGAAGAAGGGTTGAAGCGGAGGAAAGCCGATTTCAGGATTAACGAGAGCACGCCAGGGTGAAAATGACTGCAGGGGGGAGCCTCATATTTATACCTCGGTGAGAAGGTGAAAAGGCGGAACGATTCTTTGCATTGAAAACGCACCGAGAAGATTGGCGCCATTAATGGGGAAGTTACCAAGGTGAATCCTAAACGACAAAGCCGATCACGAGAAAGAGCGAAGGGATTTTTGAAAGATAACAAGTTACCTTTCAAAAATGGGGGGCATATGTTTGCACCAAAATTCGGTATGTATTGGAATCGGTCTAAAAATAGAAGAAGTATCGTACAGAAAGGAATCGGTAATCGGCTCGGAAAAGGAATCCGTTTCTAAAAAAGGAAAGGAAATCGGATAAAAGGCCGATACGGATAAATACACCGTATCCATGTACAACTCGGATCGGTCAGGCGTGTTATAAAAGGGGGAGGGCGCCAAGCGAAGAGAATCAATAAAATCCAACAACACACACATCTACTTTTGCAAGTTTTTCTTTTACATTGTTTTAGCCTCATAGATCTCTTTGCAAGTCGACGGAATCAACATAGTTGCGCATCGCCGATTGTTGATTTTAGCCGATTTCACCCAGGTTTGATTTGCTTCGTTTTGTTGCGCATCGCCTTCCCGAAGCCGATTTTACCTTGTATCCGGATCAAGCGTAACGATTGATCTAGTTATCTCCTAATCGGTTCTTGCCGACTAGCGAAAAGCCGATAGATCCTTGTTTATCGGCTTCGATCAAATTACAAATTCTACCTTGTCGATTTCAGGTCAAATCGACTGGCACGCTCTGCAAACCCGGTGTTTGTCTTGTGTGTTCGAGGCCTAAAACCTCCTTCACGTTTTTGGCGCGAACACCGATTCTGTGAGCCCGGCGTGTCGCTGACCACACATCTTGTGGCGCTGAGGCACGGCGGCTCGGCTTCCCGGACACGTGGCACGATCGTGTCCGTTGATTTGAAATTCAACAGCCGCGATTAGATCCAGGGTTAACACGTTGAAACTACTCGATGATCGTGGGCCGTTCGATCTAGATCGGACAGTCCAGATCTAATCCTACAATAACACTACTACGGCACGTGGCGATCGTGGGCGTTGGATCTTGATCCAACGGTCGGATCTAATCGGGTTTGGAAACACGTGAACTCACCTCAACCGCCGCGATCAAGATCGGACGGCGCCTGAGCTTCGCGAGGTCGATGGCGACGCAGCGGAGCTGCGGCAGAACCGGAGACGGAGACGACGACGAGCCCGACGGCGGCGCTGGTCGCTCGCGGAGTGAGAGGTACCCACGGGTGCGCCTTGACTTGAGGACTCCGGAACTGGGCTCCAACTCGGCGGAAGACGGCGAACGGCGGCGGAATGAAGCAGCAACCGCTGCGGGGAGAGAGAGAACTCCGGCGAGCAATTGCGAGGTGACGGCGGCGGATAAGGCTCCGGGAGTTGGGGAAGACGATACGCACGGGTCAGGCGATCCTTGGGCAACGATCCACGCCTTAAATACCGGCGCGGACGTCGAGATCCACTCGGTTTCCGCGGCGGAGCCGGTACGGGCGGCGGAGTCCGTTCCGAACACGGTGAGGTGACGTGGACGCACGATGGCCGTCCACGTGGCGCGATCAGCGGCCGAGATTGGCTCACACGCGAACGGATCCGACCGGACTCAGGCTCGAGCCGATGCGGTCCAATCCGGACCGTTGGATCCCGATCCAACGGTCGGGATCGATTGGATTAGGAGTGGGTTTGGTCGAGTCGACTGGCTCGGGTCGGACTCGAGTCCGACTCGGGTTCCGACTCGGTCGGATGAACAGTACTCGACCCGAGTTGAATTTCCAGCGATTTAATATTTAAAATAATTCCCAGTAATTCATTTAATTCATTAAAAATAGCAAATGACTCGAGAAAAATTCGAGAAAAATTACGGAAAATATTTTGGATCATTTTGGACTCAAATAAAATATTTCCAACAAAATTTTATTTGCAAAGTTTAATTCTTTAATTAATTCAAAATGGAATAAATTCAAATAAATTCCAAAGAAATCCAAATAAATTCCAGAAAATTCCAAAAATTCACCAAAGTGCCAAATCACACATGAATTTAAGGAAAGCAAAATTTTGGGGTGTTACAAACCTCCCCCCCTTAATAGAATCTCGTCCTCGAGATTCAGGCTCACTCTGAGAATAGGTTTGGAAACTCTTTCTTCAAATCCTCTTGGCGCTCCCAAGTCGCTTCGCTTTCTTCATGGTTGCTCCACTTGAACTCTCTGAAACGGGTTGACTTGTTTCTAGTTTCTCGATCCATTGTGTCTAGAATCCTCACGGGATGCTCCTTATAAGTCAAATCCTCTTGCAACTCAATTGACTCTAGCGGTGTGCATTCCTCGGGAACTTCGGAGACACTTCTTCAATCGGGACACATGGAATACATCATGCACTCCTCGCCAACGATCGTGGCAACTCCGGTGGTAAGCAACCGCCTCTGCGGCTCAGAATCTTAAATGGTCCAACATAGCAGGTGCGAGTTTCCCTTTGGCATGGAACCTCTTAACTCCCCCGAGAGGCGTAACTCGAGGTATACAAAGTCTTACGGTTCAAAACTCAAGTCCTGCGACGATTGTCGGCATAACTCTTCTGCCGAGATTGGGCGATCTTCAACCTTTCCCTAATCATGGCGACTGCTTCTTGACCTCTTGAAGAATATCAGGCCCAAAGACACGGCGCTCGCGGTCTCATTCCAATTCAATGGCGTCCGACAGGTCGACCATACAATGCCTCAAAAGGTGACATCTCAGAACTAGCCTGATAACTATTGTTGTAACTGAACTCGGCATACGGCAAACTCTTATCCCAAGAGGTAGCATAAGCCAATGCACAAGCTCTTAACATATCCTCGAGAATCTGATTGACTCTTTCTTTGGCCTGGCTCCATCCGTCTGCGTGGATGATAAGGCATCTTGAAGTTCAAGCGGGTTCCCATGGCTTCATGCAACTTATTCCAGAACCTTGAGGTAAATTGGGTACCTCTGTCCGATACAATCCTCTTTGGCACTCCGTGCAAGCAGACAATCCGATCATGTACAATTACGCTAATTTATCTCCCGAGTAAGTGGTCTTCACGGGGATAAAATGGGCTACTTTAGTCAAGCGATCCACTATAACCCATATGGAGTCGTAACCTCCTTGAGTCTTCGGCAAATCGGTAATGAAATCCATTCCGATTTCCTCCCACTTCCACTCAGGTCTTTTCAGTAATTTGTAGCAATCCTCGCTGGTCTCGATGCATTGCCTTGACTCTACGGCATACGTGGCACAATGCAACATGCTCGGCAACTTCACGTTTCATACTCGGCCACGAGAATCTCTCCTTGAGATCTGATACATCTTGGCGCTTCGGGATGAATTGAGTACTTGGAGTCATGGGCTTCTTCGAGAATCGATTGCTTTAACTCCTTCTTGTTAGGCACACAAATGCGATCCTTCATCCACAACGTGCCTTGCTCATCCAACTTGAAGTCCTCTGCCTTGCCTTCCTCCTTGATGAACTTAATCCTGCGGATCTTGTCATCATCCTTCTGTCCTTCTCGGATCTGATCCTCTAGGGTAGGCTTTACTTCTAATGCGGCCAAGAATCCGCTAGGTACCACCTCAATCTTCATTTTTTGAAAATCCTCACATAACTCATCCTGACTTGTGGCTAGCAACGTACTCACGGTATGGCTTTTCCGACTCAGAGCATCGGCTACTACGTTGGCCTTCCCGGGATGGTAATGGATTCCAACATTATAGTCCTTGATCAACTCTAACCATCTCCTCGCCTCATGTTCGAGATCCGATTGGGTGAATATGTACTTAAGGCTCTTATGATCCGTATATACTTCACATCTGTTTCCAATCGATAGTGACGCCATATCTTCAAAGCATGCACTACGGCAGCTAACTCTAGGTCATGTGTCGGATAATTTTCCTCATGCGGCCTCAACTGCCTTGATGCATAAGCGACGACCTTTCCATTCTGCATCAGCACACATCCAAGTCCTTGGCGCGATGCGTCACAATAAATATCAAAGCTTTGAGCAACATCCGGTAGAACTAACACCGGTCTTGATGTCAATCGCTTCTTCAGCTCACGAAATCCTTTCTCACATTCTCAAGGCGTCCATGCAAACTTCTTTTCCTTCTTCAGCAATTGCGTAAGAGGTTTCGCAATTGTCGAGAAGCCTTCGATGAAACGGCGGTAGTATCCTGCCATTCCAAGGAAACTCGAATGCAGGTCACGGTCTTGGTGCTCCCAATGTAACACAGCTTCTACTTTGCTTGGATCTACGGTGACTCCTTCTGCGGTCATTACATGTCCAAGAAACTCCACCTTGTCCTTCCAAAAATCACACTTGCTGAACTTGGCGAAAAATTGCGGTTCCCTCAGCTTTTCCAAAACTCGCCTTAAGTGTCCGGCATGTTCATCCTCCGTTTTGGAGTAGATTAGAATATCATCTATGAACACGATGACAAACTTGTCCAAATATTCCATGAACACCTTATTCATCATATTCATGAAATAAGCTGGCGCATTAAATCGAGTCCAAAGGACATAATCAGAACTCGTAATGTCCATATCTTGACGAGAATGCGATCTTGAATATCTTACGATCGGATCTTCAAGCGATGGTATCACGATCTCGAGATCAATCTTGAGAGAAAACTCCGGCTCCTCTCGGTGATCAAACAAATCATCAATCCTGGGTAGCGGATACTTATTCTTCACGGTGACTTCATTGAGTGCACGGTAGTCGATGCACATCCTGAAACTTCCGTCCTTTTTCTTTACAAACAAAACTGGTGCTCCCCACGGCGACGAGCTCGGTCTGATAAATCCTTTCTCCATTAACTCTTCTAGCTGTTTCTTCATCTCAACCAACTCCTCGGTGGACATCCGATAGGGTCTCTTTGCTATCGGTCTTTGTGCAGTACAAGCTCTATCACAAACTCTATGTCCCTGTCTGGCGGCATACCGGTAGATCTTCGGGGAAAAACATCTGGGTACTCATTCACTACGGAGACATCCTCTATGATGATGATTTTCTTGATGCATTAACCATCAACTGTCCTTCTCTAACAGCAGTAGCTTGAAGTTCCACTTTCTTTCCACAAGGGCTCTCAAGCGAGATAGTCCTTCGTCCACAATCCAATACGGCCTTGTGCTTGGATAACCAATCCATTCCCAATATGATGTCTAAGGTGCAGGTTTCCAAAATAATAAGGTTTGCTAGGAATTCTATTCCATCTATTAGTATTCTCACCCGGAACATCCTACTTTCGTTCGGAGTTCGGAACCAGGGTTTGAACTAAAAGCATGCATCTAAGTCTTGCAATCCTCAAATCATTTCTAGTAGCAAAACCTTGCGAAACAAGCGAATCACGCGAAGCTCGAGTCAAACAAAGCATTGCAGGTCTTGAGTTAACAAGTAACTTACCCAGTACGACGTCCGTAGCATTCTGCAGTGCATCTGCGGTGACATGGTTGACTCGGCCTCTCACCACGATGCAGGGTGTGGCTCCTAGTCTTTGGCGTCCTAGCTGGGGTGGTTCCTAGATTGAAGCGGCTCGAGTCACTCCTGCTTTGTCTTCTTCGGACAAGCTGTTGGCAAAGTGTCCTGGCTCGTTGCGATTGTAGCGGCGTCTCACTTGTTCCTTCTTTGTTGCCTGGAGTAGTGTTTCTAGCGAAGGAGTGCAGTAGTTACGATTGGCGAGTCTTGGTGCTTTGAGGATGGTGTCCTTGTTGCATTCTGTGGTTGGAATCAAGAAGAATTGATTTGGTGCAACTCTCGGCCGCTATGCGTTCCTCGGCATGATCCTTCTTTGTTGCATCCTGCGCTTCTGTTCTCATCCAGTTCCTTGCGCTTGTCCTCAAGAATAAGTGCCTTATTCACCAGCTCTTGGAAATGCGGAAAGGTGTGGGTGATCAATCCTACTTGCAATCTGAGTTAAGTCCCTTCATAAACGAGTATGCGGATTTATCTATCGCTACATCCTCAGTGCGTGGCGTGCTAGGCTGTGTGAACTTGTTCGTAGTCGACCACCGGTGATTACCTTGCTTGATGCTCTGAACTCCTCCTTCTTAAGGTCCATGATTCCTTCAGCACGTGATCTTGTCGAATGCATTTGTGAACTCTTCCCAAGTGATATCTTGAGGGTTCTCTTGCGTGTACAGTTCTCCCACCATTCAAGTGTTGTTCCTTCCAGGTGATGAGAAGCGTAGAGTACCTTCTCATTTCCTATGCATTGAGCTATGTGTAGCTTCCTCTCGATTGATCTTAACCAATCATCGGCCTCCAATGGATTGGCATTCCCGGAAAAAGTGGGTGGGTGAGTTCTCATGAACTCTAACGGTCTTGTATTACGGCGTGGTCCCCGATTAACTTGATTAGCGGTGGCCTGAGTGGTGACGTGTTGCATTTGTTGCATCATAGCATGCATCAAGCGAGTGCAGGCAGCGAGAAAAGCTCGAAATTCTGCACATCCGATGGCGGTCTTTGGTGCTCCCTCATTGGGGTTTCTTTGGCGAGAACCACTTCCATTGCCTCCAAAGTTTCCACGGGTGTTCACCATCTGTCGATTTGCTCTAGGTTTAGAGATGAGAGGGAAACAAGAATAGACAAGTAATATGGAACTTATGCGGGGCGAAAGGTGTAACTTTAAGGTCCAACTTTATTATTAATAACTTGGTATGGCTGCTTACAATGCCTAAGGGCCTTGCAACACATACTGCACACTCAGCAAACAATGAAAATCCAAATCGAACTAACTCTGGAGTCTAACGCCTAAAGGGTGTCTCTTTATTCTATGACGCGACTCGGCGAAGGAGTCTCACTATAGAACCTATGCTCACTCATCGAGAAAACCTCCATGGCCTGGGTATGGGTGCTGTGGCATAGGCGCGAAACGATTGCCATGTCCAAAGCTGTGTCCTCTGTGGTAGTCGAAGAAGCGGTGTCCTCATCGAGATCGACTCCTCTAGATCTGGCTCGTGTAGCTCGAGTCTTGGCTCTGGTGCAGTCCGTACAAAGTCATCTCCAACTCGTCAATCCTTCGCGAGAAGGTGTGCCACATACTCTTGAGCTTCCCGCCATCTGTTCTTCTCTGTCGTGATCTCCTTGCGGGCCTTCAGTAGCTCCTTGCTTGTATTATCTAGTACATCCTCTGGCGACAACAAATCGTGCCAAGCGTGTAACCGTGGCATCCTCATCTGAATCGCCTTGGTCAAGAAGGTTATCGCTGCGCGGATGATAACGGAACACCGTGCTCTCCAACTCTCTGGCGTAGATACGGGTAACGTGCGCATTGCTCGTCATGATACCTCTTGGATACCCATCTGCATTGTAGATCTCTGGCGGTCACGATGTATCGGGCGATTGCCTGGGCCCTTTTTCCTAGCAGGTACCTCAATCTTCACGTCACAAGCCTTGATCAATCCCGCTTGTCTGATCACTTCCACTTGGTATTGCGGCTTCTCAAAATCTCCGAGAGTTTGTAGCATATGCCAAAGTTCTGCAGCGTGACCAACTCCCAGATCAACGTAGTTGAACTCTTCCTCCATCTGTCACAAGAGTGCTTTACGTAAGAACTCGGAATTTTTAAATTGTGACAAGGTGAGGAAAAATTTCAGCAAGAGACAAGAAAAGAGAGAAGGGGATAAGTCGAGATGTCATTTCTTGTCTTCACAAATTTTTAGCTTTAGAAAATAGGTTTTATCCTCACTACGACCATTCTAGCTAGGGTTGAGCCTACGGTCAGTATGGCTCTGATACCACCTCTGTCGGGACCCGAATTTGCAAATCAGGACCCTCTGTGTATTCAACACTAGTCCAGAACGCAGCTAGTGCACACAGTCTTAACATCGGTAAATATCACAATCATACCACTCGATACTAATAAAGTACTTTATTTAATAGTCAAGCTGGGTACTTGACCTTATGGTCAAGTCACAAATGCGCCTCATGAAGCGAAAACTTATTAAGAGAGAAATAGTAGCGGCGGAAAATCAAAGAAGGTAACATCGTGGCGCCATCCAGTATACCACGAGGCAAGCGGCGGGCTCGCTTCCTACGTGAAGCGGATCCTCTTGGAGCTCCTCCTCCAAAGTGGTGTAGTCTCCTCTTCAAGCGGTGTTGTATTATGGCAAGGGTGAGTACTTGGTACTCGGCAAGTCATGCACACAATGCGAGCTAATATACTATATGCATGGCTTAGTACAAAGGAATAGCTCAAGGTATATTTGCGAAACTTGACATTTGAAAAGTAGCATAAGTAGATTCAAAGCAAAGAAAACAAGTAAAGCTTAAATAACTTTTCAAGAAGTTTGAGTAAACATTTTTCCCATCCTAAACCACATTTCCATCAACGTCATCATTGATCCAACCCAACTTTTCAAACCAAGTTATTTTTGGAGAAAATCTAACCCTTGACTGTAATTTAGCGATGTCAATACCGCGGACACGGCTATTCGAATAGATTCTAAACTCTGCAGAGGTTATGCACTTTACCCACAAGATACTGAGTCAAACACCACAAAGGCGAGTTCCTGTAACAAAGTCTTTGGAAACCTCTAACAATACAAGTGGTCCTTCAGGTTATTGCACACTAACCCTTCCCTTAGCTAAGGCGAAGTCTAGGCCAATCAACCGTTAGATGGGTACTGGCCTCGGCCCGATGCGCTCCCAGTACAACTTACACAAAGGGTGTAGTTGACCTCCGAGGTCCCACAGTGCGTTATTAGCAACTTAGTCAACTAGGTCCGTCCCATTACAGACATGTGGTTGCACGTTAGACCCAGTTCAAAGGCTTGCAAGGTTAAGTCCTTAGGGTGACCAGGGCAAGACTACCCGAAGAACCAAATCAACACTCCCAATGCCACAACTGGCCCACCTGATTACTCTTGCCACATGCCCCGGTCGAAAACTGTTTATCAAACCCCAGTTGATTACCATGCACCACGTGCCATCAACATCACATGATACTTTTCCAAAACAGGTTCAATATGTCATTAAGTCAATATTACCATTTGATTGTCCAAAATCATGTCATGAGCACGTAGCAGGTCTAAGCAGTATACTACAACGGTCTAAACCCATGTTGGCAAGTTAATAATGTCCAACTAGTAAACCACAACTAGGGTGACAAGGGGTCATGGCACATACTTAAATAATCAAGGTGTCATACAGCAAATTGGTACTTATCTAATCCCCCATGTTTAAATAAAGTATTTTCTATTTGAACTAGCATGCAATAGTTTAAATCAAAATAGATTTCGAAATAGGATCAACATGGTCAAAGCACAACTTGCCTTCAAAAAGTACTTGTTCTTGGTCTTGAGTTGGATCCTGAGTCAATACTTCTCCTTCGAATCCTTCCTAAGACTTCAGCGTCTATTAAGTAAGCGTGCAAATAGCAAATACACGAATAAACAATAGGCAAAAAGTGTCCAAACATCCAAATAAAATCCATAAACAGAGAGAACATAATTTTATGAGTTTTTAGAAACTGGAATCGTCAAATTTGGAGTTAAGACGCAAAAGTTATGATTATTTAAAGTTTAAATAATCAATTAAATAATTTTGCAGAGAAAAACTTTAGTCCAAAAATTAAATAAAATTCATATTTAGGTAGATCTCAATTTTATACAAATTTAGAAATTTGAATCACTCAAATCGGAGTTGAAACGCAAAAGTTATAAGCGTTTGAAGTTTGAATCAAAATCTGAAATCATTATTTCGAATTAATAAATCATTTTCTTTTTCGGAAATTAATTATTGCGTCAGCATGGACACGTGGCAGCACTGGATTGGTCTGCTAACGTCAGCCGGTCCATGGACTCGGTCCACACTCGGCTCGGGTCTACCGTGGACCCGGTCCACGGCTCACGTGAGACTGACATGTGGGACCACTCGGGTGACGTCATCACTGACGTCAGCGGGGCTCAGCCCACGGTGCTAACAGGTGGGACCCACCGATGACGTCATGGGTGACGTCATGGTGCAGTTACGGCTAAGCCGCTGACACGCGGGCCCAGCGTGTCAGTGACCACACACGCGCGCGTGGGCGCGGTGGCTCGGCTTCCCGGACACGTGGCACGATCGTGTCCGTTGATTTGAAATTCAACGGCCGCGATTAGATCCAGGGTTAACACGTTGAAACTACTCGATGATCGTGGGCCATTCGATCTAGATCGGACGGTCCAGATCTAATCCTAAGATAACACTACTACGGCACGTGGCGATCGTGGGCCGTTGGATCTTGATCCAACGGTCCAGATCTAATCGGGTTTGGAAACACGTGAACTCACCTCAACCGCACGATCAAGATCGGACGGCGCACAGAGCTCGCGAGGTCGATGGCGACGCGGCGGAGCTGCAGCAACCGGAGACGGAGACGACGACGAGCCCGACGGCCGGGGTCGCTCGTGAGTGAGAGGTACCACGGGTGCGCCTTGACTTGAGGACTCCAGAACTGGGCTCCAACTCGGCGGAAGACGGCGAACGGCGGCGGAATGAAGCAGCAACCGCTGCGGGGAGAGAGAGAACTCCGGCGAGCAATTGCGAGGTGACGGCGGCGGATAAGGCTCCGGGAGTTGGGGAAGACGATGCGCACGGTCGGCGATCCTTGGCAACGATCCACGCCTTAAATCTGGCGCGACGTCGAGATCCACTCGGTTTCGCGGCGGAGCAGATCTGGCGGCGAGTCCGTTCCGAACACGGTGAGGTGACGTGGACGCACGATGGCCGTCCACGTGGCGCGATCAGCGGCCGAGATTGGCTCACGCGCGAACGGATCCGACCGGACTCAGGCTCGAGCCGATGCGGTCCAATCCGGACGGTCGGGATCAATTGGATTAGGAGTGGGTTTGGTCGAGTCGACTGGCTCGGGTCGGACTCGAGTCCGACTCGGGTTCCGACTTCGATCGGATGAAACGATACTCGACCGAGTTGAATTTCCAGCGATTTAATATTTAAAATAATTCGATAATTCATTTAATTCATTAAAAATAGCAAATGACTCGAAAAATTCCAGAAAATTACGGAAAATATTTTGGATCATTTTGGACTCAAATAAAATATTTCCAACAAAATTTTATTTGCAAAGTTTAATTCTTTAATTAATTCAAAATGGAATAAATTCAAATAAATTCCAAATAAATCCAAATAAATTCCAGAAAATTCCAAAAATTCACCAAAGTGCCAAATCACACATGAATTTAAGGAAAGCAAAATTTTGGGGTGTTACAGTTGTTCATGCTTTAGATCTTTTTATTAAATGAAACATTGCTCTAGGTGGGATATTCATATATTTGCAAGTTAGAAATGTTAACCTTGGAAACTTAGTGCAACCACTGTGTAAATGACCTAAAAATAGTGGGGTCCATGTTGTGATAGATGTGTTTAGAAGAAAATACTTGTTCCATTCGATTACTGTATTGAATAGTTGTCAACTATGCATTGCAAAAAGGAAAAATCATTCTTTGTGGGTAAAGCTGTACAACTCTACAAAGTTTAAAACTAATCGATTAGCCGCGCTCTCGGTTATGAACACTTGGTGAACTTGTACTAGTTAGATGTTTTAATAATTTCCTTAAAAATAAGAATATAAAATTTGGAATAGAGAATTTACCCTGCAGATGATTCAACGCTTGACATTTGTTGGTAAGGTTGAACTCAGCTGTTGTGCCATGTGTTGGCAAATATAGCGGATTTGTGTTCTGTGTTGGTATTATAACGAAGTTGTGCCATATGTTGGTCATGGGATTGATGAGATGACATGTTTTATGGTCAATTGTGATGTGTTGATAATGTTGTTCATTAGTTTACTTACTCCATAAATGTTTTCCAAATTATGCCTTCTAGTTACTGTTCAGTATTTACATTCAATTCAGCTTTATGCAATCAACCGTAGAGACCCACTTTCATCAGCTAGCATGCTATTAGTGTAACACCCCGGCATCTAGTATGCCCAAAATGTCACCAAACATGGTAGAAGCAGCATCTAAATAACATAAATAAAGCTAAATTACAGCAAGGGCGCAAATGCTAAAACCAAAAATTTCGGCAGCACCTCCTTTGTTTTTCCATGATTTGAAGCAACAACAACATTATGGCAAGATATATCATAACGAAGACATCTAAAACAGCAATAACAGATGATATGGAAACATGTTAAGTCTAAAAATAATGAATCCAACCATTCGATAAACTATAACAATGTAAATGAGGAAATCAAGCACACAATCTAGCCATACACCAAGTTTCATCGCAACAATCTTATTATCATAACTCCAATTGATAAACATGTCTAAAGGTGTGGAGCTACGTGAAGAAGTTTAGCTACACCCCTTTCCCGCATGCCAGTTTCATGGTACCTAAAACATCATAAAACACAAGCGTGAGTTCATCACTCAGCAAGTATATTGCAATGGAACAAAGAGAACAGTTTTCAATGATAACCTCGCTACATATCATACCTAACCTCATAATCATGGCATAATATCATATTCAACATCATAACCAAGTCATAATCTCATTGTACACATCTTATTGACATCAACATATATGCAATGCAATGTACATATCTCCTCGAAGCACATACCGGTATTGCCGAGTGCACACCCGTCGGCGTGCACCCTCTTTCCCTTCCATCCCGTAGATGGAGGGTGCCTACTCTTACTGACTCACTCCCATACACAACCGTGGATGGGACTACAAGGTAGGTCTTTCGTGTTCACTACGTGTGAACACAGAGGCCCGCATCAGAATGGGACGCATCTTCCATTATGAATGCACATATGACATGAACATGTATAATCTTGCATAAGCATGTAATACAACGAACCCATAACCAATATGTAACCACATTCATCATGTCATAAGCAAATATCAAGCATGGCACATTAGCATATCATGTAATCGTATGGCACCTAAACAAGTTTAGCAATCATACAACACCCAAACCCATTCCAATACACTTGCCTTCAACCGCGGACGACGGATTGGCGAGACGTTGAGGGCACTCCCGGGGTCACACCACATGCAATGTGATACTACGGAATGACGGTATGAGTCATTTTCGATCTCGGCCATAAGGTATGACTCTTGTAACATGTTTTTGCGCCGTTTCTGCAAGTGTGGGCCTTTACGGGGGATTTTGGGCCTTTCTGGAGGGGAATTGGGCCTTCCGGGGGAGTTCAGGCCTTGGGGGGTCCATGTGGGCCGAAGGTGGGACATATTTGGGCCTTTTGGAGGTGGTCTAGGACAGCAAAACTGCTGCCCTAGCCCTACCTGCGCCCCAAACAAGTCCCCTCCCTAGCCCTAGCCCCCACTTGTTTCCCCTCCACCCCATTGTCTCCTCCTCCCTAGCCGCCACCCCCCTTAGCCTCTTGTGCCCTCCCCCATCCCTCTCCACCTCCCCTTGCTGCCCTAGAGGGGCTCCCCACATCTTCCCCCTGCTGTTTCCTCCATCGGGAAGCCACGCGACGAGGAGATCCGGCGGTTCCGGCACGAGGAGGACGATCGGGAAGCCGGGAGGAGCGTTTTCGGTGTTCGTTGTTCGCCGGGAAGAGGTATGTCATGGGGGATCTGAGGGATTAGGTCTAGGTACTGATCTAGGGATGAATTTCATGTTTTTAGATCAAGGGAGGTGCTGCCATGGGGTAGATTTGATGAAAACTAGAGTTGTATTCACGTTCTGTTCGGGCAGATTGGGAACCCGAACTAGGGCAGGCGTTTTTGCCAATTTAGATTTGGAATCTGGTCATACGGACGTTGAGGAAGTTGTAGGTAATTTAATTATCTTTCCGTGGACATAAAGAACGTTAAATTCCGATCAGCCGTTTGATAGTTATGACTGTTTTACCGAGCGTGTTAAAATCTGTGACGTGATTGGAATAGATCACGGTATTTTGTAGATTAAACAACATTAGAGTCCGAATCAGTCTTTCCCTATAACTATAAAAAGTTGGGAAATTTCCTAAGCTACGCGAGGATGTACTTGTTTATTCAATTTGGAGTCCTAGAAAAGAAGTTATGCTCATTGGAAGGTTGCTGTCCCGAAGGGACAGATTTGCTGTTTTCTGATTTTAGGAGTTGTAAGCGAAGTCGGGATAGTGGGATATATGTGTGCTGTTTTGTGGACTCGATTTGAGTGTATGGCACGTGTTTGCAGGTGGTGTGCCTCCGGGAGTGCCCTCAACCTCTCGTCACTCCGTTGCCTGTGGTTGAAGGCAAGTGTGTTGCGTGGATTGTATGCTATACATGTTGCTAGAATTGCTTGATAGTATTTGGAATAGATAACATGTTGTTTTGCCATGAATTACATGTTATATTTGAAAGGATGTCCTTAGACCATGATTTAAATGTTGTCGATGATATGGTGTCCTCATGCCATGATTAAAAATGCTTGTTGTTGATAAATGATTCACATGCCATGTTTTGAACGGTTACCGTCGATTGTTGAATACGGTCCTACATGTGGAGATGCCATGTGTTGATATGTAATATTTCTATTTATGTATACGTTGCTGTCCATTTTGCATTCATGGCATATTTTCATGGCCGGCCGGTGAGATAAGTCATAACTATTCCGGTAGGGTCGGTAAGAACAGTTATGACTAGTCCGGGGCTATTCTTTCAAGTAAGTCCTACATCGTGATTCCATCACCGAGGTGAATGGAAGCGAGTGATAGGCACCCTCCATCTTCGGGATGGAAGGGGGAAAAGGGTGCATGCCGACGGGTGTGTACTCAACCATACCGGTATGAGTTTCCAGGAGACATGTGCATTGCATTGCATGAATGAAACTATGAATGAGAATTCTTTTGAGATGTTAATGAGAATGTTGTTGAGTTGTTCATGAGACGAATGCCATATTGACTAAGAGATGATTATGATGTTTTACATGTCGTGTACATGAGGTTGGTAATGTTGTGGTATGTAATGCTTATGAAGATTGAAGTTGATGGTTTGTTGTCTTGCACTCTGCTTTTTCATTACATTACACTATCCTGAGAGAAGAAATAACGCTTGTGTTAAATGTTGTTTTTTTATTTAGATACAATGAAATCGGGCGGCGGGAAGGAATTTAGCTACACTTCTTCACGTAGCACTCATAATCTAGATAATTCACCCATTTCTATGAAAACATGGCAATAAGTTATGTTGATTTTGGTGTATGGATATTATGTGTGTTGGTTTCCCTCATGTGTGTCATGTGGGTCTTTGGAGCGATTTGTTTTATCATCCTAGTCTTAGTTGATGCTTATTCCATGATTATCATTGCTTATTGTTATTCTAGTTGATGCTCATCTATTGTTGTCGATGCATATTGATATCTTGATTGATCTATATATTGATATGATATTGTGATGTTCAAATTTATGCTAAAACAAAGGAGATGCAGACGAAATTTTCCATTTAGTCATGGTATTAATTGTTGTATGGTCTATGTTGGTGACATTCTGGGCTTAGTAGAAGCTGGGGTGTTACATGCACATAGTTACCACACACTCAAAACGTGCCCTCAAAACAGTACATGAACGATCTTCTACCTCGAATCCGCAAACTACCCCTAAAACCCGAAAATAGAGAATCTGTCCCGACAGGACAGCGGGCTTCCAACTAGCATAACTTGAGTTCTAAAATGCCAAATCAAGCAAATGAGTACATTTTCTCGAAGCTTAGGACGTTTCCTAAGTTTTTCTAAGTATTGGCGAAGACTGAATCGGCCTCTAAAATTGTCTAATCTACAGATCAACACGATTTGTCCCAATCACGTCACAGTTTTGAACACGTTTGGTAAAACAGCCATAACTTTTAAACGGCTGATTGGAATTTCGTGTTATTGGTACCCACTGAAAGGTAATTAAATTATCTACAACTTTCTCAACATACGGCTGGCCAGAAAACACATCTGAAATTGTGAAAACTCAAACCCTAGGTCGGACATCCAATCTACCCGAAATAGAACACCAACCCAATTCTAGTTTTCATCGATTCTAACTATTTGAAGCACAACCTTTGGATCTAATCAGACCAAAACCTAATCTAGCATAGCACCTCATACATCCCAAAAGATTACCCATCGCCATACCTTCGCCCGACGAACAACGAACCGACGAACACTCCTCTCCCGGCCACGAACTCCCTCCAATCTTCGGATCCTCCCGATCGAAATCCTTCGCAACATGGAGATCAACAGAGGGGAATGGAACGGTAGCAATGGAGGGGAAGGAGGCAAGCTAGGGCCGGCCAAGGGGTGGTGGTGGAGGCGCAAGAGGGAGGAAGGGGGGCGCACGGCTAGGGGTGGGTGCGGCGGCTAGGAGGGGAGAGGAGAGAGGTGGAGGCACATGTGGGGAGGTGGGGGCGCATGGGGCAGTAGCTTGCTGCCCTAATCCCTCCCCCACATAGGCCAACGGCCTCCCACCTCCGGCCCATGAAGTTTCCCCTTGTGACACTACGGAATGGTGTGACATTATTTAATGTGAATGTTAAGGTCAAAAACTTTATGAAATATGGTATTGGAGGTTAAAACCATATGGTAGGAGGTTTAATAGCGTTTCTGGGCCGTTTCCGGGGTTTTTGGCTTTTCCGGGGGAGTTTGGGCCTAAAAGAGGGGGTTCTGGGCTTTGGTGGGATGGAGTATGAGTCCATTTAGGACTAGGAGTCATGTGGGGGCTGGCAAAAAGGGCTCCCCCTGCCCCTCTTGCGCCCCACCTGCCCTTTGTGCGCCCCCCCACCTTCTCCTTGCCCTAGCCGCCCTCCCCTCCTCTCCCCCTTGTGGCCGTGTGCCCCTCCCCTTGTCCCCCAATGCTCCCCACCTCTCCACCACCTCTCCTCCACCCCCTGCACCTCGAGGATCCATCCATTGGAGCGAGGAGCGAACCAGGAGGAGATCCATTCAGTTTTCGTGCGTTGGGCAAAGGTATGGCCATGGGAATCGTTGGGGTTGGTCTAGGTACTGTTCTAAGGGTGTTTATCAAGTTTTTAGATCAATTGGTGGTGCTGGATTTGAGTAGATTGGATTAGATCTAGAAGTTGCCACGTTCTCTGTTTCGGGCAGCATGAGCAGTCGACCTAGGGTTTGGTTTTTCGCCAATTTAGAGTCGGAATTTGGTCGTACGGATGTTGAAGAAGTTGTAGGTAATTTCAATACCTTTCAGTGGGTATAAATAACTTTAAATTCCGCCATGCCGTTTGAAAGTTATGATCGTTTTACCGAGCGTATTAAAATCTGTGACGTGATTGGAACAGATCACGGTATTTTGTAGATTAAGAAACTTTAGAGTCTGAATCAGTCTTTCCCTATACCTAGAAAAAGTTGGGAAATTTCCTAAGATATGCGAGGATGTACTCGTTTAATTGATTCGGAGTCCCAGAACCCAAGTTATGCCTTTTGGAAGGCTGCTGTCCCGACGGGACAGAACCTCTGTTTTTGGGTTTTGCGAGTAGTTGGCAATGTCGGGGTAGATGAGGGTTTGCATACTGTTTTGTGGGCTTGATTGTGAGTGTGTGGTCCCTATGTGCAGGTGGTGTGACCCCGGGAGGGCCTACTACTTCTTACCAATCCGTCGCCCATGGTTGAGGCAAGTGTATTGTAATGGATAGCGGCTTGTAGGTTGCTAGTTGAGACTAGATGAGATTGATTATATGTGATGATCACTTGCCATGCTTTAATGATTGCCATTGATATGATGAGTGTGTTTATCATGTTATGATACCATGTGTTAATGTACAAGTTGATTATGATGTTGGCATATTTGCATACATGGCATGTTACATGGCCCGGGCGGTGAGAAAGTCATAACTAATCCGGGGAAGGTCGGTGAGAAAGTTATGACTATTCCGGAGAGCCAATGAGTAAGTCCTACATCGTGATTCCATTCACTGCGGTGAACGGAAGCGAGGAGTAGGCACCCTCCATCTTCGGGATGGAAGGGGGGAGAGGGTGCACACCGACGGGTGTGTACTCAACCATACCGGTATGAGTTTCCAAGGAGACATGAGCATCGCATTGCACTTCATACATACTGATGATGATGACAATATGTGACCATGAATGAGATGGTTTACATGATGTGAGATATTATTGCTATGTAATTGTTTATGTTTGTATTATTGCAATATACTTGCTGAGTGATGAACTCACGCTTGTGTTTATGTTGTTTTCTTTTAGGTACCATGAATCCGAGATGCAGGAAAGGGAGCTAGTCACACGTCATCACTTAGCATCACACATTTAAACAATGACATGTTCCTTCCCTTATGGTTATGGTTAATTCATTGAACTAAACTATGGTTTCGATGATTCGTTGGTCGTTATGAATAATTGATTAGTCCATATTTGTCATGTGATGGATAGAATTTGTATCCTTAGTGGTATGGTGGCTGTTTTTTTTCCGTTTGATCATGTTATTGCTATCGTTCATTATGCCACATTGACATGTTATTATTGTTGTTGCTTCAATTCATGTTAAAACAAAGGAGATGCTGCCGAAATCTCGGTTTTTAGCATGTGCGCCTTTGCTGGAATTTATGTTTAATTATTGTATTTAGATGTTGTTTAGCTTTTGTTTGGTAGCATTCAGGCATAGTAAATGCCGCGGTGTTAAAGTTGGTATCAGAGCGGGCTGTAGGTCCTTGGAATGTGTATTTTTAGTGACATGCTATAGGGTACAACTAAAATGTGATGTGGAATAACTTAGAAACATGGCTTAGGTCTTAACTAAAATTTTGTCATAGGATAGCAACATTAAAACTTGCAAAAGTGGTATAACTAATCTAAAATTTGACACACACTGGATGCACAGTAGGAAAGGGTATGGGTATCGTTCCTTTACGCTTAAATGTTGTATTTAAGCTATGATGTTGAATGCTTCATTTGATAAAGCATGTTGCTATGTCTATGAGATAAATGATTGAATTGTTCTTGTGGTGGTGATAAAGTGGGGTTGTGGTGCCGAAGGGTTTCGGCCACCTCTTTTTGGTTCATAGTAAGGGTGAGGTTTGACGGTGTGGCCGGTTAGCGCCATCACCGAAGAACTATTAACCCCTGTAGGAGAAGAGTGCTTACCCTTTCTGTCGTAAATCGGGTAGTTGACTGAAGTCAAATCGAAGAGTTTGGTGGTGGATTCCTTCGGATGTTCTTTATCATTCTATGGTCGTTCTTGGTTGGTTTTCTTGGTTTTAGTTGATGGAAACCAAAAGAAAAGTGTTTGGTATTGGATTTTTGCGGATCGTTCCGTATGCGTTGTGTGGTTTTGTCTTCCTTGGTTGAAGACGAAGAAGAAGAGTCTAGTGTTGCGCTTCTTTTGGTCGCCTTTCCAGTTTTGATGCCTAGTTTGTTGATTGCTTTATGGGGAAGAAGCATTCAATTTATTCCTGTGTTTGTCTTTCTCCGAGGTTAAAGGAGTTTTTGCAGAGTTGTGCTAGACCTGGCTGTCAGGGCTAAAGTTCTGTGGCTTTGTAGGAGTAAATGATGTTTGATTTCGTCATTTTACTGGTTTGAGAAATCATCTTTGAAAGCCCTTCTTGTTTCGTGAAAGTTTGGGGTTTGAGGATAAGGTTTTATTTGAAATGGATTACTTGATCGCTTGGTTTCCTTTAAGAAAATTGTCTTTCAACCATTTTCCTTTATGGGAGTCTTTGAGATTGAAAAGCGTTTTGGAGAATTCCTTTTGCATGACTAAGTTTGGCGGTTGGTCTCATTGCAATTTTGAGAGTCAAGTTTCCTTATGAATTTGGGATGAGTTTTAAAACTAAAATGCTGCAAACTAAGCAAGTAGTCTTTTGACAAAAAAAAATCGTTTGTCCCTAGTAAGAATTGTTGTTTAGCATGTTATGTAGTATGTACCAATGTGGTTTATGGGATGACGTACTGTTAAGTTAATCTGTGATTTGAAACAATTCAATGCGGTTGTTATCTCTAGCTTGAAAATAAATAGACTACTAGTGTTGTAGTTTGCTCTTAGCGAGAATGATTAAATGTGTTAATGTACATGCTTAGAATCTGTTGCTTTGTTATAAAAAATGCTTATGACCCCCGATTATGTTTAAAGTTTTAAACCCTGATGCATAGTTGCAACATTAAGATGATGTAGACTGCTGTTATTATTAAAGAAACTTTGCTGGTTGTTTAAAGATGCTCTAATCTAATGGATTAATAGAGAAATTTAATCGCGTTGACTAGTGACTTTAATTTGGAAGTTGATTAGAGTTGCTATTTACGTTGTTGCAAACTACTAGTATATTTGGAAGTATGCAGTTGTGTCTCTACGATGCTAGTATTGATATCAATTGAGAAGACATAAGACTTATTGCTAATGATGTTGTTAAAGGCAGTGTTAATGCTAGTATTCAAGCTATTTTAAATAGTGGGAGTATGTTGTGTGGTGGTAATTTTGTTATCACCTTTGTATAGGGTAGCTAAAAGTAATGTTGTTGGTTGATGATTATGCCCTTTTGTGGTTATTGATGACTAAGTAGTGGTGGTAACTGTTTAGATTACTCGTTCGAAAACCATGGTTAAAATAGAGGAAAATTTTAACATATTGCGATGGAGTGAGCTTTGGATAATTAACATGATAAATGATCTTATCCTTAATGAAAAGTATAACTTAGAGTCTCACTTATGAATTCTTCCCTGTGGAGATAATATTTACATGTTGAAGCGCTTGTTTAACTGAATAAGGTTCGGTTGTCGAGACGTGAATATATAGGAGGTATGAAATTTATATGTTGATCTTGCTGAAAGATTTGTTGAAGTATTATGTTTCAAATTTAGAATAAGAAGTACTATGATTCGGTGATCCGTGGGGATCATGTCAATATAGTTTTGGTTGGGTGCCTTTTTGATAAGCATCATAAACCCTAATTAAAAGTGTTGGGAATGGTAACTAGAGGAAGAATTTGTTATGAAGCTTTTGGTTTAATTGTGTTGGGGCTTCTCAGGGAGTAAATAGTGATTATTGAAGTCTTTAATGGAAAGCGTAGTGGAGTACTAGAGATGGTTCTTTTTATGCTGAGCTTGTGTTCAAAAGCTTTTGGACTGGTTTGGTTGTTTGCCATTTTGGTTGAAGGGTTTTCGGTCAAGGTGTTCCATATGCTGTGTTTCAGAGTTTCCCTAAAACTCATAGAAATTGGTGCAAATATTTGGTTTTGGCTAATTTGTTTAGTTGGTGCTATGAATATGGATTTACACCCCAAAAGTTTTTGAGTCGATCGCGCCCTTTCACGTTCGCACTGAATTATCTTTGGAATTAATTTTAAAAGGAAGCAGATGGTCATAAAGGGTTGTACTGTTGGAAACTTTTGAGTTCAGCCCTTGATGTGTAACTCTGTTTGGCTAGAGTTGGAGTCATTTGAAAAATGTGTCTGGTGTGCGGATGTTTCACAAGTCTGATTTTTATGAATGTTTCATAAGTGAATTTGGTTAGTGAAGAGTTTTCTTTTGTGATTGAGTTTCCCTCTCTTTTGATAAAATTTATGGTGGTTGTGTGTGCAGATGTTTGACTTTGGAGTCGATGTTTTGTTCCAAAGGGTTGAGTTTGATTTTGCGAGGTGTTGCAAGGTTAGTTTTAAATGGATGATGGGTTTTCACACGATGTGGTGTTTTGTTGTTAACGATGTTGCCGTCATAGTCTATATGATTTAGCGCAACCGTCAGTGTTATGTGTATTTCAATCATGTGATACCGAGGGAGAAGTCTTTTGGTGAATGACTTTTCGGTATTGTTGTTATATGATGAATGAATGGTGAAAAGTAAACAAGACATCGTGTATACATGTTAAATGATAAAAGAGTCGTTGAGCCAGGTCGGTGAGAAAGTCATATATGGAGATATGACTAATCTGGAGTGCTCTTGAAGAATGTGCATTCATGTCATGAAACGAGATTTCCCTTGCTTTCTAGTATGAAAAGAAAAGAATGAATAATTTCTGGTGTTGGTTGTGGTGAAGGGATGTGTGTTTCCTTTGTGTTTTGGCTTAGGAAATTAAAATGAATACTCTCTAGTTGTTGTCGAATCCTTTCCAAAGTGGTTTTAGCGCTTTGGGGTTTGAGTTGTTGGATGAGGGCCACTTGGGTTCATGTTTATGGTTGAGCTCACTCAATGATTGTGCTCTTTGTCGTGGTCCTTTGAGTGGAAGGTTGTGTATGACTCAATGCAAACCTTCGTGGAGAATTGTGTCATTGAGGTGTTCCTCGGTAGGGTTGATTACATTATTAGTGGACCACTTGGTGATTGCTAGTGATCGCTTTTCCTTTTGAAGTGTATTGGATCTTTTTGTCGTTGGGCAATGAGCGAGTTATGTCAACCGAGAAGAATGTTCGGTCATTTCTGTTACGCGAGTCTTACGGAAGTAGGTTGTTCGTTCTGGTGGTACTCTTAGAGCGTTGTGTCTCTCCTGTTTCGCGTCGTCTTGAGTACAAGGAACCACAGAATGGAGGTTGGTACCGTGTTTTTCTGGAGAGTAGCATGAGTTAAAGGGATCGGGCACTTCAGTGCCAAGGAATGCTTAGAACGGGAGTTTGAGACTATTTTCTTTTGTGGGCTGTTGAGGTTTTATCTTACCGCTTGGGGACGTGCTGAGACCGTTTGTGAGTACTTTGTGTTTCAATGTAGAGTAAAGTTCTCGCAAGTTTTGATTGTGAGTTATCTTTAGAGCTGTCAGTCTTTGATCCTTAGCTGCTTGCCTCTGAGTGCTGGATGGTGCAAATCGTAGGGACTTCTAAGCGGGTTCTGAGGCGTGAACCATAACTCCCTTTGATTTGATTGTTTGCGAAGTGACGTGTCTCGGATTCGGGGTCGAATCCTGTTGAAGGGGGGAAGAATGTGACACTACGGAATGGTGTGACATTATTTAATGTGAATGTTAAGGTCAAAAACTTTATGAAATATGGTATTAGAGGTTAAAACCATATGGTAGGAGGTTTAATAGCGTTTCCGGGGTTTTCGGCCTTTCCGGGGGAGTTTGGGCCTAAAAGAGGGGGCTGTGGGCTTTTGTGGGATGGAGTATGAGTCCATTTAGGAGTAGGAGTCATGTGGGGGCTGGTAAAAAGGGCTCCCCCTGCCCCTCTTGCGCCCCACCTGCCCTTTGTGCGCCCCCCACCTTCTCCTTGCCCTAGCCGCCCTCCCCTCCTCTCCCCCTTGTGGCCGTGCGCCCCTCCCCTTGTCCCCCATTGCTCCCCACCTCTCCACCACCTCTCCTCCACCCCCTTACTGCCCTAGGGTGGCCTCCCCACCCCCTGCACCTCGAGGATCCATCCATTGGAGCGAGGAGCGAACCGGGAGGAGATCCATTCAGTTTTCGTGCGTTGGGCAAAGGTATGGCCATGGGAATCCTTGGGGTTGGTCTAGGTACTTTTCTAAGGGTGTTTATCAAGTTTTTAGATCAATTGGTGGTGCTGGATTTGAGTAGATTGGATTAGATCTAGAAGTTGCCACGTTCTCTGTTTCGGGCAGCATGGGCAGTCGACCTATGGTTTTGTTGTTCGCCAATTTAGATTCGGAATTTGGTCATACGGATATTGAAGAAGTTGTAGGTAATTTCAATACCTTTCAGTGGGTATAAAGAACTTTAAATTCCGCCCTACCGTTTGAAAGTTATGATCGTTTTACCGAGCGTATTAAAATCTGTGACGTGATTGGAACAGATCACGGTATTTTGTAGATTAAACAACTTTAGAGTCCGAATCAGTCTTTCCCTATACCTAGAAAAAGTTAGGAAATTTCCTAAGATACACGAGGATGTACTCGTTTAATTGATTCGGAGTCCCAGAACCCAAGTTATGCCTTTTGGAAGGCTGCTGTCCCGACGGGACATAACCTCTGTTTTTGGGTTTTGCGAGTAGTTGGTAATGTCGGGGTAGATGAGGGTTTGCGTACTGTTTTGTGGGCTTGATTGTGAGTGTGTGGTCCCTATGTGCAGGTGGTGTGACCCCGAGAGGGCCTACTACTTCTCGCCAATCCGTCGCCCGTGGTTGAGGCAAGTGTATTGTAATGGATAGCGGTTTGTAGGTTGCTAGTTGAGACTAGATGAGATTGATTATATGTGATGATCACTTGCCATGCTTTAATGATTGCCATTGATATGATGAGTATGTTTATCATGTTATGATGCCATGTGTTAATGTACAAGTTGATTATGATGTTGGCATATTTGCATACATGGCATGTTACATGGCCCGGCGCGGTGAGAATGTCATAACTAATCCGAGGAAGGTCGGTGAGAAAGTTATGACTATTCCGGAGAGCCAATGAGTAAGTCCTACATCGTGATTCCATTCACCGAGGTTAACGGAAGCGAGGAGTAGGCACCCTCCATCTTCGAGATGGAAGGGGGGAGAGGGTGCACACCGACGGGTGTGTACTCAACCATACCGGTATGAGTTTCCAAGGAGACATGAGCATCGCATTGCACTTTATACATATTGATGATGATGATAATATGTGACCATGAATGAGATGGTTTACATGATGTGAGATATTATTGCTATGTAATTGTTTATGTTTGTACCATTGCAATATACTTGCTGAGTGATGAACTCACGCTTGTGTTTATGTTGTTTTCTTTTAGGTACCATGAATCCGACATACGGGAAAGGGAGCTAGTCACACGTCATCACTTAGCATCACACATTTAAACAATGACATGTTCCTTCCCTTATGGTTATGGTTAATTCATTGAACTAAACTATGGTTTCGATGATTCGTTGGTCGTTATGAGTAATTGATTAGTCCATATTTGTCATGTGATGGATAGAATTTGTATCCTTAGTGGTATGGTGGCTGTTTTTTTCCTTTTGATCATGTTATTGCTATCGTTCATTATGCCACATTGACATGTTATTATTGTTGTTGCTTCAATTCATGTTAAAACAAAGGAGATGCTGTCGAAATCTCGGTTTTTAGCATGTGCGCCTTTGCTGGAATTTATGTTTAATTATGGTATTTAGATGTTGTTTAGCTTTTGTTTGGTAGCATTCAGGCATAGTAAATGCCGGGGTGTTACACCCCAAGCCCACGATGTTTCCCCCAATTCCAAAATTCCCCTATAAGGTCCAAAACATGAAACCGAAGACATACCGAAATGCCGAAAACGGAAAATGACTCATTTCGACATCCGTGGTGTTACATTCTCCCCCCTTAACAGGATTCGACCCCGAATCCGTGACACACCACTACACAACCAGGCAAAACAAAAGATAACTAGACTTCACATTTCATACCTGAGGTGAACAGCTCAGGGTACTTCTCGCGCATGCGAGACTCCAACTCCCAGGTTGCTTCCCTCTCAGTTTGATGCGACCACAGGACCTTGACAAACTTGAGCGTCCTGTTCTTCAATACTCGCTCCGAATTCCCGAGAATTTTCATCGGACGGGACTCAAATGTGAGGTTCTGATCAAGCACTAATGGTTCCAACGGAACCACCAACTCCGGGTCATGCAAGTACTTTCTCAGCATCGAAACATGGAACACATTGTGGACTCCCTGCATCAACTCCGGTAGCTCCAAGCGATAAGCCAACTTACCAACTCGAGCGATGATCGGGAACGGCCCAACATATCTCAGACTGAGCTTCCCTTTGGTGCCAAATCGAACCACACCCTTGGTGGGCGATACTCGCAAGAGTACACTATCACCCACCGCAAACTCTAGATCTCGCCTTCTCACATTAGCATAGCTTTTCTATCTACTCTAAGCTGCAAGAAGGTTCTGCCGTACCTCAGCCACTCGATCAACAGTCTATTGAACCCAATCCGGTCCAAGGACCGCTCTCTCTCCCACTGCATCCCAACAAAGCGGCGATCTGCACTTTCGGCCATAGAGCACTTCATAAGGGGCAGCCAGGATGCTGGAATGATGGCTGTTATTGTAAGCAAACTCTGCCAGAGGCAAGTGATCTTCCCAGCTACCTTTCCACGCCATCACACAGGCCCTGAGCATATCCTCCAAGGTCTGAATGGTACGCTCAGATTGCCCGTCCGTTTGAGGGTGAAAAGTGGTACTAAGGCAAAGCTGTGTACCCAAAGCACTCTGCAAACTCTCCCGGAACTTTCAGACAAATTTTGCATCCCGATCAAAGATAATCATCATGGGCACGCCATGCAGTCTCACAATTTTCCGCACATAAATGGGAGCCAACTTGCTCGCTGAATTGGTAGTGCAGTTAGGAATGAAGTGTGCGGACTTGCTAAGACGATCCACCGCAACCCAAACAGCATCCTTCCCTCATGGAGTACGAGGTAGGCCAACCACAAAGTTCATAGAAATGTCATCCCAAGGCCACACAGGAATCTCCAATGGCTGCAACAGACCAGCGGGGCACTTGTGTTTAGCCTTAATCTTCTGGCAGACCCCACACGATGCCACATACTTGGCAATGTCAACACTTATCCTTTTCCACCAGAAGTTCTTTTTCAAATCCATGTACATCTTGGTCTCCCTAGGATGGACCGTGTACGGGGTGCGATGAGCCTCTTTCAGGATATCATCTTTTACTTGGGATTTCTGAGGTACGCACAGGCGACCCTGAAACCTTAGAACTCCCACATCATCAATGGAAAAGTCTCCAGTCTTACCACCCTCAAGGCGTTTCCTCACCTGCTGGAGCAACCAATCATGTTGTTGTGCTTCCCGCACACGCTCGGGGATCGCTGACTCAAGAATCAATTGCGTTTCAGCTTGCACGGTCCCTGCAAAACAGTAAGAGACTCCCAATCGCTCAAAATTAGCAACAAGGCAATCAATAATAGGGGGCATTGTCTTGCGACTGAGAGCGTCAGCCACCACATTTGCCTTGCCTGGATGATACTGGATAGTGAGGTCATAATCCTTTATCAATTCTAGCTACCTCCTCTGCCTCAAATTCAAATCTTTCTAGGTAAAGATGTACTTGAGGCTCTTATGATCAGTGAAGATATCACAAGACTCATCATACAAGTAGTGCCTCCAAATTTTCAATGCGAACACCACAGCGGCCAGCTAAAGATCAAGAGTACGATAGTTCTGCTCATGCTTTTTCAACTGCCGTGATGCGTAAGCAATCACCTTGCCATCCTCCTTAAGCACACAACCAAGTCCCATTCGAGAAGCATCCGAATAGACAATAAAACGCCTCCCAGGCTCGGGAAGGGTAAGAATAGGGGCAGTCACTAACTTATCCTTCAAAGTGCAGAAACTGTGCTCACACTCTGCAGTCCACTGAAATTTCATCCCTTTCTGGGTCAACTGCGAAAGCAGCTTAGCAATGATAGAGAAGTCCTACACAAAACGCTGGTAATACCCGGCCAACCCAAGGAAACTGCACACCTCTTTAACATTGGAAGGTCTCTTCCAGTCCAAAACTGCTGAGACTTTGCTAGAATCTACAGATATGCCCTCTGGATTGATGATGTGGCCAAGAAAACCCACTTTTGAAATCCAGAACTCGCACTTTTTCAACTTAGCATAGAACTGGTTCTCCCTCAATGTACTCAGCACAAGCCTCAAATGCTGCTCATGTTCTTTTGATTTAGAGTAATCCAGAATATCATCCATGAACACTACCACAAACTCATCAAGATACTGGTGTATCATACTGTTCATGGCCTCCATAAAGACAGCAGGAGCATTAGTTAGGCCAAAAGACATAACTTTAAATTCATAGTGCCCATACCTAGTGGAGAAAGAAGTCTTCTCAATGTCCTGTTCCCTCACGCAAATCTGATTGTAACCAGACTGAAGATCAATTTTGGAGAACAACTTTGCTCCCTTCAGTTGGTCAAATAGATCCTCAATGCGAGGCAATAGATACTTGTTCTTGACGGTCACTTGGTTGAGAGCACGATAGTCATTGCACATACGCCAACTACCATCCTTCTTCGAAACGAAGAGGACGGGTGCTCCCCATGGCGATACACTGCGCCGAATAAAACCCTTTGCCAACAAATCCTTCAATTGCTTTTTCAACTCGTCTTGAAAAGGACGAGCCAAGCGATATGGAGAGATAGAAATAGGTCGGGTGCCAGGAACAAGATCAATACGAAACTCCACACTCCTCACTGGAGGCAACCTAGGCAACTCATTAGGGAACACATCAGCAAATTCCTTCACCACAGGAATCTCCTCAATTGCTACTGAAGAAGATGGCTTTTCTGAAATAGCCATAAGAACACCCAACTGCCTCAAACGGCGACCAGAAAACAGACTAGCCAAAGAAAAGATGGAACTGGAGGGTATGCCACCCTAAAAAGTCAACTCCACCCCTGACAGGGCCTGCAAGGTAACTATCTTCCAAAAGCAACGGATCTTGGCATGGTACTGATGCAACCAGTCCATGCCCAAAATGACAACAAAAGGAGCTAACTGAATCACCATAAGATTGGCAAAGAAAACCTCATCATCAATGGCAATAGTGCAACCCGGGCAAACCAAAGAACTAGCAATCAGACCCCCAGGAGAACTAACTATCACAGACTCAGAAATCCGTTGAACTCCCAACTTAGCTCTACTAGCAAACTCAGATGACACAAACAAATAGGACGCTCCGGAATCAAACAGAACAAAGGCATCAACTGAATCCACACGCAAAATACCTGAAACAACCTCTGGATGCCTAGCTGACTCGATGGTCGGCAAGGTGTACATTCCCGGTGGCGCTGGGGCAGCAGGAGCCCTAACACTCGGCTAATGCCCCAACATAGTTGGGGGCGGTGTGTCGGGACCCGAATTTACAAATCCGGACCCTCTGTGTATTCAACACTAGTCCAGGATCACGCTAGTGCACACAGTCTCAACATTGGCAAATATCACAATCATACACATCGATAATAATAAAGTACTTTAATTAAGATAACCAAACTGGTTGCTCGACCTTATGTTCAAGTTACAAAAGTACGCCTCGCAGGGCTAAGACTTATTCAAATAAAATCTACAGCAGAATATAATAAGAAAACGTGTGGCGCCAACCAATATGCCACAGGCAACTGACTGGACTCGATCCCTAGTTCGACGGCTCCTCTTGAAACTCCTCCTCCAAAGCTGGTGTAGACTCTTCTTCAACTGATGTTTGAATTGCAGCAAGGGTGAGTACTTGGTACTCAGCAAGTCATTCACAGGATGCAAACTAATATACTACATGCATGGCTTAGTACAAGGGAATGGCTCATGGTATAATTGCAGTAAAACAGCATTTGACAAGTATCATAAGTAGATTCGAAAGCAGTAAAGGCAAGTATAAAATCAATAACTTTTCCAGGAGTTAAATAAACATCTTTCCCATTCCTAGTCCACATTTCCATCAACCTCATCAATTAACCAAACCAAACCTTCCAAGTCCAAGTTGTTTTCACGAAAGTCTAACCCTTGACTGTAATCCCCGAGCAATGTCCATTGCCACGGACACGGCTATTCGAATAGATTTTACACTCTGCAGAGGTTATGCACTTTACCCACAAGATACAGCCAAACACCACAAAGGCAAGTGATCGTAACAAAGCCTTTCGGAAACGGCTAATTACGCAAGTGAACTTTCTGGTTTTTGCCCTACACCATCCCTTCCCTTAACAAAGGCGAAGTATGGGACCGACATACCGTTGGACGGGTACCATGCCATCGCATCGGTACGCTCCCCCTTCAAGTTATACAAAGGGTGTAGTTGACACCCGAGGTATCACATGCGAGTTATTAGTAACTTACTCAACTAGGACCGTCCCATTCCGGTCATGTGGTTGCACGATTAACTCAGTTCAAAGGCTTGCAAGGTTAATTCCTTATGTTGACCAGAGCAAGACTACCTGAAGAACCAAACCATCGCTCCCGATGCCACAACTGGCCCGCCCAATCATTTCTTGCCACATGCCCCGGTCGAAAACTATTTATCAAACCCCTAGTTGATTACCATGCACCACATGCCATCAACATCACAACACATGATACCCTTCCAAAACAGGTTCAATATATCATTAAGTCAATATTAACATTTGATTGTCCAAAATCATGTCATGAGCATGTAGCAGGTCTAAACAATATACTACAACGATCTAAATTCCCATGTTGGCGATTTAATAATGTCCAACTATTTAATCCTCAACTATGGTGACAAGGGGTTCATGGCATTCAATTTTCTGTGTCAAGGTGGCATACAACAATTAGGAAATTAACTAGTCTCCCAAAATTAATTAAAGCATTTATAGTTGAACTAGAATGCAATAATTTAAATCAAATTATTTTCAAAATGGGATCAACATGGTCAAAGCACAACTTGCCTTCAAAAAGCACTTGATCTTGGCCCTGAGCTGGCTCCTGGGTCAACACTTCACCTTCGAAGCCTTTGGGCACCTCAACGTCTACTCGTAACGCGTGCAAATAGCAATAAATGAATAAAACAGTAGACACAAAGTGTCCAAACATCCAAATGAAGTCCATAAACAGATGGAGCATATTTTTATGAATTTTTAGAAATTGGAATCGGCGAAATTGGAGTTAAAACGCAAAAGTTATAAGCGTTTAAAGTTTAAATAATCAATTAAATAATATTACAGAGAAAAACTTTGGTCTAAATATTAAATAAAATTCACCATTAGGTAGATCCCAATTTTATACAAATTTAGAAATTTGAATCACCCAAATCGGAGTTAAATTGCAAAAGTTATAAGCGTTTGAAGTTTGAAATCATATTTGAATTCATTAAACCGAATTAAATAAATTATTTCTTTTCAGAAAACGATTTATTGCGTCAGCAGTGACACGTGTCGGCTTCTTATTGGTCGGCTGGCGTCAGCCAGTCCATGGACTCGGCCCACGGTTCGGCTCGGGTCCACCGTGGACTCGGCCCACGGCTCCACGTGTCGCTGACACGCGGGCCCCCATCGGGTGACGTCAGCGCTGACGTCATCGCGCGGTTCGGCCGAGCGGGCTGACACGCGGGCCCCGCCATAACGCCAGCATGACGTCACGGCTGACGTCATAGTGCGGTTGGCTATCTCGCTGACGCGCGGGCCCCACGTGACACCAGCGGCGACCGCGGCTGACCGCGTTGATTCGGCTCCCGGACATGTGGCGCGATCTGGACCGTTGATTTGAAAATCAACGGCTCCGATTGGATACAATGCCACACGTTGCGATACAACGTGGCTAATCTGGGCCGTTCGATTCGGATCAGACGGTCCAGATTGGATCGGGTTTTCTCCTCACCGAGGGTGGTGTGGCATGTCCCGGCACGCGACACGTGGCGCGCCCTATGCCGTTGGATCTAGATCCAACGGTTGGGATTGAATCTAAAACCGTAACGTGGATTCGCTATGGGGTGACGTGGACGAACGTGAGCCGTTGGATCTTGATCCAATGGTCCAGATCTAATCTGGTTTCTACGGGTCCCGGGGAAACGTGGCCTCACCTTGGCGGTCGGATCTTGATCGGACGGCTGTGCGGGCTCGAGGGCGTCGATAGCGCACGGCGGCGGTGGCTTTGCCGGAGAGGAGGAAGACGACCAACGCGCCGGTGTTTGCTGGCTTCTCCGGCGAGGTGAGTTCTCCCTTCGGATGCGCCTCGGCCTGGGGTCTCGGGACTGGGCTCAACCGCGGCGGAGAGCGACGGACGGCGGCGGAATCCAGAGTTAACCGCGGCGGAAGGCTTTTCCAACTACGGCGAGCTCGTGCGGCCGAACGGCGGCGGCTCAGGTGTGAAGGGTTAGGGGTATGGGTGCGCATGGGAGTCGGCTTCTCGGTGGCGGCGGCGGCGGTATAAATAGTGGCCTCGGCTTCCGTGAAAAGCGCGGAGACCGAGGCCCACACGCGGGCGGCGGCGGAGTCCGGCGAGGACTCGGATTAGATGACGTGGCTCCACGCGGGCTGTTGGATCTAGATCCAACGATTGAGGGGTTTGGGCTCGGTCCGGCTCGGGCGACGTGGTTGGCTCGGTCGGACTCGGGTTCGGGCGACATGGTTCAACCTCAGCCGTTGGATCGTGATCCAATGGCTGCGACGTTAGGGTTTCGGCCGACTGGGTTCGGCTCGACCGGGTGATGCGGTCGGGTTCGGGTCGGACTCCGACTCGAGTCCGACTCGGGCTCGGTCGCATGAACAGTAAAACCAACTCGCTTTTTCCAGCGATTTAAATAACCAAATTAATTTCTAGAAATTCATTTAATTCAAGAAAAATATCAAAATACTCAGAAAAATTCCAGAAAAATTCTAGAAAATATTTTAGGGCATTTGGGACTCAAATAAAATATTTCCAAAAAAATTTTATTTGCAATTTTGAATTCTTTAATTATTTCAAAAGGGAATAAATTCAAATTAAGTCCAAATAAATCCAAATAAATTCCAGAAAATCCCAAAAATTCACCAGAGTGTAAAATAACATCTAATTTCATGAAAAGCAAAAATTGAGGTGTTACAAACCCCCCTTAATAGAATCTCGTCCCCGAGATTCAGGGCTTACTAGAGAATAGGTTTGGAAATTCTTTCTTCAAATCCTCCTCGCGCTCCCAAGTTGCTTTACTCTCTACGTGGTTGCTCCATTGAACCCTGCAGAAACGGGTTGACTTATTCATTGTTTCTCGATCCACGGTGTCCAGAATCTTCACGGGGTGCTCCTTGTAAGTCAGATCCTCTTGCAGCTCAATGGACTCTAACGGTGTCTGCTCGTTTGGTACTCAAAGACACTTCTTCAGCTGGGACACGTGGAACACGTCATGTACTCCTGCCAACGACTGCGGTAACTCCAGCTGGTAAGCAACTTCGCCTCTACGGCTCAAAATCTTAAATGGTCCGACATATCGCGGTGCGATCTTCCCTTTGGCATGGAATCCCTTAACTCCCCTGAGGGGTGTAACCCTCAGGTACACGAAATTCTCTGGTTCAAAGCTCAAGTCTCGGCGACGGTTATCAGCGTAGCTTTTCTATCTTGACTGTGCTATCTTCAGTCTTTCTCGGATCATGGTGATCTGCTCTTCGGCTTCCTGAAGAATGTCCGGCCCAAAGACACGGCGCTCCCCTGTCTCGTTCCAGTTCAACGGCGTTCGACAGGGTCGACCGTATAGTGCCTCAAATGGTGACATTTGCAAACTGGCCTGGTAGCTATTGTTGTAGCTGAACTCAGCATATGGCAGACTTTTATCCCAAGAGGTAGCATAAGCTAATGCACAAGCTCTTAACATGTCCTCTAGAATCTGGTTAACTCTCTCGGTCTGTCCATCCGTCTGAGGGTGATAAGCTGTGCTGAAGTTCAAACGGGTCCCCATGGTTTCATGTAGCTTATTCCAGAATCTCGAGGTAAACTGGGCACCTCTGTCCGATACAATCTTCTTCGACACTCCATGCAAACAGACGATCCTGGTCATGTACAATTCTGCTAACTTATCCCCCGAGTAAGTGGTCTTTACCAGGATAAAATGGGCGACCTTAGTCAAGCGGTCTACTACAACCCATATGGAGTCATATCCTCCTTGAGTCTTGGGTAAACCGGTAATGAAGTCCATTCCGATTTCCTCCCATTTCCACTCAGGTATCTTCAACGGCTGTAGCAATCCTGCTGGTCTCTGATGCATTGCCTTAACTCTCTGGCATATGTCGCACAGCACAACATACTCGGCAACTTCACGCTTCATGCTTGGCCACCAGAATCTTTCCTTCAAATCCTGATACATCTTAGCACTTCCAGGGTGAATTGAATACTTGGAGTCATGGGCCTCCTCTAGTATCAACTGTTTCAGCTCCTTATTGTTTGGCACACAAATTCGATTCTCCATCCACAACGTGCCTTGCTCATCCAGCTTGAAGTCTTTTGCCTTGCCATCATCCATTTTGGACTTAATCCTGCGGATCTGATCCTCCAGGGTAGGCTTCACTTCTAATGCGGCCAAGAATCCTTCTGTCCTTCTCGGATCTGATCCTCCAGGGTAGGTTTCACTTCTAATGCGGCCAAGAATCCTTCTAGGACCACCTCAATCTGCATCTTCTGGAAATCCTTGCATAGCTCTTTCTAACTCGCGGCTATCAACAGGTTCACAGTATGGCTCTTCCTACTCAAGGCATCGGCCACCACATTAGCCTTCCCAGGATGGTAATGGATTCCAACATTATAATCCTTGATCAGTTCCAACCATCTCCTCTGCCTCATGTTCAAGTCCGATTGGGTGAATATGTACTTAAGACTCTTATGATCCGTATACACTTCACATCTGTTCCCAATCAAATAATGACGCCACAACTTCAAAGCATGCACTACAGCAGCTAACTCTAGGTCATGCGTCGGATAATTCTCTTCATGCGGCCTCAGCTGCCTTGATGCATAAGCGACGACCTTCCTGTTCTGCATCAGCACACATCCAAGTCCTTGACATGATGCGTCACAGTAAATATCAAAGCTTTGATTGACGTCTGGTAGAACTAACACTGGTGCTGATTTCAATCGCTTCTTCAACTCTTGAAAACCCTTCTCGCACTCCGGCGTCCAGGCAAACTTCTTCTCCTTCTTCAACAATTGCGTAAGGGGTCTCGCAATCGTCGAAAAGCCTTCGATGAAGCGGCAGTAGTAACCTGCCATCCCAAGGAAACTACGAATCTGGGTCACGGTCTTCGGCTGTTCCCAATGTAACACAGCTTCTACCTTGCTTGGATCTACCGCAACTCCTTCTGCAGTCATTACGTGTCCAAGGAATTCTACCTTGTCTTTCCAAAAATCGCACTTGCTGAACTTGGCGAAGAGTTGCTGTTCCCTCAGCTTCTCCAAAACTCGCCTCAGATGCTCTGCATGTTCTTCCTTTGTCTTGGAGTAGATGAGAATGTCATCGATGAACACAACGACAAACTTATCCAAGTACTCCATGAAAACCTTGTTCATCATATTCATGAAGTAAGCTGGTGCATTTGTCAGACCGAAGGACATAACAGTAAACTTGTAATGTCCATATCTTGACGAGAATGCGGTCTTCGGAATATCTTCCGATCGGATCTTCAGCTGGTGGTATCCCGATCTCAGATCAATCTTGGACAAAACTCCGGCTCCTCTCAGCTGGTCAAACAGGTCATCGATCCTGGGTAGCGGGTACTTATTCTTCACGGTGACTTCATTGAGTGCACGGTAGTCAATGCACACCCTGAAACTCCCATCCTTCTTCTTGACGAACAGAACTGGCGCTCCCCATGGCGACGAACTCGGTCTGATGAATCCTTTCTCCATCAGCTCTTCAAGCTATTTCTTCATCTCCACCAATTCTTCAGTGGACATCCAGTACGGTCTCTTTGCTATCGGCGCTGTACCCGGTACAAGTTCTATCACAAACTCTATGTCTCTGTCGGGCGGCATCCTAGGTAGATCTTTAGGGAAAACATCTGGGTACTCAGTCACCACTGAGACATCCTCTATACTGATTGCCTTTGCGCTGTTAACCATTAGCCGTCCATCTCTAACGGCAGTTGCTTGAAATTCCACTTTTCTTCCACACAGGCTCTCAACTGATATGACTCTTCGTCCACAATCTAGCACGGCCTTGTGCTTGGACAACCAGTCCATTCCCAAAATAACATCTAGGGTCTGGGTTCCCAATATAATCAAGTTCGCTAAGAACTCTACCCCATCTATTAGTATTCTCACCCCAGAACATCCTACTTGAGATCGGAGTTCTGACCCAGGGGTTTGAACTATAAGCATGCACTTAAGATCCACAATCTCCAAATCATTCTTAGAAACAAAATCTCGGGAAACAAATGAATGCGAAGCTCCAGAGTCAAACAAAACTATTGCAGGTACTGAGTTGACAAGTATCTTACCCAGTATGACGTCTGTGGCATTCTGGAGTGCATCTGTGGTCACGTGATTGACTCTGCCTCTCACCACGGTCTGGGGTGCGGCTCCTAGCTGTGCTGCTTCATGGTTTGCTCCTAGTGCAGGTGTCCTAGCTGTTGTAGATCCCAAGTTGAAGCGAACTGGGGTCACTCCTGCTATCTTCTTAGGGCAACTGTTGGAGAAATGCCCTGGCTCATTGCATGTATAGCAACGCCTCACTGTGCCCTGCTGGTTGCTTGTAGCGGCGTTCCTGGCTGGGGCTGGGGTCTGGAAATTCTGATTCACAGGCCCTGGTGCTGGTGACGGTGTCCTTGCTGCATTCTGCGGTTGGAATCGGAAGAACTGATTTGGCGCAACCCGCAGACGCTGCTGCGCTCCCTGACGTGATCCTTGCTGCTGCATTCTGCGCTTCCTGTTTTCATCCAACTCCTTGCGCTTGTCCTCAAGAATAAGCGCTTTGTTCACAAGCTCCTAGAAATCTGGAAAGGTGTGGGTGATCAGTTCCACCTGCAGTCCCGAGTTGAGTCCCTTCATAAAGCGAGACTGTCTGGCCTTATCTGTCGCTACATCTTCAGGTGCGTAGCGTGCAAGCTGTGTGAACTTGTTCAGATATTCTGACACCGGTTGATGACCTTATTTCAATGCCCTGAACTCTTCCTTCTTAAGGTCCATGATCCCTTCTGGCACGTGATGTCCTGTGGGTTCTCCTGCGTGGCGCATAAGTTTCCCACCATTCAGCGGCGGTCCCTTCCAACTGATGAGATGCATAAAGCACCTTCTCATTCCCCATGCATTGGGCAATGTGTAACTTCCTTTCTATTGACCTTAGCCAATCATCCGCCTCCAACGGGTTGGCATTCCCAGAGAAAGTGGGTGGATGAGTTCTCATGAACTCCGACAACTTTGCTCCCTGTCGTTGTCCCTGATTTGCTTGGTTAGCGGTGGCCTGAGCAGTGACCTGCTGCATCTGTTGCATCATGGCATGCATTAGCTGGGTTTGTGCAGCAAGAAAAGCTCCAAAGTTCTGCATGTCAACTGGCGGTGCTGGGTGAGGTGCAGGTGCTCCATCATTAGGGTTCCCAGCTGGACGAGAACCACTCCCATTGCCTCCAAGGTTTCCGCGGGTGTTCACCATCTGTTGATTGGTCCAAGGTTTAAAGACAAGAGGGAAACAAGTATAGACAAGTAGTAGAGTAACTTATGTGGGGAGGTGTAACTCAAAATCCAACTTTATGAACTATAACATAATAATATCTTGGTATGGTTGTTTACAATGCCTAAGGGCCTGCAACACATACTGCACACTCAGCAAGCAATGAAAATCTAACGCCTCTAAGGGTGAATCTTTATTCTATAACGCTACTCGACGAAGGAGTCCCAACTTCAAGACCTAGGCTCACTCGTCAAGAAAACCTCCTCGGCCTGGGTGCGGGTGCGGTGGCATCGGCGCGAAACGATCACCATGCCCTGCAACTGTGGTAGTCGAAGAAGCGGTGTCCTCATCAAGATCTGACTCCTCCGGGTCCGGCTTGTGTAGCTCGAGTACTGGCTCTGGTCCTGGTCCGTACAAAGCCATCTCCAACTCGTCAATCCTTCGCAGATGGTGAGACACATGCTCTTGAGCCTCCCACCGTCAGTTCTTCTCTATTGTGACCTCCTCGCGAGCCTTCTGTAGCTCCCGGTTCGTATCATCGAGTACATCCTCCTGAGCGATGACAAGTCGTGCCAGCTGTGTGACCGTGGCATTCTCATCCTGAATCAGCTTCGGGTCAA
Organism: Rhipidocladum racemiflorum; assembly: GCA_036346355.1. Taxonomy (NCBI): domain Eukaryota; kingdom Viridiplantae; phylum Streptophyta; class Magnoliopsida; order Poales; family Poaceae; genus Rhipidocladum; species Rhipidocladum racemiflorum. Next base: position 64,110,908 of record CM070583.1, read on the forward strand.
GAAGGTTGTTGTTGTGTGGATGATAGCGGTACACCGCGCCCTCCAGCTCGCTGGCGTAGATGCGGGCGATGTGTCGCATTGCTCGTCGTGACACCTCCTGAATTCCCATCTGCATTGTCGACCTCCTGGCGGTGCAGTATATCGGACGGTTGCCCTTGCCCTTCTTCCTGGCATGTATCGTGATCTTCACATCACAAGCCTTAATCAGTCCTGCTTGTCTGATGATATTCACTTGGTATTGCGGCTTCTCAAATCCTTCGAGAAACTGCATCATACGCCAAAATTCCGCGGCATGGCCAACCTCAAGATCGACGTAGTTGATCTCTCCCTCCATCTGTCACAAAACACTCGCGTAAGAACGCAGCATTTTAAATCAAGGTGGGAGACAAGATAATTCAGCAAAAGGGGTAAGGAAAGAGAGAAAGGGTAAGTTGAGAATTCATTCATTATCTTGACAAACTTTTAGCTTTAGAAAATAAGTTTTATCCTTACTACGACCATTCTAACTATGGGTTGAGCCTACAGTCATTATGGCTCTGATACCACCTCTGTCGGGACCCAAATTTACAAATCCGGACCCTCTGTGTATTCAGCACTAGTCCAGGATCACGCTAGTGCACACAGTCTCAACATTGGCAAATATCACAATCATACACATCGATAATAATAAAGTACTTTAATTAAGATAACCAAACTGGTTGCTCGACCTTATGGTCAAGTTACAAAAGTACGTCTCGCAGGGCTAAGACTTATTCAAATAAAATCTGCAGCGAAATATAATAAGAAAACGCGTGGCGCCAACCAATATGCCATAGGCAACTGACTGGACTCGATCCCTAGTTCGACGGCTCCTCTTGAAACTCCTCCTCCAAAGCTGGTGTAGACTCTTCTTCAACTGATGTTTGTATTGCAGCAAGGGTGAGTACTTGGTACTCAGCATGTCGTGCATAGGATGCAAACTAATATACTACATGCTTGGCTTAGTACAAGGGAATGGCTCATGGTATAATTGCAGTAAAGCAGCATTTGACAAGTATCATAAGTAGATTCGAAAGCAGTAAAGGCAAGTATAATATCAATAACTTTTCCAGGAGTTAAATAAACATCTTTCCCATTCCTAGTCCACATTTCCATCAACCTCATCAATTAACCAAACCAAACCTTCCAAGTCCAAGTTGTTTTCACGAAAGTCTAACCCTTGACTGTAATCCTCGAGCAATGTCCATTGCCGCGGACACGGCTATTCGAATAGATTTTACACTCTGCAGAGGTTATGCACTTTACCCACAAGATACAACCAAACACCACAAAGGCGAGTGATCGTAACAAAGCCTTTCGGAAATAGCTAACTACGCAAGTGAACCTTTCCGGTTTTTGCCCTACACCATCCCTTCCCTTAACAAAGGCGAAGTATGGGACTGACATACCGTTGGACGGTTACCATGCCATCGCATCGGTACGCTCCCCCTTCAAGCTACACAAAGGGTGTAGTTGACACCCGAGGTATCACATGCGAGTTATTAGTAACTTACTCAACTAGGACCGTCCCATTCCGGTCATCTAGTTGCATGATTAACTCAGTTCAAAGGCTTGTAAGGTTAAGTCCTTATGTTGAGCAGGGCAAGACTACCCGAAGAACCAAACCATCGCTCCCGATGCCACAACTGGCCCGCCCAATCATTTCTTGCCACATGCCCCGGTCGAAAACTATTTATCAAACCCCTAGTTGATTACCATGCACCACATGCCATCAACATCACAACACATGATACCCTTCCAAAATAGGTTCAATATATCATTAAGTCAATATTAACATTTGATTGTCCAAAATCATGTCATGAGCACGTAGCAGGTCTAAGCAATATACTACAACGATCTAAATTCCCATGTTGGCGATTTAATAATGTCGAACTATTTAATCCTCAACTAGGGTGACAAGGGGTTCATGGCATTCAATTTTCTGTGTCAAGGTGGCATACAGCAATTAGGTAATTAACTAGTCTCCAAAAATTAATTAAAGAATTTTTAGTTGAACTAGCATGCAATAATTTAAATCAAATTAATTTCAAAATAGGATCAACATGGTCAAAGCACAACTTGCCTTCAAAAATCACTTGATCTTGGCCCTGAGCTGGCTCCTGGGTCAACACTTCACCTTCGAAGCCTTCGGGGACCTCAACGTCTACTCGTAACGCGTGCAAATAGCAATAAATGAATAAAACAGTAGACAGAAAGTATCCAAACATCCAAATGAAGTCCATAAACAGAGAGAGCATATTTTTATGAATTTTTAGAAATTGGAATCGGCGAAATTGGAGTTAAAACGCAAAAGTTATAAGCGTTTAAAGTTTAAATAATCAATTAAATAATATTATAGGGAAAAAATTTGGTCTAAAAATTAAATAAAATTCACCATTAGGTAGATCTCAATTTTATACAAATTTAGAAATTTGAATCACCCAAATCGGAGTTAAATTGCAAAAGTTATAAGCGTTTGAAGTTTGAAATCATATTTGAATTCATTAAACCGAATTAAATAAATTATTTCTTTTCGGAAAACGATTTATTGCGTCAGCATGACACGTGTTGGCTTCTTATTGGTCGGCTGGCGTCAGCCAGTCCATGGACTCGGCCCACGGTTTGGCTCGGGTCCACCGTGGACTCGGTCCACGGCTCCACGTGTCGCTGACACGCGGGCCCCATCGGGTGACGTCGTGGCACGACGTCGTTGCGCTGTTCGGCCGAAGCGGCCGACACGCTGGCCCGCCATGACGCCAGCATGACGTCACGGCTGACGTCATAGTGCGGTTGGCTATCCCGCTGACGTGCGGGCCCCACGTGACGTCACGCGTGACGCCAGCGGCGACCGCGGCTGACCGTGTTGATTCGGCTCCCGGACACGTGGCGCGATCTGGACCGTTGATTTGAAAATCAACCGTTTCGATTGGATCTAATGCCGCACGTTGCGATACAACGCGGCTAATCTGGGCCGTTCGATTCGGATCGGACGGTCCAGATTGGATCGGGTTTTCGCCTCACCGAGGGTGGTGTGGCATGTCCCGGCGCGCGATAAGTGGCGCGCCCTATGCCGTTCGATCTAGATCCAACGGTTGGGATTGAATCTAAAACCGTAACGTGGATTCGCTACGGGGTGACGAGGACGAACGTGGGCCATTGGATCTTGATCCAACGGTCCAGATCTAATCTGGTTTCTACGGCTCCCGGGGAAACGTGGCCTCACCTTGGCGGTCGGATCTTGATCGGACGGCTGTGCTGGCTCGAGGGCGTCGATAGCGCGCGGCGGCGGTGGCTTGGCCGGAGAGGAGGAAGATGACCAACGCGTCGGCGTTTGCTGGCTTTTCCGGCGAAGTGAGTTCTCCCTTCGGATGCGCCTCGGCCTGGGGGTCTCAGGACTGGGCTCAGCCGCGACGGAGAGCGACGGACGGCGGCGGAATCCGGAGTTAACCGCGGCGGAAGGCTTTTCCAACTACGGCGTGCTCGTGCGGCCGAACGGCGGCGGCTCAGGCGTGAAGGGTTAGGGGTACGGGTGCGCACGGGAGTCGGCTTCTCGGTAGCAGTGACAGCGGTATAAATAGTGGCCTCGGCTTTCGTGAAAAGCGCGGAGACCGAGGCCCACACTCGGGCGGCGGCGGAGTCCGGCGAGGACTCGGATTAGGTGACGTGGCTCCACGCGGGCCGTTGGATCTCGATCCAACAGTTGCGGGGTTTGGGCTCGCTCCAGCTCGGGCGACGTGGTTGGCTCGGTCGGACTCGGGTTCGGGCGACGTGGTTCAACCTCAGCCGTTGGATCGTGATCCAACGGCTGCAACGTTAGGGTTTCGGCCGACTGGGTTCGGCTCGATCGGGTGACACGGTTGGGTTCGGGTCGGACTCGGACTCGAGTCCGACTCGGGCTCGGTCGCATGAACAGTAAAACCAACTCGGTTTTTCCAGCGATTTAAATATCCAAATTAATTTCTAGAAATTCATTTAATTCAAGAAAAATAGCAAAATACTCAGAAAAATTCTAGAAAATATTTTAGGGCATTTGGGACTCAAATAAAATATTTCCAATAAAATTTTATTTGCAACTTTGAATTCTTTAATTATTTCAAAAAGGAATAAATTCAAATTAAGTCCAAATAAATCCAAATAAATTCCAGAAAATCCCAAAAATTCACCAGAGTGTAAAATAACATCTAATTTCATGAAAAGCAAAAATTGGGGTGTTACACGGTGGGGGCAACTAAGGAGGAGCCGACGGTTGCGGGCACTAGTAGGCCGCCGGTGGCGCCCAAACAGAGGTTGGCGGGGGAGCAGGGGCCACAGCAGGGGCCGCCAGCATCTGCACCGACCCTCTGGTAGACGCCGCTGGAGTGGGAGGTGAAGGCACCATCTCCCACTTGATGATGCTACCAGGATTCATCCGGCAGACTCGTCCCATATGGCCGGGTTTGCCACAGTGGTTGCAATCCCCGGACCAACCACACTCCACAGCACGGTGTCCACCACTGCACTTGAAATAGATCATGCCCTGCCCTGGCGCAGGACGAACAGCTACCCGCGAGGAAGATGGCTGGGGCGGCTTCATCTTAGCCCCTGAGGAGGAACCCTGTCGCTGAGAAGACCCACCTCCTCCACCAAAAGTCCTCTTCTGGTCCCCGCCCAGGGCCGCTGGAACCCCTGAACCACCAGGGTTTTGCTTATCCCTTGAGAGCTCCAACTCGAGCTCCATGCCCTTCGCCTGCTCCACCACGGAGTAGAAGTCACGAGGGACAGTTGCCCCCATGACAACTCTGAACTCCTGGTTGAGGCCCATACAGAACCTCCTCGCCTTCTCCCTATCATCTGCTGCCACAGTTGGCACGAAGCGCACCACGTTATTGAACTCCGCCTCATACTCTGCCACCGACTTCTTCCCCTGGGAAAGAGTCATCAGAGTATTCTCCATCCTCTCCAGAAAGGACTCTGGGTAGAACTTGGCTCGGAAGCGAGCCACAAAATCCTCCTAGGTGACCGGTCCAAGAGCGGGGGCTCTAGCAGCAAGAACCCCCTCCCACCAGATATCCGCTTGGCCCTTCAGCTGGAAGGCCACAAAGCGAGCTCTCTGGACAGAGGTCAACTCCAGAATCTTAAACTGCCACTCCATGTACCGCAGCCAATCTGTGGACTGGACCGGCGTTCCCGCTCCGTCAAAAGTGTCCAAACGGAGGGACATCCACTCCCGGAGACTCATCCTCGGCTCCGGCACAGCGGGGGCAACAATTGGGGCCGCTGCACGGGGGGCACAATAGCAGGGGCTGCCCGCACCTGTTGGTGTAGCTCCTGAACCTCGCTCTGCAAAGCCTGAACCAAGGCCGCAGTGGCGGCAGGTACCTCATCCCCCGATTGTGCTGTCGGTACCTCTTTCTATGCTAGCCCATGAGCATTGAGCGAAGCGCTTCCCTCAGCTACAGACTCAGCAACTCCCTGAGAACCTCAACCCTGGCCTCCACGGCCACGGCTACCACGGCCTCTACCCCTCGGCATGGCTGTTACAGTCAGACAACCATACAATCACATAATCATAAGCACATCATAAACGTAAACAAAAGCAAAAATCAAACATCATCATATACATAGTCTCCATCAGGTAATCAAACGCAATGCAATGATGAACCAAAACCCCATCCTATTGTGCAACCAAGTGTGTCAAATTTTAACTCAATTATTCCACTTATGCAAGTTTTAATGTTGCTATCCTATGGCAAAATTTTAGTTATAACCTAAACCATGTTCCTAGGTTATCCCACATCACATTTTAGTTGAACCTAAGGTATGACACTAAAAATACATGTTCCAAGGACCTAAAACCTGGCTCTGATACCAACTGTAACAACCCGGCATCTAGTATGCCCTGAATGTCACCAAACATGGTAGAAGCAACATCTAAATAACATAAATAAATCTAAATTACAGCAAGGGCGCAAATGCTAAAATCTAAAATTTCGGCAGCATCTCCTTTGTTTTTCCATGATTTGAAGCAACAGCAACATTATGGCAAGATATATCATAACGAAGTCATCTAAAAGAGCAATAACAGATGATATGGCAACATGTTAAGTCTAAAAATAAGGAATCCAACCATTCCATAGACTATAACGATGTAAATGAGGAAATCAAGCACACAATCTAGCCATACACCAAGTTTCATCGCAACAATCTTATTATCATAACTCCAATTGATAAACTTGTCTAAAGGTGTGGAGCTACGTGAAGATGTGTAGCTAAACCCCTTTCCCGCATGCCGGTTTCATATTACCTAAAACATCATAAAACACAAGCGTGAGTTCATCACTCAGCAAGTATATTGCAATGGAACAAAGAGAACAGTTTTCAATGATAACCTCGCTACATCTCATACTTAACCTCATAATCATGGCATAATATCATATTCAACATCATAACCAAGTCATAATCTCATTGTGATGCCTTAGAGCGTCAGAGTGATCCTAGGGTTCCTTTTCCTGGTTTTGTTTCGGGAGAGGAATGAAGGATTTGTCGGGGGATGAAATAATTGAAGTTTATCCGGCGTATTAATATTAAATTTGGAGTTGTCGGGCTAGAAACAGTGGGCCGAGGAAAACCTGGGCCTGGGCTGCGAATCCCCTCCCCACCTCTCTCTCTTTTCCCCTAGTGGGCCGGCCCACCATATAAAAGGGGTGTCACCCCCCCCCCAAAAGCCCTAGGGCGCCCCCCTTCCTCCCCTAGCAGCCACACCACCCCTCCTCTTCCTCCCCTTGCGTGGTGGCTCAAGATCCACCACGAAACGCGAAGGAGCAAGCGAGAAGAGGATCCGTGGAGGCGTGGAGGACGAGCAGATTTCCGTTTCGGGAATCGTCGCGCGTTTTTCGTGGGTTCTCAAGGGAGAACTCAAGGTAAAATTCCCAATCTGTAGGACCGGGTAGGCAACTAGAGGGGGGGTGAATAGATGCCGAATAAAATTCAACTATTTCTTTCTGAAAATAAAAGACCCCTAAATAGCGGAAGAATATCTAATAATGAAGAGATCAAAACCCTAGATTAATTAGCGAGACAAGTCGAACAAAAATCAAAACTAGTTCTATCAAAAATCGAACAAACCTTCTAATCAAGAATCAAAGCAAAAAAAAATAAGAGAATATTGCATAAACTTATTTTTTTTATTCCAAAGCCATCTTCAACAAGATGACACCAAAAAAATCTTCTAATCTTCAATGATTAGAAAACCCTAAACAAAATCTCTAATCTCACAAGATTAGAAAACCCTAAACAAACTAAAGAGAGCACAAAAGCTTTTCTTTGTTGTAGGCACCTTTTGCTTCTTGCCCTTTGCATTGGATGAGTTCTAAGCCCCTAGAACCCCCTATTTAAAGGGCAAGAGAACAGGACATCTTCATGTTTGATTCGGACAACGCTTGCGCCAGCTCTTCTCCGACTTGTACTCGGTTCTCCACTCGGACTCGAACTCTCTCCTGTCAACCAATCTGCGCCAGCTCTTCTCCGACTTGTACTCGGTTCTCCACTCCTCCTGCCAACCAAACCGCAAAGACACGCACTCACGCCACGCACTCATACTCTCGCATGCACACACACATGCATGCAGCACGCACACACTCACGCTACTCATGCAAACACACACACACCTCTCACACATGCATGATCTCACGTCACTAATGCATGCACACCATGCATAACACACACACTAGCATGCACACACACATGCATGCATTAAATGCATTCACACACACATGCATGTATACTCACACACTCACATGCATGCACACACACATGCACGTACACACACACACTTGTATGCATGCACACACATATGCACACACACACTCTAAAAATCGTGATACACGCTGCACGGCTTCCTCGCCACTACGCTGCAACGATCTCGATCTCACGTGCACCGTTCTCTAGTCCGAAACATCTCGCATGACACCTCGACCCTCACGACCTCAGTTCCTCCCTCGAACCTAGTCTTGGTCCCACATCGACCATGTTCGACCTCAAGCAACACCTCGTGACGTGAACAAAAACACAAAATACAATTTCCGAGCCCAAGTCCGCGACTTGACTCAAGTTAATCCATACAACCACTAAATAATCAAACCACTTTCAAATCTTATCAAATAATCAAATCAATTTCAACTCTTTTCAAATACTCATCATCAAAAACAATTGGATCAAAAACAATGATCCTTCAATCTCCCTTGATGGGTAATTTGACAAAACACAATAAGATTTGACAAGAGTAAAAATGAGAGTTTGAGACCCAAAAGATTCCAAGACCAAGTAAAGACCAAGTAAATCCAAATTCTCAAACAATATTCCAAGACCAAGTAAAGACCAAGTAAATCAAGTAAATCCAAATTCTCAAATAGTTTGAAATTCTTCTCCTCTCTTTTTATTTTTCTTCTTCTTGACTTTTGCTCTCCCCCTTTTTGACAAAATAGTCATCAAGATCTCAAAACTCCCCTTAATGAATGCATTATCTCAAGCTTTGAAGTATATTCAAGGTATATAATCAAAGTAAAGCATTTGGAGAGTTTTTACGAGAGTTTTCACATTTTGTATCAATTTATCCAATGAGAAAGCAAATTGTGAGAATATGGAGGCTCTAACACATAGAATAGTTGTTGCATAAGCAAATTAGAGCAAACAAGTAAAATGTCATAAACTGATTTTGCCAAAGCTAAAAAAAATCTATCATGAGCAAAGAGAGACTTTCAAATTCACTAATGTTTGTCTCAAGCCTTTTCAAAAATTTGAATTTCCTTTTTCTCTTTTAGCAAGTTTGACAATTTTGCTTTGTGATCAACAGGGATGACAAGTAACTGCACACTAGCCCATACTTGTGTATGAGTAGGTAGTTCTTTCTTGTATCTTTCTCAGTTTAAATTGGCAAGTGGCTTCACATTGTTCTGAACTTTTGTTTAGACAAGTAGCCTTTTCTTGCATCTTTTGAATTTAAATTCCTGGCAAGGAAGCTGCACATTGTACTAAACTTGTGTTTAGCCAAGTAGCTTTTGCTTGCATCTTTTTCAACTTGCTTTTATCATTTAAAACACTGATTTTGCTTGAGACTCATAATGATCATTTGAAGTCCAACAAAATCTCACACATAGTTTCTAATCGGCTCTAGCCTTTCAACAGATGACAAGAAACTTTTAAGCCTATTTCACAAATGCAATACCATAATGAACAAGAGCCAAAATATTCTCGAAAAGCATCTCAAATTGAATTATTTTAGTCTTTTAGTCTTTTAGTGAGAAGTGAAGCAATGTAGCATTAATTTGACTATATACACAAGAATAGTCAACAAAGCTTTGTACTACATGATGAAATGAAAACAGGGGAGTTTTCTTTAAGTGTAACGACAAAATAGCTCCTTGTAGTAACCAAAGTCAAGTAACACAAATGAAAGAGTTAAAATCAAGACTCCCCCTCAAATCAACCCATGGGGATGAATGATCCCAAGTTCGGCGTAAGAAAGCAAAGCGAGAAGAATCAAGCGGCTTAGTGAAAATATCAGCAATTTGAGCATCCGAATCAACAAATTTCAGTTCAATAGCTCCTTTTTCAACATGATCTCTAAGAAAATGATATCGAACATCAATGTGTTTAGTCCTTGAATGTTGAACAGGATTTTTAGCGATGTGAATTGCACTAGTATTATCACAAAGAAGTGGAACACTACTAAAGTTAATGCCGTAATCTTTAAGAGTTGAAGTGATCCAAAGAATTTGTGAACAACAACTAGCGGCTGCAACGTATTCAGCTTCAGCAGTAGATTGAGCAACTGAGGACTGTTTCTTAGAAGACCAAGAAACAAGTGAAGTGCCAAGAAAATGACATGTGCTAGAAGTACTCTTTCTATCTAATCTACACCCCGCAAAATCAGCATCAGAATATCCTAGGAGTGTAAGCGAAGAAGAACAAGAATACCAAATGCCAAATTCAGAAGTGGAGCGAAGATACCTGAAAATTCTTTTAATTGCTTGTCGATGTGATTCTCGAGGAGAGGCTTGAAATCGAGCGCACAAACATACTGCAAAATGTATGTCGTGCCTCGAAGCGATCAAGTCTGAAGTGATCCAATCATGCTTCAGATTCTTTTAGGTCCATCTCGACACCATTTTCGTCAAGATCCAAAATTGTTGTTGTGCTCATTGGAGTAGATACTGACTTTCCTTCTCCCATGTCGAATTTCTTTAGTAGCTCCTTTGTATACTTGGATTGGTGCAAGAAGATCCCTTCTTTTGCTTGCTTGATTTGAAATCCAAGGAAGTATGTCAACTCTCCCATCATACTCATCTCGAATTCCCTGGACATCAGCTCGGAAAATCGCAACACAAGAGAGTGGGAGGATCCTCCAAAGATAATATCATCCACATAAATTTGCACCACAAGGAATTGATCATTTGAATTTTGAGTAAACAGAGTTTTATCAACTTTTCCCATCTCAAAATTATGTTGAAGCAAGAAGCCTTTTAATCTATCATACCATGCACGAGGAGCTTGTTTTAATCCATAAAGAGCTTTTGATAAACGATACACATGATTAGGAAATTTTTCATTTTCAAAACCAGGGGGTTGTTTCACAAAAACTTCTTCTTCTATAAAACCGTTTAGAAAAGCACTTTTCACATCCATTTGAAATAACTTAAAACCTTTTGAAGCTGCAAAAGCCAAGAGGATGCGAATAGCTTCTAAACGAGCAACAGGAGCAAATGTTTCATCAAAATCAATTCCTTCAAGTTGAGAATAACCTTGAGCTACAAGTCTAGCTTTGTTTCTAACAATTATTCCATCTTCATTTAACTTGTTCTTAAAAACCCATTTTGTTCCAATAATGTTTTGATTTTTAGGAGGTTCCACTAAAGACCAAACTTTATTCCTTTCAAAGTTTTCTAACTCTTCATGCATCGCATCTACCCAAGAACTATCAGTTAAAGCATGAGTAATGTTCTTAGGTTCAAAATTTGCAACAAAAGCAGAATGCATGCATAAAAGAGTTTGAGATGAATTAGAACGTGTCACCCTTTCATGAAGACTTCCAATAATTTGTTCAGAGGATGGTTCTTCAAAACAGTAAGGGAGGTCCATTGTTTGATCGTCGTGGGAGGTGTAGGAGAATCTGAAGTAGTAGTCACATCAATTTGTTCAGAACATCTTCCTGCTTCTGTAGGTATGAGCTCATCATCATCATTATCTTCATCATTTTCTTGAATCTTTTATCCAAAAAGATTGGCTCTAAATCTTCTCGTGAACTCCTGAAATGTCGGGTCTAGCTCCAGGCTAGCCTCATCAAAAGTAACATCGCATGTCTCCAACAATTTGTTAGTCGATAAATCAAGTACCACGATATCCACGAGAGTGCAACGAATAGCCAAGGAAAATACCATCTGTACTACGAGCTTCGAATTTATCAAGATTTCCATGTTTAAGAATAAAGCATTTGCAACCAAACACTCGTAAGTGAGAAACAGATGGTTTACGATCACATCTCAGTTCATAAGATGTTTTACCACGTAAAGCTCGAGATAGACCCTATTTGATATATAGCAAGCGGAAGAAATTGCCTCAGCCAAAATTTTCTTGAAGTGTTGTATTCATCTAGCATAGTTCTAGCCATTTGAATCAAAGTTCTATTTTTCCTTTCTACAACACCATTCTCGTGAGGGAGAATATGGCGAAGAAAATTGATGTTCAATCCCATTAGTTTCACAAAAGATTTAAACAAGGCATTTTTGAATTCTGTACCATTATACATTCTTATGGATTTCAATGAGTTAGGCAATTAATTTAACAATCTCTTAAAGAAGACAAGAAAGAGTCCAAAAATCACATATTAAGAAGACAGAAAATGCACCCAATACTATATCTAATAATAATCAACTAATACTAGAAAGTAACACTTACCTCCTACTGATTGTACTCGAGATGGTCCTCATCAGATCCATGTGAAGAAGTTGACCGGGGCCAGTGGTCATTATAGTAGAGACAGGAACATGAGGGGCTCCAACCATCTTACCATGTCGACAGGAAGCACAAACAATGTCTTTGCAAGATTTCAATTTTGGCAAGCCACGAATTAAGTCTAGACCACTCAATCTAGATAACAGATCAAAGCCCATGTGACCTAACCGACGATGCCAAAAATTGAGATTTCTAGATTCTGAAGCAACAAAACAATGTGAACTTGAAGCATTGCTAAAATTTGCTATGAAAATTTTTCCAAGTCTAGATATTTTAAGAATCAAGTTTCCAGAAGCATCGAGTACTCTACATGCATTTGGTTTAAAACTTACTTCAAAGTTCTCATCCAACAATTGAGATACAGACAGAAGGTTGAATTTCAGTTTAGACACCAAAGAGACATTTTTTAAAGTAAAGTGCTCATTTACCTTCACTGTACCTTTTGCAATGACGCGTCCAGTAGTAGCATCTCCAAAAGTGATTGTTTCGTTCCCAAATGCTTTTGTTAGGGAGGAGAACCAACTTGGATTGCCTGTCATGTGTTGGCAGCATCCTGAATCAACAACCCAGATGTTCTCCTTCCCTTCTCGTACCACCTACATGTTATGAACAGAAGATGCCGAGGATTCAAATACCGGGTTAGAGAAATAAGATTTAGGTATCCAGCACTGAATCACTCGACGAGGAGGTGATCGTACAAAAGCTTGTGAATGCAACGTAGATGAATTTCGAGGAATTTTGTTTGCTTTCACTAGCGGAACATGTTGAGAAATGATACGTGTTTGTCTAAAGTTAGCCTTTGAATTTTCCTTTCTCTGTTGTTTGGCTAGTCTAAAACAAAAATTCACCAAATGACCATCTTTTCCACAATGAGTGCAATTGTACTTAACAAATGGTTTGTCTTTAGGAGCAGAAGCAACATTTGCATTCATCATTGTAGAAGATAAAATTCCAGCAGATTTGAAGACAGTTTTCTCAGGTTCTTTGACAATTTCAAACTTTCCTTTTTCAAGAGTTTTAACACTAGTAGGAGCATATGATTTGTGATGAGCATAAGGATCAAAACCTAAACCTTTGTGATGAGTGCTGATTTTTGATTGATCCAAAATCATATTTAGATTTTTCTTTCCTTTAGTAAAACGTTCTAAAGACTTTTCCGAATAATCAATTTTTCGAGAGAGTGTTAAACAATTATTACAGGAAACATCTACTTTTTCTTTTTGCTTGCGACAAGTTGAGCATGAAAGAACTTCATGTGTAAGCAAATTATTAAACAATTGAGTAATCTTAGCATCTGCATCATGCAACTTCAATTCTAGTATGGGACATTTAGAACAAGAAGTTTGACCATGTAAACCATCAGTAGTGTAACACCCCGGCATTCAATATGCCCGAATGCTACCAAACATAAGCTAAACAACAACTAAATACCATATTTAACATAAAATTCCAGCAAAGGTGCATAGGCTAAAAACCGAGATTTCGGCAGCACCTCCTTTGTTTTATCATGAATTTAAGGAGCAGCAATAATATGGCATTATATGGCAATAAGAGAAACATCTAAAACAGCAATAAATAGAGTCTTAACGACAATAAAAGACTAACATCAAGCTCTTAAAGTTCCAAGTGTCAAACAAACAATAGAACTCTCATTAACCAAGCTAAGACTTAATTTAAAGGCCATCACACGCAATTTATTATCCAACTAAATGAATTGACTTGGGGAAACATTAAGGTGAAGCAACGTGTGAGCGTGTGACTATTCCCCTTTCCCCGCATGCCGCTCTCATGGTACCTAAAACAACAAGAAAACACAAGGGTGAGTTCGAAAACTCCGCAAGCATACCGCAATGGACAACAAGCATAACAACAAGTCAATAACATCTTTCATCATGTATAACATCTCATTCATGAATACTTATCAATATCATCATCAATTTGTATGCGATGTAATGCATTGCTCGACCCTCCGGAACCTCATACCGGTATGGGAAGTACACACCCGTCGGTGTGCACCCTTTCCCTTCCATCCCGAAGATGGAGGGTGCCTACCGCTTCCAAACACCACGTGGATGGAATCACGACATAGGACTTACTCAATGGCGTTCCGGACTAGTCATAACTTTCTCACCGACCTTGCCGGACTAGCTATGACTTTCTCACCGCCTCGCCCTATCTCATGACATGCATGCAACCATGCCAAATATCATATTCAATTCACATATTAACACATGGCATCATAATATGTTAAACATGCTCATCATATCATATCAATCATTAAAACATGGCAAGTGGACATATATCATGTAGGCAATCCCATCTAATTTCAACATGCAACCTACAACTTGCTATCCATCACAACACACTTGCCTCAACCACGTGCAACGGATTGGCGGGAAGAAGAGGGAACTCCCGGGGTCACACCACCTGCACATAGGCATCACACACTCACAATCATAACCTCAAAACAGTACACACGCCCCATCTAACCCGACATTGCCAACTACTCGCAAAACCTAAAAACAGAGGTTCTGTCGGCGGGACAGCAGCCTTGCAAAAGGCATAACTTGAGTTCTGGGACTCCAAATCGAATAAACGAGTACACCGTCGCGAAGCTTAGGAAATTTCCCAACTTTTTCTAGTTATAGGAAAGACTGATTCGGACTCTAAAATTGTTTAATCTACAGATTACCACAATCTGTTCCAGTTACGTCACAGATTTTTAGGCGCTCGGTAAAACAGCCATAACTTTCAAACGGCTGATCGGAAATTAACGTGCTTTACGTCCACGGAAAGATAATTAAATTATCTACAACTTCCTAGAAGTCCGTATGGTCTGATTCGGACTCTAAATCGACGGAAACTCGAACCCTAGTTCGACTGCTCAATCTGCCCGAAAACAGAAACGTGGACAAGTTTAGATCTAACCCAAATTACTTCAAACCAGCGCCTCCAATTGATCTAAAAACTTGATAAACACCCTAATAACAGTACCTAGATCATCCCCAAGGATCCCCAAGATCATACCTTTGCCCGATGCACAAAACCCCAATGAATCTCCTCGCGAATCGCTCCTCGCTCCACGTTACTCGCTCCTCGCTCCTCGCTCCTCGCTCCACGGGATGACTCCACACGGTGCAGGGGTGGGGAGGCCACCCTAGGGCAGCAAGGGGTGGAGGGGAGGTGGTGTGGAGGTGGAGGAAAGGGAGGGGGTGCGCACGGTTTTGGGGGGCTAGGGCTTAGGGAGGGGAGGGAGGAGAGGGCGCAAGAGGGGAGGTGGGGCGCACATGGGGAGGTGGGGCGCATGGGGCTGGGGGAAGCCCCTTTTATCAGCCCTCAACCCAATCCTAGTCCGTTACGGAGTCCTAATCCATCCCACCAAAGCCCACCAAGGCCCAAAACTCCTCCGGAAGGCCCAAAACCCGAAACGGCCCGAAACGGCCCGAAACGTTATTAACCCCCGATCCTTATGATTTTAACCTTATTTCCACATCTCATACTGTATTTAACCTTATCATGGTCAATAATAAGGTTACGACACTCCGAGGTGTCACATTCTTCCTTCAACAGGATTCGACCTCGAATCTAAACGCACCAACACGAAACCCAAAGAAAACCAAAAGGTCGAATTTTCACATCACATACCTGAGGCGAACAGCTCGGGATACCTCTCGCATGCGAGATTCCAGCTCCCAAGTTGCTTCTCTCGGTCTGATGTGACCACAGGACCTTGACAAACTTAAGCGCCTGTTCTTCATCACTCGCTCAAGTCCCTGCAATTTCCACAGGACGGGACTCGAAGGTGAGGTCCTCGCTGAAGCACTAATGGTTCCAATGGAACCACCAACTCGGATCGTGCAAGTATTTCTTCAACATCGAGACATGGAACACATCATGCACACCTTGCATGGATTCCTGTAGCTCTAGGCGATAGGCCAACCTGCCAACTCGGGCGAGGATAGGAAAAGGCCCAACCTACCTTGGATCGAAGCTTTCCTTTGGTGCCAAACGCACCACACCCTTGGTGGGAGATACTCGCAAGAGTACGCTATCACCCACCTCAAACTCCAAGTCTCGCCGCCTCACATCGATAGCTCTTCTGCTCTGCTTCCAGGCTGCGAGAAGGTTTTGCCGAACCTCCGACACGCGATCAACGGTCTGCTGAACCCAATCCGGTCCAAGAACTGCTCTCGCCCCATCGCATCCCAACAAAGTGGCGATCTGCACTTCCGCCATACAAGACCTCATAAGGAGCAGCCGGATCTTTGGAATGGTAGCTGTTATTGTAAGCAAACTCCGCAAGGGGCAAATGGTCTTCCCAGCTACCCTTCCAAGCCATCACACAGTGCCCCGAGCATGTCCTCCAAAGTTTGGATGGTACGCTCAGATCGCCCATCTGTCTGAGGGTGAAAAGCGGTACTAAGGCAAAGCTGCGTACCCAAAGCACTCTGCAAACTCTCCTAACTTGGAGACTAACTTCGCATCCCGATCAGAGATAATGGTCTTGGGTACACCATGCAATCTCACAATCTCCCGCACATAGATGGGAGCCAACTCGCCGCCGAATTGGTCGTATGGATGGGAATGAAATGCGCAGACTTGCCGAGACGGTCCACCACAACCCAAACAAAGATCCTTCCTCGTGGAGAACGAGGTAGACCAACCACGAAATCCATGGAGATGTCATCCCATGGCCACACAGAACCTCCAATGGTGCAATTGAGGCCCGGCTGGACGCTTATGCTCACTTTGATCTTCTCGACAGATCCCACAAGACGCCACATACTTGGCAATATCCACTCTCATCCTTTTCCACCGTAAATTCTTCTTCAAGTCCCTGACATCTTGGTCTCTCCAGGATGGACCGTGGTACGGGTGCGATGAGCTTCTCTCGAGAATGTCTTCTTTCACTTGAGATTTCGGGGCACGCATGCACGCCCTGAAACCTCAAAACTCCCGCATCATCAACGGTAAAGTCTCCTGACTTGCCATCCTCAAGGCGTTCCTCACCTTTGGAGCAAACGATCATGTCGCTGTGCCTCTCGTGACACGCTCAGAATCGCCGACTCAAGAATCATTTGAGTTTCACCGCATGGTCCCCGCAGCAAAGAGGGAGACTCCCAAACGCTCAAAATCAGCAACAAGACAATCAACAACAGGGGGCATTGTCTTGCGACTAAGAGCATCGGCCACCACATTTGCCTTCCCCGAATGATACTGGATCGTGAGGTCATAATCCTTTATCAATTCTAGCCACCTCCTCCGCCTCAAGTTCAAATCTTTACGAGTGAAGATGTACTTGAGGCTCTTGTGATCGATGAAAATATCACAAGACTCGCCCGTCTGCATGTAATGCCTCCATATCTTCAATGCAAACACCACGCGGCTAGCTCAAGATCATGGGTGGGATAGTTACGCTCATGCTTTTTCAACCGCCTCAAGCATAAGCAATCACCTTGCCCTCTTGCATGAGCACACACCCAAGTCCCAACCGAGAAGCATCAGAATCAAACAGCTGAAACGCTTCCTGGTTCGGAAGGGTAAGAACAGGAGCAGTCACTAACTTCTCCTTCAAAGTGCAGAAAATTTGTGCTCACACTCTGTGATCCACTCGAACTTCATCCCTTTGTGAGTCACCGTGAAAGTGGCTTGGCAATGATAGAGAAATCCTGCACAAAACGCCGATAGTAGCCAGCCAACCCAAGGAAGCTACGCACCTCTTTGACATTGGAAGGCCTCTTCCAATCCAAAACTGCCGAGACTTTGCTAGGATCTACCGATATGCCCTCTGGATTGATGATGTGGCCAAGAAAACCCACTTCAAATCCGTAACTCGCACTTTTTCAGCTTAGCAAAGAATTGATTCTCCCTCGTGGTACTCAAAGACAAGCCTCAAGTGTCGCTCATGCTCCTCTTCCGATTTAGAGTAAATCAGAATGTCATCGATGAACACTACCACAAACTCATCAAGGTACTTGTGTAGCATACTGTTCATCGCCTCCATAAAGACAAAGAGGAGCATTAGTTAGTCCAAAAGACATAACTTTAAATTCATAATGCCCATACCTAGTGGAGAAAGCAGTCTTCTCAATGTCCTCGCTTCCCTTACACGGATCTGATTATACCCCGATCAAGATCAATTTTGGAGAACACCTTTGCTCCCTTGAGTTGGTCAAACAGATCCTCGATGCGAGGCAAAGGATACTTGTTTTTGACTGTCACTTGGTTAAGAGCATGATAATCAATGCACATACGCCAACTTCCATCCTTCTTCGAGACGAAGAGGACGGTGCTCCCCATGGCGATACGCTACGCCGAATGAAGCCTTTGGCCAACAGATCCTCCAATCGCTTCTTCAACTCGTCTTGAAAAGGTCGAGCCAAGCGGTATGGAGAGATAGAAATAGGTCGAGTGCCCTGAGCAAGATCAATACGAAACTCCACATTCCTCATAGGAGGTAGACCAGGCAACTCGTCAGGAACACATCAACGAACTCCTTCACTACGTAAATCTCCTCAATGGGAATCGAGGAAGATGGCTTCTCAGACAAAGTCATGAGGAAACCCAATAGCCTCAAACGCCGACTAAAAACAAACTAGTCAAAGCAAAGACGGAATCGGAGGGTATACCACCTGAAGGTCAACTCTTCCACTGACGGGGCCTGCAAGGCAACTGTCTTCCGAAACAACAGATCTTAGCACTGCATCGATGCAGCCACCCATGCCCAAAATGACATCAAAAGGAGCCAATCGATCACCATGAGATTGGCAAAGAAACCTCATCATCAATGGCAATGGTGCAACCAGGGCAAACCAAAGAACTAGCAATCAACCCCCAGAGAATCGACTAACACGGACTCGTAAATCCGCTGAACTCCCAACTTAGCTCTACTAGCAAACTCCGACGACACAAAAGAGTAGGATGCTCCTAATCAAATAGAACAAAGGCATCAACGGAATCCACGAGCAGAGTACCGAAACCACCTCTGGATGCCCTACCGACTCGGCGGTCGGCAAAGCGTGCACACTCCTGGTGGCGCCGGACGTATGAGCCCCGACTCAGCCGATGCCCCATCAAGGCCGGGGCGGAGGAGGCAATCGAGGAGGAGCAGACGGCCGCGGCACCAAGAAGCCGTTGATGGCGCCACGCAAAGGGTGGCCGAGAAACAGGAGCAGCCATCATGTGCACCGATCCTCTAGAAGATGCTGGAGTGGGAGGAGAAGGCACCGTCTCCCACTTGATGATGCTACCGGGATTCATCCGGCAGACTCGTCCCGTATGGCCAGGCTTGCCACAGTGGTTGCAACTCTCGGTCCAACCACACTCTGAAGCACGGTGCTCACCACCGCACTCAGAACGATCCGCGAAAATCCAATACAAAACACTTTTCTTTTGGTTCAGCTCAACTAAAGCCAAGAAAACAAATAAACCGATCGATTAACGGCAGAGAACATCGAAGGGAACCACCATCAACTCTTCTATTTGACTCACCAACTACCCGATCAAGGACGTAAAGCGATAAGCATTCTTCTCCTACAGGGGTTAATAGTTCTTCGGTGATGGCGCTAACCGCCACACCACAAACCTCACCGTTACTATGAACCAAAAAGAGGTGACCGAAACCCTTCGGCACCACAACCCCACTTTTATCACCACAACAGAACAATCCAATCATTTATACGCATGACTCCGAACTCTCTGGGAGCCTCGCCTCGGCCTCCACTGGCCACGGCGCCCACGGCCTCTACCCTTGGCATGGCCGCTTAGACAGACAACCATCCAAACACGAAAACATAAACACAAAATCACACAATCAAGATCATAGATCAAACATCATCATAAGCATATCCTTCATTAAATAATTGCGCAATGCAATGATGAACCAAAACCCCATCCTACTGTGCAACCAGGTGTGTCAAATTTTAGATTAGTTATACCACTTTTACAAGTTTTAATGTTGCTATCCTATAACAAAGTTTTAGTTAAGACCTAAGCCATGTTTCTAAGTTATTCCACATCACATTTTAGTTGTACCCTATAGCATGACACTAAAATTCACATTCCAAGGACCTACAAACGCTCGATACTAATCAGAATACTCCCGGCATTCAATATGCCCGAATGCTACCAAACATAAGCTAAACAACAACTAAATACCATATTTAACATAAAATTCCAGCAAAGGTGCATAGGCTAAAAACCGAGATTTCGGCAGCACCTCCTTTGTTTTATCATGAATTTAAGGAGCAGCAATAATATGGCATTATATGGCAATAAGAGAAACATCTAAAACAGCAATAAATAGAGTCTTAACGACAATAAAAGACTAACATCAAGCTCTTAAAGTTCCAAGTGTCAAACAAACAATAGAACTCTCATTAACCAAGCTAAGACTTAATTTAAAGGCCATCACACGCAATTTATTATCCAACTAAATGAATTGACTTGGGGAAACATTAAGGTGAAGCAACGTGTGAGCGTGTGACTATTCCCCTTTCCCGCATGCCGTTCTCATGGTACCTAAAACAACAAGAAAAACACAAGGGTGAGTTCAAAACTCAGCAAGCATACCGCAATGGACAACAAGCATAACAACAAGTCAATAACATCTTTCATCATGTATAACATCTCATTCATGAATACTTATCAATATCATCATCAATTTGTATGCGATGTAATGCATTGCTCTCGACCCTCTGGAACCTCATACCGTATGGGAAGTACACACCCGTCGGTGTGCACTCCTTTCCCCTTCCATCCCGAAGATGGAGGGTGCCTACCGCTTCCAAACACCACGTGGATGGAATCACGACATAGGACTTACTCAATGGCGTTCGGACTAGTCATAACTTTCTCACCGACCTTGCCGGACTAGCTATGACTTTCTCACCGCCCTCGCCTATCTCATGACATGCATGCAACCATGCCAAATATCATATTCAATTCACATATTAACACATGGCATCATAATATGTTAAACATGCTCATCATATCATATCAATCATTAAAACATGGCAAGTGGACATATATCATGTAGGCAATCCCATCTAATTTCAACATGCAACCTACAACTTGCTATCCATCACAACACACTTGCCTCAACCACGTGCAACGGATTGGCGGGAAGAAGAGGGAACTCCCGGGTCACACCACCTGCACATAGGCATCACACACTCACAATCATAACCTCAAAACAGTACACACGCCCCATCTAACCCGACATTGCCAACTACTCGCAAAACCTAAAAACAGAGGTTCTGTCGGCAAGGGACAGCAGCCTTGCAAAAGGCATAACTTGAGTTCTGGGACTCCAAATCGAATAAACGAGTACACCGTCGCGAAGCTTAGGAAATTTCCCAACTTTTTCTAGTTATAGGGAAAGACTGATTCGGACTCTAAAATTGTTTAATCTACAGATTACCACAATCTGTTCCAGTTACGTCACAGATTTTTAGGCGCTCGGTAAAACAGCCATAACTTTCAAACGGCTGATCGGAAATTAACGTGCTTTACGTCCACGGAAAGATAATTAAATTATCTACAACTTCCTAGAAGTCCGTATGGTCTGATTCGGATTCTAAATCGACGGAAACTCGAACCCTAGTTCGACTGCTCAATCTGCCCGAAAACAGAAACGTGGACAAGTTTAGATCTAACCCAAATTACTTCAAACCAGCGCCTCCAATTGATCTAAAAACTTGATAAACACCCTAATAACAGTACCTAGATCATCCCCAAGGATCCCCAAGATCATACCTTTGCCCGATGCACAAAACTCCAATGAATCTCCTCGCGAATCGCTCCTCGCTCCACGTTACTCGCTCCTCGCTCCTCGCTCCTCGCTCCTCGCTCCACGGGATGACTCCACACGGTGCTGGGGTGGGGTGGCCACCCTCGGGCAGCACGGGGTGGAGGGGAGGTGGTGTGGAGGTGGAGGAAAGGGAGGGGGGTGCGCACGGTTTTGGGGGGGGGCTAGGGCTTAGGGGAGGGGGAGGGAGGAGAGGGGCGCAAGAGGGGGAGGTGGGGGCGCAATATGGGGAGGTGGGGGCGCAAGGGGCTGGGGGAAGCCCCTTTTATCAGCCCTCAACCCAATCCTAGTCCGTTACGGAGTCCTAATCCATCCCACCAAAGCCCACCAAGGCCCAAAACTCCTCCGGGAAGGCCCAAAACCCCGAAAACGGCCCGGAAACGGCCCGGAAACGTTATTAACCCCCGATCCTTATGATTTTAACCTTATTTCCACATCTCATACTGTATTTAACCTTATCATGCTCAATAATAAGGTTACGACACTCCGAGGTGTCACAAGTAGAGCAACCAACATTTTTCACAAGTTTTTCATTTTTGGCATAAACTTGTTCTAGTTTAATCATATGTTCCTCTTTTAAAGATTTAATTTCAAATTTGAGATCTAAGCAAGAATCACATGTCTTTTCAGAATTTGAATTTCTAAGATCAAAGTTTTCAGTTTTCAGCATGGATAGATCTTTCTCTAAGTTTTTATTTTTGAGTGAGGATTTTCTTAAAGATTTTCTCAATATGACTAAAACTTCACAAAGCTCATCATACGAAGGTATTACCTCATCACCGTCGCTAGAAGTGCTGTCGTTGTCACTAGAATCACTAGTGTTCCCTTTCGCCATGAAGCACAGTCCGGTGAAATCTTTCTCGTTCAGCTTAGTTTGCTTTGCTTCCTTCTCATCGTCAGTTGAATCATCAATGTCGCTTAAGTCTAAGCGACCAATTGCCGCGAAGACTTTGTTGAGCATCTTCTTTGTCCGTTGCTTATTTTTGTCCTTGCTTTCTTTTGGCCGGAAGGACTTGGAGGAGTTGCTTTGCTCCTTCTCCTCTTTATCTTTGTTCTTGAAACAGTTAGCACGGACGTGTCCTGCCTTGCCGCAGTTGTAGCAGTGGATGGAGGCTCCTCTTCTCTCCCTTGATCTCATGTAAGCTGCATTGACACGCTTGGAAAGAAGAGCAAGTGTATCTTCTGGTATTTGATCTAGTTGTTCATCACTAAGAGCACTCAAGGCAGTAATGGAATATGATGATGAAGCACTAGTAGCATTATCACATGAAGAAGAATTTGCATTAAGAGCCAAAGAGTTATCACTGGATGTTCTGGAAACAATATCTATCTCAAAAGTTTTGAGACTAGAATATAATTTATCCAATGTCATTTCACTCATCTTGTGAGCCTCCCTAAATGCGATTACTTTCATTTGCCGATTTTAAGATCAAGAGATGATAAGAAATGTCTAGCATTTTCAGAGTCGATGTATTGTACATCAACGACTCTAAGATTGTTTAAGATTCTATTAAAACGAGCAAAACAATCATCTAATGATTCTCCGTAGTTCATTTCAAATCTAGTGTATTCCTTTTAAATTGATCTTGCCTAGCCTCTTTGACAGTAGTCGATTGCCTTCATGATAATCTTGAAGAGATTTCCAAATTTCATGAGCAGTGAGTAAATGACAGACTCTATCGAATTCTTTTCTAGCAAGTCCTTGAAGCAATATGTTTCTAGCTCTATTATTACTTTCAACATCCTTTTCAAACTCGATTTTATCAATATCATCATTAGAAGGAAGCTTGTATGAAATCTTTACCTTGCGCCAAATCGCGTTACCTTGAGCTTGAAGATATGCAATATTCGGATCCGCCAGTGGGGAAGTCTGTGCCATCGAAGATTGGCGGCTTGTTCGAGTATTTCTCCGTTGCCATAACTTATCGCTTACTAATCACTGTTAAGATGGATTAGTAGAACCTGGCTCTGATACCACTTGTAGGACCGGGTAAGCAACTAGAGGGGGGGGGGGGGAAAAGATGCCGAATAAAATTCAACTATTTCTTTCTCGAAAATAAAAGACCCTAAATAGCGGAAGAATATCTAATAATGAAGAGATCAAAACCCTAGATTAATTAGCGAGACAAGTCGAACAAAAATCAAAACTAGTTCTATCAAAAATCGAACAAACCTTCTAATCAAGAATCAAAGCAAAAAAAATAAGAGAATATTGCATAAACTTATTTTTTTATTCCAAAGCCATCTTCAACAAGATGACACTAAAAAATCTTCTAATCTTCAATGATTAGAAAACCCTAAACAAAATCTCTAATCTCACAAGATTAGAAAACCCTAAACAAACTAAAGAGAGCACAAAAGCTTTTCTTTGTTGTAGGCACCTTTTGCTTCTTGCCCTTTGCATTGGATGAGTTCTAAGCCCCTAGAACCCCCTATTTAAAGGGCAAGAGAACAGGACATCTTCATGTTTGATTCGGACAACGCTTGCGCCAGCTCTTCTCCGACTTGTACTCGGTTCTCCACTCGGACTCGAACTCTCTCCTGTCAACCAATCTGCGCCAGCTCTTCTCCGACTTGTACTCGGTTCTCCACTCCTCCTGCCAACCAAACCGCAGCACACGCACTCACGCCACGCACTCATACTCTCGCATGCACACACACATGCATGCAGCACGCACACACTCACGCTACTCATGCAAACACACACACACCTCTCACACATGCATGATCTCACGTCACTAATGCATGCACACCATGCATAACACACACACTAGCATGCACACACACATGCATGCATTAAATGCATTCACACACACATGCATGTATACTCACACACTCACATGCATGCACACACACATGCACGTACACACACACACACACTTGTATGCATGCACACACATATGCACACACACACTCTAAAAATCGTATACACGCGTACGGCTTCCTGCCACTACGCTGCAACGATCTCGATCTCACGTGCACCGTTCTCTAGTCCGAAACATCTCGCATGACACCCTCGACCCTCACGACCTCAGTTCCTCCCTGAACCTAGTCTTGGTCCCGTCATCGACCATGTTCGACCTCAAGCAACACCTGCACGTGAACAAAAAACACAAAAACAATTTCCGAGCCCAAGTCCGCGACTTGACTCAAGTTAATCCATACAACCACTAAATAATCAAACCACTTTCAAATCTTATCAAATAATCAAATCAATTTCAACTCTTTTCAAATACTCATCATCAAAAACAATTGGATCAAAAACAATGATCCTTCACAATCTTTTACCCCTGTTCTACCTAGGGATTAGGAGTGTATTAGATCTGGTGGTGAGTGATTTAGATGGATCTTGATGGGGGAGAAGGGTAGATGTTCACGTGGTGCTGTTTTTGGAAGGGGAGATTGTGCAGCGCGGATTGTTTCGTGTTTTACGTGGCATAGACGATTTTTCCTGCAAAAACCTATAACTAGGAAGTTTGTCGACGCCAGCGTGCGCGACCGTACCGGTACAACACCGTGTGTTCCTGAGAAAGGGCACGGTGAGGAGGATCATGGCATAAGCATGTGCACAATCATATGCATTTTACTGAGGTTGTGTGGACTCTATAATGTGGTATTGGACATGAGGAATTTGGTTTGCTAGTTTTATTGTGGCTGTGTTCTTCGTTAGAAGTTGTTCCGCTTGCTGAGATTACCCAATCTCACCCCTTGTTATTTTGTTGTTTTCAGGTAGTTCTCGCGAGTCGTAAGCTTGAAGGGTGGGCTTAGTAGCACAATCAACCCTCCGGGGTCATCACGAATCACATGGACTAGTGCATTTAATAATTCATTAGCTTGCTGAAATTTTATTAATCATAGACCTGTTGATGTCCTCTTTGGAGCTGTTTTACGTTTATGTTTGTTTTCTGGTTGCTTTAGACGGGGTATCTCTAGTATTGATGCTTTTATGTTATTCCTGTTTATAAGGGTTATTATGAATCTTGTTGTCGCTTCCGTTTTGTCCTAATTTTAGGAGAGATGTCATTAAATTTTCTTGTACGGCAGTTTAGATTTGTAGGGTGTTACAGTTGGTATCAGAGCGGGCTGTAGGTCCTTGGAATGTCTATTTTTAGTGTCATACTATAGGATACAACTAAAATGTGATGTGGAATAACTTAGAAACATGGCCTAGGTTTTAACTAAAATTTTGTCATAGGATAGCAACATTAAAACTTGTGTAAGTGGAATCACTAATTTAAAATTTGACACACATGGATGCACAGGAGGAAAGGGTATGGGTATCGTTGCCTTATGCTTAAAGGTTGAATTTAAGCTTTGTTGTTGAATGCTACTTTTGATGATGTATAATGCTATATTTATGATAGATTTGATTGAGTTGCTTCATTTGTGATAAAGTGTGGTTGTGGTGCGAAGGGTTTCGGTCACCTTTTGTTTGTAGTGAGGCTGTGGTTTGACGGTGTGGCGGGTAGAGTCACCACCGAAGAACTATTAAACCCCTGTAGGGAAAGAGTACTTATCCGTGTCTGTCGTAGATCGGGTAGTGACTGGAGTCAAATAGAAGAGGTTGGTGATGGATTCCTTCGATGTTCTTTACCGTGGCCGACGGTCGGTTTTGGTTGGTTTTCTGGGTATGTGGTTGGTTCAAACCGAGGAAAATGCTTAGTTTTGAGCACTCACGATTTGTCCTTTGGCGGTTTGTGGTTTTGTCTCCTTTGAGTGAAGACACGTAAGAAGAGTTCTACGTTATTGGCGTCTTTTGGTCACAATTTTGCTTTGGCACCTTATTTATTGTGATGGACTATCGTTAGGAGGAAATTTACGTGGTTGTTGTTTCCGATTTTTTTTTAAAAAAGAAGGGGTTGGAGTTTCTCTGTTGCAGATCAAGCTGGATGGAGCTAAGTTTGAATCTTTATCGGAAAATTTTAGTTGGACATTTGGTCTTCCCTTTTGCATCCGTCTTCCTTTGTGGAAAGTGTAGGTTTTGGATTTCTTGAAGAGTTTTGGCTACTATGATTGGACATTTGAGGGTCGAGCTCTCTTGCATTTATGTTTGGATTTTGCTTTTCTCCCTTGCACGAAAAGAAGAAATTTTTATCTGTTTGTTCTTGATCTAGAACTGTGTTTTTTTTTTAATGTTTGGGATTGCTCTCCTCGCTTGTCAAGGGTAGGTGACCCATGACGGTGTTTAGAAATTTTATGTCTGTGTTACGTAGTATGTAACAATGTGGTTTATGGAATGATGTACTTCTAAGTTAATTTGTGAGTTGAATCAATTAAAATGTAATTGTTATCTTTAGCTTGAGATTAAATAAACTTCTACTATTGTAGATTGGTCTATAGCGATAATGATTGAATGTGTTAATGTGCATGCTTAGGATTTATTGCATTATTTTAATGTGCCCTTGACCATGGACAATGTTTAAAGCTTTAAATCTTGATGCGTAGTTAGAACATTACGATGATGTAAACTACTGTGAAGGTAATAGAAAATTAGTGGGTTATTTAGAGACATTTTAATATAAGGTCGGTAGAACAATTTAATTGTAATGGTGGACTACCGATATTGTTAAAGAAACCATGTCAAGTTGTTTAAAGATGTTCTAATTTAATCGTGTTGGCTAGTGACTTTAACTTGGAAATTGATTAGAGTTGATATTTATGACGTTGCAAACTATTAGTAGATTCGAAGTATGCAATATGCTCCAATAATGCTAGTATCGATATCAATTGGGAAGACATAAGTTTTTGCCATTGCCGTAAGAGCTTTGTGATGATTTCACCTATTCAGTTCACTTTAAAAAAAAAGGCTGGAGTATGTCTTGGAGTGGCAATTTTGCTATAACCCGTGTATAGGGTAGCTAAAAAAAATTAAAAAAAAAAATTTAATTTAATTTAGCGTTGTTGTTATAAGAGCTTTGGATGGCTTAAATTATTCAATCTATTTTACATAGTTGAGTATGTTCAGAGTGACAGTTTGTCATAGCCTATGGATAGGGTAACTAAAAGCAATGTTGTTGTTTTACAATTATGCCAATTATTGATATTGATGACTTAGTAGTGGTGGTAATCGATTAGATTAATTGTTGAAAACCTTTGTTAAAATGGTGGAAATTGTAATATGTTGTGATGGAGTGAACCAGGGATAGTTAGCATGACGTGATTTTGTCCTTAATAAATGTATGTTTTAAACTTCTATTTACGATTGGTGCCTTGTTGAGATAATATTTACTTGTTGAGTCATCTTTTAGGTGAATAAATTTCCATTGTCGAGATGTTGACGCTGTATGTGGTATGGAATTTATAGGTTCATCATGCTTTGAAAGACTTGTTGAAGCAATCGCCTTTCAAATTTAGAGTATGATGATATAGGTTAGGCTGCTCCGTGGGGATCTTGATGAGGTAGTGTTGGTTAGATGTGTTTTTGATAAGCACTGTGAACTTTATTTATAATTGTGGAAAAGGTAATAAGAGTAAGAATTTGTTGTGTAGTTGTTGTTAAATCCTGATGGGCCTTCTCAATGAGTAAATAGGGAATATTGAAATCTAAATGGTAAGGGTAGTGGAATGCTGTAGATGGCGGGAGTTATGCTGAACTTATGTTTAAAAATTCATATGGATTGGTTTGTTTGTTTGATATTTGGGTTGAATACTTTCGGTCAAAGTATTCTTTGTGTCGTGTTTCAGAGTTTCCTAAACTTAGAATGATTACGCCAAATGTGGGTTAATTTCGAGGCTTATAACAAGGATAAAAGAATGATTAACCTTGAAGTAATTTGTGGAGATTTTGGAATGTTATTCTATTAAATATCGTCATTCATTCATCTTTGATAAGAAAACTAGCTTAAGTTATGAATGCGACATTTATGCTCAAGGATGTATGCTTTGACTGTGTCCGTAGTTTTCAAGGTCGAGTTATCGGTTGCATTGTTGATCAAAAGAAGTAGCTAATCCAATGTAAGATTTGGAACTTCATGATCTGGAAATATTTGTATTTCTATTTTGGGCTAGAGTTGTGTTGTGGTGTGAGGTGTTTGACAGTTTTTGTTTAAGAGACGATTCTTCTGGTTGTGACATGAATGATATTCGTGGTTGAAACAATTTTTCTGTTGGGAAGTGAGTGTAATACCCGAATCTCGATTTTTGTGTTCGTGCAGGAATTTCTGGGGTTTGTGGGCTGTAGCGGGACCTACGGAGGGTTTTGGGCTATTAAAGGGTAGAGTTTAGCCTTGAGGGAGTGATTTCTCATTAAAAGAAAAAGAAAAAAAGGGTTAAAAACTGCAGTCACCCTCTTGGGCCCCCAAAAACCAGCCCCACCGCATCCCTAACCCTAATCTCCCACCTCTCCTTTTCCCCCCTAGCCGCCCCAAACCTCCTCCTCCATGGACGAAATTTGCAGCCACTTCCTCCCCTCTTCCACGCCAATTCCAGCCAGTAGAAATGTAGATCCATCCACCCAAAGTGTTCCTCCGCTGCCCGGGATCGAATCTGCCGCGAAGAACGGCGCGGATCGGCGAAGAACGGTGAGTTTTCATTCCCTTTAGGTGAGGTTTGATTTGGAGGTTTTAGATTCTGTTCTAGGGTGGTATTAGGAGGGTGTTTGAGCCCTTGTGCATGGTTAATTCGTTGAGGAGGGTTGCTGGGAGGAGATTTGATTTTCGGATCAGAGTGGTCTGAGTTCGAACAGTATGAGCAGTCGGTTTACAGACGCGATTTCGTGGCCTAGATGATTTTTACTGGAAAAGTGCATAACTAGAAAGTTGTAGATAAGATCGAGACCTAGCTCCTGTATTTTTTTCAGATTTTTCTGAGCTCTAGTTTGGGAGTAATCGCGGTGGGGATACTGCTGTAAGAAGAGAGGGGACAGATTCCGTATTAGGATTAGGGCTGCAGATTAAACAGATTTGGGTCGGGAATTAGAATTTATGGTTTACATGAAAGTTGTAGATCACGTCAGTATCTAGCTCCTGTAATTTTTTTATAATTTTTGGAGTTGGGACTTGGAAGCTAGGGCTGTTGCAAACCTGCTGTTCGGATTTGGAACTAGAGAACTGCCCACTGTGTTGAACCATTATTTAGGCAAATTTAAAAGTGGAATTGAAATCTTTGGTCTTCATGAAAGTTGTAGAGGATGCCAATATCTAGCTTATGTAATATTTTTAGATTTTTGGGCGTTACAGAGAAATAGTTACAAAATAATTAAGCCGGTGTGCGTAACCTGTTTTCTGGGCAGAATCAGAGATAGTGTATTGCGGGGTTGTGGGGCGTAGGAGTCGGTTGAATGTGTTCAACTTGAGTTTAGAAAATGTTTGGGTACTGAGGTAAGATGTTTGTGTAGGTGGTGCGACTTCGGACGCAATTAACATCTTCGCCTCATCGGTAAAGGCAAGTGGAGTTGGCAATGTTTGTTCATATTTTGATTGTTTACTTTATCCATGACGACAAGTAAGAAGTACTCACAATCAAGTTGTACGTGGAGTTGTTTACACATGTATCATGTCATATGCATTCATGCATTGAAGAATGTCGCGTGAGAACGCCGCATCAGATTCTGCACAATACCGTGTGTTCCTGAGAAAGGGCACGGTAGCCAGTGTGTTCTGAGAAAGGGCACGGTGAGAAGGAACATGTCATGAGCATATGCATTGCTTCTCTTTTGCTGATGTCTGTTTGGGGTGGAAAGAAAGAAGAGGAAAGAACCGTTGTATGTCTTGTTTAATTTTGAGAAAAGAAAAGAGGAAGTTCATGCTTCACGATATTTGATTGTTGTCTTTGTATTATTTGTTCCACTTGCTGAGATTATTCGATCTCACCACTCCTCTTCCTTTCAGGCAATCTTCTGGAGCGTAGCATGAAGGGTGGGGCGTAGATGCACTTATTACACATGTTCACTTGGAATAAAATATTTATGTGGAACATGTACTTAAGTCAAACCATGCACCTTGTGGGTCCGAAAAATTTTAATTGGGGGTGATATTACCTTGGGTTGTCATTTATGCTACCGCTATTCTTTCCTTGTCTATGTTATGTTTGTTCCGTCTTGTTTTGGGCATTGGTCATGTCGAATTTTCTTCTTCTTTCCGTTCGTTGCTATTAGTTTAAGAAGTATTCCCAGTAAGTAATTACGTAAATTACTAGTTTTGTGTTAGGGTGTTACAGTTGGTATCAGAGCCAGGTTCAGGTCCGTGGTGTTTGGAATTAGAAAATAACGGTAGAGTAAACTAAAATTTTGCTTTGTGAAAGTAGGAACATGGCTTAGGATCAACCTTTAAAATTTGGCCTTAGGCAATAACTTAAAAAAAATTGATATAGATTGGTTAATTACTTTAAAACGTGACACACTCTGATGCACAGTAGGAAGGGTATGGGGAATCATTGCATTACGCTTTAGTGATTTATTGAGTTTTGATGAAGAATGTTATATTTTGATGATTAATGATATTATGATAATGATGTGTATTGCTATGCTTATGAAAGAGTTGATTGAACGATTTTGTTGTGTGAAATAGTTGTTCAAATGTTTTGGTCATGTTCTTGGCAATGGTCAGGGCTGTGGTTGTGGGTGTGGCTGGGTAGAGCCATCCCCAGAGGTTTAAGGGCATCTCGTTGTGAAGAGTTGTTGCTTAATATGTCTAGATCGTAGTGTTATTTGAGGGAGTTGTTTGATGATATGTCTTCGATGGTTGGGGGCAAAGAAAAGAGTTTAGTGAATAGTCATTGTTGATTGCTAATATTACAATTCTGGATATGAGTTTTGTTGGCTAACCTTAGTTGCTATGAAAAAAAAATTAAATTGTTTTTTTTTTGGTGGTTGTCATTCTTCGCATCTAAAAGAAACAACTGGTTTTTTTTGTGCAAACCTTAAATGGTGTGGACTTAAGTTTTATAGCTTTACCAGTAAAAGATTACTTGATTGCTTGGTTCTTCCTTTTGTGAAAAATTATCTTGGCGATCATCTTCCTCGGTGGAAGTATTTAAGCTCAAAAATTTTGATTGGGGGAGCTTGTGCATCTCAAAGTTTGAGCCTTGCCTTATTGCAAGGCGGGGAGTCTAGTTCCTTTGTTAAATTGGGGGGAGGGGGTCACAGCCTACATTTAAGGATATGTGACCTACGAGAAAGTTTAAAATCTTGAAGTTTGATGCATAGTTGCAAATAAAGGAGATGATGTAAACTACCGTCATTGATAAAGTATGTTTGCAGGTTGTTTAAACACAATATAACATATTGTGGTTAGAGAGAATTAATCATAATGGTAGGTGATCCAAAAGTAAAAGTGGATTAGAGTTATTATGTGTGTTGATGTGAGCTATAAAAAAAAAATTATGAAGTAAGAAATCAGATCCTTTAATACTAGTATAGATCCCAATTGAGAAGATATAGATTTTGCCGTCGGATGAAATTTTAAGAACAAAGTATGAGGGTTATTGGATTGGTCGTCTTTGGTGCATAATTTGGTCCTAGCGAATGACTGTCTTAGAGCCTTATGGATGAAATATGTCTCATGAAGATGATATTTAATTGTTGGAGTTAGCTATTGGTTGAATGAGTTTTGGATGCTGAAATATTAACTTATGGGTTGTATGAAAATCTTATGATGGTCACACTACATGTAACCTTGAAAAGAGATGACTTAAAATTTAGAATATACAGTGTGCATTAGGGAGCTTGTCATGGATTATAGACTTCGAATAAAGTTGATGTTTTATGATAAGTATCGTAAACTTTTGTTACAGTTGTGGGAGAAGGCAATTAAAGTAAGAATTGGTTTTGTGAATTTTATTAAATCCAAAAGGGGTTTCTTAAGGTGTAACCTGTGATTATTGAAAACTTTAACGGTTAGCGCATTAGGTTACTAGAGATGGAGGGATTTAAGGTGAATCATGTTTAAAGGTATATGGATTGTTGTGTTTGTATGATCTTTTGGATGAATGTCTTTTGGCTATATGCGTTCAAGTTCTAATATATGTATTAGAGTTCCCTATATTAGTCTGAATGTAGCCAAATTTGGCCGTAACTTTGAGGCTTCAAAATGAGGATGAAAGAAGGATTATTCATGAAGTATATGTTGATGAATGTTGAATGTGTTACCGTGTAGAATAATGCAACTCAATTGTTTTGGTAAGATATTGATTTAAGTCATGGTTATGGAATCTAACCCCAAAGTGTGTATGCTTGGATTGCACTCATTAGTATACAAAATGAGTTATTGGTTGCATTACTGATTAAGCTTAAATAACCGAATTTAATGTAATTTTTCGTATGTTTGATTCGGAGATATGTGTATCTCTAGTTTGACTAGAGTAAAATTATTAAAATGTGTGAGGTATTTTGAAAATTTCTTAAAGATGATTTTTATGATTGTTTCGTAAGTTTACTTTTGTTGCTAAAGCAAGTTTATGCCAAGAAATGAGTTTCCCATTCACCTAAAAATATGTGAGGTTGTTGTGTGGAGATATTTGATTTCTGGATCGGATTCCAGTTTTCAAAGTTGTTTTGTTTTGGTAAAGTAAGAATGATCTGTTTTAGTAAAGTTGAAATGCATTTAGTACAGGTTATGCGGTGTTTCTCTTTTAATTGGAGTTATTCCTGTAGTTCATCTTGGTGCCTTGGTTTTAAAGTGATAAAAGTTGTTTATATTGTTAAAGAGAATCGAATGTTCCCTTGCTCCTTAAGTGAAAGATGGTGGAACGAGACCTTCCTATAAAAGAGAACCGATTGTGGGTTGGTAATACCTTAAGGCCTTAGCCCTTGCCTTCCTATAAAAGAGAACCGATTGTGGGTTGGTAATACCTTAAGGCCTTAGCTCTTGCTAGGTGTTAATCGTAAATGGTTGATTAGTGAGGAGTAATGAAGGTTATTGCATGTCGTGGGTCCAAACCCTTCTTGGGAGTGTTTGAGTAATTTAATTATAAGGGGCGAGCTAATGTTATGTTAACTGACGTGAAACTTTCACATTGTGAACTCTTGTCTAGGATAGTTGTCCCTTGATGTGAGATAGATCGGGAAGAAGTGGGAGTAACTTTTATATTGTGGTTGGCTTTCCTAAAGTAAGTTGCTATATTTACTCAAATGAGTGTTTGCTTTGGGGCCTTGCTTGTATCTCGGCCTTAAGTGGATCATGCAAATTGGTGGTCGTGGTGTTGGATGAGGTCCTACTCAGTTTGTTTTGTTCAAACTTATATTGTTTTTGAGCGTTCACTTCTCGGTATAGAGTGCTGTTGTTGGAGATGCGATGTCTCCTTAGTAGTGTATTTCTTTGGAACATTTCTGTTTTCACTGAAGGGAGAGGTAGAAATTTGTTAATTGCAGCTGGTAGCCGTGGTTTGCCTTGTCTTATTTTGCGACATTTTAAGACTCCTTTCTTTGAATGCTTTGTGTTATGGAATACTTGAGTTGAGTGTTGTCCTGGGGCGTGTTACCAGATTGGCGACATGGGGGTCGACCTCGAACTTTTGTTCGTGCCCATGTATCCTCTTCACGATATTGAATTGTGTTTGAACATATCTCCCGTATTAGGTGTGTAGTGCGAGTAACTCATGGCCTGATCAACCATGACAATTACTTATACTACTCACTCTTAGCTACGATGGAGTTATGGAAGGTGATACTCTCTTCTAGAGTTTCTTTGTTGGATGTTCACTAGGTAGGATATAGGTGGTATCCATCTTGATGATCGTTTCTAACATTTTCTTTCATGTTGCCTTTTGTGTGAATGTGTCGTAACTCTTCTTGGTTAGATCTTGTAAAGTTGAATTGAGCACTTTCGATTGTGAGAATTGATTAGGAGTTGGTTTGGGGAAAGTGTTTTGGGTGGCACTGCCGCATAGAGTTGATCAAATTGTGGTAAAGATTTTGCAACTGAAGTGGATGAAGGAATTGCGAGGTGTAATCATAACAAAAAAAAAGAATTGGAGTTGAGTTCAGATTTTGGCACCTGGTTATTCCGAAATTGATCATTGGTTATGGAGGTTGTATGCTAAGATGTTAAAAGAAAATTTTCAAGGTTTCATTAACTGTAGGTGATAGGGGCTCGATATGGGAATTTTATCCCATGCTTTTCAAGGGGAGGTAAGAAAGTTATTTGAGTCTTGTGGAGTTGAATGGAGATGAGTTGCTTCTCGTGTTAATCTGAGAGTTGCTTCTTGATTTGTGTTCTTTCCAGCATGTGGAGTGTTGAGGTTTGTTCTTGTGGGTATGATTTGTGAATTTTGGTTCCCTATTGTTCTTGTTGTTGAGTAGTGGCCTGTTTGGGATTCGGGGTCAAATCCTATTTAGGGGGGGAGAGTGTAATACCCGAATCTCGATTTTTGTGTTCGTGCAGGAATTTCTGGGGTTTGTGGGCTGTAGCGGGACCTACGGAGGGTTTTGGGCTATTAAAGGGTAGAGTTTAGCCTTGAGGGAGTGATTTCTCATTAAAAGAAAAAGAAAAAAAAAGGGTTAAAAACTGCAGTCACCCTCTTGGGCCCAAAAACCAGCCCGCGCATCCCTAACCCTAATCTCCCACCTCTCCTTTTCCCCCCTAGCCGCCCCAAACCTCCTCCTCCATGGACGAAATTTGCAGCCACTTCCTCCCCTCTTCCACGCCAATTCCAGCCAGTAGAAATGTAGATCCATCCACCCAAAGTGTTCCTCCGCTGCCCGGGATCGAATCTGCCGCGAAGAACGGCGCGGATCGGCGAAGAACGGTGAGTTTTCATTCCCTTTAGGTGAGGTTTGATTTGGGGGTTTTAGATTCTGTTCTAGGGTGGTATTAGGAGGGTGTTTGAGCCCTTGTGCATGGTTAATTCGTTGAGGAGGGTTGCTGGGAGGAGATTTGATTTTCGGATCAGAGTGGTCTGAGTTCGAACAGTATGAGCAGTCGGTTTACAGACGCGATTTCGTGGCCTAGATGATTTTTACTGGAAAAGTGCATAACTAGAAAGTTGTAGATAAGATCGAGACCTAGCTCCTGTATTTTTTTCAGATTTTTCTGAGCTCTAGTTTGGGAGTAATCGCGGTGGGGATACTGCTGTAAGAAGAGAGGGGACAGATTCCGTATTAGGATTAGGGCTGCAGATTAAACAGATTTGGGTCGGGAATTAGAATTTATGGTTTACATGAAAGTTGTAGATCACGTCAGTATCTAGCTCCTGTAATTTTTTTATAATATTTGGAGTTGGGACTTGGAAGCTAGGGCTGTTGCAAACCTGCTGTTCGGATTTGGAACTAGAGAACTGCCCACTGTGTTGAACCATTATTTAGGCAAATTTAAAAGTGGAATTGAAATCTTTGGTCTTCATGAAAGTTGTAGAGGATGCCAATATCTAGCTTATGTAATATTTTTAGAGTTTTGGGCGTTACAGAGAAATAGTTACAAAATAATTAAGCCGGTGTAAAAGCGAACCTGTTTTCTGGGCAGAATCAGAGATAGTGTATTGCGGGGTTGTGGGGCGTAGGAGTCGGTTGAATGTGTTCAACTTGAGTTTAGAAAATGTTTGGGTACTGAGGTAAGATGTTTGTGTAGGTGGTGCGACTTGGGACGCAATTAACATCTTTCGCCCTCATCGGTAAAGGCAAGTGGAGTTGGCAATGTTTGTTCATATTTTGATTGTTTACTTTATCCATGACGACAAGTAAGAAGTACTCACAATCAAGTTGTACGTGGAGTTGTTTACACATGTATCATGTCATATGCATTCATGCATTGGAAGAATGTCGCCGTGAGAACGCCGCGACCGTGCCGTACAATACCGTGTGTTCTCGAGAAAGGGCACTGTGAGCCGTGGTGTTCCTGAGAAAGGGCACGGTGAGAAGGAACATGTCATGAGCATATGCATTGCTTCTCTTTGCTGATGTCTGTTTGGGGTGGAAAGAAAGAAGAGGAAAGAACCGTTGTATGTCTTGTTTAATTTTGAGAAAAAGAAAAGAGGAAGTTCATGCTTACGATATTTGATTGTTGTCTTTGTATTATTTGTTCCACTTGCTGAGATTATTCGATCTCACCACTCCTCTTCCTTTCGTGCAATCTTCCGAGCGTAGCATGAAGGGTGGGGCGTAGATGCACTTATTACACATGTTCACTTGGAATAAAATATTTATGTGGAACATGTACTTAAGTCAAACCATGCACCTTGTGGGTCCGAAAAATTTTAATTGGGGGTGATATTACCTTGGGTTGTCATTTATGCTACCGCTATTCTTTCCTTGTCTATGTTATGTTTGTTCCGTCTTGTTTTGGGCATTGGTCATGTCGAATTTTCTTCTTCTTTCCGTTCGTTGCTATTAGTTTAAGAAGTATTCCCAGTAAGTAATTACGTAAATTACTAGTTTTGTGTTAGGGTGTTGCAGTGAGTTTGGTTCCTTTTTAAGGAAAAAGAGATGGTGGTTGTGTGGAAGCATTTAATTCCTTGATCGGTTTTTTTTTCTGAATGGCTTGGCCTTGGATAAAAGTGAGATGATTTGTTTTGGTAAAAGTGAAATGCATTTGCAGAAGACTTTCGCGGTGTTTCTCTTTTGAATAGAGCTTCTCCCCGAAGAAATTTTTTTTTTTGGTGGTTTTGGTTCTATGGAGTTCCTCTTCCAAGTTGAGTTCCCGTGTATGTGAATTTCAGCCCTTTGGTTTAAAGGTGGTGATTGTCGTTCGTTGTGTTAGTGAGAATTAAGATTTTTTTACGTTTCAAGCTTGAGGGTAAGAAAATGAATGTTTATGTTATGGTTGAGTATATTCAAGGATTGTACTCCTTGCCCTGGTCCTTGGGTGGAAGAATGTGAAGGCGAAACCTTCTTACAAGGGAAAACTAGTGTGGGTCGCTGATCGTAAGTAGTTTAAAAGTGAAGAGTAAAGGAAGGTTGTGTATGACTCAATTCAAACCTTTTTTGGAGAATTGTTTTCATTGATGTGTTCCTCGGTGGGGTTGCTTAATTTAGTAGTGGACAACTTGGAAGTTGCAGGTAATTACATTAATTTTTTTGAACTTTTGTCGCTGGGTTCGAGCGAGTTTGTGTCAACCGTAGTGATTGTGTTCGGTTGTTATTGTTTCTCAAGTGGATTTACTGACCCTGGTTGTAAAGTAGGCTATCTCTGTCGTTGGTAAGGGTGGATATTGGTTCTTTGTAAAAGATCAATCACTTGTAGGAGATACGAGTTTGTGTTTGGGTTGATTTAGAGACTTACCTAGAGCGTTGTGTCTCACATGGTTCGCGTCGTCAATGCACGAACTGTGGTAGAGGAGTTGAGATTGGAATGCGGAGTTTCGCGATCGGGTTGAAGAGAGAAGTGGGAGTTGAGGTTCCAGATCGATACAGATTCACCTAATAGGTGTCCTTTATTTAATAGGGGAATAGTTCATGTTAGTGTCCAATGAAAGATTTGTGGACCAATTAGTCTGAGTGGGATGCAACTTGGGAACTTGAGGACCGATGCGGAAGAAGTATCCTACACTCTTTGAGGATGCTGAAGGTAAAGTGTTGATTACCATTTTGCCTTCCTTTTTTAAGGTTCCGTAGCAAAGAGGAGTAGATTCGGGACTAATCCTTTTAAGGAGGAGAATGTGATGCCTTAGAGCGTCAGAGCGATCCTAGGGTTCCTTTTCCTGGTTTTGTTTCGGAGAGGAATGAAGGATTTGTCGGGGATGAAATAATTGAAGTTTATCCGGCGTATTAATATTAAATTTGGAGTTGTCGGGCTAGAAACAAAGTGGGCCGAGGAAAACTGGGCCTGGGCTGCGAATCCCCTCCCCACCTCTCTCTTTTCCCCTAGTGGGCCGGCCCACCATATAAAAGGGGTGTCACCCCCCCCCAAAAGCCCGAGGGCGCCCCCATCCACCCCTAGCAGCCACACCACCCCTCCTCTTCCTCCCCTTGCGTGGTGGCTCAAGATCCACCACGAAACGCGAAGGAGCAAGCGAGAAGAGGATCCGTGGAGGCGTGGAGGACGAGCAGATTTCCGTTTCGGGAATCGTCGCGCGTTTTTCGTGGGTTCTCAAGGGAGAACTCAAGGTAAAATTCCCAATCTTTTACCCCTGTTCTACCTAGGGATTAGAAGTGTATTAGATCTGGTGGTGAGTGATTTAGATGGATCTTGATGGGGGAGAAGGGTAGATGTTCACGTGGTGCTGTTTTTGGAAGGAGAGATTGTGCAGCGCAGATTGTTTCGCGTTTTATGTGGCATAGACGATTTTTCCTGCAAAAACCTATAACTAGAAAGTTGTATATAACGTCGAGATCTAGCTTCTGTAATTTTTTCAGAATTTTTGGGGCGTCTGTATGAGAGTTATCGCTGTTTCAAGATGACGGACAGAATCTGGAAACAGATTTTGTCCACTGTGTTGGACGTTTGTTTAGGCATATTTAACTGTGGAATTGAAATTTGTGATCTTCATGAAAGTTGTAGATCTCGTCAATATCTAGCTACTGTAATTTGTTTGTATTTTTATGATTTGTATAAAAAAAGATATGAAATTGTGAAGAGAGGGTGCTGCTGTTTGACCCGGACAGATTGGGGTTTTTGGCGCTTAAGAAGGGAACGGGGATTAGGAAGCGTGTGTTCGAGTTGTGTGATCATTTGTGATGTCGCTATGTACTGAAATAATACTTGTACAGGTGGCGCCCCTTCTGGACGCAACTAGGTTCGTCATCCACGTTGGTAAAGGCAAGTGGAAGTAGCGGTCTTGCTAAACTATAACTCGCTATTTGTTTCGTCTTCAATATAAACCTTAATTGCAGCACACCTACATGGTTTAACTACTTGTTTATGAGATTACAATATCCTATCCTGCATTGTGATGTGGTTGTTTGGCTTTTGAATCATGAGTAAGAATGAAGAAAGATGTTGTTTGCAAGATGAATTGTGGAGATATTCTATCTCAATGATGTTCGCATTCTATCCATGTTATTTGATGGTATGCAAGCATGTGAATTCAGAGTGGGAAGTTATGAATGTATTTATGCATGAAGCATTAACTGCATAATCATGCATTGGAAGTTTGTCGACGCTTGGCGCGATCAGTGCAGTACAACACCATGTGTTCCTGAGAAAGGGCACGGTGAGGAGGATCATGGCATAAGCATGTGCACAATCATATGCATTTTACTGAGGTTGTGTGGACTCTATAATGTGGTATTGGACATGAGGAATTTGGTATGCTAGTTTTATTGTGGCTGTGTTATTCGTTAGAAGTTGTTCCGCTTGCTGAGATTACCCAATCTCACCCCTTGTTATTTTGTTGTTTTCAGGTAGTTCTCGCGAGTCGTAAGCTTGAAGGGTGGGCTTAGTAGCACAATCAACCCTCCGGGGTCATCACGAATCACATGGACTAGTGCATTTAATAATTCATTAGCTTGCTGAAATTTTATTAATCATAGACCTGTTGATGTCCTCTTTGGAGCTGTTTTACGTTTATGTTTGTTTTCTGGTTGATTTAGACTTATTATCTCTAGTATTGATGCTTTTATGTTATTCCTGTTTATAAGGGTTATTATGAATCTTGTTGTCGCTTCCGTTTTGTCCTAATTTTAGGAGAGATGCTGTCGAAATTTTCTTGTACGACAGTTTAGATTTGTAGGGTGTTACACTCATTGTACACATCTTATTAACATCAACATATATGCAATACAGTGCACATGTCTCCTCGAAGCACATACCGGTATTGCCGAGTGCACACCCGTCGGTGTGCACCCTCTTTCCCTTCCATCCCGTAGATGGAGGGTGCCTACTCTTACTGACTCGCTCCCATACACAACCGTGGATGGGACTACGAGGTAGGTCTTTTGTATTCACTACGTGTGAACAAAGAGGCCCGCATCAGAATGGGACGCATCTTCCATTATGAATGCACATATGACATGAACATGTATAATCTTGCATAAACATGTAATACAACGAACTCATAACCAATATGTAACCATGTTCATCATGTCATAAGCAAATATCAAGCATGGCACATTAGCATATCATGTAATCATATGGCACCTAAACAAGTTTAGCAATCATACAACACCCAAACCCATTCCAATACACTTGCCTTTAACCGTGGGCGACGGATTAGCGAGAGGTTGAGGGCACTCCTAGGGTCACACCACCTGCACATAGGTACCACACACTCGAAACGTGCCCTCAAAACAGTACATGAATGATCATCTACCCCGACTTCGCAAACTACACCTAAAACCCGAAAACAGAGAATCTGTCACGAATGGACAGCGGGCTTCCAGCTAGCATAACTTGAGTTCTAAAACTCCAAATCAAGCAAACGAGTTCATTTTCTCGAAGATTAGTAAGTTTCCTAAGTTTTTCTAAGTATTGGCGAAGACTGAATCGGCCTCTAACATTCTCTAATCTACAGATCAACACGATCTGTCCCAATCACGTCACAGTTTTGAACACGTTCGGTAAAACAACCATAACTTTTAAACTGCTGATCGAAATTTTTGTTCTTAGTACCCACTGAAAGTTAATTAAATTATCTACAACTTTCTCAACATATGGCCAACCAGAAAATGCCTCTAAAATTGCAAAAACTCGAACCCTATATCGGACGTCCAATCTGCCCGAAACAGAACACCAATCCAATTCTAGTTTTCATCGATTCTAACTATTCGCAGCACAACCTTTGGATCTAATAGGACCAAAACCTCCTCTAGCACAGCACCTAATCCATCCCAAAAGATTACCCATCACCATACCTTCGCCCGGCGAACGACGAACCGAGGAACGCTCCTCTCCCGGCCACGAACTCCCTCCAATCTTCGGATCCTCCCGTCGAAATCCTTCGCAACACGGAGATCAACGGAGGGGAATGGAACGGCAGCAAAGGAGGGGAAGGAGGCAAGCTAGGGCCGGCCAAGGGGTGGTTGTGGATGCGCAAGAGGGAGGAAGGGGGGCGCACGGCTAGGGGTGGGGGCTGTGGCTAGGGGGGAGGAGGGAGGTGGGAGGTGGAGGCGCATGTGGGGAGGTGGGGGCGTATGGGGCAACAGCTTGCTGCCCTAATCCCTCCCCCACATCGGCCAACAGCCTCCCACCTCCGACCCACGAAGTTTCCCCAAGCCCACGATGTTTCCCCTAAGCAAAAATTCCCCCGGAAGGCCCATTCCCCCCTGAGAGGCCCAAAACATGAAACCGAAGACATACCGAAATGCCAAAAACAGAAAATGACTCATTTTGACATCCGTGGTGTTACAATTAGGTTTTGCAAACACTTGAAGTCTTGCAGCGTACAAAATGTACTCACCCTTGCCCCATTGTTGTTTTTAGGTGCTAGATTAGATTACCTCGATGAAACCTACGTTGATACAGGTTACGAGGAAAACGATCATGCTTCTATCTAGGGCTTAGCTTGTCAGTTGCCTGTGGAAAATGGGTAGTTGGCAAACTGCAGGATAAGGGTATTTAAACTTTTGGACTTGTAATATTAATATGTATGAACTGCTTTTGCTACAATTGTAATATTATGTAATGTATGGTTTTGATCGCAATTTGTGTGTATATGCGTGCTGGCTACTGATCCAAGGACTAGCACAGGATGCATATTTAGAACCTGTCTTTTACGGTACACCGTGCTGTAAAAGGCAGGGTCTCACAAACCACGACTTGAATCATATTGCAAAATTACTCAACAGGTAATCATGTTTCCTGCATAGATAACATGGTTCT
Source organism: Rhipidocladum racemiflorum (assembly GCA_036346355.1). Lineage (NCBI taxonomy): Eukaryota > Viridiplantae > Streptophyta > Magnoliopsida > Poales > Poaceae > Rhipidocladum > Rhipidocladum racemiflorum. Next base: position 64,153,349 of record CM070583.1, read on the forward strand.
GTAGGTTGTTCAAGGTGTACATTGCACCTGGAATGGCTAAGGCTAACCTTTTGCAATCACGTAGGTCGATCATTCAAAGTGTACAAAACTCATGGAGGGCCTTCTAGCAAGGACAGGGCGAAGCTAAAGCACAATTTTAAGTTTCTGGTATCCTCTATACACAATAATTCTATATCAAACTCCATAATAATAACTCTAGAACTAACGAATTCTATGTTTGAAGTGCCACCATTAGGGAAAGGGAAACAACCAATGTGGATTTTACGTTTGCCACAACATGCAACTCCTCGTTAGTGCAAAAAAAAAAAGATCAATGAGTTTATAATTGTATTGGAAGAGACCGATCTGATTGAATTCAAGGGCAACTTTGTTCCTTCTTGCTCAGTCAGGTCATAAATCCAAAAGGCGAGTTCCACTCTGCCTAACATTAGGAGTTGTGTTATTTCTGAATTACCACTTGGGTTAATTTGTGAAACTTGTGCTGTAGATATGTGAATTGTAGTTGTGCATTCAATTAATTTGTTAATAAAATTGAGTTCAATTGGTTAATATATCTGAGATCATTTCTGATCAAAATGTATGTGCCGTATGTGCTGTGATGTAATTGAGTCGATTACTGAAATTGATGTAATCTATACTTGTGATGATCTGTAATATGCTTGTTTCAGAGAGTATGGCTAGCATTTCTTGAGGCTAGCCAATAAATAGAAAAATGTTCGTCTGTACAAATACATGTCATAGAAGATTTTACTTAGAAATCGTCTATGATGTTACTATTATCACAGATGGTTCTAATTTAGAACCGCCGACGATCACATTAATCACAGATGAATCTAAATAGGAACAGTCTGTGATAAACTTATCATCACTGACGGTTCCTATTTAGAACCGTCTATGATGTCTATTTCCACAGACGGTTCAAAAACCGTTCCCGATGTTCTCTTTCATCACCGACACATTGTTACTCATGGTTTACAAAGCTATCTGTGATGACATTTGTGAACCGTCTGTATTGAGATTTTATGTGCCCGTGAATATATATATAGGAAGAGCTAGCTAGCTTGCTAGATTGCATGCTACGGTCCATAATTATTGCCAATGGGAAGAGGTACCCACATTTTACCCAAGATTAATGTGCATGGTTAGCATGAGAAAAGTGTAATATGTGGTTTGGCTAGCCCTTTCTCTACTAATATAAAGGAGGAGTTTGTCTGTTGTCCTTCCTCCTCCACGCGCGCTCCCTCCTCTCCGCCCGATGGTAACACACGCTTCCACCTCAAAGACCGTCCCAGCCCTCCCCATATGCGCCTTCCCCTCTCCCCCCGATGGTTATGCGCTCTTCCCACTCATACTGCCCTGGCTTCGCTTTCCTTCCTCCACTACAACAGTAACCTCATGTAGATGCAATTTTCTATAGATATTTTTTATTTGCCTCTATAAATTATCAAAATATATTGTAAAGACACTTTTTGCGGTATTTTAGAAGGTGCCTTAAATATATACAGACTATTTTGAGACATTTTTAGATAAAGATCATGGAATATTGATCGTAGAGGCACTTTTAAATTATCAAGACAAAAATCATATAGAGATATTTTTTTTGAGACACTTCTTAAATCGACTTTATGTTGTGGAGACATTATTTGAGGTATTTTTTATTTTCTAGAGAAATTCTTTTAGATGTTTAAGACATATTGTACTAATCATAGGAATTACAATGTGAGTATAAGCAAGTTGTGATGTAAGGATGAGATGGTCAGTCGGGCTATTTGTTATCCATAAGGTCTCAAGTTCGAGGATTGGTTCCAACATTTTTTTAGAATATAGTTTTTTATTCTCTATAGGGTGCTAGAGACAATATAGTGCCTTTACAAAATATCTTATATAGAATTTAAAGGCATTTCAATAAGTGTCTGTTCGGCCGTAGCGACGCTGCATGTAGAGGCACCATTATGGCATTTTGAAAGATATCTTTAAAATTATATAGAGACATAAAAGTATTCTCTATTGTGCAATAAAAATGCCTCTATATGGTATTTCTCTTGTAGTGCTCCCACTATCCTCGCCCTACACGCCACCGCCGCCCCAGAGGCAAGGAAGATGGCCAGGTCTGGCTCCCCTTCCGCCGCCGTGGCTAATGTGGGCCCATCATATCACACCTGCATTCGGCTACAAAGATGTTCTTGCGTTATATTATGTACTAACTAGGATGTTTTGTCTGTATTCATGTTGGACAAGAAACAATGCGAATCACTAAATGTGTACTTTACTTGATATGTGTGTACAAGAATTTTAATGTTTATTGTACTCCCTCCAGGTGCAAAAAAGATGTCGTTTTGGACATAGTGATGGTCAAACTTCTAAAACTTTGACTATCGATATATTTTTAAAATATTTAAATTAGATGCATGAAAATTATATGTGTAGACTTGTCTCGAGAAGTACTTTCATAATATTATAATTTTGTTGAGTTTTATAAATATATTATAATAAAAATTAGCGGTCAAAGTTGTGTTTTGAAGACCGTGTCGATGTCCAAAACGACATATTTTTTGCACCTGGAGGGAGTATGATTTAAATAACATTAAATGGTACCGTCTTTAAGAATCCTGTTATAACGCACGGCGCTTACTATTCCCTCCTAAAGAATAAAAAAGGAGTGGTTCGAGTAACCTTTTTAGCAGTGCCAGCTTAATTACCCGGAATATATTCAAGCGATATATTAAGTACAAGTTGATATTCCAATTTCTTTTCAGTTTTTTGCTTGACATGCGCGATGCCGCTTTAAGTGCACGGTTGGGTAGGGAACAGATGACGAACTTGTCAAGATGCCTCGCGCACCATGCATGGTTTTGAGGTACGCGTAGCCTTCCACTAACAATCGGCCTAGCTCTATCTGATCACCTTCATCTCTTAAAACAATTAAAGCACTAATAATCTGGCCTGTCTGTCTCTCGCCTGTAGCGTGTGTTAATTAGAGGAAGAAACCATGCATTTCTCTGTTCAACAAGTAATTATACATGCTCGCAACCACAATTCGACGGTGCAGCAAATCCATTTCCGCCCCATGGTCGCCAAACATTAGGTGTAGCAAATTAACGTCGACTGATATCTATGAACTAGTCACGCCCCAATTCTTCCCTTACTGTATCAAGATATTTCGATTGATTGCAAGCTAGCACCAGCCAAAACTCAAGACGTGGAAAAGCTAGATCGGCTCTGAAAATTTATGATGAGTGTGTAGTTAGCTAGTTACTCTCCTTCCAATCACAAATAATTTTTGGTTTCAGAGATAAGTGCAGTCAATCTTTAGAAATATTGATTGTTAATATCTTTTTAAATATTTAAATTAGAATTATATGTATAAATTTATCTTGAAAATTATTTTTATATTTTTATATAATTTTATTAGATTTTATAAATATATTATAATAGACATAAATGGTTAAAAACTGTGGTTTAGAGAACGTATTGATGTTTAAAACGATGATTATTTATTATCGGAAAGAGTATAATCCATCTGGGACGTGACAATCCGAGATTTTGTCGCTCCGGCAATCTTTGCAAATGGGCGAGTGGAGCATATATCAAGGCGTTTGCCTGACGAACTTTAATGTTGTCCAGCGCAGAAAGGGCCGGGAGATCCTGCATGCTACCGAGCAAGGCGTACCGTCATCGTACGGCTGGTCTAGCTGATCGGTTTCGTTTCTACTCGACGCCGATCCCGGCCGACATGATCAATCGATGGAGAATGACAACACATGGTACGCATAATACATATATCTCATGTCACCTTTTGATATGCTCTACAAATAATCGTAGAGATAATTATATCATGTTTATATTTGTCCAGCACAGAAAGGGCCAGGAGATCCTGCATGCTACCGAGCAAGGCGTACCGTCATCGTACGGCTGGTCTAGCTGATCGGTTTCGTTTCTACTCGACGCCGATCCCGGCCGACATGATCAATCGATGGAGAATGACAACACATGGTACGCACAATACATATATCCCATGTCACCTTTTGATATGCTCAACAAATAATCGTAGAGATAATTATATCATGTTTATATTTATAGAATAATATGATTATTTTATCCCTTCATAAATGTCATTAATTAGTATCGATCGATAAGTATATGAGTTGTTCGTCAAACTCTTTATTCATTTTTGATATTATTCTGAATTATCCCTGACCTTACATCGTCATGGGGAATAATTGTGATTTATAGGCCAGCACATATCTTGATTAATGATCATGGATAATGGATATATGGATATCAAATTAATAATGCGGACACATGTTAAATAATATGGTATTGGAGTGACCCACCATGAGATAATGCAGGAATTGTTATATTATTAAATGTCATCAAATGGTCTCATTCATAGTATATGTGGGATCCTTAGACCTGAGATATTCATGGTTTTCTACATGTGTAATAGTATATTTAGGAGGGTTGCCAAACACTACAGGAAAATGATCTGTTTTCGATGGTCACACGTATTTTCATCAGCCAAAAACAAGCCGACGAAATTATAGATGTTATTTCGTCGGCCAGGCCAAAACTGACAACAATAGAATTATCTTCGTCGATAAGTCGACATTAACAAATACGACAATTAATTTCGTCTGCTTGGCCGACGATAATAGATGGTCCAATGACCCGCGCAAATTTTGAATTTTGGGGGCACTATTATCGCCGGCTTAGCCGACGCAAATAAGGTAGTTTCGTCTGCCTGGTTGACGCAAATAACCGATGGGCAGTATTTTCATTGGTCCGATCGACGGCAATAAGCCCGGTAGTTTCATCGGTCTGGCCGACGATAATAGGTAGTTTTCTCGTATATGCATATGTGCCCAGGTCGCACCGAAGGTAGTATAGCCCTAGCTAGCTAATCATTTTCCTGTGCCTCACCGCCTGCGCCAAATTCCTCCTCGCCCCAGCCCGTCACTTTGCCGTGACGCCATCCCCCCTCTCGGCCGCCTCGCCCCTGGCTGCCCCGTCTCCGGCCACCCCGCGCCCGGCCGCCCCGTCCCAACCCCACCCCCGGCCGCGCCCAGCCTCGTCCTCGCTACATTTGTTTGTTGAGGTAAGTCATAATTTTGATTATTGTGATTGTGTGGTAGTATGCAAGTATGTCATAATTTTGGTTACTGTGATTGTGTGGTATATGTTAGATTCAATTGTATGGTAGTATGCAAGTATGTCTTAGATTCAATTGTGATGCTAGTAGGCAAGTTTGTCATAATTTGTTTGATGGGGGTAAGTATGCTAGTATGCAAGTATGCATATGTGATTGTTATCTTTACAATTTTTTTTGTGTTTGTAATTGTAATGCATTTGTCATTATGTATTGAATTTGTCATTATGTATCGAATTTCGTGTTTGTAATTATACATGCAAGTGTGCTAGTATGCAAGTATGCATTTGTCACTTCATTGGACGAAGGGTTAATTTTACTTTTCATACCATGAACATTTAATCACTTCATACACACAAGTGATATGTATCGAATTTAAATATTTTCTACACACAAGTCACCCAACCTATACGTCACCCGTTCAAGAGCGACACGGTTCACATTAAGCTGTGAGCTTTGTCGTTCCAGAATTGTCCACGATTTTGGACAGCCTAGGAATGGATGGTTAAGCCTAGTTTTTATGACATGTCGTATAATTCAAACGAAAATTTTGATAGTGTAACCCAGTTGTTCTCCGATGCACATCAATCGGTCGTGCATTCGGGGAACAGCGGGGTTATGCTGCCGAAATTTCGTTCGGATTGTACGGCATGTCATAAAAAACGGGCTTAACCGTCTATTCCTAGGTGGGTTTAGGACCTATCCTTACCTAGATCTCTTGTTAGGATATGTACCTCACTTTCACAATTATTCAAGCATTTAGTATAGCATACAAAATGGGAGATGATCATAGATGGATGTACAATGGTTGGACAAGCACTGGAGCACACACACAAGAATGGATGGTTAAGACACAAGGTTTTGTGGATCACGCTTATTCCTCGTCTCCTGGTGGCGGGTTGGCGAAATGTCCATGTTTTAGGTGCCGGAACTTTGCTCGACAGTCCAAGCCTAGTATGGAGCATCACCTATGTAAATATGGTTTCATGCTGGATTATCTCACGTGGTTCGAGCATGGTGAGTCACAAAAAGGAGCGACGTCAAATTATGTTGATCAATCAGATGAGCCTGAGGATAGAATGGATGAGCTGGTCAATGATATTGCTCATCAGTTTGAGGATGTCCCTGGGCCAGAGGTCGAGAAATTCTTTAGGCTACTTTCTGCTTCAGAAGATTCTTTGCATGAGTCTATAGATGTGACACAGCTAGGCGCTTTGATGCGACTCATGGCTATAAAATCGAAGTACAATCTCTCTGTAAGTTGTTACAATGATATAATCGATTTTATTTGTGATATCTGTGACATTACGGTAAAGAGGTTATGTCGTATTTTTGGTTTTTCAGGTTGTTTGGGCTTTTCCGGGAGATTTTTGGGCCTTGGGGGTTTGATTTGGGCCTCTAGTGGGAAGATTTGGGCCCAAGTGGGTAGGATTGGGCCTAAGTGGAAGGGTTTGGGCCCAAGAGGGGGAGCTTTTGGGCAGCCAACCCTAGCCCCCACCTCCTTGGTGTTCCCCCCTTCCCCCTTCCCCCTCGTGGCCGCCGCCCCCCTTGCCTTCCCCATGCGCCTCACCCTTCCCCTCTAGGGTTACCCTCTCCTAGCCGCCACTCTCCCTCCCCCATGCAGCCAGCCTCTCCTCCCTGTTCCCCGGTGATTGTCGCTGCCCCGCGTGGAGGATCGTCCGTCCGAAGACCTCCGACGTTTTGCTACGAATCCGAAGGAAGGAGCGGCCGGGAGAAGGAAGGTTTTCGTCGGTTCTTCGAATCTCCAAGAAGAGGTAAGGGTTTGTGTTTCTTTTGGGGTGCTCTAGTTGCTGTTAGATGGGAGAATCCATGCCTAGAACTCTCTTTTAGGTGCTGTGATTAGATGGGTTAAGTTGGATTCTAGATCTGTCTCGCGAGTGGCTCTCGGTCAGGTTTGACAGTCAACGTTGGGACGCGTTTTTGAGGATTTTAGATTCATGATATGGTCGGCTGGCTGTTACGAAAGTTGTAGGTAATCGAAATACCTTTAATTGGGCACTGAAAACTCTAATTTTAGTTCAGCGGTTTAAAAGTTATGGTCAATTTACCGAGTGATGTCCAATCTGTGACGTGATTGGGACATATTGTGTTCAACTGTAGATTAGAGGATTTTAGAGGCCGAATCAGTTTTCACGTATACTTAAAAAAAGGTGGGAAATTTCCTAAGGTTCGAGAAAATATACTCTTTTACCTGATTTGGAGTTTTAGAACTCAATATATGCTTGTTGGAAGACTGCTGTCCCGTTGGACAGATTCTCTGTTTTTCGGGTTTTAGAAGTGGGTTGCGAAGACGATGTAGTTGATAGCTCTTGTGTTGTTTTGTGGGCATGTTTTTGAGTGTTTTATACCTATGTGCAGGTGGTGTGACCCCGGGAGTGCCGGCAACATCTTGCCACTCCGTCTCGCGAGGTTGAAGGCAAGTGTGTTGTAGTGGTTGTGGCTTGGGTGGCCATATTACTTTGTTATGCGTAGCTTATCCATGTGCTAGATTAAGTTGCCATGTTTGATGCTTGCATGTGATAAGATTAATAGAATTTGTTAAATGTCTATGCAACTGTGACATCAAGTTCATATGCAAGTTATTAATGTTTATGACATATGTGCATGCATAAAGGAAGAGGCAACCCATTCTGATGCAGGCCTCTGTGTTCACACGTAGTGAACACGAAAGAAATATCTCATAGTACCATCCATAGTGGTGAATGGGAGCGAGTCAGTAAGAGTAGCACCTCCACGGGATGGAAGGGAAAGAGGGTGCACACCAACGGGTGTGCACTCGGCAATACCGGTATGTGCTAAGCAAAGAGGCATGATGTATTGCATTGCATTGCATAAATGAGAATGTGAATGAGAAAGTGTATGAGAATGTGATTGAGGAAGTCTTCATGGATTGTTTTCCATGGTTGGTGATCGGTATGTCGTATGTATGTGAATTGTTATTGTTTGGTACCATTGCAATACACTTTGTTAAGTGATGAACTCACGCTTGTTGTTTAATGTTTTTTTAGGTACCTTGAATTTGGCATGTGGGAAAGGGAGGTAGACACACGACATCACTTACCATCACTCATTTAATCAATGTCATACCCTTCCTTTAGTTGTGATGGTTACCTCATTGAACTAAATTATGGTTTTGATGCCTCGTTGGTTGTCATGAGTAAATGTTTAGTCCATATTTGTCATGTGAAGGATAGATTTATATCCTTAGTTGAATTGTTGCTGAAATCCCTGGTTGCCATGCTTTTGTCGACTTTGATTTTGATATTATGTTATGCCTCTATCATTGTTGCTCAAAACCATGGAAAAACAAAGGATATGCTGCCAAAATTTCGTTTAAGCAATTAACGTAGTTGCTATAATTTATTGTTAAATATGTGTTTTTGGTTGCATCTAGTATCGTTTGAGTGGCATTCATGGCATACTAGGTGCCGGGGTGTTACAATATCCTTCCAAAACCTCATAAGATGCCGAAGGACTTCTACCGTTCAAAGAAGCTATTGGCCGGTTTGGGAATGCCTTACCAAAAGATTGATGTATGTGTTAACAATTGCATGTTGTTCTGCAAAGGAACACGAGGACAAGGATCGTTGTATGTATTGCATGAAATCGAGATATATGGAGATGGTCGACGAGGAGGGGAACATGCAGATGACAACTATGCCAGTGAAGGTGCTACAACACATGCCCCTAATACCAAGGCTTCCATGGTTGTACCTATCTAGGACGACTGTGAAGCATATGAGGTGGCACAAGGAAGGCATCCATGATAATAATAGGCTAATGGGCCATCCTTCTGATGCCTAGGCCTGGAAGGCGTTGGATCAATATGATGCAGATTTCGCCAAAGACCCCCGCAATGTGCGTATTGGGTTGGTGACTGATGGTTTCACACCTTTTAACACAAGTGCAGCCTCGTACACATGTTGGCTTGTTTTTGCAATTCCATATAATCTGCCACCTTCGATATGAATGAAAGATGAGTACGTTTTCTTGACCCTTGTCATATCGGAGCCTGACCATCCAGGAAAGCACTTAGATATGTTCATGCAACCCATGATCGATGAGTTGAAAGAGTTATGGAATGGGGTGATGACATATGACAATAATAGAAAAGAGTACTTTAACATGCGTGGTGCATATCTTTGGTCTATTCATGATTTTCCTGCATATGGCATGTTCTCGGGATGGAGCACACATGGCAGATTGTGTTGTCCAATATGCATGGGTGACACAGATGCCTTTCGTTTGAAAAACTGTGGCAAATTCTACTTCTTCGACTGTCATCGACGTTTCACGTCTCCTAATCACCCGTTCAGGACACAGAGCAATGCTTTCTGCAAAGCGATGACCATTAGTAAAGGTCCACCGAAATGTTTGATCGGTCATGAGATTGTTGCTTGGCACAATAATTTAGTCAATACAGAGGATGGATATGAAGGGGTAAAAGAGACGCACAATTGGACTAACATATGTTGCATTTGGAGTCTTCCTTATGCTCAATGCCTAATCCTTAGTCATAATATCGATGTGATGCATCAGGAACGAAATGTTGCAGAAAGCATCATTAGTATGATTTTTGATTTCAAAGACAAAACAAAAGATAATATTAAAGCACATAAGGACATGGCCGAGATATGTAATCGACCTACCCTTGAGGTGAGGTTAGATGAAGAGGGATGGACAGGGAAGCCACGTGCTCCCTACTACCTTAAACCTGCCGAGAGAAAGGAGGTACTTATGTGGTTGAAAAATGTCAAATTTCCTGATGGTTATGTAGCGAACCTAAGAAGGGCAGTGAGCATCGTAACAGGCAAGCTAAATGGTTTAAAGAGCCATGACTACCATATTATCATGGAAAGGCTACTACCTATAATGTTCCATGGTTATCTGCAGGATGAACTTTGGACAATGTTGGCAGAGCTAAGTTTCTTCTATAGACAGCTATTGTCGGGACCCTGAATTTGCAAATCCGGACCCTCTGTGTATTCAGCACTAGTCCAGGAACGCGCTAGTGCACACAGTCTTAACATCGGCAAATATCACAATCATACCATTCGATATTATCAAAGTATTTTATTTAAATAACCAAACTGGTTACTTGACCTTATGGTCAAGTTACAAATGTATGCCTCGCAAGGCGAAACTTATTAAAAGAGAAATAATAGCAGCGGAAAATCAAATAACTTCGTGGCGCCATCCAGTATACCACAGGCAACTGACTGGGCTCGCTTCCCTAAGTAGACGGATCCTCTTGGAGTTCTTCCTCCAAAGCTGGTGCAGTCTCCTCTTCAACTGATATTGTGTTGAGGCAAGGGTGAGTACTTGGTACTCAGCAAGTCATGCACAGAATGCAAGCTAATATACTATATGCATGGCTTAGTACAAAGGAATAGCTCAAGGTTTATTTGCGAAATGACATTTGACAAGTAATATAAGTAGATTCAAAGCAAAGCAGTAAATAAGTAAAGCATAAATAACTTTTCAAGAAGTTTAGTAAACTTTTCCCCATCCTAAACCACATTTCCATCATCTTCATTATTAAACCAACCCAACTTTCCAAATCCAAGTTATTTTTGAGAAAATCTAACCCTTATTTGTAATTCCCGAGCGATGTCCAATACATGGACACGGCTATTCGAATAGATTCTATACTCTGCAGAGGTTATGCACTTTACCCACAAGATACAGTCAAACACCACAAAGGCGAGTTCGTAACAAAGTCTTTGAAACCTCTAACAATACAAGTGGTCCTCCCGGTTATTGGCGCACTAACCCTTCCCTTCACTAAGGCGAAGTCTAGGCCAATCAACCGTTAGATGGGTACTGGCCTCGGCCCGATGCGCTCCCCGTACAACTTACACAAAGGGTGTAGTTGACCTCTGAGGTCCCACAGTGCGTTATTAGCAACTTAGTCAACTAGGTCCGTCCCATTACTGAGACATGTGGTTGCACGTTAGACCCAGTTCAAAGGCTTGCAAGGTTAAGTCCTTAGGGTGACCAGGCAAGACTACCCGAAAAACCAAAACAACACTCCCGATGCCACAATCGGCCCACTGATTACTCTTTGCCACATGCCCCTGGCCGAAAACTGTTTATCAAACCCAGGTTGATTACCATGCCCACGTGCCATCAACATCACATGATACTTTTCCAAAACAGGTTCAATATATCATTAAGTCAATATTAACATTTGATTATCCAAAATCATGTTATGAGCACGTAGCGAGTCTAAGCATTATACTACAGCGGTCTAACCTCAGGTTGGCAATTTAATAATGTCCAACTAGTAATCCACAACTAGGGTGACAAAGGGTCATGGCACATACTTAAGTGATCAAGGTGTCATCTGACAAATTGGTATTTATCTAACCCCATGTTTAAACCAAGTATTTTTCTAATTGAACTAGCATGCAATAGTTTAAATCAAAATAGATTTGAAATAGGATCAACATGGTCAAAGCACAACTTGCCTTCAAAAAGTACTTGTTCTTGGTCTTGAGTTGGATCTGAGTCAATACTTCTCCTTGAATCCTTCCGGCACTTCAACGTCTACTCGTAAAGCGTGCAAATAGTAAATACACAAATAAACAATAGACAAAAAGTATCCAAACATCCAAATAAAATCCATAAATAGAAAGAACATAATTTTATGGATTTTTAGAAACTGGAATCGTCAAATTTGGAGTTAAGACGCAAAAGTTATGATTATTTAAAGTTTAAATAATCATTTAAATAATTTTGCAGAGAAAAACTTTAGTCCAAAAATTAAATAAAATTCATATTTAGGTAGATCTCAATTTATACAAATTTAGAAATTTGAATCACTCAAATCGGAGTTGAAACGCAAAAGTTATAAGCGTTTGAAGTTTGAATCTAAGTCTGAAATCATTAATTCGAATTAATAAATCATTTTCTTTTTCGGAAATTAATTATTGCGTCAGCATGGACACGTGGCAGCCTACGATTGGTTGGTCGACGTCACCGGTCCATGGACTCGGTCCACGCTCGGCTCGGGTCTACCGTGGACCGGTCCACGACTCCACGTGAGGCCCGACATGTGGGACCACTCGGATGACGTCATCGCCGACGTCGGGGCTCGGCCACTCGATCGGCAGTGGGACCCATCGTGACGTCATGGGTGACGTCGGCGCTTAGGCTGGGTCGGCCGGCGACATGCGGGCCCGCCATGTCGGCGTCAGCAGCGTCTGGCCCGATCGCGTCGGTCCAACTTCCCGACACGTGGCGCAATCTCGACCGTTGGTTTGAAAATCAACGGCCGCGATTAGATCCAGGGTTAACACGTTGAAACTACTCGATGATCGTGGGCCGTTCGATCTAGATCGGACGGTCTAGATCTAATCCTATAATAATCACTACTACGGCACGTGGCGATTGTGAACCGTTGGATCTTGATCCAACGATCCAGATCTAATCGGGTTTGGAACACGTGAACTCACCTCAACCGCACGATCAAGATTGGACGGCGCACAGAGTTTGCGAGGGCGATGGCGACGCGGCGGAGCTGCAGCCACCGGAGACGGAGACGACGACGAGCCCGACGGCGCTCCGGGGTCGTTCCGGCGAAGTGGGTGGTCTCTTCGGATGCGTCTCGAAGCGAGGACTCCGGATCTGGGCTCCTTCTCGGCGGAAGACGACGGACGGCGGCGAGACGGGGCAAAAACCGCGGCGGAGTGGCGCTCAACTACGGCGAGATCGCACGGGCAAACGGCGACGGTTCAGGCGAGATGGCTCGGGGGAACGGGTGCGCAAGGATGAGAGCAACCTCGGGGCGTGACCAGGGCTTTAAATAGCCTCGGCGTTCGTGCCCGGGACGGAAACCTAATTCTACACGGCGGCGCGCGGCGAGTCCGGCTTCGGACTCGGCGGAGAGCAACGACGCCTGGCCGATCCACGTGGCACGATCAACGGCCACGATCGCGTGGCGCGATCGGATCCGGGCGGATCACGGCTCGAGCCGTGCAGGCGGATCTCGGCCGTTGGATCTTGATCCAACGGTTGGGATCGATTAGGGTTTTGATTTGGTTTGATCGAGTCACATGGCTCGGTCGGACTCGAGTCCGACTTCGGGTTCGACTTCGATCGGATGAAACGATACTAGACCCGAGTTGATTTTCCAGCGATTTAATATTTAAAATAATTCCCAATAATTCATTTAATTCATTAACAATAGCAAAAGACTCCAAAAATTCCAGAAAAATTCTGGGAAATACTTTGGATCATTTTGGACTCAAATAAAATATTTCCAACAAAATTTTATTTGCAAAATTAAATTTTTTGATTATTTCAAAATGGAATAAATTCAAATAAACTCCAAATAAATCCAAATAAATTCCAGAAAATTCCAAAAATTCCCCAAAGTGCCAAATCACACATGAATCTAAGAAAAGCAAAATTTTGGGGTGTTACAAACCTCCCCCCTTAATAGAATCTCGTCCCCGAGATTCAGGGCTTACTAAAGGAATAGGTTTGGAAACTCTTTCTTCAAATCCTCTTCGCGCTCCCAAGTCGCTTCGCTCTCTGCATGGTTGCTCCACGAACTCTCTGTAAACGGGTTGACTTGTTTCTAGTTTCTCGATCCATAGTGTCTAGAATCCTCACGGGATGTTCCTTATAAGTCAAATCCTCTTGCAACTCAATTGACTCTAGCGGTGTCTGTTCCTCAGGAACTCGAAGACACTTCTTCAACTGGGACACATGGAATACATCATGCACTCCTGCCAACGATTTGTGGCAACTCGGTGGTAAGCAACTCGCCTCTGCGACTCAAAATCTTAAATGGTCCAACATAGCAGGGTGCGAGTTTCCCTTTGGCATGGAACCTCTTAACTCCACGAGGCGTAACTCGAGGTAAACAAAGTCTTCTGGTTCAAAACTCAAGTCTCGGCGACGATTATCGATAACTCTTACATCGGGATTGGGCTATCTTCAACCTTTCCTAATCATGGCGTCTGCTCTTGACCTCTTGAAGAATATCAGGCCCAAAGACACGGTGCTCGCGGTCTCATTCCAATTCAATGGCGTCCGACAGTGGTCGACCATATGATGCCTCAAAAGGTGACATCGTAAACTAGCCTGATAACTATTGTTGTAATCGAACTCGGCATACGGTAAACTCTTATCCCAAGAGGTAGCATAAGCTAATGCACAAGCTCTCAACATATCCTCGAATCTGGTTGACTCTTTCTGGTCTGTCCATCCGTCTGTGGATGATAAGTCATCTTGAAGTTCAAGCGGGTTCCCATGGCTTCATGCAACTTATTCCGAGAACCTTGAGGTAAATTGGGTACCTCGTCCGATACAATCCTCTTTGGCACTCCGTGCAAGCAGACAATCTGATCATGTACAATTACGCTAATTTATCTCCCGAGTAAGTGGTCTTCACGGGGATAAAATGGGCTACTTTAGTCAAGCGATCCACTATAACCCATATGGAGTCATAACCTCCTTGAGTCTTGACAAACCGGTAATGAAATCCATTCCGATTTCCTCCACTTCCACTCAGGTATTTTTAGTAGCAATCCTCTGGTCTCGATGCATTGCCTTGACTCTCTGGCGTCGACGTCGCACAATGCAACATGCTCGGCAACTTCACGTTTCATACTCGGCCACGAGAATCTCTCCTTGAGATCCTGATACATCTTGGCGCTTAGGATGAATTGAGTACTTGGAGTCATGGGCTTCTTCCGTAATCGATTGCTTTAACTCCTTTTTGTTAGGCACACAAATGCGATCCTTCATCCACAACGTGCCCTGCTCATCCAACTTGAAGTCCTCTGCCTTGCCTTCCTCCTTTTTGGACTTAATCCTGCGGATCTTGTCATCATCCTTCTGTCCTTCTCGGATCTGATTCTCTAGGGTAGGCTTTACTTCCAATGCGGCCAAGAATCCGCTAGGTACTACCTCAATCTTCATTTTCTGAAAATCCTCACATACCTCATCCTGACTTGTGGCTAGCAACGTACTCACGGTATGGCTTTTCCGACTTAGGGCATCGGCTACTACGTTGGCCTTCCCGGGATGGTAATGGATTCCGACATTGTAGTCCTTGATTAACTCTAACCATCTCCTCTGCCTCATATTCAGATCCGACTGGGTGAATATGTACTTAAGGCTCTTATGATCCGTATATACTTCACATCTGTTTCCAATCAGATAGTGACGCCATATCTTCAAAGCATGCACTACGGCAGCTAACTCTAGGTCATGTGTCGGATAATTTTCCTCATGCGGCCTCAACTGCCTTGATGCATAAGCGACCTTTCCATCCTGCATCGGACACATCCAAGTCCTTGGCGCGATGCGTCACAATAAATATCGAAGCTTTGAGCAACGTCCGGTAGAACTAACACGGTCTGATGTCAATCGCTTCTTCAGCTCCTGAAATCCTTTCTCACATTCTCGCGCCCATGCAAACTTCCTTTCCTTCTTCAATTGCGTCGAGAGGTTTCGCGATTGTCGAAGCCTTCGATGAAAGCGGCGGTAGTATCCTGCCATTCCAAGGAAACTCGACCTGGGTCACAGTCTTGGTTGCTCCCAATGTAACACGGCTTCTACTTTGCTTGGATCTACTGGCGACTCCTTCCTGCGGTCATGACATGTCCAAGAAACTCCACCTTGTCCTTCCAAAACTCACACTTGTCGAACTTGGCGAAAAGTTGCTTTGTTCCTCACTTTTCCAAAACTCGCCTTAAGTGTTCGGCATGTTCACTCTCTGTCTTGGAGTAGATTAGGATATCGTCTATGAACACGACGACAAACTTGTCCAAATATTCCATGAACACCTTATTCATCATATTCATGAAATAAGTGGCGCATTTGTCACCCAAAGGACATAGCGTAAACTTCGTAATGTCCATATCTTGACGAGAATGCGGTCTTGAAATATCTTCGATCGGATCTTCAATCGATGGTATCCCGATCTCGGATCGATCTTGGAGAAAACTCCGGCTCCTCTCGGTGATCAAACAAATCATCAATCCTGGGTAGCGGATACTTATTCTTCACGGTGACTTCGTTGAGTGCACGGTAGTCAATGCACATCCTGAAACTCCGTCCTTCTTCTTGACAAACAAAACTGGTGCTCCCCACGGCACTAACTCGGTCGATAAACCCTTTCTCCATTAACTCTTCTAGCTGTTTCTTCATTTCTACCAACTCCTCGGTGGACATCCGATAGGGTCTCTTTGCTATCGGTCTTTGTGCAGTACAAGCTCTATCACAAACTCTATGTCCCTGTCTGGCGGCATACCGTAGATCTTCTGAAAAACATCGGGTACTCATTCACTCTTGAGACATCATCTATGCTGATTGCCTTGGTACTGTTTACCATCAAGCTGTCCATCTCTAAGCTGCGGTGGCTTGAAATTCCACTTTCTTCCCACACGGGCTCTCAATCGAGATAGTCCTTCGTCCACAATCCAATACGGCCTTGTGCTTGGATAACCAATCCATTCCCAATATGACGTCTAAGGTCCGGGTCTCCAAAATTATAAGGTTTGCTAGGAACTCTATTCCATCTATTAGTATTCTCACCGGAACATCCTACTTTCGCTCGAGTTCGGAACCAGGGGTTTGAACTAAAAGCATGCACTTAAGTCTTGCAATCCTCAAATCATTTCTAGTAGCAAAGCCTTGCGAAACAAACGAATGCGAAGCTCCAGAGTCAAACAAAACTGCAGGTGCAATGAGTTAACAAGTAACTTACCCAAAGACGACGTCCGTCGATTCTGCAGGCATCTGCGGTGACATGGTTGACTCGGCCTCTCACCACGGTGCAGGGTGTGGCTCCTGGTCTTTGTCGTCCTAGCTAGGGTGGTTCCTAGATTGAAGCGAACTAGGGTCACTCCTGCTGTCTTCTTCGGACAAGCTGTTGGCAAAGTGTCCTGGCTCGTTGCGCTTGTAGCAGCGTCTCACTGTTCCTTGCCGATTTGCCTGGAGTAGCGTTTCTAAGCGGGGTGGGTGCAGTAGTTCTGATCGGCAGGTCTTGGTGCTGGGGTGGTGTCCTTGTTGCATTCTCGTGGTTGGAATCGAAGAATTGATTTGGTGCAACTCTCGGTATTATTGCGTTCCACTGGCGTGATCCTTCCGTTGCATCCTCGCGCTTCTGTTCTCATCCAGTTCCTTGCGCTTGTCCTCAAGAATAAGCGCCTTATTCACCAACTTTTGGAAATCTGGAAAGGTGTGGGTGATCAATCCTACTTGCAATCTGAGTTAAGTCCCTTCATAAAACAAGACTGCCTGGATTTATCCGTCGCTACATCCTCGGTGCGTGGCGTGCTAGCTGTGTGAACTTGTTCAGTAGTCGACTCGGGTGATTACCTTGCTTCGATGCTCTGAACTCCTCCTTCTTAAGGTCCATGATTCCTTCAGGCACGTGATCTTGTCGAATGCAGTGTGAACTCTTCCCAAGTGATATCTTGAGGGTTCTCTTGCGTGGCATGAAGTTCTCCCACCATTCGCAATGTTCCTTCCAGGTGATGAGAAGCGTAGAGTACCTTCTCATTTCCTATGCATTGAGCTATGTGTAGCTTCCTCTCGATTGACCTTAACTATCCATCGGCCTCCAATGGATTGGCATTCCCAGAGAAAGTGGGTGGGTGAGTTCTCATGAACTCGGCGACCTTGTATTACGGCGTGGTCCCTGATTAACTTGATTAGCAAAGTGGCCTGAGCGGTGACGTGTTGCATTTGTTGCATCATAGCATGCATCAACCGAGTGCAGGCAGCAAGAAAAGCTCCGAAATTCTGCATATCCAGTGGCGGTGCTGGTGCTCCCTCATTGGGGTTTTCTGCTGGGCGAGAACCACTCCCATTGCTTCCAAAGTTTCCACGGGTGTTCACCATCTGTCGATTCGCTCTAGGTTTAGAGATGAGAGGGAAACAAGAATATACAAGTAATATGGAACTTATTCGGGGTGAAAGGTGTAACTTTAAGGTCCAACTTCATTATTAATAACTTGGTATGGCTGCTTACAATGCCTAAGGGCCTTGCAGCACATACTGCACACTCAGCAAACAAAGCAAATCCAAATCGAACTAACTCTGGAGTCTAACGCCTAAATGGTGACTCTTTATTCTATGACGCGACTCGGCGAAGGAGTCTCACTATAGAACCTATGCTCACTCATCGAGAAAACCTCCACGGCACAGTGCGGGTGCTTTGTGGCATAGGCGTAACGATCGCCATGTCCAAATGATCGTGTCCTCTATGGTAGTCGAAGAAGCGGTGTCCTCATCGAGATCGACTCCTCTGGATCTGGCTCGTGTAGCTCGCATCTTGGCTCTGGTGCAGTCCGTACAAGGTCATCTCCAACTCGTCAATCCTTCGTAGAAGGTGTGCCACATACTCTTGAGCTTCCCGCCATCTGTTCTTCTCTGTCGTGATTTCCTTGCGGGCCTTCTGTAGCTCCTTGCTTGTATTATCTAGTACATCCTCCTGGGCGACGACAAATCGTGCCAACTGTGTAACCGTGGCATCCTCATCCTGAATCGCCTTCGGGTCAAGAAGGTTATCGCTGCGCGGATGATAACGGAACACCGTACTCTCCAACTCTCTGGCGTAGATACGGGTAATGTGCCGCATTGCTCGCCGTGATACTTCTTGGGTACCCATCTGCATTGTAGATCTCCTGGCAGTGCAGTGTATCGGCCGATTGCCTGGGCCCTTTTTCCTAGCAGGTACCTCAATCTTCACGTCACAAGCCTTGATCAATCCCGCTTGTCTGATCACTTCCACTTGGTATTGGGGCTTCTCAAAATCTCCGAGAGTCTGTAGCATATGCCAAAGTTCCGCGGCGTGACCAACTCCCAGATCAACGTAGTTGAACTCTTCCTCCATCTGTCACAAGAGTGCTTTACGTAAGAACTCGGAATTTTTAAATTGTGACAAGGTAAGGGAAAATTTCAGCAAGAGACAAGAAGAGAGAAGGGGATAAGTCGAGATGTCATTTCTTGTCTTCACAAATTTTTAGCTTTAGAAAATAGGTTTTATCCTCACTACGACCATTCTAGCTAGGGTTGAGCCTACAGTCAACCTGGCTCTGATACCACCTCTGTCGGGACCCTGAATTTGCAAATCCGGACCCTCTGTGTATTCAGCACTAGTCCAGGAACGCGCTAGTGCACACAGTCTTAACATCGGCAAATATCACAATCATACCATTCGATATTATCAAAGTATTTTATTTAAATAACCAAACTGGTTACTTGACCTTATGGTCAAGTTACAAATGTATGCCTCGCAAGGCGAAACTTATTAAAAGAGAAATAATAGCAGCGGAAAATCAAATAACTTCGTGGCGCCATCCAGTATACCACAGGCAACTGACTGGGCTCGCTTCCCTAAGTAGACGGATCCTCTTGGAGTTCTTCCTCCAAAGCTGGTGCAGTCTCCTCTTCAACTGATATTGTGTTGAGGCAAGGGTGAGTACTTGGTACTCAGCAAGTCATGCACAGAATGCAAGCTAATATACTATATGCATGGCTTAGTACAAAGGAATAGCTCAAGGTTTATTTGCAGTAAACAGCATTTGACAAGTAATATAAGTAGATTCGAAAGCAGCAGAAATAAGTAAAGCATAAATAACTTTTCAAGAAGTTTAGTAAACTTTTTCCCCATCCTAAACCACATTTCCATCATCTTCATTATTAAACCAACCCAACTTTCCAAATCCAAGTTATTTTTGAGAAAATCTAACCCTTGACTGTAATTCCCGAGCGATGTCCAATACCGCGGACACGGCTATTCGAATAGATTCTATACTCTGCAGAGGTTATGCACTTTACCCACAAGATACAGTCAAACACCACAAAGGCGAGTTCCTCAGTAATAAAGTCTTTCGAAACCTCTAACAATACAAGTGGTCCTCCCTGCTATTGCGCAAGACTAACCCTTCCCTTCACTAAGGCGAAGTCTTGGCCAATCAACCGTTAGATGGGTACTGGCCTCACCCCAGACGCCTCCCCCGTACAACTTACACAAAGGGTGTAGTTGACCTCCTGAGGTCCCACAGGTACGTTATTAGCAACTTAGTCAACTAGGTCCGTCCCATTACAGACATGTGGTTGCACGTTAGACCCAGTTCAAAGGCTTGCAAGGTTAAGTCCTTAGGGTGACCAGGGCAAGACTACCCGAAAAACCAAAACAACACTCCCGATGCCACAACTGGCCCACCTGATTACTCTTTGCCACATGCCCGATTAAAATCGCTTTATCAAACCCCAGTTGATTACCATGCCCACGTGCCATCAACATCACATGATACTTTTCCAAAACAGGTTCAATATATCATTAAGTCAATATTAACATTTGATTATCCAAAATCATGTTATGAGCACGTAGCAGGTCTAAGCAGTATACTACAACGGTCTAACCCCAGGTTGGCAATTTAATAATGTCCAACTAGTAATCCACAACTAGGGTGACAAAGGGTCATGGCACATACTTAAGTAATCAAGGTGTCATACAGCAAATTGGTATTTATCTAACCCCCATGTTTAAACCAAGTATTTTTCTAATTGAACTAGCATGCAATAGTTTAAATCAAAATAGATTTCGAAATAGGATCAACATGATCAAAGCACATCTTGCCTTCAAAAAGTACTTGTTCTTGGTCTTGAGTTGGATCCTGAGTCAATACTTCTCCTTCGAATCCTTCCGGCACTTCAACGTCTACTCGTAAAGCGTGCAAATAGCAAATACACAAATAAACAATAGACAAAAAGTATCCAAACATCCAAATAAAATCCATAAATAGAAAGAACATAATTTTATGGATTTTTAGAAACTGGAATCGTCAAATTTGGAGTTAAGACGCAAAAGTTATGATTATTTAAAGTTTAAATAATCATTTAAATAATTTTGCAGAGAAAAACTTCAGTTCAAAAATTAAATAAAATTCATATTTAGGTAGATCTCAATTTTATACAAATTTAGAAATTTGAATCACTCAAATCGGAGTTGAAACGCAAAAGTTATAAGCGTTTGAAGTTTGAATCTAAGTCTGAAATCATTAATTCGAATTAATAAATCATTTTCTTTTTCGGAAATTAATTATTGCGTCAGCATGGACACGTGGCAGCCTCTGATTGGTTGGCTGACGTCAGCCGGTCCATGGACTCGGTCCACGCTCGGCTCGGGTCTACCGTGGACCCGGTCCACGACTCCACGTGAGACTGACATGTGGGACCACTCGGATGACGTCATCGCTGACGTCGGCGAGGCTCACCACAGTCTTGGCAGGTGGGACCTTTGTGGACGTCATGGGTGACATCGGCGCTTGGTGGGTCGGCCGGCCCGACATCTTGGGCCCGCCATGTCGGCGTCGTAGCGTCTGGCGGCCGCGTCGGTCCAACTTCCCGACACGTGGCGCAATCTCGACCGTTGGTTTGAAAATCAACGGCCGCGATTAGATCCAGGGTTAACACGTTGAAACTACTCGATGATCGTGGGCCGTTCGATCTAGATCGGACGGTCCAGATCTAATCCTATAATAATCACTACTACGGCACGTGGCGATTGTGAACCGTTGGATCTTGATCCAACGCATCCGAATCTAATCGGGTTTGGAACACGTGAACTCACCTCAACCGCACGATCAAGATCGGACGGCGCACAGAGTTCGCGAGGGCGATGGCGACGCGGCGGAGCTGCAGCCACCGGAGACGGAGACGACGACGAGCCCGACGGCGCTCCGGGGTCGTTCCGGCGAAGTGGGTGGTCTCTTCGGGTGCGTCTCGAAGCGGGGACTCCGGATCTGGGCTCCTTCTCGGCGGAAGACGACGGACGGCGGCGAGACGGGGCAAAAACCGCGGCGGAGTGGCGCTCAACTACGGCGAGATCGCACGGGCAAACGGCGACGGCTCAGGCGAGATGGCTCGGGGGAACGGGTGCGCAAGGATGAGAGCAACCTCGGGGCGTGACCAGGGCTTTAAATAGCCTCGGCGTTCGTGCCCGAGACGGAAACCTAATTCTACACGGCGGCGGGCGCGGCGGCGGAGTCCGGCTCGGACTCGGCGGAGACGACGACGCACAGCCGTCCACGTGGCACGATCAACGGCCACGATCGCGTGGGCGCGATCGGATCCGGGCCGGATACGGCTCGAACCGGTACGGCGGATCTCAGCCGTTGGATCTTGATCCAACGGTTGGGATCGATTAGGGTTTTGAGCTGGTTTGATCGAGTCACATGGCTCGGGTCGGACTCGAGTCCGACTCGGGTTCCGACTCGGTCGGATGAACAGTACTAGACCCGAGTTGATTTTCCAGCGATTTAATATTTAAAATAATTCCCAATAATTCATTTAATTCATTAAAAATAGCAAAAGACTCAGAAAAATTCCAGAAAAATTCTGGAAAATACTTTGGATCATTTTGGACTCAAATAAAATATTTCCAACAAAATTTTATTTGCAAAATTAAATTCTTTGATTATTTCAAAATGGAATAAATTCAAATAAACTCCAAATAAATCCAAATAAATTCCAGAAAATTCCAAAAATTCCCCAAAGTGCCAAATCACACATGAATCTAAGAAAAGCAAAATTTTGGGGTGTTACAGCTATGTGCTAAGGAAATAAATAAAACAATAATGAAAAAATTGAAGAAGGACATACCAGTGCTTATATGCAAGATAGAGAAGGTACTCCCACCAGGTTTTATGAATGTAATGAAACATCTATTGGTACATTTGCCATATGAAGCAGAGGTTGCAGGGCCTATACAGTACCGATGAATGTACCCAATAGAACGGAACCTGAAAAAACTTCAAGGAACTGTGCATAACAAAGCAAGAGTTGAAGGATGTATCGCAGAAGCATTCTACCTTAAGGAGATATCATATTACGCAAGTACATATTTTGCAGATGAACACAACATAAATGCTCACATACCACGGTACCACACATCTGGTGACACCCCTATCAGTAATCTAAAAATATTCCAATGGAATGGCAAAGCCGTGGGTGGTAGTTCTAATCACGAGCTGTCTCCGCAAGAATGGAATGCCGCATTGTTGTATATGTACACCAACATCGAGGAAATGGACAAGTATTTCAAGTAAGTACTTCCATTGAATATCCTCATAAATCTGTTAACACACAAGGACTCAATATCCATTGAATAATTTGCAGGTTGTTTGACGATCAATACTGGAGATCCGCATGACAACCTACCCCTAAACAACTTGACATATTACGACGTCAGGGTTTACACGGTGGTCCTAGTTTCGTCGCTTGGTTTCGATAACATGTATTATTCTTATAACACTTAACTATAACAAATTGTATTTAACTAATTGTAACACCCCAAATTTTTGCTTTTCATGAATTTAAATGGAATTTTTCACTTTTGAGAATTTTTGGAATTTTCTGGAATTTATTTGGATTTAATTTGAATTTATTCTCTTTTGAGACAATTAAATAATTAAAAGTTTTAAATAAAATTTTGTTGGAAATATTTTATTTGAGTTCAAAATGTCTCAAAGTATTTTCAAGAATTTTTTTGATTATTTTGCTATTTTTCTTGAATTATTTGAATTTCTAGGAATTGTCTAAAAATTAAATCGCTGGAAAATCCTTTAGGGTTTCATTGTTCATCCGACTCGGGTCAGACTCGAGTCTGACTCGAGTCCGACCGAGCCACGTTCAAGCCAGACCCGAGCCGGACCCAACCATAACACACGCGACCGTTGGATCGAGATCCAACGGCCAGCGTTGCGCCATGTAACCCGAGCCCGAGTCCAGTTCGAACCCGTTCGCGCCAGTCGAATTGTGGCCGTCGATCGTGGACACGTGGACGGCTAGGATCGCGCCACGTCACCCAGTCCGAGTGCTCGTCGGATTCCGCTGTCGCGCGTGGGTGGACCTCGGTTTCCACGGATTTCACGGACGCCGATGTCGCTATTTAATGCGCCGTCACCTCCCCCGTGTTGCCCTCTTTCGCGTGCACAGTTTGCCCAACTCACGCCGACCAAGCCGCCACCGCCAGCCCGTAATCGCTCGACGTAGTTGGATTTGCGCCCCATCGCAGTTTCCCGCCGCGTCCGCCATTCCCGTCGCAACCAAGCCCAGATCAGGAACCGTCGCGTCAAGCTGCGTCGGAGAAGACCATTCACGTCGTCGGAGATGCACAGAAACGCCATTGGCTAGGTCACCGTCCCCAGCTCCGGCCAACCAGCTCCGCCGCAGACATCATCGACTTCGCGAAGCTTCTCCACTGTCCGATCAAGATCCAACGGCCACGGTAAGTCCACGTCACCCCGTACGAAAGCACGTTGCGATTTTT
Organism: Rhipidocladum racemiflorum; assembly: GCA_036346355.1. NCBI lineage: Eukaryota > Viridiplantae > Streptophyta > Magnoliopsida > Poales > Poaceae > Rhipidocladum > Rhipidocladum racemiflorum. The sequence continues at coordinate 64,177,819 of CM070583.1, forward strand.
AGATCTAATGCTGACCGTTGGATTTAGATCCAACGCTTTAGATTAGGTCACGTAGCCATAAACTGCACCATGCTAGGAGTAGATCTCAGCCGTTAGATCTAGATCGTACGGTTAAGGTTAATCCGTGTTGTAGCGTTAGATGCGATCTCAGCCATTCGATCAAGATCGAACGGTATAGATTGATGTAACACCCCAGCATTTATTATGCCCGAATGCTACCAAACATAAGCCAAACAACATCTAAATACCACAATTAAACATAAATTCCAACAAAGGCGCACATGCTAAAAACCAAAATTTCGGCAGCATCTCCTTTGTTTTAACATGAAACGAAGGAACAACAACAATACAGCAATATATGAAATATGAGAGACAACTAAAACAGCAATAATTAACGACTTAGCAACAATATAAGTCTAGTTTCAAACACATAATGTCTCCAAGTGTCAACGAACAATAAAACTCTCATATAGCAAAGCTAAGCCTTAAAGCAATAATCATCACACGCAATTTATTATCAAAACTAAAAGAATGACTTGTGGAATCAAAATGGTGAAGCTACGTGCGGGCGTGTGACTATTTCCCTTCCCCGCATGCCGTTCTCATGGTACCTAAAACAACAAGAAAACACAAGCGTGAGTTCAAAACTCAGCAAGCATATTGCAATGGTACAACAAGATCAATTACATAGCAATAATATCTCACATCATGTAAACCATCTCATTCATGGTCACATATTATCATCATCATCAATATGTATGAAGTGCAATGCGATACTCATGTCTCCTTGGAAACTCATACCGGTATGGTTGAGTACACACCCGTCGGTGTGCACCCTCTCCCCCCTTCCATCCCGAAGATGGAGGGTGCCTACTCCTCACTTCCGTTCACCGCGGTGAATGGAATCACGATGTAGGACTTACTCATTGGCTCTCCGGATTAGTCATAACTTTCTCACCGACCTTCCCGGATTAGTTATGACTTTCTCACCGCCCGGGCCATGTAACATGTCATGTATGCAATTATGCCAACATCATATTTAACTCATATATTAACACATGGCATCATAACATAATAAACATGCTCATCATATCATTGGCAATCATTAAAGCATGGCAAGTGATCATATATCATGTAGTCAATTCCATCTATTCTCAACAAGCACCCTACAAATCGCTATCCATTACAACACACTTGCCTCAACCACGGGCAACGGATTGGTGGGAAGTAGAAGGCACTCCCAGGGTCGCACCACCTGCACATAGGTACCACACACTCTCAATCATGACCACAAAACAGTACGCAAACCCTCATCTACCCCGACCTTGCCAACTACTCGCAAAACCTAAAAACAGAGGTTCTGTCCCGTCGGGACAGCAGCCTTGCAAAAGGCATAACTTGAGTTCTGGGACTCCGAATCAATTAAACGAGTACATCCTCGCGTAGCTTAGGAAATTTCCCAACTTTTTTCTAGTTATAGAGAAAGACTGATTCAGACTCTAAAGTTGTTTAATCTACAAAATACCGTGATCTGTTCCAATCACGTCACAGATTTTAATACATTCGGTAAAACAGCCATAACTTTCAAACGGCTGGGCGGAATTTAACGTTCTTTATATCCACGGAAAGATATTGAAATTATATACAACTTCTTCAACATCCGTACGGACAGATTCGGATTCTAAATTGACGAAAACTCAAATCCTAGGTCGACTGCTCATGCTGTCCCAAAATAGAAACGTGGCAACATCTAGATCTAATCCAATTTACTCAATTCCAGCACCACCAATTGATCTAAAAACTTGATAAACACCCTTAGAACAGTACCTAGACCAACCCCAAGGATTTCCATGGCCATACCCTCGCCCGACGCACGCAAACTGAATGGATCTCCTCCCGGTTCGCTCCTCGCTCCTTGCTCCTCGCTCCAAGGGATGCATCCTCGAGGTGCAAGGGGTGGGGAGGCCACCCTAGGGCAGCAAGGGGGTGGAGGAGAGGTGGTGGAGAGGTGGAGAAGGCAAGGGGGGCGCACGGCATAAGGGGAGAGGGAGGGTGGGGGTGTGGCTAGGGGACAAGGGAGGTGTGGGGCGCCAAAAGGGAGGGTGGGGGCGCACAAAAAGGGAAGGGGCAGCCCTCTTACCAGCCCCAACAAGGATTCCTAATCCTAAATGGATTCCTACTCCATCCCACCAAAGCCCACAACCCCCTCTTTAAGGCCCAAAATCCCCCGGAAAGGCCCAAAACCTCGGAAACGGCCCGGAAACGGTATTAACCTCCAAATCCTATGGTGTTAACCTTATTTCCACATCTCATACTATTTTTGACCTTATCATGCACATTAAATAAGGTTACGACACTCCGTGGTGTCACATTCTTCCCCCCTTCAACAGGATTCGACCTCGAATCTAAAACGCACCAACACGCAACCTAGCAAAACTGAAGATAGCTAGGTTTCACATCACATACCTAAAGCGAACAGCTTGGGATACTTCTCGCGCATGCGAGACTCCAGCTCCCAAGTCGCTTCTCTCTCGGTCTGATGTGACCACAAGACTTTGACAAACTTGAGTGTCCTATTCTTCATCACTCACTCCGAAGTCCCCAGAATTTCCACAGGACGGGACTCGAAGGTGAGGTCCTGCTCAAGCACTAATGGTTCCAATGGAACTACCAACTCCGGATCATGCAAGTATTTCCTCAACATCGAGACATGGAACACATTATGCACACCTTGCATGGATTCCGGTAGCTCCAAACGATAGGCCAGCCTACCAACTCGGGCGATGATAGGAAATGGCCCAACAAATCTCGGACTGAGCTTTCCTTTGGTGCCAAAACGCACAACACCCTTGGTGCGAGATACTCGCAAGAGTACGCTATCACCCACCTCAAACTCCAAGTCTCGCCGCCTCACATCAGCATAGCTTTTGCATGCGCTCTGCTTCTGCGAGAAGGTTCTGCTGTACCTCCGCCACGCGATCAACAGTCTGCTGAACCCAATCCGGTCCAAGAACTGCTCTCTCGCCCACGGCATCCCAACAAGTGGCGATCTGCACTTCCGGCCATACAGTACCTCATAAGGAGCAGCCCGGATGCTGGAATGATAGCTGCTATTGTAAGCAAACTCCGTAGGAAGCAAATGATCCTCCCAGCTACCTTTCCAAGCCATCACACAGTCCCTGAGCATGTCTTCCAAAGTCTGGATGGTACGCTCAGACTGCCCATCCGTCTGAGGGTGAAAAGCGGTACTAAGGCGAAGCTGCGTACCCAAAGCACTCTGCAAACTCTCCCAGAACTTGGAGACGAACTTCGCATCCCGATCAGAAATAATGGTCTTGGGTACACCATGCAGTCTCACAACCTCCCGCACATAGATGGGAGCCAACTCGCTCGCTGAATTGGTAGTGCAGATAGGAACGAAATGCGCAGACTTGCTGAGACAGTCCACCACAACCCAAACAGCATCCTTCCCTCGTGGAGTATGAGGTAGGCCAACCACGAAATCCATGGAGATGTCATCCCATGGCCACACAGGAATCTCCAACGGCTGCAACAAACCGGCTGGTCGCTTATGCTCAGCCTTGATCTTCTGACAGATCCCACAGGACGCCACATACTTGGCAATATCCACTCTCATCCTGTGATGCCTTAGAGCGTCAGAGCGATTCTAGGGTTCCTTTTCCTGGTTTTGTTTCGGGAGAGGAATGAAGGATTTGTCGGGGGATGAAATAATTGAAGTTTATCCAGCGTATTAATATTAAATTTGGAGTTGTCGGGCTAGAAACAGTGGGCCGAGGAAAACCTGGGCCTGGGCTGCGAATCCCCTCCCCACCTCTCTCTCTTTTCCCCTAGTGGGCCGGCCCACCATATAAAAGGGTGTCACCCCCAAAAGCCCTAGGGCACCCCTTCCTCCCCTAGCAGCCACACCACCCTCCTCTTCCTCCCCTTGCGTGGTGGCTCAAGATCCACCGCCAAACGCCGAAGGAGCAAGCGAGAAGAGGATCCGTGGAGGCGTGGAGGACGAGCAGATTTCCGTTCGGGAATCGTCGCGTTTTAAGTGGGTTCTCAAGGGAGAACTCAAGGTAAAATTCCCAATCTTTTACCCCTATTCTACCTAGGGATTAGGAGTGTATTAGATCTGGTGGTGAGTGATTTAGATGGATCTTGATGGGGGAGAAGGGTAGATGTTCACGTGGTGCTGTTTTTGGAAGGGGAGATTGTGCAGCGCGGATTGTTTCGCGTTTTACGTGGCATACACGATTTTTCCTGCAAAAACCTATAACTAGAAAGTTGTAGATAACGTCGAGATCTAGCTTCTGTAATTTTTTTCAGAATTTTTGGGGCGTGGGTCTGAGAGTTATCTCTGTTACAAGATGACGGACATAATCTAGAAACAGATTTTGTCCACTGTGTTGGACGTTTGTTTAAGCATATTTAACAGTGGAATTGAAATTTGTGATCTTCATGAAAGTTGTAGATCTCGTCAATATCTAGCTACTGTAATTTTTTTGTATTTTTATGATCTGTATAAAAAAAGATACGAAATTGTGAAGAGAGGGTGATGCTGTTTGACCCGGACAGATTGGGGTTTTTGGCGCTTAAGAAGGGAACGGGGATTAGGAAGCGTGTGTTCGAGTTGTGTGATCATTTGTGATGTCGCTATGTACTGAAATAATACTTGTACAGGTGGTGCCCCTTCTGGACGCAACTAGGTTCGTCATCCACGTTGGTAAAGGCAAGTGGAAGTAGCGGTCTTGCTAAACTATAACTCGCTATTTGTTTCGTCTTCAATATAAACCTTAATTGCAGCACACCTACATGGTTTAACTACTTGTTTATGAGATTACAATATCCTATCCTGCATTGTGATGTGGTTGTTTGGCTTTTGAATCATGAGTAAGAATGAAGAAAGATGTTGTTTGCAAGATGAATTGTGGAGATATTCTATCTCAATGATGTTCGCATTCTATCCATGTTATTTGATGGTATGCAAGCATGTGAATTCAGAGTGGGAAGTTATGAATGTATTTATGCATGAAGCATTAACTGCATAATCATGCATTGGAAGTTTGTCGACGCTTGGCGTGCGCGATCAAGACCGGTACAACACCGTGTGTTCTGAGAAAGGGCACGGTGAGGAGGATCATGGCATAAGCATGTGCACAATCATATGCATTTTACTGAGGTTGTGTGGACTCTATAATGTGGTATTGGACATGAGGAATTTGGTATGCTAGTTTTACTGTGGCTGTGTTATTCGTTAGAAGTTGTTCCGCTTGCTGAGATTACCCAATCTCACCCCTTGTTATTTTGTTGTTTTCGGGTAGTTCTCATGAGTCGTAAGCTTGAAGGGTGGGCTTAGTAGCACAATCAACCCTCCGGGGTCATCACGAATCACATGGACTAGTGCATTTAATAATTCATTAGCTTGCTGAAATTTTATTAATCATAGACCTGTTGATGTCCTCTTTGGAGCTGTTTTACGTTTATGTTTGTTTTCTGGTTGATTTAGACTTGTTATCTCTAGTATTGATGCTTTCATGTTATTCCTGTTTATAATGGTTATTATGAATCTTGTTGTCGCTTCCGTTTTGTCCTAATTTTAGGAGAGATGCTGTTTAAATTTTCTTTTACGACAGTTTAGTTTTGTAGGGTGTTTCTTTTGGTTTCAGAGAGGGCTGTAGGTCGTTTGAATGTCTTTTTTTAGTGTCATACTATAGGATACAACTAAAATGTGATGTGGAATAACTTAGAAACATGGCCTAGGTTTTAACTAAAATTTTGTCATAGGATAGCAACATTAAAACTTGTGTAAGTGGAATCACTAATTTAAAATTTGACACACATGGATGCACTGAGGAAAGGGTATGGGTATCGTTGCCTTATGCTTAAAGGTTGAATTTAAGCTTTGTTGTTGAATGCTACTTTTGATGATGTATAATGCTATATTTATGATAGATTTGATTGAGTTGCTTCATTTGTGATAAAGTGTGGTTGTGGTGCCGAAGGGTTTCGGTCACCTTTTGTTTGTAGTGAGGCTGTGGTTTGACGGTGTGGCGGGTAGAGTCAACACCGAAGAACTATTATACCCTGTAGGGAAAGAGTACTTATCCGTGTTCCGTAGATCGGGTAGTGACTGGAGTCAAATAGAAGAGGTTGGTGATGGATTCCTTCGGATGTTCTTTACCGTGGCCGACGGTCGGTTTTGGTTGGTTTTCTGGGTATGTGGTTGGTTGAAACCGAGGAAAATGCTTAGTTTTGAGCACTCGCTGATTTGTCCTTTTGGCGGTTTGTGGTTTTGTCTCCTTTGAGTGAAGACACAGAAGAAGAGTTCTACGTTCTTGGCGTCTTTTGGTCACAATTTTGCTTTGGCACCTGATTTATTGTGATGGACTGTCGTTGGGAGGAAATTTACGTGGTTGTTGTTTCCGATTTTTTTTTAAAAAGAAGGGGTTGGAGTTTCTCCTGTTGCAGCATCAAGCTGGATGGAGCTAAGTTTGAATCTTTATCGGAAAATTTTAGTTGGACATTTGGTCTTCCCTTTTGCATCTGTCTTCCTTTGTGGAAAGTGTAGGTTTTGGATTTCTTGAAGAGTTTTGGCTACTATGATTGGACATTTGAGGGTCGAGCTCTCTTGCATTTATGTTTGGATTTTACTTTTCTTCCTTGCACGAAAAGAAGAATTTTTATCGGTGTTTGTTCTTGATCTAGAACTGTGTTTGTTTTTTTAATGTTTTGGATTGCTCTCCTGTTTGTCAAGGGTAGGTGACCCATGACGGTGTTTAGAAATTTTATGTCTGTGTTACGTAGTATGTAACAATGTGGTTTATGGAATGATGTACTTCTAAGTTAATTTGTGAGTTGAATCAATTAAAATGTAATTGTTATCTTTAGCTTGAGATTAAATAAACTTCTAGTATTGTAGATTGCTCTATAGCGATAATGATTGAATGTGTTAATGTGCATGCTTAGGATTTATTGCATTATTTTAATGTGTCCTTGACCATGTACAATGTTTAAAGCTTTAAATCTTGATGCGTAGTTAGAACATTACGATGATGTAAACTACTGTGAAGGTAATAGAAAATTAGTGGGTTATTTAGAGACATTTTAATATAAGGTCGGTAGAACAATTTAATTGTAATGGTGGACTACCGATATTGTTAAAGAAACCATCTTTGGTTGTTTAAAGATGTTCTAATTTAATCGTGTTGGCTGGTGACTTTAACTTGGAAATTGATTAGAGTTGATATTTATGACGTTGCAAACTATTAGTAGATTCGGAAGTATGCAGTTGCGTTCCAATAATGCTAGTATCTATATCAATTGGGAAGACATAAGTTTTTGCCATTGTCGTAAGAGCTTTGTGATGATTTCACCTATTCAGTTCACTTTAAAAAAAAAGGCTGGAGTATGTCTTGGAGTGGCAATTTTGCTATAACCCGTGTATAGGGTAGCTAAAAAAAAATTAAATTTAATTTAGCGTTGTTGTTATAAGAGCTTTGGATGGTTTAAATTATTCAATCTATTTTACATAGTTGGAGTATGTTGTGTAGTGACAGTTTGTCATAGCCTATGGATAGGGTAACTAAAAGCAATGTTGTTGTTTTACAATTATGCCAATTATTGATATTGATGACTTAGTAGTGGTGGTAACTGATTAGATTAATTGTTGAAAACCTTTGTTAAAATGGTGGAAATTGTAACATGTTGTGATGGAGTGAACCAGGGATAGTTAGCATGACGCGTGATTTTGTCCTTAATAAATGTATGTTTTAAACTTCTATTTATGATTGGTGCCTTCTTGAGATAATATTTACTTGTTGAGTCATCTTTTAGGTGAATAAATTTCCATTGTCGAGATGTTGACGCGTATGTGGTATGGAATTTATAGGTTCATCATGCTGAAAGACTTGTTGAAGCACTGCTTTTCAAATTTAGAATATGATGATATAGGTTAGGCTGCTCCGTGGGGATCTTGATGAGGTAGTGTTGGTTGGATGGTATTTTTTATAAGCACTGTGAACTTTATTTATAATTGTGGAAAAGGTAATAAGAGTAAGAATTTGTTGTGTAATTGTTGTTAAATCCTGATGGGCCTTCTCAATGAGTAAATAGGGAATATTGAAATCTAAATGGTAAGGGTAGTGGAATGCTATAGATGGCGGGAGTTATGCTGAACTTATGTTTAAAAATTCATATGGATTGGTTTGTTTGTTTGATATTTGGGTTGAATACTTTCGGTCAAAGTATTCTTTGTGCTGTGTTTCAGAGTTTCCCTAAACTTAGAATGATTATGCCAAATGTGGGTTAATTTCGAGGCTTAAAACAAGGATAAAAGAATGATTAACCTTGAAGTAATTTGTGGAGATTTTGGAATGTTATTCTATTAAATATCGTCATTCATTCATCTTTGATAAGAAAACTAGCTTAAGTTATGAATGCGACATTTATGCTCAAGGATGTATGCTTTGACTGTGTCCGTAGTTTTCAAGGTCGAGTTATCGGTTGCATTGTTGATCAAAAGAAGTAGCTAATCCAATGTAAGATTTGGAACTTCATGATCTGGAAATATTTGTATTTCTATTTTGGGCTAGAGTTGTGTTGTGGTGTGAGGTGTTTGACAGTTTTTGTTTAAGAGACGATTCTTCTGGTTGTGACATGAATGATATTCGTGGTTGAAACAATTTTTTCTGTTGGGAAGTGAGTTTGGTTCCTTTTTAAGGAAAAAAAGATGGTGGTTGTGTGGGAGCATTTAATTCCTTGATCGGTTTCTTTTTTCTGAATGGCTCGGCCTTGGATAAAAGTGAGAAGATTTGTTTTGGTAAAAGTGAAATGCATTTGCAGAAGACTTTCACGGTGTTTCTTTTTTGAATAGAGCTTCTCCCCGAAGAAAATTTTTTTTTGGTGGTTTTGGTTCTATGGAGTTCCTCTTCCAAGTTGAGTTCCCGTGTATGTGAATTTCAGCCCTTTGGTTTAAAGGTGGTGATTGTCGTTCGTTGTGTTAGTGAGAATTAAGATTTCTTTTACGTTCAAGCTTGGGGGTAAGAAAATGAATGTTTATGTTATGGTTGAGTTTATTCAAGGATTGTACTCCTTGCCCTGGTCCTTGGGTGGAAGAATGTGAAAGCGAAACCTACTTACAAGGGAAAACTAGTGTGGGTCGCTGATCGTAAGTAGTTTAAAAGTGAAGAGTAAAGGAAGGTTGTGTATGACTCAATTCAAACCTTTTTTGGAGAATTGTTTTCATTGATGTGTTCCTCGGTGGGGTTGCTTAATTTAGTAGTGGACAACTTGGAAGTTGCAGGTAATTACATTAATTTTTTGGAACTTTTGTCGCTGGGTTCGAGCGAGTTTGTGTCAACCGTAGTGATTGTGTTCGGTTGTTATTGTTTCTGCGGATTTACGGACCCTGGTTGTAAAGTAGGCTATCTCTGTCGTTGGTAAGGGTGGATATTGGTTCTTTTTGTAAAAGATCAATCACTTGTAGGAGATAGGAGTTTGTGTTTGGGTTGATGTAGAGACTTACCTAGAGCGTTGTGTCTCACATGGTTCGCGTCGTCCAGAATGCGACGAACTGTGGTAGAGGAGTTGAGATTGGAATGCGGAGTTTCGCGATCGGGTTGAAGAGAGAAGTGGGAGTTGAGATTCCAGATCGATACCAGATTCACCTAATAGGTGTCCTTTATTTAATAGGGGAATAGTTCGTGTTAGTGTCCAATGAAAGATTTGTGGACCAATTAGTATGAGCGGGATGCAACTTGGGAACTTGAGGACCAGATGCGGAAGAAGTATCCTACACTCTTTGAGGATGCTGAAGGTAAAGTGTTGATTACCATTTTGCCTTCCTTTTTTTTTAAGGTTCCGTAGCAAAGAGGAATAGATTCGGGGACGAATCCTTTTAAGGAGGAGAGAATGTGATGCCTTAGAGCGTCAGAGCGATTCTAGGGTTCCTTTTCCTGGTTTTGTTTCGAGAGAGGAATGAAGGATTTGTCGGGGGATGAAATAATTGAAGTTTATCCGGCGTATTAATATTAAATTTGGAGTTGTCGGGCTAGAAACAGTGGGCCGAGGAAAACCTGGGCCTGGGCTGCGAATCCCCTCCCCACCTCTCTCTCTTTTCCCCTAGTGGGCCGGCCCACCATATAAAAGGGGTGTCACCCCCCCAAAAGCCCTAGGGCACCCCCCTTCCTCCCCTAGTAGCCACACCACCCCTCCTCTTCCTCCCCTTGCGTGGTGGCTCAAGATCCACCGCGAAACGCGAAGGAGCAAGCGAGAAGAGGATCCGTGGAGGCGTGGAGGACGAGCAGATTTCCGTTTCGGGAATCGTCGCGCGTTTTTCGTGGGTTCTCAAGGGAGAACTCAAGATAAAATTCCCAATCTTTTACCCCTGTTCTACCTAGGGATTAGGATTGTATTAGATCTGGTGGTGAGTGATTTAGATGGATCTTGATGGGGGAGAAGGGTAGATGTTCACGTGGTGCTGTTTTTGGAAGGGGAGATTGTGCAGCGCGGATTGTTTCACGTTTTACGTGGCATACACGATTTTTCCTGCAAAAACCTATAACTAGAAAGTTGTAGATAACGTCAAGATCTAGCTTATGTAATTTTTTCAGAATTTTTGGGGCGTGGGTCTGAGAGTTATCTCTGTTGCAAGATGACGGACAGAATCTGGAAATAGATTTTGTCCACTGTGTTGGACGTTTGTTTAGGCATATTTAACAGTGGAATTGAAATTTGTGATCTTCATGAAAGTTGTAGATCTCGTCAATATCTAGCTACTGTAATTTTTTTGTATTTTTATGATCTGTATAAAAAAAGATACGAAATTGTGAAGAGAGGGTGATGCTGTTTGACCCGGACAGATTGGGGTTTTTGGCGCTTAAGAAGGGAACGGGGATTAGGAAGCGTGTGTTCGAGTTGTGTGATCATTTGTGATGTCGCTATGTACTGAAATAATACTTGTACAGGTGGTGCCCCTTCTGGACGCAACTAGGTTCATCATCCACGCTGGTAAAGGCAAGTGGAAGTAGCGGTCTTGCTAAACTATAACTCGCTATTTGTTTCGTCTTCAATATAAACCTTAATTGCAGCACACCTACATGGTTTAACTACTTGTTTATGAGATTACAATATCCTATCCTGCATTGTGATGTGGTTGTTTGGCTTTTGAATCATGAGTAAGAATGAAGAAAGATGTTGTTTGCAAGATGAATTGTGGAGATATTCTATCTCAATGATGTTCGCATTCTATCCATGTTATTTGATGGTATGCAAGCATGTGAATTCAGAGTGGGAAGTTATGAATGTATTTATGCATGAAGCATTAACTGCATAATCATGCATTGGAATTTTGTCGACGCCAGCGTGCGCGACCGTACCGGTACAACACCATGTGTTCCTGAGAAAGGGCACGGTGAGGAGGATCATGGCATAAGCATGTGCACAATCATATGCATTTTACTGAGGTTGTGTGGACTCTATAATGTGGTATTGGACATGAGGAATTTGGTATGCTAGTTTTACTGTGGCTGTGTTATTCGTTACAAGTTGTTCGCTTGCTGAGATTACCCAATCTCACCCCTTGTTATTTTGTTGTTTTCAGGTAGTTCTCGCGAGTCGTAAGCTTGAAGGGTGGGCTTAGTAGCACAATCAACCCTCCGGGGTCATCACGAATCACATGGACTAGTGCATTTAATAATTCATTAGCTTGCTGAAATTTTATTAATCATAGACCTGTTGATGTCCTCTTTGGAGCTGTTTTACGTTTATGTTTGTTTTCTGGTTGATTTAGACTTGTTATCTCTAGTATTGATGCTTTCATGTTATTCCTGTTTATAATGGTTATTATGAATCTTGTTGTCGCTTCCGTTTTGTCCTAATTTTAGGAGAGATGCTGTCGAAATTTTCTTGTACAACAGTTTAGATTTGTAGGGTGTTACACATCCTTTTCCACCAGAAATTCTCTTTCAAATCCCTGTACATCTTGGTCTCCCCAGGATGGACCGTGTACGGGGTGCGATGAGCCTCTTTCAGAATATCCTCTTTCACTTGGGATTTCTGAGGCACGCACAGACGACCCTGAAACCTCAAAGCTCCCACATCATCTACGATAAAGTCTCCAGACTTGCCATCCTCAAGGCGTTTCCTCACCTGCTAGAGCAACCGATCATGCTGTTGTGTGTCCCGCACACGCTCGGGGATCGCTAACTCAAGAATCAATTGAGTTTCAGCTTGCACGGTCCCCGCAAAACAGTAGGAGACTCCCAAATGCTCAAAATCAGCAACAAGACAATCAACAACAGGGGGCATTGTCTTGCGACTAAGAGCGTCGGCCACCACATTTGCCTTCCCCGGATGATACTGGATAGTGAGGTCATAATCCTTTATCAATTCTAGCCACCTCCTCTACCTCAAGTTCAAATCTTTCTGAGTAAAGATGTAATTGAGGCTCTTGTGATCAGTGAAAATATCACAAGACTCGCCGTACAGGTAATGCCTCCATATCTTCAATGCAAACACCACAGCGGCTAGCTCAAGATCATGCGTGGGATAGTTCTGCTCATGCTTTTTCAGCTGCCTCGATGCGTAAGCAATAACCTTGCCATCTTGCATGAGCACACAACCAAGTCCCAAACAAGAAACATCAGAATAAACAGAGAAGCGCTTCCCCGGCTCGTGAAGGGTAAGAACAGGAGCAGTCACTAACTTCTCCTTCAAAGTGCAAAAACTGTGCTCACACTCTGCAGTCCACTGGAATTTCATCCCCTTCTGAGTCAGCTGCGAAAGTGGCTTGGCAATGATAGAGAAATCCTGCACAAAACGCCGATAGTAGCCAGCCAACCCAAGGAAACTATGCACTTCTTTGACATTGGAAGGCCTCTTCCAATCCAAAACTGCTGATATTTTGCTAGGATCTACAGATATGCCCTCTGGATTGATGATGTGGCCAAGAAAACCCACTTCTGAAATCCAGAACTCGCACTTTTTCAGCTTAGCAAAGAACTGATTCTCCTTCAAGGTGCTCATCACAAGCCTCAAGTGCCGCTCATGCTCCTCTTCTGATTTAGAGTAAACCAGAATGTCATCGATGAACACTACCACAAACCCATCAAGGTACTTGTGTAGCATACTGTTCATCGCCTCCATAAAGGTAGCAGGAGCATTAGTTAGTCCAAAAGACATAACTTTAAATTCATAATGCCCATACCTAGTGGAGAAAGCAGTCTTCTCGATGTCCTGCTCCCTTACACGGATCTGATTGTACCCCGATTGGAGATCAATCTTCGAGAACACCTTTGCTCCCTTCTGTTGGTCAAACAGATCCTCGATGTGAGGCAAAGGATACTTGTTCTTGACTGTCACTTGATTAAGAGCACGATAATCAATGCACATACGCTAACTTCCATCCTTCTTCGAGACGAAGAGGACGGGTGCTCCCCATGGCGAAACGCTACGCCGAATAAAGCCCTTGGCCAATAGATCCTCCAACTGCTTCTTCAACTCATCTTGAAAAGGACGAGCCAAGCGGTATGGAGAGATAGAAATAGGTGGAGTGCCAGGAACAAGATCAATGAGGAACTCCACACTCCTCACAGGAGGTAAGCCAGGCAACTCATCGGGGAACACATCGACAAACTTCTTTACTATAGGAATCTCCTCAATGGAAACTGAAGAAGATGGCTTTTCTGACATAGCCATGAGGAAACCCAACTGCTTCAAACGGCGACCAGAAAACAGACTGGCCAAAGCAAAGAAGGAACTGGAGGGTATACCACCCTGAAAGGTCAACTCTACCCCTGACGGGGCCTGCAAGGCAACCGTCTTCCAGAAACAACAGATCTTGGCACGGTACTGATGCAACCAGTCCATGCCCAAAATGACATCAAAGGGAGCCAATTGGATCACCATAAGATTGGCAAAGAAAATCTCATCATCAATGGCAATGGTGCAACCCGGGCAAACCAAAGAGCTAGCAATCAAACCCCCAGGAGAACTGACTAGCACAGACTCAGAAATCCGCTGAACTCCCAACTTAGCCCTACTAGCAAACTCAGACGACACAAAGGAATAGGATGCTCCGGAATCAAACAGAACAAAGGCATCAATGGAATCCACGAGCAGAGTACCTGAAACCACCTCTGGATGCTCGACTGACTCGGCGGTTGGCAAAGCGTACACTCCTGGTGGCGCCGGGACAGTAGGAGCCCCGACTCCTGGCTGATGCCCCAACAAGGCTGGGGGCGGAGGAGGCAACTGCAGAGGAGCAGACGGCTGCGGGCACCAGTAAGCCGCTGGTGGCGCCCAGGCAAAAGGCGGCTGAGGAGCAGGAGCAGCCATCAAATGCACCGATCCTCTGGAAGACGCTGCTGGAGTGGGAGGAGAAGGCACCGTCTCCCACTTGATGATGCTACCGGGATTCATCCGGCAGACTCGTCCCATGTGGCCAGGCTTTCCACAGTGGTTGCAACTCCCGGTCCAACCACACTCTGAAGCACGGTGCTCACCACCGCACTTGAAGCACATCATGCCCTGCCCGGGCACAGGACGAACAGCCGCTCGCGAGGAAGACTACTGGTGTGGGATGTCTGAGATAGGGGTCCCGCAAGTGGGGCCTATACCCGACTGGGCTAGACGGGTGGAGTAGTAGGCCCAAAGCCCAAAAGCGCCACGACGGGCCCGGAGGACGTTTCGACTTGTTCCCCAAGGCAACTCCCGATCCTTCGGGGAAGCTTCGCGCCACGCCCAAACAACCCGCCAAGAACGAAGCATGCTGCCTGACACTCGTAGAGCCTGCAGACGCTGGAACCTGACAGGGCGGCAGGCGTGGGTCGGGGAAAGCACAACCACCTCTCCAAGACGTAGTGCGCCATAGCCGACGAAGACAAAATATGTGTTGGTGAGGCCACCATGTGGAGGGCCCGGTGGCGCCCATCTGTTATGTACCCTTCCCCCAGTATATAAGGGGAGGAGGGAGAAACAAGAAAGAGAGGACGCTCATATATCCAAGAACACAGGACTAGGGTATTATCTCCTCCGAGAGAGCCCGAACCTGTCTAAGCACTGACTGCCCTCGCATCCTGTGTTACCATCAAACTCAGATCCCGCACGAATCCCCTAGAATCACAAATCTCATTGCCGGCGAAACCGATCGTCGACAACTGGGGCGGCTTCATCTTAGCCCCTGAGGAGGAGCCCTGTCCTCCTTTGAACTTCTTGAAGGTGGGTCGCTGAGAAGACCCACCTCCTCCACCAAAGGTCCTCTTCTGGTCCCCGCCTGGGGCCGCATGAACTCCTGAACCGCCCGTGTTTTGCTTATCCCGGGAGAGCTCCAACTCGAGCTCCATGCCCTTCGCCTGCTCCACCACTGAGCAGAAGTCACGAGGGACAGTCGCCCCCATGACAACTCTGAACTCCTGGTTGAGGCCCCTACAGAACCTCCTTGCCTTCTCCCGATCGTCGGCTGCCACAGCCGGCACGAAGCGCACCACGCTGTTGAACTCCACCTCATACTCTGCCACCGACCTCTTTCCCTGGGAAAGAGTCGTCAGAGTATGCTCCATCCGCTCAAGGAAAGACTCTGGGTAGAACTTGGCTCGGAAGCGAGCCATAAAGTCCTCCCAGGTGACTGGACCAAGATTTGGGGCTCTAGCAGCTAGAACCCCCTCCCACCAGATATCAGCTTGGCCCTTCAACTAAAAGGCCACAAAGCGAGCCCTCTGGACCGAGGTCAACTCTAGGACCTCAAACTGCCTCTCCATGTACCGCAACCAATCTGGGGCAAGACGGAGGGACATCCACTCCCGGAGACTCATCCTCGGCTCCAGACACGGCGAGGGCAACAAGCCCCTTTGACGGGAGGCACAACGAGGGCTGCTCAGAATCGCCGGCGTAGCTCCTGAATCTCCCTCTGCAGAGCCTGTACTAAATCCTCATTAGCGATGGGTACCTCCGCCCCTGACTGTGCCGCTGGAAGCTCCTCCTGAGCTGGCCCATGAGCATTGAGCGAAACGCTACCCTCAGCAACAGACTCAGCAACTCCTTGGGAGCCTCGCCCCTGGCCTCCTGTAACACCCCGGCAATTAATATGCCCGAATGCTACCAAACAAAAGCTAAACAACATCCAAATATCATATTTAACATAAAATTCCAGCAAAGGCGCAAAGGCTAAAAACCGAGATTTCGGCAGCACCTCCTTTGTTTTATCATGAATTTAAGGAGCAACAACGATATAGCATTATATGGCAATAAGGGAAACATCTAAAACAGCAATAAATAGAGTCTTAACGACAATAAAAGACTAACATTTAGCACTTAAAGTTCCAAGTGTCAAACGAACAATAAAACTCTCATTAACCAAGCTAAGCCTTAATTTAATGACCATCACACGCAATTTATTATCAATCTAAAAGAATTGACTTGGGGAAACATTAAGGTGAAGCAACGTGTGGGCGTCTGTCTATTCCCTTTTCCCGCATGCCGTTCTCATGGTACCTAAAACAATAAGAAAAATAAACAAGCGTGAGTTCGAAACTCAGCAAGCATATTGCAATGGACAACAAGAACAACAATATGGCAATAGCATCTCCCTTCATATAAATCATCTTATTCATAAACACTTAACATTGTCATCATCAATATGTATGAGATGTAATGCAATGCTCATGTCTCCTTGGAAACTCATACCGGTATGGTTGAGTACACACCCGTCGGTGTGCACCCTTTTCCCCCCTTCCATCCCGAAGATGGAGGGTGCCTACTCATCGCTTCCATTCACCACGTGGAAGGAATCACGATGTAGGTCTTACTCAATGGCATTCCGGACTAGTCATAACTTTCTCACCGACCTTGCCGGACTAGTTATGACTTTCTCACCGCCCTCGCCCTATCTCATGTCATGCATGTAACTATGCCAATTATCATATTTCACATGTGCATAAACATATGGCATCTCATCATGACAAATATTAACACATGGCATCGAATCATGATAATCATACTCAATATATCATTGGAAAACAGCAAGCATGGCAAGTGATCATAGCAAGTATTCAATCTTTCATCTAATCTCCACAAGCAACCTACAATTCCGCTATTCATTACAACACACTTGCCTCAACCGTGGGCGACGGGATTGTGGGAAGTAGAGGGCACCCCCGGGGTCACACCACCTGCACAACGGCATCACATACTCTCAATAATGCCCACAAAACAGTACACAAATCCCCATCTCACCCGACATTGCCCGCTACTCGCAAAACCTAAAACAGAGGTTCTGTCCCGGCGGGACAGCAGCCTTGCAAAGGCCATAACTTGAGTTCTGGGACTCCAAATTGATTAAATGAGTACACCATCACGAAGCGTAGGAAATTTCCTACCTTTTTCTAGTTATACAGAAAGACTGATTCGGACTCTAAAATTGCTTAATCTACAGATTACTACGATCTGTTCTAATTGCGTCACAGATTTTAATACGGTCGGTAAAACGGCCATAACTTTCAAACGGCTGATCGGATTTTAACTTGCTTTATGTCCACGGAAAGATAATTAAATTATCTACAACTTCTTTTAAGTCCGTACGGATAGATTCGGACTCTAAATTGACGAAAACTCGAACCCTAGCCCGACTGCTCAATCTGCCCGAAAACAGAAATGTGGCAACGTCTAGATCTAACCCAAAGAACTCCAACCCAGCACCACCAATTGATCTAAAAACTTCATAAACACCCTAAGAACAGTACCTAGATCAAACCCAAGGATCCCCATGATCATACCTTTGCCCAACGAACGAATCTCCAATAGATCCCCTCGGGGATCGCTCCTCGCTCCTCGCTCCTCGCTCCTCGCTCCAACGGATGGATCCACAAGGTGCAGAGGTGTGGAGACCACCCTAGGGCAGCAAGGGGGTGGAGAAGAGGTGGGGCAATGGAGGAGAGCAAGGGGGAGGCGCAAGGCTGAAAGGGAAGGGGCGGCTAGGGCTTGGCAAGTGGGGGGGAAGTGAGGGGGGCGCACCAAGGCCTCAAGGGGCGCAAAGGCAGCAGGGTGGACGCCCCAAAGGGGCAGGGAAACCCCTTTTACCAGCCCCCACACCCAATTCTAGTCCGTTACGGAGACCTAATCCATCCCACCAAAGCCCACCAAGGCCCAAAACTCCGAAGGCCCAAAACCAGAAACGGCCCGGAAAAGCTATTAACCTCCATAACCTATAGTTTTAACCTTAATTCCACATTTCATACTGTTTTTAACCATATCAAGCACGTAAAATAAAGTTATGACACTCCGTGGTGTCACATTCTTCCCCCCTTCAACAGGATTCGACCTCGAATCTAAACGCACCAACACGCAACCCAGCAAACCGAAGATAGTTAGGTTTTCACATCACATACCTGAGGTGAAAAGCTCGGGATATTTCTCGCGCATACGAGACTCCAGCTCCCAAGTTGCCTCTCTCTCGGTCTGATGTGACCACAACACTTTAACGAACTTGAGCGTCCGGTTCTTCATCACTCGCTCCGAAGTCCCCAGAATTTCAACAGGACGGGACTCAAAGGTGAGGTCCTGCTCAAGTACTAATGGTTCCAACGGAACCACCAACTCCGGATCATGCAAGTATTTCCTCAACATCGAGACATGGAACACATTATGCACACCTTGCATAGCTTCCGGTAGCTCCAGACGATAGGCCAACCTACCAACTCGGGCGATGATAGGAAAAGGCCCAACATACCTTGGGTGAGCTTTCCTTTGGTGCCAAACGCACCACACCCTTGGTGGGAGATACTCGCAAGAGTACGCTATCACCCACCTCAAACTCCAAGTCTCGCCGCCTCACATCAGCATAGCTCTTACATCTACTCTGTGACTGCGAGAAGGTTCTGCCGTACCTCCGCCACGCAATCAACGATCTGGCTGAACCCAATCCGGTCCAAGAATCGCTCTCTTGCCCTGCATCCCAACAAAGTGGCGATCTGCACTTCCGGCCATATAGTACCTCATAAGGAGCAGCAGGATGCTTTGGAATGATTTGTTATTGTAAGCAAACTCTGCAAGATGCAAATGATCCTCCCAGCTACCTTTCCAAGCCATCACACAGGCCCTGAGCATGTCTTCCAACGTCTGGATGGTACGCTCAGACTGCCCATCCATCTGAGGGTGAAAAGCGGTACTAAGGCGAAGCCGCTGCGTACTCCAAAGCACTCTGCAAACTCTCCTAACTTGAGACGAACTTCGCATCCCGATCAGAAATAATGGTCTTAGGTACACCATGCAGTCTCACAATCTCCCGCACATAGATGGGAGCCAACTCGCCGCATGAGGTGGTCGTGCAGATAGGAATGAAATGCCAGACTTTGCCGAGACGGTCCACCACAACCCAAATAGCATCCTTCCTCATGGAGAACGAGGTAGACCAACCACGAAATCCATGGAGATGTCATCCCATGGCCACACAGGAATCTCCAATGGCTGCAGCAGGCCGGGCAGGGGCGCTTATGCTCGGCTTTGATCTTTTGACAGATCCCACAAGACGCCACATACTTGGCAATATCCACTCTCATCCTTTTCCACCAGAAATTCTTCTTCAAGTCCTCGTGACATCTTGGTCTCCCTAGGATGGACCGTGGTACGGGTGCGATGAGCTTCTTTCAGAATGTCTTCTTTCACTTGAGATTTACGAGGCACGCCTGCACGGCCTCGAAACCTCGGAACTCCCGCATCATCAATGGTAAAGTCTCGGACTTGCCATCC
Source organism: Rhipidocladum racemiflorum (assembly GCA_036346355.1). Lineage (NCBI taxonomy): Eukaryota > Viridiplantae > Streptophyta > Magnoliopsida > Poales > Poaceae > Rhipidocladum > Rhipidocladum racemiflorum. The sequence continues at coordinate 64,197,565 of CM070583.1, forward strand.
TCAAGCGTTCCTACTTTGCTGGAGCAAACGGTCATGCTGCTTTGTGCCTCCCGCACACGCTCGGGAATCGCTGACTCAAGAATCAATCGAGTTTCAGCTTGCACGGTCCCATAAGCGAGGGAGACCCCAAACGCTCAAAATCAGCAACAAGACAATCAACAATAGGGGCATTGTCTTTGATCGAGAGCGTCGGCCACAACATTTGCCTTCCGGATGATACTTGGATAGTAAGGTCATAATCCTTTATCAATTCTAGCCACCTCCTCTGCCTCAAGTTCAAATCTTTACGAGTAAAGATGTACTTGAGGCTCTTGTGATCAGTGAAAATGTCACAAGACTCGCCGTATAGGTAATGCCTCCATATCTTCAATGCAAACACCACGGCGGCTAGCTCAAGATCATGCGTGGGATAGTTACGCTCGTGCTTTTTCAAGCGCCTCGACGCATAAGCAATCACCTTGCCCTCTTGCATGAGCACACACCCAAGTCCCAACCGAGAAGCATCGAGAATACTGCAGTGAAAGCGCTTGGCTCGGGAAGGGTAAGAACGAGAGCGATCACTAACTTCTCCTTCATAGTGCAGAAACTGTGCTCACACTCTGCGATCCACTGGAATTTCATCCCCTCGAGTCAATTTGCGAAAGTGGCTTGGCAATGATAGAGAAATCCTGCACGAAACGCCGATAGTAGTAGCCACCAACCCAAGGAAACTACGCACCTCTTTGACATTGGAAGGCCTCTTCCAATCCAAAATCTCGAGACTTTGCTAGGATCTACAGATATGCCCTCTGGATTGATGATGTGGCCAAGAAAACCCACTTCGAAATCCGTAACTCGCACTTTTTAGCTTAGCAAAGAACTGATTTTCCCTCAAGGTGCACAAAGACAAGCCTCGAGATGTCGCTCATGCTCCTCTTCTGATTTAGAGTAAACCAGAATGTCATCGATGAACACTACCACAAACTCATCAAGATACTTGTGTAGCATACTGTTCATCGCCTCCATAAAGACAGCAGGAGCATTAGTTAGTCCAAAAGACAACTTTAAATTCATAATGCCCATACCTAGTGGAGAAAGCAGTCTTCTCAATGTCCTGCTCCCTCACACGGATCTGATTGTATCCCGACTGAAGATCAATCTTGGAGAACACCTTTGCTCCCTTCAGTTGGTCAAACAGTTCCTCGATGCGAGGCAAAGGATACTTGTTCTTGACTGTCACTTGATTAAGAGCACGATAATCAATGCACATACGCCTACTTCCATCCTTCTTCGAGACGAAGAGGATGGGTGCTCCCCATGGCGAAACGCTACGCCGAATGAAGCCCTTGGTCAACAGATCCTCCAACTGCTTCTTCAACTCGTCTTGAAAAGGACGAGCCAAGCGGTATGGAGAGATAGAAATAGGTCGAGTGCCAGGAACAAGATCAATACGAAACTCCACATTCCTCACAGGAGGTAGACCAGGCAACTCGTCAGGGAACACATCAACGAACTCCTTCACTACAGAAATCTCCTCAATGGGAACTGAGGAAGATGGTTTCTCAGACAAAGTCATGAGGAAACCCAATGACCTCAAACGCGACCAGAAAACAAACTAGTCAAAGCAAAGACAGGCTGGAGGGTATACCACCCTGAAAGGTCAACTCTTCCAGGACGGGCCTGCAAGGCAAGCTGTCTTCCGAAACAACAGATCTTAGCACGGCATCGATGCAGCCAGTCCATGCCCAAAATGACATCAAAAGGAGCCAAGCTGGATCACCATGAGATTGGCAAAGAAAACCTCATCATCAAAGGCAATGGTGCAACCAGGGCAAACCAAAGAACTAGCAATCAACCCCAGGAGAATCGGACTAACACGGACTCGTAAATCCGCTGAACTCCGAACTTATCTCTACTAGCAAACTCCGACGACACAAAATAATAGGATGCTCCGAATCAAATAGAACAAAGGCATCAACGGAATCCACGAGCGTAGTACGAAACCACCTCTGGATGCCGGTGACTCGGCGGTCGGCAGCGTACACTCTGGTGGCGCGGACGAATGAGCCCCGACTCGGTGATGCCCCATCAAGGCTGAGGCGGAGGAGGCAATCGAGGAGGAAGCCAGGCAGCTGCGGGCACCGATGCGCGCTGGTGGCGCCACGCAAAGGGCGGCTGAGAAACAGGGCAGCCATCATGTGCACCGATCCTCTGGAAGACGCCGCTGAGTGGGAGGAGAAGGCACCGTCTCCCACTTGATGATGCTCTTGGGATTCATCCAGCCAGACTCGTCCCATGTGGCCGGGCTTGCCTGCAGTGGTTGCAACTCTGGTCCAACCACACTCAAGCACGGTGCTCACCACCGCACTTGAAACACTTCATGCCCTGCAGGCACAGACTAACACCGCTCGCGAAGAAGACGATCGGGCGGCCCCATTTAGCCCCCGAGGAGGAGCCTGTCCCCGTTGAACTTCTTGAAGGTGGGTCGCTGAGAAGACCCACCTCCTCCACCAAAGGTCCTCTTCGGCCCCACTTTGCCGAGAACCCCTAAACCGCCGGGTTTTGCTTATCCCGGGAGAGCTCCAACTCGAGCTCCATGCCCTTCGCCGCTTCCACCACGGAGCAGAAGTCACGAGGACAGTCGCCCCATGACAACTCTGAACTCCTGGTTGAGGCCCCTACGGAATCTCCTCGCCTTCTCACAGCCAGTCACGCCACGGTCGGCAAGCGCCTCACGCTGTTGAACTCCACCTCATACATCGCCACCGACTTCTTTCCCTGGGCAAGAGTCGTCCGCGTATGCTCCATCCTCTCACGGAAAGACTCAGGGTAGAACTTGGCTCGAAAGCGAGCCACAAAGTCCTCCCAGGTGATGGACCAAGATCGAGGGGATCTAGCGGCCAGAACCCCTTCCCACTAGATATAAGCTTGGCCTTTCATTTGAAAGGCCACAAAGCGAGCCCTCCGACCGAGGTCAATTCTAGGACCTCAAGCGCCTTTCCATGTACCGCAGCCAATCTGCGGTGGATCGGGCGTGCCCGCTACGTCAAAAGTGTCAAGACGGAGGGTCATCCACTCTCGGAGACTCATCCTCGGCTCGCCAGCTGGGAGAAACAATCGGGGCCACTACAGGGGAGGCACCACGGCCAGGGCTGCCCCTTGGCTGCTGGCGCAGCTCTGAATCTCCCTCTGGCAGAGCTCGAACTAAATCATCATTGGCGGCGGGCACTTCGCCCGATCGTGCAGCTGGAAGCTCCTCCCGAGCTGGTCCACGAGCATTGAGCGAACGCTACCCTCAAGCAGACTCCTCAACTCCCTAGGAGCCTCGCCCCTGGCCTCCACGGCCTCGGCGTCCACGGCCTCTACCCCTCGGCATGGCTGCTTCAGACAGACAACCATCCAAACACAAAAACATAAACACAACATAACACAACCAAGAACATAGATCAAACATCGTCATAGCATAGTCTTCATCAAATAATTAAGCGCAATGCAATAATGAACCAAGACCCCATCCTACTGTGCAACCAAGTGTGTCAAATTTTAGATTAGTTATACCACTTTTGCAAGTTTTAATGTTGCTATCCTATAACAAAGTTTTAGTTAGAACCTAAGCCATGTTTCTAAGTTATTCCACATCATATTTTAGTTGCAACTTAAGGTATAACACTAAAATACTTATTCCAAGGACCTACAGCCCGCTCTGATACCAACTGTAACACCCCGGCATTTAATATGCCCGAATGCTACCAAACATAAGCTAAACAACATCCAAATATCATATCTAACATAAAATTCCAGCAAAGGCGCAAAGGCTAAAAACCGAGATTTCGGCAGCACCTCCTTTGTTTTATCATGAATTTAAGGAGCAACAACGATATAGCATTATATGGCAATAAGGGAAACATCTAAAACAGCAATAAATAGAGTCTTAACGACAATAAAAGACTAACATTTAGAACTTAAAGTTCCAAGTGTCAAACGAACAATAAAACTCTCATTAACCAAGCTAAGCCTTAATTTAATGACCATCACACGCAATTTATTATCAATCTAAAAGAATTGACTTGGGGAAACATTAAGGTGAAGCAACGTGTGGGCGTGTGTCTATTCCCTTTTCCCGCATGCCGTTCTCATGGTACCTAAAACAATAAGAAAAAAAAACAAGCGTGAGTTCGAAACTCAGCAAGCATATTGCAATGGACAACAAGAACAACAATATGGCAATAGCATCTCCCTTCATATAAATCATCTTATTCATAAACACTTAACATTGTCATCATCAATATGTATGAGATGTAATGCAATGCTCATGTCTCCTTGGAAACTCATACCGGTATGGTTGAGTACACACCCGTCGGTATGCACCCTTTTCCCCCCTTCCATCCCGAAGATGGAGGGTGCCTACTCATCGCTTCCATTCACCACGTGGATGGAATCACGATGTAGGTCTTACTCAATGGCGTTCCGTACTAGTCATAACTTTCTCACCGACCTTGCCGGACTAGTTATGACTTTCTCACCGCCCTCGCCCTATCTCATGTCATGCATGTAACTATGCCAATTATCATATTTCACATGTGCATAAACATATGGCATCTCATCATGACAAATATTAACACATGGCATCGAATCATGATAATCATACTCAATATATCATTGGAAAACAGCAAGCATGGCAAGTGATCATAGCAAGTATTCAATCTTTCATCTAATCTCCACAAGCAACCTACAATTCCGCTATTCATTACAACACACTTGCCTCAACCGTGGGCGACGGGATAGTGGGAAGTAGAGGGCACCCCCGGGGTCACACCACCTGCACAAGGCATCACATACTCTCAATAATGCCCACAAAACAGTACACAAATCCCCATCTCACCCGACATTGCCCGCTACTCGCAAAACCTAAAACAGAGGTTCTGTCCCGACGGGACAGCAGCCTTGCAAAGGCCATAACTTGAGTTCTGGGACTACAAATCGATTAAATGAGTACACCATCGCGAATCTTAGGAAATTTCCTACCTTTTTCTAGTTATACAGAAAGACTGATTCGGAATCTAAAATTGTTTAATCTACAGATTACTACGATCTGTTCTAATTGCGTCACAGATTTTAACACGCTCGGTAAAACGGCCATAACTTTCAAACGGCTGATAGGATTTTAACGTACTTTATGTCCACGGAAAGATAATTAAATTATCTACAACTTCTTTTAAGTCCGTACGGACAGATTTGGAATCTAAATCGACGAAAACTCGAACCCTAGCCCGACTGCTCAATCTGCCCGAAAACAGAAACGTGGCAACGTCTAGATCTAACCCAAAGAACTCCAACCCAGCCCCACCAATTGATCTAAAAACTTCATGAACACCCTAAGAACAGTACCTAGATCAAACCCAAGGATCCCCATGATCATACCTTTGCCCAACGAACGAATCTCCAATAGATCCCCTCGCGGATCGCTCCTCGCTCCACGCTCCAACGGATGGATCCACAAGGTGCAGAGGTGTGGAGACCACCCTAGGGCAGCAAGGGGGTGGAGGAGAGGTGGGGCAATGGAGGAGAGCAAGGGGGAGGCGCAAGGCTCAAAGGGAAGGGGCGGCTAGGGCTTGGCAAGTGGGGGGGAGGTGAGGGGGGCGCACCAAGGCCTCAAGGGGCGCAAAGGCAGCAGGGTGGACGCCCCAAAGGGGCAGGGAAACCCCTTTTAGCAGCCCCCACACCCAATTCTAGTCCGTTACGAAGACCTAATCCATCCCACGAAAGCCCACCAAGGCCCAAAACTCCCCCGGGAAGGCCTAAAACCCCGAAAACGGCCCGGAAACGGCCCGGAAAAGCTATTAACCTCCATAACCTATAGTTTTAACCTTAATTCCACATTTCATACTGTTTTTAACCATATCAAGCACGTAAAATAAAGTTATGACACTCCGTGGTGTCACACCTCCATGGCCACGGCGTCCACGGCCTCTACCCCTCGGCATGGCTGCTTCAGACAGACAACCATCCAAACACATAAACATAAACACAACATCATACAATCAAGAATGAAGATCAAACATCATCATAGACATATACTTTATCATATAATCAAGCGCGATGCAATAATGAACCAAAACCCCATCCAACTGTGCATCCAAGTGTGTCAAATTTTAGATTAGTTATACCACTTTTGCAAGTTTTAATGTTGCTATCCTATAACAAAGTTTTAGTTAGAACCTAAGCCATGTTTCTAAGTTATTCCACATCATATTTTAGTTGCAACTTAAAGTATGACACTAAAAATACATATTCCAAGGACCTACAGCCCGCACTGATACCAACTGTAACACCCCGGCTTTTATTATGCCCGAATGCTACCAAACATAAGCCAAACAATATATAAATACCACAATTAAACATAAATTCCAGCAAAGACGCACATGCTAAAAACCGAAATTTCGGCAACATCTCCTTTGTTTTAACATGAAACGAAGGAACAACAACAATATAGCAATATATGGAATATGAGAGACAACTAAAACAGCAATAATTAACGACTTAGCAACAATATAAGTCTAGTTTCAAACACATAATGTCTCCAAGTGTCAACGAACAATAAAACTCTCATATAGCAAAGCTAAGCCTTAAAGCAATAATCATCACACGCAATTTATTATCAAAACTAAAAGAATGACTTGTGGAATCAAAATGGTGAAGCTACGTGCGGGCGTGTGACTATTTCCCTTCCCCACATGCCGTTCTCATGGTACCTAAAACAACAAGAAAACACAAGCGTGAGTTCAAAACTCAGCAAGCATATTGCAATGGTACAACAAGATCAATTACATAGCAATAATATCTCACATCATGTAAACCATCTCATTCATGGTCACATATTATCATCATCATCATCAATATGTATGAAGTGCAATGCGATGCTCATGTCTCCTTGGAAACTCATACCGGTATGGTTGAGTACACACCCGTCGATGTGCACCCTCTCCCCCCTTCCATCCCGAAGATGGAGGGTGCCTACTCCTCACTTCCGTTCACCGCGGTGAATGGAATCACGATGTAGGACTTACTCATTGGCTCTCCGGATTAGTCATAAATTTCTCACCGACCTTCCCGGATTAGTTATGACTTTCTCACCGCCCGGGCCATGTAACATGTCATGTATGCAATTATGCGAACATCATATTTAACTCATATATTAACACATGGCATCATAACATAATAAACATGCTCATCATATCATTGGCAATCATTAAAGCATGGCAAATTGTGAAATCATGTGCTGAAAAATTGGCTTAGAATTGAATTTGCAAAATGTGTTTGTGCTTGTGTCTGACAATTTGACAGCAAACAGTGAAGTCATCTTTTGTGCCGGACCAAACTCTCAAACCAGTAAGTTTTGCATGTACGTCGGACCAATTTCTTTGGTCAGTCGTGAACAGCTTTTTGAGGATTGATTTCGCATGTACGACAGATTGATTTCTTTTAGTCTGTCGTGAACGTGTTTTCACCGGAATGATTTCTTCTTGAAATCGATACTTTCACTTGTACACCGGACCGATTTTGTTGGTCCGTCGTGAATGGTTTTTTGAGTGACGTTTTCATGTGTACGCCGGACCATATTTTTTGGTCCGTCGTGAATGCGTTTTTGCTCGATTAGGGTTTTGAGCAAGATTGGAATTGTGTTTGATTTGTTTTTGAGATTATGAAATTTGTGAGAATTTCATGATGCTTGAAGTGGACTTTATGCAATGCTCGTGTGAGTATTTGCATGGATTGATGTGAGTCAAGTCGTGGACTTGTGCTCGGAATTGTTTTGTGGTTTGTTCATGTGCAGGTATTGCTCGAAGACGAACGTGGTCGATGACGGGACCGGAACTAGGTTCATGGAGGAACTGAGGTTCGGGACTAGGTTCAGGAGGAACTGAGGTCTTGGTGGTCAAGGATGTCATGCGGGACGTTCGGGCTAAGAGAATGGTGCACATGAAGAATGGTTAGTCACGTGAGAATGGCAGGAGGTCATTCGCGTGCAAAGTGTTAGTCACGTGAGTATGGCAGGTGGCCATACGCGTGCAAAGTGTTAGTCACGTGAGTATGGTAGGGTTGCCATACGCGTGCAAGAGTTGTACTCGGCCAAGTTGGGCCAAGTAGAGTTGTGTTGGATACAGATTCCTTCTAGGGAATAGGAATCGTATTCAGAACTCCTTGTGGGTTGGTGCTTTAAATAGGAGGGTTGTCTCTCGTTGAAGAGCATCTAATTGAGGAGAGCTAGGTGCATAGAGCCTTGGGCTCAAAGTTTAGGGTTTGTACTCTTTTGATGGGAGTACTTTAGACAAAAGAAATAAAGATCAATTCTTCAAGTTCCCGCATTGCTTCAACGTTCTCTTTTTGATTCTTGTTTGCATGCTTGTTCTAGTTCTAGATTGGTTTTTGTTCCTTAAGTTTTATCTTGATTTGATCCATCAAAAACCTCTCTAGGGTATTGATCTAGTGTTTCTCAAAGTCTAGTTGATCAATCTTTTGTCGTTCTTGTTTAATCTTGAAGTTTTGATTAGATTGATTCTCGTCAAGTTCTGGATCAGCAAGCTTGCGAAGCTCATAACTTTTGATCCGTAAGTCTGATCGAGCTGATTCTTTTTGGGTTCGATTCATATTGGAATCTAGTTTCTCATGTCCAAATTTCATATCAATGTAATGGATGGATCTCTGGGAATTTGCGTTTTACCGAACCTCTATCATTCTATTTTTGTCGAAAACGAGGCAATTATTTGGTTCTGTTTTGGGGTGAACTTTTAATAGATCAAGAATTTGGTTTTAGCTTCCGCACAATCATTCACCCCCTCTCTGATTGCTATATTCGTATATTTCGATCCTACACAAGTGATCATATATCATGTAGTCAATTCCATCTATTCTCAACAAGCACCCTACAAATCGCTATCCATTACAACACACTTGCCTCAACCACGGGCAACGGATTGGTGGGAAGTAGAAGGCACTCCCGGGGTCGCACCACCTGCACATAGGTACCACACACTCTCAATCATGACCACAAAACAGTATGCAAACCCTCATCTACCCCGACCTTGCCAACTACTCGCAAAACCTAAAAATAGAGGTTTTGTCCCGTCGGGACAGCAGCCTTGCAAAAGGCATAACTTGAGTTCTGGGACTCCGAATCAATTGAATGAGTACATCCTCGCGTAGCTTAGGAAATTTTCCAACTTTTTTCTAGTTATAGGGAAAGACTGATTCGGACTCTAAAGTTGTTTAATCTACAAAATACCGTGATCTATTCCAATCACGTCACAGATTTTAACACGCTCGGTAAAACAGCCATAACTTTCAAACGGCTGGGCTGAATTTAACATTCTTTATATCGAAGGAAAGATATTGAAATTATCTACAACTTCTTCAACATCCGTACGGATAGATTCGGATTCTAAATTGACAAAAACTCAAACCCTAGGTCGACTGCTCATGCTATCCCAAAACATAAACGTGGCAACATCTAGATCTAATCCAATTTACTTAATTCCGGCACCACCAATTGATCTAAAAACTTGATAAACACCCTTATAATAGTACCTAGACCAACCCCAAGGATTTCCATGGCCATACCTTTGCCCGACACACGCAAACTGAATGGATCTCCTCCCGGTTCGCTCCTCGCTCCTCGCTCCTTGCTCCTCGCTCCAAGGGATGTATCCTCGAGGTGCAGGGGGTGGGGAGGCCACCCTAGGGCAGCAAGGGGGTGGAGGATAGGTGGTGGAGAGGTGGAGAGGGCAAGGGGGGCGCACGGCACAAGCGGAGAGGGAGGGTGGGGGTGCGGCTAGGGGCCAAGGGAGGTGTGGGGCGCCAAAAGGGAGGGTGGGGGCGCACAAAAAGGGCAGGGGCAGCCCTCTTACCAGCCCCAACAAGGATTCCTAATCCTAAATGGATTCCTACTCCATCCCACCAAAGCCCACAACCCCATTTTAAGGCCCAAAATCCCCCGGAAAGGCCCAAAACCTCGGAAACGGTATTAACCTCCAAATCCTATGGTGTTAACCTTATTTCCACATCTCATACTGTTTTTGACCTTATCATGCACGTTAAATAAGGTTACGACACTCCGTGGTGTCACAATTGAGCCATGTGTCGAGCATTAGGTCATGCCATGTCACCCCTCGATAACGCATAAACCCGATCGGATCTCGACCGTTCGATCCAAATCGAACGGTCCAAATCAACCACGTAGATCCAAAACGCGTGAGTTTAGATCCAATCTGGACCGTTGATTTTCAAATCAATGGCCCAGATCAAGCCACGTGTCCGGGAGACGAACGGTCGCAGTCCACACGGGCGCGCCCGGTCGCCGCTGACGTCACGCGTGACGTCAGCGTGGGCCCCGTCTATCAGCGGCTCAGCCCACCGTGCGGTGATGTCATCCGTGAGGTCACGCTGATGTCACGGTGGGGTCCAGCTGTCAGTGACGTTTGGCCGAGCTGTGATGATGTCAGCAATGACGTCATCCAGTGGGTCCCGCGTGTCAGCGACACGTGTAACCATGGACTGGGTCCACGGTGGACCGGACCCCCGTGGACCGAGCCCATGGATCAAATGACGCAAGCATGACGTCATAATTCGATTTTTCAATAGAAAAATAATTCGGTGGAAATTCGATTTCCATGCTGACGTTAGCTGACGCAAGAAATCGATTTTTCAATAGAAAAATAAATGAATTAATTCGGTTTATTCTTTTATTTGATTTTTCAAACTTCAAACGCTTATAACTTTTGTGTTTTAACTCCGATTTGAGTGATTCTAATTTTAAAATTTTTATAAAATTGAGCTCTACTTAATGGTGAATTTTATTTAATTTTTGGACATGATTTTTCCTCTGTTTATATTTATTTAATTAATTTTTCAAACTTTAAATGGGTATAACTTTTGCATTTTAACTTCGATTTCGACGATTCAAATTTCTAAAAATTTATAAAAATATGCTCTCTATGTTTATGAATTTTATTTGAATTTTTGGACACTTTTTGTCCACTGCTTGATTATTTATTGCTATTTGCACGCGTTACGAGTAGACGTAGAAGTACCCAAAGGCTTCGAAGGTGAAGTTTTGACCCAGGAGCCAGCTCAAGACCAAGAACAAGTACTTTTTGAAGGCAAGTTATGCTTTGACTATTTTGATCCCACTTTTGAAATTAATTTAATTTAAATTATTGCATGCTAATTTAATTAGAAATTGTTTGAATTATTTCTGGGAATTAGATAAATGCCAAATTGCAGTATGACACCTTGACTATTTAATTATGTGCCATGAACCCTTGTCACCCTAGTTGGGAATCATATTAGTTGGTCATTATTAGATTGCCAACATTGGGTATTTAGGCCGATGTAGTATATTGCTTAGACTTGCTATGTGTGCATGACATGATTTTGGACAATCAAATATTAATATTGACTTAATGAGATATTGAACCTGTTTTGGAGAAGTATCATGTGTTGTGATGGTGATGATGGCACGTGGTGCATGGTAATCCAATGGGTTGGATAAATAGATTTAGACCGGGGTAAGTGGCAAGAATGATCGGGTGGGCCATGCTTGGCACCGGGGAAGTCGTTTTGGTTCTTCGGGTAGTCTTGCCCTGGTCATCCTAAGGACTTAACCTTTGAAGCCTTTGATCTGAGTCAATCGTGCAACCACATGTCTGTAATAGGACGGACCTAGTTGAGTAAGTTACTAATAAATTACTTGTGGAACCTCGGGTTGTCAACTACACCTTTTGTGTAGCTTGAAAGGGGAGCGTACCAGGGCTATGGCATGGTACCCGTCCAACGGTATGTCGGTCCCATACTTCGCCTCCGCTGAGGGAAGGGATGGTGTATGGCAAGAACAGGGGAGGCTCACTTGTATAGTTTGCGGTTTCCGAAAGGCTTTGTTACGGTCACTCGCCTTTGTGGTGTTTGACTGTATCTTGTGGGTAAAGTGCATAACCTCTGCAGAGTGTGACAACCTATTCGAATAGCCGAGTCCACGGTATTGGACACTGCTTGGGGACTACAGTCAAGGGTTAGACTTTTATGAAAACAACTTAGACTTGAAAAGTTTGGTTGGGTCTATTGATGACGTTGATGGAAATGTTGATTAGGAAAAGGGAAAGTGTTTCCTTAACCCCTGGAAAAGGTATTGATAATATATTTGCTTTTACCGCTTTCGAATCTACTTATGCTACTTGTTAAATGCTGATTTGCTACAAATGAACCATGAAACATTCCTTTGTACTAAGCCATGCATGTAGAATATTAGTTTTCATTATGTGCATGACTTGCTGAGTACCAAGTACTCACCCCTTGCAACTACAACATCAGTTGAAGAAGAAGCTACACCTGCTTTGGAGGAGGAGCTCCAGGAAGATCCGGCTAACTACGGAGCGAGCCCAGTTAGTTGCCTGTGATATACTGGATGGCGCCACGTTGATTCTTTTATTCCGCTGCAATTTATTTCCTTTAATAAGTTTTCGCCCTGTGTGGCGTACCTTTGTAACTTGACCATAAGGTCGAGCAACCAGATTGGTTATTTTAATTAAAGTACTTTACTATTATCTATGTGTATGATTGTGATATTTACCGATGTTGAGACTATGTGCACTAACGCGATCCTGGACTATTGCTGAATACACAGAGGGTCTGGATTTGCAAATTCGGGTCCCGACAGAGGTGGTATCAGAGCCATACTGACTGTAGGACTACCCCTTAGTTAGAATGGTCGTAGTGAGGTTGAAAACTATTTTCTAAAATTAAAAGTTGCCATGATAATGAATGAATTCTCGACTTATCCCCTTCTCTCTTGTTCATACCCCTTGTTGAATTCTTTTTGTCTCCACTTTGGATTTAAAATGTTGCATTCTCATGCGAGTATCTTTTGGCAGATGAAGAAGATCAACAACTACGCCGAGCATCAGGGAGGCTACGCTACTGAGTTATGGCGTATGCTGCAGGTACTTTGAGGTTTTGAGAGACCGCTTTACCAGGGGACCACTGTAGTGCAGGCTGGTTTGGTCAAGGCATGGGATGTCAAGATCACCGTGTATGCTCGCGAGAAGATGAAGTTCAGCCACCCATTCTACTTCACGGCCAGGAGGTCCACCTTCCAGATGAGGATTCAAGAGGTGTCGCACCGAGCAATGCGACACATCGCTCGTACCTACTCCAGAGAGCTGGAGGGCACAGTGTTTCGTCACCACCCACGCCAAGACAACAGGATTGAACGGGAGCCAATAGAAGATGAAGATGTCACCGTCGCACACTTGGTGAGGTTCATCGTCGCACAGGAGGATGCACTCGATGATACGGTGTAGGAGCTGCAGAAGGCCCGTGATGAGGTCAAGAAAGAGAAGAAAAGTCTGCAGGAGGTTCGAGAGTATATGTCTCAACTTCTGCGAAGGATTGATGAACTGGAAATGGCATTGTATGGATAGGGGCCAGAGCCAGTACTAGAGCTGCACGAGCCAGATCCCGAGGAGCCACAGCCAGAGCCACAGCCCGCGCCAAAGCTCGAGGAGGATACCGTCTCTTCGACTGCAGTTGTTGTGGGGCATGGCGATTGCTTTGCGCCTATGTCGCCGCACCCGCCACGTGGAGGCATTGGAGGTTGGGTCGAGGAGTGAGCGTTCAGATTAGTGGTTGAGACTCCTTCGTCGAGTCGTGTTATAGAATAAAAGTTACCCTTAGAGGCGTTAGACTCCAGTGTGTTAGTTGATTTGGATTTTCATTGCTTGCTGAGTGTGCAGTATGTGTTGCAAGGCCCTTAGGCATTGTAAGCAACCATACCAAGTTATTATTGAATAAATAATAAAGTTAGGTTTTGAGTTACACCTTCCACCCCGCATAAGTTTCTCTACTACTTGCCTATTCTTGTTTCCCTCTCGTCTCTAAACCTTGGAGTAACCGACAGATGGTGAACACTCGCGGAAACCTTGGAGGCAACGGAAGTGGTTCTCGCCCCGCCGGAAACCCCAACGATGGAGCACCCGCACCCCAGCCAGCACCGCCAGTTAACATGCAGAACTTTGGAGCCTTCCTTGCTGCACAGACCCAACTGATGCATGCTATGATGCAACAGATGCAGCAAGTCACTGCTCAGGCCACTACCAATCAAGTCAATCAGGGACAGCGTCAAAACTCGAAGCTATCAGAGTTCATGAGGACCCATCTGCCCACCTTTTCCGGGAACGCCAATCCATTGGAGGCAGATGACTGGTTAAGGTCAATTGAAAGGAAGCTGCACATTACCCAATGTGTGGGAAATGAGAGGGTGCTTTACGCCTCTCATCGGCTAGAAGGGACTGCAGCAGAATGGTGGGAGAATTACTGCGCTACACAGGAAAACCCACAAGATATCACTTGGGAGGAGTTTACCGCCGCTTTCCGTCAGTATCACGTGCTGGAGGGAATAATGGACCTCAAGAAGGAAGAGTTCAGAGCTTTAAAGCAGGGCAGCCATTCAGTGGCTGAATATCTCAATAAGTTTACTCAGCTAGCCCGCTACGCACCTAAAGACGTAGCAGCAGACAAGGCCAGACAATCTCGCTTTTTAAAGGGACTAAATTCTGGACTACAAGTGGCACTGATTACCCACACCTTTCCTGACTTCCAAGAGCTTGTGAACAAGGCGCTCATCCTGGAGGACAAGCGCAAGGAATTGGACGACAACCGGAAGCACAAGATGGCACAACAGGGAGCACGCCAAGGAGGGCAACGCCTGAGAGTTGCACCAAATCAATTCTTTAGATTCTAGCCGCATAATGCTGCAAGAACACCGTCGCTAGCAGCAAGACCTACCAGACCCCAGCTCCAGCCAGGAACGCCGCTACGAGCAACTAGCAGGGCACAGTGAGGTGTTGTTATACATGCAATGAACCAGGACACTTCTCCAACAATTGCCCCAAGAAGACAGCAGGAGTGACCCCGTTCGCTTCAATTCGGGATCCACGCCAGCAAGAGCACCTACACCAAGGACAAACCGTGGAGCCGCACAGCCCGCAGGCACAACCCAGACAGTGGTGAGAGGTCACGTCAACCATGTCACCGCAGAGGCACTGCAGAATGCTACGGACGTCGTGCTGGGTAAGTTACTTGTCAACTCAGTAACCGCAACAGTTTTGTTTGACTCTGGAGCTTCGCATTCGTTTGTTTCTCGAGATTTTGTTGCGAGAAATGATTTGGGAATTGTGGATCTTAAAGGCATGCTTATAGTTCAAACCCCTGGGTCAGAACTCTGATCTCAAGTAGGATGTTTTGGGGTGAGAATATTAATAAAAGGGGTAGAATTCCTAGCAAATCTCATAATATTGGGAACCCAGACTCTAGATATTGTCTTGGGAATGGACCGGTTGACTAAGCACAAGGTTGTGTTAGACTGTGGACGAAGAGTCATATCAGTTGAGAGCCCTTGTGGAAAAACAGTGGAGTTTCACGCGACCGCCGTTCGTGATGGGCAGATGATGGTCAACAGCAATCAGCATCGAAGTTATTCCAGTAGTGAATGAGTACTCGGATGTATTTCCTGAAGATCTACCTGGTATGTCGCCAGATAGAGATATAGAGTTTGTAATTGAGTTAGTACCGGGAACATCACCGATAGCAAAGATACCCTATCGGATGTCAACCGAAGAATTGGTAGAGATGAAGAAACAACTAGAAGAGTTGATGGAGAAATGATTCATCAGACCGAGTTCGTCGCCATGGGGAGCGCCAGAATTGTTTGTCAAGAAGAAGGATGGGAGTTTCAGGATGTGCATAGATTACTATGCACTCAATGAAGTGACCATGAAGAGCAAGTATCCGCTACCCAGGATCGATGACCTGTTTGACCAGCTGAGAGGAGCCGAAGTTTTCTCCAAGATTGACCTGAGGTCAGGATATCACCAGCTGAAGATCCGATCAGATGATATTCCGAAGACCGCATTCTCGTCGAGATACGGACATTACGAGTTCACCGTTATGTCCTTTGGTCTAACGAATGCTCCAGCTTATTTCATGAATCTGATGAACAAGGTTTTCATGGAATATTTGGACAAGTTTGTAGTCGTGTTCATAGATAACATTTTGGTCTACTCCAAGACCAGAGAAGAGCATGCAGAACACATGAGGCTAGTTTTGGAGAAACTTAGGGAACAACAACTCTTCGCCAAGTTCAGCAAGTGTAACTTCTGGAAGGACAAGGTAGAGTTCCTTGGACATGTAATAACCGCAGAAGGAGTTGCAGTAGACCCAAGCAAGGTGGAAGCCGTGTTACATTGGGAACAGCCGAAGACAGTGACCCAGATCTGTAGTTTTCTGGGGATGGCTGGTTACTACCACCGTTTCATTGAAGGCTTTTCAACGATTGCGAGGCCCCTTACACAATTGTTGAAGAAAGAAAAGAAGTTTAACTGGACGCCGGAATGTGAGAGACGTTTCCAAGAGCTGAAGAAGCGATTGACATTAGCGCCGGTGTTAGTCCTACCTGATGTTAATCAGAGCTTTGATATATATTGTGACGCATCGCGCTAGGGACTCGGATGCGTGTTGATGCAAAACCGGGAGGTCGTTGCATATGCATCAAGGCAGTTGAGGCCGCATGAAGAGAATTATCCGATGCATGACCTAGAGTTAGCAGCCGTAGTGCATGCCTTGAAGTTGTGGCGTCATTATCTATTTGTCACTAAGGCGTATGAGGTGAATGGTCGTGCCACCGAGTTTTACGGTGTTATTCGGGACATAGTAGAGTTCAAGTTCGGGGGGGGGGGCGAAAGACATCAGGGTCTTCTTTTACTGTGATCGGTTTAGCGTTGATCCCAAGAAAGGAACAAAACGTAATAATAAAATAGGGATGGTGGAAGTTAATCATGAGTCGTGCCTTACAGGATACGATCCATTCGTACTGGTGAACCTAGTTGAACATGTTTATTATATGTCATATACATGCAACAAGTCCTATTTGGCACCATGGTGGATTGTTCATAGGGTCAATCCTCCTGGCCGGTTGAACAACCCTGGAGATGATTGTTATGTGGAAAATGAGATCGATAACAACGGCCAAGAGGCATACCAAGAAGGAGATTTACCCAACTCATTTGGAATAGAGACTGGGTTGTCTCTTGATTAAATAGTCGGCGACACTAATGATATTATTGTGGACAATATTTGCAAAAAAGAAACGACAAAGGCGTGACTTGGGTACTCAAAAAAAGAAACAGCGTCGACGAGGTAGTTTGCATAATATTACCATTGAACCTCCCGATGCTGATGACTTCTAATCAGTGTAATGACATACTGACTACTATTGCATTTTTTATTATGTAATCTTAATGGGCTTTTTGTGTACTAATGGTTTTTGCATTTTCAGAAACAGAATGAGGTCATTTGTTCATATTGGTAGCAAGTTGCTTTCAAAGGGCAAGAAGAAAGATGGATCTTCATCTTCAAAAAGCCAAGGTTCAATAGGTTGTTCTTTATTTATGGGCAGTAGTTCTCAACAGAGTCGACGAAGCGCATTCCAGAAATGCCTTGACGACGCTTCGCGAGAGGAGGCTCCATCAGAGGAGGCTTTAGCAGAGGTTCTAGTTGTAATTAATATAAATTTTCTTTTACATTCATATAATACCTATTCTTGCATCTTATTTGTACAGGTAGGGGAGGGGGAGAATGAGGCTGAAGATATAGGTGGGAATAGTGAAGATGCAAAGGCAGAGGAGGACAATGAGGAGGTTGGGGAAGATGGGGCTGGGGAAGATAATGTTTCTAGAGATGGTGATTGTGGTGATGATGCAAGGGATGAGGGGGAAAATGCTGAAACCATATTTAGGTACTAATTATTGACGCAACCAGTAATTATATATTTTATTAGTTGTGCTTAACATTATGTGTATATTTCAGGTACAGGGGATCTAATTTGATTCCTCCCGCAATTGCAGACCCAAGGTCAAGAAGGGTGATTGTGCCACATGGTGATTGGTAAGTTTGAACGTAAAATTTGTTATTAATTCACTATTGATGATCTAGTTTACTTTAGAATTGTATTTTGCAAGCAATGGGTTGATTGCAACACCCCATAAATCTCAACTGTTGTACAAGAACAATTCGACAGCATTTCCCCTAAAACAGGATAATACGGAAGCAATTCGAATAGGAATAATATCATGACATCAATACTAGGGACAACGAGTCTAATTCAACCAGGTATCAACCATAAATATAATACATCTCTAATGGGACAACCATAGACGAGAACAAGTTTAAAGGGAACAACAAAGGTTCTATATGTAATAAAATTGCATCCAACTAATGAATTATTTCAAAGCACTAGATCATGAGAGTCGTGATGACATCAGAAAATTTATTGTGTTGCTAGCCCACCCTTCATGCTTACGACTCACGTGCGCTACCTGAAAACATCAAAACAGCAAGTAGTGAGATTGGGTAATCTCAGCAAGCGGAACAACTAATAAAAATAACACATCCACCATATATCTAGCATTCCACATTCCTCATATATAATACCACATCAAAGAGTCCACACCACTTCAGTAAAATGCATATGATTGATGCACATGCTTATGCCATGTTCCTCCTCACCGTGCCCTTTCTCAGGAACACACGGTGTTGTATGCACGTCTGATCGCGCCAATTTGGCGTCGACAAACTTCCAATGCATGATTATGCAGTTAATGCTTCATGCATGAATTCATTCATAACCTCCCCCACTGAGTCCACATGTTTGCATATCATCATATAGCATGGATAGAAAGCAAATATCATTGAGATGAAATGTTTAGACAATTCATCCGGAAAACAACATCATTCTTCACCTTACTCATGATTCATAGCTAAACCACAACATCACAATGCCAGTCAAGATATTGCAATCCTCAAAGCAAGTGATTAAACCATGTATGATTGCTGTAATTGGAGTTTATAATGAAGGCGAAGCAAACAACGATGTATAGCTTAACAATACAACTACTTCCACTTGCCTTTACCGATGTGAACGATGAACCTAGTTGCGCCCAGCAGTGGCACCACCTGAACCAACATTATTTCAGTACATAGCGACATCACAATTCCTCACACAATTCAAACACACGCTTCCTACTCCCTGTTCCCGTTTAAACGCCAAAAACCCCGATCTGTCCGGATCGAACGGCAGCACCCTCTCTTCCCAATTTCGTAACTTTTTTCTACTGTTCATAAAAATACAAAAAAATTACAGTAGATAGATAATGACGAGATCTACAACTTTCATGAAGGTCAAAAATTTCAATTCCGCTGTTAAACATGCCTAAACAACCGTCCAACACAGTGGACGAAATCTGTTTCCAGATTCTGTTCGTCAATTTCCAACAGCGATAACTCTCAGACCGATTCCCCAAAAATTCTGAAACAAATACAGAAGCTAGGTATCGATGTTATCTACAACTTTATAGTTATAGGTTTCTGCAGGAAAAATCATCTATGCCACGTAAACCGTGAAACAATCCGCGCTGCACAATTTCCCCTTTCAGAAACAGCATCACGTGAACAACTACCCTTCTCCCCCATCAAAATTCATCCAAACCAAACAACAATAGATCTAATACACTCCAAATCCCTAGGTAGAATAGGGGTAAAAGATTGGAAATTTTACCTTGAGTTCTCCCTTGAGAACCCACAAAGATTGCACAACGATCCCCGACACGGAAATCTGTCCTCCTCTCGAATTTTCCTTCGCGAACCGCGGTGGATCCTCGAACCACCACGTCGGGAAGGAGAAGGGGAGGGGCGGCTGCCTAGGGGAGGGAGTGGTGGCTGCCAAGGGGAGGAAGTGGTGGCGCCTAGGGTTTGGGGGAGGGGGTGGCGCCACTAAGGGAGAGGTGGGCCGGCCCACCAAGGCATGGGGAGGGGGAAGGTGGGAAGGGAATTCCCGGCCCAGGCCCAGGTTGCCTTAGCCCAGCTAAAACTAGCCTCAAACTCTAATTTTAATATTAAATTGCTGCATATTCTTTAATTATTTCATTCCCCGACAAAACCCTCTTTCTTTTCGGAACAACCAAGAAAGAAAACCCTAGGATCGCTCTCAAATTCTAGGGCATCACAATAGGTAGCGCACGTGAGTCGTAAGCATGAAGGGTGGGCTAGCAACACAATAAATTTTCTGATGTCATCACGACTCTCATGATCTAGTGCTTTGAAATAATTCATTAGTTGGATGCAATTTTATTACATATAACACCTTTGTTGTTCCCTTTAAACTTGTTCTCGTTTATGGTTGTCCCATTAGAGATGTGTTATATTTATGGTTGATACCTGGTTGAATTAGACTCGTTGTCTCTAGTATTGATGTCATGATATTATTCCTATTCGAATTGCTTCCGTATTATCCTGTTTTAGGGGAAATGCTGTCGAATTGTTCTTGTACAACAGTTGAGATTTATGGGGTGTTACAGTTGGTATCAGAGCGGGCTTTAGGTCCTTGGTGTATGAATTTAGGAAAAGATTGTAGCATGAACTAAAATTTTGCTGTGTGAAATTAGTAACATTGCTTAGGGTTAAGTTTTAAAATTGCCATTGGCTAATAAACTTTAAAATTGACACACTTGCACTATTAGGATGGGATGGGCTGCATTGCATGGCATGCGTATGTTCGTCTATATTTATGGTTTGATTGTTGGTGATTTTGATTATGTTTTTGTTGGCGTGATTGTTTGTTTGCGGCTTGTTTGGGTACAGTATGCCACCAAGGACGCGCGTGACAGATCGTTCGAGAGGGGACGCTCCCGAGCCGTCGGAGGCAACCGAGCCTACCCAGGCTTAGGGTGGTGTTTCGGCGGAATTAGTGGCCGCCATGAGAGCGATGCAGGAGGAGTTGCGGGTGCTGAGGCAGGGCGCACGGGCCGCCCCTGCTGTGGGCGCGGCTGTAGCACCTATGCCAGTTGTGGGTGCGGCAGGCGGTGGCATCAAGCTGCGAGAGTGGGTTGGACTGAGGCTGGACAGCTTTGATGGTGCGGGCACTCCGATCCAGGCGGCGGATTGGCTGTCCTTTATGGAGTTGCAGCTGGACGCTTTTGAGGTGGCGGCGCAAGATCGTGTCCGCTTTGTGGCACAGCTCTTGAAGGGAGAAGCCCAAATCTGGTGGAGGGGTGTGCTGTCCTTGAGGGGTGCGCCGGGGGACTCCTCTTGGGAGGAGTTTGTCCGGCAATTTGAGAGGCGGTTCTTTTCCGCCACCTTCCTCGACAAGATGCAGATTGACTTGGGACGGTACACCCATGACAAGAAGACTGTGGCGGAGTACGAGGTTGGCTTCAACCAGATCGTACGTTTTGTGCCCCATGTGGCACCTGACGAGGTGGAGAAGGCCAGGCGGTTCAGGCAGAGGGACTCCGTCCTGCCATTCGTCATATGCTGGGCGCTTTTCCCATTGTTGATTTTCGGACAATGGTTGAACAAGCTCTTGGTGTAGAGCCGCAGCTGAACTACACCGAAGAGCATCGCAAACCTACCATGGGAGAGCAGGATAGGGGCCCTCCAGAAAAGAAGGGCCAATCCTCTGGTACTTGGAGCAAGAAGGGGAAGGGCTATCGTCACCAGCCCTATGGTGGCCGTCTGCTCGGCCCAAAGACACACCTCAGGGGGAGGTGCGCCCCAATACCGTGCCATAGTCACTCCTGGCATGGGAATGGTATGTTTTCGTTGTGGCGATTCCCATCGCCGCAGCGAGTGCTCATGGAAGGGAAGGTGCACCATCTGTGGTCGGGAGGATCACAAGGATGCGGTGTGCAGGAAGAACCCCAACGGCAAGCTGCGTTGGGAGCCGGTGACATCCTCACCAGGCGGACAGCGTCAGGGAGGCGTGATGCATATGTTGCCATCAGCCCCTACCCCGCAGTACCTCCCGGCGCCTACTTCGACTCCTTCGTTCTACCATGCACCATCCCCAGGGACTTACTGGATGCCCCAGTTTCCACCGCCGTCTTCTTCCGGGGCTTCGCCGTGGGTCCCTGCGCTGACTTATCCAGAGGCGAGGGCTACTTCATCTCAGATTACCTCGGGAGTCCACGCTTTGCCCTCTTCGGGGGAAGTGGATCGTGGCAATGTGGTGACAGGTACTATCTCTGTTAATTCTGTGGTTGCCAATGTGTTGTTCGACTCCGGCGCTAGCTACTCGTTTGTCTCTGTGGATTTTGTTTTTCAGGCTGGTCTATCAGTACAGAGCTTGGGTGATGCCGTGGTGGTTAGTGCACCGCAAGGCTTGATTTCTAGTTCGAGGGTCTGTCAGTATCGCTACTTTACGCTAGGCGAAGAGGAGTTTGTGGCGAATTTGGTGGTGATTTCTTTGGAGCCGTTTGATGTCATCCTTGGCACGGACTGGCTATCTCAGTACCAAGCGGTGATTGATTGTTCTTGGAGGATGGTTACTTTGCATGCTCCTTCTGGGCAGGAGTTAATTTTTCAGGGGAGCGCTATGCGGTACTCCCTCTCCTTTTTGTGTCAGCTATTTCCAAGCTCCCAGATGTTGAAATCAGGTGTCCTCTGGTCCATGGTTGAGGGTCAGGAGGAAGAGAAGAGTTTGGAGGGCATTGCTATAGTTTGCCGTTATCCAGATGTGTTTCCCAGTGAGCTTCCGGGATTGCCCCCAGAGCGGGAGACTATTTTCCGCATTGATCTTGTTCCTGGTACGAGGCCAATCTATAAAACCCCGTACCGATGGCTCCCATAGAACAAGTTGAGTTGAAGAGGCAATTGGATGGACTCCTAGCTAAGGGGTTTATTAGAGTGAGCTCATCTCCTTGGGTGGCCCCGGTCTTGTTCGTGGAGAAGATAGATGGCACCAAGCGGCTATGTGTGGACTACCGGGCGCTCAATCAAGTTACCATTAAGAACAAGTACCCATTGCCTCGTATTGATGATCTTTTTGATTAATTGAGGGGTGCCAAAGTATTCTCCAAGATCGATCTGCAATGTGGGTATCATCAGTTGCGGATTAAGGAGGAGGATATTGAAAAGATGGCTTTCAACACGAGGTATGGGCATTTTGAGTTCGTAGTCATGTCTTTTGGACTAACGAATGCTCCTGCCGTCTTTATGGAAGCCATGAACAGGATGCTCCATGAATATCTTGATGTCTTTATCGTCGTCTTCATTGACGACATTCTTGTCTACTCGAAGTCCGAGGAGGAGCACGCCATACATCTCGGTCTAGTTTTGGAAGCTCTTCGTAGAAATCAATTCTATGCCAAACTCAAGAAGTGCGCCTTCTGGTTGTTGGAGGTGAGTTTCCTTGGGCATGTCATCAACCAAAGTGGTGTCACAGTTGACCCAAAGAAGGTTGCTGCTGTGGTTGAATGGCGAAGACTGTCTAGTGTGACGGAAATCAGGAGTTTCCTTGGGTTGGCAGGTTATTATCGGCGCTTCGTGCACAATTTTTCCATCATGGCTAAACCGATGTCAAGGCTCACACAGAAGGGGGTTCCTTTCATCTGGTCAGGGGAATGTGAGGCTAGTTTCCAGACGCTAAAGAGCAAACTGGTCAATGCACCTATTTTATCCTTACCTGTGAGTGGCAAGCGTTATACAGTGTATGCAGATGCCTCCAGGATTGGTTTGGGTTGTGCGCTCATGCAAGAAGGCTGTGTCATCACTTATGCTTCAAGACAGCTTGAAGACTCATGAGCAATTATCCCACCCATGATCTCGAAAGTTAGCATTGTGGTTTTTGCCTTGAAATTGTGGAGACACTATCTTTATGGGGAGTCTTGTGATATTTTCATCGATCATAAGAGCCTCAAATATATATTCACCAGTAGAGCTGAATCTTCGGCAGCGTAGGTGGTTGGAATTGATAAAGGACTTTGATGTGTCAATCCAGTATCATCCCGGCAAGGCTAATGTCGTGGCGGATGCCTTGAGTAGAACGGGTGTCCCCAAGAATGCTTTGCCCTTGGTTGCAGAGTTGGAAAGAGGACAGTCACTTCTTGTTTCTTTGGGGTTGCGTAAAATGAGACTCAGATGATCATTCAGTCTTGCATACCCGAGCGAGTGCATGAGGCTTAGTTGCAGGATCGTTTGCTTCAGGAGGTTCGGCGGAGGATTTCAAAGGGGAAACCTCGGGAATTCAGTGTAGACGAGCATGGTTCTATTCGGTTTAGAGGCCGTCTTTGTGTGCCTCAAAAATCGGATGTGAAGATGGACATTCTAAGGGAAGCCCATAGGACTCCGTATTCCGTTCATCCTGGCGAGACCAAGATGTATCAGGATCTGAAACAGAGTTTCTGGTGGAAGAGGATGAGGGTGGATATTGCCAAGTATGTGGCTTCTTGTGGAGTGTGCCAACAGGTAAAAGCTGAGCATAAGAGACACGCTGGCCTGCATTACAGCCATTGGAAATTCCGGAATGGAAGTGGGAACACATCACTATGGACTTTGTGATTGGGTTACCCCGCTCACCGCGAGGTAGAGATGCCATTTGGGTGGTTGTGGATAGACTCACTAAGTCCGCACATTTTATTCCAATGAAGACGACCAATTCGGCACCAGATCTAGTTCCCTTGTACATGAAGGAAGTGCTTAGGCTTTATGGTGTGCCTAAATCGATTGTCTCCGATCGAGACACTAGGTTTGTGTCCCTGTTTTGGCAGAGCTTGCATAGTGCTTTGGGAACAAAACTCTCTCTCAGCACATCTTTTCATCCTCAGACGGATGGCCAATCTGAGCGGACCATCCAGACTCTAGAGGACATGCTTCGAGCGTGTGTTCTTTCTTAGAAGGGAAGTTGGGAGGATCACTTGTCCTTGGTATAGTTTGCCTACAATAACAGTTACCAGGCTAGTATTCGAATGGCTCCCTTCGAGGCGCTTTATGGTCGAAAATGTGTTTCTCCGCTTTGCTGGGATCCCGCCGGTGAAAAATCATTGCAGGGTCCGGATTGGGTTCAACAGACCTTTGAGAAGGTGCAAGAGATACGGCGGAACCTCCTGGCCGCCCAGAGCCGTCAGAAGAGTTATGCCGATAACAGAAGGAGAGATTTGGAATTTTCGGTGGGTGATCAAGTTCTCCTCAAGGTATCTCCATCAAAGGGTGTTGTTCGTTTTGGTACTACGGCAAGCTTAGCCCGAGGTACATTGGTCCGTTCCCAGTGGTGGCCCGGGTTGGCAGTTTGGCATACCGTCTGGAGTTGCCAGACTCTTTGAAGGGAGTGCATGATGTCTTCCATGTCTCTATGTTACGGAAGTATCTCCATGACCCAGAGCATAAGATTGACTTGGAGCCGATTACAGTTGAGCAAGATTTGACTTTGGAGTGCCATCCACTTCGAATTTTAGACTCTTCAGAGCGAGTCATGAGGAGGAGAACCATCAGATTTGTGAAAGTTTTGTGGACCAATCAGTCTGAGCGGGAGGCAACCTGGGAACCTGAGGGCCAGATGCGGAAGAAGTACCCTACGCTCTTTGAGGACGTCGGGGGTAAGTCGTGGTTTACCTTTTGCCTTCCTTTTCCTTTTAGGTCCATAGCTAAAAGGAGAAGATTCGGGGACGAATCCTTTTAAGGTGGGGAGATTGTGATGCCCTAGAATTTGAGAGCGATCCTAGGGTTTTCTTTCTTGGTTGTTCCGAAAAGAAAGAGGGTTTTGTCGGGGAATGAAATAATTAAAGAATATGCAGCAATTTAATATTAAAATTAGAGTGTGAGGCTAGTTTTAGCTGGGCTAAGGCAACCTGGGCCTGGGCCGGGAATTCCCTTCCCACATTCCCCCTCCCCACGCCTTGGTGGGCCGGCCCACCTCTCCCTTAGTGGCGCCACCCCCTCCCCCAAACCCTAGGCGCCACCACTTCCTCCCCTTGGCATCCACCACTCCCTCCCCTAGGCAGCCGCCCCTCCCCTTCTCCTTCCCAGTGTGGTGGTTCGAGGATCCACCGCGGTTCGCGAAGGAAAATTCGAGAGGAGGACAGATTTCCGTGTCGGGGATCGTTGTGCAATCTTTGTGGGTTCTCAAGGGAGAACTAAAGGTAAAATTTCCAATCTTTTACCCCTGTTCTACCTAGGGATTTGGAGTGTATTAGATCTGTTGGTGTTTGGTTTGGATGGATTTTGATGGGGGAGAAGGGTAGTTATTCACGTGATGCTGTTTCTGAAAGGGGAAATTGTGCAGCGCGGATTGTTTCGCGGTTTACGTGGCATAGATAATTTTTCCTGCAGAAATCTATAACTAGAAAGTTGTAGATAACGTCGAGACCTAGCTTCTGTATTTTTTTCAGAATGTTTGGGGAATCGTTCTGAGAGTTATTGCTGTTGGAAACTGACGAACAGAATCTGGAAACAAATTTCGTCCACTGTGTTGGACGGTTGTTTAGGCATGTTTAACAGCGGAATTGAAATTTTTGACCTTCATGAAAGTTGTAGATCTCGTCATTATATATCTACTATAATTTTTTTGTATTTTTATGAACAGTAGAAAAAAGTTACGAAATTGGGAAGAGAGGGTGCTGCTGTTCGATCCGGACAGATCGGGGTTTTTGGCGTTTAAACGGGAACGGGGAGTAGGAAGCGTGTGTTTGAATTGTGTGAGGAATTGTGATGTCGCTATGTACTGAAATAATGTTTGTTCAGGTGGTGCCACTGCTGGGCGCAACTAGGTTCATCGTTCATGTCGGTAAAGGCAAGTGGAAGTAGTTGTATTGTTAAGCTATACATCGTTGTTTGCTTCGCCTTCATTATAAACTCCAATTACAGCAATCATACATGGTTTAATCACTTGCTTTGAGGATTGCAATATCTTGGTGGCATTGTGATGTTGTGGTTTAGCTATGAATCATGAGTAAGGTGAAGAATGATGTTGTTTTCCGGATGAATTGTCTAAACATTTCATCTCAATGATATTTGCTTTCTATCCATGCTATATGATGATATGCAAACATGTGGACTCAGTGGGGGAGGCTATGAATGAATTCATGCATGAAGCATTAACTGCATAATCATGCATTGGAAGTTTGTCGACGCCACAGGCGCGATCAAGAGTCTGCAGTACAACACCGTGTGTTCTTGAGAAAGGGCACGGTGACGAGAACATGGCATAAGCATGCGCATCAATCATATGCATTTTACAGAAGTGGTGTGGACTCGTTGAAGAGGTATTATATATGAGGACTGTGGACTGCTAGATATATGGTGGATGTGTTATTTTTATTAGTTGTTCCGCTTTGAGATTACCCAATCTCACTACTTGCTGTTTTGATGTTTTCAGGTAGCGCACGTGAGTCGTAAGCATGAAGGGTGGGCTAGCAACATAATAAATTTTCTGATGTCATCACGACTCTCATGATCTAGTGCTTTGAAATAATTCATTAGTTGGATGCAATTTTATTACATATAGAACCTTTGTTGTTCCCTTTAAACTTGTTCTCGTTTATGGTTGTCCCATTAGAGATGTGTTATATTTATGTTTGATACCTGGTTGAATTAGACTCGTTGTCTCTAGTATTGATGTCATGATATTATTCCTATTCGAATTGCTTCCGTATTATCCTGTTTTAGGGGAAATGCTGTCGAATTGTTCTTGTACAACAGTTGAGATTTATGGGGTGTTACATTGATGTTGCCTAGGAGGGTCAAAATCGGTTAAGGCCTGTGAACACTACATTAGGATCTCTCTGTCGGTACCACTATCTGGGGATGGTTGTGGTTAGATGTGTTTCTCAGCCAGCAATGAAGTGGGATCACTATACGTTGGCTATAGATGGCCAACAGGGAAATGTTGCACAGAGGGTGTGGAAGGACTTTTGGGTAATGATATTGGTTGCACTTTATTTAATAGATATTGACGTCTATACTAAATTGTCTAACTCATAATTTTTTCCATTAGGAGAGGTACCGTTTGCCAAAGGGTCAGGAGGACTTACTTGTAGCTAAAGCAAGATGTGTGTTTGACAAGGCTGCAACCAGGGTTATCAAGGACATGATGTCAAATGCTCGTATACAAACGGTGTGCTTGTACTACAAGAAGATCAAAAATGAGGACATGAACAAGAAGTTAAGCGTGTCACAGATATACCTTCGAGAAGATGAGTACCTCGAGCTTGACTTGCCTTCGTTACGGAAATGCCCAGATGCATGGCAAGCGCTCTGTGCCTACTGGTCGTCGGCAGCTTTCGTGGAGCAGTCACACAAGAAGAGGGGCAACCGACAGGCGGGTCCAAGGGTGACTCAATGGTATGGGGTTGATGGACATCTTCATCTCGCGCGTCGAATGGTACGTTCGACATGGTGTACTTCTAATTTATTTAACTTCGGTTATACTTATGCTTACTAATTAACATTGAGCTATAGGAGGCTAAAAGTGGCAATGCGCCAAGCTACATTGAAGCATATATCCGGGGCCACAAAGGAGGTGATCCTACGCACCCAGAACAGCTTTGCAGTGAGTCGGCGACGCAGAACCTGGTTAGTAGTATCAACATGGTACATTTGGTTTAAATTAAATTCCCTATTATTGCCTTAACTTAATTAATATTATGCTACGGAGAAATAATGGTCGAACGTCATGGGGAAGAGTACGATTGGCGGAGAGAAGATGTCGATCTTGTGGCCTTGTACACAAGTGGAGGTGGTAAAACACATGGTAGGTTTGCCATGTTCAATGGGGTTGTGCATTCGAGTGAAGCCTTAGGAGAGGTGAGGTCATCTCAATCATCCCAAAGCAGTGCACAGAGCTCACGTGAGGCAAGACTAGAGGAGGAGTTAAGTCAACAACGGGAGGTGATGAGGAAACAACATGATATGATGAGGCAGCAATACGAGAGTGCAATGCAAACCCAAGCCTATTTTGTTCAATGGCAGGCACAACAACAACAATACTTTCAAGTAAGTAAAGTTGTTTACGATTTTCATGCCTACAATGAGTATATTTTTACTATTCATGTAAACTTTATCATTTAGGCTTAAATCACTTCATAATGTCAGTTTTGCTAAATTTATTAAATTTATATCATATGTGCTAGATGTGCTTTGTAAATGCTTTATTATGCTTGACCATGTATGTGGAATGGAGAATTTTGATGATCCTACATAATTGATCATTTACGCTTAAAGCACTTGATATGATCATTTTCAATAAATTTATCAAATTATATAATCCGTGCCTCATTTATTTTGTAATTTCTTTGTATTTTTCACATAGCATGAAGTAGAATGGCAAATTTTGATGATCCATGCTTGCATATAGTGCTAATGGCCAAATTATATGTACTTTTTATAAACTTAATCATTTTGTTTGCTAATTGGTTTCACAATACTTATAATTGTTTTTGTTCTTGTATCTATAATTTTTTTAGGATATTTTAGCTTCGCACCTTGGATCCGCTGCAGTTAACTTGCCAACATTTCATCCTCCTCCTCCACCTACTTTGTTCCAATCCCTGCAAATGTTATTTACTAGTAACTTGTCATTTTTAGAAAGTTGGTCTTTCTTGTGAAATTAACTAATAACCATGTTGATTTCTATAGGGATCGATAACACCGCCTGCTGGACCGGGAACAAATGTTGGAGGTGATGTTGCTAGTGGTTCGGGTACGCCTGTTGACCAATATCTCAATACAGGGGGGATGCAGGTAGTGGCCACAACTTCCATACACCTCCAAGTTGAACAATGTAATTTGATGTTAAATGGCTTGCGATGATATATATGTGGTCATGTGGATGAGATGATGTAAATGATGATTGTTTTGTGATGGCATGTGGATGTCTTTAATGTGTATGAGAAAAATGTTATGTGTGGTATGTAGATGTCATAATTTATGTGATTGTTTTGTGAATTGTGTGATTTTCTGATATTTTTTTGTTATTTTTTTATAAAATAATATATTTTCATCGGCCTGGTCGACGACATTACTGGGGCACAATTTTTTCGTTGGCTACAGAGCCGTGGAAAATAACATATTTTCGTTGGCTATATAGGCCGTGGAAAATAACATATTTTCATTGGCTATATAGGCCGTGGAAAATATCATATTTTCGTCGGCTATAGAGGCCATGGAAAATATTGTAATTTCGTCGGCCTGGCTGACGACAATACGTCGCCACGTCTGCTTGTACACGGAAGTTGTCCATTGGCACAATATTTTCGTCGGCTACCGGAAGCCATAAAAAATATCATAGTTTCATCAGCAACCGACGAAAGTAGTCGTATTCGACGGTATAGTTTCGTCAGCAAGCAGATGAAAGTAGCCATTTTCGACAGTTTTGCGCTTATTGTTGTCGGCTTTTGGCCGACAAAAATACATCGGATTCCTGTAGTGAAACGCTACTCTGTAACTGGGTAGTCATCACTACTAGAGAACTGGCCATCACTACAGGTGCATCACTACTGATTGTAACCGAACCAGTAGTGACATTTGCAGCACTACCAGTTCAACGGCTACAGGCCCATGGCGTGGGGTTGGAGGGGGGATTCTCTACCAGTTTGAGCCACTAACTGATAGTGATACCTTCACTACCGGTTGGTATAACCAACCGGGAGTAAATCCTTGGATCCACTACTGGTTCAACGCCTACAGGGGTTGGTGGGGGGATTCACTACTGGTTGTAGCCACTAACGGTAGTGGTAGGGGCGATTTAAACACTACCTTCCTCCCCGAGCTCTCGCACCCATGATCAAACAGAGAAGGAAGCTGCAGAGGTGCTGCCATGGCGATTTTCAGAAATTAGGGGAGGTCCTTCCCAAAATTTTTGGTGATTTTACTCCAATCCAAGTGCTTGAAGGTTAGTAACATCATCCTCACTTTATTTGTAGCTCTCATTGAAGGTGGGATCTAGCTCAAATTTGAAAGTATATTGGAATTAAATTTAGCTCTAGTTTAGAAAGTACATTGCAATTAAATTGTTGTGTATGTAATTTAGCTCTAATTTGGCTCTAATTTTGAAAGTATATTGCAATTAAATTGTTGTGTATGTAATTTAGCTCTAATTTTGAAAGTATATTGCAATTAAATTGTTGCGTACGTAATTTAGCTCTAATTTAGAAAGTACATTGCAATTAAATTATTGTGTACGTAATTGAGCTCTAATTTAGCTCTCATTTTGAAAGTATAGTGCAATTAAATTGTTGTGTATGTAATTTAGCTCTAATTTAGGAAGCACATTGCAATTAAATTGTTGTGTATGTAATTTAGCTCTAATTTTGAAAGTATATTGCAATTAAATTGTGTGTATGTAATTTAGTTCTAATTGTAGCGGGACCGGCAATGGATGTACAACACAGACCGACGCTCGAAGGAGTTCATTGAGGGTGTGCAAGCTTTTATCAGTGCGGCCATTGCGCACAAGCCGCTAGGCTTCATATGTTGTCTATGTCTAGACTGCAAGAATGAGAAGGAGTATTCAAACTCAAGACCCCTTCATAGCCATTTGCTCTAGAGAGGTTTCATGCCTAACTATAGCTGTTGGACCTAGCACGGTAAAGAAGGGATTACACAGGAAGACGATGAAGAGGGCGACAGCATAAACCCGGATGTTGCCCAATATGGTTCAATGGTAGATACATTGGGGGAGTTTGATGAGGATGATCTAGATTAGATGATGCGTGATGGTGAGAGAGACTACACCGATGAAAGACAATTCCAGAAGTTCTAGTGCTTGTTAGAGTACCACATAACACTCTTTTACCTAGACTGCGAGCAGGGCCACAAAAAGTTGCGTACCACACTAGATTTGATGCAATGGAAGGCAACAAATGGTCTGTCCGATAAGGGATTCGACGAGTTGTTGTGTCTCATGAAGAAGTTGCTTCCAAAGGATAACACACTGCCTGAAAGTACTTACGAAGCCAAGCAAGTTGTCTGCCCTCTCGGATTGGAAGTACAGAAGATACATGCATGCCCTAATGACTGTATCCTTTATCGCAAGGAGTACGAGGATTCGGATGCTTGTCCAGTGTGCAAAGCATCGCGGTATAAGGTCAAGCGTGATGACCCAGGTGCAGTAGAAGGGGAGCGTAAGAAGAAGAGACCCCCCGCTAAGGTGGTGTGGTATTTCCCTATAATACCCCGGTTGAAGTGTTTGTTTGCGAATAAAGCGCATGCTGAAATGTTGCGTTTGCACAAAGAAGAGCGTAAGGATGACGGAATGCTAAGACACCCCGCTGATGGTTCCCAGTGGAGGCAAGTCGATAGAACATTCCCGGACTTCGCAAAGGAGGTGAGGAACATAAGGTTTGGGTTGAGTACGGATGGGATGAATCCTTTCGGCGAGATGAGTAGCAGTCATAGCACTTGGCCTATGACTATATGTATCTACAACATTCCTCCTTGGCTGTGTATGAAGCGGAAGTACATTATGATGCCATTGCTTATCCAAGGCCCGAAACAACCTGGAAATGATATTGATATGTACCTTAGACCATTGGTTGAAGATATTCTAACAATGTGGATTGATGGTGTACGGGTATGGGATGAGTACAAACGAGAACACTCCTCGCAATCAAATTTTCAACCATCAATTGTCAATCAATTCATTTGTAATTTCTATGTTTAAAGAAAAATCTATGGTGTATATAATCATGAAAGTTACCTCATCTTACATCTCGAACGATGCTTGAAAATCTTGAATTAACTTTCCATTATTTTTAATTTATATTAATTAATTTGGGTACCCATGGGTACCCACAGGTGCAGAACCGAACCCGAACCCGAACCCGAAATTTGAAACCCGCGGGTCTGAAATCAAACCCATACCCGAACCCATCGGGTTGGGTACCCACGGATACCCGAACCCACGGGTAATTTTGCCATCCCTAATGCACATCATGAAGAACGTTTGCGTCAACCTGCTAGGCTTCCTAGATATGTACGGCAAATCAAAATATACACTGCAAGCACGAAAGGACCTAAAACTATTGGAACTCAGGAACGACCTACATCCAGAAAAGAGAGGGAAAGGACATCATTACCTACATCCTGCCAGCTACACTCTAAGCAAGGAAGAGAAAGAAAGCATGATCCAATGCTTGAACAATATTAAGGTCCTGTCTGCATACTCCTCGAACATAAAGAGACTCATAAACACAAAAGAGAATAAAATCGTACACCTAAAATCCCATAATTGTCTTGTGTTGATGACACAGTTGCTTCCATTTGCAGTGAGAGGTATTCTGCCGAAAAGGGTACGAGGGACAATCATGAAGTTGTATTCATTCTTAAATGCGGTGTCACAAAAGGTCATCGATCCGGATAAACTAGATAAGATGCAGGATGACATCGTCCAAAGACGTCACAGATGAAGAAGAGAATAATCAATTCGACAAGCTGCCTCCTTTTGCGGTGGCGGTCGACATAAGTGTCCTGGATGATATTGAGGATGCTTCCTACGTATGCTACAATCATAAGGAGGGAACACTTGTTAAAACAAAGTATGTAAACAGTTAAATCAATGTAATGATTAATTGCATTAATGTTATTTTATCATGATGAAAGATTTATATGGATTTCAATATACCACTCATAAAACTGAGATTTTTACCATGGGTTACACTTATCTATACCCACTCCTGGTAAAATTTGTAAAAATTAAATATTAGATTTACCATTTATAACAATTTATTTATTGTCAATATGATAATTTGTGAAACAGAGTAAAAGAATTTTTAGAAAATAAATAATGGAAATTTGAAAATGAAAATTTTATGGTAGGGTCTTGACCTCAGTACAAACATTCTGTAAAAATAAAAAAAAATTAATAACTCGAGTTGGTCCTTAAATAAAAATAACTTTAAAATTGAAAGAACAAAACTCACCCGAAAAATCAAGTATAAAACAATGTGGCACGCTATAAGTTTAAGTAACACCTAGAGACTCCCTGGCTTGCAGCGTGCACTTGAGCTCGGCTCACCCGCGACGCACGGGTTCGAGCCCCCGCTCGCGCCCGCTATAGCTTTTTATTTTTAACAAATTCTACTACCGGTTGGTGTGAGAAACCGGTAGTATATATGCCTCTACTAACGGTTAGTGTATCGAACCGATAGTATAGATGTTCTCTACTACCGGTTTCTCTATAGAACTGGTAGTATAGGCTTCTCTACTACCAGTGGTTGTATAGAACCGGTAGTGATAGGTCAATTCCCCTCCAAAACACACGTGGGCTAGGGACTAAACCCTATTCTCTCCAAAACATTAGTCTCCTGAAACACTAAGCGCCACTGCCGTCTCTGCCTCTGATGACCCCGTGCGTCCTTGCTGACTCCGCCATAGCGCCGTCGGTCATCTTCCACCGCGTTGTCTTCATGGTCTTCCCCAAGCACGACGCCACCCCCTTCCCCCTGGTCTTCCCCAAGCACGGCGCCGCCCCCTTCCCCCTCGTCTTCCCCAAGCACGGCGCCGCCCCACCCCCTCGGCAGCAGTCGGCGCTCCTCCTCCTTCCCCTTACTGGCCGGCATCCTCCTCCCCTTGAAGCAACAGCAATGGTAACAATTTTTGGTTCTTGAGTCTATGCATTTGATCCAAAGAGCAATGTACAATTTTTTTTGTAACAGAAGTATGGAAGTAGTACAATATAAAAATTTGAATGCAAGACAGGTGAAGCAGTTGATGATGAGGCCATTTTAACTTCTTATGTTGTTCATGCTTTAGGGTTCCTAATTTTATTATTAAGGCAGCAAGACACTCATTTAATTATGCTACTTATGATTTGCTATTATTTGTCTATCAATTGCAAATGCTTTTACATTTACCTATTGCAATCTATTACTCTCTATTGTAAATGGAGACTTGTTCTCATGGTTGCTTGTTGGAAAAAATTCAGAGGATGTTTGTGATGATGATGTCAAATGCTAGGGGTTTAACTCAGTTGGTTGCTTGTGGTTGCGCGAAGGCATGCTAGCTCATTTTTTTATGCCTCCTTATCTATATGAATGTTGTTGCTTGTGTATTATAGCTGTTGATTATGGGACTAACATGGTGTTAGCACCTAAATTTGACCGACCGGGGTGAGTACGATTTTGGCACGAGTTGGGCCAAAGTGGCGTGAATCAGGTTAGCAACGGATAATGAAGATCGGGAAGATGCGTTCGTGTGGAGATTAGAAGGAAGGGCCAGAGCCAATACGACCCGGATTCCATACAGTTATGATCAGGATGAAAGATGAGCATGAGGCCGATACGGTTATGGATAGACCGTGATGAACATGATCGAAGTCTTCGAACTATAAAATGAGGTTGGCATGCTACGCCAAAAAAGACCCAAACACACACCCAAACAACCGTCTTTTTATCAATTCCTTTACTTTCCTCGCACTAGGAGTAGTTCCTGTAGCTTTGTAATCCTTCCTCTATAATACGCTTTGATCAATACGAGTTGCGCATCGCCTTCATCGGAAGAAACAGGCTTTTACCCCAGTCTGGTCAACTCGCAAGTGTTGATTAGATCTGTTTATCTCGATCCATGTTGGTTCACTCGAAATTGGTTAGGATACTCCTATCACCAAGCCCAGATTGTTCCCCTGGATATATCACATCTGAGATATACGTCTCTTGCCGGTTGCGTGATCAAACCGGCTGGCACACTTGCGAACTGGAACTCAGTGTTCTCGTGTGTTGGCAGCGATCGACCCGACGCCGCATTTTTCGTCGCCAACACACCTTTGGCATGCCTGGTGGTACCCGAAGAAGCCACCATGACATCATTAGGGAAGACTGTCGCCTCCACCAACGTCAACCCTGAAGCGATAATCGCGCCTATGTTGGCCGATTTAACTCCAGAGCAGCGCAAGGAAATTGTAGATCAAAAGGCGGCTTTCGAACAGATGATGCTGAGCTGCCACCAAAAGACGCGGCGTGGCATTACTCAGAAGACGGTGCTACCGACGATCAACTCCTCCGGGATAGTTGCTCCCAACGCTAGCAACGAAGCCACGGTAAGCCGATACATACCTGCACAGGCAGAATTGTCAGATATGATTAATCACTCTATTAATCATGCATTACTAAATCAATGATCGGCCCTAGTCACCACGCTGAGGCCGTTGATATCAAATAGCGTGAAAGAAGTGGCACAGGAGCTTGTAACGGCTGGGTCCCTTTTCGAACCACTAGAAGCCCTCCCCACGTATCTGGTCTTCTCGATCGGACAAAGTACTCTGGGGACAAAGCCGATAGTCAAGAATAAACCAACGGTCGCAATTATAACGCCTACGCCACTACAGCCGACCATCACCTTGCCTAGGGATCCTGTGGTGAGAGAGGTCAGGCAGTACCATGCTTACACGGATGGTGATAAAGTGGGTATCACGTCCAACTCTCTTTTGAGTATGCAACACCCGCATCGGGTAGTCACGTACTCAGAACCTTTTATACCACTGACGAAACTTGCGCGACACCAAATCATCAATCATGAGGCCGTGCAGAACCACCGACAGCCCAGACCGGTACTACAACCCGAGTTTGCACTCGGGGGGCAGTACCATGAACAGCCTGAGCTCCCAATCGGGGGGCATCATCATGAAGCACCCAAGTTTGCACTCAGGGAACATCGACACAGTTTAGGCCGACCAATACCTCCACTGCCAGCCCCATCGCCTAGAGAAGCCAACTGGACAGACATGATCACAACCGTCTTACAAGACTAGTTCGGTATCCAGCCGAGAGGATGAACTCTTGGCTACAGAAAGCCCTACCTTGATTACATCGACAGAATCCAATATCCCAATGGATATCGGGTCCCTGATTTTGCTAAGTTTTCGCGAGATGATGCAACCACCACTATGGAGCACGTCGGACGTTTCATAGTGCAATGCAGGGAAGCAGCGCAATCCGACGGGCTCCAAGTAAAGCTGTTCCCATTTTCTCTATTTGGGACGGCATTCACTTGGTTCACCACCCTGCCCCCAAATTCGGTCAATACTTGGGTCGATTTGGAAAATCGCTTTCACGAATACTTCTTCTGCGGAAGCCTAGAATTGTGGATCTCCGACCTGAGTTCTGTGCGATAGAGATTTGGGGAATCAGTAGCAGAATACATCAAAAGGTTTAAGGAGGTACGGAACTGATGCTTTAGCGTCACTCTACCTGAGAACCAACTTGCCGATCTGGCCTTCCAGGGCTTGATTCCTGTCGGGACCCGAATCTGCAAATCCGGACCCTCTGTGTATTCTGTACTAGTCCAGGATCACGCTAGTACACACAGTTAAACAGGGATGAAGTACCACAATCATACACAGCGGAATTAATAATAAAGTACTTCAAAAATTAAATAAACTAGTTACAAGACCTTAAGGTCAACTTACGAATAGTCTGCCACGCAGGGCTTACAATAACAAAAGTAAATGAACAGCAGCGGAATGAAGAACATCGAGGACCCCCATCAGCATGCCACAGGCAACTGACAAGGTTCAACTCCTAGATAACCGCCTCCTCAAGGAACTTCACCTTCCCCGAAGTTGTAGTCTTCTCCTTAACTGATGATTGTGTTGAAAGCAAGGGTGAGTATACAACATACTCAGCAAGTCATGCACAGAAATGCAGTTCTAATACTATATGCATGGCTTCTTCCAAGGGAAGGGCTTCAGTGGTTAACTTGCATCAAACAAAGATTTTGCTTTGATTAAATAATATTAATAGATTCAAAAGCGGTAAAACCATATTATACAATAAGTTATCAATATCTTTTCAAAACAGTTTGGCACCAATCCCTA
The DNA here is from genome assembly GCA_036346355.1 of Rhipidocladum racemiflorum. NCBI lineage: Eukaryota > Viridiplantae > Streptophyta > Magnoliopsida > Poales > Poaceae > Rhipidocladum > Rhipidocladum racemiflorum. Next base: position 64,235,225 of record CM070583.1, read on the forward strand.
AATCACTTTAGTGATTATCTACGGCCTCTGACCACCCATTCCCACATTTTTATTTTGAAAAATCTAACCCTTGATTGTAATCCCGGCGTTGTCGATCACAGTGGACTCGGCTATTCGAATAGATTTTTACACTCTGCAGAGGTTATGCACTTTACCCACAAGATACGATCAACTCACCACGTCTGCCGTGAATCGCCATACAAGAGTATGCGAATGAGAGATCATAACAAAGCCTTTCAGAAGCCTCTAACTATACAAGTGGACCTCTCCGGTTGTTGCACACTATCCCTTCCCTTAGTACAGGCGAAGTATAGGTCAGCCAACCGTTGGATAGGGTACCTAGCCGTAGCACCGGTACGCTCCCCCGTTCAACTACACAAAAAGTATAGTTGACACCCTGAGGTACCAAATGCAAGTTATTAGCAACCTACTCAACTAGGTCCGCCCCATTACAGACATGTGGTTGCATGATTGACCCAGTTCAAAGGCTTGCAAGGTTAAGTCCTTAGGGTGACCAGGGCAAGACTACCCGAAGAACCAAAACAACTTTTCCGGTGCCAATCATGGCCCACCCTATCATTCTTACCACTTGCCCCGCTCTAAATCTATTTATCACCCCAGCTTGATTATTGTGCAATGCATGCCAACAATAACATCAATTACCATGTAGAACCACAAGGGTGCCTACACTTCACATCATCACGTGGCAAGATCACACTGATTCCAAAATTCATTCCATATATCATTAGTTAATATTATTTTGCCATTTGAAACATATTTCACGTAAGCATAGCTAAGCAACTATTCACGGTCTAGCCTCCCGTGTTGGCACAATCATAACATCCAACTATTTTAATCCCAACTTAAGGTGACAATGGAATATATGGCATACAAATGTTATTAACAAGGATGGAATTAACAATTAGGTTGATTAACTAGTTATCCCAAATTAAACTATTTATTTTAATCAACATAACATGCATAGTTTAAATCAAAATATATTTCAAAAATTAGGAGCAATATGGTCAAAGCACAACTTGCCTTCGTAAAGCAGCGAGTCTTGGTCTAGACCTTGATATTAGTCCTGATCTTCGCTTCCGACAGCGTCACATAACTCGACGTCTACGCATAGCAAATAAAGAACCAAATAAACACTCGGAACAACGTACAAACACACATTCGAAAACAATGCTACAAATCAAACTAGCTCGTAATTTCACGAAAACTTCCAGATAGTTAGTTTAGCATTTTCTAAGATTTATAAAATTTATTCTAGAATTTTTGGACGTGTAGTTTACGAGCTACAAAATTCATACGTTTGGACTTATCGTGAATAATTTAACAGTATAGATTTGATTACAAAATTTCAGAAAAATTAGCGTAGCTAGGTATTAATATTTACTAATTAACAAAATTTGTTGCAAGCGATTCGGACTTAGAACGAATTTGTAGTGAAAAAGACAAATTTTACAATTCCGGAAAAAAAACCATGTACAAACTAACTTCTTGTTTTCTTTGTGCATGGCACTGTTCATGGTGTATGTGTATATACTTTGTTCGGATAGTTCACGTGAGGAACCGAAACCATATTATAATTTGCTTATTTAACTACGTATCCTTTTGAATATAACCGTATACTCGCATATAGAAAATTTATACTTGCGAACCGGCCGAATATATACAGGCAGAGCCGACGAATATATCCATAGGTATACATACTACTAGCGTCTAATAACAGAGAGTACCAAATCACTACGCTACGATATAAATATATACATGCGTAGCAACCGAATATATCTAAGCGCGACTATATCTACACGTGAATCGACCAAGTACCTACATGTAGACATGTATATGCGCAGGCTACAGAATACATCTGCCTATACGTATATATACTAACATATATATACACGATTACGCGTCGACAGGATCAATCAACCGGTAGAAATAGAACGCACATAAAAGAAAGGCGAGAGAGTACCGATCGACGACGGGCAGTAGCGCGGATCGTCGACGCAGGCGGTGATGTGGCCGAAAAGCGCATCGACAGCGAAGTAAACGGTGGCGGCGGCAGCGGCTACGGTGACGGCGACGACGATGACGAGACGGTAGCGGCGGCGACGACGTAGACGACGTCGACAACGGTGACGACGACAACGGTGGCGGCGAGACGGCAGCGACAGCGACGGCAACGACGTAGACGACGGCGGAAGCGACGTCCACGGTGGCAGCGATGTCGTACACGGCAGTGGCATCGTCAACGTTAAGGAAATGACAGAGAATAGCTGAAAGGAAATGGAGAAGCCCCACGGCTAGAAAAATAGGAATCGGCTGCAAAGAAAAGAGAGACTTCATGTGTGTGGAGAACGGCCGGAGAGAAATGAGCTCGACTAGTAACGGCAAGAGGAAATGAGCACCACTAGAAACGGCTTCAGTGCATTAAGAAAAAAAACAAGAACCGGCTGGGAAATTGAATAAACTAGTAATGGCTGGCAGAGGAAACGTAGGGAATGAAGGAGCATTTCACGCATGCATACATGATTAGAGAAACGCATTACTACCTAGCCCGCGCATGCATGAATGAAGGAGTCGACTGGAAACGGTAATGGCTGAAATCAAGGAAATAACGTGAGTGTGAATGTGTGATCCTCCATTGCTGCTTCATGCATTCAGCAGGATGAAGGAAATGACGTTCCTACTTGCATGCACTTGGAAAAGGCTTAAAGAAAGGAACGGCTAGAATTTTAAAGGCAAGAACGTGAGTTGCTAGTTAAGCTTCATGCGTGGAGGAAAAAGAAATGGAACCGGCCAGGGCGTAATGCACTGCTAGGATGTGTACATGTATACACGTATACGTATATACGTTCTCACAAACATGTTTAGGAATGAAAGAAAAATCGCAGAGAGGTTCTACAAATATGAAAAATTTCTCTAAAATACTGGGGACTATTTGAAACATAACAAAGTTGGTTTCGTGATTTTTCGACGTACAGGTTTCTCGCAAAAATTCTTTTCGTGAATCAGATACCTGTACCGATTTTTATAAAATCAATGACTTACGTTATATAACATATTTTTCGAAAATATTTGAAGCGAACACTCTCATCTACCAATTTCCTTTATTTTAAACAAAATTTTAGATTTTATGCTTATGCAAAAATGCCTGATCTTTATTTAATACGATTAGTTCAATAAACGTGAATCCGAATTACTCACGGGTCTTCCAAGTGAATTTCGGAAAATTTACAAATAATCCTAGAAACACACTAAATATATTAAAAGCAAATTTTGGGATGTTACAATTCCTCCTCTACGAGAGAAATTCGGCAATCAAGAATTAACCAACCTGAGCCATCTTTTACACAGAGTATCGGCCCAAGAAGGCCGACTCTATGAAAACAAATGGTTCAAAGACAAATTTAAAAGCAGTACAGAGAAAGAAAAGCCAAAAGTTAACCTCGTAGAATACGAGTCAGAAGACTTGGCCGATGATGGGGAAACAGATGTTAACATAGCCGAATGGGTTAAGGGCAAAAAAACCCATTGGTATGTTCCTGGCTAAAACCAACTAAAGTGAAGTCAGAAGTCAAATACTCGTTCGACGTGATGAAATGCGACCACATCTTCGACTTGCTTTTGCAAGAGAAGTTGGTACGAATCCCAGAAGGGCACATCATCCCATCGGCCGATGAGCTGAAAAGATGCAGGTACTGCAAATGGCATAATTCCTTCTCGCATAATAATAATGACTGTAATATTTTCCGTCAATAGATACAGTCGGCCATAAAGGACGGCCGACTGAAGTTTGCAGAAGAGAAGGCTCTGCAAGTCGATACTGACCCCTTCCCAGTCAATATGGTCAGCTGCTCATCCAAAGGGAAGGAAATAAAATGGGATGAGGTCCGTTCGCTGTCTGTATCGACCACAAAAGCCGATAAGAAGACAGTAAATAAAGAAAAAATGGTGCAGATCACGATCGGCTCGATCCAGATGGAGGCCGATCAAGAGGGAAAACGGTCCAAGATGGTCAAGGTGAAGGGAAAACCTGAGACCAACAGGTGGCGCAAGGCTGAAAGGCAGTCGCCATCGAATAAGCCAACATGGAAGATCAGGCTGACTTTTGCCCAGTTACTTGCTAAGTACTAGATAAGAGGCCAAAGGGCGAGAAATATGCCCCGATGGATGCTAATGGAAGAACACCGGCCGACCACTACTGAGAAGGCCCACGAACGATGCCCTTTCTGGCTTTTCTGTTGGGAAAGAGGATTGGTACTGCCATCCCCCCACATTTGTCTGATGCAGCACTATCGGGGGCAGAACCGAGAGCATCCTCATCCTCCAGTGGTATTGGGGCAGAGTTCCAATCAGCGCTCAGGAAGCTATAGAAGGCCGATCCACGAAATGATCACTGGGCTAAGTCAAGCACCTAAGCACCCAACAAGAGTTTGCAAGGTCGAAGGATCGAAATCGGTCGAATGAGAAGGCCATAGAATATCGATTCATGAGATGATCTCTTGGCCGAAAAGGGATCAGGTGTAACACCCCGGCTTTTAATATGCCCGAATGCTACCAAACATAAGCTAAACAACATCTAAATACCACATTTAAACATAAATTTCAGCAAAGGTACATATGCTAAAAACCGATATTTCGGCAGCATCTCCTTTGTTTTTCCATGAATTAACACCATATCAATATCATGGCAAGATATATCATAGCACACGACATCTAAAACATCAACATAAATGGATATATCATCAAATTACGCCAATAATACCATGCTCAACCACTTCATAAACTAAAACGAAGCAAATAAGGAATCACTAGCATGCTAAATTAAACCATACATTAAGTTTAAGGCACAACTCTTAATATCATGTCTCCAAGTGATTAATTATGGACTATGATGGTGGAGCTACGTGTAGAAGTGTAGCTAGACCCCTTTTTCCCGCATGCCGATCTCAAAGTACCTAAAAACAACATAAAACACATGCGTGAGTTCGAAAACTCAGCAAGCATATTGTAATGGACAACAAGATCATTTACAAGACAATAATACCTTACATCACATATAACATCTCATACTTGAGCACATAACAACATCATCATCATTAAATATGTATTGCAATGCAATGCAATGCAATGTTATGCTCATATCTCCTTGGAAACTCATACCGGTATGGTTGAGTACACACCCGTCGGTGTGCACCCTTTTCCCCCCTTCCATCCCGAAGATGGAGGGTGCCTACTCTCGCTTCCATTCACCACGTGGATGGAATCACGATGTAGGTCTTACTCAATGGCGTTCGGACTAGTCATAACTTTCTCACCGACCTTGCGGACTAGTTATGACTTTCTCACCGCCCTCGCCCTATCTCATGTCATGCATGCAACTATGCCAATTATCATATTTCACATGTACATAAACATATGGCATCTCATCATGACAAATATTACACATGGCATCGAATCATGATAAGTATAGACACATAGCATCATATCATGATAATCATACTCAATATATCATTGGAAAACAGCAAGCAAGGCAAGTGATCATAGCAAGTATTCAATCTTTCATCCAATATCAACAAGCAACCTACAATCCGCTATACATTACAACACACTTGCCTCAACCGCGGGCGACGGATTTGTGGGAAGTCGAGGGCACTCCCGGTGTCACACCACCTGCACATAGGCATCACACACTCACAATCATGCCCACAAAACAGTACACAAATCCCCATCTAACCCGACATTGCCCACTACTTGCAAACCTAAAAACAGAGGTTCTGTCCCGGCGGGACAGCAGCCTTGCAAAGGCCATAACTTGAGTTCTGGGACTCCAAATCCGATTAAACGAGTACACCATCGCGAAGCTTAGGAAATTTCCTACATTTTTCTAGTTATACGGAAAGACTGATTCTGACTCTAAAATTGTTTAATCTACAGATTACTACGATCTGTTCCAATCGCGTCACAGATTTTAACACGCTCGGTAAAACGGCCATAACTTTCAAACGGCTGATCGGATTTTAACGTGCTTTATGTCCACGGAAGGATAATTAAATTATCTACAACTTCTTTTAAGTCCGTACGGACAGATTCGGATTCTAAATCGACGAAAACTCAAACCCTAGCCCGATTGCTCAATCTGCCCGAAAACAGAAACGTGGCAACGTCTAGATCTAACCCAAAGAACTCAAACCCAGCACCACCAATTGATCTAAAAACTTCATAAACACCCTAAGAACAGTACCTAAATCAAACCCAAGGATCCCCATGATCATACCTTTGCCCAACGAACGAATCTCCAATAGATCTCCTCGCGGATCGCTCCTCGCTCCACGCTCCTCGCTCCAACGGATGGATCCACAAGGTGCAGAGGTGTGGAGACCACCCTAGGGCAGCAAGGGGGTGGAGGAGAGGTGGTGGAGAGGTGGGGAGCAATGGGGCAAAGGAGGGGAGGCGACGGCCAAGGGAGGAGGGAGGCGGCAAGGGCAAGGGCAGAGTGGGGAGGCGCACAAGGGGCAGGGGTGAACGCCCAAGGGCTGGTGGGGAGCCCTTTTACCAGCCCCACACCCAATCCTAGTCCGTTACGGAGACCTACTCCATCCCACCAAAGCCCACTTAAGGCCCAAACTCCCCGGGAAGGCCCAAAACTTAAAGCGGCCCTAAACGGCCCGAAAACGTTATTAACCTCCATACCTTATGGTTTTAACCTGCCATACCATATTTCATAAAGTTTTTGACCTTAACATGCACCATTTAAAAGGTTACGACACTCCGTGGTGACACATCACTTCAAACGGCCCAAAAACGCGAGTAAACCTCAAGCCGAAAGGTTTTATTCTCTAATTTCACATTCTATAATGTCACACCATACCGTAGTGTCACATTCTCCCCCCCTTCAACAGGATTCGACCTCGAATCCGAAGGACGCCAAAATCAATGACAAAATCCCCAAGGGACAAACGGCTTCTCTGCAGCACAAAACATTCACACAACGACTAAAACCGGAACAAACAACAAACGAGTTCCCAAAACCAACACATAGAGAAAAAGTGTTGATCTTGCTCAACTAAGGGCAACCCCTCACAAATCGACCTTCACTTCAATTCCCCAACAGAAACTGCGTTTCAACCACAAAGGGCTCCATCAACCCAAAATGCTCGAATCCTCACGGCAAACACTTCATATTTCTATCACAACCAACCTGACTACCATACTCCATTAAACTCAACATGACATAATCAAAGGAAGTCACAATTCCTTTAACGACCTTTCTACATTCCCGAAAATTTCCATCGAGGGGAAAACCCATTAAGGCACACTTGCCCTTCCGATACACCATCATACTAACATTTTATTCCATCCTTTCCCAGACAAGACTCAAATCCAAGAACAACTAGTGACGACAAATGCTCACGGCAGGACAAATATCACCGAACTACAAATCAAACTTCACTTTTACCCATCGCTACACTTAATAATGGTTAGACCCATACATCATCAACCTCCATCACAAACCACCCTTATACCACTAGGGTTCAACACCTAGCCCCAAGCTAGGATCGAAAAACCTTACCAAACCACAATTGGTTCCTTTCTTAAGAGGGTCTCGCCCTCACACAAAAACACTTAGGTATCATCCCCAAGTGTACACACGACAACTCAAACCCAAAGCGTTAACAACCATTTTGGAAAGAATTCGGCAACATCCAAGCCAAATCACAAAGGAAGCATAAATCCTTCATTCTTTCTTTTCATACTAGAAAGAAATGGACATCTCGATTCTTGACATGCATGCACACTTTTCAAGAGCACTCGGATTAGTCATATATCCTTATATGACTTTCTCACCGACCTGGCTAAATCGACTCCTTTATGATTAATTATGCATAAACAATGTCTCGCTTTTCCTTTTTCACCCTTCATTCATCATGTAACAATGGCACCGAATAGTCATTCACCAAATGACTTCTTCCTCGATATCAAATGATGGAAACACAATTAACATCGAAGGTTGCGGAAATTCATATAGACTATGACGGCACATAGTTGACAAGAAACACCACGTCGTAAAAGACCCCACATCAGTTGAAAACTGAACTTGCACAACATTGCATTTCATCCAAATTCAACATTTTGGAAAAGAACATCAAAATTTCAAGTCGAGCATCTGCTCCCACAACCATCATGAACTTCCTCAAGGAGAGGGAAACTCATTCCCAAAAGGGAACACCTCACTAACAAAATCACTTTGTAAAACTTTCATAAAGTCCACCTTTTGAAGCACTCGCAACATCACACACATTTTCAAAACAACTCCAACTCTAGCCAAAAAGAGTTACACATTAAGGGCTCAACTCAAAAGTTTCCAACACAACCCTTTAAGACCATCTGCTTCCTTTTAAAATTAATTCCAAAGATAATCCGGTCTGAACGCCGAAGGGCGTAGCGATCGACTCAAAACTTTTGGATGTAAATCCAAACTTACAACACGAACTAAACAAATTCGCCAAAACCAAAGGTCGACACCAAACATTACGAGTTTTGGGGAAACTCAAACTCTGACATAAGGAACACCTTGACCAGAAAATCCTTCAACCAAAATGGCAAACAACCAAACCAGGTCCAAAAGCTTTTAAACACAAGATCAGCGTAAAAAGAACCATCTCTAGAACTCCACTCGCTTTCCATTAAAAGACTTTAATAATCACTTTACTCCCTGAGGAGCCCCAACTCAATTCAACCAAAAGCTTCACAACAAATTCTTCCTCTAGTTACCATTCCCAAAACTTTTAATAAGGGTTTATGATGCTTATCAAGAAGGCACCCAACCAAGACTATAATGATATGATCCCCACGGATCACCGAATCATAATACTTCTTATTCTAAATTTGAAACATAGTACTTCAACAAATCTTTCAAAGCAAGATCAACATATAAATTTCATACCTCCTATCTATTCACGCCTCGATAACCGAACCTTATTCAGTTAAACAACGACTTCAACATGTAAATATTATCTCTACAAGACAAAGTTCATAGCTAGGATTCCAAGGCATACATTCATTAAGGATAAAACTCTACATCAGGTTAATTATCCATGGTTCACTCCATCACCACAGGTTACAACACCCTCCATTTAGTCAATGGTTTCCAACAAGTATTCTACACAACTACCACCACTACTAAGTCATCAATAAAAACAAATGGGCATAATCATCAACCGATCAACATTACTTTTAGCTACCCTATACATAGGTGATAACAAAATTACAACATACTCCAACTATTTAAAATAGATTGAAAACTAGCATTGAAGGGTCACAACTGCATACTTCCAAATATACTAATAGTTTGCAACAACATAAATAACCACTCCAATCAACTTCCAAATTAAAGTCACTAGTCTCTACTAATCCGTTAGATTAGCACATCTTTAAACACCAAGCAAAGGTTCTTAACAATATCAGCAGTTTACATCATCTTAATGTTTTAACTATGCATCAAGGTTTAAACTTTTAACATTAACGAGGATCATAAGCACTTTTAAAGCAAGGCAACAAATTCTAAGCGTGAACATTAACACTTTCAATCATTCTCGCTAAGAGTGAACTACAACACTAGTAGTCTATTTATTCTCAAACTTAGAGATTTTACTCACATTGAATTGATTCAACTCAAAATTTAACTTAGCAACACATCAATCCATAAACCACATTGTTACCTACTACATAACATGCTAAACATCAATTCTTACTAGGGACAAACGATTTCGACTAAAAGACTACTTACTTTGTTTCTGACATTTTAGTTTTAAAACTCATCCCAAATTCATAAGGAAACTTGACTCTCAAAATTGCAATGAGACAAACTCAAACTTGGTTATGCAAAGGAATTCTCCAAAACACTTTTCAATCTCAAAGACTTCCATAGAGGAAACTGGTTGGAAGACAACTTTTCTCGAAAGGGAACCAAGTGCTCCATTAACCTTTTCAAATAAAACCTTAACACCAAACCCCTAACTTTCACGACTCAAGAGGGCTTTCAAAGATGATTTCTCAAACCAAGTAAAATGATGAAATCAAACACCGATTACTACTCTGAAGCCCAGAACTTGACCCTGGCGGCCCGGTGCGGCACAACTCGAACAAAACTCCTTTAGCCTTGGAGAGCCAGAACAACCACGAGGAATAAATCGAATGCTTGTTCTTCATAAAGCAATTAACAGGCATCAAAAACTGGAAAGGCGTCCAAAAGAAGCGCAACACTAGACTCCTCTTCTATGTCTTCACCCAAGGAAGACAAAACCACACACCGCATACGGAACGATCCGCGAAAGCCCATCACCTTTTCATTTGGTTCAAAACAGCTAAAGCCAAGAAAAGCAACACACACCGACCGTCAGAACGACAAAGAACATCCGAAGGAAACCACCATTAACTCTTCCTTTCGTCTCCAATCAACTACCCGATTCTGACGCAGAAAGGGTAAGCGCTTTTCTCCTACTGAGGGTTAACAGCTTCTTCGGTGATGGCGCTAACTGCCACACCACAGTCAAACCTCACCTAACTATAAACAACAAGAGGTGACCGAAACCCTTCGGTACCACAACCCCACTCTTATCACCACAACATATATCATTGACATAGCAACATGCATTGTCAAAAGAAGCATTCAACATCAAAGCTTAAATACAACATTTAAGCGTAAAGAAATGATTCCCATACCCTTTCCCTCATTGTGCATCCAAGTGTGTGTCAAATTTTAGATTAGTTATACCATTTTTTGCAAGTTTTAATGTTGCTATCCTATGACAAAGTTTTAGTTGAAATCTAAGCCATGTTTCTAAGTTATTCCACATCATATTTTAGTTGTACCCTATGGCATGACACTAAAAATACGCATTCCAAGGACCTACTGACTCGCTACGATACCAAGCTGTAACACCCGGCTTTTAATATGCCCGAATGCTACCAAACATAAGCTAAACAACATCTAAATACCACATTTAAACATAAATTCCAGCAAAGGTACATATGCTAAAAACCGATATTTCGGCAGCATCTCCTTTGTTTTTCCATGAATTAACACCATATCAATATCATGGCAAGATATATCATAGCACACGACATCTAAAACATCAACATAAATGGATATATCATCAAATTACGCCAATAATACCACGCTCAACCACTTCATAAACTAAAACGAAGCAAATAAGGAATCACTAGCATGCTAAATTAAACCATACATTAAGTTTAAGGCATAACTCTTAATATCATGTCTCCAAGTGATTAATTATGGACTATGATGGTGGAGCTACGTGTAGAAGTGTAGCTAGACCCCTTTTTCCCACATGCCGATCTCAAAGTACCTAAAAACAACATAAAACACAAGCGTGAGTTCGAAAACTCAGCAAGCATATTGTAATGGACAACAAGATCATTTACAAGACAATAATACCTTACATCACATATAACATCTCATACTTGAGCACATAACAACATCATCATCATTAAATATGTATTGCAATGCAATGCAATGCAATGTTATGCTCATATCTCCTTGGAAACTCATACCGGTATGGTTGAGTACACACCTGTCGGTGTGCACCCTTTTCCCCCCTTCCATCCCGAAGATGGAGGGTGCCTACTCCTCGCTTCCATTCATCACGTGGATGGAATCACGATGTAGGTCTTACTCAATGGCGTTCCGGACTAGTCATAACTTTCTCACCGACCTTGCCGGACTAGTTATGACTTCAGGGGACTATCAGAGGAAAGCGCAAGGCCGATCGATCAGAATCGGCCAAATCTAAATGCACGGAGAGGCCAACCTCAGAGGAAACTTCCAAGGATATCTGGAAGGATAAAAAGGCAGAAGCGGCTGAGTTGGCTGGGAAAATCCATCAACCAGTGGAACCAAAACCGAGATGGTGTCCCTCTGGACTAATGAAGTCGCAAAGACGTAACGGAGGGAAGAAACCTTCAACAAGATGTGCCCGTGAAAACCTTAAAGAAGGAGTGGCGCAGGAAGGAGTTGGCTTCAGAAGGTTCATCCATAGCCTAGGATGTGAAAACACCTACGGCCGAGGACGAGGAAACGCCTACAACCGAGGACGTAGGGATACCTATGGCCGAGGATGTGGAAAGACCCACTGTTGATGATACAGACACTCCCACAGTGGACAGCGTGGAATTGTTTATGGTGCAAGGCCGAACACCCCCTCCGGTGAGCATCAATATGGTTTTGGCCCTGCTGGCCGAGTTTAGAGTTCAGGCCACTACAGCCCTGGAATCTTGCACACAATTGTGTCTAGAATACCAAGAGGCGGTCTTTGAAAAGCCACAAGAAGACCATTGGCATCTGAAGTCGTTGTACTTGAAAGGGCACATCAACAGCAAGTTGATATCCAAAATGATGGTGGATGGAGGTGCGACCGTCAATCTGATATTCTGATGCCATACTCAACGTGCAAGAAGCTGGGAAAATCCGATGAAGACCTCATCAAGGCCAATATGGTCCTGAATAATTTCACAGGAGATCCCATGGAAGCCAGAGGCGTTCTGGTCACAGAGTTGACAATCGAGAGCAAAACATTGCCGACTGCCTTCTTCGTGGTAGACGCAAAGGGCAGCTATAGTATGCTTCTAGGGAAGGACTGGATCCATGCCAACTGCTGTATCCTGTCCACTATGCACCAGAAGTTGATATAGTGGAACGGCGACACGGTTGAAGTAGTAGAGGCCGACACATCAGCTCACATCGCTATGGCCAGCCCTGATGCAAATCGGCCACATGAAGGGGCCAGATGCATCTCAGGCAAAGCACTGGAAGACTACGACTTCGTTTGCATCAACGATGCAGGCATAAGTCCGATCAGCGTGAAGCCTAACACAGTTCATCGGACCAATGAAGTCTACGACGATGGAGACCAGCTTGAACGCAAAGCTGTTGCAAGAGAGGGCGAGAAGCTACCAGCACGCGGTCGATAGTTCCGAGGCTATTCGGGGACTTTGAAGATGACGAAAGGCTCGGGCAAGGATTTACTTCAGCCGATCCATTAGAAGAGGTATACATAGGAAACGGAGATCGAAAAAGGTCAACCTTTGTCAATGCCAGGTTATGTGCCGAGTACAAAGAAAACCTCATAAAACTATTAAAAAGAGTATAATGATTGCTTCACTTGGGAGTATCACGAGATGCCCTGTTTAGACTGTCAGCTTGTCGAACATCGGTTGCCAGTAAAACCTGGGTATCAGCCATTTAAACAGCCCCCTAGGCGTTTTAATTCGGCAATGTACGAGAAAATCAAAGAAGAAATAGAATGATTATTAGAAGCCAAATTCATCAGACCATGTCGGTATGCTGAATGGGTTTCCAACATCGTTCCGGTAATAAAGAAGAATGGGAAGATTAGGGTATGCATCGACTTCAGAGATATAAACAAAGCTAGCCCCAAGGATGAGTACCCGATGCCTATAGCCGATATGCTTATTGATGCTGCATCAGGCACAAAGTCATCAACTTCCTTGATGGCAATGCGGGATACAACCAGGTATTCATGGCTGAGGTCGATATTCACAAGACGACCTTCCGATGCTCTGGAGCGCTAGGATTGTTTGAATGGGTCATCATGACGTTCGGATTGAAGAACGCTGGGGCTACTTATCAGAGGGCCATGAATATGATATTTCACGAGTTGATCGGCCGCGTTGTAGAGATATATATAGACAATGTGGTGGTAAAGTTGGCAGGAGACTAACAACATTTGGCCGACTTGGAAGAAGTATTCAAAAAGACGCAGATGCACGGTTTGAAGATGAATCCACTGAAGTGTGCATTTGGAGTGTCGACTGGGCAATTTCTTGGGTTCATGGTGCACGAAAGAGGAATAGAAGTGAATCAAGAATGAGTCAGGGCCATAGCCGATACCCAGCCTCCAAAGAACAAGAAAGATCTACAGAAATTAGTCAAAAAGATCAATTATCTAAGATGGTTCATCTCAAACCTAGCCAGACGGATCAACACGTTCACCCCAGAAGGAAAATCAAGAGTTCGTATGGGGAGAAGAACAACAAAGAGCTTTTGACGATATAAAGACATATCTGTCGAAACCTCCAGTGTTGATAGCACGACAAAAGGGACTACCGTTCAGGCTGTACATATCGGCAGAGGAGACAACAATCGGAGCAGTCCTCATGCAAGAGATTGAGGGAAGGAATAGCCAATATTTTACCTAAGCCAACAGTTGATAGATGCGGAGACTAGGTACCCACCAGTTGAAAAGCTCTGTTTGTCCCTCTACTTCGCGTGCGCGAAATTGAGGCATTACATATTGGCATCGACGTGCACGGTTATGGGTAAGGCAGACATCATAAAATACGTGCTATCTGCCCCCATAATGAAAGGATGTTCGACCTGATGTTTGAATCAGCTAAAGCTGTGAAAGGACAAATAATAGCTGACTTCATTGCAAATCATACTCCCATGTGTGAACTAGTAAGTCTCGCCCCCTGGCGGCTTTACTTCGACGGATCTGTTTACAGGGAGGGAGATGGTATCGGAGTGGTCCTAGTGTCCCCCAAAGGGTATTGCTACGAATTCGCCTTTAGACTAAATAGCTGATGCTCGAATAATCAAGCTGAGTATGAGGCCCTGGTTAAAGGGTTGCGCATGTTGCAAAATATCAGAGCGGATTCCGTCGAAGCTTACGAGGATTCCATGCTTGTGGTCCAGCAAGTACAGGGAGAATTCAAATGCTACGATGAAGTCCTGACCAAGTATCTAGCGCGCTATCATGAATTAATAAAGGCTTTCAATTCTTTCACAATCGGCCACGTACCTCGAGCAGTCAACCGATTGTGAACCAGTCGAGAAGACAGTGATGTGCCTAACAGCATCCGAGTGGCGCACGAAGATCACAGCCTATCTAATGGACACTTCAGTCAAGACAGATGCGAAGACTAAAAGGCAAGCGCTAAAGTACGTAATGATCAATGATATCCTATATTATCGGACATTGGAAGGATTGCTTTTCCGCTATCTAAGCACAGAGGAAACAAAATCAGCTATGGGAGAAGTTCACAAAGGAATTTGTGGGGCACACCAATCGACCCACAAAATGAAGTGGTTGCTGAGACGCACCAGTTACTATTGGTCGACAATGCTAGAAGACTGCTTTCGATACTATAGAGGGTGCCAAGACTGTCAGAAGTTTGGGAACTTGCAGAACACCCCCGCTGCGGCTTTACACCCAGTTTTGAAGCCTTGGCCATTCCGCGGATGGGGCATCGACATCATCGAACAGATCTACTCAGCCTTAAGCAAAGGCCACAGATTCATCTTGGCCGCCACGGACTACTTCTCCAAATGGGTCGAGACCATCCCACTAAAGAAAGTCACCAGTAAGGAGGTAATAGCATTTGTCCAAGAGCATATTGTCTATTGGTTCGGGATTCCACAGACCATTATGATCGTCTAAGGCACTGTGTTCATGTCCGAAGCATTCCAAAACTTCGCTCAGGGTTTAGGAATCAAGATGATGAATTCCTCGTTGTACTACGCTCAGGCCAATGGACAGGCTGAGTCGTCAAACAAAACATTAATCAAGCTGATTAAAAGGAAAATCACTGATAAACCCAGAGGATGGCATACAATGTTAGTCGACGCGCTGTGGGCATACAGAGTGTCAGGCCACAGAGTCACTAAGGTATCCCCATACTAGTTGGTATATAGGCAAGAAGCAGTGCTGGTGATAGAAATCGGCATAAGTTCGCTCAGAACCGCCAAACAGGACACCTTATCGGCTGAGGACTAGCCGATAACCTAGAAGATCTAACGGAATTAAGACTGAAGACATTAGAGCATATCCAGAAAAACAAGGCTAGGGTGGCAAGAGCGTACAACAAAAAGGTCATGCCCAAGTCGTTCGAGGAGGGTGATTTAATATGGAAGACCA
The DNA here is from genome assembly GCA_036346355.1 of Rhipidocladum racemiflorum. Classification (NCBI taxonomy): domain Eukaryota; kingdom Viridiplantae; phylum Streptophyta; class Magnoliopsida; order Poales; family Poaceae; genus Rhipidocladum; species Rhipidocladum racemiflorum. The sequence goes on from CM070583.1 coordinate 64,251,196, forward strand.
TCCTGCCAGTCGGAACAAGGGATAACAAGTACATGAAATGGTCACCTACATGGGAAGGTCCATACAGGATTAGCCGACTAGTGCCAGGCAAGTCATACATACTAGAGACCCTGGAAGGGGAAGCATACACCAAGGCAATCAATGGAAAATAATTGAAGAAGTACCACCCAAGCATCTGGATCGGATCATGATGATAATACCAATAGAGACAAATTAATTTAATACAAGTCGACTGCGGTTACAGGCCCAATATGTTACAAAAGTCCGAAAACAAAGACGATGAATGACTAAGAGGCTCTGTTCAACAACATCGTCTATATAAGATGAACAATGCTATTGGTAGTAGCCTGTGCAGCTTGGCACACACTCGAGATCAGGGCCTCGTCATCCGATTCACTACCAGGGACCAGCACGATAGCCCTAGCCTTGGTCCCGACCAGCTGAAAGATCGCCACCAAGTCGTCCCAGCGCATTTTTAGGTCGGCTTGGGCCAAGGCAATGTCACGGTCCATCTTTGAAAGACGAGCCTTGACTTCGGCCAAGGCAATGTCACAGTCCATCTCTAAAAGACGGGCCTCGACTTCAACCAGAGCTTGCTTCAAACAGGCAATCTCGTCGACAAGCCGCCCTCGACGGCGTCAAGGCCTGAACTGAGGAAACAGCGATGTCAAACTCAGCCTGAGGAAACAGCGGCGTCAAACTCAGCCTTCCTTTGCTTCCTATTAGCCACCTAAAGGGCAAGCTCCGCGCGTTCCTTCGCAACCTCCCCCCGCTGTTGGTGTCGCTCTAGTGCAGATCGAACAACGTCCTTCTTCAAAAAGAGTTGGTGTAGGTGGCGGAACTTGACTATGGACGACGCCGAGAGGCAGGGAGAAACTTCAACAAGGAGGGCGGAGATCGGCTGGTAGAAATCAACCATCCCTAACCCCGATCGCACCAACAGCCGATGCAGTTGCTTCAAATTGTCCCGCTGCGACAAAGGCACATATGGGAGGCCTGATCTCACCTGGGACGGCTGGCTGGTGGTAGGTACATCGTTAGGAGAAAAGCTAAGTTCCCCTGGAGTAAATCCAAGGAGAGTGCTCGCCAATGACTAGAGAGAAAGCATCAGCTAAGGCATCAGAAGCATTAAAGACTGGAAACAACAAGAGAGTGACAAGACGGAAGATACCTCAACACCGATGGGGGTACTCAAGGAGAGAGTAGTGTCAGGGAGCTCCTCGATGGAAGGGCTATCGGTTGGTTCTATTGGATCGGCCCCAGGAAGCTACATCACCTCTGCATCAGCAGCTCCAGTAGCAGCCGCAATATCATCCCGCTGCACGTCAGCCGTCTGAGCGTCCTCCGCAGCAGTGGTACCAACAAGTTCCGCAACAACGACTGATGTGGTCTCAAAGTAGTGTCATCAGCAGCTCCCGCATCAGCAACATCGGCATTGGTCCCTTTCGGGGAATCGGCGGTTGTGTCCGTAGGTGCATCTTGAGCTGTAGCAGAGGACCCCCTGGTGCCCAACTAAATGAGAGTTGGCTACCCCGTTTAGTCTTGAAGCGATGAGGTGCATCGTCCGATAGACTTCACCTAGGAAAAGCTTCCCCATAGCCATGTCTTTACCCGCTATCAGAGCGTCAGCCAGGGCTTGGAAATTGGTGGTAGGACCCAAGGTGGCGAAACAGAAAGGGAATCTCTCCAACACATGGTCAGGAAGGCAGTATGCTCGCGAGTCTCCACCATACCCGAGGATCGGCTATGCTCCTGAATATATCGAAACCAGCCGGTCTTGGTCTTCAATCGGTGGGTAGAGGCCGCCTCAATAGCATGGAATTGGTGACCCATTGGTTTGAGACTGGTGAGCACCACTACGTCCATCAAGGTCGGACTAAAGAACCCAGGGCGGAAGGAAAAAGCATTGAAGGCATCCGACCAAAAGTAAGAAGCAGCGGCTATCAAGGGTTCATCTCTGTGCATACCCGATGGTGAAAGGCTGATGCAATCGGCTATCTCCCAAGCTTCCCAGTCCACTCTTTTGCTGCTAGATACTTTGTTATACCAGTTCCTCCAACCCGTGACCTTAGGAGGCCAAGCCCTGAAACTGTCTTTCCACCCTATCAAGGTGTGCCCGGCAGCATTTAAAAGGATCCTCATGACCTCTCGGTTGATGTAATCAGTCAGGTCTTCGTTTCCCTCAGGGCCAAGCAAGAATTGATTGGCCACCTCAAGTACCGGAACCAGGATCATCGAGCGATAATCGGCCATCTACCAAAGGAGGTAAAATAAAAACGACAAAGTGTAATGGGCCTATGATCGACGCAAGGGCAAAGAAGATTTACAATCACAAGATCTGGGGATGGATTATCGAAGCTCAGGAGGGGCGACGAAAGAAAGGCCGAGCCGAATGAAGTAGATTTTCGGCAGGAAGTTGGTCGGGTGGAGGACGATGAGTTCAGGAATGAAGGGCCAGAGCGCACAAAGAAGGGAAAGGGCTATATAAAGTAAATTTTTCCTAAAACAACTCTTTAACTCGCGCCCCAAGCCTTGCACCCATTAAGCAAGTACGTGGTAGGACAGTAAGGCTGCAAGGCAGTTAATGAAGAGAGAGGAAAGCAATGTGCTTACCGGGTGGCGTACATTGGAAAGAACGGCCAGAGGAGGATTGATCAGACCAGACCACATTGGCCGATGGACCAATATGCTCGTCTAACGCTCTCTAGAAGCCGATTGGTTCTAAAAGTTCCCCGGATTGGGTCGCCATGAGCTGATACAAGACAAGAATAAAAGTCGAATCATGAATAGAAGACAATGTGAGACAAATATTCAAAATCAATACCTTCCATTAAAAGGGCATTTAAATAATTGGCTGAAGGGTGAAAGTAGCAATTACATCAGTAAGCCAGAAGACGTACGAAGCACTTGCGGTATTGGCTAAAGAAGAAAGGACAAAATAATTGTGAGAACAAAGATCTCAACAAATGAGCATGACTGGAAGGAGAAGAAGTATGACAATCCCTAAGCAAGGGTGCTCAGGGATTGTGGCAACCTTAAGGAGAAAAGGGAGGTGTCTACCCCATATTGGCAATTTAATAATGTCCAACTAATATCGACAACTAGGGTGACAAGGGTTCATGGCACATAATTAAATAGTCAAGGTGTCATACTGCAAATTGGCATTTATCTAATTGCAAAACATAATTAAAACAATTGCTAAGTAAATTAGCATGCAATAATTTAAATTAAATTAATTTAAAAAATGGGATCGATATTGTCAAAGCATAACTTGCCTTCAAAAACTACTCGATCTTGGTCTTGAGCTGGCTCCTGGGTCAACACTTCACCTTCGAAGCCCTTGGGTACTTCAACGTCTACTCGTGATGCGTGCAAATAGCAATAATGAAATAAAACAATACACAAAAGTATTCAAAAGTTCAAATAAACTCCATAAACAGAGAGGGTACAATTTTACAAATTTTTAGAAATTTGAATTGCACAAAGCGGAGTTGAATTGTAAAAGTTATAATTGTTTAAAGTTTAAAGAATCTATTAATTAAATAATAACAGAGAAAATTTCATATTCAAAATTAATTAAAATTCATATTTAAGTATATCTCAATTTTATAAAAATTTAGAAACTGGAATCGTTCGATTCGGAGTTAAAACGCAAAAGTTATAAGCGTTTAAAGTTTGAAACTATATTTAAAATCAATAAACCGAAATAAATAAATAATTTCTTTTTCGGGAAATGAATTATTGCGTCAGCATGACACGTGGACCAATCAGAGGCTGACACGTTGCCTCAGTCCATGGTTCGGCTCAGGTCCACCGTGGACCCAGTCCACGGGCGCACGTGTCACTGACACGTGGGACCCACTACTGACGTCAGCGATGACGTCATCGCGGCTCGGCCGAGGGCGTCTGACATGCGGGCCCCACCATGACGTCATGGTGCCGTTGGGCAGGCGCCGACAGGCGGGCCCCACGCTGACGGCCTGGCCGCATCGGGCGCGATCAGCTGACCGCCGCCGTCCAACTTCCGGACACGTGGCTTGATCCGGACCGTTGATTTGAAAATCAACGGTCCAGATTGGATCTGGGCCGCGCACGTTGTGGACAACGTGGCTGATCTGGGCCATTCGAATTGGATCGGACGGTCCAGATCCGATCGGGTTTCACCACGTCAGGGGAGGGTGACGCGGCATGTCCCGGTGGCCGACACGTGGCTAAATCTACGCTGTTTGATTTTGATCGAACGGCCAAGAATGCATCTAATGCTACAACGCGGCTAACCTCAACCGTACGATTTAGATCTAACGGATGGGGTTGGACCGAGGTTAACGCAGTTTGGGTGACTACGTGGCTCAATCTAAAGCGTTGGATCTAGATCCAACGGCTGAGATTAGATCTAAAACCGTAACGTGGAATTCGAACGGGGTGACATGGATGAACCTGAGCCGCACGATCAAGATCCAACGGCTGGAAAGCTTCGCGACTCCGGCAATGGCACGGCAGAGCTGGGCTGGCCGGAGCTGGGGACGACGACACGGCCAACAACGCTGCAGCGTGATTCCGACGAGAAGACATGCACCCCCAGACGCGTCTTGGCACGGCGGTTCCGGATCTGGGCTTGTTCATGGCGGAGGACGATGGACGGCGGCGGAAAGTGATGAAAAATGCGGCGGAACGAAGCTCCGACTTCGGTGTGCTCTCGCGGACGGGTGGCGGCGGCTTGTGCTCCGGGACCTAGGGCTACGGGTGCGCACGGAAGAGGGGGTCCCGACACGGGTGGTGGCGCATTAAATAGCCCCTAGACGTCCGTGATACTCACGGAAAACGAGGCCCCACGCGCGGGAGCCGGCGGAGTCCAGCGGGGACTCGGACTGGCGGCGTGGACGCACGGGGGCCATCCACGTGGCGCGATCGACGGCCCGGATCGCGCCGGGTGCGAGCGGGTTCGCACGGGCACCGGCTCGGGTGACGTGGTGCAAGCACGGCCGTTGGATCGTGATCCAATGGTCGCAATCCTAGGGTCAGGGTTGGGCTCAGGTCTAACTCGAATGTGGCTCGGGTCGGGCTCGAGTCCGACTCGGGTTCCGACTCGGTCGGATGAACAGTGAAACCGACTCGGTATTTTCTAGCTGTCAGCGTATGAGCTAACAGACCCCTTCCGAGATGGGGTGTAAGAAGTCCGAATGGGGGGCTTTCGTGGAGATTGCTCGAGTTCTGATGGAAAAGAAGGCATTTAAGCTTCGCAAGAAGACACTCGGGTTTATCCAGGTTCGGGCCCTCCTCACGAGTAACAGCGCTAGTCCTGCTTGTGTTATTCTGGCTTGTATTCTTGGAGAAAACCGAAAGAACAAGGGATCTGGGACTCAAAGACTCTAACCCCAAAGGAGGATGAACCAGTCTAAAAAAATCGAACCCCCCTCCCATGCACCCCAGCTACCTTTTATACTCGGGCTGGCTGGGGCGCATGGGGCTTACAACAGTACAGCACCCTGAGTACACTGCCACGTCGCATTTAATGCACCTGTTGCTGTTCTTGTAGCACACTTAATGCCCTGGCACAGCCGTCCTCTCCCCCACCTCGGGCCCACGCCTGCCGGCTCCACCCGCTCTGCCGGGGTGGGAAATTGCATCGTGACGTCACTCGTAATTATGGCGCGCGTTGGGAACGCACGCCGCCATACTGTGGCCTTCATTGCCCCCATTTACTACGCACGATACGCATTAAATGCCTTTGACCTCCAGCGTGGTGGCACAGGTTACTAGGTGACCTCGGGAGCTGGGCGCCAGCGTTGTGGCCTGGGCGTCGCGCGTCCGCCTGGCGACCACCTTGCGGACCACCAGTGGTCGTGGCCTGGACACCACGTGTCCGCTGGGCGATCACCCTGCTGACCGCCAGCAGCTTGGCCTGGTCGCCACCTCTCTGCTGGGCGATCACTCTGCTGACCGCCCGGTAGCGTGGCTGGTCGCCACTGCCTGGCTGGCGGTGTCTTCTGAACCACCGGCGTGGCCTGGATGCCACATGTCCGTGGCGATCACTTATCGATCGCGCCGTCGTGGCTCGACGCCACGTGTCCGCTGGGCGATCACCTCTGCTGACCGCCAGCGGCGTGGCCTGGTCGCCACCTGTCCGCTGGGTGATCACTCATGTTGACCGTCAGCGGCATGGCCTGGACGCCACGTGCCCGCTGGGCGGCTCTTACTAAGGTGAAGTGGGCACCCTGGTGTAGAATGCACCAACAGTAGCCCCGGAACCACCCTGGAGCGTCGTCATACCTTTTTGGAAAAAGCGGCTCAGTCTCCCGGTTGGGTCCATCATAAATGCCCACGTAACGCTACGGCTTTAAATGCCGCCGCTGTTTCCGGGCATCGAGGTGGGACGTGCAACCGGCCCCGCCTTGTAACCGGCACGGGCCTTTAGAACGTGCCAACGTCTTTATTGGTTTTTTGGGCTTCCCACCATCGAACCGTCGCGCCCCTTCGGGTCTCCCGTCGAAGCACTCCTCCATGCGCCTATATATATACAAGTGGCCACTGTGGGAGCGGTTCGTTCTTTCCTTTCAGCCTCGCCCCACTGTTAAGCCTTAGCCTTTGCTTCCTGTGAACTGCCTCGTTGCCGTGCATCGCCTCCCTCTTGCACCTTCGCTCCTTTGCTCACATGGCGCTGCCAGCACCTCTGCTTCCTCCATCGACCGTCGAGGAGGTCGACGCCGCGAGGTTCTCCCGGTACATTTTTGGCGGCACCGTCCGCACTCGCGCCGGGATCGTCGCGCCCAGCTGCCGCCCGGGAGAAGTAATCTTCTTTGGCTGGGGGATGCTGGTGGGTCTCCTTCCGTCGATCTCCAACTCCTACCTCGCCGTCCTCAACTTCTACTCCATCCACAACATTCACCTTCCTCCTAACTCCGTCATCCTTCTTGGTGTCTTTGCCCACTTCTGCGAGATGTTCGTGGGAGTGGCCCCCAACCTTCCTCTCTTCCGCTTCTTCTACTCCTTGCACGCGGCCAAGGACACCACCACCCCGTCAGGATGCTGTCACCTCCGCCTTCGTGACGGTGCGGCTTCACGCTACATCCCGCTGGACTTCCGTTCCAACTGGAGGGCTTGGCGCAATGAGTGGCTCTACTTCGAGGACGACAGCGGCGTAGAAGTCCTGGAATTGCCGACTGGGCCAGCGGTCAGCACCCCCACCTGGGGAGCTCACGTCGAGGAGATGCCCGAGCTCCGGACGATGCTGGCCCGCGTGGACCAGCTGCGGATGGCGGGCCTGACGGGAGGCATGGTTCTTCGGGACTACATTTCTCGGAGAATCAGCCCCCTGCGCCGCCGTGCTCGCCCTGCCTGGCAGTACACGGGGCCCGACGACATGATCAAGACAGCTCTCGGAGGTAGGTTACTTGTTTTTCTCTCTTTCTGGTGCTTTTTGCAACCGCCGCTGAACTAACGATGGCTTCACTTCTCTCTTTTTTTTCCAGCCGCAGGGGACTTGTCCCCCGCAAAGCTTGAATCCTGGATGGGCTTGCTGGGCGCCTCTAGCAACCTTTCGCCTTTCCCGACGGGTGCGCTCCCACTCTGCCAAGTGGAGCCCCGGGAATGCGTGGTGATCACCCACGCCATGCCCACCATGGATTCCATGGGACTGGTGAACATGCCCCTCCAAGGGGCGTTAACGATCCAGGACCCCCCTCCAGCTGGCAACCAGAGGAGGGGCAAGTGCCTCGCTGACGATGATGCCCCTGGTGCCAGCCCTAGGAGGGTTCGCATCCCGCCAGGGGGCGCGGCGACCACGACCGGGGCGGGCAGCTCTACGGCGGCCGCAGCTACCACTTCGACTGCTCCCGTCGAGGTGGTTGAAGTTGGCGCCGATCCGACCATAGCTCCGCCAGCACCGGTCCTTCCTCCACCGCCGCCGCCGGCGCATGTCGATCCGCCGCCGCCGGCACAGGTCGATCCGCCTCCGCCGTCGACGCTGGCGCCAGTCCTTCCTCCGCCGCCGCCGACGCAGGTCGATCCGCCTCCGTCGCTGCCGCCGGCACCGGTTCTTCCTCCGCCGCCGCTGGCACCGGTCAATCCACCAGTGCCGGCACCGCGAGGGGGGATGACACTCGCCCCGGTCGCACCTCGGTTCAGGAGGCCTTCTGCGCCGTCGGTTCTTCCTCCGCCGCGGCGGACGAGGAGTGAAGACTCGAGATGTAACCTTGCCTGCTTTTTTTTGTTTTGCCGTCCTCTGTAAAAGACTCCTACAAGTCAGTTCCTCGTTTATGAATGCGTATACTCCCCTTTACATGTTTTATGTTTGAATGCTTGTCCGCGCCTCCACTATGCTGGTTCTGGATGAACAAAAAGGCAACCACACGCTTTGAGGGTTAGTTGGGGTGCAGGGTCCGGATCCCTCGTGCCGGAATGTCGCTATCTCAGGACCTAAGGACCTTGAGAAATTAGTTACTCCCGCGGTCTCTTGGGGCCAAATACTTGGTGAGGTGTGGCAGGGTAGTAAGCTCTCAAGAGTGGTGTTTGAGTCGCTGGTCCTCATGGGGACACCCTGAGCGTCATGATCTGTAACACCCCAAAATTTTGCTTTCTTAAATTTTATGTGTGATATGGCACTTTGATGAATTTTTGGAATTTTCTGGAATTTATTTGGATTTATTTGGATTTAATTTGAATTTATTCCATATTGAAATAATTAAAGAAATTAAATTTTCAAATAAAGTTTTGATGGAAATATTTTATTTGAGTCCCAAATGCCCTAAAATATTTTCCAGAATTTTTCTGGAATTTTTCTGAGTCTTTTGCTATTTTTAATGAATTAAATGAATTACTGGAAATTATTTTAAATATTAAATCGCTGGAAAATCAAACCGAGTCGGTTACTGTTCATCCGACCGAGTCGGAACCCGAGTCGGACTCGAGTCCGACCCGAGCCACGTGACTCGACCAAACCCGCTCCTAACCTAATCGATCCCGACCGTTGGATCGAGATCCAACGGTCAGGATTGGGCCGCACCGGTTCGAGCCCGAGTCCGGTCGGACCCGTTCGCGCGCAAGCAATCGTAGCCGCTCATCGCGACACGTGGACGGCTGCTAGCCTTCGTCTCCGCCCGAGTCCGGATCGGACTGCGCCGCCGCGTCCTCCGCCGCATCCGTTAGGGTTACGGATTGAGCGCGGAAGCCGAGGTTATTTAAAGCCCGGGTCCTGCCCCGAGGACCGCCTTGACCCCGCGCTGCTTTTGCCCTAGCTCGCTAAACTCTAGCCGCCGCCGCTTGCCCGGGATTGCTCGCCGTAGTTGCTTAGGACCTTGCTTTGGTTTTTCTCACCTTCCGCCGCCGTCCGCCGTCGCCCGAGAAGAAGGAGGCCAGATCCGGGATCCCCGAGCCAGGGCGATTCGAACGTGACCACGCACGTCGCCAGAGGAGCCCCGTAGCGCCGCGCCCTTGGTCGTCGTCCCCGTCTCCGGTGCACTCCGCTCCACCGCGCGCCATCGCCGCCCCGCGAGCTCCGTGAACCGTCCGATCAAGATCCGACGTCCCGGATTGCGCCACGTCATCCCACGGTGAGAACCACGTGTGATTCCCAGATCCAATCTCAACCCGGATTGACCACGTTCACCCCAAACGTGCGTCATTAGGTCCGATCAGGACCGTTGATTTCCAAATCAACGGCCCGGATCATGCCACGTACTCGCGCGCGTGTGAGCACGCCATCGACATGTGGGGCCGTGTCGAGCCTGCGTGAGCGATCGACGGACCCACTGTCGGCGATCCGTGAGCCGTGGACCGGGTCCACGGTGAACTCCGAAGCCGGCGTGGCCGAGTCCATGAACCGGTGGCGACGCCAAGAAACCAATCAGAGGCTGACACGTGTCCAGGCTGACGGAATAATTAATTTCCGAAAAAGAAAATGATTTATTAATTCGAAATAATGATTTCAGATTTTGATTCAAACTTCAAACGCTTATAACTTTTGCGTTTCAACTCCGATTTGAGTGATTCAAATTTTTAAATTTGTATAAAATTAAGATCTACCTAATTATGAATTTTATTTAATTTTTGGAATAAAAGTTTCCTCTGTAATATTATTTAATTGATTATTTAAACTTCAAAATGTTATAACTTTTGCATTTAAACTCTAAATTTGACGATTCCAGTTTCTAAAAATTCATAAAATTATGTTCTCTCTGTTTATGGATTTTATTTGGATGTTTGGACAATTTTGCCTATTGTTTATTGGTGTATTGCTATTTGCACGCTTTACGAGTAGACGTTGAAGTGCCGGAGGGATTCGAAGGAGAAGTATTGACTCAGGATCCAACTCAAGACCAAGAACAAGCACTTTTTGTAGGCAAGTTGTGCTTTGACCATGTTGATCCTATTTTAAAACCTATTTTGGTTCAAATTAATGCATGCTAGTTCAATTAGAAAATACTTTATTTGAATATGGGGAATTAGATAAATACCAATTTGCTGTATGACACCTTGATTACTTAAATATGTGCCATGACCCCTTGTCACCCTAGTTGTGGATTACTAGTTGGACATTACTAAAATTGCCAACATGGGTTTAGACCGTTGTAGTATATTGCTTAGACCTGCTACGTGCTCACGACATGATTTGGACAAACAAATGTTAATATTGACTTAATGATATATTGAACCTGTTTTGGAAAGGTATCATGTGATGTTGATGGCACATGGTGCATGGTAATCAACTGGGGTTTGATAAATAGTTTTCGGCCGGGGCATGTGGCAAGAATGATCAGGTGGGCCAGTTGTGGCACTGGGGATGTTGATTTGGTTCTTCGGGTAGTCTTGCCCTGGTCACCCTAAGGACTTAACCTTGCAAGCCTTTGAACTGAGTCAATCGTGCAACCACATGTCTGTAATGGGACGGACCTAGTTGATTAAGTTGCTAATAACGTACCTGTGGGACCTCAGGAGGTCAACTACACCCTTTGTGTAAGTTGTACGGGGGAGCGTACCGGGGCTGAGGCCAGGTACCCATCTAACGGTTGATTGGCCTAAACTTCGCCTTAGCTAAGGGAAGGGTTAGTGTGCAATAACCGGGGAGGCTCACTTGTATTGTTAGAAGTTTCCGAAAGACTTTGTTACGGGAACTCGCCTTTGTGGTGTTTGACTGTATCTTGTGGGTAAAGTGCATAACCTCTGCAGAGTGTAGAATCTATTCGAATAGCCGTGTCCGCGGTATTGGACATCGCTCGGGAATTACAGTCAAGGGTTAGACTTTCTTGAAAATAACTTGGACTTGAATGGTTGGGTTTGGATTAATAATGATGTTGATAGAAATGTGGACTAGGATGGGAAAGATGCTTACTAAACTCCTTGAAAAGTTATCTATGCTTTACTTGTTACTACTGCTTTCGAATCTACTTATGATACTTGTTAAATCTCAAGTCATCGCAAAAATACCTTGAGCCACTCCTTTGTATTAAGCCATGCATGTAGTATATTAGCTGCATTCTATGCATGACTTGCTGAGTACCAAGTACTCACCCTTGCCACAACACAACACCAGTTGAAGAGGAGACTACACCAGCTTTGGAGGAGGAGCTCCAAGAGGAACCGTCTACTTAGGGAGCGAGCCCAGTCAGTTGCCTGTGGTATACTGGATGGCGCCACGATGTTATCTTTTTTTTCCGCTGCTATTATTTCTCTCTTAATAAGTTTCGCCCTGCGAGGCGTATATTTGTAACTTGACCATAAGGTCGAGCAACCAGTTTGACTATTTAATTAAAGTACTTTATTAGTATCGAGTGGTATGATTGTGATATTTACCGATGTTAAGACTGTGTGCACTAGCGCGTTCCTGGACTAGTGCTGAATACACAGAGGGTCCGGATTTGCAAATTCGGGTCCCGACATGATCGTGTTGAGAACCATGCCAAACTAGCCATCCGATCGCCCATCCCTGCACGCCACGCTCACCCAGTGGTCCCACGTTTACCGTTGAGATTTCAGAGAGCCGTAAGGAACTGAGGGCGACTACGCGGACACAGCCCATCGGGGCGTAAACCAGAAAAAAGAGAACAAAGGCCACAACCGCTCTGAGCAAAGATGAAACTAGACGCTTAATTAAAACAGAGGCTTCCCCCGACCAGCCCTAGGAGAGGAAAACACAAACCGGCCAGCCGGGGTACACAGCTTTGTACTTACAGCCAATTCAAGGATAGAACTTGCGCAGAAGCTCTATATTCTGGGAGTTTGCCAGCTCTTCCCCGTCTTCAGTGGCCAACCTGATCGCCCCGGGATGAGAGACTGAGACCAACTTAAAGGGGCCCTCCCACTGGGGAGACAGCTTGTGCAACCCGGCATGCGTCTGAATTCTGCGCAAGACCAGGTCACCCACTGGCAGCGTTCTCTCGCTGACCCGGTTGGCATGGTACCGCCTGAGACTTTGCTGGTACTGGGCAGCGCACAAGGCTGCGCGATCTCGCACTTCTTCCAGGAGGTTGGCGTCCTCTCGACGCAGATCTTCCTGGGCTTCCTCAGTGAATGCCGCCACGCGCGGTGACCCTAAGGCCAGCTCCGAAGGCAGGACAGCCTCCGCGCCGTAGACCAGGAAAAAAGGAGTTTCCCCGGTGGCCCGGCTGGGGGTGGTACGAAGCGACCACAGCACCGCCGGGAGCTCTTCAATCCACCGGGCTCCGCGCTTGTGTAGTCGATCAAACGCCCTGGTTTTGAGGCCCTTCAGCACCATCGCGTTGGCCCGCTCAACTTGGCCATTGCTCCTGGGGTGGGCCACCAAGGCGAAACAGACCTTGGTGCCCATCTCTTCACAGAAACCCAGGAAGGCAGCGCTGGTGAACTGGGCGCCATTGTCGGTGATGATGCGGTTGGCGACCCCAAAGCGGGCGAAGATACCTTGCATGAACTTGATTGCGGCGGCAGGGGTAATGGCTCTGAATGCCTCGGCTTCCACCCATTTGGTAAACTTGTCGATGGTGATGAACAGATGGGTGTAGCCCCCTGTGGCCCGCGGGAATGGGCCCAGGATATCCAGCCCCCAGACCACAAAGGGCCATGAGAGCGGGATGGTTTGCAGAGCCTGGGCTGGTGGGTGGATTTGCTTGGCGTGGTACTAGCATGCTTCGCACTTCCTCACCAGCTCGCAAGCATCCTGGAGGGCAGTCGACCAATAGAACCCTTGGCGGAAAGCTTTCCCCACCATCGTTCGACTGGACATATGGCTCCCGCACACGTCTCCATGGATATCAGAGAGCAAACTGCTCCCCTCTTCCCGAGTGATGCACTTCAGAAGAACTCCGTTTCTACCCTGACGGTAAAGGTCCCCCCCACCAAGGTATAGCACCTGGCCTTTCGTGCTATCTTCTCTACTGACGCATCATCGTCGGGGCACACTTGATCCCGCAGGTAGGCCAGGATCGGATCCATCCATGTGCCTTTCCGGTCAAGTGTGGCGACAACAGGGTGATCGCCCGGGTACTCCGCCTGGCTGGGCGTTTCCGCCGGTACTACTCTCCCTTCTGGAAAGAGGGCTGAAGCAGCGTCACCATCGTCCCCACCAGAAACGGGGGCTGCGATGGATGGTCGCAGAAGCCTTTCTTCAAAGACTCCGACCGGGACAGGAGATCTGGTCGAGGCGAGCTGCGCAAGCTCGTCCGCCAAGTAGTTGTCGCGTCGGGGGGATATGAGTATACCCCAGCCCGTCGAAATGTCGCTCCATCTTTCTGACCTCTGCGAAGTACCTTGCCATGACAGGATCAGAGCAGGAGAACTCCTTTCTCGCTTGGTTGATGACTAGCATCGAGTCACCCTTGACTTGTAGACGCCGAACTCCGATGGCCACGGCGGCGCGAAGCCCCGCCAGCAAGCCTTCGTACTCGGTAACGTTGTTGGTGGCCTTGAAGTCCAGGACGACCAAGTACTTGAGGAGGTCCCCGGTTGGGGAAACCAGGAGGACCCCAGCCCCCGCGCCTTCGAACCTGAAGGAGCCGTCGATGTAGAGTGCCCAGGGGGAGTGCGCGGGGGTTTCCTCAATCTCAAGCTCGGCAGGAGTCCACTTGACGACGAACTCCGCTAGCCTTTAACTCTTGATTGCAGTGCGGGGGTGAATTTGAGACCAAACTCCCCCAGCTCCACAGACCCCTTGGTAATGCAGCCCTTAGCTTCGCGGTTGTGAAAGATCTCGCGCAAGGGATAGGCCGAAAACACTATGATCTCCCTTCCTTGGAAATAGTGCCGCAACTTCCTGGATGCCACCAGCAATGCGTACACCATCTTCTAGGCTTGCAGATACCTTGTCTCTGCATCATTTAACACCTTGCTGACGTAGTAAACTGGCTGCTGGACACCTTCACGCTCCGCCACCAGCGCCGCGCTCACAGCCGCAGGACTGGCCGCCACATATAACAGTAGCGGCTCGCCTGGCTCGGGAGCGACCAGCACCGGAGGGGAGGAGAGATACTTCTTTAACTCTTCAAGTGCTTGTTGTGCTTCTGTAGTCCACTCGAAGGGGTTGGTCTTCTTCAACAGCTTGAAAAAGGGTAGACTCTTCTCTCCAAGCCGGGCTATGAACCGGCCAAGAGAGGCCAGGCAACCAGCCAGGCACTGGACTTGCTTGAGCCATGTGGGCGGTTGCATGCGCTCGATGGCCGCGATCTTTTCTGGGTTGACCTCAATTCCACGATTGGAAACGAGGAACCCAAGTAGTTTTCCAGACGACACACCGAACACACACATCTCAGGATTTAGCTTCAAACAATACTGCCGGAGGTGGGAGAAAGTCTCCTCAAGATCATCAACAAACCTTGTAGTCTTTTTGGTCTTCACTACCAAGTCATCAACATATACTTCAAGATTTCTTCCAATTTACGACCGAAATACAGTGTGCATAGCCCGGGTAGGTTGAACCAGCGTTCTTCAATCCAAATGGCATTCGGACATAACAGTATACGCCCAGAGGGGTCACAAAAGAGTCTTCTCCTCATCTTCCCGCGCCATGCTGATCTGGTGGTAACCGGAGTAGGCGTCTAGCAAGCACAAGACCTCGCACCCTGCTGTGGAATCGACAACAATGTCTATCCGCGGTAGGGGGTACGGGTCCTTGGGGCAGGCTTTATTGAGGTTGGTGAAGTTGATGCACATCTGCCACTTCCCGTTCGACTTCTTGACGAGCACAGGGTTGGCCAGCCACTCGGGGTAGGTGGCCTCCCGTATAATCCTCGCCTGCAGCAGTTTCTCTACCTCATCTAGAATGGCATCCTGCCGCTCTGGTGCCTGCCTCCGGACTTTCTGCCGGACTGGGTGCACTCTAGGGAGCGTTGCCAATCAGTGCTCAATCACCTCCCTAGGGACCCCGGTCATTTTAGATGGTTCCCAGGCGAACACATCTAAGTTAGACCGGAGGAAGGTGATGAGCGCGTCTTCCTATTTGGTGCTGAGGTTGGCACCGATCTTCACGACCTTCCTAGAACCGTCCTCGCCCACGGGGATCACCTTCACCTCACCCGAGGGACCAGGTGTGGCGCGGGCCTTCACCGGGGGGAGCTCTAGGCAGTCGTCGTCACCTCGTGCCGAGCAGGTGGTGCCGGCCAGGTCCTGCACCTGCTTGCTGAGGCGCAGGGCTTCCAGCTGATCCACCTTCACAATAATCAAGCCCCTAGGCCCAGGGATCTTCATCATCATGTAGGCATAGTGCGTGGCCATCATAAACTTGACCAGAGCTGGTCAGCCAAGCAAAGCATTGTAGGGGAGATCGAAGTCTACGATCTCGAAGTTGATTTTCTCCGTCCAGAAGTTCTCCACACTTCCGAAGGTGACGGGCAGCCGGACTTGTCCTAGGGGCGTCAAGCCTACCCCAGGGGCAACTCCGTAGAAGAGAGGGGCCGGGCGCAACTCCTCATAAGGAATTTGGAGTGCCTTGAATGCCCCCACAGACATAAGGTTGATGGAGCTCCCTCCATCGACAAGCACTCGCCCGAGTCTCGCATTCCGGACCATGGGAGAAACCACGATCGGGAGATGGCCCGGGCCTGAGGTGCTCTCCGGGTGGTCGGCACGACTGAAGGTGATCGGCTCCTCCGACCACTTCAGTAGCCTGCTCGCCCCGGGAGTTGGTATGGTGGCGCACACTTCCCTCAGCTCTCGCTTGTACTGCGAGTTTGAACAGTAGGTGGTGGAGCCACCATGAATGAACGCCACCGTGTGCTCCGCTTGCTGAAAGGCCAGTGGAGCGGGGTCTTCACCGGCGTCATCATGGTCATCTTCGCGATGTTCCTTAAGCCGCTGCTCCACCAGCTTGGACACGACCTGGCAATCTGCCAGATCATGCCCGTTGGTTCTGTGGATGGGGCAGTAAGGTCTGCCCCTGTCGTCTTCTCGGCGGGGTGAACGGCGGTCCCCGCGGTCGCCGCGCGGGTCTCGGCGGTCACCCCTCCTATCTCGGTGGTCGCGCTTCTGGGGCTTGGTCTCTGGCTCAGCGACTAGGTGACCTCGGGAGCTGGGCGTCAGCGTTGTGGCCTGGGCGCCGCGCGTCCGCTTGGCGACCACCTTGCGGACCACCAGCGGTCGTGGCTTGGATGCCACGTGTCTACTGGGCGATCACCCTGCTGACCGCCAGCGGCGTGGCCTGGTCACCACCTGTCCGCTGGGTGATCACTCTTGACGCCGCCGGCGTGGCTCGTCACCATTCGTCTTGGCGGCCGCTTTATCACCGCTGGCGGTGGCTCGACGCCACGTGTCTGGCGATCACCGCTGACCGCGCCGCCGTGGCTCGGGCGCCACGTGTTCGCTGGGCGATCACCTCTGCTGACCGCCAGCAGCGTGGCCTGGTCGCCACCTTTCCGCTGGGCGATCACTCGGTGACCGCTGGCGTTGTGGCTCGATCGCCACTGTCCCGGCGACAACTCATTGATCGTGGCGTGGCCTGGTCGCCACTGTCCATTGGGCAATCACTCGCTGACCGCCCGGTAGCGTGGTCTCGACGCATACGTGCGGGCGGCTCTCACTAAGGTGATGTGGGCACCCTGGTGTAGAATGCACCGACACCAGCGATTTAATATTCAAAATAATTTCCAGAAATTCATTTAATTCAAGAAAAGTAGCAGAATACTCAGAAAAATTCTTAAAAATATTTTAGGGCATTTGGGATTCAAATAAAACATTTTCAACAAAAATTTATTTGAAACTTTTATTTCTTTAATTATTTCAAAAGGGAATAAATTCAAATCACATCCAAATAAATTCCAGAAAATTCCAAAATTTCACAAAAGTGCAAAATAACATTTTAAATTCATGAAAAGCAAAAATTGGGGTGTTACAAACCTCCCCGCCTTAACAGAATCTCGTCCCCGAGATTCAGGGCTAACTAAGGAATAGGTTTGGAAACTCTTTCTTCACATCCTCCTCGTGCTCCCAAGTTGCTTCACTCTCTGCATGGTTACTCCACTGGACTCTGCAGAAACGGGTTGACTTATTCCTTGTCTCTCGATCCATGGTGTCCAGAATCTTAACGGGGTGCTCCTTATAAGTCAGATCCTCTTGCAGCTCTATTGACTCCAGCGGTGCTTGCTCGTCTGGCACTCAGAGACACTTCTTCAGTTGGGACACATGGAACACATCATGTACTCCTGCCAACGACTGCGGCAATTCCAGCTGATACGCAACTTCGCCTCTGTGGCTCAAAACCTTGAAAGGTCCGACATATCACGGTGCGAACTTCCCTTTGGCATGGAATCTCTTAACTCCCTTGAGTGATGTGACTCTGAGATACACGAAATCTTTTGGTTCGAAACTCAGGTCTCGGCGACGGTTATCAGCAAAACTCTTCTGTCTTGACTGAGCTATCTTCAATCTTTCTCGGATCATGGCAATCTGCTCTTCGGCTTCATGAAGAATATCCAGTCCAAAGACATGTCGTTCACCCATCTCATTCCAGTTCAACGGTGTTCGACAGGGTCGACCATATAGTGCCTCAAAAGGTGACATCTGTAAACTTGCTTGATAACTGTTATTATAGCTGAACTCGACATACGGTAGACTCTTATCCCAAGAGGTAGCATAAGATAATGCACACACTCTTAACATATCCTCCAGTATCTGATTAACTCTTTCAGTCTATCCGTCCATCTGCCGATGATATGTTGTACTGAAATTTAAATGGGTCCCCATGGTTTCATGTAGCTTATTCCAGAATCTCGAAGTAAACTGGGTACCTCTGTCCGATACAATCTTCTTCGGCACTCCATGCAAACAAATGATCCTAGTCATATACAACTCTGCTAATTTATCTCCCGAGTAAGTGGTCTTTACAGGGATAAAATGGGCGACCTTAGTCAAACGATCCACTATAACCCATATGGTGTCATATTGATGAGGACATCACTCCTATGCATACGACCGAGCCTCCTCCAGTTGTGATGCAAGGACCCATCACAAGAGCACGAGCACGGCATTTGAATCAACAGGTGAGCTCGTTCCTAAGTGCCCGTGCAGATACTTGTGAGGATGGTATGCTACCTAATGATATTATTGATTATCTTGTACTTAGGAACTTTGGAGAGGACCATGAAGGCCTTGGAAACTAGCAAGGACCAGGAGGGAGGCAAGGAGGGTGTCCAAGTCAAGTTGGAGGTTCAATTCATCTCGGAGTCGACTACCTCGGCCACCAGGAGCAGCATTCACTAAAATCATCGCCCAGGCCACAAACGGGCTCCGATTTTGATGATCCACATATGCATCGAAAGCTAAGGAGATAAAATTTACAATGGCACCGGTTTTAGGTCATTTGGACTTCGGAGTCGACGGGAATTTACGTTGCAAGCTGGCGGACAGAATCTGTCCCAGGGTGCTGCGTCACCAATTTGGGCCGTTGGCCCATGTATCGTGTTGGAGTCCATCACGGACACGTCTAGGGTTTCTAGGACGTCCCCTAGCCTTTATATCCAGTAGCCGCCACTATGGTTTGATTTGGGTTTTGCTTAGATTAATTCTGTCTTTGAACAGTGTTGCCGTTCATCGGTTTGTGAGACCCCAACTCGTGAGCTTCATCCTCAATTTCAAATTCAGTTGCATCTTTCTTGTTCTTACTTGTGTTCTCGATTCATTGGCAGGGATTAGCCTTCGTGGCGAGGTCAACCGGGCAGCGCACAGTTGATAACCAGAGGACGCGTGGTGCTGCGATTGCAGGGGTTTTTGATTGTGTCGATCAAGAAGCCGGATCGTGTGTGTCTCGCACCGCTTAATCGACTTATCCTCCACCTGACGGAAGTTCGGGCATCCCCCTACACCTCATCACATATCCTCCTTGAGTCTTGGGTAAACCGGTAATGAAGTCCATTCCGATTTCCTCCCATTTCCACTCAGGTATCTTCAACGGCTGTAGCAAACCTGCTGGCCTCTGATGCATTGCCTTGACTCTCTGACATATATCGCATAGTGCAACGTGCTCGGCAACTTCGCGTTTCATACTCGGACACCAGAATCTTTCCTTCAAATCTTGATACATCTTCACACTTCTTGGATGAATTGAATACTTGGAGTCATGGGCTTCTTCCAGAATCAGTTGCTTCAGTTCCTTCTTATTCGGCACACAGATTCGATCCTTCATCCATAATGTGCCTTGCTCATCCAGCTTGAAGTATTTCGCCTTGCCTTCCTCCATTTTGGACTTAATCCTGTGGATCTTGTCATAATCCTTCTGTCCCTCTCTGATCTGATCCTCTAGAGTAGGCATTACTTCCAATGCGGCCAAGAATCCCTTGTGTACCACCTCAATCTGCATCTTTTGAAACTCCTTGCATAGCTCGTCCTGACCCGTGGCTATTAACATATTCACGGTATGGCTCTTCCGACTCAAGGCGTCAACCACCACGTTAGCCTTTCCGGGATGGTAATGGATTCCCACATTGTAATCCTTGATCAACTCTAACCATCTCCTCTGCCTCATATTCAAATCCGTTTGGGTGAAGATGTATTTAAGACTCTTATGGTCCGTATACACTTCGCATCTATTTCCAATCAGGTAGTGTCGCCACAACTTGAAGGCATGCACTACAGCTGCTAGCTCTAAGTCATGCGTCGGATAATTCTCCTCATGCGGTCTCAACTATCTTGACGCATGTCGACGATCGGTTTCGCCGGCAATGAGATTTGTGATTCTAGGGGATTCGTGCGGGATCAGAGCTAGATGGTAACACAGGATGCGAGGGCGATCTCTTTTTAGACAGGTTCGGGCTCCCGCGGAGGAGATAATACCCTAGTCCTGTGTTCTTGGATATATGAGCGTGATCTCTTTTTCTTCTCCCTCTCTTTTAGGGTTGTTCCCCCCTTTATATACTAGGGGAAGGATACGCCACAAAATGGGCGCCACCTGGCCCTGAACATGGTGGCTTCATGAGTACGTACTTTGTCTCTTATCGACTGGGCCCCACTACGTCCAGGGGATGTGGTCGTACCTTCCCCGACCCGCGCCTGCCACTCCGCTAGGTTCTGGTAACTGCAGGCTCTGCCGATGCCAGGTCGCAGGCTTTGCTTTTGACGGGGTTGTCTGGACGTGGCACGAAGCTTCGCCGGGGGTTAGCCTGCTGCCTTGGGGAAGAAGTCGTGCCAGGCTATGGGCTTCTCGTGGCACTTCTAGGCTCAGGGCCTACTGCACCATCGTCGGCCCAATCGGGTGTGGGCTCCACTTGCGGGACCCCCATCTCTGGCATCCCACAGCAGCCCCCAAGTGCTTTAGGATCGGATTTCCCCCTCCTGTCCTGTCATAAAGGCTTTGTGGGAAAAAAGATCGTAAAGGACTTGTTAATTAAAACCATCATGATTGATTGGCTCAGGGCCGAGTGGTACCCGCACTCGTTTACAATGTGCGGCAGTTGGCTCGTAGAGCTCAATTGACCCTCATGGGGCATACCTAGAATAGGACGACTCGTGGCCTAGTGGCTCGTAGCCGAGTGGTACCTGCACCCGTTTATGGTGTGCGGCGATCGACTTGTAAAGCTCAATCGACCCTCATGGGGTGTACCCTAGTTGGTTGGCTCGTGGCCGAGTGGCACCCGCACCCGTTTACGGTGTGCGGCGATCGACTGGTAAAGCTCAATCGACCCTCATGGGGCGTACCATAGTTGGCTGGCTCGTGGCCGAGTGGCTCATGGCCGAGTGGTACCCACACCCATTTACGGTGTGCGGCGATCGACTTGTAAAGCTCAATCGACCCTCATGGAGTGTACCTTAGTTGGTTGGCTCGTGGCCGAGTGGTACCCGCACCCGTTTACGGTGTGCGGCGATCGACTTGTAAAGCTCAATCGACCCTCATGGGGCGTACCATAGTTGGTTGGCTCGTGGCCGAGTGGTACCTGCACCCGTTTACGCCAGCGGCAACCGACCGTTGAGCTCAATTGACCCTCATGGGGCATACCTTGGTCATTCGAGTAATGCCCGTGTTCGCCACGGTGCACGCAGACTCACATGGAGCGCATTCTCAAGACCGTGTTGGTAAAAATCCTCCCACGGTACCCAATCACGCTAAGAAGCAGTGACCAGCAATTGACCCCAAATTATGGGGCGTACCGTTGGAGTATGTTCGGAAAGTGCCCGGCCCCAAGCTTCCGTGGCGGCCGGCGTTGTGGCCCATCATGGGGCGCACTTTATCCCAAACCTCGAACCAGACTTGACACCTGGTCGCGTCTTGCGCGACGCAGCTTTCGGCCCAACGTGGGGCGTGCCCTAGATCTGGCCCAGAATTTAGCAGGGAGGCCCTTGCTTTTTCCCGCCGTAAGGCAAAAATTGGGACTCATTTCTTATAAATGAGGAAACCCTTGTTGGGGTAAAGAAATCTTGGCCCCTCCCCCACCACGGCTGAGAAATCTTCGAATCTACTTTGGAGATCTTGGCGACCTAGGGTTTCTGGTTTCGCGCCCAAGACTCTCGGCAGTTCCTCCCACAGGGTCTTCTTCTTCGAGATGTCTTCTTCTTCTTCCTCTTCTTCGTCGTCATCGGAGGATGGCGCTGGTCTGGCGAGCACGGGGTGGGAGATCTCCATTACCACGGAGTCCCGCCTGGAGGAGCTGGTCACGGCCGGCGTTATTCCTCTGCTGGAGTTGATCTCCGCCCGTCCCGCCGCAGGTGAACCTTACCCCCTACCCCTGGATAATGAGATCGTGGTCTTCGAGTCCTTCTTTTGGCGGGGGTTTAGCATTCCTGGGAGCGCCTTTTTCCGAGGGCTCCTTCACTTTTACGAGATCGAGCCGATCAATTTGAATCCCAACTCCATTCTTCACATTGCTCTCTTCGTTCAACTTTGCGAGGCGTATCTTGGGATACGTCCTCATTTTGACTTGTTCCGCTCCCTCTTCCTGCTCAAGCCACATCCGAACCAGGCTGCTCCCAGCGTTACTGGGGGCGTCGGACTTCAGCTGCGAGAAGGCTTGAAGAAACATTACTTCGCCATCCCCCTCAAGACTTCCCTCAAAGGTTGGAGGCGGGAGTGGTTCTATTGTGCGAATGTTGATCCTTTTCTCGCCCCTTTCACTGGTCGCGCCCCTAAAGCTTCTCAATGCTGGAGTGATGCCCCAGATGGCGGCGGGTTGAACCAAGTCGCCGAGCTTCTGGCATTGATTAATGATCTAAAAAGTCGGGGGCTGTCTGGCCCCGGGATCGCGATCAGCTTTGTGAAGCGCCGGGTGCAACCCTTAAAGGTGAGAATCCACTTGGGGTTCCAGTATAGCAGGACTCAGGATCCTACCTGGGAGACAAGCACGTCCCTATCGAGAGATGCATTGGCGGCGCGGGTGGTTGACTTCTTCGCGCCTGGCACTGAGATTACCAACAGGGGCTGCCCTCACAAATTTTCGGCGGTGAACCCTCCCCCTCCTGTGAGTGTCCCACTCTCTCGAGAAGTTGTCCCATGATTTTTGCCTGATGTGTGATTCTAACAACGTGCAATCATTCATCTTTCAGGAACGTGAGTCCTTCTTTTCTGACGCTCCGATCGCCGGCCTCTCTCGGCTGAGGAATGTTTAGGCCAAGCGAGCGGCTGACATTTCGGCCGATGAGCTGCGCCGGCAATCGGTGGAGGAGGCTGCTGATCCCTCGCCGACCGGGCCTTCGACCTCCAGTGTCCCCGGGTCACAAGGCGCAGAGCCGCAGCCCTCTGACTCAGGGGCAGCCCGACTGCTGGTGCCGGGTCGGGCTCCTCTCCGAGCGGTGCTGGGACTTGGATGAGGCCTGGGATGAAGTTTAAAAAATCCAGGAGGTATTCTTTCGGGCAATCCTTGTCTTTTTGTTCTTACCTGTGCTGAGACGTTTCCTTTTTGTCAACTCAGGACTCCTACTATGGATGTCCCAGTGGAGGGGTCTCCTAAAAAGGAGCCCCCGGAGCCGGCTTCTCCAAGGGGGACCCCCCCTCGTCGGCTAGGTCGCCGTCTCATTCGGGAGCTGGGGCGTCGCCACCCCGTGCTGCTGGCCCGACCGCTGAGCCATCGAGTGGTCCGGCAGTCGATGGGCTTGACCCGGCTTCGCCTCCCGAAGTGGAGGAGGTGCATCGAGAGCCACCACCGCTCGGTCCTCTGCCGAAGCCCCCGAATCGGACCGTGTGGTGCGAGGGGGGTTCCGACTGGAAAGGGATGGAGGAGGATGTAACACCCCAAAATTTTGTTTTTCTTAAATTCATGTGTGATTTGGCACTTTGGTGAATTTTTGGAATTTTCTGGAATTTATTTGGATTTATTTGGAATTTATTTGAATTTATTCCATTTTGAATTAATTAAAGAATTAAACTTTGCAAATAAAATTTTGTTGGAAATATTTTATTTGAGTCCAAAATGATCCAAAGTATTTTCCAGAATTTTTCTGGAATTTTTCTGAGTCATTTGCTATTTTTAATGAATTAAATGAATTACTGGGAATTATTTTAATTATTAAATCGCTGGAAAATGCGAGTGGGTTTGTACTGTTCATCCGACCGAGCCCGAGTCAGACTCGAGTTCGAGTCCGACCCGAGCCATGTGACTCGACCGAACCAACTCGAAACCCTAATCGATCCCAACCGTTGGATCAAGATCTAACGGTCAGGATTTCCCCGTACCGCTTCGGTCGAATCCGGCCCGGATCCGATCCCGTGCACGCATCGTGGCCGTTGATAGTGCCACGTGGACGGCTGTCCGTCGTCGTCTCCGCCCGAGTCCGAACCGGACTCCGCCGCCGCGCCCGCCGCCGTGGAAAACTAGGTTTTCGTCTCGGGCACGAACGCCGAGGCTATTTAAAGCCCGGGTCACGCCCCGAGGTTGCCCTCGTCTGTGCGCACCCGTGTCCTCGAGCCATCTCGCCTGAGCCGTCGCCGTTTGCCCGTACGAGCTCGCCGGAGTTAGAACTCTGTTTCGCCATGGTTAAAAGCCGATTTCGCCGCTGTCCGCCGTCCTCCGCCGCCACCGAGCACAGATCTAGGACCCCCAGGACGAGACGCACCCGAAGAGACCTTTCATCTCGCCGGAGCGCGCCCGGAACGCCGAGACCGTGGTCATCGTCTTCATCTCCGGCCAAGCTAGAGCCGCCGTGAAGCCATCGCCAACCCCGAGCTCCACCAACCGTCCGATTAAGATCCAAGGGCTCAGATCGCGCCACATCACCCTCGGTGAGTTCTCCGTTGAAAATCCTAGATCTAATCTCAACCGTTAGATCTAGATCCAACGGTTTAGATTGAACCACGTTCATAGCGATAGATTGGATCTTGACCGTCCGATCAAGATCGAACGGTCCAGATCAGTGGAGTTGTTTTCCAAACGCGTTAGCCAGATCTAATCTGGGCCGTTGATTTTCAAATCAACGGCGAGATTGCGCCACGCGTGTCGGGAAGCCTGACCGCCGCGTCGCCGCTGGCCCACGCCGCACGCAGTGTAGACGCCGACACGCTGGGCCCGCGTGTCGAGGGCCCACCGTCGTGGCCGTGAGCCGTGGCCGAGCCCACGGTGGACCGAGCCGAGACTGCGGCGCCGGGTCCATGGACCCGAGGCCACGCAGCGTCGTCACCCGATTGGTCCACGTGTCCCTGACGCAATAAATGATTTTCCGAAAAAGAAAATGATTTAATAATTCGGTTTAATAATTGATTTGAATTTCAAAACTTCAAACGCTTATAACTTTTGCGTTTCAACTCCGATTTGAGTGATTCAAATTTCTAAATTTGTATAAAATTGAGATCTACCTAAATATGAATTTTATTTAATTTTTGGACTAAAGTTTTTGTTTGTAAAATTATTTAATTGATTATTTAAACTTTAAATAATCATAACTTTTGCATCTTAACTCCAAATTTGACGATTCCAATTTCTAAAAATTCATAAAATTATGTTCTCTCTGTTTATGGATTTTATTTGGATGTTTGGACACTTTTTGCCTATTGTTTATTCGTGTATTTGCTATTTGCACGCTTTACGAGTAGACGTTGAAGTGCTTAGGAAGGATTCAAGGAGAAGTATTAACTCAGGATCCAACTCAAGACCAAGAACAAGTACTTTTTGAAGGCAAGTTGTGCTTTGACCATGTTGATCCTATTTTGAAATCTATTTTGATTTAACCTATTGCATGCTAGTTCAATTAGAAAATACTTTATTTAACTTTGGGGAATTAGATAAATACCAATTTGCTGTATGACACCTTGATTACTTAAGTATGTGCCATGACCCCTTGTCACCCTAGTTATGGTTTACTAGTTGGACATTATTAACTTGCCAACATGGGTTTAGACCGTTGTAGTATATTGCTTAGACCTGCTACGTGCTCATGACATGATTTTGGACAATCAAATGCTAATATTGACTTAATGATATATTGAACCTGTTTTGGAAAGGTATCATGTGATGTTGATGGCACGTGGTGCATGGTAATCAACTGGGGTTTTGATAAACAGTTTTCGACCGGGGCATGTGGCAAGAGTAATCAGGTGGGCCAGTTGTGGCATTGGGGATGTTGATTTGGTTCTTCGGGTAGTCTTGCCCTGGTCACCCTAAGGACTTAACCTTGCAAGCCTTTGAACTGGGTCTAACGTGCAACCACATGTCTGTAATGGGACGGACCTAGTTGACTAAATTGCTAATAACGTATCTGTGGGACCTCAGGAGGTCAACTACACCCTTTGTGTAAGTTGTGCGGGGGCGTCTGGGTGAGGCCAGGTACCCATCTAACGGTTGATTGGCCTAGACTTCGCCTTAGCGAAGGGAAGGGTTAGTGCGCAATAACCGGGGAGGACCACTTGTATTGTTAGAAGTTTCCGAAAGACTTTGTTACGGGAACTCGCCTTTGTGGTGTTTGACTGTATCTTGTGGGTAAAGTGCATAACCTCTGCAGAGTTTAGAATCTATTCGAATAGCCGTGTCCGCGGTATTGGACATCGCTCGGGAATTACAGTCAAGGGTTAGATTTTCTAAAAAAATAACTTGGTTTGAAAGGTTGGGTTGGATTAATAATGATGTTGATGGAAATGTGGTTTAGGATGGGAAAAATGTTTACCAAACTTCTTGAAAAGTTATTTATGCTTTACTTGTTTCTACTGCTTTCGAATCTACTTATACTACTTGTTAAATGCTGTTTACTGCAAATATACCTTGAGCTATTCCTTTGTACCAAGCCATGCATATAGTATATTAGCTGCATTCTGTGCATGACTTGCTGAGTACCAAGTACTCACCCTTGCCTCAACACAACACCAGTTGAAGAGGAGACTACGCCAGCTTTGGAGGAGGAGCTCCAAAAGGATCCGTCTACTTAGGGAGCGAGCCCAGTCAGTTGCCTGTGGTATACTGGATGGCGCCACGATGTTACCTTATTTGATTTTCCGCTGCTATTATTTCTCTTTTAATAAGTATCGCCCTGCGAGGCGTACATTTGTGACTTGACCATAAGGTCGAGTAACCAGTTTGGTTATTTAAATAAAAGTACTTTATTAGCATCGAATGGTATGATTGTGATATTTACCGATGTTAAGACTATGTGCACTAGCGCGTTCCTGGACTAGTGTTGAATACACAGAGGGTCCGGATTTGCAAATTCGGGGTCCCGACAGAGGTGGTATCAGAGCCATACTTGACTGTAGGCTCAACCTTAAGCTAGAATGGTCGTAGTGAGGATAAAACCTATTTTCTAAAGCTAAAAATTTGTCAAGACAAGAAATGACATCTCGACTTATCCCCTTCTCTCTATTCTTGTCTCTTGCTGAAATTTTCCCTTACCTTGTCACAATTTAAAAATTCCGAGTTCTTACGTAAAGCACTCTTGTGACAGATGGAGGAAGAGTTCAACTACGTTGATCTAGGAGTTGGTCACGCCGCGGAACTTTGGCATATGCTACAAACTCTCGGAGATTTTGAGAAGCCGCAATACCAAGTGGAAGTGATCAGACAAGCGGGATTAATCAAGGCTTGTGACGTGAAGATTGAGGTACCTGCTAGGAAGAAGGGCCCAGGCAATCGCCCGATACACTGCACTGCCAGGAGGTCTACAATGCAGATGGGTATCCAAGAAGTATCACGACGAGCAATGCGGCACATTACCCGTATCTACGCCAGAGAGTTGGAGAGCACGGTGTTCCGTTATCACCCGCGCAGCAATAACCTTCTTGACCCGAAGGCGATTCAGGATGAGGATGCCACGGTTACACAGTTGGCACGATTTGTTGTCGCCCAGGAGGATGTACTAGATGATACAAGCAAGGAGCTACAGAAGGCCCGCAAGGAGATCACGACAGAGAAGAACAGATGGCGGGAAGCTCAAGAGTATGTGTCACACCTTCTGCGAAGGATTGACGAGTTGGAGATGGCTTTGTACGGACGAGCGAGCCGAGACTCGAGCTACGAACCAAATCCGAGGAGTCGGATCTCGATGAGGACACCGCTTCTTCGACTACCACAGATGACACGATTGCGGACATGGCAATCGTTTCGCGCCTATGCCGCAAAGACCCGCACTGTGGCCGTGGAGGTTTTCTCGACGAGTGAGCGTAGGTTCTATAGTGAGACTCCTTCACCGAGTCGCGTCATAGAATAAAGAGTCACCCTTTAGGCGTTAGACTCCAATGTGAGTTCAATTTGGATTTTCTTTGTTTGCTGAGTGTGCAGTATGTGTTGCAAGGCCCTTAGGCATTGTAAGCAACCATACCAAGTTATTAATAATAAAGTTGGACCTTAAAGTTACACCTTTCGCCCCGCATAAGTTCCATATTACTTGTCTATTCTTGTTTCCCTCTCATCTCTAAAACCTAGAGCAAATCGACAGATGGTGAACACCCGCGGAAACTTTGGAAGCAATGGGAGTGGTTCTCGCCCAGCAGAAAACCCCAATGATGGAGCACCAGCACCACCACTGGATATGCAGAATTTCGGAGCTTTTCTTGCTGCTCAGACTCAGTTGATGCATGCTATGATGCAACAAATGCAACACATCACCGCTCAGGCCACTGCTAATCAAGTTAATCAGGGACCACGCCAGAATACAAGACTGTCAGAGTTCATGAGAACTCACCCACCCACTTTCTCTGGGAATGCCAATCCATTGGAGGCCGATGATTGGTTAAGGTCAATTGAGAGGAAGCTACACATAGCTCAATGCATAGGAAACGAGAAGGTACTCTACGCTTCTCATCAGTTGGAAGGAATAGCCGCTGAATGGTGGGAGAACTTCGTACACGCAAGAGAACCCTCAAGATATCACTTGGGAAGAGTTCACGGTGCATTAAAGATTATCACGTGCCTGAAGGAATCAATGACCTTAAGAAGGAGGAGTTCAGAGCACTGAAGCAAGGGAATCAGCCAGTGGCCGACTACCTGAACAAGTTCACACAGCTAGCACGCTACGCACCTGAGGATGTAGCGACAGATAAAGCCAAACAGTCTCATTTTATGAAGGGACTTAACTCAGGATTGCAAGTAGGATTGATCACCCACACCTTTCCAGATTTCCAAGAGTTGGTGAATAAGGCGCTTATTCTTGAGGACAAGCGCAAGGAACTGGATGAGAACAGGAAGCGCAGGATGCAACAGCAAAGATCACGCCAGGGAACGCAACAGCGTCTGAGGGTTGCACCAAATCAATTTTTCAGATTCCAGCCACAGAATGCCACAAGGACACCGTCCCCAACACCAAGACCTGTCAATCAGAACTACCAAACCCCAGCCCCCGCTAGAAACGCTACTCGAGCAACAAGAAGGAACGGTGAGACGCTGCTACAATCGCAACGAGCCAGACACTTCGCCAATGATTGTCCGAAGAAGACGAGGAGTGACCCGGCCGCTTCAATCTAGGAACCACCCCAGCTAGGACGCCAAAGACCAGGAGCCACACCCTGCACCGTGGTGAGAGGCCGAGTCAACCATGTCACCGCAGATGCAACTGCGAGAATGCTACGGACGTCGTCTTTGGGTAAGTTACTTGTTAACTCGATACACCACTTGATTTTGTTTGACTCGAGCTTCAGCATTCGTTTGTTTCGCAAGGCTTTGCTACTAGAAATGATTTGAGGATTGCAAGACTTAGATGCATGCTTTTAGTTCAAACCCCTGGTTCCGAACTCCGAACGAAAGTAGGATGTTCCGGGGTGAGAATACTAATAGATGGAATAGAGTTCCTAGCGAACCTTATCATTCTAGAAACCCAGACCTTAGACGTCATATTGGGAATGGATTGGATATCCAAGCACAAGGCCGTATTGGATTGTGGACGAAGGACTATCTAAGTTGAGAGCCCTTGTGGAAAGAAAGTGAAATTTCAAGCCACTGCCGTTAGAGATGGACAGTTGATGGTTAACAGTACCAAGGCAATCTGCATAGAGGATGTCTCAGTAGTGAATGAGTACCCAGATGTTTTTCCTGAAGATCTACCTGGTATGCCGCCAGACAGGGACATAGAGTTTGTGATAGAGCTTGTACAGTGCACAAAGACCGATAGCAAAGAGACCCTATCGGATGTCCACCGAGGAGTTGGTAGAGATGAAGAAACAGCTAAAGGAGTTAATGGAGAAAGGATTTATCAGACCGAGTTCATCGCCGTGGGGAGCACCAGTTTTGTTTGTCAAGAAGAAGGACGGGAGTTTCAGGATGTGCATTGACTACCGTGCACTCAATGAAGTCACCGTGAAGAATAAGTATCCGCTACCGGGATTGATGATTTGTTCGATCACCGAGAGGAGCCGAGTTTTCTCCAAGATTGATGCGAGATCGGGATACCATCGATTGAAGATCCGACCGGAAGATATTCGAAGGCGCATTCTCGTCAAGATATGGACATTACGAGTTCTGATTATGTCTTTTGGTCTCGATTTAACGCGCCAAAGATATTTCATGAATATGATGAATAAGGTGTTCATGGAATATTTGGACAAGTTTGTTGTCGTGTTCATAGATGATATCCTAATCTACTCCAAGACCGAGGATGAACATGCCGAACACTTAAGGCGAGTTTTGGAAAAGCCGAGGAACAACAACTTTTCGCCAAGTTCGGCAAGTGTGATTTTTGGAAGGACAAGGTGGAGTTTCTTGGACATGTGATGACCCGGAAGGAGTCGCCGTAGATCCAAGCAAAGTAGAAGCTGTGTTACATTAGGAGCGACCAAAGGCGTGACCCAGATTCGGAGTTTCCTTGGAATGGCAGGATACTACCGCCGTTTCATTGAAGGCTTTTCGACAATTGCGAAACCTCTTACGCAATTGCTGAAGAAGGAAAAGAAGTTTGCATGGACGCCAGAATGTGAGAAAGGATTTCAGGAGCTGAAGAAGCGATTGACATCAGCACCGGTGTTAGTTCTCCCGGATGTTAATCAAAGCTTTGATATTTATTGTGACGCATCGCGCCAAGGACTTGGATGTGTGCTGATGCAGAATGGAAAGGTCGTCGCTTATGCATCAAGGCAGTTGAGGCCGCATGAGGAAAATTATCCGACACATGACCTAGAGTTAGCTGCCGTAGTGCATGCCTTGAAGATATGGCGTCACTATCTGATCGGGAACAGATGTGAAGTGTATACGGATCATAAGAGCCTTAAGTACATATTCACCCAGTCGGATCTGAATATGAGACAGAGGAGATGGTTAGAGTTGATCAAGGACTACAATGTTGGAATCCATTACCATCCCGGAAAGGCCAACGTAGTAGCCGATGCCCTGAGTCGGAAAAGCCATACCGTGAGTGCGTTGCTAGCCACAAGTCAGGATGAGTTATGTGAGGATTTTCAGAGAATGAAGATTGAGGTAGTACCTAGCGGATTCTTGGCCGCATTGGAAGTAAAGCCTACTTTAGAGGACCAGATCCGAGAAGGACAGAAAGATGATGACAAGATCCGCAAGATTAAGTTCATCAAGGAGGAAGGCAAGGCAGAGGACTTCAAGTTGGATGAGCAAGGCACGTTGTGGATGAAGGATCGCATTTGTGTGCCTAACAAGAAGGAGTTAAAGCAACTGATTTTGGAAGAAGCCCACGACTCCAAGTACTCAATTCATCCTGGAAGCGCCAAGATGTATCAGGATCTGAAGGAGAGATTCTGGTGGCCGAGTATGAAACGTGAAGTTGCTGAGCATGTTGCATTGTGCGACATATGCCAGAGAGTCAAGGCAATGCATCAGAGACCAGCAGGATTGCTACAACCACTGAAAATACCTGAGTGGAAGTGGGAGGAAATCGGAATGGATTTCATTACCGGTTTGCCTAAAACTCAAGGAGGTTATGACTCCATATGGGTTATAGTGGATCGCTTGACTAAAGTAGCCCATTTTATCCCCGTGAAGACCACTTACTCGGGAGATAAATTAGCAGAGTTGTACATGATCAGGATTATCTGTTTGCACGGAGTGCCAAAGAGGATTGTATCGGACAGAGGTACCCAATTTACCTCAAGGTTTTGGAATAAGTTGCATGAAACCATGGGAACCCGTTTGAACTTCAAGATGACTTATCATCCATGCACGGATGGACAGACCGAAAGAGTCAACCAGATTCTGGAGGATATGTTGAGAGCTTGTGCATTGGCTTATGCTACCTCTTGGGATAAGAGTTTGCCGTATGCCGAGTTCAGTTACAACAATAGTTATCAGGCTAGTTTACAGATGTCACCTTTTGAGGCACTGTATGGGCGACCCTGTCGGACGCCATTGAATTGGAATGAGACCGGCGAGCGCCGTGTCTTCGGACCTGATATTCTTCAAGAGGCTGAAGAGCAGATCGCCATGATTAGGGAAAGGTTGAAGATCGCCCAATCTCGGCAGAAGAGTTATGCTGACAACCGTCGCCGGGATTTGAGTTTTGAACCAGAAGACTTTGTATACCTCAGAGTTACGCCTCTCAGGGGAGTTAAGAGGTTCCATGCCAAAGGGAAACTCGCACCCTGTTATGTTGGACCATTTAAGATTTTGAGCCGCAGAGGCGAAGTTGCTTATCAGCTGGAGTTGCCGCAGTCGTTAGCAGGAGTGCATGACGTATTCCATGTGTCCCAGTTGAAGAAGTGTCTCCGAGTTCCTGAGGAACAGACACCGCTAGAGTTAATTGAGTTGCAAGAGGATTTGACTTACAAGGAGCATCCCGTAAAGATTTTGGACACTATGGATCGAGAGACTAGAAACAAGTCAACCCGTTTCTGTAGAATTCAGTGGAGCAACCATGCAGAGAGCGAAGCGACTTGGGAGCGCGAAGAGGATTTGAAGAAAGAGTTTCCAAACCTATTCTGTAGTGAGCCCTAAATCTCGGGGACGAGATTCTATTAAGGGGGGAGGTTTGTAACACCCCAAAATTTTGCTTTTCTTAAATTCATGTGTGATTTGGCACTTTGGTGAATTTTTGGAATTTTCTGGAATTTATTTGGATTTATTTGGAATTTATTTGAATTTATTCCATTTTGAATTAATTAAAGAATTAAACTTTGCAAATAAAATTTTGTTGGAAATATTTTATTTGAGTCCAAAATGATCCAAAGTATTTTCCAGAATTTTTCTGGAATTTTTCTGAGTCATTTGCTATTTTTAATGAATTAAATGAATTACTGGGAATTATTTTAATTATTAAATCGCTGGAAAATGCGAGTGGGTTTGTACTTTTCATCCGACCGAGCCCGAGTCAGACTCGAGTTCGAGTCCGACCCGAGCCATGTGACTCGACCGAACCAACTCGAAACCCTAATCGATCCCAACCGTTGGATCAAGATCTAACGGTCAGGATTTCCCCGTACCGCTTCGGTCGAATCCGGCCCGGATCTGATCCCGTGCATGCATCTCGGCCGTTGATCGTGCCACGTGGACGGCTGTCCGTCGTCGTCTCCGCCCGAGTCCGAGCCGGACTCCGCCGCCGCGCCCGCCGCCGTGGAAAACTAGGTTTCCGTCTCAGGCACGAACGCCGAGGCTATTTAAAGCCCGGGTCACGCCCCGAGGTTGCCCTCATCCGTGCACACCCGTGTCCCCGAGCCATCTCGCCTGAGCCATCGCCGTTTGCCCGTACGAGCTCGCCGGAGTTAGAACTCTGTTACGCCACGGTTAAAAGCCGATTTCGCCGCCGTCCGCCGTCCTCCGCCGCCACCGAGCACAGATCTAGGACCCCCAGGACGAGACGCACCCGAAGAGACCTTTCATCTCGCCGGAGTGCGCCCGGAACGCCGAGACCGTGGTCATCGTCTTCATCTCCGGCCAAGCTAGCGCCGCCGTGAAGCCATCGTCGACCCCGAGCTCCACCAACCGTCCGATTAAGATCCAAGGGCTCAGATCGCGCCACGTCACCCTCGGTGAGTTCTCCGTTGAAAATCCTAGATCTAATCTCAACCGTTAGATCTAGATCCAACGGTTTAGATTGAACCACGTTCATAGCGATAGATTGGATCTTGACCGTCCGATCAAGATCGAGCAGTCCCGAATCGGTGGAGTTGTTTTCCAAACGCGTTAGCGAGATCTAATCGGGCCGTTGATTTTCAAATCAACGGCCGAGATTGTGCCACGTGTCGGAAGCCTGACCGTCGCGGTCGGCGCTGGCCCAGCGTCGTGGCAGTAGACGCCGACACGCGGCCGCGTGTCGAGGGCCCACCTGCCGATCGTGAGCCGTGGAGCCGAGCCCACGGTGGACCGAGCCGAGACCGCGGCGCCGTCCGTGGACCCGAGGCCACGCGTCGTCACCCGATTGGTCCACGTGTCCTGCCGACGCAATAAATGATTTTCGAAAAGAAAATGATTTAATAATTCGGTTTAATAATTGATTTGAATTTCAAAACTTCAAACGCTTATAACTTTTGCGTTTCAACTCCGATTTGAGTGATTCAAATTTCTAAATTTGTATAAAATTGAGATCTACGTAAATATGAATTTTATTTAATTTTTGGACTAAACTTTTTCTCTGTAAAATTATTTAATTGATTATTTAAACTTTAAATAATCATAACTTTTGCATCTTAACTCCAAATTTGACGATTCCAGTTTCTAAAAATTCATAAAATTATGTTCTCTCTGTTTATGGATTTTATTTGGATGTTTGGACACTTTTTGCCTATTGTTTATTCGTGTATTTGCTATTTGCACGATTTACGAGTAGACGTTGAAGTGCCGGAAGGATTCGAAGGAGAAGTATTAACTCAGGATCCAACTCAAGACCAAGAACAAGTACTTTTTGAAGGCAAGTTGTGCTTTGACCATGTTGATCCTATTTTGAAATCTATTTTGATTTAACCTATTGCATGCTAGTTCAATTAGAAAATACTTTATTTAACTTTGGGGAATTAGATAAATACCAATTTGCTGTATGACACCTTGATTACTTAAGTATGTGCCATGACCCCTTGTCACCCTAGTTATGGTTTACTAGTTGGACATTATTAACTTGCCAACATGGGTTTAGACCGTTGTAGTATATTGCTTAGACCTGCTACGTGCTCATGACATGATTTTGGACAATCAAATGCTAATATTGACTTAATGATATATTGAACTTGTTTTGGAAAGGTATCATGTGATGTTGATGGCATGTGGTGCATGGTAATCAACTGGGTTTTGATAAACAGTTTTCGACCGGGGCATGTGGCAAGAGTAATCAGGTGGGCCAGTTGTGGCATTGGGGATGTTGATTTGGTTCTTCGGGTAGTCTTGCCCTGGTCACCCTAAGGACTTAACCTTGCAAGCCTTTGAACTGGGTCTAACGTGCAACCACATGTCTGTAATGGGACGGACCTAGTTGACTAAGTTGCTAATAACGTACCTGTGGGACCTCAGGAGGTCAACTACACCCTTTGTGTAAGTTGTACGGGGAGCGCATCGGGCCGAGGGCAGGTACCCATCTAACAGTTGATTGGCCTAGACTTCGCCTTTAGCGAAGGGAAGGGTTAGTGCAATAACCGGGAGGACCACTTGTATTGTTAGAAGTTTCCGAAAGACTTTGTTACTGAACTCGCCTTTGTGGTGTTTGACTTGTATCTTGTGGGTAAAGTGCATAACCTCTGCAGAGTTTAGAATCTATTCGAATAGCCGTGTCCGCGGTATTGGACATCGCTCGGGAATTACAGTCAAGGGTTAGATTTTCTAAAAAAATAACTTGGTTTGAAAGGTTGGGTTGGATTAATAATGATGTTGATGGAAATGTGGTTTAGGATGGGAAAAATGTTTACCAAACTTCTTGAAATGTTATTTATGCTTTACTTGTTTCTACTGCTTTCGAATCTACTTATACTACTTGTTAAATGCTGTTTACTGCAAATATACCTTGAGCTATTCCTTTGTACCAAGCCATGCATATAGTATATTAGCTGCATTCTGTGCATGACTTGCTGAGTACCAAGTACTCACCCTTGCCTCAACACAACACCAGTTGAAGAGGAGACTACGCCAGCTTTGGAGGAGGAGCTCCAAAAGGATCCGTCTACTTAGGGAGCGAGCCCAGTCAGTTGCCTGTGGTATACTGGATGGCGCCACGATGTTACCTTATTTGATTTTCCGCTGCTACTATTTCTCTTTTAATAAGTATCGCCCTGCGAGGCGTACATTTGTGACTTGACCATAAGGTCGAGTAACCAGTTTGGTTATTTAAATAAAAGTACTTTATTAGCATCGAATGGTATGATTGTGATATTTACCGATGTTAAGACTGTGTGCACTAGCGCGTTCCTGGACTAGTGTTGAATACACAGAGGGTCCGGATTTGTAAATTCGGGGTCCCGACAGAGGACGAGGAAGCGGAGATAGCGGCTCGGACGGAGCTTTACAAGCTCACCGTCAGGTGTAGCAAGCTTGTCAGGGTAAGTCTTCTGTCTTTCTTTAGTCTATTATCATCAGGGAATGCTGACCCCCGCCTGAGACTTCGCCGTGTCCACTAGGACATGGGAGAGCGCTCAGAGAAGAGATCGCAGTTTTTTCGGAAGGTACTCCCCAAGCTTAAAGAGCACGAGAAGTATCAGGACAAGATCAACGAGATCAGCGATGACAGATGGAGAGAGGTCCATGGGTTGGAGGCCCAGTGCATGACGCTCCGAGAGGAAAAAGCGGAGCTTGAGCATACGCTCGAAGGTAAGATTCTCCCCTGGGTTTGGTATGGACACTTTCTTAAATAGCTGGGAAAAATGACGGCGACCTCGTGTTTCAGAACGCGACTCAACCATCACTGAGTTGAGGGCACAACTGTAGGCTTCAGAAAGCTCTAACCTCGAAACTCGAGCTGGCTTGGAGAAGACACAGCGAGAGTTGGAGGGTAAGCTCCCTTGGCTTGAATTGAACGTACTTGGCGCTGGGTGTGTTCTTTAGCGGCAGCTTGGCTTTGGTGCAAAATACAAGGGGAAGATAGCCGCTGTCGAACGAAGCCACACGGAGCTGCGCGTCGCCTGCGAGCCAGTTCTGCATCTTCTGCGTATCGAAGGAGCCGAACCAGGCTAGGAAGATGACGCCGTTGCGCTTCTCTCGGGTGGAGCCGATAGGATCAAAGCTTATGCAAAGGAGTCGGCGACCATGAGTGTGAACCAGGCGTTGGCGGTGATCAAATCTCACTATCCAAGGGTTGACCTTGAAGCTGTCAAAGAGGGTTTCGCTATGGCGAGGACAAGGCCAACGCTCGCTTTCGAAGAGGTTTCAAAGACATCGTAGTCCCATCTTGGAGAATCTTGAATTTTGACTTTGATGTACCCCTTCGTGTCAAATGTCGACTCTTGTGTGAGGCGTTGTTCGAAGTTTTCATATGACTTGCCTCATTTGTACTTTGTTGGGTTAAATAGCATTTGTCGCCCTTCTGGTTGAGTGGTTCTGCCCTCGAGTGTCAGGACTTCGAGTAGCACTCAGGACAGCATTTGCTACCCTTCTGGCCGAGTGGTTCAGCCCTCGAGCGTCGGGACTTAGTTTGTGACCTTCTCGCCCCAGGCACGCTTTTCTGAGTGGCTGATGTCCGAAATGTCCTCGCCCTCGAGCGTCGGGACCCACGTTGCGGCTTCCTGGCTGAGTGGTTCAGCCCCCAAGCTCATGTGGTCACCTTCCGCTTAATTGGGCCCACTCGGCGGGAAGGCCAACTTAATTTGAACCGCGCCTGACACGTGCCTGGCGATATGTCCCTTCGTTCCGTTCAGATTACGTCGGAACTGCGCCTGACACATGTTGATCTTCTTCACGCTTCGAGGATATTGGCAACATCGTGGCATTGCTTCGTCTTTTGTGTCTTTAAATGGCGTCGCCTCGACTCCGGAGCCATGCATGGCCTATAAATGGGACATCACCGCTCTTGAGCGATCGTCCCTCTCTTCGAGTCTTCTTCCCCTCCTTCCTCCCAGCTTTCGTCCATGTCTAATATGAGGAGGTTTGTTGGCCCCTACGCGGCATTTTTTTGCCAGCGGTGCTTCGGACTGCTCCACAGTTGGGAGGAGGCAGAGTCCTGGGAGGAACACGACTTCGCCGTTCTGGAGGCGGAAGAAGAGGATGGGGCCGCCAGGGACACCGCCGCCGTGCCGCCTTGCTGGAGGTGGCCCCGGGGCTCCACGAGGTGGCCGAGATTATCACAGAGATGGTCGGGAGCGAACGCCGCGACGACCTAGCCGTTACGGCTCTCGTCTGCCTTATACCACCCCTTTGGGTGGTTGAGGATGAGATCCTGGCGGCACTGGGTCACGCGCACCGTGTCTGACCTCGACGACCCCGCCCCCGGGCGTCCCAGCGGCAGCACCCGCAGCAGCAGCAGCTCCAGCTCTACGAGTAGCACCACCAGCAGCGGTAGCAAGATCGGCGGCAGGAGCCGCCCCTCTCTTTTTTTTATGCGAGAAAATGAAAAAAAGTTAGTAATGTAAATTACTGTCATTATGGAATACAAATCGGCGCCCTTTTGCTCCTCTAAGTTTGATCATTTTTTTGAGTAGTTTACACTAGTCGACAGCCCCAGCTCCCGCAGCGAGGTGCTGGAGGGCCGAATTTTCAAAGACTACAGTCTAGTGACCCCGATCTCTGTTCAATAAAATTCCTGGAGTATCGATCGTTATTCCCGAGTGGTTGGTACCTTCTTTTAGCTTAGTCTTTTCTAACTCGTGCGCTAGTGCAGACATTCGGACATTGCCGCTTGATGCGATCTCATCTCGAACGTGCATTTTCGTATATTCTGTATCGGCACGGCTCGGATCAGACGATACGATAGTAGGGTGGTAACCACTCGGGATTAATTGGGTCACTAGTCAAAACTGATCAAAGTACTATATAGTCGGGAGCTTTATTTAATGCATGGGAGCGAGATACATAACTTATGCGTAGAAGCGACGCAGCTGTTCAGCATTCCAAGTATTCGCCAGGACCGCGCCATCTTCCCGTCTGAGTCGATAGGCACCCGGCCGGACCGTCTCCTCCACAATGTACGGACCTTCCCAAATTGGAGAGAGCTAGTGCTCACTTTTCTGGTTCCTCCTGAGGACCAGATCTCCTTTTGAAAAGGCTCTACTTCTGACATTGTGAGAATGGTAACGCCGAAGTCCCTGGAGGTACTTGGCCGACTGGATGGCTGCAACGTTTCGAGCCTCCTTGAGTTGATCAAGCTCTACCATTCGGCTCCCCTCGGACTCGGCTTCCTTGTAATTCCGAACCCTCGAGGATTCGAATTCTAGTTCAGTTGACAGAACCGCCTCTGCACCGTAAACTAGGAAAAAGGGAGTTTGCCCAGTTGCCTGGCTAGGAGTGGTTCTGAGTCCCCAGAGTACCGACGGTAACTCTTTCACCCATCGGGCAGCGTATGGTTTGAGGCGATCGAAGATCCTGGCCTTGAGGCCCTGGAGGACCAAGCCATTAGCCCGCTCCACCTGCCCATTGCTTCGTGGATGAGCTACCGAGGCGAAGCAAATCTTGATTCCGACGCCTTCGCACCACTCTTGAAATTCTTCACTCCTGAATTGGGTACCATTGTCTGTAATAATTCGGTTGGGAACTCCGAATCTGACCACGATATCCTGGAAGAAATCCTTGGCCTTGACCGCAGTGATTGTGGCGACTGGTTTAGCTTCGATCCACTTGGTGAACTTGTCAATGGCTACGAAAAGGTAGGCGAAACCACCTTGCGCCTTCTTGAGTGGGCCGACTAAGTCGAGCCCCCAGACCGCAAAGGGCCAAGAGATGGGGATAGTTTGTAGCTCCTGTGCCGGCAAGTGTGTCTGCCTTGCATTGAACTGGCAGCCCTCGCAAGTTCAAACGATCTCCTTAGCATCCGTCACCGCCGTAGGCCAAAAGAAGCCCTGGCGGTAGGCTTTCCCAACTAAGGCGCTTGACGCCGCGTGATGGCCGCACATCCCTGAGGGGATTTCTTTGAGCAGGTCTCTTCCCACTTGTTCCGAAATGCACCGCCTGAAGATACCTGAGGTGCTCTTCTGAAAGAGCTCCTTGCCAATCACCACATAGGATTTGGCTTGTCGGGAGATGCGCTCGGCCAGAGCGGTTGCCTCTGGAAGTTTGTCCTTCAGGAGATAATCTAGATATGGGGCCGTCTAGTCGGGGTTAATGACTAGGACTCCGGTCTCAGGATCCTTACTTGGCTCCCGTCGTTTTGCAACAGTTGGCTCGTAAAGATCCTGGACGAAGATACCACTCGGGACCTCAGCCCGAGTGGCTCCCATTTTAGCCAACTCGTCGGCTGCTTCATTATTGCGGCGGAGGACATGGACCAGCTCCAGACCGTCAAACTTGCCTTCCAATTCTCGGACTTGCTGGCAATACGCCGTCATAGTCTGATCGACGCACGACCAGTCCTTCTATACTTGGCTCACCACCAACTGGGAGTCACCGCGAACCGCCAGTCGTCGGATTCCGAGCGATGTGGCAATGCAAAGCCCGTGGATGAGTGCCTCGTACTCTGCGGCATTGTTCGAGGCCAGGAAGTGAATCCGAAGGACGTACTTCAACCTATCGCCTTTCGGCGAGACGAGCAGAATTCCCGCCCCGGCCCCGCCGAGCATGAGAGATCCATCGAAGTGCATGGTCCAATACTCCGGCTCTTCTTCCATGTGGGGAGCTTGCGATTCAGTCCACTCGGCCGTAAAGTCGTCCAAAGCCTGGGACTTGACGGCGGTGCCGAAGGCTCCAAGCTCGGCCGCCCACTTTGAGATTCTCCCAGTTGCTTCTCGATTATGGAGGACCTCTCCCACGGGGAAAGAAGTCACTACTGAAATCGAGTGTCCTTGGAAATAATGCTTCAGCTTACGCGACAAGATCAAAATTGCATACAGCAGCTTCTGAACTTGAGGATATCGCGTCTTGGATTCGCCCAGTACTTCGCTGACAAAATAAACCGGGCGTTGTACGCCGTAGCGGTGTCCTGACTCTTCCCGCTCCACAACTATCGCGGCACTGACTACATGAGTTGTTGCCGCTATGTAAAGCAGGAGAAGTTCACCTGGCACCGGCGAGACTAGGATTGGAGGGGTGGAGAGGAACACCTTGAGTTCTTCGAAGGCTTGTTGTGCCTCTGTCGTCCATCCTAAATGGTCCTGCTTCTTGAGGAGCTTGAAGAAAGGCATCCCCCGAACCCCCAACCGAGAGATAAACCTGCCAAGCGCTACCATGCAGCAAGTTTTTGAACATCTTTCTGGCTGGTAGGTGGGGCCATCCTCATGATGGCCCCGATTTTCTCCGGATTTGGCTCGATCCCGCGATGAGAGACAATGAACCCGAGTAGTTTCCCGGAAGAAACTCCGAAAACGTACTTCTCAGGGTTTAGCCTCATCTGGAACGCCCTTAGACTTGCGAATGTCTCGGCCAGATCGGAGGTGAGACTGTCATTAGTCTGCGTTTTAACCACTACATCATCCACATATGCCTCTACGTTGCGTCCGAACTAATGGTGAAAACACCACTGTATCGCGCGCTGATAAGTTGCGCCAGCGTTTTTCAGCCCAAACGGCATGGTGACATAGCAATATGCTCCGAATGGAGTGATAAACGAAGTCTTCTCGCAATCCTCTTCTCGAAGCCGGATTTGGTGATAGCCTGAGTAGGCGCCCGTAAAATCGAGTAGTTGAGATCCAGCAGTGGAGTCCACCACTTGATCGATGCGAGGCAGACCAAAGGGATCTTTCAGGCAAGCCTTGTTGAGGTCGGTATAGTCAACACACATGCGCCAACTTTTTATTCTTCTTTTGAACGAGTATAGGGTTTGCCAACCAGTCGGGATGATACACTTCTCTGATGAAACCTGCGGCTAATAGCTTTGTGATCTCCCCACTGATGGCTTCTCGGCGGTCTTGGGCGAACCGTCGTAATCTTTGCTTGACCGGCCTGGCCGATTCATTTACGTTCAGCGCATGCTCGATCACCTCCCTGGGGACTCCGGGCATGTCCGACGGCTTCCAGGCCAAGACGTCTTTGTTTGCCCGCAGAAAGGTGACGAGTGCGTCCTCCTATTTCTCTCCGAGCCCTGTCCCGATCAAGGCCGTTTGAGCCAAATCGGACAGGTCGAGGGTAATTCTCTTGGTATCTTCTTCGGGACCAATCCCAGGGTTCGGCGCTTTGCGGGTAGGGATGTGTAACACCCCAAATTTTGCTTTTCTTAAATTCATGTGTGATTTGGCACTTTGGTGAATTTTTGGAATTTTCTGGAATTTATTTGGATTTATTTGGAATTTATTTGAATTTATTCCATTTTGAAATAATTAAAGAATTAAAACTTTGCAAATAAAAATTTGTTGGAAATATTTTATTTGAGTCCAAAATGTTCCAAAATATTTTCCAGAATTTTTCTGGAATTTTTCTGAGTCTTTTGCTATTTTTAATGATTTAATGGAATTTCTGAGAATTTAATTGGATTAATTAAATGCGAGTGGGTT
Organism: Rhipidocladum racemiflorum; assembly: GCA_036346355.1. Classification (NCBI taxonomy): domain Eukaryota; kingdom Viridiplantae; phylum Streptophyta; class Magnoliopsida; order Poales; family Poaceae; genus Rhipidocladum; species Rhipidocladum racemiflorum. Next base: position 64,293,425 of record CM070583.1, read on the forward strand.
TTACTGTTCCTCCGACCGGACCCGAGTCCGAGTCAGACTCGAGTCCGACCCGCGCCAGTTGATCCAGCCGAACCCGCTCGGCCGAACCCAAACCCGCGTGACCGTTGGATCAAGATCCAACGGCCACTATTGAGCCACGTCACCCGAGCCCGACCGAGCCAGCCAGCTCGCCCGAGTCAGACCCGAGCCCAAACACACGCACCGTTGGATCTCGATCCAACGGCTATGCGCGTGCCACGTCACCCTCTCCATGTCGCCATCGGACTCCGCCGCCGCAACGGAGTGGGCCTCGGTTTCCGCGCGTTTCACGGACGTCGAGGGCCCTATTTAATGCGCCGCCACCCGTGCCGTGACGCCGACTTCCGTGCGCACCCGTAGCCCTAGACAACGTCGCCTGAGCCGCCGCCGTCTAGCCGCAATCGCTCGCCGTAGTTGCCAAAGCGCTCCGCCGCGGTTAAGTGCTGTTTCCGCCGCCGTTGAGGTCAGATCCGGAACCGGGAGGTCAAGCCGCGTCGGAGGAGACCTCTCACTTCGCCGGAGCACGCCCGTAGTGTCGTTGCCGTGGTCGCCGTCCTCAACTCTGGTAAGCCAGCACCGCCGCAAGCCATCGCCGGACCGCGAGCTCGCTCCACCGTCCGATCCAGATCCAACGGACCAGATCGTGCCACGTCACCCGCCGGTGAGATCCACGTGCTAAACCCCTTATCCAATCTCAGCCGTTAGATCTAGATCGTACGGTTAGCGTTAGCCGCGTTATACGCGTTAGATTGGATCCCAACCGTTGGATCTAGATCTAACTGTCTAGATTAACCGCGTTAACCCAAACGCGTGAAACCCAGATTTTCAAACCAACGGCCGAGATCGTGCCACGCGTCTAGGAAGGCTGACCGCCGCGGTCAGCGCGGCCAACGCACCCACGTGCGTGTCGCTGACACGACGGGCCCGCATGTCAGTGGCTCAGCCACAACCGCACCGTGACGTCAGCACGGGCCCACCTGTCAGCGGCCACCCCAGCCGTGCGGTGAAGTCAACGATGACGTCACCAGTGGGTGTGGGTCCCACCTGTCAGCCGCACGTGAGCCGTGCACCGGGTCCACGGTAGACCCGAGCCAAACCATGGACCACGTCCATGAACCGGCTGACGTCAGCAGACCAATCAAAGGCTGCCACGTGTCCTCGCTGACGCAATAATTAATTTCCGAAAAAGAAAATAATTTATTAATTCGAAATAATGATTTTAGATTTTGTTTCAAACTTCAAACGCTTATAACTTTTGCGTTTCAACTCCGATTTGAGTGATTCCAATTTCTAAATTTGTATAAAATTGAGATCTACCTAATGATGAATTTTATTTAATTTTTGGACTAAAGTTGTTCTCTGTAATATTATTTAATTGATTATTTAAACTTCAAAATACTATAACTTTTGCATTTAAACTCCGAATTTGACGATTCCAGTTTCTAAAAATTCATAAAATTATGTTCTCTCTGTTTATGAACTTTATTTGGATGTTTGGATACTTTTTGTCTACTGTTTTATTCATTTGTTGCTATTTGCACGCGTTACGAGTAGACGTTGAAGTGCCGGAAGGATTCGAAGGAGAAGTGTTGACCCAGGAGCCAGCTCAGGACCAAGAACAAGTACTTTTTGAAGGCAAGTTATGCTTTGAACATATTGATCGTATCTTGGAAACCTATTTTGATTTAACTTATTGCATGCTAGTTCAATTAGAAAATACTTTGTTTAATCCCGGGGAATTAGATAAATGCCAATTTGCTGTATGACACCTTGATTAATTAAATATGTGCCATGACCCCTTGTCACCCTAGTTGTAGATTACTAGTTGGACACTACTAAAATTGCCAACATGGGTTTCAGACCGTTGTAGTATATTGCTTAGACCTGCTACGTGCTCATGACATGATTTTGGACAATCAAATGTTAATATTGACTTAATGATATATTGAACCTGTTTTGGAAAGGAATCATGTGATGTTGATGGCACGTGGTGCATGGTAATCAACTGGGTGTTGATAAATAGCTTTTGACCGGGGCATTGTCGGGACCCCGAATTTGCAAATCCGGACCCTCTGTGTATTCAGCACTAGTCCAGGAACGCGCTAGTGCACACAGTTTTAACATCGGTAAATATCACAATCATACCAATCGATATTATCAAAGTACTTTATTTAAATAACCAAACTGGTTACTTGACCTTATGGTCAAGTTACAAATATATGCCTCGCAAGGCGAAACTTATTAAAAGAGAAATAATAGCAGCGGAAAAATCAAATAACTTCGTGGCGCCATCCAGTATACCACAGGCAACTGACTGGGCTCGCATCCCTAAGTAGACGGGTCCTCTTGGAGTTCCTCCTCCAAAGTGGCGTAATCTCCTCTTCAAGCGATATTGTGTTGAGGCAAGGGTGAGTACTTGGTACTCGGCAAGTCATGCAATGAATGCAAGCTAATATACTATATGCATGGCTTGGTACAAAGGAATAGCTTAAGGTATATTTGCAAGAAATGACTTTTGACAAGTAATAAAAGTAGATTCAAAGCGAGAAATAAGTAAAGCATAAATAACTTTTCAAGAAGTTTAACAAACATTTTTCCCCATCCTAAACCACATTTCCATCATCTTCATTATTAAACCAACCCAACTTTTCAAATCCAAGTTATTTTCGTAAAATCTAACCCTTGATTGTAATTCCCGAGCATTGTCCAAGACCGTGGACACGGCTATTTAAATAGATTCTAAACTCTGCAGAGGTTATGCACTTTACCCACAAGATACAGTCAAACACCACAAAGGCGAGTTCCTCAGTAATAAAGCCTTTCTAAGCCTCAAACAACACAGGTGGTCCTCTCGGTTCGTGCTCTACACCATCCCTTCCCTTAGCCAAGGCGAAGTATGGGACCAACACACTGTTAGATGGGTATCTCGGCCACACCACGATACGCTCCCCGCACAATCACACAAACGGTGTAATTGACACCACTGAGGCTCCACGAGCGAGTCCTTAGCGACTTAGTCAACTAGGGCCGTCCCATTCCAGCCATGTGGTTGCAAGTATGACCCAGTTCAAAGGCTTGCAAGGTTAAGTCCTTAGAGTGACCAGGGCAAGACTACCCGAAGAACCAAATCAACATTCCCAATGCCACAACTGGCCCACTGATTGCTCTTGCCACATGCCCCGATCGAAATCTGTTTATCAAACCCCGCTTGATTACCATGCACCACGTGCCATCAACATCACATGATACTTTTCCAAAACAGGTTCAATATATCATTAAGTCAATATTAACATTTGATTGTCCAAAATCATGTTATGAGCACGTAAGTGTGTCTAAGCGATACTACAACGATCTAAACCCATGTTGGCAATTTAATAATGTCCAACTAGTAAACCACAACTAGGGTGACAAGGGTCATGGCACATACTTAAGTAATCAAGGTGTCATATAGCAAATAGGTATTTATCTAACCCCCATGTTTAAACAAAATATCTTTCTAATTGAACTAGCATGCAATAGTTTAAATCAAAATAGATTTCGAAATAGGATCAACATGGTCAAAGCACAACTTGCCTTCAAAAAGTACTTGCTCTTGGTCTTGAGTTGGATCCTGAGTCAATACTTCTCCTTCGAATCCTTCCGGTACTTCAACGTCTACTCGTAAAGCGTGCAAATAGCAAATACGCAAATAAACAATAGGCAAAAACATCCCAAAACTCCAAATAAAATCCATAAACAGAGAGAACATAATTTTCTGGATTTTTAGGAACTAGAATCGTCAAATTTGGAGTTAAGATTTAAAGTTATGATTATTTAAAGTTTAAATAATCAATTAAATAATATTACAGAGAAAAACTTTAGTCCAAAAATTAAATAAAATTCATATTTAGGTAGATCTTAATTTTATACAAATTTAGAAATTTGAATCACTCAAATTGGAGTTGAAACGCAAAAGTTATAAGCGTTTGAAGTTTGAATCTAAATTTGAAATCATTATTCGAATTAATAAATCATTTTCTTTTTCGGAAATTAATTATTGTGTCAGCATGGACACGTGGCAGCCTCTGATTGGTCGGCTGACGTCAGCCGGTCCATGGACGTGGTCCATGCTCGGCTCGGGTCCACCGTGGACTCGGTCCACGACTCCACGTGAGACTGACATGTGGGCCCACTCGGGTGACGTCATTGCTGACGTCAGCGGGGCTCAGCTCACCACGGTGGCGACATGTGGGACCTTTGTGACGTCATGGGTGACGCCGCTATCGGGACGGCGTGACATCGCGGGCCCTCGACACGCGGGCCCGCGTGTCGGCGTCACGCCTGCCAGCGTGCGTGGGCGCCAGCGGCGTCGGTCCAACTTCCCGACACGTGGCGCCAATCACGACCGCTGGTTTGAAAATCAACGGCGCGATTAGATCCAGGGTTAACACGTTGAAACTACTCGTTGATCGTGGGCGTTCGATTTAGATCGGACGGTCGAGATCTAATCCTATAATAGCACTTTGCTACGGCGCGTGGCAATTGTGAACCGTTGGATCTTGATCCAGCGGTCCAGATCCAATCGGGTTGGGGACACGTGAACTCACCTCAACCGCATTTATCTAGATCCGACGGTTCACCGAGCTCGCGAAGTCCGGCGATAGTGCGGCGAGGCTTGGGCACCGAGACGAGAACGATGACGAGCCCGACGGCGTTTCGGGTTGCTCGGCGAGATGAATCCTTCCTTCGGGTGCGTCTCGTCACGGTGGTTCCGGATCAGGCTCCTTCCGGCGGAAGAACGGACGGGACGGCGGAATCGAGCAAAGACCGCGGCGGTCACTTCCTCCAACTACGGCGAGCTCGCACGCCAATCAGCGGCGGCTCAGGCGAGATGGCTCGGGAAACGGTGCGCAAGGATGAGGGCAACCTCGGGACGTCTCACGCTTTAAATAGCCTCGGCGTCGCGGACACGGAAACCTAGTTTCCCACGGCTGGCGGCGCTGGCGGCGGAGTCCGGCTTCGGTCTCGGCGGAGACGACGACGCGCCTGGCCCACGTGGGCACGATCAACGCCACGATCGACGGGCGCGATCGGATCCGGGCGGATCACGGCTCGAACCGTCTGGCGGATCTCACCGTTGGATCTTGATCCAACGCTGGGATTGATTAGGGTTTTGATTTGGTTTGATCGAGTCAAGCGGCTCGGTCGGTTCGAGTCCGACTCGGGTTCGACTTCGGTCGGATGAACGATACTTGACCCGAGTTGAATTTCCAGCGATTTAATATTTAAAATAATTCCAAGAATTCATTTAATTCATTAAAAATAGCAAATGACTCGAGAAAAATTCCAGAAAAATTCTGGAAAATATTTTGGATCATTTTGGACTCAAATAAAATATTTCCAACAAAATTTTATTTGCAAAATTAAATTCTTTAATTATTTCAAAATGGAATAAATTCAATTAAATTCCAAATAAATCCAAATAAATTCCAGAAAATTCCAAAATTCACCAAAGTGCCAAACCACACATGAATTTAAGAAAAGCAAAATTTTGGGGTGTTACAAACCTCCCCCTTAATAGAATCTCGTCCACAGAGATTAGGTGGCTCACTCTGAGAATAGGTTTGGAAACTCTTTCTTCAAATCCTCTTCGCTCCCAAGTCGCTTCGCTTTCTTCATGGTTGCTCCACTTGAACTCTCTGAAAGCGGGTTGACTTGTTTCTAGTTTCTCGATCCATTGTGTCTAGAATCCTCACGGGATGCTCCTTATAAGTCAAATCCTCTTGTAACTCAATTGACTCTAGCGGTGCCTGTTCCTCAGGAACTCGGAGACACTTCTTCAACTGGGATACATGGAACACATCATGCACTCCTGTTAACGACTGTGGCAACTCCAGCTGATAGGCAACTTCGCCTCTGCGACTCAAAATCTTAAATGGTCCAACATAACGGGGTGCAAGTTTCCCTTTGGCATGAAACCTCTTAACTCCCCTGAGAGGCGTAACTCTGAGGTATACAAAGTCTTCTGGTTCAAAACTCAAATCTCGGCGACGATTGTCAGCATAACTCTTACTGCGAGATTGGGCGATCTTCAATCTTTCCCTAATCATGGCGACCGTTTCTTGACCTCTTGAAGAATATCAGGCCCAAAGACACGGCGCCACGGTCTCATTCCAATTCAATGGCGTCCGATGGTCGACCATACAAAGGCCTCAAAAGGTGACATCTCAGAACTAGCCTCGATAACTATTGTTGTAATGGCCCGAACTCGGCATACGGCAAACTCTTATCCCAAGAGGTAGCATAAGCCAATGCACAAGCTCTCAACATATCCTCCAATCTGGTTGACTCTTTTCGTCATTCGTCCGTCTGTGGATGATAAGTCAGATCTTTGAAGTTCAAACGGGTTCCCATGGCTTCATGCAACTTATTCCAAAACCTTGAGGTAAATTGGGTACCTGTCCGATACAATCCTCTTTGGCACTCCGTGCAAACAGACAATCTCGATCATGTATAATTCGCTAATTTATCTCCCGAGTAAGTGGTCTTCACGGGGATAAAATGGGCTACTTTAGTCAAGCGATCCACTATAACCCATATGGAGTCATAACCTCCTTGAGTCTTCGGCAAACCGGTAATGAAATCCATTCCGATTTCCTCCCACTTCCACTCAGGTATTTTTAGCGGTTGTAGCAATCCTGCTGGTCTCTGATGCATTGCCTTGACTCTCTGGCATACGTCACACAATGCAACGTGCTCGGCAACTTCACATTTCATACTCGGCCACCAGAATCTCTCCTTCAGATCCTGATACATCTTGGCGCTTCCAGGATGAATTGAGTACTTAGAGTCATGGGCTTCTTCCAGAATCAGTTGCTTTAACTCCTTTTTGTTAGGCACACAAATGCGATCCTTCATCCACAACGTGCCTTGCTCATCCAACTTGAAGTCCTCTGCCTTGCCTTCCTCCTTGATAAACTTAATCCTGCGAATCTTGTCATCATCCTTCTGTCCTTCTCGGATCTGATCCTCTAGGTTAGGCTTTACTTCTAATGCGGCCAAGAATCCGCTAGGTACAACCTCAATCTTCATCTTTTGAAAATCCTCACATAACTCATCCTGACTTGTGGCTAGCAACGTACTCACGGTATGGCTTTTCCGACTCAGGGCATCGGCTACTACGTTGGCCTTCCCGGGATGGTAATGGATTCCAACATTGTAGTCCTTGATTAACTCTAACCATCTCCTCTGCCTCATATTCAGGTCCGACTGGGTGAATATGTACTTAAGGCTCTTATGATCCGTATACACTTCACATCTGTTTCCAATCAGATAGTGACGCCATATCTTCAAGGCATGCACTACGGCAGCTAACTCTAGGTCATGTGTCGGATAATTTTCCTCATGCGGCCTCAAGCGCCTTGATGCATAAGCGATTTACCTTTCCCTTACGCATCGACACACATCCAAGTCCTTGGCGCGATGCGTCACAATAAATATCGAAGCTTTGAGCAACATCCGGTAGAACTAACACCGGTCTTGATGTCAATCGCTTCTTCACTCCCAAATCCTTTCTCACATTCGGCGTCCATGCGAACTTCTTTTCCTTCTTCATAGCCATGCGTAAGAGGTTTCGCAATTGTCGAGAAGCCTTCGATGAAACGGCGGTAGTATCCTCGCCATTCCAAGGAAACTCGACCTGGTCACAGCCTTCTATTGCTCCCAATGTAACACAGCTTCTACTTTGCTTGGATCTACTGGCGACTCCTTCATGCGGTCATTACATGTCCAAGAAACTCCACCTTGTCCTTCCAAAAATCACACTTGCTGAACTTGGCGAAAAGTTGCTGTTCCTCGGCTTTTCCAAAACTCGCCTTAAGTGTTCGGCATGTTCATCCTCTGCCTTGGAGTAGATTAGGATATCGTCTATGAACACGACGACAAACTTGTCCAAATATTCCATGAACACCTTATTCATCATATTCATGAAATAAATTTGGCGCATTAAATCGAGTCAAAGGACATAATCAGAACTCGTAATGTCCATATCTTGACGAGAATGCAGTCTTGGAATATCCTCCGATCAGATCTTCAATCGATGGTATCGATCTCGAGATCAATCTTGGAGAAAACTCCGGCTCCTCTTAATCGATCAAACAAATCATCAATCTCGGGTAGCGGATACTTATTCTTCACGGTGACTTCATTGAGTGCACGGTAGTCAATGCACATCCTCGAAACTCCGTCCTTCTTCTTGACGAACAAAACCGGTGCTCCTACTATGACGAACTCCTGGCCTCGATAAATCCTTTCTCCATTAACTCTTCTAGCTGTTTCTTCATCTCTACCAACTCCTCGGTAGACATCCGATAGGGTCTCTTTGCTATCGGTCTTTGTGCAGTACAAGCTCTATCACAAACTCTATGTCCTCGCCTGGCGGCATACCAGGTAGGTCTTCGGGAAAAACATCGGGTACTCATTTACTCTTTGGGACATCCTCTATGCCGCTCGCCTTGGTACTATTAACCATCAACTGTCCATCTCTAACTGCAGTGGCTTGAAATTCCACTTTCTTCCCACACGGGCTCTCAATCGAGATAGTCCTTCGTCCACAATCCAATACTGACCTTGTGCTTGGATAACCAATCCATTCCCAATATAACATCTAAGGTCCGGGTCTCCAAAATTATAAGGTTTGCTAGGAACTCTATTCCATCTATTAGTATTCTCACCCCTAACATCCTACTTCCGTTCGAGTTGAACCAGGGGTTTGAACTAAAAGCATGCACTTAAGTCTTGCAATCCTCAAATCATTTCTAGTAGCAAAGCCTTGCGAAACAAACGAATCGCGAAGCTCCAGAGTCAAACAAAGCGTGGCAGTGCTCGAGTTAACAAGTAACTTACCCAAAGATTTACGGCGGTGAGTATTCGCAGTTACGCCTCAAGGTGACATGGTTGACTCGGCCTCTCACCACGATGCCTGGTGTGGCTCGTGCCGGGCGCCCTAGCTGGGGTGGTTCCTAGGTTGAAGCGAATCGGGTCGCTCCGCTGTCTTCTTTGGACAACTGTTGGCAAAGTGTCACGGCTTGTTGCGGTTATTGTAACAGCGTCTCACTTGTTCCTTCTTTGATCGCTGGGGTAGCGTTTCTAGCGGGGCTCGGGTGCAGTAGTTACGATTGACAGGTCTTGGTGCTGAGGATGGTGTCCTTGTTGCATTCTCGTGGTTGGAATCAAGAATTGATTTGGTGCAACTCTCGGTATTGCGTTCTGGCGTGATCCTTCTTTGTTGCATCCTGCGCTTCTGTTCTCATCCGTTCCTTGCGCTTGTCCTCAAGAATAAGTGCCTTATTCACCAACTCTTGGAAATCTGGAAAGGTGTGGGTGATCAATCCTACTTGCAATCTGAGTTAAGTCCCTTCATAAAACGCAGGTATGCCTGGATTTATCTGTCGCTACATCCTCAAAAAGGTGCGTAGCGTGCTAGGCTGTGTGAATTTGTTCGGGTAGTCGGCCACCGGCTGATTACCTTGCTTCGTTGCTCAACTCCTCCTTCTTAAGGTCCATGATTCCTTCAGGCACGTGATACTTGTCGAATGCACCGTGAACTCCTCCCAAGTGATATCTTGAGGGTTCTCTGCGTGGCACAGGTTCTCCCACCATTCTGGCCATCGTTCCTTCCAGGTGATGAGAAGCGAGAGTACCTTCACATTCCCTATGCATTGAGCTATGTGTAGCTTCCTCTCGATTGATCTTAACCAATCATCGGCCTCCAATGGATTGGCATTCCCGAGAGAAAGTGGGTGGGTGAGTTCTCATGAACTCGACAGCCTTGTGATTCAGCGTGGTCCCCGATTAACTTGATTAGCGTGGCCTGAGCAAAGGACGTGCTGCATTTGTTGCATCATAGCATGCATCAACTGAGTCTGGGCAGCAAGAAAAGCTCCGAAATTCTGCATATCAACTGGCGGTGCTGGTGCTCCATCATTGGGGTTTTCTGCTGGGCGAGACCCACTCCCATTGCTTCCCAAGTTTCCACGGGTATTCACCATCTGCCGATTTGCTCTAGGTTTAGAGATGAGAGGGAAACAAGAATAGACAAGTAATATGGAACTTATGCGGGGCGAAAAGGTGTAGCCTTAAGGTCCAACTTTATTATTAATAACTTGGTATGGTTGCTTACAATGCCTAAGGGCCTTGCAACACATACTGCACACTCAGCAAACAAAACAAATCCAAATTGAACTAACTCTGGAGTCTAACGTCTAAAGGGTGACTCTTTATTCTATGGCGCGACTCGGCGAAGGAGTCTCACTAAAGAACCTATGCTGTAACACCCCTTAAAACTAATCTAAAGAACAAGAAAATTTCGACAGCATCTCCTCTAAAACAGAACGTCACGGAAGCAATTCATGATAAACAATTCATCCAAGAATATAAGCAATTCAACAATACTAACGACAGCAAGTCTAAACCAACCATAAGCAAGAATAAGTTTAGTCATAACAACGAATAGTCTAAGTGTAAATAAAATTCAGCAAGCTAATGCATTAAATAAACACTAGTTCATGGGAGCTGTGAAGACATTCGAAGGTTTATTGTGTTGCTAGCCCACCCCTCATGCTTATGTCTCTTGCACGCTACCTGAAAACAACAAAACACAAGCAGTGAGATTGGATAATCTCAGCAAGCGGAACAATTAACACATAAACACCTCCATCAAGAATTTAACACACCACAACATCAATTACCACAACCTCAGTAAAATGCTCATGATTATGCATATGCTTATGCCATGATCCTCCTCACCGTGCCCTTTCTCAGAACACACGGTGTTGTGCAGACGGTCGCAAGACGCCAAGGCGTCGACAAACTTCCAATGCATGAATGTGCAGTTAATGCTTCATGCATGAATTCATTCATAATTTTCCACATTGAGTCCACATGTTTGCATACCATCATATAGCATGGATAGAAAACAAATATCAATGAGACGAACTACTTAAACAATTCAACTGGTAGACAACATCATTCTTCTCTTTACTCATGATTCATTGACAAAGCTCATCATCACAATGCTACCCTAAATATTGCAATCATCAAAGCAATTGATTAAACCATGTATGATTTATGTAATCGGAGATTATAACGAAGGCAATGCAAACATCAATGTATAGCTCAACCATAACACCACTTCCACTTGCCTTTACCGACGTAGACGACGGATCTAGTTGCGTCCAGAAGGGGCACCACCTGTACAATCATAATTTCAGTATGTAACAGCAGCACAACAGATCACACGACTCAAACACGCAATTCCTACAACCCGTTCCCCTTTCCAACACCGAAACCCCGTTCTGTCCAGACCGAACAGCAGCAACCCCCATTCTCTTTTTCGTATCTTTTTTTCTACAGAACATAAAAATATGAAAAAATTACAGGAGCTAGATATTGACGAGATCTACAACTTTCCAGAAGATCATAAATTCTAATTCCTCTGCTAAATATGCCTAAACAGTCGTCCAACACAGTGGATGAAATCTGTTCCCAGATTCTGTTCGTCGGTTTGCAACAGCGATAACTCTCAGAACACTTCCCCAAAAATTCTGAAAAAATTACAGAAGCTAGGTCTCGACGTTATCTACAATTTTCCAGTTATGGGTTTTGGCAGGAAAAATCGTCTAGGTCACGTAAAACGTGGAACAACCCGCGCTGCACAATCTTCCCTCTCAGAAACAGCACCACGTGAACAACTACCCTTCTTCCCCATCAAGATCCATCCAAAACCCTCACCACCAGATCTAATACACTCCTAATCCCTAGGTAAAACAGAGGTAAAAGTTTGGGAATTTTACCTAGTGATCTCCCTTGCAAACCCACGAAGAACACGCGAAGAACCCCGAATCGGCGATCTGCTCGTCCTCCACGCCTCCACGGAGTCGCTCCTCGCCTTCTCCTTCGCGAATCGCGGTGGTTCTTGAGCCACCACGTGGGGAGAGGAAGGGGAGGGAGAGGTGGCTGCTAGGGGAGGGAGTGGGAGAGGGTGGAGGCGCCTAGGGTTGGAGGGTGTGGCCGACCAAGGGGGCGCACCACTAATGGGCCGGCCCACTAGGGGGAAGGTGGAAGTGGGATGGGAATTCGGTCCAAGCCCAGGTTTTCTTCGGCCTTTTGCCCCAGCCCGAAACTCCAAGATTAAATTTAAATGCAGCATTTTCTTCAATTATTTCATTCCCCGACAATTCCGTCAATCCTCTCCGAAACAAAACAAGGAAGAAAAGTTCTAGGGCATCACATTCTCCCCTCCTTAAAAGGATTCGTCCCCGAATCTACTTCTTTTAGCTACAGACCAAAAAGGAAAAAGGAAGGCAAAAGGTAAACCACGACTTACCCCCAGCGTCCTCAAATAGCGTAGGGTACTTCTTCCGCATCTGGTCTTCAGGTTCCCAAGTTGCCTCCCGCCAGATCGATTGGTCCACAAAACTTTCACAAAGCGGATGGTTCTCCTCCTCATGACTCGCCTCCGAAGAGTCTAAAATTCAAGTGGATGGCACTCCAAAGTCAAATCTTGCTCAACCTGTGTAATCGGTTCCAAGTCAATCTTATGCTCTGGGTCATGGAGATACTTCCGTAACATAGAGACATGGAAGACATCATGCACTCCCTTCAAAGAGTCTGCAACCTGCCAGACGCGCCTAAACCGCCCACTCGAGCCACAATCGAACGGACCAATGTACCTCGGGCTAAGCTTAGAGTGGTACCAAAACGAACAACACCCTTTGATGGAGATACCTTGAGAAGGACTTGATCACCCACTACAAACTCCAAATCTCGTCTCTCGTTATCGGCATAACTCTTCCGACGGCTCGAGCAGCCAGGAGATTTCGCCGTATCTCTTGCACCTTCTCAAAGGTCTGTTGAACCCAATCCGGACTCCTCGCAATGATTTTTCTCCAATCAGATCCCAAAGCAAAGTGGAGAAACACACTTTCGACCATAAAGCGCCTCGAATGGAGCCATTCGAATACTAGCCTGGTAAATCGTTATTGTAAGCAAACTCTACCAAGGCCAAGTGATCCTCCCAACTTCCTTCCAAGATAGAACACATGCTCAAGCATGTCCTCTAGAGTCTGGATGGTCCGCTCAGATCGCCATCTGTCTGAGGATGAAAAGATGTGCTGAGAGAGAGTTTTGTTCCCAAAGCACTATGCAAACTCTGCCAAAAATGGGACACAAATCTAGTGTCTCGATCGGAGACAATCGATTTAGGCACACCATGGAGTCTAAGCACTTCCTTCATGTACAAAGGAACTAGATCTGGTGCCGAATTGGTCGTCTTCATTGGAATAAAATGTGCTGACTTAGTGAGTCTATCCACCACCACCCAAATGGCATCTCTACCTCGCGGTGAGCGGGGTAACCCAATCACAAAGTCCATAGTGATGTGTTCCCACTTCCATTCTGGAATTTCCAATGGCTGTAATGCATCGCGTGTCTCTTATGCTCAGCTTTTACCTGTTGGCACACTCCACAAGAAGCCACATACTTGGCAATATCCACCTTCATCCTCTTCCACCAAAAACTCTGTTTCAGATCCCGATACATCTTGGTCTCTCCAGGATGAACGGAATACGGAGTCCTGTGGGCTTCCCTTAGAATGTCCATCTTCACATCCGATTTCTGAGGCACACAAAGACGGCCTCTAAACCGAATAGAACCATGCTTGTCTATACTGAATTCCCGAGGTTTCCCTTCGGAAATCCGCCGCCGAACCTCCTGAAGCAAACGATCCTGCAATCGAGCCTCATGCACCCGCCGAGTATGCAAGACTGAATGATCATCTGAGTCTCATTCTCGCGCAACCCCAAAGAAACAAGAAGTGACATGACCTCTTTCCAATTCTGCAACCAAGGGCAAAGCAGTCTTGGGGACGCCCGCTCTACTCAAGGCATCCGCCACAACATTAGCCTTGCCGGGATGGTACTGGATTGACACATCAAAGTCCTTTATCAACTCCAACCACCTACGCTGCCGCAGATTCAACTCCCGCTGGGTGAAAATATATTTGAGGCTCTTATGATCAGTGAAAATATCACAAGACTCCCCATAAAGATAGTGCCTCCACAATTTCAAGGCAAAAACCACAAGCTAACTCGAGATCATGGGTGGGATAATTGCTCATGAGTCTTTAGCTGTCTTGAAGCATAAGCAATGACAAAGCCTTCTTGCATGAGCACACAACCCAAACCAACCCTCGAGGCATCTCAGATACATCAGAAACGCTTGCCACTCACAGTGCAAGGATAAAATAGGTGCATTGACCAGCTTTGCTCTTTAGCGTCTCAAAACCGGCCTCACATTCCTCGACTGCATGAAAGGAACCCTTTTACGAGTGAGCCTTGTCATCGGCTTAGCTATGATAGAGAAATTATGCACGGCGCCGGTAATAACTCGCCAACCCCAGAAACTCCTGATTTCCGTCCACACTAGACGGTCTTCGCCATTCAACCACAGGCAACCTTCTTTGGGTCAAGCTGTGACACCACTTTGGTTGATGACATGCCCAAGGAAGCTCACCTCCGACAAACTGTAAGGCGCACTTCTTGAGTTTGGCATAGAATTGATTCTTACGAAGAGCTTCCAAAACTAGACCAAGATGCACGGCGTGCTCCTCCTCGGACTTCGAGTAGACAAGAATGTCGTCAATGAAGACGACAATAAAGTCATCAAGATATTCATGGAGCATCCTGTTCATTGCTTCCATAAAGACGGCAGGAGGCATTCGTTAGTCCAAAAGACATGACTACGAATTCAAAATGCCCATACCTCGTGTTGAAAGCCGTCTTTTCAATATCCTCCTCCTTAATCCAAGAATCGATGATACCCAGATTGCAAATCAATCTTGGAGAATACCTTGGCACCCTCAATTGATCAAAAAGATCATCAATACGAGGCAATGGGTACTTGTTCTTAATGGTAACTTGATTGAGCGCCATTAGTCCACACATAGCCGCTTGGTGCCATCTTTCTTCTCCACGAACAAGACCGGGGCCGCCCAAGGAGACGAGCTCACTCTAATAAACCCCTTATCTAGGAGTTCATCCAATTGCCTCTTCAGCTCAATTTGTTCTATTGGAGCCATCCGGTACGGGGTTTTATAAATCGGCCTCGTACCAGGAACAAGATCAATGCGGAAGATAGTCTCCCGTTCCGGAGGCAATCCCGGAAGCTCACTGGGAAACACATCTGGATATCGGCAAACTACAGCAATGCCCTCCAAACTCTTCTCCTCCTCTCGACCCTCAACCATGGACCAGAGGACCCCTGATTTCAACATCCGGGAGTTTGGGAACAGCTTACACAAAAAGGAGAGGGAGTACCGCATAGCACTCCCCTGAAAAGTTATTTCTTGCCCAGATGGAGCATGCAAAGTAACTGTCCTCCAAGCACAATCAATCACCGCCTGGTGCTGGGATAGCCAGTCCATGCCAAGGATAACATCAAACGGCTCCAAGGAGATCACCACCAGATTCGCCATGAACACCTCGTCAGCTAACAGAAATTGACACGATGCGGACCCTCGAACTAGAAATCAAGCCTTGCGGTGCACTAACCACCACCGCATCACCCAAACTCGCACGTATAGACCAGCCCGAACAACAAAATCCACAGAGACAAACGAGTAGCTAGCGCCGAGTCGAACAACACACCGGGCAACCACAGAATTAATGTAAATAGTACTTGTCACCACATTGCCACGATCCGCATCCCCGAAGAGGGCAAAGCGTGGACTCCTGGGTAGATCGAGATGGTGCAGCCTCGTGATCCGGATATGTCAGCGCAGGGACCCACGGCGAAGTCCGGGAAGAAGGTGGCGGTGGAAGTCGGGGCATCCAAGAAGTCCCCGAGAGTGGCGCCGGGTAGAACGAGGGAGTCGGAGTAGGCGCCGGAGGTGCTGCAGAGTAGGAGCCGATGGCAACATATGCATCACGCCCTCGCTGCTCGCCTTTGGAGAGGATGTCACCGCTCCCAACGCAGCCTTTGCCGTTGGGGTTCTTACGACACACCACATCCTTGTGATCCTCCCGACCACAGATGGTGCACCTTCCCTTCCACGAGCACTCATTTGCGGCGATGGGAATCGCCACAACGGAAACATACCATCCCCATGCCAGGAGTGACTATGGCACAGATCGGGCGCACCTCCCCGAGGTGTCTTTGCTGAGTAGGACGGCCACCATAGGGTCGGTGACGAAAATTCTTCCCCTTCTTATTCCAAGTACCAGAGGATTGACCCTTCTTCTCCTGGAGGGCCCTTAGATCGCTCTCCTGTGGGCAGGTTTGCGATGCTCTTCGGTGTAGTTCAGCCGCAGTTCCACACCCAGAGCTTGCTCCACCATTGTCCGGAAATCGACAATGGGGAAAGCGCCAAAGATATGGCGAATGGCAGGACGGAGTCCTCGCCGAACCGCCTTGCCTTCTCCACCTGGCCACGTGCCACATGGGGCACAAACGCACGATCTGGTTGAAGCCAACCTCGTACTCCGCCAGTCTTCTTGTCTTGGGCATACTGTCCCAAGTCAATTTGCATCTTGTCGAGGAAGGTGGCGGGGTAGAACCTCCTCTCAAATTGCCTGACAAACTCCCCCAAGAGGGGTCACCTTGCGCACTTCGAGGACAAGACACCCCTCCACCAGATTTGGGCTTCTCCTTCAAGAGTGTGCTACAAAGCGAACACGATCTTGCGCCACCACCTCAAAAGCGCCCATTTGCATCTCCACATAGGACAACCAATCCGCTGCTCGGATCGGATTGCCCACCCCATCAAAGCTATCCGGGCAATCCAACCCACTCGCAGCCTTGATGCCACCGCCGCGCCGACAGCTGGCACAGGAGCTGCAGCCATGCCCACAGCAGGGGCGGCCGGGGCGCCCTGCCTCAGCGCCCGCAACTCCTCCTGCATCGCTCTCATGGCGGCCACTAATTCCGCCGAAACACCACCCTCAGCCTGGGTAGCCTCGGCTGCCCCCGACGGCTTGCTTCCGGCGAACGACTGTCACAAGGCCTTCGGCGTCTTCGGTGGCATACTGCACCCAACAAGCCGCAAGCAACCAATCACCACAACAACAAAAGCATAACAAAACACCCACAAAAAAAACAATAGATATAGACGAACATACGCATGGCATGCAATGCAGCCCATCCCATCCTAAAAGTGCAAGTGTGTCAATTTTAAAGTTGATTAACAATCCTATTCAGTATTAAAAGTTGATTACCCTAAAGCAATTTAAAGAGTTAACCCTAAGCAATGTTACTAATTTCACACAAAGAAAGTTTTAGTTCATGTTAGAATATCTCTCCTAAATTCATACACCAAGGACCTAAAGCCCGCTCTCGATACCAAGCTGTAACACCCTTAAAACTAATCTAAAGAACAAGAAAATTTCGACAAAGATCTCCTCTAAAACAGAACGTCACGGAAGCAATTCATGATAAACAATTCATCCAAGAATATAAGCAATTCAACAATACTAACGACAGCAAGTCTAAACCAACCATAAGCAAGAATAAGTTTAGTCATAACAACGAATAGTCTAAGTGTAAATAAAATTCAGCAAGCTAATGCATTAAATAAACACTAGTTCATGGGAGCTGTGAAGACATTCGAAGGTTTATTGTGTTGATATACCACCCCTCATGCTTATGTCTCATGCACTCTACATGAAAACAACAAAACACAAGCAGTGAGATTGGATAATCTCAGCAAGCGGAACAATTAACACATAAACACCTCCATCAAGAATTTAACACACCACAACATCAATTACCACAACCTCAGTAAAATGCTCATGATTATGCATATGCTTATGCCATGATCCTCCTCACCGTGCCCTTTCTCAGGAACACACGGTGTTGTATCTGATCGCGCCAAGACGCTGGCGTCGACAAACTTCCAATGCATGAATGTGCAGTTAATGCTTCATGCATGAATTCATTCATAATTTTCCACATTGAGTCCACATGTTTGCATACCATCATATAGCATGGATAGAAAACAAATATCAATGAGACGAACTACTTAAACAATTCAACTGGTAGACAACATCATTCTTCTCTTTACTCATGATTCATTGACAAAGCTCATCATCACAATGCTACCCTAAATATTGCAATCATCAAAGCAATTGATTAAACCATGTATGATTTATGTAATCGGAGATTATAACGAAGGCAATGCAAACATCAATGTATAGCTCAACCATAACACCACTTCCACTTGCCTTTACCGACGTAGACGACGGATCTAGTTGCGTCCAGAAGGGGCACCACCTGTACAATCATAATTTCAGTATGTAACAGCAGCACAACAGATCACACGACTCAAACACGCAATTCCTACAACCCGTTCCCCCTTTCCAACACCGAAACCCCGTTCTGTCCAGACCGAACAGCAGCAACCCCCATTCTCTTTTTCGTATCTTTTTTTCTACAGAACATAAAAATATGAAAAAATTACAGGAGCTAGATATTGACGAGATCTACAACTTTCCAGAAGATCATAAATTCTAATTCCTCTGCTAAATATGCCTAAACAGTCGTCCAACACAGTGGATGAAATCTGTTCCCAGATTCTGTTCGTCGGTTTGCAACAGCGATAACTCTCAGAACACTTCCCCAAAAATTCTGAAAAAATTACAGAAGCTAGGTCTCGACGTTATCTACAATTTTCCAGTTATGGGTTTTGGCAGGAAAAATCGTCTAGGTCACGTAAAACGTGGAACAACCCGCGCTGCACAATCTTCCCTCTCAGAAACAGCACCACGTGAACAACTACCCTTCTTCCCCATCAAGATCCATCCAAAACCCTCACCACCAGATCTAATACACTCCTAATCCCTAGGTAAAACAGAGGTAAAAGTTTGGGAATTTTACCTAGTGATCTCCCTTGCAAACCCACGAAGAACACGCGAAGAACCCCGAATCGGCGATCTGCTCGTCCTCCACGCCTCCACGGAGTCGCTCCTCGCCTTCTCCTTCGCGAATCGCGGTGGTTCTTGAGCCACCACGTGGGGAGAGGAAGGGGAGGGAGAGGTGGCTGCTAGGGGAGGGAGTGGGAGAGGGTGGAGGCGCCCTAGGGTTGGAGGGGGTGTGGCCGGCCAAGGGGGGGGCGCACCACTAATGGGCCGGCCCACTAGGGGGGGGGGGGGGAAGGTGGAAGTGGGATGGGAATTCCCGGTCCAAGCCCAGGTTTTCTTCGGCCTTTTTCCCCAGCCCGAAACTCCAAGATTAAATTTAAATGCAGCATTTTCTTCAATTATTTCATTCCCCGACAATTCCGTCAATCCTCTCCGAAACAAAACAAGGAAGAAAAGTTCTAGGGCATCACATATCTTTCTAATTGAACTAGCATGCAATAGTTTAAATCAAAATAGATTTCGAAATAGGATCAACATGGTCAAAGCACAACTTGCCTTCAAAAAGTACTTGCTCTTGGTCTTGAGTTGGATCCTGAGTCAATACTTCTCCTTCGAATCCTTCCCAGATTTCAACGCCTACTCGTAAAGCGTGCAAATAGCACAGACGCAAATAAACAATAGGCAAAACCATCCCAAACCTCCAAATAAAATCCATAAACAGAGAGAACATAATTTGCTGGATTTTTAGGAACTGGAATCGTCAAATCTGGAGTTAAGACGAAAAGTTATGATTATTTAAAGTTTAAATAATCAATTAAATAATATTACAGAGAAAAACTTTAGTCCAAAAATTAAATAAAATTCATATTTAGGTAGATCTTAATTTTATACAAATTTAGAAATTTGAATCACTCAAATCGGAGTTGAAACGCAAAAGTTATAAGCGTTTGAAGTTTGAATCTAAATTTGAAATCATTATTCGAATTAATAAATCATTTTCTTTTGGAAATTAATTATTGCGTCGGCATGGACACGTGGCAGCCTCGATTGGTCGGTGGTGACGCCACCGGTCCATGGGCGTGGTCCACGCCGGCTCGGGTCCACCGTGGACTCGGTCCACGACTCCACGTGAGGCCCGACATGTGGGCTCACTCGGTGACGTCATTCTTCGGCGTCGGCGAGGCTCGGCCACGGTGGCGACATGTGGGACCTTTGACGTCATGGGTGGCGTCGGCGCTTGGCTGGGACGGCGGCGACATGCGGGCCCCTCGACACGCGGGCCGCGTGTCGGCGTCCTGCACGCTGGCGTGCGTGGGCCAGCGGCTGACCGCGTCGGTCCAACTTCCCGACTCGTGGCGCAATCACGACCGGTGGTTTGAAAATCAACGGCGCGGATTAGATCCAGGGTTAACACGTTGAAACTACTCGTTTATAGTGGGCCGTTCGATTTAGATAGGACGGTCCAGATCTAATACTATAATAGCCCGGCTACAGCACGTGGCGAGTGTGAAACGGTGGCGCTTGATCCAACGGTCCCGCATCCAATCGGGTTGGGGACACGTGAACTCACCTCAACCGTGCGATCTAGATCCGACGGTTCACCGAGCTCGCGAAGTCCGGCGATGGTGCGGCGAGGCTTGGGCACCGAGACGAAGCGATGACGAGCCCGACGGGCGTTCGGGTTGCTCCGGCGAGATGAATCCTTCCTTCGGTGCGTCGCCACGGTGGTTCCGGATCTGGGCTCCTTCTCGGCGGAAGACGACGGACGGCGGCGGAATCGAGCAAAAACCGCGGTGGTCACTTCCTCCAACTACGACGAGCTCGCACGGGCAACTGGCGGCGGCTCAGGCGAGATGGCTCGGGGGAACGGGTGCGCAAAGATGAGGGCAACCTCGGGGGACGTCTCACGCTTTAAATAGCCCCGGCGTCGCGCGGACACGAAACCTAGTTTCTACGGCGGCGCGGGCGGGCGCGAGTCCGGCTTCGGTCTCGGCGGAGACGACGACGACACCGGCCCACGTGGCACGATTAACGGCCACGATCGCGACGGGCGCGATCGGATCCGGGCGGATACGGCCGAACTGCGACGGGCGGATCTCGGCCGTTGGATCTTGATCCAACGGTTGGGATTGATTAGGGTTTTAATTTGGTTTGATCGAGTCAATCGGCTCGGTCGGATTCGAGTCCGACTCGGGTTCCACTTCGGTCGGATGAGCGATACTTGACCGAGTTGAATTTCCAGCGATTTAATATTTAAAATAATTCCCAGTAATTCATTTAATTCATTAAAAATAGCAAATGACTCAGAAAAATTCCAGAAAAATTCTGGAAAATATTTTGGATCATTTTGGACTCAAATAAAATATTTCCAACAAAATTTTATTTGCAAAATTAAATTCTTTAATTATTTCAAAATGGAATAAATTCAAATAAATTCCAAATAAATTCCAGAAAATTCCAAAAATTCACCAAAGTGCCAAACCACACATGAATTTAAGAAAAGCAAAATTTTGGGGTGTTACAGGCATGTGGCAAGAATGATCAGGTGGGCCAGTTGTGGCACCGGGAACGTTGGTTTGGTTCTTCGGGTAGTCTTGCCCTGGTCATCCTAAGGACTTCACCTTGCAAGCCTTTGAACTGAGTCAATCTTTCAAGCACATGTCTGTAATGGGACGGACCTAGTTGATTAAGTTGCTAATAACGTACCTGTGGGACCTCAGGAGGTCAACTAACGGTGGATTGACCTAAACTTCGCCTTTGCTAAGGGAAGGGTTAGTGTGCAACACCGGAGAGGACCACTTGTCTTTGTTAAAAGTTTAGAAAGACTTTTATTCACGGGAACTTCGCCTTTGTGGTGTTTATTTGTATCTTGTGGGTAAAGTGCATAACCTCTGCAGAGTGAAAAATCTATTCGAATAGCCGTGTCCGCGGTATTGGACATCGCTCGGGAATTACAGTCAAGGGTTAGACTTTCTTGAAAATAACTTGGACTTGAAAGGTTGGGTTTGGTTAAATAATGATGTTGATGGAAATGTGGTTTAGGAATGGGAAGGATGTTGATTAAACTTTTGGAAAGGTTATTTATGTTATACTTGTTTCTACTGCTTTCGAATCTACTTATGCTACTTGTCAAATGCTGTTTTACTGCAAATACACCTTGAGCTACTACTTTGTATCAAGCCATGCATGTAGTATATTAGCTGCATTCTGTGCATGACTTGCTGAGTACCAAGTACTCACCCTTGCCGCAATACAACACCAGTTGAAGAAGAATCTACACCTGCTTTGGAGGAGGAGCTTCCAGAGGAACCGTCTACTTAGGGAGCGAGTGTCGGGACCCCGAATATGCAAATCCGGACCCTCTGTGTATTCAGCACTAGTCCAGGAACACGCTCGTGCACACAGTCTTAACATCGGTAAATATCACAATCATACCACTCGATACTAACAAAGTACTTTATTTAAATAGTCAAACTGGTTACCTGACCTTATGGCCAAGTCACAAATGCACGCCTCGCAGGGCGAAACTTATTAAGAGAGAAATAGTAGCAGCGGAAAATCAAAGAAGGTAACATCGTGGCGCCATCCAGTATACCACAGCAAGCGGTAGGGCTCGCTTCCCTAAGTAGACGGATCCTCTTGGAGCTCCTCCTCCAAAGCTGGTGTATTCTCCTCTTCAACTGGTGTTGTAGGGTGGCAAGGGTGAGTACTTGGTACTCAGCAAGTCATGCACAGAATGCAGGCTAATATACTATATGCATGGCTTGGTACAAAGGAATAGCTCAAGGTATATTTGCAGTAAACAGCATTTGACAAGTAATATAAGTAGATTCGAAAGCAGTAGAAACAAGTATAGCATAATTAACTTTCCAAGAGTTTAATAAACATCTTTCCCATCCTAATCCACATTTCCATCAACATCATTATTAATCCAACCCAACCTTTCAAAACCAAGTTATTTTGAAAATCAACGGCCGCGATTAGATCCCAGACACGTGGCACGATCGTGTCCGTTGATTTGAAAATCAACGGCCGCGATTAGATCCAGGGTTAACACGTTGAAAACTACTCGATGATTGTGGGCCATTCGATCTAGATCGGACGGTCCAGATCTAATCCTACATTAACACTACTACGGCACGTGGCGATCGTGGGCCGTTGGATCTTGATCCAACGGTCCAAATCTAATCGGGTTTGGAAACACGTGAACTCACCTCAACCGCACGATCAAGATCGGACGGCGCCTGAGCTTCGCGAGGTCGATGGCGGCAGCGGAGCGAGGCCACCGGCGATGAGAACGACAGCGAGCCCGACGGCGCCGAGTCGCTCCGGCGGAGTGAGAGGTACCCACGGGTGCGCCTTGGCTTGGGGGTCTCGGAACTGGGCTCAACCGCGGCGGAAGACGGCGAACGGCGGCGGAATGAAGCAGCAACCGCGGCGGGGTGGCGCTCAACTACGGCGAGCTATCGCGGCTAAACGGCGGCTGCTCTGCCTTGGTGAGTAGGGGCTATGGGTGCGCAAGGTCAGGGCCGACCTCGGGGTGTGACCCGGGCCTTAAATAGCCTCGGCGTCCGTGCGGAAAACGGAAACCTAAACCTACACGGCGGCGGACGCGGCGGCGGAGTCCGGCTCGGATCCGGCGGAGACGACGACGCACGGCCGTCCACGTGGCACGATCGACGGTCACGATCGCGTGGGTGCGATCGGATCCGACCGGATCGGTGCGGCTCGATTTCGGCCGTTGGATCTCGATCCAACGGTTCACCGGGTTAGGGTTTGGACTTGATTCGGTCGAGTCACGTGGCTCGGGTCGGGTTCGGGTCGGACTCGAACTCGAGTCTGACTCGGGCTCGGTCGGATGAATACTACAAACCCACTCGCATTTTCCAGCGATTTAATATTTAAAAATAATTCCCAGTAATTCATTTAATTCATTAAAAATAGCAAATGACTCAGAAAAATTCCAGAAAAATTCTGGAAAATACTTTGGATCATTTTGGACTCAAATAAAATATTTCCAACAAAATTTTATTTGCAAAGTTTAATTCTTTAATTATTTCAAAATGGAATAAATTCAAATAAATTCCAAATAAATCCAAATAAATTCCAGGAAATTCCAAAAATTCACCAAAGTGCCAAATCACACATGAAATTAAGAAAAGCAAAATTTTGGGGTGTTACAGCGAGCCCAATCAGTTGCCTGTGGTATACTGGATGGCGCCACGAAGTTATCTTATTTTTCCGCTGCTATTATTTCTCTCTTAATAAGTTTCGCCCTGCGTGGCGTATATTTGTAACTTGACCATATGGTCGAGCAACCAGTTTGACTATTTAATTAAAGTACTTTATTAGTATCGAGTGGTATGATTGTGATATTTACCGATGTTAAGACTGTGTGCACTAGCGCGTTCCTGGACTAGTGCTGAATACACAGAGGGTCCGGATTTGCAAATTCGGGTCCTGACAGGATGCTACCTTCCGGCTTGCCGGAATCCGCCTCTTGCCGAATCGTGTCCCGACCCGCTCGCGCATCCAGCGCCTTGGCCATCTCGCAGCTCTCCCTGTCACAAGAAAAAGACTGCTTGATATCACCGCGTAGAGCGATAATACCACTCGGGCTTGGCATTTTCAGCGTCAGGTACGCATAGTGGGGCACTGCCATGAACTTGGCTAGCGCTGGTCTCCCTAAGATGGCATGATACGCTGTCGCGAAATCAGCCACCTCGAAGCCAAGGTTCTCTATCCGGTAATTTTCTCTTGTACCGAAAGTGACCGGCAGAGATATTTGTCCGAGTGGTATCACCGATGTTCCGGGTATAACGCCGTGAAAGGGCGATGACCCTCGCTTAAGCTCCGACCGTGGAATTCCCATGTCGTCGAGAGTTTTTACAAAGAGGACATTGAGCCCACTTCCACCATCAACCAATACCCTCTTGAGCTTGATGCCGCGGACAACCGGCGCCAAGACAAGCAGATATCTATCGGGGAATGGGACTCGGTCCAGGTGATCCGAGCGGTCGTAAGTTATCGCGACCTCGGACCACCGTACATACTGGGGGGTCTCCGGCTCTATTGCGTTGATATCTCGGGCGGTAAGCTTTTGCTTTCGCTTGGACTCGTACGCAGCCGAACCCCCGAATATGTAATTAAGCTCGAGATCGACCTCCAGATAGTCTTCCTCCGTTTCGGGGGGAGGCGGCTTGGCAGCATGTCCACTCAGACTTTGTCCAGCCTGCTTCTTGCTCTCCCGAGCAAATCTCTTCAAAGTGAAGAAGTCCTTGGCGGCATGTATCCCCTTCGGATGGAAGGGGCAAAGCGAGTTCATCACCTTGTCATACCCGTCCTCCTTGAGGGGATGAGGGTGGGCATGTTCGGCGACTGCCACTAGCTCTTCACCTTTACGCTTATTTTCCTTCCATCTGGAGGGCTCGGCCTGATCCTTTCCCTCGTCGTGCCGTTCCGCCAAGGCCTCGGAGGCGGAAGCATAGCGATCCGCAAGGGCGAACAGCTCACGAACCAACGTTGGTGGCTTCCGAGACATCTTCTTGATGAGATCAGGGTCACTGACCCCCTTCTGGAAGGCAGCTATCACGACCGCATCCGTGACATCTCGAACAGTGCTTTTACGATGCATGAAGCGCTTGACAAACTCCCGCAGGGACTCATTCCTCTTTTGGTGCAGCTGATACAAGTCCCAGGGGGTGCCGGGACGCTCGTAAGTGCCTTGGAAGTTTGAAATAAACTGCTCACACAGATCTCCCCAGGAATCTATAGAGTTCGCTGGGAGTCCAGTGAGCCAAGCTTGGCCCAGGGGCGAGAGGGTAACCGGTAAGTAATTTGCCATTACTTTCTGATCCCCCCCGGCTGCCCTGACCGCCAGAGCGTACACCTGTAACCAAGCCTCCGGGTCCCTCTCACCGTCAAACCTAGTGATGCCCTTGGGATTAAACACATCAGGCCAAACCACTCGGCGTAGGTGAGGGGTAAACGCGCGAACCCCTTCTATGACCCCGCGGCAACCCCCGGGCGGTGATCGGCGTGGAGGGGATCACGCTTGGTGTACTTCGCGATCTCGTGGAAGGATGCCGTAACGTTTATACTCGTCGGCATGACGGTGTTGCTCCTCCCTTTCTCAGTCGCGGCGCCTGGCGTCGAGGTCGGAACGGAGGTCGTCGTTGAGGCTGTGTCGCAAGTCGTCTCCGCGGGGAGGAACATGACGTCCCTGGCGGGGGGCTTCCCGACCTGACCGGCTGCTGGCCGTCTGGGTCCTCGCCGGACCACGTGACCGCTCCTTTGCCGGCTGGTCGGTCTGGGCCTGCTGGATCGCTGCCGCCGTCACCATGGCCTTTACTTGGGCCACGATCGGGGTGGCTGGATCGCCCGCCCCCAGCATAGGGCTCAAGGTATCCAGGAGTGTCTTGGAGGCGATGATATTCTGCTGTGGAGTACAGAAGACCGCTTGGTCCCCCATCTTGGCTTGCAAAATGTCTTCATTGACACCACGGGCGCGGTCCCGCAGAGCACGCGCCCGCGCGTCCGGTTCTGTTGTTCGGCCACCTTCCAAGTTGGCGGCGGCCGAAGTGTCGAGGCGTTGCTGCGAATCCGCCCGCGAGCCCTCGATTATGCAGACTCTACGGAAATTCCAGCAACTCTCTAGGCTCTCTTCTGACTCGGCCAGTGAGCTGGGCGAGCCTGAAGAGGATAGCTCCAGGCGCTCGGAAGTGCCGAGTGGTTTGGCGGTGAGAACCCCCACCATTCGTGTCTCGGCGCCCATGAGTCCGACTCCCTGGCGGGACCGAACCTTCGGTCCCCTACTCAGTGCTTTAGAGCACGAGACAGGGGGACCTCCTGATCGGCGCGGAAGTCGTGACGATGGCTCGCCGGAGACCTCGCCGTGCTGCAGCGCAGCCTCCTCAGAGAGGGAAAGGTTCCCGAGGCTGTTGGAGATGAAGGTCAGGCTTCCGAAACGGAAAACCTGATCCGGGAAGAAGACTGTGGAGACTCCGCTCGTCGTAGTCATCAAGCTCGACGAAGATCTTGACACAAGCCCCTACCTGGCACGCCAACTATCGATGATCGGTTTCGCCGGCAATGAGATTTGTGATTCTAGGGGATTCGTGCGGGATCAGAGCTAGATAGTAACACAGGATGCGAGGGCGATCTCTTTTTAGACAGGTTCGGGCTCTCGCGGAGGAGATAATACCCTAGTCCTGTGTTCTTGGATATATGAGCGTGATCTCTTTTTCTTCTCCGTCTCTTTTAGGGTTGTCCCCCCCCTTATATACTAGGGGAAGGATACGCCACAAAATGGGCGCCACCTAGCCCTAAACATTGTGGCTTCATGAGTACGTACTTTGTCTCTTATCGACTGGGCCCCACTACGTCCAGGGGATGTGGTCGTGCCTTCCCCGACCCGCGCCTGCCACTCCGCCAGGTTCTGGTGCCTACAGGCTCTGCCGATGCCAGGTCGCAGGCTTTGCTTTTGACGGGGTTGTCTGGACACGGCACGAAGCTTCGCCGGGGGGTCAACCTGCTGCCTTGGGGAAGAAGTCAGGCCAGGCTATGGGCTTCTCGTGGTGCTTCTAGGCTCGGGGCCTACTGCACCATCGTCGGCCCAATCGGGTGTGGGCTCCACTTGCGGGACCCCCATCTCAGGCATCCCACAACGCATATGCAACAACCTTCCAGTTTTGCATCAACACGCATCCAAGTCCTTAGCGCGATGCATCACAATAAATATTGAAGCTTTGATTTATGTACGGTAGAACTAACACCGGGGCTGATGTTAATCGTTTCTTCAGCTCTTGAAAACCTTTCTCACATTCTGGCATCCAACTAAACCTCTTCTCTTTTTTCAACAATTGCGTGAGAGGTCTCGCAATCGTCGAAAAGCCTTCAATGAAGCGGCGGTAGTAACCTGCCATCCCAAGAAAACTCCAAATCTGGATCACCGTCTTCGGCTGTTCCCAATGTTACACAGCTTCTACTTTGCTTGAATCAACATCGACTCCTTCTGCGGTCATTACATGTCCGAGAAACTCCACCTTGTCCTTCCAAAAGTCGCATTTGCTGAACTTGGCGAAGAGTTGCTGTTCTCTCAACTTCTCCAAAACTCGCCTCAAGTGCTCTGCATATTCATCCTTTGTCTTGGAGTAGACTAGGATGTCATCTATGAACACAACAACAAACTTGTCCAAATATTCCATGAAGACTTTATTCATCATATTCATGAAATAAGCTGGCGCATTCGTCAGACCAAAGGACATAACTGTAAACTCGTAATGTCTGTATCTTGACGAGAATGCGGTCTTCGGAATGTCCTATGATCGAATCTTCAACTGGTGATATCTTGACCTCAAATCAATCTTGGAGAAAACTCCAGCTCCTCTCAACTGGTCGAACAGATCATCAATCTTGGGTAGCGGGTACTTATTCTTCACGGTGACTTCATTGAGTGCACGATAGTCAATGCACATCCTGAAACTCCCGTCCTTCTTCTTAACAAACAAAACTGGCGCTCCCCATGGCGACGAACTCGGTCTGATGAATCCTTTCTCCATCAACTCTTTAAACTGTTTCTTCATCTCCACCAATTCTTCAGTTGGCATCCGATAGGGTCTCTTTGCTATCGGTGCTATTCCGGGTACTAGCTCGATCACAAACTCTATGTCTTTGTCTGGCGGCATACTTGGCAGATCTTCAAGAAAAATATCTGGATACTCATTTACCACTGGAACATCTTCTATGTTGACTGCCTCTATGCTGTTGACCATCAACTGTCCATCTCTAATGGCGGTCGCTTGAAATTCCACTTTTCTTCCACACGGGCTCTCAACTGATATGAATCTTTGTCCACAGTCCAATACAGCCTTGTGCTTGGATAACCAGCCCATTCCCAAGATAACATCTAGGGTCTAGGTTCCCAATATGATAAGGTTCGCTAATAACTCTAACCCATCTACTAGTATTCTCACCCCAGAACATCCTACTTGAGATCGGAGTTCTGACCCAGGGGTTTGAACTAGAAGCATGCATTTAAGATTCACAATCTCCAAATCATTCTTAGAAACAAAATCTTGGGAAACAAATGAATGCAAAGCTCTAGAGTCAAACAAAACTGTTGCAGGTACTGAGTTGACAAGTATCTTACCCAGTATGACGTCTGTGGCATTCTGAAGTGCATCTGCAGTCACATGATTGACTCAGCCTCTCACCACAGTCTGGGGTGCGGCTCCTGGCTATGCTGCTCCGCGGTTTTGCTCCTGGTTCGGGTGTCCTAGCTGGTGTGGATCCCAACTTGAAGCGAACTGGGGTCACTCCTGCTGTCTTCTTGGGGCAATTGTTGGAGAAGTGTCCTGGCTCATTGCATGTGTAGCATCGTCTCACTGCTCCCTATTGACTACCCGAAGCAGCGTTTCTGGTTGGAGCTAGTGTCTGGTATCCCTGGTTAACAGGCCTCAGTGCTGGCGATGGTGTCCTTGCTGCATTCTGCGGCTAAAATCTAAAAATCTGATTTTGGCGCAACCCTCAAACGTTGCTGGGCTCCCTGACGCGATCCCTGCTATTGCATCTTGTGCTTCCGGTTCTCATCCAGTTCCTTGCGCTTGTCCTCAAGGATAAGTGCTTTGTTTACCAGCTCTTGAAAGTTGGGGAAGGTATGGGTGATCAGTCCCACTTGCAGTTCTGAGTTCAGTCCCTTCATGAAGCGAGACTGTCTAGCCTTGTCTGTCGCTACGTCTTTCGGCGCGTAGCGTGGAAGCTGTGTGAACTTGTTCAGATAATCAACCACCGGTTGATTACCTTGTTTCAATTCCCTGAATTCCTCCTTCTTTAAGTCCATTATTCCTTCTGGCACATGATACTGGCGGAAAGTAGCTGTGAACTCCACCCAAGTGATATCCTGTGGGTTCTCCCGCGTGGTGCAGAAGTTCTCCCACCATTTAGCTGCAGTCCCTTCCAACTGATGAGAGGAGTAGAGCACCCTCTCATTTCCCACACATTGGGTAATGTGCAACTTCCTCTCAATTGACCTTAACCAACCATCCGCCTCCAGTGGATTGGCGTTTCCAAAGAAGGTGGGCGAATGAGTCCTCATGAATTCTGACAACCTTGAGCCCTGACGCTGTCCTTGATTGACTTGGTTAGCGGCGGCCTGAGCAGTGACGTGCTGCATCATGGCATGCATCAGCTGAGTCTGTGCAGCAAGAAAGGCTCCAAAGTTCTACATGTCAATTGGCGGTGCTGGTTGGGGTGCAGGTGCTCCATCATTAGGGTTCCTAGCTAGGCGAGAACCACTCTCATTGCCTCCAAGGTTTACGCGGGTGTTCACCATCTGTCGATTACCCCAAGGTTTCAGAGATGAGAGGGAACAGGAATAGACAAGTAGTAGAGAAACTTATGCGGGGAAAAAGGTGTAACTCAAAATCTAACTTTATTATTTAATAATAACTTGGTATGGTTGCTTACAATGCCTAAGGGCCTTGCAACACATACTGCACACTCAGCAAGCAATGAAAATCAAACTAGACTAACACTGGATTCTAACGCCTCTAAGGGTGACTCTTATTCTATAACGCAACTCGACAAAGGAGTCTCAACTGCAAAACCTACGCTCACTCGTCGAGAAAACCTCCACTGCCTCCTTGCGGCGGGTGCGGCGGCATAGGCGTGAAGCGATCGCCATGCCCCACAATGGCAGTAGTCGAAGAAGCGGCATCATCCTCAGGCTCAGGCTGTGGTGCCGGCTGGTGCTCCTATTCAGGTGCTGGTTCCTCTGGGTCTGGGGCGTCCAACTCTAACACTGGCTCCGGGCCCTGCCCATACAGTGCGGTCTCCAGCTCTGCGATCCTTTCCGCAGCATAGGCGACATACTCACGAGCATTCTCTAGGTGCTTCTTCCCTTCCTCGACCTGCTCGCGAGCCTTCATCAACTCCTGGACTGTGTCGTCGATAAGCTCCTCCTGGGCGACGACGAATCTGGCCAAGTGTGTGACAGTAGCATCCTCATCTTCTATCGGCTTCCGCTAAGCTCTGTTGTCTCGGCGTGGGTGGTGACGGAATACTGTGCCTTCCAGCTCTCTGGAGTAGGTGCGAGCAATCTGCTGCATCGCTCGACGTGACACCTCCTGAATTCCCATCTCAAATGATGACCTCCTAGCGGTGAAGTGGAAAGGACGGCTGAACTTCATCTTCTCTCGAGCTTACACCGTGATCTTGACGTCCCATCCTATGACCAGTCCTGCCTGCACGATGGTGGTCCCTCGGTAGAGCGGTCTCTCGAAGCATCCAGGCAACTGTAGCATACGCCACAACTCGGCAGCGTAGCCTCCTTCACGCTCGACGTAGTTGTTCTTCATCAACATCTGCGAAAAGACACTCGCGTAAGAACTCAAAAAGGTTTTTAACGCCAAGTGAGTAGCAAGAGAAATTCAGCAAAAGGGGTATGAAAAGAGAGGATGAGTCGAGATTTCATTCATCATCTTGTCAAGTTTTAACTTTAGAAAATAGGTTTTACCCTCACTACTACCATTCTATCTATGGGTGAGCCTACAGTCAGTATGGCTCTGATACCACCTCTGTCGGGACCCGAATTTGCAAATCCGGACCCTCTGTGTATTCAGCACTAGTCCAGGATCACGCTAGTGCACACAGTCTCAACATTGGTGAATATCACAATCATACACAACTATAGTAATAAAGTACTTTAATTAAAATAACCGAATTGGTTGCTCGACCTTATGGTCAAGTTACAAGAGTACGCCACACAGGGCGAAAACTTATTAAGGAAATAAACTACAGTGGAATAAAAGCATCAACGTGGCGCCATCTAGTATACCACAGACAACTGACTGAGCTCGCTCCCTAAGTAGACGGGTCCTCCTGAAGTTCTTCCTCCAAAGCTGGCGTCGCTTCTCCTTCAACTAGTGTTGTATTGCGGCAAGGGTGAGTACTTGGTACTCAGCAAGTCATGCATAGAATGCAAGCTAATATTCTATATGCATGGCTTAGTTCAAAGGATAGGCCAACAGGTACATTTGCAGCAAAACAGAATTTAGCAAGTAGCATAAGTAGATTCGGAAGCAGTAAAAAGTAAAGACAATATCAATAACTTTTCCAGGGGTTAAGTAAACACTTTTCCTTTCCTAATCCCCATTTCCATCAACGTCATTATTTAATCCAACCAAACTTTTAAAGTCCAAGTTGTTTTCATGAAAGTCTAACCCTTGACTGTAATCCCCGAGCAATGTCCAATGCCGCGGACACGGCTATTTGAATAGATTTTACACTCTGCAGAGGTTATGCACTTTACCCACAAGATACAGTCAAACACCACAAAGGCGAGTGATCGTAACAAAGCATTTCAGAGACTGCAAACCACACAAGTGAACCTCTCCTGTTTTTCCATACACCATCCCTTCCCTTAATAGAGGCGAAGTCTGGGACTGACATACCGTTGGACGGGTACCATGCCATAGCACTGGTACGCTCCCCTTTCAAACTACACAAAAGGTGTAGTTGACACCCCGAGGTACCACATGCATGTTATTAGTAACTTACTCAATTAGGTCCGTCCCATTGCGGACATGTGGTTGCACGCTTGACTCAGATCAAAGGCTTGCAAGGTTAAGTCCTTAGGATGATCAGGGCAAGACTATCCGAAGAACCAAACCAACATCCCCGGTGCCAATCATGGCCCACCAAATCATCATTGCCACTTGCCCCGATCCAAATCTATTTATCAAACCCAGTTGATTACCATACACCACGTGCCATCATCAATCACAACACATGTTACCTTTCCAAAATAGGTTCAATATCTCATTAAGTCAATATTAACATTTGATTGTCCAAAATCATGTCATGTGCAGCTTCACCTAAGAAGTCAGCCCCAGCTATGAAGTCGTCCCTAGCTCCACGACCACGCAATCCTCTGTCTAAGAAGTTGGCTCCACAAAAGGAGAGGTGTGCCCCAGCTCCACATAAGAAGCCGTACGACCTAACTACCGAGGAGACCAAAAAGGAAGTGAACGCAAGTGTAACTGCACACTTCAAACGTTCTAAGCTCGAGAAAATAGTTCCAATTGACGATGCAGTCAAAAAATATTTCTCGAGAAGACTAACTTACTTGAAGAAGAAGTTGCCCTCGGACTACGAGTGCACAATAATAAAGGCGACCAAAGAAGTCGAAGAAGTCGCAGGCTAATGCGGAGTAGTTGCAGCTTGAGCAATTCATGGCAGAAGCTGGACTGACGCTCGGTCAAGTTTATGGACAAGGTGAGGTTGCAGCGGCACCTCTTAGATGGCCATTTAAGTTGGGTGAACCATTAGTTAGGCCAGATGAGGTGGCCCTGCTACCAACCCAAATGCGGCAATTACACGAATGGTATATGGAGGAGTCAAGGAATGGCAGAACAATGTTTGCCGCCAAGTTCACACAAGATGATTTCCTTCATGGCCACGGCCTCGTGTGGATTGAATTCGAGGAAATTTACCAACTGTACCAGCGAGACGCCCTCGACGTGAGCCTGTTGGGTTGCTGCACTCTATAAGTGTCTTATAGGTAAAATTCATTGTGTGCATTCTTAATTAAATTGCAAGTCTAACTAATTTATTCCTATGTAGAATGGAGATACAAAAATGCAGAAAGGAGTCTATTTACAATGTAGGCTACATCGACCCATTAGTTGTAAACGACGGTACCGTTAAGGGCCATCCAAAAGATACTGAGAATAATATTCTGAAAGCTCTTAACGCCCAAAACTACAAAAACTTCATACTTCTTCCTACAACTTTGGGTACGTGTTTTCACAATGTCTAGTTCTAAATTTAGATATGTTGACATATGTACAGGTTTCATTGGGTCCTTCTTGTTATCTGGCTAGACTCCAGTGAAATCATTATTTTCAACTCACAAAGGAAACCCATACAACATTTGGAACACATCATAGGGTTGCTTAATAGGTAATATTGTCTTTTCATTATTATTCTAGTAATATTTCCGTCCAGTGAGTCAACCTCTAATAATTACTATCCGTAATGACGCGTAGTGCATTCACACGATTCCGGGCACAGAATCGTGGTGAATTCAAGGAGGCATTTGATGTTATAACCGATTTTCCAGTATGAAGCGAATATTCATGTGTTGTACCATTTTTTTCATGCCGATAATGCTTTTTAGCCTTCCACGGCAATAATGTTTTTCAATTTTTCTCACCACAGAGTATGAGGCAGGAGTCAGGAAACAACTTATGCGAATACTACGTATGTGAGTTTATGCGTCTTTTCAATACCAACCACAAGCAGCTAAGAAGTACCGAAGAGCTGTGTACATATATACTTATCGATTCCTAATTGTCACTTCCTACACAAGTTCACAGATTGATTAATTTCTTTCACTTCACCTAATGACAGCTCGCCAAATGTGGGAAAGGCATACTCCCACCGCACTGAGTCAACGCAATCCAAGAACAACTCGCCGGCTTCCTTCTTGATGAGGTCATATCTACAAATGGCAAGTTTTATGAACATGCATTCAAAGCGTGCCCTACGATAAGGACTAGTGAATTAACGGGCTCAACTTTCTCTACAAAAAGCAATGGGCATAAAGAATGAACTCTTTTGTATTTGAATTGCAAACTTGAGTCCGCTCATGTGTACTTCATGTGAATATGTGACTAATTATTTGATTTGAATATGTAATGCCTTGAATTAATTAATTGTGTTGTTAATGAATTAGTTGTTTGATTGTGGAAATCTGGTAAGCATTTCTGTGATTGAAATCTGTATTGCAAATAGGATTTGGAGATTAAATAGGCCCTATTGTTGGATGTGCAGCAGGGGCTTTACTACTGGTTTGTATTACAAACCAGTAGTGTAGCTGAGAGATATACTACCGGTTCTTATTACAAACCGGTAGTGTGGCTGAGAGATTTACTACCGATTATTATTACAAACCGGTAGTACAGCTCACCAGCACTACCGGTTAGATCAACCGGTAGTGATACTACTGGGCATCACTCCCGGATGCTTACAACCGGTTCCAAAACTAGTTCCAAAGCCAGTTTGGAACCGGTAGTGTAGGGCTGTTCAGTAGTAGTGCATGAAAATAGTTTTTAGGTTTATTATGAAACATATGGAGGAATATGAGTGATTAAAATGGAATTTTCCCCTCCTATATAATGGGATAATGGGAGAGATATCTATAGGCCCCTCAATATGGTTGGATTAAGAAAGTGCATAGCCATGCCAAATGTGATTGATGAGTCAATTGGAATTGAGTAATCTACTACAGGATGAGTGAAGGATCGAGCTATAATTGGTACATGAGCTATAATTGGAAGTCACTATGTCCTACTTCAGACCGCTACCAACTTATAGACCGAAAGGAGTTTTCGGGCTATGGCCAGATTTGCATGAACCTACATAGTCACACACTTAACGGACTGGAATACATTGGTTCAGATTGGATCTGTCGCTAATGGGTCAAGTGGGACTGGATTCATCACTAATGGATTAAGTGGGCTTTGCACCTTGGTTAGCCCTCTAACATAGGGTTCCACCAAGGGAGCTATTTAAAGGGAGTACGTGAAGGTTAGGGGTCGTAATAGTTGCACCACCCCACCCACCAAAACCCTAGCCATCACCACTCAGACCCAACCATGCGTGTTGGTGCTAGCATACTGACACACGGCATTCCTTCCATGAACATGTGGACCTCAGTAGAGGCATTGCTACAACTACGATGCTGATCGGGATGATCGCTTGAGGACGATCGACCACCGCTCGAGGATGCGTGCTATGTTAAAACGGGTTGCTTTAACTCTTCCTCCACTACACTACGCATCGAGTGGTAATTAACGATCAATGATCTCTTACTTGCTTAGCTTATTGGTTTATGTGGTAGAATTTTTATTTCAAGCTAGCGTAGCCTGTCTGTATTCTTTCACTTTCCCCTTATAATTTCATGCACGTCAAAATTGCTTGGTGAATGTAATTGTAGAAACGGATTCGCAAGCCTTGGTCATTATATGGGATAAACTAGTTATGCACAGTAGCTTTTATCGTAGGATAGATCCAAGAGCTTTGTAGGGATTTTAGTTCTTTTAAGTTAGATCATGTCAACCGTGATCTGAATTTGCCTGCTTTTCATTTTTTATCTTTAAATTGAGTTGTTAATGAATCCGCTTCATTCGCTAACTCTATTTCATTTGCCGACTTTATATGACATTTCTTTTTCTTTGAAGCAAAAGTGCTACATGAAGGTTTGAGACCTTGTGTAACACCCCGGCACCTAGCATGCCGTGAATGTCACCCAAACAATACTAGAAGCAACCAAAAACACATATTTAACATTAAATTACAGCATTACGTTAATAGTTTACACGAAATTTCGGCAGCATATCCTTTGTTTTTCCATTGTTCTAAGCATCAATAATATAATCATGACAAGATAATATAATTGGAAACAACTACAACATAGCAAAACAGGGTTTTCATCAACATTTCAAGTCCAACACATAATTTAACCATCACATAATCCAAAAAGGAATAAATATTTAATCATGACCACCAACGAGGCAATAAACCATAAAATAACTCAATAGGGTAACCAACACATCTAAGAAAGGGTATGAATTGTTTATTTGTGTGTCGCTATGTGATGACGTGAATCTAGCTCTCTTCCCACATGCCGGATTCAAGGTACCTACAGAAAACATTAAACAACAAGCGTGAGTTCATCACTCAGCAAAGTGTATTGCAATGGTACAAAACAATAACAATTCATATACATACTTTATGCCATTCACACATCATGAGGAACAACTCATTAACTTCTTCCTTTATGCTCTCATTTATGCAAAGCAACATGTCTCTTTGCTTAGCACATACCGGTATTGCCGAGTGCACACCCGTCGGTGTGCACCCTCTTTCCCTTCCATCCCGTGGAGGGTGCCTACTCTTACTGACTCGTTCCCTGTAACACCCCGGCATCTAGTATGCCCTGAATGTTACCAAACATAGACTAAACAACATCCAAATACCACAAATTAAAAGAAATTACAGCAAAGACACAAATGCTAAAACCGAAAATTTCCCCAGCATCTCCTTTGTTTTTCCATAGTTCGGAGCAACAACACAATAACACATGATATATCATAATGGAAAACATCCAAAGCAACAATAACGGGTAATATAGCGGCAATTTAAGTCTAGCATAATGAATTTAACCACTTCATGAACTAATACGAAGTAAAGGATGTAATCAAGCACACGAACAAATCATAATCCTAGTTTCATCACGCTAAACCATGATCACAATTCCGAAAGGTAAGCATTATCTAATTTTGTGGAAATTATGTGATGAAGTGCCTCTAAGCCCCTTTCCCGCATGCCGGTGTCAAGGTACCTAAATACAACAAAAACACAAGCGTGAGTTCATCACTCAGCAAGTATATTGCAATGGACTGAAAAGGACAGTTCAATGTCAACATCACTACATACCGTACTTAACATCATGATCAAGTCATAATTTCACATACAACATCATATTCATGTCTCAATCCTCTTTGTACTCATTTCATCATCATCACATGTATGCAATGCAATGCACATGTCTCCTCGAAGCACATACCGGTATTGCCGAGTGCACATCCGTCGGCATGCACCCTCTTTCCCCTTCCATCCCGAAGATGGAGGGTGCCTACTCCTCGCTTTCATTCACCACGGTGGATGGAATCATGAGGTAGGTCTTACTCAATGGCGCTCCGGATTAGTCATAACTTTCTCACCGACCTTACCGAACTAGTTATGACTTTCTCACCGATCGGGCCAGTTCTCATGCCATGTATGCAATTATGCCATAAATATAAACAATTAATCATTGCATAGCATCATAATATACCATTTTCATCATATCATGGGCAAACACTAAACATGGCAAGATATCATATCATGTAATCCATTTGCATCTAGTCAAGACTAGCAACATACAACACGATACCCATTCCAATACACTTGCCTTAACCGCGGGCGACGGATTGGCGAGAGGATGAGGGCACTCCCGGGGTCACACCACCTGCACATAGATACCACACACTCAAACCGTGCCCACAAAACAGTACACAATCGCTCATCTACCCCGACTTCGCAAACTACTCCCAAAGCCGAAAAACAGAGAATCCGTCCCCCGGGACAGCAGGCTTCAAACTAGCATAACTTGAGTTCTAGCTCTCCAAATTAAGTAAATGAGTACATAATCACGAAGCTTAGGAAATTTTCTAGCTTTCTCTAAGTATTGGGAAAAGCTAATTCGGCTTCTAAAATTGCCTAATCTACAGATCAACCAGATCTGTCCCAATCACGTCACAGATTTGAATACTCTCGTTAAAATGATCATAACGTTCAAACGGCTAGGAGGAATTGGACGTTCTTAGTGTCCAATTAAAGGTATTGAAGTTATCTAACCATCAGGATAGATCTGTCCCCTTCCTCGGTTTCCCCCTACATATATGGGATATTTTAAGAAATGAACGTCTTTCTTCGTAGCAGGATCGGGGGAAAGAATGGGAAAGACGATTTCACTATATTTCTGACCGGGAATAGGGCCTATCAAAAGAATATTTTTTTTATCGGGACGATAACTCTGAAAAGAGAGATTTCCTATCTTTTCTTTCAACTCAGAGGAAATACGGTCGGGCGGCGCTAATTCGAATCCCTCGGGCAAAATAAGAACAGCACCCACATTTAACCCTCCGTTTTTCCCATTAGCAAGAACTTGTTTCAGTTGCATATCATAAGGAATTTGAAGAACTGCTTCAAATATGCGTATTTTTTCTCTTTCTTCAATAATTGCGTGAGGGATCTGGCAATCGTTGAGAATCATTCAATGAATTGATGGTAATATCCCGCTATTCCAAGAAAACTACGGATTTGGGTCACCGACTTCGGTTACTCCCAATGCAATACTGCTTCTACTTTGCTCGGATCAACTGCAACTCCCTCGGCGGTAATCACATGTCCAAGAAATTCCACCTTACTCTTCCAAAAGTCACATTTGCTAAACTTAGCAAATAACTGCTGCTCTCGCAACTTCTCAAGAACTAGCCTTAGATGCTCGGCATGTTCCTCTCTTGTCTTGGAGTCGACAAGAATATCATCAATGAACACGACGACGAACTTATCCAGGTATTCCATGAAAACTTTCACTACAAGAAACAGTGCAAAATTCGTGGGTTTTTTTAAATTCGTGGGCCAAAAAAATACCCACGAATTTATATAATTAAATTCGTCGGTTGATAAAAAAACCCACGAATTTAATTAATTAAATGAAGCGATAAAAATACCCATGAATTTAAATATTTAAATTCGTCGTCTTCCGAACAAACGCACGTATTTAATTAATTTCATGGGCCAAAAAGAGACCCACGAATTTATATATTATATTCTGGCTTGAAGCGACGAATAAAATAAAATAAATTCATGGGCCGTATGCCGACGAATTTAATTTGCCCTAGAGGCCGCCGCACCTGTCTTGCAATCCCTCGATCTATTCTCTCTTCGCTCGATCCATACACTCTTCCTCCCCGATCGAGGCCGCCGCGCGCCGCTCCTCCCTCGGCCGGCTGCCATCGCCGTCTCCCCCGGTCGCCGCCTCCCCAGCCTCTCGTGCGCCCGGCCTCCCTGCTCCTCCCCGGCCTCCTGCGCGCGGCCAAAGCGACGCCCGGCGCCAGCGTCGCGCCTCAACGCCGGCCGAAAGCAGACGCCGTGCGCCACACCCGGCCTCCCTGCTCCTCCCCGCGCCTCCCCAGCCTCTCGTGCGCCCAACCTCCTTACTCCTCCCCGGCCTCCTTGCGCCCGGCCGAGCAGACACCCGTGCCGCGCCCGGCCTCCTGCCGGCCGAGAAGACGCCACGCCGCGCTGGCCTCCTGCGCAAGGACTCTGTCGATCGATCAATTCCAAAAAGAAGAATCACAGAGAGCGAGGCGTCGATCACGAGGTAAATCAACTGCACAAGGAGTTCATCTAAAGATATATTACGAGTTTGTGTTATGTTACTCCTAGACTTCTAGTGCAAGTTCCACTGATCGATTGTCTTTAGTTGATATAACATTTTCTTTTAGTGTGTCTTGATGTTTATTCCTAATAGTCGACATTGACATACTCTGAATTTTGTCTCCAAAATTAAAGCATTTGTTCATTGGTAGTCTCTCCATTGTGGAAAGATTCTAGGACAGTCTCACCATCTGCCTTCTGTTTAGTTCTGTTGTGACTCCTGAAAATATAGGTGTTAGAAAGTAGCAGAATTGAGTTACTTCAAAATATTACAGTAAGACATCGATAAGAATATTGAAGAGAATATGTTGTGACTCCTGAAAATATAGGATGTTCTATAATAGTTCCATGCAATTACTTTTTATGTGTCTTATTTGCTGCTGAATCTTCTCTGTCAGGCTACAATGATCAATAAGAATATTGAAGAGAATATGTTCAGTATGCTTGATGAGGAAACTGACTCTGAGTATGTTTTTTTACATGTGTGATATGTACTGTATTATTAGTGATACACAAAGCTGACATAGTGACATTGTCATATTTGGCGATTATTGGTGACATTGGATAGAAATCTTCTGCTAGAATCAATATTTACCAATATAAAGGTGGGTGGTGTAACTATAGGGATGGAGTGTGCCATTATAATGGTGCCCGACATGGCACATTTTGGCACCTAAGCTGTAGTTTCATACCAACATTGTGTTATGTATTGTGCCAACTTTCATTCAATGGTTGTACATGGCGTGAATTGCTGACACATATTTTGGGTTAAAGAGTTCTATGGAGTCATAATGTTCTCATGATGTTTTCCACATAAATACACTACTAGATGTCTTCCACCTGCAATTAGGATGCAATACATTTCATAATGTTCTCATGATGTTTGTGATGCAATTATGCACTGCTATTCAAATATTATTGAGTAAGGTTATATGGAGTCATAATGTTCTCATGATGTTTTCCACATAAATACACTACTAGATGTCTTCCACCTGCAATTAGGATGCAATACATTTCATAATGTTCTCATGATGTTTGTGATGCAATTAGCTATGTGGTGTATTTGCTAGCTATGTGCATGTGCTATTAGCTATGTGAGAGATTGATATATATATATATTATCACTGCAAAATGTTTTTTTGTCTGCTGAGTGGATGTCCTATTTACTAGAGAGGTCATGCCAAAATTTTGTACATTTCGGTGACTTAGTTTTAAGCCGGTTTTAAAGAGTTAAAAGGTTGGTTTCAGTCTTTTAGTAGAGGTAATAAGTCTTTTAGCTAAGTGGATGTCCTATTTACTAGAATGTAGGTTGTTGCATGGGGCTGTGGCGTGCGAAAGTGATCCAACGTGATTTCGGCCACATAACCCTGTTGTCTTTGTCACCTAAGCCCACGGTCAAATGCGTTGACATCGTTTCATTTGTATAGGTTTGAGAATGGGTGACGATCGAAGGGCGATGTATGACGGATGGAGGAGTGATGGGGGGCACTCAAGGGAATGGGGGCAGATCACGGATGCTTTCTTGAAGCAAGCATTCGCTGGAGGAGCTGAATATGTGTATTGCCCGTGTACCCTCTGCAAGAATAACAGCTACTACAGCAAGGATATAGTGCAGTATCACATTTGTAAAAACGGGTTCATGCCTAACTATTTGGTGTGGCACCATCATGGAGAGGCCGCAGGGCAGGCCATTGAGTCGGACCATGGGGAGGATCACGATCGGATGGAAGAGATGCTGGATGATCTTGGCAGGGGGATTGAATTTAACTCGGGGGAGGCGTCACAGTCGGAGGAGGTTAAGGAATTCTATAGGCTCCTTGACGCCTCGGATGAGAAGCTGCATGACTTGACCAATGTGACCGTCCTGCAGGCGGTTACACGGCTTATGTCGATGAAGTCGAAGTTCAACTTTTCGAACAAATGCTTCAACGCTTTGCTTGAATTTATGAATGATGTCCTTCCACCTAACCACAAGATGCCAAAGGATTTGTACCAATCGAAAAAGTTGATGGCCGGCCTCGGGATGAATTACCAGAAGATTGATGTGTGTGAGAATAATTGCATCTTTGTTACGGAAGGATCATGACAAGGATACTCATTGTATGCTTTGTGGTAAGTGTAGATTCGTTGAGGTGGTAGATGAGGAAGGGTATCGGTGACTACAAAGGTCGCGACTAAGCGGCCGGTACATGTCGATCACGGATAGGCTTAAGCGGTGTACATGTCAAAACAAACAACAAAACATATGCGGTGGCACAAAGAAGGTAAACGTGAGGACCAAGACCGGATATGATGGTGCATCCGTCGATGGCGAGGCATGGCAGGCATTGGACCGATTCGATCCTGCATTTGCAAGCGACCTAGGAGTGTTCGTCTTGGTTTGTCCACGGACGGTTTCACACCTTTCAAAGACAAGCGCTAGCCCCTACTCTTGTTGGCCGGTCTTCATCATGCCATACAATCTTCCATCTGAGATTTGTTTGAAAGAGGGGTTCATATTCCTTGCTCTTGTCATTCCAGGTCCTAAGCATCCAGGGAAGGATCTCAATGTGTTCATCACGGCCCTTAATTGACGAGTGAAAAAGTTGTGGCGAGGAAAAGGCATACGACAGGCGTTCTTTGGTAGAGAATTTACCTTACGAGCCACATACCTGTGGTCGGTCCATGATTTGTTGGCATATGGCATTTGGGCCGGCTGGTGTGTTCATGGTCGCCTGTGTTGTCCAATTTGTATGGCTGACTCTGATGCATTCAGGCTCACGCCGCAGTAAGAAGTTCACATTCTTCGATTGCCATCGACGGTGGCTTCCGGCGAGGCACCATTTCAGAACGACGTTAAATCATTTCAAAAGGAAAGAAAGTTAAAGGGCCGCTGGCGACTCACGGAGAAGAGATAGCTGAATGGCATAGTCGCCTTGAGCGATCTACGAAGTGGGTTTCACTGGCTATGGAAAGGAGCACAATCGGACTCATGTTTCTTTTCTTTGGGAGCTACCTTTACGCGAAAGCTTTGATTCGCCGCATAACATAGATTTGATGCACCAAGAACGCAATGTGGCGAAAGCATCATAAGCATGGTGTTTGATGTAACCGACAAAACAAAGGATAACGTGAGTGCTAGGAAAGACATGGGTGATCATTGTGCTAGGCCGTGGCTCGAGGTTAAAGTTGGTTTAAATGGAAATGAGAGCCGGCCACGAGCTCCATATTGTGTGAAGCCAGAAGACCGTAAACAGATTTTGAGGTGGTTGAAAACTCTAAAGTTTCAGGATCGCTATGCATCTAACATAAAGCGGTGTGAATGTCAAGACCAGTAAGCTGAATGGGCTAAAGAGTCATGATTACCATATCATCATAGAAAGACTTGTTCGGTAATGTTTCGTGGCTATTTTGATAATGAGTTGTGGAGGATGTTAGCCGAGAGCTCACATTACTTCTACAGCAGATATGCGCTAAGGAAATCTCAAAAGGTTGATGCGAGAAGTTAGAGAAGGGAATTCCATTGCTTGTATGCA
This sequence comes from Rhipidocladum racemiflorum, assembly GCA_036346355.1. Classification (NCBI taxonomy): domain Eukaryota; kingdom Viridiplantae; phylum Streptophyta; class Magnoliopsida; order Poales; family Poaceae; genus Rhipidocladum; species Rhipidocladum racemiflorum. The sequence continues at coordinate 64,336,899 of CM070583.1, forward strand.
AGTTGGAAAAAACTTTCCCACCTGGTTTTATGAATGTGATGCAACATCTGTGGTGCATCTGCCTTGGGAAGCGAAGGTTGGAGGTCTGTGATTCGGATGGATGTATAGTCGAGAAAGGGAGTTGAAAAAGCTTAGAGCTACGATGCAACAAGGCAAGGGTAGAGGGGTGTATCGCAGAGGCTTATGCAAGTAAAGAGATCACAAACTTCTCAACAAAGTATTTCGCACTCAAGCACAACGTGAATGCCCCTACGAATCGGTACCGTGCCGCGGAAGAAGAACCGTTGTGCGAACTTAAGCTTTTTCAATGCAAGGGTCAACCTGTTGGGTCGTACACTGCACACCATGTTGAGTATGAGGAGTGGAACCTGGCCATGCTTTACATGTTCACTAACATGGTAGAAGTTGAAAAATATTTTGAGTAAGTGACTTTCTGAATTATGTTTTCAACATTTCAGTGTAGAGTCCTTTTTAACCCGGGAATAAATGACGCAGAGTGTTTGACAAAGAAAATTGGAAGTCAACTCGACAACCCACAACTAAGCAATTGGATAACCTACGTCGTGATGGGTTGCAAGGCGGCCCAAGCTTCGTGCAATGGTTCCGTCAGCATGTAATATGACTATTTATTCATTTTTTTATAATGAATTGTTGTAGTAACCTAATATTAGACTAACTTGATGATGCATATTGCTATATAGTGTATGCGTGATGCCTCGTCCCTGAGGATCTCCGATAGCTCGCATGGTGATGTGGCGGCAAGGAGCTATAGTCGCTATGATGTGAACGGGTTCCGTTTTGAGCAGCGAAATTAGAAGCCAGCCGTCCACTTGCGGCCACTTCAAACAGCGGAGTAGTCACAACGTCATCCGATTCTAGCGGTGATATATTAGACTACTACGGTGTTGTACAAAACATAATTGAGTATACCTTTGGGGGTGCCAAAGATCTGAAGGTTGTGTTTTTTGATTGCCATTGGTTCGATCCACACAACGGCACACGTGTCGATGACTTTGGGATGGTGGAGGTGAAGCATAGTTCGCGGCTTCAGGGTCACATTAATAACATTGTGCTTGCACATCAGGTTGAGCAGGTGTACTACCTTAGCTATCCTCACCCTAGCTTGAAGGCTTGGTGGGTTGTATTTAAAGTTAATCCTGAAGTATATCCTCCTAAGGATGTTTCGTATGTGGAAAGCAACGTAGAAGATGATGTGGGTGATGTATATCAAGAAGAAGCTATGGGGGATTCTTTCCTTGTCTCCGACGGGGCAGGACTCGATCAATTACCTACCGATGCCATAGACTTAATAACAGATGAACCAGGCCCTTCACGAAAACGCCCTCAAAAGTCAGTAAGGATTGCACGTCTTCAAGCACGTCTCAATGAAATACGAGTCATGACGATTAAGCGCCCGACGACTTTTGATATGTATATTTTGTAAGATTATTGTTGTCTCATTCATTTTTTACAAGTTATTGTTGTCTCATTCATTTTGCAAGTTATTGTTGTGTTGTCTCCTTCATTTTTTACAAGTTACTGTTGTCTCCTTCACTAACTCTTGTCAAATTTGAACAGATCTGATGTTCGGGCATCAGGTTGACAAGCTTAAAGGCAAGTTCGGTGGGTCGTCCTCGGAAGGTCGAGGAGCAAGGGTTACGATGCTCAGGACTCGGCAATTTGGCGATGCCATATTCTTTGGGGCTGCGCCAGATTAGAAACGGCGAGGAGCAGCTCGAGAGGTGCTTCGATGAGCGAGCACGAGAAGCAGCGCGAGAGCAACCTCGGGAGGACGAGGGGCAAGTGGGGGTTGAGGACGAGGCAGGTGGGATGTGAGGATGAGGACATGGGTGAGGCGGACGACGAGGAGGTCGGCGTTAGGGGTGGTGGCGGTGGGGCAGCAGTCTGAGATCTGACGCCGAGGCCGAGGCAGCGGCAGATGCAGACTTGGCGGCGACCTTAGACCCAGTTGAAGAGGGCGGGTCTTCTTCGGGTACCATCAGGTATATGTGTAGTATTGGATTATCATTTAATGTCCATATTTACATTGTAATGTCTATAAACTAATGATTTGCATTTTAGGTTTCGTAAAACCGTCTCGATTAATTCGAGATGCAACCCGGCCGATAGGAGGTTGATAGAGCTACATGGGAGCAGTGTGATTATATCTTTCATGTCTTTTCTTTTAGCATGAGCTAAGTGACAACTGCCTCGTAGCCGATAGGAGGTTGATAGAGCTATCTTTTGATGCATCTTTGTCTTGTATTTTGTTGTAGGCAGTGGAAAGAGCCGGGTTGGGTGGGACGGGCCACATTACAAAGGTTAACGCCGTCTTTGGGAGCCCTTAGCCGCTACTACTACCCTGGCATGGTTGAGTCGGTGGGGATAGATTCGCGGCCCTGGCCTGGAAGCACTGGGCGTTGAAGGAGAACGTGGAAGGAGGCGAAGACAGCCATACATGTCAGGGCGCAGTGTGGGCTGGCTTCTGGGTGAGTTTGAGTTATGTATTTACTCTATTTGAGTATTGCTTTAAATGTAAATACAATTTGACAATGTGTGATTATATGTAGGAGAGGTTTCGGCTTGAGAACGAAGACGATTACAGCCTTTTGAAGAAGGCCAAAAGCGTCTTCAACAGGGCGGCACAAAAGGTTGTCGGAGATTCGTTCAGCAATGCATGGATTCAAGCTGTCATCAATTTTTACAAGAGGGTGAAGAAGGTGAACATGAGAAGAGGACCAGAGGCGAGGAGTATACACCTGACAGAACAAGAGTATCTCGAGAGCTCGGTCGATTGGATAATGAAGGACATGGAGGCTAGGAGGTGGATGTGCCGGTACTGGGCGTCGGAGGATTTTCAAGAAAAATCAAATAGAAATCGAGGGAACAGAAGAAGTAGACTGGGGAAGCACAAATACGGCGCAGACGGACACATTGGCCTAGAGCAACGAATGGTAAGTATCGGTATTATAATTGTTAGTTTCATTTGTCACTATGTTTCTAACTTTGCACCGTAGGAGGCTGAAAGTGGGAGTACTCCCTCTTTTGTGGAAGTTTACATCCGGGGGCACAAAGGCGAGGATCCACTGAACCCGGATGTTTTGTGCGACGACGGGGCTAGTGAGAGGATGGTAAGTATAAATGAAACAATATGTTTTGTGCAATTTTAAATCCGGGAGCACCAACATGTCGCTTTTGCAGGCGTCATATGCAGAACAAATGACACAACGTCATGGGACGGAGTTTGATTGGAGGGCCGCGCCGGTCGATGTGGAAGCCTTGTACCACGCTGGAGGGGGCCTAAAGCATGGGAGGTTCGTTAATAAAATTGATTTTAATTGTTTTTGCTCTATGAATTAAAAAATGTTGCATGGTCACATTTCAGTACATATAGTTTGTAGGTGGGCCATGGGGGACGGAGTTGTCGAATGCGATCGTCTTCCACGAGGCTCGGTTTCCTCACAGGGGAGTGCTCACTCGTCGAGGTCCACACGGGAAGCACAAGCGCGGGAGGAGGCTCGTGAAGCGTGAGAGGAGGCTCGTCAAGCGCGAGAAGAGTCTCGTCAAGCACGAGAGGAAGCTCGCAGAAGCTGAGAAGACTCAGAATACATGAAAATGTATCTGCAGGTACAATCTCAACTTTGAACAAATCGATCATTTGTACATCTGTGATTAAAATCTAACAAACAATCTATATGCAGCAACTGTCACAATCTCTTGGACCTAACGTGCCAGTGTTTCGCCCTCCTATTATGCCCCAGGTAAAGATACTTGAGTTCATTACTCTCTAACTCACTTAGCTCATAAAATCGTGTTTCTGACAAACTTGACTATTATGTCATAGGCCTCCCAGCCACCTCCTTTCTGCATGTTTTCTCCTCACATGCATCCACCACCACAAGGAGAAGCATCACAGGGTGCTCAACCTCCCCCGGCGTCCTTCATAAACCCTACTGGGATGCAGGCACCACCCCTAGGAGATGCACCTCAGGTTATATGAAATTCTCATGCATTCTTTATTTTAAATGTGGCATAATGTACCTAACTATGCCTTACAGGGCTCCCAGCCTCCAAACCCGTTCTACATGTACCCACCACCTATGCCAGGCCAAGGAATGCCTATGTACTTCAACCATTGGGCCATGCAGCCACCTCAGACGACACCACAGGTATGGATGTCAAAAACATTCTAAGTTTACGAAACGAGCTAAGTTTGTCAATTGTGAGCTAAACCAAGTCAAATTGAGTAAATTGAGCTACCTTCACAAAACTTAGTCAATTATATCACATTTAGGCAAATAAAACTCAATTCTGTCAAAGTTGAGCCAGACTTAGTCAACTTGAGCAAATTCAGCTATACGTGCAAAACTTAGTCGATTTTACGACACTTAGGCAACTCATGCTTAAACCTTGCACAAATCATCTCAATGTTTGCTAAGTTTGCGAATTGAGTTAACTTTGTTATTTGTGAGTCAAGACTAGTCAAATCCTGCAAATTGAGGTGTTTATGCAATAATTATTCGATTCTTATCAAATTGATAATTAACATGTAAACCCTAGTCAAATTGAGGCATTCGTTCAAAACTGAGTTGATTCTACCACATTTAGCCAAATATAGCTTAAATCTTATCAAATTCATCTAAGTGGTTGCTAAGTTTGCGAAACAAGGTAATTCTATCAATTGTGATCCAAACTTAGTCAACTTGACGAAATTGGCTTATTCGTGCAAAACTGATTCGATCCTAGGACATTTAGCACAAATCATTTCGATATTTGCTAAGTTCGACGATATGTTACTTGTAACACAACCTAGTCTTGAACTTGCCAGGTTTTCGGGTCACGCAGTCCAAGACGTACTAACGGCGACATCATAGAAGGCGTCATAGTCTCGCCCTCGGCGGTGGTGGTAGCGCTCACAACTCCAACAACCGAGACATGAATTGCATTGTGAGCTGGATTGGTGTATTACTGTTGGACTTTATGACTTCGTCATCGGATTTGTATTGTGATGGATAGATTGTAATGTGGATTGTAATGCGTAGTTTACAAATTGTCGTTGGATGTGTGATTCGTTATCTAAGGATCTGCTAGAATGTCTCATACGGTTTGAGAGATTGATATATATATTATCACTGCAAATGTTTTTTGTCTGGAGTGGATGTCCTATTTACTAGAGAGGTCATGCGAAATTTTGTACAGTTCGGTGACTGAGGTAGTCGTTGTGGAGTTTGATTCTTGAATCATGTTGGTAATACTCTTGAATTGTTCGTAATACTCTTGAATCTTTAGTTGTCGATATATATTGAGTTTTGATTGAATGTATAGATATTGATATTGAGTGTTTGATTGAATGTTGAATGAGATGCATACCGATCGATATATATTGATTGTTTGATTGAATGTTTGATTGAATGTATAGATATTGATATTGAGTGTTTGATTGAATGTTGAGATGCATACCGATCGATATATATTGAGTGTTTGATCGATATAGATATTGAGTGTTTGATTGAATGTTGAATAAGTTTGATTGAATGTTTGATCGATATATATTTGAGTATATATATTTGATCGATATATATTTGAATCTTGTGATGGACTTATTGTGATGTGTTGAATAAGATTGAATGTGAAGATGCTTGTGTTGAATGACATGCATATCGATCCATATATATGCGTGGTCGATATATTGAGTGTTTGATTCAATGTTGAATAAGTTTGATTGAATGTATTGAGTGTGATGCATATGGATATATATATATATATATATATATTTAGCGTCAGTTAAATTCGTGGGTTTTACTGCCCAATTTAAGTTAAATTAAATGAGTTTTCTGGCCCACGAATTTAACTTAAATTCGTGGGGCCAGAGAAACCCACGAATTTATCAGTTAAATTCGTGAGTTTTCCTGGCCCCACGAATTTAAGTTAAATTCGTGGGTTTCTCTGGCCCCACGAATTTAATAGTTAAATTCGTGGGCCAGGCAGAAACCCACGAATTTATCAGTTAAATTCGTGGGCCAGGCAGAAACCCACGAATTTAACTTAAATTCGTGGGCACCCACGAATTTAATTGATTAATTTCGTCGAGTTAAATTCGTGGCCTAAATTCGACGGTTTGCGCACGAATTTATAGTAAATTCGTGGGTTTTGGCCTAAATTCGTGGGTTTCTGGCCCACGAATTTTCCCCTGATTCCTATAGTGTTTATTCATCAAGTTCATGAAATATGCGGGTGCATTCATCAGACCAAAAGACATAACTCATAAACTCATAATGTCCATATCTTGACAAAAATGCAGTCTTCGATATGTCTTCCGACCGGATCTTCAGCTGGTGATACCCCGATCGCAGGTCGATCTTGGAGAAAACTCCAACTCCTCTTAACTGGTCAAACAAGTCATCGATCCTAGGTAACAGATACTTATTCTATAGGATCGATATAAAATAATATAGCAATTAGAGGGGGGTGAATGATTGCGCGGAAGCTACAATCAAATTTTTGATCTACTAAAAAATCACCCCAAATCAGAATCAAATAATTGCCTCGTATTCAACAAAAATAGATTAACAAACATTGGGTAAATGAGAATTCCTGGATATCCAACCGTTGAATTGATCTAAAATTTGAACACAAGAAACTAGATTCTAATACGAATCTAACAGAAAAAGAATCTGCTCGATCGGACTTACGGATCAAAAGTTATGAACCTCGTAAGCTTGCTGTGACAAAATATGACGAGAATTGATCTAACATCAATTTCGTGATTAAACAAAATCTTCAAAAGATTAAGAAACAAATATTTGAGGAACTCTAAATTAAGGCCCTAGAAAGGTTTTGTATGGATCAAATTAAGACGAAACTCAAACAATAAAAGTAGACAAAGAACCAATTTAGAACTAGAACAGATGAGCAAACGAACACTCAAAACAGAGAATATTGTAGCAACACATGCACTGTAGCTTCGAGATTACTGTAGTACGTAGAGGATCTGGAAGGAATTGATCTTTATTTCTTTTTGTCTAAAATACTCGCATCAAAAGAGTACAAACCCTAAAACACAGCATAAGAGGAAAACTCATGCACACAATTGTTTCCAACGCTCTACTCTTTGATAAACAGAGGACACCTCCCCCTATTTATAATGAGCAAACACAAAGAGTCTGAATACAATTTTCACTCCACACATGGAAGGAATTTGTATTCAACACAACTGCACTTGGCTCAACCTGGCCAAATCCAACACTTGCACGTGTGTACAGCCACCCTGCCATACTCATGTGACTAACAACTCTGCAAGCGTACGGCCACCCTACCATACTTACGTGACAAACTAGTCTTCATGTACATCGTTCTCTAGCTTGAACGTCCCGCATGACATCCTCGACCACTAGGACCTCGATTCCTCCCTGAACCTAGTCCCAAACCTTAGTTCCTCCATGAACCTAGTTCATGTCCTGTCATCGACCACATTCGCCCTCGAGCAACACCAGCACATGAACAAACCACAAAACGATTCCAAGCACAAGTCCACGACTTGACTCAACATTAGTCCATGCAACTACTCACACGAGCATTGCATACAAATCAACTCAATTTTAAAATTGCAAAAACCTAACCCGAGCACATCACGTTCACGCCGGACCAAACTCCTTGGTCCGGCGCACACAGGGACTAAACCCTAGAAAATCACATTCACACCGGACCTAAACTTTGGTCCGGCATCACTCACGACGGACCAAACAATTGGTCCGGCGTACACGTTGATGTCTCGGTTACATGCCAATTTGGTCCGGTGCAAAAAGGCTCAATTTCACGTTCACAGTGGACAAAAGAAAATTGGTCCGACACAAATGTGCCACGCTCGGTTTCAAAAGACAATTGGTCCGGCATAAGACACTCAAAGTCACATTCACGACGGACTGAAAATTTGGTCTGGTGCAAATGTGCCACGCTCGGTTTGAAAAGACAATTGATTTGGCGTAAGACACTCCAAGTCACATTCACGACGGACTAAAAATTTGGTCCTGCGCAAATGCGAAAAACGGTCCGGCACAAAAGAAAAAACCTCTATCTCTCCAAAATTCAGTCCGGCACATATACAAAATCAAACCTCAAAACGCCGTTCAGGATGGACCAAAAAATTTGGTCTGGCGTACATATAAAACTTTTTCTTTTTCAAGAAACTTGGTCCGGCACAAATGCCTCAAATTCATATTCACGACGGACCAAAATATTTGGTTCGGCGTAAACTGAAAAACACTCTGTCTCCTTGAAACTTAGTTAAGCATAAGCCCAAGCACAAGCACACTTTGCAAATGCAATTTTAGCAAGTTCAATTGTAAGCCAATTTTTCAGCACATGATTTCACAATCTCCTCCTTAATGAAAAATTGACAACACCACTTAGAATTGAACATTGGCATTCACTTTACAAAGAAGTTTTTGAAATCAAAAGGTTTAAAATAAAAAAAAAGTGAAAAACACAAAATCTCCCCTTTTGACAAATATGCAAAGTGAAAAACTCCCCCTAGGTGAAAATAAGAAAAATCTCTCCCTAAGAAGACAAATGTGTGTGGGAATGTGCAATGTGCCCAAAATTATCCCCCTTTGACAATGGATTCATCAAGAATACAAAAGAGAGATCAAAATCTTTTTGTTTGCTTTGAATTTGTCATTTTTTTATGTAATGAGCATTATAAGTCAACCACATATGTAATTGATCTCCAAGTATGCTATCAAAAATACTTGCATCCTCAAATCTACACATAGACAATGTAGAGTAAGCACAACTAAAAATCAAGTTCTATAAATGATTTTTTGCATGGCATGATATCTCTTCCTTAACTATCTCAAAACCTGAAAACATTGAATTTTTGTGCACTTCTTTGGTGCTTGAAAAATTGATTTATTGATTCTTTTGCAACAAACTATAAAAATGCTAGGAATTATATGCACCATCAGCCTTACTTTTCAACCATGCCAAGCAATGAGCTTAAGGTTTTATGGTTTCGATCATACACAACTTCCTCGAAGTTCATATCAAAGTGCAATGATAAGTAGTCTCGTAAAGAAGAAGTGTGACAGTGCATAACCTTGATCTTGCATCTATCAAATATCACTTTTTGAGCTTTTGGCTCTTTAACTTTGAAAACTTTTACATTGAGCTTTTTGAAGCAGGATCAAAATAGTCAAGAAAGTTCAACCATGAAAAGATTTAATTCAAGTTTTTATTCCATTTAAATAGTCATGCCACAATCTAAACCATATATGTATAAACATGAAGTTGCAAAGACCTTGTAGCATAAACATGGCTTAAATTAACATATGTGTATCAAATATAAAGCTCAATACTTTTTCATCATTTTTCTTATTTTTTATTTTTTTAAAGAAAACAAAAGTGTAAGATGAGAATCACAAAATTTTCACAAACTCCCCCTCAAAACAAACCCATTGGATGAACAATCCCAAGTTCTCCCCGAATAAAAGCAAATCGAGAAGAAGATAAAGTTTTTGTGAAAATGTCTGCCAATTGATGTTCAGTATCCACATGATGAAACACAATATTTCCTTTTTCTACATGATCTCTAAGAAAGTGAAATCGGATATCAATATGCTTTGTCCTAGAATGTTGCACAGGGTTCTTAGCAATGCAAATTGCACTAGTGTTATCACAAAAGAGAGGAACACTATCCAGATTAAACCCATAATCTTTAAGTGTAGCTACTATCCAAAGAATTTGAGAACAACAACTAGCGGCAGCCACATATTGAGATTCAGCAGTTGATTGTGCAATTGAAGATTGTTTTCTAGATGACCATGCAATAAGAGAATTACCCAAGAAGTCACATGAACCAGATGTACGTTTTCTATCAATTCTACATCCTCCAAAATCAGCAACAGAAAAAGCTCTTAGACTAATGCATGAGGAAGCAGAAAGCCAAATGCCAAAATCTTAAGTACAATGAAGATACCTGAAAATTCGCTTTACAGCTTGTCGGTGTGAAGCACGCGGGGAAGCTTGAAAGCGAGCACACAAGCACACAGCAAATTGTATATCTGGTCTTGATGAAGTCAGGTACAGAAGTGAACCTATCATGCTTCTATATTCCTTTTGATCAACCGGCTCACCATCTTCATCTGGATCAAGTGTGCAAGTGCTTTCCATGGGCGTCATGATCGGCTTGCTGTTTTCCATCCCAAATCGATGAAGCAAGTCCTTCATGTGCTTTGATGCACAAAAGTACCATACTTTGTTTGCTTGATTTGTAGTCCCAAATAGTATGTCAACTCACCCATCATACTCATCTCAAATTCCTTCTTCATGGTTTTTGAAAACTTGGACACTAAAGCATGAGTGGAACCACCAAAGATAATATCATGAACATAAATCTGAACGAACAGTTCATCATTGCCTTGCTTGAGTAAAAAGAGAGTTTTGTCAAATTTTCCCATCGTGAACCCCTTTTCAAGTAAAAAGGTTTTTAGCCTATCATACCATGCTCTAGGGCCTTGCTTTAAACCATACAAAGCTTTTGACAGTTTGAACACATGATATGGAAACTTGGGATTTTCAAAACCAGGTGGTTGCTTAACATACACCTCTTCATTAATATAGCCATTTAGAAAAGCACTTTTTACATCTATTTGATACAATTTAAAACCTTTGGATGCAGTAAAAGCTAAAAGAATTCTAATGGCTTCAATTCTAGCAACAGGAGCAAATGTTTCATCAAAATCTAAGCCTTCAACTTGAGTAAAACCTTGAGCAACCAATCTAGCCTTGTTTCTAACAACAATACCATCCTTGTCGACGATCGGGATCGCCTGACCGCAAAGAAGAGGATGGGGTGTGTAAACGTAAGACCTGAGAGCTGACTTCGATCACCGGAGGAGGGTCGCCTGCTGAGAGAAAATCGTGAGATGCAGAAGATTGTGGCACGAGCGACTATACTGGTTCGAGCCCCCTTGGTCGGGTAATAGCTCTACTCCAGTCTTCCTCAGATGACGAGGGAACGAGCTTTAACTGGCGGATGTAATACAGAGACGTCAAAACCTGTGAGTCTGGTACAATGTTTAGGAGTGCGCGTGTGTGGGTGAAGATGGGTTTCCTTCGTGCACCTACCCAGGGGCTGTTTTATGCTGCCCCTCTTCCGTTAGAGGTAATTGAATTGTCTTTACTCCCGGGAGGCGTGGATCCACGATCAACCAAGTCCGGATCGTAACCGTCCCAGGTCTTCCGTCCACGTTCATATTAACTCCTTATTCGTCGGATCTGGAAACCGCCCTGGAGGGCTCGCGCCCGGTCCCTCCGAGCTTCAATTCTTGGTCATGGTATGTATTCGTGCTCGAGGTCGGGCAGACGCAGCTCAGTCAATAGGATGACAGGAGGCCCTATTTCGAACTCCCAGTTCAAGCTTGAGCTAGGGGTCTGTTGACCGTCTCATTGACCGAGTGAAATTTCTCAGTCCCTGACAATCCTCATTTTGTTTATTTTTGAAAACCCATATAGTTCTAATAATATTAAAATCAGGAGGGGGTGAAACTAGCTTCTAGACTTTATTTCGTTCAAAATTCTCTAATTCTTCATTCATGGCATTGATCCAAGATTCTTCAGATAATGCATGAGATATATCTTTGGGTTCAAAAGAAGCAACTAAAGCAGAATGAGCATGAGTGTCAGAATGAATAAACCTGGATCGGGTGACTCTCTCATTTAGATCTCTAATCATCTGTTCAGGTGGATGACTTTTCTGAATGTGAAAGGGTGCCGTAATTTCAAAGACTCCTTCTCCTTCTTCATTTTCAGCATGTACAAAAGATGTTGTAGCTTCAGGATGTTGAGCTGTAGGTGAGATAGATGTAGGTGCAGAAGGTGCTACAGCTGATTGTGCATTAGAAAGTGTCAAGACCTCATCCTCAATATCATCATCATTGTCCTCAAAGATTTTCTCCCCCCTGAACATATGCACCTGTACTTGCATCACTTAGACTAGTGCCTAGACTAGCCTCATCAAAAGTAACTTCACAGGTTTCTAGAATTTTGTTAGTTTCCAAAACAAGCACACGATAGCCACAAGTATGACAGGATATCCAAGAAAAATGCCATCAGTTGATCTAGCTTCAAATTTATCAAGATTCCCAGATTTCAAAACAAAGCATTTGCACCCAAACACCCTCAAGTGAGAAACACTAGGTCTATGACCAAAACGAAGCTCATAAGGAGTCTTGCCTAGCTTCGATCTCAAAAACACTCTATTAGAAACATAGCAAGCAGTTGAAATCGCTTCAGCCCAAAATTTCCTAGGAGTGTGATGTTCATCTAGCATAGTTCTAGCCATCTCAACCAAAGTTCTGTTTTTTCTTTCAACCACACCATTCTGTTGAGGCACTCTAGGTGACGAAAATTGATGATCAATTCCTTTTTCAGCACAGAAGTAATCAAAAGAAGAATTTTAAACTCAGTTCCATTATCACTTCGAATTGCTCTAAGAGCTCCTAGATGATCAACAAAAATCCTAAGAACAAGACTTCTAAAATGACTAAAAGTCTCATCGTTAGATGCCATAAAGTACACCGAAGAGTATCTAGAAAAATCATCAACAATAACAATCACATCCCATTTGCCTCCAAAGGATTGAACTCGAGATGGTCCAACCGTGTCAAGATGTAGTAGCTGTCCTGGAGCGTTTGTCATCACCATGGTAAGAGGTGGATGTGAACCTGCAATCATCTTACCATGTCTACACGAATAGCATACTAAATTGTTATCACCTTTAAGCTTAGGCAAACCACTAATGAGGTCTAAACCACTAACACGAGTGAGGTGATCAAAACCTACGTGACCAAGTCTACGATGCCAAAAGAATAAAACTTTAGAAACATTGGCAACTAGACACCTATGATTAGAAGAAGGTGATACATCACAGTCAGCTTTAAATACTCTTCCAAAGCGTGAAATCCTAAAAACAAGGTCACCTGAAGCATCTAACACTTTGCATTCATTTTTCTTAAAACTTATTTCAAGATCTTCATCAATCATTTGTGAGACAGAAAGTAAGTTATATTTCAATTTTTCAACAAGAGCCACATCTTTGAACATAAACTTGTCACTCACCTTTACTGTACCTTTTGCCACAACAGAAGAGGAAGAAGCATCTCCAAAAGTAACACTTTCAGCACGAGATGCACGAGTGAGGGAGGAGAACCAATTCTTATCTCCGGACATGTGGCGTGAGCATCCGGAATCCACAAGCCATATGTTCTCCTTCCTCGTGCGAGATGCCTACATAGCAAAACATGTCGAGGTCTCAGTACTGGGGTTAGCAATGAGATTTTTGGGAATCTAGTACTGAGACACACAACGCACAATAGTAGGCACAACACGAGTATTCTTATGCACAAAATCAGATTTGCCCTTTCCTGTGTTTTTAGCAACAAAAGGTGCTTGTTTCACCCTAGGCACATAATGAGAAGCAAAGTGTGCCTGTCTGAAATTAAACCTAGCCTTACCTCTTTCTTTATTTTGTTGTTTAGTCAGTCTAAAGAAAAAATCTACTAATGTCCATCTCTACCACAATGAGTGCAAGTATACTTAACATGATGTTTTGCTTTAACAGTAGAAGCACATTTTGCATTCATCACAGATGAAGATAAAAGACCAGTTGATCTAAAAGCAATCTTCTTAAGCTCATTAACAATATCAATTTTGTCATTGCAAAGAGCCTGAACAACAGTGCGAGGTTTAGTTTCATATGAAGCACATGGATCAAACCTAAACCTTTCTTGTTTGAGCTAACTTTAGATTGGTCCAAAATCATGTTCAAATTTTTCTTGCCATTAGTGAACCATTCTAAGGAATTTTGCAAGTAATCAACTTTACGAGAAAGCATGAGACAATTATTGCAAGGAATATCAACCTTCCCTTTTTACTTACGACAAGTAGAGCATGAAAGAACCTCATGTGTAAGCAGATCATCAGTTAATTGAGAAACCCTAGCATTTGCATCTTTCAATTTCAAGTCAAGAGTTGAGCATTTAGAACCAGAAGTTAAACCATGCAAATCATCAGTGGAACAACTAGCATGTTTAACATGTTTCTTATTTTTCTCATATTGATGTAACAAGAAGGCATGTTCTCTCCTAAGAAAAGTAAGCTCATTGTAAATTAAGTCATAAGATTTGCAAGTATCATCGTCAGGAATCAAGGTTTTAAGTCTAGTAATTTCAGCATTCAATGATTCCACAACAAAATCATGTTTCTTAATTTTCTTATCACGTTTATCAAGCAATTCTCCAAGACGAGCAACAACAATAGCTAATTCATCATATGAAGGATCTACCTCATTGAAGTCATTGTCATGATCATTTTCGGTGAAGCTATCCTTGCTGCTTGCCATGAGACACAACCCCATCAAATCATGCTTTCTTGGAGTTGCATCTTGGAGGGCCATCACCAACTCTCTTCCTCATTCTCACGTTTGCAAAACTTTGTTGAAACGAGAAGAGAGTAATGCCAAGTCTTCTTCCGGAAATTGCTCAATCTGTTCATCGGTTAGTGAAGACAAAGAAGACAAAGCACAGCTTGAAGAAGTATTGTTATGAGATATGCTAGTTTGAGAGGATAAAGCAATTGATTTATGAACATTCTTCCTAGCAAGAACATCCAACTCATGAGTTTTCAACTTAGAATAAAGAATATCTAAAGTAAGTGTACTCATGACAGTTAATTCTCTAATGGATGTTACTTTCATCTCCCAAATTGACATGTCTAAAGCACCAAGCAATTGTCTAGCATTAGCCGCACCGTCATAGTTCACTCTAACAGCATGTAGATTGCTAGGAATTTTGTTAAAACGTGCAAAGAAATCATCTAGCGACTCATCTGGTTTCATCTCGAATTGCATATATTCTTTTTTGTAAATATCTTGATGAACCTCTTTGATAGTGTTAGAACCCTCATGGTAATCACAAAGAGATTTCCATATCTCATATGAGGAGTTGAGATGGATCACACGGTCAAAGTCACTTCTACCAAATCATTGGATGATCAAGTTGCGCGCCTTGCTATTTGATTCAATATGTGTGCGATTGGCATCGTTGACATTGTCATTCTCAGGAACTTCATATGGCTTGTAAACCTTCTCCCAAATTGTGAAGCCCTGCGCCTGGATGAATGCCTCCATCTTTGTTTTCCAAAACTGAAAATCAGCACCATCGAAAACACAAGGATTTGTCGTATACCTATCCATTGCTATGAATTCTAATCACCGGTTAAGATTAATTAGAAAAACATTGCTCTGATACCACTTGTAGGATCGATATATACTAATATAGCAAACAAAGGGGGGTGAATGATTGCACGGAAGCTAAAATCAAATTTTGGTCTACTAAAAAATCACCCCAAATCGGAATCAAATAATTGCCTCGTATTCAACAAAAATAGATTAACAAACATTGGGTAAAAAGCGAATTCCTAGATATCCTATCATCGAATTGATCTAAACTTTGAAAACAAGAAACTAGATTCCAATACGAATCTAACAGAAAAAGAATCAGCTCGATCGGACTTACGGATCAAAAGTAATGAACCTCGCAAGCTTGTTCTGCTCTTTGATAAACAGAGGACACCTCCCCCTATTTATAATGAGCAAACACAAGGAGTTTGAATACAACTTTTACTCCACACATGGAAGGAATTTATATTCAACACAACTCCACTTGGCCCAACCTGGCTTGATCCAACTCTTGCACGTGTGTACAGCCACCCTGCCATACTCACGTGACTAACAACTCTACACGCGTACGACCACCCTACGATACTCACATGACTAACTAGTCTTCATGTGCATCGTTCTCTAGCCCGAATGTCCCGCATTGCATCCACGACCATTAGGACCTCGATTCCTCCCTGAACCTAGTCCCGAACCTTAGTTCCTCCATGAACCTAGTTCCGGTCCCATCATCGACCACGTTCACCCTCGAGCAACACCTGCACATGAACAAACCACAAAACAATTTCGAGCACAAGTCCGCGACTTGACTCAACATTAGTCCATGCAACTACTCACACGAGCATTGCATACAAATCAACTCAATTTCAAAATTGCAAAAACCTAACTCAAGCACATCACATTCACGCCGGACCAAACTCCTTGGTCTGACACACACAGGGACTAAACCCTAGAAAATCACATTCACGTTGGACCGAAACTTTGGTCCGACGTTACTCACGATGAACCGAACAATTGGTCCAGCGTACACGTTGAAGTCTCGGTTACATGCCAATTTGGTCCGGAGCAAAAAGGCTCAATTTCACGCTCGGTTTCAAAAGACAATTGGTCCGACGTAAGACACTCAAAGTCATGTTCACGACGGACTGAAAATTTGGTCTGGCGCAAATGTACCATGCTCAGTTTCAAAAGACAATTGATCCGACGTAAGACACTCAAAGTCACGTTCACGACGGACTGAAAATTTGGTCCGACGCAAATGCGTAAAAGGGTTCGGCGCAAAAGAAAAAAACCTCTGTCTCTCCAAAACTCAATCCGACGCATATACGAATCAAACTTCAAAATGCCGTTCACGGAGGACTAAAAAATTTGGTCCGGCGTACATGTAAAACTTTTTGTTTTTCAAGAAACTTGGTCCGGCGCAAATACCTCAAATTCATATTCACGACAGACCGAAATATTTGGTCCGATGCAAACGGGAAAACACTCTATCTCCTTGTAACTTAGTTAAGCACAAGCCCAAGCACAAGCACACTTTGCAAATGCAATTTTAGCAAGTTCAATTCTAAGTCAATTTTTCAGCACATGATTTCACATATTCTTTATCATCACATCATTGAGTGCACGATAATCAATACACATCCGAAAACTTCCATCCTTCTTCTTGACTAATAGGACTGGCACGCCCCATGGCGACGAACTAGGTCTTATAAATCCTTTCTCCAACAGCTCCTCGATCTGCTTCTTCATCTCCGCTAACTCATCGGTAGACATCCGATAAGGTCTCTTGGATATTGGGGCTGTACTGGGTACCAACTCAATCACAAACTCTATGTCTCTATCTGGTGGCATACCGGGTAAATCTTCAGGAAAAACAGCCGGGTACTCACTAACAATTGGTACATCTTCAATGCTGACTGCCTTCACACTGTTGACCATCAACTGTTCGTCTCGAACGATAGTTGCTCGAAACTCAACTCTTCTACCATCTGGGCATTCTACTGATACTACTCTTCATCCACAGTCTAGCATAGCCTTGTGCTTGGACAACCAATCCATTCCAAGTATAACATCTAGGGTCTAGGTGTCTAATATAATAAGGTTCAGTAGGAACTCTATCCCATTTATTAGCAACTTTACCCCAGAACATCCAACATTAAATCGGAGTTCTGATATAGGGGATTGGACTAGCAACACATGTCTAAGGTTCACCATTCTTAACCCATTTTCAACAGCAAAATTCTGAGATATAAAAGAATGCGAAGCTCCAGAATCAAACAAACTATTGCAGGTACTGAGTTAACTAGTAACTTACCCAGTACGACGTCCGATGTGTTCTGAACTGTATCGGCGGTGACGTGATTGATTCGACCTCTCACATAGCTTGGGGTGTAGCTCCAGCTTGATCGGCTCCACAGTTTACTCATGGTGCAGGTGTCCTTGTAGGCGTTGTCCCAATGTTAAGGCGAATAGGCGTCACACCTCCTCCACGCTTCGGACACTGATTGGCGAAGTGCCCTGTATCAATGCAGCTGTAGCAATGTCTCATTGTCGCTGAGTGGCTTCCTGCTGGTGCAATTCTGGCTTGTGCTGGTGTCTGAAAATTCTGCCCGGTAGGTCTTGGTGCTAGTGACGGTGTCTTGGCGACGTTCTGAGGCTGGAATCTGAAGAACTGATTAGGTGCAACTCTCAGTCTTTGTGCTCCGGGGCAAGATCCCTACTATGCCATCCGGCCCATCCTGTTGTCATCTAGCTCCTTGCGCTTGTCCTCCAAGATGAGAGCCTTGTTTACCAGCTCCTGGAAATCGGGAAATGTGTGGGTGATCAAACCCACCTGTAGTCCTGAGTTCAGTCCCTTCATGATGCGAGACTGTCTGGCCTTGTCCGTCGCTACACTTCAGGCGCGTAGCGAGCAAGTTGGGTGAGCTTGTTCAGATAGTTAGCCACTGACTGGCTGCCTTGCTTCAAAGCTCGAAACTCCTCCTTTAAATCCATGATTCCTTCAGGCACGTGATACTGGTGGAAAGCTATTGTAAACTCCTCCCAAGTGATCTCATGTGGGTTTTCATGCGAAGCGTAGAAATTCTCCCACCATTCAGCTGCAGTCCCTTCTAGCTGATGAGAGGCATAGAGTACTCTCTCAATCCCTAATGCACTGGGTAATATGCAGCTTCCTTTCTATGAACCTCAACCAATCATTGCCTCTAGTGGGTTCGCATTCCCAGATAATGTGGGCGGATGGGTCCTCATGAACTTTGAAAGTCTGGAGTTCTGATGCTGTCCCTAATTAGCCTGGTTGGCCGTGGCTTGGGCAGTGACTTGCTGCATCTATTGCATCATTGCATGCATCAACTGCATCTGAGCGGCAAGGAAAGCTCCAAAGTTCTGCATATCAACTAGCGGTGCTGGCTGGAGCTTAGATGCTCCATTATTGGGGTTTCCTGCGGGGCGAGAACCACTTCCACTTCCTCCATTGTTGCCACGAGTGTTCACCATCTGTTGATTGCTCCAAGGTTTAGAGATAAGAGGGAAACAAGAATAGACAAGTAGTAGAGAAACTTATGCGGGGTTTGAAAGGTGTAACTCAAAATCCAACTTTATTCATTATTCAATAATAACTTGGTATGGTTGCTCACAATGCCTAAGGGCTTTGCAACACATACTGCAACTCAGCAATCAAGAAGATCCAAATTAAACTATCACACTGGCGTCTAACTATTAGTGTTATGCCCTTGAGGCAATCATATGGATGATTGTAACATGACTATGTTTATGAATAATAATATGATTATTGGTCCAATGAATGTATATCATTGTTTTGATCAACAAGTGTGTGACTTGTTTATGAAGCTCTTTACTTATTGATATAATTCGATAAATATCTCTGATCAGATATCATCGTATAGGACAACAATGAATAGATCAGCACATGTATTGTTCGATGATCATGTTTCATAGATCATGGGATATGGAGATATCATCAATACATTGTGGACGCATGTTGAAGAACATGGGTTAGATATACCCACAATGGGACACTACGAAAATGTTACATTCTTATGTGTCATCAATGTATCTCATACATAGTAGATGTATGATCCTTCGACCTGAGATTGTCATATTCCCTACATGTGTAATAGTTTACCTTGGGGTTACCAAATACTATTTCCTAACCAGATAGTTATAAAAGTAACTTTCATGTTTACTATGAAACATGTAGAGGGAAGTGAGCAGTCAAGATGGAATTTTCCACTCCAATGTAACGGAGATATATGTCTAGGCCACTCGTGTGATATGATTAAGGAAGTGCATGGCCATGCCGTGATTGAGAAGTCAATCACAACTTATTAATATATCACGAATACGAGAGATGGATTGAACTGTCAAAGGATGACATGCTTCTCGCCTTGAGTTCGATCCTCATATAGTTTCGCAAAGGGATTATTACATCAGTACTTTAATCATATGTGTTTGGGAGTTGGCATGCTTTGCAAGGAGCCGCTACCGACTATTGGATTAGAAAAGGGTTTTCCGAATCCATGTCCAAATGTGCATGAACCTACAGGGTCACACACTTACCAGGCTGGGACGCATTAATTCGGATTGGATCCGTAATTAATGGACCTCGTGGGCTTAGCGCGTAGATGGGCCTTGACTGCCTAGGGTTTCACCTCGTGGCTATATAAGGAAGGGTGGAGGCTAGACGCAGAATACACTTTCGTGCGGTTTAGAGGTGTTTCGCCAAAAACCCTAGCCACCTCCTCTCGTTGCCCCTGCCGAGCGACCCGGTGCTTGCACACCGACGCACGGCGTTCCATCCCCGGACGTGTGGACTGCTGTGGTGACGCTGCTGCTACTGCAACGTGGAGAGGACGATCCGCAGCGAGGACAATCCGTGGTGAGGACGATCCGTGGCGAGGACGATCCGCGGCGAGGACGATCCACTACAATGATGTGCAAAGGATTCCGCAACTGCACGTCTAGTGGTAATAGATCTATGATCCCCTTCTTGTGAGTAGCTTTTCTGGTTTGCGGTAGAAATTTTAATTTGTGCTAGAGTAGTATACCACGTTTCCCAACACTAACGCCTAAAGGGCGACTCTTTTTAATCTAAGACACGACTCAACACTGAAGTCTCAACTTCTAAACCTAAACACTCACTCATCGAGCCATCCCCCATGGGAACAACCCGGGGTACACTTGGGCGGGTGTGATGGCATCTGCGTGAAGCAATCTCCATGACCAACGACAGCTGTGGTCGATGAAGCAACGTCCTCCTCCAACTCTGGCGCTGGCTATAGCTATGGCTCCTCAGGGTCTGGGTCATGCAGCTCCAACACTAGCTCCGATGCTGGCCCGTACAGTGCCATCTCCAACTGATCGATCCTCCGTGAAGAGTGGGCAATATACTCCCGAGCTTCTCGCAGCTGCCTCCTCACATCCTCGACTTCATCGCAGGCCCTCTGCAACTCCTGAACTATCTCGTCGATAGCATCCTCCTGGGCGATAGCAAACCTCGCCAGGTGAGTGATTGTGGTGTCCTCCTCCGCTATCAACTCGCGTTCGAGGCGGCTGTCTCTGCGCAGATGGTGACAAAAGACAGTGCCCTCCAACTCTGAGGAGTAAATGCGAGCGATCTGCCGCATCGCCCGACGCGACGTCTCTTGGATCCCGGCCTCAAACGAAGATCTCCTCGCTGTGATGTAGATAGGACGACTCGCATTGGTCTTCTCTCTGGCATACACAGTGATTTTGATGTCCCATGCTCGGACCAGTCCTGCCTTCACTATGGTGGTCCCCCAGTAGATCGGTCTGCCAAAACCCCCAAGTAGCTGCATCATACGCCACAACTCAGCGGCGTAACCTCCCTCAAGTTCAGCATAGTTGTTGATCATCTTCATCTGCCAAAGACACTCACGTGAGAACGCAACATTTTAAATCAAAGTGGACACAAAAAGAATTCAACAAGGGGTATGAACAAGAGAGAGGGGATAAGTCAAAAGTTCATTCATTATCTTGGCAACTTTTAACTTTAGAAAATAGTTTTATCCTCACTACGACCATTCTAACTAAGGGTAGTCCTGCAGTCAGTATGGCTCTGATACCACCTCTGTCAGGACCCGAATATGCAAATCCGGACCCTCTGTGTATTCAGCACTAGTATAGGATCACGCTAATGCACACAGTCTCAACATTGGTAAATACCACAATCATACTCAACGAAATAGTAAAGTACTTTATTGAAAGGAAATATAACCGGTTGCTTGAACTTATGGTCAAGTTACAAAAGTACGCCTCGTAGGGCTTAAGTCTTACTCAAATAAACTTGCAGCAGAAATAAAGAAACGCGTGGCGTCAACCAATATGCCATAGGCAACTGACTGGGATTGCACCTAGTTTGTCGGCTCATTCTGGAACTCCTCCTCCAGTGCTGTCGTTGATTCTTCTTCAACTGGTTTTTTGTGTTGTCTCAAGGGTGAGTACTTACAGCACTCAGCAAGTCATGCACAGAGATGTAATGCTAATAGCTACATGCATGGCTTATTCCAACAATGGCTAAGAGGTTCTTTTGCAATAAGCAACATTCATAAATAACAATAATAGATTAAAAAGCAGTAAAACAGTAATAACAATAATAACTTTGTAAACAATTTCTCAAGTAAAGCATTTATTAACCTAAACAAGTTCTTCATTTCCATCACCAAGTATCCACAAACCAAGTTCATTTTCATAAAGTCTAATCCTTGATTGTAATCACTGAGCAATGTCCAATACCATGGACTCAGCTATTCGAATAGGTTGTACACTCTGCAGAGGTTATACAATTTACCCACAAGATACAATCAAACACCATAAAGGCGAGTGACCGTAACAAAGCCTTTCCAAAGCTACTTCTAGAACCGGTATTGCCCGCTACGGTTTCAACACTGAAGGTATTGGTTACCACACTTAGGGCCCCCCTCTTGCGCCTGTGAGTCCACCCGTTAACCCAGGGCTCATACCACCATGACTGCACTGAAATCTAGACATCACAGTTTACTCAGCCAGGTTTGATCCATTCCAGACTTGTGGTTGTATGTTGGACTCAGTTCAAATTCTTGCAAGGTCAAGTCCTTAAGTGACCAGGGCAAGACTACCTAAATGAATTCACAATGTCCAACAAAAACCAAATACGACCTCCCATGTGCTACTTCTGGCCCACCAGAAACAGTCTTGCCACTTGCCCCAGTCTAAATCATTTAATCACCCCAGTTGATTACCATGCACCACGTGCCATCAACATCAATAACACATGTCACGTTGTCGGGACCCCGAATTTGCAAATCCGGACCCTCTGTGTATTCAGCACTAGTCCAGGAACGCGCTAGTGCACACAGTCTTAACATCGGTATATATCACAATCATACCAAACGATACTATCAAAGTACTTTATTTAAATAATCAAAGGGTTACTCGACCTTATGGCCAAGTTACAAATATATGCCTTGCAAGGCAGAACTTATTAAAAGAGAAATAATAGGAAAATCAAATAAACTTCGTGGGCGCCATCCAAAGATACCACAGTAACCGACCGGCTCGTGATCCCTAAGTAGATCGTCCTCTGAGTTCCTCCTCCGAAACCGTGAGTCTCCTCTTCAACTGGTATTGTGTTGAGGCAAGGGGGCGGACTTGGTACTCAGCAAGGCATGCACTGTAATGCAAGCTAATATACTATATGCATGGCTTGGTACAAAGGAATAGCTTAAGGTATATTTATGTGAAACAAAGATTTGACAAGTAATATAAGTAGATTCAAAGCAAAGAAAAACAAGTAAAGCATAAATAACTTTTCAAAAGTTTAAATAACATTTTTCCCCATCCTAAAACCATATTTCCATCATCTTCTTTGTTAAACCAACCCAACTTCTCAAATCCAAGTTATTTTCGTAAAATCTAACCCTTGATTGTAATTCCAGCATTGTCCAAAGATGCAGTGGACTCGCTATTCAAATAGATTCTACACTCTGCAGAGGTTATGCACTTTACCCACAAGATACAATCCACTCACCACGTCACCATGAATCGCCATACAAGAGTATGCGAAATGAGCGATCATAACAAAGCCTTCTGGAAGCCTCAAACAACACAGTGGTCCTCTCTGTCAGGCTCTTACACCATCCCTTCCTTAGCCAAGGCGAAGTATGGGACCAACACACTGCTAGATGGGTACCTGCCAGCCCACGACACGCCCCCTCGCATAATCACACAAACGGTGTAATCCGACACCCTCGAGGCTCACAAGTGAGTCCTTAGCGACTTAGTCAACTAGGGCCGCCCCATTCCAGCCATGTGGTTGCAAGTATGACCCGTTCAAAGGCTTGCAAGGTTAAGTCCTTAGAGTGACCAGGGCAAGACTACCTAAAAACCAAATCAACACTCCCAATGCCACACTCGGCCCACTGATTACTTGCCACATGCCCGGCCAAAATCATTTTATCAAACCCCGCTTGATTACCATGCACCACGTGCCATCAACATCACATGATACTTTTCCAAAACAGGTTCAATATATCATTAAGTCAATATTAACATTTAATTATCCAAAATCATGTCATGAGCACATAGCGTGTCTAAGCAAAGATACTACAACGATCTAAACCCATGTTGGCAATTTAATAATGTCCAACTAGTAAACTACAACTAGGGTGACAAAGGGTCATGGCACATACTTAAGTAATCAAGGTGTCATATATCAAATTGGTATTTATCTAACCCTGTGTTTAAACAAAGTATCTTTCTAATTGAAACTAGCATGCAATAGTTTAAATCAAAATAGATTTCAAATAGGATCAATATGGTCAAGCACAACTTGCCTTCAAAAGCACTTGCTCTTGGTCTTGAGTTGGATCCCCGAGTCAATACTTCTCCTTCGAATCCCCTCCAGACTTCAACGTCCTACTCAGAAGCGTGCAAATAGCAAATACACAAATAAACACTATGCAAAAGATCCCAAAACTCCAAATAAAATCCATAAACAGAGAGAACATAATTTTCTGGATTTTTAGAAACTGGAATCGTCAAATTTGGAGTTAAACGTTAAAAAGTTATGATTATTTAAAGTTTAAATAATCAATTAAATAATATTACAGAGAAAACTTTAGTCCAAAATTAAATAAAATTCATATTTAGGTAGATCTTAATTTTATACAAATTTAGAAATTTGAATCGCTTCAAATCGGAGTTGAAACTAAAGTTATAAGCGCTTGAAGTTTGAATCTAAATTTGAAATCATTATTCGAATTAATAAATCATTTTCTTTTTCGGAAATTAATTATTCGGCACAAAGATGGACACGTGGCAGCCTCCTCGATTGGCCTGCCGACGTCACCGGTCCATGGGCTCGGCCCATGCTCACCGGTCCACGGTGGACTCGGTCCCACGGCCACGTGGATCATATGTGGCTCACTTCGTGGCGCTATCGGCCGACGGGCCGCTCGCCACGGCCGACAGCGGGACTCACCGTGACGCCATGGGTGGCGTCGGCGCTTAGGCTGGGTTAGCACCGATTACGCGGCTCCTCGACACGCTGGAGCCCTTCGCGTAGCCAATAAGCCACACGCACGCTGCTGGTCGGCGCGACCGGTCCAACTTCCCGACACGTGGCGCATCTCGCCCGTTGGTTTGAAAATCAACGGCGCGGATTAGATCCAGTGGTTAACACGTTGAAACTACTCGATGCTCGTGGGGCCGCTCGATCCAGATCGGACGGTCAGATCTAATCCTATAATCGCGACCGCTACGGAAGACGTGGCGATTAGAACCGCTTGATCTTGATCCAACGGCCCGTGCATCTAATCGCGTTTCTAGGGTTTGGGAAACACGCGAACTCACCGCTGCCGTCCTGACCGATCCAACGGCACGGCTCGTGGACGGTGATTACGCTGGGCGGCTGCTTGACCGGAGACGGGACGACGACCTTGCCGCTTGCCAAGCTTCGGGCGCGCTCCGGCTGGCGGAGGGGTACTTTAACGCTGCCTCGCCTTGGGGAATCCGGATCCGGCTTGATGACGGCGGAGACGACGGCAAAGAATATCGGGCGTTTAATCGCGCGAACAGACTTTCCAACTCCTGGCGAGCAATAACGGCGAGACGGTGAGATCCTAGCGCGCGAAAGCAGGGTTTCGAACCTGGCGCGGATGGCGATCTCGGGTATGCCTCGGCATTAAATAGCCTCGGCTCCGTGCGTAAAACGGAGACCTAGCTCTCCACGGCGGCGATCGGCGCGGAGTCCAGCTCGACTCGGCGGAGACGATGAAATCGTGGGCCGATCCCACGCGGCACACCAACGGCCACGATCGCTACGGTAAGGCGCGACCGGTCCGGCTCCGATACTCGTCCTGGTCGACGGATACCCGTTGGATCTTGATCCAACGGCTGGGATTGATTAGGTTAGAGCTGGTTCGTCGAAGTCAATCGCTGGCTCGGACTCGAGTCCGACTTCGCTTGATGAACAAGATTGACCCGAGTTGATTTTCCAGCTAATTAATATTTAAAATAATTCCCGTGAATTCATTTAATTCATTAAAATAGCAATGACTTTCGAAAATTCCGGAAAATTCTGAAAATATTTTGGATCATTTTGGACTCAAATAAAATATTTCCAACAAAAATTTATTTGCAAATTTAAATTCTTTAATTATTTCAAAATGGAATAAATTCAAATAAATTCCAAATAAATCCAAATAAATTCCAGAAAATTCCAAAAATTCACCAAAGTGCCAAATCACACATGAATTTAAGAAAAGCAAAATTTTGGGGTGTTACACACGTCTTCCAAAAACATATTCCATATCTCATTAAGTCAAGATTAACATTTATCACTCCAAAATGATGTCATTCACGTTGCATGGCTAAGCATACTACATACGATCTATATAACCCAGTTTGGCGAATTAATAATGTCCAACTATTATTCCAGTTCTAGGGTAACAAATGATTCATGGCATACAATTATTTTAGACATGGTGGCATACGACGAATAGGTCATTTATCTAATTCTCCAAATTAATTGAAAGCATTTCTACTTAAATTAGCATGCAATACTTTTAAATAAACATAGTTTCAAAAGTGGGATCAATATGGTCAAAGCATAAATTGCCTTGGAAAAGGTCCTGTTCCTGGTCGTGAACTTGTTCCTGGGTCAAAACCTCTTTTTCGAAGCCTTCTGGCAGTTCAACGTCTACGCGTATCGGATAAATAAACAATAAATAAATAAAAATAGAGAAAAACTCATGTCCATAAATTAAATAAAATTCACCATTAAGTATATCTCAATTTTATAAAAATTTAGAAACTGAAATTAACTCAATCAGAGTTAAAACGCAAAAGTTATAGCCGTTTGAAGTTTAAAATTCAATTAAAAAGAATAAACTGAATTATTTGAATTATTTTTATAAGGGAAATTTGGAAATATGATGTCAGCATGACGTTAACACGGAATTGAATTTCCACCGAATTATTTTTCTAAAGGAAAATCGAATTATGACGTCACGCTTGCGTTAGCCGGTCCATGGACTCGGTCCACGCTCAGGCTCAGTCTACCGCGGACCCAGTCCACGGGTGCACGTGTCACTGACAGGTGGAACCCACTGGATGATGTCATCGCTGACGTCAGCACGGCTCGGCTAGGACTGCTGACATGCGGGTCCCACCGTGACGTTAGCATGATGTCACGGATGATGTCACACGCGCGCGGGCGTAGGCGCTGACACGCGGGCCCGTTGTTGACGTCACGCGTGATGTCAGCAACGATCGGGCTTACCCGCACCGCTTCGGCTTCGTGTGACATGGCACGATCTGGGCCGTTCGTTTGAAATCCGATGGTCACGATTGTATATAATCCCACACGTTTTGGATCTACGCGAATCAATCTAGTCCGTTCGATTTGAATCGAAGGGCCGAGATTGGATCTGGCTCCCGCATCATCGTGGGGGTGACGTGGCATGAATCTGCTTTTGATGCGTGGCACGATCTACACCATACACTGTAGATCGAATGGTCGATATCACATCTAGCGCTAACACGTGAATCGAATCTAACCGTTCGATCTAGATCTAACGGTCACGATCTAATCTAGCACGGTGCAGTAATGGTCTACGTGGCTTAATCTGGTGCATTGGATCTAGATCTAACGGCTGAGAATAGATCTAAATAGTAACATGGGATTTAATACGAACTGTACGATCTAGATCTAACGGCTGAGATCTAATCTGGGATTTTACACGGGTGGCGACGTGGACGAACCTGAGCACTTGGATCTCGATTGGATGGCTGGCGGAGCTCGAGGGCGTCGATGATGTCACGGCGGAGTTGGCTGGCCGGAGTTGGTGACGACGACCACTCGAACGGCTTTTGAGTGCATCTCCAGCGAAGTGAGTCCTACTACCAGGTGCGCCTCATCGCGACGGTCTCGGATCTGTCCTCAGTCGCGGCGGAGAACTGCGAAAAACGACAAAGACCTTGGCGGCTACTCCTCCCACTCCGATGAGCAATCGCGTGCATGGCAGGGCTCTACGGATGGTGGCTAGGGAAAAATGTGCGCGAGGCAAAGGCAATCCTCGGGCACGCATCCGGGCATTAAATACCGGCTCGAACGTCGAGTTAGGCACGAATTTCGCGGTGATGCCGGTATGGGCGGCGAAGTTCGGCGCGGACACAGAGAGGATGACGTGGCTCAATCTCAGCGGCACAAATCGCTCGATCCAACAGTCTCCCTCATGCGCACACGCGGACATGAGCTTAGCCTTCAGATCCCGATCCAACGGTTCAAAGTACGCGTACACGTGGCTGAATCTCACACGTTGGATTGAGATCCAACGGTCAGCGCGCACGGGTCCGGGTTGGGCGCGGTTCGGCAAGATCGGACTCGAGTCGGTCTCGAGTCGGACCAACAGTACAAACCCGTTAGGGTTTTCTGATTTTCTTTTTCATTTTATTCTTTAAAATAATTCCTAGAAATTCATTTAAATTGAGAAGAATAGTAAAATGCTCAGAAAAATTCTATAAAATACTTTGAGATATTTTGGACTCAAATAAAATATTTCCAACAAAATTTTGTTTGAAACTTTTAAATATTTAAATAACTCAAGAGAGGAATTAATTCAAATTAAATCCAAATAAATCCAAATAAATTACAGAAAATTCCAAAAATTCAAATAACTCCATAAATTGAATAAAAGCACAAATTTGGGATGTTACAGTGGTCACGACAGGTGGCGGATCGACCACCAATGGATCAACCTATGACTTAAATACATGAGTAATCGATAACAATCAGATATTAACAATCATCCGGAATAAGCAGGGATACCTGTTCACTGGTCGGAGGGGGTGTTGCTCGAGGAGATGTCTGAGGGGGTGTTGTCAACCCTCGAAGACCGATCCTCAAAGCATCTCGCTTTTCATCGACCAGTTGTCGGATACATTCAGAAGGAAGCTCATAACCGCCAAGATGACGATTAAAGTTCACCTGGACGGGTGGCCCTAACGATCGTGTTCGAGCCGCTTGGTAGGTCGGGAAGGCACATGGGATGAAGACCCCCCGTTTCGAGGAAGGTCAATCATCGCCCGATCACGAGCAACCTCATCCTCGATAGAAGCAGGTGAAGTTAGCCCCTACTCAGGTGAAGGCTCGGCTGTTGGGTGCTCCAGAACGATTTCTCCCTCTATGGGAATGATAGCCCCGAGGATCGGACTATAACCTTCCAGGTCGATGGCTTCCCTCGACAGCCCACCCTCTTCCTCGAATGTTGGCTCCTGAGAGGACGTCAGTCAGGAATGGGCAACATGTGCACGGACGATGCATTGCATGCCCTGAAACCGCACTCACCTTTGGCCAGGGGAAGTCTTTGGAATACCCTACAACGTTGCTCTTTCCAAGGTCCAGACCATGGAACATCTTGCTCAATCGAGCAACGAAACTTGTGGGCATCAAGACTGTGAAGGAAGAAACCAAACATCAGTTCGAAACTGACAAAAATGGAGAAAACAAAACATCACCGACACTTACCTTCGCGAGAATCCCTGGTGGCGTCTCCAATCCCTTCGTAGTCCTAGGCTAGATGATCGTGACACTTGAGCGGACTGATGTTCCGAGTGATGAAATCACGCATGACATCCCATCGGGTCAGATATCTTTTCCCCAGCTCCTCGATTCTCTCCACATAGTAAACATTGCGGGCAGTCGAAGGAGGGGCCTAAGAACAGAGGTCGGTGGGGTGAATCAAGAGATTGCGGTACGCAAGCAGGCAGTTGACGGTGTCTGAGGAAGTAATGTAAAACCACTTCTTCTTCCAGTCCGCCTGCCTAGAAGAAGTAATAGGAACGTGGATATAGGGCCTAGATCTCCTGTGTCTGAGACAGAATTTGGCGCCTCCTACCACGTCCTGCTTTATCCTCGCCAAGATGTAAAAATAGCGAAAAAGGTTAAGGTTGGGTCTGGTGCCCAGGAATGCCTCACAAAGGTGGACGAACACACTCAGCATTGTGATCGAGGTAGGTGTCAAATTGAGGAGCTGGATGGAATAGAAATCCAGGACGAAGCGAAGGAAGGAAGAGGGTTTAAAATTCAAACCATAGAGGAAGTTCAGAAACGCTAACGGTATTATTTTGAGTATTAAAATCCAGGGCACTTAAATTAAATGAATTTCTGGGATTATTTTGAGTATTAAAAACACAAAGGAAATTCGGAAACCCTAACGGGTCGCCCCGCTGAACCGGACCAGTTAAACCGTGCTGCACCCAAACCCTAATTCGCGCGAACCGTCGGATCTCAATCCAATGGCCGTGGCTGCGCCACGTCGACCCAACAGAGTGTGGATCAGATCCATTCGCGGCATGTGATCGTGGATGTTGATCGCGTTCATGTGGAGGGTCGGGATGCGGCGACATCACCCCGTCCGTGTCCTCATCGGACTGCGCCGCAGCGCAATGGCCGCCATGAATTCTGCACCTGGCACGGATGCCCGCGCGCTTTAAAATGGCTCAACGTGTGTGCCACGCCGCCCCCTTCGTGTTGCCCTAGGTCTTGGAGCCCAAGCCGCCACGATCAGCGTTCAATTGCTCGCCGTAGTTGCAAGAAGCCGCTTTGGGTTTTCCTTCTTCTCCGTCACCGTCGAGCCATCTCCACCGCAGCTGAACCCGGATCCAAAAACGTCGTAATCAGGCACTTAGGATGTGACCAGTCACTCCGCCGGAGGGGCCACGGAACGCAGTTCTACGTGTCATCGTCTTCGTCCACGGTGACCTCGAGCCACTGTGCCATCACCGGACATGCGAGCTCTGTGGACCATCCGATCAAGATCTGACCACTGAGCTTAGTCCATGTTGTCATCTCAGTGAATTCCCCAGATTAGATCTTGTTCGTTAGATGTAGATCGAACGGTGTAGAACAGATCGAGTAGATTAGTGTAGATCTGTTCTCAACCGTAGGATTTGATTTGAACGGTTTGGATCGGTTTGCGTAGGAATAGTTCGGGTAGATTGTAGCCGTTAGATCTAGAATGGATGCAGTAGAATGCGCCACATAGTCCGGCTCTGTTGCGTGTTTAGATTGGATCTTAGCTGTTTAACTTAGATTGTACGGTTAGATTTGACTCGCGTGTTGGCACTGGATGCAATCGTAGCCGTCGGTTTTTGAATCAATGGTCGAGATCATGCCACGTGTGCGGGACTCGAAGTAGCGTGGGTCAGCTCCCGGTCACTGCTAACGTCACCCCTAACGTCAGCATCGGGACCACATGTCAGTGGCTGTGCCCGTGCGTGCATGACATCATCGATGACGTCACGTTGGGACCCACCCGTCAGTTGGACAGCCGCGCCACGCAATGATGTCAGCGTGATATCATCCGAGCGGGCCCACGAGTCAACGTCACGTGGTCCCGTGGACTGAGTCCACCGTGGACAAGAACGGAGCGTGGACTGGGTCTATAGACCGGATGACGCAAGCGTGACGTAATAAATCAATTTTCATTTCGAAAAATAATTCGGTCGAAAATCAATTTTGGTGCTGATGCAAGCATGACGTCATAATTCCAATTTTTCAATAGAAAAAGAAATTGGATAATTTGATTTATTCTTTTTAATTGATTTTCAAACTTCAAACGGCTACAACTTTTGCGTTTTAACTCCGATTGAGGCGATTCCAGTTTCTAAATTTTTGTAAAATTGAGCTCTATTTACTGGTGTATTTTATTTAATTTTTGGACATAGGTTTTTATTTGTTTTTATTTATTTGTTGTTTATTTATCCGATTCGTGTAGACGTTGAATTGCCCGAAGGCTTCGAATGAGAGGTTTGGACCCAAGAACAAGTCCAAGACCAGGAATAGGACCTTTTCCAAGGCAAGTTATGCTTTGACCATATTGATCCCACTTTTTGAAACTATGTTTATTTAAATTATTGCATGCTAATTTAATTGAAAATTCTTTTAATTAATTCTGGGAATAGCTATTCAACCTACTTATTGTATGCCACCTTGTCTAGAATAATTGTATGCCATGAATCATTTGTCACCCTAGATTATAAAATATTAGTTGGACATTAATAGTTTGCCAACATGGGTTAAATAGATCGAAGTAGTATGCTTAGCCCTGCAATGTGTCCATAACCTCATCTTGGAATATTAAATGTTAATCTTGACTTAATGAGATATGGAATGTGTTTATGAAAGATGTGACATGTGTTATTGATGATGTTGATGGCACGTGGTGCATGGTAATCAACTGGGTGATAAAATGGTTTAGACTGAGGCAAGTGGCAAGATTATTTATGGTGGGCCAGGTGTGGCACACGGGAGGTCGTATTTGGTTTTGCTGATTTGGGCATTTGTGAACCCTTTGGGTAGTCTTGCCTTGGTCACCCTAAGGACTTAACCTTGCTAGAATTTGAACTGAGTCCAACATATAGCCACAAGTCTGGAATGGGATAGACCTAGCTGATTAATTTGTGATGTCTAGTCTTTGGTACTGTCATGGTGGTGTGGGTTCCGGGTGTATGGGTGAAAACTCACATGACGCAAGAGGAGGGCCCTGATTGTGGTAACTAGTCCCTTCAGTGTTGAAACCTTAGCGTGTAGTACTGGGTCTAGAAGGAGCATTGTAAAGGCTTTGTTATGGTCACTCGCCTTGGTGGTGTTTGACTGTATCTTGTGGGTAAAGTGTATAATCTCTGCAGAGTGTACAACCTATTCAAATAGCTGAGTCCACAGTATTGGACATTGCTCGGTGATTATAGTCAAGGGTTAGACTTTCACAAAAATAACTTTGGATATCTGGTTTTGGAAATGATGAACTTGTTTAGGTTGATAAATGCTTTACTTGAGAAATTGTTTACGAAGTTATTATTGTTATTATTGTTTTACTGCTTTCCAATCTATTACTGTCATTTATGAATGTTGCTTGTTGCAAAAGAACCGCTTTAGCCTGTTGTTGGAATAAGCCATGCATGTAGCTATTAGACTTGCATTCTGTGCATGATTTGCTGAGTGCTTTAAGTACTCACCTTTGCCACAACACAAACACCAGTTGAGGAAGAATCAACACCAGCATTGGAGGAAGAGTTCCAAGAGGAGCCGACAAACTAGGGAGCAAGCCCAGTCAGTTGCCTTTGGCATATTGGTTGGCGCCACGAGTTTATTTTATTTCTGCTGCAGTTATTTATTCTAATAAGTCTGTGATACTACGGTATGGTGTGACATTATACAATGTGAAATTAGAGAATAAAACCTTTCGGCTTAGGTTTACTCGCGTTTTTGGGCCTTATGAAGTGATGTGTCACCACGGAGTGTCGAAACCTTATAAAAAGTGAATGTTGAGCCCAAAAACTTTATGAAATGTGGAATTAAGGTTAAAACCATAGGGTATGGAGGTTAATAGCGTTTCCGGGCCGTTTCTAGGGTTTTGGGCCTTCCCGGGGGAGTTTGGGCCTAAAAGTGGGGGTTGCGGGCTTTGGTGGGATTGGAGTGGGAATCCATTTAGGATTAGGAACAGGTGTGGGGGCTGGTAAAAGGCCTTCCCCCTGCCCTTCTTGCTCCCCACCCTGCCCTTGTGCGCCCCCATTGCCTCCCTTGAGCCCTAGCCGCACCAATCCTCCTCCTCCCCCTTTGGCCATGCGCCTCCACCCCTTGCCCCTTTGCTCTCCACCTCCCCACCACCTCTCCTCCACCCCTTTCTGCCCTAGGGTAGCCTCCCCACCCCCGCACCTCGAGGATCCATCCATTGGAAGCGAGGAGCGTGGAGCGAGGAGCGATCCGGGAGGAGTTTCATTGGGATTTCGGTCGTCGGGCGAAGGTATGGCCATGGGACTCCTTGGGGTTGGGCTAGGTACTGTTCTAAGGGTGTTTATCATGATTTTAGATCAATTGGTGGTGCTGGAATTTAGTAGATTGGATTAGATCTAGATGTTGCCACGTTTCTGTTTTGGGACAGTATGAGCAGTCGACCTAGGGTTCAGTTTTTCGCCAATTTAGATTTGGAATTTGGTCGTACGGAAGTTGAAGAAGTTGTAGATAATTTCATTATCTTTCAGTGAATATAAAGAACGTTAAATTCCGATCAGCCGTTTGAATGTTATGGCTGTTTTACCGAGTGTGTTAAAATCTGTGACGCGATTGGAACAAATCACGGTAATATGTAGATTAAACAACTTTAGAGTCCGAATCAGTCTTTCCATATACCTAGAAAAAGTTGGGAAAAATCCTAAGCTACGCGAGGATGTACTCGTTTAATTGATTCGGAGTCTCAGAACTCAAGTTATGCCTTTTGGAAGGCTGCTGTCCCGACGGGACAGAACCTCTATTTTTGGTTATCGCGAGTAGTTGGCAATGTCGGGGTAGACGAGGGTTTGCGTACTGTTTTTTGGGCTTGATTGTGAGTGTGTGGTCCCTATGTGCAGGTGGTGTGACCCCGGGAGGGCCTTCTACTTCTCGCCAATCCGTCGCCCGTGGTTGTGGCAAGTGTATTGTAATGGATAGCTGTTTGTAGGTTGCTAATTGAGACTAGATGAGATTGATTATATGAGATGATCGCTTGCCATGCTTTAATGATTTCCAATGATATGATGAGCATGTTTATCATGTTATGATGCCATGTGTTAATGTACGAGTTAATTATGATGTTGGCATAATTGCATACATGGCATGATTACATGGGCCGAGCGGTGAGAAAGTCATAACTAGTCTGGGAAGGTCGGTGAGAAAGTTATGACTAATCCGGAGAGCTAATGAGTAAGTCCTACATCGTGATTCCATTCACCGCGACGAACGGAAGCGAGGAGTAGGCACCCTCCATCTTCGGGATGGAAGGGGGGAGAGGGTTCACACCGACGGGTGTGTACTCAACCATACCGGTATGAGTTTCCAGGAGATATGTGCATCGCATTGTATTACATTGCATTGCATTATATGAGGATGTTATATGAGGATGATTTATGATGATGTCAATGATATGCTTACACTATGATTATGAGATGTGTATGATGTTGTATGTGAAAAGTGGTGATGAAGGTATTGGAATGTGTTTTCTTGTTCCATTGCAATATACTTGCTGAGTGATGAACTCACGCTTGTGCTTATGTTGTTTTTCTTAGGTACCATGAAACCGGCATGCGGGAAAAAGGGGTTAGCTACACATCTACACGTAGCTCCACACAAATTACACTGTGTTATCATTTGGAGTCATGATAATGAAAGTATTGCCATGAAACTTGGAGAATTGCTTAACTGTGTGCTCGGTCTTACTATTTGATTCGTTTAGCTCATGAGGTGGTTGAATGCTTTATCCTGGACTTATATTGTTGCTATGTCACATGTTATTGCTGTTTTAGATGCTTTCCATTATGATATAACTTGTGATACTTTGTTGTTGCTCTGATTCATGGAAAAACAAAGGAGATGCTGCCGAAATTTTCGGTATTAGCATTTGTCCCTTTGTTGTAGTTTACTTGTAATTGTGGTATATAGAGGTTGCTTAGTCGATGTTTGGTAGCATTCGGGCATATTAAATGCCGGGGTGTTACAAAGTCATTGCACTACGAGGCATACTTTTGTAACTTGACCATAAGGTCGAGCAACTGGTTATATTCCCCTTTGAATAAAGTACCTTACTATTTTTGTTGAGTATGATTGTGGTATTTACCGATGTTGAGACTGTGTGCACTAGCGTGATCCTGGACTAGTGCTAATTATACAGATGGTCCGGATTTGCACATTCGGGTCCCGACAGTCTACGATCCAAACCTCCCCTTTCCCTATCCTACGGACCTGAATCAATGAGACCGAAAGATAGATGTCTCAGTACTAGGACAAATCAGTGCAGTATCAATGGGAACTCAGAAATAGCTCATGTAGCATGCCTAGAATTAGGTGCGTCGGCGTGGAAAGGCCGAACCATCCCAGTGATGCTGCCCAGACCTCCTGTTGGAGGAAGAAAACTCACACCGCTGATATCTACCTCAATGGGAAGAGCGAGGAATATCACGAGGACGGCAGAAAGACTGACTCGGGATAGCTCCAGGGCAAAAACAAGAGATAGAAGCCTAAAAACCAAGCCCCATACGCTGTACAAAAATAGGCAACCCTCTAACCTGTCTAGAAGCAGTGCGTGCCTTAGGAGCACTCAGAGTCTGAGGATGACCCTGAATACCCCCCAGAGCATGAACACACTCACGCCTGGTGATCTTGGCACGTCTGAACTAGAAATCAGCAATATGTCCATCCTTCTGACAGAAGGTGCAAGTATACTTCGCCTTGAATGCTGAAGTAGCAGGAGAAGTATCCTTCTCGTAGGAAGTCCCATGGACAATCCCGGTTGATCTAAACACAGTGGTGCTTGTCTATGGAGCAACCACAATCTTCCCACTCTCGGAGGCACGCACAACTGTAGGCGGATGCGCCCGTGCGTGCTCAAGAGAATCAAATCCTAGACCATGGATGAATCTACTGATCTTAGGTTGGTCTAGAACGAGATTGAGCTTCTTTTTGCCTCCCACAAATTTCTTGAGGGTGCTCATAAGATACTGACACTCTTAGAAAAGTGAGATGCATGAAGAGCAAGGGGAAGGAGTAGAAGAAGAGCCAAAAGGAGAAGAACGATCAGCGCGTGCATATCTCTCTATGCATGGTTGCCTCAATTTTTAGGGCCTCACAAGAAACGCATGGAGCATGTCTAATTCTATCAACCTGGGCCTCTAGCTTCTTCCTAAGCTCCACGTCCTCCTTAACCCCAACACACAATAAGTAACCATTTTGTGACTTAACTAGTAAGTCCTTAGTAAGTTGAGCACACTTGATATTCAAAGCATCATTGTCAAGTTTTAGTTTCTTACAGCCCTCACATGAGCTGACTGGGCCCTTAGAAGCATGCAATTCAGGTTCATCATTCGTAGCAGAAAGCTTCCTAAGATGTGAGCTCATGGCATCAATTTCAGCAAGTAGCTTAGGGCAATTATTACAAGAAGCATTTGTGTGAGCATGAAGAAAGCTAGCATCAGCAGGAATATCAATAGTAATAGAACTAGCAATCTTCAACCTATGATCCTCAAGATCAATAAGCACACTATCATGCAAAGGTCCTTAGGTTCTCTAGCTCCACAAGCAAAGCATCATAGAGAGTACAGTTTTCAGAGTCTCGAGAGGAACATGATTTAAGTAAGGCTAACTCCTGAGACAAGCTATCTACCTCCTTCTCTAACTCCAAACACCTCGACCTAGCCTTAGCAAAAAACTTGCCTAATTTACAGAAGGCATCATTTATCTCATCGTAGGTGGGTACCTCATTAGCGTCTCTAAGAAGATCATCATCGTTGATGCCGTTGGTGTCCGCCATGAAGCACATACCGGAGAAGTCCTCATCGCCCTTCATCTTTTCTCACGGTTCATCCTTGCCCTCGTCGCTCCATGTCTCCGTGTTAGAGAAGTTGATGTTATCGAGTGTGGCGAGTACGCGGTGGATGAGCTTCTTGTTCTTGGCGAAGTTGTGGTACTTCTTCTCTAGCGCTGGCTCGCGAGTTGGAGGTTTCTTGTTGCGGTTTTTATCGATGTAGTCATTCTTGCTCGTACTGCCGGAGTCGTTCTTGCCCTTCTCCAGCTTGGGGCAGTTTGCTCAAATGTGGTTGGGGCCACCACACTTGAAGCAAGTCATGGTGCTACCTCTCTTCCTCTCTCTCACTCTCTTGTAGATGTTGGAAAATTTGCGAGTGATAAGAGCAAGTTCATTTTTTGAAAATCGTTATAGAATTTCATCGCTAACATCGCAAAGCGCGGAGAGAGAAAAATCAGAAGAAAAGTCAAGAGAAGGTCCAAAGGAAGACCCAATGGGATCAGTGACCAAGGCCATCAACTGAGATTTCATCCTTCGAGAGACGACATCGATCTCATGAGTATTGATATGGGAATAAAGCCCACCAAGAGTAAAGGTCGACAAATCAGTGGAGTCCTTGATGGTGGTCACCTTCATTTCCCAAACCCTTAAATCGAGTGCTGTTAGAAAGTGCCTAGCATTCTCCAAATTAGAGTATGTGCAACCAACTGATCGGAGATTGCTAAATATCTTGGTAAAGTGAGCAAAGCACTCATCGAGACTCTCACCAGCGTGCTATTCAAATTTGTTGTAGTCACGCTTGTACTGGTCCTGCCTCACCGTATTGATCTGAGTGGTACCCTTATGGTAAGCATCGAGGTTCATCCAGATCTGATGAGCAAATCATAGGTGAGAGATCTAATCATACTCACTGCGGCTGAGTCCCTGTATGAGGATGTTCCTAGCCTTAGCGTTCGCCTCAACGTCAGCCATGTTCGCGGCATTGACGTTCTCATCGGCAGGAACCTCATACGGGAGTTTCACCTTCTGCCATATCAGGAAGCCCTAGGCAATGATGTATGACTCCATCCTTGACTTCCAGAATGGATAGTTGATTCCTATGAAGATCGGAGGATTGGTGGTGTACTTGTCCGTCGCCATGGCTCTTGAGACCGGTCAAGATCTAAAGAGAGCAAAATCGGCTCTAATACCAATTGAAGGATCGAGATGGCAATCAGAGGGGGTGAATGATCCCAAAAAAATTTTCCCTACTCAAAATACTCCAAACAAGCCCACAATGAAAATTCGAAAAACCCAAAGATTTTTCTTTAGACCGATGATCCTCAAAATCACCAACCCTCCAAAACCCGAACAACTATACAACTATATGTACCTCTAGCTTGCATGGATGAGAACCGTGAATTATGTGAGAAATTTTTGAATCACAATCCTAGTTGTCAAGTATCTAAATAAAAAGGAATCAATTCAAAAAATTTTTTTTGAAAAGAGATCAAGCTAAATCACCAAAGTCTCTTTTAGAAAAGCAAAAGCTGATTTTTCAGAAATTGTCCTCAATTGGAGTAGGTGGTTGGTGAAATTCTGTTCCTCTAGAATATTTTGGAATTTTTCTCCCTATGAATAAATGAGGCATGAAGCACTCTACCAAAGACCACCTTAAAAATCCTCATAAAACAATTGGGAAAAATCAAACACCACAGATAGTCAAGAACTTCAAGCAGAAAGTTTGGGGCTTGGTATTCACCTCATAACGCCCAAATGGTGAAACTAGTAGGCTCCCCAATTTTTTCATAGATGAATATATGAGTCACGCACCGTCTCCAACAAGAATAACCCAAAAAGGATTTTTTTAATTTTTTTAAAAATCAAATACTCACTGCTGCGCAAAGAACAAGTTCAGAACAGATTTACAACTTGATATAAACTTGATCTCTAGTTTATCCTAGGGTGCAAGTGAGATGTAAAACCATATGAGCACCCTCAAGACATCCTAGATCAACATCATTTAGAAGGAGGGGAGGCAAAACCAAATTGCAAGAAAGTAAATTGCGGGAATTTAAATGCGGAATTTAAATGCTAAATATGAGACATAAAGTAAATGCATAATTTAAATTCAAGCATAAATGAAAATGATTTGCATTGCAGGAAGGGGGTTTACAAAGCCTCATAACAAGGTGGACAAAGCTCAAAGGGAGCATAAAAACCACTACAACCTTTGTATGAGGGAGGACACCCCCCCTCTATTTATACTACTCATAGGCAACCTACCACCCTTGGATGAGTCCTCAACCCTAGAGTACTCCACCAAGGGCTAGGATTAACCCACTCACATGCCATGCAAGGGCAACCCAAAACCCACAAACATAATGGGTTTTCTTTTATGGTTTTCAAAGCATACTACCTAGACCCGCTATCATATCAACTAGACCGCGATCCAATTGCCCATATCGATCCTTGCGATATCTATCTAGTATCATCGCCTTTCCTTATCTTCTCGACTTGCCCAGACTCCATCTCTGTGAGACCCTCATTTTTATGTCAGTAAATAACATAAATATGAGGCTCTTTTAAGTGCATCCTGTGCCATTCCCATGATCGATGTTTGTACGCACAAACTCTAATTTGGATATTACGACCACACGGATACACATTTTATTACATCACAAGTTTTATAGTGATATTACAATACCAAAAGTAGCGGAAATTAAAACCATGTCTCATAGTATGCCATCTATTCCATAACTCCACAGGCAAGCTTCTTTGAGATGAACCTAGAAAGATCAGTCGTCGCTAAAATTCGCAGGTTCCTCATAATCATTCCCGTCGTTATCATAATCTTGCTCATCACCTAAAAACATTATTGAAGCA
Organism: Rhipidocladum racemiflorum; assembly: GCA_036346355.1. Lineage (NCBI taxonomy): Eukaryota > Viridiplantae > Streptophyta > Magnoliopsida > Poales > Poaceae > Rhipidocladum > Rhipidocladum racemiflorum. Next base: position 64,376,850 of record CM070583.1, read on the forward strand.
AGTTGAGTACATTGGTACTCGCAAGACTTTGTAGTGTATGCAATTCTGGAATATATCTTTGTTTGAAATAGAAAGTGGGTTTCTACGGTTGTTTTGCATAAGCGAAAGTTTTGAATGATAATAATCTTGAATAGTAATGGAAAAGCGTAAATAAAACTTTTAAGACAACTTGATAAGTAATTGAGATAACAAGTAATAAAGGATAATAACATTTTACTCCACGGCCCTTTGTAGTAAAATAGCGAACAAGACCCTCCATGGTCTTATATGGACAAATGTAACAATAAGTGACATAAAAGGTATAAATCATTTCTCAAATCATTTAATTAAAGGTTTTGAAAAGCAGCAGCTAACTAGTGTCAATTAGCCAAGTCATCCATGGCCAGTGGATACGGCTATTCGAATAGTTTTAGACTCTGCGAGTTTGTCTTGCTTTACCCACAAGATATGTTCTCCCTTTTTGCAAGCTATAAGACACACTTCCTTTAGTATGTCGCGAGAATTCATACTTAGCTATTCGATTACTTGAATCTTAACTTTGCACTAGCCCGAGTGGCGTTACCCACGGCTATGATGGAAGCTTAAAAGGTAAAGAATTCGGAGTCGGTGACCACGGGAATAATAACTGACCCCAAATTCATAGCGGCGTACCGTTACAGCGGATGCCAACACCTCGGTGATGACACCTCAAGAGCAAACCTAAATTCGGAATGCAGTGCTACTTGCCTACCAATGTGCAAGTTAATTCCCAAATAATTTAATAAGTTAGGACTGTCCCATTCACGGTACTTGTGGATGTCTGATTATACTTGGTTCATGCAACACTACGTTCGGTCCTCAAAGTGACATGGCGATACTCCCCTGTCGGCGTACACATTAAAACATATACGGTAGAGCTATTGCCAATAATCACCCACGTCAAAGCAGTAGTTTTATTTTCATTTTTAATAAACTACCGGTATCCTTCTTGCTTAAATAAATCATAAAAGATTTCATAAAGAATGTTGTGTGGATGTAAATGTCATTGACATTTCCAAGCATCATAAGCAAATGCAATTAATGTCGTTATAGCCCATCTATGGAATGAATCTACCCATACCTATGGTTATTATGGAATTCATGTCAACATGATTGAAGTAATCCATCAATTTGGGTTCTAGCTACCAGGGACTTAAAATAGACATTTATATCATAAGCATGCAAGAAGATTCTTAATCACATTTTAGTTGGTTATGAAATCTGGGTTCAAAATGCTCAAAGGGGTGCTTGCCTTGCTCTCGGCGGTTGTAAAAATTTGGATACGTAATAAATCGATGGCGTAGTCGGTAATCTCGACGTCTATATATCGATTAAGAACATGGCAAAAAGAATATTTCAATATCGATGAAGAAGCAAATACACAAATAATAAAGATATGATTGAAAGATTCAAATAAAACCAATTCAAATCAACCAATGATAGCAATCATTTCATCACTTCATGTATTAGCTAAGTTGTTAAATTATAGTCCTAAGGATTAAAGTTTTAGGGCATACAACACGGCTATCTTCTTTGTGAATTATTTCATTCTAATTTACGAATTTAGGAAGCTAAGATTGTAGGTTTATTTTTAACAAAGTTCATTTGTAGGGTGTATGACTAATTGTACTAATGCAAATTAGTATATAAAGCAACCCTAATCATATTTAATGAAAGAACATGGTAAATCCTAACTTTTATCTTACTAAATGGTCCCTAATCGATTATAATGAGCACAAAGAAACAAATTTTATTCATTTTAGATCATTTTTGATCAAGTTATTGCAATCATATTAAATTTATACATTAAATAAAGTCCTAATATGAAATTTTCACAAACTAGTTCCAAATCCAAATCTAATTACATATTTGGACAGTACTTGACCTAAGGATTCCAACAAAGTTGGTTTCATTCAATTTGGACTTTATTTTGCAAGAATTTCTATATACTCATATTAATTTCATTCTTTGAATTTAAATTCAAGTTTAAATTGCTAAATAAGTTTCAAATATTTTTACATATTATAAAACTACATGATTTATAATGAATTTAGAAACAAGTTTCACTTGATTTGGAGTTATAGATAAAAAGTTATAAGCATTTGAATCTATTCGGTTTAAATAATTCTGAAAAAGGAAAAATACGTTTTCTTTAAGAAAGCGTATTGTTAGTCTGAGCTAGGAGTTTTGAAATGGGCTGCGGCGTGGCAGCCCAGGCCGGTCAGTCGATGGCTTGCGCGTCGACGCTGCCTTGTTTGCGTCTTGGCTGCGTGGTAGAGACCACATAGCGACAAAGCGGTGTCTTGTGTGCCAGCGGTGACGGTAGCCCCACGATGAAACGGCTTGAGGAAAATAATTCGACGGCCTCGCCCGGCCGCTTGACGTCGATCCGGGTTTAGTCGGCTCCTCCCAGCTGGATCAAAGTAAACCTGAGGACTACTTAGATACGGGTGGTGCTCGGAGAGAATCAAGCCCTCGGCGTTGGGCGTGGCGGCTTCAAGGTGAAGGTCGGCGCGGTGCTCTCACGAGATTAGGTTTTAACGGTTATGTGGACAAGCATCGGTGGGACCTAAGGATGCTATTACTTGAGTCACTTTCGGAAGAAGAGGGTTGGTGAGCTCTCACCGTGCTTGTGATAATGGCGGAGGCAATCGCTTGCGGTGCGGGTGGCTTAGAGTTGCTTCGAGCTACAAGATGATGCCAGCGGACTTTGTAGTATCTATGGATGCTCAAAGTCCGGCCAAGTAGGGCGTTCTCTGGGTCGCGTCAAATCGGATTTTCCCAATTTGGGTTCCTTGGGAGAGATGGAGAAGAAGAGGCTCGGCTCGGTCGATTTTGGGCGTGAGAAGGAAAATGGCTGGGTGCTCTTGGCTTGTTTGAGTTTGAGCGTGCTTCTCATCCCCTTAAATAGGCACGGGGCGGTTGGAAGTGGATTGGCCCCGGAGGAAGAAGCGGCGGGCGTCTGCAGGAGCTCTCACGGGCGTCCGTCTCCAGCTCGGTGATGACCACAGGGTGGCAGGGTATGGGTTATGGTGGCGTGGCAGCCTCGGGGCGTGTAGTTCGCGGCCGAAGTCACGACAAGGGGCGAGCGGTTTGGTCGATTTTTGAAACAGACGAGAGGCGAGAGAAATAGAAGGAAAGGAAGAAGAAGGTGCTGGCAGGGAGGCCCACAAGGCGGAGAGAAAGAGAACAGGAGAGGGCATGTAGGTGTGAAGTTTAAGGTCCCGTCGCGGTGTCAGGTGCACACGTGGGCCCCACGTGTAAGGAATGAGAAGGGAGAGCTCTGGCTCATTCCTGGACAGCACACTAACCCATTTAATTCAAGGGTCAAGTCATCTCAAGATTTTCCAAACTTTTTGACTAAGCTGATGAGTAAGTCTACTAGCTTCAGTAAAATTTTGGAGTTAAAATTATTACCATTTATTTATAATAAATCTGACAATGAATGCTGTACAGAAAATCAATTTAGTTTTGAATTGATTGAGGACTAAATCAATGTATTAAATTTTGAAATTTTTACTGAAGGTTTGGTTCCAAACAATGGACCTATCATAAAAATTTAAACATTAAATTCTCATTATTTAATTCTCCATAAATCTTTTATTGATTTCTGCAGAATTTCAAATTTGCCCTAAAATAAATGCTAAATCATAGCAAAATTGCTTATTAATTTTGAAACTTTTTGTGAGTGAAGATGATATGTCTGAGGAGTCTTATGGTAAAAATTCTAAAGTCTAGAGTGCTCCACAATTATCTCTAAAAATCTGACATTGATCTGGACAGCAATGGAATTTGCTAATTAAATTATTTTCTTTTCTTCTAAATGCATTCATATGGTCTTTTGACTAGCTAGAAATATCTTCTAGGAGTTTGGCCAGGTTATACAAAGATTTTTACCATGGTAATTCTTCACTTCTTACCATTTTACTATTTTCTCTTTTCTTTTCTTTTCCTTCTTAAATTCCATTATTCATTTAATTAATTTAACCAATAGATCAAAAATCAATAAATACACATAAAATCAGAAATGCAACACAAAACTGATTCCACATTTTTAATATTTGATTTTTATTACTTTATAAATTTGAGGATATTCTGAGATCTACCCCCTTACAAAAATCTCGTCCTCGAGATTTGCAGAAACTAAAGAAAACTAAAGAAGTAAAATTCTTTCATCGGGTGATCCTCACGCTCCCACGTGGCTTCTTCTTCAGTATGATTACTCCACTGAACCTTCAACATTCTGTGGATCTTGTTTCTCGTGTGTCGCTCGAAGCTTCTTCAAGAATACGAGCGAGGGCGCTCTCGATAAGATAGATCAGGTTGTAGATCGAGATCGTCGAGATTTGCGAGATCGATCGGCTCACGAAGACACTTCTTAAGTTGGGAGACATGAAAGACATTATGAACTTGAGACAAGCGGGATGGCAGCTCCAGCTTATATGCCATCTCCCCCCATCTTTGCGATAATTTGAAAGCGGTCCAATATATCCAGAGAGGCTAGTTTCAGCGGATTTGGAAGCAGCGAACTCCGCGAAGGAGAAACTTTCCAGATAGACATGATCTCCGACTTCAAAGCTTAAGTCACGTCGGCGATGGTCGTAACTCTTCCCAGCGAGATTGGGCTTCTTTGAGTCGACTCCTAATCATGTCAACTTGTTCTTGAGCTTCTTGGATAATGTGCAGGGCGAAGAAATTTCTTTCTCGATTTGAGACCAAAGAGAGTTCGGCACTTTCTTAGTAAAGTGCTTCAAAGGAGACATCTGGAGGCGGCAGAAAGCTATTATTATAGGAGAATTCCCAAAGGTAAGCTTTTCTCCCAATCCATGCCATAAGATAGCACACATGCTCGGCATGTCTTCGAGAATCAGTTGGTCCGTTCGATCTGTCCATCTGTTTGGGGATGATAAGCCGTCTTGAAATTCGCTTTGTCCTAATAGAGTATGTAAACTTTCCCGAAGCGAGATGTGAATTTGGGATCACGATCGGACACAATAGTCTTAGGGATTCCATGAAGAGCGAACAATGTTTTCCAAATATAGCTCGGCCAAGTTTAGAACTTATATAATTAGTTTTGTATTTGGAATGAAGTGAGCAACTTTGGTTAATCGATCCAGCGATAACCCAAATGGAATCATTTCCTTTACGGTTCTTGGTAGACCCGATAATGAAATCCATACGAGATATGGTCCACTTCCATTCGGAATTTCAAGAGGTCAAATAAACCGGTGGCGTTGATGCTCGGCTTTTACTCGTGACATATATCACATTTAGCGATATATTCGGCGATTTCTTTCTTCATGCCGGGCCACCAATATTCTTGCTTTAGATCTTGATACATCTCCGTGCTACCAGGATGGATAGATAGAGGTGATTCATGAGCTTCGCTCAAGATCAACTTCTTGATTTCTAGATCCTGAGGATATAGATTCGATTCTTGAATTGGAGTATACCATCCAAATTTTACGAAATTCCAATTCTTTGCCTTGTTCCAACTCTTTTCGGATTTTAGATATAACCGTCTTTAGATTGAGCTATCTTAATTTGGAGTCTTCAGATTTGGTTGCATTTGGAGACTAGCAACAAATCCTTTTTCAACAATTCCCAAATTAAGCAAAATTCCTTTACTAATTCGATTGATCGGTGTATCTTGACCTTTGTCATACAATGAAGCTTACTGGAGCATACCTTTCGACATTAGCTCTACGGGATGGTAATGAATACTAAGGTCGTAATCCTTTATTAGCTCCAGCCATCTCCTTTTCATCGCAGTTAAGATCAGGTGAGTAAAGAAAGTATTTTAAGCTCTTATGATCTGTGTAGATGTCACACTTGTTTCGAAGTAAGATAGTGGCGCTTGATTTTGAGGCGTGTACTCTGTGACTAACTCCAGGTCATGAGTTGGATAATTAAGTTCATGGTCGAAGTAGCGAGAAGCATAAGCTCGACTTTCATTTCTTGCATCAACACGCTTTTGAGACCATTGCGTGAAGCATGCAATGAACATCGAAGCTCTTATGGATGTCGGGTAACACAACTGCTTGAAATTTGTGGTTGCCGTTTCTTCAATTCGAGAAAACTTGTAGCATTCTGAGTCCATTCATATTTCTTTTCTTTCTTCAAGAAGTGAGTCAAGGTTTAGCGATTTTGGAGAAGTTTACCGATAAGCGGCGATAATATCCCTGCGCGAGAAAGCAGGTTGAGCAATTTTGGTTGCTCCGGTTTTGGAGCTGCTGAACTTTCTTTGGGATCAGCGAAATTCCCACCTTTGGAAAGGATATGCGAGGAATGCAACTTCCTTCAACCAAAATTCACATTTTGAACTTGGCATATAATTTATGTTCTCGGAGTTTCTCGAGGACCAAGTGTAAGTGTTGGGTATGATCTTCTTCATTTTTGGAATAGATGAGGATATCATCTATGAATACCACTCACGAACTTATCGAGATACTCCATAAAGACTTTATTCATTAAGCTCATAAAGCTAGTGGAGCATTTGTAAGTCAAGAAGGACATTCGACATATTCATATAAGCCAGTAGCAGTGGTAAGGCTGTTTTAGGAATATCCTCGGTCGAATTTTCAATTGATAATAGCCATGTCTAAGATCGATTTTGGAGAGATTTGGCGCCGGTTAATTGATCGAACGAGATCATCGTCTGAGGAGTAGAGGATATTTGTTTTGATAAGTAACATCATTGAGAGCACGATAATCCACACACATCGTAGACTACCATCCTTTTTACTAACTTGAAGGCCAGGCTACCCCATGGAGAAGTACTTGGTCGAATGAATTTTTATCTAATTGTTCTTGAATTTGCTTTTTGAGTTCTACTAACTCATTTGGTGGCATCTGATAAGGTCTTTTTGGAAATTGGTACATGCAGGTATAAGATCAATGGCGAACTCTAAGTCACGATCACGGTGGCAAACACTGGCAATTCTTGGAAAATACATCGGAAAGTTGGAAACTACAGGGAGCAGATTTAATCTTTTCCATTACCAATGCATTTAAGTATGGTTTTGATTTGGGAAGATTTTGGGTGAACTAAAGTTCACTTCAATTCCATCGAGGATTAATAAGAGATATGGATCTATTAGCACAATCTACTCATCCTTTATTCTTAGCTAACCAATCCATACCAGAATGATGTCTAATCTGGGGTTTCTATAAGAATAAGATCAGACATAAAATAAAACTTCATTTATTTCAATGCTAACCTTATGACACATTTTAGTTGTTCTCATTTTTGCTCAGGAGAATAGATTATCATGGACATGGGTAAGGATTAGTTTGGATTTGATGTGATTCTCACGAACTTCTTGGATATAAAGGAATGAGATGCAGGAATCAAATAACACCAAAGTAGGGAATAGATTGGACGAGGAACATACCGAGAACCACATGCACGGTGCTTCCGGAAATCGCTTCTTCGGCGTCACATGATGTAGCGTCCTTGATTGGCGGCTTGGCGGAGTGCAGTTTTCGGCTTGTTGTCCTCCGGCTCCTTGAGGGCGACCGAGTGTTGAGAACTCCCTTGCTTGAGCAATTATTGGCATAATGTCATTGCTACTGCAAGCATGTGACATTCGAAGTGAGAGTCGAGGCTCAGGTGGGGCGTGCTCGATGGGAATTTCTTGAGACGAGACAAAAATTTGGCATCGAGTCGAGCGAACCCAGCGTCTTTGTTTACGTGGCGGAAGGCGGTGGTCGCGCATTACCTGAGATGCGAGGCGAGGCTGGATGGGCTTTACCTTGCGGCATTCTTACGTACCATCCATTTCCTCTTCACCAGCGACTCCATGGCGGCTCGAGTGCTATGTTCACTCGAATAGACTTGTCCACGAGTTTGGAAGTCATTGATATCAATGGCGGCTAATGCACACTTGATCTCCTCATTTAAGTTATCGGCGTTCCAACTTGGCGGCAGAATAACCAGATGGTGCATAGCAGGGAAAGGTAATTGAAGCGAGTAAGATACTCCATTAGTCGATTCCCTTAATGCGAGGTCAAGGAATTCCATCTTTTGATGTCCATGTTGGAAGGAATATGGGTTGGCGAAAAGTATCCTTGAAGGTCTCCCATGAAATCGATCCTTGGAAGTATAGCTTGGTAGTTTTCCCACCATAATGCGTGACTCCTCCCAGCGATAAGATGCATAAGAACTTTCTCTCGATCATTGCCTTTGTGCAATGTTCAACTTACTCTCCATTGTTATGACGGAGTCATCTGCGTCCAGCGGTCGGCTGATGAGAATGTAGGAGGCCGAGTTTTGAAACTGAGACAACCTTGATGGTGAGCACCACCACCACTTCCTCACTTGGGGACTCCTTGATGGAAGTATTACGAACTAAGCGCTGCGGAAGAAGTGTATAGGTTTGTGGTTTTGCTCGATCATTGCGAGAACTTGCGCCATTGTGGGGCGGACCTGGCAATTGCTCCTCGAATTCCACCTTCTTTGATTAGGATTTGAATCTGGATTAGGGTGGATCGGCACTTGATGAGAAGATGAAGCCCTTGCGGGAAGGGTGAATCGGATTAGGTTCTTTGGCCCAGTGGGCAATGTTTGCGAGGAGGAAGGGGTTCTACTTGACCTCACTCTCAAGATCGAAGAGATACAGTTACAGGCATCCTGAAATTTCAATTCGGATGAGAAAATAATGTATTGTAATTAAATGATTTAGGTAGTGAAGTGAAAATCTAAACTCAAACTCATTGGTTAATAGGCAACATTTCATTCCTAAAATTTTATTATTCTTAAAGAAATTCATTAACAAGAGAGGTGTATTTATTAGGTTATGTCATATTGTAAATGATATACACAAAGGATCACATCATCGTGAAATTGTAATAAAACATTAGAAAATCACGAAGGAACCAAAACAAACGAAATAAATAATGTGACACTTTATTCAATGCAAATTAACAACATGTATAACAAAAGTATGACAACCTCACAACTCAACACTACATGACCACATGTCTTTGCTACATCTCAAAGGTAAACCTACTCCAAACTGGCGCTACAACGTCCTGCTTGATGGGCTCAACGAGATCAGCGGTAGAGTGAGTCACCGTGGCGGGAGAAGGTACCCACGGCGCTGTAAACACCGTCACACGGGGGCCAGCAGTACACTGCAGCGACTTTGTCCAAGTCTAACTCGCGGCAGGCGTGGGCGACTAACTCCTGTGGACATCCTGGCCCGTCAAGAGCGTCTAGTGGCCCTGAGACCTAGGTGTAGGAGTGCAGGCACCTCACGGGTAGCAGCAAAGTAGCATCGTCGCCAAGTGTAGACCTGAGAACAAACCCATAGCCACGAAGGAGCTATGGCGTTCTCTAAAGGCTACTCTCCCACGTGCTACGTAGTACTCTATCTTGCTGACCGGTGGTAGCAGTCGACATGAAGAACTCAACTATAATCCTATAGTGCTCATTAGGCATCTTGGGATCTATATAACTAGTGTCTCCCCTCGGCAACAAAGCAGTATCTCGATGCGATCGCCATCTCTGGAAGGCGTAGCGTTGATCGAGCGATGGCCATATAAAGCAACATCGCTCCAGCGCGAGAAGACACTTAGAAGCTCCACGACCATCAAAATGCGATCTGCCTCTCAGGCTGTGTCCTAGCTGGGATCTCAATCCTGGCTATATACTCTATCAGCCCCAGGACTCGCCATCCTCGGTAGGCGGTGTATCCGAGGTGTCTCAAAGCTGCATGCAAAATCTAACATCTATGCTAAGACTCCCCATCAATCCAGCTTCCAGGCGCTCGGAAGTGTGAAAGCACAGCGAATACCCTTCCATACTGCACATTTAATAAGAATTAGTATTCAGATTAAATGCAAGATCAACGATAACGCACAAAAGTAAAGTAGAAGACAAAGCGATAAAATTAATAACAGGATATAACAAGTTTTATTTTCCTAAGTGTAATGTGTCTATTCAAAATTTTAATTTCCCTCCTAACGACCATTCTAACTAAGGTTCTCTCTGACGTAAGCTCGATGCAAAGCTGTGAGACCCTCATTTTTATGTCGATAAATAACATAAATATGAGGCTCTTTTAAGTGCATCTGTGCCATTCCCATGATCGGTGCATTTGTGCGCACAAACACAATTTGGATATTCTGACCACGGATACACATTTTATTACATCACAAGTTTTATAGTGATATTACAATACCAAAGTAAGTGGCAGGAAATTAAAACCATGTCTCATAGTATGCCATCTATTCCATAACTCCACCAGAGCAAGCTGCTTTGAGATGAACCTAGAAAGATCGATTAAGTAGCTAAAATTCGCTTTGAGTTCCTCATAATCATTCCGTCGTTATCATAATCTTGCTCATCACCTAAAAACATTATTGAAGCAAGTTGAGTACATTGGTACTCATGAGACTTTGTAGTGTATGCAATTCTGGAATATATCTTGGTGAAATAGAAAGTGAGTTTCTACGGTTGTTTTGCATAAAGCGAAAGTTTTGAATGAAGTAATAATACTGAATAGTAATGGAAAGCGTAAATAAAACTTTTAAGACAACTTGATAAGTAATTGAGATAACAAGTAATAAAAAGGATAATAACATTTTACTCACGGCCCTTTGTGAGTAAAATAACGAACAAGACCCTCCATGGTCTTATATGGACAAATGTAACAATAAGTGACATAAAAGGGGTATAAATCATTTCTCAAATCATTTAATTAAAGGTTTTTGAAAGCGAAGCGACTAACTAGTGTCAGTCGCCAAGTCATCCATGGCCAGTGGAATCGGCCTATTCGAATAGTTTTAGACTCTGCGAGTTTGTCTTGCTTTACCCACAAGATATGTTCTCCCTTTTTGCAGAAGCTATAAGACACTTCGCTTTGGTATGTCGCGAGATTCATATGGCTGTTCGATTACTTGAATCTTAACTTTGCACTAGCCAGTGGCGTTTTGACTATGATGGAAGCTTAAAAGGTAAAGGAATTAGGGTCGGTGACCCACGAGGAATAATAACAGCCCCCAAATTCATAGGCATTACCGTTACAACGCGAGATGCCAACACCTCAGTGATGACACCTCCCTCGAGCAAACCTAAATTCGGAATGCCCGTGCTACAAATGCCTACCAATGTGCAAAGTTAATTCCCAAATAATTTAATAAGTTGAATTTGTCCCATTACAGTACTTGTGGATGTCACGGTTATACTTGGTTCATGCAACACTTTTCGTTAGGTCCTCAAAGTGACATGGCGATACTCCCCCTATCGTACACATTAAAACATGTACAGGCTATGTGCCAATAATCACTCACGTCAAAGCAGTAGTTTTATTTTCATTTTTAATAAACTACGGTATCCTTTCTTGCTTAAATAAATCATAAAAGATTTCATAAAGAATGTTGTGTGGATGTAAATGTATTGACATTTTCCAAGCATCACTAAGCAAATGCAATTAGTAATGTCGTTATAGCCCATCTATGGAATGAATCTACCCATACCTATGGTTATTATGGAATTCATGTCAACATGATTAAGTAATCCATCAATTTGAGTTATAGCTACGAGGACTTAAAATAGACATTTATATCATAAGCATGCAAGAAGATTCTTAATCACATTTTAGTTGGTTATGAAATGCAGGTTCAAAATGCTCAAGGGTGCTTGCCTTGCTCCTCGGCCGGTGTAAATTTGGATACAATGTAAAGCGCCGTCGATAAGCGTAGTCGGTAATCTCAGCGTCTATATGTCGATTAAGAACATGGCAAAAAGAATATTTCAATATCGATGAAGAAGCAAATACACAAATAATAAAGATAACAGTTGAAAGATTCAAATAAAACCAATTCAAATCAACCAATGATAGCAATCATTTCATCACTTCATGTATTAGCTAAGTTGTTAAATTATAGTCCTAAGGATTAAAGTTTTAGGGCATACAACACGGCTATCTTCTTTGTGAATTACTTCATTCTAATTTACGAATGCAGGAAGCTAAGATTGTAGGTTTATTTTTAACAAAGTTCATTTGTAGGGTGTATGACTAATTGTACTAATGCAAATTAGTATATAAAGCAACCCTAATCATATTTAATGAAAGAACATGGTAAATCCTAACTTTTATCTTACTAAATGGTCCTAATCAGTGTAATGAGCACAAAGAAACAAATTTTATTCATTTTAGATCATTTTTGATCAAGTTATTGCAATCATATTAAATTTATACATTAAATAAAGTCCTAATATGAAATTTTCACAAACTAGTTCCAAATCCAAATCTAATTACATATTTGGACAGTACTTGACCTAAGGATTCCAACAAAGTTGGTTTCATTCAATTTGGACTTTATTTGCAAAATTTCTATATACTACATATTCGAATTTCATTCTTTGAATTTAAATTCAAGTTTAAATTGCTAAATAAGTTTCAAATATTTTTACATATTATAAAACTACATGATTTATAATGAATTTAGAAACAAGTTTCACTTGATTTGGAGTTATAGATAAAAAGTTATAAGCATTTGAATCTATTAGGTTTAAATAGTGAAAAAAGGAAAAATCGTTTTCTTTAAGAAAGCGTATTGTTGAATCTGAGCTAGGGGTTTGAAATGGGCGGCCATTGTGGCTGGAGCCGGTCAGTCGGTGGCTTCGTCTTGAGCATGTGATTTGCGTCGGCTGCGTGGCTTTGAGACCACATAGCGGCAAAGCCATTTGGTGTCTTGGCCCAGCGGTGGCCCACACGGCGATGAAGCGGTAGCGAGGAAAATGGTCGGCGGCCTCGCCGGCAGCCGGCGACGTCGTGTCGGGTTTAGGTCAGCTCCTGCGGCATCAGCTTTGGATCAAAAGTAAACCTAGGGGACTACTTAGATACGGGTGGTGCTCGGAGAATCAAGCCCTCGGCGTTGGGCGCGGCAGCTTCAAGGTGAAGGTCGGCGGCCGGTGCTCTCTTGAGATTAGGTTTTAGCGGTTATGTGGACAAGCATCGGTGGGACTAAGGATGCTATTACTTGAGTCACTTTCGGAGAAAGAGGGTTGGTGAGCTCTCGATGTGTGTAATGGCCCGGAGCGAGAAATCGCGCAGTCTTGGGGGTGGCTTCGAGTTGCTTGAGCTACAAGATGATGCATGACTTTGTGAGTATCTATGGATGCTCAAGAGTCCGGCAAGTAGGGCGTTCTCTTCTGCAGGGTCGCGTCAAATCGGATTTTTCCCAATTTGAGTTCAGCAGGAGATGGAGAAGAAGGAGGCTCGGCTCGATCGATTTTAGGCGTGAGAAAAAATGGTGAGTGCTCTTGGCTTGTTTAGGTTTGAACGTGCTTCTCATCCCCTTAAATAGGCAGGGGCGGTTGGAAGTGGATTGGCCCGGAAGAAGAAGCGGCGGCGTCTGGGAGCTCTCTGGGCGTCCGTCTCGGCTCGGTGATGACCACGGGGTGGCGAGGGTATGGGTTATGGTGGCGTGGCAGCCTCGGGCGTGTAGTTGCGGCGAAGTCACGACAAGGAGGGCGGTTTAGTCGATTTTAAACAGCAGAAGGCGAGAGAGACAAAGAAATAGAGAAGGAAAGGAAGAAGAAGGTCTTTGGCAAGGGAGGCCCACAAGGCGAGAGAGAAAGAGAGAACAGGAGAGGGCATGTCGTGTGAAGTTTCTGGGTCCCGTCGGCAGTGTCCGTGCACACGTGGGCCCCACGTGTAAGGAATGAGAAGGGAGAGCTCTAGCTCATTCCCTGGACAGCACACTAACCCATTTAATTCAAGGGTCAAGTCATCTCAAGATTTTTCCAAACTTTTTGGCTAAGCTGATGAGTAAGTGTACTAGCTTCAGTAAAATTTTGGAGTTAAAATTATTTACCATTTATTTATAATAAATCTGACAATGAATGCTGTACAGAAAATCGAATTTAGTTTTTGAATTGATTAAGGGAATAAATCAACGTATTAAATTTTGAAATTTTTACTGAAGGTTTGGTTCCAAACAATGGACCTATCATAAAAATTTAAACATTAAATTCTCATTATTTAATTCTCCATAAATATTTTATTGATTTCTGCAGAATTTCAAATTTGCCTAAAATAAATGCTAAATCATAGCAAAATTGCTTATTAATTTTTGAAACTTTTTGTGAGTGAAGATGATATGTCTGAGGTCTTATGGTAAAAATTCTAAAGTCTAGAGTGCTCCACAATTATCTCTAAAAATCTGACATTGATCTGGACAGCAATGGAATTTGCTAATTAAATTATTTTCTTTTCTTCTAAATGCATTCATATGGTCTTTTGACTAGCTAGAAATATCTTCTAGGGTTTGGCCAGGTTATACAAAGATTTTTACCATGGTAATTCTTCACTTCTTACCATTTTACTATTTTCTCTTTTCTTTTCTTTTCCTTCTTAAATTCCATTATTCATTTAATTAATTTAACCAATAGATCAAAAATCAATAAATACACATAAAATCAAGAAATGCAACACAAAACTGATTCCACATTTTTAATATTTGATTTTTATTACTTTATAAATTTGAGGATGTTACAATCTCCGTGTAACACCTCGGCACCTCACGTGCCCAAAGTGTTACCAAAACCTATCCAATTTTCACCAAAAAAAAATTGCAAGATCTCCCCTGCTAAATGGACATCCACTCAGTAGGCAAAGAGATGACAATTAACAAATTAACAACAACAACAACAACAACAACAAGGAATCAACTAACCATTATGACCCGCTAAGCACTTACAAAGGATCATGGTCTTCTAGCAACTATAAATCAGCAACATCAAAGAGATCATAATAACTACAACAAGGTTATTACAACAATCTCAACTAATTAACAAAGGAAACCAATAAAACAACTTAATCCATAACATGTCATGAATGTGAGTGAGGTGTAGCTAAGTTCCTTCCCAACAAGATGACCTCAGAGTATCTAAAAAAAATAAACAAACAAGAGTGAGTCCAAAGACTCAGCAAAGTGCATCCAACAAGTAAATCATAAACAATAATGCATTTAAATCAACAAGTACAATAATATCACGTCAATACCATTTACCTCCTTTACCTCATTTCTTACTTCACAACATACCTCGCTAAACTTTTGGGAGGGGTCCACGACTCGTTCCCGAAACCTCACATTTCCACTAGCACAATAAACATTAGCAATGCAATGCAACATGCATGCTCATGAATGCATCTTTTCTTTGCACATACCGGTATTGCCAAGTGCACACCCGTCGGTGTGCACCCTCATTCCCTTCCATCCCGTGGAGGGTGCCTACTCTTATTGTCTCGCTCCCATTAACCTCGATGAATGGGACTATGAGGTAGGACTTTCGTGTTCACTATGTGTGAAAACAGAGCCCCGCATCAGAATGGGTCGCATCTTCCGTTATGAATGCACAAATGCAATTAACACAATTAACTTGCATCTACATTCATTTCCATCTTTTCACATGGACATAATTGAAATACATACATAGCGATCAATTCTCATATTCATGACTATAATCATCATCATCCGCTCAATCAATAGCATTAAATAACATTAAATGCATAACCATTTGACATTCCTAATTTACTCGTATGATGCAACACAAATCGTGTAATTCATTTCAACATAAACATATTCATAATGATTAACAAGAATCAAGACTATTGCATCATATGAGGAGTACACTTGCCTTTACCCACTCGGGACTGAGTGGCGAGAAGCTTCGGCCACTTTCGAAATCACAATTCCTGCAATAAATATAAATACATCTATCACAAACAATTCAAGTCATTTCAAGCGGCAATTAACAAAAACTTCTTTCACCCTGCGCGAAACCCGCTTTAAACTCCCTCCACTAGACCCATTAGCTTTTCATACGCAATCCAACTCAATTTCAATTTTCAATTGGCAATAAAAAGCCCACAATATTAAATATCAACACTTCTACTCGATTTCTCAAAATAGCCACTTCAACTAAAAATTTCCCTTCACGGATAGCAATCGCGCAAACTCACATAATTTCCAAATGGCTAAACCAAAAATGGAGTTCTTATACTCTAAACAACCACAAGGGAATAAGCTTCAGTTATCACAAGCCATTCAAGTAGGAGCTATCTTAAAGACCCTCAAATCGTGCTTCAAACACTCAGTCAAAATTCTAAATTTTCAGGAACTCTAGTTTTCAGGATAGCAAATTCAACACAGTGTAACTTTTGTTTCACTTAGCCAAACTGAGTAAACTTAGACTCTAATTAACCACAAGAATATAATCTACCATTATCACAAACCCATTCAATTTGGTTACTCCTCAATCAATCCCAGTTTTTCAAAAGAACAAGGCTCATTTACACTAATTCCAATTCTAGACGGTCCGCATTCAAATTAGCATATCTCCTAATTGGCTAAACCAAATTTGGAGTTCTTTAGCTCTAAACGACCAGAAGAAGGTCATCTATCCATACATCATATCCATTCAAGCTAGTTCTTCTTCAATCACTACCAGTTTTCATAAGAACATCCCACCCGAAATACCCAAACTTCTGAAATTTCAGAACAAACACAGTTTTGGATAGCAACTTCAACAAAGCATATCTTTTGATTCTAGAATGCAAATCAAGCAAACGAATACATTTTATCAATCTACACAAAAATTTTCGAGCTTTCTATAGGAAAATGGAAAAGTAATTTGGACTGCAAATAGCTCAAATCATCAGTTGAACATTGAATCTACCATTACCACAACACTTCGGACAACCTGCACTAAAACAGCCATAACTTTCAATGGGATTAATGGATTTCAGTGAACTTGTGCTTCAATTAAAGAGGAAAGGAAGGGCTACAACTTTGTCTACTACCAAAAAACCATGGGGTGACTGCATCTACCCCCAAAACCGAGCTCCAAGACTTGGGTTCAATCTCACCCGAAAACACAAAACTTTCCCTCCAACCCTAGACCACATTTCTCTCCAAAATACTTAGATCTAGGAACCCTAGAGCCATCTAGACTTGCTACGGACTCCAATAGAGCAAGAAAAACAAGTTCATTGCATTACCTTCACTCATTCCATGGAGGAGGAGGAAGAACAAGCAAGCAGCTCGGGTGGGGCACTCAGGCGAAGAGGGAAGAAACCAGCGACTTGGGGGGGGAGGGTGGCGTCGCCGCTGCCATGGCCGGCGGCAAGCCGGAGGGAGGTCACCGGAGCTTGCGTCAGCAGGGAGGAGGTGGAGGTGCTCCAAGAGGAGTCGGCTGGGAGCACGGGAATGAGTCCAAGTCCAACCGGTTACCATAAATTCCAGCAAAGGTACATATGCTAAAAAACTAAAATTTCGGCAGCATCTCCTTTGTTCTAACATGAATTAAAGGAGCAACAACAGTATAGCAATGTATGGATTATGAGAGACAACTAAAAATAGCAATAATTAATGACTTAGCAACAATATAAGTCTAGTTTCAAACACATAATGTCTCCAAAGGTCAAACGAACAATAAAACTCTCATATAGCAAAGCCAAACCTTAAAGCAATAATCATCACACGCAATTTATTATCAAACTAATAGAATGACTTGTGGAATCAATATGGTGAAGCTACGTGTGGGCGTGTGACTATTTCCCTTCCCCGCATGCCGTTCTCATGGTACCTAAAATAACAAGAAAACACAAGCATGAGTTCGAAACTCAGCAAGCATATTGCAATGGACCACAAGAACAATATCATGGCAATAACATCTCCCATCATATATATCATCTCATTCATGAACACTTAACACTATCATCATCATTATGTATGCAATGTAATGCAATGCTCATGTCTCCTTGGAAACTCATATCGGTATGGTTGAGTACACACCCGTCGGTGTGCACCCTCTCCCCCCTTCCATCCCGAAGATGGAGGGTGCCTACTCCTCGCTTCCGTTCACCGCGGTGAATGGAATCACGATGTAGGACTTACTCATTGGATTTCCGGATTAGTCATAACTTTCTCACCGACCTTCCCGGACTAGTTATGACTTTCTCATCGCCCGAGCCATGTAACATGCCATGTATGCATTTATGCCAACATCATATTTAACTCACATATTAACACATGGAATCATAACATATTAAACATGCTCATCATATCATTGGCAATCATAAAATCATGGCAAGTGATCATATATCATGTAGTTAATTCCATCTATTCTCAACAAGCAACCTACAAATCGCTATCCATCACAACACACTTGCCTCAACCACAGGCAACGGATTGGTACGAAGTAGAGGGCACTCCCAGGGTCGCACCACCTGCACATAGGTACCACACGCTCACAATCATGTCCACAAAACAGTACGCAAACCCTCATCTACCCCGACATTGCCAACTACTCGCAAAACCTAAAAACAGAGGTTCTGTCCCGTCGGGACAGCAGCCTTGCAAAAGGCATAACTTGAGTTCTGGGACTCCGAATCAATTAAACGAGTACATCCTCGTGTAGCTTAGGAAATTTCCCAACTTTCTCTAGGTATATGGAAATACTGATTCGGAATCTAAAGTTGTTTAATCTACAGATTACCGTGATCTGTTCCAATTACGTCACAGATTTTATCACGCTCGGTAAAACAGCCATAACTTTCAAACGGCTTGGTGGAATTTAACGTTCTTTACACCCACTGAAAGATAATGAAATTATATACAACTTCTTCAACATCCGTACGGACAGATTCGGATTCTAAATTGACGAAAACGCAAACCCTAGGTCGACTGCTCATGCTGTCCCAAAAACAGAACGTGGCAACATCTAGATCTAATCCAAATTACTCAAGTCCAGCACAACCAATTGATCTAAAAACTTGATAAACACCCTTAGAACAGTACCTAGATCAACCCCAAGGATTCCATGGACATACCTTTGCCCGACGCACGAAAACCCAATATATCTCCTCCCGGTTCGCTCGATCCCCTTCCTCGCTTCCAAATCCACCGGATCTCCTCGTCGCGGAGCACTCCAATGGATGGATCTTCGAGGTGGTGAGGTCAAGAACTCACCTAGGCACAACAAGGGAGGTGGAGAGGTGGTGGAGAGGGTGGTGGCGCAAGGGGAGAGGCTTGTGGGAGGTGGAGGCGCCCAAGGAGGAGGTGGGGAGGTGTGGGAGGCGGCTAGGGCACTTGGGGACGCAAGGGGCAGGGGGAGGACGCCCAAAAGGGCATGGGAAACCCCCATTTAACCAGCCCTAAGCCCCTTTCCTAATCCTAAATGGATTCCCACTCCATCCCACCAAAGCCCACAACCCCCTCTTTAAGGCCCAAACTCCCCCGGGAAGGCCCAAAACCCCGAAAACGGCCCGACAACGCTATTAACCTCCATACCTTATGGTTTTAACCTCACATATCATATTTCAATATGTTTTTGACCTCATCATGCACCTTTTATAAGGTTACGACGCTCCGTGGTGTCACAACACTTCAAAAGGCCCAAAAACGCGAGTAAACCTCAAGCCGAAAGGTTTTATTCTCTAATTTCACATTTTATAATGTCACACCATACCGTAGTGTCACATTCTTCCCCCCTTCAATAGGATTCGACCTCAAATCCGAAGGACACCATAATCAACAACAAAGTCCCCAAGGGACAAAAGGCTTCTCTGCAGCTCAAAACATTCGCACAATGACTAAAACCGGAACAAACGACAAACGAGTTCTCAAAACCAACACTTGGCGAGAAAAGTATTGATCTAGCTCAACCAAGGGCAACCTCTCACAAGTAGACCTGCACTTCCATTCCGAAACAGAATCTGTGTACCAACCACAAAGGGCTCCATCAACCCAAAACGCTCGAATCCTCACGGCCAACACTTCATACTTCTATCACAACCAACCTGACTACCATACTCCATTAAACTCAACATGACATAATCAAAGCAAGTCACAATTCCTTTAATGACCTCTCTACATTCCCGAAAAATTCCCTCGAGGGGAATAACTCATTAAGGCACACTTGCCCTTCCGATACACGATCATGCTAACATTCATTCTATCCTCACCCAGGCAACACTCAAATCCAAAACAACTAGTGACGACAATTGCTCACGGCAGGACAAACATCACCGAACTACCATCAACTTCACTTCCACCCATCACTACTCTTAATAAAGGTTAAATCCTTACATCATCAACCTCCATCACAAACCACCCTTATACCACTAAGGTTCTACACCTAGCCCCAAGCTAGGATCGTAAAAACTTTACCAAACCACAATTGGTTCCTTTCTTAAGAGGGTCTCGCCCTCACACAAAAACACTTAGCTATCAAGCCCAAGTGTACTCACGACAACTCAAACCCAAAGCGTTAACAACCATTTTGGAAAGAATTCGGCAACATCCAAAGAGCACACAAAGGAAGCATAAATCCCCTACACCACAACCAAGATACCATAATTTCTTCATTCTTTCTTTTCATACTAGAAAGCAAGGGAAATCTCGTTTCATGACATAAATGCACATTCTTCAGGAGCACTCTGGATTAGTCATATCTCCATATATGACTTTCTCACCGACCTGGCTCAACGACTCTTTTATCATTTAACATGTAAAAACGATGTCATGTTTACTTTTCATCATTCATTCATCATGGAACAACGATGCCGAATAGTCATTCACCAAATAACTTCTTCCTCGGTATCAAATGATTGAAATACCCATAACACCGATCAAGGCGCTAAATCATATAGACTATGACGGCAACATAGTTAACAGTAAGGCACCACATCAAATCAGAACCCACCAATGATAGATAGCTAAGCTTTGCAAAACATCGCATTTTAACCAAAATCAACGTTTTGGAAAAGAACATTGACTCCAAAGTTAGACATCTGCACAAATAACTGCCATAAATTTTATCAAAAGAGAGGGAAACTCAATTCCAAAAGAAAACTCTTCTCTAACCAAATTCACTTATGAAACATTCATAAAAATCCAGACTTGTGAAACATCCGCACACTAGACACATTTTCCAAATGACTCCAACTCTAGCCAAACAGAGTTACACATCAAGGGCTTAACTTAAAAGTTTCCAACACAACCCTTTATGACCATCTGCTTCCTTGTAAAATTAATTTCAAAGATAATTCGGTCTGACGAACGCGAAGTATGATCGACTCAAAAACTTTGGGGTGTAAATCCATACTCATAGCACCAACTAAACAAATTAGCCAAAACCAAATATTTGCACCAATTTATACGAGTTTTAGGAAACTCAAACACGACATATGGAACACCTTGACCGAAAACTCTTCAACTAAAATGGCAAACAACCAAACCAGTCCAAAAGCTTTTGAACACAAGCTCAGCATAAAAAGAACCAGCTCTAGTACTCCACTACGCTTTCCATTAAAGACTTCAGTAATCACTATTTACTCCTTGAGGAGCCCCAACACAAATCAACCAAAAGCTTAACAACAAATTTTTCCTCTAGTTACCATTCCCAACACTTTTAATTAAGGTTTAAGATGCTTATCACAAAGGCACCCAACCCAGACTACATTGACATGATCCCCACGGATCACTAAATCATAATACTTCTTACTCTAAATTTGAAACATAGTACTTCAACAGCTACTTGAGCATGGTCAACCTATCAATTTATACCATCCATACGTCAAAATCTTGACAATTGAAACTTGTTCAATCTATAAAATGACTTCAACAAATAAGTAATATCTCTACAAGATAAAATTCGTAAATAGGATTCTAAGATATGCAATCATTAAGATTAAAATCTTGCATCATGATTATTATCAATTGTTCATCCCATCACAACATGTACTTGACATAATACCATAGTTTTACACTTTTTCTTCTATTGGATCAATGGTTTCCAACAATTAACCACACTACCAAAGCATCAATATCAATTCTTTGCAAAATCATCAATCAACAACATTGCTTTTAGCTACCCTATACATCGGTTATAACAAAACTTCCACCACACAACATACTCCAACTATTAAATTGGATTTAATAAGTTAGATTAGCACAATGTTTTTAACAACATCATTAACAAATAGTCTTATGTCTTCTCAATTGATATCAAAACTAGCATTTTAGGAACACGACTGCATACTTCCAATCATGCTAATATTTTGTAACAACATGAATAGCAACTCTAATCAACTTCCAAGTTAAGGTCACAAGCTAGCATGATCAAATTTCTCTACTAACATGTTTAAATTAGAACATCTTTAAACAACCAGCAAAACTTCTTTAACACTATCAGCAGTTTACATCATCTTAATGTTCTAACTATGCAACAGGGTTTAAAACTTTAAACATTATCAAGGGTCATAAGTACTTTAAAAGCAAAGTAACAGATTCTAAGCATGTACTTTAGCACATTCAATCATTCTCGCTAAGAGTAAACTACAACACTAGTAGTCTATTTATTCTCAAGCTAGAGATAACAACCGCATGGAATTGTTTCAACTCACAAATTAACTTAACAATGCATCATCCCATAAATCACATTGGTACATGCTACATAACATGCTAAACAGCAATTCTTACTAGGGACAAACGATTTCAGTCAAAAGACTACTTACTTTGTTTGCAACATTTTAGTTTTAAAGCTCATCCCGAATTCATAAGGAAACTTGACTCTCAAAATTGCAATGAGACAAACCGAAACTTGGTCATGCAAATGGAATTTTCCAAAACACTTTTAAATCTCAAGGACTCCCATAGAGGAAAATAGTTGAAAGACAATTTTCTCGAAAGGGAACCAAGCGCTCAATTAAACCTTTGCAATTAAAACCTTAACACCAAACCCCAAACTTTCACGAAACAAGAAGGGTTTTTCAACGATGATTTCTTAAACCAGTAAAATATCAAAATCAAACACCACTTACTCCTACAAAGCCACAGATCTTCAGCCCTGACAGTCGGGTCTGGCACAACTCCGCAATAACTCCTTTAACCTCGGAGAAAGACAAACACTGGAATGAAATTGAATGCTTCTTCCCCATAAAGAAATCAACAAACTAAGCATTAAAAGTGGAAAGGCGCCTGAAAGAAGTGCCACCCTAGACTCCTCTTCTTCGTCTTCAACCAAGGAAGACAAAACCACACACCACATATAGAACGATCCGCGAAAATCCAATACCAAACACTTTTCTTTTGGTTTCCATCAACTAAAAACAATAAAACCAACCAAGACCGACCACAGAACGATAAAGAACATCCGAAGGAATCCACCACCAAACTTTTCTATTTGACTCCAGTCAACTACCCGATTTACGACAGAAAGGGTAAGCACTCTTCTCCTACAGGGGTTAATAGTTCTTCGGTGATGGCTTTAACCGGCCATACCGTCAAACCACACCCTTACTATGAACAAAAGTGTTGACCGAAACCCTTCGGCACCACAACCCCACTTTATCACCACAACAAGCACAATTCAATCATTTATCTCATCGACATAGCAGCATGCATTATCAAATGAAGCATTCAACATCGAAGCTTAAATATAACATTTAAGCGTAAGGAAACGATACCCATACCCTTTCCTACTGTGCATCCATTGTGTGTCAAATTTTAGATTAGTTATACCAATTTTGCAAGTTTTAATGTTGCTATCCTATAACAAAATTTTAGTAAAAACCTAAGCCATGTTTCTAAGTTATTCCACATCACATTTTAGTTGTAACCTAAGGTATGACACTAAAAATACATATTCCAAGGACCTACAGCCCGCTTTGATACCAACTGTAACACCCCGGCATTTAATATGCCTGAATGCTACCAAACATAAGCTAAACAACATCTAAATACCACAAGTAACCATAAATTCCAGCAAAGGTACATATGCTAAAAAACCGAAATTTCGGCAGCATCTCCTTTGTTTTAACATGAATTAAGGGAGCAACAACAGTATAGCAATGTATGGATTATGAGAGACAACTAAAAACAGTAATAATTAATGACTTAGCAACAATATAAGTCTAGTTTCAAACACATAATGTCTCCAAGGGTCAAACGAACAATAAAACTCTCATATAGCAAAGCTAAACCTTAAAGCAATAATCATCACACGCAATTTATTATCAAACTAATAGAATGACTTGTGGAATCAATATGGTGAAGCTACGTGTGGGCGTGTGACTATTTCCCTTCCCCGCATGCCGTTCTCATGGTACCTAAAATAACAAGAAAACACAAGCGTGAGTTTGAAACTCAGCAAGCATATTGCAATGGACAACAAGAACAATATCATGGCAATAACATCTCCCATCATATATATCATCTCATTCATGAACACTTAACAATATCATCATCATTATGTATGCAATGTAATGCAATGCTCATGTCTCCTTGGAAACTCATACCGGTATGGTTTAGTACACACCCGTCGGTGTGCACCCTCTCCCCCCTTCCATCCCGAAGATGGAGGGTGCCTACTCCTCGCTTCCGTTCACCGCGGTGAATGGAATCACGATGTAGGACTTACTCATTGGCTTTCCGGATTAGTCATAACTTTCTCACCGACCTTCCCGGACTAGTTATGACTTTCTCACCACCCGAGCCATGTAACATGCCATGTATGCATTTATGCCAACATCATATTTAACTCACATATTAACACATGGCATCATAACATATTAAACATGCTCATCATATCATTGGCAATCATAAAAGCATGACAAGTGATCATATATCATGTAGTCAATTCCATCCATTCTCAACAAGCAACCTACAAATCGCTATCCATCACAACACACTTGCCTCAACCACGGGCAACGGATTGGCAGGAAGTAGAGGGCACTCCCGGGGTCGCACCACCTGCACATAGGTACCACACGCTCACAATCATGTCCACAAAACAGTACGCAAACCCTCATCTACCCCGACATTGCCAACTACTCGCAATACCTAAAAACAAAGGTTCTGTCCCGTCGGGACAGCAGCCTTGCAAAGGGCATAACTTGAGTTCTGGGACTCCGAATCAATTAAACGAGTACATCCTCGCGTAGCTTAGGAAATTTCCCAACTTTCTCTAGGTATATGGAAAGACTGATTCGGACTCTAAAGTTGTTTAATCTACAGATTACCGTGATCTGTTCCAATTACGTCACAGATTTTATCACGGTAAAACAGCCATAACTTTCAAACGGCTGGGTGGAATTTAACATGCTTTATACCCACCGAAAGATAATGAAATTATCTACAACTTCTTCAACATCCGTACGGACAGATTCGGACTCTAAATTGACGAAAACGCAAACCCTAGGTCGACTGCTCATGCTGTCCCAAAAACAGAACGTGGCAACATCTAGATCTAATCCAAATTACTCAAGTCCAGCACCACCAATTGATCTAAAAACTTGATAAACACCCTTAGAACAGTACCTAGATCAACCCCAAGGATTTCCATGGACATACCTTTGCCCGACGCACGAAAACCCAATAGATCTCCTCCCGGTTCGCTCGATCCCCTTCCTCGCTTCCAAATCCACCGGATCTCCTCGTCGCGGAGCACTCCAATGGATGGATCTTCAAGGTGGTGAGGTCAAGAACTCACCTAGGCGCAGCAAGGGAGGTGGAGAGGTGGTGGAGAGGGTGGTGGCGCAAGGGGAGAGGCTTGTGGGAGGTGGAGGCGCCCAAGGAGGAGGTGGGGAGGTGTGGGAGGCGGCTAGGGCTCTTGGGGGCGCAAGGGGCAGGGGAGGACGCCCAAAAGGGCAGAGAAACCCCCCTTTAACCAGCCCTAAGCCCCTTTCCTAATCCTAAATGGATTCCCACTCCATCCCACCAAAGCCCACAACCCCCTCTTTAAGGCCCAAACTCCTCCGGGAAGGCCCAAAACCCCGGAAACGGCCCGACAACGCTATTAACCTCCAGACCTTATGGTTTTAACCTCCCATATCATATTTCAATATGTTTTTGACCTCATCATGCACCTTTTATAAGGTTACGACGCTCCGTGGTGTCACAACACTTCAAAAGGCCCAAAAACGCGAGTAAACCTTAAGCCGAAAGGTTTTATTCTCTAATTTCACATTTTATAATATCACACCATACCGTAGTGTCACACAAGACGTGTCAATCCACATCTTTCATTCACATAGTAACTCAAGCAGTGTATCCCTACCACACCCTACATCGTTACAACGATAAACTTTTGTTCCATAATCACCTCGGTCTGGACGTCCCTTTGAGCAACCTCTATCTAGAAGCCCATGCTTGTGACAATGCGATAAGTATTTAAGCTGCATTTTGTTCAATTCTGGGTTTGTGGGCTATTGCTGGGGAGTTTGGGCCTTGAGGGATTGGAGTCTAGGCTTCCTGTGGGAGGTTTATGGCCCATGTGGGGGAATTATGTTAGCAAACTGTAACACCCCGGCATTTAATATGCCCGATTGCTACCAAAACATAGACTAAGCAACCTCTAAATACCACAATTACAAGTAAATTACAGCAAAGGAGCAAATGCTAATACCGAAAATTTCGGCAGCATCTCCTTTGTTTTTCCATGAATTGAAGCAACAACAATATTAACATGTCAAGATAGCATAATGAACGATAGCAATAACATGACCAATCGGAAATTCAACCACCATACAACTAAAGATATAAGTCTATCCGTCACATGTCAAATATGGCCTAATCATTTACTCATGACAACCAACGAAGCATCAAAACCACAAGTTAGTTCAGTGAATTAACCATCACAACTAAAGGAGAGAACATGTCATTGTTTATATGTGTGATGCTAAGTGATGACGTGTGACTAACTCCCTTTCCCGCATGCCGGTTTCATGGTACCTAAGAAAAACACATAAACACAAGCGTGAGTTCATCACTCAGCAAGTATATTGCAATGGAACAAGAAAATACATTCCAATACCTTCATCACCACTTTTCACATACGACATCATACACATCTCATATTCATAGTGTAACACCCTGGCATTTAATATGCCTGAATGCTACCAAACATAAGCTAAACAACATCTAAATACCACAAATAAATGTGACACTATGGTTTGGTGTGACGTTATAGAAGGTGAAACTAGAGAATAAAACCTTTCGGCTTAGGGTTTTCTCGCGTTTTTGGGCCGGTTGAAGTGTTATGTCGCCACGGAGTGTCGTAACCTTATTTAACGTGCATGATAAGGTTAATAACATTATGAGATGTGGAATTAAGGTTAAAACTATAGGATATGGAGGTTAATAGCTTTTTCGGGCCGTTTCCGGGGTTTTGGGCCTTCCCAGGGGAGTTTGGGCCTTGGTGGGCTTTGGTGGGATGGAGTAGGTCTCCGTAACATACTAGGTTTGGGTGTGGAGGCTGGTAAAAGGGCTCCCCACCAGCCCTTGGGGCGTCCACCCCTGCCCCATGCGCCCCTAACCCTAGCCGCCACCCTTCCTCCTCCCTCCACCTCCTAGCCGCCCCATCTCTTGCCCCCATGGCGCCCCCATTGCTCCCCATTGCACACCACCTCTCCTCCACCCCCTTGCTGCCCTAGGGTGACCTCCCCACGCCTGCATCCTCATGGATCCATCCGAGGAGCGAGGTGCGAGGAGCCAGGAGCGAGGAGATCGATTGGAGTTTTCGTGCGTCGGGCAAAGGTATGATCATGGGGCTCCTCGGGAATGAGCTAGGTACTGTTATTAGGGAGTTTATCAAGCTTTTAGATCAATTGGAGGCGCTGGATTTGAGTAATTTGGGTTAGATCTAGGTGTTGCCACGTTTCTGTTTTCGGGCAGATTGAGCAGTCGAGCTAGGGTTCGCGTTTTCGCCAATTTAAATTTCGAATCTGACTGTACGGACTTTTAAGAAGTTGTAGATAATTTCATTATCTTTCTGTGCATATAAAGAACATTAAATTCCGCCCAGCCGTTTGAAAGTTATGACTGTTTTACCGAGCGTGTTAAAATCTTTGACGCGATTGGAACAGATCTCGGTAATCTGTAGATTAAACAACTTTAGAGGATGAATCAGACTTTCCATATACCTAGAGAAAGTTGGGAAATTTCCTAAACTACGCGAGGGTGTACTCGTTTAATTCATTCGGAGTCCCAGAACTCAAGTTATGCCTTTTGCAAGGCTGCTGTCCCGACGGGACAGAACCTCTGTTTTAGGTTTTGCGAGTAGGGAGCAATGTTGGGTTAGATGGGGGTTTGCGTACTGTTTTGTGGTTATGTTTGTGATTGTGTGATACCCCTGTGCAGGAGGTGTGTCCCCGGTAGTGCCTTCTACTTCCCGCCAATCCGTTGCACGTGGTTGAGGCAAGTGTGTTGTGATGGATAGCGAGTTGTAGGTTGCATGTTGAGATTAGATGGAATTGTTTACATGATATATGTCCACTTGCCATGTGTTAATGATTGCTATGATATGATGAGCATGTTTAAGATGTTATGACGCCATGTGTTAAAATATGAGTTTTATATGATGTTGGCATGCTTGCATTCATGACATGTTACATGGCAGGCGGTGAGAAAGTCATTAACTAACTGCAGGAAGGTCGGTGAGAAAGTTATGACTAATCCGGAGAGCCAATAGAGTAAGTCCTACATCGTGATTCCATCTACCGTGGGTTGTGGAAGCGAGGAGTAGGCACCCTCCATCTTCGGGATGGAAGGGGGGAGAGGGTGCACACCGACGGGTGTGTACTCAACCATACCGGTATGAGTTTCCAAGGAGATATGAGCATTGCATTGCATTGCATACACAATGATGATGATTTTGTTAAAGTGTTCATGATTGAGATGATATACATGATGTGAGATGTTATTTTCTATGATATTGTTATTGTTGTCCATTACAATATGCTTGCTGAGTTTCGAACTCACGCTTGTGTTTTATGTTATTTTTAGGTACTTTGAGATCGGCATGCGGGAAAAAGAGGTTTAGCTACACTTCTACACATAGCTCCACCATCATAGTCTATGATTAATCACTTGGAGACATGATTTTAAGAGTTGTGCCATAAAGTTAATGTATGGTTTAATCTAGCATGCTTGTGATCCCTTATTTGCTTCGTTATAGTTTATGAAGTGGTTGAGCGTGGTATTATTGGCGTAGTTTGATGATACATCCATTTATGTTGATGTTTTAGATGTCGTGTGCTATGATATATCTTGCCATGATATTGATATTGTGTTAATTCATGGAAAAACAAAGGAGATGCTGCCAAAATATCGGTTTTTAGCATATGTACCTTTGCTGGAATTTATGTTTAAATGTGATATTTAGTTGTTGTTTAGCATATGTTTGTTAGCATTCGGGCATATTAAATGCCGGGTGTTACTGATTGGTATCGAGCTGGTTTGTAGGTCCTTGGAATGTGAATTTTTAGTGTCATGCTATAGGGAAAAACTAAAATATGATGTGGAATAACTTAGAAACATGGATTAGGTCTTAACTAAAATTTTGTTATAGGATAGCAACATTAAAACTTGCAAAAGTGGTATAACTAATCTAAAATTTGACACACAATGGATGCACAGTAGGAAAGGGTATGGGTATCGTTTCTTTATGCTTAAATGTTGTATTTAAGCTATGATGTTGAATGCTTCCTTTGATAAAGCATGTTGCTATGTTTATGAGATAAATGACTGAATTGCTCTTGTTGTTGTGATAGAGTGGAATTGTGGTACCGAAGCGTTTCGGTCACCTCTTTTTGTTCATAGTAAGGGCGAGGTTTGACGGTATGGCCGGTTAGCGCCATCACCGAAGAACTATTAACCCCTGTAGGAGAAGAGTGCTTACCCTCTCTGTTGTAGATCGGGTAGTTGACTGGAGTCAAATAGAAGAGTTTGGTGGTGGATTCCTTCGTACGTTCTTTGCCGTTCTGACGGTCGATTTTCGTTGCTTTTCTTGGCTTTAGTTGATTTGAATCAAATGAAAAATGTTGGGTTTTTGCGGATCGTTCCGTATGCGGTGTGTGGTTTTGTCTTCCTTGGTTGAAGACGAAGAAGAGGAGTCCTTTCCAGTTTTAATGATTAGTTTGTTGATGGCTTTATGGGGAAGAAGCATTCAAATTTATCCCTGTGTTTGTCTTTCTCCAAGGTTAACGGAGTTATTGCGGAGTTATGCCAGACCTGCCTGTCAGGGCTGAAGTTCTGTGTCTTTGTAGAAGTAAGTGGTGTTTGATTCGTTATTTTGCTGGTTTAAGAAAATCATCTTTGAAGAACCCTTCCTATTTTGTGAAAGTTTGGAGTTAGGGTTTATTTGCAAAGGTATATTTGATCGATTGGTTCCCTCCAGTAGGAGTCTTTGAGATTTAAAAAAGTGTTTTGGAGAATTCCTTTGCATGACCAAGTTTGGGTTTGTCTCATCGCAATTTTGAGAGTCAAATTTTCCTTATGAACTTGGGATGAGTTTTAAAACTAAAATCTTTGTAAACAAAGTAGTCTTTTGACTGAAATCGTTTGTCCCTAGTAAGAATTGATGTTTAGCATGTTATGTAGTAGGTAACAATGTGGTTTATGGATTGATGTGTTGCTAAGTTAAATTTTGAGTTGAATCAATTCAATGTGATTAATATCTCTAGCTTGAGAATAAATAGACTACTAGTGTTGCAGTTTACTCTTAGCGAGAATGATTAAATGTGTTAATGTAAATGCTTAGAATCTGTTGCCTTGCTTTAAAAGTGCTTATGATCCTTGTTAATGTTAAAAGTTTAAACTTTGATGCATAGTTAAAACATTAAGATGATGTAGACTGCTGCTATTGTGAAAGAAAGTTTGCTGGTTGTTAAAGATGTTCTAATCTAATGGATTAATAGAGAAATTTAATCGTGTTGACTAGTGACTTTAATTTGGATGTTGATTAGAGTTGCTATTTATGTTGTTGCAAACTACTAGTATCTTTGGAAGTATGCAGTTGTGTCGCTACAATGCTAGTATTGATATCAATGGAGAAGACATAAGACTTATTGTTAATAATGTTGTTAATGGTAGTGTTAATGCTAGTATTCAGTCTATTTTAAATAGTGGGAGTATGTTGTGTGGTGGTAATTTTGTTATCACCTATGTATAGGGTAGCTAAAAGTAATGTTGTTGGTTGATGATTATGCCCATTTGTTGTTATTGATGACTAAGTAGTTGTGGTAACTGTTTGGATTATTCGTTGGAAAACCATGGTTAAAATAGAGGAAAATTTTAACATGTTGCGATGGAGTGAGCTTTGGATAATTAACATGATGTACAATTTCATCCTTAATGAATGTATGCCTTGGAATCCTAGTTATGAACTTTGTCTTGTAGAGATAATATTTACATGTTGAAGTCGTTGTTTAACTGAATAAGGTTCGGTTGTCGAGACATGAATATATAGGTGGCATGAAATTTATATGCTAATCTTGCTGAAAGATTTATTGAAATACTATGTTTCCAACTTGGAATAAGATGTATTATGATTCGGTGACCCGTGAGGGTCATGTCAATATAGTTTTGGTTGGGTGCCTTTTTCGATAAGCACCTTAAACCCTAATTAAAAGTGTTGGGATTGGTAACTAGTGGAAGAATTTGTTGTGAAGTTTCTGATTTATTTGTGTTGGGGCTTCTCAGGAAGTAGATAGTAATTATTGAAGTCTTTTAATGGAAAGCGTAGTGGAGTACTAGAGATGGTTCTTTTTATGCTGAGCTTGTGTTTAAAAGCTTTTGGACTGGTTTGGTTGCTTGCCATTTTGGTTGAAGGGTTTTCGGTCAAGGTGTTCCATATCTTTGTGTTTGAGTTTCCTAAAACTCGTAGAAATTGGTGCAAATATTTGGTTTTGGCTAACTTGTTTAGTTTGTGCTATGAGTTTCCCTTTCTCTTTGAGAAAGTTTGTGGCGGTTGTGTGTGCAGATGCTTGACTTTGGAGTCGATGTTCTTTTCCAAAATGCTGATTCGGTTAAAATGCGAGGTTTTGCAAGTTTAGCTTTCAAGTAATGGAGGGTTCTGTTATGGCGTGGTCTTTTCACGCTAACGGTTTGCGGTCATAGTCTATATGAATTTACGCAACCTTCGATGTTAATGGTGTTTCAATTCTTTGATACCTAATAAGTCGTTTGGTGAATGACTAATCGATCTTGCTGTTCCATGATGAATGAATGGTGGAAAGGAAAACATGTCAACGCGTTTATCGATGTTTAATGATAAAGGAGTCGTTGAGCAGGTCGGTGAGAAAGTCATATATGGATACATGACTAATCCGGAGTGCTCTTGAAAAGTTTGCATTCATGTTATGAATCGAGATGTCCATTTCTTTCTAGTATGAAAAGAAAGAATAAAGAATTTCTGGTATGTTGGTTGTGATGAAGGGGATTTGTGTTTCCTTTGCATCTTGGTTTAGAAAGTTAAACTGAATACTCTTTGGTTGTTGTCGAATCCTTTCCAAAGTGATTGTAGTGCATTGGATTCAAGGTTAAGCATGGGGACCAATTGGGTTCATGGTTTGTGGTTGAGTTTATCCAATCGTTGTGTCCTTGTTTTAGTCCTTGGGTGGAAAGCTTGAGGCGAGACCCGCTTGGATGAGAAATCGGTATGGGTTGTTATCGACCTAAGCATTAGGTGTTGTTAGTAGTGGATCGTAAATGGTTTAAAGGTGAGGAGTAAAGGAAGGTTGAGTTTGACTCAATTCAAACCTTCTTGGAGAATTGTCTTTGTTGATGTGTTCCTCGATAGGGTTGATTAAGTACTAGTGGACCACTTGGTGGTTGCTTGTAATTGCTTTTCCTTTTCGAAGTGTATTGGATCTTTTGTCGCTGATCTATGAGCGAGTGGAGTCAACCGTAGCATTTTGTTCGGTTGTTACTGTTCTTGCGGGTTTTAAGAACTTTGGTTTTAAAGAAAGCTTTCCCTTTTGATGTTAGCGGTGGGTATTGGTCTTTTGTAAAAGATGAATCTTTTGCATGGTTTTAAACCCCGTTGTTCAAACAATGGGTTGTCTTGGAGTGTAGTGTCTCTCTTGGCTTGCGTCGTCTTGATTACGGCGAACCATAGTAGAGAGGTTGATGTGTGAAAAACACTTTTGTGCGTGGGAGCTGAAGAGGGTTCTAGCGGTTGAAGCCGTGTTCTTCTGGAAAGTAGCATTGCTAAAGGGATCAGGCACTTTA
Organism: Rhipidocladum racemiflorum; assembly: GCA_036346355.1. NCBI lineage: Eukaryota > Viridiplantae > Streptophyta > Magnoliopsida > Poales > Poaceae > Rhipidocladum > Rhipidocladum racemiflorum. Next base: position 64,409,898 of record CM070583.1, read on the forward strand.
GTGCCAAGGAATGTATCGAATGAGGAGTGTGAGACCGTGTTCTTTCGTGGTCTTTTTGGCAATTGGGGTGAAGGAGGAACACTGCGAGGTTGCACTTCGTTGAGCTAAATCAACATTTCCTCGCCAAGGGTTGATTTTGAGAACTCGTTTGTCGTTTGTTCCGGTTTGAATCTTTGTGTGAATGTTTTATGTTGTAAGGAAGTCTTTTGTCCCTCGGGGACTTTGTTGTTGTTTTTGGCGTCCTTCGGATTCGAGGTCGAATCCTGTTGAAGGGGGGAAGAATGTGACACTATGGTTTGGTGTGATGTTATAGAAGGTGAAACTAGAGAATAAAACCTTTCGGCTTAGGGTTTTCTCGCGTTTTTGGGCCGGTTGAAGTGTTATGTCGCCACGGAGTGTCGTAACCTTATTTAACGTGCATGATAAGGTTAATAACATTATGAGATGTGGAATTAAGGTTAAAACTATAGGATATGGAGGTTAATAGCTTTTCCGGGCCGTTTCCGGGGTTTTGAGCCTTCCCGGGGGAGTTTGGGCCTTGGTGGGCTTTGGTGGGATGGAGTAGGTCTCCGTAACAGACTAGGTTTGGGTGTGGGGGCTGGTAAAAGGGCTCCCCACCAGCCCTTGGGGCGTCCACCCCTGCCCCATGCGCCCCTAACCCTAGCCGCCACCCTTCCTCCTCCCTCCACCTCCTAGTCGCCCCATCTCTTGCCCCCATGGCGCCCCCATTGCTCTCCATTGCACACCACTTCTCCTCCACCCCCTTGCTGCCCTAGGGTGACCTCCCCACCCCTGCATCCTCATGGATCCATCCGAGGAGCGAGGAGCGAGGAGCGAGGAGCGAGGTGCGAGGAGCATGGAGCGAGGAGATCGATTGGAGTTTTCGTGCGTCGGGCAAAGGTATGATCATGGGGCTCCTTGGGGATGAGCTAGGTACTGTTATTAGGGACTTTATCAAGTTTTTAGATCAATTGGAGGCGCTGGATTTGAGTAATTTGGGTTAGATCTAGATGTTGCCACGTTTCTGTTTTCGGGCAGATTGAGCAGTCGAGCTAGGGTTCGCGTTTTCGCCAATTTAGATTTCGAATCTGACTGTACGGACTTTAAAAAGTTGTAGATAATTTCATTATCTTTCCGTGCATATAAAGAACATTAAATTCCGCCCATCCGTTTGAAAGTTATGACTGTTTTACCGAGCGTGTTAAAATCTGTGACGCGATTGGAACAGATCTCGGTAATCTGTAGATTAAACAACTTTAGAGGACGAATCAGACTTTCCATATACCTATAGAAAGTTGGGAAATTTCCTAAGCTACGCGAGGGTGTACTCGTTTAATTCATTCGGAGTCCCAGAACTCAAGTTATGCCTTTTGCAAGGCTGCTGTCCCGACGGGACAGAACCTCTGTTTTAGGTTTTGCGAGTAGGGAGCAATGTTGGGTTAGATGGGGGTTTGCGTACTATTTTGTGGTTATGTTTGTGATTGTGTGATACCCCTGTGCAGGAGGTGTGTCCCCGGTAGTGCCTTCTACTTCCCGCCAATCCGTTGCACGTGGTTGAGGCAAGTGTGTTGTGATGGATAGCGAGTTGTAGGTTGCATGTTGAGATTAGATGGAATTGTTTACATGATATATGTCCACTTGCCATGTGTTAATGATTGCTATGATATGATGAGCATGTTTAAGATGTTATGACGCCATGTGTTAAAATATGAGTTTTATATGATGTTGGCATGCTTGCATTCATGACATGTTACATGGCCCGGGCGGTGAGAAAGTCATTAACTAATCTGGGAAGGTCGGTGAGAAAGTTATGACTAATCCGGAGAGCCAATAGAGTAAGTCCTACATCGTGATTCCATCTACCGTGGGTTGTGGAAGCGAGGAGTAGGCACCCTCCATCTTCGGGATGGAAGGGGGGAGAGGGTGCACACCGACGGGTGTGTACTCAACCATACCGGTATGAGTTTCCAAGGAGATATGAGCATTGCATTGCATTGCATTGCATACACAATGATGATGATTTTCATAAAGTGTTCATGATTGAGATGATATACATGATGTGAGATGTTATTTTCTATGATATTGTTATTGTTCTCCATTACAATATGCTTGCTGAGTTTCGAACTCACGCTTGTGTTTTATGTTGTTTTTAGGTACTTTGAGATCGGCATGCGGGAAAAAGGGGTTTAGCTACACTTGTACACGTAGCTCCACCATCATAGTCTATGATTAATCACTTGGAGACATGATTTTAAGAGTTGTGCCATAAAGTTAATGTATGGTTTAATCTAGCATGCTTGTGATCCCTTATTTGCTTCGTTATAGTTTATGAAGTGGTTGAGCATGGTATTATTGGCGTAGTTTGATGATACATCCATTTATGTTGATGTTTTAGATGTCGTGTGCTATGATATATCTTGCCATGATATTGATATTGTGTTAATTCATGGAAAAACAAAGGAGATGCTACCGAAATATCGGTTTTTAGCATATTTACCTTTGCTGGAATTTATGTTTAAATGTGATATTTAGTTGTTGTTTAGCTTATGTTTGGTAGCATTCGGGCATATTAAATGCCGGGGTGTTACAATAAACATGCTCATCATATCATTGGCAATCATTAAAGCATGACAAGTGATCATATCATATAGTCAATTTCATCTATTCTCAACAAGCAACCTACAAATCGCTATCTATTACAATACACTTGCCTCAACCACGAGCAACGGATTGGCGGGAAGTAGAAGGCACTCCCGGGGTCACACCACCTGCACATAGGTACCACACACTCACAATCATATCCACAAAACAGTACGCAAACCCTCATCTACCCCGACATTGCCAACTACTCGCAACACCCAAAAACAGAGGTTCTGTCCCGTCGGGACAACAGCCTTCCAAAAGGCATAACTTGAGTTCTGGTACTCCGAATCAATTAAACGAGTACATCCTCGCGTAGCTTAGGAAATTTCCTAACTTTCTCTAGGTATATGGAAAGACTGATTCGGACTCTAAAGTTGTTTAATCTACAGATTACCGTGATATGTTCCAATTACGTCACAGATTTTATCACGCTCGGTAAAACAGCCATAACTTTCAAACGGCTGGGTGGAATTTAACATGCTTTATACCCACTGAAAGATAATGAAATTATCTACAACTTCTTCAACATCCGTACTAACAGATTCGGAATCTAAATTGACGAAAATGCAAACCCTAGGTCGACTGCTCATGTTGTCCCAAAAACAGAACGTGGCAACATCTAGATCTAATCCAAATTACTCAATTCTAGCACCACCAATTGATCTAAAAACTTGATAAACACCCTTAGAACAGTACCTAGATCAACCCCAAGGATTTCTATGGACATAGCTTTGCCCGACGCACGAAAACCCAATAGATCTCCTCCCGGTTCGCTCGATCCCCTTCCTCGCTTCCAAATCCACCGGATCTCCTCGTCGCGGAGCACTCCAATGGATGGATCTTCAAGGTGGTGAGGTCAAGAACTCACCTAGGCGTAGCAAGGGAGGTGGAGAGGTGGTGGAGAGGATGGTGGCGCAAGGGGAGAGGCTTGTGGGAGGTGGAGGCGCCCAAGGAGGAGGTGGGGAGGTGTGGGAGGCGGCTAGGGCTCTTGGGGGCGCAAGGGGCAGGGGGAGGACGCCCAAAAGGGCAGGTAAACCCCCCTTTAACCATCCCTAAGCCCCTTTCCTAATCCTAAATGGATTCCCACTCCATCCCACCAAAGCCCACAACCCCCTCTTTAAGGCCCAAACTCCCCCGGGAAGGCCCAAAACCCCGGAAACGGCCCGACAACGCTATTAACCTCCATACCTTATGGTTTTAACCTCCCATATCATATTTCAATATGTTTTTGACCTCATCATGCACCTTTTATAAGGTTACGATGCTCCGTGGTGTCACAACACTTCAAAAGGCCCAAAAACGTGAGTAAACCACAAGCCGAAAGGTTTTATTCTCTAATTTCACATTTTATAATGTCACACCATACCGTAGTGTCACACAAGACGTGTCAATCCACATCTTTCATTCACATAGTAACTCAAGCAGTGTATCCCTACCAAACCCTACATCGTTACAACGATAAACTTTTGTTCCATAATCACCTCGGTCTGGACGTCCCTTTGAGCAACCTCTATCTAGAAGCCCGTGCTTGTGACAATGCGATAAGTATTTAAGCTGCATTTTGTTCAATTCTGGGTTTGTGGGCTATTGCTGGGGAGTTTGGGCCTTGAGGGATTGGAGTCTAGGCTTCCTGTGGGAGGTTTATGGCCCATGTGGGGGAATTATGTTAGCAAACTGTAACACCCCGGCATTTAATATGCCCGATTGCTACCAAAACATAGACTAAGCAACCTCTAAATACCACAATTACAAGTAAATTACAGCAAAGGAGCAAATGCTAATACCGAAAATTTCGGCAGCATCTCCTTTGTTTTTCCATGAATTGAAGCAACAACAATATTAACATGTCAAGATAGCATAATGAACGATAGCAATAACATGACCAATCGGAAATTCAACCACCATACAACTAAAGATATAAGTCTATCCGTCACATGTCAAATATGGCCTAATCATTTACTCATGACAACCAACGAAGCATCAAAACCACAAGTTAGTTCAGTGAATTAACCATCACAACTAAAGGAGAGAACATGTCATTGTTTATATGTGTGATGCTAAGTGATGACGTGTGACTAGCTCCCTTTCCCGCATGCCGGTTTCATGGTACCTAAGAAAAACACATAAACACAAGCGTGAGTTCATCACTTAGCAAGTATATTGCAATGGAACAAGAAAATACATTCCAATACCTTCATCACCACTTTTCACATACGACATCATACACATCTCATATTCATAGTGTAACACCCTGGCATTTAATATGCCTGAATGCTACCAAACATAAGCTAAACAACATCTAAATACCACAAATAAACATGCTCATCATATCATTGGCAATCATTAAAGCATGGCAAGTGATCATATCATATAGTCAATTTCATCTATTCTCAACAAGCAACCTACAAATCGCTATCTATTACAATACACTTGCCTCAACCACGAGCAACGGATTGGCGGGAAGTAGAAGGCACTCCCGGGGTCACACCACCTGCACATAGGTACCACACACTCACAATCATATCCACAAAACAGTACGCAAACCCTCATCTACCCCGACATTGCCAACTACTCGCAACACCCAAAAACAGAGGTTCTGTCCCGTCGGGACAGCAGCCTTCCAAAAGGCATAACTTGAGTTCTGGGACTCCGAATCAATTAAACGAGTACATCCTCGCGTAGCTTAGGAAATTTCCTAACTTTTTCTACAGAATACCGTGATCTATTCCAATCACGTCACAGATTTTAACATGCTCGGTAAAACAACCATAACTTTCAAATGGCTGATCGGAATTTAACGTTCTTTATATCCACTGAAAGGTATTGAAATTATCTACAACTTCTTCAACAGGCGGATGATCAAATTCGGACTCTAAATTGGCGAAAAACTAAATCCTATGTCGACTGCTCATGCTGTCCAAAACAGAGAACGTGGCAACATCTAGATCTAATCCAATCTGCTCAATTCTAACACCACCAATTGATCTAAAAACATGATATTGATCCTTATAACAGTACCTAGCCCAACCCCAAGGACTCCCATGGCCATACCTTCGCCCTACGCACGAAAACCCAATAGATCTCCTTCCGGATCGCTCCTCGCTCCAACGGATGGATCCTCGAGGTGCAGCGGGTGGGGAGGCTACCCTAGGGCAGCAAGGGGGTGGAGGAGAGGTGTTGTAGAGGTGGGGAGAAAAGGGGGCAATGGGGGTGGGGGCGCACGGCCAAGGAGTGGGGGTGGGGCGGCTAGGGCAAGGGAGGTGGCGGTGGGGGCGCACAAGTGGGGGTGGGGGCACAAGGAGGGCAGGGGGAGGCCCCTTTTACCAGCCCACACAAGAATCCTTGTCCTAAATGGACTCATACTCCATCCCACCAAAGCCACAACCCCTTCTTTTAGGCCCAAACTCCCCCGGAAAGGCCCAAACTCCCGGAAACGGCCCGAAAACACGATTAAACCTCAAACCATATGGTTTTAACCTCCAATACCATATTTCATAATGTTCTTAACCTCATTATGCACATTAAATAGGGTTACGACACTCCGTGGTGTCACATTCTTCCCCCTTCAACAGGATTCGACCTCGAATCTAAACGCACCAAAACGCAACCCAGCAAAGCAAAAGATAGCTAGGTTTCACATCACATACCTGAGGCAAAAAGCTCGGGATACTTCTCGCGCATGCGAGACTCCAGCTCCCAAGTCGCTTCTCTCTCGGTTTGATGTGACCACAAGACTTTGACAAACTTGAGCGTCCTATTCTTCATAACTCGTTCCGAAGTCCCCAGAATTTCCACAGGACGGGACTCGAAGGTGAGGTCCTGCTCAAGCACTAATGGTTCTAACAGAACCACCAACTCCGGATCATGCAAGTATTTCCTCAACATCGAGACATGGAACACATTGTGCACACCTTGCATTGACTCCGGTAGCTCCAGACGATAGGCCAGCTTACCAACTCGGGCGATGATAAGAAATGGCCCAACATACCTCGGACTGAGTTTTCCCTTGGTGCCAAATCGAACCACACCCTTGGTGGGAGATACTCGCAAGAGTACACTATCACCCACCTCAAACTCCAAATCTCGCCTCCTAACATCAGCATAGTTTTTCTGTCTGCTCTGCGCTGCAAGAAGGTTCTATCGTATCTCTGCCACGCGATCGACAGTCTGCTGAACCCAATCCGGTCCAAGAACTACTCTCTCACCCGCAGCATCCCAACAAAGTGGCGATCTGCACTTCCGGCCATACAGTACCTCATAAGGAGCAGCCCGGATGCTGGAATGATAGCTGTTATTATAAGCAAACTCTGCCAGAGGCAAATGATCCTCCCAGCTACCTTTCCAAGCCATCACACAGGCCCTGAGCATGTCCTCCAAAGTCTGAATGGTACGCTCCGACTGCCCATCTGTCTGAGGGTGGAAAGCGGTACTAAGGTGAAGCTGTGTACCCAAAGCACTCTGTAAGCTCTCCCAAAACTTGGAGACAAACTTCGCATCCCGATCAGAAATAATGGTCTTGGGTACACCATGCAGTCTCACAATCTCCCGCACATAGATGGGAGCCAACTCGCTCGCTGAATTGGTAGTGCGGATGGGAATGAAATGCGCGGACTTGCTGAAACGGTCCACCACGACCCAAACAGCATCCTTCCCTCGTGGAGTATGAGCTAGGCCAACCACGAAATCCATGGAGATGTCATCCCAAGGCCACACAGGAACCTCCAATGGCTGCAACAGACCAGCAGGACGCTTGTGTTCGGCCTTGATCTTCTGACAAATCCCACAAAACGCCACATACTTGGCAATATCCACTCTCAACCTTTTCCACCAGAAATTCTTTTTCAAGTCCCTGTACATCTTGGTCTCCCCAGGATGGACCGTGTACGGGGTGCGATGAGCCTCCTTCAGAATATCCTCTTTCACTTGGGATTTACGAGTGCGCCTGACGACCCTGAAACCTCAAAGCTCCCGCATCATCAATAGTAAAGTCCCCCGATTTGCCATCCTCAAGGCGCTTCCTCACCTGCTGGAGCAACCGATCATGCTGTTGTACCTCCTGCACACGCTTGGGAATCACTGACTCAAGAATCAATTGAGTTTCAGCTTGCACGGTCCCCGCAAAGCAGTAGGAGACTCCCAATCGCTCAAAATCAGCAACAAGACAATCAACGACAGTGGGCATTGTCTTACATCGAGAGCGTCGACCACCACATTGGCCTTCCCGGATGATCTTTGGATAGTGAGGTCATAATCCTTTATCAATTCTAGCCACCTCCTCTTCCTCAAGTTCAAATCTTTCTGAGTAAAGATGTACTTGAGGCTCTTGTGATCAGTGAAGATATCACAAGACTCTCCATATAGGTAATGCCTCCGTATCTTCAATGCAAACACTACAGCGGCTAGCTCAAGATCATGCGTGGGATAGTTCTGCTCATGCCTTTTCAACTGCCTTGATGCATAAGCAATCACCTTGCCATCTTGCATAAGCACACAACCAAGTCCCAACCGAGAAGCATCAGAATAAACAGTGAAGCGCTTCCCAGGCTCGGGAAGGGTAAGAACAGGAGCAGTCACTAACTTCTCCTTCAAAGTGCAGAAACTATGCTCACACTCTGCAGTCCACTGGAATTTCATCCCCTTCTGAGTCAGCTCCGAAAGTGGCTTGGCAATGATAGAGAAATCCTGCACAAAACGCCGATAGTAGCCAGCCAACCCAAGGAAACTACGCACCTCTTTGACATTGGAAGGCCTTCAATCCAAAACTGCTGAGACTTTGCTAGGATCTACAGATATGCCCTCTGGATTGATGATGTGGCCAAGAAAACCCACTTCTGAAATCCAGAATTTGCACTTTTTTAGCTTAGCAAAGAACTGGTTCTCCCTCAAGGTGCTCAGCACAAGCCTCAAATGACGCTCATGCTCCTCTTCTGATTTAGATTAAACCAGAATGTCATCGATGAACACTACCACAAACTCATTAAGGTACTTGTGTAGCATATTGTTCATCGCCTCCATAAAGACAGCAGGAGCATTAGTTAGGCCGAAAGACATAACTTTAAATTCATAATGCCCATACCTAGTGGAGAAAGCAGTCTTCTCAATGTCCTGCTCCCTCACACGGATCTGATTATACCCCGACTGAAGATCAATCTTGGAGAACACCTTTGCTCCCTTCAGTTGGTCAAACAGTTCCTCAATGCGAGGCAAAGGATACTTGTTCTTGACTGTCACTTATTTAAGAGCACGATAATCAATGCACATACGCCAACTTCCATCCTTGTTCGAGACGAAGTGGACGGGTGCTCCCCATGGCGAAACGCTACGCCGAATAAAGCCCTTGGCCAACAGATCCTTCAATTGCTTTTTCAACTCGTCTTGGAAAGGACGAGCCAAGCGGTATGGAGAGATAGAAATAGGTCGAGTGCCAGTAACAAGATCAATACGAAACTCCACATTCCTCACGGGAGGTAGACCCGGCAACTCATCAGGGAACACATCAACAAACTCCTTCACTACAGGAATCTCCTCAATGGAAACTGAAGAAGATGGCTTCTCAGACAAGGTCATGAGGAAACCCGACTGCCTCAAACGACGACCAGAAAACAGACTAGCCAAAGCAAAGACGGAACTGGATGGTAAACCACCCTGAAAGGTCAACTCTACCCCTGACGGGGCCTGCAAGGTAACCGTCCGCAAAAAGCAACAGATCTTGGCATGGTACTGATGCAACCAGTCCATGCCCAAAATGACATCAAAAGGAGCCAACTGGATCACCATAAGATTGGCAAAGAAAACCTCATCATCAATGCCAATGGTGCCATCGGGGCAAACCAAAGAACTAGCAATCAAACCCCCAGGAGAACTGACTAACACGGACTCAGAAATCCGCTGAACTCCCAACTTCGCCCTACTAGCAAACTCAGACGACACAAAGGAATAGGATGCTCCGGAATCAAACAGAACAAAGGCATCAACGGAATCCACGAGCAGAGTACCTGAAACCACCTCTGGATGCCCGGCTGACTCGGCGGTCGGCAAGGCGTACACTCCTGGTGGCGCAGGACGAGGAGCCCCGACTCCTGGCTGATGCCCCAATAAGGCTGGGGGCGGAGGAGGCAACTGAGGAGCAGACGGCTGCGGGCACCAGTACGCTGCTGGTGGCGCCCACGCAAAGGGCAGCTGAGAAGCTGGAGCTACCATCATGTGCACCGATCCTCTGGAAGACGCCATTGGAGTGGGAGGAGAAGGCACCGTTTCCCACTTGATGATGCTACCAGGATTCATCTGGCAGACTCGTCCCATGTGGCCAGGCTTGCCACAGTGGTTGCAACTTCCAGTCCAACCACACTCCGAAGCACGGTGCTCGCCACTGCACTTGAAACACATCATGCCCTGCCCGGGCACAGGACGAACAGCCGCTCGTGAGGAAGACGACTGAGGCGGCCTCATCTTAGCCCCTGAGGAGGAGCCCTGTCCTCCCTTGAACTTTTTGATGGTGGGTCGCTGAAAAGACCCACATCCTCCACCAAAGGTCCTCTTTTGGCCCCCGCATGGGGCCGCAGGAACCCCTGAACCACCCGGGTTCTACCTATCCCGGGAGAGCTCCAACTCGAGCTCCATGCCCTTCGCCTGCTCCACCACGGAGCAGAAGTCACGAGGGACGGTCGCTCCCATGACAACTCTGAACTCCTGGTTGAGGCCTCTACGGAACCTCCTCGCCTTCTCCCTGTCGTCGGCAGCCACTGCTGGCATGAAGCGCACCACGCTGTTGAACTCCGCCTCATACTCTGCCACCGACCTCTTTCCCTGGGAAAGAGTCGTCAGAGTATGCTCCATCCGCTCAAGGAAAGACTCTGGGTAGAACTTGGCTCAGAAGCGAGCCACAAAGTCCTCCCAGGTGACCGGACCAAGATCAGGGGCTCTAGCAGCCAGAACCCCCTCCCACCAGATATCAGTTTGGCCCTTCAGCTGAAAGGCCACAAAACGAGCCCTCTGGACCAAGGTCAGCTCTAGGATCTCAAACTGCCTCTCCATGTACCGCAGCCAATCTGCGGACTGGATCGGCGTGCCCGCTCCGTCAAAAGTGTCGAGACAGAGGGACATCCACTCTCGGAGACTCATCCTCGGCTCCGGCACAGCGGGGGCAACAACTGGGGTCGCTGTAGGGGGAGGCACTGCAGCAGGGGCTGCCCGCAACTGCTGGCGCAGCTCCTGAACCTCCCTCTGCAGAGCCTGAACTAAATCCTCATTGGCAGCGGGTACCTCCGCCCCTGACTGTGCCGCCGAGAGCTCCTCCTACGCTGGAACATGAGCATTGAGCAAAGCGCTACCATCAGCTACAGATTCCGCAACTCCCTGAGAACCTCGCCCCTGGCCTCCACGGCCACGGCGACCACGGCCTCTACCCCTCGGCATGGTTGCTACAAACAGACAACCATCCATTCACATATATATAAGCACAACATCAAATAATCAAGAACAACGATCAAACATCATCATAGGCATAGTCTTCACCAAATAATTAAGCGCAATGCATTGATGAACATAAACCCCATCCTACTGTGCAACCAGGTGTGTCAAATTTTAGATTAGTTATACCACTTTTGCAAGTTTTAATGTTGCTATCCTATAACAAAATTCTATTTGAAACCTAAGCCATGTTTCTAAGTTATTCCACATCACATTTTAGTTATAACCTAAGGTATGACACTAAAAATACATATTCCAAGGACCTACAGCCCGCTCTGATACCAACTGTAACACCCCGGTATTTAATATGCCTGAATGCTACCAAACATAAGCTAAACAACATCTAAATACCACAATTAAACAAAAATTCCAGCAAAGGAGCACATGCTAACAACCGAGATTTCGGCAGCATCTCCTTTGTTTTAACATGATTTGAAGGAGCAACACAGTAAAGCACTATAAGGCAATATGAGAGACAACTAAAACAGCAATATTTAACGACTTAACAACCAAACAAGTCTAGTTTCAAGCATTTAATGTCTCCAAGAGTCAAACGAACAATAAGACTCCCATATAGCAAAGCTAAACCTTAAAACAATAATCATCACACGCAATTTATTAACAAAAACTAATTGAATGACTTGTGGAATCAAATGAGTGAAGCTACATGCGGAAGTATGACTATTTCCCTTCCCCGCATGCCGGTCTTATGGTACCTAAAACAACAAGAAAACACAAGCGTGAGTTCGAAACTCAGCAAGCATATTGCAATGGTACAACAAGAACGATTACATGGCGATAATATCTCACATCATGTAAACCATCTCATTCATGATCACATATCATTATCATCATCATTATGTATGCAATGCAATGCTATGCTCATGTCTCCTTGGAAACTCATACCGGTATGGTTGAGTACACACCCGTCGGTGTGCACCCTCTCCCCCCCTCCATCCCGAAGATGGAGGGTGCCTACTCTTCGCTTCCGTTCACCGCGGTGAATGGAATCACGATGTAGGACTTACTCATTGGCTCTTTGGAATAGTCATAACTTTCTCACCGACCTTCCCCGGACTAGTTATGACTTTCTCACCGCCCGGGCCATGTAACATGCCATATATGCAATTATGCCAACATCATATTTAACTTGTACATTAACACATGGCATCATAACATAATAAACATGCTCATCATATCATTGGCAATCATTAAAGCATGGCAAGTGATCATATCATATAGTCAATTTCATCTATTTTCAACAAGCAACCTACAAATCGCTATCCATTACAATACACTTGCCTCAACCACGAGCAACGGATTGGCGGGAAGTAGAAGGCACTCCCGGGGTCACACCACCTGCACATAGGTACCACACACTCACAATCATATCCACAAAACAGTACGCAAACCCTCATCTACCCCGACATTGCCAACTACTCGCAACACCCAAAACAGAGGTTCTGTCCCGTCGGGACAGCAGCCTTCCAAAAGGCATAACTTGAGTTCTGGGACTCCGAATCAATTAAACGAGTACATCCTCGCGTATCTTAGGAAATTTTCTAACTTTTTCTAAGTATAAGGAAGGACTGATTCGGACTCTAAAGTGGTTTAATCTACAGAATACCGTGATCTGTTCCAATCACGTCACAGATTTTAACATGCTCGGTAAAACAGCCATAACTTTCAAACGGCTGATCAGAATTTAACGTTCTTTATACCCACTGAAAGGTATTGAAATTATCTACAACTTCTTCAACAGGCGGACGACCAAATTCGGATTCTAAATTAGCAAAAAACTAAACCCTATGTCGACTGCTCATGCTGTCCAAAAGAGAGAACGTGGCAACATCTAGATCTAATCCAATCTGCTCAATTCTAGCACCACCAATTGATCTAAAAACATGATATTGATCCTTAGAACAGTACCTAGCCCAACCCCAAGGAGTCCCATGGCCATACCTTCGCCCGACGCATGAAAACCCAATAGATCTCCTCCCGGATCGCTCCTCGCTCCAACGGATGGATCCTCGAGGTGCAGCGGGTGGGGAGGCTACCCTAGGGCAGCAAGGGGGTGGAGGAGAGGTGGTGGAGAGGTGGGGAGCAAAGGGGGCAATGGGGGTGGGGGCGCACGGCCAAGGAGTGGGGGGTGGGGCGGCTAGGGCAAGGGAGGTGGAGGTGGGGGCGCACAAGTGGGGATGGGGGCACAAGGAGGGCAGGGGGAGGTCCCTTTTACCAGCCCACACAAGAATCCTTGTCCTAAATGGACTCATACTCTATCCCACCAAAGCCCACAACCCCTTCTTTTAGGCCCAAACTCCCCCGGAAAGGCCCAAACTCCCGGAAACGGCCCGGAAATGCGATTAAACCTCAAACCATATGGTTTTAACCTCCAATACCATATTTCATAATGTTGTTAACCTCATTATGCAAATTAAATAGGGTTACGACACTCCGTGGTGTCACACATAGTGTAAGCATATCATTGACATCATCATATATCATCATCATATAACATCCTCATATTATGCAATGCAATGCAATGCGATGCACATATCTCCTGGAAACTCATACCGGTATGGTTGAGTACACACCCGTCGGTGTGCACCCTCTCCCCCTTCCATCCCGAAGATGGAGGGTGCCTACTCCTCGCTTCCATACACCGCGGTTGATGCAGCTTATGAGGTACTTCCGCACTGACTCCTGATGCTGGAACTGGTTGTGGTGATAAGAATTTTTGTTTTCCCAAGGGACATTGTTTCACATAATGCCCTTCCTTACCACAAGAGTTGCAAACCTTGTACCGAATCTTCTTCCTTCGAGGGCACCTGCGGAATTGGTGTCCATTTCTGCTGCAGTGCCTACAATGGGTATCTTCTTTGGTCTTACCCTTTTGGGGACATTCATAGGCAACATGTCCTTTTTCACCACATCGATAACAGATGACCAATTCCCCTGAGTGAAGGTCTACCAGAGGGGTATTGCTAATGCCATCGTCTCCACATAATACTGCTGGAGGGTTGGTCTTCCGTAACTCATCAGAAAGTGCTGGCCGAGGAGTTATAGTTGGAGGGACCACAGAGGCTTGATTGTCCAGTTGTTGTATCATCAATTGCATGAGTTGTGTCTGAGTCACCATGAACTGATTCATATTCTGAAGAAATGCTGTTATCACCTCGGAAGGTTGCTGGTTTAGCTCAGGAGTAGCACTGACATTAACAGACGGAACTTCCCTGGTAATAGCATTGTTGTTGGCCATAGCATTGGGATTTGATGACTGAGCTTCTTGGTTGAGGTTAGCACTGCAGTTCTTCTCCATCTGACGACAGAACAAAACTTCCCGATGAGAGGGAAAAGCACAGACGAGAGAAGCAGGGGAGGTTCTAACAGCACCAGAAACCACGAAAATCAAAACGTTTTTAACACCAAGCAAGTCAACTCGTCTACTCGATAAAACTACTCACTCTATGGAACAAGGCGGCTCAAACACGGAACGAATCTTGGCGACTTAACCTATAGGGTTAGCCTAAGATCAGCCTTGCTTCTTCGGTCTTCATCGGTTACAGGTTGGATCCTCATCATGAAGACGCACACTTCAGTAACAACTCTCAGAATTGCTCCTCTTGAGTCATCCAATCTTGAAGTCGGAAGTGGGAACTCGATTACCCTAATATAGAAGTTGTTAAGGGAGGTATAGTCCAATTCACATTTCAAAACGGTGAAGAAGCAACCACCGGGGAAGATAATAAAAGAAAGAGAGAAAAGACGAGAATAGCACATTATTTGATTTTTCTTTTTAGAATATAAGTTTTGAAGCTTCCTAAAAACGACCATTCTAACTAAGGGCACATCCTACAGTCGAACCTGGCCCTGATACCACCTTTGTAGGCTCCCGGATCGGCTATCCGGAATCCCCTGTGTATTTTTGTACTAGTCCCAGATCAGTAGCTAGTACACACAGTCAAAAGTGATGAATCAACAACCATATCACGAATACATATAAGTAAATAAGAATAATACCGAATAAAAGCAAAGAACTTATGGTCAAGGTTTACCATTACGGCCTGAACAGGCAGAACAACTTGAACAACCGCAGCGGAAGACGAAAACACCAAGCGACCCATCCAAATGCCCACATGCAATCGAGTGGGGAGCGCGCCCTAGTCATTGGAAATCTTGAACAACTTCTTTCACTTCTGAGAGAGGATTAAAATGTAGCACGTGAGTACATAAAGTACTCAGCAAGTCTGGGAAATTATGCACAATGTAGGCTATCCAAAGATGGCTTAATAGGGTTCTTTTGCATAAAGCCAAGTTTCATCAAATCATACTTGTTAATAATTTGCACAAAGCATATTTGAGCAATTCTTTTTAATAATTGAATTATGTAATATTGCAGTGAAGGTTCTAACCACCACTCACTAATATACAGGCTCTATCTGCCACATCTCAGCAAAATTAGGGTTCAATCCAATCACATGGCTCTGTCTGCCATGGTTCACAAAATCAGGTTCCTTCCACCTACCTGGCTTTAGCCGCCAGAAGCACACCCGAGAGTTCTAACCGCTCTCGAATCCCAAAACAAACCATCATTTAGTTTGAACCCAAAAACCAAAGTCTACCAGTATGAAAGCATTCAGCAAGCTTTGTCTTTGACCGTAGGCACGGCTATTCGAATAGATTTAACTCTGCAGAGGTTGTACAGCTTTACCCACAAGACATGATATTCCCTTGATGCCATGTACAATTAACACACTTCCTTAGGTGTGCCGGCAGGGATATCATGACAAGGCCTTTACAATGTATACGCCTAACCTGACCCACCCGCTGAGGTTTCACCGTTGTTAGGGTTATATCCACCCAGTACAGAAGCCCCCTCTTGCGCCGTGTGAGAAAAACAACAGTGCCTCTTTCCGGCTCCCACATTCCACCGAGTGGTGAGTCTAAGTCAGGTTTCTACAAATTAGTTAGCCAGGTCGTGCCAACTTTGACATGTGGTTGTACGGTTATGCTTAGAATGGAGACAGTCATAAGCGTCGGTCCTTAATTGACTTGGGGCGGTACTTGCACAATGAAAGCTAGCGCTCCATCCGCACCCACCAGACAAACCATTCCGCCCCAGTCCAAACCATTTTTCATTTTATTTTTATTTTGCAAACCAACGGCAATACTCCTTGCCTATAACTTTCAACACAAGGTTTCAGGAGATAAATGAAATTCCCACCCATAGGTGAATACTGACCGTTTGCGAGTCTAAGCATTTCTACCGAACTATTCTATTCCACCAATAGTTTATTTTTATAAAATACAAATCCCCGGGTTTGATTACAATCCTTATAATCAACTGCGTATTCTCCAATAATCCCTCTATTGCCATAACTTTACAATCACAAGAATAATCCAATTCGATATAGTATCCAACAAGTAGGAAGTACATCATGGTACTATCATAACTCCAAAATCTTATGGAACCACAATCATGTTCATATATGAAATATTTCCCTTGAACTATACTTTGTATTATTGATTTATCCATCGTTCATATGACGATCCATCTTATCATTCACTAGGAAGATTCCACAAAATCGACTACTAAACCACCGAGAATACTTCACAATACTATCTCTAATCATCTAGAATACAATCCACCGATAATACTTCATAATACCATATATTTAATTATTCACACTATCCCCTCTAAATCATCTACTTTAATCCACCACGAATAATTCATAATCTCACCCCAAGCATCTTTCAAGAAAGATTCTATAAATCCAAGACTTCATTAATTCATCGACTACAGCTATTTCCATAACCAATGATACTACGTTTACTAAACAAATCACCCATAATTGACATTATTCATAATCTCGCATAAATGGTTATCGCGATACCATAATTCAATAATCATCTACTTGCAATGATCCATCTAATCCATCATGCGTACTTCACAATACCATACATCCTCCACAATTTCCCCCAATTCATTATAATGTGAGCTACTATCACAATCCACATCACAAGGTTCGATGATCACCATTCATAGATTCATCTCATATTACCACCCTTATATCATCACTAATGTTCAACTATTCTCCATTTACATTCCATACTAGTGATTCCATCCAAAAGGTCATCCAAGCAGTCATTCCCCGAGTCAAAGATTATTTTCCCCAAAAACATTTATATTGGTGGATTACTTTACTAGGGTGACAAAGGATCAGGAATAACAATATCAAGGAGGGATGGACAACAGGTATAACTAACAACCTAACGTTTACATCATTCTTTAATATAAATAGCAATGCAATTTGTAAGACATGGTAAAACATTTAGAAAGCATAGGATCAACATGCGTCAAGGAGACTTGCCTCGGTCGCAGCGAGAATGTTTGAACTCTTTGAAGTCCGGCGGCGGGGTCGGCGGACTCGGCGGGATCGTCGACTACGCACAAAACGAGACAACAAATAAATATAAGAAAATAAATAAAATCCAAAAATTACAAAATTAGTACTGGTAGGTAGATCTTGATTTTAGATGAATTTAGAAATTTGAATGAAGTCAAACGGAGTTCGGACGGAGAAGTTATGAGCTTCCGAAGTTTGAAATTCGAAAAATTGGAAAATCAGGAATATTCCCGGAATATTCCTTCTCCTATTGACTGGTCCAAATGCTGACTTTGACTTTGACTGGGTTTGTGTCTATGGCACTTGGGCTCCACATGTCATTGACATGGGGTCTTCTTCATGCTTGGGCCATCTCCATGGCCACCATGGATGGGTTTGGAGCCTGGGGAAGGTGAGGGGGGCGCGGCGACGGGGAGGGGGACCGGCGGCGGGGTCGCCCGGCGTGGTCGCGGCAGCGGCATGGATGCAGCCAGGCGCTGCCGCAGCGTGGCGCAGGCGGCGGGGCTCGGCGGCGGGGGCGGCGGCGGCGGCGGCGAGGCTCCATGCGCAACACCCCCAAAACCACAGAGAGCCCAAAAAAAACAGAGGGCTCCAACAAACCCAAAAAAATGATTTCTTGCCCAAATTCGCATGGAATTGATCCAAACAAAAGCCTAGAATCACTAGATTACCACCTTAGGGAGCTATAGGAGAAAAGAATTGGATTGATTCTCACCGGAGACGATGAATTTTGCGATGAATGGAGCTCTGGCCGAATGAACAAAACCGAGAAATTCGTCGCCAATTCTTGATGCAACCTAAAATTGATGGTTGGGTTAGACTCTAGACCCATACACGATCACAAGGAATCAAGTGGCACGAAGAATGGCTCACCGGAGAAGGATCTACAAGCACGAACTCGAAGAACACCGAAAAAGTTCAACACGGCGTCGGTTTTTTTATCTCCCGGGCACAAGGGTGGAGTAGATGGAAAGAGGAGCACACTCCCGGAACGGGGACTCTTATACGAAGAGAATGGAGGCGGTGGTGCGGCGTTTGGAGTAGTAACGGCCGAGATAATGACGTTTTAGTGGATTTCGGTTTTTCATTAATGCGGCCGTTTCCGGCGAGGTTAGTGGCTAATGAAGGTGAGGAATGGCAAGAGATCGTCGTCGCGGATTCAACGGAACCGACCGTTCGCATTTTGGAGTTTATTTGAGGAAGTTATGGGCACTTGAATCAACCCTAGCCATTGGAGCAAGTTGAAGCTCTTCTCTGTTGTTTTGGGTTGGCTGGAGGTAGAAGACGAACACTGTTCATGTGACACGTGGCGCCCTCCCATTGGTCCTCCTTTACGTAAATGATTCGCCCTAGAGAAAAATTAGGAAAAATGGTCTAAAAATTCCGAAAAAATTCCTAGAACCATTTTAGAATATTTGGGACCCAATAAAATTGGTTCCACTGAATTTGGATGATTTTTGTGGAATTGAATATTCGGGCGCGAATCGCAGGCAATAAACAAAAGCCGTGCGAGATAAAATAGGAACGGAGGTCCAAAAATCCGGGGAATGATTCCAAAAATCATGTTGGAATATTTGGAACACAATTGAAGTGGTTTGGGGATTTTTGGAGCATTTTTGGACTTGGGTGAAATTTCGGGTACCGGCGGAAACTGGAAAATTCGATTTTTCGACCGGAGGGGAATTAAATCCCGATTTTGGAGGGGAATGGATGCCAGGTTAATATAAACACCAAAGAAACTCCAAGTTTTGAATTTAATTTATTTAAATTAGGTTTTTCTCCAGAAAGCGAAAACTTGGGTGTTACAATCCTCGCGTAGCTTAGGAAATTTCCTAACTTTTTTTAAGTATATGGAAAGACTGATTCGGACTCTAAAGTGGTTTAATCTAATGAATACCATGATCTGTTCCAATCACGTCACAGATTTTAATACATTCGGTAAAACGAGCATAACTTTCAAACGGCTGGGAGGAATTTGACGTTCTTTATACCCACTGAAAGGTATTGAAGTTACCTACAACTTATGCTGCCCCAAACAGAGAACGTGGCAACTTCTAGATTTCATCAAATCTACTCAATGCCAGCACCGCCAATTGATCTAAAAACATGATATTAACCCTTAGAACAGATCTTAGACCAACCCCAAGGATCCCCGTGGCCATAACTTCGCCCGACAACCGAAAACCCAACGGATCTCCTCCCGGTTCACGCGATCTCCTTCCTCGCTCCAAATCCACCGGATCTCCTCGTCGCGGAGCGCTCCAACGGATGGATCTTCGGGTTGGTGAGGTGGAGAACTCCCCTAGGCGCACAAGGGGGAGGGTGGCGGCTAGCTTGGGGGGAAGAGGAGGAAGTGGGGGCGGCTAGGGCAGGTTTGGGTGCACCAAAGGGAAGGGGGTGGCGCCCAACCTGGCCCCCCACTCCCACATGGGCCCAAACAACATCCCACTAAAGCCCACGACTCTTTCCCTTGGGCCCAACCTTCCTCGGAAAGGCTTGAAACCCCCGAAATCGGCCCGGAACGCGATTAAACTTCATAGCATAAAGTTTAAATCTCCAAATTCACATTTTATAATGTCACAAATCTCTAATTTCACATTTTATAAAGTCTCGACATTCCGTAGTGTCACACAAACCCTAGCCCTTCTACCTCCCACCCCCTTGTGTGCGCCTCCCCCCATTATGGCCGCCACCCCCCTTGCCCCCCCTTGCGCCATCCACTCCCCCACTAGCCGACCCTAGACCGAGGTCTCCTCCCCAAGCAGTCCCTCCCCTTCCTCCTCTTGTTTTCCTTCTTGGAGATCTCATCCAACTAAGAGGATCTGGTGAACTTCGGCGTGTCCTGCTGTTTGGAAGGAGGTCGTGGTCGGGAAGGAGACGAGCTTCATCGGTTCGTCGATTCTCCAAGGAGAGGTAAGCATTGTAGGTTCTTTTGTAGTGTTTTGGTGCTTTTTAGATGGGGGAATCCATGCCTAAAACCTTAAATTAGGTGTTATTTCTAGATGTGATTGAGGTGATTGTCGATCTGTCCCGCGTTCTGTCATTGGGCAGATTAGATCCCCGAACATAGGGCTTGAATTTGAGAATTTTAGATATGTTTTCTGGGGGACCAGCTGTTGCAGAAGTTGTAGATAATCGAATTATCTTGAAGTGAAGACTGAAATCACTAAGTTTAGTTCAGCCGTTTAAAAGTTATGCCCTTTTTACCGAGCACCGTACAATCGACGTCACGAATGGCAGTGTTTATGTTCATCTGTAGATTAGAGCAACCTAGAGGCCGAATTAGATTTTTCGAATACTTAAAAAAGAAGAGAAATTTCCTGTAGATTGAGAAAATGTATTCTTTTACTTGATTTGGTGTAACACCCCGGCACCTAGTATGCCGCGAATGTCACCACAACCGGTACTAGCAACACACAAAGCACATATTAAACATTAAATTACAGCAACTACGCTAAGTGCTTAACCGAAATTTTGGCAGCATATCCTTTGTTTTTCCATGGTTAGAAGCGACAATAATATTATCACATCATAATAGCATAATAGATGACATCTAAACAGCACTAATAGGAGATAAATCATCATTTCAAGCCCATAACGTAAACTCCAACGTTTCATGAACGAATACGAAGGGAATAAGAGAACCAAAGCACCATAACGCATAAACCAGGGTAAACATCACAACTATGAATGGGAGTGTATAGTTGTCTAATTGGGTGCCACTAAGTGAAGACATGTCGCTAGTTCCCTTTCCCATATGCCAATCTCAAGGTACCTAAAGGAAACATCAAACAACAAGCGTGAGTTCATCACTCAGCAAAGTGTATAGCAGTGGAGTAGGCAATAATAACATTCATAACAATTTCGTTAACCTTTCATTCAACATCATTATAAACATCTCATGATCATCTTCGTAAACATCTCATAGAATGTGATGAGGATCTCAATATCATTCCATTCATGCAATGCAATGCATATGACTCCTTGCTTAGCACATAGCGGTATTGCCGAGTGCACACCCGTCAGTGTGCACCCCCTTTTTCCCTTCCAGCCCGTGGAAGGTGCCTACTCCTCGCTTTCATTCACAACTGTGGATGGAATCACGAGGTAGGTCTTTCTCAATGGTGCTCCAGACTAGTCATAACTTTCTCACCGACCTCACCGGACTAGTTATGACTTTCTCACCAACCTGGCCAGTTCTCATGCCATGTATGCAAATATGCCATAACATAAACAGCTTGCACATAAACTCAACTAATCATTGCATAGCCTTATAATAAATCATTTTCATCATGTCACTTGCAAGAATCAATCATGGCTTCATATCATAATCATAAATAGACTATCTCAATCTCAAATACTATGGCACCCTAAACCACACTCGTAACTATACACTTGCCTTCAACTATGAGCGACGGAGTGGCGAGAAGTTGAGGGCACTCCCGGGGTCACACCACCTGCACATAGGTACAACACGCTCAAAACTTGCCCACAAATCAGTACACAAACGTTCTTCTACCCCGACTTCGCAAACTACTCCCAAAACCAACAAACAGAGAATCTATCCCGTCAGAATAGCGGGCTTCCAACTAGCATAACTTGAGTTCTAAGACTCCAAATCAAGTAAACGAGTACATTTTCTCGAATCTTAGGAAATTTCCTAGCTTTTTCTAAGTATTCGCGAAGACTGATTCGGCCTCTAAAATTGTCTAATCTACAGATCAACACGATCTGTCCCAATCACGTCACAGTTTTGACAACGTTCTATAAAACAGCCATAACTTTCAAACGGTTGGTCACAATTTAACGTTCTTGGTGTCCAATTAAATATACTTCAATTACCTACAACTTTTGTAACAGCCGGCCGATCATAAAACGCTTCTAACATTGCGAAAACATAAGCCCTAGGTCGGGGTGCAAATCTGCCCGAGGACAGAACGTGGGACAACGAATGAATTTCCCTAATCTCATCTAGGAACAGCACGTAAACATGGATTTTAAGCATCAAAAACACCACTAGCACAGCACCTAAATACCCCAAAGATCTCCCATCACCATACCTTAGCCCGACGAACGACGAACCGACGAAAACTCCTCCCGGTCGCCCGATCTCCTTCCACGCGCCAATCCCGCCGGATCCTCTCGTCGCGGAGCTCCCCAATGGCGAGGACAACGGAGTGGAAGGGCGTGGCAGCAAGGGGTGGGGGTGGAACTCGCCTAGGGCCTGCTAGGGGTGGTGGGGAGGAAGGTGGTGGCTAGGGGAGGCAAGGGGAGGCGCAAGGGATGGAGGGGGGGTCACTAGGGTTGTGTGGGAGGGTGTGTGGAGGATGGGAAGGGGCAGGGCAGAAGGTTTGCTCCCCAAAAACACCACCAAAAGGCCCAATTCTCCCCCACCTTCGGCCCACAAAGGTCCCCCAAGGCCCGAGTTTGATGCCCCAAGGCCCAAACTCCCCTGAAAGGCCCAAATTCTTCCCCAAAAAGGCCCAAACTCTCGAGAAGGCCCAAAAACATGGTACCAAAGTCGTACCTTAATGCCGACATCGAAAAAAATGTCTCATACCGACATTCCGTAGTGTCACATTCTCCCCCCCCTTAAACAGGATTCGACCCCGAATCCGTGACACGCCACTACGCAACCAGGCAAAACAAAAGATAGCTAGGCTTCACATTTCATACCTGAGGTGAAAAACTCGGGGTACTTCTCGCGCATACTAGACTCCAACTCCCAGGTTGCTTCCCTCTCAGTCTGATGCGACCACAAGACTTTGACAAACTTGAGCGTCCTGTTCTTCAACACTCGCTCCGAATTCCCCAGAATTTTCACAGGACGGGACTCAAACGTGAGATTCTGTTCAAGCACCAATGGCTCCAACGGAACCACCAACTCCGGGTCATGCAAGTACTTTCTTAGCATCGAGACATGAAACACATTGTGGACTCCTTGCATTGACCCCGAAAGCTCCAAACGATAAGCCAACTTACCAACTTGAGCTATGATCGGGAATAGCCCAACATACCTCGGGCTAAGCTTCCCTTTGATGCCAAATCGAACCACACCCTTGGTGGGAGATACTCGCAAGAGTACACTATCACCCACTGCAAACTCTAAATCTCGCCTTCTCACATCAGCATAGCTTTTCTGTCTACTCTGCGCTCCGAGAAGGTTCTGTCGCACCTCTGCCACCTGTTCAACGGTCTGCTGAACCCAATCCGGTCCAAGGACCGCTCTCTCTCCCACTGCATCCCAACAAAGCGGCAATCTGCACTTCCGGCCATAGAGCACTTCATAAGGGGCAGCCCGGATGCTGGAATGATAGCTGTTATTGTAAGCAAACTCTGCCAGAGGCAAGTGATCTTCCCATCTACCTTTCCTTGCCATCACACAAGACCTGAGCATATCCTCCAAAGTCTGAATGGTACGCTCAGATTGCCCATCAGTCTGAGGGTGAAAAGCGGTACTAAGGCTAAGCTGTGCGCCCAAAGGACTCTACAAACTCTCCCAGAATATCATCCCAAGGCCACACAGGAATCTCCAATGGCTGCAACAGACCAGCGGGGCGCTTGTGTTCAGCTTTAATCTTCTGACAAACCCCACAAGATGCCACAATTTTCTCAAAGAAAAAGGGAAACTCATTCCCAAACGAGAACACTTCACTATCAAAACTACTTATGAAACATTCATAAAATCCACCCTTTCGAAACACACGCAAACACCACACACATTTTCCAAATAACTCCAACTCTAGCCAAATAGAGTTACAAATTAAATCTCGAGAATTTCCAACACAACCCACTATGTCCATCTACTTCCTTTAAAATTTATTCCAGAGATAATTCAGTTTGAACGCGAAAGAGCGCGACCCACTCAAAAACTTTTGGGTGTAAATCCATACCCATAGCATAAATTAAACAAATGGGCCAAAACCAAAGATCGACACCAATCACTACGAGTTTAGGGAAACTCTGAAACACAACATAAAGGACACCTTGACCGAAAGCATTCAACCAAGATAGCAAACAACCCAACCAGTCAAAAAGGTTTTAAACACAAGCTCAGCATAGATCCCACCATACCTAGTAATCAATTACGCTTAGCATTAAAGATTTTTAAATCCACTATTTTACACATTAAGAAGCCCCAACAGGACTTAACAAAAATCACATAACAAATTCTTTCTGTGATTACCTTTCCCAATACTCAAAAATAAAGTTTATGGTGCTTATCATAAGACATCCAAGCAAGACTACCTCATCATGATCCGCACGGACCATCAAATCATACAACATCATATTCTATATTTAAAACATAGCACTTCAACAAATACTTTAGCACGATCAACCTAGCAATTTTATACCATCCATACGTCAACTTCTCGACAATTTGAAACTTACTCAATCAATAAATGACTTCAACACATCAATGTTATCTCCACAAGACAAAATTCGTAAGTAGGATTTGTAACACCCCGGCATCTAGTATGCCTGAATGTTACCAAACATAGACTAAACAATATTTAAATACCACAAATAAAGATAAATTACAGCAAAGGTGCAAATGCTAAAACTGAAAATTTCGACAGCATCTCCTTTGTTTTTCCATGACTGAAGCAACAACAATACTATGACAAGATATAGCAAGATATGAGGCATCTAAAAAGCATTAACAATGGATATAGCAACATCTTAAATCAATAATACCAAGTCCAACCACTCCTCAAACTAAAACGAAGCAATTGAGGAAATCAAGCACATAATTTAACCATACACCAAGATTCATAGCACTATTCTTATTATCATGACTTCAAACGATTAAATTGTCTATAAGTAGAGCTACGTGTAGAAGTGTAGCTAATGCCATCTCCCGCAAGCCAGTTTCATGGTACCTAAAAACAACATGAAACACAAGCGTGAGTTCATCACTCAGCAAGCATATTGCAATGGATCATAAGAACAAATCAATGCCAACATCGATACATACCATACTTAACATCATGATCAAGTCATAATTTCATATACAATATCATAACTATGTCCCAATCTCATTGTACACATTTCATTATCATCATCATGTATGCAATGCAATGCAATGCACATGTCTCCTCGAAGCACATACCGGTATTGCCGAGTGCACACCCGTCGGCGTGCACCCTCTTTCCCCTTCCATCCCGTAGATGGAGGGTGCCTACTCCTCGCTTCTACTCACCACGTGGATGGAATCACGAGGTAGGTCTTACTCAATGGTGCTCCGGATTAGTCATAACTTTCTCACCGACCTTACCGGACTAGTTATGACGTTCTCACCGACCGGGCCAGTTTTCATGCCATGTATGCAACATATACCATAAACATAAACAATTAATCATTGCATAGCATCATAACATACCATTTTCACCATATCAAGGGCAAACACTAATCATGGCAAGATAACATATCATGAAAACAATTTGCATCTATTCAAGACAAGCAACATACAACACACTACCCATTCCAATACACTTGCCTTAACCGCAGGCGACGGATTGGCGAGAGGATGAGGGCACTCCTAGGGTCACACCACCTGTAGATAGATACCACAGACTCAAAACGTACCCACAAAACAATACACAATCGCTCATCTACCCCGACTTCGCAAACTACTCCCAAAACCGAAAAACAGAGACTCTGTCCCCCGGGACAGCAGGCTTTAAACTAGCATAACTTGAGTTCTAGATATCCAAATCGAGTAAACGAGTACATCATCACAAATCTTAGGAAAGTTCCTAGCTTTTTCTAAGTATTGGGAAAAGCTGATTCGGAATCTAACATTGTCTAATCTACAAAACTTATGTTCTGTCCCAATTACGTCACAGATTTGAACACGATCGGTAAAACGATCATAACTTTCAAACGGATGGGCGGAAATGGACGTTTTTGGTGTTCAATTAAAGGTATTGAAGTTATCTACAACTTTCTCAACAAGCGGCTGACCAAATTCTGACTCTAAAATTGCGAAAACTCAAACCCTAGGTAGTGTGCCCATCTGCCCGAAACAGAGAACTAGGAAATCTCTAGTTTTCATCCAATCTACCCAATCACAGCACCACCCCTTGATCTAAAAGCATTAAAACACCCTCTAGCACAGCACCTAGACCATCCCCAAGGATTACCTTCGCACGACGAACGAAGAATCCGACGAACACGCCTCCCGATCGCCCGATCTTCCTCCACGCGCCAATCCCACCGGATCCTCTCGTCGTGGAGCTCCCCAATGGCGAGGGCAACTGCGTGGAAGAGCGTAGCAGCAAGGGGTGGGGGTGGAGCTCGCCTAGGGCCGTCTAGAGGTGGTGGGGAGGAAGGAGCAAGGTGACGGCTAGGGGAGGCGCATGGGGGGAAGAGGGGTGTGTGGTGGCTAGGGTTGAGGGAGAGGGGAGTAGGGGGCGCATCAAGGGGTGGGGGCTAGGTTTGGCTGCCCAAAAGTCCCCCCTGGGCCCAAACCCTTCCACCAGAGGCCCAACTCAACCCCCAAGGCCCAAAGTCCCCCGAAGAGGCCCAAACACCCGAAAACGGCCCAAAAACACGCTATAAAAGTCGTACCAAAATGCTGAATTCTAAAATGTCACATTCTTCCCCCCTTCAGCAAGATTCGACCCCGAATCCAAGACACGCCACTTCACAATCAACCAAATCGAAGGGAGCTAAGGTTCACGTCTCAGAATCCGCTTAGAAGCCCTACGATTTGCACCAGCCAGCACTCAGAAGCAAGGAGCTAAGGCTCGAAGACTGACGGCTCTAAAGATAACTCACATTCAAAACTTGCCAGAATCTTACTCAACTTTAAACACAGAGTACAAACATAAGGACTCTGTGACACCATGGAGTGTCGTATCTTATAAAATGTGAATGTTGAGGTCAAAAACTTTATAAAATGTGAAAATGGAGGTTAAACCTTTACGTTATGCCGTTTATAGCGTGATTTTGGGCCGTTTTCGGGTGTTTGGGCCTCTCCGGGGGACTTTGGGCCTTTAGGGTTGAGTTGGGCCGCCGGTGGAAGGGTTTGGGCCCAAGGGGGGACTTTTGGGCAGCCAAATCTGGCCCCCACCCCTTGGTGCGCCCCCCACTCCCTCTCCCAACCCTAGCCGCCACCCCCTAGCCCCCCCATGCGCCTCCACCCTTCCCCTTCCTCTCCATCTTCCCCCATGGCGCCACCACCCCTCTCCTCCCCTCTCCACCTCCCTTGCTGCCCCTAGGGGAGTTCTCCACCTCAACACCCCGCAGATCCGTCCATTGGAGCGCTCCGCGATGAGGAGATCCGGTGGATTTGGAGCAAGAAAGGAGATCGCGCGAACCGGGAGGAGATCCGTTGGGTTTTTGTTCGTCGGGCGAAGGTATGGCCACGGGGATCCCTGGAGTTGGTCTAGGTTCTGTTCTAAGGGTTAATATCATGTTTTTAGATCAATTGGTGGTGCTGTGATTGGGTAGATTAGATGGAATCTAGAGTTTTCCACGTTCTCTGTTTCGGGCAGCATGAGCAGTCGACCTAGGGTTTTTGTTTTTGCCAATTTAGATTCGGATTTTGGTCGGCCGCCTGTTGAGGAAGTTGTAGGTAATTTCAATAAATTTCAGTGGGTATAAAGAACGTCCAATTCCGCCTAGCCGTTTGAAAGTTATGCTCGTTTTACCGAACGTGTTAAAAACTGTGATGTGATTGGAACAGATCACGGTATTCTGTAGATTAAACCACTTTAGAGTCCGAATAAGTTTTTCCATATACTTAGAAAAAGTTAGAAAATTTCCTAAGCTACGCGAGGATGTACTCGTTTATTCGATTCGAAGTCTTAGAACCCGAGTTATGCCTTTTGGAAGGCTGCTGTCCCGATGGGACAGAACCTCTGTTTTTTGGTTTTGCGAGTAGTTTGCGATGTCGGGGTAGAAGAGGGTTTGCGTATTGTTTTGTGGACATGATTGTGAGTGTGTGGTACCTATGAGCAGGTGGTGTTACCCCGGGAGTGCCTTCTACTTCTCGCCAATCCGTCGCCCGTGGTTGAGGCAAGTGTATTGGAATGGGTAGCGGGTTGTAGTTTGCTAGATTGGTTGAGATTGAAATTGAATATATGATATGTTCACATGCCATGCCTTAATGATTGCCAATGATATGATGAATATGCTTAATATGTTATGATGCCATGTGTTAATGTACAAGTTATTTATGATGTTGGCATGTTTGCATACATGGCATGATACATGGCCCGGGCGGTGAGAAAGTCATAACTAGTCCGGGGAAGGTCGGTGAGAAAGTTATGACTATTCCGGAGAGCCAATGAGTAAGTCCTACATCGTGATTCCATCCACCACGGTGTATGGAAGCGAGGAGTAGGCACCCTCCATCTTCGGGATGGAAGGGGGGAGAGGGTGCACACCGACGGGTGTGTACTCAACCATACCGGTATGAGTTTCCAAGGAGACATGAGCATCGCATCGCATTGCATACATAATGATGATGAAAATGATATGTGATCATGAATGAGATGATAGACATGATGTGAGTTGTTGTAGCCATGAGATTGTTTCTTTTGTACCATTGCAATATCTTGCTGAGTGATGAACTCACGCTTGTGTTTATGTTGTTTTTTTTAGGTACCATGACACCGGCATGTGGGAAAGGGCATTAGCTACACATCTTCACGTAGTTCCAGTCACATTTACCAAATTTTGAGTCATGACCTTAATAATAGTGCCATGAATCTTGGTGTATGGATTAAATTGTGGTCGGGTCCCTTATTTGCTTCGTTATAGTTTATGGAGTGGTTGAACTTGATATTATTGCCTTATGTTGATGCTATATCCATTTACATTGCTTCTTTAGATGTCTTATGATATGATATTACTTGCATGTTATTGCTATTGTCTCAAATCATGTTAAAACAAAGGAGATGCTGCCGAAATTTTCAATTTTAGCATTTGCTCCTTTGCTGTAATTTGTCTTTATTAGTGGTATTTAGGTGTTGTTTAGCCTATGTTTGGTAGCATTCGGGCATACTAGATGCCGGGGTGTTACAGACTCAGAACGTCCCAAGCAAAAGGATAACTTCCTAAACGGACAACGAAGGAAAACGGTGTCATACACCTCATTTCTATGCATTCCTTGGCACTAAAGTGCCCGATCCCTTTAACCGATATTTCTCCCCAGAAGAACACGGCACCAACCTCTAGAACCCTCTTCAGCTCCCATGCACAAAAGTGCCTTCACACCTCAACCTCTCTATTGTGGTTCGTCGTATTCTAGACGACGCGAACCAAGTGAGACACAACACTCCAAGACTACCAACTGCTTGAACAATCGGCTAAAAGCTTGCAAAAGATTGATCTTTTACAAAAGACCAATACCCACCACTACCCCCGAAGGAAAAACCTACTTTATAACCAGGGTCCTTAAAACCCGCAAAAACATTATCAACCGAACAATCAACATCTGTTGACACAACTCGCTTAGAGATCTGCGACAAAAAGATCCAATGCACTTCCAAAAGGAAAAGCAATTACTAGCAACCACCAAGTGGTCCACTAATAATTTAATCAACCCCACCAAGGAACACATCAATGACACAATTCTCCAAGAAGGTTTGAATTGGGTCATACACAACCTTCCTTTACTCTTCACTTTTAAACCATTTACGATCAACTACTAGCCACACCAAATTTCTCTTACTAAGAAAGTCTCGCCCTCACATCCTTCCACTCAAAGGACCAAGACAAAGAGTACAATCATTGAGCGAGCTCAACCATAAACCATGAACCCAAATTGATCCACACACAACCACTCGAACCCCAAAGCGCTAAAAGCCACTTTAGAAAGAATTCGGTAACAAGCAAAGAGTATTCATTTTAATTTCCTAAGTCAAGACGCAAAGGAAACACAAATCTCCTACACCACAACCAACATTCCAGAAATTCTTCATTGTTTCTTTTCATACCAGAAAGAGATAGAAATCTCGATTTGTGACATGAATGCACACTTTTCAAGAGCACTCCGGATTAGTCATATATCCATATATAACTTTCTCATCGACCTGGCTCACCGACTCTTTCATCATTAAACATCTATAAACAATGTCATGCTTCCCTTTTACCATTCATTCTTATGTAACAACAATACCAGGTGGTCATTCACAAAAAGACTTCTTCCTCGGTATCACATGATTGAAACACAATTAACATCGATGGCTGCGAAATTCATATAAACTATGACGGCAACACCATTAACAGGGAAACACCACGTCGTAAAAGAACCCACGTAAATTGAAAAACTAAACTTGCAAAACCTCGCACTTTAACCACAATCAACATTTGGAAAAGAGCATTGGCTCCAAAGTTAAACATCTGCACATACAACCGCCATAAATTTTCTCAAAGAGAAAGGGAAACTCATTTCCAAAAGAGAACACTTCACTAACAGCATCACCGATGAAACATCCACAAAAACCACCTTTTGAAGCAGTTGTAAACACCACACAGATTTTCCAAATAACTCCAACTCTAGCCAAAAAGAGTTACAAATTAAACCTCGTGAGTTTTCCAACACAACCCTCTATGTCCATCTGCTTCCTTTCAAATTTATTCCAAGGATAACTTAGTGTGAACGCGAAGGAGCGCGATCCACTCAAAAACTTTTGGGTATAAATCCATACTCACAACACAAACTAAACAAATTAGCGAAAACCAAATATTAGCACCAATTTCTACATGTTTAGGGAAATTCTGAAACACAACATAAGGAACACCTTGACCGGAATCCTTCAACCAAAATAGCAAACAACCAAACCAGACCAAAAGGTTTTAGATACAAGCTCAGCATGAAACCCACCATATCTAGTATTCCACTATACTTACCATTTAAACGTTCAATATTCACTATTTACTCATCGAGAAGCCCATCATAATTCAACCAAGAGCTACCTAACCAATTCTTTCTCTAGTTAACTTTCCCAACACTTATAAATAAAGTTTATGACGATTATCAAAAGACATCCAACCAATACTACCTCATCATGATCCCCACAGACCAACACATCATATAACAACGTATTCTATATTTCAACCATAGTACTTCAATAGATACTTAAGCATGATCAACCTATCAATTTTTGTAGGCCCCCGGATCGGCTATCCGGAGTCCTCTGTGTATTTCTGTACTAGTCCCAGATCAGTAGCTAGTACACACAGTCAAAAGTGATGAATCAACAACCATATCACGAATACAAATAACTAAATAAGAATAATAACAAATAAAAGCAAAGACCTTAAGGTCAAGGTTTACCATTACGGCCTGAACAGGCTGAACAACTTGAACAACCACAGCGGAAGACAAAAACACCAAAGCGACCCATCCAAATGCCCACAGGCAATCGAGTGGAGAACGCACCCTAGTCGTTGGAAATCTTGAACAGATTCTTTGTCTTCTGAGAGAGGATTAGAATGTAGCACGTGAGTACATAAATGTCGGGACCCCGAATTTGCAAATCCGGACCCTCTGTGTATTCAGCACTAGTCCAGGAACGCGCTAGTGCACACAGTCTTAACATCGGTAAATATCACAATCATACCATTCGATATTATCAAAGTACTTTATTTAAATAACCAAACTGGTTACTTGACCTTATGGTCAAGTTACAAAATGTATGCCTCGCAAGGCGAAACTTATTCAGAGAAAAATAATAGCAGCGGAAAATCAAATAACTTCGTGGCGCCATCCAGTATACCACAGGCAACTGACTGGGCTCGCTTCCCTAAGTAGACGGATCCTCTTGGAGTTCCTCCTCCAAAGCTGGCGTAATCTCCTCTTCAACTGATATTGTGTTGAGGCAAGGGTGAGTACTTGGTACTCAGCAAGTCATGCACAGAATGCAAGCTAATATACTATATGCATGGCTTGGTACAAAGGAATAGCTCAAGGTATATTTGCAGTAAACAGCATTTGAAAAGTAATATAAGTAGATTCGAAAGCAGTAGAAATAAGTAAAGCATAAATAACTTTTCAAGAAGTTTAGTAAACATTTTCCCCATCCTAAACCACATTTCCATCATCTTCATTATTAAACCAACCCACCTTTCAAACCAAAGTCATTTTTGAGAAAATCTAACCCTTGACTGTAATTCCCGAGCATTGTCGATCTGTGGACACGGCTATTTAAATAGATTCTACACTCTGCAGAGGTTATGCACTTTACCCACAAGATACAGTCAAACACCACAAAGGCGAGTTCAGTAACAAAGCCTTTGGAAGCCTCAAACAACACAGGTGGTCCTCCCGGTTCGTGCTCTACACCATCCCTTCCCTTAGCCAAGGCGAAGTATGGGACCAACACACCGTTAGATGGGTATCTCGGCCACGACCACGATACGCTCCCCCGTACAATCACACAAACGGTGTAATTGACACCCTGAGGCTCCACAAGTGAGTCCTTAGCGACTTAATCAACTAGGGCCGTCCCATTCCAGCCATGTGGTTGCAAGTATGACCCAGTTCAAAGGCTTGCAAGGTTAAGTCCTTAGAGTGACTGTCGGGACCCCGAATTTGCAAATCCGGACCCTCTGTGTATTCAGCACTAGTCCAGGAACGCGCTAGTGCACACAGTCTTAACATCGGTAAATATCACAATCATACCAATCGATATTATCAAAGTACTTTATTTAAATAACCAAACTGGTTACTTGACCTCATGGTCAAGTTACAAATGTATGCCTCGTAGGGCGAAACTTATTCAGAGAGAAACAATAGCAGCGGAAAATCAAATAAACTTCGTGGCGCCATCCAGTATACCACAGTAACTGACCGGGCTCGCATCCCTAAGTAGGCGGGTCCTCTTGGAACTCCTCCTCAAAGCGGCATAGTCTCCTCTTCAACTTGGTATTGTGTTGAGGCAAGGGTGAGTACTTGGTACTCGGCAAGTCATGCCTGAGAATGCAAGCTAATATACTATATGCATGGCTTGGTACAAAGGAATAGCTCAGGGTATATTTGCGATAAATGACTTTTGACAAGTAATATAAGTAGATTCGAAAGCAGTAGAAATAAGTAAAGCATAAATAATTTTTCAGGAAATTTAATAAACATTTTTCCCATCCTAAACCACATTTCCATCATCTTCATTGTTAAACCAACCCAACTTTTCAAATCCAAGTTATTTTGAAAATCTAACCCTTGATTGTAATTCCCGAGCATTGTCGATGCAGTGGACTCGGCTATTCAAATAGATTCTACACTCTGCAGAGGTTATGCACTTTACCCACAAGATACAGTCAAACACCACAAAGGCGAGTTCAGTAACAAAACCTTTCGGAAGCCTCAAACAACACAGGTGGTCCTCTCCGGTTCGTGCTCTACACCATCCCTTCCCTTAGCTAAGGCGAAGTATGGGACCAACACACCGTTAGATGGGTACCTGGCCACAGCCACGATACGCTCCCCCGTACAATCACACAAACGGTGTAACTGACACCCTGAGGCTCCACAAGTGAGTCCTTAGCGACTTAGTCAACTAGGGCCGTCCCATTCCAGCCATGTGGTTGCAAGTATGACCCAGTTCAAAGGCTTGCAAGGTTAAGTCCTTAGAGTGACCAGGGCAAGACTACCCGAAAAACCAAATCAACATCCCCAGTGCCATACTGGCCCACCTGATTACTCTTGCCACATGCCCCGGTCGAAAACTGTTTATCAAACCCCAGTTGATTACCATGCACCACGTGCCATCAACATCACATGATACTTTTCCAAAACAGGTTCAATATATCATTAAGTCAATATTAACATTTGATTGTCCAAAATCATGTCATGAGCACGTAGCAGGTCTAAGCAGTGTACTACAACGGTCTAAAACCCATGTTGGCAATTTAATAATGTCCAACTAGTAATCCACAACTAGGGTGACAAAGGGTCATGGCACATACTTAAGTAATCAAGGTGTCATCTGACAAATTGGTATTTATCTAACCCCCATGTTTAAACAAAGTATTTTTCTAATTGAACTAGCATGCAATAATTTAAATCAAAATAGATTTCGAAATAGGATCAACATGGTCAAAGCACAACTTGCCTTCAAAAAGTACTTGCTCTTGGTCTTGAGTTGGATCCTGAGTCAATACTTCTCCCTCGAATCCTTCCGGCACTTCAACGTCTACTCGTAAAGCGTGCAAGTAGCAAATACACAAATAAACAATAGGCAAAAACATCCCAAAACTCCAAATAAAATCCAAAAACAGAGAGAACATAATTTTATGGATTTTTAGAAACTGGAATAAATCAATTTTGGAGTTAAAAGCATAAAAGTTATGATTATTTAAAGTTTAAATAATCAATTAAATAATTTTGCAGAGAAAAACTTTAGTCCAAAAATTAAATAAAATTTATATTTAGGTAGATCTCAATTTTATACAAATTTAGAAATTTGAATCGCTCCAATCGGAGTTGAAACGCAAAAGTTATAAGCGTTTGAAGTTTGAATCTAAATTTGAATCAATATTTCGAATTAATAAATCATTTTCTTTTTCGGAAATTAATTATTGCGTCAGCATGGACACGTGGCAGCCTCTGATTGGCCTGCTGACGCCAGGTCCATGGGCTCGGTCCACGCTCGGCTCGGGTCTACAGTGGACTCGGTCCACGACTCTACGTGTCGGCCCGACATGTGGGCCCCTTTCGGGTAGCGTCATCGTTGGCGTCGGCGGAGGCTCGGCCCATAGTGGCGGCAGGTGGGAGTCAACTGACGGCGTCATGGGTGGCGTCGGCGCTGGCTGGGTCAGCCAGCGACATGCGGGCCCTCGACACGCGGGCCCGGCGTGTCGGCGTCACACGCACTGCCAGCGTCGCGTGGGCCATTGACGCGCGTCGGTCCAACTTCCCGACACGTGGCGCCAATCTCGGCCGTTGGTTTGAAAATCAGCGGCGCGATTGGATCCAGGGTTAACAGCGTTGAAACTACTTCGATGATCATGGGCGTTCGATCTAGATCGGACGGTCCAGATCTAATCCTATAATCGCCTTTGCTACGCGACGCGTGGCGATTGTGAACCGTTGGATCTTGATCCAGCGGTCCGAATCTAATCGGGTTTGGAACACGTGATCTCACCTCAACCGCTCGATTCGATCTGGATCGGCGGTCCTCGAGCTCGCACGGCGATAGTTTCTGGCCCGGCGGCCCGGCTTGGCCGAGACGGGCGGCGACCAAGGGCGCGGCGCTACGAGGGCTTCTCGGCGAGATGAAACCTCCGCCAGTGCGTCTCGTCGCGGGGACTCGGATCTGGGCTCCTTCTCGGCGGAAGACGACGGACGGCGGCGAAACGGGCGCAAACCGCGGCGGAGGAAGAGACAACTCCGGCGGCGATTGCGGCTCAGCGGCGGCTTTCGGCGAGATGGCTCGGGAAGCGGTGCGCAAGGATGAGGGCAACCTCGGGGGCGTCTCACGCTTTAAATAGCCTCGGCGTTCGTGCCCTAGGCGGAAACCTAGTTAGATTCTGCGGCGGCGCGCGGCGTGGAGTCCGGCTCGGACTCGGCGAAGACGACAAAATCGTGGCCGTCCCACGTGGCACGATCGGCGGCCACGATCGCCGGGCGCGATCGGATCCGGCGGATCTGGCTCGAGCCGTCTGGTGATCTCGGCCGTTGGATCTTGATCCAGCGGTTGGGATTGATTAGGAGTTAGGAGTGGGTTCGGTCGAGTCACGTGGCTCGGTCGGACTCGAACTTCGAGTCGACTCGGGCTCGATCGGATGAACGATAACCGACCGGTCGGTCCTTTTCAATAATTAATATTTAAAATAATTCCGATAATTCATTTAATTCATTAAAAATAGCAAAAGACTCGAGAAAAATTCGAAAAATTACGAAAATATTTTGGATCATTTTGGACTCAAATAAAATATTTCCAACAAAATTTTATTTGCAAAATTAAATTCTTTAATTATTTCAAAATGGAATAAATTCAAATAAATTCCAAATAAATCCAAATAAATTCCAAAAATTCACCAAAGTGCCAAATCACACATGAATTTAAGAAAAGCAAAATTTTGGGGTGTTACAAACCTCCCCCCCTTAATAGAATCTCGTCCCCGAGATTCAGGGCTTACTAAAGGAATAGGTTTGGAAATTCTTTCTTCAAATCCTCTTGGCTCCCCAAGTCGCTTCGCTTTCTTCATGATTGCTCCTTTGAACTCTGAAACGGGTTGACTTATTTACGGTTTCTCGATCCATTGTGTCCGTAATCCTCACGGGATGCTCCTTATAAGTCAAATCCTCTTGCAACTCAATTAACTCTAGCGGTGTCTGCTCTCGGGAACTCGGAGACACTTCTTCAATCGGGACACATGGAATACATCATGCACTCCTGTTAACGATTGTGGCAACTCTAGCCGATAAGCAACTTCGCCTCTGCGGCTCAAAATCTTAAATGGTCCAACATAGCAGGGTGCAAGTTTCCCTTTGGCATGGAACCTCTTAACTCCCCGAGAGGCGTAACTACGAGGTATACAAAGTCTTACGGTTCAAAACTCAAATCCCGGCGACGATTGTCAAGATAACTCTTTTGTCGAGATTGGGCTATCTTCAACCTTTCCCTAATCATAGCGATCCGCTCTTGACCTCTTGAAGAATATCGAGGCCCAAAGACACGGCGCTCGCGGTCTCATTCCAATTCAACGGCGTCAGTGAGTCGACCATCTGATGCCTCAAAGGTGACATCGTAAACTAGCACGATAACTATTGTTGTAACTAAACTCGGCATACGGCAAACTCTTATCCCAAGAGGTAGCATAAGCCAATGCACAAGCTCTCAACATATCTTCGAATCTGGTTGACCCTTTCGCCTGTCCATCCGTCTGTGGATGATAAGGTTTGTCTTGAAGTTCAAGCGGGTTCCCATGGCTTCATGCAACTTATTCCGAACCTTGAGGTAAATTGGGTACCTCTGTCGATACAATCCTCTTTGGAACTCCGTGCAAGCAGACAATCACGATCATGTACAATTACGCTAATTTATCTCCCGAGTAAGTGGTCTTCACGGGGATAAAATGGGCTACTTTAGTCAAGCGATCCACTATAACCCATATGGAGTCATAACCCCTTGAGTCTTGGCAAGCCGGTAATGAAATCCATTCCGATTTCCTCCCACTTCCACTCAGGTATTTTAGTGTTGTAGCAATCCCGGGTCTCTCGATGCATTGCCTTGACTCTCGGCATCGTCGCACAATGCAACATGCTCGGCAACTTCGTTTCATACTCGGCCACCAGAATCTCTCCTTCAGATCCTGATACATCTTGGCGCTTCCAGGATGAATTGAGTACTTGGAGTCATGGGCTTCTTCCAGAATCAGTTGCTTTAACTCCTTTTTGTTAGGCACACAGATGCGATCCTTCATCCACAACGTGCCCTGCTCATCCAATTTGAAGTCCTCTGCCTTGCCTTCCTCCTTTTTGGACTTAATCCTGCGGATCCTGTCATCATCCTTCTGTCCTTCTCGGATCTGGTCCTCTAAAGTAGGCTTTACTTCCAATGCGGCCAAGAATCCGCTAGGTACAACCTCAATCTTCATTTTAAAATCCTCACATAACTCATCGACTTGTGGCTAGCAACGTACTCACGGTATGGCTTTTCCGACTCGAGCATCGGCTACTACGTTGGCCTTCCCGGATGGTAATGGATTCCAACATTATAGTCCTTGATCAACTCTAACCATCTCCTCCGCCTCATATTCGAGATCCATTGGGTGAATATGTACTTAAGGCTCTTATGATCCGTATATACTTCACATCTGTTTCCAATCGATAGTGACGCCATATCTTCAAAGCATGCACTACGGCAGCTAACTCTAGGTCATGTGTCGGATAATTTTCCTCATGCGGCCTCAAGCGCCTCGATGCATAGCGGCGACCTTTCCATTCTGCATCGACACATCCAAGTCCTTGGCGCGATGCGTCACAATAAATATCGAAGCTTTGAGCAACATCAGGTAGAACTAACACCGGTCTTGATGTCAATCGCTTCTTCAGCTCTGAAATCCTTTCTCACATTCGGCGTCCATGCAAACTTCTTTTCCTTCTTGACAATTGCGTAAGAGGTTTCGCGATTGTCGAAAAGCCTTCGATGAAACGGCGGTAGTATCCTGCCATTCCAAGGAAACTCGAATCTGGGTCACGATCTTGGCTGCTCCCAATGTAACACGGCTTCTACTTTGCTTGGATCTCTGGCGACTCCTTCTGCAGTCATTACATGTCCAAGAAACTCCACCTTGTCCTTCCAAAAATCACACTTCGAACTTGGCGAAAAGTTGCTTTGTTCCTCGCCTTTTCCAAAACTTCGCCTTAAGTGTTCGGCATGTTCATCCTCTGTCTTGGAGTAGATTAGGATATCGTCTATGAACACGACGACAAACTTGTCCAAATATTCCATGAACACCTTATTCATCATATTCATGAAATAAGTGGCGCATTCGTCAGACCAAAGGACATAATCGTAAACTCGTAATGTCCATATCTTGGCGAGAATGCGTCTTGAATATCTTACGATCGGATCTTCAATCGATGGTATCGATCTCAGATCAATTTTGGAGAAAACTCCGGCTCCTCTTAGCTGATCAAACAAATCATCAATCTGGGTAGCGGATACTTATTTTTCACGGTGACTTCATTGAGTGCACGGTAGTCAATGCACATCCTGAAACTCCGTCCTTCTTCTTGACAAACAAAACCGGTGCTCCCCACGGCGACTAACTTGGTACGATAAATCCTTTCTCCATTAA
This sequence comes from Rhipidocladum racemiflorum, assembly GCA_036346355.1. NCBI lineage: Eukaryota > Viridiplantae > Streptophyta > Magnoliopsida > Poales > Poaceae > Rhipidocladum > Rhipidocladum racemiflorum. The sequence continues at coordinate 64,449,182 of CM070583.1, forward strand.
CTCTTCTAGCTGTTTCTTCATCTCCACCAACTCCTCGGTAGACATCCGATAGGGTCTCTTTGCTATCGGTCTTTGTGCAGTACAAGCTCTATCACAAACTCTATGTCCTGTCCGTGGCATACAGGTAGATCCTCGGGAAAAACATCGGGTAATCACTCACTACCGGACATCCTCTATGCTGATTGCCTTGGTGCTGTTAACCATCAAGCTGTCCATCTCTAAGCTGCGGTGGCTTGAAATTCCACTTTCTTCCCACACTGCTCTCCTTTGAGATAGTCCTTCGTCCACAATCCAATACGGCCTTGTGCTTGGATAACCAATCCATTCCCAAGATAACATCTAAGGTGCAGGTCTCCAAAATCATAAGGTTTGCTAGGAACTCTATTCCATCTATTAGTATTCTCACCGGAACATCCTACTTCCGTTCGGAGTTCGGAACCAGGGTTTGAACTAAAAGCATGCACTTAAGTCTTGCAATTCTCAAGTCATTTCTAGTAGCAAAGCCTTGCGAAACAAGCGAATGCGAAGCTCGAGTCAAACAAAGCTTGCAGGTGCGAGTTAACAAGTAACTTACCCGATCTGACGTCAGTAGCATTCTGCGGTGCATCTGCGGTGACATGGTTGACTCGGCCTCTCACCACGATGCAGGGTGTGGCTCCTGGTCTTTGGCGTCCTAGCTGGGGTGGTTCCTAGATTGAAGCGAATCGGGTCGCTCTGCTGTCTTCTTTGGACAAGCTGTTGGCAAAGTGTCTGGCTCGTTGCGGTTGTAGCAACGTCTCACTGTTCCTTCTTTGTTTGCACTGGGGTAGCGTTTCTAGCGGGGCTGAAGTGCGATAGTTACGATTGTGAGTCTTGGTCTTTGGGGATGGTGTCCTTGTTGCATTACGTGGTTGGAATCGAAGAATTGATTTGGTGCAACTCTCAAGCGATTGCGTTCCTGGCGTGATCCTTCTTTGTTGCATCTGCGCTTCTGTTCTCATCCGGTTCCTTGCGCTTGTCCTCAAGAATAAGCGCCTTATTCACCAACTCTTGGAAATGCGGAAAGGTGTGGGTGATCAACCCTACTTGCAATCTGAGTTAAGTCCCTTCATAAAGCGAGGTATGCGGATTTGTGCTGTCGCTACATCCTCAGTGCGTAGCGTGCTAGCTGTGTGAACATTGTTCGGGTAGTCGGCCATCGGGCTGATTACCTTGCTTGATGCTCTGAACTCCTCCTTCTTAAGGTCCATGATTCCTTCAGGCACGTGATCTTTGTCGAATGCTTGGTGTGAACTCTTCCCAAGTGATATCTTGAGGGTTCTCTGCGTGGCACGAAATTCTCCCACCATTCGTGTTTGTTCCTTCCAAGCGATGAGAAGCGTAAAGTACCTTCTCATTCCTATGCATTGAGCTATGTGTAGCTTCCTCTCAATTGATCTTAACCAATCATCGGCCTCCAATGGATTGGCATTCCCAGAGAAAGTGGGTGGGTGAGTCCTCATGAACTCGACGACCTTGTATTACGGCGTGGTCCTGATTAACTTGATTAGCGGTGGCCTGGCGATGGCGATGCTGCATTTGTTGCATCATAGCATGCATCAACTGAGTCTGAGCAGCAAGAAAGGCTCCGAAATTCTGCATATCCAGTGGCGGTGCTGGTGCTCCATCATTGGGGTTTTCTGCTGGGCGAGATCCACTCCCATTGCTTCCAAAGTTTCCACGGGTGTTCACCATCTGTTGATTTGCTCTAGGTTTAGAGATGAGAGGGAAACAAGAATAGACAAGTAATATGGAACTTATGCGAGGCGAAAGGGGTAACTTTAAGGTCCATCTTTATTATTAATAACTTGGTATGGCTGCTTACAATGCCTAAGGGCCTTGCAACACATACTGCACACTCAGCAAACAAAGCAAATCCAAATCGAACTAACTCTGGAATCTAACGCCTAAAGGGTGACTCTTTATTCTATGACTCGACTCGGCGAAGGAGTCTCACTATAGAACCTATGCTCACTCATCGAGAAAACCTCCACGGCCTGGCACGGTGTCTTTGTGGCATAGGCGTAAACGATTGCCATGTCCAAAGAATCGTGTCCTCTGTGGTAGTCGAAGAAGCGGTGTCCTCATCGAGATCGACTCCTCCGGATCGGCTCGTGTAGCTCAAATCTTGGTTACGGAGTGCGGTCCGTACAAAGTCATCTCCAACTCGTCAATCCTTCGTAGAAGGTGTGCCACATACTCTTGAGCTTCCCGCCACCTGTTCTTCTCTGTCGTGATCTCCTTGCGGGCCTTCTGTAGCTCCTTGCTTGTATTATCTAGTACATCCTCCTGGCGACGACAAATCGTGCCAAGCGTGTAACCGTGGCATCCTCATCCCGAATCTCCTTCGGTCAAGAAGGTTATCGTTGCAGCGGATGGTAGCGGAACACCGTACTCTCAATTCTCTGGCGTAGATCACGGGTAATGTGCCGCATTGCTCGTCGTGATACTTCTTGGATACCCATCCGCATTGTAGATCTCTGGCGGTCACGGTGTATCGAGGCGATTGCACTGGCCCTTTTCCTAGCAGGTACCTCAATCCTCACGTCACAAGCCTTGATCAATCCCGCTTGTCTGATCACTTCCACTTGGTATTGGGGCTTCTCAAAATCTCCGAGAGTTTGTAGCATGTGCCAAAGCTCTGCGGCGTGACCAACTCCCAGATCAACGTAGTTGAACTCTTCCTCCATCTGTCACAAGAGTGCTTTACGTAAGAACTCGGAATTTTTAAATTGTGACAAGGTAAGGGAAAATTTCAGCAAGAGACAAGAAAAGAGAGAAGGGGATAAGTCGAGATGTCATCTCTTGTCTTCACAAATTTTTAGCTTTAGAAAATAGGTTTTATCCTCACTACGACCATTCTAGCTAGGGTTGAGCCTACAGTCAAGTATGGCTCTGATACCACCTCTGTCGGGACCCGAATTTGCAAATCCGGACCCTCTGTGTATTCAGCACTAGTCCAGAACGCAGCTAGTGCACCACAGTCTTATCATCGGTAAATATCACAATCATAACAATCGATATTATCAAAGTACTTTATTTATATAACCAAACTTGTTACTTGACCTCATGGTCAAGTTACAAATGTATGCCTAGTAGGGCGAAACTTATTCAGAGAGAAACAATAGCAGCGGAAAATCAAATAAACCAGTGGGCGCCATCCAGTATACCACAGGCAACCGACCGGGCTCGCATCCCCTAAGTAGACGGGTCCTCTTGGAACTCCTCCTCCGAGCTGGCATAGTCTCCTCTTCAACTGGTATTGTGTTGAGGCAAGGGTGAGTACTTGGTACTCGACAAGTCATGCCTGAGAATGCAAGCTAATATACTATATGCATGGCTTGGTACAAAGGAATAGCTCAGGGTATATTTGCAAAGAAATGACTTTTGACAAGTAATATAAGTAGATTCGAAAGCAGTAGAAATAAGTAAAGCATAAATAACTTTTCAGGAAATTTAATAAACATTTTTCCCATCCTAAACCACATTTCCATCATCTTCATTGTTAAACCAACCCAACTTTTCAAATCCAAGTTATTTTCAGAAAATCTAACCCTTGACTGTAATTCCCGAGCATTGTCCAGTACCTTGGACTCGGCTATTCAAATAGATTCTACACTCTGCAGAGGTTATGCACTTTACCCACAAGATACAGTCAAACACCACAAAGGCGAGTTCCCGTAACAAAGCCTTTCGGAAGCCTCAAACAACACAGGTGGTCCTCTCCGGTTCGTGCTCTACACCATCCCTTCCCTTAGCTAAGGCGAAGTATGGGACCAACACACCGTTAGATGGGTACCTGGCCACGACCACGATACGCTCCCCGCACAATCACACAAGCGGTGTAATCGACACCACTGAGGCTCCACAAGTGAGTCCTTAGCGACTTAGTCAACTAGGGCCGTCCCATTCCAGCCCATGTGGTTGCAAGTATGACCCAGTTCAAAGGCTTGCAAGGTTAAGTCCTTAGAGTGACCAGGGCAAGACTACGAAAAACCAAATCAACATCCCGATTGCCATCTTGGCCCACTGATTACTCTTGCCACATGCCGGCCGAAAGCTGTTTATCAAACCCGATTGATTACCATGCACCACGTGCCATCAACATCACATGATACTTTTCCAAAACAGGTTCAATATATCATTAAGTCAATATTAACATTTGATTGTCCAAAATCATGTCATGAGCACGAAAGGTGTCTAAGCGGTGTACTACAACGGTCTAAAACCCATGTTGGCAATTTAATAATGTCCAACTAGTAATCCACAACTAGGGTGACAAAGGGTCATGGCACATACTTAAGTAATCAAGGTGTCATCTGACAAATTGGTATTTATCTAACCCCATGTTTAAACAAAGTATTTTTCTAATTGAACTAGCATGCAATAATTTAAATCAAAATAGATTTGAAATAGGATCAACATGGTCAAAGCACAACTTGCCTTCAAAAAGTACTTGCTCTTGGTCTTGAGTTGGATCTGAGTCAATACTTCTCCCTCGAATCCTTAGGCACTTCAACGTCTACTCGTAAAAGCGTGCAAGTAGCAAATACACAAATAAACAATAGGCAAAAACATCCCAAAACTCCAAATAAAATCCAAAACAGAGAGAACATAATTTTATGGATTTTTAGAAACTGGAATCGTCAATTTTGGAGTTAAAGCATAAAAGTTATGATTATTTAAAGTTTAAATAATCAATTAAATAATTTTGCAGAGAAAAACTTTAGTCCAAAAATTAAATAAAATTTATATTTAGGTAGATCTCAATTTTATACAAATTTAGAAATTTGAATCGCTCAATCGGAGTTGAAGCATAAAAGTTATAAGCGTTTGAAGTTTGAATCTAAATTTGAATCAATATTTCGAATTAATAAATCATTTTCTTTTAGGAAATTAATTATTGCGTCGGCATGGACACGTGGCAGCCTCTGATTGGCCTGCTGGCGTCAGCCGGTCCATGGGCTCGGTCCGCGCTCGGCTCGGGTCTACAGTGGACTCGGTCCGCGACTCTACGTGTCGGCCCGACATGTGGGCCCACTCGGGTAGCGTCATCGGCCGGCGTCGGCGAGGCTCGGCCCATGGTGGCGGCAGGTGGGAGTCCATTTGTGGCGTCATGGGTGACGTCGGCGCTTGGCTGGGTCGACCAGCGACATGCGGGCCTCGACACGCGGGCCCGGCGTGTCGGCGTCCTACACTGCCAGCGTGCGTGGGCCAGCGCCCGGCCGCGTCGGTCCAACTTCCCGACACGTGGCGCAATCTCGGCCGTTGGTTTGAAAATCAACGGCGCGGATTGAATCCAGGTTTAACGCGTTGAAACTACTTGATGATCATGGGCCGTTCGATCTAGATCGGACGGTCCAGATCTAATCCTATAATCGCACTGCTACGGCACGTGGCGATTGTGAACCGTTGGATCTTGATCCAACGGTCCAGATCTAATCGGGTTTGGAACACGTGATCTCACCTCAACCGTTCGATCTGGATCGGACGGTCCTCCGAGCTCGCGGACGGCGATGGTTTCACGGCGGCGCTGGCTTGACCGGAGACGGGGACGACGACCAAGGGCGCGGCGCTACACGGGCTTCTCCGGCGAGATGAAACCTCCTTCGGTGCGTCTCGTCGCGGGGACTCGGATCTGGGCTCCTTCGGCGGAAGACGACTGACGACGGCGAAACGGCGCAAACGCAGCGGAGGAAGAGACAACTCCGGCGGCGATTGCGGCTCAGCGGCGGCCAGGCGAGATGGCTCGAGGAAAGCGGAGTGCGCAAGGATGAGGGCAACCTCGGGGGCGTCTCACGCTTTAAATAGCCTCGGCGTTCGTGCCTAGAGCGGAAACCTAGTTCGTTCTGGCGGCGGGCGCGGCGGCGGAGTCCGGCTTCGGACTTCGGCGAAAACGACGAAATCGTGGCCCGTCCACGTGGCACGATCGGCGGCCACGATCGCGACGGGCGCGATCGGATCCGGCCGGATCTGGCTCGAGCCGTCTGGTGATCTCAGCCGTTGGATCTTGATCCAACGGTTGGGATTGATTAGGGTTAGGAGTGGGTTCGGTCGAGTCACGTGGCTCGGGTCGGACTCGAACTCGAGTCTGACTCGGGCTCGGTCGGATGAAACGATAACCGGTCGGTCCTTTTCAGTAATTAATATTTAAAATAATTCCCAGTAATTCATTTAATTCATTAAAAATAGCAAAAGACTCAGAAAAATTCCAGAAAAATTCTGGAAAATATTTTGGATCATTTTGGACTCAAATAAAATATTTCCAACAAAATTTTATTTGCAAAATTAAATTCTTTAATTATTTCAAAATGGAATAAATTCAAATAAATTCCAAATAAATCCAAATAAATTCCAGAAAATTCCAAAAATTCACCAAAGTGCCAAATCACACATGAATTTAAGAAAAGCAAAATTTTGGGGTGTTACAGTGACCAGGGCAAGACTACCCGAAGAACCAAATCAACATCCCCAATGCCACAACTGGCCCACCTGATTACTCTTGCCACATGCCCCAGTCGAAAACTGTTTATCAAACCCCAGTGGATTACCATGCACCACGTGCCATCAACATCACATGATACTTTTCCCAAAACAGGTTCAATATATCATTAAGTCAATATTAACATTTGATTGTCCAAAACCATGTCATGCGCACGAAAGTGAGTCTAAGCGATACTACAACGGTCTAAACCCATGTTGGCAATTTAATAATGTCCAACTAGTAATCCACAACTAGGGTGACAAGGGATCATGGCACATACTTAAATAATCAAGGTGTCATACTGAAATTGGTATTTATCTAACCCCATGTTTAAACAAAGTATTTTTCTAATTGAACTAGCATGCAATAGTTTAAATCAAAATAGATTTGAAATAGGATCAACATGGTCAAAGCACAACTTGCCTTCAAAAAGTACTTGCTCTTGGTCTTGAGTTGGATCGAGTCAACACTTCTCCTTGAATCCTTAGGCACTTCAACGTCTACTCGTAAAGCGTGCAAATAGCAAATACACAAATAAACACTAGGCAAAAACATCCCAAAACTCCAAATAAAATCCATAAACAGAGAGAACATAATTTTACGGATTTTTAGGAGCTGGAATCGTTCAAATCGGAGTTAAAATGCAAAAGTTATGATTTATTAAAGTTTAAATAATCAATTAAATAATATTACAGAGAAAAACTTTAGTCCAAAAATTAAATAAAATTTATATTTAGGTAGATCTTAATTTTATGCAAATTTAGAAATTTGAATCACTCAAATCGGAGTTGAAACGCAAAAGTTATAAGCGTTTGAAGTTTGAATCTAAATTTGAATCAATATTTCGAATTAATAAATCATTTTCTTTTTCGGAAATTAATTATTGCGTCATCATGGACACGTGGCAGCCTCGATTGGTTGGGCGACGCCACCGGTCCATGGACTTGGTCCACGCTCGGCTCGGGTCTCACCGTGGACTCGGTCCACGACTCTACGTGAGGCCCGACATGTGGGCCCACTCGGGTAGCGTCATCGGCCCGGCGTCGGCGAGGCTCGGCCACAGTGGCGGCAGGTGGGTCCACCGATAGCGTCATGGATGATCAAGCGGTTCACCGAGCTCGCGAAGTCCGGCGATGGCGCGGCGAGCTTGGGCACCGGAGGCGAAGCGATGACGAGCCCGGCGGCGTTTGGGGTTGCTCGGCGAGATGAATCCTTCCTTCAGTGCGTCTCGTCACGGTGGTTCCGGATCTGGGCTCCTTCGGCGGAAGACGACGGACGGCGGAATCGGCGTTCAACCGCTGCGCCGCAGGCTCCAACTCCGGCGAGCACGTCACGGGCAAGCAGCGGCGGCTCAGGCGAGATGGCTCGGGAACGGTGCGCAAAGATGAGGGCAACCTCGGGGGCGTCTCACGCTTTAAATAGCCTCGGCGTTCGTGCGAGGCGGAAACCTAGTTCTACGGCGGGCTGGCGGCGGCGAGTCCGGCTTCGGACTCGGCGGAGCGATGGCCTTTCGGTAGATCCACGTGGCACGATCAGCGGCCCACGATCGCGCGAAGCGATCGGATCTGGGCGGATACGGCTCGAACCGTGACGGCGGATCTCGGCCGTTGGATCTTGATCGAGCGGTTAGGATTGATTAGGTTTTGAGCTGGTTTGATCGAGTCAATCGGCTCGGTCGGTTCGAGTCCGACTTCGGTTCGACTTCGATCGGATGAGCGATACTTGACCGAGTTGAATTTCCAGCGATTTAATATTTAAAATAATTCGATAATTCATTTAATTCATTAAAAATAGCAAATGACTCAGAAAAATTCGAGAAAAATTAGGAAAATACTTTGGATCATTTTGGACTCAAATAAAATATTTCCAACAAAATTTTATTTGCAAAATTAAATTCTTTAATTATTTCAAAATGGAATAAATTCAAATAAATTCCAAATAAATCCAAATAAATTCCAGAAAATTCCAAAAATTAACCAAAGTGCCAAATCACACATGAATTTAAGAGACGCAAAATTTTGGGGTGTTACAAACCTCCCCCTTAATAGAATCTCGTCCCGAGATTCAGGGCTCCTCTGAGAATAAGTTTGGAAACTCTTTCTTCAAATCCTCTTGGCTCCCAAGTCGCCGCTTTCTTCATGGTTGCTCCTTTGAACTCTCTGAAACCGGTTGACTTGTTTCTAGTTTCTCGATCCATTGTGTCCAGAATCCTCACGGGATGCTCCTTATAAGTCAAGTCCTCTTGCAACTCAATTGACTCTAGCGGTGTCTGCATTTCTCAGGAACTTCGGAGACACTTCTTCAAGTAGGACACATGGAATACATCATGCACTCCTGCCAACGATTGTGGGCAACTCGGTGATAAGCAACCGCCTCTGCGACTCAAAATCTTGAATGGTCCAACATAACGGGGTGCAAGTTTCCCTTTGGCATGGAACCTCTTAACTCCCCTGAGAGGCGTAACTCTGAGGTATACAAAGTCTTCTGGTTCAAAACTCAAATCTCGGCGACGATTGTCAGCATAACTCTTCTGCCGAGATTGGGCGATCTTCAATCTTTCCCTAATCATGGCGATCTGCTCTTCAGCCTCTTGAAGAATATCAGGTCCGAAGACACGGCGCTCGCCGGTCTCATTCCAATTCAATGGCGTCCGACAGGGTCGACCATCTGATGCCTCAAAAGGTGACATCTGTAAACTAGCCTGATAACTATTGTTGTAACTGAACTCAGCATACGGCAAACTCTTATCCCAAGAGGTAGCATAAGCCAATGCACAAGCTCTCAACATATCCTCTAGAATCTGGTTGACTCTTTCGGTCTGTCCATCCGTCTGTGGATGATAAGCTGTACTGAAGTTCAAACGGGTTCCCATGGCTTCATGCAACTTATTCCAGAACCTTGAGGTAAATTGGGTACCTCTGTCCGATACAATCCTCTTTGGCACTCCGTGCAAACAGACAATCCTGATCATGTACAATTCCGCTAATTTATCTCCCGAGTAAGTGGTCTTCACGGGGATAAAATGGGCTACTTTAGTCAAGCGATCCACTATAACCCATATGGAGTCATAACCTCCTTGAGTCTTTGGCAAACCGGTAATAAAATCCATTCCGATTTCCTCCCACTTCCACTCGAGGTATTTTCGGCGGTTGTAGCAATCCTGCTGGTCTCTCGATGCATTGCCTTGACTCTACGGCATACATCGCACAAGGCAACATGCTCGGCAACTTCACGTTTCATACTCGACCACGAGAATCTCTCCTTGAGATCACGATACATCTTGGCGCTTCGGGATGAATTGAGTACTTGGAGTCTTGGGCTTCTTCCAAAATCGATTGCTTTAACTCCTTTTTGTTAGGCACACAAATGCGATCCTTCATCCACAACGTGCCTTGCTCATCCAACTTGAAGTCCTCTGCCTTGCCTTCCTCCTTGATGGACTTAATCCTGCGGATCCTGTCATCATCCTCCTGTCCTCCTCGGATCTGGTCCTCTAAAGTAGGCTTTACTTCCAATGCGGCCAAGAATCCGCTAGGTACAACCTCAATCTTCATCTTTTGAAAATCCTCACATAACTCATCCTGACTTGTAGCTAGCAACGCACTCACGGTATGGCTTTTCCGACTCAGGGCATCGGCTACTCGTTGGCCTTCAGGGATGGTAATGGATTCCAACATTATAGTCCTTGATCAACTCTAACCATCTCCTCTGCCTCATATTCAGATCCGACTGGGTGAATATGTACTTAAGGCTCTTATGATCCGTATATACTTCACATCTGTTTCCAATCAGATAGTGACGCCATATCTTCAAAGCGTGCACTACGGCAGCTAACTCTAGGTCATGTGTCGGATAATTTTCCTCATGCGGCCTCAATCGCCTTGATGCATAGCGGCGACCTTTCCGTTCTGCATCAGCACACATCCAAGTCCTTGGCGCGTCGTCACAATAAATATCGAAGCTTTGAGCAACATCCGTAGAACTAACACCTGCCTTGGCGTCAATCGCTTCTTGACTCCCGAAATCCTTTCTCACATTAAGGCGTCCATGCAAACTTCTTTTCCTTCTTCAAATTGCGTAAGAGGTTTCGCAATTGTCGAGAAGCCTTGATGAAACGGCGGTAGTATCCCGCCATTCCAAGGAAACTCCGAATCTGGGTCACTGTCTTTGGCTGTTCCCTGTGTAACACAGCCTTCTACTTTGCTTGGATCTCTGGCGACTCCTTCTGCGGTCATTACATGTCCAAGAAACTCCACCTTGTCTTTCCAAAACTCACACTTGCGAACTTGGCGAAAAGTTGCTGTTCCTCGACTTTTCCAAAACTTCGCCTTAAGTGTTCGGCATGTTCGCTCTGTCTTGGAGTAGATTAGGATATCGTCTATGAACACGACGACAAACTTGTCCAAATATTCCATGAACACCTTATTCATCATATTCATGAAATAAGTGGCGCATTCGTCACCCAAAGGACATAATCGTAGAACTCGTAATGTCCATATCTTGGCGAGAATGCGATCTTGAATATCTTACGATCGGATCTTCAATCGATGGTATCCCGATCTCGAGATCAATCTTGGAGAAAACTCCGGCTCCTCTCAACTGATCAAACAAATCATCAATCCCGGGTAGCGGAAACTTCTTCTTCACGGTGACTTCATGGAGTGCACGGTAGTCAATGCACATCCAGAAACTCCCTTCCTTCTTCTTGACAAACAGAACTGGCGCTCCCCACGGCGACGATCTCGTTCTGATAAATCCTTTCTCCATTAACTCTTCTAGCTTTGTTTCTTCATTTCTACCAACTCCTCGGTGGACATCCGATAGGGTCTCTTTGCTATCGGTCTTGTACGCAGTACAAGCTCTATCACAAACTCTATGTCCTGTCAGCGGCATACCAGGTAGATCCTCGGGAAAAACATCGGGTACTCATTCACTCTTGGGACATCCTCTATGCTGATTGCCTTGGTACTGTTAACCATCAATTGTCCCTCTCTAGCTGCGGTGGCTTGAAATTCCACTTTCTTCCCACACGGGCTCTCAATCGAGATAGTCCTTCGTCCACAATCAATACGGCCTTGTGCTTGGATAACCAATCCATTCCCAATATGACGTCTAAGGTGCAGGTCTCCAAAATTATAAGGTTAAGCTAGGAACTCTATTCCACCTATCGGTATTCTTACCGGAACATCCTACTTTCGTTCGGAGTTCGGAACCAGGGTTTGAACTAAAAGCATGCACTTAAGTCTTGTAATTCTCAAATCATTTCTAGTAGCAAAGCCTTGCGAAACAAGCGAATGCGAAGCTCGAGAATCAAACAAAACCGTTGCAGTGCTTGAGTTAACAAGTAACTTACCCAAGACGACGTCCGTAGCATTCTCAGAGCGCATCTGCGGTGACATGGTTGACTCGGCCTCTCACCACGGTGCAGGGGTATGGCTCTCGTGCTTTGGCGTCCTAGCTGGGGTGATTCCTAGATTGAAGCGGCCCAGGGTCACTCTGCTGTCTTCTTTGGACAAGCTGTTGGCAAAGTGTCACGGCTCGTTGCGATTGTAGCAGCGTCTCACTTGTTCCTTCTTGTTGCCTGGGGTAGCGTTTCTAGCGAAGTGGGTGCAGTAGTTACGATTGACAGGTCTTGGTCTTTGGGGTGGTGTCCTTGTCGCACTCTGTGGTTGAAATCTGAAGAATTGATTTGGTGCAACTCTCAGCGCCATTGCGTTCCACTGGCGTGATCCTTCTTTGTTGCATCCTGCGCTTCCTGTTCTCATCCAGTTCCTTGCGCTTTGTCCTCAAGAATAAGCGCCTTATTCACCCACTCTTGGAAATCTGGAAAGGTGAGGCTTATCACCCCTACTTGCAATCCGGAGTTGAGACCCATCATAAACGAGACTGCCTGGATTTATCTCGTCGCTACATCCTCGGTGCGTAGCGTGCTAGGCTGCGTGAACTTGTTCAGGTAGTCGCCACCGGCTGATTACCTTGCTTTAATGCTCTGAACTCCTCCTTCTTAAGGTCCATGATTCCTTCAGGCCACGTGAATCTTGTCGAATGCATTTGTGAACTCTTCCCAAGTGATATCTTGAGGGTTCTCTTGCGTGGCACGAAATTCTCCCACCATTCGTGGTTGTTCCTTCCAACTGATGAGAAGCGTAGAGTACCTTCTCATTTCCTATGCATTGAGCTATGTGTAGCTTCCTCTCGATTGATCTTAACCAATCCTCGGCCTCCAATGGATTGGCATTCCCAGAGAAAGTGGGTGGGTGAGTCCTCATGAACTCTGACAGCCTTGTATTCTGGCGTGGTCCCTGATTAACTTGATTAGCTTGGCCTGGCGATGGCGTGCTGCATTTGTTGCATCATAGCATGCATCAACTGAGTCTGGACAGCAAGAAAAGCTCCGAAATTCTGCATATCCAGTGGTGGTGCTGGTGCTCCATCATTGGGGTTTTCTGCTGGGCGAGAACCACTCCCATTGCTTCCAAAGTTTCCACGGGTGTTCACCATCTGTCGATTTGCTCTAGGTTTAGAGATGAGGGGGAATCAAGAATAGACAAGTAATATGGAACTTATACGGGGCGAAAGGTGTAGCCTTAAGGTCCAACTTTATTATTAGTAACTTGGTATGGCTGCTTACAATGCCTAAGGGCCTTGCAACACATACTGCACACTCAGCAAACAAAGCAAATCCAAATCGAACTAACTCTGGAGTCTAACGCCTAAAGGGTGACTCTTTATTCTATGACGCGACTCAGCGAAGAAGTCTCACTATAGAACCTATACTCACTCATCGAGAAAACCTCCATCTGTCACAAGAGTGCTTTACGTAAGAACTCGGAATTTTTAAATTGTGACAAAGTAAGGGAAAATTTCAGCAAGAGACAAGAAAAGAGAGAAGGGGTAAGTCGAGATATCATTTCTTATCTTGACGAACTTTTTAGCTTTTCGAAAATAGGTTTTATCCTCACTACGACCATTCTAGCTAGGGTTGAGCCTACAGTCAAGTATGGCTCTGATACCACCTCTGTCGGGACCCCGAATTTGCAAATCCGGACCCTCTGTGTATTCAGCACTAGTCCAGGAACGCGCTAGTGCACACAGTCTTAACATCGGTAAATATCACAATCATACCATTCGATATTATCAAAGTACTTTATTTAAATAACCAAACTGGTTACTTGACCTTATGGTCAAGTTACAAAATGTATGCCTCGCAAGGCGAAACTTATTCAGAGAAAAATAATAGCAGCGGAAAATCAAATAACTTCGTGGCGCCATCCAGTATACCACAGGCAACTGAATGGGCTCGCATCCCTAAGTAGACGGATCCTCTTGGAGTTCCTCCTCCAAAGCTGGCGTAATCTCCTCTTCAACTGATATTGTGTTGAGGCAAGGGTGAGTACTTGGTACTCAGCAAGTCATGCCTGTAATGCAAGCTAATATACTATATGCATGGCTTGGTACAAAGGAATAGCTCAAGGTATATTTGCAGTAAACAGCATTTGAAAAGTAATATAAGTAGATTCGAAAGCAGTAGAAATAAGTAAAGCATAAATAACTTTTCAAGAAGTTTAGTAAACATTTTCCCCATCCTAAACCACATTTCCATCACCTTCATTTTTAAACCAACCCACCTTTCAAACCAAAGTTATTTTTGAGAAAATCTAACCCTTGACTGTAATTCCCGAGCATTGTCCAGTACCGTGGACACGGCTATTTAAATAGATTCTACACTCTGCAGAGGTTATGCACTTTACCCACAAGATACAGTCAAACACCACAAAGGCGAGTTCCCGTAACAAAGCCTTTCGGAAGCCTCAAACAACACAGGTGGTCCTCCCCGGTTCGTGCTCTACACCATCCCTTCCCTTAGCCAAGGCGAAGTATGGGACCAACACAGATTAGATGGGTATCTGGCCACAGCCACGATACGCTCCCCCGTACAATCACACAAACGGTGTAATTGACACCCTGAGGCTCCACAAGTGAGTCCTTAGCGACTTAATCAACTAGGGCCGTCCCATTCCAGCCATGTGGTTGCAAGTATGACCCAGTTCAAAGGCTTGCAAGGTTAAGTCCTTAGAGTGACCAGGGCAAGACTACCCGAAGAACCAAATCAACATCCCCAATGCCACAACTGGCCCACCTGATTACTCTTGCCACATGCCCCGGTCGAAAACTGTTTATCAAACCCCAGTGGATTACTGTAACACCCCAAAATTTTGCTTTTCTTAAATTCATGTGTGATTTGGCGCTTTGGTGAATTTTTGGAATTTTCTGGAATTTATTTGGATTTATTTGGAATTTATTTGAATTTATTCCATTTTGAAATAATTAAAGAATTTAATTTTGCAAATAAAATTTTGTTGGAAATATTTTATTTGAGTCCAAAATGATCCAAAATATTTTCGAGAATTTTTACGAATTTTTGAGTCATTTGCTATTTTTAATGAATTAAATGAATTATCGGGAATTATTTTAAATATTAAATCGCTGGAAATTCAACTCGGGTCAAATCTTGTTCATCCGACCGAAGTCGGAACCCGAGTCGGACTCGAACCGACCCGAGCGATTGACTCGATCAAACCACTCAAAACCCTAATCAATCCCAACCGTTGGATCAAGATCCAACGGTGAGATCCGCCGTCACGGTTCGAGCCGTATCCGGCCCGGATCCGATCGCGCCCGTGCGATCGTGGCCGTTGATCGTGCCACGTGGACGGCTGTGCGTCGTCGTCTCCGCCGAGACCGAGCCGGACTCCGCCGCCGCGCCGCCGCCGTGGGAAACTAGGTTTCCGTGTCCCGCGCGGACGCCGAGGCTATTTAAAGCGTGAGACGTCCCCCGAGGTTGCCCTCATCCTTGCGCACCCGTTTCCCCGAGCCATCTCGCCTGAGCCGCCACTTGATTGCCCGTGCGAGCTCGCCGTAGTTGGAGGAAGTGACCGCCGCGGTCTTTGCTCGATTCCGCCGCCGTCCGTCGTCTTCCGCCGAGAAGGAGCCCAGATCCGGAACCACCGTGACGAGACGCACCCGAAGGAAGGATTCATCTCGCCGGAGCAACCCCGAAACGCCGTCGGGCTCGTCATCGTTCTCGTCTCCGGTGCCCAAGCCTCGCCGCACCATCGCCGGACTTCGCGAGCTCGGTGAACCATCGGATCTAGATCGGACGGTTGAGGTGGGTTCACGTGTCCCCAACCCGATTGGATCTGGACCGTTGGATCAAGATCCAACGGTTCACAATTGCCACGTGCCGTAGCAGTGCTATTATAGGATTAGATCTGGACCGTCCGATCTAAATCGAACGGCCCACGATCAACGAGTAGTTTCAACGTGTTAACCCTGGATCTAATCCGCGCCGTTGATTTTCAAACCAACGGTCGTGATTGCGCCACGTGTCGGGAAGTTGGACCGACGCGGTCAGCGCCGTCCACGCACGCGTGCGTGGCAGGACGCCGACACGCGGCCCGCGCGTGTCGAGGGCCCGCATGTCGATGGCTAATCCAGCCAAGCGCTGACGTCACCCATGACGTCACAGTGGGTCCCACATGTCAGCACCGTGGGCTGAGCCCCGCTGACGTCAGCAATGACGTCACCCGAGTGGGCCCACATGTCAGTCTCACGTGGAGTCGTGGACCGAGTCCACGGTGGACCCGAGCCGAGCGTGGACCACGTCCATGGACTGGCTGACGTCAGCCGCCCAATCAGAGGCTGCCACGTGTCCTTGCTGACGCAATAATTAATTTCCGAAAAAAGAAAATGATTTAATAAATCGGTTTAATAATTGATTTGAATTTCAAAACTTCAAACGCTTATAACTTTTGCGTTTCAACTCCGATTTGAGTGATTCAAATTTCTAAATTTGTATAAAATTGAGATCTACCTAAATATGAATTTTATTTAATTTTTGGACTAAAGTTTTTCTCTGTAATATTATTTAATTGATTATTTAAACTTTAATAAATCATAACTTTTGCATTTTAACTCCAAATTTGACGATTCCAGTTTCTAAAAATCCAGAAAATTATGTTCTCTCTGTTTATGGATTTTATTTGGAGTTTTGGGATGTTTTGCCTATTGTTTATTTGCGTATTTGCTATTTGCACGCTTTACGAGTAGACGTTGAAGTGCCGGAAGGATTCGAAGGAGAAGTGTTGACTCAGGATCCAACTCAAGACCAAGAGCAAGTACTTTTTGAAGGCAAGTTGTGCTTTGACCATGTTGATCCTATTTCGAAATCTATTTTGACTTAAACTATTGCATGCTAGTTCAATTAGAAAGATATTTTGTTTAAACATGGGGGTTAGATAAATACCAATTTCTTTGTATGACACCTTGATTATTTAAGTATGTGCCATGACCCTTTGTCACCCTAGTTGTGGTTTACTAGTTGGACATTATTAAATTGCCAACATGGGTTTAGATCGTTGTAGTATGCTGCTTAGACCTGCTACGTGCTCATAACATGATTTTGGACAATCAAATGTTAATATTGACTTAATGATATATTGAACCTGTTTTGGAAAAGTATCATGTGATGTTGATGGCACGTGGTGCATGGTAATCAACTGGGGTTTGATAAACAGATTTCGACTGGGGCATGTGGCAAGAGCAATCAGGTGGGCCAGTTGTGGCATTGGGAATGTTGATTTGGTTTTTCGGGTAGTCTTGCCCTGGTCACTCTAAGGACTTAACCTTGCAAGCCTTTGAACTGGGTCATACTTGCAACCACATGGCTGGAATGGGACGGCCCTAGTTGACTAAGTCGCTAAGGACTCACTTGTGGAGCCTCAGTGGTGTCGATTACACCGTTTGTGTGATTATGCGGGGAGCGTATCGTGGTCGTGGGCCGATACCCATCTAACGGTGTATTGGTCCCATACTTCGCCTTGGCTAAGGGAAGGGATGGTGTAGAGCACGAACCGGAGAGGACCACTGTGTTGTTTGAGGCTTCCGAAAGGCTTTGTTACTGGAACTTCGCCTTTGTGGTGTTTGACTGTATCTTGTGGGTAAAGTGCATAACCTCTGCAGAGTTTAGAATCTATTTAAATAGCCGAGTCCACAGATCGACAATGCTCGGAATTACAGTCAAGGGTTAGATTTTCTGAAAATAACTTGGATTTGAAAAGTTGGGTTGGTTTAATAATGAAGATGATGGAAATGTGGTTTAGGATGGGGAAAAATGTTTGTTAAACTTCTTGAAGAGTTATTTATGCTTTACTTATTTCTACCGCTGAATCTACTTTTATTACTTGTCAAAAGTCAAGCATTTCTGCAAATATACCTTGAGCTATTCCTTTGTACCAAGCCATGCATATAGTATATTAGCTTGGATTACTGCATGACTTGTCGAGTACCAAGTACTCACCCTTGCCTCAACACAATATCGCTTGAAGAGGAGATTACGCCACTTTGGAGGAGGAACTCCAAGAGGACCCGTCTACTTAGGGATGCGAGCCCGATCGATTGCCTGGTATCTTTGGATGGCGCCACGAAGTTATTTGATTTTTCCGCTGCTATTATTTCTCTTTTAATAAGTTTCGCCTTGCGAGGCATATATTTGTAACTTGACCATAAGGTCAAGTAACCAGTTTGGTTATTTAAATAAAGTACTTTGATAATATCGATTGGTATGATTGTGATATTTACCGATGTTAAGACTGTGTGCACTAGCGCGTTCCTGGACTAGTGCTGAATACACAGAGGGTCCGGATTTGCAAATTTGGGGTCCCGACAGAGGTGGTATCAGAGCCATACTTGACTGTAGGCTCAACCCTAAGCTAGAATGGTCGTAGTGAGGATAAAACCTATTTTCTAAAGCTAAAAAGTTGTCAAGATAAGAAATGACATCTCGACTTATCCCCTTCTCTCTTTTCTTGTCTCTTGCTGAAATTTTCTCTTACCTTGTCACAATTTAAAAATTCCGAGTTCTTACGTAAAAGCACTCTTGTGACAGATGGAGGAAGAGTTCAACTACGTTGATCTGGGAGTTGGTCACGCCACGGAACTTTGGCATATGCTACAGACTCTCGGAGATTTTGAGAAGCCGCAATACCAAGTGGAAGTGATCAGACAAGCGGGATTGATCAAGGCTTGTGACGTGAGGATTGAGGTACCTGCTAGGAAAAAGGGCCCAGGCAATCGGCCGATACGACCGCCGGAGATCTACAATGCAGATGGGTATCCAAGAAGTATCACGACGCGCAATGCGGCACATTACCCGTATCTACGCCAGAGAGTTGGAGAGCACGGTGTTCCGATATCATCCGCGCAGCAATAACCTTCTTGACCCGAAGACGATTCAGGATGAGAATGCCATGGTTACACAGTTGGCACGACTTGTTGTCGCTCAGGAGGATGTACTCGATGATACAAGCAAGGAGCTACAGAAGGCCCGCAAGGAAATCACGACAGAGAAGAACAGATGGCGGGAAGCTCAAGAGTATGTGTCACACCTTCTGCAAAGGATTGGAGAGTTAGAGACGGCATTGTACGCACCAGAGCCGGAGCCAATGCTCGAACTACACGAGCCAGACCCAGAGGAGTCAGATCTCGATGAGGACACTGCTTCTTCGACTACCATAGAGGACACAGTTGCTGGACATGGCAATCGTTTCGCGCCTATGCCACAGCACCCGTACCCAGGCCGCGGAGGTTTTCTCGATGAGTGAGCATAGGTTCTTTAGTGAGACTCCTTTCGCCGAGTCGCGTCATAGAATAAAGAGTCACCCTTTAGACGTTAGACTCCAGAGTTAGTTCGATTTGGATTTGTTTGGTTTGCTGAGTGTGCAGTATGTGTTGCAAGGCCCTTAGGCATTGTAAGCAACCATACCAAGTTATTAATAATAAAGTTGGACCTTAAGGCTACACCTTTTCGCCCCGCATAAGTTCCATATTACTTGTCTATTCTTGTTTCCCTCTCATCTCTAAACCTAGAGCAAATCGGAGGATGGTGAACACCAGTGGAAACTTTGGAAGCAATGGGAGTGGTTCTCGCCAAAGAAAACCCCAATGATGGAGCACCGGCACCGCTTGATTGATATGCAGAATTTCGAGCTTTTCTTGCTGCCTGCACTCAGTTGATGCATGCTATGATGCAACAAATGCAGCACGTCCTTTGCTCAGGCCACCGCTAATCAAGTTAATCGG
This sequence comes from Rhipidocladum racemiflorum, assembly GCA_036346355.1. Taxonomy (NCBI): domain Eukaryota; kingdom Viridiplantae; phylum Streptophyta; class Magnoliopsida; order Poales; family Poaceae; genus Rhipidocladum; species Rhipidocladum racemiflorum. Next base: position 64,468,824 of record CM070583.1, read on the forward strand.
GGACCACGCCAGAATACAAGGCTGTCGAGTTCATGAGAACTCACCCACCCACTTTCTCTCGGGAATGCCAATCCATTGGAGGCCGATGATTGGTTAAGATCAATCGAGAGGAAGCTACACATAGCTCAATGCATAGGGAATGAGAAGGTACTTCACGCTTCTCATCACCTGGAAGGAACAAATTACGAATGGTGGGAGAACTTACGTACACGCAGAGAGAACCCTCAAGATATCACTTGGGAAGAGTTCACGGTGCATTAAGCGATATCACGTGCTGAAGGAATCATGGACCTTAAGAAGGAGGAGTTCAGAGCATCAAGCAAGGTAATCGACCGGTGGCGACTACGAACAAGTTCACACTAGCACGCTACGCACCTTTGAGGATGTAGCGAGATAAATCCGCAGTCTCATTTTATGAAGGGACTTAACTCGGGATTGCAAGGCTTAAGTGCATGCTTTTGGTTCAAACCCCTGGTTCCGAACTCGAGCGGAAGTAGGATGTTCCGGGTGAGAATACTAATAGATGGAATAGAGTTCCTAGCAAACCTTATAATTTTGGAGACCTGCACCTAGACGTTATATTGGGAATGGATTGGTTATCCAAGCACAAGGGTGTATTGGATTGTGGGCGAAGGACTATCTCGGTTGAGAGCCCGTGTGGGAAGGAAGTGGAATTTCAAGCCACTGCGATTAGAGATGGGCGAGTTGATGGTTAACGATACCAAGGCAATCAGCATAGATGATGTCTCAAGAGTAAATGAGTACCCGATGTTTTTCCCGAAGACCTACAGGTATGCCGCTTGAGACAGGGACATAGAGTTTGTGATAGAGCTTGTACTGCACAGACCGATAGCAAAGAGACCCTATCGGATGTCTACCGAGGAGTTGGTAGAGATGAAGAAACAGCTAGAAGAGTTAATGGAGAAAGGATTTATCGAGGCCAGAGTTAAATGAAGTAGGGAGCACCAGTTTTGTTCGTCAAGAAGAAGGACGGGAGTTTCGGGATGTGCATTGACTACCGTGCACTCAATGAAGTCACCGTGAAGAATAAGTATCCGCTACCAGGATTGATGATTTGTTTGATCAATTGAGAGGAGCCGGAGTTTTCTCCAAGATTGATCTCGAGATCGGGATACCATCGATTGAAGATCCGATCGGAGGATATTCGAAAGGCGCATTCTCGTCAAGATATGGACATTACGAGTTCTGATTATGTCCTTTGGATCGACGAATGCGCCGGCTTATTTCATGAATATGATGAATAAGGTGTTCATGGAATATTTGGACAAGCTTGTCGTCGTGTTCATAGACGATATCCTAATCTACTCCAAGACAGGAGGATGAACATGCCGAACACTTAAGGCGAGTTTTGGAAAAGTCGAGGAACAGCAACTTTTCGCCAAGTTCAGCAAGTGTGATTTTTGGAAGGACAAGGTGGAGTTTCTTGGACATGTAATGACCGCAGAAAGAGTCGCCGTAGATCCAAGCAAAGTAGAAGCTGTGTTACATTGGGAGCAGCCGAAGACTGTGACCCAGATTCGGAGTTTCCTTGGAATGGCAGGATACTACCGCCGTTTCATCGAAGGCTTTCGACAATTGCGAAACCTCTTACGCAATTCTTTGAAGAAGGAAAAGAAGTTTGCATGGACGCTTGAGAATGTGAGAAAGGATTTCAGAGCCGAGGAAGCGATTGACATCAAGACCGGTGTTAGTTCTACTGGATGTTGCTCAAAGCCGATATTTATTGTGACGCATCGCGCCAAGGACTTGGATGTGTCGATGCAGAAGGAAAGGTCGTCGCTTATGCATCAAGGCGATTGAGGCCGCATGAGGAAAATTATCCGACACATGACCTAGAGTTAGTGCCGTAGTGCATGCCTTGAAGATATGGCGTCACTATCGATTGGAAGCAGATGTGAAATGTATCACGGATCATAAGAGCCTTAAGTACATATTCACCCGATCGGATCTGAATATGAGGCGAGAGGAGATGGTTAGAGTTGATCAAGGACTATAATGTTGGAATCCATTACCATCCGGGAAGGCCAACGTAGTAGCCGATGCCCCGAGTCGGAAAAGCCATACCGTGAGTACGTTGCTAGCCACAAGTCAGGATGAGTTATGTGAGGATTTTCAAAAGATGAAGATTGAGGTTGTACCTAGCGGATTCTTGGCCGCATTAGAAGTAAAGCCTACCCTAGAGGATCAGATCCGAGAAGGGCGGAAGGATGATGACAAGATCCGCAGGATTAAGTCCATCAAGGAGGAAGGCAAGGCAGAGGACTTCAAGTTGGATGAGCAAGGCACGTTATGGATGAAGGATCGGATTTGTGTGCCTAACAAAAGGAGTTAAAGCAAGCGATTCTGGAAGAAGCCCATGACTCTAAGTACTCAATTCATCCCGAAGCGCCAAGATGTATCAGGATCTCAAGGAGAGATTACGGTGGCCGAGTATGAAGCGTGAAGTTGCCGAGCATGTTGCATTGTGCGATGTATGCCGTGAGAGTCAAGGCAATGCATCAGAGACCAGCAGGATTGCTACAGCCGCTGAAAATACCTGAGTGGAAGTGGGAGGAAATCGGAATGGATTTCATTACCGGTTTGTCGAAGACTCAAGGAGGTTATGACTCCATATGGGTTATAGTGGATCGCTTGACTAAAGTAGCCCATTTTATCCCCGTGAAGACCACTTACTCGGGAGATAAATTAGCAGAATTATACATGATCAGGATTGTCTGCTTGCACGAGTGCCAAAGAGGATTGTATCGGACGAGGTACCCAATTTACCTCAAGGTTTTGGAATAAGTTGCATGAAGCCATGGGAACCCGTTTGAACTTGATCTGACTTATCATCCACGCACGGACGGACAGACCGAAAGAGTCAACCAGATTCTGGAGGATATGTTGAGAGCTTGTGCATTGGCTTATGCTACCTCTTGGGATAAGAGTTTGCCGTATGCCGAGTTCGATTACAACAATAGTTATCGAGGCTAGTTCTGAGATGTCACCTTTTGAGGCCTTTGTATGGTCGACCCTGTCGGACGCCATTGAATTGGAATGAGACCGGCGTAGCGCCCGTGTCTTTGGGCCTGATATTCTTCAAGAGGTCAAGAACGGTCGCCATGATTAGGGAAAGATTGAAGATCGCCCAATCTCGGCGAGAAGAGTTATCTTGACAATCGTCGCCGAGATTTGAGTTTTGAACGAGAAGACTTGGTATACCTCGAGTTACGCCTCTCGGGGAGTTAAGAGGTTTCATGCCAAAGGGAAACTTCGCACCCTGCTATGTTGGACCATTTAAGATTTTGAGCCGCAGAGGCGAAGTTGCTTACAATTTGGAGTTGCCACGATCGTTGGCAAGGAGTGCATGATGTGTTCCATGTATCCCGCTTGAAGAAGTGTCTCCGAGTTCCCGAGAACGAGCACCGCTAGAGTCAATTGAGTTACAAGAGGATTTGACTTATAAGGAGCATCCCGTGAGGATTCTAGACACAACGGATCGAGAGACCGAGAAACAAGTCAACCCGCTTCTCAGAGTTCAAGTGGAGCAACCATGAAGAAAGCGAAGCGACTTGGGAGCGCGAAGAGGATTTGAAGAAAGAGTTTCCAAACCTATTCGTAGTGAGCCACGAATCTCGGGACGAGATTCTATTAAGGGGAGGTTTGTAACACCCCAAAATTTTGCTTTTCTTAAATTCATGTGTGATTTGGCGCTTTGGTGAATTTTTGGAATTTTCTACGGAATTTATTTGGATTTATTTGGAATTTATTTGAATTTATTCCATTTTGAAATAATTAAAGAATTTAATTTTGCAAATAAAATTTTGTTGGAAATATTTTATTTGAGTCCAAAATGATCCAAAATATTTTCCGAATTTTTCCGAATTTTTACGAGTCATTTGCTATTTTTAATGAATTAAATGAATTATCAGAATTATTTTAAATATTAAATCGCTGGAAATTCAACTCGGGTCAAATCTATTCATCCGATCGAAGTCGAACCCGAGTCGGACTCGAGTCCGACCGAGCGATTGACTCGATCAAACCGACTCAAAACCCTAATCAATCCCAACCGTTGGATCAAGATCCAACGGCCGAGATCCGCCCGTCTGCGAGTTCGAGCGTATCGGCCCGGATCCGATCGCGCCCGGCGATCGTGGCCGTTGATCGTGCCACGTGGGCCAGCGCCGTCGTCTCCGCCGAGACCGAAGCCGGACTCGCCGCCGCGCGCCGCCGTGGGAAACTAGGTTTCGTGTCCGCGGACGCCGAGGCTTTTTAAAGCGTGAGACGTCCCCGAGGTTGCCCTCATCCTTGCGCACTGCTTCCTCGAGCCATCTCGCCTGAGCCGCCGCCTTGATTGCCGTGCGAGCTCGGGCCGTAGTTGGAGGAAGTGACCGCCGCGGTCTTTGCTCGATTCGCCGCCGCCGTCAGTCGTCTTCCGCCGAGAAGGAGCCCAGATCCGGAACCACCGTGACGAGACGCACCCGAAGGAAGGATTCATCTCGCCGGAGCAACCCCGAAACGCCGTCGGGCTCGTCATCGTTCTCGTCTCCGGTGCCCAAGTCTCGCCGCACCATCGCCGGACTTCGCGAGCTCGGTGAACCGTCGGATCTAGATCGGACGGTTGAGGTGGGTTCACGTGTCCCCAACCCGATTGGATCTGGACCGTTGGATCAAGATCCAACGGTTCACAATTGCCACGTGCCGTAGCAGTGCTATTATAGGATTAGATCTGGACCGTCCGATCTAAATCGAACGGCCCACGATCAACGAGTAGTTTCAACGTGTTAACCCTGGATCTAATCCGCGCCGTTGATTTTCAAACCAACGGTCGTGATTGCGCCACGTGTCGGGAAGTTGGACCGACGCGGTCAGCGCCGTCCACGCGCGCGTGCGTGTGACGCTGACACGCGGGGCCCGCGTGTCAGAGGGCCCGCATGTCAGTGGCTAATCCAGCCAAGCGCTGACGTCACCCATGACGTCACAGTGGGTCCCACATGTCAGCACCGTGGGCTGAGCCCCGCTGACGTCAGCAATGACGTCACCCGAGTGGGCCCACATGTCAGTCTCACGTAGAGTCGTGGACCGAGTCCACGGTGGACCCGAGCCGAGCGTGGACCACGTCCATGGACCGGCTGACGTCAGCCGACCAATCAGAGGCTGCCACGTGTCCATGCTGACGCAATAATTAATTTCCGAAAAAGAAAATGATTTAATAAATCGGTTTAATAATTGATTTGAATTTCAAAACTTCAAACGCTTATAACTTTTGCGTTTCAACTCCGATTTGAGTGATTCAAATTTCTAAATTTGTATAAAATTGAGATCTACCTAAATATGAATTTTATTTAATTTTTGGACTAAAGTTTTTCTCTGTAATATTATTTAATTGATTATTTAAACTTTAATAAATCATAACTTTTGCATTTTAACTCCAAATTTGACGATTCCAGTTTCTAAAAATCCAGAAAATTATGTTCTCTCTGTTTATGGATTTTATTTGGAGTTTTGGGATGTTTTTGCCTATTGTTTATTTGCGTATTTGCTATTTGCACGCTTTACGAGTAGACGTTGAAGTGCCGGAAGGATTCGAAGGAGAAGTGTTGACTCAGGATCCAACTCAAGACCAAGAGCAAGTACTTTTGAAGGCAAGTTGTGCTTTGACCATGTTGATCCTATTTGAAATCTATTTTGACTTAAACTATTGCATGCTAGTTCAATTAGAAAGATATTTTGTTTAAACATGGGGGTTAGATAAATACCAATTTCTTTGTATGACACCTTGATTACTTAAGTATGTGCCATGACCCTTTGTCACCCTAGTTGTGGTTTACTAGTTGGACATTATTAAATTGCCAACATGGGTTTAGATCGTTGTAGTATCGCTTAGACTGCTACGTGCTCATAACATGATTTTGGACAATCAAATGTTAATATTGACTTAATGATATATTGAACCTGTTTTGGAAAAGTATCATGTGATGTTGATGGCACGTGGTGCATGGTAATCAAGCGGGGTTTGATAAATGATTTCGATTTGGGGCATGTGGCAAGAGCAATCAGTGGGCCGGTTGTGGCATTGGGAATGTTGATTTGGTTTTTCGGGTAGTCTTGCCCTGGTCACTCTAAGGACTTAACCTTGCAAGCCTTTGAACTGGGTCATACTTGCAACCACATGGCTGGAATGGGACGGCCCTAGTTGACTAAGTCGCTAAGGACTCACTTGTGGAGCCTCGTGGTGTCGATTACACCGTTTGTGTGATTGTGCGGGAGCGTATCGTGGGCGTGGCCGAGATACCCATCTAGCAGTGTGTTGGTCCCATACTTCGCCTTGGCTAAGGGAAGGGATGGTGTAGAGCACGAACCAGGAGAGGACCACCTGTGTTGTTTGAGGCTTAGAAAGGCTTTGTTACTGAGGAACTCGCCTTTGTGGTGTTTGTTGTATCTTGTGGGTAAAGTGCATAACCTCTGCAAAGTTTAGAATCTATTTAAATAGCCAGGAGTCCACGATCTTTGGACAATGCTCGAATTACAGTCAAGGGTTAGATTTTACGAAAATAACTTGGATTTGAAAAGTTGGGTTGGTTTAATAATGAAGATGATGGAAATGTGGTTTAGGATGGGGAAAAATGTTTGTTAAACTTCTTGAAAAGTTATTTATGCTTTACTTATTTCTACTTTGCTTTGAATCTACTTTTATTACTTGTCAAAAGCTGTTTACATCGCAAATATACCTTGAGCTATTCCTTTGTACCAAGCCATGCATATAGTATATTAGCTTGCATTCTGTGCATGACTTGTCGAGTACCAAGTACTCACCCTTGCCTCAACACAATATCAGTTGAAGAGGAGATTACGCCGGCTTTGGAGGAGGAACTCCAAGAGGACCCGTCTACTTAGGGGATGCGAGCCCGATCGGTTGCACTGTGGTATCTTGGATGGCGCCACGAGTTATTTGATTTTTCCGCTTTGCTATTATTTCTCTTTTAATAAGTTTCGCCTTGAGGCATATATTTGTAACTTGACCATAAGGTTAAGTTACCGGTTTGGTTATTTAAATAAAGTACTTTGATAATATCGATTGGTATGATTGTGATATTTACCGATGTTAAGGCTTGTGTGCACTAGCGCGTTCCTGGACTAGTGCTGAATACACAGAGGGTCCGGATTTGCAAATTCGGGGTCCCGACAACCATGCACCACGTGCCATCAACATCACATGATACTTTTCCCAAAACAGGTTCAATATATCATTAAGTCAATATTAACATTTGATTGTCCAAAACCATGTCATGAGCACGTAGGTGTCTAAGCAAGTATACTACAACGGTCTAAACCCATGTTGGCAATTTAATAATGTCCAACTAGTAATCCACAACTAGGGTGACAAGGGATCATGGCACATACTTAAATAATCAAGGTGTCATACAAATGAATTGGTATTTATCTAACCCCCAGGTTTAAACAAAGTATTTTTCTAATTGAACTAGCATGCAATAGTTTAAATCAAAATAGATTTCGAAATAGGATCAACATGGTCAAAGCACAACTTGCCTTCAAAAAGTACTTGCTCTTGGTCTTGAGTTGGATCTGAGTCAACACTTCTCCTTCGAATCCTTAGGCACTTCAACGTCTACTCGTAAAGCGTGCAAATAGCAAATACACAAATAAACACTAGGCAAAAACATCCCAAAACTCCAAATAAAATCCATAAACAGAGAGAACATAATTTTCTGGATTTTTAGGAACTGGAATCGTTCAAATCGGAGTTAAAATGCAAAAGTTATGATTTATTAAAGTTTAAATAATCAATTAAATAATATTACAGAGAAAAACTTTAGTCCAAAAATTAAATAAAATTTATATTTAGGTAGATCTTAATTTTATACAAATTTAGAAATTTGAATCACTCAAATCGGAGTTGAAACGCAAAAGTTATAAGCGTTTGAAGTTTGAATCTAAATTTGAATCAATATTTCGAATTAATAAATCATTTTCTTTTCGGAAATTAATTATTGGCGTCATCATGGACACGTGGCAGCCTCTGATTGGTTGGTGACGTCAGCCGGTCCATGGACTTGGTCCACGCCGGCTCGGGTCTACCGTGGACTCGGTCCACGACTTCACGTGAGGCCCGACATGTGGGCCCACTCGGGTGACGTCATCGCCGGCGTCGGCCGAGGCTCGACCACGGTCGACAGTGGGTCCACCGATGGCGTCATGGATGGCGTCCGCGGTGCGATCGGCCGACACGCGGGCCAGCGTGTCGGTGGCCACTGCCAGCGCAGCGTGACGGCCGCGTCGATCCAACTTCCCGACACGTGGCGCAATCACGGTAGTTGGTTTGAAAATCAGCGGCGGATTAGATCCAGGGTTAACACGTGAAACTACTCGTTGATCGTGGGCCGTTCGATTTAGATCGGACGGTCGGATCTAATCCTATAATAACACTACTCCCAAGACGCGTGGCAATTGTGAACCGTTGGATCTTGATCCAGCGGTCCCAGATCCAATCGGGTTGGGGACACGTGAACTCACCTCAACCGTCGATCTAGATCCGACGGTTCACCGAAGCTTCGCGAAGTCCGGCGATGGCGCGGTGAGGCTTGGGCACCGGAGACGAAGCGATGGCGAGCCCGACGGGCGTTTCGGGTTGCTCGGCGAGATGAATCCTTCCGGAGTGCGTCTCGTCACGGTGGTTCCGGATCCAGGCTCCTTCGGCGGAAGGCGGCCACGACGGCGCGGAATCGGAGTTAAACCGCTGCGCACAGGGCTAAAACTCCGGCGATCACGTCCGGGCAAACGGCGAAGGCTCAGGCGAGATGGCTCGGGGGACCAGGTGCGCAAAGATGAGGGCAACCTCGGGGGACGTCTCACGCTTTAAATTTCCTCGGCGTTCGTGCGAGGCGGAAACCTAGTTCTACACGCGGCGCGGGCGGCGAAGTCGGCCGGACTCGGCGGAGACGATGACGCTCAGCCGACCACGTGGCACTATCAACGGCCACGATCGCCGCGGCGCGATCGGATCCGGGCGGATCTGGCTCGAGCCGTGCGGCGGATCTGGCCGTTGGATCTTGATCCAACGGTTGGGATTGATTAGGGTTTTGAGCTGGTTTGATCGAGTCAACTGGCTCGGGTCGGACTCGAGTCCGACTCGGGTTCCGACTCGGTCGGATGAACAGTACTCGACCCGAGTTGAATTTCCAGCGATTTAATATTTAAAATAATTCCCAGTAATTCATTTAATTCATTAAAAATAGCAAAAGACTCAGAAAAATTCCAGAAAAATTCTGGAAAATACTTTGGATCATTTTGGACTCAAATAAAATATTTCCAACAAAATTTTATTTGCAAAATTAAATTCTTTAATTATTTCAAAATGGAATAAATTCAAATAAATTCCAAATAAATCCAAATAAATTCCAGAAAATTCCAAAAATTCACCAAAGTGCCAAATCACACATGAATTTAAGAGAAGCAAAATTTTGGGGTGTTACAATAAAGTACTCAGCAAGTCTGGGAAATTATGCACCATGTAGGCTATTCAAAGATGGCTTAATATGGTTTATTTGCACAAAGCCAAGTTTCATCAAAACATACTTGTTAATAATTTTCACAAAGCATAATTGAGCAATTCTTTTTAATAATTGAATTATGTAATATTGTAGTGAAGGTTCTAACCACCACTCACTAATATACAGGCTCTATCCGCCACAGCTCAACGAAATCAGGGTTCAATCCAATCACATGGCTCTGTCCGCCATGGTTCACAAAATCAGGTTCTTTCCACCTACCTGGCTTTAACCGCCAGAAGCACACCCGAGAGTTCTAACCGCTCCCGGATCCCAAAACAAAACATTGTTTAGTTTGAAATCAAAACCCAAAGTCTACCAGTATGAAAGCATTCAGCAAGCTTTGCCTTTGATCGTAGGCACGGCTATTCGAATAGTTTTAACTCTGTAGAGGTGTACAACTTTACCCACAAGACATGATATTCCCTTGATGCCATGCAATTAGCACACTTCCTTAGGTGTGCCGGTAGGGATATCATGACAAGGCCTTTACAATGTATATGCCTAACCCGACCCACCACGAGGTTTCACATTGTTAGGGTTCTTTCCACCAGTCTGAAGCCCCTCTTGCGCTAGTGTGAGAAAAACAACAACAACAACAACAACAATGCCTCTTTCCTGGCTCTCGACAATAAGCCGAGTGGTGAGTCTAAGTTAGGTTTCTACAAATTATTCACCAGTCGCGCCCACTTTGACATGTGGTTGTACGGTTATGCTTAGAATGGAGACAGTCATAAGCGTCGGTCCTTAATTGACTTGGGGCGGTACTTGCACAAAAGAACCAAGGCTTGGTCCGCTTCCACCCGACATTCCATGCCGCCCAAGTCGAAATCATTTTTCATTTTATTTTTATTTTGTAAACCATTGGCAATACTCCTTGCCTATAACTTCCAATACAAGTTTTCAAGAGATAATTGAAAGTCCCACCCATAGGTGAATATTGACCGATGGCGAGGCTAAGCATTTCTACCGTACTATTCTATTCCACCAATAGTTTATTTTATAAAATACAAAACTCGGTGTTTGATAAAAATTATGATAATCAGTTCTATCATCTCTAAAATTCATGAGACCACCAAGATTCCCCCATTATTATCATGGCACTATATAATCCAATCCAATTTAGTACTCCAACAAGTAAAATCTATACCATGTGCCATCATAACTCCAAAATCATGCTAAGCTACTGACATCATTGTATCTGAAACAATCTCCTCAAAATATAAGTCTTCTTAGGGGTTACCCATCATATATACATCGCTAAATCTTGTAATCTACTTCATCCACCGAGAATAATTCATAATCTCATCCCCGAGCATATTTCATGAAAGATTCTACAAATCCAAGATTTCATTGATTCATTGCCTATAGCTGTTTCCCTAAACAATGACACCAAGTTGGCTAAACAAATCACATACAATCCTCATTATTCATAATCCCACCTAGATGGTTATCGCAACACCATACTTCACAAAATCATCTACTAATCCACCGAGTACGATTCTCAATATTATTCACTGAATCCATCGAGTATATTTGATCATATCATTGACTGAATCATCAAGAATACTTCACGATATCGACTCTAATCATTTAGGCTACAATCCACCGATAGCACTTCATAACGTCATGTATTTAATCCTTCACATTATCACCTCTAAATCATCTACTTTAATCCACCAAGAATACGTAATATTATCATCCACTAAACCACCAAACATTCTGGATCATTCACAATCTCCATAAAGGATTATCATATAATATTCTTGTTAAAATCCACCGAAATATAATTCATCACTTATTCTATTTGATCCACAAGTATGCCTCCCAATATTATTATTTACTTCTACCGACTATTACTCTGGATATCATACATCTTCCAATATTCTCCGAATCCACACAAGTTATATGGCGAACCACTTTCACAATCCAACTCCTTAGTAGTTCAACTAATCACCAATCATAGATCAATTTCATAACTACTACACCCACATCATCACTAATATTCATCTAACTCCAATTTGCATTCCATACTGTTTGATCCATCTAAAATGTCTGCCAAATAGTCTTTTCCCCTAATTAAAGAATATTTTATCAAAAATATTTAATATGGTGGATCACTGTCCTAAGGCGACAAAGGATTACGGACAACAACATCAAGGAGGTATACGCAACAGGTATAACTAACAGCCTAACGTTTGACATCATCATTTTAGGTAAATAGCAATGCAATTTATAAAACAGTGTAAAACAGTTATAAATGGTAGGATCAAAATGCGTCAAGGAGACTTGCCTCGGTCACAGAGAGAAGGTTGAACTCTCTGAAGTCCGGCGGCGGGGTCGGCGGACTCGGCGGAAGCATCAACTACGCGCAAAACGAGGCAATAAATAAATAACAAAAAATAAATAAAATCCAAAAATTACAAAAGTAGTACTAGCAGGTAGATCTTGATTTTAGATGAATTTAGAAATTTGAATGGAGTCAATCGGAGTTCGGACGCAAAAGTTATAAGCGTTCGAAGTTGGAAAATGATAGAAAATCAAGAAAAAGAGAAAAGTTACTATTTGCTACAGTAACTCGCGAGAGGATTGGTTCCAGAACTGAACCAAAATTGCAGAGCCCTCTTTTGCTTCCAAAAAAAATGGATTTTTGTCCCATTTTTGCATGAATTTGGATCAAATAAAATCATGGATTCTCTAGATAACATCCTTAGGGACTCATAGGAGGAAGGAATTGAGTTGGTTCTCACCGGAGATGATGAATTTCGCGATGAACGGAGCTCCGGCCGAATGAACAAAAACTCGAAATTCGTCGCCAACTCTTGATCAAACCTAAAATTGATGATTGGATTAGACTCTAGACTTATCCACGGTCCCAAGGAAATAAGCGGCACGAAGAATGACTCACCGGAGAAGAAGATATGAGCACGAACTCGAAGAACACCGAAAAAGTGTGACACACCGTCGGTTTTCTTGATCTCACGGGCAAATGCGTGGAGTAGAAGGAAAGGGGAGCACACTCCCGGAACCGGGATTCTTATACGGAGTGAAAGGAGGTGGTGGTGCGGCGTTTGGACGAGAAACGGCCGAGATAAAGAGGATTAATGACATTTCGGTTTTTCTTGAATGGAGCCGTTTCCGGCGGGATTGATGGCTCACCGAGGTGAGGAATGGCAAGAGCTTGCCGTTGCGGATCCAATGCAACCGACCGTTCGCGTTTTGGAGTTAAATTGAAGGAGTTATGGGTGTTTGAATACAAGCCCTAGCCATTGTTGCACTAGGAGCTTTCTCTGTCATTTGCCCATGGGTAGAGGAAGAAGATGACTACTATTCACTTGCCACGTGGCGCTTTCCCATTGGTTCTCCTATACGCAAACGAACCGCCCTAGAGAAAAATAAGGGAAAATGGTCTAAAAATTCCGAAAAAATTCCTAGAACCATTTTAGAATATTTGGGACCCAATAAAATTGGTTCTGCGGAATTTGGACGATTTTTGTGGAATTGAATATTCGGGCGCGGATCGCAGGCATTAAACAAAAGCCGTGCGAGATAAAATAGGAACGGAGGTCCAAAAATCCGGGGATTGATTCCTAAAATCATTTTGGAATAATTGGAACATTTTAGAAGTGGTTTGGAGATTTTTGGAACATTTTTGGACTCTGGTGAAATTTCGGGTACCGGCGGGAACTGGAAAATCGATTTTTCGACCAGAGGGGAATTAAATCCCGATTTTGGAGGGGAATGGATGTCAGGTTAATATAAACACCAAAGAAACTCCAAGTTTTGAATTTAACTTATTTAAATTAGGTTTTTCTCCAGAAAGCGAAAACTAGGGTGTTACAATTTTATACCATCCATACGTCAACATCTTGACAATTATAACTTGTTCAATCGATAAACGACTTCAACAAGTAAATATTATCTCTACAAGACAAAACTCTTAACTATGGTTCTACCATATACATTCACTAAGGATAAAATTCTACATCATGTTAATTATCCATGGTCCACTCCATCACAACATGTTACAATAACCTCCATTTTAACAATGGTTTCCAACAATTAATCTAAACAATTACCACCACTGCTAAGTCATCAACATCAATAAATGAGCAAAATCATGAAAACAACTGCATTTTTTTAATTACTCTATCCATATATCATAACAAATTGTCACTACACAACATACTCCAACTATTATAATAAATTTAATAAGTTGGACCAGCACAATGTTCTTAAAACAACAACAAAACCTATATTTTCCCAATTGACATCGGTAGAAGCATTATAGGAACACTTATGCATACTTCCAAATATACTAATAGTTTGCAACAACATAAATAACAACTCTAATCAACTTCCAAGTTAAGGTCACAAGCCAGCATGATTAAATTTCTCTATTAACACGTTAAATTGGAACATTTTTAAACAACCAGTAAGGTTTCTTTAACAACATCAGTAGGCTACATCATCTTAATGTTCGAATTATGCATCAGGGTTTAAAACTTTAAACATTATCGGGGGTCATAAGCAGTTTTAAAGCAAAGCAACATATTCTAAGCCTGTACATTAACACATTTAATCATTCTCACTATAGAGTAAACTACAACACTAGTAGTCTATTTATCCTCAAGCTAAAGATACAATCACATTGAATCGATTCAACTCAAAGATTAACTTAGCAGTACGCCATTCCATAAACCACATTATTACAAACTACCTAGCACGGACACAAAAACTTTCTAAACACCTTCATGGGTCACGAACTCTTGACTCTCAAAGTTGCAATGGGACAAACTCAATCTTGGTCATGCAAAAGAAAATTCTCCAAAACACTTTTCAATCTCAAAGACTCCCATAGAGGAAAATGGTTGAAAGAGAATTTTTCTCAACAGGGAACCAAGCGATCAAGTAATCCATTTCAAGTAAAGCCTTAACACCAAACCCCAAACTTTCACGAAACAAGAAGGGTTTTTTAAAGATGATTTCTCAAACCAGTAAAATGACGAAATCAAACACCACTTACTCCTACAAAGCCACAGAACTTCAGCCCTGACAACCAGGTCTGGCATAACACTGCAATAACTCTTTTGACCTCGGAGAAAGACAAACACAGGATTAAATTGAGTGCTTTTCCCCGTAAAGCAATCAACAACTAGGCATCAAAGCTGGAAAGACGACCAAAAGAAACGCAACACTAGAATTTTCTTCTTCGTCTTCAACCAAGGAAGACAAAACCACACACCGCATACAGAACAATCAGCGAAAATCCAATACCAAACACTTTTCTTTTGGTTTCAATCAACTAAAACCAATAAAACCACCCAAGACCGACCGTCATAACGGTAAAGAACATCCGAAGGAATGCACCACCAATCTCTTCTATTTGACTCCAGTCAACTACCTGATCTACGACAGAAAGGGTAAGCACTCTTCTCCTACAGGGGTTAATAATTCTTCGTTGATGGCGTTAACCGGCCACACCGTCAAACCACACCCTTACTATGAACAAAAAGAGGTGACCGAAACCCCTCGGCACCACAACCCCACTTCATCACAAATATAGCAACTCAATTGTAACACCCCAAAATTTTGCTTTCCTTAAATTCATGTGTGATTTGGCACTTTGGTGAATTTTTGGAATTTTCTGGAATTTATTTGGATTTATTTGGAATTTATTTGAATTTATTCCATTTTGAATTAATTAAATAATTAAACTTTGCAAATAAAATTTTGTTGGAAATATTTTATTTGAGTCCAAAATGATCCAAAGTATTTTCCAGAATTTTTCTGGAATTTTTCTGAGTCATTTGCTATTTTTAATGAATTAAATGAATTACTGGGAATTATTTTAATTATTAAATCGCTGGAAAATGCGAGTGGGTTTGTACTGTTCATCCGACCGAGCCCGAGTCAGACTCGAGTTCGAGTCCGACCCGAGCCATGTGACTCGACCGAACCAACTCGAAACCCTAATCGATCCCAACCGTTGGATCAAGATCTAACGGTCAGGATTTCCCCGTACCGCTTCGGTCGAATCCGGCCCGGATCCGATCCCGTGCACGCATCGTGGCCGTTGATCGTGCCACGTGGACGGCTGTCCGTCGTCGTCTCCGCCCGAGTCCGAGCCGGACTCCGCCGCCGCGCCCGCCGCCGTGGAAAACTAGGTTTCCGTCTCGGGCACGAACGCCGAGGCTATTTAAAGCCCGGGTCACGCCCCGAGGTTGCCCTCGTCCGTGCGCACCCGTGTCCCCGAGCCATCTACTTTGGCCGTCGCCGTTTGCCCGTACGAGCTCGCCGGAGTTAGAACTCTGTTTCGCCACGGTTAAAAGCCGATTCCGCCGCCGTCCGCCATCCTCCGCCGCCACCGAGCACAGATCTAGGACCCCCAGGACGAGACGCACCCGAAGAGACCTTTCATCTCGCCGGAGCGCGCCCGGAACGCCGAGACCGTGGTCATCGTCTTCATCTCCGGCCAAGCTAGCGCTGCCGTGAAGCCATCGCCGACCCCGAGCTCCACCAACCATCCGATTAAGATCCAAGGGCTCAGATCGCGCCACGTCACCCTCGGTGAGTTCTCCGTTGAAAATCCTAGATCTAATCTCAACCGTTAGATCTAGATCCAACGGTTTAGATTGAACCACGTTCATAGCGATAGATTGGATCTTGACCGTCCGATCAAGATCGAACGGTCCAGATCAGTGGAGTTGTTTTCCAAACGCGTTAGCCAGATCTAATCTGGGCCGTTGATTTTCAAATCAACGACCGAGATTGCGCCACGTGTCGGGAAGCCTGACCGTCGCGGTCAGCGCCGTCCACGCGCGCGTGCGTGTGACGCTGACACGCGGGGCCCGCGTGTCAGAGGGCCCACCTGTCAGCGACCGTGAGCCGTGAGCCGAGCCCACGGTGGACCGAGCCGAGACCGTGCGCCGGGTCCGTGGACCCGAGGCCACGCGTCGTCACCCGATTGGTCCACGTGTCCCTGCTGACGCAATAAATGATTTTCCGAAAAAGAAAATGATTTAATAATTCGGTTTAATAATTGATTTGAATTTCAAAACTTCAAACGCTTATAACTTTTGCGTTTCAACTCCGATTTGAGTGATTCAAATTTCTAAATTTGTATAAAATTGAGATCTACCTAAATATGAATTTTAATTAATTTTTGGACTAAAGTTTTTCTCTGCAAAATTATTTAATTGATTATTGAAACTTTAAATAATCATAACTTTTGCATCTTAACTCCAAATTTGACGATTCCAGTTTCTAAAAATTCATAAAATTATGTTCTCTCTATTTATGGATTTTATTTGGATGTTTGGACACTTTTTGCCTATTGTTTATTCGTGTATTTGCTATTTGCACGCTTTACGAGTAGACGTTGAAGTGCCGGAAGGATTCGAAGGAGAAGTATTAACTCAGGATCCAACTCAAGACCAAGAACAAGTACTTTTTGAAGGCAAGTTGTGCTTTGACCATGTTGATCCTATTTTGAAATCTATTTTGATTTAACCTATTGCATGCTAGTTCAATTAGAAAATACTTTATTTAACTTTGGGGAATTAGATAAATACCAATTTGCTGTATGACACCTTGATTACTTAAGTATGTGCCATGACCCCTTGTCACCCTAGTTATGGTTTACTAGTTGGACATTATTAACTTGCCAACATGGGTTTAGACCGTTGTAGTATATTGCTTAGACACGCTTTCGTGCTCATGACATGATTTTGGACAATCAAATGCTAATATTGACTTAATGATATATTGAACCTGTTTTGGAAAGGTATCATGTGATGTTGATGGCACGTGGTGCATGGTAATCAACTGGGGTTTTGATAAACAGTTTTCGACCGGGGCATGTGGCAAGAGTAATCAGGTGGGCGATTGTGGCATTGGGGATGTTGATTTGGTTCTTGGGTAGTCTTGCCCTGGTCACCCTAAGGACTTAACCTTGCAAGCCTTTGAACTGGGTCTAACGTGCAACCACATGTCTCAGAATGGGACGGACCTAGTTGACTAAGTTGCTAATAACGCACTGTGGGACCTCGTGAGGTCAACTACACCCTTTGTGTAAGTTGTGCGGGGAGCGTCTGGTGAGGCCAGTACCCATCTAACGGTTGATTGGCCTAGACTTCGCCTTAGCGAAGGGAAGGGTTAGTGCGCAATAACCAGGGAGGACCACTTGTATTGTTAGAAGTTTCCGAAAGACTTTGTTACGGGAACTCGCCTTTGTGGTGTTTGACTGTATCTTGTGGGTAAAGTGCATAACCTCTGCAGAGTTTAGAATCTATTCGAATAGCCGTGTCCGCGGTATTGGACATCGCTCGGGAATTACAGTCAAGGGTTAGATTTTCTCAAAAATAACTTGGTTTGAAAGGTCGGGCTGGATTAATAATGATGTTGATGGAAATGTGGTTTAGGATGGGAAAAATGTTAACTAAACTTCTTGAAAAGTTATTTATGCTTTACTTGTTCTACTGCTTTCGAATCTACTTATACTACTTGTCAAATGTCAAGCATCGCAAATATACCTTGAGCTATTCCTTTGTACCAAGCCATGCATATAGTATATTAGCTGCATTCTGTGCATGACTTGCTGAGTACCAAGTACTCACCCTTGCCTCAACACAACACCAGTTGAGGAGGAGACTACGCCAGCTTTGGAGGAGGAGCTCCAAAAGGATCCGTCTACTTAGGAAGCGAGCCCAGTCAGTTGCCTGTGGTATACTGGATGGCGCCACGATGTTACCTTCTTTGATTTTCCGCTTCTACTATTTCTCTTTTAATAAGTATCGCCCTGCGAGGCGTACATTTGTGACTTGACCATAAGGTCAAGTAACCAGTTTGGTTATTTAAATAAAAGTACTTTATTAGCATCGAATGGTATGATTGTGATATTTACCGATGTTAAGACTGTGTGCACTAGCGCGTTCCTGGACTAGTGTTGAATACACAGAGGGTCCGGATTTGCAAATTCGGGGTCCCGACATCAATCAAATCTATCATAAAGATAGCATTATACATCATCAAAATGCAGCATTTAACATCAAAGCTTAACTACAATATTTAAGCGGATAGCATCGATACCCATACCGTTCCTACTGTGCATCAGAGTGTGTCAAGTTTTAAATTAGTTAACCAAACTATTTCAGATTTTAAGGTTATTGCCCTAAGGCCAAATTTTAACAAGTAAACCTATGCCAGGTTTCTACTTTTCCAAGTCAATATTTTAGTTTAGTCTAGAGTAATTTGCTACATTCACATTCCACGAACCTAAAGCCCGCTCTGATACCAACTGTAACACCCCGGCATCTAGTATGCCTGAATGTTACCAAACATAGACTAAACAATATCTAAATACCACAAATAAAGATAAATTACAACAAAGGTGCAAATGCTAAAATCGAAAATTTCGGCAGCATCTCCTTTGTTTTTCCAATTTATTTTTATAGAGACTGACAAGTGGGGTACTTATGTCAATGTTTTATTATTTTTTGAAAAGGAGTGACATGTGGGTTCACATGTTAGTGACTCATATTTAAATACTAGTTTAAATTAAAATTACGTCATTATTTTCATTTGAGCCCACATGTTAGTGACTGTATTTTTTAAATCAGTTTTTAAAAGAAAACTAACAAGTGGGATTAGCTTGTTAGTGACTGGATGTAATAGAGGGAGGGAGATGAGTGCCTGACAGGCTGTGAGACCCTTCCTTTTATGATACTATGCATCATAAAAGAAATGTTCTAAATATCTTTCTGTGCAAGTCCCATTGTCAGTAGCTAGCACGCATATACACAAATTGTGATCACAACCATACATCACATTTTATTACATTTATCAATAGAAGCAGTTCTTACATATAATTAATTATTATAAGCCAAAAGTTAAGATAACTTTATCTTGCCATATGCCTAACAACCCATTTCCATAGGCAACTGACAAGGTAAAACTCTAGATAAAAGCATAGTAGTTATTCCTCGCATTCTGCGTCAACATAAGTATCTTCATAATATTCTATCTCTTCACCTAAAACAACGAATATAGCAAGGTTGAGTACATTGTGTACTCAACAAGACTTGAAGTGTTTGCAATTCCTAATTATATGCAAGCTAATAAAAAGGAGGCTTCTACAGTTATTTGCATAAAGCTGAATGTAAATTCTAAATAGTAAATTGAAAGCATAACTTGTAAAGAAATTTGACAAGTAAAATAATAAGCATAAATAATAGTATAACTCAAATGATCATAAGCATCTGTCACATCATTTTTCTAGCCAACACATGGCATAATTTTATTATTTTGCCAACACATGGCACAACAACTGAAATTAACCTAGCCAACACATGGTCTAGCGTTGAATCATCTGTAGGGTAAGTTTCTCTAAATTATTTCAATTCCAGTTCATTTTATGAAAATCTCTAAATTCTAACTATGTGGTAACTTTACCAAGTGCTCATGACCACGAGTGTGGCTAATCTATTAGTTTTAACTCTGCAGATGTATACAACTTTACCCATACGGAATGATTATCTCTTTTTGCAATACATATTTAACACACTTCCTTTGGTGTGTCGCAAATAAATCATATATAACTATTACATTACTTAATTCTAACTTTGCACTAGCCCAGTACTGACAAACCCTTACTATGGTGGCAGAAGATATTTGTACACTAAGTATGACGAATGGTTTCACATCTTGACATCACACTTTTCTCCATAGTAAGGTGTATACTGTTACATTAGTATGTGTTTGACCCACACCTTTTGTGTGAACACCCCTATGAGCAATCCAACTGGAACAGCACGTGTTACTACAGTCTTCCAATATGCAAAGTTAGTTTTAAATAATTTAATCAGTTATAGCCGTCCCATACTAGCCCTTGTGGTTGTACGATTATCTTGACATAAAAACAACAATATAGTTCGGTCCTTATATTGACTCAGATAAAAAATCTCCCCATATCTACGTGCAAGTCACATGCACAATCGGCTATTGCCAATATGCACCTGTGTCCAAATCATAGTTTTATTTTAATTTTTACTAAAATACCATTGATCATACTATCCAACATGTCCATGTTCAAAATTCATTATTACCATGTTCAACAATTAAGTTCTTCATGAATAGTTTATTGATATGTCCATTTTTTCATTCCAAAGCACAACTAAGTATATGCAGTTATTAAATGAATATACCCGTTTCACATGTTTATGTGTCATTTCATTGTCTAGGGTTTTTAATGGTTCACATGGCAAAGTTAATTAAGGAGATCCATAATGAAGGTTTTAACTACCACATCCCACAATATAATATGGTATGAACTTACAGCATGCATGAAAACATTTATAAAAACATTTATGAAAACTGGGATCAATATGTTCAGGAAGGTGCTTGCCTTGCTGTTCATTGTCGTCGAGTTCAAATTTAGGTTCATTAATAGTGGCGTCTGCTATGTCGGGTTCTACTCGTCATACCACGTAAACATAACAAAGAACAAACTCCAATAAGGTAAAAAGAATACACATAGAAAAATCAAACTAAAATCATTACACAACATAAGTAAGAGTGTAGGGTTAAGGTTTTATGATTTCATGTACATGCAGTGAAGTTCGTTTTTAATGTTTACTTGATTTCAGCAGTTTTGGGTTAGGCGAAGGCATAACCACTTGCTCTCTATAAGTTGCTCATTTTTGTTTTACGAATTCAATAAGCTAAGATTATGTAAGTCTATATGCATTATTTGAAATTAAAGAAGGTAAGATTATTAAGACTAATGATAACAAGATACTAAGCTACCAGATGAAAAGACATGTATGCTAACATGTTATCCTAAGTATATTCAACATGACCAGGTTTCCTACTGTTTTAAAGACATTTAGAAAGCGTTTTCATTCAATTGAAGCTTATATACCTATGTCATGCATATATGAACATTTAGCATGTTGAAACTAATCCACAATGGAAAGATGATATAAACAAGCACAAACTTAAATATTTTTACATATTTGGGTCGTTCACATTCTCAGGATTTTAACAAAATTTATTTCATGTGATTTGGAATTCATTTGCTCAAATTTCACATGTAGCATATTTTAAATCCATACTTTAAATTTAAATTTTAAATAGAAATCGCACATACCATATTTTTGCATATTCAAAAACTAGAGGATTAAACATGAATTTAGAAATTTATTTCACTAAATTTGGATTTAAATTCAAAAAGTTATAAGAGCTTGAATCTTATGTATATTGAAATTTCCAAATAAGGAAACTATGTTTTCCAGTATCGAAAGCATCTTTCCTTTTTTCGAATATTTTCAAACCGGCCGACTAACAAGAAGGGACCACACCGCAGTGACTGCACATTCTCTTGTATGGCTAATAGAGAAGGACCACCGGTCATACTCACCGAGCAAAGGTGGGTTGGTGCGGTGGCTGCCAGCAGCGAGGGAAGACCGGAGCCGGGTGGCCGAGAACAGCGTCGGCTAAAGGAGGTGACGGCGGTTCAAGGGCAAGGGTCTATGATGGCCGGAAGTGGTCGCAAGGAGGTCTGCAGCGAGGCCGAGCGGAGCTCGTCGGCAAGGAAACAATCTAAATTTAAGATGGAAATGAGTTTAGTGACTAACAAGGAGTATCCCAACTGAATGAATCAAAATATAGAGCTTTAGAGAAGGTGATTGCCCACGGTGAAGGCACGATGGCGATTCAATCGGAGATGGGGAAGAGACTACGATTTTTGTTTTGTATTGTTTTAGTGTGGTCTCAGAAATAGCTAGGAGGGGAAATAGGAACTAAGGAAGGCATTTAGCTCATTTTATAGCCAGCCGAGGCGGTTCTAACCGGAGGAAGAGCTAGACAGTGTGGCGCGAGTTAAGCTGTGCACATGGGGAGTCTCGTTGGTAGGGCATGGGAGCTCGGTGTTAGAGTAGGCCGTGGGTGAGAGCCAGGGAATATGCTGTTTTGTTCTTCACAAAAAGAGGCACCAACCGAGTGGAGTTGAAGAGCGTTGGCCGCCGGTCGATGAGGAAGAAAGAAGAGGAAGAAGGAATAGGGACTGATGGGTGGGACCAGGCCCACACAGAAGGGATAGGAGGTGAGAGAGTGGATAGCGCTTGTGGGATGTCCAAGACCAGGGTCCCGCAAAGAAGCCCATAGTCGGCCGTCTGTAAGCATGTACCAGGCCGTAAGTTTGGCAACACCACGAAGAGGATAAAGCCAGGGCCCAACTTCCCCTCTAAGGCAACAGCACGCTACCTCCCTGACGAAGCTTCGTTTCACGCCAGGACAACCCTGCATAAAGCAAAGTCTGCAGCCTGTGGCCACCTAACCCTGGCAAATCAACAGGTGTGGGTCGGGAAAGTAGCAACCAAATCCCTTGGTGGCAGTTGAGTCCGGCAAATAGAGATAAATAGGCTACTCATGAGTCCATCTGGTCCAATGCCAGGTGGCGCCCCTTTGTAACGTGCCCTCCCCCCAGTATATAAGGTGGGAGGGGAAAACTCTGTAAGGGAGAGGAAAAAAGAAAAAGGAAACTCAAACCAACAAGAACACATGACTAGGGTATTATCTCCATCGAGAGAGCACAAACCTGTCTAAAAATCACCCTCGCATCCTGTGTTACCATCTAGCTTCGATCTCGCACGAATCCCCACGAATCACAAATCTCATTGCCGATGGCACCAACCATCGACAGCGCTGTCCCTAATTGGTGGGGCATTCTTGCAGCTGGGCCCACTAGTTAGTGAAAGAAAAGACTCAATTCATTTAACTCTATTCAGACAACGGCAAAGATAAATTTATTTTGCCAGTCAATTCAGCTCAAAATTTCTTGGAACTTTTAATTTAAGGTTATGACAAAGTTATAAACTTGAAGTAAAATTTTCAAGTCAAAATATTCAATATATTATTTTATAAAAATCTAACAATTGGGCCTACTCAGATTTTTTATTTTCTAAAATTATTTCATTTGAGGGACCAAATCAAGGTATAAATTTTTGATAAATTTATTCAGCAGTTTTCATGATATGGGTGAACTAATGTAAAATTTTCAAATTTTTTAATCAATATTTATTTTGTAATAAATCTTCACATGTATTTCTTATATTTTTAATACTTGAATTTTTATAGGTAGTAAAATTAAGTAATAATTTATAAGATTTCGACCATAGGTATATATTATTGTTATGAGGGTTTGGTAAAATTATCAACTTCAGATAAGGTACTAGTTATTTTAGATAAATCTACCATGACTATTTTTATAATAAGATCCATTAAGTTTGGGTAATTATCCTCAAATATATGCTTTAAAATTCATTTTAACTTTAGTAAAAGTAACTTGAATTCAAATTTACTTTTATTAGCATTTTAATTTTACCAGATTACTCTTTATCTTTTTACCATTTTTCATATTGGTTTTTCTTTTTAGAATAAACTCCAAAATAAGGAATAAAAGTCACAAATTCAAATTTTATTATTCTCACATTTTCAAGATGCACATTTTATTTCTTAATACTTTTTAGGATGTTACACAAGTGGGGTTCGCTCATTGGTGAGTCAAAATAGGGCAACGGCTCGAGCGAAGCTGCCGGCGGTGAAACATGCGGCGTCAAGTCTTGACATAGCGAGAGGAAGTGGAGGGGGACCTCAATAAGAGGTTGGTCGTTGTCGTGAATGGCTGAAGAGGACTGGAAGTAGAGCTTTGCAAGGGTTGACATGGCGAATGGTGGAGGAAGGGTGTGGTGGTGTCGGGGCAAAATTGATGGAAGGGAAAGTACTAGGGTGGTGAGGGAGTCCCATTTTGGGGTTTGGCAATAGTCGAGGATCACCATAGAAGCTTGGCAATAAAGACCCGAGGCGGTGGAGAGAGGTGACGATGGCGGTGGTGTCCTTGGAGAGCAAAGCTGCTAAGGAGGAGGGAACACGATCAGGATATGCTAAGGAAGCTCTACCTAAATGGAATTCGTGAATGTCTCACCACGGGAGGATATTGAGCTTCGCTCGATCCTGTTGCTTCCGACAGCAATGGGGCTTCTCGGAGGAGAAATGGCATGGGTCTTTGGGAGGGGAATTGACAAGGAGCTGCCTGCGCGAACCAGTGGACAACATGAGGATCATTTTTTATGGTCGCAGCCAAGGAGGAGAGGACAACGGCATGGCGAAGCTTTCCAGCTGCTTTGCAATGTGCTTGATGAGACCTAGGAGGCTTTGGTGGGGCGCAGTAGGCAAATGTGATGGCCTGATGGGAATCCTGCATAGGCGATGGGGCTACATTGGCTAGGCCTGGTGGATGGAACAGGGTGAGGCTCGGGCTCTGGCTGCTATCATGATGTGGGTGGCGTAGGATGGTATGGCTCAGGTTTGCAGCAAGTGTTGGTGAGGCACAGTGACATTGTAGTCGAGGTCTGAGTGCACGCAGCGTTGCAGGCAGGGTGCGTGTGGACTGTCACAGAGCTGTGTGGCCTAGTGTGTTAGCCTCACAGGGACTGGCGTGGGCTGGGACAAGCTGGGCGTGAGCGACGTGATCATAGCAGTGTGGTGCACGAACGACATGATCACACTACTACAGAATGACACATTACTATCGCTTCATCTGTGTCGGTTCTAAACTTTTGACTAAAAAACCGATTGTGATAAGTATATTCCATTTGGAAATCTTGGTAACAGGTTATCACAATCGGTTCTGAGAGGGAACCGATTGTGATACGATAATAATCCCAATCGGTTCTAGATAAGAACCGATTGTGATAATCATTGTTTTATCACAATCGGTTTTTATATAGAACCGATTGTAATGAGTAGGTATTATCACAATCGGTTTGAGGAAGAAACCGATTGTGATGAGCAGGGGGTTATCACAATCATTCTTTTCGAACCGATTGCAATGAGATGGTATTATCATAATCGGTTTTGGGAAGAAACCGATTGTGATGAGCACAGGGTTATCACAATCATTTCTTTTCGAACCGATTGTGAGATCCTCACAGATTTCCCCTTCAGGGGAACAAGAAAAAACAAACTCCAACACGGACCGCTCTGCTAGAATCCCAACACAGACCTCATCTACCCTTCATTCATGCTTTAATATTTGTGCAACTTGTTTTTTCGGACGATGAATAGTACCGCTCTGCTAGAATCCCAACTCGCGGTTCAACTCTCGGACAATTTATATAGACACATGTAGTGATGCAAAATATATATAACATTAGTCTTCCACAGATTGTACTTTCATTACAATATATATCACCACATCCATTGTTTATAATTATTAAACATATATTACAGCTAATATATTACATTTACCAGCCCGAGTCACCCGAGTCGCCAGAGTCGGTATCACTGGAGACTACGCGGACTAGTGATGGTTCATCCTCAGATGATGAACCCGATCTAGGCAGGCGCCGGTCCCTATGGTGATCGGCGCGAAGTACTCCACCTCCTCCTCCTCCTCCTCCTCCTTCTTCTCCTCCTCGTCCTCCTCGTCGTCGTCGTCCCTCCTCCTCCTCCTCCTCGTGCCGTCGTCCTCCTCCTCCTCCTCCTCTCGCTGCGTCTTGATCGCCATCTCTGCGGGCGCTTCTGCTGGCTTTGGAGGCGCTCGGATGGGGTGTGAGGCGCCGGGAGGGATGGGAGACAGTGGCGCCGCCACGCCGAGTGAGGCGCCGGAGGTCGAGGCGGCCGGCGGCGGTGAGGGCGCTGGAGGAACGACGGTGACTCCACGGATTCTCGACCTTGCCGAGAAGGAGGCGCCGCCATTGCCGCGGTCCGACGAAAGGATCAAGTTAGACCTTGCAGAGAAGAAAGGGGCTATATGAAAGAGATCGAGAAAAGGAGCTATATGGAGTCACCGTGACGTTCCTTGCAGAGAAGTTAGACCTTGCAGAGAAGAAAGGAACGCGATCAAACCTTGGAAGAGTACCCGATATCGATGAAAGGAGTTATATGAAAGGAGCTATATGTTTGAGCGGTCAAATTGGCGGGGAAGACGAGAGTGCGGTAATATCCGTGGTCGGTTCATATCGAGAACCGATTGTGATGACCTATGTTATTGCAAATCGGTTCTTTTTTAGAACCGATACAGATATTATACGTATCGGTTCTATAAAGAAACCGATGTTGAGGATCCAAATTATCACGATCGGTTTTACATATAAGCGACGGTGATAAATAAATAATCACAAACGGGTCTTGTATAGAACCGATTGTGATGAGGTTCGCTAGGGTTATATATGTACCATCTGGACTCGGGATGAACTTATTAACTCGCGTCGAGTTGGTTCGCTAGGCGATTTCTCTATTTTCCTGCCTAGCTTACTTGTGGCTTTATTCAAAAGGTGGGCCCCATTCCTTCGAATCCCTTCAATTTTGTATTAACATACATTATTCGATTTTGATTTGGTGTCATTAGCAGAGTGTATGGTTGAGAAACGAGGGGGTGTAGGAGATCAGTGCGTTGAAGGTTAAAGTTAATTGAAACCCTAGCTAGCTTGATCAGGAGCTAGATTTCCCCTCGTTTGTGGCTTTCCTCGAAAGGTGATCAGCATTAATTCTTATAAATCCCTTCAATATTTGCAGTAGGACTTAAATTAGTTTTTTTATTTGGTCAATGTGTACATTACATGTCATAATTGTGTCAATATAATTAATATGATCAATGATAGAGTACGTAGTTAATTAGGCTGCGTAACCTATGCGTCTCCCGTTTGAGGGTGCTTGTTTATAAGTATGCTAAAATGGCATATTTATAAATAAGCAGTCTCGAATTGTCCACGTTTTTGGACAGTTTGAGGATATGTGGCTCGGGCAAGTTCCTAATTAAGCTGTTGTACAAACTCTAGAGAAAGTTTCGGCAGCATCTCCCTGGCCAGTGTTCTCCGAATACACATCCTCTTGACATGTTGTCGATACGTGTATTTGGAGAACAGCGGGGAGATGCTGCCGAAATTTTCTCTAAAGTTTGTACAACATCTTAGGAACGTGCTCGAACCACATATCCTCGAATGGGATTAGGACCTAACCTACTTAGAGATTAGGAGTCATCGTTGGTACGTACGTACTTAGTCGGTCTACAGATATACGTTTCTTTATATAAGATCATTCAACAAAAAAACTTTATTTTCGGGTTCAACCCTTCTTTTATTTCATTGATTAGGGCATTATTAATTTATTGTTTGCGGTTTACTTGTAGATGGACCGTGAAGAATGGATGTATCACAAAAGCCGTGTGAGTGCTGAATTTAGGAGGGGAGTTAAGGAGTTCATAAAATTGCGAAGAAGATATGGTTATGAGGGGTGTAAAGTTCATATATTGTCCTTGTATTGATTGCACCAATCTCGGGAGATTTAACAACTCGGCTCAAATTGAAGGGCATTTGATTCGACGTGGCCGTGAGGAATTACACGTGTTGGATCCATCATGGGGAGATAGGTAGTACCTGCGTGCTACGCAAGCGAAGACATGCTTTGGAAGCCGATCACGAGTTGGAGCGTGATATGTTCGATGACGATAATTTAGATCAAATGTTGCGGGATGTGGAGGAAATTACACGGAAAGAGAGTTCGAAAAATTTAAAAGCTTGATGGATGACGATGCCAAACCATTGTTTTCAAGTTGCAAAGGGGAATACACCAAGTTGGGTTCGGTTCTTGCATTGTTTGAACTGAAGGCAAAACACCGTTGGACAGATACAAGTTTCAATGCACTTTTAATACTTCTATCGGATATGCTTCCGGAGGGAAACGAGTTGCCAACAAGTATTTATGAAGCGAAGAAGCTATTATGTCCCATGGGAATGGAAATAGAAAGGATACATGCATGTCCAAATGATTGCATACTATCACTTAGCGTCCATAAGGAAGCTGCGCATTTGTCCTGTTTGTGGTGTACCCGATACAAACAAAATGAGAAGCGTAATGACAAGAAGCGTAAGAACCTAATTGACGACGGTGAAGATGTGAAAAAGGGGCACCAGCCAAGGTGTTATGGTATTTGCCCATCATTCCCCGTTTAGAGCGGTTATTTGCAAATCCTAAAGAGGCAAAATTGTTGCGTTGGCATTATGAATCCCGAAAGGAAGATGGCAAGTTGAGACATCCGATTCGGCTCAATGGAGAAACATTAATTGGCAACATGAGGAGTTTGGTGCCGAGATGAGGAACATAAGATTTGGATTGAGTACGGATGGTATGAATCCGTTTGGTAATATGAGCAGTCGACACAGTACTTGGCCAGTTTTGTTGTGTATCTACAATTTGCCTCCTTGGTTATGCATGAAGCGGAAGTATATCATGATGTCGTTGCTAATCTCAGGTCCCAAACAGCCGGGTAATGATATTGATGTGTACCTATCACCACTAATTGAGGATTTGGTAAAATTGTGGAATGTGGGGTTTGAGGTGTGGGATGCATACAAAAGAGAGAACTTCATCCTACGGGCTATGATATTTTGCACCATAAATGATTTTCCAGCCTTTGGTAATTTGGCGGGCTATAGCACGAAGGGAGCCAAAGCTTGTCCAATTTGTGAAGAGGACACTGATAGATTGTGGTGCCGACCGAGGAAAACGGTGTACATGGGTCACCGTAGGTTTCTACCCCGAAGTCATCGATATCGTAAGATGGATGACAAA
This sequence comes from Rhipidocladum racemiflorum, assembly GCA_036346355.1. Lineage (NCBI taxonomy): Eukaryota > Viridiplantae > Streptophyta > Magnoliopsida > Poales > Poaceae > Rhipidocladum > Rhipidocladum racemiflorum. The sequence continues at coordinate 64,498,028 of CM070583.1, forward strand.
TTTGATGGAAAGAGGGAAGTTCGTGCAGCCCCGCAGCCTATGACTGGAAGGCAAGTATATTCACGTGTAGAGGATATCGATGTTCAGTATGGTAAGAGCCGTAAATCTGTTCGTCCTAGGACCATTTGGAAAAGAGGTCGATATTTTGGGACTTACCATATTGGAAGGAGTTAGATGTCCGTCAATGTATTGATGTCATGCACGTTGAGAAAAATGTTTGTGATAATTTGGTAGGCATCTGCCGAACATACCTGGAAGACCAAGGATGGTTTGAATGCTCGCCGTGATCTGACCTACATGGGGATCAGGCCCAAGCTTGCATGATGGAGGAGGATGGAAAAGGGCCGTACATCCCGGCGCATGCTACACCTTATCCAAGAAAGAGAAAGAAGACCTCTGCAAGTGTCTCCACGATATTAAAGTTCCATCGGGCTACTCATAAACATTAAGAAGCTTGTGTCTATGGATGATTTGAAGTTGATCGGTATGAAGTCCCACGGTATCATGTCTTGATGACCCAAATGCTCCTCGTTGCAATCAGAAATATCCTACCATATGACGTCAGGTTGGCAATCACGAAGCTATGCTATTTCTTCAATGCGATTTCATGCAAGGTTATTGATCCCGATATACTAGACAACTTACGAGTGAGGTGGTGCAGACTCTTTGTCGCCTTGAGATGCATTTCCCCGTCGTTCTTCGACGTCATGGTCCACCTCGTTGTTCACCTTGTTAGAGAGATTAAGATTTGTGGACCCGCATTCTGCGTTACATGTATCCGTTCGAGAGGTACATGGGTATATTAAAGTCATACGTGAGGAATAGGTCAAGCTTGAGGTAGTATTATTGAAGGTTATGGGGTGAAGAGGTTATTGAGTTCTGCGTGGACTACCTAGGTAAAGACAACCGATTGGTGTTCCTATATCTCGTCATGAGGGCAGACTTGGTGGCAAAGGAACCATTGGGTCAAATCTAATGAGCCCACAATTTGATATGTACTGTAAAGCGCATTTCACAGTCCTTGCAACACAAATAAGAAGTTCATCCATACATCCAACAGCACAAGTTGATATTACGGAAGAGAATCCACTTATGGATGAGCTTTCCATCACACGAGAACACAACGATCGATTCCTCACATGGTTCAAAGAAAAGGTGAAGGTCTCCGTTAGTACCGAGGATGTCAAATGGTTGGTGACGGACCAAGATTTAATATCTGAGACATGGCAAGGTTCACGATATTAATGGCTACACATTTTATCTTGAAAGTCAAGATGCAAAGAGTACGATGCAAAAGCAGTGGTGTGAGCATAGATGCTTTGTCCGATGATCACTCAATTAGAGGATCGTCAACTGCAATGGCTGTTACTACGGGATGATCGAAGAAATATGGGAGCTCGACTACGGAATATACCAAGTTCCATTGTTCCGATGTAAGTGGGTGAGACTTCCTCACGGAGTTAAGGTCGACAAGACAGGTTTTACAATTGTTGATCTGAATAGGCGGCCTCTGAGAGATGAACCGTTCGTCCTCGCAAAGCAAGCAACTCAAGTTTTCTACGTCGTGATCCGGCCAATCCGAGGTTGCACGTCGTACTTCATGGCAAGAGGAGGATTGTTGGAGTTGAAAATGTCGTAGATGAAGAAGAGTACAACCAATTTGATGAAACACCTCCGTTTGCGGATGGGGCATGTCTTAGCGGTGACGACGGCACACATGGAACACATTACATGCGTGTAGATCATCAAGAAGGGTTGTATTTTAAATAAATTAAGTTGTAAGAATTCCCTGTATTAATGTAGCATTTTGTGGAATATATATGTCAAATGGATCTTATAGTATAGCAAATTTGAAAAAGATTTGAATTATTCGACTCTTTTGAATGAAGACTCTGTTTTAAAAAAATAGAAATTGGATCATAGTCATCACAATCGGTTCGTTTAGGAAACCGACCAGATAGTATAATTGCGATCGGTTCTTCTATAGAACCGCACGATATCTCAAATATTGCGATCGGTTTTATATAGAACCGACAGGATACTCAAATATTGCGATCGGTTTTTATATAGAACCGACGGATACTCAACATATTGCGATCGGTTTTTCTATAGAACCGAGATACTCCACATATTGCGATCGGTCTCTTTGGTTAACCGACCGTGATAAAACCGAGCATTTTCATTTGTGCGCATACTCAGTTCATTTCGGCGCGCGATTTCGTTCAATTCATTCCACAACCCTAGCTCGACCACCTCCCCACCTGGCGCCTCCTCGCCTCCCCCCCGGCGCCTCCCCCAACGGCGGGTACCCGTGGCGCCTCCCCTCCGGCTCCTCGATCCCACACCCTAGCTCGACCACCTCCCCACGGCGCCTCCCCTCCGGCTCCTCCCCCCCGGCGCCTCCCCCTCCGGCGATTCCCCTGGCGCCTCCTCCGGCTCCTCCCCGGCGCCTCCCCATCGGCGGGTACCCAGTGGCGCCTCCTCCGGCTCCTCGATCCCACACCCTAGCTCGACCACCTCCCCAGGCGCCTCCCCCTCCGGGTCCTCCCCAGCGCCTCCTCCGGCGATTCCCCTGGCGCCTCCCCTCCGGCTCCTCCCCGGCGCCTCCCCTCCGGCGATTCCCCAGCGCCTCCCCTCCGGCTCCTCCCCGGCGCCTCCCCCTCCGGCTCCTCCCCCAATCGACGCGTCCCCCATCGGCTCCTCCCCATTGCCGACTGGTTCGGCGATCAGAAGATGCATTTGATTGTGGGCTGTAATTGGTTGTAAATAGCTCGATGATGATTGCTTTTGAATGAGGCTTGATTAATCGATCATTAAAGGAACTTGCTAGACCTAGAACAACACTTGCTCTTAGTGACAATTTGGTGCCACTTGCTCTTAATGCATTGTTCTAGGTCGAGCGATCTTGTGCTTATTCCTTTATGCTCTTAGTCGACAATTTGGTGGCACTTGCTCTTAATGCATTGTGGTAGGGTTAGATTAGTGCTATATTCATTACGTGCTATCTTTGTACTTGTTGTTTTACGTGCTAGAGCGATCTTGTTCTAGGGTTGTAATCCTGAAATTTTTAGATGTAATAGCCGGTGATATATTGGCCATCTAGAAGTTGGGCGACTAATTAATTTAGCAACCCTTCTATAGCAACTGAGAGCAATCCATCATTGCAATTTGAAACTTGTAACACATGCTATATTATCGCACTTTATTATCGAGTTTAGTTCGTAACCTATCGTCTCCCGTTCGAGGGTGCTTGTTTATAAGTATGCTAAAATGGCATATTTATAAATAAGCGATCTAATTGTCCACGTTTTTGAGTTCGAGGATATGTGGCTCGGGCAAGTTCTAAGTTTGTACAAACTCTAGAGAAAGTTTCGACAGCATCTCCTGGTGTTCTTGAATACACACCCTCTTGACCTGTTGTCGAGGCGTGTATTTGGAGAACAATGAAGATCTTGCTAAAATTTCTCTAGAGTTGTACAACAACTTAGAACTTGCTCAACCACATATCCTCGAATGGGATTAGGACCTAACCTAATTAGAGATTAGGAGTCATCGTTGGTACGTGCATTACTTAGTCGGTCTACAAATAGACATGTGAATTGTTTTCTATTATTTGAAATTTGAATTGCTTCCTCTCATGAAGTTTAGGTTTGACATATACGTACTTACTTGAAATGTCGCAAAGAGAGAGCACCGGCTCAACGCCCGAGAGAGAAGAAGGTCCTGCTACCCCATCGAGGAAGGTTAGAAAGGCCGGAGGACCGAATAAAGGAGCCACCAGGGAGAACGCCGCAAGTGCTCCGCTTCAATGCCGGGGGGTTTGCAGGTCCTGGGCGTTTAAGGGCGCTACTCCTCTTTTCTCGGCCAATTGGTGAGGCGAGTGCCGATCACAATTAAGGACTGGAGGAAGGAAGTAAGCGGCAAGGAAGAACCGATTGTGGGACGAGTTAAGGGAAAATGGATTATACCAGAGGAAGATGAAATCAATGCGAGGCAGTGCGCCTTGAAGAGAATGGGTGTGGCTTTGAGGCATTTCGAGGGTGACCATGCATGCCAAGTTAGTGTTGAAAGACCGTACTCCTTCCAAAGTTATCCATTTGTTACACAGAGGTTTGGGAGGAGTTTGCAAGGATGAGGAATACGCCGAGGCGGAGGAGTGAGAGAGAAGAATATCGCTATCTGAGGCGTAACACACACGCGCACCACCTCGGTTCAGGTGGGTATGTAGGGAAGAAGGCGAGTGGGTGCGACTAGCGAGGAGTGTGCAACCTGCGGACAACGATGCCTTACTCCCACATATGCGAGGAGCGGCACGCGTTGGGTATTAGCGAGGGCGAAGAAAACCTCGGCGGTCGATTGTCATTCCAAACCCAGCGACCGCCTGGATCGTCCACGACCATCGTAAGATATCTAACATAGTACATTGCATATTATATTCCCATTGTATTTTAGTAATAATTTATACTTGCGACTGCAGGAGGAGGTAAGCTGCGAAAGAGCAAGGAGCATTTGAAAGCCAAGGGTCAAGGGACATCTGTGTTCGGCAATCGGGAAGCCCGATCATAAGGGGTGGAGTGCTTGCCGCAGCGGGAGTATCTGAAGAGGTCCTTCTTTGTAGAGAGAGCGCTTCGGTGCGGGGCAAGATCATGGGAAGCACGTGAGGCGCGGATTAGGCGCAGATGAAGGAGGAGTTGAAGGAGGAGTTAAAGGTGAGATGATGGCTGAGATGATGGCGATGTTCTCCCGAATCAGATTCCTCAACCATCGCCTATGCTACGCCCTAGCAGTGCGCTTCCAATAAGGAACTGTGCATTCCACACCTCAAGGTAATAAGCTGTTTGAGACCAAAAGGTACATGAGTAAGCTTAACACAGTTATGATGAAGATCTTGATCACTTCTTGCGGGGTCTGCCAAGTGCGGCTAGTCACGATCGGCGACGGAATCTGATTGAGGCTGCGGCGGGGTTGCATTTCCAAGCAAGGAGGATGACACGGTGCATGGTATACCTTTGGGGATGGGCTACATGAGGGTGCGGTGGACTATGTCCACGATGTTTACATGTCTCATGCCCTCGAGTTCCCCCCTAACGAAGATATCACCACTCTTGGGCAAGCACGGATGTCGTTCATCAAGTGGCCCGCGACGGGTGTCGTAGTGCAAGCACCTCCTGCTGCTGCTCTTTGCTTTGGTACTCTGCTACTTACTTCGCTCTGCTGGTACTCTGCTGCGCTCACTGCTCGCTACTGCTACTGGTGCACTCTGCGCTATCGCTCTTTGCTCTGATTGCTACTACTCTGCTCTTTGCTAGTATCAGTGCGCTCTTTGGTGCTCGCTTCTCATCTATCTGCTGGTACTCTGCTGCTGCTCTGGTACTACTCCTGCTGCTGCTTTGCTCCTGCTCCTCCTCCTCTGCTGCTCCTGCTCCTGCCCCTCCTACTCTGCCGCTCCTGCTCTGCTGCACATGCTCCACCTGCTACACAACCTGCACCTCGCTGTGCACCTCTCCTGCACCTCGCTGCGGCTACAAATCTGAGTGCGCAGGTGGGGCGCAAAAGGACTTCTACCACGATGACGAAAGATACAAAGCGAGAGTTGAGAGTCCTCGTGAAGAAGGCAAAGTTGTCGAGGGCAGAACACCCGATGATCACAAGCGGTACATACATGGAAAGCCCTTTCTCCCAAGCCAAGAATTGAATTCTTTGGGCTTGTTCACTCGCCACCTACATGGATGGTACATCGATAGGTCACATGAGGACGAGCCTCGCCACGATTTCATAGTGAAGTATCGGCGCCAATTCCACCGCAACGAGGATGGGACCTTCGATCAGTTTTGAGGATCATACTTTATGTACGGCTTGAAAGCCGTCGATATTTCTACCATACGATCCTGGTATTTGTGAGTCTCGCACCATACTCAATCAGATGACTATTTATTGATTTTGTATTATATTTTTAACAATTGACATGAATTGCAGGATCATGAGGCAAGCCGTGGCGGAGTCGACACCCTGTCCGGGTTTGTCGACCGAGATGGTGTCTGCGACCATGGCTAAGTATCAATCGGAGTTCCTTGCGAGGATACATCAAGCGAGGCATTGCATGAGGAGGCAAGGACTTCATTCTCTTCCCATACCACCAGGAGTATGTACTACTATACAATTCAATTACATGTACACACTTCAACCTTGCATTAACTTATTCTCTTGCATTGTGTACCGTTTAATAAGCAACCATTGGGTTCTACTTGTGGTTGTTCGAGAGTCAAAACAAGGTCTACACGTTGAACTCGCTCGAAAATAGACCGATGGAATATGCGATCGAGCCTGTTTTGCAGAAGTAAGTACATTCCTCTAACCTAACACTTTACATATTGAACTACGTTACGTATTTTTAACCTCAATGGCATCTCTCCAATGTATAGGGCTTTCATGTCTTACGTTCTTTGAACGTGGCCGACACAATGATAAACAAGGCACCAAACTCGAGTGGAAGCGCTTCAAGGTACAAGTGTCTATCATAGGATTTTTACGACACCTATTTTTAATTCGTCTCTAATTTAAGTTTCTTTGTTCACAGTGTCATCAACAAGGGTGCGATGATCTATGCGGCTTTTACGTGATGCATCACATCCTGATTTTGGTTGGTCGCTCACATCTTTTCCTAAGGTATAGAGCAGTTATTTGCACTCTTGTCTATGTGATATTTGTTTACAAGCATAATACTATCGGCATGTTTTAGTTCCAATTTAAGACTTAAATATATTAGTGCACTACTATCTATTTTGCAGGACATTGATATCAACAGGAAGAGCCTAACCAGCGATCTCAAGAAATTACGAGACCATTTATGCGATTAGTGCTGACGAAGTTATAACGGATGATGGTAGATATAGAGACCATTCAAGCAAATACTAGTCCATAAAGTGTAAACAAAATTTATCTGAATGTGAATGTGATGCATTACAGATTGTAAACAATATTAATTTTAATGCAATGTGTGTAGATTGTGATGTATATGTTACGTGATATTGTGGATTGTGATGAATGTGTCATATTGTCAATGCGAGGCCATTTTAGGACGATGGGCGGTAACATCATCACAATCGGTTATTTGTTGGAACCGATTGGGATAGATCTGATATCTGTCGGTTCTTCTTTGGAACCGATTGGGATATATCTGATATCTGTCGGTTCTTCCGGAACCGATTGGGATATATCTGATATCTGTCGGTTTGCATAAAGAACCGATTTTGATAATATTATTCTCCCCATCGGGTTCAATAAAACAACCGATTGGGATAATGTAATACTTTGCAGCGGTTCTAACCCAGAACCGATTGTGATATTATTAGTATCCCCATCGGTTCTACAACTGAACCGATTGTGATACTGTAATCATTTGTATCGGTTCTAGATAAGAACCGATTGTGATATTATACTTATCGCAATCGGTTCTAAGAAAACCGATTGTGATAAGTGTAATATCACGATCGGTTCGTAAAAGAACCAAGCAGTGATAATGTATTATTAGTGTCGGTTAAAAACCGACTGTGATATATCTACCTTATCACTGTCGTTGGACTTTGTATCGCCACCAAAACCGACGGTGATGGCCGAAAAAAACCGATAGTAATGTGCCATTCTGTAGTAGTGTCATAGTGTACGAAGGCTGACATGTGGGCCTAGCACATTAGATAGAGGGACTAAGAGAGAGGAAGTCACCTTTCGATAGGGCATGCTTTTTCGTAGGGAAATATGGGTTTTCGAGCTAGGCGCTTTTCATTTTTGGAGTTTAAACAATTTTCCTAAAGGTTTCTAATTACAGTTAGACAACTTGGAAATTTTTATAATTTCTAGAATTTTGGCAACCCTAGAGTTTTCTAGAATTCTTTTGATGCCTCTGTCTTTTATGCAAGATGCACTACTTGATTGTACAAAAATAGAAAACAAATTAATAAATTAATAAAGCTTTTTGGAGAGGCACTTTAGATCATTTAGAATGAAAATAAAATAGTTTTAGGAATTTTACTATTTCTTATACATTTAGAAATTTAAAAACAGCTACTAGAAATTGAAAATGTCATTTTCTTAAATGCAAAAATTTCTAAAAAACCAATAAATCTGAAAATTCGTAGTAAATACAAGAGAACATTTTGGAAACTCAATATTTAATTTGTAACAAATTTTGGGATGTTATATTTATAAAAATAAGTAAAATTATAATAATATTAAATTATTTTTTGAGACAAATCCACATATATGATTTTCATGTATTCAATATAAATATTTAAAAATTTATCAATAGAAAAATTTTACAGTTTTATTGTACGTATCCAATAAATATATTTTTGTGACCGGAGGGGAATATTAAATAATTCCAATTTCCAATTGTTCATGATTAACCATATCAATCTCGGGCAAAATGTGGGCTTGAACGTTGACCTATTAGATCATCCCTTTGGCCAAAATAGTGGGACAATGTTATGTTCTCTAGCATGACCCCATGCAACTTTAGAATTTCATATTTTGCATGATTGGAAATTACATAAAGCCTAGGATATGCAATTTCACTGCATAGCCTAGAACAAGTGGCTAGCTCCCTATTTTTCAGCAACTTTTCCTTTTATATACTCCAAGTGAAAAACCTTCTTTTCCTTTATTATATTATATCCTTTTAAGCCAGCTAGGCCGTGTCACTTTTTATTTGGACCTCAAATACCTTATTTCTCAGAACTGTAGGGAATCTATTTTGTTCCTGATGTGATGAACGAAATCTTGGCTAGTCTAGCTTTCTAGTGTGTGTATGTATACTAGGTCAACAAATACGGCGCACGTCACGCGCGTGAAGGGAAATGAACTTGTGTTTTTTTCATAGGAAAAATAGGTTTTTTTTTTTGGGAAAAATGGACCGGTACAAAAAAAAAATAGACCGAGATGTAACTTTTAAATTTTTGAAGTGCCTTACCTAAACGTAATTACACATTTTTTAAGGGCTTTCACGTAGGAGTGATACGTAGCATGCCTCCCCTTGCATGAAATCTCCCGGATATGTTATATAGAATATATATATATATATATATATATATATATATATATATATATATATATATATATATATATATATATATGTTCAGATGCAATATTTTCAATAGACGAAAGACGACAAAAGCTTTATGGACGACACTATAACTAGCTCAATCTAACAAGGATTGGTCTTAATTTCTAATACACAAAACACGGCTTTATTCTCCAAGTCTAATCTGTGGCGTCACTTCATGTCCGGAGGAAACGGATCCTCTACATTTCAGCTCAAAACAATCGCCCATCTCCTTAGACGTAATCCAGTTCAAAATGAACACCCCAAAGACCAAATTTGCAATTTATTCTTGTGAATATTCATTCCTTGTAAAAAAAAATGGAAATGTCAAGCCCTAGGCTCTCCGCTCGCAAACCATCCTAAAGATCGATGTTCATTTTCTCGATCCAAACATAGACATTTTTGAAATTACACCCAACCCACAACAATTTCTTGTTTCACGTCTTGGCGAGAGAAGTCGTAGCTTCCTGTAATGAAGTACTTAGGTTACGACAGTGAAGAAAATGAGTCAACACTTAAGACTGACGTACGAGCTCGATTCCCTAGCTTTCTCTCGGCGTATTTTCCTAAGTTTTTCGACGCATTATTTACTTGCGCCGCAGAGGATCTCGGAGGTTCTGGTGCCGATCATGTCGTTGATATCCTTCGACCAGCATGACCACAGTGCTCAAGATCGGATTCACAGTACAGACATGCAATCCGTTGATGGATTCTGCTACATGATACCGCGTGCACATACGCACATGCCAAAGCCTTCTTTCCTGATCGAAAATAGAGGCTTCCAATTGCCAGCCGAAAAGTGGAAGATTATTATCACGGCATGACCGGGCACCTAGTGCCAAATAGCAGCTTGTCAAGTGTGGCATTGTGTTGGTTTCAGAAAAAGTCGACCACTGTGACCAATCCTGAGCAGCTAAGCTACGCCAGCAAAACCGCGGGTCAGCGAATGATCAAGTCGATCTTGATGCCTCGGAGCGCATAGAAATCGATGCTCGATTACCCCAAAGCACAATGGTCCCGATGGCAACTCCGCCGGTACCATAAGAGAAGGCTGGATGAGAAGATGGAAAAGAGTGTGTGACGATCATAGTTATCATTATAGGTATATACCAATTGATATGTATTATTTCGACACTTAAACGGTATAAAGTATCTCTATATACCATACTGGTCTCGATACCGATCGATATCAGTCACACCAGTCCGATACCGTTCATACCAGTCAAACCAGCTTCAATACCGGCCATACTGGCTTCAATACCGGTTAATACCAATCATGCTAGTGGAATTGATAATATGGTCTAGTGAACTATATATTATCACTACTACAGAATGGTACATCATTATCGCTTCATTTGTGTCGGTTCATAACTTTTCAGAAAAAAAACCGATTATGATATGTGTATTGCAATCTGTGTTTTCGTAAACGGGTTATTACAATCGGTTCTTGATTAGAACCGATTGTGATGAGGGGATCATCACAATTGGAACTTTTGAAGCTTAGATCCATGGTGAGAATTTAGGATAAGTTAATCTAATCTAATCTATTAACATAGGTCAAGAATCCTATCGTCTGAGACTAACTAGGTCACGAGATCTGAAATTTTTAGTTTTCAGATGAGGTAGAAAAGTAATTATCAAATGTGCAATTGCTTCCGAGAATAATCCTGAAGACCAGAAGCACCTTAGGCTTTTTTATAATTTTTTTAGAATCAAACTCTCACAAATGAGCACACCCTAAAATAAAGACCGGAAACAAAGATTACACAAGCTATAATTAAAGCAAACTCAAACTAAACAGCAAACGATCGGCGAAAACAGGTAACAAAACTTCAGAGGCTATTTTGAGGCCCTAAATGATGTTTTTTGGGATCGACACTTTTTTCCAAAGCCTAGCAAAGAATTCGCGACTTAACCTTGGACTTATGGATTTTCAAATCTATCTCTTCGTCCTCTTCGATTCGAGTATATCGTATGCAAAAGTTATGGCCATTTTAATGATAGGTGCACGAATACTACTTCTCGGACTCGAATTTGGTAAAGTGGAGACCGGCTCGGCTTGGACTCAAATTAGATGGCAAAATAGAAGTAAAGGTGTGATGGACACCACATCACAATCGGTTCTGAGCTCAGAATCGATTGTAATGTGTTTGGGATAGTCCTGTCAAAGTGAATTTTAGACGCCAAAGTGAAATTTGGGCGCCGAGCGGGTTTCAGTTTTAAAATAATTTTGCTAGGAAAGCCACTACCTTAAATATTTATACACACCCTTGTGCACACCACTCATCTCCTCCACTTGCTCCTCTCCCTCTCCTGCTCTCCCTCTCACTTGCAATGTAGATAACAGACAGACAGACAGATAGATAGACAGAGAGAGAGAGAGAGAGAGGCAATGTCACTACTACAAAACAGCACATAGGAGACGCCCTATCAGTGGCGGTTTGTTTGGAACCGCCACTAATAGGACTATCAGTGGCGGTTTTTAGCTGAAACCGGTGCCAGGATCATCAGTGGTGGTTTGTGGTTAGAACCGCCACAAATACTTCGAGCACTATCAGTGACGGTTCTAACCACAAACCGCCACTGATAGTCCATTATCTGTGGCGGTTCGGAATAAAAACCGCCACTGATACTTGGGAACTATTTGTGGCGGTTCAACATAAAAACCGTCACTAATAATGTGACTATTTGTGACGGTTTTATATTAGAACCGTCGCAGATACTGTTATCTGTGGCGGTTTTAGTTTAGAACCGTCACAAATAATATTCCTATGATGCTCCCAATTTTGATAGAACCGACGCTGATAACTATAGTTACCTAATTTTGTTTTAAACTGTTAGAAAATTAAAAACCGATAATTTGAGTGCTTCAAATTTCAACTAAGTGCTCAATTTTACCATGACATGGGTGCTCCCAATTTCATCCAAGTGCACGATTTTACCATGACATGGGTGCTCCCAATTTCAACTAAGTGCGTGATTTTACCGTGACATGGGTACTCCCAATTTCAACTAAGTGCTCGATTTTACCATGACATGGGTGCTCCCAATTTCAACTAAGTGCTCGATTTTACCGTGACATGGGTGCTCCCAATTTCAACTAAGTGCACGATTTTACCATGACATGGGTGCTCCCAATTTCAAGTAAGTGCATGATTTTACCGTGACATGAGCTAGTTGGTAAAATCGAGCACTTAGTTGAAATTGGGAGCACCCATGTCATGGTAAAATCGAGCACTTAGTTGAAATTGGAAGCACCCATGTCATGGTAAAATCGAGCACTTAGTTGAAATTGGGAGTACCCATGTCATGGTAAAATCATGCACTTAGTTGAAATTGGGAGCACCCATGTCACGGTAAAATCATGCACTTAGTTGAAATTGGAAGTACCGATGTCATGGTAAAATCATGCACTTAGTTGAAATTGGGAGTACCCATGTCATGGTAAATCGAGAGTATGAGAATACTAAAATTAGTGTCCGGGTCCTTTGTGGGGTTAAGGGGAGGGGGACATGTTATATTTCAAATGTGATCATACCAACACTACGGTACTAGATCATATAAGAACTCTAAAGTTAAGCGTGCTGGGGTGGGAGTAGTACTAGGATGGGTGACCTATCGGGAAGTGCTCGTATTTGCATTAAAATTGGTGGTAGAACTCATTAGTTAAGCGTGCTTAGGTGAGAGTAGTACTAACTAGGGTGGGTGAGGGTTGACCTCCTAGAAAATATATTCATTTGGTGTTAAAAACTGCCAAATATTAAATATAAATATTTGTGACGGTTTTTGGTTAAAACCGCCACTGATAGTCCATTATCAGTGGCGGTTTTTTTTTTTGGAACCGCCACTGATAATATTATCAGTGGCGGTTCAAAACCGCCACTGATAATCTTCGATTATCAGTGGCACTATATCAGTGGCGGTTCGAAAAACCGCCACTGATGGCAGTTACGAACCGCCACTGATATCTATTTTTCTAGCAGTGTGTGATGTGGATCTTGGTTTTGCATTTCTTCTTGTATGAATTAACTTTATTTCTTTATTTGCCCATTATATTATGTACTAATTTTTCAATCATTTTCAGATTCATGGTAATGCTAATGGGCATGGCTACAAAGCCGAGGAGGTGGTGTAGACCAAGTACAATGCGGATATGGAATTTGGATTCATCACTAGCTCTATAAAATGTTGTCAAGTATATTCCATAAACATGTGTACAATATTTTTTTCAAGTGTATCACTGTCTTTTAATTAGATGAATTAGTAGATGGATGTATGTGTACTGACTGTTAAGTATGTTTGTGTTCTATATTTTAATGTAAACGAATGTGATATGTGTATTGTAAAGTGTTTGTTATATATATATATATATATATATATATATATATATATATATTCAATGTGATATGCATATTGTAAACTAATCAACAATAGTTAAATGGGCTCATCACAATCGGTTCTGAACTAGAACCAATTGTGATGAGGGGGTCATCACAATCAGTTCTTTGCGATTGTGATGTGATGACCGTTTATCGCAATAGGGGAGAAAACCGACTGTGAGAGCGCTTCCTCATCAGTGTTGTTGGACTTTCTATCGCTACCAAAACTGATTGTGATAACAAAAAAGAACTGATTATAATGTACATTCATGTAGTAGTGTATATTTAATAGTACTACTATGTACTTTAAGTAATATTATAAGTGAAATTTGGTGTATATATAATTAAACGTGTGTATAGTCACTACTACAGATCTAGCCATCAGTACTGGTTGATAACAGCTATCAGTATCAGTTTTTGAACCGGTACAGGCTATCTGGGATTGATGCCCATTGGAACTGGTACTGATAGGACTAGAAATGTTTCAAAATATATCAAGGATGTATGGGAGAAGCGGAATTCGAACCCGCAACTTTGTGACTCTAGCCTCACCCTTCTAACCAACCTACCCTCCATCGCGTACTAATATACATAGAATATGCATTTCTTTTGAACTTTCCTGAAACGAGGCATCAGTACCGGTTTATAACACCAACTGGTACTAATGTGAGGGCATTAGTATCAGTTCGTAACACCAACCGTGTGACATTACGGTAAGAGTTTAGGTCGGGTTTTTGGCTTTTCAGGGTGTTTGGGCTTTTCCGGGAGAGTTTGGGCCTTGGGGGATTGAGTTCTGGGCCTTGAGCAGGGGGTTTTGGCCCATGTGGGGGGGGGAGAAAACATGCCAAACCATAGCCCTCACCCCATCCATGCGCCCCCCTCCCTAGCCACCCCCTTCCCCCTCTCCCTTGCGCCCCCTCCCCTCTCTCCCTTGTGCCCCCCTTCCCTCTAGCTGGCCCTAGCCCAGGGTCTCCTCCCCTCGCAGCCCTCCTCTTCCCTCGATCTCTCTGTTTGGGAGCCATCTAACTGAGAGGATCTGACGATTGGAGGGAGATTGTGGCCGGGAGGAGGAGAATTACGTCGTTCATTTGGTTCTTCAAGAAGAGGTAAGTAAGTGTAGATTATTTTGTAGTGTTTTGGTGCTGGTTTGATGGGGGAAATCATGCCTAAAACCTGTAATTAGGTGATGTTGTTGGATGTGTTTAAGGTGATTGTAAATCTATCCTGCGTTCTGTTCTCGGACATATTAGGTCTTCGATATTTGGGCGCGAATTTAAGAATTTTAGAGTCATTTTCTGGGGGACCAGATATTGTGAAAGTTGTAGATAATTGAATTATCTTTAATTGAAGACTGAAATCACTAAGATTCATTCAGCTGTTTAAAAGTTATGGTCATTTTACCAAGCGTTGTCCAATCTGTGTCACGATTGGTTGTGTCTGTGTTGATCTGCAGATTAGAGGAACTTAGAGGCCGAATGAGAATTTTTGAATCCTTATAAAAAGATGGGAAATTTCCTTTAGTTTGAGTAAATGTATTCGTTTACTTGATTTGGTGTTGTAGAACTCAAGTTATGGTCGTTAGAAGGCTGCTGTCCCGTTTGGACACATTATTGTTTTTCGGGTTTTAGGAATGGGTCGCAAAGCCGATTTAGTTATTGGTCTTGTGATGCATTGTTGGCATGTTTTTGAGTGGAATGTATCTATTTGGAGGTGGTGTGATGCCGGGAGTGGCATCAACGTCTCACCACATTGTTTCGAGAGGTTAAAAGGCAAGTGTGTTGTGATGCATGATATGCGAGAATGAATAAATGCTCATTGTTTTACATCACCTGCTTGGTAGAAATCCTTTTGTCGGGTTACTACCTCTCTTATTCATGAATTGATTAGTTGAATATGAATGTGAAGTTATGGATGTGAGCATTGTTGATGATCATGTATTTAAATATGGTTATGCAAGTTTATTCATGTTTATGGCATGTATGCATTCATAGCATGAGGACAGGCTAGGTCGGTGAGAAAGTCATAACTAATCCGGTAAAGTCGGTGAGAAAGTTATGACTAATCTGGTGTGTCACTAAGAAAGACCTACCTCGTAGTTCCATCCACAGTTGTGAATGGGAGCGAGTAAGTAAGAGTAGGCACCCTCCACGGGATGGAAGGGAATGAGGGTGCACACCGACGAGTGTGCACTCGGCAATACCGGTATGTGCTAAGCAAAGAGTGGGCATGCATGATGCACTGCATTGCATAAATGAGATTATGAATGAAGAAGTCTTTATGAATTGTTCCCCATGGTTTGTGACCCGAAGAATGTATGTATGTTAATTTTTATTAATTTGTTTTCATTGTAATACACTTTGCTGAGTGATGAACTCACGCTTATTGTTTAATATTTTTTTTAGGTACTTGAATCCAGCATTTGGGAAAGGGAGTTAAATTCACGACTTCACTTAGTATCACTTAAATAGACAATTTCATACCCTTTCCATAGTTGTAATAGTTTACCTTATTGAGCTAAATTGTAGTTTTTGCCGTGTTGGTTGACATGATTAGATATTCATTACGTATTTGTTCATGTGATGTTTAAATTTATATCATTGGCTTGTATTGTTGCTGAAATCCCTGTTTGCCATGCTATTGTTGTCTTCGATTATGCTATTTTGCTATGACTCTATTAGTGATGCTTAAAACCATGGAAAAAGAGAGTGCATGCTGCCGAAATTTTGTTTAAATCATTAGCGTAGTTGTTGTAATTTAATTACAAAGATGTTATTTGGTTGTTGATATTATTCTTGTGGTGACATTCTGGGCACATTAGGTGCCGGGGTGTTACAAACCGGTACTAATGTCCCCCGTGCCTTCAATACCGGTTCGTAACACCAACCGGTACTAATGTGAGGGCATCAATACCGGTTCGTGAATCTAACCGGTACTGAAAGCCCACTACGGCCCTGTAGCCATTGAACCGATACTGATGTTATTATCAGTACCGGTTGAAATCCAATCGGTAGTGATGTGCCGGTAATAAAGTTTAGTTTTCTAGTAGTAAGTATTTATAAATATATATTATTATACTGAATCCGAAACAGTATGTCGGTACGAATACTAGAATGTATCATTTTAAGAGTTAAACTGGTATAGTTTTCGATCGTGACGGTATTAACAAATTGAGAGGAATTAGGGAACGGTATATCGTTCCAACGGTATACCCCTGAAACTCATGAAACTCGTGATTGGTTTCATATGTTCCAGTGTTTAGTTTCATCAGTTTCAGGTTTCATCAGTTTTTAGTGCTAAGTTTCATGAGTTTCAGTGTAACGTTGAAATGGTATACCTTTCGTAGATTAGTTTTTCTGTAACAAATTTGGTGACAATGCGTTGCCAAGGTGACAGAGGTGGTGATGTAGGTTGGAGAAAGCCACTGGGAGATCCAACGGCTCCGACCTATCTCGTTAGATTAGAAGTTAGTACCTGTCCATTGGAAAGTCCGCTCAAAATTGGAGTTAAGTTCAATTGACCCAGCTTGAACTATTGCGTTTGTAAGAGAACCCTCAACTACGGAATTGGGCGTTTGAAACCATCAGATTATCAAAACCGGCGCAAATCACCTCTTTCGCCCTAAACGGCCATGGTTTTGGGATGTGGCATCTACGTATCAAAATTTTGCTAGTATGGTGTCCAGCTGGATAAGTATCGTTGAGTCGTCATCAAAGCTCAATTCGCAAAAAAGATTACAAGAACTGGTTTGGCCCACATGTCATACGTGGACCCTTCTTCCTCCTCTTCCTCCTCCCCTTCTCAAGTAGGTTGGGCTTAGCTCGCAACCTGTCGCTGTGAGCGCCAACCGTTTCGGCCTTAGGGCAACCATCGCCATCCATGTGAGCCTCAGCTGTCCTCCGTCTCTCGCCACCCTTCGTCAGATATATCCACGCTGCCCCCAAATGCACCACCGCTTGCAAGCTTGGATATATATTTTGTTTATCAAATTTTAATTAATAACGGGTGGTGATCGAATCATGCATCCCCTCCAATTTAATTTGGTGCTTACCTCGCATTGGCTGGGGACAGTGTGTTCTACCAGTGACAATCGCGGACGGTGGCGACGAGCAGTAGTGACTACATGTAGCTAGGGTCCGGTGTGAGAGCACATCCTGTGACCGCATTGCTTGCGGGCCATGTCATGACCCTACGGAGCCGCCACCAAACCGTCGTTGCAACAAGATCGATCACTCTGCTTCTTGTTCTTTGACTTGCGACAGCAAGGCTCCGTGTGTGGCTGCGGCGGTAAGGCCCCATGGCCCGGGTGGCGGCAAGTATATGGCCTTCATGCAGATGAAGTACTTTGTTGCCAGCCCTGTGCCCCGCCAATTCGAGCCCCGCCCACAGCCCTGTGGACAGTGTTCACCCGCCGGTGTACGTGTCCTTGACGGCGTTCGATTTCTTATCATCATTTTATGTAGTATTATGTGCCTAATTATACCATTTTACAACAAACCCTAATAATTCACGAAAAGTTGGATATTACAGTGATGTGCAGGGAATATACCGAAATACGTCATATTTGGTTAGAAAGAGCTGACAAAGAGCTTTCTTGGAAAATATGGCAAAATCGAATGACAAATTGGAGGGCACCATGACGTCTACCTTGTCAAAACGATTGAAATGTACTCCTTTCGGTCTTCACAAAGCTGACATTTTAGACATAGTGATGGTCAAATTTTTGAAACTTTAACTATCAATATATTTTAAATTTAGACTTGTCTCGAGAAGTACTTTCGTAATATTATAATTTTATTGAGTTTTATAAATATATTATAATAAAAATTAGTGGTCAAAGTTGTATTTTGAAGACCGTGTCGATGTCCAAAACGTCAGTTTTTTCAAGACTAGAGGGAGTATATATTATTGGCCCAAATCGAAGGTCGAACTCGAGAGTTATGAAGCTCGCACTACTAAGGACATGCTCATCTGTGTCAGTTCGGAACCTACATTAGTGTCGGTTTTCCAACCGACACAGATGTACCGACAGTAATAATCGGACATTATCAGTGTCAGTTTACAAACCAGCACAAATAACATTACCAGTGTCGGTTCTAAACACGAATCGATGCAAATAGTCACATATCAGTGTCGGTTCACACCAAGAACCGATACAAATAGTCACCATATTAGTGTCGGTTCAAGCCAAGAACCAACACAAATATACTACATACAGTGTCAGTTCAAACCAAGAACCGATACAAATAGACTACATATCAATGTCGGTTTCTACTAAGAACCGACAGAAGTGATGCCAAACCAAAAAAAATAAAAATCAGCATTTTGGCTAACCTCAGGAATATTGCTAGCCATGCCCTCTGGAACAACATGATGTGTCAAAATATCATATATATCATTGCATTACAAATATCATATTTTGATATGTTACAGTACTGTCCAAATAAGAGTAAGCTTAAAAGGCATCCGTTTGAAAGCATACTTCTTAAAATTAATAGATCACAAACAGTCATTATATTTATACACCAGTACTTTTCTGATCATAGGACTCGTCAATCAAATGACAAACTGATATGCCACAATGACCAAATTATATTCATGTACAAGGCATAGCAATAAGCAAAAAAAACACCCTATACAAAGAGCTAATGCAAATATATACATGTAGCAGCCTCAAGAGATATGTTCATGACAGGAATGTTGAGTTGGCATGGTGTCGGTTGTTGTATGTCGTCCACGGAATAGTGGGCTAATGCATCTTCTGGCAGTGGTGTGGATGCGCAACTGTTGCGATGGCGCAAGGTGCTGGGGAGAACAATGTTCTCGACTTCTGCATGGCTCATGGCTGCTTGTACATGTCTTTGTACTTCTTCTTGTATGGTGCCTTGTAAATCTCAAAGCATTTCTTGCTTCATTGCTTTTCGTTCATATTCGGCACGCTCTTCTTTGGATATCTTCCGACTCCTGTAAGAGTCGGTATGCTTTGGGAATCCCTTTCTCCAAGGTACCTTAGCCCCAACACCTCATGTCCAACCAGGGTGCTCTTTGGTTCCTAAGGCCACGGTAAGTTCTTCCTTCTCCCTATCTGGAAGGAAAGTGCCTTGTGTAGCCTGGATGGACAACTCTTGGACTCTTTGGGAGATCGCTTCATCTTCTTTGTTTTTTATGGACAAGCCCCCACCAGACGTGACAGTTGCGCTTGCTAGCACATAGTGTTTGACTCGCTTTGGTAGTTCAAACACGAGACTTCTGCCAGTCGATTGAGTGGCCTTTGCTTCTTGCCTCTCCCATTGGGGAATTTTTCCCGCATACCCACCCGTACCTAGTCTGTGAGGATGAATGTTCTTTCTGGAGATTTCCTTGTGGTCCTCACTTGACTTCTTTGCTGATTCTTATAACTTCATCGCCACAAACTCATCCCAGTATGGTTCCAATTTTGGATAGTCCCTAATGGTCGACCAGTTTTCCTTCACGTATTTGCAATTCAACCGGGTCTTGAAGTTCTTCCAGGATAATCCCATGGTCATCAATGCATCCTGACGCACTCGGTTTTCGGCTCCTTTCGGGAATTCAAAGTTTTGTTTGAGCTCTGTTCAAATGTCCTCTTTTGTGGCACGGGGCATTTTATGCCAGTCCAGATAGGTTATTGACATTTTATCCCTTACGATATACTCGCAGGTTGATCTGTATCTAGACACTGCTTTTTGTTGGTGCAATAGGGGCCCCAGACTCTGATACATCCGATATGGCATATCGGCCTTCAGGCTTTTTGGTTTGCCCTCGGCCATGACGCCTTGCTACCTTGACATCAGTGGTAAGAGAAACCTCTACACCGGCGTCCGGTATGTTGAGGTTGAGGAAGCTAATCGGGCTTCTACTCAAGCTCCTACTCGGGTTAGGTTCAAGGGTCCCCTCCATCTGTTGTTTATCAATTAATTAGTTAAATAAATATGTTGTAATAAAAATAGAATGACAAGTCAAAGAGTAAAAAATATGTTTGTATGTTGGAACATTTGGACTAAAAGAAAGCACTCAGAAGATGGTTGATTTGGGTGGGTGGTTTGGATCAGGAGCAAGGATTAATTGTTGAACAACAGGTTTTATTGTGTAGAGAAGAGGTCTTTTTGTGTAGAGAAGATAAAGGTTGAAAATTTTAACTAATGACAGCATTTCATTGCAAGATGAGAAGTGTTGTTGTGAGTAGATGTCATCATGGTTTTGTTTTTAAAGAAGAGAGAAGACGTCAGATATTTCGCTCTCGTTCGTCACTCCATTTCAGAAAGAACTAACTAATGATAAAAGAAGAAGAACAACAAAAAGAAACTGAGTATATGGGCACTCAGAACCCCTCGATACCAATGCCCACGAGTCACGCTATCCTATAAACACAGGAAGACAACGAATAAAAGAATAAATTAAAAGAAATGAATAAAAATCTTGGTGCCAGAGCCCAAGAACTCCTTGATACTTCGCGCTCGAGCAACGCTTGGATCCACACGTCCAAGCACGCCACGGACCAGGTGTCTAGGACCCTTTCCTAGTCCTTAGCTCCTCTTCTGATTTATTTAATTAGCTAATTATATAAATGTATAACCATGTACACACATCTGTACAAGAGATTAAGACATGCTTCATTTATCTATTGTTTATACATCATTATCATGCTTAAAGTACCTATAAACAATTTCCATATGTGGGATGACATACAATTCAAGATTGCACTGGTATGAGTATATGATCTCATTAGCAGATAAGAAAAATGCCCTAGTCAGTTGTGAATGTGTCCTAGCCTACCATGTTGATGTCATTGATGAATGATAATATAGCAAGCATCATCAACTTCTGAAACCACTTTTCAAATTTATTTAAATATCAAGCAAAGTTAAGATCAATCAAATCATAAACTTAATTTCCAACAAGAATGATACTAGCATAGCAAAAAGGAAACATAAAACCATATGTAAAGCATATTACCTTCTAAATGAAGCTATTGCTTAGTATAACCCCACTCATCAATAAACCTTTTCACTTCTTCAGGACTTGATAGCAGGCCAGTTGGAATAGTTCTTTCTTAATTTGGACTAGCAAACTTAACCAAAAAATCATTATGAATGTAACACCCCGGCATTTAATATGCCCGAATGCTACCAAACATAGACTAAGCAACCTCTAAATACCACAATTACAAGTAAATTACAGCAAAGGAGCAAATGCTAATACCGAAAATTTCGGCAGCATCTCCTTTGTTTTTCCATGATTCGAAGCAACAACAAAGTATCACAAGTTATATCATAATGGAAAGCATCTAAAACAGCAATAACATGTGACACAGCAACAATATAAGTCCAGGATAAAGCATTCAACCACTTCATGAGCTAAACGAATCAAATAATAAGACCGAGCACACAGTTAAGCAATTCTCCAAGTTTCATGGCAATACTTTCATTATCATGACTCCAAATGATAACACTATCTAATTTGTGTGGAGCTACGTGTAGATGTGTAGCTAAACCCTTTTTCCCGCATGCCGGTTTCATGGTACCTAAGAAAAACAACATAAACACAAGCGTGAGTTCATCACTCAGCAAGTATATTGCAATGGAACAAGAAAATACATTCCAATACCTTCATCACCACTTTTCACATACAACATCATACACATCTCATATTCATAGTGTAAGCATATCATTGACATCATCATAAATCATCCTCATATAACATCCTCATATAATGCAATGCAATGCGATGCACATATCTCCTGGAAACTCATACCGGTATGGTTGAGTACACACCCGTCGGTGTGCACCCTCTCCCCCCTTCCATCCTGAAGATGGAGGGTGCCTACTCCTCGCTTCCAAACACCGCGGTGGATGGAATCACGATGTAGGACTTACTCATTGGCTCTCCGGAATAGTCATAACTTTCTCACCGACCTTCCCCGGACTAGTTATGACTTTCTCACCGCCCAGGCCATGTATCATATCATGTATGCAATCATGCCAACATCGTAAATCACTTGTACATTATCACATGGCATCATAACATAGTAAGCATATCCATCATATCATTGGCAATCATTAAAGCATAGCATGTGAACATATCATGTATTAGATTTCAATCACAACCGATTTAGCAAACTATAACCCGCTACCCATTCCAATACACTTGCCTCAACCACGGGCAACGGATTGGCGAGAAGTAGAAGGCACTCCTGGGGTCACACCACCTCCACATAGGTACCACACACTCACAATCATGTCCACAAAACAGTAAGCAATCCCTCTTCTACCCCGACATCGCAAACTACTAGCTAAACCCAAAAAAGAGGTTTTGTCCCGTCGGGACAGCAGCCTTCCAAAAGGCACAACTTGAGTTCTGGGACTCCGAATCAATTAAACGAGTACATCCTCGCGTAGCTTAGGAAAGTTCCTAACTTTTTTTAAGTATATGGAAAGACTGATTCGGACTCTAAAGTTGTTTAATCTACAAAATACCGTGATCTGTTCCAATCACGTCACAGATTTTAATATGTTCGGTAAAACGATCATAACTTTCAAACAGCTGGGCTGAATTCGATGTTCTTTATACCCACTGAAAGGTATTGAAATTACCTACAACTTCATCAACAGCCGTACGACCAAATTCCGACTCTAAATTGACGAAAACCCAAACCCTAGGTCATTTGCTCATCTTTGCCAAAGCAGAGAACGTGGCAACTTCTAGATCTAATCTAATCTACTCAATTTCAGCACCACCAATTGATCTAAAAACATGATAATGACCCTTAGAACAGTACCTAGACCAACCCCAAGGATTCACATGGCCATACCTTCGCCCAACGCACGAAAACCCAATGGATCTCCTCCCGGTTCGCTCCTCGCTCCTCGCTCCAATGGATGGATCTTCGAGGTGCTGGGGTGGAGAGGCTACCCTAGGGCAGCAAAGGGTGGAGGAGAGGTGGTGGAGAGGTGGGGAGCAATGGGGGGCAATGGGGGAGGCGCAAGCAAAGGGAGGGGGAGGGAGGTGGCGGCTAGGGCACCCAAGGGGGTGGGGGGGCGCACAAGGGGTGGTGGGGGCGCAAGCAAGGGCAGGGGGAGGCCCTTTTTACCAGTCCAAACAGGTATCCTACTCTCACATGGACTCAAACTCCTTCCCACCAAAGCCCACGACCCTTTCCCTTAGGCCCAAACTCCCCCGGAAAGGCCCAAACTCCTGGAAACGGCCCGGAAACGCAAATAAACCTCATACCGTATGGTTTCCACCTCCAATTTCATATTTCATAAAGTTTTTGACCTTAACATTCATATTAAATAATGTCACACCATTCCGTAGTGTCACAATGAAGTCCAATAATTATAATTTAAATTGTACTAGGAGCTGAAAAATGAAACTCCACTTGTTTGATTAACGAATTTAGTGCAGAAATGATGGTCATTCTTTCACAGTTATACTAGCACCCGTCACTGAAATTAGCTGCATGTATGATTTATATTTTAGTAATGCATAGCTTCAATTTCAAAAGTTATTGTCTTCTACTTATAGCACAAACCTAACCAAACTATAGTTCCAACCATCATCTGCCTTGTTGTAAATCATGTTATTGCATACTTTAAAGGGAAAATTTCAGTTGTTCAAACAAATTAAGTGCATTTGGATCACGAATTTGGATCATTGTCATTTTTAACCTAACCAAACTGGCAGTGTACCGAATCTGGCAGTGTCGGTTCAAACATTAACATTAACCTAATGACATATTATATGCACCATTTATGCAGTGAACTATCTAGGTTGTTCTATGCAAGTGTATACAAGGTACTACACACATATATACTACCCCCTATTCCTAAAATGCAAAAATAGCAGCACATGAAATCCTCAAGAACCTAAAATTTAGTTGATGCATCACAGGCAGATCCACACATATGCATACATTAGTTAAGTCACAATTACTACACACATATACTTCTTATCACAATCTACACACACATACCTGTGGGGGAGGGAGTTGAGGTGCAAGGCCGACGGGAGTCCAGGGGCGGCGTCCGACGGCTGGGGAGGCGAGGACGCGCCGAGGAAGCACCAGGGGCAGGGACACGGGGACATGCCGTGGAGGCGAGGACAGGCCGGGCGGCCGACGGGCGAGATGAGCACCGGACGTCGGGGCGGCGAGGGAGAGCGCGATGGAGACGGGAGGGCGAGTGTTAGGGTTAGGGTTAGTACAGGGTTGGGGTATATATATTAGTATTATTTGTGTCGGTTTTTATCAGAACCGGCACAAATAGAAATATTTATGTCAGGTTTTAATCAAAACTGGCACAAATAGTAATATTTGTCGATTTTTCATTAGAACCGGCACAAATAGTCTATTATTTGTGTCGGTTTTTAATCAGAAACGGCACAGATAGTCATATTTGTGTCGGTTTTTAATTAGAACCGACACAAATAGTCTTTGCTTATTAACCTCAAGTATATTACCTAGCCTTCTTATCATAAGCAACAACATGGTGTATTGGTATGTGCTCTGTGCGTGAGTCCTCAGGTCTTGTGTTCAAGCCTCCATATCATCCAAAAAAAATTATTTTTGGCCCATTTATTTCATTTTTCTATATCTTTTGCTGTGAAGGTCCAAATATAGTAAAATAAAATTTTAAATTTGAGTTGAGCTATAAGGATTCAGAATAAGCAAAAGTATTGTATGTTTGACCTTTGTTTTAAATTAAAATATGAATTTAAAGAATATGTTTAAAACATGATACATATAAAATTTGAGCAATTAAATTTCAAACTTCATGAAACAAATTTTGCTAGAATACTAAGAATGTTAACAACCCAAAAATGTAACCAACATGAGAAAAATAACTAAAAGTCCACATAAATGCATATTTTTGACATCATATTTACATTATGTTTTTTTACATGACATTGCCATTACTCCTAGCTAATTTTCTTTCACAATTTGCCCTTCTTCATGATCATCGCGATGATAGGTAGCTTCTTCATCAGTGATTTCTTCCTCTAGCCTGATGCTGCTATCTTCGAAAGGTGGCAACTCGTCAAACTGGTTGTACTTGTCCTCATCCACGACATTCTCAACTCCGATGATTCTTCTTTTTCTGTGAAGAACAACATGGCGCTTCTTATTTTCCGAGTCGATTACATAGAAGACTTGTGCTACTTGCTTCGCAAGTACGAATGGTTCATCTCTGTATCTGACATGTTCAATGTTCACAATAGTGAAGACATACTTGTCCACCTTCACAGCCTTTGGGAGTTGGACCCAATGACACCGAAACATCAGGATCTTGAAAATACAATAGTCAAGCTCCCAAATCTCCTCTATGAACCCATAAAAGTTGCTCTTCTTACTGCCTGTGCTATCATAAGCATCTATGCGGACACCACTGTTTTGGTAAGTGCTTTTGCTATATTGAGCTCTAGTGTAAAATGTATACCCATTTATGTCGTATCCTTGCCATGTCACGATTGTACCTGATGGCCCCTTTGCCAACCACCTCAATGTAACACTCATTTCTTTCCTAGTCACGTACTCCTTAAACCAATGATTGAACAAATGGTTGTGTTCTTTTGTTATCCAAACCTCTGATCGTCCTTGGTTTTCCCTCTGTAGCTCATCCTTGTGCAAGTCCATATATGAGGATACTTCAACTGATTGTTGCAAGACTGCGAAATGTGCTTGTTTGAACAAAACATGATCATAAGTATTTATTGATTTATTTCTGATGACCCCTTTCCCGTCTAGCTTGCCCTCATGTCGAGATACAGGCACACCAACCAGATTGACATTGTCCATGTAATCGATGCAGAACTCGATAACCTCCTCGGTTGCATAACCTTCTACAATGCAGCTCTCCGGCCAAGATCGATTACGTACATATTTCTTCAGAACACTCATGTACCTCTCGAACGGGTACATCTGATGCAAGAATACGGGGCCATATATCTTTATCTCATTCGCCAGGTGAACAATGAGATGGACCATAAAATCAAAAAATGATGGAGGAAAATACATCTCTAGTTGGCAGAGAGTCTTGACGGGATCGATGACCTTCTTTGAAATCGCGTTAAAGAAGAAACATAACCTTATTATTGTCTCTCGGACCTTTTCAGGTAAAATACCTCTAATTGCAACAGGAAGCATTTGTGTCATCATCACATGACAATCATTAGACTTCATGCCAGTTAACTTCAAATCTTTCATCGATACCAGTTTTTTGATGTTTGCGGAATAACCGGACAGAAATTTCACACCATGCAAGCACTTGCAAAGTTCTATTATCTCTTTCTTGGATAGAGTGTAGCAAGCTGGAGGAAGATAAAGTCGGCCTGACCCAGTGTCTTGAGGATGTAGCTCGGCTTTGATTTTCATATCTTCTAGGTCCTTTCGTGACTTGAGTCTATCCTTAGTTTTGCTAGGAATATTCAATAAAAGACCAATCAAGCTGTCACAAACATTCTTCTCTACGTGCATGACATCGATGAAGTGTCGAACTTCTAAGCCTTTCCAATAGGGCAAGTCCCAAAATACCGATCTCTTCTTCCACGTGGTCTTCTTAGTTCGGGATCTTGATGTATTATTACTACCCTTTCCAAGTACAACATTAATATCCTTAACCATATCATATACCTCTTCCCCATGATGAGGCCTTGGAGCTAAACCGTCCTCCTTTGTCCTGTCAAATTGTTTCTTCATATTGCGATAGGGGTGATTGTTGGGGATACGGGTAGGCTACGCTAGCAACAATAAAATATTTCTACCGCGAACACCCAAGATCACATGCAAGTAGGGGATCATGGATCGTTACCCTTGACGCGCTGATGCAGCGGAAGCAGATGCGTGCGCATAGAGGAAGTAGTGGTTCACGTCCCGATCAACGCCGAGTGGTTCCCGACCTCCGCCGAGTGGATCCCGACCTCTCCGAGTGGTTCCCGATCTCGTCAGAGTGATCGCCGACCTCTGCCGAGTGGTCGCCGGGTGGTCGTCGACCAGCGTGTCCGCGAGCGGTAGCGCCTCTACCGGTATCCACACGTACCGAGCAGGAACGTCGTGCGGGGTGTGCTAGCACCTCGCCACACGGCTAGGGTTTCTGGGGAGCAGGAGGGGTGCGAGATGGCTGAACGTGGTGAGGGTTCTCATCACGTATCACGCACTGTTCCTGGCCTCGCCTTTTATAGACACGCTAGTGGGCCGAAGCCCGCTAGGTTTCCATCTCCAACACGGATCTCATCCACGCACAAACCCGTTAAACTATTCCAACTCGTTAAGTGTGTGACCCGTTAGGTTCAGTGCAAGTCGGACATGAATCTGGAAACCCGTTTCCAATTCATTGTTCAACAGCTGCACCTAGCAGTACGTATTGATCCCCGAATGCACATAATCATTATTTGGCTGAACCTTGATACACTCACATACTGATCCCTTTGCCTCACGATACCAGTCAAGCTCAAGGCGAGATGCGCGCCACCCTTGTTGATAGCTCGACCACTTCACTCGACAGTGTGATGGATACAAACCATGACTAACTCCTTAGTCACATTAGCACGGCCGTGCGTTTTCCCTATCCATCCACACGAGGGGCCCAGAGGTATCTCTCCTGTTATCTAGGAGGGGCAAATCCCATCTTGATCATCACACCCTTGGCGATGTATCGTGGCATACCCAGTAGTCATCTTTATAACTACCCTGTTACGGTGTAGCGTTTGATGATACCAAAGCATACAAGTTTACATGCTAGGTATCCATGTCAATCTCAGATCTAAGGACCATATAGGCGTATCACTCGAGACTATACGCTGATGGCACTATAATAGATAACAACTCACAGCGTCTCGGAGTGGGTCTTGTCTGACTACCCATGTTCTCCAACATGTGTCCACATTTATTGGTTCGATATCTCCATATCTATGGTATGTGAAACATTACCATCAACCAATACATGTGCTGATCAAATCATCACCTCTCCTCGTAATGATATGGATCAGGGACCCGTTTAGAATAATATCGCTTGACAATGTGTTTCACAATCAGATCGTATCCAATGAACAAAGTCGTAACATATATTCAGGGAACCGATAAACAAAGTTATCATTATTACATGAACAAAGACGTATTACAATCATCACTATGATTGATCTACGGCATATTCCCTTCAGTGATTCCTTTGAAGGAACCTACGGTGATGCATATACACAGTTTTTCTCGAGTTGTAGAGCCACACACTATCTGTTTCATCCAAGCACTGTGGGCAGGCTTTGGCTCCTTTTATAGTACGGCTGGATAGGTTACCTCTAGCAGGTAAATCATTGATGGGGCAAAACAACAATGCATGTAAAGTGAAGTACTCTCGTTTGTACTCATCCCATACTTGTACACCTTCGTTCCACAGTATCACAAGATCTTCCACCAATGGTTGCAAGTTTACATCAATATCGTTGCCTGGTTGTCTCGGCCCTTGGATAAGCAGCGACATCATAATGTACTTTCGCTTCATACACAATCAAGGAGGAAGGTTGTAGATACAGAGAGTCACAGGCCAAGTGCTATGAATGTTGCTCATGTTACCGAAAGTATTCATTCCAACTGTACTCAACCCAAACGTTATATTCCTTGGTTCATTTCCGAAGTTGTTCCTGAAGAGCCAATTGATGGTTCTCCACTGGGCAGAATCAGCAGGGTGCCTCAGCTTTCCATCCCTCTTACGCTCTTCTAAGTGCCATCACAACAATTTGGCGTGCTTTTTGTTTCCAAATAAATGCTTCAACCGAGGGATTACTAGCAAATACCAAACCACTTTAGCTGGAGGTCCTTTCTTCATCTCGATGACTTCGCTATCATCACTCTTACGCTTGTATCTCGATGCATTGCACACCAGATATACATGCATGTCTGAATACTCTTTGCGATAGAGTATACAGTCGTTTGGACATGCATGTATTCCTTCTACTTCCAATCCCAAGGGACATACAACCTTCTTTGAAAGATATGTAACAGCGCCATGAAACTCTTGTCGGACCAACCATTGCTTGCCTTCAATTTTAGAAGTGAAAGCACGGTGTGCAACTTTCTGTATTCCTCCTTGCAACTTGGGAACAAAGGTTTGTCCGAATCCTCCATCAAACCCTTGAATTGATTAAACTCTCTCTGACTCCTGTAGTTCCCTTCTGCATCGCGCAACATCTGAGCTAGATTATTGTCATCATCAACGAGCAACCTATCATCATCGGATCCATAACCGATGTCAGCTAACATATTGCCAGCTCCATCGTTGATGATATCACAATCATGTATGATCTCCTCTTCACCATGCCTTGTCCAACATGTATAGCCACATAAAAAATCCCTTCGAATCAAGTACAAGTGGATATGCTCTTTGTCTGAAAATATCTTCTCATTCTTGCAATCAATACATGGACAATGTATGTATTCCATCTTTTGTAACTTATCCTCCTGTAACACCCCAGCATCTAGTATGCCCTAGATGTCACCAAACATAGACTAACAACAATTAAATACCACAAATAAAGCTAAATTACAGCAAAGGTGCAATTGCTAAAACCGAAAATTTCGGCAGCAACTCCTTTGTTTTTCCATGTTTTGGAGCAACAGCAATAATATGGCAAGATATAACATAATATGAGACATCTAAAACAGCAATAACAATTGATATAGCAACAATATAAGTCCATGATAAAGCATTCAACCACTTCATGAGTAAAACGAATCAAATAATAAGACCAAACATAGACCAAGCATTCAATCAAATAATCTCTACAGAGTGTACAACCTATTCGAATAGCTGAGTCCACGGCACTAGACATTGCTTGGGGATTACAGTCAAGGGTTAGACTTTCATGAAAACAACTTGGACTTGGAAAGTTTGGTTGGGTTAAATAATGACGTTGATGGAAATGTGGATTAGGAAAGGGAAAATTGTTTATTTAACTCCTGGAAAAGTTATTGATATAATCTTTTACATTTACTGCTTTCGAATCTACTTATGCTACCTATTAAATGATATTTTACTGCAAATGTACCTGTTAGCCTATCCTTTGTAACAAGCCATGCATATAGAATATTAGTTTGCATTCTATGCATGACTTGCTGAGTACCAAGTACTCACCCTTGCCACAATACAACATCAGTTGAAGGAGAAGCGATGCCAGCTTTGGAGGAAGAACTTCAGGAGGAGACGTCTACTTAGGGAGCGAGCACAATCAGTTGCCTGTGGTATACTGGATGGCGCCACGTTGATGCTTTTATTCCGCTACAATTTATTTTCTTAATAAGTTTTCGCCTGTATGGCATACTCTTGTAACTTGACCATAAGGTCGAGTAACCAGCTTGGTTAACTTAATTAAAGTACTTTATGACTATCGATGTGTATGATTGTGATATTTACCGATGTTGAGACTGTGTCACTAGCGTGATCCTGGACTAGTGCTGAATATACAGAGGGTCCGGATTTGCAAATTCGGGTCCCGACAGAGGTGGTATCAGAGCCAGACTGACTGTAGGCTCACCCATAGTTAGAATGGTCGTAGTGAGGATAAAACCTATTTTCTAAAGTTAAAATTTGACAAGACAGAATGAAATCTCGACTTATCCCCTTCTCTCTTTTCATACCCCTTTTGCTGAATTTCTCTTGCTACCCCCTTGGTTTTAAAAACTCTTTGAGTTCTTACGTGAGTGTCTTTTGGCAGATGTTGATGAAGAACAACTACGCCGAGCGTGAGGGAGGCTACGCTGTCGAGTTGTGGCGTATATTGCAGTTGCTTGGAGGATTTGAGAGACTGCTTTACCGAGGGACTACCATCGTGTAGGCAGGACTGGTCATAGGATGGGAGATCACAGTGTATGCTCGAGAGAAGACGAAGTTCAGTTGTCCATTTCACTTCACCGCTAGGAGGTCAACATTTGAGATGGGAATCCAGGAGGTGTCACGTCGAGCGATGCAGCAAATTGCTCGCACTTACTCCAGAGAGTTGGAAGGCACAATATTCCGTCACCACCCACACCGAGACAGCATAGCTCAGCGGAAGCCGATAGAAGATGAGGATGCTACTGTCACACACTTGGCCAAATTCATCGTCGCCCAGGAGGAGCTTATCGACGACACAATCCAGGAGTTGATGAAGGCTCGCAAATAGGTCGAGGGAGGGAAAAAGCACCTGGAGAATGCTCGTGAGTACGTCGCCTATGCTGCGGAAAGGATTGCAGAGCTGGAGACCGCACTGTATGGGAAGGGCCCGGAGCCAGTGTTAGAGTTGGACGCTGTAACACCCTAATTTTTGCTTTTCATGAAATTAGATGTTATTTTACACTCTGGTGAATTTTTAGGATTTTCTGGAATTTATTTGGACTTAATTTGAATTTATTCCCTTTTGAAATAATTAAAGAATTCAAAGTTGCAAATAAAATTTTGTTGGAAATATTTTATTTGAGCCCCAAATGCCCTAAAATATTTTCTAGAATTTTTCTGAGTATTTTGCTATTTTTCTTGAATTAAATGAATTTCTAGAAATTAATTTGGTTATTTAAATCGTTGGAAAAACCGAGTTGGTTTTACTATTCATGCGACCGAGCCCGAGTCGGACTCGAGTCCGAGTCCGACCCGAACCCGACCACGTCACCCGGTCGAGCCGAACCCAGTCGGCCGAAACCCTAACGTCGCAGCCGTTGGATCACGATCCAACGGCTGAGGTTGAACCACGTCGCCCGAACTTGAGTCCGACCGAGCCAACCACGTCGCCCGAGCCGGACCGAGCCCAAACCCCGCAACCGTTGGATCGAGATCCAACGGCCCGCGTGGAGCCACGTCACCTAATCCGAGTCCTCGCCGGACTCCGCCGCCGCCCGCGTGTGGGCCTCGGTCTCCGCGCTTTTCACGGAAGACAAGGCCACTATTTATACTGCCGCCGCCGCCACCAGGAAGCCGACTCCCGTGCGCACCCGTACCCCTAACCCTTCACGTCTGAGCCGCCGCCGTTCGGCCGCACGAGCTCGCCGTAGTTGGAAAAGCCTTCCGCCGCGGTTAACTCCGGATTCCGCCGCGGTTAACTCCGGATTCCGCCGCCGTCCGTTGCTCTCCGCTGCGGTTGAGCCCAGTCCCGAGACCCCCAGGCCGAGGCGCATCCGAAGGGAGAACTCACTTCGCCGGAGAAGCCAGCAAATGCCAGCGCGTTGGTCGTCTTCCTCCTCTCCGGCCAAGCCACCGCCGCCGCGCGCTATCGACGCCCTCGAGCCCGCATAGCCGTCCGATCAAGATCCGACTGCCGAGGTGAGGCCATGTTTCCCCGGGACCCGTAGAAACCAGATTAGATCTGGACCGTTGGATCAAGATCCAACGGCCCACGTTCGTCCACGTCACCCCGTAGCGAATCCACGTTACGGTTTTAGATTCAATCCCAACCGTTGGATCTAGATCCAACAGCATAGGGCGCGCCACGTGTCGCACGCCGGGACATGCCACGCCACCCTCGGTGAGGCGAAAACCCGATCCAATCTGGACCGTCCGATCCGAATCGAACGGCCCAGATTAGCCGCGTTGTATCGCAACGTGCGGCATTGGATCCAATCGGAACTGTTGATTTTCAAATCAACGGTCCAGATCGCGCCACGTGTCCGGGAGCCGAATCAACGCGGTCAGCCGTGGTCGCCGCTGACGTCAGCGCTGACGTCACCCGATGGGTCCCGCGTGTCAGCGACACGTGAAGCCGTGGGCCGAGTCCACGGTGGACCCGAGCCGAACCGTGGGCCGAGTCCATGGACTGACTGACGCCAGCCGACTAATAAGAAGCCGACATGTGTCACTGCTGACGCAATAAATCATTTTCCGAAAAGAAATAATTTATTTAATTCGGTTTAATGAATTCAAATATGATTTCAAACTTCAAACGCTTATAACTTTTGTAATTTAACTCCGATTTGGATGATTCAAATTTCTAAATTTGTATAAAATTGAGATCTACCTAATGGTGAATTTTATTTAATTTTTAGACCAAAATTTTTCTCTGTAATATTATTTAATTGATTATTTAAAGTTTAAACGCTTATAACTTTTGCGTTTTAACTCAAATTTTGCCGATTCCAATTTCTAAAAATTCATAAAAATATGCTCTCTCTGTTTATGGACTTCATTTGGATGTTTGGACAATTTTTGTCTACTATTTTATTCATTTATTGATATTTGCACGCGTTACGAGTAGACGTTGAGATGTCCGAAGGCTTCGAAGGTGAAGTGTTGACTCAGGAGCCAGCTCAGGGCCAAGATCAAGTGCTTTTTGAAGGCAAGTTGTGCTTTGACCATGTTGATCCCATTTTGAAATTAATTTGATTTAAATTATTGCATGCTACTTCAACTATAAATGCTTTAATTAATTTTAGGAGACTAGTTAATTACCTAATTGTTGTATGCCACCTTGACACAGAAAATTGAATGCCATGAACCCCTTGTCACCCTAGTTGAGGATTAAATAGTTGGACATTATTAAATCGCCAACATGGGAATTTAGATCGTTGTAGTATATTGCTTAGACCTGCTACATGCTCATGACATGATTTTGGACAATCAAATGTTAATATTGACTTAATGATATATTGAACCTGTTTTGGAAGGGTATCATGTGTTGTGATGTTGATGGCACGTGGTGCATGGTAATCAACTAGGGGTTTGATAAATAGTTTTCGACCGGGGCATGTGGCAAGAAATGATTGGGCGGGCCAGTTGTGGCATCAGGAGCGATGGTTTGGTTCTTCGGGTAGTCTTGCCCTGGTCAACATAAGGACTTAACCTTGCAAGCCTTTGAACTGAGTTAATCGTGCAACCACATGACCGGAATGGGACGGTCCTAGTTGAGTAAGTTACTAATAACTCGCATGTGATACCTCGGGTGTCAACTACACCCTTTGTGTAGCTTGAAGGGGGAGCGTACCGATGCGATGGCATGGTACCCGTCCAACGGTATGTCGGTCCCATACTTCGCCATTGTTAAGGGAAGGGATGGTGTAGGGAAAAAACCGGAAAGGTTCACTTGCGTAGTTAGCCATTTCCGAAAGGCTTTGTTACGATCACTCGCCTTTGTGGTGTTTGGCTGTATCTTGTGGGTAAAGTGCATAACCTCTGCAGAGTGTAAAATCTATTCGAATAGCCGTGTCCACGGCAATAGACATTGCTCGGGGATTACAGTCAAGGGTTAGACTTTCGTGAAAACAACTTGGACTTGGAAGGTTTGGTTTGGTCAATTGATGAGGTTGATGGAAATGTGGACTAGGAATGTGAAAGATGTTTGTTTAACTCCTGGAAAAGTTATTGATATTATACTTGCCTTTACTGCTTTGGAATCTACTTATCATACTAGTCAAATGCTGTTTTACTGTAATTATACCATGAGCCATTCCCTTGTACTAAGCCATGCATGTAGTATATTAGTTTGCATCCTGTGCACGACTTGCTGAGTACCAAGTACTCACCCTTGCCGCAATACAACATCAGTTGAAGAAGAGTCTACACCAGCTTTGGAGGAGGAGTTTCAAGAGGAGCCGTCGAACTAGGGATCGAGTCCAGTCAGTTGCCTGTGGCATATTGGTTGGCGCCACACGTTTTCTTATTATATTCCGCTGCAGATTTTATTTGAATAAGTCTTAGCCCTGCAAGGCGTACTTTTGTAACTTGACCATAAGGTCGAGCAACCAGTTTGGTTATCTTAATTAAAGTACTTTATTATTATCGATGTGTATGATTGTGATATTTGCCAATGTTGAGACTGTGTGCACTAGCGTGATCCTGGATTAGTGCTGAATACACAGAGGGTCCGGATTTGCAAATTCGGGTCCCGACAGACGCCCCAGACCCGGAGGAACCAGCACCTGAGCAGGAGCACCAGCCAGCACCACAGCCGGAGCCTGAACCTAAGGATGATGCCGCTTCTTCAACTACTGCCGTTGTGGGGCATGGCGATCGCTTCGCACCTATGTCGCCGCACCCGCCGCAAGGGGGCAATGGAGGTTTTCTTAACGAGTGAGCGTAGGTTTTGCAGTTGAGACTCCTTCGTCGAGTCACGTTATAGAATAAAGAGTCACCCTTAGAGGCGTTAGACTCCAGTGTGTTAGTCGATTTGGATTTTCATTGCTTGCTGAGTGTGAAGTATGTGTTGCAAGGCCCTTAGGCATTGTAAGCAACCATACCAAGTTATTATTAAATAATAAAGTTGGATTTTGAGTTACACCTTTCCCCACATAAGTTTCTCTACTACTTGTCTATTCTTGTTCCCTCTCGTCTCAAAATCTTTGAGCAATCGACAGATAGTGAACACCCGCGGAAACCTTGGAGGCAACGGAAGTGGTTCTCACCCAGCTGGGAACCCTAATGATGGAGCACCTGCACCCCAGCCAGCACCGTCAGTTGACATGCAGAACTTCGAAGCTTTCCTTGCCGCACAGACCCAGTTGATGCATGCTATGATGCAGCAAATGCAGCACGTCATCGCTCAGGCCGCCGCTAATCAAGTCAATCAGGGACAGTGTCAGGGCTCAAGGTTGTTAGAGTTCATGAGGACTCATCCACCCACATTCTCTGGGAACGTCAATCCACTGGAGGCGGATGATTGGCTAAGATCAATTGAGAGGAAGCTGCACATCACCCAATGTGTAGGAAATGAGAGGGTACTCTACGCCTCTCATCAGTTGGAAGGAACCGCAGCAGAGTGATGGAAGAACTTCTGTGCCACGCGGGAGAACCCACAGGATATCACCTAGGAGGAATTTACCACTGCATTTCGCCAGTATCACGTACCAGAAGGAATAATGGACTTAAAGAAGGAAGAATTCGGGGCGTTGAAGCAAGGTAATCAACCGGTGTCTGAGTATCTGAACAAGTTCACACAGCTTGCACGCTACGCACCTGAAGACGTAGCAACAGATAAGGCTAGGCAGTCCCGTTTCATGAAGGGACTTAACTCTGGATTGCAGGTGGGACTGATCACCCACACCTTTCCAGATTTCCTGGAGCTCGTGAACAAGGCGCTTATTCTTGAGGACAAGCACAAGGAGCTGGATGAAAACCGGAAGCATAGGATGCAACAGCAGGGATCACGTCAGGGAGCGCAGCAACGTCTAAGGGTTGCGCCGAATCAGTTTTTCAGGTTCCAGCCGCAGAATGCAGCAAGAACACCGTCGCCAGCACCGAGACCCGCTAATCAGAACTTCTAGACCCCAGCTCCAGCCAGGAATGTCACCACAGGCAGCCAGCAAGGCACAGTGAGGTGCTGCTATACATGCAATGAGCCAGGGCACTTCTCCAACAATTGCCCTAAGAAGACAGCAGGAGTGACCCTAGTTCGCTTCAACTTGGGCTCCGCACCAGCCAGGATACCCACACCAGGAGCAAATCGTGGAGCAGCACAGCCAGGAGCCGCACCCCAGACCATGGTGAGAGGCAGAGTCAATCACATGACCGCAGATGCACTTCAGAATGCCACGGATGTCATACTGTGTAAGATACTTGTCAACTCAGTACTTGCAACAGTTTTGTTTGACTCTGGAGCTTCGCATTCATTTGTTTCCAGAGATTTTGTTTCTAAGAATGATTTGGAGATTGTGAATCTTAAATGCATGCTTCTAGTTCAAACCCCTGGGTCAGAACTCCGATCTGAAGTAGGATGTTCTGGGGTGAGAATAGTAATAGATGGGGTAGAGTTCTTACCAAACCTTATTATATTGGGAACCCAGACCCTAGATGTTATCTTGGGAATGGATTGGTTATCCAAGCATAGACCGTACTGGACTGTGGACGAAGGGTCATATCAATTGAGTGTTGGGGTTATGGGTAGGCTACGCGAGCATAAAATCAAAATTTCTACCACGAACACCCAA
The DNA here is from genome assembly GCA_036346355.1 of Rhipidocladum racemiflorum. Classification (NCBI taxonomy): domain Eukaryota; kingdom Viridiplantae; phylum Streptophyta; class Magnoliopsida; order Poales; family Poaceae; genus Rhipidocladum; species Rhipidocladum racemiflorum. Next base: position 64,535,388 of record CM070583.1, read on the forward strand.
GATCACATGGAAGTAAAGGATCACAGATCGTTACCCTTGTCGCGCAGATGCAGCGGAAGCAGATTCACGCGCGTTGAGGAAGTAGTTGATCACCTCCCGATCGGCACCGATCTCCACCGAGTTGTTGCCGTCCTCGTCCGAGTGGTCGCCGATCTCGGCCCGAAAGTGGTCGCCGACCTCGTCCGAGTGGTCGCCGATCTCGTCGGTGGTCGCCGACCTGCGTCAGCGTGGTCGCCGACCTCGTTCGGCGTGGTCGCCGACCTGCCGTCCGCGTGGTCGCCCGATGAAAGTCGTCGGAGATCCAACAGCGGCGCGTCCACGGATGGCGGCGCCTCTAACGATATCCACACGCATCGAGCAGAACGCCGTGCGGGTGTGCTAGCACCTCGCCGCGCGCCTTGGGTTTACGGGAGCGGGAGGGATGCACGCGGCTGAGCGTGGTGAGGGTTCTAATCCGTGCCATGCACTGCCTCCTCGCCTCCCCTTTATAGACACGCTAGTGGGCCGAAGCCCGCTAGGTTTCCATCTCCAATGCGGATCCTATCCATGCACAAACCCGTAAACTATTCCAACTCGTTAAGTGTGTGACCCGTTAGGTTCAGTGCAAGTCGGTTATGAATTCGAAACCCGTTTCCAATTCATTGATCAACAGCGGCACCTAGCAGTACGTATTGACCCCCGGATGCACAGAATCAATATTCGGCTGAACCTTGATACACTCACATACCGATCCCTTCGCCACACGATACCAGTCAAGCTCAAGGCGAGATGCATGCCACCCTTGTTGATAGCTCGACCACTTCACTCGACAGTGTGATGGATACAAACCATGACCAACTCTTTAGTCATATTAGCATGGCCGTGCGTTTTCCTTATCCATCCACTCGAGGGGCCCAGAGGTATCTCTCCCGTTATCTAGGAGGGGCAAATCCCATCTTGATCATCACACCCTTGGCAATGTATCGTGGCATACCCGATATTTCATCTTTATGACTACCCCTGTTACGGTGTAGCGTTTGATGATACCAAAGCATACAAGTCTACATGCTAGGCATCCATGACAATCTCAGTCTAAGGACCATATAGGCGTACCACTCCGAGACTATCTGCTGATGGCACTATAAGAGATAACACCTCACAGCGTCTCGGAGTGGGTCTTGTCCGACTACCCATGTTCTCCAACATGTGTCCACATTATTGGTTTGATATCTCCATATCTATGGTATGCGAAACATTACCATCAACCAATACATGTGCTGATCAAATCATCACCGCCTCGTAATGATATGGATCAGGGACCCGTTTAGAATAATGTCACTTGACAATGTGTTTCACAATCAGATCGTATCCAATGAACAAAGTCGTAACATATATTCAGGGAACCGATAAACAAAGTTATCATTATTACATGAACAAAGACGTATTACAATCATCACCATGATTGATCTAGGGCATATTCCTTCAATCTCCCACTTGCACTAGAGTCAATCATATAGGTACCGAATACCCATTGCTCTTGTGTGCGCCTCATGCTTTGGTTGTGGAAGGGGCTTTGTCAACGGATCAGCCACATTTAGATCCGTGTGCACTTTGCTTATCTTCATATCACCTCTCTCAATGATCTCTCGGATCAGGTGATATCGCCTGAGTATATGTTTGGATTTTTGGTGAGATCTAGGCTCCTTTGCTTGTGCAATGGCACCACTATTGTCACAATAGAGGTCCACTGGAAAGGATGCACTAGTGACCACTCCCAATTCAGAAATAAATTTCTGATCCAAAGCGCTTCCTTTGCTGCTTGAAGCTGCAATGTACTCGACCTCCGTTGTGGAATCGACTCTGTCTCTTGCTTGGAACTTTTCGACTCAACGCCCCACCATTGAGACAAAATACAAACCCAGATTGCGATCGCGAATCATCTTTGTCGGTTTGGAAGCTAGCATCGGCGTAACCCTTTACGACGAGCTCCTCCTCTCCTCCAAAGACCAAGAACATCTCTTTAGTCCTTCGTAAGTATTTAAGAATGTTCTTTACAGCCACCCAGTGACTATCACCAGGATTTGATTGGTACCTGCTCGTGACACTCAGAGCATATGACACATCTGGGCGCGTACATAGCATGGCATACATGATGGATCCAATAGCTGAAGCATATGGGATCCGACACATTCTCTCTTGCTCATCAGGTGTCCATGATGTGTTCCATGTGTCGCAACTGAAGAAGTGTCTTCGGGTACTAGATGAGCAGACATCGTTAGAATCAATAGAGCTACAGGAGGATCTCACTTACAAGGAGCACCCCGTGAAGATTCTGGACACCATGGATCGAGAGACAAGAAACAAATTAACTCATTTCTACAGAGTCCAGTGGAGCAGCCATGCAGAGAGCGAAGCGACTTGGGAGCGCAAGGAGGATTTGAAGAAAGAATTTCCGAACCTATTCCTTAGTTAGCCCTGAATCTCGGGGACAAGATTCTGTTAAGGGGGAGGTTAGTAACAACCCAATTTTTGCTTTTCATGAATTTAAATGAAATTTTGCACTTTGGTGAATTTTTGGAATTTTCTAGAATTTATTTGGATTTATCTGGATTTAATTTGAATTTATTCCCTTTTGAAATAATTAAAGAATTAAAATTTATAAATAAAATTTTGTTGGAAATATTTTATTTGAGTCCAAAATGTCTCAAAGTATTTTCCAGAATTTTTCTGGAATTTTTCTGATTATTTTGCTATTTTTCTCGAATTATTTGAATTTCTAGAAATTATTTTGAATATTAAATTGCTGGAAAATGCAGAGAGGGTTTGTACTGTTCCACCGACCGAACTCGAGTCAAACTCGAGTTCGAGTCCGACCCGAGCCCGACGAAACCCTAACCCGTGCGACCGTTGGATCAAGATCCAACGGCCGCGATTGCGCCACGTCACCCACGTGGGAGCCGGGCCTGACACGTTCGCGCCCGCACGATCCGAGCCGTTGATCATGCCACGTGGATGGCCGCCGTGCGTCCACGTCACCCAGTCCGAATCCCCGCCGGACTCCTCCGCCGCCTGCGTGTGGACCTCGGTTTCTACGAATTTCACGGAAGCCGAGGCCCCTATTTAATGCACCGCCACCCCTGCTGTGAAGCTCTCTTCCGTGCGCATCCATAGCCCTAACCTATCGAGGTCAAGCCGCCGCCATTAGCCCGCAAGAGCTCGCCGTAGTTGGATTCACCATCCGCCGCGGTTTTCCGCCGATTGCCGCCGCGTCCGCCCTCCTCCGCCGTCACCGAGCCCAGATCTGGAACCATCATGACGAGCCATGCCTGGGGGTACCACTCACCTCATCGGAGTCGCGCCCAAACGTCGTTGGGCGTGTCGTCGTCCCCAGCACCGGTAACCCAGCTCTGCCGCGTCACCATCGTCGACCTCGAGCTGTATCCACCGTCGGATCTTCATCGCACGGCCATGGTGAGTCCACATCACCCTTGACCGTAGAAAATCAGATTAGATCTAGACCATTTGATCTAGATCCAACGACCCACGTTCGTCCACGTCTCCGTAACGGAATCCACGTTGCGGTATTTAGATCCAATCTCAGCCGTTAGATCTAGATCGTACGGTTAGGGTTGAATCACGTTGTAGCGTTAGATGTAATCTCGGCCGTTCGATCGAAATCGAACGGCGTAGATTGAGCCACGTGTCGCCACCCGGGTCATGCCACGCCACCCCACGATGAGGTGAAAACCCGATCGAATCTGGACCGTCCGATCCAAATCGAACGGCCCAGATTAACCACGTTGCACCGCAACGTGCGGAATTAGATCCAATCTGGACCGTTGATTTTCAAATCAACGGCCCAGATCAAGCCACGTGCGCGGGAGCCGAACCGGCGCGGTCAACCGTGGTCGCAACGTGACGTCAGCGTGGGGCCCGCGTGTCAGCAGCTGGCCAACGGCTCCATGACGTCATCTATGACGTCACGCTAACCTCACGGTGGGGCCCACGTGTCAGTACCGTGTGGCCGAGGCGTGATGACATCACGCTGATATCACCCGAGGGGTCCCACATGTCAGTGAGACACGTGCCCGTGGGCCGGGTCCACGGTGAGCCAAACCCGAGCCGTGGACCTAGTCCATGGACCCGCTGATGTCATGCTGACGCAATAATTCAATTTGTCAATAGAAAAATAATTCGGTGGAAAATCAAAACCCGTGCTGACGTCAGCTGATGTCATAAATCCGGATTTTTTAATAGAAAAATAAATGAATTAATTCGGTTTATTCTTTTATTTGAAATTTCAAACTTCAAACGCTTATAACTTTTGCGTTTCAACTCCGATTTGAACGATTCCAATTTCTAAATTTTTATAAAATTGAGATCTACTTAAATATGAATTTTGATTAATTTTTGAATATGAAATTTTCTCTGTTTATATTTAATTAGTAGATTCTTTAAACTTTAAACGATTATAACTTTTGCATTTTAATTCCGATTTGGGCGATTCAAGTTTCTAAAAATTTGTAAAATCATGATCTCTCTGTTTATGAACTTTATTGGAATTTTTTGATACTTTTTGCCCACTATTTATTTATTTATTGCTCTTTGCACGCGTTACGAGTAGACGTTGAAGTACCCGAGGGCTTCGAAGGTGAAGTGTTGACCCAGGAGCCAGCTCAAGACCAAGATTAAGTACTTTTTGAAGGCAGGTTATGCTTTGACCATTTTGATCCCACTTTTGAAATTACTTTAATTTAAATTATTGCATGCTAATTTAATTAGAAATTGTTTAAATTATTTCTGGGAATTAGATAAATGCCAAATTGCAGTATGACACCTTGACTATTTAATTATGTGACATGAACCCTTGTCACCCTAGTTGTGGATATTTAGTTGGACAGTATTAGATTGCCAACATTGGGTATTTAAGTCGTGATAGTAGATTGCTTTGACCTACTACGTGTACCTGACATGATTTTTGGACAATCAAATGTTAATATTGACTTAATGATATATTGAACTTGTTTTTGGAGAAGTATCATGTGTTGTGATTGTTGATGGCACGTGGTGCATGGTTATCAACCGGGTTTGATAAATAGATTTAGACCGGAGCAAGTGGCAAGAATGATATGGTGGGCCATGTGTGGCACCAGGAATGTTGTTTGGTTCTTCGTGTAGTCTTGCCCTAGTCATCCTAAGGACTTAACCTTGCAAGCCTTTGATCTGAGTCAAGCGTGCAACCACATGTCCGCAATAGGACAGACCTAGTTGAGTAAGTCACTAATAACTTGCATGTGAAACCTCGGGGTGTCAACTACACCTTTTGTGTAGCTTGAAAGGGGAGCGTACCAGTGCCACGGCATGGTACCCATCCAACGGTATGTCGGTCCCATACTTCGCCTCTGTTAAGGGAAGGGATGGTGTATGACAGAAACCGGAGAGGCTCACTTGTTTAGTTTGTGGTCTCTGAAAGGCTTTGTTACGATCACTCGCCTTTGTGGTGTTTGACTGTATCTTGTGGGTAAAGTGCATAATCTTTGAAGAGTGTACAACCTATTCGAATAGCTGAGTCCACGGCACTGGACATTGCTCGGGGATTACAGTCAAGGGTTAGACTTTCATGAAAACAACTTGGACTTGTAAAGTTTTGTTGGGTTAAATAATGACGTTGATGGAAATGTGGATTAGGAAAGGGAAAATTGTTTATTTAACTCCTGGAAAAGTTATTGATATAATATTTTACATTTACTGCTTTCGAATCTACTTATGCTACCTGTTAAATGCTATTTTACTGCAAATGTACCTGTTAGCCTATCCTTTGTAACAAGCCATGCATATAGAATATTAGTTTGCATTCTATGCATGACTTGCTGAGTACCAAGTACTCACCCTTGCCACAATACAACATCAGTTGAAGGAGAAGCGACACCAGCTTTGGAGGAAGAACTTCAGGAGGAGCCGTCTACTTAGGGAGCGAGCACAATCAGTTGCCTGTGGTATACTGGATGGCGCCACGTTGATGCTTTTATTCCGCTACAATTTATTTTCTTAATAAGTTTTTGCCTGTGTGGCGTACTCTTGTAACTTGACCATAAGGTCGAGCAACTAGCTTGGTTAACTTAATTAAAGTACTTTATTACTATCGATGTGTGTGATTGTGATATTTACCGATGTTGAGACTGTGTGCACTAGGGTGATCCTGGACTAGTGCTGAATACATAGAGGGTCCGGATTTGCAAATTCGGGTCCCGACACTTGCCTTGGTCACATTAAGGACTTAACCTTGCAAGAATTTGAAATGAGTCTACCATACAACCACAAGTCTAGAATGGGACAAACCTAGCTAATTAATTTATGATGTCTTCGTTTCGGTACTGTCATGGTGGTGTGGGTTCCGGGTGTATGGGTGAAAACTCACATGGCGCAAGAGGGGGTCCCTGTTGTGGTGGTGTCACCCTTCAGTGTTGAAACCTTAGCGAGCAGTACAGGGTCTAGAAGGAGCATTGTAAAGGTTTTGTTATGACCGTTGCCTTTGTGGTGATTGATTATATCTTGTGGGTAAAGTGTATAATCTCTACAGAGTGTACAACCAATCGAATAGCTGAGTCCACAGTATTGGACAATGCTCAGGGATTACAGTCAAGGGTTAGACTTTCATAAAATGAACTTGGGATGGTGGACATTGTGACATGAAAAGGATGAAGTTGATTAAGGTTGAAAAATGCTTTACTTGAGAATTTCTTGATTGTGAAAGTTAATATTGATTATCATTTTACTGCTTTTCAATCTATTATGAGTATTTGTGAATGTTACTTTACCGCAAAATAACCATTCGGCCTGTCTTTGGAATAAGCCATGCATGTAGTAATAGCTTGCATTCTGTGCATGACTTGCTGAGTGCTTTAAGTACTCACCCCTTGCAACAACACATACATCAGTTGAGGAAGAATCGACGCCAGCACTGGAGGAGGAGTACCAGGAGGAGCCAACGAACTAGGGAGCGAGCCCAGTCAGTTGCCTGTGGCACATTGATTGGACACCACCAATCTTCTTTACTTTTTGCTGCAAGTTTATTTGTTTGAGACTTAGCCCTGCGGGGCATATCTTTGTAAGTTAACCATAAGGTTAAATCAATAAGTTATATTTTAAATAAAGACTTTATTTATTATTCTACTGTGTATGATTGTGATATTCATCTGTGTTGATATGGTGTGCACTAGCGTGATCCTGGACTAGTGTGGAATACACCGAGGGTCCGGGTTTGCACATTCAGGTCCAGGGTTTGAATGGAGAGAGCCACGACATCTCGATCTTGCGGCGATGAGACCGGGAATGCGCGATCAAGGCATGGGCAAGTGCTGCTGTGTCAGTGGGTCGTGGTGAGCTAGTAAGGAAGGCATGGGCTGAGGTCTCGAGTGGTATGAGGTGGCAGCCAATAGATGACAAAGCGATGAGGTAGTTTGCTCCAATCAAAGTGAGAGAGCTGTGAAAGCAGAGAGGCGAGTGGGAAGGAAGAGCTAACATGTGGGCCTTCGGGTCCAAATATCGGTGTCTGCAATGAGAGGGGAGGAAAGGAAGATGCGATTGATAATGGGGCCAAGTGAAAGGAGGCCACTTGTTGGTCTGTGTGGGTTAAAAAGGAGCTAGTCGACTGGCATTTAATAGGGTGGGCCCCTCTTGTTTGTGAGTGAAAGGGATTAATCGAGATCCATCTTCTCAGACAACTAACAAGAGTGAATCAATTGCATGGACAAAATGTAGAGATAATTATTGGAAATTTTTATCCATGGTCCAGGATAAGTTTAAAAATATGATAACAGAGACTATTCCATATTTTAATTTATGTATATGATCTAACTAAGTGGTTGAATTAACTTGTTAATTTTTGAAACTTTTTGACAAAGTTTGAATTGATATAAGGGTATTTGCATAAGAAATTTAAAGTTTCAAAATTAAATAATTATTTTCTAATAAATCTTTTATTTGAATTTGCAAAATTTCATACTTGCAATAAATAAATTAGAAAAGGCATCAAATGTTATTATTATTATTATTGAAAATTTTACCAGAGTTGAAAAAGAGTCCAAAGATCTTATGGTAAAATTTGGGCTACAGGATAATTCAGTAAAATTTTATAAAAATATTTTCTTATATTGTTTAGAGTCACATCAAATTAATGAAATTCATTAATTCTTTCACTAAATGATTTCACACACATTTTGACTGCCAAAACTTGCTTCCAGACATTTCTTTATATTTTATAACAATTTTTTAGATTTTTATTACATTTTTACTCTTTACCTTTTTTACCTTTGACGTCAGCATGACGTCCTCGGCCATGTGGCATCACCCGGGTGCTGCCACGTGTCTTGGTCCATGGACATGGCCCACACGCGGCTCGGGTTCACGGTGCATCCGGCGCACGTCTCCACATGTCACTGACATGTGGGCCCGTCCTGTCAGCGGCCCGGGCTCACGCCAGCGCGGGCGCGACTGACACGGGGCCCCACTAACACGCAGGCCCCACGTGTCAGAGACACGTACCCACGTGCGGGCGCTGACCGCGCTGACTGCGACGGTCGGCCTCCCGGCCACGTGGCTTGATCTCGGCCGTTGATTTGAAAATCAACGGCCCAGATTGGATCTGGTTTCACTCGTTTGGGGTAAATGCGGTCAATCCGGACCGTTGGATCTCGATCGGACGGTCGAGATCCAATCTAACGCGTATAACGTGGCTAACGCTAACCGTACGATCTAGATCTAACGGCTGAGATAGGATCTGGGGTTTAGCATGTGGATCTCACCGTGAGTGACGTGGCGTAATCCGGGCCCTCGGATCCTGATCGGACGGCTGGCAGAGCTCGAGGTTCGGCGATGGCGTATGGCGGAGTGGGGTCACCGGCGCGGGGGACGACGACCACTCGGACGGCGTCTGGGGCGTGCTCCGGCGAAGTGAGATATACCCACGGGTGCGGCTCGACGCGGGGAGTCCGGATCTGGGGTCAACGGCGGCGATGGACGACGGACGGCGGCGGAATCGGCAAAAGAACGCGGCGGAACGGGCTTCCAACTCCGGCGAGCTCGCGCGGGAGAACGGCGGCGGCTCAGGCGAAGCGAGCTAGGGCTACGGGTGCGCAATGAAGTGGGCTTCACGACACGGGTGGCGGCGCATTAAATAGGGGCCTCGGCTTCCGTGAATCGCGTGGAGACCGATGTTCACCCCGTTGCGGCGGCGGAATCCGACTCCAACTCGGATTGGGTGACGTGGCTCAATGAGAGCCGTTGGATCAAGATCCAACGGTCGCGTGAGTTGGACTCGGGTGCGACTCGGTGAGCTGGCTGGCTCGGTCGGGCTCGGGTCCGGGTGACGTGGCTCAATCGTGGCCGTTGGATCAAGATCCAACGGTCACACGGTTAGGGTTCGGCCGAGCGGGTTTGGCTCGATCACGTGGCTCGGGTCGGACTCGAACTCGAGTCTGACTTAGACTCGGTCGGGTGAATAGTAAAACCAACTCGATTTTCCAGCGATTTAATTATTCAATAATTCATAGAAAATTCAATTAAATCCAGAAAAATAGCAAAATACTCAGAAAAAATCTAGAAAAATTATGGAAAATATTTTGAAACATTTTGGACCCAAATAAAATATTTCCCACAAAACTTTATTTGAAATTTTTATTTCTTTAATTATTTCAATATAGAATAGATTCAAATAAATTCCAAATAAATTCCAAATAATTCCAAAAATTCACTAGAGCGTAAAATAACATCTAATTTCATGAAAAGCAAAAATTCGGGTGTTAAAAACCTCCCCCCTTAACAGAATCTCGTCCCTGAGATTCAGGGCTTACTAAAGAATAGGTTTGGAAATTCTTTCTTCAAATCCTCCTCGCGCTCCCAGGTTGCTTCATTCTCTGCATGGTTGCTCCATTGAACTCTGCAGAAACGGGTTGACTTGTTTCTCATCTCTCGATCCATGGTGTCCAAAATCTTCACGGGGTGCTCCCTGTAAGTCAGATCCTCTTGCAGCTCAATGGACTCTAGCGGTGTCTGCTCATCTGGTACTCGAAGACACTTCTTCAGCTGGGACACGTGGAACACGTCATGCACTCCAGCCAACGACCGCGGTAACTCCATCTGGTAAGCAACTTCGCCTCTGCGGCTCAAAATCTTAAATGGTCCGACATATCACGGTGCGAGCTTCCCTTTGGCATGGAATCTCTTAACTCCCCTGAGGGGTGTAACCCTAAGGTACACGAAATCCTCTGGTTCAAAGCTCAAGTCTCGGCGACGGTTATTGGCGTAGCTCTTCTATCTTGACTGTGCTATCTTCAGTCTTTCTCGGATCACGGCAATCTGCTCCTCGGCTTTGTGGGATGTCAGAGACAGGGGTCCCACAAGAGGGGCCTACACCAGCTGGGCACAGACAGTGAGCAAGCCCAAAGCCGGAAAGCGCAGCGGGCCCGGAAGAAACCGACTTGCTCCCAAGACAACTCCACGATCCTTCCACGGAGCTTGGCGCCCCGCCCTAACAACCCGCCGGGGAACAAAGCATGCGGCGACACCGCGAGCCTGCGGATCTTTGAGACTGACAAAGCGGCGGCGTGGGTCGGAGAAAGCATAACCACCTCTCCGGGGCGTAGGCGTGAAGGCGGATAAGGACAAGGGACATGTCGTTCGAGGCCACCATGTTCAGGGCCGGTGGCGCCCAACTATCATGTATTCTCCCGGTATATAAAGGAGGAGAGAAACAAGAAAAAGAGAGGACAATACATCCAAGAACACGGGACTAGGGTATTATCTCCTCAGAAACGAACCTGTCTAAAAGCAGTGCCCTCGCATCCTGTGTTACCATCAAGCTCGAGATCCGCTCAAATCCCTAGAATCACAAATCTCATTGCGTGAAAGCAGATGATCGTCGGCGGTTGGCGCGCCAGAGTAGGGGACTTGTGTCAACATCTTAAATCAAGCTTGATGAGTTGCGGCGGCGAAGTCTCCACGAGTCTTCGCCGGGCAGAATCTTAGTTTGGGCTTGACCTTCATCTCAACGACCTCGGAAGCCTCTCTCCAAGGAAACGCTACTGTTGGCAGTGAGTTCCGGCGATCCATGCGTCACGACTTCGGCGCCGTCGGAAGGTCCCCTGTCTCGTACTCTAAAGTAGGCGGGATCGAAGACCCGTTCCAACCGCGAGTCGGGCTCAGGCAGAGGCCTGCGAAGAGGTGGGAGTTCTCACCAAGCCACTCGGCACCCCGGCGCCCTAGGTTTGTCTTCTCAGACTCACCCACCTCGTAGTAGAGTCGAGAAGAAAGCCTAGAAGGCTCTTTGGAATTTCCGTAGAGTAGTGTGTGATCGAAGGCTCGACGGGCAGATGTAACCGACAAACCCTCGATCGCATGCCCGATTTGGAAGGAGTAAGTGATGAGCAGCTGTGGTAGCGTACTCCGGAGACCGCGCCGGGCTGTCAATGAAGACATTCTGCAAGCCAAGATGGGGACCGGGCTGTTTTTCTTACCCCGCAATGAATATCGTCGCCTCAAGACACTCACTGGATACCACGGCCCTATCTTTGAGGCAGATGATCGATTGCCCGATCATGGCCCAAGTAAAGGCCATGGTAGCGGCGGCAGCTATCAACATACTCAAACCGACCAGCGGCGAAGGAAGCATCACGTGGTCGGCGAACCGGCCAGGCCGGGCCGATCGGGAAGCCCGTCGAGATACATCATGTTCTACCACTGCGGAGCGATTTGCGACATAGCGTCAGCGCGACCTCCGTTGAACCTCGGCGCTGGCGCGCATGACCGAAAGGAGGAAACAAGCGCCCGTCAAGCAGCGAATATAGCGCCCGGCATCCTTCAGCGAGGCGCGAAATCGCCAAGTCGCGATCCCCTCGCGTCGATCACCTCCGTATCGCGGAGTCATCGAAGGGAGTCCGTCGTTTACTCCTCACCTACGCGAAGTGGTTTGGCTTTGATGGATTTAATCCTAAAGGCATCACTAGGTTTGTGGTGAAGAGACCCGAGCTTGGCTACAAGTATACGCTCTGGCGATCGGGCAGCAGGGGATCAGTAATGGCAAACTACTTGCGGTTACCCTCTAGCCCACAGGCCCAAGCATGGCTCACGGACTTCGAACTCTATAGATTCTGAGAGATCTGTGTGGCAGGTTCATCTCAAATTTCCAAGGCACTACGGCGCCCGAGGCACCCTTGCAGGACCTATATCAGCTACACCAAAGGAGGCGAATCCTCCGGGAGTTCGTCAAAGCGCTTCATGAGCAGGAAAAGCACCGTTCGGGGCGTCACGATCGCAGTTGTGATAGCTGCCTTCGAGAAAAGGAGTCGTGACCCGACCTCATCAGAAGATGTCCGGGAAGCCACCACGTCGTCAGGGAGCTGTTAAGCCCTAAGCGGACCGTTACGCTTCAGCCTCAGAGGCTCTGGCGGGCGTGATGAAGGAAGGATCAGTCTGAACCCCCTCGTGGAAAGAAAAGAAAGCGCAGAGCGAAGAGCTAGTGGCAATCGTTGCGCCAACTCATCTCAGCTCTCAAGAGGATGGATATGATAAGGTCATGAACTCCTCTTGCCCTTTCCATCCAAAGGGAGGCATGCCGCCAAGGATTGTTTCACCCTAAAGAGTTCGCGAGAGAGCAAAGCGAAATTTGGACAAGGTCAGAAGCGGTCATCTTGCCGACAAACGCCTCTGAAGGTGAGGAAGACTATCGGAAGTCGACCTCGAGCCCAACTACATATTGGGGTTGACGCATATGAGTCAAGCGGAAGCAAAGCTCACCGCTGGGACATCTATCGCGATGGCCAGGAGACCCCTCGATATGTCGGGTGAGTCAGTCCAATAACTTCTGGCCTTACGGATCACCGGTCGCGATCCCATTCGGCGGATACCGCTGGTCTGGCGCCCGATTGTCGCGACATCAAGCTCAAAGGGTGTTGATTGGCGGTGGGGTGGGCTCAACGTCCTCTTCATTGAAGACACTTTCGGCGATATAGGAATCGCAGTCGACCTCAAGCGCGGGTCGTCGCCTTTTCATGGAGTGATACGGGAGCGTCGGCGGTACCACTCGGACAAATCACTCTACGATCCACGTTCGGCGCAAGGAGACAACTACTGGGGCCGAGAGCCTTAGAGGTGGCGGACTTAGCGGCAATGTATCCACGCCATCTTGAGGAGACAGTAGCCAAGTTCATGGCGGTGCCCCTCTGGCGTATCGATCTTTGAAGATGCGGGTCAGAGTGGTATTATCACTCTCTGTGGCGATGTTAAGCAGTCTTTCTCTTCGCGAAGAGAGTTGCGAAATGGCCGAGTCTCTGGAAGCGGCGGGGCGGAAAGGATTCATCAAGGCGGTTCGACAAAGCCGGAAGGCGGTGTCCCTACCCATAGCGCGAGAACTCGGGATCGGCCCACGAGAGGGCACCAAGAGGATTCTCCTCGACCCCGTCCGATCCGGCGAGCCGTCTCGTCGGGACAAGGCTCGGGGATGAATAGGAAGCCTTCGTCACCTTCTGCGGGCAAACCAAGAGCGTCTTTGCACTGGAAGCCGTCGATATGCCGGGGTCCCCAGGGAGGTGATCGAGCACGCGCGAATGTAAACCAATCCGCCCAGGCCGTCAAGCAAAGATTCTGACGGTTTGCTCAAGATCGTCGAGAAGCCATGAGAGGAGATCACAAAGCTGGCTGCGGGCTTCATCAAAGAAGTGTATCATCAGCGGTTGGCGAACCTGTACTCGTCCAGAAGAAGAATAAAAGCTGGCGCATGTGTGTTGATTACACGACCTCAACAAGGCTTGTCAGAAAGATCCCTTTGGTCTCCCTCGTATTGATCGGGTGGTAGACTCCTTTGCCGGATCTCGGCTACTCGGCTTTACGGGCGCCTATTAGGGGCTATCATCAAATTCGACCGAGGAAGACTGCGAAGACCGTTTATCACTCCATTGGAGCATATTGCTATATCACCATGCCGTTCGGGCTCCAGAATGCCGGCGCATGCGTACCCGGTAGCGCCGTGCGTGATGTTTTCACCATCGGCTCGGGCAGCGTGGCAAGCTTATGTGGATGATGTGGTAGTTAAAGCATGAACACAAGATAGCCTTATCTCGAGCACTGGCGAGGCGTTCGAGAGTCTAAGGCGTTAGGATGAGGCTAAGCCCGAGAAGTGCGTTTTCGGGTGTCTTCCGGAAACTACTCGGGTTCATCGTCTCCCGTCGTGGGATCGGCCGAACCGGAGAAAATTGGAGCCATTATGAAAATGGCCCGCCTACCCGACCAAAGGAGGTCAAAAGCTCACCGGATGCATGGTAGCGCTTGGCGAGTTTATCCATTGGAGGGGAATGCCTTTCTTCAAGCTCCTTAAGAAGCAAGATCGCTTTGATTGGGCGCGGAGAGCACGGCCAGGCCTTGAAGAACTCAAGGTGTTTCTCTCCACTCCCAGTCTTAGTATCGGCGGCGCAGGTGAACCTCTTACGCTCTACATAGCGGCAACATCTCATGTAGTAAGTGCCGTGATAGTTGTGGAAGCGGGAGGAATCTGAACACGCTTCTGGCGTGCAGCCCTTGATTTATTTAGTCGTGAATCTTGGCGAATCAAGAACAAGATATCCTCCAATCGAAGGCTTTGTCGCCATTTTGATCACAAATCACGGAGTGAAGCATTATTTCAAGGACATTCGATTCGGTAGTCACTTCTTTCCCAGTGGGAGGAGGTCCTCATGTCGGGAAGCTCTTGGAAGAATTTCAAAGTGGGCAGGTGAGCTTGGAGCTTTCGACATCTCGTTCAAGTCGCGCGCCCCGTCAAGTCCAGGCTTTGGCTGACTTTACGGCAGTGGACGAATCCCGGACTCCTTGCACCGAAGAGAGCCGAGAATATTGGGTCATGCACTTGACGGATCTCTCATGCTTGGAGGAAGCGGGGCGAGAATCCTCCTTATCTCGCCCTAAGGGTGACGGGTTGAAGTATGTCCTTGGATTCACTTCGGCCTCCAAACAATGCGCGAATCTGAGGCCCTCATCCATGGGCTTAAATATCGCCACATCACTTTCGAATCCGACGGTGGCGGTTCGGCGACTCGATTGGTGGTGAATCAAATGCTGAAGGACATTGGTTGTCGTGGATCGAATATGGCGTGACATCTTGCCCGACAAGTCCGAGAATTGGAAGGCAAGTTTGTGATGCAGGCTGGTTCATGTCCTCGCTACTTAATAATGAGGCGTGACGAGGTTAGCTAAGATGGAGCCACTCGAGGCCGGATGTCCCAAGTGATATCTTTATGCGGGATCTTCCACGAGCCAACCCGTTACAAAGCGGCAAAAGCCAAGCGAGGTCACAGGCAGGAGTCCTGCTCATCGATCGAGGCTTGGACTACCCGTACCTTGATTATCTCGCGAAGGACAAACTCCGGGAAGCAACCACTCGCGGGCGCATCTCTGACAAGCCAAATCCTCGTGGTGGTGGGCGATGAGCTCTTAGAAAAAGTGCCTCGGGTGTCCTCGAGCGGTGCGTTCGGGACAAGCGGGAAGAGAGCTGCTCCAAGAAATCCATTCGGGGATGTCGCGGCCATCACGCGGCATCAAGCGCCTTGGTCGGAAAGCCTGCAAGCGGGGTTTCTTACGGCCAGCGATAGCAGACGCCTTGAGAGATAGTTCGAACCTGCGAGGGCTGCCAATTCTATTCAGACAGACACACTTGCCGGCAAGCACATGAGCTACGAACTATACCCATTTCTTGGCCTTTTGCGATGCAGGGCTCGACATAGTGGGCCGCTCAAGAAGGCTCAAAGCGGTTTAAACCTCTTAAGTGGCCATTGACAAGTTCACCAAGTGGATCGAAGCCAAGCGGTCGTAACTATCACTTTGCGATTAAGGCCAAGGAGTTCTTCCAGGATATTGTAGGTCAGATTAGTGCCCAGCAGGATCATCACGGACAACGGCACCCAGTTCAGGAGTGAAGAATTCCAGAATGGTGCGCAGGCGTCGGGATCAAGATCGCTTCGCCTCGGTGGCTCACCGAAGCAATGGGCAGTCGAAGCCGAGCTAGCAGTGCTGGTCCTTCAAGGCCTAAAGGCCGGGATCTTCGACAGCCTCAAACCATACGCCGCCCGATGGGTGAAGGAGCTACCGTCGGTACTCGGGGACTCAGAACCACTCCAGGCCGGTAGCCAAACCCCTTTTTCTGGTCTATGGCGCGGGGCGGATTCTGCCCGTGGCGGGATTCGAATCCAGGGTTCGAAACTCTAGCGCCGAGTCAGGAAGCCGAATGGTGGGCTTGATCCAGCTCGAGAGGCTCGGGCGTTGCCGCCCTCCCGATCGGCTAAGTACCTCCAGGGACCGGCGCTACCACTCTCATAGCGTCGAAGCGAACCTTTTCGGAAGGAGATTTGGTCTGAGGAGGAACGAAGCGACTATTTCGCTCTCTCCAATTTAGGGAAGGTCCATACATCGTCGAGGAAGACAACCCGGCAGGGTGCTTATCGACTCAGGCGAGAAGGCGAGGTTACGGCGAATACTTGGGCAGCCGAACAACTCGTCGGCTTCTAAACTATGAGTTATGTATCCCACTCTTACATTAAATAAAATAGTGGTTCGTCTTATTTTCTGAAGTTGTGTAATGCTGGCCACAGTGGTTATTACAGTGGCGCTAACTCTGGTGCGTGCCGATATAGAATGCGGAAATAACAAGCGCGATGAGCACAAAGCCTCGGCGGTTTATGCCAGCGCTGTGAGCGGGTGAAAGCACTAACCACTGGGACTGCAGTGCGGCGCCGAGAATTTAACCAAGATTTGCACAGGTGCGAATTTCCTAACCGTCAAAAGCTCGAGCGACTCACTCGTTCTTTGCCTTTGAGCAATGACTAGAATGAGTTGATCAGCGGAACCACTAAGTTCGGGTTAAATGTGATAGCCTGATTGGATAAAATTCGCATTTCATTCCATAATGTTAATAATTTACATTGCTAATTTTCTTTTTCTTTTTCTCGCTAAAAAAAAAAAAAAAAAAAAAAACTCTTTGAATCTTGCTTGGTCTTTGTTGGTACTCTGCCTTCTTGAGTGCTGAATCTTGAGTCTTTGGCTGTGGGAGACAGGGGCGAATCGTTGAGGTTAGTCGCGACCACGCGACCAAGCAGAATCTCCTCGTCAACCACCCACAAGAGGTACAAGGCCAGACGAGGCCACGACGGCAAGGTGCGTGCGTGGCGATCGCGACCAACCATCTCGAGGATGATCTCCGCCACCTCGTGGAGCCAGTGCGACCTCCAACAAGGTAGCCCGCAGCGGCGGCGTCGCGCGCTCGTCCTCGCCTCCGCCTCCCGGTGTTGAAAAGTCAAGGTCTTCCCAGCTTTCCGCCTCCTCCCGGTTGTGCAACATCCCGAGAAGAATCGGCTGGCGAAAGAATGCAGCGTATGGGCCAGAACCTCCCGTATTAGACATGGAAGGAAGCCGGAAGAGAGGAAGGCGAAGGACAAGGCAAGTGATGGCGGGGGCTAAACCACTCGGCCAGGTGTGATGGCCTGGAAGTCACAGGCCTTTCGAGGCCACCTTGACCTCTCGGAAAAGCATGTCGGGGCAAGAAAGCATGAGCCAAGGCCCTGGCGTTTGGAGAGCTGGCAAGCGATGCAAGCCGGAGGCTAAACCACTCGGCAGTGGCCTGGCGTAAGTCCCGGCGGCAGGCTGCCCTGACCTCTCGGAAGCGTGTGCAGGGCAAGAAAGCCAAGGGCCAAGGCCTGGCGTTTGGGAACCATACCGGTCGGTGAAACTCACGGAAAAGCGACGGCAGGATCCAAAGGCTGCGGGCATATATTCTAACAACTTCGGCCGAGAGAAGAAGAAGTGGAAGAGGTGCAAGACCACTCGGTAGGAAGACAATACAGGCAAATCATATTGAAGTAAGAAGACACAATATTTGAGGACAAGGAGGCGAGCACTCGGCATCAAGGCCTACATCGAAGTCGAATTCTAGATTCTCCAACAAGGCTGCGATGCACTGGACACCTCTTCAAGGGCGCGTTGGCCTTGTCTTCATCACGAGGCAAAGCCTTCTTTCACTGACTTGAGAGTCAATTCTCGGATAATGAGACTTGACCACGCCAATACCTAGTTCGCACTCATTGTTCGCGGACTCTTTGGCGTAGCTCCCGATCTGTCGGCTCCTCCGTAAAGTGGAACAGCATCGTCCCCACGGCGGCGTGACTCCTTCAATGCGAGAAGGTGCGGGAGCGAGGCTCGCATGAGGCGGCAGCTTGGTTCGATCAGCCAGTTCGTGGCGACCATCTTCTCCTTGCATTGCAACAAGTCAAAAGCGACCATCAAGAGCACACGGCGTAAGTATGTTCAACCCAAGTCAAATAAATTTACCCTTCGGCTCATGCATCCTTTCAAGCCGACTCGAGCTTGAGGCGGAATTCTCTGAAACACTCCAGTCGGGCCCTCGGCTGATTAATGGTTGGAGTGGCGCTCACGAAACGAGTGTCATCATCCTCTCCAACCACCCAAAAGACATCAAACCGAATCCAGGGAGAATCTCACCTTCGAGCATATGCTCAAGCCCCGTCTTCTCCTCCGGATCCTCATACACTCGCCCTGAAGCTCGTGGACTTCTTTCCACTGTCATGATCTCGCTGAGTTTGTCTGCTGCTTCTGCTCCTTGAGCCGGGAGCACCTCTGGAAAAACCGCGATCTTTGCTCAGCGCTCCCCATGTCTGGAGGTGAGGCGAGAATCTCGAGAGAAGTCGAGCCTTGAGATGGAAGACAAAGCTCACCACGCAGGCGTGCTACACGGCGGTGAGCTCATAAAGCTCGTCGAGCCGCTCTCTCCATCTCGTCGTCCTCTTCCATCCCTTTCGGTCGGAACCCCCTTCCCACCATACGGTCGATTGGGGCCGGCGAGCGGCGGTGGCTCTCGAAGCACTTCCTCCACGGCGGAGAGCGGTGCGGGTCGATCACGTCGACAGGCGGACCATCCGAAGCCAGTTCGGCAGTTGGCCACCGGCACCGGTGGCGGCGCCCGGCGATCGGCAGCGGCAGCGACCTAGCCTCCGCCTGGGGCTCCTTTTCGAGAACCCCTCACGAGGGGCGTCCATAGCGAGGGTCCTGAATCAGCAAAAGGAAGACACCTCAGCCGCAGGCGGTAACAAAAGTCAAGGATCACCCAAAGAATACCTTTTGGATTTCTTGAATTTCATCCCGAGTCTCATCAGAGACCCGGCACCACTCGGAGGAAGTTAGCGCTGCGATCGGGGCTACCCTGGGACAGAAGGCTGATGCCCGCTTTGCGATCGGGTGCCGGAGTCGAAGGCACGGTGACGAAAGATCGGCGACCTCCTCCGTACTCCGGCGTGATTCGTCGACCAGATGTGTCAGCCACTCGCCACTTTGGCGTGTTTATTAGAGAGGCCGACAGCGAGAGCATCGAAATGAAGGGCGCGTTCCTGAAAAAGGCGTCGCACCTGTTTGAATCACACATCGATCGAAGAAACCATGGAGCGCCTTCGAAAGGATAGTGCACTCCACGGGAGGAGGCCTTGCGTCGAAAACATGAGGGCAGCCCCTGTTGGTGATTATTGTGCCAGGCGCGAAGAAATCAACTACCGTCTGCCGACTCCATCGGCAGGGCCACGTCAGACTCCGCGTGGGGTCGAGAGGCCGTTGTATTGGAACCCCAAATGGACTCTCTCCTTCAAAGGGCTGCACGGCGCTTCACAAAAGCGATCGCGATACGGGACCCCGTCAGCCCTCGGTTCTTCAGGATCGTCTATCAACGCCCAGGCTCGAGGATTTCGCGCCAAACCTCCTCCGTCCAGGAGCGTCGCTCGTATCGGGAAAGCTTTAGGAACACGACGGCAAAGGAAGCCGAGGAAGGGATCAACATTGACAATAGAACCACTCCCGCCTCCAACCTTTGAGAGGTTTTGAGAGGACGACAAAATCTGCTTCTTGAGCCCTCCGGGCTGGAGTCGACAGCCCCAACGGCGTTAGGGCGGCCCGGTCGGATGAGGCTTCAGAAGAAGGAAGCGGAACAAATCCAAATGAGGGCGTATCCCAAGATCGCCTCGCATGAGTACAGACGAAGATGGCAATGTGGAGAATCGAGTTGGGGTTCAAATTGATCAACTCAATTTCGTAGAAGTGGAGGAGCCCCGGAGAAGGCGCTCGGATGCTAAATCCCGCCCGGAAGAAGGACTCAAACACCACAATCTCATTCTCACTGAGGTGTGGGGTAGGGTCACTAACGGCGGGATGGTGAGAGATCAACTCGGCGGAGGGAGGGCCTTGGCGGCGACCATCCCCTCAAGCGGGGCGTCGTCGTGATGGAGGTCTCCACCGCCGCCGGGGGTCGGTGCTACCCTTCGATGTGAGGAAGAAGACATTGCGAAGAAGAAGGCACAGTGGGAGGAGCGCCGTAAAGCGGCGCTGCCAGGAAACCCTAAATCGCCAAAGGAGGTTTGAAGGTTTCGCGGCCGTGGTGGGGAAGGTGCAGGAGGCGTTGCTCAGCCGAGGTCCCTTCGACTTATAAGAAATGGGCCCCAATTTCCACCTTATGGTGGGAAGAAGCGAGGCCCTCTGTTCAGTGCAGGCGGATCCAGGCGCACGCCCCATGGCGGGCCCAGCCAGGCTGCGTCGCGCCAAAAGCGGCCAGGTGTCAAATCTGGTCCAAAGTTTGGGATAAAGTCGCCCCACGATGGGCACGAGCGCCGAGCACGGAAGCTTGGGGCTGGGCACTTTAGAACATCCTCGGGCTACGCCCCATAATTTGGGGTCAATTGCTGTCATTGTCTCATAATGCGATTGGGTGTCGCGAGAGATCTACAACCAACACGGTCTTGAGAATCGCGCCCCATGAGGGTCTAAAGCGGTCTTGCCCAAGTAGCGAGCAGGCATTACTCTGTATGACCAAGAGTGCCCCATGAGGTCGGTAGGCGACAAGCCGGTTGCCGCGCCATCTTGGTAGCGCTGCCGCCACCACGCAAAAAAGACCAGTCGCCCCATGGTCAGCCCGGCGACGGGCGGTTGCCGCTCACCAAATGTGGCGCGGTACCACTCGACACGAGCCAAAAGACCAAGTCGCCCCATGGTCAGCGGCGACCAGGCGGTTACCGCGTCTTGAGCGCGGGTACCACTCGTACGAGCCAAAAAAGATCAAATGCGCCCCATGAAGTCGGTAGGCGACCAGGCGGTTGCGCTTGCATAAGCGAGCGCGGGTACCACTTTCGACCCGCGGCCAAAAAAGACCAAAATCGCCCCGCGAGGTCGGCGGCGGCAGGCCGGTTGCATTGCGCGTAGCGGCGCGGTACCACTCGACCACGAGCAAAAAAGATCAGAATGCGCCCCATGAGGTCGTAGAAGCGGCAGGGCGGTTGCAGCGCAAGCGAGCGCGGTACCACTTCGACCCTGCGAGCCAAAAAGACCAAATGCGCCCCATGAGGTCGGCCAGAGCGACGGGCGGTTGCGGCGCTAAGCGGCGCGGTACCACTCGACCTGAGCCAAAAAAGACCAAAGTCGCCCCATAAGTCAGCCGGCGGCAGGCCGGTTGCAGCGCAAACCGTAGCGGCGGCGGGTACGCTCGACCACGAGCTAACTAACCACGGTGGCTTCATACTACAAGTTCTTTATGATCTCTCTCGCATAATCCTCATGCGGGGGCAAGGGGCGGAAAATGATCCTAAAGCACTTGGGGGCTCTTTGTGGGATGTCGAAGACAGGAGTCCCACAAGAGGCCTACACCCGGCCCCAGGCCTGGCAGCGAACAGCCCAAAGCCTAGAAAGCGCAGCGGGCCCAGAGAGAAACCGACTTGCTCCCAAGACAACTCTGATCCTTCCACGGAAGCTTGGCCCGCCTAACTGCTGCGCCGAGAACAAAGCATGCGACTGACACCGCGAGCTGCGGATCTTTGGGAACTTGATAAGCGGCGGCGTGGGTCGGAGAAAGCATAACCACCTCTCCGGGGCGTGAAGCGTGAAGGCGGATAAGGACAAGGGACATGTCGTTCGAGGCCACCATGTTCGGGGCCGGTGGCGCCCAACTATCATGTATTCTCCCCGGTATATAAGGAGAGAGAAACAAGAAAAAGAGGACAATACATCCAGAACACGGGACTAGGGTATTATCTCCTCAGAAGGCCGAACACATCTAAAACAGATTGCCCTCGCATCCTGTGTTACCATCAAGCTCAGATCCCGCACAAATCCCCTAGAATCACAAATCTCATTGCCGGCGAAACAGATCGTCGACAGGCTTCTTGAAGAATATCTGGCCCAAAGACACGGCGCTGAACTGTCTCATTCCAGTTCAACGGTGTTCGACAGGGTCGACCATATAGTGCCTCAAATGGCGACATTTGCAAGCTGGCTTGGTGGCTGTAACACCCCAAACTTTTGCTTTTCTTAAATTCATGTGTAATTTGGCACTTTGGTGAATTTTTGGAATTTATTTGAATTTATTCCATTTTGAAATAATTAAAGAATTTAACTTTGCAAATAAAATTTTGTTGGAAATATTTTATTTGAGTCCAAAATGTTCCAAAATATTTTCAAGAATTTTTTTGGGATTTTTCTGAGTCTTTTGCTATTTTTAATGAATTAAATGAATTTCTGGGAATTAATTTGAATTATTTAATTGGATTAATAGTGAGTGGGTTTGCACTGTTCCACCGACCGAGCCCGAGTCAGACTCGAGTTCGAGTCCGACTCGAACCCAACCGAGCCTAACCCTCTCGACCGTCCATTCAAGATCGAACGGCCGTGATAGCGCCACGTCACCGAGCCCCGTCTCCCGTGTGAACCGGGTCGCGCCCGCGGGATCGTGACCACTGATCGTGCCACGCGGACGGCTCCGCGTCATCGTCTTCAGCCCGGATTCCCCGCGGATTCGGTTCGCCGCCGCCGCCGTCTCGGACATGGACTCCAGGGCTATTTAATGCATGGAGCTGCCCCCGAGGTTCGCCTTTCCGTGCTGAGCTCGTTGCCCTAGTGCACGCCCACGGAGAAACCCTAGAGCCGCCGCAATTTCTCACCGAAGCCGAAGAGCGCCGCCGCGAGTTCTTCAACCTCCGCCGCAAACTAGCCGTGCTGCGCCGCTTCCGTGACCAGATCCGGAACCCCCGCGACGAGACGAACCTGGGCTCATACTTCATCTCACCGGGACTGCGTCGGAACGCCGTTCGGGATGTCGTCTTCCCCGGTTCCGGCCGCAGCAAGCCGCCGCACGCCATCGCCGTCCCCGCGAGCTCCGTGGACCGTCCGATCAAGATCCGACGTCCCGGATTGCGCCACGTCATCCCACGGTGAGAACCACGTGCGATTCCCAGATCCAATCTCAACCGTTGGATCTAGATCCAACGGTCCAGATTGACCACGTTCACCCCAAACGTGCGTCATCAGAACCGATCGGGACCGTTGATTTTCAAATCAACGGCCCGGATCCTGCCGCGTGTCAGGAAGTTGGACCGTCGCGTCCACGCGGGCGGGGCGCGGGTCACTGACACGCTGGGCCCACGTGTCAGCGACGCGGCCACACCGCACCATGACGTCACGATGACATCATGGCGGGCCCGCATGTCAGCGGCCACCCCAGCCGTGCGGTGACGTCAGCAATAACGTCACCGGTGGGTCCCACCTGTCAGTGACCTGAGCCGTGGACCGGGTCCACGGTGGACCGAGCCAAACCATGGACCACGTCCATGGACCGGTTGACGTCAGCGGACCAATCAGATGCTGACACGTGTCACTGCTGACGCAATAAATGAATTTCCGAAAAAGAAAATGATTTATTAATTCGAAATATTGATTCAAATTTACATTCAAACTTCCAACGCTTATAACTTTTGCATTTTAACTCCGATTTGAGTGATTCAAATTTCTAAATTTGTATAAAATTGAGATCTACCTAATGATGAATTTTATTTAATTTTTGGACTAAAGTTTTTCTCTATAATATTATTTAATTGATTATTTTAAACTTTAAATGCTTGTATCTTTTGCGTTTAAACTCCGAATTTGACGATTCTAGTTTCTAAAAATTCATAAAATTATGCTCTCTCTATTTTTGAACTTTATTTGGATGTTTGGACACTTTTTGTCTACTGTTTATTTATCTATTGCTGTTTACACGCTTTACGAGTAGACGTTGAAGTGCCCGAAGGCTTGGAAGGTGAAGTGTTGACCCAAGAGCCAACTCAGGACCAAGAACAAGTACTCTTTGAAGGCAAGTTGTGCTTTGACCATGTTGATCCCAATTTCAAATTAATTCGATTCAAAACTATTGCATGCTAGTTTAATTAGAAAATACTTTATTTAAATTATGGGAATTAGATAAATGCCTAATTGCTGTATGACACCTTGGTTAATTAAATATGTGCCATGACCCTTGTCACCCTAGTTGTGGTTTACTAGTTGGACATTATTAAATTGCCAACATGGGAATTTAGACCGTTGTAGTATATTGCTTAGACCTGCTACGTGCTCATGACATGATTTTGGACAATCAAATGTTAATATTGACTTAATGATATATTGAACCTGTTTTGGAAAGGTATCATGTGATGTTGATGGCACGTGGTGCATGGTAATCAACTGGGGTTTGATAAATAGTTTTCGACCGGGGCATGTGGCAAGAATGATCGGGTGGGCCAGTTGTGGCACCGGGAACGTTGTGTTGGTTCTTCGGGTAGTCTTGCCCTGGTCACCCTAAGGACTTAACCTTGCAAGCCTTTGAACTGGGTCAAACGTGCAACCACATGTCTGTAATGGGACGGACCTAGTTGATTAAGTTGCTAATAACTACCTGTGGGACCTCAGGATGTCAACTATACCTTTTGTGTAGTTGTACGGGGGAGCGTACCGGGGCTGCGGCCAGGCACCCATCTAACGGTTGATTGGCCTAAACTTCGCCTTCGCTAAGGGAAGGGTTAGTGTGCAATAACCGGGGAGGCCCACTTGTGCTGTTAAAAGTTTCCGAAAGACTTTGTTACGGACACTCGCCTTTGTGGTGTTTGACTGTATCTTGTGGGTAAAGTGCATAACCTCTGCAGAGTGTAAAATTTATTCGAGTAGCCGTGTCCGCGGTATTGGACATCGCTCGGGGATTACAGTCAAGGGTTAGACTTTCTTGAAAATTACTTGGACTTGAAAGGTTGGGTTGTATTAGTAATGATGTTGATGGAAATGTGGATTAGGTTTGGGAACAATGTTTACTAAACTCCTTGAAAAGTTATTGATCTTGTACTTGTTTCTATTGCTTTCGAATCTACTTATGTTACTTGTCAAATGCTGCTTACTGCAAATATACCTTGAGCTATCCTTTGTATTAAGCCGTGCATGTAGTATATTAGTTTGCATTCTGTGCATGACTTGCTGAGTACCAAGTACTCACCCTTGCCGCAATACAACACCAGTTGAAGAGGAGTCTACACCAGCTTTGGAGGAGGAACTCCCAGAAGATCCGTCTAACTAGGGGGCGAGCCCAGTCAGTTGCCTGTGGTATACTGGACGGCGCCACGATGTTATCTTATTTTTCGCTGCTATTATTTTTCTTTTAATAAGTTTCGCCCTACGAGGCGTATATTTGTAACTTGACCCTAAGGTCAAGCAACCAGTTTGATTATTTGATTAAAGTACTTTATTAGTATCGAGTGGTATGATTGTGATATTTACCAATGTTGAGACTGTGTGCACTAGCGCGTTCCTGGACTAGTGCTGAATACACAGAGGGTCGGGATTTGCAGATTCGGGTCCCGACAGTGGCTATTGTTGTAACTGAACTCAGCATACGGCAGAATTTTATCCCAAGAGGTTGCATAAGCTAATGCACAAGCTCTTAACATGTCCTCTAAAATCTGGTTAACTCTTTCGGTCTATCCATCCTCTGAGGGTGATAAGCTGTACTGAAATTCAAACGGGTCCCCATGGCTTCATGCAGCTTATTCCAGAATCTCAAGGTAAACTGGGTACCTCTATCTGACACAATCTTCTTCGGCACTCCGTGTAAACAGACGATCCTGGTCATGTATAATTCTGCTAACTTATCTCCCGAGTAAGTGATCTTTACCGGGATAAAATGGGCGACCTTAGTCAAGCGGTCTACTATAACCCATATGGAGTCATATCCACCCTGAGTTTTTGGCAAACCGGTAATGAAGTCCATTCCGATTTCTTCCCACTTCCACTCAGGTATCTTCAACGGCTGTAGCAATCCTGCTGGTCTCTGATGCATTGCCTTGACTCTCTGGCATATGTCGCACAGCGCAACATGCTCAGCAACTTCACGCTTCATGCTCGGCCACCAGAATCTTTCCTTCAAATCCTGATACATCTTAGCACTTCCTGGATGGATTGAATACTTGGAGTCATGGGCTTCCTCTAGTATCAATTGTTTCAGCTCCTTCCTGTTTGGCACACAAATTCGATTCTCCATCCACAACGTGCCCTGCTCGTCCAGCTTGAAGTCTTTTGCCTTGCCTTCATCCATTTTGGACTTAATTCTGTGGATCTTGTCATCATCCTTCTGTCCTTCTCGGATTTGATCCTCCAGGGTAGGCTTCACTTCTAATACGGACAAGAATCCTTCTGGTACTACTTCAATCTGCATCTTCTGGAAATCCTTGCATAGCTCTTCCTGACTCACGGCTATCAACATGTTCACCGTATGGCTCTTCCTACTCAAGGCATCGGCCACCACATTGGCCTTCCCGGGATGGTAGTGGATTCCCACATTATAATCCTTGATCAGTTCCAACCATCTCCTCTGCCTCATGTTCAGGTCTGACTGGGTGAATATGTACTTAAGGCTCTTATGATCCGTATACACTTCATATCTGTTCCCGATCAAATAGTGACGCCATAACTTCAAAGCATGCACTACGGCAGCTAGCTCTAGGTCATGCGTCGAATAATTCTCCTCATGCGGCCTCAGCTGCCTCGACGCATATGCGACGACCTTTCGTTATGCTGACAAGACACATCCAAGACCTTGGCGCGACGCATCACAATAGATATCAAAGCTCTGATTAACATCCGGTAGAACCAACACCGGTGCTGATGTCAATCGCTTCTTCAGCTCTTGAAAGCCTTTCTCGCACTCCGGCGTCCATGCAAACTTCTTCTCCTTCTTCAACAATTGCGTGAGAGGTCTCGCAATCGTCGAAAAGCCTTCAATGAAGCGGCGGTAGTAACCCGCCATTCCAAGGAAACTCCGAATCTGGGTCACGGTCTTCGGTGGCTCCCAGTGTAACACAGCTTCTACCTTGCTTGGATCAACAGCGACTCCTTCTGCAGTCATTACATGTCCGAGGAACTCCACCTTGTCCTTCCAAAAATCACACTTACTGAACTTGGCAAACAACTGCTGCTCTCGCAACTTCTCAAGAACTAGCCTCAAATGCTCAGCGTGCTCTTCTGTTGACTTGGAGTAAACAAGAATGTCATCTATGAACACGACGACAAACTTATCCAAGTACTCCATGAAAACCTTATTCATCATGTTCATGAAATAGGCTGGCGCATTCGTCAGACCGAAAGACATAACAGTAAACTCATAATGTCCGTATCTAGACGAGAATGCGGTCTTTGGAACATCTTCCGATCGGATCTTCAGCTGGTGGTATCCCGATCTCAGATCAATCTTGGAGAAAACTCCGGCTCCTCTCAGCTGATCAAACAGATCATCGATCCTGGGTAGTGGGTATTTGTTCTTCACGGTGACTTCATTGAGCGCACGATAATCTATGCACATCCTGAAACTCACATCCTTCTTCTTGACAAATAGAACCAGCGCTCCCCATGGTGACGAACTCGGTCTGATGAATCCTTTCTCCATCAGCTCTTCAAGTTGTTTCTTCATCTCCACCAATTCTTCAGTGGACATCCGGTACAGTCTCTTTGCTATCGGTGTTGTCCCGGGCACTAACTCGATCACAAACTCTATGTCTCTGTCTGGCGGCATACCAGGTAAATCCTCAGGAAAAACGTCCGGATACTCATTTAGCACTGAGACATCTTCTATGCTGATCGCCTTGGCACTGTTAACCATCAACTGTCCATCTCTAACGGCAGTCGCTTGAAATTCCACTTTTCTCCCACACGGGCTTTCAACTGATATGACTCTTCGTCCACAGTCTAGCACGGCCTTGTGCTTAGATAACCAATCCATTCCCAAGATAACATCTAGGGTCTGGGTTCCCAGTATAATCAAGTTCGCTAAGAACTCCACCCCATCTATTAATATTCTCACCCCAGAACATCCTACTTGAGATCGGAGTTCTGACCCAGGGGTTTGAACTATAAGCATGCACTTAAGATCCACAATCTCCAAATCATTCTTGGAAATAAAATCTCGGGAAACAAACGAATGCGAAGCTCCAGAATCAAACAGAACCGTTGCAGGTACTGAGTTGACGAGTATCTTACCCAGTATGACGTCTGTGGAATTCTGGAGTGCATCTGCAGTCACGTGATTGACTCGGCCTCTCACCACGGTCTGGGGTGCGGCTCCTGGCGGTACTGCTCCGCGGTTTGCTCCTGGGGCTGGGGTCCTGGTTGGTGTGGAGCCCAAGTTGAAGCGAACTGGGGTCACTCCTGCTATCTTCTTAGGGCAACTATTGGAGAAATGCCCTTGCTCATTGCATGTATAGCAACGCCTCACTGTGCCCTGCTGGTTGCTTGTAGCAGCGTTCCTAGCTGGAGCTGGGGTCTGATAATTCTGATTGACGGGTCTTGGTGCTGGCGACTGTGTCCTTGCAGCATTCTGTGGTTGGAACCTGAAAAACTGATTTGGTGCAACCCGCAGACGCTGCTGCGCTCCCTGACGTGATCCTTGCTGCTGCATTCTGCGCTTCCTGTTTTCATCCAACTCCTTGCGCTTGTCCTCAAGAATAAGCGCATTGTTCACAAGCTCCTGGAAATCTGGAAAGGTGTGGGTGATCAGTCCCACCTGCAGTCCTGAGTTGAGTCCCTTCATAAAGCGAGACTGTCTAGCCTTATCTGTCGCTACATCTTCGGGCGCGTAGCGTGCAAGCTGTGTGAACTTGTTCAGGTATTCTGACACCTGTTGATTACCTTGCTTCAATGCCCTGAACTCTTCCTTCTTAAGGTCCATGATCCCTTCTGGCACATGATACTAACGAAACGCAGCCGTAAACTCCTCCCACGTGATGCCCTGTGGGTTCTCCTGCGTAGCGCAGAAATTTTCCCACCACTCGGCGGCAGTCCCTTCCAACTGATGAGATGCGTAAAGCACCTTCTCATTCCCCATGCATTGGGCAATGTGTAACTTCCTTTCTATTGATCTTAGCCAATCATCCGCCTCCAGCGGGTTGGCATTCCCAGAGAAAGTGGGTGGATGAGTCCTCATGAACTCCGACAACTTTGCTCCCTGTCGTTGTCCCTGATTTGCTTGGTTAGCGGTGGCCTGAGCAGTGACTTGCTGCATATGTTGCATCATAGCATGCATTAGCTGGGTTTGAGCAGCAGGAAAAGCTCCAAAGTTCTGCATGTCAACTAGCGGTGCTAGGTGGGGTGCAGGTGCTCCATCGTTGGGGTTTCCAGCTGGGCGAGAACCACTCCCATTGCCTCCAAGGTTTCCGCGGGTGTTCACCATCTGTTGATTGCTCCAGGGTTTAAGACAAGAGGGAAACAAGCATAGACAAGTAGTAGAGTAACTTATGCGGGGAGGTGTAATTCAAAATCCAACTTTATTAACTATAACATAATAATATCTTGGTATGGTTGCTTACAATGCCTAAGGGCCTGCAACGCATACTGCACACTCAGCAAGCAATGAAAATCCAACGCCTCTAAGGGTGAATCTTTATTCTATAACGCGACTCGACGAAGGAGTCCCAACTATAAGACCTGGGCTCACTCGTCTAGAAAACCTCCTCGGCCTAGGTGCGGGTGCGGTGGCATCGGCGCGAAACAATCACCATGCCCTGCAACTGTGGTAGTCGAAGAAGCGATGTCCTCATCGAGATCTGACTCCTCCGGGTCCGGCTCATGTAGCTCGAGTACTGGCTCAGGTCCTGGCCCGTACAATGCCATCTCCAACTCATCAATCCTTCGCAGAAGGTGAGACACATACTCTTGAGCCTCCCGCCATCGGTTCTTCTCTACCGTGACCTCCTCGCGAGCCTTCTGTAGCTCCCGGTTCATATCATCGAGCACATCCTCCTGAGCGACGACAAGTCGTGCCAGCTGTGTGACCGTGGCATTCTCATTCTGAATCAGTCTTGGGTCAAGAAGGTTGTTGTTGTGTGGATGGTAGCGGTACACTGTGCCCTCCAGTTCACTGGCGTAGATGCGGGCGATGTGTCGCATTGCTCGTCGTGATACCTCCTGAATTCCCGTCTGCATTGTCGACCTCCTGGCGGTGCAGTATATCGGACAGCTGCCCTTGCCCTTCTTCCTGGCATGCATCGTGATCTTCACATCACAAGCCTTAATCAGTCCCGCTTGTCTGATGACGTTCACTTGG